>CM055319.2:10504996-13211246 GCA_029255685.2 Silene conica
GCACGGGTTACACACTAGTTACTCCAATTTCACAATCCACTAAAGTAAAGTGGTTTAATTACCACTTTCACGTATTTTTTTAATTAACTCTACTGCTTAATATTATCTACTTTAAAATTATTTGATACCATATTTTCTTTCTTTATTTTCCTAATTTTTCGATGTGGGATATATTGCTTCTCCTAATTAAAATTTTAAAGCTATTTTATACTCTATTTTCTTTCTTTATTCTCCTAATTTTTCGATGTGCGATATATTGTCACTCATACTTATAATTTAAAAAACATTTAAATTCTAAAATTGTTTTATGCCCTATTTTTTTCTTTATTACCCTAACTTTCCGATGTGAGATATATATTACTACTTCTAATTAAAATCTACAAAAAAAGTGTTTTTAAAAAGTATATCTATTTTATTTTCTTTGTTTCCCTAATTTTTTGATGTTGGAATACACTCTACTCCTAACTAAAATTTATAAAATATTCAAAATGTAAAATTGTGTTACCCTATTTTCTTTCTTTATTTACTTAATTTTTCGATGTGGGATATATTCTTATTTCTAGTTAAAATATAAAACCTTAAAAAATTTAAATAAGTAGTTTAAAATAGCTTTTAATATTACACACCACCTTTAAATAATCCATATGATCAAGTTTTTGTGATTGAAGACATGGAAAAGTTAACAAGTTACCATTGATGAATGATATATTCCTACTTTTAATTAAAGTCTAAAACCTTACAAAATTTAAATAAGTAGTTTACAATAGCCTTTAATTTTTTCGATGTGGAATGTATTACTACTCTTAATTATAATTTAAATTTTTAAAAATATTCAAATTCTAATTTTTTAATGTTGGATTTAAAGTCACTTCTAATTATAATTCAAAAATTATTCAAATTCCAAAATTGTTTTATACCCTATTTTCTTTCTCTATTACTCTAACTTTTCGATGTGAGATATATTGTTGTGTACCTATAATCAAAATAAAAAAAAAATTAAATAAGTCTTTCAAAAAAGTTGGAGACTACCACGTCGCTCTCGAAAAAAGTTTCAAATATTTTTTTTTTGTATTTATTTATATTGATATTGATTGATGATTACCAACAAAATAGTAGACATAACATAAAAAAAAACAGAAATTAAGTAATTTTTTAATTTTTAGTAGATGAAACGTTTCTCAATAACGCTATTTTTTATTTGTAAAATAAAGTGATTAACAAGAAGAAATTACATCAAAATAAAGAGGAATCTAGGGATCTATACGGATTTCACGTGTAAACAAGCATAACGATGCTGTCAAATACGAGTTCTGGATGCTTTCGATCAGGGCCGTCTCAGAAAAAGTTGAGAATCGGTGCAAAAACATAATGAAGTCTCAAATTGACAAATTAAAGAACATTTGTATAAAAGAGTAATGCAAACTCTACAAATAATTTGAAAAGCGATTCTTTCACCTAGTTTTTTTTTTTTTTGCATGAAAGGTTATAGACTCTTTTTATTCCTCCATAAAGGGAAAAAAAAGTCAAGTATAATTTCAATACAAAGGAATAACCCCTATTTTTCTAAGACCTCATAAGGAGCTAACTAACTGCCTATTAGGCAGTGACTAGCAGGAATATGAAACTTCGGATTGATTTTACAAAGGACTCTATTACGAATACATGATATAATATAGGCACTTAGAGTAGCAGTATCTCGTTCATGGCTGTGGAAAATACGATGGTTTCGTTCTTCCCAAAGCATATATACTGCAGTAGAAACACAGTGCTTATACCATCCAGCCTTCCAATGCCTTCTGTGTTCTTTGCTCAAACTCCAACAGATCTCCTCCTTATAGTCATCACTTCTGTGAGGTAAACCAATCCAATTAAGGATGCTTCTCCAAATTTCCAGAGAGTAGACACATTTGAAGAAGAGGTGTAGAGCCACAGTCCAGGCTTGCTTCACAGGATCACCTTTGAACCACAGATATGCTTTTGCAGTGTGGAATGTAGAGTATTGAAGATATTAAATCTCAGTAGTATCTTTCGGTTAATATTTGTATATTATTCTTTCCTTATAATTAGGTTGTACAATATCTTTTGTTATTGTTTCCTTAGCTTCCTAGAGTTGTATATAAACACATCTCTTGTTAATAATATGCATCTTTGCCAATATCTATTCCTATATGGTATAAGAGCATTTAAACGATTCTAGGTTTCCTACTCCTCTCAAAACTCTCCAAATATTGCCTTCTTTTTTTTCGCCGTCAACCACGATATGACTGGAACAGCTACCAGCCTCCCCAACTCCGGTGAACCCAACGTACCATTCATCACCGTCAATCTCTCTAATGTCACTCAACTCACCCCCTCTACCTACCGTGCTTGGTCACGACAAATCGAGGACCTCCTCTTCGGCTATGACCTTGCCAAATACTTGGATGGATCTCACCCATGTCCTCCCGCCACCATCAAGGATGACAAGAATGAATCGTAACCCAATCCCGTGCACGCCACTTGGTTACGACAAGATCGCTTACTAAGTGGCGCATTGCGTGGCACCATTCATTCCACCATCACGCCACTACTTCTCAACGCCACCACGACCGAAGCTATATGGACTCGCCTCAAATCAACCTATGCTAGTTCCTCTCGGGGACATATCCTTCAATTGAAGGACCGTCTCCAATCCATTACCAAAGGTAGCTCTTCGGCTACCGACTATATGCAGTCCATTCGATCGTGTGTCATTGAATTGGCTCACATGGGTAAACCCATGAATGACGAAGACATTATTGCCAAAGTGTTGAACGGTTTGGATCTTGCAACTTATCGCTCTCTTGTTGATGCTATCAAACACCGAGACACCCTTATCTCCTTTGATGCCCTCCACGAACGACTACTCCAATTTGACCTATCTCTCAAACATACTCCCACACCCTCCGCTGCCTCCCTCCCTGTCTCGGCTTTTGCCACCTATACTAAACCCAACTACAACCGTAACAATACCCGCACTACTGCCGGTCTTCTCCCCACCCCCTCGACCACACCCCTCTCAACTACCTCTTTCAAGGGTAAGTGCCAGTGGTGCCATACCACTGGTCACTACCTCCAACTCTGTCCCGATTTCCGTGCCAAACACAGTACTATCACCGTTCCTTCCCGCACCACGGCAACCTCCCTTCCCAAACTCAACCAGCCCCGCGCCAACACTGCCGCCTTCACCCAAAAAGTACCTGAAAATTGGGTCTTTGACAGTGGTGCCACCCATCATATTACCCATGACCTACAAAACCTAGCCCTCCATGCCCCGTACGATGGAACTGACGAGCTTCTCATTGGAGACGGGTCACCCCTCACAATTACAAACATTGGTTCATTCACTATTTCTTCTTCATCTACTCTTATTAAATTCCTTGATGTTTTACACGCCCCTTTAATTTCCAAAAATATCATCTCTATTTCGAAATTTTGTGCCGATAATAATGCCTTTGCTAACTTTACTGCTGACTCGTGTGTTTTGCAGGACCGGCTCACGAGCAAAGTGCTAATCCGGGGTCATCTTAACTCCGGTCTCTATGAGTGGTGTCCACCGGTTTCGCGTTCAGTCCTCCTTGTTCATGACTCCTCCTATCTGTCTTGGCATCACAAACTCGGTCACCCATCTCCTTCAATTTGAAGTTCCCTTTCTACGTTGTGTGGTTTTTCTTTTCGCAATAATACAGACTCTCATTGTAACTCATGCTCAATCAATAAGAGTCATAAACTTATGTTTGCCGAGTCATCTTTACATTCGCATAATCCTCTTGAATTAGTTTTTACGAATGTTTGGACTTCTCCACTTTACTCGATTGACAATTATAAGTACTATGTTGTGTTTGTCGATCATTTTACTCGGTATACTTGGTTTTATCCTCTTAAACAAAAATCTGATACTGCATCTGTCTTTTCCCGTTTTCGTGCTCTTGTTGAAAAACACTTTAACCGTCCCATCAAAAACCTTTTCTCCGACAATGGTGGTGAATACTTAAAATTAACTCCCTCTATCACCTTAGATGGCATCTCCCACCTCACCTCACCTCCCCACACCCCCGAACATAACGGCATTGCGGAACGCCGTCATCGTCATATTGTTGAAACAGGCCTTGCCCTCCTTACTCATGCCTCCCTTCCCCTCTCTTATTGGTCTTATGCCTTTGTTACAGCTGTCTACCTTATCAATCGCATGCCCACCCCCACCCTTCAAAATAACTCCCCTTACCTCACACTCTTCGGCACCTCCCCCAACTACACCAAATTACGAAACTTTGGGTGCCTTTGCTACCCATGGTTACGCCCCTATACTAAACATAAACTTGACCCCAAATCCATTCCATGCATTTTTGTTGGCTACTCCGCCACCCAAAGTGCCTACCATTGTCTTAATCCCGTTACCCATCGCATTTACACATCCCGCCATGTCCAATTTATTGAACACAAATACCCTTTTCCCACCCTCTCACAAAACTCTACTCCCTTCCCTCCTTACTCCCCATCCGAGTGGTGCTCCCTGCAACTTCCCGTACTCCACTCCCAGCCCCCTCCCACCACTGCTCCTGCTCAACCTACTGCCCCCCCCTACTGTTCCCCCCGAACCCAGTACTCCCCCTGGTTCCCCGATCTCCGTCTCCTCGCACTCTGCCCAGTCTTCCCATTCCCAAACCCAGGTCACCTCCCCTGTCACCCCCCCCTGCACTCAAAATTCCCAGACCCCTGACCCCTCTTCTGACTCACGTCAGTCAGCCTCTTCCCAAGCCTCTGTCAGCTCCTCTGATCAAGTTTCCAGCTCCCAACATTCCTCACCTTCCCCTCCCCCTCCCCCTCCACATCCCCCTCCTCCCCCTCCTCGTGTCACTACCCGACTACAAAACAACATCCGCTGCCCCAATCCTAAGTACGCCAAATCTGCCCAATTGGCCTCCCTATCCTCCCCATCCTCTACCCCTGTCACGCTAAAACAAGCCCTATCTCATCCCAAATGGCTCACTGCCATGGAGGCTGAGCATACCGCCCTTCTTCACAATCAAACTTGGACTCTTGTCCCCCCTAATCCCGCTCTCAATGTCATTGGCTGTAAATGGGTGTTCCGTATTAAGTACAATCCCGACAACTCCATCAACAAATAAAAGGCTCGCCTTGTAGCCAAAGGTTTTCACCAACGCCCCGGTGTTGACTATTCCGAAACATTCAGTCCTGTCGTCAAACCGGTGACTGTCCGACTCATACTCTCTTTAGCACTTTCCCGTGGCTGGTCCCTCAAGCAACTCAACGTCAACAACGCCTTCCTTCAAGGTACGTTAACTGAAACCGTTTACATGTCCCAACCCTCTGGTTTTGTTAATCCTAAATTTCCTTCTCATATATGTAAACTAACCAAAGCAATTTACGGTCTCAAACAAGCCCCTCGAGCTTGGTATAATGAACTTACCTCTTATCTTATCACTTATGGTTTTACCCAATCTCTCTCTGACCCATCCCTCTTCCTTTACCACAAACACAATACTACCATTTACCTTCTAGTCTATGTTGATGATATCATTGTCGTTGGCCCAACAACCCCTTCCCTTACCGGGTTTTTCTCTTCCTTTGCAACCCGTTTTTCTCTAAAAGATCTCGGCTTTCCATCGTACTTCCTTGACATAGAGGTTACCCCCAACACCCACGGTCTCCGACTCACCCAAACCAAATATATTCACGACCTTCTTACCCGGGCCAAAATGCTTGAATGCAACCCACGACCACCCCCATGAGTCCCTACCCCCCCCCCCCCCCCCCCCCCCCCCCGTCACACTAACCGACGGCCAACCTCTCCCCGAACCCTCTGACTACCGAGCCTTAGCTGGTAGTCTACTTTACCTCTCCCTCACTCGTCCCGACATTGCCTATAGCGTCAACAAGTTAGCACAGTTTCTCCATTCACCCCGTGATACACATTGGCTTGCTCTTAAACGGTTGCTAAGATATTTAAAAGGTACAGCTACTATTGGTATTCAACTGCACCGAACTACTCCGTTATCATTACATGCTTTCTGTGATGCAAACTGGGCCCGCGACACCGACGACTATATCTCCACAACGGGCTTTATAATTTATCTGGGTCGAAACCCAATCTCGTGGTCCTCCAGAAAGCAACATACTCTCGCTCTCTCCACCACCGAAGCAGAATTTCGAGCCGTAGCCACGGCCACCTCAGAAATCATGTGGATTCGATCTCTCTTAGCCGAACTCGACTTCCGTGTTACTTTGCCCCCTGTTGTTTACTGCGATAATCTTGGCGCAACACAATACTCTACAAATCCAGTTTTTCACTCCCGAATGAAGCATGTAGCCATCGCATTCCACTTTGTTCGTCAACAAGTTACCCAAGGGCTACTTCGAGTTCAACATATCAGTGCCGATGATCAATTAGCCGATGCTTTAACCAAGCCACTTTCTCGTTCACGGCTTGAACCTATCCTCTCGAAAATAGGACTCACTGATGACGAATCCGACATGCGGAAGCATATTGAAGATATTAAATCTCAGTAGTATCTTTCGGTTAATATTTGTATATTATTCTTTCCTTATAATTAGGTTGTACAATATCTTTTGTTATTGTTTCCTTTGCTTCCTAGAGTTGTATATAAACACATCTCTTGTTAATAATATGCATCTTTGCCAATATCTATTCCTATATAGAGTTCTGATGCCAAGAGTTAAGGTGACTGATGGCAGTATCTAGGCTGCCTGCTTTGTCCAGGATCTCATTTTTGATAGTAAGGACACCTCTGATGCTCTCGGCATAATGTGGTTTGATTTCTATATTCCAAATATCACAGTGAAGAAAAATATAGGCCTTGTTCCAGGCATACCAGAGGCCTTCTTTCCTTACTGCAAGAGTCCATAGCTGTTTGGCCATTAGAGCTTTGTTCCAGGCCTTCTTTCCACCTAGTTTTTTTTGAAGCAAATTCCTCTATCAAAAATTAATGTTAGAGAGAAATATTACCAATTTCGATTTCTTTGAAAATCAAGTATAAGTCTAATGAATTTATTTGGGATAAATGTAACCGATTGGAAAAACACTGGAAAAAATAAAAGAATTGGAAGAGTTCCCTCCACCCCTATGTATTAGACATTTTGTGACGTAGTGATTTGGGATAATCATATTTAAAGATTGTCAATTAAATTTTTGGGAAAGAATAATTTTATTTTGGAAAGAAGATGAGAATGATGAGGATTAGAAGGAGTTTGGGAAAGAATAATTTCCTTAAATGCTTCGTGCAATCCTGCCTTTCTTTTCCATATTTTACACTTTTTTTTTAATTAGTAGATGGGTCTGACCAATTTGGGCCCCTAAAATTTTTGAGGCCCAGTGCAAATGCACATAGAGCACCCACTGTTAGACGGGCTTGGCCCCACCACCCATGACAGATACAAGTTTTCAAAAGCATTGCCGCCCCACCACCCGTGGCGAGTATAAGTTTTCAAAACCATCCCCGCCCCCACCTACCCATTAACCCGCTATACCATCAAAAAAAATTCGATCTTTTTTTGTACAAATTGATTTAGTCACTATTAATTTCTCAAAGAAGTTAATAAAATACTTTATAAAATAACTATTTTTAACATTACGTCTTAATTATAACAAAATAATATTTGTAAAATTATCGTAATAATGGTAGCGGGTACAATTTTCGTACCCATCCCCGCCCCACCACCCACCAAAGCTCTACCCATCCGCGCCCCAACTGGGGCGGGTGCGGGGCGATATCCACTTGTAACCGCCCCAATGACATCCCTATGAATGAGCACCACCCAATATGAAATCTAGGCAAAAAAATTAAATAAATATTATACGGAAATTAGGGCTGTTACACTGGTAATTTAGGGGGTTTGCTATATTCCGCCCCTAATTTTACTCATTCCGCTCCTATAAATTATCAAATTACCCCCTTTTTTAATAGTTACTTTTTTAGTAAAACTTACTTTTATTAATTTGTTTCAATATTTATGTATATTTAAAAATCGTTTCAAAAACCCGCAAATCGAACCGTATTAATAAATAAAAAAAATTAACAAATTTGTACTCACTGAAAAGTAGCAGCGCAACCTTCATCAACATCATTATTCAAAAAAAAATTTATACTCATCTTCATCCATCTCCAACAATATTCACATTTAACGTTTGCCTAGTTAATGTTATTCACATTGAAGAGTCTATTGATATAATATACTCAAGAATGGGGGGTTGAATTGAGTATGCCTTCTTTTTAAATCTTCTTCGATGTGTGTATGGTTGTATGATGATCTTCGAATAGAACAAATAATAAAGAGAGACACAATATTTTTGAAGTGGTTCAGTCTCACACTTTGAGACCTACGTCCACTATTCTCGATTAATAAAATTAGTACCAACTCTGGATTACAATTTTATCAACCCTACTCGTGCAACTTTGATGTTAGTCGCAACTCTATCTAGATACCGTTAAATATCTAGCTATGACAAATACCGTTAAATATTTGCCTTACAATGAGTACCGCTAAATACTCGTTCTATCTTACGTAAATAAGATAAAGTCTTCAATGTTTCTTGATGTCACAATCTTGAATGAATAAGATCAATGCTTGAGCACTTGAATCTTGAATCGGATATGACAATGAAAAGCTCGAATATTGAAGTAGATGATCGGCGGTTTTCTCTCTTGATTTGCGTGAATATTTGTGTATGTGTTTCGTGTAGATTAATGTGTCATAGGTAGTCTATTTATATAGAATATATATCTAGGTAATTCAAACCCTAGATGATTTAGGAATATTACTTAAACTAGAATACTAGTCTATTAGTAATACTACCTTAAATCTAATCTTAATATATTTAGGAAAGATTTAATAATATACTACAAGTATTATATAAAGAGTCAATTTCCTAATTCATATTTAGGAAAGATCTTTATATAATAAACAATTAGTATCTTTATTAAAACAATTTCCTAAACCATGTCAAAGATAATAAAATATATTATCACAATATAATCTTAGTTTGTTTAGGATATTAAATAAATATATAAGATTTACTTAATTTAATCCTATACGAATTATGGTAAACGTGACATGTTACACGTTTCCCAAAGTCGTAACAAACTATATTTCTGATTATATTATTCGACAATTAAGATCATATAAAAATCCTTAGTTTATTTTAGTAATAAATAATTATCTCATAAGAAAATTATTTATTCCTATTTTAACTCAAAGATATTTTATATAATCCTATTAAGATTAACAATTCTATATTTAAAATAGAATACTAATTAACCATTAATTGTACACGAAATTATTTGGAAACAATTGTTTCAACCAAACACATATATTTCGACCATTTCTTCATAGATATAGAGTTATAGCTACAAGCTATAACTTGAACCAAACTTGTACTAAAGCTATAGTTGATAAGTATAACTTTAGTTTATTATGCGCGCTTGTGATCTTCTATCAATCTTCGACTTAGTCAATTCATTGACTAACATGTTTGAACCTTTTATACTTGATTGATTAGATCTTGTTACTAATATTCTGTACACTTAGCACACGATTATACATACGAGTATATAATATATAAATAGTTAGACTTGTCATTATCAAAACATAAACATATATACTATATATATATTTGAATATATGGTTCAACAAATTCCCTCTTTTTGATGATGGCAAGTCTCTCTTAGATTTTGTGTCTAAGTGTATGTTCCCCCTCAATATAATAATGGTTAATTATAGTAAAGATTTACTTAGGGTTTCTATCTTCTAACTATCCCATATCCTTTAAGAACCCTAAGAGACAATGAATTACGACAAGGAGCAAGCTTAGGCAAATTCTAATCTAAGTCGCATTTTTCCCCCTCTTGACATCATCGAAAAGATGAGAACAAAGACATGAAACGACTAGAATAATATACGACGAAGCATAAGCAAGCATGTAAAACGAATTAAAAGATACGAACATAGAAAATATTATACAAACACACACACACAATGTTAAAATATACACAACCGATAGAAATATACTAAGCCAATGGGCCGAATATGTAACAATAGAGTATTAAGAAAATTGGGCCGGCTAGGGTTAGTGGATAAGGGCCTGCAAAAGATAACAAGTAATATGGGCCAAGGCATGGAAACTGGGCCACATCAAAAGAGAATAAGGTTTGGGCCGGTTAGGGTTAAGAAATCCGAGAGAGGCAAAACAAGATAAGGCCTCGGATTCCTAATGGGCCAAGGAAACAATTGGGCCACAATTCTAAATTGTTTATAAGTCCACCACCGGACTTGAGCAAAACAACAACAAAACAACCTTAATTTCGAAAGACAGAGACGGATACGAATGATCAAGAGCGAGAACTGGAGGCCGGTGTCTTAGCATATGGGTTCACGTAATCGGGTCGGCTACGAAACTCGAGTGTCTCCAACCTATCCAAGCAACTACTCACGTTTCTCCCTTGAGCATTAAGTGCGAGCTCGAAATTAAGCACTTTGAGCAAGAGTGCCTTGACGGCCTCAAGTGCTTTGGAAGCATCCTCTCGCAACAATCCATGATCACGCACTATTGTTCCACCTTGAGATGCGAGAAAAGAAAGACGATCACTCATGGCTAGCAACTCCGAGCATACCACGGAGACTTCCGAGCCAATCTTCACCAAGTGCTTATCAACTTTCTCCATCCACTCTGTCACGGTAGCCTCAAAATCACGACCCCTCTTGGCACGACTACCCCCTGCCTCCTCCTTTTCTTTCTTTATTTCACACAAACCAAGAAGTTGGTCCATCTTGGCCTCAAGACCCGAGAACGATGGTGACGGAGTAGGAGTGGGTGCCGTACCTACATTCTTACCAAAAGTGAGATCAATGCCCTCAAAACAAATGCCCATCAATTTTAACACCCGATCACACATCCTATCACGAGGCCTAATCCCGAAACTCGAATCATTAACAACTCCTTTCTTTAGCAAAAGCTCGGACACCCACATTCCGTATGGAATGTCGATTGTCGAGCAAAACTTTTCTTTGACAACCACACTAGAAACTTGACAGATTTTATGGCAAATTAGAGATGCTAAATCGACTTTCTGACCTTCCAACCAACTGTACAACACAATGGCTTCGACACTTGCGAGTTTATCCCTACCACCCCTTCGTGGTAACACGGTGTTCCACAAGAAATTTAAGAGAAATTTCAATTTAGGGTTAAAAGACACGGTGAGCAGAGAAGTGACTTCAGTAGCATCTTCATCAAAGTATTTTTTGATCACCATTTTCTGATCTTTAGAGACAACACCCCATTCCATTTTGGGGTCAAGATTTAACCCTTCTTGATCAAGTTTGAAAGTTTCACAAATATCAGACTTAGTCACTACGACATCCCTACCATTCACGACACCCATGATACCATCATCACACCTTTTAACCGAAGCAAAGAATTGAACCATTTCAATTGGAAAAATCAACCCCGAAAAATTACTAATATATTCTCATCCCTGAAAGTGCAAGAAATCTTTAAAGAATCCTAAAGACTTCGAATTTTCGACCCATGACATCGGATAATAACGACCCGCATGAATAGCGTAAGGTAAAACACGTTCGATTAACATACCTTCTTGTTTAGTCATTCGAACCTTCTCAAGACCTTCCCTAGTAGCTTCTATGGAGTACTCGGAAAACAGAGGGCGCGGATTTTCAGATTGGGAGCCCAGTTCATGCATGTCATCGGGAATGGAGGAGGACGAACGGCTGAGTTTTCGTCTGTTGCCATTGTCGGATGGTGGTGTTGTGGCGGCTATTGGTGTTGGGGATGGTGGGGGTGATGGAGTGGGTGAGGGTGGAGAGGGTTTCTTTTGATGGGAGCGGGTGGCTCGAGAAGGAGGCATGGTGGTTGAGGTGAAGTACGGTGGTTGTTTAGTCGAGATGTGGTGAGATTTTGGGACGGATTTAATAGAGTTTTCGGAGGTTTGAATTTTATTAATGGGTTTTGGTAATTTTAATGGAGGTTTTGGGGTGTGAAGTCGGTAAGAATGAGAGTAATGAGGGTAGGGTGAGTTAAATTGTGGTAAGTTTGAGGGAGTTGGGGTAATAATTGTGGTTAGGGGTATAGGGACACGTGGCATTAGGTGAAGGTGAGTAGTGGGGCAAGTGGTTGGGTGACGTCACATGGGGTGGGTTAGTACACACGGTTTGTGTGTGTATATTAGGTAAGTTTTGTTTTCAATTTATTATATTTATTATATATTTGTATATTAATATGTGTAATATATATATATATATATATATATATATATATATATATATATATGTGAGGTAAAATGTAATATGTGACGTAATATTATTGTGAGATCGGTTGTGCACACATTCATATGTGAATTATATAATATAACTATAATCATAAAATTTATCATCGAGTACATACATACACATGCAGCGGAGTATACGGACACAGTCATATAATCTCATCTAAACCGTAGTCAATCATTGGGTTATTTTTGCTTTTAAGATTTGATTAGGTGCCACCGATTAAACCAACTTCCAATCGCAAAGTCTCAAAGCGTTCTCTAGCCAATGGTTTAGTGAAGATATCTGCCCATTGTTTTTCCGTACTACAAAATTCCAATTTTATATTTTTCTTTTCAACATGGTCTCTTAGAAAGTGGTGTCTAATTTCAATATGTTTAGTTCTCGAGTGCTGGGCTGGGTTTTTGGTTATAATAATAGCACTCGTATTATCACATAATATAGGCACACATCCAACATCAACACCATAATCATGTAATTGTTGTTTTAACCATAAAAGTTGAGAACATACCAGTGCGGCTGCAATATATTCTGCTTCAGCAGTTGAGAGGGCGACAGAATTTTGTTTCTTGGATCCCCAAGATATAATACAAGGACCTACAAAGGTAGCAAGTCCGGAGGTACTTTTTCTGTCTAAAGAACATCCTGCATAATCCGCATCTGAATATCCTACTAGGTTAAAGTTACAGTCCATAGGATACCATAGATATAATTTTGAGGTTCCGATTAGGTATCTTAAAATTCTTTTAACTGCAATCATGTGTGATTCTTTTGGTGCAGATTGGAATCTCGCACAGACACAGACACTAAACATTATATCTGGACGACTTGCTGTAAGATAAAGAAGTGAGCCAATCATACCTCGGTAAGTTGTTTCGTCTACAGACTTACCATCTTCGTCTTTGGTTAACTTTTTATCTGTGACCATTGGAGTAGGCATTGCATGAGAGGTTTCTATTCCGAATTTCTTTAGCAACTCCGTATTTTTGTTGATGAACTTTGATTCCTTCTTCAGTTTGTTGTATTTGAAGTCCAAGGAAGAACTTTAGTTCTCCCATCATACTCATCTCGAACTCAGAAGTCATCAACTCAGAGAAGTACTTGCACAACTTTTTATTAGTTGAGCCAAAAATAATATCGTCAACATAGATCTGAACGACTAGTAGATCTGAGTTTTCACTTTTAAGAAATAGGGTTTTATCCACAGATCCTCTCTTGAATCCACTCTCCAAAAGAAACTTTGATAATCTGTCGTACCATGCCCTAGGTGCTTGTTTCCGGCCATAGAGAGCTTTGTCCAATTTGAATACATGATCCTTGAGTTTGCTGTCAGGAAATCCAGGAGGTTGTTCAACAAATACTTCCTCTTGGAGATAGCCATTAAGAAAGGCAGTCTTAACGTCCATCTGAAAAAGCTTCATTCCCTTGTGTGCTGCAAATGCAATGAGTAGTCTTATTGCCTCAAGACGAGCAACAGGAGCAAAGGCTTCGTCATAATCGATCCCTTCCTGTTGGTTGTATCCTTGAACCACTAATCTGGCCTTATTTCGCACAATGACTCCAGTGTCATCCAGTTTGTTTCTGAATACCCATCTAGTTCCAATGACAGTTCTGTCCTTAGGTCGAGGAACAAGATGCCAAACTTTGTTTCTTTCAAATTGTTGGAGTTCTTCTTGCATGGCAACTATCCAGTCTGGTTCTGCGAGGGCTTCCTTAATATTTGAAGGTTCAATGGTGGAGAGAAAGGAGTAGAATGAGCAAAAGTTATTTAAGCTTCTTCGAGTTTGAACTCCATCTGTCAGGCTTCCTATGACATTGTCCAAAGGATGAGAGCCTTTGTATCTCCAGTTCCTTGATTGATTATTAGCATTACCTGAACTTGACTCGGGATCTTGACTTGTTCCCCCTAAATCCAAACCTGGGTTTATGGTAGGGTCAGGTATAACTCTGGCCTCTTCCCTTTGGTTTTGATTCAAAGTTACAGCTTCATTAGCTGTAACTCTGGGTTCCAAGTCATTGGTTTGAGAGTTATCTACAGTATCATCAACTGTAGTTTCATCTCTCGCACCATTTTCTCCCAAGTTGAGTTCATCATGAGTTCCTTGAGGTTCTCCTTCTTCAATTTCTATTTCAGGTCGATCTTCCTTTGATAACCTGAAATCAGGTTCGTCTAGGTTTTCCTCTATATCCTGTAATGGCTTATCGAAGCCATTATTTTCATCAAAGATAACAAGAATACTTTCCTCTATGCATAGAGTACGTTTGTTGAAAACTTTGTAGGCTTTACTATGATCTGAATATCCTATAGAGATTGCTTCATCACTTCTAGGGTCGAATTTGCTTAATCTGTTTTTACCATTGTTGTGAACAAAGCATTTACTACCAAAGCATCTTAAATGAGATATGTTTGGTTTACGACCTCGAAGAAGTTCATAAGGTGTCTTTTTAAGAATAGGTCTAATCATAGCACGGTTATGAATATAGCAAGCTGTACTTATAGCCTCAGCCCAAAAGTTTCTAGGTAGGCCACTACAAAGAAGCATTGTTCTAGCCATGTCTTCTAGGGTTCTGTTCATTCGTTCTACGACTCCATTTTGTTGTGGGGTTCTAGGGGCCGAGAAGTTATGTCCAACACCATTGGTTTTACAGAACTCAATAAAAGCATGATTGTCGAACTCAGTTCCATGGTCAGTACGGATTGTTACTAGGTTTGATTTATATTTGTTTTGGACAAGTTTCATGAGACTAACAAATTCATCGAATGTTTCGTCTTTAGAGTGAAGAAAGATTGGCCAAACAAATCTAGAGTAATCATCAACTAGAACGAAAACGTACCTGGAACCACCTCTGCTTCTTACCTTCATAGGGCCACATAGATCCATGTGTACTAGTTCAAGAGCTTGTTCGGTGCTTACCACTCTTTTTGGCTTAAAGGATGATCTGACGTGTGATGCCCGTCGTTGAGGGTACCAAAGATAAATTTCTAATTCCTAAACTTAAACTATAGATAGTGAAAGTCAGGGTCGAACCACAAGGAGGTGGGGAATGTTTATTGTTTGGTGTCAATGTTTTAAGGTAACAATTTTGGGGGTTTGATTTGTTGTTTACTAGGTCTAAGGCAAAGATAAAAATAAAATAAGTAATTAAAGACAAGAATAAAATTATAATAAAAGGGATGCTAGGATGTTTGGGTAATAAATAGCTAAGGTAATATAAATCCTAAGGTCAACATATATTGCAGTCGCGTAAAGGGGTGTAACATATCTTTTTAGGTCTATGCTACCTAATAGCTCCTTTCGGCCTATGCTATTAGTTCCTAGGTCTCACAATTATTGGGTGTCAGCAATAAGGGTGATTCCTAAATCCTAGGTCACATACCTTTCAGTCTTGAGTAACCTAGCCGTCTTAAGGTGTAAACCAATGCCCTTCCCGTATCTCTCAATCTTGGGTAGGTCATTACTAACATCCTACAAGTCTCCTTTCAGTTTCATTGCAGGGTATTATAGTCAACAAGGAAAGACGAAACAGGATACAGACGCGAGTGGTCGACCGACCAGCTACTCCAGTCGGCCGACCACAGCCTCGGTCGACCGACCCACTATTTGAGTCGGCCGACCGTGGCTCTGCTACAAGTCGGTTTCGGAATTTATTCTACTCATGCATATTATCCCCTACATCCTAACATATGAAAATTAGCTACTCAGGGTTGTTAAGATGATTATGAAAACGGGTTTTAACATGGTAAACATGGTGAATAAATAAAACATGCAAGGATTAATAAAGCTTGAGATTCTGATTTAAACAATTGTAATAAAAATAAGAACGATAATAAAGCTAGATTAAAAGAGTAATTACCACAATCGGAATTAGGGCAGAAAGAAAAAAACTTTATTGAATGCTTGGGAATTGTTGAAAGATTACAAACTCTAATAACTGAATAATAACTGAATTATTGGATCTCTCTAAATCTGAATATTAATAGATACTAATTGATTATATCTTCATAGAAAACCCTAATCAAGAGATTAGCTTATATAGGGCAAGAGATTAGAGTTTCCTAAAGGCTCTACTTCTATTTTATTTCCGAAAAGAATCGTCTGGGCTTCCGCTAAGGTCGACCGACTTACTTTGTGGGTCGGTCGACCGCTTCGTATGGACTCAATTGAATTCTCGGGCTTTCTTTAAATTTGGACTTCTATGAAAATCAGGCCTGGTCGGCCGACCCGTTTTGCTGGTCGGTCGACCGCTTCCGTATAGAATTCTTTGGTTTTCTTCTTGCTTTGACTTCTGGTATTTAAATAAAGACTCCAGTTGACTTTCCATTGTTCCTTAATTAAGCAAAAGACTTGAGAACATGAATTTGGTGCTAAATCGTCCCTTTTCTGCATAAATCTGCAAAAGTGCATAAAAATACGAAAGTACACGATTGTTGGGAAATAAAGGCTAAAACATAGTAAATGAGCGACCAAATGCGTGTGAAAATAGATGAAAAACATCATAAAATAGACACGCATCAAATTCCCCAAACCAAACCCTTGCTTGCCCTCAAGCAAGAAATAGACTCGATCCTAACTAATGGAACGATTTCAATCTCAGAGCGAAATTTACTTGTAAGTCTATACCAATGCCAAGAACAAAATGAGATAGTATTCAAATCATGCAAACGAGTTATGGTGTCGTCAAACTCGCAAATATAAAAACTATAAAGACTTATACCATGGACTCTCGCGGTACGCTCGAGACACTCATGAAGCAAAGGGTGAGTATATGTAAAAGATAGAAAGAAGTATATTGTAATGACACTCACCTAACTGCGACCCATGGAAACATGCCTGCAATCTAACATGAATAAAAATTCTACAACTATGTATAACAATCTCATTAAGTGACCCAGATACATGTAATTGAGGTAATGAAAGATATGTGAGGAAAAAGGTAAAAAGTGGTTAAGATGCTTTTGGACTTGTGGGGTTAGTAGCCAAGCTAGTAAAACCGGTTCCCAACAACATACTTCACAACTTTTGATATTTAAGCAAGTGCTCTTTTGTAGCACAACTCCCACGTTATATAAGAAAGGACTCCCAAATATTTTGAATGAAGTACGGGAGTGATAACATATAAAAGAAAGGAATTTTTGGAACGAATTTTTTTGAATCTGACAATGTCAGTTGGTCGGCCGACCTACGAAGGTGGTCGGTCGACTGACTTCCTGTGTTTTCCGAATTTTTTCGTTTTTCTTTTCTTTCCTTTTCTGAATTTTGCTTGTTCTTTTTCTTTCTTTCTTTTCTTTTCTCTTTGCTTAAGATAGCTTACAAACCAAGATACCTCAAAATAAACCAAGGACTACAAATACTAGCTTGGAAGGGTAGGCTAAGTATGGGATGTAGTTTTGGGGGAATAAAAAGGCAATTTTGGCTATGTGAAGCTTATGGGTAAATATGAGAAAAGGGATCCCAAATGCACGTACCAAGACTCACAAAACGAGAAAGTAAAACAAGTATATAGAAATTCAAGTTCATGTTTATGCATATTGATGTAACATGTTCCAAGGGGAGTACTACTCACATCCTAGACAACTGGTTTAAGAATGAAACCAGGAAATAAGCTCTAAAACATAGAATGTATAGTAGGCTGCCAAGGTATAAGTCAAGTCTCAAGATACGCAAGTTAACAAAAACTCGTAGATATGCAAAAGACTCTTATGCTAAAACAAGTTGACAAGGCGATGTAAAGGCATAAACATGTAAGATAGCTAAATCATCCTTGAAATACTTTCGTTCCGACTCGACCTATATGCTAAAATAAACGTGCATTTTTTGGAAATTTTTGAATTTTTTTCATTTTTTTTGGATTTTTCTTTTGTATAGGTAAGGAAAATAAAGAAAAGAACAATGCAAGACAGAAATGCAATAAACGTGTGACAAAAATGCAATAGAACAATGCATGTGACGCGAAACCATTCCCCAAACCAACCCGCACAATGTCCCCATTGTGCATTAGCCTAGGTAAAGGATTCATAAAAGAAAGATGCAAATAAAATAAAAATAAAGGAAAAATTGGAAAGAACTCACTAGATTATTAGCGCATGAGAAAAACCTCCCCAAACCAGCGTAAGCTGGGAGGTTTTGGTGGCTAGCAGTGCCACTAAAGTAACCAAGTCAATTTCGCGATTTCCAAGGAAGAGAAACGAAAGACCGTGGCGGACAGCAGGTCGACCGACCCAGATAACAGGTCGACCGACCTCCCTGTGAACCACAGAAAATTTAACGATACAGCGACTTCGGTCGACCGACTGATGTTTCTGGTCGGTCGACCCTCTGCGTCCCGGAGGTCTTCGTTTCTTCGTAGAATCTGAAAAAGCAAGAAAGTATGTGCGCCCGCAAATGCGCGAGATGCCAGAAACGATTCTAAAGTCTTAACTATGCAAACATAAAGGAAAAGATCTAAAACTACGAACAAGTCAAATTAAAAAGTCTCACACAACAAAAATAAATTGTCTTAAAAACTGCAACTTAAAACAACTATCCGCTAAAGATGCGGAAATATCCGACCACGGCTTTTGACGACATGCCGTAGTCTCCACAGTGTTTGCTTGTGTAGCAAAACACATCTTCTTCCCGCCGTCGCAAAGCATATGCGACGATCTCTCCTCTTGAGCTTGCCTCCTCTTCTTCTTCTCCTCCCGATCCACGACGTCTGGGTCCTCATCTTCTTTATAGCTTAGACATCCCATTCCTCCTCTCTGGACGATGACTTCCTTTACTTTGGGTTTCCCCAAACCAATTCCTGCAATAGTCATAATAGAAGTGTCCTCCATATTGCTCCCAATCTGGGGCGGAGGTGTAAAAACAGATACAGGAACTGGTAATAAAGTGGGAGAAGTGGTGATGACCTCATACTTCTTTTCAGAAGTGATAGCATTACATGTGATGGGGGTCATAGCATCCTTCTTCCTATAAGATAGGCCATAGATAATAGAATGCTTTCCTACTTTGAAGGTTAGAGTCCCAGTGCCCACATCTATAATGGCACCTGCAGTGTGAAGGAAAGGTCTTCCTAGAATTATAGGTATATGGGCATCCTTTGGGATGTCCAAAACTACGAAGTCAACTGGGAAGAAAAATCGGTCAATACGCACAGGGATGTTTTCCAACACCCCTATAGGTTCCATAGATGTACGATCTGCCATCTGGACTGTCATACTGGTCACTGCAAATTCGGTCATTCCTAATTTTAAGGCAACGCTTAAGGGCATGACACTTATACTAGCACCTAAGTCGCATAAAGCCTTCTTAACTGGGAAGGTTCCTATATTACAGGGGACAGAAAAACTACCAGGGTCCTCTAATTTATGAGGGGCAATGACATGGGATAAAAAGCTAGATGACTCTTCAGTGAGGGCCACCGACTCAACCTTTTCTAGAGACCTCTTCCTTGACAAAAGCTGTCTCATAAATTTAAGATAGGAAGGAACTTGTTGAACTAATTCTAAAAACGGGACTTGAACATTTAATGAACGAATCACATCCTTAAATTTGTCAAAAGATACCTGATCCTTTGAAGGCACGAGTCTTTCTGGGAAAGGAGCAGCTGAGGACTCAGTATTTGCAGCCCTTTTTAGAAACCTAGGGGTCTTGTCACCCCGGAAAAGAAAATCCCTCAAGTTATTCGGTAATTCTGGACGAAAGGGAACTTCGGGTTCTGCTTCAGTGGTCGGTCGACCAGTTTCTTCGGTCGGTCGACCAGTCTCCTGTTCAGATAAAATTTTCGGGTCCTGATCTGTGGTCGGTCGACCAGGATCTCCGGTCGGTCGACCGCCTTCGCTGCTACTCGCCTGTTTTTCTTTCTCGCTCCCCACTTTAGCTCCACTTCGCAGGGAGATGATGTTTAGAGTCTCTTTTTTCTGGTCCGGTTTGGTCGGAAGCTGACCCGGAGCCCTAGTATCATTCTTGCCCGCAATTTGAGCAATCTTGGACTCTAACATCTTCATTCCTGCCTCTCTAGCCTGCGACTCCTTCTGAACCAACCCAATAAGATTTTGGATAAGAGTATCTGTGTTGGGTGGTGGGTTTGAAGGTGGTTGAGGGTTGAAAGGTGGTTTTTGGAAATTTTGTTTATGTGGGGGTATATATGTGGAATTTTGCTGAGGTTGCATGTGTTGTGGGTTTTGAACATTCTGGCTTGTCCATCTTAAGTGGGGATGGACATTATTATTATTCGGGTCATAGAAGTTGTTCCCACGATAATGTTGAAAAGCGGCACATGTTTCATTAGATGAAGTACAAAATTTTGACACGTGCCCTTCTCCACCGCACCTCTCACAAGCGAAGGCTCCGTCCTGAACGGCGTTTACTTGGTATATTCCTCCCTTGCTTCCACTTCCTAGATCGAATTTTCCTCCAGCCTCTAATTTTTCCAGTTTGGCCGTCAAGGCCTCAATAGCTGCTAGGTTGTATTCAGATTTTCTTTGATTGCCTCTGGAGGTACCATGCTCAGCACGGTGTACAGCAACATCTTCTATCAATTTGAGACCCTTAGTCTCTCATGAATTATCTTGGAATCTCCCATTAGCTGCAGCATCTAGGTAGGCTCTGTTGTCATCGTAGAGGCCATTGTAGAACTGGTTGCAAAGAAACCATTGTTCGAATCCGTGATGTGGTATGGATCGAACAAGTCTCTTGAACCTGTCCCACGCCTCACTAAAGTCTTCATTGGGGCCTTGCTTGAAATTAGTAATCTGCGCCCTTAAAGCATTAGTCTTTGATGCAGAATAGTATTTCCTGTAGAATGCTAAGGCTAAGGTGTTCCAATCTGTGACTCCTGCAGCAGTGCGGTCTAAATCTCTGTACCACTCTCTCGCAGCGTCCCTAAGAGAGAAGATGAACATGGTCTGTTTAATCTGGTCCTGCGTCACTCCTTCTGGGGGGTGCTATAGAGCATATGTAATCTGTGAAGATTTCAATATGCTTAGCAGCATCCTCATTGGCCGAGCCTCCAAATTGGTTTTTTTCAACCATAGTAATGTAGGCGGGCTTGGCCTCGAATGGCTTCCCAGTACCTGCAGGTAAAGTGAACCCTTTGTATAGGTCCTTTGCCTGAGGCATGGAGTGACTGGCAATAGTAGATTCTTCTGCCATATTCTCTTCTTTCTTAGGAAAAACTGGAAAGTAGGTAAAAGGTGGTGTTTTTGGTGAAAGTGGATTGATGGGTGAATTTGGTTGTGAAGGTGGTGTTTTTGGTGAAGATGGTGGTAGTTCGAATAAGTCTTCTTGAAATAAGGAAGATGGTGAACCTCCTTCCTGATTTGCTAGAAGTTGCTTTCTTCTTTCTCTAAGAGTCCTCTCAATCTCGAGGTCAAGTGGTAGGAGTTCTCCTTGAACTGACCTGCGCATAAGAGGAAACTACAAGAAAAAAGTGAGAAGGTTTAAGGAACAAAAAGTTCCTTAAACAAAGAGAAACAAAAACAAAAAACAATAAACACTGGCGTCACCTCCCCGGCAACGGCGCCAAAATTTGATGCCCGTCGTTGAGGGTACCAAAGATAAATTTATAATTCCTAAACTTAAACTATAGATAGTGAAAGTCAGGGTCGAACCACAAGGAGGTGGGGAATGTTTATTGTTTGGTGTCAATGTTTTAAGGTAACAATTTTGGGGGTTTGATTTGTTGTTTACTAGGTCTAAGGCAAAGATAAAAATAAAATAAGTAATTAAAGACAAGAATAAAATTATAATAAAAGGGATGCTAGGATGTTTGGGTAATAAATAGCTAAGGTAATATAAATCCTAAGGTCAATATGTATTGCAGTCGCGTAAGGGGGTGTAACATATCTTTTTAGGTCTATGCTACCTAATAGCTCCTTTCGGTCTATGCTATTAGTTCCTAGGTCTCACAATTATTGGGTGTCAGCAATAAGGGTGATTCCTAAATCCTAGGTCACATACCTTTCAGTCTTGAGTAACCTAGCCGTCTTAAGGTGTAAACCAATGCCCTTCCCGTATCTCTCAATCTTGGGTAGGTCATTACTAACATCCTACAAGTCTCCTTTCAGTTTCATTGCAGGGTATTATAGTCAACAAGGAAAGACGAAACAGGATACAGACGCGAGTGGTCGACCGATCAGCTACTCCAGTCGGCCGACCACAGCCTCGGTCGACCGACCCACTATTTGAGTCGGCCGACCGTGGCTCTGCTACAAGTCGGTTTCGGAATTTATTCTACTTATGCATATTATCCCCTACATCCTAACATATGAAAATTAGCTACTCAGGGTTGTTAAGATGATTATGAAAACGGGTTTTAACATGGTAAACATGGTGAATAAATAAAACATGCAAGGATTAATAAAGCTTGAGATTCTGATTTAAACAATTGTAATAAAAATAAGAACGATAATAAAGCTAGATTAAAAGAGTAATTACCACAATCGGAATTAGGGCAGAAAGAAAAAAACTTTATTGAATGCTTGGGAATTGTTGAAAGATTACAAACTCTAATAACTGAATAATAACTGAATTATTGGATCTCTCTAAATCTGAATATTAATAGATACTAATTGATTATATCTTCATAGAAAACCCTAATCAAGAGATTAGCTTATATAGGGCAAGAGATTAGAGTTTCCTAAAGGCTCTACTTCTATTTTATTTCCGAAAAGAATCGTCTGGGCTTCCGCTCAGGTCGACCGACTTACTTTGTGGGTCGGTCGACCGCTTCGTATGGACTCAATTGAATTCTCGGGCTTTCTTTAAATTTGGACTTCTATGAAAATCAGGCCTGGTCGGCCGACCCGTTTTGCTGGTCGGTCGACCGCTTCCGTATAGAATTCTTTGGTTTTCTTCTTGCTTTGACTTCTGGTATTTAAATAAAGACTCCAGTTGACTTTCCATTGTTCCTTAATTAAGCAAAAGACTTGAGAACATGAATTTGGTGCTAAATCGTCCCTTTTCTGCATAAATCTGCAAAAGTGCATAAAAATACGAAAGTACACGATTGTTGGGAAATAAAGGCTAAAACATAGTAAATGAGCGACCAAATGCGTGTGAAAATAGATGAAAAACATCATAAAATAGACACGCATCAACGTGTTTACATCGTGCACATGTGTCACACATCTTTTCTTGATCAAATTTGATCTTTGGAAGACCTTCGACCAAGTCCCATCTTTTCATCTTACTTAGAATAGGTGAGCTAATATGACCAAATCTCTTGTGCCATAGACATGGATCATCTAACGTAACTTTCATGCATGATAGAGAATCAGTAGGTACAGCATTTAAATCAATCATATAAACATTTTTCATCCTGTGACCTTCAAGTATTACTTTACTAGTGCCTTCTAAGATTATACGACATATATCTGAATGAAAAACCACTTTGTTTCCTTTGTCACATAGTTGAGATATACTGATGAGATTGTGTTTGAGACCACTTACAAGGTATACATCATTTATAGTATGAGAGGATGAAATACCTATCTTACCAATTCCGATGATCTTTCCCTTTTTGTTATCACCGAATGTGACTTTACCTCCATCAAAGGGTTTAAGGGTTTGGAATAGATTTACGTCGCCTGTCATATGTCTTGAGCATCCACTGTCGAGATACCATAGGTTATTTTTCTTGGCGACAAACTGCATGAATAATTTCAAAGACAGGATTTAGGTACCCAAGCATACTTGGGTCCTTTATTGTTAGTAATCACAAATACATCTTTCTTTTTAACCCAAACTTGTCTTACATAGGTCTTTCTATATTGGTAGTAGTTGGGTTTTGATGTTCTTGTGTAGGTCTTAGTTTGGACTCTTGGTGACCAATTTTTGTGTGTTGTTTGAGGAGTTTGTTTGGTTCTATTTTTCTTTTCTTCGTAGTCAAATGTCATGTCATAGAACCATCTGTGGTCAATGTTTCTTTCCTCAGTTTTGTCATCATCACTATCAGAGACAGAAATAGTGTCGCTTGGGATTCCTAAGGATTTAACAAACTTAACTCCGGTTTTAAAGTCTTGTGCGTGTTTCACACAGTTTTCTCGGAGGTGTCCAGTATGGCCACAATAAGTGCATATTAAATACTCAGGAAGGTCGGCATATTTTCTTCTTCTAAAGTCTCTGTCTGTTGGGCTTTGTTTACACTTTGAGTGATCCCTTCTTCCATAACATTCGTGACCTAATCCCATCTTCATGTTGTTGTCGGATTGTTCAGTTAGGAAGTTTAGAACATTAGTGCTTCCTTCCCATTTGTCGTGAACTTTCCGAGCATGAAGAAGGAGATCTTTTAAGGAGTCTATTTCTTTCTTACATTCACTGTGGTCAATGTTGCTAGACTCTTTTAGGTTTTGAATGTCTCTATGAAAGTCAGACACAATTTTGGCATGTTCCTTCTTGATTTTAGATAGATTGAATTCTAGATCCATAATTTTGCTTTCGAGGATCTCAACTTCTTCTAGATGAGTCTCATCTTCGACCATAATCGAAGATTTTGACTTTAGAAGCTCATTAGCCTTTCTTAAATATGAAGTTATAGCTTCATTAGCTATAACTTTGGATTGAAGCTCTTTGATGTTGAGTTTCAGTTTTGAGGTTATAGCTTCATTAGCTATAACTTTAGACTCAAGAATCTTTTTCTCAGACATAACTGCTTCCAACTTAGCATTGGCTTCAATGCTTATTTTGGATTTCAGTTTCTTAGCTTTGGCTTTCAGAAGTTGATTTTCCTCAGCAATATCGAGGATCTGTTCCTTCAAATCATCTAATTCAAGGCTTTGCTCATGACATTGGTCTAGGGTTTCCTCAAAGTATTTGATTAACATAGCCTTAGATAAATTCTTAACTTGACTTTTGAGTTGAAGAAAATTTACCTCTTCATCGTCGTCGTCGTCTGAGTCGGATTCTCCAAGGAGACACATATGAGATGCTTCATCTTCATTGTTGTCGTCTGAGATTAGATCTAGGCTGACGTTGCTTAGGCACAAGTGTGCTACCTCGTCTTCTTCTGAGTCCTCGTCATCCTCAGATTCTAATTCTCCCCAGCATGATGCAAGCATTACTTTCTTGAACTCTGTTTTGGTCTTTTCTCTTTTTGACTTGTCTTTGATTTTGTCCCAGCTTGGACAATCCTTGATCATATGATCTTGTTGACCACACTTAAAACATCCTCTTTTGAAGAATGTTTGTTTGGTGTCAATTTTCTTTTTGTCAACCGTTTTGTTGTTAGGGTTTTTATATCTACCCTTGAAAACTGCTTTCTTAAATCGTCTTGCGAATAGAACTGTTTCGTCTTCAAGTTCTTCTTCGCAAAATTCACTTGTGGAGGCTTGTAGGGCGACTCCTTTTCCTTTGGAATCGTCATCATCTTTATTTAGTATGATCTCATGAGCCATCAGAGATCCGATAAGTTCTTGGTAAGTGATCTGAGATAGATCTCTTGCTTCCTCTATAGCAGTGACCTTTGGTTGCCACTTTTTGGTGAGACTCCTGAGAATCTTTCGAATGATGTCCTCAGAATCGATCTTTCTACCAAGGTTCCGCAGTTCATTAATAATACAAGAAAATCGTGCAGACATGCTATCAATAGATTCATTCTTTTCCATATTGAAAAGTTCATATCTTTGAATAAGCAAATCTATACGATGTTTCCTGACTGCGGATGTTCCTTCGTAGGCAAGTTCGAGACTATCCCATATTTCCTTAGCGGAACTACAAGATGAGAATCTCTCAAATTCTGAGGTTATCATACCATTCTGTAGGAGGCTCATAGCCTTAGAATTTTTTTCAGCAATTTTGTAGTCACTTTCCACATAATCGCTTTCCATCTTTTCATAGGTTGTTCCATTGGTGGCGGCGACCAAGATCTTCTTTGGTCCGGTTTGGATGATATTCCAACATTCCCAATCACATCCTTTGATGTAATGAGTCATCATATTCTTCCATAGACTGTAGTTTTTGCCATCGAAGATAGGGCACTTGAGATGCTTGGAATCCATTGTTGAAAGAGTATATAATATAGAATCAATAGAAGGATCAAAACTCACGCGGCTAGGCGATCAAGAGCACGAGGCTCTGATACCAATTGAAGAGTCTATTGATATAATATACTCAAGAAGGGGGGTTGAATTGAGTATGCCTTCTTTTTAAATCTTCTTCGATGTGTGTATGGTTGTATGATGATCTTCGAATAGAACAAATAATAAAGAGAGACACAATATTTTTGAAGTGGTTCATTCTCACACTTTGAGACCTACGTCCACTATTCTCGATTAATAAAATTAGTACCAACTCTGGATTGCAATTTTATCAACCCTACTCGTGCAACTTTGATGTTAGTCGCAACTCTATCTAGATACCGTTAAATATCTAGCTATGACAAATACCGTTAAATATTTGCCTTACAATGAGTACCGCTAAATACTCGTTCTATCTTACGTAAATAAGATAAAGTCTTCAATGTTTCTTGATGTCACAATCTTGAATGAATAAGATCAATGCTTGAGCACTTGAATCTTGAATTGGATATGACAATGAAAAGCTCGAATATTGAAGTAGATGATCGGCGGTTTTCTCTCTTGATTTGCGTGAATATTTGTGTATGTGTTTCGTGTAGATTAATGTGTCATAGGTAGTCTATTTATATAGAATATATATCTAGGTAATTCAAACCCTACATGATTTAGGAATATTACTTAACTAGAATACTAGTCTATTAGTAATACTACCTTAAATCTAATCTTAATATATTTAGGAAAGATTTAATAATATACTACAAGTATTATATAAAGAGTCAATTTCCTAATTCATATATAGGAAAGATCTTTATATAATAAACAATTAGTATCTTTATTAAAACAATTTCCTAAACCATGTCAAAGATAATAAAATATATTATCACAATATAATCTTAGTTTGTTTAGGATATTAAATAAATATATAATATTTACTTAATTTAATCCTATACGAATTATGGTAAACGTGACATGTTACACGTTTCCCAAAGTCGTAACAAACTATATTTCTGATTATATTATTTGACAATTAAGATCATATAAAAATCCTTAGTTTATTTTAGTAATAAATAATTATCTCATAAGAAAATTATTTATTCCTATTTTAACTCAAAAATATTTTATATAATCCTATTAAGATTAACAATTCTATATTTAAAATAGAATACTAATTAACCATTAATTGTACACGAAATTATTTGGAAACAATTGTTTCAACCAAACACATATATTTCGACCATTTCTTCATAGATATAGAGTTATAGCTACAAGCTATAACTTGAATCAAACTTGTACTAAAGCTATAGTTGATAAGTATAACTTTAGTTTATTATGCGCGCTTGTGATCTTCTATCAATCTTCGACTTAGTCAATTCATTGACTAACATGCTTGAACCTTTTATACTTGATTGATTAGATCTTGTTACTAATATTCTGTACACTTAGCACACGATTATACATACGAGTATATAATATATAAATAGTTAGACTTGTCATTATCAAAACATAAACATATATACTATATATATATATATATATTTGAATATATGGTTCAACACACATGAACATGCATGGGCTTGTTCATGTAATTCACATGAACGACCCATTTTACACCTATTGTATATATTAAATAATGTGACGAAACAATAAAATAACTGACGAAATTTAATTAAATCGATTAATACCTCATTTGCTGCTTCTTCGGTATAATTATATGAACCCTTATTGTTTTCACCGTATATAAAACCGCTTCCTTCTCCGTGTTGGTGACTACTATATTCATCGTAATATCGATAATACTGTTCCGCACTCCAATCATTGTTAAATCGATTTTCGTCATTCTTGTAATAACTATTATTATTGTACGATTCAAAAATATAATCGAAAAATGGGTTATCGTCACCCATTAATCGATATATATATTTGTTAAGTAATTTTTAGAAAGAGTAAATGTTACAAAGTAATGTCGTGTGGTATTTAAATTTCATCTTAAGGTTATTTGGAGTAATTATATTAACCCGTAATGTTTTTACCGTAAACAAAATTACTAAACTACGCGTATTCGTAACTATTTATACTTATCTTATACGGTTAACTAATATATTAATTTGTTAAATATTTTTTACAAAGATAAGGACAATCTTGGAACATTTGAAATGAAATTAGGGGCGGAATATAACAATTTTGTATTTTAGATACAAATATCAAAGAATTTGACAGTTAATTCAACTCATGCGGTTTACCTTTATTTTGAAAACCGTAGAAACTTTGCATAAATATTCTTAAAGAGATATTATATTAGCCTTATTTATGTAAAAGTTAAACAAACATAGATATTAAACCATGGTTTATGTTATAAAATTACTTAGATGATAATGTTCAATAGTAAATATAGATAGTGAAGACTAACTAATTAAATAAATAAATATTGTTTAGGAAAGTATCACTTAGGCGAGAAATTTAAGCGGAGAATTAGAAAATGTGTTAATCTATTAGTATATTTTCACCAAAAGAAATCAATATATATATTTATTGGTTTAAATTTTGTGAATTGTTTAAGTTGTAAAATATTGAAATAAGATAGATATATTAGTAATTAATTCTAAACTATTGAAAAGTTATCTACCCAATGAAATTTCACTAAGTATATCATAAATTCATATAACAATTATATATAATATTATATTAAATATTAATTAGTAGAAGAGATAAAAAAACGTTATTAAAGATAATATAAAAAATTGTATTTCTATATCAATGGAATTTTACTATGTATATCATAAATTCATTTAACAACTTTATATAATATAATATTATATTAAATATTAAATATTAGTTAATAGAAGAGATAAAAAGAGTTATAAAAAGAGTTCAAACTTTGTTTAGCTTCACTATAAAAGGGACTTCATACAACTTTACAACTTTAAAATTAAAGAAGACAATCCCAATTAATATCTCTATGTTTTTGTTTACGTTGGATCTACAAACTTTTTTTTATGGGATTGATGTGTATAATATTATTAGGATTACAATTAGTTAATTGCTATGTTAATATTATGTTTGCTTATTAGTTAGTGTTTCGTATTATGTTATATTACCCCGTCTTATTATCTATTACTAATTATGTAATTTGTTTTGAATGTTCAGGCACTTAAATATTAAGTGAGTGGATAACTTGGTTGTTTAATTCATGAAGAAATTTTTATGTTATATCCTGAAAAATTGTAAGTTCTTTCTTATATCAAACATATCTTAATTGTAGATATATGTATGATAATGAGAATTTAAAAATTTCCAATACATGTAATTAATTTTAAAAGTAAGAAAAAAAGTAAATCTAAAATAATGGATATTGTATAAACGGGCACATAAGCGTAAGCAGATAGATGATGTTGCATCCGTGTGAACGTGTCAAAGCGTTGACTTTTGGGTGTTTTATTGTATGTGAATGAGATATTAGTCCTTAACTATAGTAATAAGGGGTACCGGAGGTTCCGGGGGAACTCCATTAATTAGAAGAATTTTATTTAAGTTATAAAATATTAAAATAACATAAAAATATTAGAACTTAGATGTATTGAAAATTTATCTACTCAAATTGGTTAAAAAATATATATAAAAAGATAAGAATCGTTTCTAAACAATTTATTAATTTAATTAGTTATGCGTATTTTAGTAGGAGTTAAATACTTAATTGTCAAATAATATTGTTTATAAACGATTATTAAAACCTTTTATTAAAATTATTAAGGCTGTGTTTGGCAAGGCAAATAAGGTACCTGATTTGTCTGAAATGACTTTTTTGCCAAAATAATCAGGTACCTTATTTTTTTTGGGTGTTTGGCAAGCACCTGATTTGAGTGAAAAAGGTACCTGAAATAAAAAGCTACTCCAGGTAGCATTTGAGAAATCAGGTACCTGTTTCCTTTTCATCTACCTATTCTACCCTCGATTGTATAACGCTAATTAACAAAATCAAACACAATACAAAACTCTTACGTACTTCCCAAATATAACCCATAATCACCCTTAGTTTTTTCAATATATTTTTAAGGGTGTATTGTTGGAATTTTTTTACCTAATCGTTATATATTAATTATTTTCTCATTCTCTTTCAAATATATTGAAAAAATTTCATTATAACTTGTTAAATTTATACTTGAAATTAAGAATCTAAGATAAAAATTTAAGAACTGGTATGTGAATCCCGCCTTGCCCTCAGCCTAGTAAAAACGTAACGCCGCCAACGACAATAACACAAGAATAATAGTAAAAACGTAAAAGATATCAATAATAAACCATGTCCTTTTCCGTCATTTTGTTAAATATCAGCTACCTTTTCAGCTAGTTTCCAAACATTTTTAACAAAAATCAGCTACCTTTTCAGGTCTTAATTTCCAGCTACCTTTTCAGGTAGCTTTTCAGGTTTCAGGTACCTTTTCAGGTTTCAGGTACCTTTTCAGCTAGTTTTGCCAAACAGACCCTTAAGTTTCAATTTTACTGAAATTATATACATAACGGTTATGTGGTGGTCGACTAGGTTGTCGATATCTATCGGGTTGTCGGCGCCGTCGGGGTTTTATGTGACCGGCGTGTTGTTGCCGTGTTATTGTTGTTGCGTATGGTTGTTGTTGCAATTTCTCACTTTGTTTTTCTTTCTTCTTTTTCTCTAAAATATTGTGTTAGAATATTTACTTTTTATTTTTTATTTTTAAATTTCTCTTTTTCTTCTCTCTATTTTTTATTTTTTAAATACCACGAGATGTTGGCGTAGGGGGAGGGGGTGCAGGGCAAGAGAACGAAGTTGGTGAAGGACGGAGTAGTTGGTTTAAGGGGTTGAAGGAAGAGAGGGAAAATCAATTAAGTGATAAAAAAATGACAAGGGCAGTGTGGTAAAAATCGTATGTGAAAGAGTAAAATCCGTATATGAAAAAACACGTCTCTAAAAATAAAATTACCAAATACGAAAGTATTAGAATTTCAATAAGCTCGAAACACAAAAACTAATCTTTTTGACTAAAAATTATGAGTATCGTACATTAATCTATATAAAATAATATAACACAAACGACTATCATGCACTTTTCCCGCCTTTTATCCACCTTCCAACCTTAATCCACTAAAGATATTATTATAATTATTTACAAAATCTTATTCTAACTATCTTCCTAGAATATAGATAATCTATTATCTATTATCACTGAACCACTAGATTTTTATTGTACATTCAATAGGATAACATATATTTATCATGTGATTATAGCATATCTCCTTTTCTTATATGTATAAATTTAACTAAAAAAATCATATTATAGAAGCATTGGATAAATGTCTTTAGAGACGATTTCACATAATTTATTATCAGATTATTTAATATTATAATTCCAAACGGATAATAAAATACGTGAAAGCACGATTAAAAATAAAATGAGTACACTTATTATATACGTATAAGTATAATAAAATAACAACTAGACACTTGCAATTCAACATTAAATTTTTTTCGCATAACATTCTCTTAAGATTATTTTATTCTGACAGATCCACACATATTTGCATAATGGAAAAATAATTTTTAAAAATATTTCATTTGAATATCAATTAATTAGTAATAGCATGCGAATGCTCATCTCATGGGATGAGATGATACTAAAAGACGGAAAATTGTACATATTTTAATAATGGATAGGTTTTAGAGTAATTGTGAAATTAAGGTGGTACATAATTACATATTACATAATATTAACCTTTTGATTCATCATAAAAAAGACTTGCATTATAAGATAGACTTAAATGTTTTACAATTATTATGTTGATTAATATGTTATTACTTTTGGAGCAATGTTGAGTCATTGATTAATTTTACAAATACTCAAATGCTCTTAAAAAACCGTTTTTTACACATCAAACATATTTTACGGCATATTAAAAATTTTTACAGTAATGATTTTATCATAATTTAATAACGTAAAATCGTTTTGAGAATGTGGGTTTTGAGAAGTCCTAATTCAAGATGGTCAAGATCAACTATTATAATAGTTTATTTATGTTAGCTAATAAACTCATTAAATGTATGTTATACATGACATACAATTAATATTTACCATACAATTTTTTTTACTCTATATAAGACCGCCTTAGCATAATAATAAGTTAAAAAGAACAACATAACTGCATTTTAAATTTTAATTTGAATTAATATTAACTACTAATATTATATTAGCTAATTGACCTTGTGATAAAATAGCTATAAAATACTATAAATTCTACTATTTTGTATTATTCATATAATTATATAAGTATCAAACTTATAGTTTTGTGACTTTTGCTTACAAGAGTATATATTGGTTGTTCTGAATAACACAATTAGCTAATTATTAATGAGTCGTTTTCAACATAACTATGTTCTAACAAGGCTATTGGATAAAAATATTTATATTAATTTAGTGTAAAATCATGTAGTAAAAGTGTATATGTAATTCACCAACAATATGGTCAATAACGGGTTTTACACTCTATGTTTTTTTTTTGATGAAAAGAGTTGAACTAAACTGGTTGTAGTGAAGTTAAATTGAATGGAACTTAATTAAAATAAGAGTTAACTATACATAACCTATTCCTTCTATGTCATAATAATTATACGAACGTTGTTGTATTAGTTTAAGAACATGTGAAAAGCATATACGATATTTATTTTCTATGTGTATCTTTTAATTTTAACTATTTTAATCATACGTATTAAATCAAAATAGGGATGTGCCAATGTCAGTTAAGCATGTACCCTTTTAATTTAATGTTAAAAGTATAATAAACGTTGAATTTAAATTTAATATATCTTTACTTGTATGTGTAAAATATTGTACATTTATATTTAAATGAAATTATACTACAATTATAAAATTTTAAATGGGTACTTTTATATTTTCTTTACATGCCCGTGCAATTTTGCACGGGTCCTAAACTAGTTCTATTATATACTTTTAACATTTTAAGATTGCTACAATATACACGAATAAATAATTCAAGAGGTGTTAGAAATAGAATATGATAGGAACTGGAATTGTATTATTGATAATCGGGTTTTTGTGGTCTCATACATTGATATGTGACGATCTATTTATAATAGATCGTCAAACCCTAGTTAGAATGAAACCCTAATAATAGATGGGCTTAACATATAAGCCCAATATCCTAATACCCTCCCGCAATCGTAAAGGTAGTACGTAGTACGAAGTTTACGATTGGAGAATTACAAGAAAAACATAATCAATAAAAAAAAGATAGTCTTCATCTCGATCTTCTTTAAACTTCTCATCTTCACAAGGTGGTAAGGGGTGCGTATAGGACTCGCCAGACAATTTTTCATGCGTAACTCGCCAGTCAATTTTCGTGCGTATTGGACTCGCCAGACAATTTTCATTGCGTAACTCGCCAGTTTTTTCAGTGCGTATTGGTCTCGCCAGACAAATACTAGATGGGCTTAACATAGCCCAATATCCTAATAAGAGGTGTATCACATAATATGATAATTAAAATGTAAAAAAATAATGTTTTATAACACGTTTTCACAATGTTATGATCATCAATCGTCCCGTACTCAAATAAATCAATAATGCACGAGTTAAAGATTGTTTGATGTACTAACGTATGGATCTTAACCCCAAAAGCAGAGATACACTTAACAACATAAAAAATATTGACAACTGTAAGCTATAATAATCATTCTCCTACGTAACTACGAACAATTGATATCAATCAAATATAAACTAAAATAAAGACATTTTAATCTATTATTATATATATATAACGACTTATGTATCATATTTTGGTCAATTTCTCCGCATATATAGTCAGGAAAAAATCATTCACGTGTTCACTTTTCTTAATTCAATAAGTGAAATACACTAACAAGTGTCTCTTTGTAGTTTAGTTTAGAAAAGTAAAACTCACTTAATACTCATTTTCTATTGTTAAGCTCTTATAAGTTCAATTCAACTTTTATAGCTATAGATCAGAAAAGTAAACTCCTATCATTTCGGTTGAGCATCAATTTGTACAGTTTAGCAATCAATCAATACCAATATATATATTTAAAAGATGAATTTTTGTAGCAAGGTCAATATGACTCAGAAATATAAACAAAATTGAAAATTTAATATGACATTGACCAAGAAAGATTAATTGGAAATACAATAGTAGTAGTTGGCTACAATACGTCACTACTCGGGACAATTTGCATTATGAAGCACCGATTTCGATTCAAATTTGGAAAATAGCGGATTTCAATTTGTCATAAACCGCATAAAAGTCACGATAAATCAAATTCTTCTATTTATATTCCTCATAAAATGTCTTCAAAGCAACAATTTCTAGATAAATATTCGAAAATTATTTTTGTTGTTACCCGGCCAACAACCGGGCTTGAAATCTAGTATTTTATTATACAGAGAATTTTCACGTAGAACACATAATTTTTTTTTTTGAAAAAAGCGGTTCAATCGACACACTTTTTTGCTCCATTTTCCCCTATCCATTGGTCGATATTTTTAGTCCCTCAAATCCCCAACTTTTTTACTTTTGTGTTTAGGGGGGTGAATAAAAAAACAAACAAAATTACCTAACTACCCCATATAACCCCACCCAAAACCTGAATAACCATAAAACCTTCGCAATCCATTCCGAACTAGAACCAGCACCCGCGTATGAACTGATCATCTCAAACCACCATCAATCCGCCAAAGTGAGATATTTGGAAACATTTAAGGATAGTCTCAGTAATATGAGATGTATTTTATGGTTTAATTTGGGTCTTGGTGAGATCTGAAAACCGCGAACTCGTTGAGAATCATGACTCAACATATCTTCACCGTATTTATTTTTGAAATATTGGATGCATTTTGACTTTTACATAACGTATTCAATAAGTCATTATTACGTATACGTAGACAAAATGTATTGATTACATGGAAGAATAAAATGTGTACTTTGGCACAAAAAATTAATTGTTACACAAAAACCGGCTTTACATAAGCTAAAATGAGTACCGGTTTTATGAAATTTATTAGTTGAATGAAAAAAATTCTAAGTACAAGAAAAATATATGACATGTCATTTGTCTTTATTTCGGTCACTACCTTATCATGTGCACGGGTGCACCTAGGGCACATGTTAATAAAACCCATCATAAAATGATATTTCTCTTGCTGATGATATATTATTGCAAACCCTTCCTTATTCGACATCGTAAAATAATATGTGCTCATTAGACTTTTGTTATAAAACCCCAAAAATAAATATAATATTGATAAAAATTTACAAGTTTTTTTTTTCTTTTTCATTAAATTTTTTGTTTTAGGTTACAAGGTAGTGACCGAAATAAAGACAAATGACATGTCATATATTTTTCATGTACTTAGAATTTTTTTCATTCAACTAATAAATTTCATAAGGGTTTTTCTAACATGTGCCCTAGATGCACATGATAAGAAGTTAAGTAAGAAAAGATTTTCAAGATTATTTCCCTTATTATGGTAAATATGAGTTTCAACTCTAATTTATCATGATATATTCTCAACATTATTTCCTTAATTAGCTCCTTATCATGTGCCCTAAGGGCACATGTTAGAAAATTCGTTTTAGGATTACCATACTTACGAGAATTATAAATGTTGCAAATCCTTTCTTAGTTTGGTAGAGGTTTCAAAACTTTTTAGGTCATGGAAATGCAGAATTGATTTCATTTTCATGATTTTAATTGAAGAAATCAAAATGTTTGAATTCAAATCAAAATTCAATTCCTAAAGTTTGTTTGGTTAGGCAGAATTTGAACTCGGCGAAATAGATATTGATCGAGGTCATCGAATTTTTTTCATTTGAAACAAATAAGTATTGTCATGGAAAATATTTGCGGACGGAAAAAAATATTATAAATAAAAATATTTTGATGAAATTTGCATAACAAAAAAAACATAAATAGTGATGGAATTGAGATAACTATCATAAAGTATGAATTTGAGAGCCTCACATTTTAATTAGGTGACAATTTATAAGAATTTAAATCCAATTTTTAATTCAAATCTTAGAGGTTCCGAAAAACTAAAAATATTTCGAGTTCGATTTCCATCCAATTTTAGTTATCTAAAGAAACCATTATGTTATTATGGAATATAATCTTAACAATGATGTTGTTACTTTGGATCACCTAAGGACAACTGTGTCATCATTGAACTGAAGTAGTTTACTTACTCCATTCAAATCCGTTGTGTATTTATTCTTTATGCACAGATTTTAAGGATTTATTAGAAAACTTACTGAAAGTACAATGAGAAGTGTGTATGTTGCTTTTTTGGTCAATTTAATGCTTTTTTCTTGTTTAATGGTGGGCCATTGTATGACATTTTGTGTAAATAATTAATGTTCATAAGGATACTTTAATATCTATGACTTACGAATATGTTATTTAGACCATTTGGTAATTGACATATTGCAATAGTATTGGGGTCCAACATGCTATTTGCAATATGCTGCTTCTACTAACATATTGATCTAGGAGTTAAGGATATTGGGCAAACCTAACTACATCATACCATGTTGGATACATATGGAGGATCTTCTTTGCATACTGTATCGTCGTTGGAAGAACTAGTGTATAATACTTTAACATCATTTTTTTAAAAGGTTCAAGAAGAGTTTGAAAGGGCAACAAAATATACAGTATGTGAGGATCACACTCATGTTTTCATTGTTCAACACTATACGGAGCTTTGTGCACAAAAGCATAATGTCATTTGGGATTACGACAATATTAGTTGTAGTTGTAAGCTTTTTAAGTTTTGTGGTATTCTTTGTCCAGTTTGTCGGTCTATATTATCTATGTTCATACATAGAGACCGATTTAAAATACAAGTGAGATATTTACCCTTACGATGGTATCGTGATGATTTCCACACTAGGGTAATCGTTCCGTCACTCAATCAAAGAATTTTTGATAGTGAAGTATTGAATTCTAAAATCATTAATTTGGGTGAGGATATTCACCTTTGAAATCTTACGGTTTCGAAAACTAAAGGTCGTCTGACATTCAGGTGAGAAATAGGTGGAAAGTAAGATGTACAAAGGCCATCTATAAATTTTTCTCTTTGTAAAAGTATGGGCATAAAATCACAACCTATCCAAAAAAGGAGAATATTTATGTAAATATTATCCCGGTTGTCGCTTAGAATAGGAAAAAAAGACTCCCAAATTAGAGAAGACTTAAATCCCCTTTCTTGTTTAAAGGCGTAGAATAAATTTAGACTTTATTGTATCCTTTAAAAAATATATTTTCTCTCTTAAAATTATTTGAGATGATTTTTTTTTAAGTGATTATGTTCATTATACTCAATTAGTATTATCTTAGCATTAGGCCCTATTTGGTAAACAATGGATTAATATGGACATAAGAAGATTTAAAAAATAGATTTGACTAGAAGAATAATTTAGCAGGTTTGACTAACAATGTATTTAGTATAATTATTTTAGATGTGTTTGGTAATTGGCAGTTTTAGATTAGTAGATTTTTTATCATATTAGTAAAATGACAAATAAGTACATGAAAAAATTATTTATTAAATATATTAAAGATAGGTTAATATTTTTTAAGAGGGTAAAGAAGACAATATTTTTTCTTTCTAATCCCTTAACCTAATATGTTAGTAGAATCAGGCCCTGTTTGGTAAACAACGGATTAATATTAGCAGGAGCATATTGTAAAAGCAGATTTGACTAGCAGAATTTGTTGGCAGTTTTGACTAGGATATTCAATTAGTAGAATTTATCAGAGGTGTTTGGTAATTAGCAGAATTAAATTAGCAGATTATCTCAATCATTTGTTAAATGACAAAAAAGGACATGAATAAATTATTGAGTAATATTAGTCAAAATATATCACACAAACAACTTTAATAATTAATGTTGATTTCTTCTACTAGCCATCAAACTAGAAGTAATGTTATCAAGGACAGTTGACATTTCTTTGGTTCCCGAAGACTCGGTTGCAGATAGTGAGGAATGATTAACCACATCTTGTAATAGATCCGGAGGTAGTATAAAACCCGGGTGTTCATCAATGATTCTAAAAGCTTCATCCCCAATTTTATTTCTTCTTATATAATTATGTAATGCAAAAGTTCCACAAATAATCTTATTTTGATCTTGTAGTATGTATTGAAGCATACTTCCTAAAATTTTCCATCGCGCTTTGAGAACACCAAATGCCCTCTCAATACAATTTCTTAACGAAGAATGAGCCCTGTTAAACAATTCCTTTGAACCACTCGGAGTTGCTCCTCTAAACTCATTTTCATGATACTTAACCACAAAAACATTGCATAAAATGGATTTAACGGAAATCAATTACTCTATAAGTTTTGAGTTAAGAAAAATCAAAGCCTAAACGAACAAAAACAAACAATACACATGGAATATGCTACTAAATAATTTTTAGAAGAATTGAAAAAACAAGTTAGAGGAAAAAAAAAACGTACATTTTGCATAGATAGGAGAGAATGAAGAACTGTGAAACAAAAATAAAGTTAATATTTTTTGAAGGGTAAAAAGATAATTTTTTACTTTTACCAATATACTCTTCGAATATGCTGGGTGGAGCAGCATATTCCAAAAGAACATATTGAAGCCCAATCTACTCTTCCAATATGCTGTTTCCCAAACAGTCCAAATAGCATATTGATTGGTCAAACATGCTAATTGCCTCAAATATGCTAATTTTTCTGCAATAAATATGCTGTTTACCAAACAGCGTCTCAGTATATTGAAAAATAGCATGTTGGACCCCAATATACTATTTCAATACGTCATTTCCAAATGCTCTAAGTGGCATATTTGTAAGTCAAAGATGTTAAAGTTTTCCAATATGCTGAAATTTGGCCAATATGTTAATTACCAAACAGCCTTAATATATTCAAATTAATTGTTTATGTAGTTTCTCATTCATGTACGAATTTTACTCATTCATGAACCTTTTTTTTCCCATTATATATCATTTGCCTAAAAACTAGAAAAAAAAAATACTCTCTCTATATCTCGAATTTCCTGCCTCACAAAATTAATCAAATTTATCAAATCCGTCAAAATTACACAACTATGGATGTTAATTCTCGTATCAATCAAGTAATAATTCTAATTAGTAACTTTATTAATTATATTATATGAAGTTATGGAAATGATATAGACTAATTAAATTAGAGTTTGTTTAAACCGTTTTCAATTTTGTTCTTTTTTTGCTTTATTTCCTCAATCGAGCAGTCACCTACAATGTTTGTAATCAGGAAGCTAACTGTGTTGAATAATACTTTGCGGCTGAACCTACTAGCCACCTACAATGCAACACTACTACTGCTATCTATCAACTGTAATTTCTTTGTAAATATTAATGATGGGTTGTATTATTAATGCCTTAAAAGACTAATAGCAAAGAATAGTAAAACAAATCATACTATTGAGTTTTATTTTGAACGAGGTAAACGATTTCTATCAGTCAAGACTCAACAGGTTATCTAGTCTATCATTCTATCAAACAAAAGTAAAGATTAACATCATTGTACCAATTACCAACTACTTTGTTCCCTAATGTAGTACTTCCTCCATTCCAATCAATTCTATACATTTCACTTTTTGCCACTATTCATAAGTCGAGTGAATCTTCGACATAACTTTTAATTCATATATAACATAAAAGATAGTCATGTGAGATCTTGTTTAAATTGTCTTACCGAATACATTGTGAATATCAAAGTTTTATAATTTTTATCGATGTGTAACTAAAGATATTAACAAAAGAGAACGAGTATTGGCAAACATGAATAAAGTAAATGTATAGAATTGATTGGAATTTAGGAAGTATTCTTTAATTGCTCAAATTAACTTGATAAAGATCATCGATTCGAAGTCAGTCCGAATTAGTCCGATAAGGTCATCAATACCGGTCGGTGGCGCAAGATAGGCGACGGTAAGGGGGTGGATAATGGATGACGTGTGATGGTTGGATGGTGGTAGTTAGAGTGAGAAATGAAAATGAATAATTGAAGAAGATAGAGATAGAAACTGAAATATGATATTTAAATGAAAGGGTATTATGGTCATTTACGTTCATGAATGAGTAAAACTCGTACATGAATGAGTACCACCCAATATGAAATCTGGGCAAAAAGATTAAATAAATATTAGAAATTACGGGTGTTAGGCCCTGTTCTTTCTGGTATAATTTCAGCTCCTTTCAGTTTTGGTTAGTTGTATTCCGTTAAGTTTTATTTAGGTCCAATAAAATATTTTCAATTAATTTCTTCACAAAAGTAACTTCTAATTCAACTAAATTCACTTCATCTTAGTTTCACTCAATTTAATTCAATTAAGCTCTACTCCAATTTATTCAATTCAGCTCGTTTCAGCCGAAAAAAACAGGGCCTTACACAGGTATTTTAGATACCAATATCAAAGAATTTGACAATTAATTCAACTAATGCACTTTACCTTTATTTTGAAAAACGTAGAAACTTTGCATATATATATATATATATATATATATATATATATATATATATATATATATATATATATATATATATATATATATATATATATATATATATATTCTCAAAGAGATATTTTATTAGCCTTATTTATGTAAAAGTTAAACAAACATAAATATTAAACCATGGAAACAAACATAGATATTAAACCATGGTGTATGTTATAAAATTATTTAGATGATAATGTTCAATAGTAAATATAGATAGTGAAGACTAACTAATTAAATAAATAAATATTGTTCATAAAAGTATCATTTAGGCGAGAAATTTAAGCGGCGAATTCGAAAATGTGTTAATCAATCTTTTAGTATATTTTCACCAAAAGAAATCTTTTAGTATATGAAGAATTTTCACCTAAAACACATAATTTTTTTTTGGAAAAAGTGGTTTATCATTAATTAGTTAGAGACCGTGTCTCATAAATCATACTCCCTCCTATTCTGGATAACTGTCCCACTTTCCGTTTTCGTCTAGTCACGTAAATGTCCCATATTCCATTTTGGGACATTGTTTATACTTATTTTATTCACTTTAACCCACCTTACCCCACAACACTACTTATTTTAATCACCTCTACTCACAATAATAATCAATAATACATTCCCTCTCTCCAATCTTCCCACCCCACACATTACTTTAAATTAGACAAATGAATTCCTTAATTTCCGTACCCAACCCAAAATGGGACAGTTATCGGGAATAAGAGGGAGTATATATTACTAATGCAATAGCGACATCGCTGACATGTCATCTTAGTTATCAAGCACAATCTTAGGTGGTAGTTAATGAGAGTCCCATAAAAAATAAAACCAATTTTTTTAAAAAAAAAAAGGTAAAAAAATTATATTCCATATACTTAACTGAAGATTGCGATTGCGAAATCAGTGGGATGGTATATGGAAAGAAGTCAATTATAGAATATGAAAGGAATATTCCATATTCAATCACCATAAAAGCTGAAGTACAAATTAATAGGAGTAACTAATTGTCTAATACGAGAAGAAATATGACAATTATCTTCTTAAACTTTATAAATATCCCTAAAATAATTGACCAAACGTTAATATGCAAAATTTCCTCCTCAAAATAACGCAATTAGTTCTTTAAGAAGGGTTGTGCTTTTTCACATACGAATTTTACTCTTTCACATAAAACTTTTACAGTTTTGTCCTTATCATTTTTTTTAGTTCTCATTCAATTGATTAGGGGTGATTTTACCCCTTTCCTCTACCTCCCTCCAACGTCAATACTTTGTAAAACAAAACAACAAAGCAACTTTAGCCACCATCCTCCCACCACCGGTTGCGTCACCTTCACCAAATCGTCGACCAATCAACCCAGTTCCCCATACCATATCACCACCATCAAACATACAAACCTTTTTCTCAAACCTCGCATAACCATATCCAAGCCACCAACCCACCACACCACCCGTCGGACAACCGTAGTCCATGAACTGGGCACCAATTTCACACCGTCGCACTACCCTCATCACAACCGGCCGCACACCGCCCTAACCACTTAGCACCAACTGCTAAGGATACTTGTTGCTTAGTTGAGGTTATTGCTGAGGATACTTGTTGCTTGTTTTCTCGGATTATACGTCGTTGGGAAACGTAATACTGTTATTGTATTGTTGGATGAGAATATGAGATGTATGGTTATTCCGAAGCTATTGAATGAAGCATTATTTTGTTGGTAATTGATTAAAATTCTTTGCAGGTATTCTTCCATCAATATTTATATTCGGCTAGCATCGAATTAGGGAAGGTGCTGTCGAAATTAGCTAGCTATTTTTTTTTTTTAAATCTATATATATATGGCGACGGTTCTTATATTGGAACCGACACCATAGCTTACCCTATGGTGACGGTTTTAGACGCAAAACCGACACCATAACTTGCCTTATGGTGACAGTTTTAGACGCAAAACCGACACCATAATTTACCCTATGGTGACGGTTTTAAACGCAAAACCGACACCATAACTTGCCTTATGGTGACGGTTTTAGACACAAAACCGACACCATAATTTACCCTATGGTGACGGTTTTAAACGCAAAACCGACACCATAACTTGCCTTATGGTGACGGTTTTAGACGCAAAACCGACACCATAATTTACCCTATGGTGACGGTTTTAAACGCAAAACCGACACCATACCTTACCCTATGGTGACGGTTTTAGACGTAAAACTGACATCATACCTTACCCTATTGCGGCGGTTTATACCCCTTTGGTGGCGGTTTGGGACTCACAACCGACACCATAGCTTACACTATGGTGACGGTTTTAGACGCAAAACCGACACCATAGCTTACCCTATTGTAACGATTGTAGACGCAAAACCGACACCATAACTTACCCTATGGTGACGGTTTAGACCCTTATGGTGGCGGTTTGGAACGCACAACCGACACCATAGCGTACCCTATGGTGACGGTTTTAACGCACAACCGACACCGTAGGGTAAGCTACGGTGGCGGTTTTACAACCGACACAAACCTTATGTGACCCCAGCAATCACGTCGCTTCAAAACCGTCACTAATGGTCTTTTAGAACCGACACTGTAGGGCATAATTCTACTAGTGTTTGAGGGGGCCCCTAACTCATCTCAAATCCTGGGGCTCCTAACAGTTACTAAACTGGGGTTCATTTTATTAGACTCTTCCTATGTTCATTATTATTCATTTGGTTTAGGCCTGAGGATCGTTCGCTCTGATACCACTTTGTAACACCCCCATTTATTTAAGAGCCTTTAGCAAGACATTCTCAAATAAATAGAGTTGTTACCATCTCGGAATGTCCGAGGTAGTGAATAACAAAGTAAAACAAACCAAAGTACTGTATATAAAAACTGATTAAATTTAAACTTTTGATATTACAACTACTACGCAAGAATAAAAGTACAACTGATAACATCTAAATATGTGATCTAATTCTAAGTAGGTCTAAGCCATGTCTCTCTCCATGCCCAAGCTCCTAATCCATCTGTCTCTGACCTGTAGAATCTACTCCCCATTCCGGATCATTGTAGGTGTACACGAATACACTGTCAACCTCGCGGTTGAGTAGGATAACGCAATAATAATAAATAATGTAACAATGATGATATGCAAATGCCATCATATGCTCGAGCTCAATCTCATTCTCAATCTCAAACCCGTAACACCCAGCCATACCGAACCTTCCGGCAGACTATAATCGGCCGTCGCCGAACACCAGCTCAAAAGCCGATAAGACACCAGGCCTGGTCTGCAGAACCACCCTGGGCTTTACATCAGAACAATATCTGATCCGCATCTTTCTCAATAACAATGTATATGCATGCTCATGAATATGATAACAAGATAACCAATCATTCATTAATCCTCATACTTGTAAATATCATACTTGTAACCATCACATGCAATTACCACATCCAATGACAACACATCACAGTAGAAGTATAAGCGTATCCTACTTGTATTAGCAAGTCTGCAAACGAAATCACCCTCTAGAAGTATTCCTCCTCGAATTCCGTTCCTATAAATATTACTTCAAATCAAAAGCTACTCGTACAAATAACATCACTGACTCGATTACTTGATCATGCACATTTTCATGTCAATATAAACTTACTAAGGATAGCACTTACTAAAAATAGGCTTACTAAAAATAGACTATGATTACTTAAACGATTATTACTAAATTAGTTTTACAACACTTGTAAGGCTACCATAACATAACATAACATAATATAATTAAAATACATAACAAAATATCAATACCCAAACATTAAATATATTCATAATGCCAATAATCATAATAATAGTACCAATATAATATTACCACACCTTACTAAACAATAAGTAAATCATAATAATAATAATAATAATAATAATAATAATAATAATAATAATAATAATAATAATAATACAAAAATATAATAAGAATAATGATGCAATGATGATAATGATAACAATGATAACAATGATGACCAATTAGCAAAACAAAACAACTTACTCAAGACTCCAAACCACACGACAAACACGCGCAAACAGACCCGCAAACAGACCGTAAACAGACCAACTACCGCTCTCTAACCCGCGCAAACGGACCACCGCTAACACCTCACGCCACCTCCGACCTCGCCCCTGACACCACCGTGCTCGCCTCTGAGCCACGGTGATCCCAGGGGAGGTGTTGTTGGCTGTCGACTCTCCCAACCACCAGCAAACAACCGTAAACAAAACCCAGAACCACCCTGTACTCCGTTGTTTCTCGCGCAACAACCCAAACAACACCTGCCATAAAACCGACACCAAACACCCATAACCACCACGATAACCACCATCCTACCACCGTGACAACAGTCTAAAAAGAAACCTCGCTAATTATATTAAACAACCGCAGAAGGGTATTCGAATTAAGATACCAACCTCACCTGACACGACAAATATGATATAACGAAGAAAACGCAGATTCTGACGTGGTAACAAAACAACCATAGACGGTGGTCAAACGGCGGTCAAAGATGTCTATACTATGGTCCATACTTGACTACTGAACACCCTAGATCATTATCACCTAACATCAAAACCTATAAACATGATTATACAATTATAATTTGCGAATTAAAAAGGGAAGTTTGCGAAAACAGAGGAAGTGCGAAAAACGTGTGAACGTACCCTCTTAATGGCGTGAACGACGACCCTAGAACCCCTTAGACCACCGTGAATGCCCTCCTTTGCAATCTCAGTAGTGGCGGCAGCAGTATGGTGAAGGTGTGTGTGTGTCGTTTAGATTAAAACTAGGTTTAAGGTATGTGTTTATATCAGGCGACAGAAGGTGTTTCCTAAAATATTAATTTCAGATTTGGAGGCCGTGGGTGTGTGGCTTGCTTGCACGCAACCCTAGGTCCACTTGTCAATAGCCACTCGTGTGTGGGTCAAGCCCTTCACGCAGCCCAAGACCCAAATAATATAACTCAAGTATGATTTCGTTACATATACACATACACGACTCCAAATAATACCACTTAAAACACCTCGTTCACCAATTTTGGTTTCGCTAACGAAAGCTTAGCTTATCCTATAAACCCGTCGACGTACAATTAAGTATTAAAATATTAGATAAAACGAATAAAATACGGAGTATTACAGTCTTCCCTCCTTAAAATGAACTTCGTCCCGAAGTTCATCATCCCATAGTCAACAATCTGGCCACTAGGCATGTAACGAACACAAAACGTGATACCATATAACATCAAAACTAATAAAGGTACTTAAAAACACGAAATGTTACCTTCTACCCCCGTTAAGAAAACTTTGTCCCCAGTTTAACGCATAACTAAGTTAAAAGATACTTCACGAATCACAGTATAATTCATAACAAAAGTAAACATGATTATCAAGTATATTCGAACAATCACGACATATCAATTTTACATGCTATAGCAACTAGTCATATCATAAACCTTTAAGATTTTACAATCCTATCCTCCTTAAAGCATGGTTAAGTCCTCGTAACCCCACTACAAAACTCCACATCCAGTGTTCAAGAAATCCTCGAAACAACAGTCATAAGTCATCTGATAAGTTAATTACCCTATAGGAGCCAACTATCATCCGACTTTTAAAGCAATCACACACAGTTGGCAATTTCACATTACGCAGTAAAACCAAAATCAGGGTAGCTAACACGTATATACCCTTGAAATCTCATTTAACACAAACTTAACATATTTACACCAATGTAGACAATCAGCAAACTCATAGTTCATAATTGACAAATTAAACATTTCATGCTAATAATCATATTATGGAAAAGGCATAAGGCAAATTTTAACTAATATAATTTACATGCGGCATTAACATATTTCCCGAGGTATACACCAATCTTAAACTAGCAAAACAGCTTAGCATCTCCAGGTATAAAAAAAAAGTTACACCAATTAGTAATTCAATATATGGCGATCACATATGAAACATAGCAATATGCAACTCACTTTGTAGTATGACAATATACATGAAGAAATTATAAAGATTATAATCGCAGGAAACTAGGCAAAGATATACCATTAATATATGAAAGAACATCAACAAGATTCATATTGTTCAAAATACTCACACTTATAACAATTAGATTGCTATATCATGCTAATGAGTTTATTAGTTAAATTCATTTTACCACGTGTCCAGACTCTTCTATGATGAACATGATTATATCATTACATATGAACACCACATAATTATTTTGAGGTCATAGCAATAGCAGCAATAGTGTCCGTATAACTGAAATTACTTTATATAAAACTCAACGAAGTAACAAGGTTATATTATCACATAATAAAGTTCATATTCGTATCACATCTATCGTGCATACTACTAATGTCATGTCAGTGCATTACATGGTTATATCATGTAAATTCATATTTGATTAAACTTTTATATTTAAAACCTTACCGTTTCAACAATCATACATTACGCATCAATTTTCAAAAATCATAATTAAATAACCTCTTAGCTATTCTGCGAGCTACTATAGTTTTTAGAAAATATAAGGAATTAGCTAATCATAGGAAATAAAATCGATCGCAAAGCTTATGGAAATTATTTATAACAAATTTTACAACTCGGTTGGTCTGGACAGAAACTTTAAAGCAATTAGACAGAAAATTTAGGCAAATTGCAAAAATCACAATTAAATAACTGCTCATTAAGTTTTTACGTGGCTTATCATTTTGAAAATATGAATGGTGGAGTTGGAATTATGCACAAACAATAATCACGTTTTAAATGATTTCCTTTGAAAACAAATTGGTCAAAACAGAACTATGCAGTAACAATTTGACCACTGTCGACAAAATATTTATTTCTCTAAAAATATAACTCCAATTAACATGAAACCAAAAGCATTGGGGAGCTAACTCAGAAAGTTATCATTCATAAAATTTTCAGATACATATATGCAACACATTTTATGTAAAACCCCTCGCGAAAGCGGAAATATAAAACACACAAAGTACTAAAAATGCAGCGGAATTTAAACCTTTTAACATAAACAACATGCGAGGTGAATTAAAACTGAAAACTGAAACTGACATAAACTGAAATAGATAAGTATACTTAGGGATGGCAACGGACCGGATCTGGACCGGGTCCAATAGGATCCAGATCCAGATCCGTGATGTGACAGTTAGATCCAGATCCGACCCGGATCCGGCGGGTCCAAAATGGTCAGATCCAGATCCGGACCCTACGGATCCGGGTTTTCCGCGGGTCCCATATAAAACAAAAAATTAAAAATCTTGAATTGGCAACTTTGATCCGGGTTATCCGCGGGTAGTCTCTTCATTTGTGCTCCTATCAAATAACAGTTGAATTAGTTAACACTTGAAACTCTATTAGACATATCAACATCCTAATGTAAAAAAGATACACCATTAAGAACATAAAAACAAGTAACTAAAAGTCATAAACTAACTACATGGTATATAGAAACACCATCGGATTTGGTCAATTTGATCTTGTTCTGTATAACAATACATACTTAGTTGGCAGCAACATTTTTTAAAGATTTACAAAAATTAAAGATTACTTAGTTGGCAACAACATTTTTAAAGATTACTTATTTAGTTAGCACTTGACAACAACATTTAATCAACATTTTTAATATTATTTCAATGCATAAAACAAAAATACAGAGCATTAATCACAATAGATGTGATTTGAAGATCTTACATTCTTATTCCAACGAAAATCACAATTATCACAATATTATCTCATAAATGAATGGAATATTTGATTCGTCGATCCGTCGGGGAGAATCATTAATCGCAATAGATGTGAATTGATTTTAGGCGGCTAGGTGTTTAGGCGTCGATCAGCAGGCGGCTAGGTGTTTAGCGACTATCGGCAGGCTTTGAAGAAGGGATTTGGGTTTTAGGGTTTGTGGGGTTTGTGAAGGGAATAAGTGAAATATGAATAATGATGGTAAGGTTTGAGAAATGAGGTTTCAGAACCACTAGCCCAGTAGCCCACGTTGAATAACTTAATTCATTTATTTTTTGTTTTTTAATATTAAAACGGGTCTTAGGGTCGGATTCGGGTCTTGCCAACAAGATCCAGATCCAGATCCGTTTTTCAACATGTGGATCCAGATCCGATCCAGATCCGTCGGGTCCAAATTATAAGGATCCAGATCCTACCCATCAGGGTAGGGTCCAACGGATCTGGACCGGATCCAGGATCCGTTGCCATCCCTAAGTATACTGTCTAAATACGGAAACTAAATAAATACAACAGCCTGGGATGGAACATCCCTATAGGCACCAAAACATAAACTGTATCAAAACTAGAGTCTAGCTAAACGAATGTGTAAGTCGTAAGATGACAAGTGGATCATCACTCGCTAGCTCTCAATGAACCCCGTCCAACCTGCATGTACCTACATACATGAAAACATGTACGCCACAATCAGTGGGGAGTGACTAGAGTTCTCCTAGCCACCTTTTGTAACGACACGTAACACAAAATACAAACAGAACACTCCAACATATATAAACATGTGAAGTATATCAATATCTCAATGACTAAACCCATACTATCATGCAATCACTAATGCACAACTCTCAACCAACTTCGGCAACTATTTGGAAGGAGAACCGGTTTCCCTACCGGCTGCCCGGTCGGGGGGTCTTTCAGTCCAAACCATTTACGAAACTGACTAAAGAGTCATCCAATGCCATGGATGAACAATAACAAAGTCAAGTATCATACTCATCAACGTCAACAGTTATCTCATAAACATCAGCATTTATATCTGTCACTATACCAACTCTAGGCAAGCAGATAAACTCAGCAAGTATAAGGTTCAGCGGTCAACTTAAGACATAACCTAAATACCAATTACATTCAGCAAGTATAAGGTTCAGAGGTCAACTTAAGACATAACCTACACACCAATCACATTCAGCAAGTATAAGGTTCAGAGGTCAACTTAAGACATAACCTAAATACCAATCATTCAGCAAGCAAGGACTCAGAGGCCAACTTAAGGCATAGACCTGCCAATCAGCAAGACACTAGACTCAGAGGCCAACTTAAGGCATAGACTAACACCCAAAAGTAAAGGACTCAGAGGCCAGCTTAAGGCATGTCCCTTCACTACATCACAAGACACTAGACTCAGAGGCCAGCTTAAGGCATGTCCTAGCATCAAACATCTGCACTCCGGGTGAGGTGCTACGACCTAAATGCCCCGTTGTGCAGCTGTTCTACTCGTCAGACTCAAAGGCCAACTTAAGGCATGTTCCAACGCGATCACAACAAACATGTCTGGGCTCAGAGGCCAGCTTAAGGCATATCCCAGACACGGCAACCATACACATATAGGGCTCAGAGGCCAGCTTAAGACATATCCCCATATATGACAACAAGCTCACGTATTAAGCTCAGAGGTCAGCTAAAGGCATACCTTAATACGCATCAATACAGTATCATCCAAGTATAGAAACTAATCTATAGTTCTAGACCTTTACACTTCTAATCAACACTTAATTGATCTCGGGAACTAAGTTGAGGGAGAGCCGGTTTCCCTTTCGGTTACCCGACCGGGGGGTCTCTATCCTCTCTCCATTCCCGAACCCAATATAGTGTCGCCCATCCTCCGGGGACCTCAAACACATATCAAAGGTACACCGAACGAATTTCAATCAAAATCGATCAACCTTTTAAAAGTTACAAACAAATTACGATTTTAAAATAAAAACAAGCACCAGGGGCCCCCAGCCGGTCGCCAGGCAGCCGGCCAACCGGCTGGACACCCATCCTCCCTTTCCTTCTTTCATTACGCTAAAACAAGCAAACAGGTTCCCAGCCGGTTGGCAGGCAGCCGGCCTACCGGCTGGGGAACCAATTCCCACCTACAAACTTTACGCACAAATCCCAAAAGAGGCTCCCAGTCGGTTGGCAGGCAGCCGGCCTACCGGCTGGCACCCCAAATCCTATATCTTCAAATTTTCGCAAAAACACCAAAATGCATCCCCAGCCGGTCGACCGGCGGCCGGTCGGTCGACCGGCTCAGAGAGCCTGAGCACAAAACGCGATTTCTCTACAATACTCAAAACACCTCCAATCGATTCAAGACTTCTAAAATCGCAACATATAAAGTTTACCCATCACATATAATCACCAAATATACTAACTACCAGCAATTAATCCCACAAACAATCCTCAATAAGAAAATGATTTATATCCGTCTTAAGCATAAATTTCTGAAAATTAAACAATAAACATATGAAACATCATCCAAGCATGTAATCATCATATGTGAACATTCCTATCATTTTACTAAGTTCAAACAACAATAATAACATTAAAAATCAGAAACTTAAACCAATTCAAACAAGAAAAGTACTAATATACACAATAAGGCCGAGTTTCTCATTATCGTCACCTTTTACGCGATTAAGCTCCTATCTTCTCTTCAATCTTGCGACTAACCTTATTAGGATCTTCTAAGTCTTCATCTACAACAAGCAAAACGGTTTTAAGAGGCTAAAACTCGAATTATACCAAAACAGGCCAAATTTCGAATTGAAGGAAACGGAAAACGGAAGTGACGGATGGCTTGCAGATTTCGTGAGGATTCCGAAAATGTATTTATTACCTTTTTTCGGTGAGCGGATGATGACGGAAATTGGAAAAGAAGATGGAGATTTAAGAAGGAAATGGAGAAATAAGATGACAGTGTTCTTATTTTGATGAAGGAGGAAATGTCGACATATCAAGGTTTTAGGAGGGTTTATATTTGTCCTTTCCGTTTCAAAGGGAAAACGGGCTTGGAAATGAACGGGTTTTGTGATACGGATTTAAGTTGCCAAATTACATTCGTCTTAAGGACTTAAGGCTTTTAAGACGGATCCTACGATTATTAAAAATACTTCCCAATAAATCAATAAAATATTATTTTATCACTTAAAATAATTTAAAACCTTAAAAATATATTTTACGAAAATGCGAGATGTTACAATCACCCAATCTTCAAAAAGTTTCGTCCTCGAAACTCGAAGGCAGAACTAAGTACGAAAACAACTATAACTTTCAAATGTACCACACGGGTTATGATAACCCAAAACTTTATCTTTCAAAAAGGTTTCAAGAAACGAAAGGTTTAAAGGCACAAGTCTTCGTCGATGGGTATTGGGATTCTCGTTACGTATTCAAGAGTCCGACATTCTAAATCTGAGACAAGTCCCAAAATTTGTGTTCAAATAAAGTTCAAAATTAGATTGATTCGGTGTTGACAAGCACATCACAGGTTATCAGACGTCTCCAATAACAAGTTCTAGTGGCAGTCAACGCTGAAATCCGACAAAATCGTAAAACATTACGCTCTTTAACGCCAAGTTTTTCTTCAAATAAACCACTACTCCCAAATTCTTGAAAAAGTGAAATTGTAACAATGACCAAAAGTCACTTCTAACGGGAGAGAAAGCAGTTTCAAAGTCTCAAAACAACTAAGCTTTTTCCAAAAACAGTGAATTTAAGTCAACAATTCGGGAACAAGTTTCAAAACAGACATTTGAGAGCGCGGAAACAGTCGCAGAGCTTATTTTCAACACGAAGGATTAGGGGTTTCAAGCCTCGCGGCTGTCAAAACACAAAAAGGAGGGTTGAAGGAATGGAACAATCAAGTTGGAGGTTAAAGAAGACGGTAACCTTGCCAAACATGGGTACCCTAACCGCTCAATCCATAATCAAAACATCGTTACAACGATCTCTAATATGTCCCAAGGAGACGTTTCCAGTGACCTCGATGCTCACAATGGTTTCACGGTCCCTCTTACCCCTATCTCATCCACAAAACAAGGTATTCCTCAACCAGAAGGTTTCCAAAACTCTCACTCAGTTCACTCAAAAATCTGTTAGATCCAGGTCAAGGATCTCTCACGCAAGGTGGAAGCCTAATACACATACCTCAGACCAAGATTCACGCACTTCCAAAATCTAAACCTGAATTCTATCACCAAAACATCGAATTCTGAAATTAGGATACCAAACTTTCCACACCATGACTTTTCTCAATTAGACAGGCCATAACCAAAATCACCTATATCCTTTAGTCCTACGTAGTTCAATTCCATCCAATTCATTCTATGGGGGTGCTTTGAAACCCTAAGTTCTCCAAAGTCATCTATTACCATAAAACGAACATTCCAAGGTAAGGTCTCACTAAGGTAACAACTTCCAAGTCAAGCGAGTCTATGACTGGTTCTCGTGACTAGTTCCTCAAAACGATTCAGATCTCAAGGTTCCTCAAAGTCTAAAGCAATATCAGCCTTCCAGTTACCTATTCCCGAAAATTTAGATAACTCATCTCAGGTATTTCCTCAATTGACAATGAAATCCACTATCAGGTTATTAAGCTCGTATGATGTATCTAGTATACTCGCATTATAGTCCACCAAATAACCACACCTAAATAAATGCGTTTCCGAACTACATCTCCCAATGAATCATTCTATTCTATCCTCAAACTGGTGATGCACCCTAAATTTTTCCTTTAAGTCTTTCATTAGAAAAATGCTAAGGTTCCTTAAGTATCTGTAGGTCAACTACTCGGTTACATCCACAAGTCCTTTGTAAGTGTTCCAATGTTCTCACACCGTTACTAACAACTCTTGTTCCTCAAGTTTAAGCAACATTAACTTACCTCATTCACTTACCGGACAACATCAGTACCTTAAACATATTCCTCGAAATTACTTACTACTCTAAGTTCCTCTAAATTCTCTAATGGAGATTACAACCTTACAATCATCCATGACTCAGCAAGGTTCTCACACCTAAGTTCCATCGAAGCCATGTATAACACCCTACCTAGCACAATTATCCCATCGTTCACTTACTCTTCAAATTAGTAACATATAGGCACTAAGATCCACAACACATTCCATCAGCTCCTTAGGTTTTTCCTCAAATAGCAACACTCTCCAAATAACGGTCTACAGCTAACCTCAAGAAATTCCCAAGTCTGTCTATGGTAGGTTACCGCACAAGGTGTTTCAGGATAAGCAAGCTACTAGGTGAAGTCAAGAGAACACAATGGTAGCTCTCAAGGAAGGTCAAGAGAAGTCTAAGGAAAGAGACTAAGATCTTAACAGCTACCAGTACATCAACCATAAATAAGATGGTAGGCATGAACATACCAGTAGGTGGGTCAGGGTGAACTCCAGTCGCAGCTTGATTCCGAACAGCTCCGGCTCCACTGGTCTCAGCCTCTAGGTCAGTAGTAACAGTGCTGTCAATAGGGGTATTCCTCTCGGGGCACTCGAAGAAGCGATGCCCGGGCTTCTTGCAGGCATGGCAAAGGTAAGGGTTACCGTGACAGTCAACTCCGGGATGAAGGGATTTGCGACACTTGAAACACTTCAGGGGTGCCTCTGTCGAGGGTTCCATGTCTCGATCCTGGGAAGCCTCAGGGTCAATAGTGATAGCTCTGTTGATGGTGACATTCTCTACGTGGCACTCGAAAGACCGATGTCCAAATCCCTCGCAGGTGAAACATTGGTACGGGTCACCATAACGGTCAACTCTAGGATGAAGATCCTCGCGGCATTTGAAGCACTTTAGGGGAACGTCCGATGGGAGGCTCATACTTCGGACTTGAGAAGCCTTAGCTCTCTGGGACTTCTTGTTCTTCTGGGGACGCTTCCTTGTCCCAAGGGGGGAGGAAACAGGAGGACTAAGAGGTCTCCCGCTTCGGCATACATGCAAAGGCGGTGGTGGGAGGAGAAAAGGCTCTAGCTCCTTCACAATAGATTTGGTAAGGGTCCTCCGCTCGTAAGACACCGTAGTAACTTTGGAAGTAAGAAGTCGGGTCACCACTGGCTACACTCTTAGTCTCAGCATTAAGCTTGCTCCGGTACAGGTAAGCTTTGTCTTCTTCTCTCTCAACTAGCTGTGGGACAAAGTGGATTAGCTCCTCAAATCGATTGGTGAAGGCTTGAACAGAAAGGGTTCCTTGGCGAAGGTTCATGAACTCGGTCATCTTATCTTGACGTATGTCCCTGTGGTAAAACCTCATGCCAAGAAGAGTCTTGAAACGGCTCCAAGTGAAAGTCGGGTCACGAGTAGCAGGAGCACTGATCGTTAACCACCAACTTCTAGCTTCACGAACCAAGAACTGAGATGCCACTCGGGTCTGATCCTCAAGTCGAACACCATAAATCATGAAGTTCCTTTCCATGTCAAAGAACCAAGCGGTGAGGGTCGCAGCACTGGTCTCTCCGTCGAATGTCTTAGCTGCGTTCCTCCACATCTGGGTGATAATCCAAGCCAATCCTCCAGGTTGGTTACTTCCCGAGGTTTGAAATGAAGAAGAAGGCATAGACGACCTAGCTATGCAATCCTGAAGAGTTTGAATGAGGGTTTGCGTCTCAGCATTCTCATCATTGGTTGCCTCTGTCATTCTTCAATCATAAGAGAATAAACCGTTAGACGTATCCCTAACAAGGCACAAACAGACTATAATATAAGTCCTTAAATCTACCTCATCTCTCATTCATTATTCAATTATATGGTCAAGTTAAGGTTGGGGGTCACATGAGTGCGTCGGGATCAATAATGCTCTGATACCAACTGTAAAACCCCTCGCGAAAGCGGAAATATAAAACACACAAAGTACTAAAAATGCAGCGGAATTTAAACCTTTTAACATAAACAACATGCGAGGTGAACTAAAACTGAAAACTGAAACTGACATAAACTGAAATAGATAAGTATATTGTCTAAGTACGGAAACTAAATAAATACAACAGCCTGGGATGGAACATCCCTATAGGCACCAAAACATAAACTGTATCAAAACTAGAGTCTAGCTAAACGAAAGTGTAAGTCGTAAGATGACAAGTGGATCATCACTCGCTAGCTCTCAATGAACCCTGTCAAACCTGCATGTACCTACATACATGAAAACATGTACGCCAGAATCAGTGGGGAGTGACTAGAGTTCTCCTAGCCACCTTTTGTAACGACACGTAACACAGAATACAAACAGAATACTCCAACATATATAAACATGTGAAGTATATCAATATCTCAATGACTGATCCCATACTATCATGCAATCACTAATGCACAGCTCTCAACCAACTTCGGAAACTATTTGGAAGGAGAGCCGGTTTCCCTACCGGTTGCCCGGTCGGGGGGTCTTTCAGTACAAACCATTTACGAAACTGACTAAAGAGTCATCCAATGCGTTGGATGAACAATAACAAAGTCAAGTATCATACTCATCAACGTCAACAGTTATCTCATAAACATCAGCATCTATATCTATCACTATACCAACTCTAGGCAAGCAGATAAACTCAGCAAGTATAAGGTTCAGCGGTCAACTTAAGACATAACCTAAATACCAATTACATTCAGCAAGTATAAGGTTCAGAGGTCAACTTAAGACATAACCTACACACCAATCACATTCAGCAAGTATAAGGTTCAGAGGTCAACTTAAGACATAACCTAAATACCAATCTTTCAGCAAGCAAGGACTCAGAGGCCAACTTAAGGCATAGACCTGCCAATCAGCAAGACACTAGACTCAGAGGCCAACTTAAGGCATAGACTAGCACCCAAAAGTAAAGGACTCAGAGGCCAGCTTAAGGCATGTCCCTTCACTACATCACAAGACACTAGACTCAGAGGCCAGCTTAAGGCATGTCCTAGCATCAAACATCTGCACTCCGGGTGAGGTGCTACGACCTAAATGCCCCGTTGTGCAGCTGTTCTACTCGTCAGACTCAGAGGCCAACTTAAGGCATGTTCCAACGCGATAAAAACAAACATGTCCGGGCTCAGAGGCCAGCTTAAGGCATATCCCAGACACGACAACCATACACATATAGGGCTCAGAGGCCAGCTTAAGGCATATCCCCATATATGATCACAAGCTCACGTATTAAGCTCAGAGGCCAGCTTAAGGCATACCTTAATACGCATCAATACAATATCATCCAAGTATAGAAACTAATCTATAGTTCTAGACCTTTACACTTCTAATCAACACTTAATTGATCCCGGGAACTAAGTTGAGGGAGAGCCGGTTTCCCTTTCGGTTACCCGACCGGGGGGTCTCTATCCTCTCTCCATTCCCGAACCCAATATAGTGTCGCCCATCCTTCGGGGACCTCAAAAACATATCAAAGGTACACGGAACGAATTTCAATCAAAACCGATCAACCGTTTAAAAGTTACAAACAAATTACGATTTTAAAATAAAAACAAGCACCAGGGGCCCCCAGCCGGTCGGCAGGCAGCCGGCCTACCGGCTGGACACCCATCCTCCCTTTCCTTCTTTCATTACGCTAAAACAAGCAAACGGGTTCCCAGCCGGTTGGCAGGCAGCCGGCCTACCGGCTGGGGAACCAATTCTCCCACCTACAAACTTTACGCACAAATCCCAAAAGAGGCTCCCAGCCGGTTGGCAGGCAGCCGGCCTACCGGCTGGCACCCCAAATCCTATATCTTCAAATTTTCGCAAAAACACCAAAATGCATCCCTAGCCGGTCGACCGGCGGCCGGTCGGTCGACCGGCTCAGAGAGTCTGAGCACAAAACGCGATTTCTCTACAATACTCAAAACACCTCCAATCGATTCAAGACTTCTAAAATCGCAACATATGAAGTTTGCCCATCACATATAATCACCAAATATACTAACTACCAGCAATTAATCCCACAAACAATCCTCAATAAGAAAATGATTTGTATCCGTCTTAAGCATAAATTTCTGAAAATTAAACAATAAGCATATGAAACATCATCCAAGCATGTAATCATCATATGTGAACATTCCTATCATGTTACTAAGTTCAAACAACAATAATAACATTAAAAATCAGAAACTTAAACCAATTCAAACAAGAAAAGTGCTAATATACACAATAAGGCCGAGTTTCTCATTATCGTCACCTTTTACGCGATTAAGCTCCTATCTTCTCTTCAATCTTGCCACTAACCTTCTTAGGATCTTCTAAGTCTTCACCTACAACAAGCAAAACGGTTTTAAGAGGCTAAAACTCGAATTATACCAAAACAGGCCAAATTTCGAGTTGAAGGAAACGGAAAACGGAAGTGACGGATGGCTTGCAGATTTCATGAGGATTCCGAAAATGTATTTATTACCTTGATTCGGTGAGCGGATGATGACGAAAATTGGAAAAGAAGTTGGAGATTTAAGAAGGAAATGGAGAAATAAGATGACAGTGTTCTTATTTTGATGAAGGAGGAAATGTCAAGGTTTTAGGAGTGTTTATATTTGTCCTTTCTGTTTCAAAGGGAAAACGGGCTTGGAAATGAATGGGTTTCGTGATACGGATTTAAGTTGCCAAATTATATTCGTCTTAAGGACTTAAGGTTCTTAAGACGGATCCTACGATTATTAAAAATACTTCTCAATAAATTAATAAAATATTATTTTATCACTTAAAATAATTTAAAACCTTAAAAATATATTTTACGAAAATGCGGGATGTTACATTTTAAATGGCAGCTCGCACAAACAAGGTAACATTCTGGAAATTTATCAAAAAATTTAGTTCCTTTGCAATTCCACATTACTACATCGAAACTCAACCATTCCTCTTCCAAAGTATGTTCTCATAATATTTGAAGCATAGACATCATTTTGCTTATTAACATTCATTCCTCATTTCAACAATAATTGTTATCTAGTACACAGTAAAGAGAAAGTAGAATCAATTACATAATTCACTCGTTATATATGCATTAATAACATGGAATTGGCATGTAATTTAAAACATAACTTACACATAACTTTATAACATTCATGGTTTGGGGCAACGCATTCCGCATATCACTAGACAGGGATTGCTAAGACATCTAGTAAGGTAACAACAATCATAAATCTCAAAATTCGATCACATTAGCCCAGTAAGCCCAACAGTAAACTCTTGCACAGAATAAGGAATTCAAATAAAAAGTATATACACTACACTCAGTAGAGCAACAAAACAATTATCAATAGACAAGACACCCGTTTCGCTCCACTAGCTTTACACATAGGACTTAACTTGATTCCGCATCCTATAACAACATCGCCTGACTGGCTCAATTAACCATTCCAGTTAATCATGGTCATATCTCTCCTACATCTAACCTCCTAGGTAGCTATAGCTTATGGTGCTTCTATCATCGTCTCATTACACACATCATTATACCGTATCTCTACCTAAGGGTTCAGGGATCATAAAACCGCATTCATATCATCATATAGTTTATAATTCAAAACTCATACCATCCATACACTAAAGTGTCACTCGACTATTCAAATAATTCAATATGCCAAAGTCAACCATATCCTTTCATTGCACATCATTAACCATGTACCACATCATTACTTACCTCATTCCGCTCCTGCAAAACTGTTAGTCCAAAATAGGCAAGGTCTGATCTTTTATTTCGTTACTACCCACTCTCTTCATCACTCAAGGGTTACCAAGTTAGACTGAAAGGGCCAGTGGCTTGGTTTATTTGAGGGGGCCCCTAACTCATCTCAAATCCTGGGGCTCCTAACAGTTACTAAACTGGGTTCATTTTATTAGACTCTTCCTATGTTCATTATTATTCATTTGGTTTAGGCCTGAGGATCGTTCGCTCTGATACCACTTTGTAACACCCTCATTTATTTAAGAGCCTTTAGCAAGACATTCTCAAATAAATAGAGTTGTTACCATCTCGGAATGTCCGAGGTAGTGAATAACAAAGTAAAACAAACCAAAGTACTGTATATAAAAACTGATTAAATTTAAACTTTTGATATTACAACTACTACGCAAGAATAAAAGTACAACTGATAACATCTAAATATGTGATCTAATTCTAAGTAGGTCTAAGCCATGTCTCTCTCCATGCCCAAGCTCCTAATCCATCTTTCTCTGACCTGTAGAATCTACTCCCCATTCCGGATCATTGTAGGTGTACACGAATACACTGTCAACCTCGCGGTTGAGTAGGATAACGCAATAATAATAAATAATGTAACAATGATGATATGCAAATGCCATCATATGCTCGAGCTCAATCTCATTCTCAATCTCAAACCCGTAACACCCAACCATACCGAACCTTCCGGCAGACTATAATCAGCCGTCGCCGAACACCAGCTCAAAAGCCGATAAGACACCAGGCCTGGTCTGCAGAACCACCCTGGCTTTACATCAGAACAATATCTGATCCGCATCTTTCTCAATAACAATGTATATGCATGCTCATGAATATGATAACAAGATAACCAATCATTCATTAATCCTCATACTTGTAAATATCATACTTGTAACCATCACATGCAATTACCACATCCAATGACAACACATCACAGTAGAAGTATAAGCGTATCCTACTTGTATTAGCAAGTCTGCAAACGAAATGACCCTCTAGAAGTATTATTCCTCCTCGAATTCCGTTCCTATAAATATTACTTCAAATCAAAAGCTACTCGTACAAATAATAATAATAATAATAATAATAATAATAATAATAATAATACAAAAATGTAATAATAATAATGACCAATGATGATAATGATAACAATGATAACAATGATGACCAATTAGCAAAACAAAACAACTTACTCAAGACTCCAAACCACACGACAAACACGCGCAAACAGACCCGCAAACAGACCGTAAACAGACCAACTACCGCTCTCTGACCCGCGCAAACGGACCACCGTTGACACCTCACGCCACCTCCGACCTCGCCCCTGACACCACCATGCTCGCCTCTGAGCCACGGTGATCCCAGGGGAGGTGTTGTTGGCTGTCGACTCTCCCAACCACCAGCAAACAACCGTAAACAAAACCCAGAACCACCCTCTACTCCTCTGTTTCTCACGCAACAACCCAAACAACACCTGCCATAAAACCGACACCAAACACCCATAACCACCACAATAACCACCATCCTACCACTGTGACAACACTCTAAAAAGAAACCTCGCTAATTATATTAAACAACCGCAGAAGGGTATTCGAATTAAGATACCAACCTCACCTGACACGACAAATATGATATAACGAAAAAAACGCAGATTCTGACGTGGTAACAAAACAACCATAGACGGTGGTCAAACGGCGGTCAAAGACGTCTATACTATGGTCCATACTTGACTACTGAACACCCTAGATCATTATCACCTAACATCAAAACCTATAAACATGATTATACAATTATAATTTGCGAATTAAAAAGGGAACTTTACTGCGAAAACAGAGGAAGTGCGAAAAACTCTGTGAACGTACCCTCTTAATGGCGTGAACGACGGACCCTAGAACCCCTTAGACAACCGTGAATGCCCTCCTTTGCAATCTCAGTAGTGGCGGCAGCAGTGTGCTGAAGGTTTGTGTGTGTCGTTTAGGTTAAAACTAGATTTAAGGTATGTGTTTACATCAGGCGACATAAGGTGTTTCCTGAAATATTAATATCAGATTTGGAGGCCGTGTGTGTGTGGCTTGCTTGCACGCAACCCTAGGCCCACTTGTCAATAGCCACTCGTGTATGGGTCAAGCCCTTCACGCATCCCAAGACCCAAATAATATAACTCAAGTATGATTTCGTTATACATACACATACACGACTCCAAATAATAACACTTAAAATACCTCGTTCACCAATTTTGGTTTCGCTAACGAAAGCTTAGCTTATCCTATAAACCCGTCGACGTACAATTAAGTATTAAAATATTAGATAAAACGAATAAACTACGGAGTATTACACTTACCTATAATCCTATAACTATATAAATTCATTTAAATTTTAAAAGTAGTCCCGTAAGTTTCACGGGTTTAAACCTAGTTTTACATCAATCGAGACACATTTTTGCTCCATTTTTCTCTATCCATTGGTTGATATTTTTATTCCCTTAAATCCCCAATTTTCTTACTTTTGTGATTAGTGGTGTGAATAAAAAATCAAACAAAAATTACCTTACTACCCCATATAACCCCATCCCAAAACCTGAATAACCATAAAACTAGAATTATCCAAATGCGGGTTTGGTCGGATATGAGCTGGGCCGAAAGGAGAAATATATCATATAAAACTATAGCGGGCGGGTTAGGCCGAATTAATGGGCCACTTTTTCTTTCCCTTACCCGCCCAACGGTTAAATTCGGGTAACCCGTGGGCTGTCGGGCTCATATTTTTCTATTAACTTCTGAGAAATTTTTAATTAAGTGATTAACAAAGCGATAAACTTGCAGTGCCGATATTGAATTAAGTTCTTAGTTCTTAACATCAATAAATAACGCTTTTAATTGGTTTCACTTTTCAAGATATTCATTCACCGGTTCTAATTTCTAAACCCGTTATTAATTATATACTAATTGTTCACGTTACTTTAGCGGGCCGGACGGGTCGGTCCATTTTACATTTCTCTTGTCCGTGCCCGACCCATTTACTAAAATGGGCTGGGCCGGGTAAGCCCATGACCCATTTTTTTGAAAAAATTATGCCCAAGCCCGTTAAAAAATTGGGCCAGATAGCCCGGGTTTTCGGACCATATCGCCCATGGACGGCTCTACATAAAACCTTAGCAATCTATTCCGAACTAGAACCAGCACCCGCGTATGAACTGATCATCTCAAACCACCATCAATCCGCCAAAGTGAGATATTTGGAAACATTTAAGGATAGTCTCAGTAATATGAGATGTATTTTATGGTTTAATTTGGGTCTTTGTGACGAGTGAAAACCGCGAACTCGTTGAGAATCATGGATGCATTGTTGACCCTTACCTAACGTATTCAATAACATATTATTATGTATAGCTAGACAAAATTTATGATTAATAAAATGTGTACTTTGGCACAAAAAAATTAATTGTTACACAAAAACCGGCTTTATATAAGCTAAAATAAGTGCCAAATTTATGAAATTTATTAGTTGAACGAAAAACATTCTAAGTACATGAAATTTTGAAATGTCATTTGTCTTTAGTTTGGACACTACCTTGTAACTTAATACAAAAAATTTAATGAAAAAGAAAAAAAACTTGTAAGTTTTTATCAATATTATAATTATTTTTGGGGTTTTCTAACAAGTTCCTAATGAGCACATGTTATTATTTTACAATGTTGTTTAGCCCAAATTTGCGTTGTCAGCACTGGGCCCAAAAGAAAGGTAAAGCACCAGAAGCCCATCACCAGCACAGATCATACGAAACAATAAGAAAGACGTTGGAGTAGGAGAATGGGTTAAAACCCTAAAGGAATATCCCCCTATATTCCCTCCTATATCCCAGGGCCAAAGCAGAAACGGTTGAGCTAAAATCCACAGCTATAAAAGGAAAAGTTAGGGCATCACTTATTCATTCATGCATACGTTGTAAATTTTACTACTTACGCAAAATACTTGTAATCCGTCTCCAACAGTGAATATCCTCGATCATAGTAAAAATATTGGTGGGATTCCGTTCCCCCCGCAGTTGTTTCCCTCAACGGGTTTTTCCGCGTCACCAAAAACTTCTTGCGTCGTTATTCTATTTCTTTTATTTTCATACTCGTTTTTTACATAAATCTTCATATTGGTTGGCACTTTGACCTGCATCACAGTAATTCAACTCGGTAGAAATTTTACCAAAACAATTTGGCGCCCATCGTGGGGCATAGTGCGCATTCCAATATTTAAAATCGTTATCTCGTCACAACAAGCAGGTCTGGGACCAAAGCTAACCCTTCCAGTTCTCAGAGCATGCCAGCCCAGTCTAGTGGGACCAACCCTACTGTGTCCGTTGGTCTCGCAGGACCACCCCTGGTCGTAAGTCAGACCACAGCCTCGAGGGTTGTGGTCCCATCCAGCAAACCTCCTCAGGTTCCCAGATCACTCCCTGTGTCTGCTTCCCCAAGGCAGAGCAGAGAGAGCAGCCCCAGCAGGAGTGGAGAAGCCCAGATACCCGGAGTAGGCCAGCAGCCGCAGGCTCCCAGTACAGATCCGATGCAGATGGTGGTCTAGGGAATGAGTGCTCTGCAGGAAGCCATAGAGGGCCTGAAGAAGGACAATCTGAACCTGAGAGAGCAGATCGCCGCAGTCGCACGTCCAAAGCAGCCGTTCAGAATGTTACAGCCAAGGCCTGGACAGACCTTCAATCCCTTCGGGAGAGGAGGGCTGAATCGGCCAATTCCCCAGGAGATCGTCACTAGGCTGGATCTAGGTGTCACCACCCCGAGTAGTGGCCCAGAAATACAGGACCTGGATTCATCTGTGTTTGGAGCACCACAGTCCAGACCAGTTCAGCCTGCAGGAAATTTTACACCTTGTTTTCCCCCCGGGACTGATCCTCTGATTTTTTCAGGTACCCCTCCGCAGCCTACCATTGGACGAACGCCAGAGATCCCAGTAGGGGTAGCATCCGAGAACCAGCCCAGCACTGGAGGATGGGCAGGAGGAGCACCAGCACAGCCAGCAGTTGGGTGGCATCCAGGACCAGGTTTCAACATACCCGTAACATCAAATCAATCAACCGCAGGCCCTTAGGGAGGAGCCCCTCCAGGATTCTTCCCTCCGCCTGTCAACCCGACCTCAGGTCCCTAGGAAGAGCCCCTCCAGGCTTCTTCCCTCCACCAGTCAACCCGTTCCCTAGAGCAGGCACTCTCTCAGACCAGCGCTACCAGGAGCTGAAAGACATGATTACCAAGATACCTGGTATGCCAAGGCCCATGGAGAAAGCTTCCCAGGACAGTTATGCAGATTCACCCTTCATTGACAATATTGCCCTGATCAACGTGCCCAAGGGGTTTGTGCCACCAACCATGACAATATACGATGGTACGGCCGACCCCCTGGACCACATCAATCAATATAAGCAGAAAATGATGGTGGTGACCGCAACCGGAGCACTTAAGGAGGCCTGCATGTGTAAGGGATTTGGATCGACCCTGTCCGGACCAGCCTTGCACTGGTTCGTAGGGTTACCCAACCGCAGCATCTCCTCCTTTGCAGATCTGGTTAATGCCTTTAATCAGCAGTTTGCTAGCAGCATGAAACTAGAAAAGCAGACAAGTGATCTATACAGAATTGTTCAAGGATTCGAGGAAACAACTCGAGATTACCTCACCAGATTCAACAAAGAGAAGGTTGCCATTCCACATTGTGATGTACCCACTGCCATCGAAGCCTTCCGCAGGGGGTTACATCACAATTCAGACCTGTACAAGCAGTTGACAATGCACCCATGCACTGCCTTTACTGATGTACAGGCCCAGGCAGTTGCAGCCATGAGGCTGGAAGAAGACGCTGCCTCCAGAAGAAGTACCTATGACACAGAACTTGTGTCCAGAAAAGCACCAGTAGAAAAAAAGAGCGAAAGATCAAAGCCCTACAGTAAGCTAGTGAGCAAAGTATCCGAGAGCACCGGTGGTAAAAATGATGCAGATCCACCGCCGCAGGTCAGCGAGTATGGCTTTACCACCGGGATGGCTGGCTTGCTGAAGGCCTTAAAAGAACTCAAGGGAGTCAGATGGCCAAAGAAGAAAGAGGAGCGACCCAACGACCGCCGTGATGCTAGCAAAAAATGTGAATTTCATGATGACATAGGTCATACTACGGATGAATGCTATACCCTCATGAAGGAGGTCCGATTCTAGTATGACCGAGGCAACCTGGATCATCTGCTCCCAGAGAAGTCCACCAGAGTCAACGCAGCCAGCCAGGTGCAGCCTTCACCAGCTCCTCCCTGCAACAGAATTGTCAACGTCATCACCGGAGGATCAGATCTGTGTGGGCTCACCTATTCTGCAACTAAGAGACGTGTGACAGCAGCCAAAGGAGACAAGCCAGAGTCATCATGCAGAATAGCACGGCAGGACCTCCCAGCAGTCACCTTTGACGAAACAGATGCAGAAGCTGTACCAGAGCAGCACCATGATGCGCTGATTATCACATTGAACATCGGCAACTGTGAGGTCAGGAAAGTCATGGTAGACACAGGCAGTTCCGTCAACCTACTAATGCTGGATGCACTAAAGAGCGTGTGGTTTGACGAGAAGGACCTAACAAAGAAAGCCATTCCTCTGGTCGGATTCAGTGGAGAAACAGCGCATACCCTGGGGGAAATCACCATCCCCACCTACGCCGGAGGGCTGAACAAACAGGTAAGATACTTAGTTATTGATGGTCCATCTACTTACAATGTTATTCTTGGCAGGCCCTGGATCCACGAAATGCGAGCAATCCCGTCAACGTATCATCAGTGCCTGATATTTCCTACACCGTGGGGAGTCCAGGAGATACGGGGAGACCAGGAGTAGGCCAAGGATTGCTACAAAGTAGCTCTCAAAAGGACCACCAGACCACTAGCTGCCAGAGCATAGCAACTACAGCAACTGCACATCCAGGAGGAGTACATCGAGCCCCAGCAGGCAGAAATCGATGAGGTCCGCTTGGATGAGCAGCACCCAGAGAGGACCGTGTTCGTAGGCTCAGAGTGCTCTGGAGATCTGCGCCAGCAGCTCCTCCAGCTGCTCCGAAAGAATGTAGATTGCTTTGCCTGGTCCCACAAAGACATGATTGGCATAGACCCAGAGATCATAACACACAAGCTCAGCATAGATCCAGGATTCAGACCAGTGCAGCAGAGACGCAGGAAATTCGCAGCAGAAACACACCAGATCATAAACCAGGAGGTGGATAACCTTCTGGAGGCAGGAAAGATTAGGGAAGTCAAGTACCCAGAATGGCTATCTAATGTAGTGGTGGTACCAAAAAAGAATGGTAAGTGGAGGGTCTGCGTGGATTTCACAGACCTGAATAAGGCCTGCCCCAAGGACCCATTCCCCTTGCCACATATAGATGCTATGGTGGACGCCACTGCAGGCCACAAAATGTTGACTTTCCTAGATGCCTGGAGCGGGTACAACCAGATCAAAATGGACCCGGCAGACCAGGAGAAGACAACATTCAGGTCCGAAAGAGGCATTTACTGCTACAATGTAATGCCCTTCGGACTCAAAAATGCTGGCTCTACATATCAGCGGCTCGTCAATATGATGTTCAAAGACCAGATAGGCCGCAATATGGAAGTATACATAGACGATATAGTGGTCAAATCCAAGCAATCGGCGGACCACACCCAGCACCTGGAGGAAACATTCAACACCCTCCGGAAGTACAAGATGAAGTTAAATCCAGCTAAGTGTACCTTTGGAGTTTCCAGTGGGAAATTCCTGGGGTATATGGTAACACGGAGGGGGATAGAAGCCAGCACAGAATAGATCAAAGCAGTTCTGCAGCTGGAATCACCCCAAAAGCCCAAAGATGTGCAGCGTCTGACGGGAAGAGCAGCAGCCCTGAGCAGGTTTATCTCCAGATCCTCAGACCGGTGCAGATTATTCTATGATATTCTTAGAAAAAGCCAGAAGTTTGATTGGACACCAGAGCACGAAAAGGCATTCCAGGAACTAAAGCAGTACCTGAGCAGCCCACCCCTGCTATCCAAACCAGAGCAGGGGGAGGTACTGCTCTTGTACCTCTCAGTGACCGAAGCAGCAGTGAGCGCAGTTCTGGTCCGGCAGCACGAAGGAGCTCAGCATCCAGTATACTACGTCAGCAAATCATTACTGCCAGCAGAAGCAAGGTATACCTCGCTTGAGAAGCTAGTACTGGCATTGGTCACAGCATCCTATAAGCTGCGTCCATACTTTGAGTCTCATACCATCTCAGTGGTTACCAATCACCCACTAAAGACGGTTATGAGAAAGCCAGAACTATCAGGGCGAATGGCTACGTGGTCTGTGCACCTCAGTGGATATGATCTTCAGTTTGAACCACGCACAGCCATAAAGTCGCAAGCCCTCGCAGACTTCGTCTCCGAGTTCAGCCCAGCACTCCAGACCCAAGCAGAGCAGGAAATCTTGCACCTACACCAAGATGTCAAGTCAGGCACCTGGGAGTTACGAGTAGATGGGGCATCAAACGCTAGAGGGTCAGGAGTTGGGTTGATCCTTAGATCATCAGAAGGTGACCTGATCACCCAAGCAGTCCGATGTGAGTTCAAAACCACCAACAACGTAGCTGAATATGAAGCTATGGTCCTGGGGCTACAACTAGCCCTGGACATAGGGATCAGTTGCATCAATGTATACAGTGATTCGCAATTAATTGTGAATCACGTCAATGGGGCATACGAAGCAAGAGACCCCCACAATGATGGCCTACTTGTGCGTGGCAAAGGAGCTAATTGGCAGATTTGCAGAATTCTGCATCCAGCAGATACCCCGGGAGTAGAACGCTGAAGCAGATGCACTGGCAACCCTGGGGTCAACCTTCAAACCAGCTGACGTAGCAAACATACCGATCACCCATGTTCTCAAACCAGACATTCCTGGACCAGATTCGGACCAGGAAGAATTGCCAATCTACAGCAATAACCCCGACCAGGGGTCAGAACAGGATTGCCGAAAGCCATACCTGGACTAGTTGCAACATGATATCCAGCCCAGCAGTAAGAAAGAAGCACGCAGTTTTAGGATGAAGGCTTCCAGGTTCCTACTGATTGATGGAATCCTGTTCCGGAAATCATTAGCAGGGCCATATCTGCGTTGCCTGGACTAGACCGAGGCACAGACAGTCTTGCACGACCTCCACAACGGAGACTGTGGAAATCATGCAGGGGGAAGAAGCCTGTCCAATAGAGCCCTCAGAATGGGATACTTCTGGCCAACAATGCGCAAGGATGCAAAAGAGTACGCAAGAAAATGTGACGCCTGCCAAAGGCACGCATCTGTCAATCACCAACCATCAGAACCCCTGCACCCGGTCATATCCCCATGGCCTTTTATGAAATGGGGGATGGACATTGTGGGACCCCTCCCCAGAGCACCAGGAAACAAGATGTATATGCTGGCCATGACCGACTACTTTTCTAAATGGATCGAAGCATAATCATTCACCCAGACCACCGAAGCACAGGTCATCTCTTTTATTAAGCGCAATATATTCACCAGATTTGGCATACCTTCAGAAATAATATGTGACAATGGTTCCCAATTCATTGGGAAGAAAACCGAGACTTTCTGTGCTGGGTGGAATGTATCACTCCAGAAATCTACCCCCAGAAACCCCCAGTCCAACGGACAAGCTGAGTCCAGTAACAAGATCATCATTGAAAATATGAAAAAGAAACTACAGGAAATGGGAGGGAAATGGGCAGAGGAACTCCCTCTGGTCCTGTGGGCTGACAAAACTACTCCAAAAGTAGCAACAGGTCAGACCTCCTTCAGCCTTGTCTTCGGAGCAGAAGCGGTAATTCCTTCTGAGGTCAAAATCCCAACCCATAGGTACGGGTGTATAACTGAGGACCAGAACCAAGTAGAAATGACAAGTAGCTTGCACACTGTTGATGAACTCAGGACCAGTGCCTACGTCAGAATGGCCTCATACAAGCAGATGGTGGCTCGGAGCTACAACAAAAATGTCAGGATTAGAACCCTGCAAGTAGGAGATCTGGTCCTGAGAAAGGTGTTCCAGAACACCAAAAACCGACAAGCCGGAAAATTTGCCTACAATTGGGAGGGCCCATACCAAGTTGAGAGCATAGTTGGTAATGGGGCCTACAGGCTAATGACAATGGAAGGGGAAATGATACCCAGATCATGGAATATACTTCACTTAAAAAAGTATATCACTTAAGAGGTGCCTCTACCAGATCAGAGCAGCTCCCTTAGACCTCAGGTTCTACTCTGTATAAAGCCTATTCTGGTTCAGCTTAAAATGTTGTTTTGCCTTTATATTTTTAAATAACCTAAGTTTAGAATGTTGTCTTACCTTTATATTTTTTTTAACCTAAGTTTAGTAATCTAAATCTTGCAATTTCAAACCTTGATGCATTTTTTAAACTTTTACGTCTTTTAAAGGGAAAAGATTTTATCACTTATTTTCTGGACCATAATTTACTTATCCTAGTGGACTGACCTAAAGAGGAAATCTGCACTGATCGCAGGAGAACCTAAGTTTAAGCCTGGCACCCCAGTATAGGGATGGGTATCTAAAACACCAGGCCAGCACACCAAAGCAGCGATGGCCAAAACACAAACGAAACATGCATGTACAAAAGAAAAACGCCAGAAAAACGGCAAGAAACTAACAGATAAAGCAAAGCCCCATACAACGGGGAATCATACGATTAAAAGAAAGGTTGCCCAAGGCAGCCCCAGAGTAGAATTGTTTTTACTGGTCCACCCGGACCAACAGCAAAAGTTACAACAATTAAGCCCACGCAGGGGCATCCAAAGTTCAAAAGACAAAATATTAACGCCCATATCAGGGCCCAGCAGACAAATTTTTAAAGAGAACCTACTCATTCGGAGTAGGTCCAGCAGCAGCAACATCAGCATTGGTGGGGCCATAGGACACCTCCTCTCCAGCATCTTGGGACTCCACCACGCCCTCCTCTTCATCATCCGAAAGCAGATCCATGTTCAGGCCATCGGGGAAATCTGCAGCAAAAGTCTCTTCCAGAGCAGTTAAGTCCCAGGTAGTATGACTACCCTCCTGGAACTCCTTAACACACTTAATCTGGGTCTCAGCAGCAGAATAAGAAACAGCATCAATCAAAGCTCTCTGCAGACCAGCCTTTTTGTGCTCCAGGGCCTCCACCTTCAGAACCAGGTCAGCCTCAGAGGCTAAAGCCCGCTCCAATTTAGACTGAGCTGTGGCCAACTGGTTCTGGAATGTCTCTTCCAGGGCCTTGAGCTTCTCCTCTAAGGCCTTGAGCTTCTCCTCTTGGGCCTTGAGCTTTTCCTCCTGGGCCTTGAGCTTCTCCTGGCCCGCAATCACCTCCCGACGAAAACGCTCGACAGCCTGTCGCAGATTCCCTCTTAAGATCTCCTCCGAGCTTAGCTTCACCGCCATCTCCTCCATCCTCTCCAGAGCAGCATCATGAGCCACCTTCATGCGCCGAAGATCAGCCAGCAACGCCTCACTCTGCTGATTGGCACACAACGCCAGCTCCAGAGCCTAAGCACACCAAACCAAATAAGATACAAGAAAAAAAACAATATGTATATAATAAACTCCAAGAAACAAAAAAAGCCTACCTCAAAAGAAACCTCTGCAACGTGCCGTGTTAGGTCCTGAAAAGGACGCTTCTTCAAAATAGAGGCAGAGGCAGGGAACAGCAAAGAGTTCAAGGTAGGCCAGAGCTTGGTCTTGGATCCTCCAAAACCTCTATGAATCTCTAGTTGCAGAGGAGGAGAGGAGGACTCTCCAGAGAACGTCCGAGGCAGTTGCTCCAGTATAGGCTTAAAACCAGGGGTAGGAATGGTGGGAGGGATCTCAAGAGGAGACGGATCAACAAACGAAGTCTCAGGAACAGGCTCCTGGATTGGATCCACAGCGTCAACTTCAATCGGGGCAGCCTGGGACCCAGCTCCAGCAGGGCTCCCCTCAACAGCTTCAGTCTTCTTTTTCTTTGAGGACCCTGCGTCCCCAGGAGTAAATCTTTTCCTCCGCAGCTGCATTACCTTGCTCACATCAACCCTAGCCTTGCCTGAAAAAGCAACAACAAAAATCAGGACAGACTAAGCATAAGCCCTACCCAGAAAATAACCAAATAAAAAGAGCACCATACCCTCCTTCTTCACCGGCGGAACAGCAGAATCCCGGACCAGTTTGGAGAAAGATCTCTCCTCCGCAGGAAGGTCCAGGAGCTTGGCCTTTGAGGCAGCGGGATCCGCAGACTCAGGGAGTTTGGTCAGGCTATTCCCTGGGAAAACAAACCAGCTGTCAGTACAGATACGAACATCGAAAGAAAGCCAAAACAGGGAAATAAACTCAGAGTAGAAACCATACCTTCAATCGGCTGCCACGCAGAAAAAATATAGTCTGGAGAGGAAGGCAACGTGTCAATCTTAAAAAAGATGAAACGGGTGAACCATTTACTGTCATCCGGAGTAGTGGGAAAGACGATAGCAGAGGGCATATTATCATGACCACGAATTGTACACTGGGAATGGCCCAAAGAACGTGGGTTAAACCACTGGCCCAGATCTGTCAGCCCAATGTTCAAGCCACGCTCCCGGTTCAGAGCACATATGCTAAGCAGAATACGCCATGCATGAGGGGCAACCTGGCACATGGCCAATTTGGTTAATTTTAAGAAGTCAACAATTAAATCAGGAAAAGGGAACCTCAAGCCCAGGCGGAAGGGATACTCGTAAAAGCAGGTGCATCCCTCCCTCGCGAAATCGGCCTTTTCACCGACAAGAGGGAGGTGGTAGACAACCCCATCTAGGAAGCCAATACCTTGATGAGAGCGGTATGAGATTCGTCAAAGGCGGAATCGCAGAGATGCCTAGGAGCCAGCAGCTTTTGCGATGAAAAGGGCCCAGAATAGACTCCCAGCGCAGGGGAGGACCCAGAAGAGCAGCCAGTAGGAGTAGCAGCAGAAGAGCAAGGAGCAGACATTACGAAATTTTGAAGGTTGCGGTAAAAAGATTTTACTGCAAAAAGAAGAGCAAGAAAGAGCAAGAAAGCAAGTGAAAGAAAGTGAATTTTGAAGATGGTAAAAGTGAAAGTGCACGGTAAAAAGGGGTATTTATAAAGGGAACAAGTGGTTGAAATTTGAAAAGAAAAATCAAATTTGAAAAGTGAAGAGTTAAAAAGTAAATGACGAGGGGACAGGCGGTTAATGAGGTAATGGGACAAGTGGGACAAGTGGGATAGGTAGGGCGGCTATGGACAGTTGCATAAACCATCCAACTACGTCCATAAATTCCAGAAGCACACTCAAGGGCAGAGGAAAATTCCAGCCCAATTGAGGCCAAAACAGGCTGAAATTTGGGGGAAATTGTTTAGCCCAAATTTGCGTTGTCAGCACTGGGCCCAAAAGAAAGGTAAAGCACCAGAAGCCCATCACCAGCACAGATTATACGAAACAATAAGAAAGACGTTGGAGTAGGAGAATGGGTTAAAACCCTAAAGGAATATCCCCCTATATTCCCTCCTACATCCCAGGGCCAGAGCAGAAACAATTGAGCTAAAATCCGCAGCTATAAGACCATCCCCAAGCAAGGTGGATGAGGAGGTCAATAAGTAATTGGGTCAAGTTAATTAAGGATTAGTAAGTTAATTAGCTTGACCCATTACAAAATAGGGTCAATTGGTGACCTCTTTTCTTAGTATTGACCCACCTATTGACCTAGTAGTTGTTTAATGGTCATTGGCTTAGAAATGTGCAAAGCTTAAAATATAGTAATAATAATGGATAAAGTAAGAGAGATGAGTTTTTTAGTGGCTTAAAAAATGTGGAAAATAATTAAAAATGTTGGAAAGTGAAAAATAATTGGGTTGATGACCTAGGTGGTGACCATTTTGCTTGGGAGTGTATAAATGGGTCAAGATAAATTAAGTGTAATTAAGAGTAAAAATATGTATTGACCTACTTAGAGTGACCCTTGCTTGGGGATGGTCTAAAAGGAAAAGTTAGGGCATCACTTATTCATTCATGCATACGTTGTAAACTTTACTACTTACGCAAAATACTTGTAATCCGTCTCCAACAGTGAATATCCTCGATCATAGTAAAAATATTGGTGGGATTCCGTTCCCCCCGCGGTTGTTTTCCGCGTCACCAAAAACTTCTTGCGTCGTTATTCTATTTCTTTTATTTTCATACTCGTTTTTTACATAAATCTTCATATTGGTTGGCACTTTGACCTGCATCACAGTAATTCAACTCGGTAGAAATTTTACCAAAACAAATGTCGAATAAGAAAAGATTTGCAATAATATATCATCAGCAAGAAAAATATCACTTTATAACTACCATACTTACAAGAATTATTAATGTTGCGTATCCTTTCTTAGTTTGGTAGAGGTTTCAAAACTCTTTAGGTCATGTTTGGAAATGCAGAATTGATTTCATTTTCATGATCTTAATTGAAGAAATCAAAATGTTTGAATTCAAATCAAAATTCAATTCCTAAAGTTTGTTTGGTTAGACAGAATTTGAACTCGGCGAAATAGATATTGATCGAGGTCATCGATTTTTTTTCATTTGAAACAAATAAGTATTGTCACGTAAAATATATGCGGACGGAAAAAATAATATAAATAAAAATATTTTGATGAAATTTGCATAACAAAAAAAACATAAATAGTGATGGAGTTGAAATGACTACCATATAGTATGAATTTGAGAGCCTCGCATTTTAACTAAGTGACAATTTATAAGAAATTAAGTCCAATTCTAAATTCAAATCTTAGAGGTTCTGAAAAACTAAAAATATTTTGATTTCAATTCCAATTTTAGTTTTCTAAAGACACCATTATGTTATTATGGAGTATAATCTTAACAATGATGTTGTGACTTTAGATCACCTAAGGACAACTGTGTCATCATTGAACTGAAGTATTATACTTCCTTCATTCAAATCCGTTGTGTATTTATTCTTTAGAGTAAATTAATAATTACTCCCTCCTATATACCAGTTTTCTAAAATAACTCCCTTTTTAAAAAAGTTTTTATTATTTTACTCCCATAAAATGTTCTCAGGTTACAACTTACACCCAAATGGTCATTCCGGTGACATAATCCGTCAAAATTCAAAATTTCCGTTTAAATTTCTAATTTTAAGACCAAAATACCCTTTTTGTTTTTTTTTCCTTCTTCTTCCCTTCTTCTTCCTTATTTCCTGCCTCTCCTTCTTTCCTGCATCTTCTTCATTTTTTTACTCCTTCTATTTATTCCGTTCTTTTTCTTCTTCTTCTTCTTTTTCTTCTTCTTTCGTGCTCCTCCATCTTCTTCATCTCAATTTTTCTTTTTTTTCTTCTTCTTGCGTCTTCTTCCATCTTTTCTTCCCGCATTTTCTTCTTCTTCTTCTACCCTTCTTCTTCTTTATCTTCTTCTTCTTCCCTACTCCTCCATCTTCTTCGTCTCTTTAATTTTTCGACTTTTTCTTAATCTTCTTTCAACAAAATTAGGATACATATTCACTAAAACTCGAAAAGATTAAAACATTTGGTCTGATTAATTTGGAATTGGTCAAATTATAATGGGATTAGTTGAATAATTGAATTATACAACAAAAGATGGATAATCTTTTGTTTATATTTATTCGATTTCTAATTGTTTTAGAGAAAAGGTAAAATTAATTAGAAGAAGAAGAAGAAGAGGATGAAGGAGGAAGAATCATAAGAAGAAGAAAAAAAGGAAGAAGTAGGAAGACGAAGAACAAAGAGTAAAAAAAAACAGAACACACAAGGGCATTTTCGTCCAAAAGTAAGACTTTTTGTCGGAAAACCAATTTGGGTGCAACTTATAACCTGAGAACATTTTGAGGGAGTAATTTATTAAAAAGTTTTTAAAAGGGAGTTTTTTTAGAAAAATGGTATATAGGAGGGAGTAATTATTAATTTACTCTATTCTTTATGCACAAATTTAAAGGGTTTATTAAAAAATTTTGAAAGTGGAATGTGAAGTGAGTATGTTGCATTTTTGGTCAATGTTAATGCTTTTTTCTTGTTTAATGGTGAGCCATTGTATGACATTTTGTGTAAATAATTGATGTTCATAAGGATACTTTAATAAATTTTTATGGCTTTATTAGGAAAGAGGTAGTTTGGATATGAATGAATTAACATGGAATAATTGTACTTTGAATATGAATAGAGGAAGTATTATTTATTAAAATACGTTAGCAATTAGAATTTGGATCAATATAACAGTAAATAGTAAATCAAAATCATAATGTGAGTCATCGATAATTATTTCTTCATTAGACAAGGAGCATCAAAGGATACCAAATCAAGGACATGAAGTTCCTGGAGCAAGCTTAAATGAGGAAGGCACTCTACGTAACGGTAAAAAGGAAACGACGGCAACGAAAGTACATGAACTCGCATGATATTTGGCGGAAATAGTAAGATTATACAGCCTTGATCGGAAATACACCGACTCGTCACCAAGGTAGGTCAATGTAGCCTCAGTGACTCTAATGAAGTCCAATGGAAATGGTGCTTTTTGGATCCTGTTATGAATTTTAACAGCATATTCAGCCAATTCAATTATAAACGGGTCTTTTGGGTCTTCTTTTGAAATAGTATCTCCAAGAATTAATTGAAGGGGGGAACACAATAAAAGTATGACAAGTACTAAACTTGGCATTCTCATCATCATCATACTTATATACCTTGCTGATAATCAATATGCGTAATGGAATTTAATGTATTTGTTAGTAGGAACTAATAGGTGCATTTGCTTAGTTTTCACTTTTTATATAGTGTTTGTTAGTGTGAACACAATCAGATTTTGATATTAATGTCCTTTACACTATTCCATATATACGCATAACTTACCGGTTATCCATACAATGTGATCTGTCAGATATGGAAGGTGATCAATGTCAACTATATTCAAATTTTTTTCTTGATTAACTCCTAATCTATCCTATGTAAGTTACATAACACCAGTTTTTCTAATATATGCCTTATAGAATATGCATTAATACTTAACTAGTGTAACACCCGTGAAAAATCACGGGATTGTGTAATTAATTTTTAAATTATAAAAGACGATAAATTATACGAGTAGTTATTATGACCACAAATATTATAATTTTTTAAAAATATATAATTACATTTGATTTTTTTTGGTAATAGCGACTTAGGTAACATATGACAATGTTAATAATCGTAATAATTATAAGACCCGATAAAACATTCTAATTTGATAACATTATGTTATGTGAATTTATAAAAACTCAAAATTAAGAGAATTATTTTTTATAAAATGCATAAAATCGAAACTGCGTAAAATACCGATTGTACCAACCCCTTTAAAAAATAAGAAAAAATATTAAAGAAAAAAATAAAATAAAAAACAAACAAATCACACGACATAAAAGAAGTGTGATATTCCAGAACTTCATCCCCTACCCTAATAAAAAACCCTCCCTCATCAACTTCATCCCAGAACTTCATCATACAAAAATCAACAAAACCTCGGGAAATTGACTTCTCTGATCATTCTTTTTCAATTAAGCTACAAACCATCGCAGATCATCATCCCCATCATAGATCAAGGTCCGTTTTTTTTTCTATGTACAACTTTCTCGATGTTTTTTTGTTTTTCTAAATTACTTGATTAAAATAGTAATGTTTTTGTTGACCCATATATGTTGTAGTTGCCGATCTACTGTTTTCGAGATAAAGATATAAAAAAGAGACTTCTAATATTCATTTTTTCTTTTAAATAATTTAAATTAAATCCTAAATACCGTACTCGATCTTTATTTTATATTGCATGTTGTTGAAAACGAAGTATCATTTAATGAACTCAATCAAGGAAGATGTTTGACGATTGTAGAGATGATAAAATCATGGATCTTTTTATATTAAGGTTAGTTTATTTACAATTGTTGTCAAACTTTTAGTTTACTAATTATTTGACTATGATTCAAAATTATTACGGAACTGAGGGTCTAATGCTGCTGTAGTTTTGGATCAGTGGTTTTGTTTGGGATGTTCTAAAGATTCGTTGGTATATATCGGTGGGTTTATTTCGCTGGGTCTAAAGCCACGTTTCTGATCTGGGTTTATTTTTCTGTTTTGATATGTGAGAGTGTTATTTTAATAGCTTAACGTTTGATATTTATTTGAGTGGCGAAATATGCATTTCCGAGTGGCATTACGATTGCACTGCATCTGTTTTATCGATGATTGATTAAGCTGAATGTTTTATGGTTCTGTTTGTTTATTATGCACTCCCTGGAAAATGTTAATGTAATTTGTGTTGGTTAGCTTTCGGGGATAGTTTGTAAAGTTTAAATCTTTGTTTTGGGGTATTTGGTTATTTGGCTACAACAAATAACCAAATATGTTAACAACAGTATTAATCTCATCAAATCACAATTAAACATATGAAAACAGCTTTACTGTGTACGTTTTTCCGCAAGCGGCTTTTTCGAGCAGCCTCCCAATTTTGAGCAAGACGTCTTTGTCATCAATTTTGGTGTTTGAGTGATATGTTTGGATCATTTTTTGTGTTTGCCTAAGCTTGTTCAGCTCCATTGAGATGGTGGATCTTGTAGTTTGTATTTAATTATGTGGGGTTAAGGTAATTTGATTATTATTTGGGTTTAATTATGCCGGTTTCGTTCTATTTGGTAATGTTTGTAGTTATTGGGTTGGATCATTTTTTGTGTTTTATTAAGTTGGTTCAGCTCAATTGATGTTGTTAATCTTGTATTTTGTATTTATTCGGGGTTGAGTTTGTATTTAATTATGTGAGTTTAAGGTAATTTTGACTATCTTTTGGGGTTGTTCATTTGACGGAATATGTTTATATTGGCAGGTCATGCCATACAGCCCTGGTTTAAAGACTCCTCTTTCAAACTCCGAGTCCAATTTGAACTATAAGGTCTGACTCTGTAACATTGTCGTCACTATAATCTGTTGTTTGTGGCACAGTGAGTTCATTTCAATGTCAACATCTGCTGAATGGTGCAGGAAGTACCTGGCCCTGAAATTATGGTAACTTTTTCTATTGTTGGTGACGGAAGAGGCTGGAGTTACACTTGGTGTAGGGGGGGTTTGCTACACTTGCAATGGGAGAGTGACACGTGGATGTCACTAGGAATCTTTCTTGTCCACCATCTCACCTAATTATGATACTTAATAAATGCTTTTCTACTTTATTAACATATTATAATTCCTAATTAATTCATTAAGTGGTATTCCTTTTTGTATTCTTTTTGTTTTCAGGTTTTCATATACTTGGTATTTATACCGTATATCTCTGTTATGTATTTATGCTGTATTTATACGGTGTACTTATACCGTATAATTATACGTATATTTTGTATAGAAGACATTTTTTTTATACAGTCGGTTTTATATTTGTGTTATATTTTTGAAAAAATAAATTTGTTCGTATTTATTTTTTTTAATAAAAACAAGTTACGATTATTTGTGTTATATATTCGAAAATATAAAAAAAAAATATATATATAATTTTAAGTAAAAAAAAAATAGTACTGCACGTTTTTTAAGGGTAGTAAATATTAAGAATAAAAATTTGTACATAATATATTTATTTTAGTATGTTGATAATTACTTTCGTAAAGGAAAGAATATTCAAAAAAAGCAAAATAGCCTATAGGAGGATTCGAACCCGTGACATGCAATTTCATTATCGAAGAGTTAACCACCAGACTAGTGACGAATGACTGAACATTGTGCAGGATTAAACGTATTTAATATATAGCAAGTACTATATATAACTGTTATTTAAATAATGGGGTGAGGCCTATGGTAGGAGGTAATTGTTATTGGGCCAGACTTTATCACTTATTTGGGGAAATTTTGTGTGGGCTAATTTATACTAATGGGGTGAGGCCTATGCTAGGAGGTATTAGTTATTGGGCCAGACTTATTACTCTCATACCAAACTTCAACAAAAAACCCGGAATTATGAGGAAAAGCAAAAACGCCAATAGCAAGATTCGAACCCGTGACATGGAGTGTCGTTGTGAAAGAGGTTACCACCAGACTAGTGACAAATAACTGATTACTGTGTACGATTGAAAGTACTTAATGCTAAATATCTGTTATTTAAATACAAGTAATAGTTAATTTGAGGAAAAGCAAAATGGATATTAGCAGGATTCGAACCCGTGACATGCAGTTTTAACCTCGAAGAACTTACCACCAGACTAGTGCAAAACAACTGAATATTGTGTTGGATTAAACATAGTTATTACTTTATATCTGTTACTTAATTAATACGAGTACTATAGTTAATTTGAGAGGGTTACCCTACCAATTATTTCTAATTTTTTTGGAGGGAAAATATTATTGGTAGTAGTGTTTTTTGGAGGGAAAAACAATAGTGAATAGTGATTGTGAGAGGGTTAGTTACCCTACCATTTTTTGTATATTTTTGGAGGGAAAATCTCTTAGGTAGTTGTGATTTTTGGAGGGAAAAGATGTTCTATAAATAGTAGGTGTTCCCTCCATATTTGTTCATACATTCTTCTTAATCCATCTTTAATAAGTACTTCTAAGATTTTGCTAAAACTCAACAACAAGTTAATTAATTAAGTAATTTAATCAACTTAAGAATGTCGGAAGAAAAGAAATCGCATGTTAGGGACATTGTATGCACACGTTTATTTATGAGGGAGTTGATTAAAGAAGTCGGTCCTAAAGGTGTCCAAACCGCCATTGAGCGTGCATCTCCCGGTTACTATGGTAATCCCTTCCTCGTTGACTTGTACGAGGAAGAGTTTAACATGTTAAATTGGGGGAGGTTTGAGCTCGATAAGATGTATTGGAAGAATGTTGGGGAAGGGGTGGAGATGCTGGCTTGCCCTAAGGTGGACATGTCCATCATAAGGGTGGAGGAGGCGGTGGACGAGGACGAGGTGGTGGAGGTGGTACCGCCTCCCTTGGTGACACCAAAGAGGCGTAGGGTTTCCCCCGAGGGGAAAGGGAAATCCCCGTGCCTATCAACTCCCGACTTAGCCCCTCCGAAGAAGTCACAAAGATTAGTTGGGAGAACTATTCGTTCAAGGAATAGTTCTAAGAAGCTTAAGTTCGATGGTTGTGTCGGATGTAGTCGCATTTAAGCTTTCGTTTTTTCTCATCAACTTCGGCTTAGTTATATTTTTATGTTTTAGCTTTATTGGTGTAGTTAGTTTATATTTATTTGTATTTTTATGTTTTTAGTTTATGTAAATTATGTTGATTATATAATGAAGAAAAGTGTTTTCCCTTCAATTATGGAGTACTATAATTTAATTTGGTGCTATTTTAGTTATTCTTGACTTTTATTTAACAAGTTGTTTTTAAAAAGTTAGAGTTGTTAATTGATCACTATATTGATGGCAATTTTATATTTGAATGCAGTTTAAATGAAATTGTTCATAGTTAATCATAATTTGAAAAAAAGAATAGGTGAAAATGAATAACGTAGTTGTTGTGTTATTATAAAATTGATCGTATTATTTTCGTTTCATAAAAATTGCGAGACGATAATATTATTAAGAACGTTTCGTTGCAACTAAATATAGAGAAACCCTAAAATGAACCTCTCTTTATCCACTTTATAACCCCTCTCTCTTTTAGTTCCTCTTTCTCACTCTATCTCCTCAAACCACAACTTTCTCTCCAAACCCTAACCCAAACATTTCTTCAAACCTCAAAATGTTGAACAAGTACGCCCTTCCACTATTGCTGTCAGCACATAGCGACCACGATGCCATTGCCAAGGCCGGAGAAGTTGCCGTTCGATGCCATTGCCAAGGCCGGAGAAGTTGCCGTTCGCGCTTACTCGCTTGGCCTGGACGAGTTGGTGACGGAGTGTCATGAAATTATTAAAACCTGCTTCAATAAAATCGAAATAGCAAGGGAGGAGAGGCAGTGGTTTGAGGAGCAGGATAACGCCGTTCTAACCCTGATTTTGGACTTAATTTAATTAATAATACATGTATGATTTTCTAGGTTTTTTAATCGGTTTGCTATTATTTTTATATATTTGCTTTTGATTTTTATATTGTTATTTTGTATATATAAATTATATATTATTAATTATAATTCTATATTATTAATTATATGTAATGTGGATTTTAATTGCATTTGCCATTTCTTTACCTATTCGAATTCTCCTAGTATTTGCATGTAACAGTGAATTGTTTAAATTGGAGTTGACAACCTCAATGACATGAGTGATCCAAAAAATTAAACGTGAAAAATTGTACAAGTATGAGTTAGTGATAACAAAATCATAAGGCATAAAAATAATTATAAGATTTTCAAAAATGTTAAAAAGTGATCAATTAAAAATTTTCGATTCATAAAAATTGCGAGAGTATAATATTATTAAAAACGTTTGATTTAAATTTACGATTAGTAGTTTTGGACAATTGATATGTCAATTAACTGCAATTAGTGAAGCAAATAATATTTATCGATACTTAAAAGATACCTACACAATTCATTTAAATTAACAATTTCGGTTAAAAAATAGGTATCTTTTAAGTATCGATAAATTGTAGTATTACGAACGTAAGCAAATATTCGATATGTCAATTAACTGGAATTAGTGTAGTGTGTTCCAATGACATGGTGACACGTGTACTTGTTCCATGCAATTTGCAAGGTAGAACTCAGTAATATAAACCTTCACTTCCCTTAAATTTACCCATATTTTGTGAACTTATCTACACCCTCCTCTTTCCAAAAGCTCCTAAACTCTCTTTTTTTCAAAACCTAAGAAACCCTAAGAAATGGATGCCATAAGAAACGACACCCTCAACCTCATCAAAGCCTACGAGGCTGCCATAACCCTAGCCCGTGAGCAACAACTCACGGTGATGAAGGAGGTGGTTGCGATAATAGAGTTTCGCAACCTTGGGTGTGGTTTAGGGATCGGGGGGGCGTACAAAGCCCTTCAACCCAATATTGATCTGTTGTTGGGGGAATTTGCAAATGGTGCCGCGAGAATTATCGAATACAACAGATGTATTGCTGAGTTGAAGGAGCGTCTTAATAGGATGTAGTAGGTTTTTTTATGTGTTTTTTAATTATCTTTTTTTTAGTTTTTTTAATTAGAATTTATGTATATATATGTTTATATTAGTAATGGTAAGGCTATGTTTTGTTATTTTCTTTATTTATTTTTTGCATGTTGGTATTCCCATGTTTTTTGGGCTACTAGTTAAATTTAATTATTTGCATGGCAAATAAAATGATGTATAAATAAAATGAAACCGTTAGAATAGTAAAACGAAAATAAAAAAAGACGTTTTTAAGTTAGTCATATGATAAACAGTAATTAAAATTATAGTAAACATTAGGTTGAAAAATGTTTACAAAATAGAACGAGTCATAAAAACTTAAATCCGCGAATTATACGAGTATATTGTTTCTTATAATACATTCTAGTACTAAAGTTAACAGTAAATGAAAGTGGTTCAATGGCTTACAATTTGTTAAGTTACCGAAAGGTCATGGGTTCAAATCTCTTTTCAAACAATTTTTTAATATAAATAAAATCAAATACAGTACATTGGATTCGCCCATGACCATATTAAGTGTAAATTGAGTTAAAACGTCCATATTGTAAGAGACGATATTTTTTATAAATGATACGGAGTAATTATCTAATAGGCCGTACAAATTTGTAATGGACGACTATTTTTATCTTCTTTTTCATCAATTAATCGTATAGTGTAAATATGGACAAGTGGTTCAACGGGTTACAATTTGGTAACTTACCGAAAGGTCATGGGTTCAAATCTCTTTTCAAACAATTTTTTAAAATAAATAAAATCAAATACATTGGACCCGCCCATGACCATATTAAGTGTAAAATGAGTTAAAACGTCCATATTGTAAGAGACGATATTTTTTATAAATGATACGCAGTAGTTATCTATAGTCCGATCAAATTTGTAATGGACGACTATTTTTATCTTCGTTTTCATCGATTAATCGTATAGTGTAAATATGGAGGAGTTGTGTTATGACCGCAATGAAATAATCGTATCGTATAATTAGCGAAGAGTATTGCACAAGCCACCCAAAATGGTCACAATCACATTAATGTTGAGAATCTTACCAAATCTTATCCTTTACTATCATAAATGTTCATAATCATTACTTAAAATTTGTGTTTTATGCAATTTAATTTAGAAATCTTACATTATATTTTATTTGTAAATATATTTTATGCAATTATTATAAATTTAACATTTTTTTTTCTTTATAATTTTGCATTAAATACACTGCAATGAACATATACTCCAATATTTTTTGGGAATTTTAAGGTTTTTTGAAATAAATATGGTGCATTTAGTGATTATGTCAATAAATACACTGCAACTTCCATTTAATTTTCTTTGGGGTTTTTTATGTTGCTTGCAGTTTTACGTTTTCTTTAAAAAAAAATGCTATAAATGCGTTGCATTGAATAATTAAGAAATTAGTGATTTTTAAGGTTTCAGCAATAAATACGGTGCATTGAATGATTTAGGCGTTATTCTTAAATTCGTTTTGTTTTTAACGTAAGTCGGTGTTACGAAGGCCATTTTTACAAATTTTTAAATTTTAATTGCAATTAATACGTTCCACAGAAATTTTAATAAATTGGTGATTTTCGATGTTTATACTCCGTATTATTTTAGATAATTGTTTATAAATTAACCTTCATGATGTGTTTTGTTCTCATAATTTTGAAATTGTTTCTATTAAATCTGAAGCTCTCAAGTTATCTCCAAAAAAACAAAGTTCTTATTCACAAAACCATAAACTTTAATATGGACTCAATTAAAAAAGACACGGCAAATTTGATAAAAGGGTACGAGGGTGCAATAAGTGTGGCCCGTGAAGAACAAGTCTCGTTGTTGAAGGAGGTCCTTTACGTACTCGAATTTAGAAATCGTTCATGTTCGCAAGGTATTGAGGGCGCCCATGAAGCGGTCCAGTCTACCGTCGAGTTATTGTTCGTAGCATATCATAGTTGTGCTACGAGTATCACCGACTACAACAAGAGTATTACGCAATTGAAGGATCGTCTTAGTAAGATGTAGCTTTTAATTTAAATTATGCATTTTTCTTTTAATAACGTATTTTTATTAATATTTTATTTTTCTTGTCGTTTCGTTGTACTGTACGTATTTTAAAGTTTTCATTTAATTGTTCACGTTAATTTAAAATTCGACGCGTTTTAAATTAGTAAACCGCCTAATTATAACGAATGACTACGCAAATAACGATTTCACCATATGTTATTAAAAAGTAAAATAATTAAGTCAAATTAAATCAACTTTTCGATTACTGCATTCCTTGCATTTTCAAGGTAATCATGACCTTTTTTGTGTCTCAAGGCAAGTCACCTCCTTTTGTGTTCAGACTGCCATTAATGCTTGTATAAGAAGCAAGTAATTATTTTTATAATTACAATTTAATAATTAACTTATAGGAGTACTCCACTAATTTCCATTAGTATATATGACGTCAACAATTCGTAATAATTAAAAAAAAAATGACGTCAACAAATTGTATTATTTAGAAATATATTATTAATTTTATAATTACCCAGCAACTGAAGTATTAATTTTGACTAAATGACTACAGTAATATTTTAAAAATAAAACAAATATTATTATTTTTAAAGTAAAATAAAGTTTACCCAAAAGGGTATTGATTTTAGTTAAAAATTAAATTTTAAACCAATTCCAGTGATTTAATTAAAACATGAGAAACTATTTTGTTCATATGTAGTATTAAGTTGTGTTAACGAATTATTTACGTTGTAGAAATTGTCGACACTGTTTTGTTCACGTTTGTTTTGTTTTGTTCACGTTGTAGAAATTGTGAACATGTAAAACTCTAACATATGTCATTTGTTTTGTTTACGTTTCGTTCTATTGTACGTATTTTAAAGATTTATTTTAATTCTTTACGTTAATGTAAAATTGGACGCCTTTTAAATTAGTAAACCGCGTAATTATACCGAATGACTACACAATTAACGATTTGACCATATGTTATTAAAAGGTAAATTAATAAAGGCAAATTAAATCAACTTCTTGATTAATGCATTCCTTGCATTTTCAAGGTAATCATTACCTTTTTTGTGTCTCAATGCAAGTCACCTCCTTTTGTGTTTAGACTGCCATTAATACTTGTATAAGAGGCAAGTAATTATTTTTATAATTACAATTTAATAATTAACTTGTAGGAGTACTCCACTAATTTCCACTAGTATATATGACGTCAACAATTCGTAATAATTAAAAAAAAAAATGACGTCAACAAATTGTATTATTTAGAAATATATTACTTGTATTAATTTTATAATTACCCAGAAACTACCATTAATTTTGACTAAATGATTGATATTTTAAAAATAAAACAAACATTCTAATTTTTAAAGTGAAAGAAAGTTTACCCAAAAGGGTATTGAATTTAGTTAAAAATTAAATTAAAAACCAATTCCACTGATTTTGTTTAAACATGAAAAATTATTTTGTTCATGTGTAGTATTAATTCGTGTTATCGAATTACTTACGTTGTAGAAATTGTAGACACGGTTTTGTTCACGTTTGTTTTGTTTTGTTCACGTTATAGAAATTGTGAACATGAAAAACTCTAACATATTTCATTTGTTTTGTTTACGTTTCGTTCTATTGTAAGTATTTTAAAGTTTTATTTTAATTGTTCACGTTAATGACTACGCAAGTTACGATTTCACCATATGTTATTAAAATGTTAAATAATAAGGTCAAATAAAACAAACTAGAGCCAAAACAACTACACATATTCACTGGCATACGAACGGGTATGGAATTTATTTAAATAATCTTAAATTACAACTTGTTAAATTAACTACATTCCGAAATTGAACGAGTAATACCGTAATTTTTAGAGTATTTTTTAGTCAAGTATAAAAAACTCCATCCAAATCACATCCTTTCACTATTAAAAATCAAAACGTGACTTTTATCCTGTCTCTATCATTCTCTCTAAAAAACCAGTCTTCCCTCTCACTACAAACCGCCCCTCCCCTTTTCTTTCCTTCAAAACCCTAAAACCTAAAAAAATGGATGCTCTGAAGTTGGAAATGGGTCAATTGATCGAGTCCTACGAGGAGGCAATCAACAGTACTCTGTCGGAGCAGGTGTCCCTGTTGAGGAAGGTGACTTGTCTGATGGAATACCGAAACCGGGTTTACGACCTAGGCTTTGAGAGTGTTGCTGAACGCGTCAATCCAACCATCTATCTGTTGCTGCAGTATTACCTATATTTGGAGATGAATTTTGAAGAGTATTCTTCAAAAGTTAGTAGTTTGAAGGAGCGTCTTAGGAACTTGTAGGTTTTTTTAATTTGGCGGTTTTATTATTTCTTATTTACTATGTAAATATAGTTTAAATTTTAATGAATATTTTGTTGGTTTGTGGTTCGGTTAAAGTATTGATTTCTTGTTAGTAATTTTTAGTATTTTACTTTACTCAGTTACCCTTAGATGTTCTGTTAAATTAATTCAAGTACAGTCATTAAAAAATAGATAAATGATTTTCAATTTTAGTTGCATGATAAATAAAGAAGAACGGGTTAACATTGAAAAGAAACAGTACAAAATTAACAACATATTGAAATAGTTTTGCATGTTTTATTAAATCAATTGAATTTCCTTTAAAGTTAATTTTAAAATAAATTAACTACTCATTTCGTTGTAGTTGTAATTTAATTTTGAAAATTCAGTTTCGTATAATTAATTGTAACTTCGTAAAATTATTATTTGTATTTTAAATTTTAACTTTGTAAATTTATAATTTCTGTTCATTAATTGAAAATGTAAAAAGTGATTTAAATTGAAAGTCAAATTAATTTAAAAATCAAATTTAAATTTAATTGGAATTGAAATTTAATTGGAAGAAGTTTAAAAGTTAGCATCATTAATTACGTCAAGAAATTGAACTATACGGAGTATTAATTACAATTATAATATTCGTTTTATAATTACCCAAAATTTTCCATTCATTTATACAAAATGAGTAATATTTTAAAAATAAAACAAACTTGAACCAAAACAACTACAGAAATTCAGTAGCATACGAAAGGGTATTGAATTTATTTAAATATTAAACTACAACTTGTTCAATGAATTACATTCTTAATTCAAGTTATAAATTTTTTAATTTAAACCCTAAAGTCTCAAATTTAATCGTAGCTGTTCATATAAATTGTAATACCCTATTTTTTAATATTTAGTCAAGTACAAAAAAACCATCCAACTTCCTTGGTTTCACTTTTAAAAACCTAAAAAGTCACTTTTATCTTGACTCTCTTACAAAACTACTTTCACCTCTCTCTACAAACCGCCCCTCCCCTTTTGTTTCCTTCAAAACCCTAAAACCTAAAAAAATGGATGCTCTGAAGTTGGAAATGGGTCAATTGATCGAGTCCTACCAGGAGGCAATCAACACTGCTCTGTCGGAGCAGGTGTCCCTGTTGAGGAAGGTGGTTTCTGTGATGGAATTCCGAAACCGGGCTTATGCCCAAGGGTTTCGGAGTGTTGTTGAAGATCTCAAACCAAGCATCCTTATCTTGCTGATGTCTTACGAATATTTAGAGATGAATTTAGAAGAGTATGTTTCAGAAGTTAAGAGTTTGAAGGACCGTCTTAGGAGCTTGTAGGTTTATTTATATTTTCGGTTTTATTAATTTTCATTTAGTATGTAAATATAGTTTAAATTGTAGTAATGAATATTTTGTTGGATTAATCTTCGGTTGAAGATTTGATTTGTTCTTATTTTTTAGTCTTTTACTTTACTCAGTTACCTTTACTTGTTCCGTTAAATTATTTAAAGTACAGTCATTACAAAATTGATAATTGATTTTGAAATTTAGTGGCATGCTAAATGAAGAACGACGGCTTAAAATTTAAAATAAACAGTAAAAAATTAACAACATATTGAAATAGTTTTCCATGTTTTATTAAATCAATTGAATTTCCTTTTAATTTAATTTTTAAATACATTAAGTACTCATTTCGTTAGAGTTTTTTTATTAAAACAAACTGAAAAATAATTAAATTTTGTAGTTGTAATTTAATTTTGAAAATACAATTTTGTATAATTAATTGTAACTTGGTAAATTTCTTATTTGTTAATTTAATTATAACATTGTAAAATTAAAAATTCTATTGATTAATTGAAATTCTAAAAATTAATTAGAATTCAAAATCAAATTTATTTGAAATTCAAATTAAAATTTAATTGGAAGAAGATTAAAAGTTAGCATCATTAATTAGCATTGTTAAACCGAAATTGTAATGACTTTGCATGGAAAAAGAAAACTGAAATGGAGAATTCGAAAAGTTGGTTAATTGTGACTTGTTTTAGATTTACGTTTAATAAGAATTGGGGAAATCGTAAATTGCTTAGTCCGTTGGTATAAAATATGTGGTTTAATATTTAAAACTCCTGAAAATGATGTAATCGTATACTGTTAATGGAAAATCGTTGTTAATTGTAACTTCGTGGCCGTATAATTTTATTAATTAATTTGTGACTTATTTAATTTACTTCTTTATTTAATAGCCAATGCAGCTATTTTATGTTATTATTAAAAATAGCAATTACAATTACTGATGGTTTACATATTGATAGAGAATAATCGAAAAAAGAATAAATAACATATAAACTCCATAATTTGTTACATTTTGCAACGGACTCGGTCTATACCAAAATTAAAAATTTACGATAGGATTGGATCATTTTAAGTAATAGGATAAAACGACACGCAAATTAAATCAACTTCTCGATTAATGCATTCCTTGCATTTTCAAGGTAATAATTACCTTTTTTGTGTCTCAATGCAAGTCACCTCCTTTTGTGTTCAGACTGCCATTAACACTTGTATAAGAAGTAATTATTTTTATAATTACAATTAAATAAGTAATTTATAGGATATTCCTGGAAGTAAATTAAATAAGTACTTTGTCAGTTATTTAATTTACTTCTTTATTTAAATTAATTGTTTGTATAATTACGATTATATCGTGCTCAATAAGAAAAGTTATTTTTATAATTACAATTATATCGTGCTCAATAATTTTAAATGAGAAAACATTGAATATTACAAAGTTAATATTAAAATCGAATTAAGAAAAGTTTTTGTTTTTTTAAACAATTACTCGAACTTAAAAAAAAACGACTACACAAATTCAATAGCAGACAAAAGGATTTTAAGTCCATTTTGAAAATTAAATTACAACTCCAAATTGCAATAATCTACGTTTTTTTTAATTGTTTTTACTGAAGTTAAAAAGTCCATTCAAGTGAAGTACAAAAGTCCATTCAACTGAAACCCTAAAGTTTCAAATGAAATCGTACCCCTTCACATAAATTATTTAACTCTTACTGAGTACTCCGTATTTTTTAATTTATAGTCAAGCAAAAAAGTCCATCCAAGTCATATCCTTTCACTTTTAAAAACAGAAACGTCAATTATATCCTGACTTTCTCATTCTCTCTAAAACTACTTTTACCTCTCTCTACAAACCGCCCCCTTTTCTTTCCTTCAAAACCCTAAAAGCAACAAAAATGGATGCTCTTAAGATGGACATGGCTGAATTGATCGAGCTCTACGAGGAAGCAATCCGCTACACTCTGTCGGAGCAGGTCTCCGTGTTGGAGGAGGTTGTTAAGGTGATGGAATTTAGAAACCGGGCTTATGCCCAAGGGTTTAAGGGTGTTGTTGAAGAACTCCAACCAACCATCTATCTTTTGCTGCTGTCTTACGAATACTTGGAGATGAATTTAGAAGAGTATCTTCCAGAAGTTACTAGTATGAAGGAGCGTCTTAGGAGGTTGTAGGTTTTTTTATTTTTTCGGTTTTATTAGTTTTTATTTTGTATGTAAATATAGTTTAAATTTGAATGAATATTTTGTTTGATTTAGTTTCGGTTTATGTTTTGATTTGTTGTTATTTTTTAGTGTTTTTATTTACTCATTTACCCTTAAATGTTCTGTTAAATTGATTGAAGTAGACTCATTAAAAATAGATAATTGATTTTCAATTTTAGTTGCATGCTAAATAAAGAATAACGGGTCAACATTCAAAAGAATCAGTATGAAATTAACAACATATTGAAATAATTTTGCACGTTTTATTAAATGAATTGAATTTCGTTTGAATTTAATTTTTAAATAAATTAAGTACTCATTTCCTTGTAGTTGTAATTTAATTTTGAATATTCAATTTTCTATAATTAATTGTGACTTCGTTAAATTATTAAATGTGATTTAAATTTTAACTTTATAAAATTTAAATTTCTGTTGATTAATTGTAAATGTAAAAAGTAATTTAAATTGAAAACAAATTAATTTAAAATTCAAATTTAAATTTAATTGGAATTGAAATTTAATTCGAAGAAGATTAAAACTTAGCATCATTAATTAGCATTGTTAACCCGAAATTGTAATGACTTTGCATGGAAAAAGAAAAATCAAATGGAGAAATGGAAAAGTTGGTTCATTGTGACTTGTTTTAGATTTACGTTCAATAAGATTTGGGGAATTCGTAAATTGCTTAGTCCGTTGGTCTAAAATCTCTGGTTTAATATTTAAAACTCGTGAAAATGATGGAATCGTATACTGTTAATGGAAAATCGTTGTTAATTGTCACTTATTTAATTTACTTCTTTATTTAATTTACTTCTTTGTATATAGTATATACTTAACTATGCAGAAATTGGAATCGTCTATTAATAACGTAAAACGTTGAGTATAAACTAGTCGATGCAGCTATTTTATCTTATTAATAAAATTAGCAATTACAAGTAGTGATGGTTAACAAAATTAGTTGTTTTGTTTTATTTTTTAAAAGTCTTCGAAATTGTGGCATCATGAGAACTTATAAATACGTCCGATGGAACGAAAGTGGAAAAATTACAAGTAATGACGGTTTATTTTTAGAGAATAATCGAAAAACTAAGAAATTACAATTTAAATCCATAATTTGTTACATTTTGCAACGGAGTCGGTTTATACAAAAGACAAAAGTGTATTTTTAAATTGTTAGTCAAGTACAAAAATCAATCCAAATCTTATCCTTTCACTTCCTTATACTGAGCTTGTCCTTCTCTCTAAAGGTTACTTTGACTTTTCTCCAGAAAGCCTCCCCTCTCTTTCCCTTTCCTGAAAACAACACTAACCCTAAAAAAAATGGAAGCTCTTAAGTCGGACATGGCTAACTTGATCCAGTCGTACGAGGATGCAATAAGCCAGGCTCGTCGGGACCAGTTGTCCCTGTTGAGGAAGGTTGTTGTGGTGATGGAATTCCGAAACCTGGGTTGTGATATTGGGATTCCGGGTGCTCATGAAGCACTCCAACCTATCATCTTTCTGTTGATGCTAGCGTACTATTATTGCTGTGTGAATTTAGAAGATTACCTTGCAGAAGTTAGTACTTTGAAGGATCGCTTAAGTAGGTTGTAGTTTTTTTAAAAAAAAAACGGTTTTAGTATTTACTTGTTATTATGTAAAAGTAATATTTAGTTTTAATATCAATGGATATTTTTGTGGATATTGTTTGGGTTATTTTGGAAAATTTATTTGTTCGTAATTTACAGTGTGGTACTGTAGTTATTTACATTAACATCTTCTACTAAAATATTCAAACAAGAGTAACTAAAATTATTCAATATTATTTGGTAAAGTATTTGGTTGTTTTTAAAAAAAAAAAGTGATTGAAGATGAAAATAGTTTTGCATGTTTTACTGAAATCAATCGAATTTGTTATTAATTTAATCTGTACGAGCCGATACATTACCCTTTCGGTTGAAGTTTTATTTATGTTTAAAATAAAAAGGTAATGAACGGAGAATCTATTATAGTGTGAACGGATAATCTTTTATAATGTGCACGCATATTTAATAAGACCTACAAAAAATCTTATTCAAAATCGTTATTTATTAAGTTTAATGAATCTTATACAAATCTAATAACACATATTATTTTCAATTGGTATTTTTGTCGAAAAAGTTTGTTTTAAAATATTAGACTTGTTGATATTAAGTTATCGTCTATTAATAAGTTAAATCGTTAAGTATGAATAACGGAATCGTCATTTGCAAATACTCAGATTTGTTAATATCATTTACAAATAAAATATTTGTAAATGATTTTACCAGTTACAAAGAATATAACTTTTATTATAAACAAAGTTTTCGACAGCTAATTACGGCTACTTACGGCTACATACGGCTAATTAATGGTGACTGAAAAAACTGAACAAAAAAAAAGAGTTGCCTTGAGACACACAAAAATGTAATGATTATGCATTGAAAAACCAAGAATTGGAGAATTCGAAAAGTTAGTTTAATTTGACTATTTAAATTGTAAATTTGAAGAGGATGTGGGAAAATTGTAATTTTAGTTGTCGTTTCGTAAAAGTAGTCGGATTTATAAATTTAAAGTTTCATCAATTTGTGAAATTATTCACTAGTAAGTGAGAACATATAAACACGTAGAATGGAACGAAACTCGAAAAAACAAATTATATTAAGAGACTAACGAGAACACATCTTAAATAATAATAAAAAAACAAAACAAATTTTATAAAAATTTACATCTTACTAAGACGGTCCTTCAACTGAATAATACTCTTGTTGTATTCGGTGATACTCGTGACACAACGTTGATACGCTACGAACAATAAATCAACGCTGGACTGTAGCGCTTCATGGGCACCCTCAATCCCTTGCAAACAAGAACGATTCCTATATTCGAGTATGTTAACCACCTCCTTCAACAACGTGACTTGTTGTTCACGGGCTAGGGTTACTGCAGCCTCGTACCGTTTCATTAATAGAGCGGTCTCGTTTTTTATCGCGTCCATAAAGAGGGTTGTGGTTTACCGAATACGAAAATTTTTTTGTGGAGATAACCTGGAAGCCTGAGATATTAAGGAAAGTAATTGAAAACTTTATAATATTACAACTTCTAATGCTTTATTTGTAGACAATATTCGAAATAAATTAACAACCAATAAAATCCATAATTTCATATAGTTTCAAGGCATTGTATGTATTGCCATTATTTAAAAAATTTAAATGACATGTTCAACGCTTTGTATTTATGGCAGAAAACATTATAATTCCCAAAAAAAAAATATTGGGAGACATTGTATTAATTGAAAACATGAAGAATATCTCATTAAAGGCCTTGTATTTATTGCGAAAACATTGAAAGTCACTATTTCCTTAAACAAGTCATTAAAGGCCTCCTACTTATTGGGAGACATTGTATTTATTGCAAAAAACATTATAATTCCCAAAAAAAAATATTGTTCATTGAAGTGTAGTAATTGCAAAATTATTTAAAAAAAACGTAAAAAGGTATAATATTTACATAATATACTACGTAGTATATTTCCAAATATTAAATATTTTCAAACTTCTAAAATAAATTGCAAAAAATAAAAATTGAAGTAATGATTATGAGCATTTATGATAGTCAAGCATAAGATTTGGAAAGATTCTCAACATTAATTTGATTGTGACCATTTAGGGTGGCTTGTGCAATACTCTTCGTTAATTATACAATACGTTTATTTCATTACTGTCGTAATACACCTCTTCGTTAATTACACATTACACGAAAAATTGTTGCTCGTCTTAACTACTTAATAAAACCGATTATTGTTAAGAGAATACGCTAATGTAATGAACAAATAGTCTTTTGTACAAAAGACATCTCTTATAATATAGCTGTATAAACTATAATTTCTAAAGGTCTCTTTTTAAAATACCGTCAATTACTTAATTACATGCCATTGAATTAATTACACAGTTAATAATTAATTACGAATACGGTTGAAAAAACGAACTCGTACACAATAGATTTTCAAAACGATTTACTCTGACATTGATTGACGGCTTAAAAAATCATACACTACCTTTTGTCGGTTTGATGTGACCCCTTAGGGTGGCTTTTGCAATACTCTTCTATAATTATAATTACAGGAAACGATATTTTTTAACGATCTAATGTGTTTAATTTTTTACGTGTTTACGTACTTAATTTTTAAAAATTTTACGTTTCTCGGATCTTAATTATATTACGATCTTACTATAATTACTGTTTAACATTTTACTATTCTAACTTATTCTTTTAATATTTCGTTCAACTAATATAACTCCTCCATTTTCGTTCAATGTCATTTTAATTATCATGCAACTAATTTTCAGTGAAGTACTACCCAAAAATAGTAACGATTTTAAACATGCATTTAATAAATAAACAAAATAACAAAATAAAGCCTTAACATTAAAGGTAACATGTAACGATAAACTAAGAATGCAAATAATAAATAAAGAAAATAAGAAACGCTTATAAGAATGCAAATAATAAATAAAGAAAATAAGAAACAAAAGCCTTACCATTAATAATATAAACATAAGTATATACACATACATAGTAATTAAAAATAACTAAAACATATACAATATAAATAAACATAGAAAAACCTAAGACCTATTCAGACGGTCCCTCAACTCCGCAATGCATCTATTGTATTCAACAATACTGGCAGCACCATTTGCAAATGCCGCCAAGAATAGATCGATACTCGGTTGAAGGGCCTCATGTGCCCCCGCTACACCTAAAGTACATGCAAGATTGCGAAATTTTATTATCGCAACCGCTTCCTTCATGACCGTGAGTTGTTGATCACGGGCAAATGTAATGGCAGCCTCATATGCTTTGATGAGGTTGTAGGTGTCGTTTGAACTTGCTTCCATTGTTTAGGGTTTAGTGGGTTTTGGAAGGACTGTTTGTAGAGAGAAGTTGGGAGAAATGCAAAGTTCAGTTAGGGTGTGTAGGAGTAATATTAAGGGAACTGAAGGTTTATATTAGTGAGTTCTACCTTGCAAATTGCATGCAACATGTACAAGTGTTATCATGACATCGCAACACACTTCACTAAATGCAGTAAATTGAATTATCGATTACTCGCTTACGTTCGTACTACTACAATTTATCAAGAATTAAAAGATAGGTATTTTGTTAATACACTAAAAAATTGATAATTCGTGTCATCGTAACTTAAATTAAACCTAATTTTTAAAACGAAATTGGTAATGTAAATCAATTGTGTAGTGGAAACATAATATTCTCAATAATTCCTCCAAAATGTTGATTTAATCTGTCCATAACTCGTCCATAATAAATTAAATTGTCCATAATTCGTCCAAAACTTTGATTTACTGAAATGTTGATTAAATTGTCCAAATGAACAAGTTAAATAATACTTATATGAAGTTAAATTTAATCTCAACTTTAATTATACTAATATGAAGTTAAATTTAATATCAATTTATATTTAATTAGCCAAAATTCGTCGAAATTCAACTAATACCGAGTTAAAATTAAACTAACGTTATACTAACATCAAGTTAAATTTAATATCAATTTAGATTTAATTGTCCATAATTCATCCAAAATGTTACTAATCTCGAGTTAAAATTAATCTCAACTTAATTTATAAAATATTATATTCCACGATTTCTTAGTCAATATACAAACATGCGAAAGGAACTTTAGTAATACTTAATTTTTTTACCAATAATTATAAATTAACTTACATGAATATCAACAAAATAAACTAAATGATAAGTAAATTACATTCTACTTAAAAGATCCTTCAACTCCTTTATACAGTCCTTGTAAGTGCTCGCGGTTGAACCGCAAACATTGTAAGCTACAACTCGATCCCATGGTCGAGTACTTCTTCCTCACCCACACGACCTAATTCACATCCTTCATTACGAACTTCAATGGTCGATACCGCCAACTTCATCAACTTCAGTTGTTGTTGACGGATGAAGGTTAATGCTTCCTCGTATTTTCGAACAACGTCCTCGGTATGGGTTCGAAATGATTCCATATTAATACGAGTATTAGGGTTTATTTTTAATGGAGCAAAAGATGACGATTTGGAGAGAAAAGGAGAGAGAAGGTGACTGCTTTGGAGAGAAAGAGAGAGAAGGTGACGGGTTCTTTTGATAAAATGTTAATGGACTTTGTGTTTCTTTCCTTTTATAGAAAAAATGAGAACCACCTTAGTTGGTAATCCGTGTGAAACAAGCACATTAAGTAGGTAATCCGTGTGAAACACACCAAACCAATGGCCAGGATCTTCTTCATAATGTCAATTTCTGGAATGAATGGTTAGGATATGTTGTCGTAGTTATAATGTCAAAGAAGCACATTAACTTGGTAAACCGAGTGAAAGAAGCACATTAGGTTGGTAATCCGTGTGAAACATACCAAACCAATGGCCAAGATCTTCTTCATAGTGTCAATTTTTTGGATTGAATGGTTAGGATTTCGTGTCATATTTATAATGTCAAAGAAGCACATTTAGTTGGTAATCCGTGTGAAAGAAGCACATTAACTTGTGTCGTTACTAACGAATTCGTATGATCGGATTGTAGATTCATAAGAAAATAGGTTGACAAAGAAATTCAGTGTAATGTGTTACTAATCTAGAATCAAATTCGTCTAAGATCAAGTTCAGCTATATAACCTATTACTATTCTTTAATCAAAATCGTCTAAAATCAAGTTCGTCGTTGCAAGACTTCATTTACCGCTATAAAAAAATTAAATTCGTCTACTATGAAGTTTGTCTATAACGTATATTGTAGTTTCTCATTTGAAATGAGTGTCGTTACGATCAAATTGGTACGATCGGATTGTAGGTTTATAAGATCCTACTCATTTACAAAAATCCATATACGACGTTGAACTGGGTTACGTATTAAGTAAAATGATATTCCTCTAAAAAATCACGATCATATTAATAACTTATTACTACAAGTATTAAGTAAAATGAAATTCGTCTATAATCAACTACGGAGTATATGTTTATAACCTATTACTAATATAAAATCAAATTGGTCTAAAATGAAGTTCGTACTTAAAGTATATTACAAATCCAAAATTATATTTGCCTAAAATTAAGTTCATCCTTATAAACTAATAGTATTCTAAATTCACAATATGAAGTGTTAGTGGTTATTTTACTAAATGGTTACATTTACGGTTTACATTAACGAAATCGTCTATGGTTCTACGGGGTTAGGGTTTACGATAGACTATAGTATGTTAATGTTTCCCCGTAGAAAGCAGTATTGATAGGATCGATTGGGTACGATCGGATTCTTAACATGCAACTTACGAACTATATATTTAGTAAAATACATAATTGAAGTACCACTGGGTTACGTATTAAGTAAAATGAAATTCGTCAAAAATGAAATTCATATTTACAACTTATTACTAGTGAAAAATGAAATTTGACTCAATTCAGGTTCATGTTCATAACCTATTACTATTCGTAAGATTCTACTGGAGATCGGAGGATCTTACGAATATACGTTTCAATATTTGATGATCCAACCCAGTCGTAGGTACTTTACTTAATTACCACGGTCTGACGACTCCACGATCCAATCATACCCGTCGAATCTATTTCACATATACCCTAAACCCTAAACCCTAAAACCATCGACTCTATACCAAAATCCTAAACCCTGAACCCTACACCATAGACTCTCATTAACCCTAAACCCTAAACCCTAAACCCTAAACCCTAAACCCTAAACCCTAATCACGATACCCTAATCCCTAAAGCGTAAACCCGAAACCCTAATCCCTAAAGCGTAAACTCTAAACCCTAAACCCTAAACCCTAAACCCTACACCATAGACTCTCATCGTAAGCCCTAAACACTAAACCCTAAACCCTAAACCCTACACCCTAAACCCTAAACACGATACCCTAACCCCTAAAGCGTAAACCCTAAACCCTAAACCCGAAACCCTAATCCCTAAAGCGTAAACCCTAAACCCTAAACCCGAAACCCTAATCCCTAAATCGTAAACCAAAGCTTCCACAACAAGCTTCTCCAAAAAGCCATTTTAAAGAGAAGCTTCCACAACAAGCTTCACAAATACCCAAAACTAAAATAATAAAATTTAATAAAATAAGACTTAATCATCAACTTGCAAACTAAATCTTCCAAATCAAAGTTGTAATGTTAAATTAATCTTCCAAATGCAACTATTAAATTTAATCTTTCAAATCTTTCGGGCAATCTCTTTACATTTATGAAATTAGTCGTCTTTTGTAATTCACAAGTCGTATTTTATTTATTTTGCTTTCTAAACGAATTCTAAGCCTTTTCGTTTTTCAAAAGTGTCTTATTTCAAAATCAAATTTCCTTTTAAATTATTTTCAGTTAGTAAACAAATACATTAGGTACTTCTTTTTTAAACAAAATTTATTTTAATAAAAAATTAACGTCTTAATTTCACTCCAACTTGTAAAAATAGACTTTTCTTACCGTAAATATTACTCGATACTACCAGTTTATCGTAAATTAACGAACAAATTAGAAATACTATTCTAATATTAAGCTTACACTAAAACATACTGTAACAATTACCCAAAACAATAACAACAATTTTAAAGAAAACAATTAATTACTCATACTCAAGTTGCAAACTTCATCTTCTCCAAATACTAATTATTAATGGCCGCCATTTTTGACTTAAACGAAGAATATCCGGTTTCGGAATCAGGAGAGAACGACATTTTTGAGGAGGATGACACCAACACCGACATCCTACAACAGGCAGCCGATGTCCTTGACGGAAATGGTGACGGAGGACCTGCTGTGGAGCCAACCGTAGGGATGGAATTTGATTCCGGGGAGACCTTCGCCGCTTTCTGTTTCACCTACGCATACAAAAAGGGATTCGAACTATATGTCCGGAGTAGCACCATTATGCCGGTCTTCAAGTCGCAAGGCGTACGAAAGAACGGCGCTGGTCAACAAGAACCGCGGTTCCATATGATGTACAAGATTAGGCTAATGTGTTCTGAGGCCAGTCCAACCCGGAAAATAAAACAACCCCAGGTATGTTCAACTTTTATATTCGGTCAAATGAATGATGACAATGGGAAATTCGAAATTAGAACATGTAATTTGGAGCACAACCACGAAGTGACTCCGGAAATGAGTCGACACTGCGTCCACTACAGGCATGTAAGCGAGTATTTCAAAGAGAGGTTGATGATGAATGACAGGGCAGGCATCCCCATCACCCGCAGCTTCAACACTCTGGTTAGGGAGGTTGGAGGACTTCAACATCTTCCATTCACCGGGAAGGACGCGAAAAACTTGGTGAACGTAGAACGACGCAAAACCAGATTGCGCGGTGATGCTCAAGCGGTACTTGATCATTTTGAAATGTTGAAAGCTCAGAATTCAGATTTCTATTACGATGTTGAGAGGGACACGGACAATAAATTGCTCAACATTTTTTGGTCTGACGCAAGGTGTCGTGCCATGTACCAGGCATTTGGTGACCCCGTCTCCTTTGATAGCACTTTCCTGAGCAACAGGTATCAGATGCCATTCTGCCCTTTCGTCGGTGTCAACCACCACGGGAGTACAATAATCTACGCAGCAGCACTAATATCACACGAGGAGACAGAGTCCTTCACCTGGGTCTTCAACAACTAGGTAAAATGCATGGGCAGAGCTCCACGGGTTCTACTAACCGATCAATGCGGGAAAATGGTGGGGGCCATCAGAGAAGTATTCCCGGAAACGGATCACAGGTTGTGTCTTTGGCATGTCCTACAGAACTTTGACAATCATTTGAAGCACCATCCTAAATTCGATGCCATAGACAAAGATATGCGCACAATAGTTCACGAAAGTGTGACGGTCGAAGAATTGTATTCTCTGTGGGCCGAATTTCTGGATAAACACCAGTTGCGACAGAACAGGTGGTTAGCCGACGCGTGGTCGATAAGAGAAAGGTGGATGCCGGTGTACTGGAAGGACACCTTCTCTGCCGGCATGTCTTCCACGCAGAGGAGTGAGCAGACAAACAGGCTGATCAAAGGACACGTGAATATTGAAACCGGACTGATTCAGTTCATGCACCAGTACAATGACGTCGTACAAAAAAAGGTAGAGGACGAGATGGTGAACAACGCAAGAGACGCAAAGAGTCCGCTGAAATGGGATCCCCAATTGCTCTTCGAGGATATCTACAGTAAGGTTTACACGAACGCCAAATTCAAAGAGGTCGAGACCGAGGTTTACGGATGCATTAGCACCAACGTCGAAACACAGCCAAGCCCTATCGATCACATTAAGAGGTACAGGGCCACTTCGAAGGTCACAGAGCCAATTTGGAGGAAAGATCGCAGGACTTTCGAGGTCACAATCGACACGAGGAAAGGTGACTATATTTGCGGCTGTAAGATGTTTGAATTCCGGGGGATCTTATGCCGCCATATCATGAAGTGCCTCGACGTGTTAGACGTGAAGGGAATCCCGGATAAATACATCTTGGATCGATGGCGAAAAGACTTGGTACGAGGATACGAGGCCATCCGGGTTGGGTATTACGACCCGGAAACGAATGAACGCAACAAGAAATCAGTCGGGATGAGTATGAAAAACGACTACATTAAAAGGTTGGCCATGCAAAGCGATCAGGCGTCCGCAATCTACAAGACTCGTACGGACGAACTAATCAGCGAACTCGAGGGTGTGGCCGGGATACATGCCGTAGACTCCTTCGCGGCAGACGGGGTGTCATTGAGAGTTTGGGGTCGGAATAGGTTAAGTTTAAAGCAGCCGAAGGCAAACACAGCAAGACGGGAAGACGACATTGCCGACCCTCCAAGCAAGCGCGGGACGGGGAGGAGACGTCTGGATAAGCAGAAAAAGAGGAGGAGAAACCCCAAGGCCACCGATGCCGCGGGTAATATACTGCCAACGAGCACGACCCGAGCAAACCAACCCCCTAACGGTGAAGGATCATCGTACATGAGCGGTTTCAGCGACACACGAAACACACCCACGGACGTCACTCCGATTTTCGCAGCTTCTCAAACGACGCCCACGGTATCCCAACCACAACCACATCAGTATTGGCCGCAATACTCGTCATCGCAGTACTCCGACTCTCAACAACAGTCGCAATTCTCAAACTCTTTGTACACAAATTACAGTAGATTTGGTTGAATATTGTAATTGATTTACACGTTTTATTTTAAGTTTCATTAATAAACAATTTTACATATACAAGGAACATTTTTTAATATGAATACAAGGAACATTTTTTAAAAAATATTAACAATTTTGATTACAAAAAAGCAAAGGAGGCCCAACAGCTATGTTATAAATTGAAATTGTACTTCCAGAATATGCCAAGAGGGCTTCATTAGCATGTTGGATAACTGTTCATACTTCACCATAGTAGGCGCGGTTTCGATCCTTACTGACACCACTTTTTGTGATTTTTAAATGAAAATTTAAACTTCAAAATGATGCTTAGGGGAATTGAACACAGGATCTTCGAATTCTAAGATGGGAATTCTACCACTTTGACACAGCTAAACCCTAAACCCTAAACCCTTTTTCACCACACACAATAGTCAATCTCTCTAAATCCTTCACATTTTCCAGATCTCCAACTTTTTCCTATCTCTCAAAGAAAACTTCCAGTTTAGATCAAGCACGAACACGGGATCACTAGGTCCAACGACCACTACTCTTAAAGTAAGTATTCACTAATTTAATGTATTCAATCATAAGTAGTATATACACTGATTAAACGAATTGTGCATAAATCTATATTTGTACAGTCACCTGAATTGTAATAGATTTATTTTTGTTAAAATGGTTTAGTTGCGAATTTGGAAACAGGTTATTAACTACGATTGAAATTAGTGGTAACTGGTTGTGTTCCGCGTGAATTAAACGCTGCAGGTATTGTCGATTTCCTTAACTACTGCTTTACAATGTCGTTAATTGTTGTAGTTAATAGTATTGTGAATACTGTAGTAGTATCCCTCAAACTGGCTGGAATTTGGGTGTTTACGACTTCCCTGTGCTTTCATATTTTTCGATCTGTTAGTCAATCACTTGAAGTTTCTGATTCTTGAATTGTCATGTTAAACAAATGATGGAGACGGAGGTAGTACATAGTGGAATGGTGAAAGCCGTAATAGTAATCCTCAGACTTTCTGCTATTTTTCTGTTTATGACTTCTCTGTGATTTTATATCTTCAGCTCTTTTGGTTACTCACTTTACGTGCCTGAATCTCGACTAGTCATGATAAGCAACCGATGGAAACAGAGATAGTAAGTAATAGAATTCTGAGAGCTGTATTAGTATACCTAAAACTTCCTGAACTTTGGGATTTCGTGGCTTCTCCATGGTTTTCAGATTTTTGTTCATTAAGTTTATTGCTATAAGTGTTGCACATTTCTTCTGCTTACTGAATTCATCTTTTTGACATATAAACTGATTTGGGTTAAGGTTTGGTGGTAAATTATGTAATTTCTGCAGGATTTGATTGGGTTTATTTGTCTGCAATTAAATTTCGTTAAATAGGTATGCCTCGTTGTACTGGTGTTGGTTACTTTTACAGAGAAGACAAACGTGAGTTTGAGAATGACTACATACGATGGAAAAAGGAGCAGTTCAAATCTAAATCATTGTTCGAAACAGTATGTGCTAAAAAATACGACAGTAGGCGATCGAATTAACCATCTATTGCTCAGTTCTGATGAGCTAATGACTACCATTTTTGAGAGGCTCAATCATCAGGACAAACGTAGTATGGCTGAAGTGTGCAGAAAGTGGGCTTCTTTATTTGCAATTGGAACAGATACATCTAAGATGACAGCTGATTATAAGAGTCAGGTGAAGAGAGAAGAAATAAACGGGTTAATAGTCAGATCAAGATGGGGTCGTGTGTTTTCTATCCAGTGTACCTGTCTTGATTTACCAACGATAGAAGCAAGGTATGTCTACCATTGTTGGATGGAGGGAAACAGAGACATGGATGATCCAACTGTCCACGATGATGGCCCCTTTGATTTATGGTCAGAGGATGAGGCGTATTACGATTAGTGTTGAATTGTAAGCTAAACTAATGTAGACCATCAACTATTAGTTTAAGCTTTTCTTGAATAACAACAAACAAGTAATGGGTATAAACATGTTACATATTATCGTAAATTAAATCATTTCGCGATTTAATATATTCAACTATGCTATACTCGAATTAAATCATGTAGCGATTTAGTATATTCAACTATGTACTATAGCATTATGATAAAATATGCATATTTTCTTATTTTTACACCCAAAAAAAAATATATAAGATATGATCAATGCAGATAGATATGATACGAAAAAATAGCTAAATATGTTAAAATTACTAATTTGAATTTAATTATGGGTTACGTTCATTAATCCCTCACAACAAAAAAATTACCAAAAATAAAACATACAGGCACTCAACAAGGCTCGAACCTGCAACCTATGGAGCAAATGACAACTTATGCAAACAACAATCAACCAACCCACCCACTGCAGACGACTGATTCTTTCACAATCTTTATTAAATATAAAGACTACACAGGAAGTGGTTAATTAATGGAAAAATATCATGTTCTCTTCCCTTTTTCTTAAGTAATTATCTCCTTTTTTTTTTAATTTTAGTATAAAAAATATTCAATTGAAAAAAATACCGTATAAATACGACATTAAGATACGAAAAATACGGTTACTAAAAAGTAATTTATTAAAAAAATTATTTAAAAATTAAAGTATACGTATAAATACCGTATATCGTATAACGTATAAATACCGTATAAATGTATACCGTATGCCGTATACCCTACATATATAATACAAAATACCTTAAATGTATTCTCCAAAGCAAATTGTGTTGAAAAAGTAGAAAATTACAAAAGGTAAACATGTCTTAAACTATAGGTTAGTGGGTAATTAGGTGGGGTCAGCATGCAAGTGGGCATTTAATGCAAGGAATCTCAAGAAAGATGCAAAAATCAGATTCCAACAAAATGGACACATGTCACTCTCCCATTGCAAGTGTGGCAAAAGCCCCCTACACCGAGTGTAACTCCAGCCTTTTCGGTTGGTGACCAACATAATGCGTCTTTTGTTGCATGGACTACAACCCCATGGACCCTTCCCAGTAACTTAGAATTGTGTGTCAATGCCAATTTTGTTTATGTAAAGGTGAGTTTCTGCTTATCAACTTTTCTTTTGAATAGTTCCTCCCGAGTACTTGTAGATTATTCGTCAAATGACTCGAGCGATGGCTGATACTTTTGCCTATTTCTGCTCAAGTTTACAGTTTTTTGGTCTAGGGGCTGCAGTTGTTGGCCTGGTTTTTGGTCTAGGGGCTGCATTTGTTGGCCTGCTCAAGATTGATGATTTTGTTCACCCAAATAGGTTGTATTTGCCGATCTACAATTATTGAGACCAAAAGGTAAAACAAATCTTCCTAATATTGATTTTTTATTGTAAATAATTTAAATTAAATGTCAAACATCTAACTAAATCGTTATTTTTTATTGCATGTTGTTGAAAGGGAATTATCACTTGATGTACTCACTCAAGGAAGCTGATTCTCGATTATAGAGATGGTAAAATCAAGGATATATTCATATTAAGGTTCGTTTATGCACAATTTAGTAATGTAATTTTATTTAGTATTGCAACTTTTTAGAGCATTATTTTAAGTGGTAGATTTTATAAAAGTCGAGATCTGAAGCTATTGAAAAATTGATAATAACTATACGTTGAAGTTTCAATTTTATCATAATCGCTAATATAGTATGTAAATGTCCATAAAAGGGAACTAAAATTGAATAATAATTGATAGGCCTGTATGTTCCCAAACAGGCTGTAAAGTAAAAGATAAATCACTTGAAAAAAAGACTAAAATACAATATAAAATAGATTAGTGTAGTCAATTACAGAAATCTAGCTTACAAATTTATAATTTCTCAAAAATCTCCTTGTAGACAACATTAGATGTTCTATTAGTAACTCCATTGTTGTCGTCCAGAAGAAGGACTTTTAGACCTTTCTTACTTGTAACCCTAGATAAGGCAACATACAATTGGCCATGGGTAAAGACTGGTCTAGGAAGATAAAGTCCAACACGGGATAAAGATTGTCCCTGACTTTTGTTAATGGTCATAGCAAAGCAAACTGCTAGAGGAAATTGTCTTCTTTCAAACTTAATTGGGAACTTGGTAGTGTCGGAAGGTGTCAAGGTGATGCGGGGAATATAGACCTTCCTACCAATATGACTGCCAGAAATGACAGTTGCACTAATCACTCGATTTCCTAGATGATTTACCTCCATTCGAGTGCCATTACACAATCCATTTGCTTGGTCGATGTTTCTAAGAAGCATGACTATAGCTCCAACTTTGAGTTTCAAGCTGTGATTGGGTAAACCAGAATATCTAATAAAGTTAAGAAATTCAGTAGAGTAAAGTTCCTGAATTCCACAGTTCGTCTCATCCTTGCTGATTTCATCAGAGCTTAAGTAAACTTTCTCCTCCTCTTGAATAAGATCAAGTACATAATCGTTTACCACCTCGACGACATCATGAGTAGGAGCTATTACAGTTCTTTCAGTGAAATATTGAGGGTCCCCTAAGTGATCCTGTAAAGATGGGTACATGCTCTCTACAATGGTAGCTATTGGATCTACTCCCGGATTTATAAGTATATCTTCGGGTAATTCAATGTTACCTATGCCATCGTTTGGCCCACCGGCTAGACCATCACCAATTTCGAGAATCCACTTTGAAAATTGTCTGATTTCATCGACGTCTGATTGCGCACTACCGACTTGAAGTCTCATATTTTTCGTGAGCTTCAAGACCTTAAATTTAACAATTAAAAAAATTGGTCAGAATTGAATTACTAAGTAATTGTAACTGTGGTTGCAGTTTAGAAGGAGTTTAGGGTAAAATAAAATAAAAATGTAACTAATATACCTTGCAATATCTCCATAAAGGAGAAGAACTGATAGCCGCTCCTACAATATCTTGCCTGCTTCCTTTAGGTATAACCGACAAGATTTGTCGAAAATCACCGCCAAACATGTAACATCCCGTATTTTCGTAAGGAATATTTCATTAAAATAAAGTAATTTCCGGAATTTAATAATAATTTAATAATAGTCGTAATTTATAAATTTAAGATTTCCGTTAAGTTTCGTCTTAAAAATCATTTAATCTTGAGATGCCTTGGTTATTTAATATCAACCCGTCTCACATTTCCGTTTCACTTGAATAAAGTAAACCCGTCTCAAGTTTTTAAAAGGACAAGTTAAACCCTTAAAGATGCCTTCCATCGACACAACCTCCTCCCTCATTTCATTTCACTGACATAAACCCAAACAACATTTTCAACTCTTTTCCAAGCTTAGAATCATCATCTCAAGGCCTTCCCGAACTCGTATCGAGGTAAAAGTTACATATTCGGAATCCTTGCGAGATTTATGATCTTTCTATCACTTTCATTTTCAATTTCGTGAAACTTCATTTCGGGGCTGTTTTGCCCTAATCACGAAATTAAGCTCCTAATGGGTGTTCTTGTGCTTTTAGGTGGTGCTTGTAGTAACCCGGAGGAAGAGCTCGTGATCATTGAAGAGGAAACCGGTGCATTCGCAAAGTAAAGGTGACGATAATGAGAAACTCGGCCTTTTTTCTAAATTTGCACTTTATGTGATTTTGGTTGTGTTTGATGGATTTTAGTTTAATCCTTGAGTTCTTATTGTTCTTACATTGTTATATAAACTAATTTTTGTGAAGATCTGAGGAAGAATTGGATGAGAAAGTGAATTTAAGAGTATACATGTTAAGACCGGTTTAATTTGTGATTTTGTTGTTAAGTCACGAAATGGTTGTGTGGATACATGTTCTTATGTTTATTTGGTGTGGTATATATGCTGGGAATGTCGAATTATTACTTAGAAACATGTATAGGAAGGATTGGTAAAGGATTGGGAATGATTTCAATTGTCGAAATGTGCGATTTTGGGAACAGGGACTCCCAGCCGGTTGGTGGACTGGCGGCCGGTCAACCGGCTGAGAGTCTCGTAGGTGGATTTTGAAGGACACTGAGGAAGGACCCTTAGCCGGTCGGCCGACAGCCGGTCAGTCGGCTGAGAGCCCCTTCTTGGTGTTTTGAAGTGTGAAATTGAGAGTTAAGGACTCTCAGCCGGCCAACCGGCTGCCTGTGCTGACCGGCTGAGAGCCCTGTTAGTAATTTGAAGGTAGTTTTAAGAGTAAATGACTCTCAGCCGGCCAACCGGCAGCCTGTGCTGACCGGCTGAGAGCCCTCTTGGTATTTTGAAGTTGTTTTTGAGAGTCAATGACTCTCAGCCGGCCAACCGGCAGCCTGTGGCTGACCGGCTGAGAGCCCCTGATGCATAATAAATTGCTTATAACTTTTTATTCACATGTCGGATTGCATTGATTCTTTTTCCGTATGCTTCGTATGCATGTTTGGAGTCCCCGAGGTTCGGGCAACACTATATTGGGTTCGGGAATAGAGTGGGTATAGAGACCCCCCGGTCGGGCAACCGAAAGGGAAACCGGCTCTCCCTCGGCTTAATTCCTGGGGTCAATTAAGTGTTGGTTTGAAAATACGTCGTTGCATAATTAGTTATGAATTGAGTAAGTTCGGAATTGAAGTTGTAGAACTATGATTTGGATTAGGTCATAGTTTGTGTTGCCTTTGTATTTTGAGGTGTATTGTTGTAAGACTATGATTTGGATTAGGTCATAGTTTGTGTTGCCTTGGTATTTTGAGGTGTATTCTTGTGGAGTCTGTGATTTGGATTAGGTCACAGTTTTCGTTTGCCTTTGTATTTTGAGGTGTATTGTTGCGGGACTGTGATTAGGATTAGGTCACAGTTTTGCTTGCCTTTGTATTTTGAGGTGTATTCTTGTGGAGCTGTGATTAGGATTAGATCACAGTTTTGTTTGCCTTTGTATTTTGAGGTGTATTTCTGTGGAATCTGTGATTTGGATTAGGTCACAGTTTTCGTTTGCTTTTGTATTCGAGGTGTATTTATGCATGTGGATTGTATTTGCTGAGGCTATGTATTTAGGCCGTGGTTGTATAATGGAGTCTTCATATGAGTTTCTCTTGTAGTGTGTATTTGTATCCTGCCATGCCTGGGATTGGGGTCATGGTTTGATACTGTTGAATGTTGTATATACTTGCCTGAGTTAGGGTACGGTGTTATATACTTGCTGTTTTATATCTGCTTGCCTGAAGTTGGTACAGTGTCAGATATGTATGTTGATATGGATGAGTATATTACTGTGTTTATTGTACTGTTCATCCAAGGCATTGGATGACTCTTTAATTAGTTTCGTAAATGGTTTGGATTGAAAGACCCCCCGGCTGGGCAACCGGAAGGGAAACCGGCTCTCCTTCCAAATAGTTTCCGAAGTTGGTTGAGAGCCTTGCATAGTATTTGCATGATGATAGGAGTTTGAGATGATGGATTATATGCTTCACATGATTGTTTATGTTGGAGTATAATACATGTATATATTGTTGGGGCTGGTGTCCTTGACAGTTAGTACAATGACTTACTAAATCTCTTAAAGGATCATAAGGGCATACTTCAGTATTATTATCAGTTGATCCACGTTTATCAATAACGGTTGGCTTGCTAGATAAGTTTGACGTTATTGTCATACGGATGGCGGTGATCAACTGGTCCCTATACGTCACACCTATAGGACACGTTTGAGAGATGTGAAGGTATGAAAATACAGTCACATTTATGCTGTTTTATCAATCTACATGCATATTGCGACGCCGACTATGCAAGCTGCCCAACCACACGTCGCTCTCTATCCGCATACATCGTTTTTCTAGGTGGTTCGCCAATCTCCTGGAAAACTAAGAAACAAAGTACGGTCTCTAAATCGTCTGCCGAATCCGAATATCGGGCTATTGCTTACACCGTCTGTGAATTAAAATGGCTCAAAGGCCTACTCAGTTTTCTCGGTATCCAGCACACTCGGCCAATTGACCTTTCATGCGACAGTCAATCCGCTCTCCACATCGCTCGCAACCCGGTCTTTCATGAGCGGACCAAACATATTGAGGTCGATTGTCATTTTATTCGGGACGAAATTACAAATGGGACAATTCGACCAAGCTATGTCAATACTAAGCTACAACTCGCCGACATTCTCACAAAAGCACTCGGTCGTGCTCCGTTCCATGACTTACTCTTCAATCTGTGCATCGGTCCAAAACCGGACCGGACCGGACCGGAACCGGAATTGGCAAAAATGATGGACCGGGACCGGACCGGAATATAAAAAATACGGACCGGAACCGGACCGGACCGGTTGGACCGGAATTTGAATATTATGAAGCGACAAAATTATGGATTGGTAAAATTATGGATCGGAATTTGAATATTATGGACCGGTTGGACCGATTTGGACCGGATTTTAATATATTTTTGAGGAAAAAAATATAAAAACATAAAATCCGGTCCAATCCGGTCCAAACCGGTCCGGACCGGAAAAAACCGGTCCTGGACCGGACCGGACCGGAACCCGGAATCTTAAAAAATGGTGGACCTGAGACCGGACCGGATTTTTTAATTCCGGTTCCGGTCCGATAGATTCCGGTCCGGTCCGGTCCATTTTCCCGGTCCGGACCGGATTTTGCACACCCCTAGATGGGGGTATTACACAGGCCCAACAAGCCCCAAGCCCATGCTTCTTCCCTAACGGCTATAAGACCTTCAACGGGTCTTTTCTACCAAATCTCCACACATAAGGCAATGATATCATTTGCCAAGTTTAGCTTCTGTTAATATTCTTCCTTCCTTGTTTAACCAATAGCATATATATACATACATCATGTACCACCGTAAACACAAGAATCAATAATATATACAATCTTATATATCTTCCAATCATAATAAAATGTAATACTGCAATCGATTATATAATTAGGAATGATAATTCTGAATTTAGGAGTGAAGGAAATTAAATCAAAATAAAAGTGAGTGGGTGGTTTTTTTGCTTGTTTGAAGGACCCAATCAAATTCACTTAAATTCTATTCCTTTTATAGGGATAGATAAGATGAAATAAATAAGATAAAACATTATTTACGCAAACAAAATTCTCATTTGTAACGTTGATCGCTTTGTTATATACCTTTCTTTGGCAAATGCGTGATTGCATATTTGCATAAACCATTATTTTGTGTTAATTTTAAGTATGAATGTATATATGGAACTATGGAAATGAGTTACTTGTCACCTTCAACACTAATTAATTTCTCCGATAATTTAAATGCGAGACAACTTCCCATTTACTTAATATATACATATAGTAATTAAAGCTCTGCCAAATTAGGGATGCTGGTTAGATGATTTAATGGCCAACATCAATCCTAGTTATGATTATATGAAATTCATTCACCAACAATCTTTTTTTTTTTTTTCAAGATTCATTCACCAACAATCTGATCACTTGCTAATTTGCTATTAATGTGTCTATTTAATTGGCAATGCAACTCCGTGAATTCTTTTGGTACGTAATGTTATTCCATGAGTTGATAGTTCCATCTAGGAGATGACAACGGGTAGGATCTGGACAGGGCCGTTTCTGAGATTTTGGTGGTCTTGTGCGAAGTTTAAAATAAGGTTCTCCTTTACAGTTTTTTCGTTTGAATGTAAAATCATTATTAAAGCGGTATTTTGTATTATAAACAAAAATAAATCATTGAAAGTTAAAATTTAAAATTAAACTATCCAAAAGAAATCAATATATATTTGCTTGTGATACGAGAGAAAAATAAAGGATCCGATAAACTTACGGTTTTTCTAACGTGTGCCCTTATAACAGACATTAATAATCTAAATGCGGAAAGATTTACAACATATTTTCATTTGATTCTTTGATAGAAACTCATTTGTACCATAATTAATGTTCTTCTCATTAATTATATATCCAATTATTAATGTTCTTCTCATTAATTATTGGGCTCTAGTAATAAGTGCAGATCAATTTCGATCGTTAATTTTCCAAATGTATGGATAGTAGAATTTGGCAATTGATTGATTATGGCAGATTAAGCAAATGATCAAACTCTATTTTCAATTGGAGAAGTCTCAAATAAAAATACAGTTTTACAATACAGTAAGTTTTGGTTAAGACGAGTTAAAGCTACCAAGTGAGTAACAAAGACAAAAATTACTATTTTTTAGGTGATAAGTGAGGTAATTTGATATGTATTTGACCAGTCTTATGTTTAGGACGAATAATGACGGTTTGAAATGAGAATTTGTGTTTACAATAATAGAGAGGAGTCGTGTAACTCGTGTTTAAAGGAAAAGAAGGAGAATGAGATAACACACAACGCAACTGAAAAACACAGCCTGATATAGATTAGTGATTGAGTAAAGTATTCGGGGGAAAAATTCCGCCAATAATCATGATAATCTGGTCACTAAATTCACTTACAAGTTAAATTAGAGCGAAATTAAATTAAATTAAATTCAATTCAATTCAGTGCATGCATAAATGCATCATCATGACTTTATTAAAAGTTGGGATCGAATTCGAATGCAATAACACAACACGAGTTACAATGATATTAGCATCATGCAATCAAACGTACGTACGTACTCCACTGTTGGAAATAGGGGCTTGTTAAGGGGAGTCCTTTTCTAACATTTGTCCCACATAGGAGAGTTATAGAAGTTTGCTTGTGTTTATATATCCTTCTATTACTACACCTATCACTAGTGGGTCAAGGGAGCCTTTTGTAGAGGCTTTGCGAGGTGCTTAATTCAGCTCGCGCGCGTGCCGTGCCCGGATCCGGATTCGGACTCGAGATTTGGGATTCGGGATTTGGCAATCGCCTGCGGCGGGCTGTGCCTATATTTTTGGGCCGCGGATTTGTTTTTGCTGTGTAATATGAAAATCGTCCAGGTTCATTCTGAGTTTGAAACAGTCAGTCAAGTGACTGTTAGTGGGTGAGATATTCTCTCCCCACTTCCAGCACCTTGACTGCTGATTTCGAGGAGGCTGCTTCATGCTTTAGGGTTTCTGTTCCAGACTATATAAACCCACCTCTGCGAACTCAGAAATACACAACACTCTCATCTCCTCTCTCAATTCTCTCTTCTTCCTATCTCTAAATTATGGGTAATTGTTTATAATCGTTCCAAGTCTCACAGTTCCGAGTGGGCGGAGCTGCGTGGGGACTGTAGTGTTAACCTTGGGGAACTACCGGCACTAGCTGATCGCCACCACGGTCGTACCGGAAAAATAGTTTTCAAGGCAGTGGTCTCCTACCACGGCGCTACATTTTACGGTTCTGTCTTCTTCTCCTCTTGTTTTTTCGATCTCTGTTTATTGTTGTTACAGCCTTTTACCAAAAATTTGAAAACTATTTTACTGTAACAATGTCTGTTGTTTCGAAAATCGTACCTGATATGTCAAAACTTGAGGCTTTAGGCGGAAACAACTATAAGCGTTGGTCCCAGAAACTGTTAACGTTTTTTGAGCAATTGGATATTGATTATGTGTTGTTTAGTGACCCCCTGCTCTAGTCGTTTATGACCCCCCTACCGCTAGTAAGGAAATAGCTACTGTGTCGGCTGTCAATGGTGTTAAGTCAAATGAGGATGTTATTACGAAATTCGAAAAGGATAACAAAACTGCTAGATGTCACATTCTTAATAATATGACAAACACCCTGTTCGATTTATTTCTTGTGAATAAATCTGCTAAAGTTATTTGGGAGGCTCTAGAGACTAAGTATGGGGCGGATGATGCTGGAAAAAAGAAGTATGTTGTGGGAAAATGGTTGGGATTTCATATGGTTGACGGGAAACCCATCATGGAACAAGTTCACATTTATGACACTACAAAAAAATACTGCCCTTGCGACGGAAAATTTGCGACGGACAGAAATTCCGTCGCAAAATTAGTTTTGTGACGGACTTTGCGACGGATTTTTTTTTTACGACAGAATTTGCGACGGACCTGAATTTCCCAGACCCGCGAAGTGAAAGTCAAATGGCGGGAAAGTTTGCGACGGAAATTCCGTCGCAAATATTGACCTTTGCGACGGAATTTCCGTCGCAAACATATTGACCGGACTTGACCAAAAGTGGGTCAAGGTCAAATCTTGACCAGATTTGCGACGGAATTTCCGTCGCAGGAGTCAATATTTGCGACGGAATTTCCGTCGCAAATCTGGTCAAAGTTTGACCTTGACCAGATTTGCGACGGAAATTCCGTCGCAAAATTCCGTCGCAAAGATTTTTTATACAGACCCCGCGGGTCTCCTTCTTTTCCCCAAATCGATTTCAAAATTAAAAAAAAAAGAAAACCCTAAGCGATCGGCGATTTGTGCTACCACCACACCACCACCCTACCACCCTACCCTACCCCCTACAATCCCCCGCCGCCGCCGTCGCCGGAGCCGCCGGAGCCGCGCCACCACTCTTCCTTCCTCCTTCCTCCTTCTCCTTCCTTCTCCTTCCTCCTCCTTCCTCCTCCTTCTCCTTTCTTCTCCCTTCCACCTGCCACCTCACCGCCGTCACCACCTCACCGCCGCCACCTTCCCTCCGCCACTTCTTTCTTTCTTATGTATGTTTACTAACTTTATTAATATACCGTCTTAATTTTTTATGTTTAATCCGTCGCAAAATTCCGTCGCAAATTCCGTATTATTGTTTTTTTATTGTTATTAGGAATAGTTAGTTTAGTTTAATTGTTATTTGATTAGTTTAGTTAGTATTGTTAGGTGGTTAGTGATATTAAGTTAGTAGCTAATTCCGTCCCAAATCCGTCGCATATTGTTGTTAAGTTGTTTAGGACGATTGTTTTTTGATATAAAATTTGCATTGTTGTTGATTGTTAGTGTTGTTGATTTTTTTAGAATATTCTTGAATAGTACCCGTTCAATAATTACACATTAGGTGTAATTGTTGAATAGTCCCCGTTTTGGGACTGTCTTTGAATCTTTCATGCCATTTAGGTAGTAAACATTCTTATATTTTCTTGATTGTAATGAAACAAAAATTGGACAACACTTCCTTATTGTTCTCCAAATACATTCTATATAATGTATTTGGAGAACAATAGGGAAGTGCTGCCCAATTTTTGTCTCATTACAATTAAGAAAATATAAGAGTATTACTAATGGTATGAAAGATTCAAAGATGGGTTTAGGCTGGAGAGATAAGGACCCCAGACCAATATATGTAAATTGTTCTTTTTTGCAGGTTGGTGTTGGTGTTGGTGTTGGTGTTGGTGTTGGTGTTGGTGTTGGTGTTGTTGTTGGTGTTGTTGTTGGTGTTGTAGTTGTTGTTGTTGTTGTTGTTGTTGTTGTTGTTGTTGTTGTTGTTGTTGTTAGTTGTTGTTATATATGTAGTTGTTATTTAATTGTTGTTGTTAATTAATTGTTATTGTTGTTAATAAGTTGTTAACTAGTTTTTGTTGTTAGTTGTTGTTATATATATATATATATATATATATATATATATATATATATATATATATATATATATATATATATATATATATATATATATATATATATATATGTAGTTGTTATTTAATTGTTGTTGTTAATTAGTTGTTGTTATTGTTTGTTAAAATATGTAGATTTACTATGAAGAGATTAGAAAGAAAATGGATGTATGAAAGGTTGGATTCTAGGAAAAAAATAAGGCAGGATTTCGTAATTGGTGTTAATGAATTCATTAACTATGTTAAGCAACAAGACGAATACGTTAGGAATAGAGAAATTAGGTGTCCATGTTCTAAGTGTAAGAATACAAAGTATTTAGTTGAGCAAGAAGTACGGAAACACCTTGGTTTGAGAGGGTTTTGTGATAACTACTACGATTGGGTGTGTCACGGAGAGAAATTCTCCGTTGAGGAAGAGGGAAGCTCATCAATGCACTCCGACAATCCTTATAGAGATATGGTAGAAGATGCGTTACGCGATAGCATTGATCAAATTAGGGAAGATGCTCTAAACGCCGAGGTAGTCGATGAATCTCCAAATCCTAATGTATTAGCTTTCTTCCAAATGCTAAAACATGCCGAACAACCTCTTTATGTAGGAAGTCGTATGACATTGCTACAGTCGGCTTCAAGGTTGATCACTTTAAAATGTGAATTCAACTTAGCTGAAAAATGTGTAGATGGTTTTGCGTCATATATCGGAGATATGATTCCTGAAAATAATCTTATGACGCGTAACTACTACGAAACCAAAAAAGTTCTTAAAGCTCTTCAACTTCCCCATCAGAAGATAGATGCCTGCTCGGTAGGATGTATGCTTTTCTGGATGGACGACGCTCACCTTGATAAGTGCAGAAAATGTGGTACGAATAGGTACAAATTAGAGAAAAATGCAAATGGCAAAAGAGTTCCCGAAAAGTTCTTAACTTATTTTCCATTAGGACCACGGTTGCAACGCTTTTATGCCACAAAGCACATCGCGGGCGAAATGCGTTGGCATTATGAAAACCCTCGTGTTAGTGGAACAATGTCTCATCCAAGTGACGGGGAGGCTTGGAAACATTTTGACCGGCTGCATCCTGATTTTGCATTTGAGCCTAGGAATGTCCGTCTTGGACTTTGCACTGATGGTTTCGCACCGTTTAGTCAATTCGGGAAGCAATATTCATGTTGGCCGGTGATACTTACTCCATACAATTTACCACCCTGGCTTTGTATGAAAAGACAGTTTATGCTCTTAACATTACTTATTCCCGGTCCCCACAATCCAAAGAAAAACCTTGACGTCTATTTGCAGCCTCTTATTCACGAGTTGAAGCAATTATGGGAGACGGGGATCTTAACCTATGACGTTTCCCTGAAGCAAAACTTTGATCTTAGAGTCGCACTCCTATGGACGATCAACGACTTTCCTGCATATGGCATGTTATCTGGTTGGACAACTCAAGGTGAGCATGCATGTCCATATTGTATGAAAAATAAGACTAAGTCAATTTGGCTACAACATGGCAAAAAATGGAGTTGGTTTGATTGTCATCGACAGTGTTTAGACAGTAATCATGTTTTTCGTAACGATAAGGTGCATTTTAGAAAAGGGAAAGTTGAGCACGATGTTGCTGCGAAGAGGTTAACAGGCAATGAAGTATGGGATTGTGTCAAACATCTACCGAAAATTGTGGATGGATCTGAACGTGAACTGAATTTGCTTAAAGGGAAACGGATTGGGTGGTGGAAACAAAGCATCTTTTGGGAGCTTCCCTATTGGAGCACGCTACTAATTCGACATAACCTTGATGTCATGCATATTGAGAAAAATTTCTTCGAGCAAATAATTAACACTGTCATGGACGTGAAAGGAAAAACGAAATTAAACTCAAATGCAGAGAAAGACATGTTACTTCTTTGTTCGAGTAGAAGAAAAGGGGATTCGATCGTTTTGAAAAAGGAACAAAAGAAGGTCCTATGTGAATGGGTATACAAACTGAAGTTTCCCGACGGTTATGCTTCAGATTTGAGAAGGTGTGTCGATATGAATGAATTGAAGATACACGGTTTGAAAAGTCATGATTGTCACGTCTTCATGGAGCGATTACTCCCAGTTGCTTTGAGACATCTTCTTCCAAAAAATGAGTGGAATGCCATAACTGAAATTAGTCAGTTTTTCAGAGATTTGTATACTTCATCAGTACAGATTGAAAAAATTACAAGTCTCGAAAATAACATTGCGGAGATTATCTGCAAATTAGAGAAAATCCTTCCACCTTCTTTTTTCAACTCAATGGAACACCTACCTATTCATTTGCCCTATGAAGTAAAAGTGGGTGGTCCTGTGCAATATAGGTGGATGTATCCTTTCGAGAGGTAATATCATCCTTATTCAATTCTTTATATTACATAATACATATTTTTCATCATATTTTTCATTCTAAATTAATTTGTTTGTAGGTTTTTGAATCATTTGAAAAAGAAAATCAAAAATAAAGCTCATGTTGAAGGGTCTATATGTAATGCATATTTAATTGAGGAAATAGCAAATTTTTGTTCCCTATACTTTGAAGATCATATAGACACCAAGGCAAAGGACCTTGACGTTGGTTCAAAAAAGCCGACACAATCTAACTTGCCTGAGATATTTCAAGATCATGATGGCACAACTTCTGGAAAGTGTCGTGAAAGGTTTTTAGAGGATAACGAATATGAGCGTGCACACCTCTACGTTTTATCGAACTGCGATTCTGATGAATTGAAACGAAACGAAGTGTAAGTGGTGAATCTAAATTCTTATACTTGAATTCATAATTATTAGTTGTTCAAAAATTAATAATTCCCCTAATTTGAATATAGGTTGTTTGAAAATTTTATCATGAGAGAACATCCTGAATGTGTCGTAGGCAATGATGTTTGGGAAAAATATGAAACAAGATTTCCCAGATGGTTTAGATCTCAGGTTACTAATATAGAAGATCCAGTTCTAATTGCCTTAGCAAATGGTCCCTCAAGAAGAGTCAGAACATGGAAACGCTATTCCATCAATGGCTACAAATTTCGAGCTTTCATTCAAGGAAAAGATTTGGAAAAGTGCACAATTAACAATGGAGTTTGTGTGAGTTCCACTAAAGGAGCTGACTACTATGGGACCCTTGACGAAATTGTTGAAATGACTTATACAGGCCCACAAAGCACTTACAAAGTCATTTTGTTCAAATGTAGTTGGCTAGATAACTCCGAAAGAGGCATGCAAGTGCATAAGGAATATAAGCTTGTGGATGTTAACCGGAGTAGAAAATTTGCAAAGTACGACCCATTTGTGTTGGCATATCAAGTGGAACAAGTTTACTATAGTCCTTATCCAGGTATAAAAAAGGATCAAAGTCAATGGTCAGCGGTATTCAAAACCAAGGCTAGATCACATGTCGATGCCCCCGTTGATGAATCTTTCTTTCAAGAAAATGTTACTAATGGTGAAACAATACTGTCACCAATTGAAGTAGAAGAAGAAGATGAAGATGAAATTGTGGAGGAACCAGAATACATTCAAATTGTGACAGTGAGGCAACATGAGGATGAGGACGAGGACGAGGACGAGGTTGAGAATGAGGATGAGGATGAGTATGAGGATGAGGATGAGGATGAAGATGAAGATATTATAGGTTCTCTTTGTAAGGATGTAGGAATAAATTGTTCAAGTGGTGATGATGAGGATGATTAGGACTACTATCTATTAGATTCGATAATCTTGTATTTGTTGAAATTATTGTAGATGCCGTATGGCTTAATGTCAATGAAATTATCTTATTAATCTTATTATTCAAGTTTTTAATTACGTAAAGCATTTCTTTCTAATTGTTGCTATATTAGTTTGATAATAATATGCCGGGCGGAAGACGACGAGGTGGTGGTAGTCGTCAGCCTGAGGGAGGACGATCGGGAGCTAATCATGATGAGGACGAGATTGTACCTGAGACTCAGCCGCCTACACATCGAGTACACCTCGATCCGACTGATTACGAAGGCGCCAAGTGGTAAGTATCTTATTTGTTTACGGATAATTGATTATATATATGTATATATTGATTATAATATGATTACTTGTTGACTATTTTATTTTCACATTTAACTCTTTTTCAGGTTCAGTGACAAAGACGTTTCTAATCTTATAACACAGACCATTATTTGCAACTACAAGGAGTATGCGCCCAACTGGTCAGAAGCGTCGGATTACATTAAGGAAGAGTGGTGGAATTGGTTTGAGGTATTTATTAACTGTTTAGTACCTATTTCCGTTTTATTATTTATTACCTATTTATTGTTTCATATTTATTTAACTATTTTTTTTCTTGAAACAGAAAAAAGTTACCTTTCACCCTCGTGATAGAGCAGCGGTTAGGTCGGCGTGGGAAGACATGATGAAAGACCGCATTCACAAAAGAATCCACTACGCTATGCAGAAACCAACGGAGAAAAGGCCGCAGTGGATACCGGCGGATATTTTTGAACAACTGAAGGGTAGAAAGGACGATCCAAAATTCCAAGAGAAATCCGACAAAAACAAGACCAACCGGATGTCGGGAAGTACCGAAAAAGGCAAGGCCTTAGTTACTCACATGATGGGTCGTAAAAACACCCTACAGATGATGGATGAAATGGTAATTGTTTAGTTTTTACTTCATTTTTCTTGTCTTCAATAATTTTCACCCTTTGACAATATTGAATGTTTTTTTCAACAAGTGTCGTTGGATTTAAATTGCAGGCTGGAGAAGATGGGAGGGATGTACCATCGGCCTTGAAGTTGCTTGAGAGGACAAAAAAGAATGCCAAGAAGGGTTGGCTATCAACGAAACCCAAAGCACTATTTGTAAGTTAACAGAAACTTTTCTTTATATTTTAGTAATTTGGTTTACTAATTAATTAACGTATACTAATAACATTTTATTTTTGTTTTGTAGGAAAAAGTTTTTTCAAGAAAGGACAAAATGATAAGTGAAGGGATCCCGGAGCAAGATATCGACGACAACGAGATCTACTTCGAAGAAGTAGGCGGTTTCAACAAGAAAGGGTTGATACTCGGTATGGGAAATGCAGCCCCAGTCATTTACGAGCGTCGTCGCCACTCAAGTGCTGGGACCCAGTCATCATACACCCCAGGTTTGTATTTTATAGTTTATTAAAAATTAAGACTAACCAATTATTTAACCGTTTACTAAATGAATATAATATCATGTTTGACTATTCATTGCAGGTATCGTCGGCAGAGTTCTTCGAGAGAATGCTCAGCTAAGAGAACGCGATCTCGAGACATCCCAAAGGCTGAAGGCAATTGAAGAATACTTAAGTCAACAGGGGGCGGAGTTCACTACTCAGAGCTGCAACCCGGGAGGCTTTTCTCAGCCGAGACGCGACTTTGACGATGATGGCGGCGACAATGCTAGGGCGGCCAGTCATTTCGCCACCCCACAGCCCACCGACACGACCGTTAGATAGATTTCATTAGGTTGTTTAGTTGATGTACCGCGGACTATGTTTAGTTTTTAGTTGGATTATCACTTGTAAAACTTTCTTATTAGTTATGAAAAGAGATATTAAAAACCCTTGTCTCCGACAAGTTTTTGTTGCTGGGTTGTTTTTCTGAAATTGCAGGTTTACAGATCATGCAAAAGGGAAAAAATGAATCATTTCAATGGAAATGGGGAGCTGGAAAAACGGCTGAAACCCGAAAATCATACAGGAATTTGCGACGGAAATGTCTCAATTTGCGACGGAATTCCGTCGCAAACCTTGACCAGAAGTCAAGGTCAGTCAAGATTTGCGACGGAATTTCCGTCGCAAATTGTCCTCTTTGCGACGGATTTTCCGTCGCAAATCTTGACTGACCTTGACCATCGGTCAAAGTCAGTCAAAATTTGCGACGGAAAATCCGTTGCAAAGAGGACCATTTGCGACGGAAATTCCGTCGCAAATCTTGACTGACCTTGACTTCTGGTCAAGGTCAGTCCGTCGCAAAATGAGGTCAATCCGTCGCAAATATGTTGCGACGGTAAAATCCGTCGCAAATTAACTTTTTGCGACAAAAATATGGGACAGACGCAGTCCGTCGCAAAAACATCATTTGCGACGGATTTCACCCTTTTTGCGACGGAAAATTCCGTCGCAAAGAGAGCATTGTTTTGTAGTGTGAAAACCTTTGTGCTGATGTTGTTAATGAGGGCATGAAGCTTGATGACCTTTTTGTGGCTAATGTGTTGTTTGAGAAATTCCCCCCTCCTCCTGGCCTGACTATAGAAACCAACTGAAACACAAAAAGAAAGACCTGTCCCTTAAAGACCTTATAGGACATATGAGGACCGAGGAGGCTAATCGTCTTAAAGACCTTCCTGCTAGTCAATCTGTGACTATTCCTGCTGTTGCTGCTGTCAAAGCTAATCTGGTTGAGTGTAACAACCCGACCCACCACGGTCTGTAACACACCCCCAATAAGATGGGAGGTAAGCCTTTGGGCCCATTATTTGTCCTCACTTAAGCCCAAAAGCATAAGGCCTTGTTACTAAGTGGTGGGTGGAAGCTATTATAAACATATCACAAGCCTCACATTCTACCGATGTGGGACAACTTTTCTCTCATACTCTTGGGGTGTTACATTGAGTCTGGTGGTCCGTCTTATGCTGAGAAATATAAGGGTAAGGGTAAGGCCAAGGTTGGTCAGGGTAAGAACCAGGGTCCTGCTAATAATAATGTTCCTGCCAAGAAGAACAGTCCAGTTCCGAAGATTCAAAAGGCTGCTAAGGGTTCCATATTGCTATGCTATGTGTGTGGAAAAGCTGGGCACAAAGCCTACCAATGTCCAGAGAAGAAATCTGCTGAAGCCAATGTTGCTGTAACTGATAATGATGTTATTGCAGCTGTGGTTGTGGAAGCTAATCTGGTGGGAAATGCTGCTGAATGGGTCTTGAACACTGGAGCTTCGAGACACCTCTGTGCTGATAAGGGGTTATTTGTTGAGTTCGAGGAAGTTGCTGATAGGGAATGCGTCTACATGGGTAACTCTTCATCTGCTAAGATCACAGGCAAAGGCAAGATCTTTCTCAAACTCACCTCGGGGAAAACACTTGCTCTTAATAATGCTTTATATGTACCCTCATTGCGTCGAAACCTTGTCTCTGAGGCCTTATTAAATAAAGCTGGCATGAAACTTGTTTTTGAGGCTGACAAGGTGGTAATGTCGCGTAATGGGGATTTTGTGGGCAAGGTTATCTGTCTGGGGGTCTTTTTGTATTGAATACTGATTCAGTTTTTAATAATATTGCTTCTACTTCTGCTTATATCGTTGAGTCTATTGATGTTTGGCATGGTAGATTAGGTCATGTGAATGTGGATTATATTAAAAAACTTAGAACAATGAGTTTAATTCCAAGTTTGACGAGTCAAGAATTTTCTAAATGTGCTAGCTGTGTTGAGGCTAAGTTTACAAAGAAACCTAGTAAACCTGTGACTACTAGGACGACGAGTCTTCTTGAGTTAATTCACACCGACCTAGTTGACTTCAAAAATGTTGCAAGTAGAGGTGGCAAGAATTATTATATCACGTTTATAGATGACTCTTCAAGATACACTCGTGTATATTTGCTTAAGACCAAAGATGAAGCAGAACAATCTTTTATAAACTTTAAAAATGAAGTCGAGAACCAACTTGACAGGAAAATTAAAAGAGTAAGGTCCGATCGAGGAGGTGAGTATGGCTCTAATTTTTTGATCGATTTTTGTGAGAAAAATGGTTTAATTCATGAAAAGAGTCCACCATACTTACCTCAATCGAATGGAGTAGCTGAACGTAAAAATATAACTTTAAAAGAGATGATGAATGCTATGCTTTTAAGTTCTGGCCTATCTGACGATATGTGGGGGGAAGCTGTACTTTCTGCTTGTCACATTCTTAACCGTGTACCTCATAAGAAAATTGACAAGACACCCTACGAGATCTGGAAGGGCTACCCTCCTAACCTGAGTTTCCTTAGGGTTTGGGGTTGTTTGGCTAAAGTGGGTTTACCTGATTTTAGGAGACCTACCGTTGGACCTAAGACCTATGATTGTGTGTTTATAGGTTATGCTCAAAATAGCTCTGCCTATAGATTTATGTCTTTGAGTGATCGTTCTATATCTGAGGCTAGAGATGCTGAATTTTTTGAGCATGTTTTTCCTTTTCAGAAAACTGTTGTTCCACCCCCTAGTTTATATGTTGCATCTTCTGATTTGTCTTCACATGCTAGTGCTAGCACTTCTATGGATTTTTCTGTTGAACCTAGAAGAAGTAAAAGACCTAGATGCCCAAAAAAACTTTGGTGATGATTTTGATACATCTTGTTTGTCTGAAGTTGGATACACTGTTTGTGCTAGTGATGAGTTTGTTTCAGCTTTTTTAATAGAGGATGATCCCAAAACATATAGTGAAGCAATGAGATCCATTGATGCTAATTTTTGGAAAGATGCTATTAAAAGTGAACTTGACTCTATTGTGTCTAATCAGACTTGGGAGTTGACTGATTTACCTAAAGGTAGTAAACCCATTACGAGTAAATGGATCTTTAAAAAGAAACTGAGACCTGGCGGTACAATAGAGAGGTTCAAGGCTAGACTTGTGGTTAGAGGCTTTACACAAAAGAAGGGTATTGATTATTTTGATACTTACTCTCCTATGACCAAAATTTCGACCATTAGAACTCTTGTCGCCTTAGCTGCTATTCATAATCTTGTTATACATCAGATGGATGTTAAGACTGCTTTTTTGAATGGTGAACTAAGGGAAGAGATCTATATGTCTCAACCTGAAGGTTTTGTGATTGAGGGTCAAGAGAGTAAAGTGTGTAAACTGAACTAGTCTCTTTATGGACTGAAACAAGCACCCAAACAGTGGTATGAGAAATTCAACAACACTTTGACAAGTAATGGCTATGTGGTTAACAATTCTGATTCATGTGTTTATTCAAAAGTGATGGAATCTGATTGTGTGATTATATGCCTATATGTTGATGACATGTTAATACTTGGTAATAATTTGGATGTTATAATTAGAACCAAGAGTTTTTGTCATCACAGTTTGAGATGAAGAACTTAGGAGAGGCTGATGTAATCCTAGGAGTTAAGGTTATCCGAAACTCTCATGGAATCTGTCTAAGTCAAGCTCATTATGTCGAAAAAGTGTTGAAAAAGTTTAACTGCTTTGATGATGTGCCTGCTAAAACACCTTATGATGCTAGTATACAGTTGTCTAAAAACTTGGGTAAGAGTGTATCCCAAGAAGAGTATGCTAAAATCCTAGGTAGTGTGATGTTTTTAATGAACTGTACTCGACCAGATATTGCATATGCAGTAAGTAGATTGAGTCGTTATACACATAACCCTAGTAGTGAACACTGGACTGCTCTTCGTCGTTTACTAAAGTACCTAAAAGGAACAGCTGATCTGTGTTTGCATTATGGTAAATTTCCTGCTGTGTTAGAAGGATATTGTGATGCGAACTGGGTTGCAGGTAACGATAAGATTTGTTCTACTAGTGGTTATGTCTTCACCTTGGGTGGAGGTGCAATATCGTGGAAGTCTTCTAAGCAGACTTGTATTGCACGCTCCACCATGGAATCGGAGTTCATAGCACTTGAGTTGGCAGGACAAGAGGCTGACTGGTTGAGAAGCCTTTTGGCAGATATACCACTGTGGGGCGGGCGGCTTACACCGGTCTCCCTACTTTGTGACTCGACATCTGCTATTGGTCTTGCAAAGAATAGTGTCTATAATGCGAAAAAGAGACACATTCGAATAAGGCACGCAACAGTCAAACAACTCCTGGATAATGGAGTAATTGCTATAGACTATGTGAAGTCTGAAAGCAATCTAGCTAACCCCTTTACTAAAGGGCTGGTTAGAAGACTAGTTGTTGAAACGTCGAGGGGAATGGGTCTTAAATCCCTAAGTCAAGTTATTTAGTGACACTTGACTAGGCTTAAAGTCTTATTCCTATGGCGTTGTATGATTCATAGCCTTTATGGTGGTCCTTTTGAGACGCACTTGATGAATTATGCACCAGGTTGGACTTATGTCCTTAATGGCTCTTGTGAGAAGTGCTATTGAGAAGCACTTGAGCGACCTATGCAGGTATGATGATCACAAGACTATGAGAAGTCCTGTGAACATGTCTGCCAATACCAAGGACAGCGCATTGCTCTAAAAAGAGCGCGTTGCACTTTCGCGGAACGATCTTAATCTAAAGGTATGATATGTGTTGTCGGGGGTATCGACTGAAGCTCAGCTAGGAATTCAAATCGCAAGATATTCTCTCGCTGTAGGTAAGTTGTTTCCTCATAGCACTAAAGTGTCAATTCAAATCGAAAGATATTGATACCTAAGTATCCAATCATTTCCTTTACCCAGGAATTTCTTCTTCCTTCTTTCGGGCGCCCCTAGTGGGGGATTGTTGGAAATAGGGGCTTGTTAAGGGGAGCCCTTTTCTAACATTTGTCCCACATAGGAGAGTTATAGAAGTTTGCTTGTGTTTATATATCCTTCTATTACTACACCTATCACTAGTGGGTCAAGGGAGCCCTTTTCTCTGTTTATTGTTGTTACAACATTTTACCAAAATTCACAAATTCTTATTTGCAACGGCACTATCCGTCGCAAATTTGTGACAGATACCGTTTTCTCTCACAAAATACCCACTGTTTCTCTTTCTCCAACACTATTCATGTGGTCTCCTTTCTCCAATAACTCATTTTGTATCCATTTTATCTCACAAAATATCCGTCACAAATGGTGACCCGTCGCAAGCAAGACTTACTATACGTACTCTCGCCTCTCGATATATGACACTTCATCAGCTCACTCCATACAATTTGAAGTATAAATATATACAGTATAAAAATCGACATGATTAACTAGAGTTATAGAAAAACATAAAGTTTATTTTTTTAAGAAATTGAGTTTGCGCGTTATTTAGTGTCATAGACTTCTGCATCACATAAATTTGTTTTATTGTTTTTTATTTTGACATAAAACTCGATTGAATAGATAGTAAGTCTTACTTGTGACGGGTCACCATTTATGACAGATATTTTGTGAGATAAAATGGATAGAAAATGAGTTACTGGAAAAAGGGGACCACATGGGAGAGAGAAAAAGTGGATATTTTATAAGATAAAATAGAACCCGTCGCAAGTTTGCGACGAATATGCCCATCGCAAATGAGAATTTGCGTTGAATAGATGCCAAAGACATTGCAACTGGAGGTGCAATGGTGAAACTGCACTCTCTTACATTTAAGAGAATAAATACTTTTAAAAGTAGATGAAATTATATACGGACGATACGGTAAATTATATTGAAGACGATTATATCCGTAAAAACTGAAGACGGGTCAAGCAAGGGCGAACCTAGGATTAAAAAATTAGGGTAGCGAAAATAGCAAGTAATTTTTCTGTAAAAAATGAAATTTGCGAAAAAATGTGCAGAACATGTAAAAATACAAATACATATACAAACATAAACGCACGACAAACAATCAAATGAACGGTCGATACTAAATTAAACTCATTTTTTAAGTAACAATTTTGCCTTCATTTTATTTTTCACCTATAATTTTGATATAGCTTTGTCATACAAAAATCGCTCCGTAATATTTTAAGATTTTCACATTATAATTCGACAACTTATCGTATTTTACACGGTTTAAAAAAGTTTTACAAAAAAATTCATATTTCCTAGTACATAATTCGATGTAAATAATAATCAATTTCGAAAATTACAATGAAATTATAATTCGACAATTTATCTTATTTTACACGGTTTAAAAAAGTTTTACAAAAAAATTCATATTTCCTAGTACATAATTTGATGTAAATAATAATCAATTTCGAAAATTACAATGAATAAAAAATTTACCAAAGGTGACTTATTGACTTATAGGAGACTCAAACACATAATCTCTTGCTTGTGGTACTAAAGTTTTACCACTAAGCTATATCACTTTTGTCATTATAGTAATGCCTTCAGTTGTACTTATTATTAACCCCTCTCATATGGGTAGCGAAATACCATAATCTAAACTGATTTTTTTTACTTTAGGTAGCGGCGTTACCCCTTGCTACCTACTGTGTTCGCCCAGGGGGTCAAGTAATAACCAAGTTCGTGCATAAGATAAAAACACATTACGTAAAAAGTAGGATTATGTTTTTGTCTTATTTAACCACTTAGATATTATTTGATCCGTCTTGAACTTATGACGGGAATATCCGTCGAAAAATGAGGATTTGTGAATTACATAAGTTGTGGATGAAAACGAAAGTATTGATTTCCCTATAAAAAAAGGTATTGGAGGACCTTGATTCGATTATAGGACTATAGGAGTACTAAGTTCCATTTTTAAGGGTAGTGTTAGGGCGACACCGGGTGTTACTGATTTCGGTAACACCTAATAAAAAAATAAAAAAAGTAAAAAATTGAAAAGTAAATTTTCATATCAACCATTAAATCAACTATTAAATGAAACATCAAAAATGTTGTTAATGAGACTTGAACACATGACCTCTTGATTGAGTTATACATACTAATGCCACTGTGCTACACAATTCATTTCGCCCAAATATTTTCTCTATCTAAAAAAATTATCCATTTTGCTATTTTTCTTATTTCGTGAAATTTTGGCTTAAAATATTTGTTTACTCACAAAATGTTTAATTTCATATTTTGTGAATCTTCGACCTTAATTTGTGAACTTGGGACCTTATTTCGTGAAACTTAGACTTAAAATGTTTGTTTGCTCACAAAATGGATAATTTCTTATTTCGTGAATTTCGGACCTTAATTTGTGAAACCGAAACCTTATTTCGTGAAACTTGGATTTAAAATGTTTGTTTACTCACGAAATATATAATTTCTTATTTCGCGAATCTTGGACCTTAATTTGTGAAACCGAAACCTTATTTCGTGAAACTTTGAATTAAAATGTTTGTTCACTCACAAAATGTTTTATTTCTTATTTCGTGAATCTTGGACCTTAATTCGTGAAACCGGGACCTTTTTTCGTGAAACTTGGACTTAAAATGTTTGTTCACTCACAAAATGTTTAATTTCTTATTTCGTGAATCTTGGACCTTAATTCGTGAAACCGGGACCTTATTTCATGAAACTTGGACTTAAAATATTTGTTTACTCACAAAATGTTTAATTTCTTATTTCGTGAATCTTGGACCTTAATTTGTGAAACCGGGACCTTATTTCGTGAAGTTTAGACTTAAAATGTTTGTTTACGCACGAAATGTATAATTTCTTATTTCGTGAATCTTGGTCCATAATTTGTGAAACCGGGACCTTATTTCGTGAAACTTTGACTTAAAATGTTTGTTTACTCACTTAATTTCTTATTTCGTGAATCTTGGACCTTAATTTTTATAACCGAAAACTTATTTCGTGAAACTTGGAATTAAAATGTTTGTTCACTCACGATATGTTTAGGAGAGAGAAATTAAATCAAACTAGAGTTAGTGGGTAGTTTTTTTTTCTTATTTCAATAAACCAATCAAAATGAGTTAAATTTTACCCCTTTTATAGAGATAGATGCATGAAAAAGTAACATTTTTTTTTTCGAAAATGAGACAGCAACACCTGGTGTTACACATTTTAAATTCTAAACATTTGAGTAGGGGTGTTCACCTAAATGGCTTGTCATATCAATCGATACTTTTTACAAAGCAATAAATCTTACACAAATTGTCGTTATAGAGGCCGGATCACGCGAGGCCGCTTATTACGGTGAGACCGTCGAACCCTTACTATGTTGCACATGATTTTCAATGTTCATTGGACTAATTTCAATGGGATGAAAATTATGGGTCATCTATAACAATTCATTTGGCCGAAATATTTTCTCTATCTAAAAAATTTATCCATTTTGCTCTTTTTCTTATTTCGTGAAATTTTGGCTTAAAATATTTGTTTAGTCACAAAATGTTTAATTTCTTATTTTGTGAATCTTCGACCTTAATTTGTGAACTTGGACCTTATTTCGTGAAACTTAGACTTAAAATGTTTGTTTGCTCACAAAATGGATAATTTCTTATTTCGTGAATTTCGGACCTTAATTTGTGAAACCGAAACCTTATTTCGTGAAACTTGGATTTAAAATGTTTGTTTACTCACGAAATATATAATTTCTTATTTCGCGAATCTTGGAACTTAATTTGTGAAACCAAAACCTTATTTCGTGAAACTTTGAATTAAAATGTTTGTTCACTCACAAAATGTATAATTTCTTATTTCGTGATAATTCGTGAAACCGGGACGTTATTTCGTGAAACTTGGACTTAAAATGTTTGTTCATTCACAAAATGTTTAATTTCTTATTTCGTGAATCTTGGACCGTAATTCGTGAAACCGGGACCTTATTTCGTGAAACTTGGACTTAAAATGTTTGTTCACTCACAAAATGTTTAATTTCTTATTTCGTGAATCTTGGACCTTAATTCGTGAAACCAGGACCTTATTTTGTGAAACGTGGATTTAAAATGTTTGTTTACTCACGAAATGTATAATTTCTTATTTCGTGAATCTTGGACCTTAATTTGTGAAGCCGGAACCATACTTCGTGAACTTGGACTTAAAATGTTTGTTCACTCACGAAATGTTTAATTTCTTATCATGAATATTGGACCTTAATTTGTGAAACCGAGACCTTATTTCGTGAAATTTGGACTTAAAATGTTTGTTTACTGACGAAATTTATTATTTCTTATTTCGTGAATCTTGGACCTTAATTTGTGAAACCGTGACCTTATTTCGTGAAACTTGGACTTAAAATGTTTGTTTATTCCCAAAATGTTTAATTTCTTATTTCGTGAATCTTGGACCTTAATTTGTGAAACCGGAATCTTATTTTGTGAAACGTGGATTTAAAATGTTTGTTTACTCACGAAATGTATAATTTCTTATTTCGTGAATCTTGTACCTTAATTTGTGAAACCGGAACTATATTTCGTGAAACTTGGACTTAAAATGTTTGTTTATTCACAAAATGTTTAATTTCTTATTTCGTGAATCTTAGACCTTAATTTGTGAAACCGGGGCCTTATTTCGTGAAATTTGGACTTAAAATGTTTGTTCAATCACGAAATGTTTAATTTCTTATTTCGTGAATCTTGGACCTTAATTTGTGAAACCGGGACACTTTATTTCGTGAAACTTGGACTTAAAATGTTTGTTCACTCACGAAATGTTTAATTTCTTATTTCGTGAATCTTGGACCTAAATTTGTGAAACCGGGACCTTATTTTGTGAAACTTGGACTTAAAATGTTTGTTCACTCATGAAATGTTTAATTTCTTATTTCGTGAATCTTGGACCTTAATTTGTGAAACCGGGACCTTATTTTGTGAAACTTGGACTTAAAATGTTTCTTTACTCACGAAATGTTTAATTTTTTATTTCGTGAATCTTGGACCTTAATTTCTTTTAGCGAGTTAAGCTAAATGTGCTCTAATTTGAAATACGTGAACTTATTTGAACGTACCCGAAGTTGGTTAGCAAGAATAGCCAGATGCAAGGCAGTATTATCATCATTGTCCTTTGCATTGACTAACTTAAAGTCGTCATTGACATCCACCAAATACTCAAGAGCCATAGGTTGTTTATGCTTGACGCATAAGTGCCAAATAGTGTCGCCGCCACTAGTACGTTCTCGAGCCGCCTGTGGATTAGCAAAAACAAGCACCTTTAGCTCGGTAATTTTACCTCTAATGGCCGCGATATGAAGCGGGTTCATGCCATCTTGATCTTTTGCTAGACATATGTGAGTGTTAACTGTAAGTTTTGGGATAAAGTTTCTGATTTGTATTAGTTGAAAAGAAGAGAACACATACATATATATACACTAGGACAAGCATATGTAAAGGCTAGAGTTTAAGATACAATGAATGTAAATAAATGAAGATAGTAAAGAGTGAGTAAAGAGAGCTTTGAGCATTAGTCGTGAGTCTGTTGCTTTGCCTTGATATTGAATGATGGAGAGATATTATTGACATTCCCGCTCAAGATGGACGGTCGGAGACGAAGACCAATCTTGGAAGATAATTCAAGAAAACGCGGCTTGTGAAGCGGTTTCGTCAACGTATCAGCGAGTTGATCCGTACCATTAATATGTTGGACGCGAATAGTGCCAGCACGGAGATGCTCCTTGACAAAATGAAAGGCGAGAGCAAGGTGCTTCATCCGTGAATGAAAGACCGGATTAGCAGAGTAACTAGTGGCACTTAAGTTATCACAATAAATGGAAGGAGCAGCGAGCATTGCGACACCAAGTTCAGAGAGGAGACATTGTAGCCAAAGGAGCTCGGTAGTGGTGGCGGCAATAGCACGGAACTCGGCCTCTGTGGACGAGCAGGAGAGCGCTCGTTGTTTCATCGAAGACCACGAGATGGGAGTCGAGCCTAAGTAGACAATATAGCCAGTGGTCGAAACGTAATCGGAAGGATCACCGCCCCAATCAGCGTCGCAATAGGCATGAAGACGAAGAGGAGAGGATTGAGCCACATGGATACCGAGATGTAGCGTGCCATTGAGATAGCGTAACAGCCGCTTAAGGGCAACCCAGTGGGAGGCCGTAGGATGTGTAAGAAACTGGGCGAGCTTGTTGACCGGGAAAGCGATGTCGGGGCGAGTAAGGGATAAATATTGAAGGCTCCCAATGATGGCGCGATAATCGGATTCGGCAACAATAGGACCGTGAGGGTCAGGAGCAAGAGGGGGATGTGAGAGCATGGGAGTGGAGGCGGGAGAGCATTCTTGAAAATTATATTTGTGAAGGATGTCGGAGAGGTACTTGGACTGATTTAAGTGAAGACCATGAGCGGTGGGGGTAACCTCAATGCCTAAGAAGCAAGAGAGAGACCTGAGGTCTTTGAGAAAAAAAGTACGGGAGAGATGAGAAATAAACTCGGTGATGTGAGAGGGATTCGGGCCGGTGACGATAATATCGTCAACATAAACAAGAACAAATAATTTGGTAGGGGGTTTTTGCAAAATAAACAGCGAAGGGTCGGACACGGAATTACGAAAACCGTGGCTGACAAGGTGATTTTTGAGGGCAGTATACCAGGCGCGCGGGGCTTGTTTGAGACCGTAAATGGCTTTGTTAAGGTGACAGACATGGTCGGGTTTGGTAGGATCAATAAAACACGGGGGTTGATCCATAAAGACGGACTCGGTTAAGGAACCTTGGAGAAAGGCATTATTAATATCGAGTTGGTGAAGGTGCCATTTTTGTGAGACAGCAATGGTTAGAATGAGACGGATAGTGGTAGGTTTAATAACAGGGCTGAAAGTTTCTGAATAATCAAGGCCGGGACGTTGGTGAAAGCCTTTCGCAACAAGTCGAGCTTTATGTTGTTTAATGGTACCATCAGTATTATACTTGACACGAAAAACCCATTTACAACCAACAACATTTGGAGCATGGTTACGGGGAACAAGAGTCCAGGTTTGATTTTGTAATAAGGCATGGTGTTCGTCAAGCATCGCTTGGCGCCAGCGAGGATCGACGAGGGCTTGTTTGGTTGTGGTAGGAGTGGCATGAGGTGATGCAAGAAGGGCTGTTTTGGCGTATCGGGGGTTGGGTTTGATGATGTTATTGGACAGGCGGGTGACAACACGGTGACTGGGAGGCGGTGGTGGGGGTGGGGGAGGACCGGTGGAGGTGGTAACAGGGGAGGGGGAAGTAGGCAGGGGTGTGGTAGAGGGCTGGTTGGTAGAGAGGTGAGGCAGAGAGTGCTCGGCAGTGGGCGTGTTTGGGTCAGGAGGGATGCTGGGTGAGGACGAAGAGGGCTCGGGGGGGAGCTGGGCTGGCTCGAAGAGGGCTGGGATGTAGGAGTGGCTGGGTGGGTGTCGGGGTTGGCAGTAGGAGGGGGTGGAGGAGAATTGGTGGCTGGAAAGGTGGTGAAAACAGGGAGGGTGAGGGTGCACCATTGAGAGGGATTAGGAAGAGGCGAGTGGTTAGCGTTAGTGAGCTTGAGGAAGGGAAATTCAGTCTCTACAAAGCGAACGTGGCGGGACGTGTATAGACGGTTAGAAGTGGGTTCAAGACAGAGATAGGCACTTTGGGTGGAGGAATAACCAACAAACACACATGGGTGAGATTTGGGTTCGAGTTTATGGTGAGTATAGGGGCGAAGCCATGGGTAACACAAACAACCAAAGGTGCGGAGCTTGAGATAATTCGGGGATTGACCGAATAGGACGTGATATGGGGAGTGATTATTTAAGGTGGGGGTGGGCAAGCGGTTTATTAAGTACGTAGCAGCGGAAAAGGCAAGGGACCAAAACTTTTGAGGCATATGGGATTGAGTAAGAAGAGCGAGACCGGTTTCAACAACGTGACGGTGACGGCGTTCAGCAAAACCGTTATGCTCGGGTGTGTGAGGGGGAGAGGTGAGGTGTGTAATGCCTGCATCGAGAAGGACGGGGGTCATCTTTTTATATTCGCCCCCATTATCGGAGTAGAATTGTTTAATTGTTGTTTTAAAGTAATTTTCAATGACGGTTTTGAAACGAGTGAAAGTGAGGAGTGAGTCGGATTTGTGTTTGAGGGGATATAGCCAAACATAATGAGAAAAATGATCAACAAAGATGATATAGTATTTAAAAGAATCATGTGAGGGGACGGGAGAGCTCCATACATCGGAGAAAATAAGATCAAAGGGCGTAGTGGAGGTAAGTGTGGAAGCATGAAACGGAAGTTTGTGACTTTTATTAATTAAGCAAGCATTACAAGAGGGAAATTCTGAAAGGCGAAAATGTAAACTAGAATTCAAGAGTTTGAGAATGGTTGTGGACGGATGGCCGAGACGGTGATGCCATAAGGTGGATGAAGACGAGGTGGCCGTGTGAGCTTGAGGGCGTGGTGGTGGAGACCAATGGTAAGAGCCATCAAGGAAGGGGCCGTGAAGAAGGGTCGCTCCCGTCGAGGTGTCCTTAAAACAAAAGGAAGAGGGTGAGAATAGGGCAAGGGCATGATTATCATTACAAAATTGAGAGACAGAAAATAAGTTACGAGAGATATTGGGAACAACAAGCACATTATTAAAAATAAGGGTATGAGTAGGAGTGGAGATAGAGTAAGAACCAATGTGAGTAATTGGAAGAGAGGAACCATCACCAATGATCAAGTCGTCGGGTCCATCATAGGGTTGGTGAAGGGAGAGGTTTTGAAGGTCATTGGTGACGTGGTGAGAAGCACCACTATCAATAAGATATGAGGGGTTGGGTGGGGTTGAAATGGTGGCGGTGTTGGCGTAGTGGCGTGGTTGGCGAGTGGGGGGAGGGGGAAAGGTAACGTTGGGGTAGTCGCGTTTGAAGTCGGGGCAGTCACGAATGACATGCCCGGTGGAGCGACAATATTGACATTTCCCAAGGAACGGTTTTGGTTGGTTGGAGTAAGTGGGGAGTGAGGTGTTGGGGTTATAGGAGGAGGGAGCAGACTGGTTACGGTGGGGCTGGTAAGGGGCAGAGGCAGGGGAATGGTGGCGGGGCTGGGAGGACGAGGCTGTGTAGGGACGGGAGAGGGCTGCGTGGGCAGTAGGGGCGAAGGAGGAGGGAGGGGTTGGTTGTTTTTGAACGAGAAGCTCATGGTGAATGAGTTTCTCGTGTAAGGCGTCGAATGTGATGGGTGAGTCACGAGCACGAATTGCGTCGATGACGGGTTTGTAAAGGGTTTGATCGAGACCATCAAGAATTTGGCTAGTAATGTCTTCACTATCAATGGGTTTGCCTAGTTGGGCGAGATTGGCGGCACAAGTTTTGATATCCAACATATAATCGGTAATGGAGCGGTCACTAAGGGTAATAGTTTTGAGACGTTCTTTTAGTTGGAGAATATGGCCACGGGACGGGTTAGCATAGGTTGAGGCGAGGAGGGTCCAAGCGTCATGGGAAGTGGTGCAATCAAGGATGAGAGGGGCAACGGTTTCGTGAAGCGTGCCAGCAAGGGCACCAAGGATGAGTTGGTCTTGCTTTAACCATGTATGATATGCGGGGTTTGAAACGGGTTCGGGTTTGGGAGTTTCGGTTGTGGCAGGGGGAGATTAGTTTTGGGTGGTGGGATGTTGGTGCCATCTAAGAACGTAAATAGGCCAAAACCTTGAAGGAGTCGGGTAATTTGAAAGCGCCATGAACGATAGGTAGTCGGAGTGAGTTTGGTGCAAGTAGGAAAAGAAATGGAAATAAGAGGTTTGTTGGGTTCGTCGGAGTTGGGAATGAGGTTGTTGGAGGTTGCCATGGGGTTGCGTTGGTCGAGTAAAATACCGAGAAGGAAGAGGAGGGTTGGGATCGTGGTAAGGACTGATACCATGTAAGTTTTGGGATAAAGTTTCTGATTTGTATTACTTGAAAAGAAGAGAACACATACATATATATACACTAGGACAAGCATATGTAAAGGCTAGAGTTTAAGATACAATGAATGTAAATAAATGAAGATAGTAAAGAGTGAGTAAAGAGAGCTTTGAGCATTAGTCGTGAGTCTGTTGCTTTGCCTTGATATTGAATGATGGAGAGATATTATTGACATTAACTGCTACCAACTCCTTCACAATAAGCAAGTGCCCTTTGATTACAGCCATGTGAAGTGCAGAAGATGATCTCTCCGACTTGTTAAGCTCCTCCACAACCTCGGGTTTCCTCTCTAATATTTCCTTGGCAAAATCATGGTGGTCAAGGTTAGCCACCACGTGCAAGGGAGACTGCCCAGAATGGCCCGACTTCTCAATAATGCATCGATCGAGGATGAGTGAATCCTCTTGAAGATAGAGAAGTTAAGAGCTGTAGATGATTGTACGAGAGGAATTATGTTGGTTAGTTAGTATTTATGAGGTATATAAGGGGACATGTGTCAACATCTGGTGTGTCTTTTGGTTTTAGATCCAACGGTTTTGAATGAGTCCGACAGCCTCATATTAAGAAGGGTGCCTCACGTGATTCAATTCCTATATATATATATATATATATGTATATATATATATATATGTATATATATATATATATATGTATATATATATATATATGTATATATATATATATATATATATATATATATATATAGGGTTGGGATCCGGTGAGAATCACCTTACAATGAAAACCGGTGAGAACTATTCCTTACGGAGTTTTTTTTAAAAAATTAATGACATAATTGGATTCGGCATGAAATTTTATGGCCAGAGAACATATTTCTTGGTCTAGAAAATAAATACTAGTGGCGGAAAAATGATAGATACGAAAAAATAGATAGTAGGCGCATGCAAATAAATATGTATCTCACCTTGATTTCCGTCACTAGTATTTATTTTCTAGACCAAGAAATATGTTCTCTAGCTATAAAATGCCATACCGAATCCAATTATGTCATTAATTTTTTTTAAAAAAGTCCATAAAGTAGAGTTCTCACAAGGTTCTCATTGTAAGGTGGTTCTCACCGGATCCCAAGTCTATATATATATATATATATATATATATATATATATATATATATATATATATATATATATATAGATTTAGGATCGGGTGAGAACGATTATACGGTGCATACGGTGAGAACGATTATAAACCATTGGATTATACAAATATAAACGGCCCAAATATAATTATTATGCACCCACATTTCCAAACCACGACCCAATTTCTCTTTCTTATCTCCAACCATTACCATTTACCATCACCAGACACTTGCAGTATCCACCGACCACCGCCACCTAACGCCGACAATACTCCTCACCACTCGGTTCTCTCCGGCGACCACTAACCAATGGTTAAAATCAAATGTAAACATGAGCTTCCCCGTTCTCCCCTCAGGCAAACACCACCATCATCAATCATTGAATGTAAAATCGGATCTTTCGCTTTAATGTCGATACCCAACCGCCATGGAACCATCTGCGTATGAAATAAATCCAGAAACACTATTTAATGCAACGATCCCTTAGAATTTCCGATTATTGAACCTCGAATTTTGCATTCTCCTTCCACTGCTTTCAAGTACTACCTCTACGATCGCCCTATCTACTCTATCCTCTGCGTCGATCAGCTCATCTCCATTGATGAACTCCTCAATTCCGCTGCTTCAACCCGCATTACTCATCGGAGATTAATGTATCTGGTTTATATATTGATGTATCTTGGATCAAATTTGTTGTACCTAATTACTAATTGTGTGTATCTATGTTAAGATACATTAAAATAGTAATTAGATACATCAAAGCTTAATGTAGATACATTGAATAGATGGAAACAAAAGAAGAGGATAAGGTAATAAGGTAATTTGATTATGATTATAATTTATAAGGTTCACATTGAAGATGACGACTAAGATGACAATGGTAGGCTTAAATCCCTCATTACTGATTGCAGAATTCGGGAAAAATAGGGAAATTAGCGTTTCAATAAGTGGATATTGTTGGTGACAGCCAGAACGGTTTCTGAATAGTTGAACATCTGGGATAGTCGAGGGTCGTCGTCGATATAAGCAATGGATGCATAGATAAAGAGGTGTTGATGCTGGCGTGTTGTGGTGTGGTCTAAGTCCGTAGTAATTAATGATGTGTGGTCTTGTCGGTGATATTGACGGCGACGGTGGTTGTAGTGCTTTAGGCGACGGTGGTGTGTCCCGATGATGTCGATGACGTAGGTGGTTTCTGGTAATAGATGGTTCTGATTTTAGTGGTAGCTTGTTTTAATAGTTTTCAAACACGATAGATATGAGTTTCATTGAAGTTATATCAGCCGTATATTCAGTATAATCTAATGGTTAATAGTCGTTCTCACCGTATGCACCGAATAACCGTTCTCACCGGATCTTGCCTCTATATATATATATATATATATATATATATATATATATATATATATATATATATATATATATATATATATATATAGAATTGGGATCCTATGAGAACCACCAATATAATGAGAATTGAGAACTATGAGAACTCTACCTTACGGACATTTTTTTAAAAAAATAATGACATATTTGGATTCGGCATGGAATTTTATGGCTAGAGAACATATTTCTTGGTCTAGAAAATATATACTAGCGACGGAAATCAAGGGGAGATACGTTTTATTAATTTTCTTGCACCTACTACCGATTTTTACCGTATCTATCATTTTTCATGCACCTAGAACTCGTTTTAATGCACGTAGAGCCTATTATTTCATGCATCTAGTTATCATTTTCATGCATGTAAAAAATTTCATGCACGTAGTGGTTGTTTTCGTGCATTTATAGCCGTTTTGGTATGCTTAATTGTATTTTGGTAAACTAAATATATCTTCAGAAGGTGAAATATGATTTTATGGTTACCATACTTAAGAGAATAATTAATGTTGCAAATTCTTTTTTAATTCGGTAAAGGTTTCAAAACTCTTTCGGTCATGTTTGGAAATGCGGACTTAATTTAATTTTCATGATTTTAATTGAAGAAATCAAAATGTTTGAATTTAAATAAAAATTCAATTCCTAAAGTTTGTTCGGTTAAGCCATGGAATTGGAATTTGAACTCAGCGAAACAGATATTGGTCGAGGACATCAAATTTTTTTCATTTGAAATAAATAAGTATTGTCACGGAAAATATTTGTGGTCGGAAAAAAATATCATAATCATAAATAACAATATTTTGAGGAAATTTGCATAACAGAAAAACGTAAATAGTGATAGAATTGAAATGACTGCCATATAATATGAATTTGAGAGTCTCACATTTTAACTAGGTGACAATTTATATGAATTAAGTCCAATTCTAAATTCAAATCGTAAAGGTTCCCAAAAACTAATAATATTTCGATTTCAATTCCAATAGTTTTCTACAGACAACATTATGTTATTATGGAGTATAATCTTAATTAACAATGATGTTGTGAGTCTTGTGACTTTGGATCACCTAAGGACAACTGTGTCATCATTGAATTAAATTTTTTCCTGAATCAACTCCATCTAATTCAAAAGTTTGCATGCGTTCGTTTTATTAAATTGTACGGAGCATTAGATAATTACACATATATTACTTGAATAATTTTTTTAAAATGTTAGGGCCCCATTTCACAATTTTGCCTAGGGCCTCAAAATCTTTAGGACCGGCCCTGTTCATATAGGGTAACATATTCTTTCATAGTCTTTAATTTTGACACTCTTTTATGTTTTAGCCTGATTTCAAGGTGATCAAGAAAAGAAGTGAAGATTGATAACTTGAGAATACATTGAAAGACATTGAAAGAGACGAGGAATATCTCCTTTAAGAAAGTCGCAAATAATAATCCCTAATCCCTAATTAGATATCATGCATAATAACTTCTCAACCCATTGTTTACTATGGATGGGGCAGTCTTTCTCTTTGAAAACTATTATGCAAAAAACATAATAACTAAGGTACATACGATCAAAACAAATGCATATCTGCTTTCTATTTCGATTTCAATTTCTCTTTCATCTGAATTGCGTCGTATTCCATAGCAATAATTCAAGTATTGAGCTTAACAAATTACAAGGAATCGAACCCGGCCAGGTCGTAATTCGTAAGTGCTTCCATAAAAAAACCTCATGAGTTATTCGAGTTGTGCGGTAAAATAAAATCCCTCTAAAAACTCAAAACACGATCCATTGGTATAACTCGTGCTAGATTGCCAAGTTTTCTAATAACCAAACAATCAATTTATTTATTACAGCTCATTAATAATTGTAGTTTAGGTATCAATATCACACTATTGCATAGCCTAGGGATTACGTTGATTGGTTATAAAAAATGCTTCTCTTTTACTTTAAAAACAAAAATTTGATATCAACATCACTAAAGTTAGATTCGATCAATTTTAGAAACTCCAAATTTTCAAACTACTATACTAATATATAGTGAAAATGTTTAAAAAAAGTTTAAACCAATAATTTATACATAACTTATGAAATATAAATAAGATTTTAATTAAATAATAACCAAGATAAAAGAGTTTAATTAGAAGATAAAAAGAGTTACAATAGAATAACTTATGCACCGTACCTTGAAACAAAAGAGCAAAAGTGAGACAAGAACGAATTAATTAATGTTCTACTTAAGTTATAACAGCACATTGTTTTAATCATACAAATACTTTTCAGTTACTACTTATAACATTATAGACGAAACATTTTATACATGGTAGAACATTATAAAAAGGCCCGTGCATTGCACGGGCACTAATCTTATTAATAAATAAATGAAGTTTTTTCCTAGCGATTATAGAGACTCCGACTTTTACGAAATATTTTAAACGAAAATAGGTAATTTAATATATATCATTTAACTTATATTTGACTGGTATTTCTAGAAATAAATTGTTTAAAACTATAGTAGTTACCAACTTCTAACGTGATAGTATTTGAGTTAGAGTTGTGTACTAAACTCCCTATAAAAGAGAATTTATACCCTCTCCGTGTATAATAATTATTCTCAAATCTCAAAATTTTTTATTTTGTTATTATTGTTGATATATGTGTTTTTATTCATGGTAATTTCTTATGTCGTTGTAATTATACTGTAGCATTAATGTTTAAAACATTACTTTTTTTGTATATAATTATTACTAGATTTCATGCCCGGACGTTGCCCGGGTAACATCTTGACATGGTTTCAAAGTAATTATCGTAACAGTTAATTTTCTAAAAATACTTAGTATAATAGGCATATATAGAAAATAATTTAGCTATGATTGTTGTTTATGGCTAATGAAATATCAGATGTATCATATCGTAACAACATGGAACGTTGAAAGTGCATGAAACTCCAATAGAAACGAAAACATCTATCTCCAATTCAATGGTCTTGGAAAGACACTTACATATTACACATCACTGTCAAAATAATATTTTAAGCACATATATTTTTATAACAACTTCTATTGTTTTCATTTGAGCATCATCTTGAAGAAATTTTTTATCCAATATTTCTAATATATGAAGATAGTTGAAACTCGTATTCTTTTAATATTAACTCGTATTTTTTTTAACAATAGATCATATTTTTTTTACTTTAACTTATATTCTTATCTTAATAGCTCGTATTTTTATCTTATTAGCTCGTATACTTTTTACATTAGCTTGTATTCTTATCTTAATAGGTCATATTTTTATCTTATTACCCCGTATTCTTCTTACATTGACTCATATTGTTTATATATTAACTCGTATTCTTATATGCTCATATTAGTAAGTTCTTGATCCTCTAATATGCGCGTATGTTTTTTTTTACATTATTAGCTCGTATTCTTATCTTAATAGCTCGTATTCTTAGCTTAATATCTCTATTAGCCCGCCTTCTTATGTGCCCGTATTTTTTAGTTCCTGATTCTTTTGAGTTCTTATTCCTTTAACATTAGCTCGTATTTCTTATATATTCGTATTTTGTAGCTCGTATTCTTTTAACTATACATCGTAATCTTAAGTGCCTATTATATCATGAAATTTGACGTATTGCAAATCTGATTCTATTTTTTTTAGCTCAAGAAGTGTTTCAATTAGCTCGTTTTTTCGTATTTTGTTTATATTAGCTCGTATTATCATCTTATTAGACTGTATTCTTATGTGCTTGTATATTTAAGTCAGTGATCCTTTTAATCTCATATTTGTATTCATTTGTGCTCATATTTTAAAGCTCGTCTTATGTTAATAGCTCGTATTGTTTTTTCATTAGCTCGTATTCATTTGTGCTCGTATTTTAAAGTCTGTCTTATCTTGATTGATCGTAGTGTTTTTACATTAGCTCGTATTCTTAGCTTAATAGTTCGTATTCTTTTTATATTAGCTCGTATTCTTAGATTAATAACTCGCATTCTTTTGTGCTCGTATTTTTTAGTTTGTGATTTCCTTAAACTCTTATTCTTTTTACATTAGCTCACATTATTTTTATAATAACTTCTATACTTTTCATTTGAGCATTAGATCATATTTTTTTTACTTTAGCTCAAATTCTTATCTTAATAACTCGTATTCCTATCTTATTAGCTCGTATACTTTTTATATTAGCTCGTATTCTTATCTTAATAACTCGTATTCTTATCTTATTAGCCGATGCACGGGCCTAGTTGGAGTATCGTGTCTCGTGAACCACTGTTGAACATCAAGTTATAGAACAACTTATAACAAAATTAAGATTCAAGTTTTGTCTACAAAGAGGATCATTAAAAGCATTCGAATAACTAAGACTAATGTTACACGATAATTCAACTCAACTTTTATTAAGAGCTCTTTTATTTTGGTACAAAGTTGTCAATACGCAATCGCTACCCCAATCCTTGAAAGTACGTCACAAATAATAGTCTCTTCCATAGTACTCCGTCGTTTACCTTATATTAGTATGTGTATAATTTGTTAACATAATCTTGGACCACTAAAAGAATATTATTAATATGTAAAAAAATTGGACTACTTATGTGATATACTCAATATACCATTCTCCGTACTCCTTATAAGAATTTTGTGAAAATCAACGGTGCACACTTCAAGTCTAAACTCCATAGTATAAAATATTTTGCACCACAAATTTCTTATGCGTTTAGGACTCTTCCGTCAAATTCTTAGCAATCGTCTATCTTATTAACTTCTTACATAATGCCATAATGGAATAGGTTAATATATGACCGAAAACGGATGGAGTATTAGTTTGAAGATAAGTACAACTCTAATTTGAAATAAAAAGAAACAAAATAACGGAAAATAGATTAATTTAATGGTAATACTCACGACTCGTTCTATTGCGTGACTGCGTCCATCTTTTGTAGTAGTCTTCATGTCAAAAGTATCAAAATAGAGTTCATAGAAGTAAAATTTATAGATCCAAGAAGGATAACAATACCAATTACAATGTTAGGGCAGTATATATATACACACCTAATAACTCAACGCAACTATAATGATCTACAGTAAGAAAGGATGCAAGAAGTGGTCATTGAATAATGAATATAAGACTACTTCCAAATCATCACTATTGTAACTTACTTACGATACAAATTATCCGAAGACGGATACCATCTTGGCATCTCTGAATAGAACGATTACAATCTAAGCACAATCTCAATTGTACCTGAAAATTTATTGCAAGCAATAATATTAGAGATTGATAATTTTTACTTTTGGCTATGTTTGTATTTGAATGCTGATTGGTAAATTCAACTATTGTCAAGAGATTAATTAACCCCACTTTATTGACAATGAAAAAATCAAGCTAATTACAAAATAAATGATCGATGATAATAGCATATTAACGTACCACGACACACGAGAATGATTAGGGCTGGATGAATTATATTATATGAACCTGTACTCTTATAGTCTACAGATATATACAAAGGAAGAAGAATTAAAAATAGGAGTAATTAACTTAATGACGATAAAAATAAAACAAACATGTATGAGAAATCATAGAGAAAGAATGAGGGATATATAAACACTAAGAAATCATAGACAAAGATGAAAGGTTTGGAGTTGAAGACGTAAAAGATTTACGTACTTATATAAATGTGTCTTTCTTTTTTCTATTCCAACACAAATTCTAAAATCATGAAACTAAACCGTATAATAAATTCTAATAGGTGAACAACTCAGTTACTAATTTATTTTATCTTTTTTTATAATAATATAGATAGATATTTTTAATACTTTAGAATAAAGTACTAATATATCTATCTTATCTCAATATTTTATAACTTAAACAATTTACAAAATTTGAACCAATGAAATTGCTCGAAAAGTTCATCTTTTAAGTATATATATATTGATTATATATACACTGATTGTTTCAGCGTTTCATAGGAGAAAAATATTTGTGTAGTAATACTAATTTTTTTCACAAATGATATATTTTTGTTTACATATGCTGATCATATTTTTCTAAGGCTCTTCCAAGGAGAAGGCTTTATTATTGTAAATATAGATTCTATCTACGCACAACTTTATTAAAAGTGTAATATACTACGTCTTTTCTCTTCTTAGTTATAAATTCAATCTTGCATTATAATTGTAGTTATTGAAAGTTAATACTTAATTAGATTCAAGTTTGCTTTGTTTTAGTTTGTTATATGTGTCATGCGTAGAAGTAATTTTTATGTCTATATAGTGTATTACAAAATTTAATCTTCAAAATGTCATTTTTATAAGGTTGAATATTGATTTTTATAACCTCTAATTTTGTTACTATTCGAGTTAGGAAAATGGTACCAAAACGTAACCAATGATAAAAGTGCATCATCTTTGAGTTTGTATCGTGAATATCAAGCTATTATAAATACTCTTCAATCATCAGTGAATAGTTTACAATTACTTTATTTTATTACTTTATTTTATGAGAGGTAAATGAGGATAAGATAAATTTAATCAAATAATAGATTCTATTTAAAACTTTCATTTTTTTATTTACAAAATCAAGGTAATAAATTGGTACTTGGATATGGTTAGATTGAAATAAAAAATATCAATGGGAAATATACATACCCGTATGCTTGAGTTTGTGTAAACTACTATAAAATATTAAAAAAGCTAATAATAAAATATCATATATTTATCTTAATCATGAAATTAATTTGTATTGGAATCAAAGTAGTCTACATTGTATATAAGTGAAAAAAGACCCTAACTACAAGTATTGAGTAAAAGTGCTTTAAAATAAAAGGATTGAGTAGAAGTGTATTGAAATGAAAGGATAATATCTCACTCCAAAAATAGAGATTCCCCGGTGTGAATTACAACGACAATATATGAGCATAAATTCTCATTTGTGACGGCGGTATCCGTCACAAGCACCGTTTTCTCTCATAAAATATCCGCTTTTTCTCTCTCTGCGACACTAATATATGAGATAATAAGCGCAAAGCTGCAAACCTTAGTATTTTCTCAACATATTACGTTATTATATTGTTTTGGTAAAAAATATTACGTGGTTTTATATACGAATTTATTATACGGAGTATATGATAGAATTGTAGCGTGAACTTTACGAAATAGCTCTACAGATATATCGATAATGTGATAATGTGAATTGAAAATAAGATTTACAAATATGTACATTCTCTCTGATAAAATTATATCACAGGCCGCGATTTTAAATTTATAAATGTAGAAACAAGGCTCTAAAATTTAATTCAACAAATAATCGATTTAATATTGTTTGGAATTTAGAATGTTATAACGTTAGCTAACTATAAGATATTAAAATTATATAAATTTTGTTGTATTGTAATAATATTTTAGAGACAGGTCATTTACTAAGAACATTAGAGGAAAATATTATTTCATATACATGTTTAAACCTTTGAAACGTGGGAACGGTACTAGCATACAATTCAAAATCTAATTATTATTATCATTATTATTGTGGTTTTATCGTTATATCGTTGTACTAGTTTTATGTCCGTACAAAAAATGTACGGGAATTTTTTTATATATTTATGTATTATTTTTTAGTAGTAGATATAAGTTCAAATTTTTTGCTATAAAACTTCAAATCTATGCTAACAATGTATACATATAATCTATTAATTGATTTTTATGTCTCTTATTAGTTTGCATTAGGCCAAATTCACGATGGTCAGTTGTTAATCTCTAGATAAAAAGTATAAACAAATTAAAGTGAAGAATTCTATGTTCATTTGATAAACCGTACCTCTGTCTAACGTCACTCCAACTCGACTCTGCCTATTTTCACTATCAAATTCTCCCTGCCATTTTTTCTCTAATCTAACTTACTTTGCTGCCTCCCTAAAATCTATTCGATGTTTCCTCCATCCGTCACCTTTAACATTAGAATTAATAAATTACATCCTTAATGTTTTCACAACGTCAGTATTCTTTGAATGAATACTTGCATTGCTCATTTAATCGTTATAATGCTCAACATAGGAGAAATAATCAAATGAAAAATTTAATTTTTTCTCCGTATTATATACGGATTGTTATTTCGGTTATTTGTTGTTGCATTTTTTTATAATTTTTTTTGTTTTCATTATTTCTATATTAGTATGTATTTTTTTTTCTTTTTTTTTTCCTCGTTAAGTTTGATATAAATTATGTATGTTTAAAATATGCTACCTTTAAAAAAATTCGCTAAGTTTTTTTAACTCTCTTTTCAGAATTTTTATTTTTGTTGTGTATCTTTGTTGTAGATTTAAATTTGTAATTTAAAAAATTGGTAACTTTTCAAATCTGATATTATTTTTCTCATAGAGTACTTTTTTTCTCTAATTTTTGTAAAAGTTAATATTTGAAGAAATTATTCGATGAATAATACTCTGTATATGACGAATAATAGTAGGAATATCTCAATGTATTATATCTAGGCTATTTATTTGTTCGTTTCTTTGAAATAAAAGTTAATTAAATCTAATTATTTTTGAAAACTAATTAATTTTAGTGATTTTTTAGTTTACTAAATTAAAAAAAGAAGAAATTATTGAATTAATAGAATAATAGAGAAAATAGAAAAGAAGTAATAATTAATTAACTTTGGAGATCATGGATGACCTACATTAACAAAAAAATAACTTCTTTCTTAAAACTCAACAACCAATAAGAATGCTTAATAATCTATTCCTTTTATAGTATAAAGATTGCTTTTGTTAATTATTAATTTGGTTATTACTATTACCTTAACTATTGCTATGACATTATTTTTATAAGCTCGTTTTATTGAATTGGATATTATGCTAGTATTCTTATCGTGAAACGATATTATATGTTTATATGATGTGATCAATATTATGATAACTAGTTATGTTGGCATGTTTTACGATTTCGTAAAGAAAACGTTAGATATAATAAAATAATGAGACGGTATTGAAAATGGAAATCAAGGCCGAGTATTTAACGAGGCTTGACTACGAGCCTTACGATAATTAATTGCAAGGTATTACGAGACATATAAATCAACGTATCCATTGAATCCTTATACTATAAAAGGAATAGCTTTTAAAGCTCTTCTATTGGTCCCTAATATTTAGGAGTAAAAAACTTTGTATTTGTTATAAACCCCACGTTCATTTTTTGTTATTTGTTATCTCTTTCTTCCCATGTTTATAATTTCAATCTTTTTATGTTAACATGTTTTAATTCACATCTAATCATATACAAAAACATATTATATGCATAAAAAGGGAAAATTTGCATACTTATTCACAAAGTAAAAAATTAAAGTACAAATTATAGTACAAATTAATAAATAATATTATGGATATAATAAATTTCGCCCATACCTGATCAAATAAAATATAGACAATGAACATTTTTTTAAAATAGAACATTAAAAATATCGCGTACTTTTTTAACAAAAATTAATATTCTAAATATAATAAATATTTGTTTACCAGATGAAATAAATATGTTTAACATAGTAAAAAAATAGATCTATAAATTTAATAAACGAACATAATTTAAAATATTGAAAATTTTAAAAATTACTAGATTTATAAAATTCACTGCAATTTAGAAAATGAAAAAAATGAGCACTATATTGTTACAACTTACTGGATTATTGGATTTAGTTAAATTCTCTTTAAGAAGCCTACAATAAGTTAAAATGAGTATATTTAAATATTTTCGTTATTAAAATTACTATTTTAAATTTCTTTTAGGAAAGTGAAATAAAATTAAAATGTTAGATTTCTAAAATCATTTTGGAAAAAAATAAACGAACGAAAACAATAAAACATTTAAATATATTAAGCGGGTTTTTTCGTTATAAATTAGGTGACAATTTCTATGAGAAAATGTGTAACAATTATTCGATGGGTAACATTTTATGAGGGGATATTTATTATAAGTGGTCATATTTGGGGTCGTCAAAATAGAGACCGACTATTAATTAAGCTTTATTTTTAGCAATGGACGTTATTTATTTTTATATGTGTATTTTCATTCCCCTTGGCTATTTTTTATCTTTTCTTTATTTTATTCTATTTAAATGGAGGAATTTTATGATATATGTCAAATAAAACACAAGGTAGGAATAACTTTCACGGTAATATTTCATTGTATAAAACACTACTACGAGTATTTGAAATAATCTTCATTTACGCATCCACATTTAGTTGATTGATTGATTACCGAAACAAATAGCATGAATTATATATACGTTTCGTATGTCATAATTTGAAAATTAACCGTGCATATTTGTGCACGAGATTAAAGCTAGTATTTTATTAAATACGTACATAAACCACTCATCTATGCATTTATCATTGGATTAATTGATAAGAATACTCTGAACTATGGGTGTCCTGCTCAAAATACTTCAAACTCTATTTTAACTACCAGTATAACCAACTAATGCTCTCATTCGCTATTATTATAATATATGACATGTTACATGCTAAGTAAGTGAAGAAATTTCTAACTCTTTTTTAACCCGTGTTTCTCTTTTTACTTCTATGATAATTTATTCACCTAAACACACCATTAAAACATGCTACAACAAGTTATTAAAACAACAAATTCTATTCAAAGCAAATAAGGGCATTAGTTGGTTATATTGGTAGTTAAAATAACGTTTGGAGTATTTTGAGCAGGACACTCATAGTTCAGAGTATTCTTATCAATTAATCCTTTATCATTTATCACAAACAACTTTCCAAGTTCATATCATACGTTTTCTCGTTCTCATCTCCTTGTTCACTGCGTCCTTTCTGTTTTTGCTGCTATGTGATCTTCTTCCCCCCCCCCCCCCCCCCCTCAATTTATTCTTCATTTATTTTATATGTCATGCATCAACCTACGATTTATATATTGTTTTTATCGTTTAATTCGTTGATTGTCTTATTATATGCGACCGTCTTATTTATACATTGCGTAAATCACCGAATATCTGACCGATGGGACCATGACCTGACCTAGACCGTGGCTCTGGTTGACGGGGGTTATTGTTGGATGGTGAGAGTGACCGGAGAACCACCGTGGTAGTGGTGGCAGCGAGAAAAAGGGAGGATTCGTGATGCTTAGACGAGATTTTCTGGTAGTAGAGGCCATGAGAGGGTTGGTGGTTGAGTGGTGGTTGTTGGTGGTTTGCGCGGTCACTACCGGAGGGAAGCACGGGAAGGCTGTTTCTATCATTGGTGGTAGGCAGTTTCGGGGGCTGTTTGTGGTGGTTTACAAGGGGGAACGGTGGACTATGTAAAGTTTAATGTTTGATATTGTATTGATGATAATTATATTTGTACATTGAGGACCTATTTATAGTAGTAGTAGTCTAACAATAGTAGAAGAGTACTAGCAATAGGAAACTATAACTAACATCATACATAAATTAGGAAAGCTAAAGTAGAGTCCTTCTAGGACTCTGAAGTAGTCTCAACATCCCCCCGCAAGATGGGCGGCCTTTGGGAAAGTCCAATCTTGGACAGAAGCATCATGAAGCGCGGCCTGGGCAAGGGCTTGGTCAGAGCATCCGCTAGTTGGTCATCATTGGCAATGGGCACAACACGAAGAGAGCCAGCTTGAACCTTTTCACGGATAAAATGAAAATCAAGAGCAACGTGCTTCATACGAGAATGAAACACCGGGTTTGCACTTAAACTTGTAGCCCCAATATTATCACAATAAACCACAGGAGGAGAAGTGATTTTAAGATTGACTTCAGAGAGGAGACTAATGAGCCAGGTGAGCTCGGCACTGGCATTAGCAACGGAGCGGTATTCTGCTTCAGTGGAAGACCGAGCAATAGTACGCTGTTTCTTGGAACTCTAGGAGATAGGATTGCGACCAAGATAAACAATATACGCACCTGTAGAGGTAAAGTCAGTCTCATCATCACCCCAAGTGGAATCCGAGTAAGCATGAAGAACCGGTGGCGAATCGCGATGGATGAGGAGGCCGTGGGACAAAGTGCCGGAAAGATAACGTAGGAGGCGCTTTAGTGCCGCCCAGTGACACGTAGTTGGAGCATGCATAAATTGAGATAACTTATTGACGGCAAAGGCGACATCAGGGCGCGTGAGGGATAGGTATTGCAGACTTCCGACAAGGGCGCGATACTCAGTTGGATTGTCATGAGCCGAGCCGTCACGAAGATTGAGTTTGAGAACGGAGTCCATGGGTGTGAAGGCAGGCTTAGCATCGGACATGTGAGCATGAGCAAGAAGATCAGAAGTATACTTTTGTTGATTTAAAAAGAGACCTTGAGAACAGGGTTGGACTTCAACACCGAGAAAGTAGGACAAGGAACCAAGATCCTTCAGCGAGAAGCGAGCCGAGAGAGAGGCAATGAATGAGGAGACAGCCGAGGTGCAGGACCCTGTAACAATAATATCATCTACATATACCAAGACAAAGAGAGAGTGAGAGCCATGATAAATAAATAGAGATGTATCGGTGACGGAGTTCCTGAAGCCGGCGTGAAGGAGGAAGGAGCGGAGCTCAGTATACCACGCACGTGGGGCCTGTTTGAGACCATAGAGAGCTTTACGCATGCGACACACATGAGTGGGTTTAGATGGGTCGGCGAAGCCGGGTGGTTGAGCCATAAAGACTGTATCAGTGAGCGTGCCCTGAAGGAAGGCATCGTTAATATCAAGTTGACGGAGCGGCCAGTTGTTGGTGACAGCAAGACTCAGTATTAGACGGGCTGTAGCAGGTTTAATTACTGGGCTGAAAGTTTCAGTATAATCGAGGCCGGGGCGTTGGAGGAATCCTTTGGCTACTAGGCGGGCTTTGTGTTTGTGAATGGACCCATCGGGATTATACTTAACCCGAAAGACCCATTTACAACCAACAATGTTTTGGGTGGGGGAAGGAGGAACGAGTTCCCAGGTTTGGTTTTGTTGGAGGGCCGTGAATTGTTCTTCCATGGCAGCGCGCCATGTGGGATCAACAAGGGCCTGTTTTATGGTCTTGGGTTCAGGGGAGTGGAGTTGGGCGGAGAGGTTGAGTTTGTTGATCGGTTTGAATATGCCGTGAGAGGCGCGGGTGGCGGGATGCTGCGGCGGAGCAGGGACGTCGGGAGGAGAGGGCGCGGGGTTAGGGGAAGCGTGAGAGGTGGGTGAGGCAGGGGATTCAGGTGGGGGGGAAGGTGGTGTGGCAGGTTGCCGCGGAGAGGGAGGGGTGTCGGGAGGAGGCTGGGCAGCGGGAGAGAGCTGGGGTGTAGTGCGGGTCTGAGACGGTGGGGGTATGGGGTGGCGTAGGGATGGGCATATGGGGAGGGGGAACAGGAGGGGGAGTCGTGGCAGGAGGGTTGGGGAGAAGGGGGAGAGTGATGGAACACCATGATTCCGAGAGGGGAAGGGGAGGGTCGGTCGGGGCGGTTAAGGTAGAGAAGGGGTACGAGTTGTTAACGAATCGTACATGTCTAGAACTATAAACACGATGGGTAGACGGGTCTAGGCATAGATAGGCATGTTGGGAGGGGGAATAGCCAATAAAGACACAGGCTTTGGAGCGGGCATCTAGTTTGTGGGCCGTGTAGGGTCGAAGCCAAGGATAGCAAAGGCAACCAAAGTTACGAAGGTTGGTATATTTGGGTATAGAGTGAAAGAGGCGGTAGTAGGGAGAGTCGTTTTGTAGGGTGGAGGTGAGCATACGGTTGATAATATAGACTGCGGTTTGTAGGGCATATGGCCAGTACGCGAGAGGCATAGAGGCATGGGAGAGGAGAGCAAGACCAGTGTCCGCAATATGTCGATGTCGTCGTTCCGCAAAACCATTGTGTTCGGGGGTATGAGGGGGTGAGGTAAGGTGTTGAATACCAAATTTAGCTAAGTCAGTTTTTAATTTTTCGTATTCACCACCATTGTCGGAGTAGAGGGTTTTAATAGATTGGGAAAATTGTTTTTCAACCATAATTTTAAAGGACAGAAACGTAGAGTGTGTATCGGATTTCTTTTTGAGGGGAAATAACCATGTGAATTTTGTAAAGTGATCAACAAATAAAACATAGTATTTAAATTGATCAATAGAATAAATTGGAGAAGACCATACATCACTAAAAATTATTTCAAGAGCATGAGTAGAAGAAAGCGAGGACACACTAAACGGAAGTTTGTGACTTTTGTAAATTTGACAAGCATGGCAAGAATCAGTAAAACAATCAGGCTTAACATTAAGATGCGAACAAATTGTTTTAAAGACAGATGCGTGGGGATGGCCTAAACGATGATGCAGGTCTATTTTATTAGTGGAGGTGGAGGCGACTTGCGGACACGACAACGACCAATAGTAGACACCATCTTAGCTGCTCCAGTGTAGAGAATTGCACCGGTATTAAGCTCCTTCACAATAAACGAGTTGGTGTTAAAAACAATAGAGACATTATTATCGGTGCAAAACTTGGAGACGGATATAATATTTTTATGCATGGAAGGAACATGAAAAACATTATGTAATTTAAATTGAGAGGATAAGAAAGTAGAACCGGTGTTATGAATTGGAAGACTCGACCCATCACCTAGGACAATCTCATCGGTGCCGTCATAAGGAAAGTGAAGGGAGAGGTTAGCAAGGTCGGTGGTGACATGGTGAGAGGCTCCACTATCGAGAAGCCAGGGGGAAGGCGACGATTGGGGAGTGAGGACGGTGGTGTTGGCTTGGGCGGAAGCGGTGGGGTTTCGAACATAGCGAGGGACTTGAATGGTGGGGTGGAGGCTTTTGAAGGTTGGACAATAGTAGAGGGTGTGGTCTTGGGTAGAGCACCATTGACACTTGCCCCTGAAGGGTGTCTTAGGAGTTTGGGTGGAATCGGTGGAGGGGCGAGAGGTTTGGGAGGCGGTCGTGTTGTGGCGGGCGAAAGTGGCGTGGGCAACCGCCGGGAAGGTGGCGGCGGGAGAGGGAGTGGTTTGGGTAATGGTGAGTTTGTGATTAATGAGCTTTTCGAGTAGGGCAGGAAAGGTGATAGGGTGATCGCGAGCATTAATCGCATCAATAACTGGTTGGTAGGAGGAATCTAAACCATCGATAACAAGGTCGGTAATATCTTCATCGGGAATGATGGTACCTAAAAGGGCTAAGTCATCAACGGTGATTTTGATTTTGGTCATGTAGTCGGTGATGGAGGAGGAACCTTTGGTAATATGTTTGAGTTTGTGACGAAGTTGTTTGATGTGACCACGAGAGGGGAGAGCATAGGAGGACTCAATAGTGGTCCATGCTTCATATGTGGTGGTGGTGCGATTAAGGAGAGGGCTGAGGGTAGAGGTGAGGGTACTTGCCAAGGTACCGAATAATAATTTGTCTTGCCGAAACCAAGTTTTGTATGCCGGATTGGGAGATTCGGCTTTTTCAGGAGTAGTGATTGTTTGTGGTGGAGGAGTAGTTCCATCGATATAGGCTAGGAGACCATATCCATGAAATAGTGATTCAAGTTGAAGACGCCATTGACGATAGTTGGAGCCATCAAATTTTGCAACGGAATGAACGTTAAGAAGAACGAGTGGTTTGAGGGGTTCGTCCGAATTCGGAATTGTGGCGGAAGCCATGGGAAATTCGGCCGGTTTGATTAAGAGGAAATCGGGGAAGGAAAGAACCTTTCTCCTGATACCATGTAAAGTTTAATGTTTGATATTGTATTGATGATAATTATATTTGTACATTGAGGACCTATTTATAGTAGTAGTAGTCTAACAATAGTAGAAGAGTACTAGCAATAGGAAACTATAACTAACATGCATCATACATAAATTAGGAAAGCTAAAGTAGAGTCCTTCTAGGACTCTGAAGTAGTCTCAACAGACTAATGGGACCGCCCCTGGAACCGCTATATGTCAGTGGTGACCAAGGTTGTGGCCAGGGGAGTTGTTGGCCCCGCTGGAGAGAGAAATAGTCGTTAGAAGAAGGGGGAGAGGTGGTGGCATGAATCATAGTGTAAGAGGTTTGTGCGCAGGTGAGTTGAGAGCCAGTTTAGGGAGGCCGTGGGGGCTGCTAGTGGTGGACAGAGATGGGAAGTTGTGGGTAGTAGTGTAGGTGAGAGGAGGTGGCCCTTGGTGGTAGCCATGGATGGCCTGGTTGCCGATGGCGAGGCCGTGAAATTGGGTAGTGTGTTCGTGTATGTTGGGACTATTTTTTTGTCGTGATTTTGTGTTAATGTTGTCGTGGGTTGTTCAAACATTAGATATGTTATTAGGTTAGTCGTGTAATTGTACTATTAGAGTTGCTTGATCATCCTACTTCAATTTATACTTTTCTATTCATATGTTTAATTATCTCAAACATTTTTTTTCTTTTCATTCGATATGTACCATTATCAAGGCATGTACATTGAACCTTCAAGTAAACATTAAATGGTATGGTTTTTAAATTATACTATATATGTTTTTTAAAAAGAAATATAGGATTCTATAGTCTTTAATATTAATTTTATTTGTACATATTATACGTAAGTCAAATTTATCAAAATATAGGCCATATTCTTCCTAACAACATAAAAAAATATAAGGAAAAATTATGAACTTTTTGGTTTATAGCGTAGACTGTCGGATTATATTTTTTGTGGATTTATTTTACAAATCAATCAATATATCTATCTGTCTATATTATTAAAGGAAGCTTTTTCCGAACGATTTTATTGGCCGAATAATTTCATTGGTTACAGCTAATATTAATAAGGCCGAATAATTTCATTGGTTACAACTAATATTAATAAGACCGAATAATTTCATTGGTTACAGCTAATATCATTGGTTACAGGTAATATTATCTTTGTAGGTTTAATGAAGCATGTACATGTATATCGGATGTATTTATGGAATATAACTCTGAAAACTGAATATTAAGTATTGATATCATTCTTTAAGAAAGGACGGAAGCAAGAACATAGGTGAGAATTATGACAACCTAGCCTTCTATTATCAAAATATTATTGTGTTATGGCGTTACTTATTATTTACTTCTAAAAATGCACAAAAATTATTCTCATAAGTTCACTCCTAGAATAATTGGTTGTTTTGTGAATTATTTAACTTTTAATCTAAGTCATCTTAAATTTTCATGTTTTTGAATGTCATAAATTATACGATGTCTCTCATATAGAGTAACATATTCTTTCATAGTCTTTAATTTTGACACTCTTTTATGTTTTAGCCTGATTTCAAGGTGATCAAGAATAGAAGTGAAGATTGATAACTTGAGAATACAATGAAAGATATTGAAAGAGACGAGGAATATCTCCTTTAAAAAAGTCGCAAATAATAATCCCTAATCCCTAATTAGATATCACGCATAATAACTTCTCAACCCATTGTTTACTATGGATGGGGCAGTCTTTCTCTTTGAAAACTATTATGCAAAAAAACATAATAACTAAGATACATACGATCAAAACAAATGCATATTTGCTTTCTATTTCGATTTCAATTTCTCTTTCATCTGAATTGCGTCATATTCCATAGCAATAATTCAAGTATTAAGCTTAACAAATTACAAGGAATCGAACCCGGCCAGGTCGTAACTCGTAAGTGCTTCCATAAAAAAACCTCATGAGTTAATCGAGTTGTGCGGTAAAATAAAATCCCTCTAAAAACTCAAAACACGATCCATTGGTATAACTCGTGCTAGATTGCCAAGTTTTCTAATAACCAAACAATCAATTTATTTATTACAGCTCATTAATAATTGTAGTTTAGGTATCAATATCACACTATTGCATAGCCTAGAGATTACGTTGATTGGTTATAAAAAATGCTTCTCTTTTATTTTAAAAACAAAAATTTGATATCAACATCACTAAAGTTAGATTCGATCAATTTTAGAAACTCCAAATTTTCAAACTACTATACTAATATATATTGAAAATGTTTAAAAAAAGTTTAAACCAATAATTTATACATAACTTATGAAATATAAATAAGATTTTAATTAAATAATAACCAAGATAAAAGAGTTTAATTAGAAGATAAAAAGAGTTACAATAGAATAACTTATGCACCGTACCTTGAAACAAAAGAGCAAAAGTGAGACAAGAACGAATTAATTAATGTTCTACTTAAGTTATAACAACACATTGTTTTAATCATACAAATACTTTTCAGTTACTACTTATAACATTATAGACGAAACATTTTATACATGGTAGAACATTATAAAAAGGCCTGTGCATTGCACGGGCACTAATCATATTAATAAATAAATGAAGTTTTTTCCGAGCGATTATAGAGACTCCGACTTTTACGAAATATTTTAAACGAAAATAGGTAATTTAATATATATCATTTAACTTATACTAGTATTTTTGCCCGTGCGATGCACGAATACTAAATTAATTTGTGGTATTCATAAAATTTTCACCATGTATATCAAAAGTAAATCATAAAACTTTTTTTATATAAAAATAGTATTAGTTCGTTCTATACATGTGTTATTCTGTTAATAAAATTACCTCATTTATATTCATTTCTGTAATTAATGTTACCACCAACTCGCCACAATCATGTACGATATCATACGAAAAAACCCTTCAAACCACTGCTCTTAGTCTTCAAACAACACATGAAACGGTCCACAATCCAAAGTCACATTTACTAACCTATCATGAAATTAATCATCAAATGCGATTTAGTCGTCTTTATTGCTACCTCAAACAACCATCTAATTTATCACCGGGACTCTTTTTTAGCTTCCAATACACACCCTAAAATATTCAAGTCACCCCTCCTTCATGAAACACCCGGACTTATCCCTCAATGTTAGCTCTCCCTTTGAAAAGTTCATCCATCTTTCAGAAACCTAGCTAACTTCTGCTTTCAAAACCGATCTTGTTTGAATGAGAAATCCTTGATGGAGAAAACAAAAACATGTAATTTTTTTGTTTGGTTCACAAAAGAGGTATGAGAGACGTATTAAGGAATTAACGGTGGATGCAACACTCGAGATGTTACATTGAAATTGGGTGTAAAATTCAAACCACGATGTTTTTTAAAATCACCAAGACAAAAAAGTAACCAAGTTAAACGTTAACAATACTATATTGACATGATATTTATTAACATTTGATTACTTATTTTTGTGTTTCACAAGAAAAAAAAACAAAATTGTGTTTTCCTACATGATATTTCAGAGATTTTTAACTTATTTTTATAGCATTTATGCCTAAGTCATTTACACATAATACAACCTTCAAATAAATTCATTTACTTTATCAGTTTTCTTGCTACAAACCCCCCATTTTCCACACCATTCAGACATTGTTCGTACCCTTTCCACTCAACTAACCAACTTGACCATCAAAATTAACCGTATGCGCATCCCTGAACAATCCCATTGTATCTATATTTACTTGTACTACTCAAATCACACTATATATATTAAATGTCGGAAAATAACTCTATCCTCAAGACACTTACCTCCTATCTCAAGCCCTATCTACCCCGATATAATACTAACATGACATATACTTCCTTAATTCTTATCCAATGTTCCCACATTCTATTTTTTTACAATTTAATCCAATGTTTTCCTTCCATATTTGGTTAAATAATTGACATAAACATCTTCTTCTATTTCTTGTATTTACAATGTTATCATTGTAATTTGCAACTGCAACTGCAACTCCACATTACGACATCTTTTTATACACACCCCTAAATATTTCCAAAAATACTCCCACAAAAAACACTATAACGCCATTCCACATTAAAAATTATTCCCCGGCCCAATGAAGCATTCACTACTGAATAGAGTATAACATTTGATTGTTTAGTTTTGTGTCCAACAAAGAAAGAAAATTGAGTTTATACACGTGATTTTAAATGTTTTTAGCCTGTATTTATATATTTGTCGGTTCTTTTCTCATATAATACACATTTTCAAATAAAATTTATTCATGTAACTTCTCCAATCAATATCTCACGTTATCCACCCTTTCACAAATTCAACCCTTTCCATACGACTAACCAACGAAACCCATCAGAATCAACCTTAACCATATTCATATCCCTAAACAACTCATCCTTACATATGAATATATTTTTCTATCTTCTAAATCACACTCGTAAACGTCAGGGAGTAATCCTGCCCATGGAGTACCCTTCCCACTCACTTAACCAACTTAACCATTAAAATCAATTGTAAAATGTGTCCCTAGAAACCTCAACCTACCCACATTTATTTCTACTACTCTCACATTCTTCAACATCGTGGAGTAACCCTACCCCCAAGACACTTACCTCCTCTTTCAAAACCTATTTACCCCCACCGCTCGAAACAATAGATATATCCAATTTAAAATTAAACCCCGCCCTATAAGAATCAAAATTGAGTATGCATACATGTTTCTTTAGAGATTTTTAAGCTCTTTCATAACATCTGTGCCTCTGTTATTATCACATAAAATAAAATTTTGAAATAAAATTTATCTACCTATGTACTTGCTCAGCTGTTCTAATCAATTTAAGGTACATACACAACTTTTTTCGACACCGTTCAAGTATTCGTCATACCCTTCTCACATAACTACCCAACTTGACTAACGTAATCAATCGTATCCCGGAACACCCTAACCTATAGACAATTTCTTGTGCAACTTACATCACACTTTTAAACGTCGAAGAGTAACTCTATCCCCCAATATACTTACCTCCTTCTCCCGATATCTATTTATCCCCATCCCAAAACAAATGGACACATACAATTTAAAATCAACCCATACCCTATAAAACAATGTCACACTGTAAATAATAAGTTGAAAAAAAAGAATACGGACTATAATAAACTATAATAATTTAATATTAATTAAAAAATATTGTTGATATTTTTATGGCTTATTCTATCCGTCTCGGAAACACCATTTATTTGTCATTACTTTGTTGTATGAATATCTTCTAATACCCACTTGCATTTCATCTCATCAATACAATTATTCCGCTTAACTCAGATCACCTAAATCATTATGTTCTTTAATATCTGTATATTTATATTTATACTCCTTAAATCGTAACTTGACAACCCAATTAACCAACTTGATCATCAGAATCATAAACTGTATTCTTGAACATCTCTGACCAATTTGCTTGTACTACTCAAATAATACTTTTAAACGTCGGAGAGTAACCCTACCCCTGAAGACACCTAACTCCTCCCTCAAAACCTTTCTACCTCCGCCCCCGTAAAAAAAATATGTCACTTTATAACACAATGTTAAATAATAAGCTGAAAATATGTAGGAATAAATATTGTTATTTATAAAATACCTTTCAATACCCATTTAAAACACATATCATTCACACAATTATTCCACTTCACACATCTATCTACATCATCATTGTGGTTTTTAATATTTATATTTATACTAATTAAATTCAAATTTGACATTTTTGGAGTTTCTCTAAAGTATAATATATTTGACATTTATCTTAGTTTCTTTTTATTTAATTAAAGAAATTATCTTATTTATTTCGCATAATTAAGAACAAAAGTGCATAATATTCACTTGAATAATAGTGCTACTCTTGTACCAAAAAATAGTAGCGTTGCTCTTAATTTGGTCGAATATGATTGATCACAAATGTTCCTTTTTGGTAGGAATTTGTTTAGACTTAAATATTTAACTAATTTCATTTATTAATAGTTCCACACATTTTTAATTAAGATGGAGATATTCATTTAAAGTTTGAATGGTCTAGTAATATAGAAAAGATAAGAACATAGTGTATAAGAAAAAGTAAAAGATTTGTCTTATTACTCTTATATCTCCGTTAGACTATTTCTGACTCATTTTAACGTTAAGACGAAGACAAATTTAATTAGTTCTTTTTTAAGCTTTCCCATTTTCATTTTTAATAGAAACATTGAATAATATTAATAATCTTAAATAATAAGTATATAAATATTAAAGAATAATGTTCTAAGATGGGAAAATTGTAAATAATCAATTATTCTAATTCATTTCCTATTTTCATTTTTAATAAAAACGTTGAATAAAGTTAATAAACTTAAATAGTAAGTATATAAATATTAAAGAATAATAATGTTTTAAATCTAATAGGAAAATTGTAAATAATCAACTATTTTTTATTTTTCTAAATCTAATAGAATTTTTTTAAAATAATTTATTATTTTCTTATTTTCTAATTCTAATAGGAAAATTATAAATAAATTATTAACTAAACAACTATTTACTAATTTTCTAATTCTAATTAGAAATTGTAAATAATTAATTATCTCCTAATTCTAGTAGAAAATTGTAAATAAATCATTATTTATAAATAAGTGTTTTGTAAAAGGTGGAGACTACCACGTGTTTGGAAAAAAGCTTCCTTTAATTATATAATATTGATGATTGATTCTAAATCTAATAGGAAATTTATAAATAATCAACCATTTTCTAATTCTAATAGAAAAAATAACTATAATTAATTAATTATTTTCTTATTTTCTAATTCTAATAGGAAAATTATAAATAAATTATTGTTTAATCAACTATTTTCTAATTTTCTAATTTTAATAGAATACTTGTAATTAATTTTTTATTTTTTTATTTTCTAATTCTAATAGAAAATTTATAAATAAATTGTAATTAATTTATTATTTTCTTATTTTCTAAGTCTAATAGAAAAATTCTAATAGAAAAAGTATAAATAAATTATTATTTATAAAAATAGAGTTTTGTAATAGTTGGAGACTACCACGTCGCTCGAAAAAGTCTCCTTTAATTATATATTGATTGATTGATTGATTTGACTGGTATTTCTAGAAATAAATTGTTTAAAACTATAGTAGTTACCAACTTCTAACGTGATAGTATTTGAGTTAGAGTTGTGTACTAAACTCCCTATAAAAGAGAATTTATACCCTCTCCGTGTATAATAATTATTCTCAAATCTCAAAATTTTTTATTTTGTTATTATTGTTGATATATGTGTTTTTATTCATGGTAATTTCTTATGTCGTTGTAATTATACTGTAGCATTAATGTTTAAAACATTACTTTTTTTGTATATAATTATTATTATATATACACTGATTGTTTCAGCGTTTCATAGGAGAAAAATATTTGTTTAGTAATACTAATTTTTTTCACAAATGATATATTTTTGTTTACATATGCAGATCATATTTTTCTAAGGCTCTTCCAAGGAGAAGGCTTTATTATTGTAAATATAGATTCTATCTACGCACAACTTTATTAAAAGTGTAATATACTACGTCTTTTCTCTTCTTAGTTATAAATTCAATCTTGCATTATAATTGTAGTTATTGAAAGTTAATACTTAATTAGATTCAAGTTTGCTTTGTTTTAGTTTGTTATATGTGTTGTTAGTGATTTTTGATCACAAGGTCATTTAAGTGTATTCGGATTTTCGTGTCAAAATTGGTTTGAACTCGAAATCGATATAATGTGAGTCGGAGAGTACGGAGGGTACGCTCATATAATCGTAATTATCGAGTTTATGGTTAAAGTGGATAAGGGACACTTTTAAAGTGTTAACGTAGTATATTATATCCCCTATCGGGATTATATACTCGGGTTGAAAGTATATTACGTACTTAACAAAATTTGAATAATTAAAAACAGAAATGCTACGTAAATTGCATATTTTGCATGCATAGCAGTTATGTTTGGCATGTGTTGTTTGTTAGTTATGTTACAAACGGTTTCCTTATCCATAAACAAACAAGCTTCATATATATAACACATATATAGAGCATTTGTTGGAAGAAAAAGACAGAAACGAACAGAAACTTTCTTTTTTGCATATTTTCAGATTTTGACAAAACAGAGTAAAGCAAAAATTCTCTATTGTTTTATAAGTTATTTGTTCTTGCCTTAGACAAAGAAAAATCGTCTTATCCTACAGAGATTTCGTGATACCCAAAGGCTAATAGGGTCGAAATACTCTAAGGAGAGTGTGTTTAACACGATTCGATTGGGTGTAATTTGCCGTCTTATATTGTTTTCATTTCTGTTTTCAGTGCCTTTTGTTGTATTATTTACATATTTGTAATATTGTAATCTTTGTAATACAAAAAAATACAACATTCTTAGAGTATTTTCTGCTTTTGGAAATGGATTCAATCAAAGAGATGACTAGCAAGTTTGGAAAGTTGGAGAAATTTGAGGGTGTTGATTTCCGTCGCTGGCAAAAGAAGATGCATTTCCTTCTCACCGCTTTGAAGGTTGTGTATGTGTTGAGTACTCCCATGCCGGAAATTGTTGGGGATGAAACTCTTGCGGAAATTCAACGAAAAAGAAACAAGTGGGAAAATGATGACTACATTTGTCGCGGTCACATCTTAAACGGTATGTCCGACTCTCTTTTTGACATTTATCAAAATGTAGAGTCCGCTAAAAATTTATGGAATCAACTTGAGTCGAAATATATGGATGAAGATGCTTCTAGTAAGAAGTTTCTTGTTGGAAATTTTATGAATTATAAAATGGTTGATGCTAGACCGGTTATGGAACAATACAATGAATTGCTCCGAATTTTGGGACAATTTGCACAACATAAAATGGAGATGAATGAATCTATCTCGGTGTCTAGCATTATAGACAAGTTGCCTCCTTCTTGGAAGGATTTTAAGCATATGTTAAAACATAAAGAGGAAGAGTTGTCTCTTGTTCAACTTGGTAGCCATTTGCGTATAGAGGAATCTCTAAGGGCGCAAGATAATGGCAAGGGTAAAGGTAAGGATGTTATGATGGGATCTTCTTCTGTCAATATGATGGAAAAGGGAGAGGGTTTCAATAACAAGTTTAAGGGTAAAAAACGCTCTTTTAACAACACCAATGACGAGTCTAACAAGGCACCAAAAGGTGCTTGTTGGATTTGTGGAAAGACCGGCCATTTGAAAGCAAATTGCAAGGTTAGGAAGCACAAAAAGAACAAGGGTGCAAGTACTAGCCAAAGAGGACAAGGGTCTAATGACCAAGGTCCACCCACTAATCAAGGTCAGATTTTAGACTATGGTTTTAGTTCGGTTGTGAATTATGTACCACTAATTTCTGAAGCATTTTATGTGCAGGATGATGTAGTGGCATGGTGGATAGACTCGGGTGCAACCAATCATGTTTGCAAGGATCGACATTGGTTCAAGGATTATGAACTAGTGAAGGATGGATCCGTTCTTTATATGGGCAACGAGTCTACCGCTCCTATTATTGGCCGTGGCACGGTGGTGTTGGAATTTAGTTCCGGAAATGTTGTAAATTTAAATAATGTATTACATGTACCCGGAATTAGAAAGAACCTTGTATCTGGTAGTTGTTTATGCAAACTTGGTTATAAACAAGTGTATGAATCTAATAAGTATGTTTTATCTAAGCATGGTTTGTTTATTGGATTTGGTTATTTTTGTAATGACATGTTTATGTTGAATGTAGTTCCAAATGAAAGTTCCATATTTATTGCTTCCTCTATGGATGATACTTCATATCTTTGGCATGTGAGACTAGGACATGTACATTATAAAAGATTGAAATCTATGTCTAAAGATGGTCTAATTCCATGTTTTAACATGAACATTAATAAGTGCAATACTTGTATGTTGACAAAAATCACAAAGCAATCATTTGGTAATGTATCTAGGATCTCACATGTGCTTGAACGTATTCATAGTGATTTATGTGATTTTCGCAATTATTCGTCTTTAGGTGGTAAAAAATATGTAGTGACTTTTATTGATGACTATAGTCGGTTTTGTTACATATATTTACTCCATGCTAAAGATGAGACAATTGATAAGTTTAAGGTTTTTTAAAAATGAAGTGGAATTGCAACAATCGGGTTTGATTAAAAGGTTGCGTTCCGATAGAGGTGGTGAATATTATGACCGTTTGTATTTTGAGTCAAGTGGTATCATTCATGAAGTGTCTCCTCCCTATACACCACGATTAAATGGTGTAGCGGAAAGAAAGAATAGAGTTCTAAAAGAAATGGTTAATTCCATGTTGTCTTACTCGGGTTTGAGTGACGGATTTTGGGGTGAAGCCATGTTGACGGCTTGCTATTTGTTAAATAGGATTCCTAACAAAAGGAATAAAGACACTCCATATGAACTTTGGTACAAAAAGAAACCAAGCTTGAATTATCTTCGAGTTTGGGGTTGTCGGGCTGTTGTAAGACTACCCGATCCCAAGATTAAAACCTTGGGGGAAAGGGGCATCATCGATTGCATATTCATTGGATATGCTGCGCATTCAAAGGCTTATAGGTTCTATGTAATTGAACCTAATGATTCTGTTTCGGTTCACACCGTAATTGAGTCAAGGGATGCGATATTTGATGAGAGTCGTTTCTCATCAATGCCGAAGCCAAAGGATCTAGTACCTAGTTCTAGTGGAGCTATTGAGGGAAGTGACAATGTCACAACTCAAGAAGTAACACCTGAAATTCGTAGGAGTAAGAGGAAAAGGATTGCTAAATCCTTTGGTCCCGATTTTCATACCTATTTGGTTGAAGGTTCAAGGGATGGATGTGAAAAATATTATCCATATTGTTTTCACATTGATGAGGACCCTAAGACCTTTAATGAGGCAATGAGGTCTCATGACTCTTCCTTTTGGAAAGAGGTTGTGAATGATGAAATGGATTCCATAATGGGCAGTAACACTTAGGTGCTTGCGGATTTACCTCGTGGTTGTAAACCATTAGGTTGCAAGTGGATCTTCAAAAAGAAGATGAAAGTTGATGGTTCTATCGACAAGTTTAAAGCTAGATTGGTTATCCAAGGCTTTAGACAAAAGGAAGGGATTGATTATTTCGATACCTATGCTCCCGTAGCTCGCATTACTACTATTAGATTATTGATTGCTCTTGCAGCAATTAATAATCTAGTGATCCATCAAATGGATGTCAAGACAGCGTTCTTGAATGGTGAGCTTAAAGAGCAGGTGTATATGAAACAACCGGAAGGATTTATTATGCCAGGTAATGAGCATAAGGTTTGTAAGTTAATCAAATCATTGTATGGACTTAAACAAGCTCCTAAACAATGGCATCACAAGTTTGATGAGGTTGTTCTATCTAATGGCTATAGACTAAATCAGTCGGATAAATGTGTGTATAGCAAATTTGATGACAACGGTAATGGAGTCATTATTTGTCTATATGTGGATGACATGTTGATCTTTGGTACCAACCAAAGTCAAGTAGACCTTACTAAGGCCTTTTTGTCATCAAGTTTTGGCATTAAAGACATGGGTGAGGCGGATGTGATACTTGGTATAAAGATCAAGCGTGAGAACATGGGATTCTCGTTGACACAATCTCACTACATTGAGAAAGTGTTAAAGAAATTTAATCATGGAAATTGTTCTCCGGTTAACACTCCAATGGATCCTAGTGTTAAGCTTATGCCTAATAAAGGTGAATCTATTATTTCACAACTTGAGTACTCTCAAGTGATTGGGTGTTTGATGTATGCTATGACACGCACAAGACCAGATATCGCCTTTGCTGTTGGCAAGTTGAGTAGATACACAAGTAATCCTAGTCTTGAGCATTGGGTTGCGGTAAAACGTGTATTGAGATATGTGAAACAAACCATGGATTATGGTTTGAACTATGTCGGATTTCCTTCGGTTTTAGAAGGATATTCCGATGCTAGTTGGATCACCAACATGGAGGATCATTCATCTACTAGTGGATGGGTGTTCTTACTTGGTGGAGGAGCTATCTCATGGGCTTCTAAGAAGCAAACTTGTATAACAAGTTCGACTATGGAGTCGGAATTCATTGCTTTAGCTGCGGCCGGTAAAGAGGCGGAATGGTTAAGGAATTTGGTTTATGAAATTCCGGTTTGGCCAAGACCTATTCCTCCTATCTCTATCCATTGTGATAGTTCAGCTACTTTAGCTAAGGCCTATAGTGAAGTTTACAACGGAAAGTCTAGACACCTTGGTGTTAGACATAGTGCGGTGCGTGAGCTGATTACTCATGGGGTTATTTCCGTTGATTTCGTGAGAACACATCATAATTTAGTTGATCACTTGACGAAGGGATTAGCTAAGGACTTGGTTTTAAAGTCAGTAATCAGGATGGGTTTCAAGTCCATATAGATCTTTATGATAAGATACCCAACTTCCCTCTAACATATTTTAGGGGCTAAGTTCAATGTGGAAGGCTTATTGTGGAAGATTGAGACACATGTTATAATCCCGAAAGGTATGTGCTTGACCTGCATGACAAGAGGTTGAAGTTTAATACTTCTTAATAAAATCTTTGACAAAGTGAATTTTGCAGGTGCACGATGAAAGATTTACCTATGTGAGCGTGAAATGTAGCCTCTTCAAGAGGCTTGGACTTGGCTTCCTATACTCTCATGAAAGGATATGGACACAAGGCGGTCAATAGTGTCAAGTTCGTAACTTTAAGAGTTTATTGAGTCTATGTGTATGTTATCTTCATGTATTCAATATGGGTTGAAAGGTTCAATCCGTGGGACACCTTGATTCTCGAATATTTGGAATGTGTAATATACTGATGTGGAAGTTCAATCCTCGGGACACTTTCATTTATGCATAGATTTGTTTACTTTGTTGTTTTATTTGGAAACAAGGGGTACACTTAAATGGGGGAGGAATGTTAGTGATTTTTGATCACAAGGTCATTTAAGTGTATTCGGGTTTTCGTGTCAAAATTGGTTTGAACTCGAAATCGATATAATGTGAGTCGGAGAGTACGGAGGGTACGCTCATATAATCGTAATTATCGAGTTTATGGTTAAAGTGGATAAGGGACACTTTTAAAGTGTTAACGTAATATATTATATCCCCTATCGGGATTATATACTCGGGTTGAAAGTATATTACGTACTTAACAAAATTTGAATAATTAAAAACAGAAATGCTACGTAAATTGCATATTTTGCATGCATAGCAGTTATGTTTGGCATGTGTTGTTTGTTAGTTATGTTACAAACGGTTTCCTTATCCATAAACAAACAAGCTTCATATATATAACACATATATAGAGCATTTGTTGGAAGAAAAAGATAGAAACGAACAGAAACTTTCTTTTTTGCATATTTTCAGATTTTGACAAAACAGAGTAAAGCAAAAATTCTCTATTGTTTTATAAATTCTTTGTTCTTGCCTTAGACAAAGAAAAATCGTCTTATCCTACAGAGATTTCGTGATACCCAAAGGCTAATAGGGTCGAAATACTCTAAGGAGAGTGTGTTTAACACGATTCAATTGGGTGTAATTTGCCGTCTTATATTGTTTTCATTTCTGTTTTCAGTGCCTTTGGTTGTATTATTTACATATTTGTAATATTGTAATCTTTGTAATACAAAAAAATACAACATGTGTCATGCTTAGAAGTAATTTTTATGTCTATATAGTGTATTACAAAATTTAATCTTCAAAATGTCATTTTTATAAGGTTGAATATTGTTTTTTATAACCTCTAATTTTGTTACTATTCGAGTTAGGAAAATGGTACCAAAACGTAATCAATGATAAAAGTGCATCATCTTTGAGTTTGTATCGTGAATATCAAGCTATTATAAATACTCTTCAATCATCAGTGAATAGTTTACAATTACTTTTTTTTATGAGAGGTACATGAGGATAAGATAAATTTAATCAAACAATAGATTCTATTTAAAACTTTCATTTTTTTATTTACAAAATCAAGGTAATAAATTGGTACTTGGATATGGTTAGATTGAAATAAAAAAATATCAATGGGAAATATACATACCCGTATGCTTGAGTTTGTGTAAACTACTATAAAATATTAAAAAAGCTAATAATAAAATATCATATATTTATCTTAATCATGAAATTAATTTGTATTGGAATCAAAGTAGTCTACATTGTATATAAGTGAAAAAAGACCCTAACTACAAGTATTGAGTAAAAGTGCTTTAAAATAAAAGGATTGAGTAGAGTGTATTGAAATGAAAGGATAATATCTCACTCCAAAAATAGAGATTCGCCGGTGTGAATTACAAGGACAATATATGAGCATAAATTCTCATTTATGACGACGGTATCCGTTGTAAAACCCCTCGCGAAAGCGGAAATATAAACACATAAAAGTACAAAAAATGCAGCGGAATTAAAACTTTTTAAAAGATAAAACAACATGCGAGAAGTCTTAAACTGAAACAGAAACCGAAATAGATATGTAACAGTTCTAAGTACGGAAATGAAATATATACAACAGCCGGGGATGGAACATCCCTACCGGCACCAAAAACAAAAGTAACAACTACGAGTCCAGCTAAACGATATAAGGTAAGTCAATGATGACAGCAGGATCATCACTCGCTAGCTCTCGTGAACCCCGATCTCCAACCAGCATGTACCTACATACATGAAAACATGTACGCCACAATCAGTGGGGAGTGACTAGAGTTCTCCTAGCCACCTTTTGTGACAACACGTAACATATAAAACAATACAGAATACTCCAACATATATCAACATGTGAAGCATAAACAACACATCATCTGATCTCTTACTAACATGCGATTACAATGCACGGCTCTCAACCAACTTCATAAACAAATAGGAAGGAGAGCCGGTTTCCCTACTGGTTACCCAGTCGGGGGGTCTTTCAATCCAATTATTTATGAAATCGAACTAAGAGTCATCCAATGCCTTGGATGATTTAACCACAAATCATATAACAACGATAACATATTATGCATATCTGACACTGTACCATCATCAAGGCAAGCAGATATAAAACAGCAAGTACAAAGGTTCAGAGGCGACATCTTAACGCATAACCTAGGTACTAAATCATACAGCAAGTATAAAGGTTCAGAGGCGACATCTTAACGCATAACCTAGATACCAAGTTCACTATATCAAGCAAGGACTCAGAGGCGAAAACTCAACGCATGGACCGGCTTTCACAGAACACTAGACTCAGAGGCGAAAACTCAACGCATGGACCAGCATTCAATTCACTATCACAAGTAAGGAACTCAGAGGCGAAAACTCAACGCATGGACCCCTACTACATTACAAGATACTAGACTCAGAGGCGAAAACTCAACGCATGTTCTAGCACCAAACACCTGCACTCCGGGTAAGGTATGACAACCTGACTGCCCCGTCGTGCAGTTGCTCTACTCGTCAGACTCAGAGGCGAAAACTCAACGCATGTTCCGACGCGATCACTCATACATATCTGGACTCAGAGGCGAAAACTCAACGCATGTCCCAGACACGACAAACAAACATGTATAGAACTCAGAGGCGAAAACTCAACGCATGGCTCCATACACGACAAACAAACACATATAGGGCTCAGAGGCGACATCTTAACGCATACCCCTATACATGACAAACAACCTACGTATTAAGTTCAGAGGCGACATCTTAACGCATAACTTAATACGCATCAAAACAATATCATCAAAGTCTATGAACTAAACCGTAGTTCTACCTTTAACTTCTAATCAACACTTAATTGACCTCGAGAACTAAGATGAGGGAGAGCCGGTTTCCCTTTCGGTTGCCCGACCGGGGGGTCTCTATCCTTACTCTATTCCCGAACCCAATATAATGTTGTCCACCCTCCGGGGACCTCAAATACATGTCAAAGGTACACAAAACAAGTTTCAAGTAAAACCGATAAACCGTTTGAAAGTTACGATCGAATTACGAAAAACCAAAAATAGCTTACAGGGGTCCCCAGCCGGTCGGCAGGCAGCCGGTCGGCCGGCTGGTGACCATCCCAGTCTTTCTTCTTTGCTTTTGAAAACCAAAACACAAAAGAGGGTCCCCAGCCGGTCGGCAGGCAGCCGGTCGGCCGGCTGGGAGAACCTTCCCCTTAGCCTTCACAAATTCGTAACCCAAAATCCCAAATGCACTCCCAGCCGGCTGGCAGGCGGCCGGTCTGCCGGCTGGGATCCCTTTCTACTTAAGGTCTTCGCAAAACACGAACAACAAAAATGACCACCAGCCGGTCGGCAGGCAGCCGGTCGGCCGGCTGGCAGTCCTAAGGCCAAACTTCCAAAAATTCGAAAATACAATATACGCTCTCCCAGCCGGTCGACCGGCGGCCGGTCGGTCGACTGGCTCAGAGAGCCTGTTACCGAAAACGCAACTTTCCAACATCACAAAACTTCACAAATCGACATGTAAACTTCAGAAATTACTACAAGCATGATTTGCCCAACATCATAAACATCAAATATCACTATCTTATCAGCATATAATTCCCATAACAATCCTCAAGTGGAAATAACAAGTATCCGTCGCAATTTAGGAAAAACTGAAAATGCAATAAGGAACACATAACCACATCTTGGATCATAAATTCTTCACATATTATACATCCTAATCATGATACTAAGTCCAATAATCATAGAACTTGAATAAAATCAGAAGAACAAACATCAAAATCACCAAGCATGCTAATATACACATAAAAGGCCGAGTTTCTCATTATCGTCACCTTTAAGCTTATTCCGGCAGATGATCCTCCTCAACCACGTAAGAGTCCACGTCGGGATCGTCCAAGCCCACGCCTACAACATAGAAAACGGGTTTTAAGCTCTTAAAACGAAATTAAGGCAAACAGGCCGTTTTTTTGAAGTTGATAAAACGAAAAATGAAAGTGATGGATGACTTGGAAATCGGACGAGGATTCCGAAAATGTACTTACTTTCGCGATTTGATGAACGGATGATGAAGAAAGCTTGAAAAGAAGGAAGGGTTTTATGGAGGTTTTGAGATGAAAGTTGTTACAGTGAAATGAAATGTTGAGGATGGGTTTGTCGACATAAGGGTTTATAAAGAGACAAGTGAGCTGTCCTTTCCGACTTGCTTAAATGGTTACGGATATTTAAAACGGTTATGGAGTTGAATACTTGAGTCGGATATTTAAACTATGCCAAGTTGTATTCGTCTTAAGAACTTAAGGTTCTTGAGACGGATCTGACTTATTTCATCAAGATTTCCGAATTAAATTATCAAAAAATATTATTTTATTACTTAAAATAATTACAACGCTTAAATTAGATTTTACGAAAATACGGGATGTTACAATCACCCCAACTTCAAAAAGTTTCGTCCTCGAAACTCGAACGGATATAAATCTATATACTATACCTCAATCGAACAAGAAGGGATGCGCAGCACGCATCGAAGCCTCAGTCTCCCAAGTCTGCTCCTCGACCTCGCCGCAACGCCATAGGATCTTCACCAAGGGCACCACCTTGCTCCTAAGCTTCCTCTCCTGTCGGTCAAGGATCTTCACCGGACGCTCCTCGAAAGCAAGACTCGGCTCCAGGTTCTCAATCTCTCTAGGCAAAACATGACTCGGGTCACTAATGTATCTGCGGAGCTGGGAACCGTGAAAAACGTTATGAACCTTGCCCAAACTAGGAGGCAAGTCCAAACGATAAGCTACGGCACCAATCTTCTTCGCGATCACAAAAGGTCCAATGTACTTAGGGCTCAGCTTGCCCTTAACGCCAAACCTTTTGACGCCCTTCATCGGAGACACCCTCAAAAGTACACTGTCACCCTCCTCGAACTCTAAGGGTCTACGACGGACATCTGCATAGGACTTCTGCCGGTCCTGAGCGGCTTTCATCCTATTCCTAATGAGCTGTACACGGTCAATGGTCTCAGCTAGCTGATCAGGTCCAAGGTCACGAACATCACTAGCCTGATCCCAACAAATAGGGCTACGGCACTTCCTACCGTAAAGAGCCTCGTACGGAGCCATACCAATGGAAGCATGATAACTGTTGTTGTAAGAAAACTCTACCAACGGCAAACTCTGCTCCCAAGAACTCTGAAAATCGAGGGCACAAGCGCGGAGCAAATCCTCAAGTGTCTGTATAGTCCTCTCGGACTGACCATCGGTCGCGGCATGAAAAGCAGTGCTCATCAACAAACGGCTACCCATAGCCTCCTGCAAGGCCTTCCAGAACCTAGAACAAAACCTCGGATCACGATCTGAAACTATCTCCCTCGGGACACCATGATATCGGACTATCTCAGCAATATAATGTTGGAAACTAAGTTCCACATTTTATACTCAAATCTAATATGAGTTTTGTTTCTTTAAGTTTAGTCATAAAAACTTAAATGGATCTTATGCATGCAAGATGATATCATAAGATGAGATTGTCCTTACATTGGTTTTAGAAGGTTTATACTCAATAATCACCTATTACTTGAGTCTTCAATACCGAAATCCTCTTGTAACGATCTAACAAAAATCGTCTCCTAAAGGTGCGTATCAAGGACCCGATCTCAAACTAATACTAATTTTGTTACTAGAAAATTAGTATAAGTATACTAGAAATATTAATAATATTACCCTTAATATTATTTAGTAATGGAAATAATTATTTCCTTAGTAAAAACTATTTTAGCTAAGAAATTATGAGAATGAGGTTTGTAGTGTGTTGGATGAACAAGCATCAAAAACTAACAACTAGTATGTCAAGTGAGTAGTGTGGTGTATTTAAGAGCAAAATATGCTCACTCATGTGAGCACATGGCCGGCCCTCTCACACAAAATAAGGCCAATGCATGGCTTCTTTCTCTTACACAAAAGCTCATGAGATGCCTTACACCTAAGGCTAGGCATGTAAGCTTTTATCATATGTGTAAGAGTAGTCTTACAATATCACAACAACACACTACCTCACTAACCCACATTGCACGGTTAAAAGAGTGCAAAATGGACTCCATTTTATCTTTGTCAATTGTGTTAATTTGTAACATGTCACACATGTTTCATAACACATGACCCAATTTGTTAATTGTGCAATTTTAACTATTAAAATTCATAATTTACAAATTTATTACATTTAAATAATTATACTAATAATTCGAAATTATTCTTGTACAAAAATGTAATGTCATAATTTAATTACAACTCCTTGTAATTTTATGATCAACCGTGTTCATTCTCAATTTAATCGTTTCCTAAACGAATAAATAAAAAAACGAGTAATAAAACAATTTTATTACTTTGACTTTAATTATTATTATAATCCCATTATAGAAATATTCGTCATATAAAATTATTTCCAAAATTTCTAGTTATTAATTAATTTGTATTCAATACAATATTAATTAATTATTCCATTGAGACGGAATTCCCTAAAGATATGACCTTAAGGGATCAACTGATCACCACCATCATATGACGATAATGTCAAACTCTAGACAGCCAATCATTATCGATAAATGTTGATCAGTCGACTTTAAAAGAGTAACACTCCCAGTTGTGTTTCATTCAAATGAGTTTTAATTACGTCAACACACTATTGTCGAGGACACTTCCTCCAACAATCTCCCACTTGTCCGAGACAAGTGTGTGTTACCAATTCTCTTGCCCTATTACTATCTCCCACTCAATGCATGGCGTCCTCTCAGGTCGTGCCGGCAATTGATTAAAATCTAGAGTGGTTTATCTCGATCTGGAGTTATAACTACTGACCGGAATTATCTACCATAGATACCTTCCGAGCGTGGCCACGCATTTCTAGTTATTATTCTCCTCGAGTGGCCTAGAGATATTTCTCAACCCTGACAAGGGGTGGACAATTCCTAATCGACTTATTCCTTCCGGCTGGCCATAGTCCATCATAACCCAAAATATGTCCTTATAAACCCCAGTTACGAAGGTGTTGGGACATAAATCAAAGCTAATCTGAAAACTATGCCACCTCAGAGAACAGTCATTAGTCCAAGAACTGACTCATGTGAAACACGATAGATGCTCCCGCCACGACCAGGCAGTCTTTTAATAAGAGTACGCCAGAGCTCTATCAGCGGTCATTAGCCCGGCAAATGTGTCTTAACATGTCTATGCCTAGGTGATCGATTAGTCATCCCGTATGACTCTATGGCAATTGAACTCGCCATCAATCGCATCACTCATCCGGTTGCATTGAGATGTCACCTCACTTAAGCAACTAGGGGCGAGGTCATGATAATTCAATTCACTTTAATGGGGTTCAACATGGTCTTACCATCCCATTTGAATTTTACTTGACCTTTCGTGAGTTATAAATAACTCAAACAATTAGTGGATTACACCATCCACGTGGTCAACCTTTGAACACCATTTAATTTACAATCAGCTTTAGGGTCTCTCGTTTACATCCCTTAAAATTGCAATTATCTTCATTTTGAGTAAACCAGGTTTACCACGGTTCGTGCGATCGTTCACTTTGCGGATCATATCCACACATTGATCCTTCCTCTAAAAGAGACAGGTCACTTTTATGACTAGCGAATAAGATTATGTGCATTGTGTAACTCCCAGCCACAGCAATGCCTTTACATAATTTGTGAACGTACACATTTTGTAGAATCTTGTGATGACTATGTAGTTAAAATACAAGTCATTGAGATGCATAGTCAATGAATGTAAGCCAAAGATTATCACAAATCTTTGCTTGGTTTCTTGGAACTTGAGTCGTTGCAAACCTTTTACCATGCGACTAAGTTATCTTCCAAGATCTTGAATTTGTCTTTCATCTTCATTGGAGAATACTTTGACAATTGATCAAGGTTTAATCATTGATTTAACACTTGCTCCAAGGGGTTGTCCTGCAAGCGGTGCGCATCCACTTTACACGATCGTACTAATGGCGGAAACATCAGCGAATTTAAACGTGCAAACAATAGTACTTAAGGTTCGATAAATTTCCATGATCCCATCATGGTTATACTATCTTCATCTCTATGAACAACCTTAACACTAACAAGATGTCTTTTATAATCTCAACTAAACATCCTATGTTCAATTAGATTTAATTCATATCAATATGTCATCTAGAACCAAAAACTCGTGTGCCTTTCATGAGTATCAATGCTTCATTTCAAACGAGCAATGAGTTGTTTTAGATAACGTTTACTCCCACTAAACTCTTGTTCTTGCCTGATTCTGAAGATTCCGAAGTCATACCCATGACTCAATAGCTTCAAATCCTGGAGCGAGAACTCCCACTGAACTTTACATTTAACCGTAAATCATAAAGCTCCCACTCAATTCAATGTTCCTTAACATTTAATGAATTGAAATGGTTGGGACTTCAACCATATGTGCTAATAGTCACATCCCTTTTCAAATACCCTTTTGAAAAGCGGTTATTGAGTTTACTGAATTCATTCTCAATGAATCACCTTACTACTTTCAACAAAGTTACCCTTAACTTTGTAGACTGCTGGCATCCATATGTCAACCCATGCTTCTCTTAATAAATCTCATTTATTAGCATGTATATCTTATAAATGCAGACATCCAAATGTCAGCTTATGCTTTTCTCAATAAATCTCATTTATTAGCATGTATATCTTATAAATTTCATGGATTTTAGAATTTGCATTGGCATATTTAGATCACCATCTGAATCCAAGAACCCCTTCTTGAGCCTTTGCAAAATCTCTTGAATAATTTTCTTCGAGTGTCCTCCCGTAGTTTCTATAAGAGTCTTTTCTTATGGTGTACAATTTCTGTGTGTGGGAACTTTCAGTTCCCCACTTTTATCTTATCTTGTACTGTACGAGGACTATATCATGGATCTTATCCATGTATAGAATTTTTCCTTACAAACTTCAAGAATTTATCCTTAAAGTATCCTCCAGGGCCGGGGCCGTTGGTATATAAGGCGTAGATATTTACCAAACCGTAGATCTTATCCACAACCTTTGGGTTTATCCACAACTTTTGGGATGATAAGCCGTAGAATCTTATCTACAGCCTAATCTACCTTTTACAACCATAAGGTGTAGATTTTCTTAAATCGTAGATCCCATCCACAACTTAATCTTCCTTCTTATCTTTCACATAACCAAAACACAATAAATCCTACTATTCACTAATAGATCAAATCCTTTGTGCTTGTCAAAATCATATGCTATTTGTGGCTTTTCAAATTTCTCCCACTCTATCTTTGTAATAATAATCCTATTTTATCACCAAAGATAGCTACTAAGGCCACAAGCAATGACTTTGATGTTGGTTTGTGTATCCTTATGGTTTATTACAGAAAATATTCAATTTAAAGCTTTAGATACTTTAGAATGATTTTGAAGTTGGTTTGTGTACCCTTATGACAACTTTTCCTCTTTAATTAAGTTCTTAACTTAATTTGATTTTGATTTGATTTGAATTGGGTATCCTATACCTATTCGGTTTCAATGGTCATACATTGAAATGTGACAATCAATTTTATTCTATGTTTAAGATTTGCAAGTGTTAAAACTTATTAAGAACATAAATATAAAACCAATAGTGACTTGGGTTGAAAACCAAGTCACCTCATTATCCAAAATACAACCAATTGTTTAAAGGATTAACATTTCCTCGTCCAACAAGGAAATAAAATACGGATTTTAAATTGTTCTTTCAACACTTGAAATAAAATAAGCAGGAAAAAACAAAGCTCCTTGATCATCCTGAGTGGAGCTACTCTTAGTTCCACTGATCCATTATGCTTGATTTTTCTTTCCCTTATTTTTGTTTCCATGCCCTAATTCAAGTAAGAAGAGCATTCATATCACAACTTGTATCATAATACGTTAGTTGAGATTAACACAAAATAGAGATAGTTGTCATACCAACTAGGAAGAATCTTCCCAGCTTTGAGATCGCTGAGATATCTGGAACAATTCCTCTTCTTATGTCCTTTATTATTACAATAAAAGCACCTGGCTCCTTGAGGAGCGCTCATGTTGGGATCTGATGTACTTGCCTCCGAAGACACATTCTTTAAACCTTTGGAAGGTTGCCTCCCCTTAGCCCTACCCTTCCTATTGAACTTTCCTTTGCCCTTAACATTTATGTAGAGCTCATCCTTAGGGGAACTAACATTTAGGTCCATATCCCTTTCTACTTGCACAATCATATTGTGCAGTTCATCGAGAGAAATGTCTTGGTTCCTTATGTTGAAATTCATCCGGAATTGTACATAAGTCTTCACCTTAGACAAGGAGTGGAGGATTCTGTCAATCACAAGTTCCTTAGGAATATCCACTTGATTCATCCTTAGGGTTTCTACATGCTCAATCATCTTGAGTACATGTGGGCTAACCTTTTGCCCCTCCTTAAGGTTGAAATCAAAGAAAGCCGATACTGCCCCATATTGGAGAATTCTCGAAGCCTTTGAGAACATTGTCAGAAGCGTGCAATAGATCTCATAAGCTGTGCCAATCTTTAGGGCAATCTTTTGGAGCTCCGACTCCATCGAGAGGATTAAAACATTTTTCAATTCCCAAGACTCCTTGTGATAAGAATCATAAGATCGTCTTGCCGCGGCGGTGGCATTTTCAGCAGGTTCGGGAGGTGATGCTTCAATAAGGAATTCGGTCTTACCGTCACCTTGTGCTGCCAACAACAGTTGGGCATCCCAATCGGCAAAGTTTGCCCCATTCTCTTTTAGCTTACAACGATCCGAGAAGGATTGTAACCATGAAGTGTTTGTAGTAGTGGAAGTAGTCATGATTGATATTGATACGAAGACTACAAAATTTTAAACATATGAAGAAATTAAATGCTAATCGTTTTAATTTTCATTTTAACTTGTAAACATATTTACTAAGTTGATGCATCTATAAAATGACCTCTATCCAATTTTATAAATGATTCCAAGACCCAAACCCATATTCCCGAAATCGTGAACCACTGGAACTCCGACCCAATGATATGGCTTGGTGGGTTAAAATAAACCGGTTCTACCCTAGAACTCTTGGTTGATGACAAATCATTATTTATTCATCTTTGCCCGGAACACATTGACCACTGGTCCTCTACACTTCCGTTGAGTACAAACCAAATTTCAAGTGCATCGGGATGCGATCCGCCCACTGGACTGAATCCATCCCATAGCCCCACTTATCCTACGTAATGGGGTTCGTACTGCCCACTGGACTAGCACCACCCCACGAAATAGAAGCTCATGGGTTCTACTATTTGGTAAGGCTAATTCTCAATTGTTTTGTTTAATATAGAGGTCTTGTCAATTTATTATCTATCTCCTTTAAGCGAATTAAATTGGTGAACTCGATAATTATAATTGACACGGTCGTTTTTAACGATCTAAACTAATATGCATGTTTATGGCGATTTGGCTATGCATGCAAACATATTAAAATGCAAAAATAAAAGCAATAAAGCAATAAAGCAATAAAATCCTAGTATGGCCTTCCTAGTAATAGAAAAAATTAATTAACTATTACAAATTCGGAAACCAACTCCTTGGTCCCTTGAACTTCATTGGCACGCCATCCAAGAAAACACCGTCTTGTCGGAACTCCTTTCCGTATGGCACCGTCTTTTGGATCTCCGGAATTACAATAAAATAATACAACTATTCTATTGTAAAACTGAAAATTTAAATTAAATTACAAACCCGTGATACGAGATCACATAAATTACAACCGAATCAATATTCCCTTACATTACGGGTAATATTGATTAAAACTAAGGCCATACTAAGAAAAATTACATAATTCCAAATTATATAAATAACATTCAAAATATGACATTCATATTAAATAAATTGCAATAATAAAATATGTATGCACATGCTCAATTTTTAATGCCAAATCGCCTTATGGGAGCAAATATCTCATATTTGTTTACGGTTTTTACGGATATGCGCGATTTTAACTATTAAAATCATCCAAAATTACATAAGCTCATTTATGTCCAAGTTAATCATCCTAACTTACTTTAGGAATCAATGTTTAGTCTCTACTAATATTTGATCATGATCTAACTTGATTTTGCATTATTGTTCATAAATTACTTGTATTTTCGGGAAAAATAAACAAAATATGGCCAAATGAGTCAATAAAATTCGAAATTTAAAATTCAAAAATTTTAAACTTTCTGGAAATTTTCTAAAATTTCAGAAATTATTAAAATGGTCTTTTGCAATTATTTATGGCTTATTTCTTAAATAAATCGTATAAAAGCCGTTTTTATGGTTTAAAATCCGATTTAAATTATAAAAACTTGCAATAAATTGCTATAAATTTTTAGTCATCCTAAAGTACATATTAGAATCTGAAAAAGACCAAAAATTACAGACCATACTCGAAATTTTATTTTTTTCCGACTCACAAATTACGATTATTAACTAATTAACTCATTAAAATTAATAATCATAAAAACAGAAACTTTTTGACATCTAACTTTTAGATCTGATGTTCCTATCATATAAGACATCTATGGGTAAAATTTCATGCCATAATATTAAGATTAACTATTTTTAACACAATAAGTCACTATTTGTCCGATTTTAACCATTAAAATCATAAATCATGCATCACTTGAGAATAAATTCCCAAAACTTACATACATACTGTAAATATTGCATGTGACATTGTGTAAAGTTTTTATGGCAAGATTCCAACTATAACTATTAAAGTCGAATTTAAGTCACTATTAATCCGATTTTTACTATAAAAATCATTAATCACGCAAAATAATTCCAATAATTTCGAAAATTCATACAGGAACTTTATATATTGCATGTGACTTCTCATAAAATTTTTAAGATTAAATTCGAAATATAACCATTAATACCCATTTTTGCTCATATTATGACTATTTATCTCATAAAATTCATAATCCATGCATATTAACTCCATTTCTTATGAAAAATCATATACAATATATTAAATATGCATGTGAGAACATATCAAAAAATCTCGGCCAGAAACTATTTTTAGCTATTTTTCCCATTAATTGTTGTTTAAAACCGATTTAAACTACAAAATATACAAATAAATATAAAAATGAACAATAAAAATCCATAAAATTATTTTTATGTCCTAAAACCATTTTAGAAACAGAAACTTTAACATGCAAAATTATTTTGTGATTTATCATAATAAACACAATAATTTCGAAATTTTCGAAATGTGTATGTTAAACCGATTTTAACATAAAACATGAATCCGATCATGCATGCAACAACCGTAATGCTCTGATACCAATTGTTGGAAACTAAGTTCCACATTTTATACTCAAATCTAATATGAGTTTTGTTTCTTTAAGTTTAGTCATAAAAACTTAAATGGATCTTATGCATGCAAGATGATATCATAAGATGAGATTGTCCTTACATTGGTTTTAGAAGGTTTATACTCAATAATCACCTATTACTTGAGTCTTCAATACCGAAATCCTCTTGTAACGATCTAACAAAAATCGTCTCCTAAAGGTGCGTATCAAGGACCCGATCTCAAACTAATACTAATTTTGTTACTAGAAAATTAGTATAAGTATACTAGAAATATTAATAATATTACCCTTAATATTATTTAGTAATGGAAATAATTATTTCCTTAGTAAAAACTATTTTAGCTAAGAAATTATGAGAATGAGGTTTGTAGTGTGTTGGATGAACAAGCATCAAAAACTAACAACTAGTATGTCAAGTGAGTAGTGTGGTGTATTTAAGAGCAAAATATGCTCACTCATGTGAGCACATGGCCGGCCCTCTCACACAAAATAAGGCCAATGCATGGCTTCTTTCTCTTACACAAAAGCTCATGAGATGCCTTACACCTAAGGCTAGGCATGTAAGCTTTTATCATATGTGTAAGAGTAGTCTTACAATATCACAACAACACACTACCTCACTAACCCACATTGCACGGTTAAAAGAGTGCAAAATGGACTCCATTTTATCTTTGTCAATTGTGTTAATTTGTAACATGTCACACATGTTTCATAACACATGACCCAATTTGTTAATTGTGCAATTTTAACTATTAAAATTCATAATTTACAAATTTATTACATTTAAATAATTATACTAATAATTCGAAATTATTCTTGTACAAAAATGTAATGTCATAATTTAATTACAACTCCTTGTAATTTTATGATCAACCGTGTTCATTCTCAATTTAATCGTTTCCTAAACGAATAAATAAAAAAACGAGTAATAAAACAATTTTATTACTTTGACTTTAATTATTATTATAATCCCATTATAGAAATATTCGTCATATAAAATTATTTCCAAAATTTCTAGTTATTAATTAATTTGTATTCAATACAATATTAATTAATTATTCCATTGAGACGGAATTCCCTAAAGATATGACCTTAAGGGATCAACTGATCACCACCATCATATGACGATAATGTCAAACTCTAGACAGCCAATCATTATCGATAAATGTTGATCAGTCGACTTTAAAAGAGTAACACTCCCAGTTGTGTTTCATTCAAATGAGTTTTAATTACGTCAACACACTATTGTCGAGGACACTTCCTCCAACATATAAGCCCTAGCTAAACGATCCATGTCCCATGTCTCTCTGATCGGCACGAATCTGGCACACTTAGTTAGACGATCAACAATAACCCAAATCGCATCTTTGCCTCCCACGGTCTTAGGCAAAGCAGTAACAAAGTCCATAGATATGCACTCCCACTTCCACTGAGGAACGGGAAGCGGCTGCAGCAAACCACCAGGTCTCCTATGCTCTATCTTGACTTGTTGACAAGTCAAGCACCTACTAACATAATCCAAGATCTCCTTCTTCATACCAGGCCACCAAAACATAAGTCTCAAATCCTTGTGCATCTTCTCTCCTCCTGGATGAACGGAATACGGTGACAAATGAGCCTCATCAAGAATCCTCTTCCTCAAATTTGGCACAACAGGAACATACATCCTACCACGGAACCTAAGGAAACCATCAGCATCAATTACCAAGTCAGGTGCAACACCACTCGAAATCTTAGCCTCGAACTTCTTGAAATCGGCATCTAAAGGCAAACTCTGGCGAATCTCCCAATATAAAGACGGCTCGGCAGTCATAGCAGATAACCAATCAAAACCACTACCCACCATCTCTAATCTCAGCTTCCGGAACTCGGAACACAACTCATCGGGCAATACTCTCATGGCACTCATTGAGTGAGAAGTCTTGCGGCTAAGCGCATCTGCAACTACATTGGCTTTTCCCTCATGATATAACAACTCGATGTCGTAATCTTTTACCAACTCTAGCCAACGTCTCTGTCTCATGTTAAGGTCTTTCTGAGTGAAAATGTACTTTAAGCTCTTATGATCGGTGAAAATGCGGCAATGAGATCCCATCAGGTAATGACGCCACATCTTCAAGGCATGAACAACTGCGGCGAACTCCAAATCATGTGTCGGATAGTTCACCTCATGAACTCTCAACTGTCTGGATGAATATGCTATCACCTTACCACTCTGCATCAGTACACATCCAAGTCCTAACATCGAAGCATCACAATACACATCAAAGTCCACTCCGATCTCTGGCAAAGCTAACACTGGGGCGGAGGTCAATCTGGTCTTCAACTCCTGGAAGGAATTCTCACACTTGTCGGTCCACACAAATTTGGCTTCTTTCTTCAGTAACTGAGTCATCGGGCGAGCCAATCTCGAAAAATCCTCAACGAATCTACGATAATAACCAGCCAAACCCAAAAAGCTACGGATCTCTCCAACATCCTTGGGACTCTCCCAATCAACCACAGCCTCTATCTTTGCGGGATCTACCATCACACCCTCGCTGGATATCACATGTCCTAAAAAGGCAACCTTCGAGAGCCAAAATTCACACTTTGAAAACTTTGCGAACCACTTCTGCTTGCGCAGAATCCCTAGAATCAATCGAAGATGCTCAGCATGTTCCTCATCGGTCTTCGAGTATATCAAGATGTCATCAATGAAAACCACTACACATGAGTCCAAATACTCACTGAAGGTACGGTTCATCTGATCCATAAAAATAGCCGGTGCATTAGTCAATCCAAAAGGCATGACTACAAACTCAAAATGTCCATATCTGGTACGAAAAGCAGTCTTCGCAATGTCAGCCTCTCTCACTGGAATCTGATGATAACCCGATCGAAGATCAATCTTAGAAAACCTCGAAGCACCTCTCAACTGATCAAACAAATCATCAATCCTAGGCAAAGGATATCTGTTCTTCACGGTCACTCGGTTCAACTCTCTATAGTCAATGCAAAGTCTCATGGAACCATCTTTCTTCTTAACGAACAAAACAGGAGCACCCCACGGAGAAGCACTAGGTCTAATGAAACCCTTCTCGATCATCTCTTCTAATTGCTGTTTCAACTCTTTCAACTCTGGCGGAGCCATACGGTAAGGAGCTTTGGAAATCGGTCCGGTACCTGGAACAAGCTCGATAGTAAACTCCACATCTCTCTCTGGCGGTATCCCTGGCAAGTCATCTGGGAACACATCTGGATACTCACAAACAATGGCTACATCTTCAAGCTTCGGTAGCGATGGTTTAGCAGCTGTAACAACACACAGGAAGGCTTGGCAACCCTTCCTAAGAAGATGAGAAGCTTTCATCGAAGAGATAACACGAACACCCCTTTGAGGGCGAGTTCCCCTATAGGAAACACGAACTCCTGAAGAACTCCTCAAGCAGATTTTCTGGTCGCGACACTCGAAGCGAGCATGGTATCGCGATAACCAATCCATACCGAGGATAATGTCAAACTCCTCGAGAGGAAATCTCAGTAAGTCCGCTGGAAATGTGGCTTGACCAATAACAATAGGAACATCCCTATGGGACGATGAGCAGGCAAATACGTCTCCAGAAGGTAAGGAAATAGAAGTCTCCTCAACCAATGAAGACTCAAGAGCTAGACGGTCGGCAAACTGAGTCGATATAAATGACAAAGAAGCTCCAGTATCGAATAAGATAAGGCACTCAGCGCCAAGAACAGAAAATATACCGGCAACAATGTCTGGATGAGCCTCTGCCTCAGCCCTAGTCATCACGAAGATCTTCCCCTTCGGCTTTCCTCCTCTGGTCGCTGCAGCAGCAGTGGCAGTCTTGCCAAGAACAGTATTTTTCTCAGGACAATCAAAGGATCTATGCCCATATCCATTACAAGTATAGCACTTATAGGCATTCTTGAAGCAATCAAACCCTGGATGAAGCGGTTTACCACAACGGCGGCAAACGGTAGAAGCAGTGTCGGTGTGAAATGTGGTCTTGGGAATCGGAGCAGTGAACCTCTCGAATCGCTTCTTCGGAGCAGAAGGCGAAGAAGCAGCAGGAACAAAAGGTCTCTTCCCCTGGTACACTGATCTCTGGTGAGAAGTGAAACTGGAAGTAGCGGCACGGGTCTCAGCATCAATGGCACGAATAGAGCTCTCGGCCCAAATGGCATCGTCATACACCTCCACAAAAGAAGTAGAGTCACGACGAACCATACTCTCAATCCTCGGCCCTAGCTTCCCTCGGTAGAAATACACTCTCTCAGCCTCATCACGAACAAATCTCGATGCAAAGTGAGCTAACTGGTTGAACTTGTCAGTAAACTCCTGAACGGTCATCTTGCCTTGCTTCAAATCCATAAATTCTTTCAACCTCTGCGATCTCAACTCTTTGGGATAGAACCTCGCCTCGAGCCTGTCTTTGAAAGCCTCCCAATCAAACATCGGGTCAAGAATAGCGGTAGGTCCAGTCAATGCCCACCAACGGTCAGCCTCCAATGTCAGGAAGTGAGCGGCTAAACGCACTCTATCCTCCCTAACGACTGAGTATAAGGTGAAGCTCTTTTCCATCTCTCTAAACCACTCTGTGAGGGCTACTGGATCAGCCTCGCCTCCATAGGTCCTAACATGGCTTCGGGACATCTGAGAGGCAATCCAGGAAAAGCTACCCGGACGATTAGTCTCGCCGCCCGGCGGTGGAGGAGGTGGAACATTCTCGGCTTGCTGTTTCTGAGTCTCAAGCAAATGCTGAATTGCTTGCAGTACGATGTTATCAGCAGCTCTAGGTCTCACCATCCTTCAAAAGAGAAAATAAGGATTAGCTTAGCAACTAGCAATCACAAATAGACTACAAAATAAGTCCTTAGATCTACCCATCTCTCATTCATTATTTGTTTATTTGGTCGAGTTAAGGTTGGGGTCACATGAGTGCGTCGGGAGCAATAATGCTCTGATACCAACTGTAAAACCCCTCGCGAAAGCGGAAATATAAACACATAAAAGTACCAAAAATGCAGCGGAATTAAAACTTTTTAAAAGATAAAACAACATGCGAGAAGTCTTAAACTGAAACAGAAACCGAAATAGATATGTAACAGTTCTAAGTACGGAAATGAAATATATACAACAGCCGGGGATGGAACATCCCTACCGGCACCAAAAACAAAAGTAACAACTACGAGTCCAGCTAAACGATATAAGGTAAGTCAATGATGACAGCAGGATCATCACTCGCTAGCTCTCGTGAACCCCGATCTCCAACCAGCATGTACCTACATACATGAAAACATGTACGCCACAATCAGTGGGGAGTGACTAGAGTTCTCCTAGCCACCTTTTGTGACAACACGTAACATATAAAACAATACAGAATACTCCAACATATATCAACATGTGAAGCATAAACAACACATCATCTGATCTCTTACTAACATGCGATTACAATGCACGGCTCTCAACCAACTTCATAAACAAATAGGAAGGAGAGCCGGTTTCCCTACTGGTTACCCACTCGGGGGGTCTTTCAATCCAATTATTTATGAAACCGAACTAAGAGTCATCCAATGCCTTGGATGATTTAACCACAAATCATATAACAACGATAACATACTATGCATATCTGACACTGTACCATCATCAAGGCAAGCAGATATAAAACAGCAAGTACAAAGGTTCAGAGGCGACATCTTAACGCATAACCTAGGTACTAAATCATACAGCAAGTATAAAGGTTCAGAGGCGACATCTTAACGCATAACCTAGATACCAAGTTCACTATATCAAGCAAGGACTCAGAGGCGAAAACTCAACGCATGGACCGGCTTTCACAGAACACTAGACTCAGAGGCGAAAACTCAACGCATGGACCAGCATTCAATTCACTATCACAAGTAAGGAACTCAGAGGCGAAAACTCAACGCATGGACCCCTACTACATTACAAGATACTAGACTCAGAGGCGAAAACTCAACGCATGTTCTAGCACCAAACACCTGCACTCTGGGTAAGGTATGACAACCTGACTGCCCCGTCGTGCAGTTGCTCTACTCGTCAGACTCAGAGGCGAAAACTCAACGCATGTTCCGACGCGATCACTCATACATATCTGGACTCAGAGGCGAAAACTCAACGCATGTCCCAGACACGACAAACAAACATGTATAGAACTCAGAGGCGAAAACTCAACGCATGGCTCCATACACGACAAGCAAACACATATAGGGCTCAGAGGCGACATCTTAACGCATACCCCTATACATGACAAACAACCTACGTATTAAGTTCAGAGGCGACATCTTAACGCATAACTTAATACGCATCAAAACAATATCATCAAAGTCTATGAACTAAACCGTAGTTCTACCTTTAACTTCTAATCAACACTTAATTGACCTCGAGAACTAAGATGAGGGAGAGCCGGTTTCCCTTTCGGTTGCCCGACCGGGGGGTCTCTATCCTTACTCTATTCCCGAACCCAATATAATGTTGTCCACCCTCCGGGGACCTCAAATACATGTCAAAGGTACACAAAACAAGTTTCAAGTAAAACCGATAAACCGTTTGAAAGTTACGATCGAATTACGAAAAACCAAAAATAGCTTACAGGGGTCCCCAGCCGGTCGGCAGGCAGCCGGTCGGCCGGCTGGTGACCATCCCAGTCTTTCTTCTTTGCTTTTGAAAACCAAAACACAAAAGAGGGTCCCCAGCCGGTCGGCAGGCAGCCGGTCGGCCGGCTGGGAGAACCTTCCCCTTAGCCTTCACAAATTCGTAACCCAAAATCCCAAATGCACTCCCAGCCGGCTGGCAGGCGGCCGGTCTGCCGGCTGGGATCCCTTTCTACTTAAGGTCTTCGCAAAACACGAACAACAAAAATGACCACCAGCCGGTCGGCAGGCAGCCGGTCGGCCGGCTGGCAGTCCTAAGGCCAAACTTCCAAAAATTCGAAAATACAATATACACTCTCCCAGCCGGTCGACCGGCTCAGAGAGCCTGTTACCGAAAACGCAACTTTCCAACATCACAAAACTTCACAAATCGACATGTAAACTTCAGAAATTACTACAAGCATGATTTGCCCAACATCATAAACATCAAATATCACTATCTTATCAGCATATAATTCCCATAACAATCCTCAAGTGGAAATAACAAGTATCCGTCGCAATTTAGGAAAAACTGAAAATGCAATAAGGAACACATAACCACATCTTGGATCATAAATTCTTCACATATTATACATCCTAATCATGATACTAAGTCCAATAATCATAGAACTTGAATAAAATCAGAAGAACAAACATCAAAATCACCAAGCATGCTAATATACACATAAAAGGCCGAGTTTCTCATTATCGTCACCTTTAAGCTTATTCCGGCAGATGATCCTCCTCAACCACGTAAGAGTCCACGTCGGGATCGTCCAAGCCCACGCCTACAACATAGAAAACGGGTTTTAAGCTCTTAAAACGAAATTAAGGCAAACAGGCCGTTTTTTTGAAGTTGATAAAACGAAAAATGAAAGTGATGGATGACTTGGAAATCGGACGAGGATTCCGAAAATGTACTTACTTTCGCGATTTGATGAACGGATGATGAAGAAAGCTTGAAAAGAAGGAAGGGTTTTATGGAGGTTTTGAGATGAAAGTTGTTACAGTGAAATGAAATGTTGAGGATGGGTTTGTCGACATAAGGGTTTATAAAGAGACAAGTGAGCTGTCCTTTCCGACTTGCTTAAATGGTTACGGATATTTAAAACGGTTATGGAGTTGAATACTTGAGTCGGATATTTAAACTATGCCAAGTTGTATTCGTCTTAAGAACTTAAGGTTCTTGAGACGGATCTGACTTATTTCATCAAGATTTCCGAATTAAATTATCAAAATATTATTTTATTACTTAAAATAATTAAAACGCTTAAATTAGATTTTACGAAAATACGGGATGTTACATCCGTCACAAGCACCGTTTCCTCTCACAAAATATCCGCTTTTTTTCTCTCTGCAACACTAATATATGAGATAATAAGCGCAAAGCTGCAAACCTTAGTATTTTCTCAACATATTATGTTATTATATTGTTTTGGTAAAAAATATTACGTGGTTTTATATACGAATTTATTATACGGAGTATATGATAGAATTGTAGCGTGAACTTTACGAAATAGCTCTACAGATATATCGATAATGTGAATTGAAAATAAGATTTACAAATATGTACATTCTCTCTGATAAAATTATATCACAGGCCGCGATTTTAAATTTATAAATGTAGAAACAAGGCTCTAAAATTTAATTAAACAAATAATCGATTTAATATTGTTTGGAATTTAGAATGTTATAACGTTAGCTAACTAAGATATTAAAATTATATAAATTTTGTTGTAATGTAATAATATTTTAGAGATACGTCATTACTAAGAACATTAGAGGAAAAGATTATTTCATATACAGGTTTAAACGTTTGAAACGTGGGAACGGTACTAACAAACAATTCAAAATCTAAAAATAGATTTCGTTTCGACAAAGTACATCCAAACCCCACCCCCACCCCCACCCCACCCCCCCACCCACACACACACCCCTCCCCTCTTTAGCACTTACTTTCAGCTTATTTAAGTTCAGTTTAACCTCATTCAATTAAGTTTCATTATTACGTTTAATTTAGCTCATCTTGTCATAATTTAAAACTTAATTCAGTTCAGCTTTACTCTTTCAATAAAAAATGCAGGGTCTTATTTGACTTCTTTTCAGCTAAATACTTACTTCAGTTCCACTTCGGCTTGATTTAGTATTCAACTATTTTCAACCGAAAAGAATAGTAATCTTACTTTAGTTCAACTCTGTTCAGTTTACTCTATGCAGTTCAGTATAATTTTATTCTCCATTAAATAGTTTAGTTCAACTATTTAAAAAATTGTCACCCTTATTTTCTTTTTGTTAGTACTTAGTGTCTATTGCTAGACATAAGAAAAATTAAATGAAAGGATATTATTTCTAGGCCCGTGCATCGCACGGGCATTAAATCTAGTATATATACTTAAAAGAAGAACTTTTAAAGTGATTTCATTGGTTATTACTTCCGAGCGATTTCATTGGCTATTATTTTTGTTGAATAAATAAGAGTTTTTTGTCAGATAACACCTAACATTTATACTGTCTGTAGAAATAGTACCTAAAGTTATTTTTTTTGCCCAACAACACCTAACATTTTCTGTCTTTTGTCTAATAACACCAAAATCAGTTTTCCGTCAAAAAAAGTCAAGATTCCGTCTTGATTAACGGTAAAATTGATTTGACGCTTCTTTCTTTTCCCCTGACGCATTTCATTACCCTCTTCATCATCATTTTTTAAACTGAATTTCCCCTTTTGCTAATTTTCCTTCAATTAAACTTAATTTTTCTCCAATTAAATTCTTATGTAACCTTGCCTTAGTTATTTAATTCCTCAATTTTTAAATTAAAACCTCAAATTGGGCTTACTTTGTCCAGTTTTCTCCTTTCCCCACCACCTTTTCAACCCAATGTCTTCTTCAAGCTCATCCTCAAACTCAACAAAGCGAGATGCAATTGTCGCATTCCAGTAGCTGAAAAAACATCATGGATACATCAAAATCTGGGTAGGAGATTCATGGTCTGCAAGTTTAACAATGTAGAGACGGGTTTGCTTGGGTGTTGTTTTTTTAGGCGGATTGACTTATTGAATGAAAATAAGTCACTTAAGAATAAGATTCATTGTCAACACTTGAACAACGCATCAGTTAGTGGAAAAGAAAGAATGAAGAAATAAGGTCAAATCAATTTCACTGTTAGTCAAGACGGAATCTCGACTTTTTTTGACGGAAAATCGACTTTGGTGTTATTTGACAAAAAACAGAAAATGTTAGGTGTTGTTGGGCAAAAAAAATAACTTTAGGTACTATTTGTACGGACAATATAAATGTTAGGTGCTATCTGACAAAAAACTCAATAAATAAACTATATATATAAATAAAAAGATAATTAAGACAGTATACTACCATCAGAATTTTAAAATGGTAAATTAAAAGATAATTAATATCTATCTATTTTAAAAAAAAAGTTTTTTTTAAAAATTATAGAGTCCCCACCTCTCACAAAACACCTCAATTATAATAACTTTTTTTGTTTATAACATTATATAGCTAAAGCTATCTAATTGTTTAAACGTAGGCCAGCAATTTACGATACTAATTTGGAAATTGTCTTATACTTAATGACTACTTATTACGTCCTTTCCAAATTCCAACTCATTTTGTATATTTTAGTTGCGTTTAATGTGTGTATATATTATATATATAGTGTCTGACAACACGTTGTGGGTATATAATTATTCTTCATGAATTCACGACTTGGGAATCTGTTTTAACAATGTTCATTAATCAATAATTTAATGTGTTAAATACATAATAATTACCACTTTACATTATATTGTTTTTGTTTTTCTTAGTTTTGTTTTCAAATGTTGTTTATAACCTTATCTATGTCGTTTCTTTGAATCTTAATGTTTACATTGTGTTTAAATCTTATTGTAGCATTAAGTCTATGGATATGTTGTTTTTGCTTTGAACTCGGTTGTTTTCTAATTCTTTACTTCATTGTATGTGTAGGTTAACATACATTGCTCCGTATGATTTTGATGGAGATATTACTATCAATATATTATTCTGGTAGGTGTTGCTTTTAATTAAGCAGAAATTCTTGCTTAAGATGGATTAAAATAAGACGGATTAAATGTCACCAGCTTTTTAATAGAATTTAACCACTTAATAACAAAATGATGGTAAGCCTGGAAATGATGGTAACATTTTATCAAAAAATGGTAACATTTTATTGTAAAATGACTACATTTAGTCCGTCTTATTTCAGACAGCAAATTAATCCGTCTAAAATAAGAATTTGCGTTGGTAATAAAATATGAGTTGGATAATTATTGTTTATAAAGCGATTACATTGGATATTACTTTGGTTAAATAATTAATTATATAAATAAAAAGATAATTATAGTTATTGTTTTTAGAGCGATTACATTGGAAATTACTTTGGTTAAATAAATTAATTATATAAATAAAAAGATAATTAAATAGTAATAAAATATCGTTTGGATAATTATTGAATTAGTTAACAAAATAATTGATTTCATTGGCTATTGTTTTAGAGCAATTTCATTGGCTATACCTGAGATGGCTTGATCGAGAACAGTGACTTCTCGATTGAGGGAACGACGACCTTCGATCTTCCTTCTTCTCGATCGAGAAGCAAACTCCTCGATTGATCACTTCGTCTTCTCGATCGAGGAGTTAACCCCACGATCGATCTCTTCTTCTTCTCGATCGAGGATTAAACCCCTCGATCGATCACTTCTTCTCCCATATTTACTCGATCGAGAGAATTAATCCTCTCGGTCGAGTACTTTTCAGCTGGCACACACTTTGATGAGTTTCTGTTTGGTACGGCTTATTCATACCTGCAAAAAGCATATTAAAAACATCCCAAAAGCATTTTGTCCGAGTCATCAAAAACAGTTCAAACTAACTACTATCGTCTAACTACGGATGTCCTATCAAAACAATTCAACAAGTCTAAAAACGTAAATCCATAAAAAATTATCCTATTTACAAATTGCACGGGGTTGCAAACCCGGCTAAACTTCCATCAAATCATTTTGGCCATTGCTGTGACGAACATGCTTCACCTTTATTGGTCCTCACCTTCCTACGCCACGCCGGTGGTTCATTTTCCGCCTTCCGCTCTTCTTTGTATTCTCTGAACAATTCCGCCACACTTTTCTCTTTTTCCGTACTTGGCTCGATTGCAAAGTTTCCCCAACCTGGCCCTGTATATTTAAAAACAGAAATACGTACCTTTCTCTTGCTCTCATTACGAGGCAAAGGCGTTAGTGGGGTCGGAAGAGTAACAACATGTGGGGGTTCATCAACAATCATAGAGTCGGTAGACGGTGTCACATTAATGGGAGTGGAATCGGATTCTACGGCATGTAGGACATTGCACTCTAATATGCGCATTGGCCCCTTGTGGGTTGCGGGTTTAGTGAAAACAAGCTCCTCACCCCCAAACTCTAAGGGTGTGTTTGGATTAAGAGAAATGGAGGGACGGGGAGGGGAGGGAAAGGGAGGGATTCAATTTCTATTGTTTGGTTACAATATATGGAAAGAGGGAAATGGAAGGGGAGGGAAATGGGAGGATTCAATTTCCCCCCATTAGACCAAACTATATTCTCTTCATTGTTGGCAAGATTTGGAAGGAAAACTATCCAAACAACCCCTCTTCATTCCCCTCCCTTTCCTTTCTTTCCCTTTCCCTTCCCTCCATTCCCCTCCCCTCCCTTTCCCTCCCAATTTGTTATCCAAACACACCCTAAAGGTCAAAGTACGCAACCCAACATCGACGATAGCTTGGGCTGTGTGCAAAAACGGTCGGCCAAGAATTATAGGTGTATATGAATCCTCAGGAATGTTAAGTATGACAAAATCAACCGGTATAAAGAACCGCCCAACCTTAACTGGTATGTCCTCTAAAATTCTTAGAGGTCTAGCCATTGATCTGTCGGCCATTTGAACGGACATGCTCGTATAATGAAACTAATGAAAACCCAACTTCCTAGACAAGGACAACGGCATGACGCTAATACTAGCGCCCAAATCACATAAGGCTCTGTCGATAAAATGAAGTCCTATATGGCATAGAATGGAAAAACTACCCGGGTCGGATAGTTTAATTGGGGTTCGGTACTGAAGATGTGCGGAGCACCCTTCAGTAAAGGCAACGGTCTCAATTTCATTAATTGTACGCTTATGTAACAAAATATCCTTCATAAACTTGAGGTAGGACGGTACCTTTTTCACCAAGTCTTGAAACGGGATATGAACGTTTAGGCCTTTGACGAGTTGACCGAATCTGGCGAATTCCGGTTCTGTCTTCCTTTCTTTTCTTAAACGTCCTAGAAATGGAGCTTGCACATTAGAATTTGCCTTTTGCGTATCACAAATCAGTTCGTTGTCCAGCATTCTTTGATTGGGTCCTCTCGATCGAGCACTTTTAGGCTTCATTTCGCTCGATCGACTGGTTTCTGCAGCAGATTTGCTCGATCGACCTTCGAACGTTCTCGATCGAGCATCTTTTTCCTCAACAGTGTTCGATCGAACACTTTCATAATTCATATCACTCGATCTAGGATGTTGTGGCTCTCGATCAAGCAGTTCTTCAGAAGTTCCTCTCGATCGAGAGTCTGAAACCTCTCGATCGAACTCTTCAACAACACTTCCAGCTTCTTTCACGACTTCTTTTCCTGAAACATCAACAACAACAGTACGATCAGCAATTTTTTCATTGGAATACGTGTTTCCATACCTGAAGGTCACCATATTCAGGGTTTCCTTCCTCTTCTCAGATTGGGAGGGCAAATGTCCCGGCTGCCTTGCGGACTGGTTGGTAGCAAGTTGAGCTATTTGCGACTCAAGCATTTTAATTGTTGCGTTATTTGCTTGGTCGGACTTTGCCATCTGCGTGGCCAATGATTGAATCATGGTCTTCAACTCACCAACCTCGGACACCCCTCCGGTTGAGGAACTCCCATGTTGAGGATTAGAAAATTGTGGGGCCCTCGAAAACTATTGTTTGTGTGGTGGCACGTATGGTTGTTGTTGTTGTTGCGGAGGTGGGGACGGGTTAAGGACATTTTGACTGGTCAACCTCAGATTGGGGTGGACGTACCCGTCGTTATACCCTCCTTGTCGGTATTGTTGGAAGGAATAAACTTGCTCCCTATCCGCGAAGCAATTAACAACACCGTGACCTTGTTCGCCACACCTTTCACATAGAATAACCTCTTCTCTTTGTAAGACATGAACCGTTTGACGGTTCCCGACACCTTCACTCTCCAACCTCTCAATTTTTGCAAAAAGCTTGTCAAATTTTGCCTCTAAACCCTCAGTTTCAATGTGGCAACGGTTCTAGTACCACTCCTAGGGTTACCATACGCGGATGTATATGTGGCCATTTCCTCTATCAAGCTCCAACTATTGTCATCATCCACCTCTCGTTGGAACCTCCCGTTTGCTGCCGAATCAAGAATGGCTCGGTGATCATCGTACAAACCATTATAGAATTGGTTGTAAATGAACCATGGTTCGAAACCATGGTGGGGAACGGCTCTTACATAACCCTTAAACCGATCCCATGCCTCAGTCAGGTTTTCGGATGGTTTTTGTTTGAAATTTGTTATTTGAGTTCGTAGGGCATTTGTTCGTTGGGGTGGAAAGTATTTTTTTGTAGAAGGCTAGGGCTAAGGAAGTCCAATCTGTGATTCCAGCTGCCTCCCTATCCAAATCCGACAACCACTCCCTAGCATTGTCGGTTAGAGAAAATAGGAAAAGGGCTTCTTTGATTTTATCTTGGGTTACCCCCTATTAGCCGGAATGGAGGAGCAATAATCAGCGAATCGCTGCATATGTTTCCTAGGATCCTCTCCCGCAGCCCCTCTATACTGGTTCATCTCCACTATATTGATGTAGGAAAGTCGGAAATCAAAGGTTTGACCGCCCTCATCTGTGGCTATGCTAAATCCCTTAGGAATGAACTCAGCTGTGGGCTCAGAGTGACTGGCTATATTAGGCATTTTTGGTTGCAGGTTAGGTTCGAAAGTGGAAATTTCCTAAAAGAAATCGGTGTTGTAATACCCCGTAGCTTCATAGTTCGTGATAATGAGTTCACTTATGTTAATTGTCTTATTATGGTGTTTTAGGTTTCGAGCCTATATAAGTATGTGATATAGGTTTTAAGCACGGTGATATATGTGTGTGGTTGAACTTCGGGACGAAGTTCATTTTAAGGGGGGAAGACTGTAATACCTCGTAATTTTATTATAATAGTTGGTAATTATTTTACGGGTGATAGTACTTGAACGTTTATATTCGATAATTAAATTATCGAATGCGTGTTTTATTGTAATAACCCGTACTTTTATTAATATATTTGTAGTTATAGTTAACGTGTCGATGATAATTAATCATCGTTAGTAGATGGTAAGCTTTTGTATAATGGCATAATTGTATGGTTTTTAGCCTTGGTGAGACTCGAAGTGGGGACCTAGGCTACCTCAGCTTGCTAATATAATAAGTTGCTAGTGGGGCTCGAACCCAGGACCTGTGGTAGCTCGACCTTGGGCCTCGAATTGTGTGAGGAACAAAACAGCCCAATATAATGCTGAGAACAAAACATGATGATGCCGCCATATATAAGCACTGGTTTCTACCCTAACCCTAACCTAAATTCGAATCCGACGACACATAGACCTAGCCGACACTTCAGAGAGGAAGAGGGAGTCGCTCACGGTGGTTGTAGGCTGGCGTGGGGTGGTTCGTTTTGGCCGTAAAACTGGTATGCTCACCACAACACTGTTAATTCCTGTTCACGTTGTAGTTTTCATCGCATGTTTAGAAGGGTTTAAAACTTGTTAATCTTGGTTGTTTTTGCATATTATTGTAGTATATGTCATGTAATGAACGTATGTAGCCCATCAATGGGGTATCGTTGGCTGTCTGGGTCCACCGTGGAGGGTGGTTAACAAGGGGTCAGCAGGTGTTTGTGTTAATGCGTTTAATAGGGAGTTTCTGTATGTATATCTTTAATATTTTTTAGATGGGTTGTCGTGTTTAATTGTTATGGGTCTTCGAGTAGTGAGTCAGGCGGTGGTAGGGTGATGCGAGTGGTGGTAGTTACGGTGGTTAGTGGTGGTTGGTTATGGCGGAAACAGGGAGTTTGTCAGGGGGGCTCGAAAGGGGTTATCAGGCAGTCTGTTTGCTTTGGGTTGTCGGGGGCTGTTTGAGTGGTGTCACTGTCGACTAGGCGGAGGTCTAGGCGGTGGTACCATGGGGTTGAAAGCGCCGGGTGTTAGTGGTGGCGTCTGTGGTGGGTCTGGTCGGTGTCAGGCGTCAGTGGCGGTTGCAGGGGCGTTTTCGCGAGGGCTGTTGTGAGGTTTGCGGGCAGTGGGGTGTGAACCAGGTCTGATGATGACCCTGGTTCAACCCGCCGGTTGGGGTCGATGGGTTGGTGGTTGTCGGTGGTAGGAGAGGGTGTTGTGGGGGTTGTGTGTGGTGGTCGTCGGTGAGGATAGCGGTGTTAGGGTGGCTGCTTTGTCGTGTCAATAAGTGGGTCGTGCGTGGGTCTTGTGACGGTCAAGTGTTGTTGTTTTCCTTATTATTATTATTATTATTATTATTATTATTATTACTAATGTTATAATTAGTGTTTAAATATTAAAACTAGTTATTGTTGTTAATTAGTGATATGATTTTAATGGCATGATAAGAATGTTTTGATATTATTATTGTTGTTATTACTTATGGTTAATATTATTGTCAATGAGCATGGTGGTTATTATTAATTACCTATATTGTTGTTGTCTTGATATAGTAATATTTGGTTATTTGAAATCGTGCTATATTTAGTAAGTTTGAATATAGTGAGTTTATATTGACTAATGAGGATTGATAGGAGTAAGGAGAACATATTAATTGGTATGTATATAAGTATGTTGGTATGTATATTTAGAGTGTGGTGGTATGGTTAGAAATTGATGTTAAGTACTATTTATAGGAACTGAGTTCGAGGTGGAATATTTCTAGCAGCTGTTCGGTTGTCATTCTGCAATTTGAGGTAGGGGATACATATATCTGTGGTTGCGTTACTGACATGACGTATATGTGCTACTTATTATAAGATCGTTATAACTGATTGTGAATGTATTTTGGATTGTGATTATTGTCGATTATTGTGGAGAACGGGATTTGTGAAATGGGTCTTGTGATATGGGACTTGTGATATGGCCATGGAAGGTGCGGTGTGATGGGAGGTGTGGTGTGATGTAAGGTGTGGTGTGATGGAGGTGATGTGGTGGATTGAATGATATGGAGATGGAGGAAGGTGCAGTTCTGTTGTGTTTATGTTTTATCTGTTTTATCTACTCAACCTCGTGAATGACCCTGTGTATTCGTGTGACACCTACGATGATCCGGAATGGGGAGTAGATTCTACAGGATGGAGACAGTTGAGCTAGGAGCTGGGACGGAAATGTGAGTTGCAGATTTGGGACCGACTTAGAACTATATCACATATAGAGTAGTCATCAGTTGTATTTTTATTTCGTTGTGTAGTTTCTGTAATATCAAAGTTTAAATTTTATTTGTTCTATATAAAGTACTTTGTATTGTTTTACTTTGTTATTCACTACCTCGGACATCCCGAGATGGTAACAACTCTATTTATTCGAGAATGTCTTGCTAAAGGCTCTTGAATAAATGGGGGTGTTACAGGTTTTCTCTTGGTCGAGGGTACTCAAGTCTTCCTCCCGACGGATTCTCTCTAGTTCTCTCCTTCTTCGTAAGAATAATCTCTCGGGTTCAGGATCGGGTTGCACCAATTCTCCCCTTTGAGACCTGCGCATACAAACTGAAAGAAACGATTAGAACGGTCTTAAGGAATTAAAATTCCCTACGACAAAAATAGATAAAAACAAAAATAGAAAACAGCGTTGCTTCCCCGGCAATGGCACCAATATTTGATGCCCGTCGTTGTAGGCACCAAAAATAAACCTAATACACGACTAACATACGCTAGTTGTAAATAAGGTCAGTCTCCACAGGGAAGCGAACTTGTTAACTATCGGTTTCTACCCATTGGTCACAATTTGGGTGTAACACCCCGATATTTTCCGTATTGTAAATTTAAAGATTTAATTGAATTTCAAGAATAATTTATATTTTATTAAATTTCGTAAATATCTTTTTGTAATAAGAATATTTCGTTTTAAAGCTTTTTAGTTTCAATTTATGTTTCGAGTTTTATAAATCTAAGTTTCGGTTTTTATTTTCGAGAAATGACATGTATGGCGGATAATTTCATGAGTTATGAGTTATTTGCATATTTGGTTTCGTCTCGAATGATAATAGACTTGAGATGTTATTTCCGCCTTAGTTAGCCAATCCGAGTCCATCCCGACTCATTAAATGAATCCCGAGTCTTTCCCGACTCAAAACTCCCATATACTCCTAGTATTGTGTTCATTCCTCACAACTCATTTACTCCCTTCATCCTTTTCGACAAACACCAAAAACCCTTCACCATTGTTGGTGTTCCTCAAGAAACACAAATCCGCCTCTACCGCCTTCGTTCCTTGCTCAAATTCCGAGTTCTTTGTAGGTATGTTCTCCTTTTCTTCTTCTCCATCTTTTCATGTCTTTAAAAGTTATTATGGTTGAGCTTTCGGAAAAACCCCTTTTTTCTAGGGTTTGTTTGTGATACGTTTTTCTTCTTGTTCTTGAGCGAGAATGGATGTATGGACTTCAATGAAGGATTCTTTGAAGATTTGAAGAGCTTTAAAGGTAACTTTGAGAGGCTACTCGACTTTAAGTCAAAAATGGATTGTGTGTGGTTGTGGTTGTTTAATTTCTGAAATTATGAGCATTGTGTTGATTGATTTCTGAAATTGGGAAGTATTGAGTTATTTAGTTATCTTCTAATCGATTGAAATGAGATTCATGGTTGATTTGGTGGTATTGAATGATAAATGCCGCTTGTAGTTAATGGGTAAGTTAGTATCCGTCACATGCTTAGTTCGTCTCATCAATATAATGATTTTCCAATTGATTTAATCCGTGTTTGGGTTGATAAATGTTGCTTGTTATCGTTTAGTTACGAGTACATGTTGTCATATATACGAGAATGAATAGCGTTACGTGTTGGGTATATTGCATAGTAACTATCTAGCATTGTCGAATAAGGAACCAAGGAGCGAGCTCACGGACTGAGCACGGCTGGGCAGCAGCCCGTGGGAACCGCAGGCTGCGGCCACCCACGCAGGCCTGCGGCCTGGCCATGCGCAGGCTGCGGTATTTAGCGAAGGCTGCGTTTTAGTCTGACAGCAGCACCTTCGAAAGGCCATATCTCTCTCGTTTCTTATCCAAATAAGGCGTGTGACCTATCGTTGGAAAGCTAAGATCACAAGCTTTCACCTCCACTTGGCCTTGCATCAATAGGAGCTCTAGAACTCGAGATATAGTCGTTTGAAGTTGACCCTTGTGAAACCGAGTTTCCAATTCTTCATTTTGGCTCTTGTTTGTGTATGCCAAGGCTTCAATTCTTCCTTTTTGCTTGCTTCTCTTTACTTTGCACTTATTCCCTTGGTTAAGCTTTGCCTCTCCTTCTCCTCCTTGATATATGAATATATTATATGAGTTTCGTAAATTATACTTCCGTTAGCCTCATGTTAATCGACCATATGCTTAGTAATAAAAAGCTACTCATCGATTCGTCGCTTGTTCGGACCTTGTTTAAGCATGTTAAATCTTTATAAAACTTATGTTAGGAAGCATATATATATATATATATATATATATATATATATATGTATGATTCGGGAATTGAATTTCGTCATTCGTCTATTGTTTAATTCATATGTTTACGATCATTAACTTGTCTTTCTATTCTAAATTTGTTATGTCATCCTGTGTATGTGAGTGACGGTTATGTGTTGGGTGACGGTACGATTGGTGTATCATTGTAATGAACTAATGCCACCCCGGTTATGGGTTTTATCTATGTTCGGGATTGGTCGGTGTCCGTGGTTATGCGGCCCGGTCCCCGTGTGTCGTTCGGTGTAGGTTATTACATCGAGAGGTCTGGCCAGGTCTTAGGCATATAGTTGTCTGTTATGCACTATACATAGAGTCGGTGTCGTGGTTATGCGTCCCGATAGCTAGTGTCGTGGTTATGCGACCTAGCGGTCAGTGGTAACGGTTATGTTCCCTGACGGCGTTCATTCTATTCTTGTATGTTCTGTGATTGGCCATGCCATCTAGTGTTGGTCTCTGAGTCAATTACTTGCTTGTTGTTTGTGTGAATGAACATGCCATCAAGTGTTGGCCGCTGAGTCATTCACTTGGGTTGATTATCCGTTTGATATAGTTCACATGATGACCTTGGTTGTAAATCACATGTTGGTTCATGCTTGATCATGTTTGTCATATTTGATCATGTCATATTCGATTATGTCATATTTGATTATTTATCATTGTATATGCATGTTCATATGTATATGTTGTGTTGTATTACCGTTTACGTGTTTTCTGACAAAAAGTGGCTGGGAGAACCTCGAGTTACTCCCCACTGACTGTGGCGTACATGTTTCATGTATGTAGGTTGGTGCTGTTTGGGGAAGACGTGTGGCTAGCGAGCATTGTTGATTAGTCGACAATTACCTATTTACGTTTAGCTTAGATTTAATTATGTTGCTATCGAGGGATACCTTATCCCTTGTAACCTTTCATTTATCTTGTATAAGTTATACTTTTCTTTAGTTTTAACTCTTCCGCATGTTGTTTTTGATATTCCGCGATTAAGTTTATTTATTTATGTCGAAAGTTTTTAAAATACCGTATTTCCGCTGCAAGTTGCTTGTTTATTTTTATGTAATATCGCGGGGTGTCACATTGGGGGTTTGAAAAATGATAACTAAACTACGAGATATGAGATATGCAAAAGAGAATAAAGATACGAAACAATCACGCTATGAGATAAAAATCAAAAGTAAAGGGAATATGTCGGGAACTCGGGTCGTTGTGTCTTGTGTATAATCGGTATAATTGGGATATGCCAGTTTATTGGTAGGAAAGGCTGGGTTATTTGTTGGAAACTAAGTTCCACATTTTATACTCATATCTAATGTGAGTTTTGTTTCTTTAAGTTTAGTCATAAAAACTTAAATGGATCTTATGCATGCAAGATGATATCATAAGATGAGATAGTCCTTACATTGGTTTTAGAAGGTTTATACTCAATAATCACCTATTACTTGAGTCTTCAAGCCACCGAAATTACCCTTGAACGATCTAACAAAAATCGTCTCCTAAAGGTGCGTATCAAGGACCCGATCTCAAACTATTACTAATTTTGTTACTAGAAAATTAGTATAAGTATACTAGAAATAATAACAATAATATTACTCTTAATATTATTAGTATAGGAAATAATAATCTCCTTTGTAAAACTATTTTACTAGAAAACTAGTGTGAATGATGCTTTAGTTCGTGATGAGAATAAGCATACACATGATGCTTATCAAAAAACTAGTATTGCAATATGAGGTATGTGTTGGTGTATATAAAGAGCAAAGGTGAGCTCTTCTTTGATGTTTTGGCCGGCCAAAAGGCCTTCAAAATGAAGCCAATGCATGCCTCTTACTCTTACACAAAAGCATACAATATGCCTTACACCTAAGGCTAGGCATGTAAGCTTTTGCATAATGTGTAAGAGTAGCTTATCACAACAACACACTACCTCACTAACACACTTCACACGGTCAAATGTGGTCTAATATGGACCCATTTTATCTTTGTCAATTGTGTTAATTTGTAACATGTCACACATGTCTCATAACACATGACCCAATTTGTTAATTGTGCAATTTTAACTATTAAAATTCATAATTTACAAATTTTATTACATTTAAATAAATATACTAATAATTCGAAATTATTTTCGTAAAAATGTAATGTCATAATTTAATTACAACTCTTTGTAATTTTATGATCAACCGTGTTCATTCTCAATTTAATCGTTTCCTAAACGAATAAATAAAACCGAGTAATAAAACAATTTTATTACCATGACTTTTATTATTATTATAATCCCATTATAAAAATATTCGTCATATAAAATTATTTCCAAAATTTCCAGTTATTAATTAATTTGTATCCAATACAATATTAATTAATTATTCCATTGAGACGGAATTCCCTAAAGATATGACCTTAAGGGATCAACTGATCACCACCATCATATGACGATAATGTCAAACTCTAGACAGCCAATCATTATCGATAAATGTTGATCAGTCGACTTTAAAAGAGTAACACTCCCAGTTGTGTTTCATTCAAATGAGTTTTAATTTCGTCAACACACTATTGTCGAGGACACTTCCTCCAACAATCTCCCACTTGTCCGAGACAAGTGTGTGTTACCAATTCTCTTGCCCTATTACTATCTCCCACTCAATGCATGGCGTCCTCTTAGGTCGTGCCGGCAATTGATTAAAATCTAGAGTGGTTTATCTCGATCTGGAGTTATAACTACTGACCGGAATTATCTACATAGATACCTTCCGAGCGTGGCCACGCATTTCTAGTTATTATTCTCCTCGAGTGGCCTAGAGATATTTCTCAACCCTGACAAGGGGTGGACAATTCCTAATCGACTTATTCCTTCCGGCTGGCCATAGTCCATCACAACCCAAAATATGTCCTTATAAACCCCAGTTATGAAGGTGTTAGGACATAAATCAAAGTTAATCTGAAAACTATGCCACCTCAGAGAACAGTCATTAGTCCAAGAACTGACTCATGTGAAACACGATAGATGCTCCCGCCACGACCAGGCAGTCTTTCAATAAGAGTACGCCAGAGCTCTATCAGCGGTCATTAGCCCGGCAAATGTGTCTTAACATGTCTATGCCTAGGTGATCGATTAGTCATCCCGTATGACTCTATGGCAATTGAACTCGCCATCAATCGCATCACACATCCGGTTGCATTGAGATGTCACCTCACTTAAGCAACTAGGGGCGAGGTCATGATAATTCAATTCACTTTAATGGGGTTCAACATGGTCTTACCATCCCATTTGAATTTTACTTGACCTTTCGTGAGTTATAAATAACTCAAACAATTAGTGGATTACACCATCCAAGTGGTCAACCTTTGAACACCATTTAATTTACAATCAGCTTTAGGGTCTCTCGTTTACATCCCTTAAAATTGTGATTATCTTCATTTTGAGTAAACCAGGTTTACCACGGTTCGTGCGATCGTTCACTTTGCGGATCATATCCATACATTGATCTTTCCTCTGAAAGAGACAAGTCATTCTTATGACTAGCGAATAAGATTATGTGCATTGTGTAACTCCCAGCCACAGCAATGTCTTTACATAATTTGTGAACGTACACATTTTGTAGAATCTTGTGATGACCATGTAGTTAAAATACAAGTCATTGAGATGCATAGTCAATGAATGTAAGCCAAAGATTATCACAAATCTTTGCTTGGTTTCTTGGAACTTGAGTCGTTGCAAACCTTTTACCATACGACTAAGTTATCTTCCAAGATCTTGAATTTGTCTTTCATCTTCATTGGAGAATACTTTGACAATTGATCAAGGTTTAATCATTGATTTAAAACCTGCTCTACGGGTTGTCCTGTAAGCGGTGCGCATCCACTTTACACGATTATACTAATGGCGGAAACATTAGCGAATTTAAACATGTAAACTATAGTACTTAAGGTTCGATAAATTTCCATGATCTCATCATGTTTATACTATCTTCATCTCCATGAACAACCTTAATACTAACATCAAGATGTCTCTTATAATCTCAACTAAACATCCTATGTTCAATTAGATTTAATTCATATCAATATGTCATCTAGAACCAAAAACTCGTGTACCTTTCATGAGTATCAATGCTTCATTCCAAACGAGCAATGAGTTGTTTTAGATAACGTTTACTCCCACTAAACTCTTGTTCTTGCCTGATTCTGAAGATCCTGAAGTCATACCCATGACTCAATAGCTTCAAATCCTGGAGCGAGAACTCCCACTGAACTTTTCATTTAACCGTAAATCATAAAGCTCCCACTCAATTCAATGTTCCTTAACATTTAATGAATTGAAATGGTTGGGGCTTCACCATATGTGCTAATAGTCACATCCTTTTCAAATACCTTTTTGAAAAGCGGTTATTGAGTTTACTGAATTCATTCTCAATGAATCACCTTACTACTTTCAACAAAGTTACCCTTAACTTTGTAGACTGCAGACATCCACATGTCTGCTTATGCTTCTCTCAACAAATCTCATTTATCAGCACGTAAGTCTTATAAATTTCATGGTTCTTTGCATTGGCATATTTAGATCACCATCTAAATCCAAGAACCCTTTCTTGAGCCTTTGCAAAATCTTTTGAATAATTTTCTTCGAGTGTCCTCCCGTAGTTTCTATAAGAGTCTTTTCTTATGGTATACAATTTCTGTGTGTAGGAACTTTCAGTTCCCCACAATTATCTTATCTTGTACTGTACGAGGACTATATCATGGATCTCATCCATGTATAGAATTTTTCCTTACAAACTTCAAGAATTTATCCTTGAAGTATCCTCCAGGGCCTGGGCCGTTGGTATATAAGGCGTAGATTTTTACCAAACCGTAGATCTTATCCACAACCTTTGGGTTTATCCACAACTTTTGGGATGATAAGGCTTAGAATCTTATCCACAGCCTAATCTACCTTTTACAACCATAAGGTGTAGATTGCTCTTGGGATATAAGGCGTAGATTTTTACCAAACCGTAGATCTTATCTACAACCTTTGGGCTTATCCACAACTTTTGGGATGATAAGCCGTAGAATCTTATCTACAGCCTAATCTACCTTTTACAACCATAAGGTGTAGATTTTCTCAAATCGTAGATCCCAGATTTTCTTAAATCGTAGATCCCATCCACAACTTAATCTTCCTTCTTATCTTTCACATAACCAAAACACAATAAATCCTACTATTCACTAATAGATCATATCCTTTGTGCTTGTCAAAATCATATGCTATTTGTGGACTTTTCAAATTTCTCCCACTCTATCTTTGTAATAATAATCCCATTTTATCACCAAAGATAGCTACTAAGGCCACAAGCAATGACTTTGATGTTGGTTTGTGTATCCTTATGGTTTATTACAGAAAATATTCAATTTAAGGCTTTAGATACTTTAGAATGGTTGATAATTTTGAAGTTGGTTTGTGTACCCTTATGACAACTTTTCCTCTTTAATTAAGTTCTTAACTTAATTTGATTTTGATTTGATTTGAATTGGGTATCCTATACCTATTCGGTTTCAATGGTCATACATTGAAATGTGACAATCAATTCTATTCTATGTTTAAGATTTGCAAGTGTTAAAACTAATTAAGAACATAAATATAAAACCAATAGTGACTTGGGTTGAAAACCAAGTCACCTCATTATCCAAAATACAACCAATTGTTTAAAGGATTAACATTTCCTCGTCCAACAAGGAAATAAAATACGGATTTTAAATTGTTCTTTCAACACTTGAAATAAAATAAGCAGGAAAAACAAAGCTCCTTGATCATCCTGAGTGGAGCTACTCTTAGTTCCATTGATCCATTATGCTTGATTTTTCTTTCCCTTATTTTTGTTTCCATGCCCTAATTCAAGTAAGAAGAGCATTTACATCACAACTTGTATCATAATACGTTAGTTGAGATTAACACAAAATAGAGATAGTTATCATACCAACTTGGAAGAATCTTCCCAGCTTTGAGATCGCTGAGATATCTGGAACAATTCCTCTTCTTATGTCCTTTATTATTACAATAAAAGCACCTGGCTCCTTGAGGAGCGCTCATGTTGGGATCTGATGTACTTGCCTCCGAAGACACATTCTTTAAACCTTTGGAAGGTTGCCTCCCCTTAGCCCTACCCTTCCTATTGAACTTTCCTTTGCCCTTAACATTTATATAGAGCTCATCCTTAGGGGAACTAACATTTAGGTCCATATCCCTTTCTACTTGCACGATCATATTGTGCAGTTCATCGAGAGAGATGTCTTGGTTCCTTATGTTGAAATTCATCCGGAATTGTACATAAGTCTTCACTTTAGACAAGGAGTGGAGGATTCTGTCAATCACAAGTTCCTTAGGAATGTCCACTTGATTCATCCTTAGGGTTTCTACATGCTCAATCATCTTGAGTACATGTGGGCTAACCTTTTGCCCCTCCTTAAGGTTGAGATCAAAGAAAGCCGATACTGCCCCATATTGGACAATTCTCGAAGCCTTTGAGAACATTGTCACAAGCCTGGAGTAGATCTCATAGGCCGTGCCAATCTTTATGGCACTCCTTTGGAGTTCTGGCTCCATCGAGAAGATCAAAACTTTTTTGATTGCCGCAGACTCCTTCTGATAAGTATCATAAGGTCGTCTTGCTGCGGCGGTGGCATTTTCTGCAGGTTCAGGAGGTGATTCTTCAATGAGGAATTCGGTCTTACCGTCTCCCTCTGCCGCCAACAACAGTTGGGCATCCCATGTAACATCCCGTATTTTCGTAAAATCTAATTTAAGTATTTTAAGTATTTTAAGTAGTAAAAATAATACTTTAGTAATTTATTTTGAAAAACTCTAATTTAATAAATAAGATCCGCCTTAAGAACCTCCAGTTCTTAAGACGAATACAACTTGGCATTTTAATTCTCGACATAAATACTTCCTTGATATCCGTTCTTAAACCCGTATCCATTTAAGCAAAACGGAAAAGACAACCCAATTGTCCTTTATAAACCCCTTTAGTCGACATATGCATCCCCTCAACATCTCTTTTTACTGTAAACAACATTTTCACAAAAACCTCCATTGTTACTCCTTACTTTCAAGCTTTTCTCCCTCATTTCTTCATCAAATCGCGAAAGTAAGTACATTTTCGGAATCCTTGTTCGATTTCCTAATCATCCATCACTTTCATTTTTCATTTCGTCGACTTCCAAAAATCGGCTGTTTTGGCTTGGATTCGTTTTTGGATGTTTAAACCGTTTTCTATGATTGTAGGGGTTGGCCTTGACGATCCCGACGTGGACTCTTACGTGGTTGAGGAGGATCAATCGCCGGAATAAGCTTAAAGGTGACGATAATGAGATAACTCGGCCTTTTATGTGTATATTAGCATATTTGATGTGATTCTCGTTTTGTTTCTGATTTGTGTCGAAATATGATGTGAAAGGACTTAGCAACATGTTTAGGATGATGTTGTTGTGAAGATTTCATGCTTGAATTGATTGTCAAATGCTTTTAAGGGTATTTTCAGTTTTTCTCATTTTTGCGACGGATACATGTATAATTCATTTGAGGATTGTTATGGGACTTGTTTTCTGATAGATTAGTAGTATTGGATGGTTTATGTTAGTGGGTAAACATTATTTGTGATGCTATTGAAGATTAGAAGTCGAATTGTGAAGTTTGAGAAAGGTTGGAAAATCACGATTTTGGTTGCAGGCTCTCTGAGCCGGTCGACCGACCGGCCGCCGGTCGACCGGCCGGGAGAGCATTTGTGTGTTTCGCGAGTTTTTGGAAAAATGGCTTAGGACTGCCAGCCGGCCGACCGGCCGCCTGCCGACCGGCTGGTAGTCATTTTGCCTTGTGTTGGTTGCGAAAAACTTATGTAGGATGGGAGCCCAGCCGGCAGACCGGCCGCCTGCCAGCCGGCTGGGAGTACTATTGGGGAAGGGTTGCGAAGTTTGTAAAGCTAAGGGAATGGGTTCCCAGCCGGCCGACCGGCTGCCTGCCGACCGGCTGGGAGTCCTTTTGTGTTGTCTGGTTTTTGAAAAGAAAGATGGAAGGCTGGGAGGTCACCAGCCGGCCGACCGGCTGCCTGTCGACCGGCTGGGGACCCCTGTAGGCTATTTTGAGGATTTTGTAAATTGAGTGTAACTTTCAAACGGTTTATCGGTTTTACTTGAAACTTGTTTTGTGTACCTTTGACATGTATTTGAGGTCCCCGGAGGATGGGCAACATTATATTGGGTTCGGGAATATAGTGAGGATAGAGACCCCCCGGTCGGGCAACCGAAAGGGAAACCGGCTCTCCCTCATCCTAGTTCTCGAGGTCAATTAAGTGTTGATTAGAAGTTAAAAGTAGAACTATAGAGTAGTTCATAGACTTGAATGATATTGTTTTGATGCGTATTAAGTTATGCGTTAAGATGTCGCCTCTGAACTTAATACGTAGGTTGTTTGTCATGTATAGGGGTATGCGTTGAGTTTTCGCCTCTGAGCCCTATATGTGTTTGTTTGTCGTGTATGGAGCCATGCGTTGAGTTTTCGCCTCTGAGTTCTATACATGTCTGTTTGTCGTGTCTGGGACATGCGTTGAGTTTTCGCCTCTGAGTCCAGACATGTGTGTGTGATCGCGTCAGGACATGCCTTAAGCTGGCCTCTGAGTCTGACGAGTAGAGCAACTGCACGGCGGGGCAGTCAGGTTGTCATACCTTACCCGGAGTGCAGGTGTTTGGTGCTAGAACATGCGTTGAGTTTTCGCCTCTGAGTCTAGTATCTTGTGATGTGGTAGGGGAACATGCGTTGAGTTTTCGCCTCTGAGTTCCTTACTTGTGATAGTGAATTGAATGTTAGTCCATGCGTTGAGTTTTCGCCTCTGAGTCTAATGTTCAGTGATAGCCGGTCCATGCGTTGAGTTTTCGCCTCTGAGTCCTTGCTTGATATTGTGAACTTGGTATTTAGGTTATGCGTTAAGATGTCGCCTCTGAACCTTTATACTTGCTGAATTATTTAGTACTAGGTTATGCGTTAAGATGTCGCCTCTGAACCTTTGTACTTGCTGTTTTATATCTGCTTGCCTTGATGATGGTACAGTGTCAGATATGCCTAGTATGTTATCGTTGTTAAAGGATTTGTGGTTAAATCATCCAAGGCATTGGATGACTCTTAGTTCGGTTTCATAAATGATTAGATTGAAAGACCCCCCGACTGGGCAACCAGTAGGGAAACCGGCTCTCCTTCTTATCTGTTTATGAAGTTAGTTGAGAGCCGTGCATGGTATTCGCATGATAGTAAGAGATCCGATGATGAGATGTTATGCTTCACATGTTGATATATGTTGGAGTATTCTGTATTGTTTTATATGTTACGTGTTGTCACAAGAGGTGGCTAGGAGAACTCTAGTCACTCCCCACTGATTGTGGCGTACATGTTTTCATGTATGTAGGTACATGCAGGGTTGGAGATCAGGGTTACAGGAGAGCTAGCGAGTGATGATCCGTTCATCAGTTGACTTACCCGTTTACGCTTAGCTAGACTCTTAGACTTTTGTTGTTTTTGTTTTGGTGCCGGTAGGGATGTGCCATCCCCGGCTGATGTATTTATTTATGTTTCAGTTTGATACTTAGTACGGTTACTTATCTATTTCGGTTTCAGTTTCTGTTTCTGTTTTAGTTTAAGACTTCTCGCATGTTTTATCTTTAAAAAGTTTTAATTCCGCTGCAATTTTGGTACTTTTATGTGTTTATATTTCCGCTTTCGCGAGGGGTTTTACAGTTGGTATCAGAGCATTATTGCTCCCGACGCACTCATGTGACCCCAACCTTAACTTGACCAAGTAAACAGATAATGAATGAGAGATGGGTAGATCTAAGGACTTATTTTGTAGTCTATTTGTGATTGCTAATTGTTAAGCTAATCCTTGGTTTTCTCTTTTAAAGATGGTGAGACCCAGAGCTGCTGATAACATTGTGCTGCAAGCAATTCAGCATTTGCTTGAGACTCAGAGACAGCAAGCGGGGAATGTTCCACCTCCTCCACCGCCGGGTGGCGAGACTAATCGTCCGGGTAGCTTTTCCTGGATTGCCTCTCAGATGTCCCGAAGCCATGTTAGGACCTATGGAGGCGAGGCTGACCCAGTAGCCCTCACAGAATGGTTTAGAGAGATGGAAAAGAGCTTCACCTTATACTCAGTCGTTAGGGAGGATAGAGTGCGTTTAGCCGCTCACTTCCTGACATTGGAGGCTGACCGTTGGTGGGCGTTGACTGGACCTACCGCTGTTCTTGACCCGATGTTCGATTGGGAGGCTTTCAAAGACAGGCTTGAGGCGAGGTTCTACCCCAAGGAGTTGAGATCGCAGAGGTTGAAAGAATTTATGGATTTGAAGCAAGGGAAGATGACCGTTCAAGAATTCACTGACAAGTTCAACCAGTTAGCTCACTTTGCATCGAGATTTGTTCGTGATGAGGCGGAGAGGGTGTATTTCTACCGAGGGAAGCTAGGGCCGAGGATTGAGAGTATGGTTCGTCGTGACTCTACTTCTTTTGTGGAGGTTTATGACGACGCTATTTGGGCCGAGAGTTCTATTCGTGCCATTGATGCTGAGACCCGTGCCGCTACTTCCAGTTTCACTTCTCACCAGAGATCCGTGTACCAGGGGAAGAGACCATTTGTTCCTTCTACTTCTTCACCTTCTTCTCAGAAGAAGCGTTTTGAGAGGTTCTCTGCTCCGGTTGCTAAGACCACATTTCACACCGACACTGCTTCTACCGTTTGCCGCCGTTGTGGTAAACCGCTTCATCCAGGGTTTGATTGCTTCAAGAATGCCTATAAGTGTTATACTTGTAATGGATTTGGGCATAGATCCTTTGATTGTCCGGAGAGGAATACTGTTCTTGGCAAGGCTGCCACTGCTGCTGCAGCAACCAGAGGAGGAAAGCCGAAGGGGAAGATCTTTGTGATGACTAGGGCTGAGGCAGAGGCTCATCCAGATATTGTTGCTGGTATCTTTTCTGTTCTTGGCGCTGAGTGCCTTATTTTATTCGATACTGGAGCTTCTTTATCATTTATATCGACTCAGTTCGCCGACCGTCTAGCTCTTGAGTCTTCATTGGTAGAGGAGACTTCCATTTCCTTACCTTCTGGAGACGTGTTTTCCTGCTCTTCGTCCCATAGGGATGTTCCTATTGTTATTGGTCAAGCCACATTTCCTGCGGACTTACTGAGATTTCCTCTCGAGGAGTTTGATATTATCCTCGGTATGGATTGGTTATCGCGATACCATGCTCGCTTCGAGTGTCGCGACCAGAAAATCTGCTTGAGGAGTTCTTCAGGAGTTCGTGTTTCCTATAAGGGAACTCGCCCTCAAAAGGGTGTTCGTGTCATCTCATCGATGAAAGCTTCTCATCTTCTTAGGAAGGGTTGCCAAGCCTTCCTGTGTGTTGTTACAGCTGCTAAACCATCGCTACCGAAGCTTGAAGATGTAGCCATTGTTCGTGAGTATCCAGATGTGTTTCCAGATGACTTGCCAGGGATACCGCCAGAGAGAGATGTGGAGTTTACTATTGAGCTTGTTCCGGGTACTGGACCGATTTCTAAAGCTCCTTACCGTATGGCTCCGCCAGAGTTGAAAGAGTTGAAGCAGCAATTGGAAGAGATGATCGAGAAAGGTTTCATTAGACCTAGTGCTTCTCCGTGGGGTGCTCCCGTTCTGTTCGTCAAGAAGAAAGATGGTTCCATGAGATTGTGCATTGACTATAGAGAACTGAACCGAGTGACCGTGAAGAATCGATATCCTTTGCCTAGAATAGATGATTTGTTCGATCAGTTGAGAGGTGCTTCGAGGTTTTCTAAGATTGATCTTCGATCGGGTTATCATCAGATTCCAGTGAGAGAGGCTGATATTGCAAAGACTGCTTTTCGTACCAGATATGGCCATTATGAGTTCGTAGTCATGCCATTTGGGTTGACTAATGCACCGGCGATTTTTATGGATCAGATGAACCGTACCTTCAGTGAGTATCTTGACACCTGCGTTGTGGTTTTCATTGATGACATCTTGATATATTCGAAGACCGATGAGGAACATGCTGAGCATCTTCGATTGATTCTAGGGATTCTGCGCAAACAGAAATGGTTCGCAAAGTTTTCAAAGTGTGAATTTTGGCTCTCGAAGGTTGCCTTTTTAGGTCATGTGATATCCAGCGAGGGTGTGATGGTTGATCCCGCGAAGATAGAGGCTGTAGTTGATTGGGAGAGTCCCAAGGATGTTGGAGAGATCCGTAGCTTTTTGGGTTTGGCTGGTTATTATCGTAGATTCGTTGAGGATTTCTCGAGATTGGCTCGCCCGATGACTCAGTTGCTGAAGAAGGAAGCCAAATTTGTGTGGACCGACAAGTGTGAGAGTTCCTTCCAGGAGTTGAAGTCCAGATTGACTTCCGCCCCTGTGTTAGCTTTGCCAGAGATCGGAGTGGACTTTGATGTGTATTGTGATGCTTCGATGTTAGGACTTGGATGCGTACTGATGCAGAGTGGTAAGGTGATAGCCTATTCATCTAGACAGTTGAGAGTTCATGAGGTGAATTATCCGACACATGATTTGGAGTTGGCTGCAGTTGTTCATGCTTTGAAGATGTGGCGTCATTACCTGATTGGATCTCATTGCCGTATTTTCACAGATCACAAGAGTCTTAAGTATATTTTCACTCAGAAAGACCTTAACATGAGACAGAGACGTTGGCTAGAGTTAGTGAAAGATTACGACATTGAGTTGTTATATCATGAGGGAAAAGCCAATGTAGTTGCTGATGCGCTTAGCCGCAAGACTTCTCACTCGATGAGTGCCATGAGAGTATTGCCTGATGAGTTGTGTTCCGAGTTCCGGAAGCTGAGATTAGAGATGGTGGGTAGTGGTTTTGATTGGTTAGCTGCTATGTCTGCCGAGCCGTCCTTATATTGGGAGATTCGCCGGAGTTTGCCTTCAGATGCCGATTTCAAGAAGTTTGAGGCTAAGATTTCGAGTGGTGTTGCACCTGAGTTGGTGATTGATGCTGATGGTTTCCTTAAGTTCCGTGGTAGGATGTATGTTCCGGATGTGCCAGATTTGAGGAAGAAAGTTCTTGATGAGGCTCATTTGTCACCGTACTCCGTTCATCCAGGAGGAGAGAAGATGCATAAGGATTTGAGACTTACGTTTTGGTGGCCTGGTATGAAGAAGGAGATCTTGGATTATGTTAGTAGGTGCTTGACTTGTCAACAAGTCAAGATAGAGCATAGGAGACCTGGTGGTTTGCTACAGCCGCTTCCCATTCCTCAGTGGAAGTGGGAGTGTATATCTATGGATTTTGTCACCGCTTTGCCTAAGACCGTGGGAGGCAAAGATGCGATTTGGGTGATTGTTGATCGTCTAACTAAGTGTGCCAGATTCGTGCCGATCAGAGAGACATGGGATATGGACCGTTTAGCTAGGGCTTATATTGCTGAGATAGTCCGATATCATGGTGTTCCGAGGGAGATCGTTTCAGATCGTGATCCGAGGTTTTGTTCCAGGTTCTGGAAGGCTTTGCAGGAGGCTATGGGTAGCCGTTTGTTGATGAGTACCGCATTTCATGCCGCGACCGATGGTCAGTCCGAGAGGACTATACAGACGTTAGAGGATTTGCTCCGTGCTTGTGCCCTTGATTTTCAGAGTTCTTGGGAGCAGAGTTTGCCGTTGGTAGAGTTTTCTTACAACAATAGTTATCATGCTTCCATTGGTATGGCTCCGTACGAGGCTCTTTATGGTAGGAAGTGCCGTAGTCCGATTTGTTGGGACCAGGCTAGTGATGTTCGTGACCTTGGACCAGACCAGTTAGCTGTTACTATTGATCAGGTTCAACTTATCAGAGGTAGGATGAAGGCCGCTCAGGACCGGCAGAAATCTTATGCTGATGTTCGCCGTAGACCCTTAGAGTTTGAGGTGGGTGACCGAGTGTTCTTGAGAGTTTCTCCGATGAAAGGCGTCAAGAGATTTGGAGTTAAGGGCAAGTTGAGCCCTAAGTATATTGGCCCTTTTGAGATTGTGAAGAGGATTGGTGCTGCTGCTTACCGATTGGACTTGCCTCCTAGTTTGGGCAAGGTTCATAGCGTTTTCCATGTTTCCCAGCTCCGCAGATACATCAGTGACCCGAGTCATGTTTTGCCTAGAGAGATCGAGAACTTGGAGCCGAGTCTTGCTTTCGAGGAGCGTCCAGTGAAGATCCTAGACCGTCAGGATAGGAAGCTTAGGAGCAAGGTGGTGCCGCTAGTGAAGATCCTTTGGCGCTGCGGTGATGTTGAGGAGCAGACGTGGGAGACTGAGGCATCGATGCGTATCGCGCATCCTTCTCTTTTCGATTGAGGTATAGTATATAGATTTATATCCGTTCGAGTTTCGAGGACGAAACTTTTTGAAGTTGGGGTGATTGTAACATCCCGTATTTTCGTAAAATCTAATTTAAGTATTTTAAGTATTTTAAGTAGTAAAAATAATACTTTAGTAATTTATTTTGAAAAACTCTAATTTAATAAATAAGATCCGCCTTAAGAACCTCCAGTTCTTAAGACGAATACAACTTGGCATTTTAATTCTCGACATAAATACTTCCTTGATATCCGTTCTTAAACCCGTATCCATTTAAGCAAAACGGAAAAGACAACCCAATTGTCCTTTATAAACCCCTTTAGTCGACATATGCATCCCCTCAACATCTCTTTTTACTGTAAACAACATTTTCACAAAAACCTCCATTGTTACTCCTTACTTTCAAGCTTTTCTCCCTCATTTCTTCATCAAATCGCGAAAGTAAGTACATTTTCGGAATCCTTGTTCGATTTCCTAATCATCCATCACTTTCATTTTTCATTTCGTCGACTTCCAAAAATCGGCTGTTTTGGCTTGGATTCGTTTTTGGATGTTTAAACCGTTTTCTATGATTGTAGGGGTTGGCCTTGACGATCCCGACGTGGACTCTTACGTGGTTGAGGAGGATCAATCGCCGGAATAAGCTTAAAGGTGACGATAATGAGATAACTCGGCCTTTTATGTGTATATTAGCATATTTGATGTGATTCTCGTTTTGTTTCTGATTTGTGTCGAAATATGATGTGAAAGGACTTAGCAACATGTTTAGGATGATGTTGTTGTGAAGATTTCATGCTTGAATTGATTGTCAAATGCTTTTAAGGGTATTTTCAGTTTTTCTCATTTTTGCGACGGATACATGTATAATTCATTTGAGGATTGTTATGGGACTTGTTTTCTGATAGATTAGTAGTATTGGATGGTTTATGTTAGTGGGTAAACATTATTTGTGATGCTATTGAAGATTAGAAGTCGAATTGTGAAGTTTGAGAAAGGTTGGAAAATCACGATTTTGGTTGCAGGCTCTCTGAGCCGGTCGACCGACCGGCCGCCGGTCGACCGGCCGGGAGAGCATTTGTGTGTTTCGCGAGTTTTTGGAAAAATGGCTTAGGACTGCCAGCCGGCCGACCGGCCGCCTGCCGACCGGCTGGTAGTCATTTTGCCTTGTGTTGGTTGCGAAAAACTTATGTAGGATGGGAGCCCAGCCGGCAGACCGGCCGCCTGCCAGCCGGCTGGGAGTACTATTGGGGAAGGGTTGCGAAGTTTGTAAAGCTAAGGGAATGGGTTCCCAGCCGGCCGACCGGCTGCCTGCCGACCGGCTGGGAGTCCTTTTGTGTTGTCTGGTTTTTGAAAAGAAAGATGGAAGGCTGGGAGGTCACCAGCCGGCCGACCGGCTGCCTGTCGACCGGCTGGGGACCCCTGTAGGCTATTTTGAGGATTTTGTAAATTGAGTGTAACTTTCAAACGGTTTATCGGTTTTACTTGAAACTTGTTTTGTGTACCTTTGACATGTATTTGAGGTCCCCGGAGGATGGGCAACATTATATTGGGTTCGGGAATATAGTGAGGATAGAGACCCCCCGGTCGGGCAACCGAAAGGGAAACCGGCTCTCCCTCATCCTAGTTCTCGAGGTCAATTAAGTGTTGATTAGAAGTTAAAAGTAGAACTATAGAGTAGTTCATAGACTTGAATGATATTGTTTTGATGCGTATTAAGTTATGCGTTAAGATGTCGCCTCTGAACTTAATACGTAGGTTGTTTGTCATGTATAGGGGTATGCGTTGAGTTTTCGCCTCTGAGCCCTATATGTGTTTGTTTGTCGTGTATGGAGCCATGCGTTGAGTTTTCGCCTCTGAGTTCTATACATGTCTGTTTGTCGTGTCTGGGACATGCGTTGAGTTTTCGCCTCTGAGTCCAGACATGTGTGTGTGATCGCGTCAGGACATGCCTTAAGCTGGCCTCTGAGTCTGACGAGTAGAGCAACTGCACGGCGGGGCAGTCAGGTTGTCATACCTTACCCGGAGTGCAGGTGTTTGGTGCTAGAACATGCGTTGAGTTTTCGCCTCTGAGTCTAGTATCTTGTGATGTGGTAGGGGAACATGCGTTGAGTTTTCGCCTCTGAGTTCCTTACTTGTGATAGTGAATTGAATGTTAGTCCATGCGTTGAGTTTTCGCCTCTGAGTCTAATGTTCAGTGATAGCCGGTCCATGCGTTGAGTTTTCGCCTCTGAGTCCTTGCTTGATATTGTGAACTTGGTATTTAGGTTATGCGTTAAGATGTCGCCTCTGAACCTTTATACTTGCTGAATTATTTAGTACTAGGTTATGCGTTAAGATGTCGCCTCTGAACCTTTGTACTTGCTGTTTTATATCTGCTTGCCTTGATGATGGTACAGTGTCAGATATGCCTAGTATGTTATCGTTGTTAAAGGATTTGTGGTTAAATCATCCAAGGCATTGGATGACTCTTAGTTCGGTTTCATAAATGATTAGATTGAAAGACCCCCCGACTGGGCAACCAGTAGGGAAACCGGCTCTCCTTCTTATCTGTTTATGAAGTTAGTTGAGAGCCGTGCATGGTATTCGCATGATAGTAAGAGATCCGATGATGAGATGTTATGCTTCACATGTTGATATATGTTGGAGTATTCTGTATTGTTTTATATGTTACGTGTTGTCACAAGAGGTGGCTAGGAGAACTCTAGTCACTCCCCACTGATTGTGGCGTACATGTTTTCATGTATGTAGGTACATGCAGGGTTGGAGATCAGGGTTACAGGAGAGCTAGCGAGTGATGATCCGTTCATCAGTTGACTTACCCGTTTACGCTTAGCTAGACTCTTAGACTTTTGTTGTTTTTGTTTTGGTGCCGGTAGGGATGTGCCATCCCCGGCTGATGTATTTATTTATGTTTCAGTTTGATACTTAGTACGGTTACTTATCTATTTCGGTTTCAGTTTCTGTTTCTGTTTTAGTTTAAGACTTCTCGCATGTTTTATCTTTAAAAAGTTTTAATTCCGCTGCAATTTTGGTACTTTTATGTGTTTATATTTCCGCTTTCGCGAGGGGTTTTACATCCCAATCGGCAAAGTTTGCCCCATTCTTTTCTAGCTTACAACGATCCATGAAGGAACGTAACCATGAATTGTTCGTAGTAGTGGAAGTAGCCATGATTGATATTGATACGAAGACTACAAAATTTTAAACATATGAAGAAATTAAATGCTAATCGTTTTAATTTTCATCTTAACTTGTAAACATATTTACTAAGTTGATGCATCTATAAAATGACCTCTATCCAATTTTATAAATGATTCCAAGACCCAAACCCATACTTACCGAAATCGTGAACCACTGGAACTCCGACCCAACAATATGGTTTGGTGGGTTAAAATAAACCGGTTCTACCCTAGAACTCTTGGTTGATGACAAATCATTATTTATTCATCTTAGCCCGGAACACATTGACCACTGGTCCTCTACACTTCCGTTGAGTACAAACCAAATTTCAAATGCATCGGGATGCGATCCGCCCACTGGACTGAATCCATCCCATCGCCCCACTTATCCTACGTAATGGGGTTCGTACTGCCCACTGGACTAGCACCACCCCACGAAATAGAAGCTCATGGGTTCTACTATTTGGTAAGGCTAATTCTCAATTGTTTTTGTTTAATATAGAGGTCTTGTCAATTTATTATCCATCTCCTTTAAGCGAATTAAATTGGTGAACTCGATAATTATAATTGACACGGTCGTTTTTTAACGATCTAAACTAATATGCATGTTTATGGCGATTTGGCTATGCATGCAAACATATTAAAATGCAAAAATAAAAGCAATAAAGCAATAAAATCCTAGTATGGCCTTCCTAGTAATAGAAAAACTAATTAACTATTACAAATTCGGAAACCAACTCCTTGGTCCCTTGAACTTCATTGGCACGCCATCCAAGAAAACACCGTCTTGCCGGAACTCCTTTCCGTATGGCACCGTCTTTTGGATCTTCGGAATTACAATAAAATAATACAACTATTCTATTGTAAAACTGAAAATTAAATTAAATTACAAACCCGTGATACGAGATCACATAAATTACAACCGAATCAATATTCCCTTTCATTACGGGTAATATTGATTAAAACTAAGGCCATACTAAGAAAAATTACATAATTCCAAATTATATAAATAACATTCAAAATATGACATTCATATTAAATAAATTGCAATAATAAAATATGTATGCACATGCTCAATTTTTAATGCCAAATCGCCTTATGGGAGCAAATATCTCATATTTGTTTACGGTTTTTACGGATATGCGTGATTTTAACTATTAAAATCATCAAAATTACATAAATCTCATTTATGTCCAAGTTAATCATCCTAACTTACTTTAGGAATCAATGTTTAGTCTCTACTAATATTTGATCATGATCTAACTTGATTTTGCATTATTGTTCATAAATTACTTGTATTTTCGGGAAAAATAAACAAAATATGGCCAAATGAGTCAATAAAATTCGAAATTTAAAATTCAAAAATTTTAAACTTTCTGGAAATTTTCTAAAAATTCAGAAATTAATAAAATGGTCTTATGCAAATATTTATGGTTTATTTCTTAAATAAATCGTATAAAAGCCGTTTTTATGGTTTAAAATCCGATTTAAATTATAAAAACTTGCAATAAATTGCTATAAATTTTTAGTCATCCTAAAATACATATTAGAATCTGAAAGTGACCAAAAATTACAGACCATACTCGAAATTTTATTTTTCCGACTCATAAATTACGATTATTAACTAATTAACTCATTAAAATTAATAATCATAAAAACAGAAACTTTTTGACATCTAACTTTTAGATCTGATGTTCCTATCATATAAGACATCTATGGGTAAAATTTCATGCCATAATATTAAGATTAACTATTTTTAACACAATAAGTCACTATTTATCCGATTTTAACCATTAAAATCATAAATCATGCATCACTTGAGAATAAATTCCCAAAACTTACATACATACTGTAAATATTGCATGTGACATTGTGTAAAGTTTTTATGGCAAAATTCCAACTATAACTATTAAAGTCGAATTTAAGTCACTATTAATCCGATTTTTACTATAAAAATCATTAATCATGCAAAATAATTCCAATAATTTCGAAAATTCATACAGGAACTTTATATATTGCATGTGACTTCTCATGAAATTTTTAAGGTTAAACTCGAAATATAACCTTATATACCCATTTTTACTCATATTATGACTATTTATCTCATAAAATTCATAATCCATGCATATTAACTCCATTTCTCACGAAAAATCATATACAATATATTAAATATGCATGTGAGAACATATCAAAAAATCTCGGCCAGAAACTATTTTTAGCTATTTTTCCCATTAATTGTTGTTTAAAACCGATTTAAACTACAAAATATACAAATAAATATAAAAATGAACAATAAAAATCCATAAAATTATTTTTATGTCCTAAAACCATTTTAGAAACAGAAACTTTAACATGCAAAATTATTTTGTGATTTATCATAATAAACACAATAATTTCGAAATTTTCGAAATGTGTATGTTAAACGGATTTTAACATAAAACATGAATCCGATCATGCATGCAACAACCGTAATGCTCTGATACCAATTGTTGGAAACTAAGTTCCACATTTTATACTCATATCTAATGTGAGTTTTGTTTCTTTAAGTTTAGTCATAAAAACTTAAATGGATCTTATGCATGCAAGATGATATCATAAGATGAGATAGTCCTTACATTGGTTTTAGAAGGTTTATACTCAATAATCACCTATTACTTGAGTCTTCAAGCCACCGAAATTACCCTTGAACGATCTAACAAAAATCGTCTCCTAAAGGTGCGTATCAAGGACCCGATCTCAAACTATTACTAATTTTGTTACTAGAAAATTAGTATAAGTATACTAGAAATAATAACAATAATATTACTCTTAATATTATTAGTATAGGAAATAATAATCTCCTTTGTAAAACTATTTTACTAGAAAACTAGTGTGAATGATGCTTTAGTTCGTGATGAGAATAAGCATACACATGATGCTTATCAAAAAACTAGTATTGCAATATGAGGTATGTGTTGGTGTATATAAAGAGCAAAGGTGAGCTCTTCTTTGATGTTTTGGCCGGCCAAAAGGCCTTCAAAATGAAGCCAATGCATGCCTCTTACTCTTACACAAAAGCATACAATATGCCTTACACCTAAGGCTAGGCATGTAAGCTTTTGCATAATGTGTAAGAGTAGCTTATCACAACAACACACTACCTCACTAACACACTTCACACGGTCAAATGTGGTCTAATATGGACCCATTTTATCTTTGTCAATTGTGTTAATTTGTAACATGTCACACATGTCTCATAACACATGACCCAATTTGTTAATTGTGCAATTTTAACTATTAAAATTCATAATTTACAAATTTTATTACATTTAAATAAATATACTAATAATTCGAAATTATTTTCGTAAAAATGTAATGTCATAATTTAATTACAACTCTTTGTAATTTTATGATCAACCGTGTTCATTCTCAATTTAATCGTTTCCTAAACGAATAAATAAAACCGAGTAATAAAACAATTTTATTACCATGACTTTTATTATTATTATAATCCCATTATAAAAATATTCGTCATATAAAATTATTTCCAAAATTTCCAGTTATTAATTAATTTGTATCCAATACAATATTAATTAATTATTCCATTGAGACGGAATTCCCTAAAGATATGACCTTAAGGGATCAACTGATCACCACCATCATATGACGATAATGTCAAACTCTAGACAGCCAATCATTATCGATAAATGTTGATCAGTCGACTTTAAAAGAGTAACACTCCCAGTTGTGTTTCATTCAAATGAGTTTTAATTTCGTCAACACACTATTGTCGAGGACACTTCCTCCAACATTATTACGGTCAAGTCTCAAACCCGACTATACCTTCCGGTCTTAAGTCGCCTTAAGGTCGTTTTTGCTTAATTTCCGCTCTCACAAAAACTAATTAAAATCGTTAAATAAGTCTTACCCTTCCAACCTTCCGGTCTAGGTCGGGAATTAACTAGTTGTAAGGTCCCATGCATGTTAGAGAAAATGTCCTCCACAGTGTGTGATTACTTGAGTAAATCTTTTACATGATCACACAGGGATACTTAGTATATAAATCAGTTGATTAACGTTTATCGGTAACGATTGGCTCACTAGAAGTTTGAGGTTACTGTCATATGATGGCGATAATCAGCTGATCCTTAAAGGTCAGACCTATAGGATAGTACTGAGAAATGTGATTATATATTGATATAATTACATAAATGCTAAACTTAGCTAAATGTAGTTAAGTAGATGATAAATATTTAATGTGATTAAATTATAATTAGGAGAAATGAATTAAATGTTAATTCAAATAAATATATATAAAAGTTATATTTATTAATTATATTTTAATGTATGATAGAAAAATATAATTGGGATTAATTAATTATAAGATAATTAATTAATATTCTTCGGGAATTAAATTTGTACACCGAAAAGTATTAAAATATATATGATATTTTAAGAAAGTTCGGAATAAGGAAACTGACTCAAAATATTATATTATAATGAGGTTTCCTAATTGAAGTACAATACCAACACAAACCAAAACCCTATATATGTAGGGTTTCGGCCTTGTGGTGTAGGGACACGAAGAAGTCGTTTTCTCTCTTGTTCTCTTTGATCAGTTTATCATCTTAATTCCAAAACAAATCCTCTAAAATATTAATAGTAATTTAGGAGGAGCTTTGAGGGAATCTTTCTCAGTCGTCTTGGGTGCAATCTAAGGAGAACTCCTACCTTGAAGTTTGGGTTTATACTAGGTTGTTTTTAGGCCGATCTCATATAGGACCAAAGGTTATTTCTATGATCCTTGTCCTATTATCTCAGTTCTATTGTTTTAATATCAATTCGTTTTTGATATAATCCTTGGCAGTATTATTTAGATTAATACTTTTATGAATAATTTAATAAATTATTTCCTACAAGTGGTATTAGAGCCATTGTTCAAAATCGTTTTGATAATTAATTGAGAATTAAAATCCCACGGCACAAGTTGTTTTTCCTCACAGTTCAAATTTTTTTTGTATCGGGTGAATTTGTTTTTCGTGATATGTCACGACTAAAACTTTTTTTTTTGTTCACGTTTTTTTGGTTTCGTTTTTATTTATTTATTTTAATTGTTAAAATAATTATCATATGATGATGCTCATAACAATGATATAGATCAATGATTATTAAAAGTTCAATCAAGATATTGTTAGAATTAGATTAATCTTTTTTAAATTGTTAAGATGAATGAATATTGTTCACATGAATTAAAAAGTTAATCTTGATGACAATATTTGGAAATTTTAAAACCTAATATGATTAGAACTATAACACAAAATTATGAGATGATTTTTGTGTTACTATGAGTAATTTTAAGAAAGTTCACGAATTAGTAAAGTTTCCAAAATCTATTTCTACCTTGATTATACCATTTAAGGAAATACTATAATATCTTATGAATATGTCAATTTACATGATATTATTTGATAATATGAGTAATTGCATTTTTTTTAACAAAAAAAAAAAAAAAGTGTAATATTGAACCGTAAATTTTTTTCGGCCCTACCCTTAATTTTGTGATTTGTTGCTTTTGTTATTATTAATATTATATGATAATTTATATTAACTAAATTATAAATAAAGATTTATAATTAGAACAAATTTATAAAGATAACAAAAAAAAGGGTATTAAAACCGTAAAATTGGATTTTAGGGTTATTTTATTTTGTTTTCGTTTTTATTTATATTATGAGATAATATTCATATTAACTAAATTATAAAAGATGTTTTGTAATTGTAACAATTTTTTTTTTTAAAAAAAAGGGGTATAACCGTGTGATTGCCGTGGGAAAGAAAGAAAATAAACGAAAATTATTTGATAATTTTTCGGCTACTTAAATCATTTATTTATTTTAAAAGGTTTATTATATCTAATTGATGATACTTACTGGATTCTAAAATTGTTTAGAATTTATTTGGATTATGGTTTACATGTGTAAATTTTAAAATTAATGATATTGTTTTTCAATGAAGGTTGAATTTATTTTTACAATTGTTGTCAAGTATAATCATGTAACCTAGTGTGGCTTTAGGTTTTGGTTACTTTTCGGTAATGGTGGAAAGTAATCAAGTGATGTAATTTATGAGTTCTCGCATCTCCGCTTTGTATTTTAATTTTTCTTTTTTTTAGATTAAATGTAAATAGGATTTACATTTTAATAGCTTAGAACAAAGAAGACAAGGAAGAAGAGGAGTTTGATGCATCCGGGTCTCTATTTCCAGTTTACATCTCGAGATGAAGAACGGTGATCCATGAAGCTTCTAGGGTCCATGTGATTGGATTCCAAGTTGTATTTACTGTTTTTCATAGGATAAGCCACACTAGGATTTTAATGTTTTACGTTCTTCTCTTTAGTGCTTGAATGTTGCATATCATTATCTTCCGCCTAAACCAAACCACCTATATGCATGTAAAATGACTCATGTAGATTATTTTGCATTTTGGCATATGATGTTTTAGTTTGCCATCACTCATTCCTACTCATATAAAATAGTTCACTTAAATGAGTTTAAAATAGTGATGGGATCTCACTCGTTATAAAAATTGAGACTTTAGCCTTTGTAGATCAAACAGCTATGAATCCCTTGTTCGTCGGTGGGCATATAGGACATGTTGTTATCTCCATATGGACCCCTTCTACCTCGGGTAAGTAGTGTGTTGTGACCTAGTTGAACTCAACATAATTATTCAATCAAGCTATTGAAATCATTGTGGACTAATAGATAAATTTAAGAAATTTGTCGACTGAGAGTTCTAATGTAGAACCAGTTAAAGGGTTAACTCACCAAATCGGGATTTGGGTCTTGGGATACATTATATAATTCTTTGACTGAGATCGATTATATTATGTTGTATATCTTTGTTTAAAAAGATTTTAAATTCAATGATTTCTCATGTTTATTTATTTTCTCATTTGTAGATCATTTAATATCTGCCTTTTAAAATGACTGATCCAAATGCAACTCCGGGCGCTAGCGCCACCCTCACCAAGGAGTCGTGGTTACGCTCTTTTATGGACCACGTCTCCTACAATCAGAACTCTCACCTTAAGAATGATGGGAGTAACTTTACCGATTGGGAGGCAGCATTACGGAATGCTGCCATTGTTGACGGTAAATTAAAGTATTTGGTTGAGCCAATACCGGCTGAACCAACTGCTAGGACTGGAGCCCAACGAAATGCATATGATGAGTTCGTTCGTGAAGCTGATGCGATTAAGAATGTACTTATTTATGCAATGGAAAGCAATTTGCAGCGCCGCTTCATTTCACAAGGTGCGAATAAGATTTTCACCACCCTTACCAATGAATTCTCGCAAGCTCCGAGAATCATGAGATATGACACAGCAGTCCGCTTCTTTGAAGCTAAACTGTCCAAGGGCCAAGCTGTTAGCCCACACATCCTCAAGATGATTGAGAATGTGGAAGTTTTGGAGTCTCTCGGTTGCAAGATTGAGGAGTCAATCATTGTAGACCGAATCTTACACTCTCTTCATGATGGGTTCACCCAATTTAGAGTGAATTATAACATGAATGACATGAAGAAAAGTTTTCATAAGCTCCACTCTGAGCTCGTGCAAGCTGAGAAAGATCTCAATTTGAGTGGGAGAGCTAAGAAGGACGTCCTTGTCATACAAGCTAATTGGAAGGGAAAGAGAAAGGCAAAGGCTCCCTTAAATGTTAAGAAGCCTCAATTCAAAAGAAAGCAGCCGAAGCCCAAGAGTGGACCTGGTGAGACCAGTAACTCAAAGGCCAAAACTAAGAGCAAAGGGAAAGAGGGAGAGTGCCACCATTGCCACGAGTCTGGGCATTGGAAAAGGAACTGCCCTAAGTACCTCGAGGATATCAAGGCTGGACGAGTGACAGCCACAGGTATATCGTCATTTATTCATATGATTGAAATAAACCATGCAAGTTCAGCAACATGGGTATTTGATACTGGTTGTGGTTCTCACTTGTGTAATCACTTGCGGGGTTTAAGGGACGTCCGCAAACTTGAGAAAGGGGACGTAGACCTTCGCGTTGGAAATGTAGAAAAGGTTGCAGCTGTTTCCATAGGAACTTATGTACTCAAACTACCTAGTGGTTTCGAGTTATTTTTAAATAACTGTTATTTTGTTCCTAGTTTGTCGAAAAACATTATTTTTATTTCTGTTTTGGATACAGAAGAATTTTTTTTAATATTAAGCACAATTGTTGTACTTTTTCATTAAACGATATGATTTATGGGAAAGCTGTTTCCGTAAACGGAATATATGTTTTAGACCAAACCACCGAGGTTTATCATGTGAATAATAAAGGGCTAAAACAGGTGATAAAGAGCAAACGTATCTATGGCATTGTCGAATGGGACACATCAATGAAAAACGCGTAGAGAAACTCATTAAGAATGGGTCAATACCACCATTTCATTACGAATCAATTGGTCGTGTGAATCATGTCTCATCGAAAAGATGACTCGTATTTCCTTTAAAGGTATTGGAATGCGAGCTAGTGATCTTCTAGGACTCATACATACAGATGTATGTGGTCCTATGACAATCACAGCAAAAGACGGCTATAGATATTTCATCACTTTTACGGATGATTTAAGTAGATATGGGTATGTCTATTTAATGAAACATAAAAGTGAATCCTTTGACAAGTTCAAGGAATTCCAAAATAAGGTTGAGAACCAATTGGATAGGAAGATAAAAGCACTTCGATCTGATCGTGGTGGCGAGTATCTTTCGACTGAGTTTGATCAACACCGGAAAGATTGTGGTATTATATCGCAGTTGACTCCACCTGGAACACCACAATTAAATGGTGTATCCGAACGGAGAAATCGAACTTTATTAGATATGGTTCGATCCATGATGAGTCACACGGTTGTGCCTGATTCATTATGGGGATCGGATTTGTTCTTCAATCGGCTGCTCTAATACTTAACCGAAGTCCGACTAAAGCAGCAGACAAGACTCCATATGAGATGTGGAAAGGAAAAGTTCCTGACTTGTCCTTTATTCGGGTTTGGGGCTGTGAACCTTATGTCAAGTGGAGACATGAAGACAAGCTAGACCCACGATCGGTCAAAACTTTCTTTGTAGGTTATCCCAAAGGAATTTTTGGTCACTACTTTTACTCACCTACCGAACAAAGAGTGTTTGTTGCGGCTAGTGCGAAGTTTTTTGAGAAAGAGTTTCTCTCGAACAAACAGAGTAGTAGAACTTTTGATCTGTTAGAGGTTCAAGAACCAGAAACCAACAATGTGATGGAAGAAAGTGTTCCTTCCACATCTCTTATGGTATCCATTCCAGAGGAACCTAGGAGGACGGTTCGAGTTTCTCACCCCCCAGACCGATACATTGGTATGGTTGAGGAAGGTGGTGCAGAAAACCTTTTACTCCTTGAGAGTAACGAACCAGCTACCTACAAAGGAGCCATGACATGTTCCGACTCTAAGCTATGGCCCGAAGCCATGCAGTCCGAAATAGATTCCATGCAAGAGAATCAAGTATGGGATTTGGTTGATTTGCCTGAAAAGGTAAGACCCCTACAGTGCAAATGGCTTTATAAGATAAAGCGTGCATTAGATGGACAACCAGATGTTTATAAAGCACGATTGGTGGCAAAAGGTTTCACTCAAGTACACGGGTTGCACTATGATGAGATATTTGCTTCAGTCGTAATGCTTAGATCTATTCGGATTATCTTAGCGATAGCCGCATTTCATGATTATGAGATCTGGCAAATGGATGTGAAAACCTCCTTCCTAAACGGGTTTTTGGAAGAAGAATTGTATATGATACAGCCTGAGGGTTTCATCGATCCTAAACATCCTAAGAAAGTGTGCAATCTCAAGCGTTCCATCTATGGACTTAAGCAAGCATCACGGAGTTGGAATCATCGTTTTGATGACCTGATAAAACAGAACGGATTCATTCGAAGTGTCGAAGAACCATGTCTGTATATCAAGTCAAGTGGGAGTAAAATCGTATTCCTAGTATTATATGTAGATGATATACTACTAATTGGAAACGACATTCCCATGCTTTCGTCGGTTAAGACATGGTTAAAGAACCATTTTAAAATGAAAGATTTGGGTGAGGCACAGAGGATTCTAGGCATCCGCATCTATAGAGATAGATCGAAAAGGATGTTAGCATTGAGTCAAGAAGATTATATAGATAAGATTCTTGATAGATTCAGTATGACAAACTCCAACAAAGGGTACCTTCCTGTTGTTCATGGGGTGCATCTGAGTAAGAAACAATCACCTACAACATCGGAAGAAACTGAACGCATGAGTCGGATACCTTATGCTTCGGCACTAGGGTCGATCATGTATGCCATGATGTGCACACGTCCTGACGTGGCATATGCATTGAGTATGGTCAGCCGTTACCAAAATAATCCAGGTGAAAGTCACTGGATAGCCGTCAAGAACATCCTTAAGTACTTGCGAAGGACTAAGGATTGGGCACTGGAATATGGTGGAGACATGGAGCTAAGTGCTAAGGGTTACACAGATGCTAGTTTCCAAACCGATCGTGATGATTCTAAATCTCAGTCGGGTTTTGTCTTTACTCTTAACGGTGGAGCAGTCAGTTGGAAGAGTTTCAAGCAGAGCGTTACAGCAGATTCTACAACAGAGTCTGAGTACTTGGCAGCTTCCGAAGCTGCAAAGGAAGCTATTTGGATGCGTTATTTCTTACAAGGACTAAAGGTAGTGCCTAGTATGAAAGATCCAATCACCCTTTATTGTGATAACAGTGGTGCCATCTTCCAGGCTAACGAGCCAAAGTCTAGCAACAAATCTAGACATGTACTCAGAAAAGCTCATTTAATAAGAGATTAAATGGAGCAAAAGTAAAACGTGTTCCAGAGTTGTAATGAACATTATTTGATTGATATTTGATCATTTCAATTATTACTTAATAAAATCAGTGAATTTCTTTATATTGTATTACATGTGGATTGTACGACAATTTTTGAACACCACACAGTGAACTGATTTACTTTATATGTCTGTTTTTGTCCGTAAACACCAATATGAGCTGATAACTCAGGTGATTATTTTGTTAGTTGAAGGATGGAAGGTTCAATATTCCATATGTCAAGCGTCTGACTGATCAATAATAAATATGGGTATATGATATCGCATAGGACATAATGACCACAACATAGAGTCCTAAATGTTAAGATACATTAGGTGCCTGGTCGTGGATGTGACGTCTATCGTGATTCCTAAAGTCGGTTATTTTGATCATTGTTTATTTCATGCGATATAGACAGTTTTTGGGTGGCTTTGGTTTCTGTCCTAGGTCGCACCGTAAAAGGAGACCAATCGGGCTTTTACTGGGTCATTTCATGCTGTGCTTCCATCTGCAGGTCATAAGTCAAGGAAAATGTCCAGCCTTTATCAGGTTTTATATATATTTCTCAGGGCCACTCGAGGAGTAATAACTTAAACGCATGGCCATGCTCGAATATGATTCGTATCAGTTATGTTGCTCTCTGGTCGAGGAAACCACTCCTGATATGATCACTTGGGAGATACGACCTTGTACGGTAAGACTTCGCAATTTGTCTTCCATTGAGTGGGAGAATAATTTATGGATATGAGAATCGTAATCGCACACACACTTGTAGGACAAGTGGGAGATTGTTGGAGTAAATGTCCTACACAATGTGTGATTATTTGAGTAAATCTTTTACAGGATCACGCAGGGGTACTTAGTATATAAATCAGTTGATTAACGTTTATCGGTAACGATTGGCTCACTAGAAGTTTGACGTTACTGTCATATGATGGCGATAATCAGCTGATCCCTAAAGGTCATACCTATAGGATAATACTGAGAAATGTGATTATATATTGATATAATTACATAAATGCTAAACTTAGCTAAATGTAGTTAAGTAGATGATAAATATTTAATGTGATTAAATTATAATTAGGAGAAATGAATTAAATGTTAATTCTAATAAATATATATAAAAGTTATATTTATTAATTATATTTTAATGTATGATAGAAAAATATAATTGGGATTAATTAATTATAAGATAATTAATTAATATTCTCCGGGAATTAAATTTGTACACCGAAAAATATTAAAATATATATGATATTTTAAGAAAGTTCGGAATAAGGAAACTGACTCAAAATATTATATTATAATGAAGTTTCCTAATTGAAGTACAATACCAACACAAACCAAAACCCTATATATGTAGGGTTTCGGCCGTGTGGTGTAGGGACACGAAGAAGTCGTTTTCTCTCTTGTTCTCTTTGAACAGTTTATCATCTTAATCCCAAAACAAATCCTCTAAAATAATTAATAGTAATTTAGGAGGAGCTTTGAGGGAATCTTTCTCAGTCGTCTTGGGTGCAATCTAAGGAGAACTCATACCTTGAAGTTTGGGTTTATACTAGGTTGTTCTTAGGCCGATCTCATATAGGACTAAAGGTTATTTCTATGATCCTTGTCCTATTATTTCAGTTCTATTGTTTTAATATCAATTCGTTTTTGATATAATCCTTGGCAGTATTATTTAGATTAATACTTTTATGAATAATTTAAGAAATTATTTCCTACAATGCGTGCACGCACTAAACCGAACATAAATTAAATTACTTAACGATTACTCCCACCATAAACGGTCCATCCCGACTACTACTTATCATACATTTGACACAAGTTCTCTCATCCCAAAATACTAAGAAATTTAGCTACTCACGACGGTGTTAACGATAATTACGAATATTATAAATGAACTAGCATACGACATGTTGTATTGGGAGATAAAATCAGAATATGAAAACAGGGACAGGACCCGAAAATGACGATAAACAGTAAGGGAAAGGGACACGGATTTTGACGTTCATAAGACGAATACGAAGGTACGGAGACAAGCATACAAAACGAGATGATAAGGGATTCTAAACAGAGATATTGTATGACTAAACTAAACTAATAATCAGAGATAAAAGGGGAAGGGAAAACAGAAACAGAAAGTAACAAACAAGCAGAATGAACGAGAAACAGACGGAATGCGACGATGTAAACGAAACAGAGTAATAACGTGACAGTGATGGTAAACAAAACACGAGAACAGGGATTAAGGTGACGAATGATAAATAAAGAGAAGGAAAGAGATAAAGAAGAAAGAATTACTAGTAAAATGGCTAGAACAAGTAGTACGATCCTTGAGAACGAAAATGGTGAAAACTAAAATTATTGTGAAAAATATTGTTGTGACGACTACAATTTCTGGAAAAAACGAAACTAGGCGAAAAGGGAATTCTCTGATGATAAGTGCATAACCTATTGAACTCAAATGAGTTCTTAAATAAAGAAAAACAAAAACTGATGTAATAAGTTCTGTGATCACGAAGAGTCAACAAAAGCTCTCGATCGAGAGAAATTTTCCTCTCGATCGAGCAAAACGCCTTCGAAACCGGTCGATCGAGGACTTGTGGTTTCTCGATCGACTCTTCCCTCTTCAAACATCTCGATCGATCACAATAGTTGTCGATCGAACACTTCAGAACTTGGAAACCTCTCGATCGAGCACATGATAGCTCGATCGAGGACTTCTCTTCCTCGATTGGGCTCTCGACAGGCCTAGAGTTGGTCGATTGCCTAGATTTTTCCTTGGATGGATGATTAAACACCTCACACTTCTCAATAAATGCGCACCCAGTCAGGTTCCTTCCATCATCTACTAAAATGCGATGCTTTGAGGTAGAAAAAGCTCGGTTTCCGCTACACTTTGGTCAATATCTGTAAAACAGCAATACAAGCACAAAGTAGCAAATACGAGGCATAAAGTGATATAAAATCACCAAATTACATGAAAATGTGTGCTAAAACAAGACTAAAAAGTCTATACAAAATGCACACATCAAACTTTTGATGCCCGTCGTTGTAGGCACCAACTCCACGGACACATGTCAAAACGTTTCCGACACCTAAACAATCGTGTCTAACTTTCATTTATTTGGGCACACGTGTCCGACGCGTGTCCATGGTATTTCAGCCGTGTCCATCGCGTGTCCACGATTTTTGGTTATCATTTGCGGTGAATGATGTTCTTCAGACGAGAAATGCGCAATCGAAAGAGATTAATTAGAATATTGATTCGGATGATAAATGAAAATAAATTTCTTATCAAGGGCAAGTTTTACTTTCACTTATTTAAAATTAATATCAAATACTTTTACAAAAATAAAATCAAACATTTATAACTATAAAATGTATATTTTATTATATTTAAATGTCGTGTCCCGTGTACTAAATTTCATGGCATGCCGTGTCCCGTGTCCGTGTCGTGTTCGTGTCCGTGTCCGTGTCCGTGTTTGTGTCCGTTTTGGTGCTACCTAGGCCGCCACCAATCCGCCGACCACCACCAACAACACATCGCCACCACAACTACCACAATCTCTCGCGCTGTCACGACAACTCCATCGCCGCTGCCACCATCAGTCCCTCGCCGCCGACTTCATTCCCACGCCGCCCTCCCGCCGCCTGTTCTCCTTTCTCTTTGGTTTTTTTTTCAGATCTGGAAAATTTGTTATTGTATATAGTTTTTTATATCGTTTTTTTTTAAAAAAAAATACTACCTCCGATTTCCTATGATGTTCCCCTTTTCCGTTTTGGTCTAATAACATTGATGTTCCCTCTTTCCTCTTTTGGACAACTTTGTGTGGTCCAAAATCAATTTTATGTGGGGTCATGTGTATTGTGTGGTCCAAATTGATTTCCTTATTTCTTGTGTTAATATCAAAAGGGAACAACACAAGAAATCGGAAAGAGTAATTGTTAATCTAATCGAAATATGAGGTGTGTGGTGGTGGTGTCGCGGTTGGTACTCCTCTCCTCCCTCCCGCCGCCTCTTCTCTTTTCTCTTTGTTTTTTTCTTCAGATCTGGAAAATTTGTTGTATGTCGGTTTTTTTTTAAAATTATTTTTAGATCTAATCGAAATTTGGGGTGTGTGGTGGTGCTATCACGTTTAGTACTCCTCCTGCCCCCTCTTCTCCTTTCTATTTAGTTTTTTTTTCAGATTTGGAAAATTTTTCTGTATGTCGTTTCTTTTTTCAAATCTGGAAAAAGGGGCAGTGGTTATGGCGGCGGGGTGATGACGTGTAATTTTTTTTGTTTTTTTTAAATATGGAAAAGGAAGGGTTGGTGGTGGTGGTGGGACACGTGTGCGGATGGTGGCGGTGGTGATGTCATGGATGGTGGTGGTGCTTGTCGTTGTTAATGGTGGTTTTTGAGTTTTCCCCTAAAAGAACCATGGAGTTCCACTAAAAGAACCTTGGAGTTCCAATAATAAAATATATAAAATAAAACATATAAAACATGGAGTTCCACTAATAGAATAATGGAGTTTCACTAATAGAACATAGAGTTTCACTAATTGAACATAGGGTTTCACTCATAAAACAGTTAAGTTATACTCGTAAATTTTTATATACAAAATCGCATTAAAAAAATCAAAGTTACACTCGTACAACATTAGAGTTACACTCGTATAACATTAGAGTTACACTCATATAACAATGAAGTTTCATTTATAAATCAGTGGAGTTACACTCATAATTTTTTATAAAAAAAACCGCATTAAAAAATTATAATTACACTAGTACAACACTAGAGTTACACTCGTAAAATATTAGAATTATACTCATAAGTCTGAAACAGAAAAATGATTAATTGGGAATTAACATTAGGAGAGAGAAAATTTAATAGAGCATTAATTGCATGTTTTATGAGTGTTGTTTTTAATCTCAGCCATTAATTTTGTTTTGATCCAATGGTATAGATAAGGACTCAAGGACTCAACCAAACTTGTGGACTCATTTGAACTCCTCGCTTCCGGACGGACCAAACTTGTGGATTCATTTGAACTCCTCTAAATCTTTTTATATGAGATGAGAATTTGTATAAGATAGTATAAAAACTCCTAAAGATGGTTGTTAAAAGGTTGATCCTACGTTATTTTCGTAGTTGTAATTTTTATCCTAACTAGTTTTAAACTCGTGCAAAAAATGCACGGGTCGTAATAACAGATGTTATCATTAAATATATAAACGTATAAAATGAGTGTGATAAAATGTTTAATGTTGTGATAATATCAATGTTGTTATATATAAATATATATAAATCGATAACTGATTCGACGTACTTATAATTTAACTTGTTAATCATTATCATGATTCGATACAGAGTATGTTAAAGTGTATAACTACTCTGAAAGGTAACAGATACTCGAAAATTCAGAAGTTGGTTTTTTGAATTATTTCGTACGATATTCAAAATACTCACAAATTTCATTAGTTTTCAACTTTATTTAACTCAGATATGACTTATGAGAGATCTTAAGTAAGACGGTCTTAAATGAGAACGCGTGAGAACTTAAAGCCCAAGCCGGAATAATTTTTGTTTTTAAAAAAAGGCTTTCAAATTAATATATGTAAATTTCTAGTTAATTTATTCGCTAACAATATTTTTCATGGTCAAAATGAGTATGAAGAAAATTGACTCTCAATAATTCATCGATCGGTTAGTCTCCATTAATAACGACGTATTTCGTTTTAACATTAAAGCATGTCAAATATTATATCAATTAACCATATAAGACAAACATTTGCATTTTTACATGTCTTATGCTTTTGTTTTATTCTAATAATTATTTAACTTGCCTTAAATTTAAGACATATACGCTCGTTTTAATTAAAAAATTGTGTTCACTAAGAACTCGTCCTTATCCAAAATCTTTAATGTAGAATAATGGGATCATTAATTAGGTTTCTACGTCACTTAATTAGTGACTAATCAAAGTTTAGGCCAAACGATCCAAATTGACAATCTCTTAACGCATTCTATTTATTTAACCTATCTTATAAATAACCACGATGAATCCTCGATGAGGCAATATTCTTTTCACTCAGCCTCTCGGCTTCCTAAACTCACTTATCTTTGACAATTGATTCGATGAAAAACAATTTGTTTTTCACTCTAATTATCACTTGCGTTTATATTATCTATTCCTTTCACTCTATTTTAACTTAATTTTCTCCAAATTTTAAGCTAGTTCTTGTTAATATCTATAAAGTATTCCTCCGTACATGATCTTAAAATAATTTTTTACTATGTTCAGATTTATGAATATTGTTATTTTTTTAGATTTAGAATTTGTCGTGAGTATATATATGTATATATATATTTTCAAAGCTACCTCATTATTTTTTTAATATCAGTAACGACTAACGAATGAGATTTTTATTGATTTTTATAATTATATTCAATTTTGTAATTTTTTATTTATTTATAGTTTTTTTGTATGTTTATATTCTGTTGATTATATTTAGGAAATGTATATATATTATATATTTATATGATTATAGGGGTTAGGATATGTGTTATGGGAAGAATGAAATCAAAAAAAAAATCAAAGAAATAAAACTCATAGGAGAACGTGGGTTTTAGGGAAAAAAATTATTTTTTCATGCCTAAAAATAAGGAACCAATCGAGAAATGTTATCAAAAAACATCAAAACGTCTCTCTAGGGTTTTCCTGTGAGAGCCTCCGTCTACGCTTCGTCGTTAGATCGTCTTATCTTTTTGTTAAGTTCTCTTACGTCTTGCTGGCGTCGGGCATCAACCTCTGTGGGTTGGTTTAGGTTTTCTTGGTGGACGTTGGTGCGTGTTAGGGTTATGGCGAGTGCAGAACCGAGACATAGGGCGGGTAAGGAAGTTATGGTGGAGGAAGACGAATTCGTTTGGGAGACCGGAGAGGATTCTACAGAGACGGACTTGGCGGAATTTATTCTTCTTGGCAGGATATGGACGTCAAAATCAATAAACACTAGGGCTGCTGTGGATACAATGATCAAGTTATGGAACCCTAAAGGTACGGTTGTTGGTAATCTTATTGATGCTAAAAATAAAATCTTCGCTTTCAAATTTGTTTTAGAGTCGGATAAAACGAAAGTTGTCGATGGCCAGCCTTGGCACTTTGACAAATTCATCTGGTGTTTTAATGATCCTATTTGTGATGGTAAGATGATAGACACACCATTGTTTCATGTCCCATTATGGATTAGGGTTTACGATTTGCCATTAAGGGGACGGTCTAATATTGATAATATTCGGAAGTTAGCCCTACAACTTGGAACTTTTATTGGCCTGAGTGAGGTACCATTACCGGAGCTGGAGCGAGCAGTGCGGATTCGAGTCCTTCATGATGTTCGTCTCCCACTGAGAGATGCTGTTAAAATTAGATTGGTGACAGGTAACACGGTGATGTTTGACGTGAAGTACGAAAGGTTGCCTACGTTTTGTTATGGGTGTGGGAAATTGGGGCACGGGGAGAAGGATTGTGATGATGGACCGTATGATGAGAACGAGTTGCAGTACAACGAAAGATTACGGGCATCACCTTGGCGAATTGTGAAAACGGAGGCGGTTGTGGAAAAGAAGAATTCTAGGGCTTTAGGAGATGTGTTTGATGAACTTTACAAAAAGAAAGAGGAAGAACTAGTTTCCAATATGATTTCGAAACTTCAGAGTATATCTCTTAAGGTACATGGACAGGGGAGGTCTTTGCAGCAATCAAGGGGAGAGGAGGATGGACTAAAAACGGTCAGTGCTATAGGGACAGCGAGGGAGGAGGAGTTGCGCGTGGGTGTGAAAGGAAGGGAGGAACACGGGGATCAGGAGGTGGGAGCCTGGAATTTAGAGGGTGAGTCAGTAGACAAAAATAGGAGTGAGGAGGGGAATTCACGAAATAAGGGGGGACAGGAGGGCGCAGTGGTCTGAAGGGTGGGACTAGGTGGACGAGAGTTGAGAGAGTTGATGTTATGGGAGACTCTTTCACTACAGGGGAGGGAGTGGGCTCTATTGGTGGGAAGAGAATGAGGGAGGGGGGAGGCCAGGAGAGTTCGAGGGATGGTTCGAAAGTTCGCAAAATCATGGATGTAAGGTCATCTGAGGCGGTGGTTGAGGAATCTCAACCCCGCCGGGAGCAATGAATCTTTTGAGCCTTAACTGCAGGGGGCTGGGCAACCCCGATGCAGTAGGCGGACTCCGTAATTTATTACGGAGGGAGGCCCCCGCTTTGGTTTTTCTTTCTGAAACCAAATTAAGCGGTGTGGAGTTAAGGAGGCTGCGTGCGTGTTTTGACGAGTACGAAGGTATGGAGGTCGATAGTGTAGGGAGGTCTGGAGGGCTTGCTTTTATGTGGAAAAAACATTTAACGTGTGTGTTTCGTTCTGCTTCTGTTCATCATATGGATTTTGATATACATGGGAATGATGGGGTATGGAGGGTAACCGGTTTTTATGGCTGGCCGAGTGTGTCCGATAGACATCTTTTTTGGGAATTGCTGCGGGACTTGGGGACTCAAGGTAGTGGACCATGGGTTTGTATTGGAGATTTCAATGAAGTTTTGATGGCATCAGAGATGAAGGGGGGTTCCCGTCAACAATGGCAAATGAATAATTTTCGGGAAGCTATTGATGACTGTCAGCTTAGAGATGTTGATTTTGAGGGGTACGAGTTTACTTATGATAATGGTCAGGCAGATGGGGATAACCGCCAGAGTCGAATTGATAGAGCTTTGTGTAATGATGCGTGGATTGAACTATTTCCGGGGTCGAAATTATTCCACTTGGTACGTGAATGGTCAGACCATGCACCATTATTGCTTAGCATTAAAGGGAGACCGAGTGTCCAGCAAAAGAGGAGGAAATTATTTCGTTTCGAACAAATCTGGGTTGGCGAGTCGGGCTGCGAGGATACAATTCGGGATGCTTGGAATGATGGAGACTTTGATGTTCTGAATTCGATCGCGAACTGTGCTGAGGAACTTCAGAAGTGGAAGGGTATAAGTATAGGCAAAATTACAAAGGAGCTCAATGGGAAGCGGAGAAAACTCGGGAAACTAAATGAAGGAGGACGGTCAAGGCGAGAGGTGGAGGAGCGGAGGGGGCTGGTGAAGGAGATTGGGGCTCTGTTGAAGAAGGAGGAGGTGTTTTGGCGACAACGATCACGTGCCTTGTGGCTAACTGAGGGCGATAAAATACGAAATTCTTCCATCATAAGGCTGGACAAAGAAAACAGCGGAATTCTATTGCTCAACTTTTCGATAAGGAGGGGCGAGAGCGAAGTAGTGAGGAAGACATTTCTATGGTGGCGAAAGACTACTTTATGGAACTGTTTGAATCGGGACAACCTCGGGATTTTGAACACCTACTGGCATGTATTACGGGGAGGGTAAATGATGATATGAACCATATTTTGAGGGCGGACTACACTGAGGATGAAATTCTGGAGGCTCTAAACCAGATGCATCCATTGAAAGCGCCGGGTCCGGATGGGATGAATGGCTTGTTTTACCAAACCTATTGGCACATTGTTGGGAATACGGTGGTGAGGGCAGTACTGAATATTCTTCGTGGGGCGCCGTTTCCTAATGGGTTGAATAAGACCCACATCGTTCTTATTCCGAAGAAGAAAGCCCCGGATAAAATGACGGAGTTCCGGCCGATTAGCTTGTGTAATGTTATTTACAAACTAGTTTCGAAAGTTTTGGCTAATAGATTGAAGCAGTTTTTGAGTGAGGTGGTTTCGGAGAATCAGAGCGCATTTACTCCGGGGAGGATCATTTCAGACAACATTTTGGTGGCGTCTGAGATGTTTCATCACATGAAAAATTCGAAGCAAAAGAATGGGAGTATGGCACTTAAGCTTGATATGTCGAAAGCTTACGATCGGGTTGAATGGTTTTTCTTGGAGCGGGTGCTGAGGAGAATGGGTTTTGATGGGCAGTGGATTGACCGTGTAATGTTATGTGTGACTTCAGTGAGTTTTTCGGTCTTGATTAATGGAGCCCCTACGTCGGAATTTCAACCGGGACGCGGTCTTCGACAAGGTGATCCGCTATCCCCGTATTTATTTATTTTATGTGCCGAGGTGATGTCGAGTCTGATGAGGGAAGCGGATGAAAGAGGCGTGATTCATGGGCTTAAGGTGGCGCCTAATGCCCCTATGATTACTCATTAGTTGTTCGCGGATGACAGTATATTTTTTTGTGAAAGCAAAGCAGGATGAGGCGCTGAAAGTGAAGGAAATTCTGAATGAGTATGCCATGGCCTCGGGTCAAGTCATTAACTATGAGAAAACAACGGTGTCATTTAGTCGGGGAACAAGGTTGGCTGATAGGGAACAAGTGTCTAGCTGCTTAGGGGTGCAAGTGGTGGATGAACAAGACCGTTATCTGGGTCTCCCAACAGTTATAGGGCATTCAAAAAAAGTTATAGCTAGTGTCATTCGGGACAAGCTTTGTAAAAAATTGCAAGGATGGAAAGGCAATTTATTCTCAAAAGCAGGTCGGGAAGTTTTGATAAAGGCCGTAGCCCAATCAATTCCGACTTATGCGATGAGTGTTTTTAAATTACCCTCTAATTTTTGTGATGAACTTCGAAGTATTGTGTCTCGGTTTTGGTGGGGCTCGAATAATGGGAGGAGTAAGATCCCGTGGGTGGCTTGGCGGAAGTTATGTAAACCAAAATGTGTCGGTGGCCTCGGGTTTATGGATTTCCACAAATTCAATATGGCTCTTCTCGGTAAACAAGCGTGGCGACTCCTCACGGATAGGTCTAGTCTCATGGCTCGAGTGTTGGTGGCCAAATACTTCCCAGATGGCTCTTTTATGCGAGCTAGAGTAGGTGTTAACCCGAGTTATACTTGGCGTGGGATTCTCGAGGCGCGTGAGGTTTTGAAGCTGGGCGTGAGACGACGAATTGGGAACGGGTTGAGTACGCTTGTTTGGGAGGACCCATGGTTGCCCTTTACCCAGACCCGGAGGGTTATTTCTCCTCGAAAAAATGAGTGTAATTAGATGATGGTTGCGGAGTTAATGACACCGGATGGACGGTTTTGGGACACACATCGGGTACGTTCTTTGTTTCTTCCCTTTGAACAAGATAGGATTCTTAATATTCGTATTAGTAATTCTAAACCGGAGGACATGTGGATGTGGGATCTCGAGAAGAATGGTGAATACTCGGTCAAATCCGCGTATAGGGCGCTTATGAAGGATGGGGTAGATGAGGCCAGTGGATCGTGTCTTCGGGGAGAGCAAAAGTTCTGGAATCGAATTTGGAGGGCGAAAGTAATACCACGTATCAAGACATTCATGTGGCAACTGGGAAACGATGCTTTGCCGACCAATTCTGGCCTTGCGAGACGGGTACCTCTGATAGCGGCAATCTGTCCGATATGTCAGAGCTGTACCGAATCTTGCCTTCACTTATTCTCGGGGTGTGGGTGGTTGGGTGGGTTGTGGGATAGGTTGGGTCTTGAGGTGCCATCTACGGAGGGGTATGAGCGGGTGAGGGAGTGGGTGGAGGATGTGTGGAGGGAGTTGGAGGATGGTGAGATAGATTCGTTTATTATGGGGTGTTGGGCGTTGTGGGAGGCGAGAAATAAGTTTGTGTTTGAGGGGTGTCGTGTGGGTGTTGATCGGGTGGTGAGGAGGGTGCAGGAGTTGAAGAGGGAAATGGAGGAGGCGTATAGGGAGGTGGACCAGGGGATGCAAGTACAGGCTGAACAGCGGGGCTGGGTGCAACCGTGCGCAGGAATGGTGAAGCTGAATGTGGACGCGGGTACGAAGGAGGGGTGGGGAGTGGGCCTTGGAGCCGTTTGTCGTGATCATGAGGGCAGGGTGTTGTGGGCTGTGGCGGAGCGGAGACAGGGAGTGGTGGAACCTCGGATTGCGGAAGCCGAAAGCTTGTTGATGGGGCTGTTGGAGGCGCAGAAGCATGGATGCGTGCGGCTTATAGCGGAAAGTGATTGTAAGGTGCTTGTGGATGCGTTAGCCACACGGTCAATAGGAAGGAGCGACTTTCATCTTATTTTGGATGAGATACGAGAGTGTTGCAAGTTTTTTAGTCAGTTGTCTTGGTCTTTTACAGGAAGGAAAAACAATTCAGTGGCTCACGAGCTTGCTCATGAGTGTACGTCTTTGTCGAGTAGGCATGTATGGGGCACGGATTTACCCCAAAATATTATGTCTCGTGTTTCGTTTGATATTAATAATATGAGGTAATCCCGCTTTGGGATATTCAAAAAAAAAAAAAATAAGGACCCAATCAAAACTATTTAAATTCTATCTCTTTTATAGTAAAGGGATTCTCAATTTTATCTTTTAGTTAATTATTTTTAAATCAAGTCGTTGGGAAAACATAGACTCTCTATAATTGCTCGAAAAAAGTTTCCTCTATTAATATATATATATATACTAGATTTCATGCCCGGGCGTTGCCTGGGTAATATCTTAACGTAGTTTCAAAGTAATTATCGTAACAGTTGATCTTCTAAAAATAGTTAGAATAATAGCCATATAAAAAGAATAATTCAGGTTTGATTGTTTTTAATGGCTAATAAAACATTAGATGTATCACGCTCGTATTATTTTCTTATTAGCCCGTATTCTTCTTACATTAGCTCATATTCTTTTTATATTATCCCGTATTCTTACATGCGCATATTTGTAAGTTCGTGATCCTCTTATACGCTCGTATTCTTATTTTAATAGCTCGTATTTTTTACAGTAGCTCGTATTTTTAGTTTAATAACTTTATTAGCTCACATTCTTACGTTAATAGCTCGCGTTCTTGTGTGCTCGTATTTTTTAGTTCCCGATTCTCTTAATTTCTTATTCATTCTACATTAGCTCGTATTTCTTATGTATTCGTAATTTGTAGCTCGTATTCTTTTAATTATACCTCGTAATCTTAAGTGTTTATTATATCATGAAATTTGACGTCTTTCAAATTTGATTCTAGTTTTTTAGTTCGAGAAGTGTTTCAATTAGCTCATGTTTTCGTATTCTCATCTTAATAGGCCGTATTCTTATGTGCTCGTATATTTAAGTTCGTGATCCTTTTAATCTCGTATACGTATTTATTTGTGCTCATATTTTGAAACTCGTCTTATCTTAATAACTCGTATTGTTTTTTCATTAGCTTGTATTCATATTTCATTTGTGCTCGTATTTTAAAACTCGTCTTATCTTAATAGCTCGTATTGTTTTTACATTAGCTCATATTCTTAGCTTAGTAGCTCGGATCGTATTCTTTTTATATTAGCCAATATTATTAAGTTAATAGCTCGCATTCTTCTGTGCTCGTATTTTTTAGTTCGTGATTCCCTTAAACTCTTAATCTTTTTACATTAGCCCATTTTATTATATGTTCGTATTCCGTAGTTTGTATTTTTTAATTATACCTCGTAAACTTAAGTGCTTAATATATTTATCAATACATCTATTTATGCTATTAACTAAATAAGAGAAGGGAGACAACAAATTGTACCATAACTTTACGGTAGCCAAAATTCTTAGTTATCAATTATTTTATTAACTAATCAATAATTATCCGACTGATATTTTATTACTATTTAATTATTATTTTATTTATATACTTAATTTATTTAACCAAAGTAAAAGCCAATCTAATCACTCTAAAAACAATAATTATCCAACTGATATTTTATTACTATTTAATTATCTTTTTATTTATATACTTGATTTATCCAATGTAATCGCTCTAAAAGCAGTAATTATCCAACTGATATTTTATTACTATTTAATTATCCTTTTATTTATATACTTAATTTATTTAACAAAAGTAATAGCCAATAAAATTGCTCTAAAACAATAGCCAATAAAATCGCTCGAAAAGTTTCTCTTTTAAGTGTATATATATTGATATCAATATATATACTTAAAAGAGGAACTTTTGGAGTGATATTATTGGTTCAAATTTTGTGAATTATTTAAGTAATTATAATTATGTGATAAAAAGAAAATTATAAATCAAATATTAAATAAAATATAGAATATTATTTACATTAAGATATACTCTCTAATAGAAGTCTTAGAGAATTCTATCTTTACTTGAATTGTATGTATAATTATATAGGATAATGTTGCAAGAGTCCTATCATAATTATAATTATAGTTATTGCTCTCTTTCTCACAGCTATATATATTATGGTACCCAACATCACGAATCATGGTACACAAATTAATTTCTCTTTCTCTTTCTTTTGATTATTATTATTCTTAATTTTCAATTCCCAATTATTAATGATTAATTAATGTTACTCATTCTTTTGATTATTATTTCTTATTTTGTTATTTACATTATAACTATACATACGTGATACGTTTACGTAATTTGATTTTATGAGTTTTTTTGTATACTTATGTGGTCAGAAAATAATTAGATTAGAATTACGACTATTCGTGAGAGAAATTGATTACTCAGTTAATGGAGTGACCATTAAACAGAAGATGGCAAAGTATTTCATGCAAAACCGCGATAATCTCACCCAGTGTTGGTGTTCTTCAAAGCGATCTCATCAAATTTAATCCTTAATTACCGGTAATTGATATCAACTTATAAGTTCACCTCATTACGTACTCTTTACATCAACTTATCTTAAAGGTGTCGACATATAGATTAATTTTAATGCGTTTCATTTTGAAAACAACTATGGAAAAGAAGGGCCGCCATTGATAAATTTAGTCTAGGTATATCCACTTAGATCTTCCTTAAGTTCCCAAGGAAATTATGGCCTACAAGACGCGGTTACTATATCATTAGTGTCATTGCTGGTGGTTGACCTTTGTAAAATAAGACGATTTGTGCAGGACGGTAAATCGTATTGACGAGATCAGATTTTATTATCTCCATATTATCCACGTCTACAATATACAAATATTATTTTTAAAATATTTAGCTATGTTAAGAAAATTTACGGGAGAGTGTCATACAGAGTAAAGTAAATTTATGAATTTTTATGAACAGATTATATAATTTCATTATTAAAGTAGATAATATTTGGGTCCGTGACATCTATAGAAAATTAAAAAAAGACTCTTTATTGTATATCCACATTTACACATGTAATGTTGCTCAATGTTATTATAGTGCTCTTATTTATATTTTTTGAATAATTGAATTATCATCTTACTTTTACAAATTTTTAGATGTTATTAAAGACTCCCTTATTACTTACATGGTTGATTGATTTTTATCCGTGTTTGTAACTAAAGCCACTAAAGGTTTTTTGGCTAGGTTAATATAAATAGAAATTATGCAATCCTCGAGATTTGAACTGTCAATTAATGAACAACACAAGTAATTAAAAATACGTACATAAGTAATTAAGTAATAAAGGGAACTCAACAACTTGATACTGGGACGGTGGAAATATAAATTTATGTTAAGAATTATATTAAAGCAATTATATATTACATCTACGAGCTTATAAATACCTAATAAGTTACAATAGAATTTTAATGGATAATGAAATTTCTATGGTGTAAAGTAATGTAACTCTTAGGGTGATGAGTTGACACGAATGTTATTACATAACTATAGCCATGAAAGTTAAAATGAACTACTCAAAAAAAAGTCAAATATATATATATAAAGGTATATATATGAAGTAATTAAAGATTTTGTATTCGCAAATTAAGGCAGATATCGTGAATGCTATTTTTCGTATGTGTATATTGTGGTGCAATAATAAGTTAACGGTGTTGAAAAAAAGAAAATACAAATCGCCGAGTAAGGATTCTCTAATATTGAAATTGAAAAAGACAAATAGAAGGGAATATAATATAGTCAGACTCCGAAAATATTTATGAGGGAAAATAGTGAGAAAAGAAATGGAGAGGATTCATTTTGGTGAGAAGGTTGTCGTATAAATAATATGATAAAATGGTGGAGTGGCATTAACAACTTACTAGCATTGGCAACAATCTCTTATGCTGCGAAAAATTGGTTATAAGATTATAAAATCATTTACGATCATTCCAGCTTTTGACATGAAACAAGGGGTCAAATAGGGATGCAAGTGAAAGGAAGTGGGAGAGGGTTGTGAAATATCACAACCGTGTGACCGTTACAAATAAGACAGGCTGTTCATTTTAAGTTATTACGGGTCATTGTCCTTCAGATAATTTTTGAACCATGTGGTGTCACAATAGGTTAGTTTAAAACTCAATTAAGATCAAGTTAATTTTTTGTATCAACTATAATATTATGAAACTAAAGATTATCAACTTTGAATAATCAAATTATCAAACATCAAACATCAAACATCATATGCAAAATAGACTTTCTTAAAACGAAACCACTTAAGAGATGTTGAGGAGAGAAGTGAGTGTGTCAAAATGTGAGAAAGTTATACACTATATAAAAAAACAAGTAGCGCCGAAGATATTATAGTGTCGAACCAATTGAATTACTTTAAAACTCTGTTATATGCTTATGCTTTTTTGTTAAGGTTAACGTCATGCTAATTACTTTAAAACTCTGTTAAGATATTACCCGGGCAACGCCGGGCATGAAATCTAGTATTGATATATTTTTGAAAACATTTAAGGATAGTCTTGTTATTATTATGATATGTATTTTAACACAAAAACTTGTATGAGACCGTTGCACGTGCGACCAGTTGAAAAGTGACCATATTGTGATAAGTAGTGACCACTTTTGACTAAATAGTGACCACCTTTTTTTAAGAAAAAATGACCTATTTTTCAAAAATGGTCACTTTTTATCAAAAAGTGGTCACATTTTACCACAAAATGGTCACATTTTGTAAAAAAGCACGGATGAGACGGTCGTAGAGGAGAGTTAGTGGTATTTTAAGGTTTGATTTCGGTTATGGTGAGAAGGGAAAACTGCCAACTCGTCGAGAATAATGACTCACCCTATCTTCACCGTATTTATTTTTGAAATATTGAATGCATTGTTGACCATACATAGCTTATTCAAGAACACATTATTACCTATAAGTAGACAAAATTTATTGATTATATCGAAGAATAAAATGTGTATTATGGAACTTTATATACACAAAAAAAAATACTAGTTTTATAAAATTTATTTGTTGAACGAAAATGATTCTAAGTACATGAAAAATAAGAAATGTCATTTTTCTTTATTTTCGTCACTACCTTATAACTTAAAACTAAAAATTTACGGAAAAGGAAAAAAGCTTGTAAATTTTTATAGATATTATATTTATTTTTTGGAGTTTTCTAACATGAGCCTAATAGAGACATGTTACTATTTCAAGATGTCAAATAAGGAAGGATTTGCAATTATATATCGTCAGAAGGTAAAATATGATTTTATGGTTACCATACTTAAGAGAATTATTAATGTTGCAAATCCTTTTTTAATTCGTTAGAGGTTTCAAAACTCTTTCGTTCAAGTTTGGAAATGCGGACTTAATATAATTTTAATGATTTTAATTGAAAAAATCAAAATGTTTGAATTCAAATAAAAATTCAATTCCTAAAGTTTGTTTGGTTAAGCCATAGAATTGGAATTTGAACTCAGCGAAACAGATATTGGTCGAGGTTATCAAATTTTTTTTCATTTGAAATAAATAAGTATTGTCACGGAAAATATTTGCGGTCCGAAAAAATATCATAAATAAAAATATTTTGAGGAAATCTTATCTATATAAAACCAAAAACATTTCAAGCATTCTCCTTAAGCCACATCATCACATTCATGTTTTTGATTTCATTTATTTTAAGTAATGTGGGACCCACAGGAAAAAAAAGTAATTAATTGCTAAAAAATCTCTATGTTTAACTTTTAGACGTAAATGTGTACGTTTATATTTTCTACACGTAAATATTAGTGAATAATAAGAAATAAGGAATAACTTAGAACGTAAATAATTCAGCCCAAACTTTACTAATAAATCACTGTAAATTAAGTCAACTATTAAAAATTCAGTCCAAATTTTTACTACAATAATAAATTGCAATTACAATAACAATTAAAATAATGTCCGAAAAATACATCTACTAATCTACTATACTACTAATAAGATAAAATAAAATTTTAAAGAAGAATATAATAATAATACACATTAGCTCTAAAAACGCAAAAAAAATGTTATAAATTTTATCAAACTATATATTGCATAATTCTGAAAAAATGACATGTGATCGATTTAAAAAGTAAAAAGAAAATATTTTAATTAAGATATATGATGAAAACAACATCTCAATAAAAACATTCTCTTAACATAGTTACAAAATGAAGTAAAGTATGGTAACAGATAACATAATAGACCAGTAAGTTGCGAGCATCATTAATTTGCAGCTATGATATAAAATGAAACAAGAATTTGAAAAAAAAACATGCACATTTAACTAACTAAAGGTACGAATTTTAACAAAGGAAAATAATTTTTTTAAAACAAAAATTATAGACATGCATGATCGATTTTTAAAAAGATGATAAGATGTGTAAATAAAATTAAATTAATTAATGAGGTTCGATTTTGGTGCGGGTAATAAATTTCCGTTAACATATAAATGGTTTGTTTCTTTGACAAAAAAATGTTTTAGCTAATAATTCGTAAATTGTGATATACTAAAATGATTCATCGCAAATCACAAACAACTTTATCTAAGGTGGGCATCTGTCTTTCAACATCAATTCTTAATCAAGAACAACTTGATGTGGGGATTTTCAAACTTATAAGCAAGTGAGGCTTGAAAAGTTTGATTTTCGATAATATATTTTTGTCTAATACAACATCTAAAATAGTTTAAAGAGTATTTTACTATGTAAATTTTCAAGATTACTTATCTTATCTACATTAATATAAGAATATTTCGTGCAATTTCGTGCGTTCACATCATCACATCCATTTTATTTTATTTTTTATTTTAAATAAATGTAGGATCCACCACAAAAATATGGAATTAATTTATGAAAACCAAATTTATTAATAGAATTTTATCGAATAATCAATACAGAACTCCAATAATGAACCATCATCCTCGATTTCATTTATATTGCATAAATAATACAATATGAAAATGCAGAATTTTCCCAATTGTCCACATAGTTTATCAATACTAAAAAAAAAGGTGAACAAAAAACATTATTAGACAACGAACATAAAAATGATCAAAATTGGTAAAACAAATAACATCGTTATATTATTTTACAAGATTTTAACTCTAACATTTGACCATCATAATAGCACATTTTCGAGATATTACTAAATTTGAATAAACTTTTAAAATAAGAAATAGTTTTCAACAAAAAAGTTAATAAATAGTATTGTTTTAATTTTTAATTTTAAAAGTAAGATCTACAAAAAATTAACAAAGTAAATGAACTATAAAACTCTGTTAAGTAGATTTTAGATCATTCTGTTAAAATAATATTCTAAATAAATTCGTTATAGATATTGAGGATATCCACTAAAATGAGTAGATCTAAAAAAATTGTTATCATGTTTTAACACTGAATTCGTACATTTTTTTCACGGATTGCAATTTTTGCACGTGTTTTAAACTACGATCACTATAAAAGAAATAGATTATAAGATATACATGTATTTTGGTTTAACATTTTTAAATATTAGTCATTATATCGATATTTTAGAACTATATCCGTGCAATTTTGCACGGGTTAAAACTAGTTTGCAAAATAGGAAAACATAAATAGTGATAGAATTGAAATGACTGCGGTATAGTATGAATTTGAGAGTCTCACATTTTAACTAGGTGACAAGTTATAAGAATTAAGTCCAATTCTAAATTCAAATCATAAAGGTTCCCAAAAACTAAAAATATTTCGATTTCAATTCGAATAGTTTTCTACAGACAACATTATGTTCTTATGGAGTATAATCTTAATTAACAATGATGTTGTGACTTTGGATCACCTAAGGATAACTGTGTCATCATTGAACTAAAGCATTTTATTATTTATTAAAATATGTTAGCAATTAGAATTTGAATCAATATAACAGTAAATAGTAAATCAAAATCATAATGTGAGTCATGAGCAATTATTTCTTCATTAGACAAGGAAAATCAAAGGATACAAAATCAAGGACAAGACGTTCCTGGAGCAAGCTTAAATGAGGAAAGCCCTCTATGTAACGGTAAAAAGGAAACGACGGCAACGAAAGTACATGAACTCGCATGATATTTGGCGGAAATAGTAAGATTATACAGCCTTGAACGGAAATACACCGACTCGTCACCAAGGTAGGTCAATGTAGCCTCAGTGACTCTAATGAAGTCCAATGGAAATGGTGCTTTTTGGATCCTGTTATGAATCTTAACAGCATATTCAGCCAATTCAATTATAAACGGGTCTTTTGGGTCTTCTTTTGTAATAGTATCTCCACGAATTAATTGAAGGGGGGAACACAATAAAAGTACGACAAGTACTAAACTTGGCATTCTCATCATCATCATACTTATCTACCTTTCTGATAATCAATATGCGCGATGGAGTTTAATGTATTTGTTAGTAGGAACTAATAGGTGCATTTGCTTAGTTTTCACTTTTTATATAGTGTTTGTTAGTGTGAACACAATCAGATTTTGATATTAATGTCCATTACACTATTCCATATATACGCATAACTTACCGCTTATCCATACAATGTGATCTGTCAGATATGGAAGGTGATCAATGTCAACTATATTCATATTTTTTTCTTGATTAACTCCTAATCTATCCTATGTAAGTTACATAACACCAGTTTTTCTAATATATGCCTTATAGAATATGCATTAATACTTAACTAGTGTAACACCCGTGAAAAATCACGGGATTGTGTAATTAATTTTTAAATTATAAAAGACGATAAATTATACGAGTAGTTATTATGACCACAAATATTATAATTTTTTAAAAATATATAATTACATTTGATTTTTTTTGGTAATAGCGACTTAGGTAACATATGACAATGTTAATAATCGTAATAATTATAAGACGCGATAAAACATTCTAATTTGATAACATTATGTTATGTGAATTTATAAAAACTCAAAATTAAGAGAATTATTTTTTATAAAATGCATAAAATGGAAACTGCGTAAAATACCGATTGTACCAACCCCTTTAATAAATAAGAAAAAATATTAAAGAAAAAATAAAATAAAAAACAAACAAATCACACGACATAAAAGAAGTGTGATATTCCAGAACTTCATCCCCTACCCTAATAAAAAACCCTCCCTCATCAACTTCATCCCAGAACTTCATCATACAAAAATCAACAAAACCTCGGGAAATTGACTTCTCTGATCATTCTTTTTCAATTAAGCTACAAACCATCGCAGATCATCATCCCCTTCATAGATCAAGGTCCGTTTTTTTTCTATGTACAACTTACCGCTTATAGTCCATTACACTATTCCATATATACTCATAACTTACCGCTTATCCATACAATGTGATCTGTCAGATATGGAAGGTGATCAATGTCAAGTATATTCAAATTTTTTTCTTGATTAACTCCTAATCTATCCTATGTAAGTTACATAACACCAGTTTTTCTAATATATGCCTTATAGAATATGCATTAATACTTAATTAGGCACGCATTAACTCTTATGAAGTCTTAACTCTTAATGAGTACCGATTTTAGGAAATTTATTAGCTGAACGAAAAAAATTCTAAGTACATGAAAAATATATGACATGTCATTTGTCTTTATTTTGGTCACTACCTTGTAACTTAAAATAAAAAATTTAATGAAAAAGAAAAAAAACTTGTAAATTTTTATCGATATTATATTTATTTTTGGGGTTTTATAACATAAGCCTAATGAGCACATATTATTTTACGATGTCGAATAAGGAAGGATTTGCAATAATATATCATCACCAAGAGAAATATCATTTTATGATTACCATACTTACGAGAATTATTAATGTTGCAAATCCTTGTTTAGTTTGGTAGAGGTTTCAAAACTTTTTAGGTCATGTTTGGAAATATAGAATTGGTTTCATTTTTATGATTTTCATTGAAGAAATCAAAATGTTTAAATTCAAATCAAAATTCAATTCCTAAAGTTTGTTTGGTTAGGCAGAATTTGAACTCGGCGTAATAGATATTGATCAAAATTCAATTCCTAAAGTATTGTCAAGGAAAATATTTTGATGAAATTTGCATAACAAAAAAACATAAATAGTGATGGAATTGAAATAACTACCATAAAGTATGTGTAACAGCCCGTATTTTCGTAAAACCTAATTTAAGCGTTTTAAATTATTTTACGTAATAAAATAATATTTTAATAATTTATTTCGAAAGATTTTAATTTAATAAGTAAGATCCGTCTTAAGAACCTCAAGTCCTTAAGACGAATACAAACTTGGCAAGGTTAAGTTCCCGACTCAAATACCCGTTCTAATTTCCTAACCCGTTTCATAATACGGAAAGGACAACTACTTAAATCCCTAAAAACCCTTAAGTCGTCATAATTCATCTCCTTCACAACACTTCCACTGTAAACCATATTTCTACAAAACCTCCATAAACATCTTCTTCTTTTGATCTTTTCTTCATCATCCATCGATCAAATCAAGGTAAAAATATCATTTTCGGAATCCTCATTCGATTTCCAAGCCATCTATCACTTCCGTTTCTCAATCCCATCATTTCGAAATCTGGCCTGTTTTACACAAATTCCGTTTTTATGCTCTTAAACCCGTTTTTTTGTGTTTGTAGGTGAGGGATTGGACAACCCGGACATCGATAGCTACTTGGTTGAGGAGGATCTTTAGCCGGAATAGCTTGAAAGGTGACGATAATGAGATAACTCGGCCTTTATGTGTATATTAGCACTTTTGTTGTGTTTCTTATGTTAGTTTCTGATTTTTATTCATGTTCATTGTTCAAAGGACTTAATAACATGTTTAGGATGTTTAATATGTGAAGGATTCATGCTTTAAGATGTTGCTACTTGTTCTTAAGTTCATTTTCAGTTTTTCACATTTTGCGACGGATACTTGTTAAATTCGTTTGAGGATTGTTATGGGACTTATGTGCTGTTAGATTAGTAGTAATTGATGTTTATGATGTTGGGCAAACCATATTTGTAGTGTTTGTCGAAGTTTACATGTCGATTTTGTGAAGTTTAAACTTGGCTGGAAATTGCGATTTGCGTTACAGGCTCTCTGAGCCGGTCGACCGACCGGCCGCCGGTCGACCGGCTGAGAGCGCATCTTGGTGTTTTCGAATTTTTGAGAAAAAGGCCTTGAACTGCCAGCCGGCCGACCGGCTGCCTGCCGACCGGCTGGTAGTCCCTTGTGTCGTATATTGTTTGCGAAAAACCTAAGTAGAAAGGGAGCCCAGCCGGCAGATCGGCCGCCTGCCAGCCGGCTGGGAGTGCATTTGGGGTATGGTAGTTATTTGCGAAGGCTTGGGGATAGGGTTCCCAGTCGGCCGACCGGTTGCCTGCCGACCGGCTGGGAGTCCGTGTGTTGTTGTTTTGGAAAAAGAAAGAAAGGCTGAGGAGGTCACCAGCCGGCCGACCGGCTGCCTGCCGACCGGCTGGGGACCCCTGTAAGCTAATTTTGGATTTTTAAATCGTAATTCGTTCGTAACTTTCAAACGGTTAATCGGTTTTGATTGAAACTTGTTTTGTGTACCTTTGACATGTATTTGAGGTCCCCGGAGGATGGGCAACATTATATTGGGTTCGGGAATGGAGTAAGGATAGAGACCCCCCGGTCGGGCAACCGAAAGGGAAACCGGCTCTCCCTCATCTTAGTTCCCGGGGTCAATTAAATGTTGATTAGAAGTTGAAAGGTAGAACTATAGAGTAGTTCATAGACTTGGATGATATTGTTTTGATGCGTATTAAGTTATGCCTTAAGCTGGCCTCTGAACTTAATACGTGGGTTGTTTGTCGTGTATGGGAACATGCGTTGAGTTTTCGCCTCTAAGTTCCATACATGTCTGTTTGTCGTGTCTGGGACATGCGTTGAGTTTTCGCCTCTGAGTCCAGACATGTATGTGTGATCGCGTCAGGACATGCCTTAAGCTGGTCTCTGAGTCTGACGAGTAGAGCAACTGCACGGCGGGGCAGTCAGGTTGCCATACCTTACCCGGAGTGCAGGTGTTTGGTGCTAGAACATGCGTTGAGTTTTCGCCTCTGAGTTTAGTACCTTGTGATGTGGTAGGGGAACATGCGTTGAGTTTTCGCCTCTGAGTTCCTTACTTGTGTTAGTGAATTGAATGCTAGTCCATGCGTTGAGTTTTCGCCTCTGAGTCTAGTGTTCTGTGTTAGCCGGTCCATGCGTTGAGTTTTCGCCTCTGAGTCCTTGCTTGATATTGTGAACTTGGTATCTAGGTTATGCGTTAAGATGTCGCCTCTGAACCTTTATACTTACTGAATGTTTGGTAATTAGGTTATGTCTTAAGTTGACCGCTGAACCTCTTTACTTGATGTTATATCTGCTTGCCTTAGAGTTTGGTACAGTGTCAGATATGCATGTTTAAGTTATTAGATATATTGCCTGAGTTGTGGTTTGATCATCCAAGGCATTGGATGACTCTTAGTTCGGTTTCATAAATAGTTGGATTGAAAGACCCCCCGACTGGGTAACCAGTAGGGAAACCGGCTCTCCTTCCTAACGGTTTATGAAGTTGGTTGAGAGCCGTGCACTAGAGTCTGCATGATAGTATGAGAACAGTTGACGAGATGTTATGCTTCACATGTTGATATATGTTGGAGTATTCTGTATTGCTTTATGTGTTACGTGTTGTCACAAAAGGTGGCTAGGAGAACTCTAGTCACTCCCCACTGATTGTGGCGTACATGTTTTCATGTATGTAGGTACATGCAGGTTGGAGATCGGGGTTCACGAGAGCTAGCGAGCGATGATCCTTTCATCATGACTTACCCTTATATCGTTTAGCTGGACTCGTAGTTTTGATACATTTGTTTTGGTGCCTGTAGGGATGTTCCATCCCAGGCTTTGTATTTACGTTTTGGTTTGATACTTAGAACTGCTACTTATCTATTGTTGTTTATATCAGTTCTGTTTCCAGTTTTCAGTTTAAGACTTCTCGCATGTTGTTTATCTTTTAAAAAGTTTTAATTCCGCTGCATTTTTGGTACTTTTATGTGTTTATATTTCCGCTTTCGCGAGGGGTTTTTACAGTTGGTATCAGAGCATTATTGCTCCCGACGCACTCATGTGACCCCCAACCTTAACTTGACCAAATAAACAAATAATGAATGAGAGATGGGTAGATCTAAGGACTTATTTTGTAGTCTATTTGTGATTGCTAATTGCTAAGCTAATACTTGTTTTCTCTTTTGAAGGATGGTGAGACCTAGGGCTACTGATAACATTGTACTGCAAGCAATTCAGCATTTGCTTGAGACTCAGAGACAGCAAGCAGGGAATGTTCCACCTCCTCCACCGCCAGGCAACGAGGCTAATCGTCCTGGTAGCTTCTCATGGATAGCTTCGCAGATGTCACGTAGCCACGTGAAGACATATGGTGGTGAGGTTGATCCGGTAGCTCTTACCGAGTGGTTCAGAGAGATGGAAAAGAGCTTCACTATGTATTCGGTGGGTAGAGAGGATAGAGTGCGGCTAGCCACTCACTTTCTTACCCTTGAGGCCGATAGGTGGTGGGCGTTGACTGGACCTACCTTCACTCTTGATCCTTTGTTCGATTGGGATGCTTTTAAGGATATGCTCGAGACGAGGTTCTATCCTAAAGAGCTCAGATCACAGCGACTCAAAGAATTCATGGATTTGAAGCAAGGCAAGATGTCAGTTCAGGAGTTTACCGATCGTTTCAACCAACTTGCTCACTTCGCATCGAGATTTGTCAGAGATGAGGCCGAGAGAGTCTACTTTTACCGTGGCAAGCTAGGGCCACGCATCGAGAGCATGGTTCTTCGAGATTCGACTTCTTTTGTGGAGGTATATGATGATGCTATTTGGGCCGAGAGTTCTATTCGTGCCATAGATGCTGAGACCCGTGCTGCTACTTCCAGTGTGACACCTCACCAGAGATCAGTGTACCAGGGGCAGAGACCATTTGTTCCTTCTACTTCTTCGCCTTCTTCTCAGAAGAAGCGTTTTGAGAGGTTCTCTGCTCCGGTTGCTAAGACCACATTTCACACCGACACTGCTTCTACTGTTTGCCGCCGTTGTGGTAAACCGCTTCATCCAGGGTTCGATTGTTTCAAGAATGCCTATAAGTGTTATACTTGTAATGGATATGGGCATAGGTCCTTTGATTGTCCTGAGAAGGATACCTCACTTGGCAAGGCTGCCACTGCTGTTGCAGCGACTAAGGGAGGAAAGCCGAAAGGGAAGTTTTTTGTGATGACTAGGGCTGAGGCAGAGGCTCATCCAGACATTGTTGCCGGTATCTTTTCTGTTCTTGGCGCTGAGTGCCTTATTTTGTTCGATACTGGAGCTTCTTTATCATTTATATCGACTCAGTTCGCCGACCGTCTAGCTCTTGAGTCTTCATTGGTTGAGGAGACTTCTATTTCCTTACCTTATGGAGACGTGTTTTCCTGCTCTTCGTCCCATAGGGATGTTCCGATTATTATTGGTCAAGCCACATTTCCAGCGGACTTACTGAGATTTCCTCTCGAGGAGTTTGACATTATCCTCGGTATAGATTGGTTATCGCGATACCATGCTCGCTTCGAGTGTCGCGACCAGAAAATCTGCTTGAGGAGTTCTTCAGGAGTTCGTGTTTCCTATAGGGGAACTCGCCCTCAAAGGGGTGTTCGTGTTATCTCTTCAATGAAAGCATCTCATCTTCTTAGGAAGGGTTGCCAAGCCTTCCTGTGTGTTGTTACAGCTGCTAAGCCATCGCTACCGAAGCTTGAGGATGTAGCCATTGTTCGTGAGTATCCAGATGTTTTCCCAGATGACTTGCCAGGGATACCGCCAGAGAGAGATGTGGAGTTTACTATTGAGCTTGTTCCAGGTACCGGACCGATTTCCAAAGCTCATTACCGTATGGCTCCGCCAGAGTTGAAAGAATTGAAGCAGCAATTGGAAGAGATGATCGAGAAAGGGTTCATTAGACCGAGTGCTTCTCCGTGGGGTGCTCCCGTTTTGTTCGTTAAGAAGAAAGATGGTTCCATGAGACTTTGCATTGATTATAGAGAGTTGAACCGAGTGACCGTGAAGAACAGATATCCTTTGCCTAGGATAGATGATTAGTTTGATCAGTTGAGAGGTGCTTCGAGGTTTTCTAAGATTGATCTTCGATCGGGTTATCATCAGATTCCAGTGAGAGAGGTTGATATTGCGAAGGCTGCTTTTCGTACCAGATATGGGCATTTTGAGTTCGTGGTTATGCCTTTTGGGTTGACTAATGCACCTGTTATCTTCATGGATCAGATGAACCGTACCTTTAGTGAGTATCTTGACACTTGTGTTGTGGTGTTTATCGATGATATCCTCATTTACTCTAAGACCACTGAGGAGCATGCTGAGCATCTTAGATTGATTCTTGGGATTTTACGTCGTCAGAAGTGGTTCGCGAAGTTCTCTAAGTGTGAGTTTTGGCTTTCTAAGGTTGCATTTCTTGGACATGTGATATCTAGTGAGGGAGTTATGGTTGATCCCGCGAAGATTGAGGCCGTTGTTGATTGGGAGAGTCCCAAAGATGTTGGAGAGATCCGTAGTTTTCTTGGATTGGCTGGTTATTATCGTAGATTTGTTGAGGATTTCTCTAGATTAGCTCGCCCGATGACTCAGTTACTGAAGAAGGAAGCTAAGTTTGTTTGGACCGACAAGTGTGAGAGTTCTTTTCAGGAGTTGAAGACCAGATTGACTTCCGCCCCCGTGTTAGCTTTGCCAGAGATTGGAGTTGACTTCGATGTATATTGTGATGCTTCGATGTTGGGGCTAGGATGTGTACTGATGCAAAGTGGGAAGGTGATAGCCTATTCATCTAGACAGTTGAGAGTTCATGAGGTGAACTATCCGACACATGACCTGGAGTTGGCCGCAGTCGTTCATGCTTTGAAGATGTGGCGACATTACCTGATTGGATCCCATTGCCGTATTTTCACAGATCACAAGAGTCTTAAGTACATCTTTACCCAGAAAGACCTTAACATGAGACAGAGACGTTGGCTAGAGTTGGTGAAATATTACGACATCGAGTTGTTATATCATGAGGGAAAAGCCAATGTGGTTGCAGATGCGCTTAGCCGCAAGACTTCTCACTCGATGAGTGCCATGAGAGTATTGCCCGATGAGTTGTGTTCCGAGTTCCGGAAGCTGAGGTTAGAGATGGTGGGTAGTGGTTTCGATTGGTTAGCTGCTATGACTGCCGAGCCGTCTTTATATTGGGAGATTCGCCAGAGTTTACCTTCAGATGCCGATTTCAAGAAGTTCGAAGCTAAGATTTCGAGTGGTGTTGCGCCTGACTTAGTGATTGATGCTGATGGTTTCCTTAGGTTCCGTGGTAGGATGTATGTCCCTGATGTGCCAGATTTGAGGAAGAGGGTTCTTGATGAGGCTCATTTGACACCGTATTCAGTTCATCCGGGTAGAGAGAAGATGCACAAGGACTTAGGACTTATATTTTGGTGGCCCGGGATGAAGAAAGACATTCTGGATTATGTTAGTAGGTGCTTGACTTGTCAACAAGTCAAGATAGAGCATAGGAGGCCTGGTGGTTTGCTACAGCCGCTTCCCGTTCCTCAGTGGAAGTGGGAGTGTATATCTATGGACTTCGTTACAGCATTGCCTAAGACTGTGGGAGGCAAGGATGCGATTTGGGTTATTGTGGATAGGCTAACTAAGTGTGCCAGATTTGTGCCTATCAGAGAGACATGGGATATGGACCGTTTAGCCAGGGCTTATATTTCCAAGATAGTCCGCTATCATGGTGTCCCGAGAGAGATAGTTTCAGATCGAGATCCGAGATTTTGTTCCAGGTTCTGGAAGGCTTTGCAGGAGGCTATGGGTAGCCGTTTGTTGATGAGCACCGCATTTCATGCCGCGACCGATGGTCAGTCCGAGAGGACTATTCAGACACTAGAGGATTTGCTCCGTGCTTGTGCACTTGATTTTCAGAGTTCTTGGGAGGAGTGTTTGTCGTTGGTTGAGTTTTCTTACAACAACAGTTACCATTCATCTATTGGTATGGCTCCGTACGAGGCTCTTTATGGTAGGAAGTGCCGTAGTCCGATCTGTTGGGATCAGGCTAGTGACGTTCGTGACCTAGGACCGGACCAGTTAGCTGTTACTATTGATCAGGTCCAGCTTATCAGGGGTAGGATGAAGGCCGCACAGGACCGGCAGAAATCCTATGCTGATGTTCGCCGTAGACCCTTAGAGTTTGAGGTGGGTGACCGAGTCTTCTTGAGAGTTTCTCCGATGAAGGGTGTTAAGAGGTTTGGAGTTAAGGGCAAGTTGAGTCCTAAGTATATTGGCCCTTTTGAGATCTTGAAGAGGATTGGTGCTGCTGCTTACCGTTTGGACTTGCCTCCTAGTTTGGGCAAGGTTCATAGTGTCTTTCATGTTTCTCAGCTTCGTAAGTACGTTAGTGACCCGAGTCATGTTCTGCCTAGAGAGATCGAGAACTTGGAGCCGAGCCTTCCTTTCGAGGAGCGTCCCGTGAAGATCCTAGACCGTCAGGATAGGAAGCTTAGGAGCAAGGTGGTGCCGCTGGTGAAGATCCTTTGGCGTTGCGGTGATGTTGAGGAGCAGACATGGGAGACTGAAGCATCGATGCGTATCGCGCATCCTTCCCTTTTCGATTGAGGTATAGTTAGTTAGAAGTTATCTTCGTTCGAGTTTCGAGGACGAAACTTTTTGAAGTTGGGGTGATTGTAACAGCCCGTATTTTCGTAAAACCTAATTTAAGTTTTTTAAATTATTTTACGTAATAAAATAATATTTTAATAATTTATTTCGAAAGATTTTAATTTAATAAGTAAGATCCGTCTTAAGAACCTAAAGTCCTTAAGACGAATACAAACTTGGCAAGGTTAAGTTCCCGACTCAAATACCCGTTCTAATTTCCTAACCCGTTTCATAATACGGAAATGACAACTACTTAAATCCCTAAAAACCCTTAAGTCGTCATAATTCATCTCCTTCACAACACTTCCACTGTAAACCATATTTCTACAAAACCTCCATAAACATCTTCTTCTTTTGATCTTTTCTTCATCATCCATCGATCAAATCAAGGTAAAAATATCATTTTCGGAATCCTCATTCGATTTCCAAGCCATCTATCACTTCCGTTTCTCAATCCCTTCATTTCGAAATCTGGCCTGTTTTACACAAATTCCGTTTTTATGCTCTTAAACCCGTTTTTTTGTGTTTGTAGGTGAGGGATTGGACAACCCGGACATCGATAGCTACTTGGTTGAGGAGGATCTTTAGCCGGAATAGCTTGAAAGGTGACGATAATGAGATAACTCGGCCTTTATGTGTATATTAGGACTTTTGTTGTGTTTCTTATGTTAGTTTCTGATTTTTATTCATGTTCATTGTTGAAAGGACTTAGTAACATGTTTAGGATGTTTAATATGTGAAGGATTCATGCTTTAAGATGTTGCTACTTGTTCTTAAGTTCATTTTCAGTTTTTCACATTTTGCGACGGATACTTGTTAAATTCGTTTGAGAATTGTTATGGGACTTATGTGCTGTTAGATTAGTAGTAATTGATGTTTATGATGTTGGGCAAACCATATTTGTAGTGTTTGTCGAAGTTTACATGTCGATTTTGTGAATTTTAAACTTGGCTGGAAATTGCGATTTGCGTTACAGGCTCTCTGAGCCGGTCGACCGGCTGAGAGCGCATCTTGGTGTTTTCGAATTTTTGAGAAAAAGGCCTTGAACTGCCAGCCGGCCGACCGGCTGCCTGCCGACCGGCTGGTAGTCCCTTGTGTCGTATATTGTTTGCGAAAAACCTAAGTAGAAAGGGAGCCCAGCCGGCAGACTGGCCGCCTGCCAGCCGGCTGGGAGTGCATTTGGGGTATGGTAGTTATTTGCGAAGGCTTGGGGATAGGGTTCCCAGCCGGCCGACCGGCTGCCTGCCGACCGGCTGGGAGTCCGTGTGTTGTTGTTTTGGAAAAAGAAAGAAAGGCTGAGGAGGTCACCAGCCGGCCGACCGGCTGCCTGCCGACCGGCTGAGGACCCCTGTAAGCTAATTTTGGATTTTTAAATCGTAATTCGTTCGTAACTTTCAAACGGTTAATCGGTTTTGATTGAAACTTGTTTTGTGTACCTTTGACATGTATTTGAGGTCCCCGGAGGATGGGCAACATTATATTGGGTTCGGGAATGGAGTAAGGATAGAGACCCCCCGGTCGGGCAACCGAAAGGGAAACCGGCTCTCCCTCTTCTTAGTTCCCGGGGTCAATTAAATGTTGATTAGAAGTTGAAAGGTAGAACTATAGAGTAGTTCATAGACTTGGATGATATTGTTTTGATGCGTATTAAGTTATGCCTTAAGCTGGCCTCTGAACTTAATACGTTGGTTGTTTGTCGTGTATAGGAACATGCGTTGAGTTTTCGCCTCTGAGTTCCATACATGTCTGTTTGTCGTGTTTGGGACATGCGTTGAGTTTTCGCCTCTGAGTCCAGACATGTATGTGTGATCGCGTCAGGACATGCCTTAAGCTGGCCTCTGAGTCTGACGAGTAGAGCAACTGCACGGCGGGGCAGTCAGGTTGTCATACCTTACGCGGAGTGCAGGTGTTTGGTGCTAGAACATGCGTTGAGTTTTCGCCTCTGAGTTTAGTACCTTGTGATGTGGTAGGGGAACATGCGTTGAGTTTTCGCCTCTGAGTTCCTTACTTGTGTTAGTGAATTGAATGCTAGTCCATGCGTTGAGTTTTCGCCTCTGAGTCTAGTGTTCTGTGTTAGCCGGTCCATGCGTTGAGTTTTCGCCTCTGAGTCCTTGCTTGATATTGTGAACTTGGTATCTAGGTTATGCGTTAAGATGTCGCCTCTGAACCTTTATACTTACTGAATGTTTGGTAATTAGGTTATGTCTTAAGTTGACCGCTGAACCTCTTTACTTGATGTTATATCTGCTTGCCTTAGAGTTTGGTACAGTGTTAGATATGCATGTTTAAGTTATTGGATATATTGCCTGAGTTGTGGTTTGATCATCCAAGGCATTGGATGACTCTTAGTTCGGTTTCATAAATAGTTGGATTGAAAGACCCCCCGACTGGGTAACCAGTAGGGAAACCGGCTCTCCTTCCTAACGGTTTATGAAGTTGGTTGAGAGCCGTGCACTAGAGTCTGCATGATAGTATGAGAACAGTTGACGAGATGTTATGCTTCACATGTTGATATATGTTGGAGTATTCTGTATTGCTTTATGTGTTACGTGTTGTCACAAAAGGTGGCTAGGAGAACTCTAGTCACTCCCCACTGATTGTGGCGTACATGTTTTCATGTATGTAGGTACATGCAGGTTGGAGATCGGGGTTCACGAGAGCTAGCGAGCGATGATCCTTTCATCATGACTTACCCTTATATCGTTTAGCTGGACTCGTAGTTTTGATACATTTGTTTTGGTGCCTGTAGGGATGTTCCATCCCAGGCTTTGTATTTACGTTTTGGTTTGATACTTAGAACTGCTACTTATCTATTGTTGTTTATATCAGTTCTGTTTCCAGTTTTCAGTTTAAGACTTCTCGCATGTTGTTTATCTTTTAAAAAGTTTTAATTCCGCTGCATTTTTGGTACTTTTATGTGTTTATATTTCTGCTTTCGCGAGGGGTTTTACAGTATGAATTTGAGAGCCTTGCATTTTAATTAGGTGACAATTTATAAGAAATTAGGTCCAATTTTAAATTCAAATCTTTGAGGTTCCGAAAAACAAAAAATATTTCGATTTCAATTCCAATTTTAGTTATCTATAGACACCATTATGTTGTTATGGAGTATAATCTTAACAATGATGTTGTTACTCTGGATCACCTACGGACAACTGTGTCATCATTGAACTGAAGTATTTTACTTCCTCCATTCATATCCGTTGTGTATTTATTCTTTATGCACAAATTTTAAGGGTTTATTAAAAAAAATTACTGAAAGTACAATGGGAGGTGTATATGTTGCTTTTTTGGTCAATTTTAATGTTTTTTTCTTGTTTAATGGTGGACCATTGTATAACATTTTGTGTAAATAATTAATGTTCATCAGGATACTTTAATATCTATGACTTACGAATATGCTATTTAGACCATTAGGTAATTGACATATGGAAATAGTATTGGAATCCAACCTGCTATTTGCAATATGCTGGTTCTACTAACATATTGATCTAGGAGTTAAGGATATTGGGCAAACCTAACTACATCATACCATGTTGGATACATATGGAGGATTTTTTTTGCGTACTTTATCGTCGTTGGAAGAGCTAGTGTATAATACTTTAATATCATTTTTTTAAAAGGTTCAAGAAGAGTTTGAAAGAACAACAAAATATACAGTATGTGAGGATCACACTCATGTTTTCATTGTTCAACACTATAAGGAGCTTTGTGCACAAAAGCATAATGTCGTTTGGGATTATGACAATATTAGTTGTAGCTGTAAGCTTTTTGAGTTTTGTGGTATTCTTTGTCCAGTTTGTCGGTCTATATTATCTATGTTCATACATAGAGACCATTTTAAAATACAAGTGAGATATTTACCCTTACGATGGTATCGTGATGATTTCCACACTAGGGTAATCGTCAGGGGCGGCCCTGGGCAGGTGCGGGCTGAGCCCAGGAACCGGGCCTCCAAAAAAATGGGGCCTCAAAACGGAATACTTTGGGTCATTTTTAAAAAAAAAAAAAAAATTAGGAAACTTTTCCAATTCCATTCTCTGCGTGGTATTGTTATCAAATTAGTAAAATAGTAATTAAGAGTAAATATTCTCTTTCCCAATTTTGCTTTAATTATACCATCAAATCATCAATTAGCAATCAGTTATAAAGAATAAAATATTCCTTCCCAAGATTACAATAATTCTTTTCTCATTTACCAATATAATCCAACGTTATTTTTTTTTATTAATGTTATTATATATCTCTCAATTTCTCATTACCAATTATATTCTTTCAATTTGTTTCTTAGTCAGATTACCCATCTTACAAAATTTTAGCTATAATTTTATTTAACAAATCAATAGATATCATCATTAGTTTCTAGCGAAAAGTGTAACAGAAGAGAAATCTCATGTAAAATTTTCAATTAATTTTATGAGTTTGATCAGGTTTATGAATTTTATGAGTGTATGAATTTTATTCTATATTACATGTTTTCTATTTTGTTCAGGAAATACTTGGATGTACGTGTATGAATTGATTGAATTCAATCAAAATCTCAAAGTATTTTGTTCAGGTTGTTTCATTCCATACTCTTTAATTTTATTAAAATGCCACCTAGAATAAGGAAGTTTGATTCCGGATCTGAAAAACGTAAGAAAAAAAGGCGAATAGAAGAGTTAACTCGATCCCAAACTGGAGCTCCTGATAAGTTTTTGGTGAAAGACTCTAGTAAATCTATTGAAAATGTTCTTAATTGTGACAATTTTATTATAGAGGACGAAAATGCTGAAAATTGTGCAAAAAATAATTCTACTTCTAATGTTGTGTCAAATAATGAAGATGACGGTGATTACCTTGGCAACAATAATAATAATGAAAACGGTAATAATGAAAAAGATAATAGTAATGATAATATTGAAAAGGGTAACAATAATATTGATACTGTTGTTGGAGACGCAACCGATAAAAATACCGCTGATAATATCGAAAATGTGTTAGATATTTTTGATCCAAGAAATTGGAATGCGCTTGACAGTGATACAATCACTATTTTAGCGGATAAAGGTCCCCGTAGAGATTTATCATTTGAGAAAGGACACAAAGGTAAGCGGTCTAGACAATTTTCTTCAATATGGTTTACTAGAGTTTTGTCAAATGGAGAAAAATGTGATAGAGATTGGCTTGTTTATTCAAAGGAACTTGATAAAGTATTTTGTTTTTGTTGTAAAATATTTAGAAAAGGGGTTGCTAAAGGGCAATTGGCTAATGAGGGTTTTTCAGATTGGGCTCACCTTAGTACTAGACTCAAGGAACACGAAAAGGGCGTTAAACATCTCACTAATATGAGTGCTTGGTATGATTTACGTGAACGAGTTCGAAAAGATCAAACCATTGATAAAATCACAAAAAAGAAAATAAGAAAACAGAGAGAGCATTGGAAAAAGTTGTTGCAGAGAGTTATGTATGTGGTGGAATTTTTAGCAAAACATAATTTGTAGTTCCGTGGTAAAAAAGAAAGATTGTATCAAAATAATAAAGGCAATTTTTTACGATTAATTGAAATGTTAGCGAAGTTTGACCCTATTATTCAATCAAAGAATTTCTGATAGTGAAGTATTGAATTCTAAAATCATTAATTTAGCAAAACATAATTTGTCGTTCCGTGGTAAAAAAGAAAGATTTCTTTTTGTCAACAAAATTTCACATTATTTACACATGTAAATCTATTATTTTAATTTTCATTTTACTTTTTGATGTGATACGCTCATTTTCAATAATTAAAATGTTTTTCTATATTGATTTTTTATATCGGTTATTTTATCAATATGTTTTTTTCCATTTTATTCAATGATTTGTTGGAAATCAATTTGAATTTAATTTTTTAGACTACTTTTTTTTTATTTAATCATATTATAAATCTAATTGTCTTTTCTTTTTTTTTTCTCCTTAAAAACTTCCCAATTTTTTTCGAATTTAACATCTCGAATTCAAGTTCTTCTAGAAATATTTTACAAATAAAATTGTAAGTTAATTTTCTAATGAAAAGCTTAACAATATATTAGTTTCAGACTTCTCAATGATAGGTGTTAATCAGTTAATTATTTAATTGGACATACTTTCTCTTTAAATGTGATGCGGTCTCTAAATAATGGTATTTAATATTATAAAATTTAACAAAAAAAAGAATTATTTATTTATTAAATTATCGATGTTATGAAAAAACCACTAAATATTATTCTAGTCTGTAAAAAAATAAAAAAATTAAGACGATGGTAATTTTCTTTACGTGTGTATCATTGTATAGAATTTTTACATTTCTTATTAGACTAAATAAACAAATACCAAATATTTATTAAATTAATCAAAATATTTTCAAAATTTTACATTTAAATTTTTCATATTATGTATATTTGATTAAGTTTCATTTAGCTTTTGTATTTTCCATTTATTTCTTACAAAACCAAGTTCTTACGTTTACCTTAACATGAAATATCTTTATACAAGTCTGAAGAAAATCTTAGCCACTGGTGTTTGTTACTAGTTTCGTGGCTAAGCAAATATGTTGCCACGGACAATATGTAAGTTGTGGCTAAAGAAATATTGGCCACGGAATGATCTATGGCTAAATATATATTTGCCATGGGTGTGACATTGTTCGTGGCAAGAATGATTATTAGCCGCGACTGTAACCTAATTTGTGGCGCAATTGACTTTTTGCCACGGGAAAGATTTTCCCGTGGCATAAATTTTTTCTAAAATAGCGAATACATTTTTTCCCGTGGCTAAACCAAATTTAGCCACGAATTATAATTTCCCGTGGCATAAGTCGTGGCGCAAGTGTCAATTTGTTGTAGGGTGAAATCTTACAGTTTCGAAAACTAAAGGTCGTCTGACATTCAGGTGAGAAATAGGTGGAAAGTGGAAACTAACATGTACAAAGGCCATCTATAAATTTTTCTCTATGTAAAAAGTATGGGCATAAAATCACAACCTATCCAGAAAAGGAGAATATTCATGTAAATATTATCCCGGTTGTCGCTTAGAATAGGAAAAAAAAAGACTCCCAAATTAGAGAAGACTTAAATCCCCTTTTTTGTTTAAAGGTGTAGAATGAATTTAGACTTTATTATATCCTTTAAAAAATTTATTTTCTATCTTAAAATTATTTGAGATGATCGATTAATTTTTTTTTAAGTAATTATGTTCATTATACTCAATTAGTATTATTATAGCGTTAGGCCCTGTTTGATAAACAAGGGATTAATATGGACATAAGCAGATTTTAAAAAATAGATTTGACTAGAAGAATAATTTTGCAGGTTTGACTAACAAATGTATTTAGTAGAATTATTTTAAATGTGTTTGGTAATTGACAGTTTTAAATTAGTAGATTGTTTATCATATTAGTAAAATGACAAATAAGTACATGAAAAAATTATTTATTAAATATATTAAAGATAGGTTAATATTTTTCAATAAGAGGGTAAAGAAGACAATATTTTTTCTTTCTAATAATCCCTTAACCTAATATGTTAGTAGAATCAGCATATTGAAAAATAGCATGTTGGACCCCAATATACTATTTCAATAAGTCATTTCCAAATGCTCTAAATAGCATATTTGTAAGTCAAAGATGTTAAAGCTCTCCAATATGCTGAAATTTGGCCAATATGTTAATTACCAAATAGCTTTAATATATTCAAATTAATTGTTTAAGTTGTTCATTCATGTACGAATTTTACTCATTCATGAACCTTTTTTTTTTTCCATTATATACCATTTGCCTAAAAACTAGAGAAAAAAAATACTCTCTCTATATCTCGAATTTCCTGCCTTACAAAATTTATCAAATTTATCAAATCCGTCAAAATTACACAACTATGGATGTTAATTCTCGTATCAATCATGTAATAATTCTAATTAGTAACTTTATTAATTATATTATATGAAAGTTATGGAAATGATATAGACTGTTGTTTAAACCGTTTTCAATTTTATTCTTTTTCTTCCTTATATATCCCTCTTTTTTTCCTCAATCGAGCAGTCACCTACGATGTTTGAAATTAGGAAGATTGTGTTGAATAATACTCTGCGGCTGAACCTCCTAGCCACCTGCAATGCAACACTACTACTTGTATTTATCAACTGTAACTTCTTTGTAAATATTAATGATGGGTTGTATTATTAATGCCTTAAAAGACTAATAGCAAAGAATAGTAAAACAAATCATACTATTGAGTTTTATTTTGAACGAAGTAAACGATTTCTATCAGCAACATGTTATCTAGTCTATCATTCTATCAAACAAAAGTAAAGATTAACATTATTATACCAATTACCAACTACTTTGTTCCCTAATGTAGTATTCTTTAATTGCTCAAACTAACTTGATGAAGATCGTCGATTCGAAGTCAGTCCAAATTAGTCCGAGGAGGTCATCAATACCGGTTGGTGGCGCAAGATAAGCGACGGTAAGGGGGTGGATGATGGATGACGTTGTTGGGAACTAAGGTAGTCTTACTAACAAGTTCATATTATATAGTCTTACTAATATTTACTTATTTATCTCATAATAAATAATTTAGTCGATCTTAATCTTATGCATGCAAAAACGAGATGCGGAAATGTTAAAGAAACGGATTCTTACAACCGGTCCAAATGCGTGCTAGGACGATCCTCCACGGAGCAACCAAAATAGCTTGCCTCCTTTACGTTGCACCCAAGACCTACCCTTAAACACCGAAGCACGAGCACGAGCTAGGTGACGGAATCAGTAATATTAAAACCGTGTACTAATACTTCTATTAGTATTCTAGAGAATATTATGAAGATAATATTTGGAGGTTGTTATAATTTTCTTACACTAGAAAGATGCCAACTTGAGAAGATTAGCCTTAGAAAATATGAAGCATCTCATATAAATAGAGTGGGATGCATGGGGTTGGGTGTGCCGTGTAATACAAGACCTAGGGTAGAGTAAGAGCCAATTTTGTCTTACCCATAACCATAGGCATTAGGGCTATTAATCATTATGTTTTTAAGGTATTAATTTTACATTTTAAACCCATAAAACATCATCAATAAATCGACACCTATATACGTAAAATGCACTTTCATTTTTCGATTTATAATTTGTACAATTATGTAACATCTCATGTGACATAATAATTGTATTAATTTAAAATATAAATTTATCACATAAATAATATTTCTAAATTAATTAAATCATATTTAACAAATCATTAAGTAATTCGAAATTACTGTCCCAACATATGGTTATCATAATAATCGTCGATACGATATATATATATATATATATATATATATATATATATATATATATATATATATATATATATATATATATATATATATATATATATATATATATATATATATATATATATATATATATATATATATATATATATATATATATATTAACAACGTTTGTTATAACCATAAACCATTCATTATACTAATTTTGATATTTCTAAAATATCGTTTAATATTTGACAATCGACACATTTCAATTTCAAATATAAATCTTACTTTAAGATTCAACCTCTGAATTCTCGATATACGGTTTTAAAAATATCGATCAATCTGTATCCTATACAATTAATCAATATATTATTTAAGGGGTCTGTCCTATAGGTGTGACCTAAAGGGATCAACTGACCACCACCGTCATACGACAGTAATGTCAAACTCTAGTCAGCCAATCATTACCGATTAATGTTGGTCAGTTGACTATATCAAATATCGGATCGTCCCTTGCATATTCATATAAGATTTATGACAATGATTTTATCATTGTCGTGATCGCACTATTGTTGAGGACACATTTCCCAACAATCTCCCACTTGTCCTCGACAAGTTTGCGTCACCAATTCTCTTGTCCTATTACGTCATCTCCCACTCAATGCAAGGTGTCTTCCAGGTCGTACTTGCATTTGATCATATCTTGAGCGGTTTTTCTCGATCTGGAGATTTAACTGCTTTGACCGGAATTATCTACCATAGATACCTTCCGAGCGTGGCCACGCATTTCCAGTTAAACTTCTCCTCGAGTGGCCTTGAGATTTAAGACAACCCTGACAAGGGGTTGGACAATTCCTATCCTACTGTTCCCTTCAACTAACACAGTCCATCATGACCCAAAAGAAGCCCATTTGACCCCCTTTAACGGTTGATCGTAGAGCTAAAATCAAAGCCAATCTGAGGCTGTGTCACCTTGGGCGAACAGTCTCAAGTCAAAGAATCGACTTATGTGAATAATATAGTAGCTCTCGCCACGACCAGGCTAATTATAAAATTTCCAGAACTCTATAAGCGGTCACTAAATGCCCGACAAAGTGCCTCTTGCAGTCTGCCTATGTGATCGACTAGTCATCCCATATGACTCTATGACATTTGAACTTGCCATCAATCGCCTCACATTCTAGTCGCTTCGAGACGTCACCTCATACAAGCGACTATGGGCTATACTAGGTTAATCCAGTTCACTTTACGGGGTTCAAATTGTCTCTTACAACCCATTAGGATTTCACAAAGTATAAATTGTGAGTTAATATTAATAATAATAACTCAAACGATAAGAGTGATTGTTATGTGCGAACAGTCAATACGATATTGTTGCTCCACATAAACAATCTTTGATGATCATACATCAATTTGTATTAATGGTTTGTTATGTGAATATACCCTATCTTCACATCTTTTAAACCTACAAATTCCGGTTTCCTTATGACTCATATCATCTCGCATAATATGATCTTATTCAAGTACATTTCAAGTCTTTATACTCGACTCGAGTCTCCTTACTTTAACGAAGCTCCCACTGTTTTCTTAAAACTCATGACATGTCATCCATATGAACAAGTCATATTGTACTAGAATTCATATTGTAGTTAACCTAAATTCGATCTATTAGTTCTCCTTGAGAAATTTATATCGAAATAAGGTTTTGTTTCAACCCTTGGCATTTTAATCAAGGTTATATGAATTAACATTTTCATATCTTGGATTCAAATCCAAACCTTCTTAACTAATCGGTGACGTTTCATTATCATATAATAAACTCACTTATGATTTATGTTCTTAACATACATTCATTTAGAATTGAAAACCTCATATTCTTTCTCCCACTGAATTCCATGTCACTATCTTATAGTTAATAACTCTCACTATCTTCATAGTTATTAGGTAATATCTTCAAACATCTTCTCAACTCATAATGAACATTTCATTTTGATTTACTTCAAACATTTTCTCAACTCGCTATGAACATTTTATTTTTTTTTCATTTTCCTTCCCACGGAAAGAATCTTCTATTATCACGAGAACGGGAGATGATTTCTCCTCTATTATCTTTATAAAACAGAAACATTAACATCATGGAAACGATTTCCTTCCGTTAACACTCGCGATTCCCTTTGTCTTCTCTAGGAACTAATGAAAACATATGGAACATTTCCTTTTGTGTGCTCGCGTAGTTTCTTCTGTGTCCTCTCGTAGTTTCTTCTATCCAATCTCTTAGAGTTTTTCTTAAGGACTCCTTATAGGACTCTTTTCTAAGATCCTATGTTTATTTCATTGGTTTGCGGGCGTAGAATTTCTCCCACTCTATCCTTTAAAATAACCATTATTTAAGAAGGATAGCATTTTTGCCCGTTAACAATGTATTGGATAAAGAATTAATTTGAGTATTGAGATATTCACATATTCCTTCATTTAAGGTGAAAATCTTATAATGAACTAATGTTCTTATATTTGAATTTGAAGTATTTCATGGGATATAATTCTCATTTTTAAGTAAGTCGAATTACTTTTATAATGATCCTATCATATTACTCATGTTATATATTATATAAAAGCATTTTAAAACCAACATGTTTGATTAAGAACAAAAGGATGACTTGGGTTGAAAACCAAGTCACCACTATTACAACAATTGTTTCAACAAGATTCTTGTCGTACAAGAAATATAAAGTTCTTAAATTAAAATGCAAAAAGAAAGAAGACATCAAAATGAAAAATTAGAGCCATGCTCTTTTATGTCTTCAATCTTGGATGCTACCATAGCCATCCATGGAAGGAGCTCCAAGCTCTCCTTTCCTTTCTCCTTGCCCTAGTTCTTGGAAGGAGTCCCTTTAAAACAATTAAAAAGGGTTAGTATTAACAACTTGTGTAACATCCCGTATTTTCGTAAAATCTAATTTAAGCGTTTTTAATTATTTTTAAGTAATAAAATAATAATTTAGTTATTTATTTCGAAAGTCTTTAATTTAATAAATTAACTCGGAAGATTTTAATTTTATAAGTGAGATCCGTCTTAAGAACCCCAAGTCCTTAAGACGAATACAACTTGGCATCATTTAATATCCGACTCAAATAACCGTGTAAATATCCAACCCATCTTATTTACTCGGAAAGGACAGTCCTTAAAACCCCCTAAACCCCAATATGTCGACATTCATCTCCTTCAACATCTCATTTCACTGCAAACATAATATCCTCAAAACCTCCATAAAACCTCTCTTTCTTTTGTGAAATTCTTCATCATCCGTTCTTCAAATCGCAAAAGTAAGTACATTTTCGGAATCCTCGTCCGATTTCCAAGTCATCCATCACTTCGGTTTCTCAATTCCTTCACTCCGAAAATCCGGCCTGTTTTACATAATTCCGTTTTTCATGCTCTTAAACCGATTTTCTTTGTTTTCAGGCGAAGGATTTGACAACCCGGACGTTGATAGCTTCATACTCGAGGAGGATCTTTAGCCGGATAAGCTTGTGAGGTGACGATAATGAGAAACTCGGCCTTTATGTGTATATTAGCATAATTGTTGCGATTCTTGTGTGGTTTCTGTTTTGGTTGTTATATTAAGTTCAAGGACTTAGTAACATGTTTAGGATGATGTTATGATGATGAATTCATGCTTGAATCGTTTGTTATGTGTTCTTAAGCTTATTTTCAGTTTTTCTCATTTTGCGACGGATACATGTTAAATTCGTTTGAGGATTGTTATGGGACTTGTTTTCTGATAGATTGGTAGTATTGGATGATTTATGTTAGTGGGTAAACATCATTTGTAATGCTATTGAAGATTAGAAGTCGAATTGTGAAGTTTGAGAAAGATTGGAAAATCACGATTTTGGTTACAGGCTCTCTGAGCCGGTCGACCGACCGGCCGCCGGTCGACCGGCTGGGAGAGCATTTTGTGCGTTTCTCGAGTTTTTGGAAAAATGGCTTAGGACTAGTGCCAGCCGGCCGACCGGCCGCCTGCCGACCGGCTGGTAGTCATTTTTGCCTTGTGTTGTTTGCGAAAGACTTATGTAGGATGGGAGCCCAGCCGGCAGACCGGCCGCCTGCCAGCCGGCTGGGAGTGCATTTGGGGAAAGGTTACGAGTTTTGTGAAGGCTTGGGAAGGTCTTCCCAGCCGGCCGACCAGCTGCCTGCCGACCGGCTGGGAACCTTTTCTTGTGCAGTCTCAGTTTAAAAGAAGAAGTAGGCTGAGAGGTCACCAGCCGGCCGACCGGCTGCCTGCCGACCGGCTGGGGACCCCTGATGGTTTTTATTTGTTTTTCGATCATAACTTTTAAGTGGTTAATCGGTTTTGATTGAAACTCGTTTTGTATACCTGTGACATATATTTGAAGTCCCCGGTGTACGGGCATCACTATATTGGGTTCGGGAATTATGTGAGGATAGAGACCCCCCGGTCGGGTAACCGAAAGGGAAACCGGCTCTCCCTCGTCTCAGTTCCCGGGATCAATTAAGTGTTGATTAGAGATAAGAGTCTAGAACTATAGGTTAGTTTCTAGCTTTGAATGCTGATGTCTTGGTGCGTATTAAGATATGCCTTAAGCTGGCCTCTGGACTTAATACGTGCGTTGTATGTCGCGTAATGGGATATGTGTTAAGCTCACCTCTGGGCCCATTACGTGTTTTGCTTGTGGCGTGTCAGGATATGTGTTAAGCTCACCTCTGGACCTGACACGTGATCGGTTGTCGTACACGGGATATGTGTTAAGCTCACCTCTGGACCCGTTGTGCGGCAGCTAGGTATTGGGATATGTGTTAAGCTCACCTCTGGACCCAGTACTTGATTTGGCATAGGGATATGTGTTAAGCTCACCTCTGGACCCTTTGCTTGTAGATGTATAGGGATATGTGTTAAGTTCACCTCTGGACCCTTTACATGAATTGGATGTTGGGATATGTGTTAAGCTCACCTCTGGACCCGACATCTGTGGTAGTGGGATATGTGTTAAGTTCACCTCTGGACCCACTACTGAATTGAGTATAGGGATATGTGTTAAGTTCACCTCTGGACCCTTTACTTGCATTGCGTGTTGGGATATGTGTTAAGTTCACCTCTGGACCCGACGTGTGTTTTAGTAATGGGATATGTGTTAAGCTCACCTCTGGACCCATTGCTAGTGTTATGGATGTTTTATCTGCTTGCCTTGATTTTGGTACAGTGTCAGATATGCATGATGTGTTAATGATGTTTGTTTGAGTATTGGTTTAATCATCCAAGGCATTGGATGACTCTTGGTTCGGTTTCATAAATAGTTGGATTGAAAGACCCCCCGACTGGGTAACCAGTAGGGAAACCGGCTCTTCTTCCTAACGGTTTATGAAGTTGGTTGAGAGCCGTGCATTGTAATCGTATGATAGTATGAGAACAGTTGATGAGATGTTTATGCTTCACATGTTTATATATGTTGGAGTATTCTGTATTGCTTTACTTGTTACGTGTTGTCACAAAAGGTGGCTAGGAGAACTCTAGTCACTCCCCACTGACTGTGGCGTACATGTTTTCATGTATGTAGGTATATGCTGGTTGGAGCAGGGGTTCATGAGAGCTAGCGAGCGATGATCCTATCATCTTAACTTACCCTCATATATCGTTTAGCTGGACTCTTAGTCTGATACTTTGTTTTGGTGCCTGTAGGGATGTTCCATCCCAGGCTTTGTATTTATGTTTCGGTTTCAGTACTTAGAACTGCTACTTATCTATTGTTGTTTATATCAGTTCTGTTTCCAGTTTCAGTTTAAAGCTTCTCGCATGTTAGTTTAGTTTGCTAAAAAGTTTTAATTCCGCTGCATTTTTGGTACTTTTATGTGTTTATATTTCCGCTTTCGCGAGGGGTTTTACAGTTGGTATCAGAGCATTATTGCTCCCGACGCACTCATGTGACCCCTAACCTTAACTTGACCAAATAAACAAATAATGAATGAGAGATGGGGTAGATTTAAGGACTTATATTGTAGTCTGTTTGTGCCTTGTTAAGAATACGTCTAACGATTTACTCTCTTATGATTGAATAATGACGGAGCCAACCGATGCAGAGAATGCCAAGACACAAGCCATCATTCAAGACCTCCAAGATTGCATAGCTAGGTCATCTATGCCTTCTTCTTCATTTCCAACCTCGGGAAGTAACCAACCTGGAGGATTGGCTTGGATTATCACCCAGATGTGGAGGAATGCAGCTAAGACATTCGACGGAGAGACCAGTGCTGCGACCCTCACCGCTTGGTTCTTTGACATGGAAAGGAATTTCATGATTTATGGTGTTCGTTCTGAGGATCAGACCCGAGTAGCATCTCAGTTCTTAGTTCGGGAGGCTAGAAGTTGGTGGTTGACTATCAGTGCTCCTGCTACTCGTGACCCTACTTTCACTTGGAGTCGTTTCAAGACTCTTCTTGGCATGAGGTTTTACCATAGGGACATTCGCCAAGATAAGATGACCGAGTTCATGAACCTTCGCCAAGGAACCCTTTCTGTTCAAGCCTTCACCAATCGATTTGAGGAGCTGATTCACTTTGTTCCACAGCTAGTTGAGAGAGAGGAAGACAAAGCTTACCTATTTCGGAGCAAGCTTAATGCTGAGACTAGGAGTGTAGCCAGTGGTGACCCGACTTCTTATTTCCAGAGTTACTACAGTGTCTTGCGAGCAGAGGACCCTTATGAGATCTATTGTGAAAGAGCTAGAGCTTTCTCTCCTCCTCGACCACCCTTGCATAGCTGTCGAAGCGGGAGGCCTCTTAGCCCTCTTGCCTCCTCTCCTCTTGGGAAAAGGAAGCGTCCCCAGAAGAACAAGAAGTCCCAGAGAGCTGAAACTTCTCGAGCCTGAGACATGAATCTTCCCTCGGACGTTCCCCTAAAGTGCTTCAAGTGCCGCGAAGATCTTCACCTTGGACTTGACTGCCATGGCAACCCTCACCAGTGCTACGCCTGCGGGGAATTTGGACATCGCTCTTTCGAGTGCCGCGTAGGGAATGTCGTCATCAACAGGACTGTCACTACTGACCCTAAGGCTACCCAGGATCGAGACATGGAACCCTCGACAGAGACTCCCCTGAAATGTTTCAAGTGTCACAAAGCCCTTCACCCTAGAGTTACCTGTGACGGTAATCCTTACTTATGCTACTCCTGCAAGAAGCCCGGTCATTGCTCCTTCGAGTGCCCCGAGAAGAATGTAGACAGTAACGGAGTTATCCCTATTGACCTAGAGGCTGAGATCAGTGGAGCCGGAGCTGTTCAGAGTCAGACTGAGACTGGAGTTCACCCTACCCCACCTGCTGGTATGTTCTTACCTTACATCTCATTTATGGTTAATGTACTCGTAGCCGTGAGATTTCAATCTCATTCCTTAGATTCCGATAACCCTCTTCGGAATCTATCTCAATTTCCTTTTACTCCATCCGATAACTTGCTTCCCTGAAACATCTCGTGCGGTAACCTACCATAGATAAACTTGGGAATTTCTTGAAGTTAGCTGTAGACCGTTTTACGGAGGGTGTTTCTATTTGAGGAAAACCTAAGGGCTGATGGAATGTGATGTGGATCTGAGTGTTTATGTTACTAATTTGAAGAGTAAGTGAACGATGGGATAGCTATGCTAGGTAGAGTGTGATACGCGATTTCTAATGGAACTTAAGAATGAGTATCGTGTTAAGTCATGGGTAATTTTAAACTTCGAGTATCCATTTGAGGATCTAGAGGAACTTGGAGTAGAGATTGATTTCGAGGAATATGCTTAAGGTACTGATGTGGTCTAATAAGTGATTGTGGTAAGCTAAATTTTGTTTGAACTTGAGGAACGAGAGTTGTTAATGACGGTGTGAGAACGTTGGAACCCTTATAAGAACTTGTGGAATTGACTGAGTGGTTGATCTTAAGTTATTTAACGGACCTTGGTACTATCTAACGAAGGACTTAAAGGAAATCTAGGATACACCATCAGTTTGAGGATGAATGAGTCATTGAGGGATGTGAGTCCAGAAACGCATTAGATTGAGTATGGTTATTTGTGGACCGTGATACAAGTATAGTAGATATACCTTATGGGTTAGCAGTATGAGAGTTTTATTGAATTGCCATTTGGGAACTATCTGAGAAGGGTTATCTAAACTTTTGAGGAATAATCACCGAAGGAATAATGTTGCCCTAGACCTTGAGGAACCTTGAGATCCGAACCGTTCTGAGGAACTAGTCGTGAGGACCGGTCATAGGCTTGTTCGTTAGACTTCCACCTTGAGGGGGGTGATCCTTAACCCGAATGGAACAGATTTTTGGTAGACCGAATGAGAGTTGGAAACCTTCTTATAGAGGAATACCTTGTTTGTGGATGAGATAGGGGTAAGAAGGACCGTGAAACCATTGTGAGCATTGAGGTTACTAAAACCGCTCTGGTTGGGATATACTAGAATCGTTGTAACGATGTGTTGATTATGGATCGAGAGGTTAGTGTACCCATGTTTGGTAAAGGTTACCGTCTTCTTTAACCTTCAACCTGGTTGTTCCGTTCCTTCAATCCTCCGTTTTGTGTTCTGACAGCCGCAAGGCTTGAAACCTCTAATCCTTCATGTTGAAAATAAGCTCTGCGTTTGTTCCCGCGCTCTCAAACGTCAGTTTTGAAACTTGTTTCCCCATTTGTTAACTTTAAATCCACTGTTTTTGGAAAAGCTTAGTTGTTTTGTGAATTTGAAACTGCTTTCCCTCCCGTTAGAAGCAACTGTTTGTCATTGTTTCAATGTTACTTTTTCAAGAATTTGAGAGTAGTGGTTTATTTGAAGGAAAACTTGGTTTTAAGGAACGTAACGTTTTGCAATTTTGTTGGATTTCAGCGTTGACTGCCACTAGGACTTGTTATTGGAGACGTCTGATAGCCTGTACTGTGCTTGTCAACACCGAATCAATCTAATTTTGAACTTTATTTGAACAAAATTTTGGGATTTGTCTCAAATTTGGAATGTCGGACTCTTGAATACGTAACGAGAATCCCATTATCCATTGACGAAGACTTGTGCCCTTAAGTCTTTCCCTTTTGAAACCTTTTTACGAGATAAAGTTTTGGGTTATCATAACCTGCTTGATATATTTTGAACGTTAGAGTCGTTTTCGTACCTACTTTTACCTTCGAGTTTCGAGGACGAAACTTTTTGAAGATTGGGTGATTGTAACATCCCGTATTTTCGTAAAATCTAATTTAAGCGTTTTTAATTATTTTTAAGTAATAAAATAATAATTTAGTTATTTATTTCGAAAGTCTTTAATTTAATAAATTAACTCGGAAGATTTTAATTTTATAAGTGAGATCCGTCTTAAGAACCCCAAGTCCTTAAGACGAATACAACTTGGCATCATTTAATATCCGACTCAAATAACCGTGTAAATATCCAACCCATCTTATTTACTCGGAAAGGACAGTCCTTAAAACCCCCTAAACCCCAATATGTCGACATTCATCTCCTTCAACATCTCATTTCACTGCAAACATAATATCCTCAAAACCTCCATAAAACCTCTCTTTCTTTTGTGAAATTCTTCATCATCCGTTCTTCAAATCGCAAAAGTAAGTACATTTTCGGAATCCTCGTCCGATTTCCAAGTCATCCATCACTTCGGTTTCTCAATTCCTTCACTCCGAAAATCCGGCCTGTTTTACATAATTTCGTTTTTCATGCTCTTAAACCGATTTTCTTTGTTTTCAGGCGAAGGATTTGACAACCCGGACGTTGATAGCTTCATACTCGAGGAGGATCTTTAGCCGGATAAGCTTGTGAGGTGACGATAATGAGAAACTCGGCCTTTATGTGTATATTAGCATAATTGTTGCGATTCTTGTGTGGTTTCTGTTTTGGTTGTTATATTAAGTTCAAGGACTTAGTAACATGTTTAGGATGATGTTTTGATGATGAATTCATGCTTGAATCGTTTGTTATGTGTTCTTAAGCTTATTTTCAGTTTTTCTCATTTTGCGACGGATACATGTTAAATTCGTTTGAGGATTGTTATGGGACTTGTTTTCTGATAGATTGGTAGTATTGGATGATTTATGTTAGTGGGTAAACATCATTTGTAATGCTATTGAAGATTAGAAGTCGAATTGTGAAGTTTGAGAAAGATTGGAAAATCACGATTTTGGTTACAGGCTCTCTGAGCCGGTCGACCGACCGGCCGCCGGTCGACCGGCTGGGAGAGCATTTTGTGCGTTTCTCGAGTTTTTGGAAAAATGGCTTAGGACTGCCAGCCGGCCGACCGGCCTCCTGCCGACCGGCTGGTAGTCATTTTTGCCTTGTGTTGTTTGCGAAAGACTTATGTAGGATGGGAGCCCAGCCGGCAGACCGGCCGCCTGCCAGCCGGCTGGGAGTGCATTTGGGGAAAGGTTACGAGTTTTGTGAAGGCTTGGGAAGGTCTTCCCAGCCGGCCGACCGGCTGCCTGCCGACCGGCTGGGAACCTTTTCTTGTGCAGTCTCAGTTTAAAAGAAGAAGTAGGCTGAGAGGTCACCAGCCGGCCGACCGGCTGCCTGCCGACCGGCTGGGGACCCCTGATGGTTTTTATTTGTTTTTCGATCATAACTTTTAAGTGGTTAATCGGTTTTGATTGAAACTCGTTTTGTATACCTGTGACATATATTTGAAGTCCCCGGTGTACGGGCATCACTATATTGGGTTCGGGAATTATGTGAGGATAGAGACCCCCCGGTCGGGTAACCGAAAGGGAAACCGACTCTCCCTCGTCTCAGTTCCCGGGATCAATTAAGTGTTGATTAGAGATAAGAGTCTAGAACTATAGGTTAGTTTCTAGCTTTGAATGCTGATGTCTTGGTGCGTATTAAGATATGCCTTAAGCTGGCCTCTGGACTTAATACGTGCGTTGTATGTCGCGTAATGGGATATGTGTTAAGCTCACGTCTGGGCCCATTACGTGTTTTGCTTGTGGCGTGTCAGGATATGTGTTAAGCTCACCTCTGGACCTGACACGTGATCGGTTGTCGTACACGGGATATGTGTTAAGCTCACCTCTGGACCCGTTGTGCGGCAGCTAGGTATTGGGATATGTGTTAAGCTCACCTCTGGACCCAGTACTTGATTTGGCATAGGGATATGTGTTAAGCTCACCTCTGGACCCTTTGCTTGTAGATGTATAGGGATATGTGTTAAGTTCACCTCTGGACCCTTTACATGAATTGGATGTTGGGATATGTGTTAAGCTCACCTCTGGACCCGATATCTGTGGTAGTGGGATATGTGTTAAGTTCACCTCTGGACCCACTACTGAATTGAGTATAGGGATATGTGTTAAGTTCACCTCTGGACCCTTTACTTGCATTGCGTGTTGGGATATGTGTTAAGTTCACCTCTGGACCCGACGTGTGTTTTAGTAATGGGATATGTGTTAAGCTCACCTCTGGACCCATTGCTAGTGTTATGGATGTTTTATCTGCTTGCCTTGATTTTGGTACAGTGTCAGATATGCATGATGAGTTAATGATGTTTGTTTGAGTATTGGTTTAATCATCCAAGGCATTGGATGACTCTTGGTTCGGTTTCATAAATAGTTGGATTGAAAGACCCCCCGACTGGGTAACCAGTAGGGAAACCGGCTCTCCTTCCTAACGGTTTATGAAGTTGGTTGAGAGCCGTGCATTGTAATCGTATGATAGTATGAGAACAGTTGATGAGATGTTTATGCTTCACATGTTTATATATGTTGGAGTATTCTGTATTGCTTTACTTGTTACGTGTTGTCACAAAAGGTGGCTAGGAGAACTCTAGTCACTCCCCACTGACTGTGGCGTACATGTTTTCATGTATGTAGGTACATGCTGGTTGGAGCAGGGGTTCATGAGAGCTAGCGAGCGATGATCCTATCATCTTGACTTACCCTCATATATCGTTTAGCTGGACTCTTAGTCTGATACTTTGTTTTGGTGCCTGTAGGGATGTTCCATCCCAGGCTTTGTATTTATGTTTCGGTTTCAGTACTTAGAACTGCTACTTATCTATTGTTGTTTATATCAGTTCTGTTTCCAGTTTCAGTTTAAAGCTTCTCGCATGTTAGTTTAGTTTGCTAAAAAGTTTTAATTCCGCTGCATTTTTGGTACTTTTATGTGTTTATATTTCCGCTTTCGCGAGGGGTTTTACAACTTGTATCATTATACAAAGGTTAATGTTATAACACGAGTTTAAATAAGAATTATTACCAAAAGTGTGAACTTTTCAAGCTTTAGGTCGGCCAAATACATTGGACAATTGCGTTTCCAATGCCCCATCTTCATGCAATAATGGCACTTATCTTCAACCTTTGAAGATGATGTGGTCATGGATGCCATTTTACCCTTTCCTTTACTATTTCTCCTTTTATGCTTCCTTTTGATACTCCTATTCTCAAGATTAAGCGTATTCTTCTTGGTACTTCGAATAAGTCCAAACTCCCTCTCTGCCCGTGAAGGCATATCAAGGAAACGAAGAATTCGATCTATTATGACATAGTCAGGAGCTTGCACCCTTTGATTTTGCAAGATTTCAGATGGAACAACCGACTTAATCACATGAGAACTCGTAAATTAACCCCTATACGAATTTGGGTCAAACCATGCAGAAATTACTTCATGAAGCAACGTCCTAGGAGTTTGAGAAAACATATTCTTAAGCTTAGTGTAAATATCATTTGCCGTGCTAAGCATAATCATCCTTTCTTGGAGATCCGGCTCCAAAGAGAAAATGAGTATGTCCCTAAGAATATTTGACTCCTTCATATAGGCCTTATAGGTCTCACAAGTCGCATTCGTGGAATAAGCAGTAGGAACAGGAGGAGCAGCTTCGGCAAGGAAACGAATCTTATTGTCACCTTCCGCAGCTATTAGTAACTGAGTTTTCCAATCTTTAAAATTAGTGCCTTGCTTCCCAAGCTTGCAACGATTCATGAAAGATTGGAACCAAGAGACGTGGTGTGGGAGTGGTGGAGCGTTATTTGCCATTTGATGATTGAAAGTCGAAAATAAACTACAATAAAATAAAGGAATTAAAACACAATTATCGTTTTAATAAATAAACTTGTAAATTTTAAACAAGTTAAACATCTACTTAATGATCTCTTACCCAATTAAGTAAATGATCCCGAGACCCAAATACACACTAACTCGGGCACGGTTTAGCCGATACATCCCTCATTATTGTGACTCGGTAGATTAACCCCTTAATCGATTCTACTTTTAGAACTCTCGGTCGATAAAATTACACTAATTCTTATCTTAGCCCGAACTTATTACCACTACGGTGGCTCGAATACTTTCGTCGAGATCAACCAAATTTCGAGAACGTAATCATATTACCCCACTTCACCAACGTAATAAGGTTTGCACCCCGGTTTAGCCGAGCCTACTCCCTTATGAAGAAGATCCTTTGCGGGTTCTTTACTTTTTGGTAAGGCTATGTCTCGATTTTTTTAAATAACGTAAGAGATCTTGTCAATTTATTATCTATCTCCTTTAAGTGAACTAAGTCGGTGAATTATCGATAAATTGATTGACACGGTCGATAAAATCGATGAAATGCATGAGTTTGAATGACGATTTGGCTATGCATGCAAACATAATAAGCATAAATAAAAGCATAAAAACTTAAAAGCATAAATAAACCCTAGTATGGCCTTTCCTAAAATAGAAAATTAAAAGTAAATTACAAATTCGGAAACCAACTCCTTTGGTCCCTTGAACTTCACACGCGGCACGCATGCCAAGGCAAACTTCGTCTTGATCGGAACTCCTTTCCGAAATGGCACCGTCTTCAAGGATCTCCGGAATTACAAATAATTACAAATTTTCTATCTATTTTATACATTATAAAAAATAAATAAAACAATAAAATAAAGTGATACGAGATCACATTAAGTTACAACCGAATCGATAAACCCTTACATTACGGGAAATATCGATTAAAAAATCTAAGGCCATACTAAGTAAATTACATAATTCAAAATTACGTAAATAAATTATGACATTCATAAACAATAATTAAAAACGCAATTCTTATGTAAAATGCAAAACCTAAGCCAAATCGTCCTATTTAAACACGTTTTAAATATCGTTATTCGTAATAACACGGTTTTATGGAATAACGTGATTTAAACAATTTTAAAATCACTAATCACTCTATGAATCATTATCCATGATTTAGTTAAGTTTCCTAACACATTTTAGGATTCAAAATTTAGTCTTACTCAAATTTCGAAAATTACTTAACTTTTATTTTAATATTGTTCGGTTTTAATCGGTTTTACGGGAAATAGCATTAAAATAATCAAACGAGTCATAAAAATTTCGAAAATTCAAAATTCAAAATTTTGAACATACTGAATATTTTCCAAAATTTCAGATCCTTAAAAATTAAATATTTTCGAAATATACCCTTTTATTTCGTAAAATATAGCCGTGTACATGCATAAATAATCGAAAAATTCAAAACTAATTCAAAATTATGAAATAAAATACCAATATAATTATTACATCTTCCTAGACACTCAAAGTATCTGAAAATGCAAGAAAAATCAGATGCACACTGTTTTAGGATTGAAAATGATTATGACTCTTCCGACACTCAATCTCCAATTTTAACCTTTTAAAATTAAAACTTAAAATTTCAGAAACGTTTGGCACTAAATAAAAATATGTTGATGATCATACATAATATGACTAATATGGGTGAATTTTTCGGACCATTTAAGTAACTTTTACTATTTTTAATAATTCGTGTCATATATTACGCGATTTTACCAATTAAAATCATTTCTCATGCAAAATTCGAGATTAAAAGCTCAAAATTCACATGCATGCTAGAAATAATATATGTGACACTATATTAAATTTTTATGGTCAAATTCGAACTTAAACTATTTAAGCTAAAATATGTCACTAATATTACGATTTTTACGATAAAAATCAATATTCATGCAATATTAAAGAAAAATTTCTGGAAAATTCATCATATATTTTAAATATTGCATGTGACATCTACAAAAAAATTTATAGTTAAATTCATAATATAACTATTTATCCCATATTTAACTCATTTTATGACTATTTAACTCTTAAAAATCATAAACCATGCATAAAACTTCAATAATTTCGAAAATTATATATATTCATAATATGTTAAATGCATGTGAGAACATATTTAAAATTCATGGCTAGAAACATTATTTAGCTATTTTTCCCATAATAAAACGTTTTTAACCGATTCTAAGGGCTAATTAAACAATTTAATTACAATGATGAACAATATTATTACATAAATCATCAAAACGACTTAAATATTTTAAGACCAGAAAGTATACATGCATTAACATTTTCGTGCATATCCTATATGTACTACTCATATTCGTTTTTAATTAAAATCGCATTTTCTCGCAAAAACGTAAAAATCGAGTTGCATGCAAGCAACCTAACGCTCTGATACCACTTGTTGGGAACTAAGGTAGTCTTACTAACAAGTTCATATTATATAGTCTTACTAATATTTACTTATTTATCTCATAATAAATAATTTAGTCGATCTTAATCTTATGCATGCAAAAACGAGATGCGGAAATGTTAAAGAAACGGATTCTTACAACCGGTCCAAATGCGTGCTAGGACGATCCTCCACGGAGCAACCAAAATAGCTTGCCTCCTTTACGTTGCACCCAAGACCTACCCTTAAACACCGAAGCACGAGCACGAGCTAGGTGACGGAATCAGTAATATTAAAACCGTGTACTAATACTTCTTTTAGTATTCTAGAGAATATTATGAAGATAATATTTGGAGGTTGTTATAATTTTCTTACACTAGAAAGATACCAACTTGAGAAGATTAGCCTTAGAATATATGAAGCATCTCATATAAATAGAGTGGGATGCATGGGGTTGGGTGTGCCGTGTAATACAAGGCCTAGGGTAGAGTAAGAGCCAATTTTGTCTTACCCATAACCATAGGCATTAAGGCTATTAATCATTATGTTTTTAGGGTATTAATTTTACATTTTAAACCCATAAAACATCATCAATAAACCGGCACCTATATACGTAAAATGCACTTTCATTTTTCGATTTATAATTTGTACAATTATGTAACATCTCATGTGACATAATAATTGTATTAATTTAAAATATAAATTTATCACATAAATAATATTTCTAAATTAATTAAATCATATTTAACAAATCATTAAGTAATTCGAAATTACTGTCCCAACATATGGTTATCATAATAATCGTCGATACGATATATATATATATATATATATGTATATATATATATATGTATATATATATATATGTATATATATATATATGTATATATATATATATGTATGTATATATATATATATATATATATGTAGAGGCAAGATCCGGTGAGAACGATCATTCGGTGCATACGGTGAGAACGAAGTAGATACATTGAAATATATACAATTTTTTTTTTCTTTACGAAATCTCATATATACTTTAACTTATTGTAGACACACTTTTTTACATAAACCTATATACATTTTTTGACGGACTAAATACATTTTTTTTATTTTTTACATAAAAAAAATAGATACATTTCTTGACGAACTAGATACATTTTTTTTTACTTTTTTACATAAATCTAGATACATTTTTTTAGGGACTAGATACATCTTTTTTTTTTTTACATAAACCTAGATACATTTCTTGACGGACTAGATACATTTTTTTTAATTTTTTACATAATTCTAGATACATTTTTTGAGGGACTAGATACATTTTTTTTATTTTTTTTACATAAACCTAGATACATTTCTTGACGGATTAGATACATTTTTTTTTTACTTTTTTACATAAATCTAGATACATTTTTTGAGGGACTAGATACATTTTTTTATTTTTTTACATAAACCTTCTTGACGAACTAGATACATTTTTTTTTTTTACTTTTTTATATAAATCTAGATACATTGTTTTACGGAGTAGATACATTTTTTTACTTAAACCTATACGCATTTTTTGACGGAGTAGATACATTTCTTTACTTTTTTACATAAACCTAGATAAATGTTAAAAGTGAACTTTTTTTACCAAATTTCAAATACGCTTTGTGATATTATTAGGTACATTTTTTTAATACTAAATATATTTTCTCCAACATACTATTTTTAACAGTACCAACATCATCGTCGGAGCCTGATAGGCTCTCACCTGTGGCGGGATAAGAGAAACAACATCTTATTAATATTTCCAGACGACCCTTAAGGGAAATTGTATCGTAAAACGTATCTATACCAAAAAAACGGAGGTCCACCAAGAAACCGGTTTTGCTTCTTTTAATTTCAGGTGAAATAGAAGCCATATGATACAGTTAGTGAAAAATCCTCTTTGGGTATGTAGCAGACAAATGTTGTCGCATCAAGATTGGGCGAGTTAATACACTAATCATTGACTAATAAGCTAAAGTTAAAGCATGAAAAGACTTTATTTAGTGATATGTGATATGTATAATTGAATATCTTGGGTCAGCCGTTGATCTTTTTTTAATCCCACGGTTAGTATTCGTTCTCACCGTTCTCACCGAATGTTCGTTCTCACCCGATCCTAAATCTATATATATATATATATATATATATATATATATATATATATATATATATATATATATATATAATATATATATACATATATACATATATATATACATACATATATATATATATATATATACATATATATATATATATATATATTAACAACGTTTGTTATAACCATAAACCATTCATTATACTAATTTTGATATTTCTAAAATATCGTTTAATATTTGACAATCGACACATTTCAATTTCAAATATAAATCTTACTTTAAGATTCAACCTCTGAATTCTCGATATACGGTTTTAAGAATATCGATCAATCTGTATCCTATACAATTAATCAATATATTATTTAAGGGGTCTGTCCTATAGGTGTGACCTAAAGGGATCAACTGACCACCACCGTCATACGACAGTAATGTCAAACTCTAGTCAGCCAATCATTACCGATTAATGTTGGTCAGTTGACTATATCAAATATCGGATCGTCCCTTGCATATTCATATAAGATTTATAACAATGATTTTATCATTGTCGTGATCGCACTAGTGTTGAGGACACATTTCCCAACAGACGTGTGGTGGTTGGATGGTGATAGTTAGAGTGAGAAATGAAAATGAATAATTGAAGAAGATAGAGATAGAAACTGAAATATGATATTTAAATGAAAGGGTATTATGGCCATTTACGTTCATGAATGAGTAAAACTCGTACATGAATGAGTACCACCCAATATGAAATATGGGCAAAAAGATTAAATAAATATTATACGGAAATTACGGGTGTTACAGAGGTATTTTAGATACCAATATCAAAGAATTTGACAATTAATTCAACTAATGCAGTTTACCTTTATTTTGAAAAACGTAGAAACTTTGCATATATCTCAAAGAGATATTTTATTAGCCTTATTTATGTAAAAGTTAAACAAACATAGATATTAAACCATGAAATCTTATCTATATAAAACCAAAAACATTTCAAGCATTCTCCTTAAGCCACATCATCACATTCATGCTTTTGATTTCATTTATTTTAAGTAATGTGGGACCCACAGGAAAAAAAGTAATTAATTGCTAAAAAATCTCTATGTTTAAGTTTTAGACGTAAATGTTTACGTTTATATTTTCTACACGTAAATATTAGTGAATAATAAGAAATAAGGAATAACTTAGAACGTAAATAATTCAGCCCAAGCTTTACTAATAAATCACTGTAAATTAAGTCAACTATTAAAAATTCAGTCCAAATTTTCACTACAATAATAAATTGCAATTACAATAACAATTAAAATAATGTCCGAAAAATACATCTACTAATCTACTATACTACTAATAAGATAAAATAAAATTTTAAAGAAGAATATAATAATAATACACATTAGTTCTAAAAACGCAAAAAAATGTTATAAATTTTATCAAACTATATATTGCATAATTCCGAAAAAATGACATGTGATCGATTTAAAAAGTAAAAAGAAAATATTTTAATTAAGATATATGATGAAAACAACATCTCAATAAAAACATTCTCTTAACATAGTTACAAAATGAAGTAAAGTATGGTAACAGATAACATAAGAGACCAGTAAGTTGCGAGCATCATTAATTTGCAGCTATGATATAAAATGAAACAAGAATTTGAAAAAAAAACATGCACATTTAACTAACTAAAGGTACGAATTTTAACAAAGGAAAATAATTTTTTTAAAACAAAAATTATAGACATGCATGATCGATTTTTAAAAAGATGATAAGATGTGTAAATAAAATTAAATTAATTAATGAGGTTCGATTTTGGTGCGGGTAATAAATTTCCGTTAACATATAAATGGTTTGTTTCTTTGACAAAAAAATGTTTTAGCTAATAATTCGTAAATTGTGATATACTAAAATGATTCATCGCAAATCACAAACAACTTTATCTAAGGTGGGCATCTGTCTTTCAACATCAATTCTTAATCAAGAACTGTTAGTTATTTAGACCATATTAATACTCATATTGTGATCTTAAAATTACAATATAATCTAAAATGGTCTAAATCTAGATGCATGCAAACCAAAAAAATAAAAGATGGTATTAAACCATCTTAAGATAAAAATCCTTACATTGTATAAGCAAGATAGTGGGCACAACAAAAGGACTCCTTCCTTATTGTTGTTCTTGAGCTATGGAATAAGAAAGATCCTCCAAGACTACTAACCACCAAATAGATGGTCTTCTAAGGATACACCCAAGATTATCCCAAAAAACTACTAAGTTACTAACTAGGTAAATTTAGTAGTAAACCTTGTATTATGTGATAATATTATTACACTAATAACATTATGGTATATTTATTATTATGAGGATTTTTCTCTCTTAAAAATTAAGAGGATTTATGTGTATAATGAGGGGTATATATAGGGGTTTGAAATGTAAACAATTCATGGGAACATGCCATGTGTTTACACCACCAAACTTTGTCAAATATGTTTAATAAGACCTTATTATATTATGGTTCAAATGGACCCATTTTGGTCCATTTCGATTTCCGACATTTGTCCCACAAATGCTTATAAGTCTTATATTTAATTATCTTAATTAATTATTAAATTGATCATTTAACAATTAAATAATACAAATCAACAATTAATAACCACTTAACAATTAAGTTCTTATTAGACTATTTTATCAGTATAAAATATAACTTATGAACCCTTATTAGCTAATTTTACAATCTCTTGTAAGTTTAAATAGCTATTTATCTTCGCCTCAAATATATATACACATGTCGTAGAAATTTATATAATTAACTATTAATTATAAAATCTCATTTATATTTATTAATTAATTATCAAATAATTAAATAATAAATCCCCTTGGCCCAAGTTTGTAACTTGTCATCAAATATATATTCACATGACTTATTTAAAAGTCCTGTAATACAAGGATTTAATATAATTGTATCAAATACAAATAATTAGTTTTTCCATTTGGGCATCATCCTATAGGTGTGACCTAAAGGGATCAGCTGGTCACCGCCGTCACACGACAGTAATGTCAAACTCTAGTCAGCCAATCATTACCGATTAACGTTGACCAGCTGACATATATGTAAAATAAATCCCTGACATATTCCTTGTACGAGATTTATTATGTAGACGCACTATTGTGGAGGACACTACTCCAACAAGAACAACTTGATGTGGGGATTTTCAAACTTATAAGCAAGTGAGGCGTGAAAAGTTTGATTTTCGATAATATATTTTTGTCTAATACAACATCTAAAATAGTTTAAAGAGTATTTTACTATGTAAATTTTTAAGATTACTTATCTTATCTACATTAATATAAGAATATTTCGTGCAATTTCGTGCGTTCACATCATCACATCCATTTTATTTTATTTTTTATTTTAAATAAATGTAGGATCCACCACAAAAATATGGAATTAATTTATGAAAACCAACTTTATTAATAGAATTTTATCGAATAATCAATACAGAACTCCAATAATGAACCATCATCCTCGATTTCATTTATATTGCATAAATAATACAATATGAAAATGCAGAATTTTCCCAATTGTCCACATAGTTTATCAATACTAAAAAAAAGGTGAACAAAAAACATTATTAGACAACGAACATAAAAATGATCAAAATTGGTAAAACAAATAACATCGTTATATTATTTTACAAGATTTTAACTCTAACATTTGACCATCATAATAGCACATTTTCGAGATATTACTAAATTTGAATAAACTTTTAAAATAAGAAATAGTTTTCAACAAAAAAGTTAATAAATAGTATTGTTTTAATTTTTAATTTTAAAAGTAAGATCTACAAAAAATTAACAAAGTAAATGAACTATAAAACTCTGTTAAGTAGATTTTAGATCATTCTGTTAAAATAATATTCTAAATAAATTCGTTATAGATATTGAGGATATCCACTAAAATGAGTAGATCTAAAAAAATTGTTATCATGTTTTAACACTGAATTCGTACATTTTTTTCACGGATTGCAATTTTTGCACGTGTTTTAAACTACGATCACTATAAAAGAAATAGATTATAAGATATACATGTATTTTGGTTTAACATTTTTAAATATTAGTCATTATATCGATATTTTAGAACTATATCCGTGCAATTTTGCACGGGTTAAAACTAGTTTGCAAAATAGAAAAACATAAATAGTGATAGAATTGAAATGACTGCGGTATAGTATGAATTTGAGAGTCTCACATTTTAACTAGGTGACAAGTTATAAGAATTAAGTCCAATTCTAAATTCAAATCATAAAGGTTCCCAAAAACTAAAAATATTTCGATTTCAATTCGAATAGTTTTCTACAGACAACATTATGTTCTTATGGAGTATAATCTTAATTAACAATGATGTTGTGACTTTGGATCACCTAAGGATAACTGTGTCATCATTGAACTAAAGCATTTTATTATTTATTAAAATATGTTAGCAATTAGAATTTGAATCAATATAACAGTAAATAGTAAATCAAAATCATAATGTGAGTCATGAGCAATTATTTCTTCATTAGACAAGGAAAATCAAAGGATACAAAATCAAGCACAAGACGTTCCTGGAGCAAGCTTAAATGAGGAAAGCCCTCTATGTAACGGTAAAAAGGAAACGACGGCAACGAAAGTACATGAACTCGCATGATATTTGGCGGAAATAGTAAGATTATACAGCCTTGATCGGAAATACACCGACTCGTCACCAAGGTAGGTCAATGTAGCCTCAGTGACTCTAATGAAGTCCAATGGAAATGGTGCTTTTTGGATCCTGTTATGAATCTTAACAGCATATTCAGCCAATTCAATTATTTTATTTTATTTTATTTTTTTTTTTTTTTTGCCAATGGGTAAGAAAGTGAGTTCACAACAATGCCTCTTGGGCCAAATTATGAGCTACTACATTTAAGGACCTAGGAATAAAAGAAAAACTAAGACAATGAAAGAACGAAAACATGTTCCTGCAATCTTCAAGAATGCCGAGGATGTGTCGATTAATATTTGTTAAACCTGTAAAAGAAATGATTAGCTCAAGACAATCCGAGGATACTCTAAGGTGACGCACTCCTGCTTCCGATGCCCACTCGAGGACCTCCTTTATTCCGAGCGCCTCTGCTTGAATAGCCGATTCCGCTCTACCTCGCCTCTTGAAACACAAACAGATAGCACCCCCTGGATCATAAATAACACCCCCGATCGCCGCATCCCGACTAGACCTCCAAGCGGCATCCACTTTAGCATGATGCCCCACACAAACCGCTCTAGGATTTATGGCCTGCCAAGGGAATCCGTCCCGTATCTTCTGAGTTTCCCCATCACCCGGGTCCCTTCCCCCGGCCTCAATTGAAGGCAGATTCTTACATGTCTTCTCCTTGTCCGCCCGTCTCAAATCCGCGACATCATTCCCAGCCTGCTTAAACATAAGCTCAAACGGAATGTCGGCCTTGTTAAAGACTCTCGCATTTCGGGCCTTCCAGATCTGCCACAACATAGCCACAAAAGTCCTTGTCGCTTCCTCATCTTTTCGCACCTTTAAAAGGTACTCAATCCATCTCATAATCCATTCCGCACAGTCCACAAGGTTGCTAAAATCAACCCGGATTCCCAGGGTGGAGCCAGCCCAGATCCTAGTGGCGAAGTCACAGTCACGGAATAGGTGATTCAATGATTCCTCATGATCCTGATGACCAAAGCAAAAGGAACACCTGGAGTGCGTACCCATACCCCGCTTGGCAAATTCCTCACCCACAGGAAGAGTACTAGTAACAATCTTCCAAATGAAAATTTTCCATTGATTAGAGACGGGAAGGGACCAGAGGACTCCCCGACAGAAACGCTTGCCCACCGGACCAACCCTCGTATTGTCCCGAATCGTAGCATGTTTTTCCATCATTTCCATATGGAAGATACCATATCCACTCTTGACCGTGTACTGTCCATGTTTACTGAAAAGCCAATAGATCATGTCCCTTTGGTCGGATCGACATAAAGGCATAGCCAAGATCCGGTTAACCCAAGAATCTTCAAATAAAAAACGAACCATAGATTCCACCCACTGGTTTTGATCACTGATAAGGTGTTTGATTTCGTATAATCCACAGTGAACATACTCGATTCCAAACAGGGTAGGATTAGGTTCCGGGATCTCACCATCCACCCATCTGTTTGCCCAGACATTAAGGGAAGACTTCCAACCAGGTCTCCAACCAATCCTGGTTCGAATAGCCTCAATACCTTCAAGAATACTCCGGGATCCCCACGATAAGTTCATGCCCTTCTTGGGGCAAGTTTCCGATTCAATCCGCCTGGTTCCATAGAATTTTAACCTAAAGGAGCGCCCAAAGAAGGAATCTTCCCCGGATAAAATACGCCAACCACTTTTAGCAAGAAGCGCCCTATTAAGACATCTCACATCCCGTAAGCCAATTCCCCCGTCACTCTTCGACCGACTTAAAAAGATATTGCTACACCAGTGAATTTTGCGATTCATCTTACATCCCGCCCACCAAAATTGCGACAAAAGGGAATTTATCTTCTTTGCCACACTTACCGGAATTTTGAAAACCGATAGAAAGTAATTGGAGAGGTTTGATAGGACTGAAGAAATAAGAGAAAGCTTCCCCGCTGGTGATAAGAAGATCCCATTCCACGAGGAGATTCGCCGAGAGATATAATCAATGACAGATTGGAAGATGCCTTTTTTATCCTGCTGAAATTCCATTGGAAGACCCAGATACTTCCCGAACCCAATTGAATTGCTAATCCTGAGGGTTCGCAAGGTCTCTTGAACCACTACCAGAGTAGTGTTAGGACTGAAAATAATCCCGGATTTAGCTTCATTCAGTCGTTGGCCAGACGCCAAGCAATAGCAGCCCAGACACTCTTTCAGACAGTCAGCCGCCCCCCTTTTGTTTGCGAAGAAGAACACTGAATCATCTGCAAAAAACAGACTCGAGATGGGTTCCGCCCCCCCACACAACCGTAGCCCCATCAAATCCCCCGCATCCTGTCTCGCCTGCAGCATGCCCGTAAGCACTTTCGCACAAAGGATGAAAAGGAAGGGAGAAAGGGGGTCCCCTTGTCTCAGACCACATTTCGGTGTGAAACGGTTGTTTGGCACACCATTTATTAAGATATCATAGGAAACGGACGTGACACAGTCCATAATGAGGGTTCTGAGATTCTCCGGGAAACCACACTTCCTTAGAACAGCTTCCAGAAAGTCCCATCTTATCCTGTCATAAGCCTTACTCATATCCGCTTTGAAGACGCAGAGCCCATGAGCTCCCGTTCTGTGTTGGTTAACCTTATGGATAAGCTCATGTGCCAACAAGATATTATCACTAATGTTCCTACCCTTTATGAACGCACCCTGAGACTCACTGACTAGAGATCCCATAATCTTTCCCAACCGATTTGCTATGCACTTAGTGACAATCCTCATGATAACATTACATAGACTAATCGGTCGATAATCCGACGCAGTCTCAGGATGTTCCACCTTAGGAATGAGAGAAATAACATTTTTGTTTAATTCTTTCAAAACCCTTCCGGAGTTGAGCATCGATAAAACAGCATTAGTCACATCCCTTTTAACAATCCCCCAAAATTTATGAAAGAAAACAGCCGGAATTCCATCCGGCCCCGGGGATTTATAGGGTCCCATTTGAAAGACTGCTTTTCTAACCTCCTTAGCTGTAAAAGGCCTCGACAGCTTATCAGACTCATCCTCCGATAAACAATTCTTCATGAAACTTACAGCATGAGTGGTGACCTCACTGTTGATATCGCCAGCAGAGTCCTGGGAAACCATAAAGGTCTCTCCGAACATTAACTGGAAAACTTTCCCGACCGCATCAGAACCAAAGACCCATTCTCCATCCTGATTCTTAATACCGTGCAGGTAATTCCTTCCCGCGCGTCCCCTAACCCAATTGAAGAAGAATTTAGTGCATGCATCCCCGTCCATCAACCATTTAATCTTAGCCTTCTGTTTCCAGGAGCTAGCAACAGCAGTCGCAAAAGACTTCAACTCCTCATGTACTACCTCGTAGGCCATCCCACCATCCCCAGCAATAGCCAAATCAATTCCTTCGATAAGGCGATCATCATACTGTTTCCAATGCTCCTTCCATTCCATAGACTTGGAAAGTGTCCATCCTCGAACACTCTTTCTAACCAAATCAAGTTTCCGAGTTAATTGGAATGCTGGGGACCCCCGGAAGTAAGACTTCCATCCTTGGGCAATACGCTGTTTGCATTCTTCATGATCAAAGGACCATGCTTCAAGCTTATACGGTTTTCTATCTTTTGAAGGTTGCATAAGATTCAGGTTTATCTCAATAGGGGCATGATCTGATAATTGGATTGGATAATGAAGAACACCCGTATCCGGGAAGGAGAGAAACCAATTACTTGAACCCAAAGCCCTGTCAAGTCTCTCATACACCCTTCCGCTGCCTTTCCTGTTGTTACACCATGTAAAACGCGGGCCTTTGAAGGGTATATCAACAAGATCATTTCTGAGCTTCCATCTTGTAAACTCAGTAGCACCCACAATCATACCCTTCTTACGGCTTAGTTTATCACACTCGAACTCCACTTGATTGAAGTCACCCACGATAAGAAAGGGTTCCTCCCAAAAATCAAACCATGTTTCCAACTGATCAAAAACCTCCATGCGACCGCCCACATCCGGAGCTCCGTAGAACAAAATCAAGTACCATGGCAAACCATTCCTTTTCAAAACATTCAGAATGATAAAATGATTACAAGAGAACACTACTGACATCCGTGCACCCTTTTGCCATCCAACCCAAAGCCCCCCCGATCTACCTTCCGCTTGAACAAAATGGAATTCGGCGAACCCGAAACCTCTAAAAGCATGAAAGAGAGATAAGCTATTACTATCACTACACTTAGTCTCGCTAAGGAAAATAAAATCGAAAAAACTAGTTGTAAAACCCCTCGCGAAAGCGGAAATATAAACACATAAAAGTACCAAAAATGCAGCGGAATTTAAAACTTTTTAGCAAACTAAACAACATGCGAGAAGTCTTAAACTGAAAACTGGAAACAGAACTGATATAAACAACAATAGATAAGTAGCAGTTCTAAGTATCAAACCAAAACGTAAATACAAAGCCTGGGATGGAACATCCCTACAGGCACCAAAACAATGTATCAAAACTACGAGTCCAGCTAAACGATATAAGGGTAAGTCATGATGAAAGGATCATCGCTCGCTAGCTCTCGTGAACCCCGATCTCCAACCTGCATGTACCTACACACATGAAAACATGTACGCCACAATCAGTGGGGAGTGACTAGAGTTCTCCTAGCCACCTTTTGTGACAACACGTAACACATAAAGCAATACAGAATACTCCAACATATATCAACATGTGAAGCATAACATCTCGTCAACTGTTTTCATGCTATCATGCAGACTCTAGTGCACGGCTCTCAACCAACTTCATAAACCGTTAGGAAGGAGAGCCGGTTTCCCTACTGGTTACCCAGTCGGGGGGGGGGGGGGGTCTTTCAATCCAACTATTTATGAAACCGAACTAAGAGTCATCCAATGCCTTGGATGATCAAACCACAACTCAGGCAATATATCCAATAACTTAAACATGCATATCTGACACTGTACCAAACTCTAAGGCAAGCAGACATAACATCAAGTAAAGAGGTTCAGCGGTCAACTTAAGACATAACCTAATTACCAAACATTCAGCAAGTATAAAGGTTCAGAGGCGACATCTTAACGCATAACCTAGATACCAAGTTCACAATAACAAGCAAGGACTCAGAGGCGAAAACTCAACGCATGGACCGGCTATCACAGAACACTAGACTCAGAGGCGAAAACTCAACGCATGGACTAGCATTCAATTCACTATCACAAGTAAGGAACTCAGAGGCGAAAACTCAACGCATGTTCCCCTACTACATCACAAGGTATTAAACTCAGAGGCGAAAACTCAACGCATGTTCTAGCACCAAACACCTGCACTCCCGCGGGTAAGGTATGACAACCTGACTGCCCCGTCGTGCAGTTGCTCTACTCGTCAGACTCAGAGGCCAGCTTAAGGCATGTCCTGACGCGATCACACATACATGTCTGGACTCAGAGGCGAAAACTCAATGCATGTCCCAGACACGACAAACAGACATATATGGAACTCAGAGGCGAAAACTCAACGCATGTTCCCATACACGACAAACAACCCACGTATTAAGTTCAGAGGCCAGCTTAAGGCATAACTTAATACGCATCAAAACAATATCATCCAAGTCTATGAACTACTCTATAGTTCTACCTTTCAACTTCTAATCAACATTTAATTGACCCCGGGAACTAAGATGAGGGAGAGCCGGTTTCCCTTTCGGTTGCCCGACCGGGGGGTCTCTATCCTTACTCCATTCCCGAACCCAATATAATGTTGCCCATCCTCCGGGGACCTCAAATACATGTCAAAGGTAAACAAAACAAGTTTCAATCAAAACCGATTAACCGTTTGAAAGTTACGAATGAATTACGATTTAAAAATCCAAAATTAGCTTACCGGGGTCCCCAGCTGGTCGGCAGGCAGCCGGTCGGCCGGCTGGTGACCTCCTCAGCCTTCCTTTTCTTTTCGAAACAAAACACACAAGGACTCCCAGCCGGTCGGCAGACAGCCGGTCGGCCGACTGGGAACCTCATTCCCTAGCCTTCGTAAATAACAACCATACCCCGAATGCACTCCCAGCCGGCTGGCAGGCGGCCGGTCTGCCGGCTGGGCTCCCTTTCTACTTAGGTTTTTCGCAAACAAAACACATCAAAAGAGACTACCAGCCGGTCGGCCGGCTGGCAGTCCTAAGGCCAAAACTCAAAAATACGAAAAAAAACACACAAACGCACTCCCAGCCGGTCGGTCGACCGGCTCAGAGAGCCTGTAACGTAAAATCGCATTTTCCAATCCCTTTCAAACTTCACAATTCGACCTATAAACTTCAATAATCATTACAAGTATGATTTGCCCAACATTATAAACATCAAATATCACTATCCTAACAGCATACAAATCCCATAACAATCCTCAAGTGATTGTATTGAGTATCCGTCGCAAAATGTGCAAATTTCAGAAAAACAACATATGATCTTTAAGAACATCAACAAGCTTGAATTCAATACAATAACACATTCCTAAACATGTTACTAAGTCCTTTAAGTATTATATTTCAACAAAATCAGAAACTAAACACAAGAACACAACAAACTTGCTAATATACACATAAAGGCCGAGTTATCTCATTATTGTCACCTTTCAAGCGATTCCGGCTAAAGATCCTCCTCAACCAAGTAGCTATCGACCTCTGGATCGTCTAAGCCCACTCCTACAAACAAAGAAACCGAAATTTAGGATAGAAAACCGATTTCTACAAAACGGACAGATTTTTCGGAGTGAAGGAAATGAAAATCTAAAGTGATAGATGGCTTGGAAATCGAACAAGGATTCCGAAAATGATATTTTTACCTTCAATCGGAGAACGGATGATGAAGAAAAGATCAAAAGAAGGAGAAATGAAATGGAGGTTTGAGGGAGTTGTGTTTACTGTAAAATGAGTTCTTGAGGAAGAAGATATGTCGACATTTGATTTAAGAAGGGTACAAGTGGGTCGTCCTTTCCGTATTAAAAGAAACGGGTTAGGATATTAGAACGGATATTTAAGTCGGGAAATTAACCTTGCCAAGTTTGTATTCGTCTTAAGGACTTGAGGTTCTTAAGACGGATCTTACTTATTAAATTAAAATCTTTCGAAATAAATTATTAAAATATTATTTTATTACGTAAAATAATTTAAAACGCTTAAATTAGATTTTACGAAAATACGGGCTGTTACAATCACCCCAACTTCAAAAAGTTTCGTCCTCGAAACTCGAACGAAGATAACTTCTAACTAACTATACCTCAATCGAAAAGGGAAGGACGCGCGATACGCATCGATGCCTCAGTCTCCCATGTCTGCTCCTCAACATCACCGCAACGCCAAAGGATCTTCACCAGCGACACCACCTTGCTCCTGAGCTTCCTATCCTGACGGTCTAGGATCTTCACGGGACGCTCCTCGAAAGCAAGGCTCGGCTCCAAGTTCTCGATCTCTCTAGGCAGAACATGACTCGGGTCACTAACGTACTTACGGAGCTGAGAAACATGAAAGACACTATGAACCTTGCCCAAACTAGGAGGCAAGTCCAAATGGTAAGCAGCAGCACCAATCCTCTTCACGATCTCAAAAGAGCCAATATACTTAGGACTCAACTTGCCCTTAACTCCAAATCTCTTAACACCCTTCATCGGAGAAACTCTCAAGAAGACTCGGTCACCCACCTCAAACTCTAAGGGTCTACGGCGAACATCAGCATAGGATTTCTGCCGATCCTGTGCGGCCTTCATCCTACCTCTGATAAGCTGGACCTGATCAATAGTAACAGCTAACTGGTCCGGTCCTAGGTCACGAACGTCACTAGCCTGGTCCCAACAAATCGGGCTACGGCACTTCCTACCATAAAGAGCCTCGTACGGAGCCATACCAATGGATGAATGGTAACTGTTGTTGTAAGAAAACTCAACCAACGGCAAACACTGCTCCCAAGAACTCTGAAAATCAAGTGCACAAGCACGGAGCAAATCCTCTAGTGTCTGTATCGTCCTCTCGGACTGACCATCGGTCGCGGCATGAAATGCGGTGCTCATCAACAAACGGCTACCCATAGCCTCCTGTAAAGCCTTCCAGAATCTGGAACAAAACCTCGGATCTCGATCTGAAACTATCTCCTTCGGAACACCATGATAGCGGACTATCTCAGCAATATAAGCCCTAGCTAAACGATCCATGTCCCACGTCTCTCTGATCGGCACGAATCTGGCACACTTAGTTAGACGATCCACAATAACCCAAATCGCATCCTTGCCTCCCACAGTCTTAGGCAATGCTGTAACGAAGTCCATAGATATACACTCCCACTTCCACTGAGGAACGGGAAGCGGCTGTAGCAAACCACCAGGCCTCCTATGCTCTATCTTGACTTGTTGACAAGTCAAGCACCTACTAACATAATCCAGAATGTCTTTCTTCATCCCGGGCCACCAAAATATAAGTCCTAAGTCCTTGTGCATCTTCTCTCTACCCGGATGAACTGAATACGGTGTCAAATGAGCCTCATCAAGAACCCTCTTCCTCAAATCTGGCACATCAGGAACATACATCCTACCACGGAACCTAAGGAAACCATCAGCATCAATCACTAAGTCAGGTGCAACACCACTCGAAATCTTAGCCTCGAACTTCTTGAAATCGGCATCGGAAGGTAAGCTCTGGCGAATCTCCCAATATAAAGACGGCTCGGCAGTCATAGCAGCTAACCAATCGAAACCACTACCCACCATCTCTAACCTCAGCTTCCGGAACTCGGAACACAACTCATCGGGCAATACCCTCATGGCACTCATCGAGTGAGAAGTCTTGCGGCTAAGCGCATCTGCAACCACATTGGCTTTTCCCTCATGATATAACAACTCGATGTCGTAATCTTTCACCAACTCTAGCCAACGTCTCTGTCTCATGTTAAGGTCTTTCTGGGTAAAGATGTACTTAAGACTCTTGTGATCTGTGAAAATACGGCAATGGGATCCAATCAGGTAATGTCGCCACATCTTCAAAGCATGAACGACTGCAGCCAACTCCAAATCATGTGTCGGATAGTTCACCTCATGAACTCTCAACTGTCTAGATGAGTAGACTATCACCTTACCACTTTGCATCAGTACACATCCTAGCCCTAACATCGAAGCATCACAATACACATCGAAGTCAACTCCAATCTCTGGCAAAGCTAACACGGGGGCGGAAGTCAATCTTGTCTTCAACTCCTGGAAAGAACTCTCGCACTTGTCGGTCCACACAAATTTAGCTTCTTTCTTCAGTAAATGAGTCATCGGGCGAGCTAATCTAGAGAAATCCTCAACAAACCTGCGATAATAACCAGCCAATCCAAGGAAACTACGGATCTCTCCAACATCTTTGGGACTCTCCCAATCAACAACAGCCTCAATCTTCGCGGGATCAACCATAACTCCCTCACTAGATATCACATGTCCAAGAAATGCAACCTTAGAAAGCCAAAACTCACACTTAGAGAACTTCGCGAACCACTTCTGACGACGTAAAATCCCAAGAATCAATCTAAGATGCTCAGTATGCTCCTCATCGGTCTTAGAGTAAATGAGGATATCATAGATAAACACCACAACACAAGTGTCAAGATACTCACTAAATGTACGGTTCATCTGATCCATGAAGATAGCAGGTGCATTAATCAACCCAAAAGGCATAACCACGAACTCAAAATGCCCATATCTGGTACGAAAAGCAGTCTTCGCAATATCAGCCTCTCTCACTGGAATCTGATGATAACCCGATCGAAGATCAATCTTAGAAAACCTAGAAGCACCTCTGAACTGATCAAACAAGTCATCTATCCTAGGCAAAGGATATCTGTTCTTCACGGTCACTCGATTCAGCTCTCTATAGTCAATGCAAAGTCTCATGGAACCATCTTTCTTCTTAACGAACAAAACGGGAGCACCCCACGGAGAAACACTCGGTCTAATGAACCCTTTCTCGATCATCTCTTCCAATTGCTGCTTCAATTCTTTCAACTCTGGCGGAGCCATACGGTAAGGAGCTTTAGAAATCGGTCCGGTACCTGGAACAAGCTCAATAGTAAACTCCACATCTCTCTCTGGCGGTATCCCTATTAAGTCATCTGGGAAAACATCTGGATACTCACGAACAATGGCTACATCCTCAAGCTTCGGTAGCGATGGCTTTGCAGCTGTAACAACACACAGGAAGGCTTGGCAACCCTTCCTAAGAAGATGAGATGCTTTCATCGAAGAGATAACACGAACACCCCTTTGAGGGCGAGTTCCCCTATAGGAAACACGAACTCCTGAAGAACTCCTCAAGCAGATTTTCTGGTCGCGACACTCGAAGCGAGCATGGTATCGCGATAACCAATCCATACCGAGGATAATGTCAAACTCCTCGAGAGGAAATCTCAGTAAGTCCGCTGGAAATGTGGCTTGACCAATAATAATAGGAACATCCCTATGGGACGAAGAGCAGGAAAACACGTCTCCAGAAGGTAAGGAAATGGAAGTCTCCTCAACCAATGAAGACTCAAGAGCTAAACGCTCTGCGAACTGAGTCGATATAAAAGAAAGAGAAGCTCCAGTATCGAGCAAAATAAGGCACTCAGCGCCAAGAACAGAAAAGATACCGGCAACAATGTCTGGATGAGCCTCTGCCTCAGCCCTAGTCATCACAAAGATCTTCCCTTTCGGCTTTCCTCCTCTAGTCGCTGCAGCAGCAGTGGCAGCCTTGCCAAGAACAGTATCCTTCTCAGGACAATCAAAGGACCTATGCCCATATCCATTACAAGTATAACACTTATAGGCATTCTTGAAACAATCAAACCCTGGATGAAGCGGTTTACCACAACGGCGGCAAACAGTAGAAGCAGTGTCGGTGTGAAATGTGGTCTTAGCAACCGGAGCAGAGAACCTCTCAAAACGCTTCTTCTGAGAAGAAGGCGAAGAAGTAGAAGGAACAAATGGTCTCTTCCCCTGGTACACTGATCTCTGGTGAGGTGTCACACTGGAAGTAGCAGCACGGGTCTCAGCATCTATGGCACGAATAGAACTCTCGGCCCAAATAGCATCATCATATACCTCCACAAAAGAAGTCGAATCTCGACGAACCATGCTCTCGATGCGTGGCCCTAGCTTGCCACTGTAAAACCCCTCGCGAAAGCGGAAATATAAACACGTAAAAGTACTAAAAATGCAGCGGAATTAAAACTTTTTAGCAAACTAAACTAACATGCGAGAAGCTTTAAACTGAAACTGGAAACAGAACTGATATAAACAACAATAGATAAGTAGCAGTTCTAAGTACGGAAATGAAATGTATACACAGCCTGGGATGGAACATCCCTACAGGCACAAAAACGTAAACAACAAAAGTCTAAGAGTCTAGCTAAGCGTAAACGGGTAAGTCATCTGATGAATGGATCATCACTCGCTAGCTCTCCTGTAACCCGATCTCCAACCCTGCATGTACCTACATACATGAAAACATGTACGCCACAATCAGTGGGGAGTGACTAGAGTTCTCCTAGCCACCTTTTGTGACAACACGTAACATATAAAACAATACAGAATACTCCAACATATAACAACATGTGAAGCATAAACAACTCATCATCTGATCTCTTACTATCATGCGATTACCATGCACGGCTCTCAACCAACTTCATAAACAAATAGGAAGGAGAGCCGGTTTCCCTACTGGTTACCCAGTCGGGGGGTCTTTCAATCCCACTATTTATGAAACCGAACAAGAGTCATCCAATGCCTTGGATGATTAAACCACAACTCAATAAACATTCATTAACTCATCTTTATCAATAACCAACTCTGATACAAACCAACTCAAGGTAAGAAGACAACATCAGCAAGTAAAGGTTCAGCGGTCATCTTAAGACATAACCTATACCAAAATCATTCAGCAAGTGAAAAGGTTCAGCGGTCAACTTAAGACATAACCTAGACACCAAATCAATCATTCAGCAAGCAAGGTCTCAGAGGCCAACTTAAGGCATAGACCCGCCAATCAGCAAGATACTAGACTCAGCGGCCAACTTAAGGCATAGACTAGCATCCAAAAGCAAAGGACTCAGAGGCCAACTTAAGGCATGTCCCTTCACCACATCACAAGGTACTAGACTCAGAGGCCAACTTAAGGCATGTCCTAGCACCAAACAACCGCACTCCGGGCAAGGTGCCAATACCTTAGCTACCCCGTTGTGCAGCTGCTCTACTCGTCAGACTCAGAGGCCAACTTAAGGCATGTTCCAACGCGATCACTATCAAACATGTCTGAACTCAGAGGCCAACTTAAGGCATGTTCCAGACACGACAAACATACACATATAGGGCTCAGAGGCCAACTTAAGGCATATCCCCATATATGACAAACAACTCACGTATTAAGTTCAGAGGCCAACTTAAGGCATAACTTAATACGCATCAATACAATATCAAACAAGTCCATGAACTAATCTATAGTTCTACTTTCCTTATCCTCTAATCAACACCTAATTGATCCCGGGAACTAAGTAGAGGGAGAGCCGGTTTCCCTTTCGGTTGCCCGACCAGGGGGTCTCTATCCTTACTCTATTCCCGAACCCAATATAGTGTTGCCCATCCTCCGGGGACCTCAAATACATGTCAAAGGTACACAGAACAAGTTTCAAGTAAAACCGATTAACCGTTTAAAAGTTACGATCAAATTACGAAAAACTCGGAATAGCCTACAGGGGTCCCCAGCCGGTCGGCAGGCAGCCGGTCGGCCGGCTGGTGACCTCTCAGCCTTTCTTCTTTGCTTTTGAAAACCAAGAACACAAAAGAGGGTCCCCAGCCGGTCGGCAGGCAGCCGGTCGGCCGGCTGGGAGAACCTTCCCCTTAGCCTTCACAATAACGTATAAATCCCCACATGCACTCCCAGCCGGCTGGCAGGCGGCCGGTCTGCCGGCTGGGCTCCCATTCTGCCTAGGCTTTTCGCAAAACTACCCTAGACAAAAATTGACTACCAGCCGGTCGGCAGGCAGCCGGTCGGCCGGCTGGCAGTCCAAGGCCAATATTCCAAAAATCGCAAAAACACAAAGGAGCGCTCCCAGCCGGTCGACCGGCGGCCGGTCGGTCGACCGGCTCAGAGAGCCTGATACGGGATTTCGCAAAATCGCATTCAATGGAAAACTTCCAAATTCGACACAACAACTCAAGCAAGACTACAATTGGTGATTTCCCAACAATATCAAACACAAAATATCACTAATCTAACAGCACATAAGTCCCATAACAATCCTCAAACAATATTATCAAGTATCCGTCTGAACTTTGAGAAAAACTGAAAATCACATATGAACACATAACAACATCTTTAGATATGAAACCTCCACATATTCAACATCCTAAATATGATACTAAGTTCCTTAAACTTAATACTTGAACAAAAATCAGAATCAACATAAGAAACACAACAAAAGTGCTAATATACACAAAAAGGCCGAGTTTCTCATTATCGTCACCTTTAAGCTTATTCCGGCAGATGATCCTCCTCTACAATGTAAGAGTCCACGTCTGGATTGTCGAGACCAACTCCTATAACAAAGAAAACGGTTTAGAATCACCAAAAACGAATTAAAGGCAAAACAGCCTGTTTTTTCGAATTCAACGAAATGAAAAATGAAAGTGATGGATGATTAGGAAATCGAACAAGGATTCCGAAAATGCTCTTACTTTTGCGATTTGAAGAACGGATGATGACGAATTTCACAAAAGAAGGAGGGTTTTATGGAGGTTTTTGTGAGATGTTGTTTACTGTGCAAATAATGAAATGTTGAGGATGAAGGGAAAGATTATGTCGACATATTACTTATAAGAGGACAAGTGAGTTGTCCTTTCCGAATAATTAAAATGGAACGGATATTTAAAACGGTTATGGAAATGAATACTTGAGTCGGATATATAAACTATGCCAAGTTGTATTCGTCTTAAGAACTGGAGGTTCTTAAGACGGATCTTATTTATTTCATAAAAATTTCCGAATTAAATTATTAAAATATTATTTTATTACGTAAAATAATTAAAACGCTCAAATTAGATTTTACGAAAATACGGGATGTTACAATCACCCCAACTTCAAAAAGTTTCGTCCTCGAAACTCGAACGGACGTAAATCTATATACTATACCTCAATCGAATAAGAAAGGATGCGCAGCACGCATCGAAGCCTCAGTCTCCCAAGTCTGCTCCTCGACCTCGCCGCAACGCCAAAGGATCTTCACCAAGGGCACCACCTTGCTCCTAAGCTTCCTCTCCTGTCGGTCAAGGATCTTCACTGGACGCTCCTCGAAAGCAAGACTCGGCTCCAGGTTCTCGATCTCTCGGTGTAGAACATGGCTCGGATCACTAACATATCTACGGAGCTGGGAAACGTGAAAAACGTTATGAACCTTGCCCAAACTGGGAGGCAAGTCCAAACGATAAGCTACGGCACCAATCTTCTTCGCGATCACAAAAGGTCCAATGTACTTAGGGCTTAGCTTGCCCTTAACGCCAAACCTTTTGACGCCCTTCATCGGAGACACCCTCAAAAAGACACTGTCACCCTCCTCGAACTCTAAGGGTCTACGACGGACATCTGCATAGGACTTCTGCCGGTCCTGAGCGGCTTTCATCCTATTCCTAATGAGCTGTACACGGTCAATGGTCTCAGCTAGCTGATCAGGTCCAAGGTCACGAACGTCACTAGCCTGATCCCAACAAATCGGGCTAGGGCACTTCCTGCCGTAAAGAGCCTCGTACGGAGCCATGCCAATGGAAGCATGATAACTGTTGTTGTAAGAAAACTCTACCAACGGCAAACTCTGCTCCCAAGAACTCTGAAAATCGAGGGCACAAGCGCGGAGCAAATCCTCAAGTGTCTGTATAGTCCTCTCGGACTGACCATCGGTCGCGGCATGAAAAGCAGTGCTCATCAACAAACGGCTACCCATAGCCTCCTGCAAAGCCTTCCAGAACCTAGAACAAAACCTCGGATCACGATCTGAAACTATCTCCCTCGGGACACCATGATATCGGACTATCTCAGCAATATAAGCCCTGGCTAAACGATCCATGTCCCATGTCTCTCTGATCGGCACGAATCTGGCACACTTAGTTAGACGATCAACAATAACCCAAATCGCATCTTTGCCTCCCACGGTCTTAGGCAAAGCAGTAACAAAATCCATAGATATGCACTCCCACTTCCACTGAGGAACGAGAAGCGGCTGTAGCAAACCACCAGGCCTCCTATGCTCTATCTTGACTTGTTGACAAGTCAAGCACCTACTAACATAATCCAAGATCTCCTTCTTCATACCAGGCCACCAAAACATAAGCCTCAAATCCTTGTGCATCTTCTCTCCACCTGGATGAACGGAATACGGTGACAAATGAGCCTCATCAAGAATCCTCTTCCTCAAATTTGGCACAACAGGAACATACATCCTACCACGGAACCTAAGGAAACCATCAGCATCAATCACCAAGTCAGGTGCAACACCACTCGAAATCTTAGCCTCGAACTTCTTGAAATCGGCATCTAAAGGCAAACTCTGGCGAATCTCCCAATATAAAGACGGCTCGGCAGTCATAGCAGATAACCAATCAAAACCACTACCCACCATCTCTAATCTCAGCTTCCGGAACTCGGAACACAACTCATCGGGCAATACTCTCATGGCACTCATCGAGTGAGAAGTCTTGCGGCTGAGCGCATCTGCAACTACATTGGTTTTTCCCTCATGATATAACAACTCAATGTCGTAATCTTTCACCAACTCTAGCCAACGTCTCTGTCTCATGTTAAGGTCTTTCTGGGTGAAAATGTACTTAAGACTCTTATGATCTGTGAAAATACGGCAGTGGGACCCCATCAGGTAATGTCGCCACATCTTCAAGGCATGAACAACTGCGGCCAACTCCAAATCATGTGTTGGATAGTTCACCTCATGATCTCTCAACTGTCTAGATGAGTATGCTATCACCTTACCACTCTGCATCAGTACGCATCCAAGTCCTAACATCGAAGCATCACAATACACATCAAGGTCCACTCTGATCTCTGGCAAAGCTAACACGGGGGCGGAAGTCAATCTGGTCTTCAACTCCTGGAAAGAACTCTCACACTTGTCGGTCCACACAAATTTGGCTTCTTTCTTCAGCAACTGAGTCATCGAGCGAGCCAATCTCGAGAAATCCTCAACGAACCTACGATAATAACCAGCCAAACCCAAAAAGCTACGCATCTCTCCAACATCCTTGGGACTCTCCCAATCAACCACAGCCTCTATCTTTGCGGGATCTACCATCACACCCTCGCTGGATATCACATGTCCTAAAAAGGCAACCTTCGAGAGCCAAAATTCACACTTCGAGAACTTTGCGAACCACTTCTGTCTGCGCAGAATCCCTAGAATCAATCGAAGATGCTCAGCATGTTCCTCATCGGTCTTCGAATAAATGAGAATGTCATCGATAAACACCACAACACAAGTGTCAAGATACTCACTGAAGGTACGGTTCATCTGATCCATAAAAATAGCCGGTGCATTAGTCAACCCAAAAGGCATGACTACAAACTCAAAATGCCCATATCTGGTACGAAAAGCAGTCTTCGCAATGTCAGCCTCTCTCACTGGAATCTGATGATAACCCGATCGAAGATCAATCTTAGAAAACCTCGAAGCACCTCTCAACTGATCAAACAAATCATCTATCCTAGGCAAAGGATATCTGTTCTTCACGGTCACTCGGTTCAGCTCTCTATAGTCAATGCAAAGTCTCATGGAACCATCTTTCTTCTTGACGAACAAAACGGGAGCACCCCACGGAGAAGCACTAGGTCTAATGAAACCTTTCTCGATCATCTCTTCCAATTGTTGCTTCAACTCTTTCAACTCTGGCGGAGCCATACGGTAAGGAGCTTTGGAAATCGGTCCGGTACCTGGAACAAGCTCGATAGTAAACTCCACATCTCTCTCTGGCGGTATCCCTGGCAAGTCATCTGGGAACACATCTGGATACTCACAAACAATGGCTACATCTTCAAGCTTCGGTAGCGATGGTTTAGCAGCTGTAACAACACACAGGAAGGCTTGGCAACCCTTCCTAAGAAGATGAGAAGCTTTCATCGAAGAAATCACTCGGACACCCTTTTGAGGGCGAGTTCCCCTATAGGAAACACGAACTCCTGAAGAACTCCTCAAGCAGATTTTCTGGTCGCGACACTCGAAGCGAGCATGGTATCGCGATAACCAATCCATACCGAGGATAATGTCAAACTCCTCGAGAGGAAATCTCAGTAAGTCCGCTGGAAATGTGGCTTGACCAATAACAATAGGAACATCCCTATGGGACGATGAGCAGGCAAATACGTCTCCAGAAGGTAAGGAAATGGAAGTCTCCTCAACCAACGAAGACTCAAGAGCTAACCGGTCTGCGAACTGAGTCGATATAAATGAAAGAGAAGCTCCAGTGTCGAACAAAATAAGGCACTCAGCGCCAAGTACAGAAAATATACCAGCCACAATATCCGGATGAGCCTCAGCCTCAGCCCTAGTCATCACAAAAATCTTCCCTTTCGGCTTCCCTCCTCTGGTAGCTGCAGCAGCAGTGGCAGCCTTGCCCAACGCGGTGTTTCTCTCAGGACACTCAAAGGATCTATGCCCAAGTCCGTTGCATGTATAGCACTTGAAAGCATTCTTGAAACAGTCGAACCCTGGGTGAGGTGGTTTACCACAACGGTGGCAAACGCTAGCAGCTGTGTCGGTGTGGACAATGGTCTTGGGAATCGGAGCAGTGAACCTCTCAAATCGCTTCTTCTGGGAAGAAGGCGATGAAGCAGTAGGAACGAAAGGTCTCTTCCTCTGGTACACGGATCTCTGGTGAGAAGTGAAACTGGAAGTAGCGGCACGAGTCTCAGCATCTATGGCACGAATAGAACTCTCGGCCCAAATAGCATCATCATACACCTCCACAAAAGAAGTAGAGTCACGACGAACCATACTCTCAATCCTCGGCCCTAGCTTCCCTCGGTAAAAATACACCCTCTCAGCCTCATCACGAACAAATCTTGATGCAAAGTGAGCTAACTGGTTGAATCGGTCAGTGAACTCCTGAACGGACATCTTGCCTTGTTTCAAATCCATGAATTCTTTCAACCTCTGCGATCTCAACTCCTTGGGATAAAACCTCGCCTCGAGCCTGTCTTTGAAAGCCTCCCAATCGAACATCGGGTCAAGAATAGCGGTAGGTCCAGTCAATGCCCACCAACGGTCAGCCTCCAATGTCAGGAAGTGAGCGGCTAAACGCACTCTATCCTCCCTAACGACTGAGTATAAGGTGAAGCTCTTTCCCATCTCTCTGAACCACTCTGTGAGGGCTACTGGGTCAGCCTCGCCTCCATAGGTCCTAACATGGCTTCTGGACATCTGAGAGGCAATCCAGGAAAAGCTACCCGGACGATTAGTCTCGCCGCCCGGCGGTGGAGGAGGTGGAACATTCTCCGCTTGCTGTCTCTGAGTCTCAAGCAAATGCCGAATTGCTTGCAGTACGATATTATCAGCAGCTCTAGGTCTCACCATCCTTCAAGAGAGAAAACAAGGATTAGCTTAGCAATTAGCAATCACAAATAGACTACAAAATAAGTCCTTAGATCTACCCATCTCTCATTCATTATTTGTTTATTTGGTCAAGTTAAGGTTGGGGGTTCACATGAGTGCGTCGGGAGCAATAATGCTCTGATACCAACTGTAAAACCCCTCGCGAAAGCGGAAATATAAACACGTAAAAGTACTAAAAATGCAGCGGAATTAAAACTTTTTAGCAAACTAAACTAACATGCGAGAAGCTTTAAACTGAAACTGGAAACAGAACTGATATAAACAACAATAGATAAGTAGCAGTTCTAAGTACGGAAATGAAATGTATACACAGCCTGGGATGGAACATCCCTACAGGCACAAAAACGTAAACAACAAAAGTCTAAGAGTCTAGCTAAGCGTAAACGGGTAAGTCATCTGATGAATGGATCATCACTCGCTAGCTCTCCTGTAACCCGATCTCCAACCCTGCATGTACCTACATACATGAAAACATGTACGCCACAATCAGTGGGGAGTGACTAGAGTTCTCCTAGCCACCTTTTGTGACAACACGTAACATATAAAACAATACAGAATACTCCAACATATAACAACATGTGAAGCATAAACAACTCATCATCTGATCTCTTACTATCATGCGATTACCATGCACGGCTCTCAACCAACTTCATAAACAAATAGGAAGGAGAGCCGGTTTCCCTACTGGTTACCCAGTCGGGGGGTCTTTCAATCCCACTATTTATGAAACCGAACAAGAGTCATCCAATGCCTTGGATGATTAAACCACAACTCAATAAACATTCATTAACTCATCTTTATCAATAACCAACTCTGATACAAACCAACTCAAGGTAAGAAGACAACATCAGCAAGTAAAGGTTCAGCGGTCATCTTAAGACATAACCTATACCAAAATCATTCAGCAAGTGAAAAGGTTCAGCGGTCAACTTAAGACATAACCTAGACACCAAATCAATCATTCAGCAAGCAAGGTCTCAGAGGCCAACTTAAGGCATAGACCCGCCAATCAGCAAGATACTAGACTCAGCGGCCAACTTAAGGCATAGACTAGCATCCAAAAGCAAAGGACTCAGAGGCCAACTTAAGGCATGTCCCTTCACCACATCACAAGGTACTAGACTCAGAGGCCAACTTAAGGCATGTCCTAGCACCAAACAACCGCACTCCGGGCAAGGTGCCAATACCTTAGCTACCCCGTTGTGCAGCTGCTCTACTCGTCAGACTCAGAGGCCAACTTAAGGCATGTTCCAACGCGATCACTATCAAACATGTCTGAACTCAGAGGCCAACTTAAGGCATGTTCCAGACACGACAAACATACACATATAGGGCTCAGAGGCCAACTTAAGGCATATCCCCATATATGACAAACAACTCACGTATTAAGTTCAGAGGCCAACTTAAGGCATAACTTAATACGCATCAATACAATATCAAACAAGTCCATGAACTAATCTATAGTTCTACTTTCCTTATCCTCTAATCAACACCTAATTGATCCCGGGAACTAAGTAGAGGAAGAGCCGGTTTCCCTTTCGGTTGCCCGACCGGGGGGTCTCTATCCTTACTCTATTCCCGAACCCAATATAGTGTTGCTCATCCTCCGGGGACCTCAAATACATGTCAAAGGTACACAGAACAAGTTTCAAGTAAAACCGATTAACCGTTTAAAAGTTACGATCAAATTACGAAAAACTCGGAATAGCCTACAGGGGTCCCCAGCCGGTCGGCAGGCAGCCGGTCGGCCGGCTGGTGACCTCTCAGCCTTTCTTCTTTGCTTTTGAAAACCAAGAACACAAAAGATGGTCCCCAGCCGGTCGGCAGGCAGCCGGTCGGCCGGCTGGGAGAACCTTCCCCTTAGCCTTCACAATAACGTATAAATCCCCACATGCACTCCCAGCCGGCTGGCAGGCGGCCGGTCTGCCGGCTGGGCTCCCATTCTTCCTAGGCTTTTCGCAAAACTACCCTAGACAAAAATTGACTACCAGCCGGTCGGCAGGCAGCCGGTCGGCAGGCAGCCGGTCGGCCGGCTGGCAGTCCAAGGCCAATATTCCAAAAATCGCAAAAACACAAAGGAGCGCTCCCAGCCGGTCGACCGGCTCAGAGAGCCTGATACGGGATTTCGCAAAATCGCATTCAATGGAAAACTTCCAAATTCGACACAACAACTCAAGCAAGACTACAATTGGTGATTTCCCAACATTATCAAACACAAAATATCACTAATCTAACAGCACATAAGTCCCATAACAATCCTCAAACAATATTATCAAGTATCCGTCTGAACTTTGAAAAAACTGAAAATCACATATGAACACATAACAACATCTTTAGATATGAAACCTCCACATATTCAACATCCTAAATATGATACTAAGTTCCTTAAACTTAATACTTGAACAAAAATCAGAATCAACATAAGAAACACAACAAAAGTGCTAATATACACAAAAAGGCCGAGTTTCTCATTATCGTCACCTTTAAGCTTATTCCGGCAGATGATCCTCCTCTACAATGTAAGAGTCCACGTCGGGATTGTCGAGACCAACTCCTATAACAAAGAAAACGGTTTAGAATCACCAAAAACGAATTAAAGGCAAAACAGCCTGTTTTTTCGAATTCAACGAAATGAAAAATGAAAGTGATGGATGATTAGGAAATCGAACAAGGATTCCGAAACTGCTCTTACTTTTGCGATTTGAATAACGGATGATGACGAATTTCACAAAAGAAGGAGGGTTTTATGGAGGTTTTTGTGAGATGTTGTTTACTGTGCAAATAATGAAATGTTGAGGATGAAGGGAAAGATTATGTCGACATATTACTTATAAGAGGACAAGTGAGTCGTCCTTTCCGAATAATTAAAATGGAACGGATATTTAAAACGGTTATGGAAATGAATACTTGAGTCGGATATATAAACTATGCCAAGTTGTATTCGTCTTAAGAACTGGAGGTTCTTAAGACGGATCTTATTTATTTCATAAAAATTTCCGAATTAAATTATTAAAATATTATTTTATTACGTAAAATAATTAAAACGCTCAAATTAGATTTTACGAAAATACGGGATGTTACAGCCACGGTAAAAGTAGACTCTCTCGGCCTCATCTCTGACAAATCTCGATGTGAAGTGAGCAAGTTGATTGAAACGATCGGTAAACTCCTGAACTGACATCTTGCCTTGCTTTAAATCCATGAATTCTTTGAGTCGCTGTGATCTGAGCTCCTTAGGATAGAACCTCGTCTCGAGCTTATCCTTAAAAGCATCCCAATCGAACAAAGGATCAAGAGTGAAGGTAGGTCCAGTCAACGCCCACCACCTATCGGCCTCAAGGGTAAGAAAGTGAGTGGCTAGCCGCACTCTATCCTCTCTACCCACCGAATACATAGTGAAGCTCTTTTCCATCTCCCTAAACCACTCGGTAAGAGCTACCGGATCAACCTCGCCACCATAAGTCTTCACGTGGCTACGGGACATCTGAGAAGCTATCCATGAGAAACTACCAGGACGATTAGCCTCGTTGCCTGGCGGTGGAGGAGGTGGAACATTCTCTGCTTGCTGTCTCTGAGTCTCAAGCAAATGCTAAATTGCTTGTAGTACAATGTTATCAGCAGCCCTAGGTCTCACCATCCTTCAAAAGAGAAAACAAGTATTAGCTTAGCAATTAGCATTCACAAATAGACTACAAAATAAGTCCTTAGATCTACCCATCTCTCATTCATTATTTGTTTATTTGGTCAAGTTAAGGTTGGGGGTCACATGAGTGCGTCAGGAGCAAAAATGCTCTGATACCAACTGTAAAACCCCTCGCGAAAGCGGAAATATAAACACATAAAAGTACCAAAAATGCAGCGGAATTTAAAACTTTTTAGCAAACTAAACAACATGCGAGAAGTCTTAAACTGAAAACTGGAAACAGAACTGATATAAACAACAATAGATAAGTAGCAGTTCTAAGTATCAAACCAAAACGTAAATACAAAGCCTGGGATGGAACATCCCTACAGGCACTAAAACAATGTATCAAAACTACGAGTCCAGCTAAACGATATAAGGGTAAGTCATGATGAAAGGATCATCGCTCGCTAGCTCTCGTGAACCCCGATCTCCAACCTGCATGTACCTACACACATGAAAACATGTACGCCACAATCAGTGGGGAGTGACTAGAGTTCTCCTAGCCACCTTTTGTGACAACACGTAACACATAAAGCAATACAGAATACTCCAACATATATCAACATGTGAAGCATAACATCTCGTCAACTGTTCTCATGCTATCATGCAGACTCTAGTGCACGGCTCTCAACCAACTTCATAAACCGTTAGGAAGGAGAGCCGGTTTCCCTACTGGTTACCCAGTCGGGGGGGTCTTTCAATCCAACTATTTATGAAACCGAACTAAGAGTCATCCAATGCCTTGGATGATCAAACCACAACTCAGGCAATATATCCAATAACTTAAACATGCATATCTGACACTGTACCAAACTCTAAGGCAAGCAGACATAACATCAAGTAAAGAGGTTGAACGGTCAACTTAAGACATAACCTAATTACCAAACATTCAGCAAGTATAAAGGTTCAGAGGCGACATCTTAACGCATAACCTAGATACCAAGTTCACAATAACAAGCAAGGACTCAGAGGCGAAAACTCAACGCATGGACCGGATATCACAGAACACTAGACTCAGAGGCGAAAACTCAACGCATGGACTAGCATTCAATTCACTATCACAAGTAAGGAACTCAGAGGCGAAAACTCAACGCATGTTCCCCTACTACATCACAAGGTATTAAACTCAGAGGCGAAAACTCAACGCATGTTCTTGCACCAAACACCTGCACTCCCGCGGGTAAGGTATGACAACCTGACTGCCCCGTCGTGCAGTTGCTCTACTCGTCAGACTCAGAGGCCAGCTTAAGGCATGTCCTGACGCGATCACACATACATGTCTGGACTCAGAGGCGAAAACTCAACGCATGTCCCAGACACGACAAACAGACATGTATGGAACTCAGAGGCGAAAACTCAACGCATGTTCCCATACACGACAAACAACCCACGTATTAAGTTCAGAGGCCAGCTTAAGGCATAACTTAATACGCATCAAAACAATATCATCCAAGTCTATGAACTACTCTATAGTTCTACCTTTCAACTTCTAATCAACATTTAATTGACCCCGGGAACTAAGATGAGGGAGAGCCGGTTTCCCTTTCGGTTGCCCGACCGGGGGGTCTCTATCCTTACTCCATTCCCGAACCCAATATAATGTTGCCCATCCTCCGGGGACCTCAAATACATGTCAAAGGTACACAAAACAAGTTTCAATCAAAACCGATTAACCGTTTGAAAGTTACGAATGAATTACAATTTAAAAATCCAAAATTAGCTTACAGGGGTCCCTAGCCGGTCGGCAGGCAGCCGGTCGGCCGGCTGGTGACCTCCTCAGCCTTCCTTTTCTTTTCGAAACAAAACACACAAGGACTCCCAGCCGGCTGGCAGGCGGCCGGTCTGCCGGCTGGGCTCCCTTTCTACTTAGGTTTTTCGCAAACAAAACACATCAAAAGAGACTACCAGCCGGTCGGCAGGCGGCCGGTCAGCCGGCTGGCAGTCCTAAGGCCAAAACTCAAAAATACGAAAAAAACACACAAACGCACTCCCAGCCGGTCGACCGGCGGCCGGTCGGTCGACCGGCTCAGAGAGCCTGTAACGTAAAATCGCATTTTCCAATCCCTTTCAAACTTCACAATTCGACCTATAAACTTCAATAATCATTACAAGTATGATTTGCCCAACATTATAAACATCAAATATCACTATCCTAACAGCATACAAATCCTATAACAATCCTCAAGTGATTATATTGATTATCCGTCGCAAAATGTGCAAATTTCAGAAAAACAACATATGATCTTTAAGAACATCAACAAGCTTGAATTCAACACAATAACACATTCCTAAACATGTTACTAAGTCCTTTAAGTATTATATTTCAACAAAATCAAAAACTAAACACAAGAACACAACAAACTTGCTAATATACACATAAAGGCCGAGTTATCTCATTATCGTCACCTTTCAAGCGATTCCGGCTAAAGATCCTCCTCAACCAAGTAGCTATCGACCTCTGGATCGTTTAAGCCCACTCCTACAAACAAAGAAACCGAAATTTAGGATAGAAAACCGATTTCTACAAAACGGACAGATTTTTCGGAGTGAAGGAAATGAAAATCTAAAGTTATGATGGCTTGGAAATCGAACAAGGATTCCGAAAATGATATTTTTACCTTCAATCGGAGAACGGATGATGAAGAAAAGATCAAAAGAAGGAGAAATGAAATGGAGGTTTGAGGGAGTTGTGTTTACTGTAAAATGAGTTCTTGAGGAAGAAGATATGTCGACATTTGATTTAAGAAGGGTACAAGTGGGTCGTCCTTTCCGTATTAAAAGAAACGGGTTAGGATATTAGAACGGATATTTAAGTCGGGAACTTAACCTTGCCAAGTTTGTATTCGTCTTAAGGACTTGAGGTTCTTAAGACGGATCTTACTTATTAAATTAAAATCTTTCGAAATAAATTATTAAAATATTATTTTATTACGTAAAATAATTTAAAACGCTTAAATTAGATTTTACGAAAATACGGGCTGTTACACTAGTACTAAGAACCGCTTTCAGCTTTTGGATTGTAGGGGCAAGCGGGTTATTAAGACCCCTACAATTCCACACTAGCCCTTTCATGGCGCCCTAGGAGGTTGTGATGGTCCAACCTCCTGAAAACCTTTCTTATTATCGTAGGCATTCACTGACGGGGATGATGAAGGACTCGATACCTCAAGCATATCATCAGCTACAAACACACGAATGCCGCTTCCAACTGCCCCTTGCTTCTTTATTCCTTCTCCAGAACACGATTTCTTCTTCAAATGGCTCAAAAAACAGATTGCATTGTTCATAGATTCAGTTGCTTCTTCAGGCACGATAGTAAAGCCCTCATCAGTACTACATTTCCTTTTTCTGGCCTCCCTAGCAGATTTTGCATTCCCACATCCTCTCCAGAAAAGGTTGGAACATCCGCCAAACCCCTAGGCCCATCTGAAAAACTTGCTGTGCTGTCCTTTTCACGAACACTGGATCTTGATCCCGCCTCATGGAGTAAGAAAGTTTTGTGGTTACATTTTTGTTTTTTCGCTTCATGAATCATCACTCCCTTACCCTTATCAACAACCCCTACCCTTCCTTGTTCCTCAGCGGCCGCAGCAACTAGAAACTCCTCCAAATTCACCGAGCCAGTTTCCAACTCCTTCGCTTTCTGAGCAATGCCCACTGAAATCAGGTCCGTTAACCTCTTCTCTGCATCCTTCTTAGAATCAAGAGGACGTGAAGCCTCTGAAATCATGATCCCAGCTGCTTCCCTTGGACGAGACCCCTCTCCAACCTCAGGGAGCCTCAACTCCAGCTTAAGACCCACACTCATGTTTTTGCTATTAATATTAGCAGATGTTGCACCTGGAAATGAGTCAGGTTTCTTGAGACCCGATTCAGATGAAGTGATCAGATTCTCCACCCAGACATGTAAGGGTAACTCTTGCGAAGTGTTTGTAGATGAACCAGAGTGGCTAGAGGAATCCTCAGAAATCGACATATTAGAGTCCGTATCTGAATCAGATGAAATGACAATAGGCTCCAAACCAGCCCCTCCCACTCCTTCCTGTGCCATATTACCTTCCCCCTGCACCCCTTCATCCATCGTTTCTTCTGACCTAGCATTATGACCATTAACCCCTAAACCATTAGCATTCACATTAAACAAACCATCAGAATTACCTTGGTTCCTTTCTCCTTCGATGATTCTCTGAACCGTGCCATCCTCACGGTGGTAAACAATAGGAATACCCCCAGGGGGAGGAACGAAAGTTTGATTAAAACCTCTTTGTTCATTCTCTATCTGAATCCACGTTAGGTTGTGTTCCACTCTGCTCAAAATGCTTGCTTGTATCCTTTCATCTCTGTTGATCAGCCCCGCGTCCACAGGATAGCCCTGAAGAACCGGTCCCCGATACCCATTACCTGTATCCACTCTGTCACCGACCTGATGAGGTTGGTAGATTGGTTGTTGCTGTTGTTGTTGTGAAACATGTTGTACTCCCTGATTTTGTTGCTCTTCGACATTCTGTGAAGTCTCCATAGGAATTGCCTCTTCGTCCGCGCTATGGAACTCTTCTTCCTGGTCCTCATCAATCCATCCCCCAAACCCAGGGGGCATGTTGGGTACTCCTCTAATGGCAGCCTGACCCGTACCCGCGTGGCTTGGCCCACCAGCTTCATTTCGTGGTTCCCCAGGATTCTGATTACCATCAGAGCCCCCTCCACTGAATAAAACCGCGCCTGCGAAAGGTTGATCCGTAACTGTAAATTTCATCCCCGGTAGAACTCTTCCACCAGGAGTAACACCCACCCCAAAGTCCATCATTCTCTCCGGACCATCCATAGAGTCTTCAGGTTCAATACCAACACCTCTTCTACAAAGTCTGACCCTAGAATCAACGTAATCCGTGGTTGAAGGGGTAGCTCGTAAATCAAGATTGAACATAGTGTGTGAGCCAGTAGCCTGAAAGATGATGAAACCCTTTGCCGTTGATTTGTTGAACATGCCATTGATACTCGACATAAGAGACACCAAGCTTTCCTTGCATTGAGCACCCGTATGGCCGATTCTTCCACACCTAATACAATATTTGAAGATCTCTTCGTACCTGAATTGCACCCATAGCAATTGTCCATGATCCAACGCAAAAAAGAAACCCGGCATAAGGGGTTCATTGAGGTTAACACTGACCTTAAGCCTAAGATACTCATTTTCAGGCACCATATTAAATTCCTCGACTCTGAACCAGTGACTTAAGAGCTTACCCGCAAGATGAGCCACATGCATGTTCATGTACTCAAACGGGAGCCCACATATTCGAACCCACAAATTTGCCTGAGGAAACCTGATTGTTCTCGGGACTGAATCCGGGAACCAGCGTTCAAACACCATAATTGCTCCATCAAAAGCACAGGTAAGTTCTCAAAAGAAGGTTTTCCTATCCTCCTCACGTTCACAATGGAGAACGAAGATCTCACCCATACGAAAGCAGATAATGCGACCCCTTGTGTGCCACTTTGTTCTTATCATATTGTTGATTTTCACAGCATCAAATAAACGATAGTCCACCAAGAAACCAAGAACGCAACACCCCCAGAATTCTCTAGACTTCCCAAGCTCCGACGCGTCTACATTAACAACTCCTCCTGTCCTAGGAAAACGCCACAGGTTTGCATGCACCGGGTTGAAAGGATTGAAGGATGGTTCATCAGCGTTCTGGGTTTGGTTTGGGTTTAGATTTGAGTCACGGTTCTGCTGAGAATGTTGTTGGGCTGGTGATTGTTGATCCATAGTAAGATGAGCAAGAAGATCAACGTGATGAGCTGAAGTAAAGTTTTGATTTTTGTAGGAATTAACAGTTTTCTTAAACCTGGAGGAAGGAGATTGTTTACAAGGATGGGGGTGGTGGTGGTTGTGGAGTGGAGTGAAACCCATGACTGGCTTTAAATAGACGGCAGTCCGGGGAGACTAAACGCCCCTGACACCTCTATAACAGAGGTAGAGCCTCCCTAAGCAAACCCTTATTGGCAGAAAAACAACGAAGGTGGCGCACGCCTTACACTATCCAATCCCCAGGTAGTTAAGAACAGACAAAAGGGAATAAAAATAAATGAGGTAGTTTTTTAGGTTAACTCAAAGATTCGTAGCCAATAAATGACTTCCAGTTCCAATGATGAACAAGGTAGCAATGATGAGCTACGTTTAGGTATAAGCAAAAGATGTCAGAAAAAGATATAGAAGGTAGAAAGGCGAGATAAAACAGAAGAAAAGAAGAAAAGAAGGTAAAGGAGAGCTCTCCAGGGAGAGAAAAAACTCTCTCTTATTTTTTTAGAGAGAGATTTACTGTAATTCAAAAGAATAATATGCCAATTCAATTATAAACGGGTCTTTTGGGTCTTCTTTTGAAATAGTATCTCCACGAATTAATTGAAGGGGGGAACACAATAAAAGTATGACAAGTACTAAACTTGGCAATCTCATCATCATCATACTTATCTACCTTGCTGATAATCAATATGCGCGATGGAGTTTAATGTATTTGTTAGTAGGAACTAATGGGTGCATTTGCTTAGTTTTCACTTTTTATATAGTGTTTGTTAGTGTGAACACAATCAGATTTTGATATTAATGTCCATTACACTATTCCATATATACGCATAACTTACCGCTTATCCATACAATGTGATCTGTCAGATATGGAAGGTGATCAATGTCAACTATATTCAAATTTTTTTCTTGATTAACTCCTAATCTATCCTATGTAAGTTACATAACACCAGTTTTTCTAATATATGCCTTACTAGTGTTAACCCGTGCAAAAATGCACGGATTGTTTATTAAAATTCTAATATATAAAATTTGTTTAGAATAATGCGAATATATATCGACATTATTATTTTCATTGTTACAAATTAACCAATAAGAATGTAATTTGTTGTTTTTATTTTAAAACTTTCAATTAGTTCAATTCGATTAACTTTAGCCGAGTTAAAAATATATGAGTAAAATTGTGCATCCTACGTACTAACGTAGTTTGTTGGCGACTAATAGTAACTCCAATTTAATACATATATATCTAAACAACTATAGTAAAAATAACTGGGCTCAAGTTTAAATTGAGTCCGCATTAAAAATAAGTTTTTGCCACCTCATATGAAATGAATTTATATTTTATCACTCATGAACCAAAAAAACACATACTCTAATGTCACGCACTCCACTACATTATTATTTTGCACAGAATCTTCTACTCCCTCCGTCCCGGTGATATGTTTACACTTCCTTTATTTTCCCCTCACAAAATAAAAAAAAGTGTAAACATCCCACTGGGACAGAGGTAGTATATTATTTACAAAATCTTCTATATTATTTACACAATTATCTTTATACTCTCTATGTCTACAATTTTGAGATCACTTTCAAATTAAATTAATTATATCTTATTATTGTTCTTAATTCATTACCCATCAACTTTTTGCCTCAAACATACTACTTTGCATCATATTGACATATTTGGGTTAAATCATTATTAAAGATTCATGTACGTATACAAACTAATTTCTTTGCAACTTTTAAATTAATTATAACCTTTAAATTGTTTGTAAATTAATTTTTGAAATAAAAATTACTCCCTCCTATTCTATATTTTGTTCCCCTTTGGGTTGGGCACACGGATTAAGGTAAGAAATAAAATAAGTGTAAAAAATTGGGTGGGGTTTGGTGATAGGAGAGAGGGATGAATAATTATGAATTAAAAAAGAATTAGTGGGCCACAAACATTAAAAAAGTAATAAAATAGGACTAAAAAGAGTTGGTGGGGTTTGGTAATAGGAGAGAGAAATGAATAAAATAAGAATAAAAGTTTTCAAAATAGGAAAGGGGAAGAAAACCTGAATAATCCGTTTTAGGAAATAGGGAAGAAAATATGGAATAGGAGGGAGTATATTGTATGTAATATGAGTTTAATTTATTTTCGTTTTTTCAAACTTTCAGCAATAAGCTTTTAAAACTCCGTAATTATTATTTTTTAAATGTTTTTAAGGTTGTTAAATGCGGAAACTTTTTTATCTTATAATTTTTTAATATGTTGATTTTTCGTAAAGAGATATATTCGTTATTTTATAACCAAATTAAGATCTAATTATTATTCAAACGATATGATAATTTAATTATAAATAGCAGATTTTTTATGCCGGAATATTTGTTAGATATAATAGGTATAATTCAAGTGTGATAGCTATTTTTTTTAAAGAATCCGCTCTAAAACTATTTTATCCATATTTTTCCGACAGAGTATTCCGTATTAGTTTATTAACATTAACCGTGAATTTATATAAATTTAACTGTAAATTTTACGTACAAAAATAAACGAATAACTTTTCCAACATTAACCGTGAATTTACATAAATTTAAACGTAAAATTTTACGTAGAAACATAAATGAATAACTTTTCCAAAAATAAAATCCAAACTTTTTGATGTGGGACCCTCATTTATCTTTTTTTTTTTTTAAAAAAATGTTGGGTTTGATGAGGTGGGTGAATGATAGTTGTTTAAATGTTTTTGTTATAATATAGATAAGATAGAATATGCATTAATACTTAACTAGTGTAACACCCGTGAAAAATCACGGGATTGTGTAATTAATTTTTAAATTATAAAAGACGATAAATTATACGAGTAGTTATTATGACCACAAATATTATAATTTTTTAAAAATATATAATTACATTTGATTTTTTTTGGTAATAGCGACTTAGGTAACATATGACAATGTTAATAATCGTAATAATTATAAGACGCGATAAAACATTCTAATTTCATAACATTATGTTATGTGAATTTATAAAAACTCAAAATTAAGAGAATTATTTTTTATAAAATGCATAAAATGAAAACTGCGTAAAATACCGATTGTACCAACCCCTTTAATAAATAAGAAAAAATAAAATAAAAAACAAACAAATCACACGACATAAAAGAAGTGTGATATTCCAGAACGTCATCCCCTACCCTAATAAAAAAAACCCTCCCTCATCAACTTCATCCCAGAACTTCATCATACAAAAATCAACAAAACCTCGGGAAATTGACTTCTCTGATCATTCTTTTTCAATTAAGCTACAAACCATCGCAGATCATCATCCCCATCATAGATCAAGGTCCGTTTTTTTTCTATGTACAACTTACCGCTTATAGTCCATTACACTATTCCATATATACTCATAACTTACCGCTTATCCATACAATGTGATTTGTCAGATATGGAAGGTGATCAATGTCAAGTATATTCAAATTTTTTTCTTGATTAACTCCTAATCTATCCTATGTAAGTTACATAACACCAGTTTTTCTAATATATGCCTTATAGAATATGCATTAATACTTCATTAGGCACGCATTAACTCTTATGAAGTCTTAACTCTTAATGAGTACCGATTTTACGAAATTTATTAGCTGAACGAAAAAAATTCTAAGTACATGAAAAATATATGACATGTCATTTGTCTTTATTTTGGTCACTACCTTGTAACTTAAAATAAAAAATTTAATGAAAAAGAAAAAAAACTTGTAAATTTTTATCGATATTATATTTATTTTTGGGGTTTTATAACATAAGCCTAATGAGCACATATTATTTTACGATGTCGAATAAGGAAGGATTTGCAATAATATATCATCACCAAGAGAAATATCATTTTATGATTACCATACTTACGAGAATTATTAATGTTGCAAATACTTGTTTAGTTTGGTAGAGGTTTCAAAACTTTTTAGGTCATGTTTGGAAATATAGAATTGGTTTCATTTTTATGATTTTAATTGAAGAAATCAAAATGTTTAAATTCAAATCAAAATTCAATTCCTAAAGTTTGTTTGGTTAGGCAGAATTTGAACTCGGCGTAATAGATATTGATCAAAATTCAATTCCTAAAGTATTGTCAAGGAAAATATTTTGATGAAATTTGCATAACAAAAAAACATAAATAGTGATGGAATTGAAATAACTACCATAAAGAATGAATTTGAGAGCCTTGCATTTTAATTAGGTGACAATTTATAAGAAATTAAGTCCAATTTTAAATTCAAATCTTTGAGGTTCCGAAAAACAAAAAATATTTGGATTTCAATTCCAATTTTAGTTATCTATAGACACCATTATGTTGTTATGGAGTATAATCTTAACAATGATGTTGTTACTTTGGATCACCTACGGACAACTGTGTCATCATTGAACTGAAGTATTTTACTTCCTCCATTCATATCCGTTGTGTATTTATTCTTTATGCACAAATTTTAAGGGTTTATTAAAAAAAATTACTGAAAGTACAATGCGACGTGTATATGTTGCTTTTTTGGTCAATTTTAATGTTTTTTTCTTGTTTAATGGTGGACCATTGTATAACATTTTGTGTAAATAATTAATGTTCATCACTACAAGAAACAGGGCATTTAACAACCGAACTTATCCGACCGCTGATAATATCGGTCGGTAAAATCAATTAGCGACCGAAAACGGTTGGTAAATAGAATTTCGTCGGTAATTTTACCAACCGACCTTAAATCGGTCGCAAATCACGAACAAGCGGTTGGTATTCGAATATTTTACCAACCGATTTATATTAGCGGTCGCAAAACATTACTTATCGGTCGGTAATGGTCAAATATTAAAAATAAACCCGACCATTCCCCAATTTCCCTTTCTCAATTACTTAGAAAAATTACCCAATTAATATACTCCATCACACCACCACACTGCTGCGACTATCCCACTACCCTCCGACCGCTACTACCCTCCGACCGCCTTTGCGCTCCGACGCCTCTGCGCTCCGACGCCTCTGCGATCCGACACCTCTGCGCTCACCATTGATTTAGGTAAGTTTCTATTACTTTCTAATTCCTAATTTGATTTAGGTAAGTTTTTTACCAAACTCTTTTTTCTGATTTAGGTTTAATTATTGATGTTTACATCTAATTTGTATAGTATTTGACACTTGAAGCCAATGAACAATGTAAGTAGTAGTTGTCTAGTTATGTACACAGTACACATGAAAGGGAAAAACGGGTCCTTCAGATGACATGCGATATCTAATTGTGTGGGTAATAGTGCAAGGTTAGTGTCATTTAGAGGGGGTCGAAATTAATTGCATAATGAAAGGTTAGTGTCCATGTATGTAAGACGCCATTCCTGAAAATGTCGCTGTTATTCGACGCCTAATCATACTTATTATTTCTACAACTTCAATTTGTTGGGTCCTTCAATCCCTTGTGCACTTGTCCAGGTCTTTTTTTAGTACTTCCATCATATTTTCCCTTTGTGTACCCACAATCACATACTGACCCCTGTTTGTTCGGAAACCAAGTTTTTAGTGCTAACAGTCCCCCTCTTTAAGCCATACTCTTTCAATTAGCTTCTTATTATACCGTTGAAGTGTATTCGCTCATATTGTAATGTTTTGCTTCTAAAATTCTAATAACCCTAGCGAAAATAATCTAACATCTCAATTGTGATGTCTCTAACATATCCACGCAAGTCCCAAAATTGGGGATGTTCTTCAATTCTCTATATTCTTTACAGTTTTACATTATTGTTTGTGTCGATATGCTTTCCTGTAATAGTAACATCAGAAGAGCAGTAAGGTGAAACTATGATTGTTTAAGTGTCCAACTCATCATTTAACATGAAAATGGCTCACGTTTTGGATTCAGTTGATCTTAATCTAGCATATAATTATTCAATCTAAGCTTTACCCATCCTAACTAAGTTGTATTTATATACTTATATAGATTTATAATGAAGAGGGTTGAACGAGAATGGATGTATGAAAGGGTGGATGATAGGAAGATGGTTAAGTACGAATTTGTTTCTGGGGTGAATAGTTTTATTGAATATGTTAAAAGCCAAGGTGAATTTAGGAATTCACAACTCATTAGATGTCCATGTATGAAGTGCAAAAATATTAAATACTTGAGTGAATTTGTGGTGCAAGAACATCTTATTAGTAAAGGGTTCATGGGGAATTATTATGAATGGGTTTGTCATGGTGAGCCTTTTTCTTTTACAACGCCCAACAACGAACCAAACACCCACGCTTCCATTAGCGGACCATATCGAGACATGGTAATCGATGCTTTAGGAGACAGAATGTTAGACTTCTTGGAGGAACCTCCTATTGGTGAAGAAGAAACTCCACACCCTCAACTGAAGGGTTTTTTTGATATGTTAGAAGCGGTAGAGAAGCCCTTGTATAAGGGGAAAGATGTGTCAGTGTTACAAGCAGCTGCAAGGCTTATTAACATAAAGTGTGAGGACAACTTATCGCACAAAAGTGTAGATAAGTTTGCTTCATTTCTCGAGGATGTTTTACCTCGGGAAAATATGATGACCCGGAGTTATTATAACACAAAAAAATTACTCAAAGCTCTTGAACTTCCTCATCAAAAGATTCATTGTTGTCAAGACGGGTGTATGCTCTTTTGGAAAGAAGATGCGTCACTTGAAAAATGCAAGAAGTGTGGCAAAGATAGGTACAAACCAAAGCCTTCAAGTGGAAAGAAAATACCTCACAAATTCTTAATTTACCTCCCTCTAGGTCCAAGATTGCAACGACTGTATGCAACTAGGAACATTGCGGAGGCAATGAGATGGCATGATCAAAACCCACGCGTAGAAGGGACATTCGCTCACCCAAGTGATAGTGAGGCTTGGAAGCATTTGGATAAAATGTTCCCTGAATTTGCTAGTGATCCTCGAAATGTTAGGCTTGGTTTGTGCACAGACGGCTTTTCTCCATACGGTCAATTTGGGAAGCCATATTCATGTTGGCCGGTAATTATCACTCCTTATAATCTACCACCATGGTTATGCATGAAGAAGCCGTTTATGTTTCTTTCTTTGATCGTTCCCGGTCCTAAAAATCCTAAGAAGAACTTGGATGTCTATTTACAACCTCTTATTGAAGAGTTGAAAACCTTGTGGGAGATAGGTATACCTGCTTTCGATGTGTCGAAGAAGCAAAACTTTCAGCTCAAAGCCGCTCTTTTATGGACCATCAGTGATTTTCCAGCTTACGGCATGCTTTCCGGTTGGGTCACCGCTGGTAAACTTGCTTGTCCATATTGTATGGAAGAATCAAAGTCTTTTTGGCTACCTCATGGAGGGAAGACGTGTTGGTTTGATTGTCATAGACAATTTTTACCGACTAACCACGTATTCCGTTATAATAAAACCTCATTTCTCAAGAATAAATTCCAGAAAAATGATGAACCTCCTACAATTCTCTCCGGATTTGAAATTTGGGAGAAGATTCGTAATTACCCAACTATTGTTGATGGTACAGATTATGAATTTAGGGAGTTGAAAAAGTTGAAAACGGGATGGTTCAAGAGAAGTATATTCTGGGAATTACCCTATTGGAAGCATTTGTTCATAAGACACAATTTGGATGTCATGCATATTGACAAGAACTTTTTTGAGCAGTTAATTCACACGGTGATGGATAAAAAAAAGAAAACAGCTGATAATAACAATTCAAGGAAAGACTTGGCCAAATTATGCAAAAGATCACATTTACACATTAAGGAGAATAGTCAAAAGCCAAAAGCTCCATTTACTCTTGATAAGGCTCAAAAAAAAGTGCTATGCGAGTGGATTTGTAACTTAAGATTTCCAGATGGATATGCATCGGATTTGAGTCGGTGTGTTGATCGAAATGATCTTGTCCTTCATGGGATGAAGAGCCACGATTGTCACGTATTCATGGAAAGATTATTACCAGTTTCCTTGAAACATTTGTTGCCGAAAGATGTGTGGAATGCAATAACTGAAATAAGTCTATTCTTCCGTGATTTGTGCACCCCGACTCTCAAACTTGAAAATATAGAAAATCTAGAGAACAACATTGCCGAGATCATTTGCAAGCTTGAAAGAGTGTTTCCACCATCATTCTTTAACTCTATGGAACACTTACCTATACATTTGCCTTATGAAGCAAGAGTTGGAGGCGCAGTTCAATATAGGTGGATGTACCCTTTTGAGAGGTAAAATACTTAATCTCTTATATACATTATTTATTCAAACTAATCTAGATATCTTGTATATTATAGTAACACTAAAATATTTGTAGGTTTCTAAATCACCTCAAACAAAAGGTTGGCAATAAAGCAAAAGTAGAAGGGTCTATTTGCAACGCTTTCTTAGTGGAAGAAATATCAAATTTTTGCTCCCTTTATTTTGAAGAGCATATAGACACAAAGGCAAAAGATTTGGATTTTGGAACCAAAGAGAAAACAGATTCTACTTTACCCGAGCTTTTCCAAAAACATGAAGGTAAATCCTTCACGAAAGGAAAATTAAGATACTTGGATGGAGAAGAATATGAGCGTGCCCATCTTTACGCCTTATCAAATTGTGAACGGTTAGATAAATATGAAAGGTTAGTTAGTATAATAACTTAGTTTTAGCGGAATTATTTAACTTTAATAATATTTATAGTAGTAAAAGCTTTGGAATTTTAGGTTATTCGAAGCTTTCATCCATGAGCAACATCCAGAAGTTAATAATGACGACGAGGTTTGGAGTTTATATGAGAAGCTTTATCCAATATGGTTTAAAGAACATGTAAGTTTCATTTTTAAACATTAGACAAACATATAAAAACATTAAGAGTATAAAATATATTTATTTTTCTAACTTTGAAATTAGGTAATTCAAGAGAATATCAAAGATGATTTATTGGTAGCCTTAGCAAATGGTCCTTCCAAAGAAGTACGAACTTGGCAGAAATATTCTATCAATGGCTTTAATTTTCAGACATTGAAGTATGGGAAAAATAAAGCTAGTATGAATTATGGTGTTTGCGTAAACGGTGTTGGTGGAGATGACTATTATGGTACCTTAGAAGAGATCATTGAGTTGAGGTATTGTGGTGAAAAATGGTTTATAATGCAGTCTTATTCAAATGTTCTTGGATGGATAATTCTTCAAACGGTACAATTGTTCATGACACTTATAAACTTGTAGAAGTTAATCATAAGAGGAAGTATGGCAAATATGATCCTTTTGTACTTGCACATCAAGTTAATCAAGTTTATTATGCTCCTTACCCAAACACAAAGAAAGATAGAGATCATTGGTGGGCGGTGTTCAAAAGTAAGGCAAGATCACAAATTGATGCACCGGTTGACAAAACGGTATTTCAAGAAGAAGTGACGACACCACTAAATTTGTCTTTGATAGTGGAAAATGACCCCTTACAAGATTTGAATGAAGGTGGTGCTGAGGATGAGGAGGAAGTGGATGTGCATAGATTACAAAGAAGAAATAATGACTTGTATGAAGAAGATGAAGATGATTTTATAAATGATTTGGAGGATGAGGAGGAGGTGGAGGAGGAGGAGGAGGTGGAGGATGAGGAGGAGGAGGAGGATGAGGAGGATGATGGTGGTGATGATGATAATGAAGATGAAGAAGAAGAAGAAGACGACTAGTTAGAAGAAGATTACGTGTTTGTTGTTTGATTACCTTATTTCACTATGCTTTGTAACAAATACAATTTCCTTTCAATCATGTTTGATTTATTATTACTTTTACTCCCTCCATCCTAATGTTAAAGTGATTGTAGTGTGTGAATGTTTAGAATGTGGTGGAATTGCAAATGTGCTTTTAGAATGTGCTTGGTATTATATATCTATTTCTTGGGTTGGTTTGTTTAGGATGACAGGTGGATGAGGACGAGGACGAGGACGAGGACGAGGTCGAGGAAGAGAAGTGGTATTAAGGAACCCGGAAGAAGAGTTGGAAGATGAGGAGTTGGAGGGCTCTGGAGACAGCTCCATGATGGAAGTAGATCAAAATTCGGAGACGGTTACGGGAAAAGAAGATGTAATCGATATAGAACCGGGCAAGTTGTGGTACAATTTATTATCCATATTCTACTAAATATATTTCAAAACTTAATTACAATCAATTGTACTTTAATTTTATAATATGTATATTGTTAAAGGTTTGATGACACTAAAGTCGTTCGGAGAGTTACCCGCTCTTTCAAAAACAGCTACGATGCCCCTTATTTTAATTGGACGGAAACACCTAAAAGGAAAAGAGATGAATGGTTCAATCATTTCAAGGTATTTGTTATATCGTCTCTTATTTTGTTAATTATTTAGTTAAGTATAATATATTGCTTATTCTATAACACAAAGTCTTTCTTGTATTAGAGTTTGTGCAAGTGGGATCCAAAGTACGACGATGAGTGTAAGAAAAATTTCAAGGACACGTGTAGGGTGCGTCTCAAAGATGCGGTGAATGAAGCCGCAAAGAAGGTAAATGGTAAGTATAAGAAAAAACCGGGTTGGATGCTCCCTAGTGTTTATAAAAAATTCATTGAGAAGCGAAAGAATCCCGAATTTGTCAAGAAATCAGAACAAGCATCGATTAACAAGAAAGGCAAGGAAGAGGGCCCGACTACACATCATTACGGGTCAATTAAAGCGGTGAAACATGCGGCAAAGATGGTAATTAAGTCAAAACATTTAACTTGCTTTTTTTCCTAATTTCATTATTAGTTTTTAGTATTTATGAATGATTATCTATTTTGATTTTTCCAAAGGCGAAAAAGGATAAAGAGGGCAAGATCCCAAATGCAGTTGAGCTTTTTGTTGATACTCATAAGAAAGTGGTTGATGGCGAAGATGTATGGAGTCATCCGAAAGCAAAAAAAAAATATGTTAGTATCACGATTATAAAATACTTGAATTTTACTCAATTTTTGGTTATATGTTATTGTCATTATTAATGCCTTGTTATTTTTTGGATAATGTAGGAGGAGTACGAAATTCGGGTTCGTGACCTTGAAGAACAGGGACTACCGGTAGATCCTAATAAAATTTGGTTCGAGTTGAATAAGGGATTTCAAAAGGGTGAAGTATTTGGTTTGGGAACTGCCGCACCATTGTATTACAATCGAACCCAGTCATCAACTAGAGGTAAGTCTTCAGCATCGGAAACCTATATTCCCGGTGTTCTAATTCAAACAATGGAGGCACGTGAAAGAGAAGCCGAGGAATTTAGGAAGTTTCGGGAGGAAACACAACAAAAAGAAGAAGAAGCTCGAATAAAGGAAGAAAAGATTATGAAAAACCAAGAAGATATGAGTCGTCAAATTGAAGCCTTGACTCAAATGTTTCAATCTCAAACTCAATAACATTGCAATAATAGCCTTCTCAACCCTTTTCGTAACCCTAATGATGATAATTCCGGCGGAGGTGGGATTGGAGGAGCCGGTGTAGGTTTTGAAGTTAGTTAGTCTTTAAGGTTGGTATGTACTTGGCCATAATGTTGTTTAGATTTAGTGTTAGTTGTGGTGTAAAAGACATATGACTTGGATTTGTAGGTATTATGTATTTTGCACAATATTTGGTCATTACGAAATGGAAAGTTGGTTGTTTGTTGGACCAAACATGTGTGTGTGTTTCAAATTGCAGGAATTTATATAGGAAAATGGGAGGAATAAATGTGGGAACATATTGATAGTATAAACCATAATTACCAACCGAATAAAACAATTACCAACCGCATATAAAAATTACCAACCGCTAAAGTTTCTGGAAAAATTAAATACCTACCGCTCTGAACAAATTACCGACCGAACAACAAATATTACCGACCGCGTAAACAATTACCGACCGACAAACCTTCTGATTTTTGTTTTACAAAATAACGTTACCAACCGCCTTAACAAATTACCTACCGAAATTCGGTCGGTAATTACCTACCGACATAGTTTTACCAACCGATTATCGGTTACAAAATACCGACCGTCCAGGATTTACCGACCGATAATAACTTTTAGTTTGACTAGTCAACGTAGTAAGTTACCCACCGAAAAATAAATTACCAACCACTCTATCGGTGGGTAAATTACCGACCACTGAGCATCGGTCGGTAAATAAAAATTACCGACTAGATTTACCGACCGACTTGTGTCGGTCACTAATTCACATAAAGCGGTAGGTAATCTGTTTTAGCGACCGAATTTCCCTTTTTCCAACCGTTTTTGTCGGTCGCTAACAACCTTATTTCTTGTAGTGCATCAGGATACTTTAATATCTATGACTTACGAATATGCTATTTAGACCATTAGGTAATTGACATATGGAAATAGTATTGGGATCCAACCTGCTATTTGCAATATGCTGGTTCTACTAACATATTGATCTAGGAGTTAAGGATATTGGGCAAACCTAACTACATCATACCATGTTGGATACATATGAAGGATCTTTTTTGCGTACTTTATCGTCGTTGGAAGAGCTAGTGTATAATACTTTAACATCATTTTTTTAAAAGGTTCAAGAAGAGTTTGAAAGAACAACAAAATATACAGTATGTGAGGATCACACTCATGTTTTCATTGTTCAACACTATAAGGAGCTTTGTGCACAAAAGCATAATGTCGTTTGGGATTATGACAATATTAGTTGTAGCTGTAAGCTTTTTTAGTTTTGTGGTATTCTTTGTCCAGTTTGTCGGTCTATATTATCTATGTTCATACATAGAGACCGTTTTAAAATACAAGTGAGATATTTACTCTTACAATGGTATCGTGATGATTTCCACACTAGGGTAATCGTCAGGGGCGGCCCTGGGCAGGTGCGGGCTGAGCCCAGGAACTGGGCCTCCAAAAAAATGGGGCCTCAAAACGGAATACTTTGGGTCAGTTTTAAAAAAAAAAAAAATAGGAAACTTTCACAATTCCATTCTCTGCGTGGTATTGTTATCAAATTAGTAAAATAGTAATTAAGAGTAAATATTCTCTTTCCCAATTTTGCTTTAATTACACCATCAAATCATCAATTAGCAATCAATTATAAAGAATAAAATATTCCTTCCCAAGATTACAATAATTCTTTTCTCATTTACCAATATAATCCAACGTTATTTTTTTTTATTAATGTTATTATATATCTCTCAAATTCTCATTACCAATTATATTCTTTCAATTTGTTTCTTAGTCAGATTACCCATGGATACCTGGCACGCAAACTAAGCGTATTTTATCTCCTAGAGGGGGGGCTGCGGAAAATATGTGTGTTGCAGACCTTAAATCCGAGACCGAATGCGCCTGGGATTATGAAAAGGTGAGGGCGTTGTTCTTACCTTTTGAGTGCGATAGGATTTTTAATATCCGTCTTAGTGAATCGAATGTGAGAGATGAATGGTGCTGGGACCCAGAGAAACAAGGCGAGTACACGGTTCGATCAGCCTATACTCTGTTAACGCAGGAGGAGGGGCCTGATGTCGGACAATCAGAGGCCACGCGGGACACATGGTTGTGGAAGAAGATTTGGAAGTTACCGGTCATTCCGCGCATAAAAATCTTCTTCTGGCAGCTATGTCGAGAGGCTTTGCCTACAAAGCATAATTTAATGGTTCGGACGGAATTGACGGATGAGACTTGTCCTTGTTGCCATAACTATGTGGAGACTAGTCTCCATATGGTTCGGGATTGTGGGTGGGTTCAAGGGGTTTGGGAGAGGTTGGGGTTGGATGTCGATGCGGCTGGCAGAGGGGAGGGAATGAGGGAGTGGGCTGAATATATGTTCCAGGGGCTAGGGGGAGAGGAGAGGGATAATTTCGTAGTGGGGTGTTGGGCTATTTGGGAGAGACGGAATAGAGTGGTGTTTGAGAACGATGTGGTGAACGTGGAGGGAGTGTGCAAGCGAGTTCGGGACATTACTTGGGAGATGCGAGATGTGGGGAACGTGGATAACAGCGGAAGGAATCAGGAGGAGCTGGGGGCTAGGGGTGATGCGTGGAGGAGACCGAGGGAGGGCGTCTGGAAAGTAAATGTGGATGCGGGAGTGAAGGAGGGCGAGGGCACTTGTTGGGGTGTTGTTTGTCGGGATGAGGAGGGGGCGCTTCATTGGGGACTTACGATCAACAACCCGGTGGTCCTAGATCCAGCTATGGCGGAGGCAATTGGAGTTCTTGAAGGGGTGAAAGAGGCGTGTGCTAGGGGCGTACGACGGATCGAGATTGAAAATGACTGTCTTATGGTGGTGAACGATCTTGTTAAGAGGAAACGAGGACGGAGTGACATTTTCTTGGTTTATGAAGACATTTATGGCTTACTTAGTTCTTTTGATTCAGTTTCTTTTAATTTTGTTCGTAGATGTTTTAATAGAGTAGCGCATGAAGTAGCTCATGTGATGCCTAGGACAACAGGTTTTCGTAGATGGGAGAACGATTTCCCAAACGCTATTTGTGATCTTGCTTTATCTGATTTTATAGTAAATGAGTAAACCTCTTGAGGTTTCTTTTCAAAAAAAAAAGATTACCCATCTTACAAAATTTTAGCTATAATTTTATTAAACAAATCAATAGATATCATTAGTTTCTAACGAAAAGTGTAACAGAAGAGAAATCTCATGTAAAATTTTCAATTAATTTTATGAGTTTGATCAGGTTTATGAATTTTATGAGTGTATGAATTTTATTCTATATTACATGTTTTCTATTTTGTTCAGGAAATACTTGGATGTGTATGAATTGATTGAATTCAATCAAAATCTCAAAGTATTTTGTTCAGGTTGTTTCATTCCATACTCTTTAATTTTATTAAAATGCCACCTAGAATAAGGAAGTTTGATTTCGGATCTGAAAAACGTAAGAAAAAAAGGCGAATAGAAGAGTTAACTCGATCCCAAACTGGAGCTCCTGATAAGTTTTTGGTGAAAGACTCTAGTAAATCTATTGAAAATGTTCTTAATTGTGACAATTTTATTATAGAGGACGAAAATGCTGAAAATTGTGCAAAAAATAATTCTACTTCTAATGTTGTGTCAAATAATGAAGATGACGGTGATTACCTTGGCAACAATAATAATAATAAAAACGGTAATAATGAAAAAGATAATAGTAATGATAATATTGAAAAGGGTAACAATAATATTGATAATGTTGTTGGAGACGCAACCGATAAAAATACCGTTGATAATATCGAAAATGTGTTAGATATTTTTGATCCAAGAAATTGGAATGCGCTTGACAGTGATACAATTACTATTTTAGCGGATAAAGGTCCCCGTAGAGATTTATCATTTGAGAAAGGACACAAAGGTAAGCGGTCTAGACAATTTTCTTCAATATGGTTTACTAGAGTTTTGTCAAATGGAGAAAAATGTGATAGAGATTGGCTTGTTTATTCAAAGGAACTTGATAAAGTATTTTGTTTTTGTTGTAAAATATTTAGAAAAGGGGTTGCTAAAGGGCAATTGGCTAATGAGGGTTTTTCAGATTGGGCTCACCTTAGTACTAGACTCAAGGAACACGAAAAGGGCGTTAAACATCTCACTAATATGAGTGCTTGGTATGATTTACGTGAACGAGTTCGGAAAGATCAAACCATTGATAAAATCACAAAAAAGAAAATAGGAAAACAGAGAGAGCATTGGAAAAAGTTGTTGCAGAGAGTTATGTATGTGGTGGAATTTTTAGCAAAACATAATTTGTCGTTCCGTGGTAAAAAAGAAAGATTGTATCAAAATAATAAAGGCAATTTTTTTACGATTAATTGAAATGTTAGCGAAGTTTGACCCTATTATTCAATCAAAGAATTTCTGATAGTGAAGTATTGAATTCTAAAATCATTAATTTAGCAAAACATAATTTGTCGTTCCGTGGTAAAAAAGAAAGATTTCTTTTTGTCAACAAAATTTCACATTATTTACACATGTAAATCTATTATTTTAATTTTCATTTTACTTTTCGGTGTGATACGCTCATTTTCAATAATTAAAATGTTTTTCTATATTGATTTTTTATATCGGTTATTTTATCAATATGTTTTTTTTCTATTTTATTCAATGATTTGTTGGAAATCAATTTGAATTTAATTTTTTAGACTACTTTTTTTTTATTTAATCATATTATAAATCTAATTGTCTTTTATTTTTTTTTCTCCTTAAAAACTTCCCAATTTTTTTCGAATTTAACATCTCGAATTCAAGTTCTTCTAGAAATATTTTACAAATAAAATTGTAAGTTAATTTTCTAATGAAAAGCTTAACAATATATTAGTTTCAGGCTTCTCAATGATAGGTGTTAATCAATTAATTATTTAATTGGACATACTTTCTCTTTAAATGTGATGCGGTCTCTAAATAATGTTATTTAATATTATAAAATTTAAAAAAAAAGAATTATTTATTTATTAAATTATCGATGTTATGAAAAAACCACTAAATATTATTCTAGTCTGTAAAAAAAATAAAAAAATTAAGACGATGGTAATTTTCTTTACGTGTGTATCATTTTATAGAATTTTTACATTTCTTATTAGACTAAATAAACAAATACCAAATATTTATTAAATTAATCAAAATATTTTCAAAATCTTACATTTAAATTTTTCATATTATGTATATTTGATTAAGTTTCATTTAGCTTTTGTATTTTCCATTTATTTCTTACAAAACCAAGTTCTTACGTTTACCTTAACATGAAATATCTTTATACAAGTCTGAAGAAAATCTTAGCCACTGGTGTTTGTTACTAGTTTCGTGGCTAAGCAAATATGTTGCCACGGACAATATGTAAGTTGTGGCTAAAGAAATATTGGCCACAGAATGATCTATGGCTAAATATATATTTGCCATGGGTGTGACATTGTTCGTGGCAAAAATGATTATTAGCCGCGACTGTAACCTAATTTGTGGCGCAATTGACTTTTTGCCACGGGAAAGATTTTCCCGTGGAATAATTTTTTTCTAAAATAGCGAATACATTTTTTCCCGTGGCTAAAAAAAATTTAGCCACGAATTATAATTTCCCGTGGCATAAGTCGTCGCGCTAGTGTCAATTTGTTGTAGTGTGAAATCTTACAGTTTCGAAAACTAAAGGTCGTCTGACATTCAAGTGAGAAATAGGTGGAAACTAACATGTACAAAGGCCATCTATAAATTTTTCTCTATGTAAAAGTATGGGCATAAAATCACAACCTATCCAGAAAAGGAGAATATTCATGTAAATATTATCCCGGTTGTCGCTTAGAATAGGAAAAAAAAAGACTCCCAAATTAGAGAAGACTTAAATCCCCTTTTTTGTTTAAATGTGTAGAATAAATTTAGACTTTATTATATCTTTAAAAATTTTATTTTCTATCTTAAAATTATTTGAGATGATTAATTTTTTTTGAAGTGATTATGTTCATTATACTCAATTAGTATTATTATAGCGTTAGGCCCTGTTTGATAAACAAGGGATTAATATGGACATAAGCAGATTTTAAAAAATAGATTTGACTAGAAGAATAATTTAGCAGGTTTGACTAACAAATGTATTTAGTAGAAGTATTTTAAATGTGTTTGGTAATTGACAGTTTTAGATTAGCAGATTGTTTATCATATTAGTAAAATGACAAATAAGTACATGAAAAAATTATTTATTAAATATATTAAAGATAGGTTAATATTTTTCAATAAGAGGGTAAAGAAGACAATATTTTTTCTTTCTAATCCCTTAATTAACCTAATATGTTAGTAGAATCAGCATATTGAAAAATAGCATGTTGGACCCCAATATACTATTTCAATAAGTCATTTCCAAATGCTCTAAATAGCATATTTGTAAGTCAAAGATGTTAAAGCTCTCCAATATGCTGAAATTGGGCCAATATGTTAATTACCAAACAGCTTTAATATATTCAAATTAATTGTTTAAGTTGTTCATTCATGTACGAATTTTACTCATTCATGAACCTTTTTTTTTATTATTATTTTTCCATTATATACCATTTGCCTAAAAACTAGAGAAAAAAATACTCTCTCTATATCTCGAATTTCATGCCTTACAAAATTTATCAAATTTATCAAATCCGTCAAAATTACACAACTATGGATGTTAATTCTTGTATCAATCAAGTAATAATTCTAATTAATAACTTTATTAATTATATTATATGAAAGTTATGGAAATGATATAGACTAATTAAATTAGAGTTTGTTTAAACCGTTTTCAATTTTATTCTTTTTCTTCCTTATATATTCCTCTTTTTTTCCTCGATCGAGCAGTCACCTACGATGTTTGAAATTAGGAAGATTGTGTTGAATAATACTCTGCGGCTGAACCTACTAGCCACCTGCAATGCAACACTACTACTTGTATTTATCAACTGTAATTTCTTTGTAAATATTAATGATGGGTTGTATTATTAATGCCTTAAAAGACTAATAGCGAATAGTAAAACAAATCATACTATTGAGTTTTATTTTGAACGAAGTAAACGATTTCTATCAGCAACATGTTATCTAGTCTATCATTCTATCAAACAAAAGTAAAGATTAACATTATTATACCAATTACCAACTACTTTGTTCCCTAATGTAGTATTCTTTAATTGCTCAAATTAACTTGATGAAGATCGTCGATTCGAAGTCAGTCCAAATTAGTCCGAGGAGGTCATCAATACCGGTTGGTGGCGCAAGATAAGCGACGGTAAGGGGGTGGATGATGGATGACGTGTGGTGGTTGGATGGTGATAGTTAGAGTGAGAAATGAAAATGAATAATTGAAGAAGATAGAGATAGAAACTGAAATATGATATTTAAATAAAAGGGTATTATGGCCATTTACGTTCATGAATGAGTAAAACTCGTACATGAATGAGTACCACCCAATATGAAATCTGGGCAAAAAGATTAAATAAATATTATACGGAAATTACGGGTGTTACACAGGTATTTTAGATACCAATATCAAAGAATTTGACAATTAATTCAACTAATGCAGTTTACCTTTATTTTGAAAAACGTAGAAACTTTGCATATTGATACCCGTCGTTGTGGGTGTCAAAGATAAGATTTATAAACCAAACTAAAACTATAGATAGTGATAGTAAGGGTCGAACCACAGAGAGACAAGGTTAATTATGTTTGCTAATTTTTAATCTATTAAGTAACAAAAGAGAGGGGGTTTGATTGATTGTTGCTAGGTCTAAAACAAGAATAAAATAAAACAAGTAAATAAAGAGGAAAATAAAAATATAATAAAAGAGATGCTAGGATGTTTGGGTAATAAACAGCTAAGATAATATAAATCCTAAGTCAACATGTATTGCAGTCGCGTAAGGGGTGTAACATATCCTTTAGGTCTATACTACCTAATAGCTCCTTTCGGTCTATGCTATTAGTTCCTAGGTCTCACAATTATTGGGTGTCAACAATAAGGGTGATTCCTAAATTCTAGGTCACAAACCTTTCAGTCTTAAGTAACCTATCCGTCTTAAGATGTAAACCAATGCCCTTCCCAAATCTCTCAATCTTGGGTAGGTCAATACTAACATCCTACAAGTCTCCTTTTGGTCTCATTGTAGGTTATTATAGTCTGCAAATTAAAGCGAAACAAAATTCATACGCGTGTCGGTCGACCGACCAGCTAACCCGGTCGGCCGACCTCCACCCTGCAACATGTCGGTTCGAGATTTAAACTACCTTCGCATATTTACTCCCTACATCCTAACATATGAAATTAGCTACTCATAACTATTGAAACAATAATAAAAATAGGAATAAACATGGAAATTATAAAGAACATCAATCTAAACATGCAATAATAACAAAGGAAATTAAAATAAGGGAAAAAGGAGATTAGGAACTTTGGTTCCCCATGGTTAAAACAAGTTAATGAAAGGTAAAATAATCAAATAACACAATCCCAAGGAACAAAGAATAAACCTTTAGGTCAATATTCTACCCAATCCTTACGGTCTTAGGGTTCCTAGAAAGGCACTAAACTTTCGTTCAAGGGCAATCCCAAAGTTGTTGTTAAACTAATCCTAACAATCTTTCAATCTAAAAGAATTAGTTTACCAACAACAATGGGGGATTGGTAATTTAATCATAAAACTATCAAAATCAAGTTTTTACCATGGTTCCCCTAATTCCTAATCACAAGAATTAGCTATGCATAATCTTAATCATAAAATTAACAATAACAAGAATTAAGAACATCAAAGGAATTAACATAATAAAAGATGATAATAAAGAGGAAACATGAATTGAGAAACAATAATAAGATGAACAACAAGATTAATTGAAAAGGAAAGGTTGAATTGTAGCAAACTTACAACTTAATTGGAAATCTAAGAACAAAGATGAAAACTTGGACTTGATTATTCTATGATAGAAAACTAGATTAAGAACTTGATTGATAAAAACTAGGTAGAAAACTTGATGGTTCTGAATTAGGGACTGAATTTGCTTAAATAGGCAGAATTAAAGAGTTTCCTAATGACCTAAACACTTGTATGGGCTTTTCGGAAACTTCTGGGTCGGCGCTGTGGTCGGTCGACCAGTATTTTCGGTCGGTCGACCGCTTTACGGATTTTATGCAATTTTTGGGCTTCAGGCAAATTCTGGGCTTTTTCAATAGGCACCTGGTCGATCGACCGACTTTGTTGGTTGGTCGATCGACCGACTTTGTTGGTCGGTCGACCAACTGACGGGACTGCAGCGCGCATCGATCTTAAAACAGCTGCCATTTCTTCGTTACTTATCGAAATCAAGCGATTCTCGCGGCGTTGGAAAGCTAAGAGGATAAGCTTTCACCTCCAACTGGAATCACTCCATTATCAGCTCTAGAACTCGAGATATAGCCATTTGAAACAGGCTGCAACATCGAAGATCGATTCTTTGCTTGTAAAAGTTATCTTCAGGCCTTGAAATGTGCGCTAGGCTTCGTTCCTTCTTATCCTTAGTCATAAAAAGTCCCGAGGGCATAAATTTGGTATAAAATCGTCCCTTTTCCGCATAATTCTGCAAAAGAGCATAAAAATACGAAAGTAGACAATTGTTGGGAAATAAGGGCTAAAACATCGTAAATGAGCGACAAAATGCGTGTAAAAATAGATGTAAAACATCATAAAATAGGCACGCATCAAATTCCCCAAACCAAACCTTGCTTGCCCTCAAGCAAGAAATAGACTCGATCTTAACTAATGGAACGATTTCAATCTCAGAGCGAAATTTACATGTAAGCCTAAACCAATGCCAAGTACAAAAATGAGAAAGCATTTAAATCATGCAAACGAGTTATGGTGTTGTCAGACTTGCAAAAATAAAGACTATAGAGACTTTATACCATGGACTCTCGCGGTACGCTCGAGACACTCATGAAGCAAAGGGTGAGTATATGTAAAAGATAGAAAGAAGTAATTTGTCATGACACTCACCTAACTGCGACCCATGGAAACATGCCTGCAATCTAACATGAACAAGAATTCTACAACTTCGTATAACAATCTCGTTTAAGTGGCCTAAATACATGCAAATGAGGTAATGAAAGATAAGTGAGGTAAAAGGTAAGAAGTGGTTAAGATGTTTTTTGGATTTGTGGGGTTAGTAGCCAAGCTAGTAAAACCGGTTCCCAACAACATATTTCACAACTTTTGATATTAAGAAGGTGCTCTTTTGTAGCACAACTCTCACATTAAACATAAGAAAGGACTCCCAAATATTTTTTTGAATGAAGTATGGGAGTGATAACATATAAAAGAAAGCAATTTGGAGCGTTTTTTTTTCTGATGGTGCCAGGTGGTCGATCGACCTATACAGGCGGTCGGTCGACTGCCTTCTGCATTTTCCGGATTTTTTTCTTTTTCGTTTTTTTTTTTTTTTCTTTTCTTTCTTTCTTTTCTGAATTTTTTTCTGTTCTTGTTCTTTTCTTTCTTTCTTTTCTTTTCTCTTTGCTTAAGATAGCTTACAAACCAAGATACCTCCAATAAGTCAAACCAAAGACCACAAATACTAGCTTGGAAAGGTAGGCTAAGTATGGGATGTAGTTTTGGGGGAAAAAAAGGCAAATTTGGCTTTGTGAAGCTTATGGGTAAATATGAGAAAAGGGATCCCAAATGCACGTACCAAGACTCACAAAACGAGAAAGTAAAACAAGTATATAGCAATTCAAGTTCATGTTTATGCATATTGATGTAACATGTTCCAAGGGGAGTACTACTCACATCCTAGACAACTGGTTTAAGAATGAAACCATGAATAAGGCTCTAAAACTTAGAATGTATAGTAGGTTGCCAAGGTATAAGTCAAGTCTCAAGATATGCAAGTTGACAAAAACTCGTAGATATGCAAAAGACTCTCATACTAAAACAAGTTGACAAGGCAAGGTAAAGGCATAAACATGTAAGATAGCAAAAATCATCCTTGAAATACTTTCGTTCCGACTCGACCTATATGCTAAAATAAACGTGCATTTTTTTTTGGAATTTTTGAAATTTTTTCATTTTTTTTGTATTTTTCTTGTATATGCAAGGAAAATAAAGAAAAGAACAATGCAATACGGAAATGCAATAAACGTGTGACAAAATGCAATGCATGTGACACGAAACCATTCCCCAAACCAACCCGCACAATGTCCCCATTGTGCATTAGCCTAAGTAAAGGTTTCACAAAATTAAAGAGAAGATGCAAGGAAAATAAAAGCTAAGGAAAAACTGGAAAGAACTCACTGGATTATAAAGCGCATGAGAAAAACCTCCCCAAACCAGCGTAAGCTGGGAGGTTTTGGTGGCGAGCAGTGCCACTCAAGTACCTAAGATGGTGCACGGTTCCCGAGGAAGAAATCGAAAGACTGCGACAGATCGGTAGGTCGACCGACCAAGAGAACAGGTCGACCGACCTTCCTGTAAAGTACAGAAAATTTCAGCAATGCGGCGACTAGGTCGACCGACTGGTGTAACTGGTCGGTCGACCGTCTTTGTCCCAGCGGTCTTCGTTTTTCTTCGTAGAACCTGAAAAAGCAATAAATATGCGCCCAACAAATGCGCAAGATCCCAGAACCAAGCCTAAAATGTCTCAAACGAAGCAACAAAAGTAAAAAGAGTCTAAGTCTAAAAACAAGAAAATAAATAGTCCAACAAAAAACTGAAATAAAACACTAAACAAGAACTACGACTCAGCAGCAAGATACCCCAAAGTAAGGCACTTGGCTAAAATAGGTCCTTTCAGCAGTACTGACCGCTACCCTGGGCTTCCAGACAACAGGCCTAGCCGGAGGAAGGGTATCTGGTGTCGCATAAGCTATGACACGCTTCTTTACTTTGCCCGGTCGGTCTTCTTCAGCAACTTGCTCCAATTTCGTCTCCCCAGTATCTCCAGGATCTCCTATTCCCTCTTTACCATGACCTGCAACAACAGAAATAATAGGATGGTCCTCCAATTTCCTCTTACGCTCAAGGCCCTTGATGACCTCCAAGATTTTACCGAACTGAAGCTCTAACTTTGCTTTCTCTAAATGATCTGGATACGGGACTGCATTGCTTGTCGCAGAATCAGCAATCTTTGGCTCTTTTAACTTCGGAATCTCCGTCGAGTCATTGATGAGAGGAGAGTTAGGTAGCTCAGGAGGCGAATCCACAATTTGCTCAGGAACACTGGTGAGGTCTTGAATGAGGGAAGGATTTAGCGATTCGGGAATAGAAACTGCATTCTGCTCAGGAACAGTGGTCGGTCGACCTGGTACAGCGGTCGGTCGACCAGGTTCTGTATTATCGGAAATTTTTTGTTCTGCAGAAACCAATCTCACTTCAGGTGTCGAGGTCGGTCGACCTGATGTTGTGGTCGGTCGACCTTCTGACCTATGCACGGCATCAATTTCTTCGTCCCGAACTATGGCAGCATCATCCTTTGGGGTTGGTCCCTCATAAGCCTTCTCAAGTTCTTCGGAACAGGCGTTATTGGATGTTTTAGGTGTGGCAACATGACTTATTTCAATATTTGTTTTCAGCGAATCCCCACATGAATTTCCATTTTCAGCTCTATGAACCGCCAACTCCTCAATAGTAACCCAACCCTTGTTAGCAGCTACATTATAAAATCTACCAATTGTAGTTGAATCAAGGATGGCTCTGTAGTCATCATACAAAGAGCTATAGAATCGGTGGCAAAGGTACCACTCCTCAAAGCCGTGGTGAGGAATGGATCGAACCAACTTCTTAAAACGGGCCCATGCTTCAGGGAATTTCTCATCGGGTCCTTGCTGGAAATTTGAGATTTGAATTCTCAAAGCATTGGTTTTTGCTGGCGAAGTGTACCGTTGGCAGAAAGCCAATGCTAGAGATGTCCAATCTGTAACGCTAGCTGCTTCCATATCAAGGTAACGAATCCATTCACGCGCAGAATCTTTCAAGGAGAAACGAAAAAACATCTCCTTAACCTTATCTCGCTCTCCCGCCGATACGGGTGCGGAACAAAAATAATCTGTAAATAGCTCCAAATGCTTCAAAGGATCCTCATCTGGTAGACCTGCAAACTGTTTTTGCTCCAATAATTTGATGTAGGAGAGATAAAAATCAACGGGGGGAATAAATCCCCCTGGGAGGTGGTGTGCTGCTGGCTGAAGATTATCAGAAATAGTAGACATGATCGCAATAGCACTGAGAGTACTCAAGCCTTCCTCTCAAAAACCTGTCTTCTGAAACAAAACTAGAAGACAAGGTAAGAACGGTCTTAAGGAACCTAAGTTCCTTAAGACAAGAAAAAAATAAACTAAAAACTAACAAACAAAATTATACCGTCTCCCCGGCAACGGCGCCAAAATTTGATACCCGTCGTTGTGGGTGTCAAAGATAAGATTTATAAACCAAACTAAAACTATAGATAGTGATAGTAAGGGTCGAACCACAGAGAGACAAGGTTAATTATGTTTGCTAATTTTTAATCTATTAAGTAACAAAAGAGAGGGGGTTTGATTGATTGTTGCTAGGTCTAAAACAAGAATAAAATAAAACAAGTAAATAAAGAGGAAAATAAAAATATAATAAAAGAGATGCTAGGATGTTTGGGTAATAAACAGCTAAGATAATATAAATCCTAAGTCAACATGTATTGCAGTCGCGTAAGGGGTGTAACATATCCTTTAGGTCTATGCTACCTAATAGCTCCTTTCGGTCTATGCTATTAGTTCCTAGGTCTCACAATTATTGGGTGTCAACAATAAGGGTGATTCCTAAATTCTAGGTCACAAACCTTTCAGTCTTAAGTAACCTATCCGTCTTAAGATGTAAACCAATGCCCTTCCCAAATCTCTCAATCTTGGGTAGGTCAATACTAACATCCTACAAGTCTCCTTTTGGTCTCATTGTAGGTTATTATAGTCTGCAAATTAAAGCGAAACAAAATTCATACGCGTGTCGGTCGACCGACCAGCTAACCCGGTCGGCCGACCTCCACCCTGCAACATGTCGGTTCGAGATTTAAACTACCTTCGCATATTTACTCCCTACATCCTAACATATGAAATTAGCTACTCATAACTATTGAAACAATAATAAAAATAGGAATAAACATGGAAATTATAAAGAACATCAATCTAAACATGCAATAATAACAAAGGAAATTAAAATAAGGGAAAAAGGAGATTAGGAACTTTGGTTCCCCATGGTTAAAACAAGTTAATGAAAGGTAAAATAATCAAATAACACAATCCCAAGGAACAAAGAATAAACCTTTAGGTCAATATTCTACCCAATCCTTACGGTCTTAGGGTTCCTAGAAAGGCACTAAACTTTCGTTCAAGGGCAATCCCAAAGTTGTTGTTAAACTAATCCTAACAATCTTTCAATCTAAAAGAATTAGTTTACCAACAACAATGGGGGATTGGTAATTTAATCATAAAACTATCAAAATCAAGTTTTTACCATGGTTCCCCTAATTCCTAATCACAAGAATTAGCTATGCATAATCTTAATCATAAAATTAACAATAACAAGAATTAAGAACATCAAAGGAATTAACATAATAAAAGATGATAATAAAGAGGAAACATGAATTGAGAAACAATAATAAGATGAACAACAAGATTAATTGAAAAGGAAAGGTTGAATTGTAGCAAACTTACAACTTAATTGGAAATCTAAGAACAAAGATGAAAACTTGGACTTGATTATTCTATGATAGAAAACTAGATTAAGAACTTGATTGATAAAAACTAGGTAGAAAACTTGATGGTTCTGAATTAGGGACTGAATTTGCTTAAATAGGCAGAATTAAAGAGTTTCCTAATGACCTAAACACTTGTATGGGCTTTTCGGAAACTTCTGGGTCGGCGCTGTGGTCGGTCGACCAGTATTTTCGGTCGGTCGACCGCTTTACGGATTTTATGCAATTTTTGGGCTTCAGGCAAATTCTGGGCTTTTTCAATAGGCACCTGGTCGATCGACCGACTTTGTTGGTCGGTCGACCAACTGACGGGACTGCAGCGCGCATCGATCTTAAAACAGCTGCCTTTTCTTCGTTACTTATCGAAATCAAGCGATTCTCGCGGCGTTGGAAAGCTAAGAGGATAAGCTTTCACCTCCAACTAGAATCACTCCATTATCAGCTCTAGAACTCGAGATATAGCCATTTGAAACAGGCTGCAACATCGAAGATCGATTCTTTGCTTGTAAAAGTTATCTTCAGGCCTTGAAATGTGCGCTAGGCTTCGTTCCTTCTTATCCTTAGTCATAAAAAGTCCCGAGGGCATAAATTTGGTATAAAATCGTCCCTTTTCCGCATAATTCTGCAAAAGAGCATAAAAATACGAAAGTAGACAATTGTTGGGAAATAAGGGCTAAAACATCGTAAATGAGCGACAAAATGCGTGTAAAAATAGATGTAAAACATCATAAAATAGGCACGCATCACATATATCTCAAAGAGATATTTTATTAGCCTTATTTATGTAAAAGTTAAACAAACATAGATATTAAACCGTGGAAACAAACATAGATATTAAACCATGGTGTATGTACAACGAGAACCCCAACGTCCATTGACGAAGACTTGTGCCTTGGAAATTGTTTCGTAATCTGTGAAAGAAACCCAAGTTTCTAAATGTCAAGTTCACTAAAAAAAATTTGATTTTTGACGTTGTCCTTGTAACTGCTTTCAGGTTTCGAGGACGAAACTTTTTGAAAGATGGGGTGATCGTAACATCCCGTATTTTCGTAAATGAATATTTTAATAATTTAAAGTGATTTCCGGAATTTAATAATATTTTAATAATATTCGTAATTTATATTTTAAGATTTCCGTTAAGTTCCGTCTTAAAATCTTATAATCTTAAGATGCCTTGTTCTTTTAGTAAATTCTCGACTTGAGTTTCCGCTTCACTCAACTAAATAAACCCGACTCAAGTAAAAGTAAAAAGGACAACCTAAACCCTACATAAACCCCCTTCCATCGACATCCCCATTTCACAATTTCATTTCACTGTAAGAAAGAAACACCCTTTTCTCCCTTTTCATCAAGCTTCAAAAGATAATCTTGACCCCTTCCGCTACTCGTATCAAGGTAAATTTTATATTTTCGGAATCCTCTCGAGATTTGCAATCTTTCTATCTCTTTCAATTTCAGTTTATTTCACTTTCATTTTTGGGCTGTTTTGACCCAACTCCGTTTCTAGCTTTTAATTTCCGTTTTGATGGTTGTAGGAGTTGGAATAGAGGATCCCAAGGTCGACTCTTACGTGATTGAAGAAGACTTTGGAGCTTAACCCGCTTTGAGGTGACGATTATGAGTAACTCGGCTTATTTGTTAAAGTAGCATGCTTGTTGTGATTTTGGATGATTTCTTGTGTTTAGGAATATGTTTAGGCTTGCTTTTATCTTGTTTATACTTCTTATGATGTTGTTGTGGAAGAATTGTGTTGAATTCATGGTTTAAGTGGAAATTGGGAGTATACATGGAGATCGGTATAATTTGGGAATTTGGTTGTTATGGTTGATTTAATGCTTGATTTTGTTCTAAGATTATATAAGAGACACGCTTGGGATTGTTATGGGTTGTTATGTGTTGATGGTATAGGTTGTATACTAGAAATCATGGTTTAGGAGTGCTTGTCGAAGAATAGAGTGAATTGGCGAATTGCAGGAAACACGCGGGGAAGGAAACCAACCCGCCACTGGGCGCAGGCTGCGCCTCCCATGCGCAAGCTGCGCACCCCCTTGCGCAGGCTGCGCAAAAACCGCTGTAACTTTCTGCTCGTTTAATTGTTTTTCGAGCTGTTTTGGGGGCTTGTTTCCCAATTGTTTATAGGATGTTTTAAGTGATGTTTGGTGGTATATATACTTGGTTTTAAATGTATATTGGAGCTAGGAAATTCATCATAAGAAGCGTGGTTATCCGTCTCGAGTCGATTAGCTCATAAGGAATTGATTACGGAAATTGTGCATGAAGATAGTTAACTTTTAGGGATTTGCTTGTTAAGAGTCTTAGAATATTTTGATCATCTTGTGAGGCTCATATAGTTGGTTTGAGATGTATATTTATTTAATTTGAGACTCGTTAATCGAATTTACATTCGTTCTATGTTAATTGATCGCATGATTGGTAATAAATTGATATCCGTCGTTTATTCGCGTAATGAGGTATCACTTGAGTAGTAACATGTCTAATGTGTATATTGAAAGTTTATAAGCTTGTTTTATATGAACCTAATTGATGGTATTTGATATAACTTTCTTATTGAGTTCCGATACTAATTCACATGTTAATCTATGGGTTGAACTACGTAAGTTGCAAGTGCTCATATTACTTGATGTCTTGAATTACATGCTAAGATTATTTGGTATTAAATTGCTTGGTTGTATATTCACATGTATGATATGTGTGTTTGAGGTCCCCGAGGTTCGGGCAGCATTATATTGGGTTCGGGAATAGAGTGAGGATAGAGACCCCCCGGTCGGGCAACCGAAAGGGAAATCGGCTCTCCCTCGACTTAGTTCCTGGGGTCAATTAAGTGTTGATTGGATGTTTATCATATGTGTATTGTTTAGCAATTGAGTTTGTTTGTACTCCACAAAATTGGGCGGCTCTTACACTATATTCGGAAATGTGTTTGAGGGGAAAGACCCCCCGGCCGAGCAACCGGAAGGGAGACCGGCTCTCACTTCAAATAGTTTCCGAAGTTGGTTAAGGGTTGAGTAAGTCTTAAAAATAGAGTAGTAGAACTGTTGATTTGGATTAGGTCACAGTACAGTTTTGTTACGTCCTTGAGTGATGTGTTGTTTATGCATGTGGAAGTAATACTATGAGCTGTTATATGACTCTTGTTCTCACCAAGACTGAGTCGCGTCTTAGTATGACCGTTGGCTGCGCGTTTTTCGGTCAGGTTTCAGATTGTCCGCTCTGAGTTGGGGGTATCTCGTCCTTAGCTAGTTCGAGTCTTGGGGGTATCCTGAGTTGGGGATACTTGTCGAATCGAGGAAGAATTATACCTCGAGAGTCTGGCCAGATTTAGACTAGGACCGTATATCGTTTCGATCGTTCTACCAGGGTATTGTATTTGCTGAGGCTAAGTAGACTTGCTGTTGTTGTATAATGGAGTCGTCATATGAACCCTCCCATGTAATGATGTTTGTTTGTATCGTTTCATGCCTGAGTTGGGGTCATGGATTGATATTGCTGACTGTTGTATATAAGTTGCCTGAGTTGGGGTTAGACTTAGATACTACTGATTGTATATACTTTCCTGAGTTGGGGTACAGTGTTATATACTGCTGATACGTGTTTAGATGTGTTTAGATATACCTGAGTTGCGGTTGGTTATCTATTCGCATGAGCATGTTACGAAGAGCTATTGATGGAGTACTTCACATGATTGTTTATGTTGGAGTATGATGCTTGTATCTATATGTTTTCGTGTTGTATGACAATAGGTGGCTATGAGAGCTCTAGTCACTCCCCACTGACTGTGGCGCACATGTTTTATGTGTGTAAGTACTTGATGATGTTTGACGGGGGTTACGTTGAGGCTAGCGAGCGATGATCCAATCATCGATGATTTAGCTTTACCGTGTAGCTAGACCTTAGACTTACGTTTTCAGTACTTTGTGCCTGTAGGGATATGCTATCCCGGGTTACTTTTGAATTGTACTTAATATAATTATTTATGTTTATATCTTCCGCATTTTTAGTATTGTTAAAGCACCTCGCATGTTTTATTTTTTTCGTCAAAAGTTTTAAATTCATGCATTTTTCATGCATTTTGTATGTTTACATTTCCGCTGCCGTGAGGGGTTTTACAAGTGAAAACCGCGAACTCGTTGAGAACCATGACTCACCATATCATCTTCACCGTAATTATTTTTGAAATATTGGATACATTGTTGACCCTTACTTAACGTATTTAATAACACATTATTTTGTATAACTAGACAAAATTTATTGATTAATAAAATGTGGAGTTTGGCACAAAAAAAATTAATTGTTACACAAAAACCGGCTTTATATAAGCTAAAATAAGTGCAAGATTTATGAAATTTATTAGTTGAACGAAACACATTCTAAGTACATGAAAATTTTGAAATGTCATTTGTCTTTATTTTGGTCACTACCTTGTAACTTAATACAAAAAATTTAATGAAAAAGAAAAAAAACTTGTAAGATTTTATCAATATTTTTTGGGTTTTCTAACAAGATCCTAATGAGCACATGTTATTATTTTACAATGTCGAATAAAGAAAGATTTGCAATAATATATCACCAGCAAGAAAAATATCACTTTATGATTACCATACTTACAAGAATTATTAATGTTGCGAATCCTTTCTTAGTTTGGTAGAGGTTTCAAAACTCTTTAGGTCATGTTTGGAAATGCAGAATTGATTTCATTTTCATGATCTTAATTGAAGAAATCAAAATGTTTGAATTCAAATCAAAATTAAGTTCCTAAATTTTGTTTGGTTAGGCAGAATTTAAACTCGGCGAAATAGATATTGATCGAGGTCATCGATTTTTTTTTATTTGAAACAAATAAGTATTGTCACGTAAAATACATGCGGACGGAAAAAATACTATAAATAAAAATATTTTGATGAAATTTGCATAACAAAAAACACATAAATAGTGATGGAATTGAAATGACTACCATATAGTATGAATTTGAGAGCCTCACATTTTAACTAGGTGACAATTTATAAGAAATTAAGTCCAATTCTAAATTCAAATCTTAGACGTTCCGAAAAACTAAAAATATTTCGATTTCAATTCCAATTTTAGTTTTCTAAAAACACAATCATGTTATTATGGAGTATAATCTTTGGAAAGAAGTTAGTATTCATGGAATCCATTGATGAACAAAGGAAAACCTTCAACAATGTGTGTATCAGATTTGAAAGAATTATACGAAGAAGAAAGGTAAATTAAAGCGTATATTTGTATATCAGAAAAACTTAATTACATTCTGTTATGTACAGGTATATATATACAGTTGGACAACTAACTAAAATATCTAGATATTATTTAGCTCAGATTTGACTTAAGTTGACTAATAACAGAATAACAGAATTCTGTTGTAATTCTGTTATGATGACTCAGCTATGACACCTCACAACAGACTGTCAGTGATGATCTGAAACTTTCCATTGAGCAGCAGCAGCCTGTTGATTAGTCAGCAGTCTATTGTACTCTACTGTTTAATATTTTCAATACCCTCCTCTCAAGTTGGACTTGGTGGTTCTGAAACAAGTCCCAACTTGTGAGTAAAAAATGTATGTTGTGCTTCCCCAAGGCCCTTTGTCATAATATCTGCAGTTTGTGAAGTAGTTCCTACATGTTTAGTCTGTATTAGGCCATCAGTAATATGTTCCCTAATGTAGTGACAATCAAGACGTAGATGCTTCGTTCTTTCATGGAAGACCGGGTTTTCTGCTATATGTTGTGCAGCTGTTTGTCACAGTATAGGGTAATTGGAAGAGGAACTGAAATATTGACATTATGCAGCAGACTCTCTACCCATACTATTTCACTTGAAGTTTGGCTCATGCTCCTATATTCTGATTCTGCAGAAGACTTGCTCACGGTGTTTTGCTTTTTTGTTTTCCAAGCGATAAGTGAAGACCCCAAAAACACACAATATCCAGTAAGAGACCTTCCACTGAATGCGCAAGTACCCCAGTCAGCATCACAATAGCTGGTTAAGGTAGGTTGTGCACTAGAGGAATAGAACATACCATAATGCAGGGTGTGTTTCGGGTACTTCACTAAGTGAAAAGCAACTTGCATATGAGGTATCCTTGGTAGACTTAGAAATTGGCTAAGTTGTTGGACAGAATAAGAAATGTCAGGTCTTGTTAGATTTAAGTACAATAGTCTTCCAACTAGACGTCTTTAATCTTCCGGTTGATCCAATAAATCCCCGTCATCTGTAGAAAGTTTCACTCCTCTAGGAAAGGGAATGACAGTTGGTTTGCAGTTTGTCATCTATGTGTCAGTAAGAATATGAGTAGTATATTTCCGCTGGTTTAAAAGTATCCCAGCAGAAGATCTTGACACTTCAATCCAGAAAATACCGTAAGAAACCTAAATCTTTTATGGTGAATGCTTTATCCAGAAGTGACTTGAGAGAGGCAATCCATGATTCATTATCTCCAGTAATGAGCAGATCATCTACATAAACTATTACTGCAATGAATTTCCCTTCTGCACTATTTTTTAGAAATAAAGAATAATCATCTTTAGATTGAACAAAACCCTAGTTTTTGAGAATTTAGTGAGTTCTAAGTTCCATTGGCGTGAGGCTTGTTTTAGACCATAAAGCGATCTCTTGAGAAGACAAACTTGGTTGGTTTTATGCTTGAGATAACCTTGTGGAACCTCCATATACACCTCTTCATCAAGGAAATCATGCAATAAGGCATTGTTAATGTCAAGTTGATGTAGATGCCAACCCTTGATTGCTGCCACAACAATTAAAGTTCGTACACTTGTGAATTTGGTGTAACACCCCCATTTATTTAAGGGCCTGTAGTAGGACTCCGTAGATAAATAAGGATGTTACCATCTCGGTTTCCCGAGGCAGTAGATACAAAGGAAGATAAACAGTACTTTAAATTGATAAAGTTAACTCAAACGTTTTTACACAACTGAATTATAAAACTGTCTTGCTAAAATAAAAGTACAACTCGTAAACAACTATCATGTGATCTAGACTCTAGGCAGGTCCGGATCCAAGCTTCTCTCTTCCCCTAGCTCCCACAGTCTCAACACCTGTCAATCTGCTCCCCAATAATTGGTTCATCACAGGTGATCACGAATACACAGGGTCAACCACGAGGTTGAGTAGAGAAAAACTGTAAACAAACCACATTACTATAAATAAAAAGTCGAACTTCTCCACTCCGAATCACAAGACCCATAATTCTCCACACCAATCACAGACCCTTTATCTCCGCACCAATCACATGACCCTTTAACTCCGCACCAATCACAGACCCTTTATCTCCGCACCAATCACAGACCCTTTATCTCCGCACCAATCACAGAATGATATAAACAGCACAATATAACAATCACATGATATTATGTAACAAACATGCTTAATATCAAATAAGAACAGATTACACATCAATATTTATCAGTATTTCCCCTACCTCAAAACTGCAGAAGAAAATGGTAACTGAGCAACTGCTTCTAAAAGTGCTCCACGCGAAAACTTCCACCTAGATATGTATTACTTAATTAATAAACTTCCTAATTCTCGTAATACGTGTACACATTCTATTTATAGACACTTCCTATATTTAGAAAGCTTCCCAACAACCGAGGTTACCCAAAATAGCAACTTTCTAAATATAGTAACTTCTAAAAATAGTAACTTCCAAAAATAGATACTTTGGTTTTGAAATTCAAATCATTCAAAATATTAATTAAGACCCATATTAAAACTTACCATAATATGATCACAAGAGGCATTTGGTTATGAAGAGTTGGTCTAATATATGTGCCCCAAAGGAAGAGGGAGGTTTTGACATAAAAGAAGTGTTATCTTGGAATAAAGCGCTCATTGCAAAATGGATTTGGAAATTTCTTGTCCCACCTTCTGGCTTATGGTATGAATGGCATAAGGCTTACAATTTCCCTGATAGTACCATCTGGGAAGTTATTTCTAAGGACCATTTTTCAGAAAGCTTTAAAAGTATCATTTCTGTGAAAAATGAGTTGCTTACTTCTGGTCTTACTCAAGATGAAGCTCAAGCTTTGATTCTATCTTGGGGGGATAGTACAAAATTCCAGATTACTGAAGCCTATAATTGGTTTCGCCCTACTTATCCTGTTCAGCAATGGAGTAAGTTCTTTCTTACTAGCAAAATAGTGCCCAGGCACGGCATTATTGCTGCACTGGCTATCCAGAGGAAGCTGGCCACTCAGGACAACTTAATCAGGAAAGGTCTCACCATTGTCAATCGCTGCTATCTTTGTAAGAATGCAAACGAAACCCATGGGCACCTTTTCTTCAAATGCCCCTATGCAAATGAAGTCTGGCTGGGCCTCTTAGATTGGATGAATATTCTTGATAGGGGGAACAAGTTAAAGGAAGTAATCGCATGGTCTGTTCAGAGAGAAACTAGGCGACATTGGAAGCATAATTGGATACACAGTTGTCTTGCAGGTGCTGTTTACGGTCTGTGGAAGGAAAGGAATAGCAGATACTTTACTGGTAAAGAACGAACTACTGATCAGATTTTACATTCAACAAAATTTGTAATTAGTGTATACTTATTAACTCATGAAAAGGGGACTTTGCTTAGAACATTTCAGGGGGGAGTATACTAGTAAAATAGCCTGTTTTTTTCTATAGGCAATAGCGGGTATACTTTGTATTGAATTTTATCCTTTTTTTTTTTTATTCCCCTTGTGGATGAATGAGAAGGATTATAACTTTCATGCAAAAAAAAAAAAAAAAAAAAAAAAAAAACTTACCATAATAACTCACAAGATCATCTAAATCTTTACCATTAATAACATATTACACCATAATTAACAATTATTTTAAAACTAATAATAATAATAATAATAATAATAATAAGTAAAACTCGAAAACACGAAAACAGCCACTCCTTAACCAGCCCGACTCATAACCAAACCTACCCACCTAACATCACCAAAACCCTTCCGCAGCCACCAACAACCACCAGCCCTTGGACTCAGGACCACCACCTGCCACCACGACCGCCGTCTATCCCTTCGACCACCCCTGACACGGCGAACCAGGGCCAACACCAGGCCTGGTTCACCACGCCAGTAGCAGACCAGACCTGAAACCTCCTCCGTCGACACCCCTTCCAGCCACCAGAACGACTCCCCCATGTCACCATAGCCACCCCCCCGACACCAGACACCCTAACATGGTGGTACCACCGCACCGACCTCCCCCGAGTCAGCGGTGGTGCCACCCCCAACAACCCGACCAACAAACAACATACAGGAAGCCAAAACAGACCATGAACGAAACACCACTAAACGACGCTGTAACCACCACTAAGAACCACCCTGGCAAACACCCCAATCCTCATCTGACCACCATCTACTCTTTCACCCCCCACCATCAACCACGACGAGTTGTAAAAAGACGTCGACACCAACAATTACACTAACAGGCCAGACTCGTTATTTCTACATAACCAACAAGCCCGCGACAGCCGCCTGAAGACTACCTATACTGGTGATGTACGGTGGTTGACAAAGACGTGACCTTAGCCCAGACACAACCCCAGACATCATAGATTATATACATATAAAAACCAGACCTTAACAACGACAAACACAAGGTTAAAACGTAACACAAAACGCGACAGACACAAGAGGAAGAGAAGAAACGTGCTGAGCATACCTCTTTCTGGCTCAGATCGACGCACTCTGACCTCCCTATGACCACCGTGACCACCACCCTCTTAGAGTATGCTATGTCGGCTATCAGAATGTGAGGTGTTTGTATGGTTGATAGGGTAGATTAGGTCAGGGTGTTTGCTTAAATATGACGGCTTGAGGTAAAGGGTATAAATAGGGTTAGCAAGGAATGAAACGTGGGCTGTTTCACAATGGTTTGCACGCATATCGAGGCCCATGGCCGTGCTGCCATGGGTCCTGGGTTCGAACCTCAACAACTACACATTCCTATTATCATCCTAAGGTGGCTAAGTTCCCATTTCGAGTCCCACCTAAGACCAAAACACCTCGTGTAAAACGAGTACGAGCAAGCTTATAAAACGAACGATTTAAATAAAAGAAACCAAAATGCGAGGTATTACAATCTTCCCCCCTTAAAAAGAACTTCGTCCCGAAGTTCTACCATACTTAGGTGACAAAACAATCAACTCAAACGAACTTGGAACACAAACATCACAAAAACAATCTTCATAAAACTTACTTAAATCACAGAATGTTACATTCCACCCCCCTTAAAGAAAAGTTACGTCCGCGTAACTTACCTCAATGAAACAAATGTGGGTAACGCTCCCTCATAGATGCCTCAGCCTCCCACGTAGCCTCTTCCTGATTATGATTTGTCCACAAGACTTTCACCAAGGATGTCTCCCCATTGCGAGTCTTCCGTACCTTCCTGTCCAAAATTTCTCTCGGAGTCTCGACATATGCCAACTGTTCATCGACCTCGATCACCTCGTGCTGAAGCACATGTGATGGATCACTCACATATTTCCTCAACTGAGACACATGGAACACGTTGTGGACCTTGGATAGAGCTGGAGGTAAAGCTAATCGGTACGCCACCTCTCCAACCCTGTCCAAAATCTCAAACGGTCCAATAAATTTCTGACTCAGTTTGCCACGCTTGCCGAATCTCATTACACCCCTCATTGGAGATACTTTAAGTAGAACTTTCTCTCCGACCTCGAACGAAATATCGCTCCTCTTTAGATCGGCATAGCTCTTCTGTCGATCCTGGGCGGCCCTCATTTTCTGTCGAATAACCTGAACCTGCTCCTCCATCTCCTGGATCATATCCGGCCCTAAAGTCACAACATCAGCTCGATCATCCCAACACACAGGGCTCCGACACTTCCTCCCGTACAAAGCCTCAAAAGGAGCCATCCCTATACTGGCATGATAGCTGTTGTTATACGAAAACTCTATCAACCCCAGTCGGTCCTCCCAAGATCCTCCGAACTCAAGTACTCATGCTCTCAACATATCCTCAAGAGTCTGAATCGTCCTCTCAGTCTGACCGTCAGTAGCCGGATGAAAAGCTGTACTCATCTTCAACTGGGTACCCAAAGCAGCCTGCAACTCCTGCCAAAATCTGGATATAAAGCTCGAGTCTCGATCTGAAACAATGTCCTTGGGTACGCCATGCTGTTTGACCACATTCTGAACATATGACTTAGCCAACTCGGCTTTACTCCAGGTATCTTTCATTGGAATAAAGTGAGCTGACTTAGTCAAACGATCCACAATCACCCAAATCATGTTGTTGCCCCTCTGAGTCCGAGGCAACCCCACGATAAAGTCCATCGAAATATTCTCCCACTTCCACTCTGGCACATCTAATGGCTGAACCTTCCCTTGAGGTCTCTTATGCTCCCCTTTCACTCGTTGACACGTCAAACACCTCGAGACAAACTCTGCGACCTCCTTCTTCATATTCGGCCACCAAAACGTCGTCTTAAGGTCCTTATACAGTTTATCACCCCCTGGGTGAACAGAATAAGGAGAAGCATGAGCTTCAGTCAGGATCTTCTTCTTTAGCTCCTCAACATTCGGTACACACCATCGCCCACTGAATCTCAAGCTACCGTCGGTATGAATACTGAACTTGGATGCATTTTCACCAACCCCACTTTCCACCATTAAACGCCACTCTGGATTCTCTCATCGTTCTTCTGTAACTCCCGAATCTCCCCATACAGCTCAGGCTCCACTGTCAAATCACCAAGGGCATCCCCTTTCCGGATCATAAAAATTCTCATCTCCCTTAATTCGCCATGCAACCTCACCCTCGATCTGGCACAACTCAAAGCATGCACTGACTTCCTACTTAGGGCATCAGCTACCACATTCGCCTTGCCCTCGTGGTAGACAATCTGCATATCATAGTCTCCGATTAACTCTATCCACCTCCTCTGCCTCATGTTCAACTCCTTCTGGGTGTAGATATACTTCAGGCTCTTATGATCAGAAAACACTTTAAAAGTGGCTCCATAAAGGTAATGGCGCCACAATTTAAGTGCAAACACGACTGCGCCCAATTCCAGATCATGAGTCGGATAATTCTCTTCGTAGGTCTTCAACTGGCGAGATGCATATGCTATCACTCTCTCATTCTGCATTAGCACACAGCCCAACCCATGCTTCGAAGCGTCGGTATAAACTTCGAAATTATCACTTCCAACTGGCAAGGCCAGGATAGGAGCTGTTGTCAGGCGTTCCTTAAGAGTCAGGAATGCCTTCTCACAACTCTCATCCCAGACAAAACGGTTCTCCTTCCTCATTAACGACGTCAACGGCTTTGCTATCTTCGAAAAATCTTTGACGAATCTCCGATAATATCCCGCCAATCCCAGGAAACTTCGAATCTCACTCACATTCTCCGGACTTTGCCACTTAGTCACAGCCTCGATCTTACTAGGGTCAACAGACACTCCCTCCTTTGAAATTACATGCCCCAGAAACGCCACTTTCTCCAACCAGAAGTCACACTTACTCAACTTAACATTGAGTTTATGTTCCTCTAGAGTCTGAAGTACCCTCCTCAAATGGTCTTCGTGCTCTTCTGCATTCTTGGAATATACAAGGATATCATCGATAAATACCACCACAAACTTGTCCAGATACGGGCTGAAAACTCGATTCATCAAGTCCATGAACACACCTGGAGCATTAGTCAATCCAAACGGCATAACCACAAATTCATAGTGGCCATACCTCGTTCGGAAAGCGGTCTTTGGAATATCTTCATCCTTTATTCTCAACTGATGGTACCGGATCTTAAATCAATCTTGGAGAAAACCCCAGCTCCACTTAACTGATCAAACAGGTCGTCAATTCTCGGCAAAGGATAACGGTTCTTGATGGTCACATTGTTCAGCTCTCGGTAGTCAACACAAAGTCTCAAACTCCCATCCTTCTTCTTCACAAATAAAACAGGTGCACCCCAGGGCGACACACTGGGTCGAATGAACCCTTTCTCAGCTAGTTCATCCAATTGCTTCTTCAATTCCTCCATCTCTTTTGGTCCCATACGGTACGGTGATTTAGATATCGGTCCCGCTCCTGGTTTTAGGTCAATGGAAAATTCCACTTCCCTCCTTGGCGGTAACCCTGGAACGTCGTCTCGAAAAACTCCCTCAAACTCCCGTACCACAGGTATCTCACTAGTCTTGGGGGTCTCAGCCTCACAATCCCACATTTGGCACAAGATTAGGCTCTCTCCTTTTCGCAAACTAGACTTGAGGGTATTGACGGATATGAATTTTATTTTTGGCTTGACTCGGTATCCCTTGTAAGAAACTCTCACTCCTTTAGGTCCCTTCAAGGAAATCTTCTTTTGATGACAGTCGATAAAAGCCCTATACTTCCCCAGCCAGTCCATCCCTAAGATCACTTCAAAACCCCCTAGTGGAAATTCTATGAGGTCACAATAGAAAATTGCTTCCCCGATTTTGATGGGTACACTTCGATAAACTCTACTACAGGTGATCGACTCCCCTAAGGGTATGGTCACAGAGTCTGCGACTAAGTCGAACCTCTCAAGTCCCAAAACTCTAACATGCTCTCTAGACACAAAAGAATGGGTCGCACCGGAATCGAAAAGTACGAAGGTAGGTCTAGAGTTTACAAGAAAAGTACTGGTTACCACATGAGCATCCTCCTGTGCTGCCTGCTTTCCCATGGCAAAGAGCTTGCCACTGGACTTGACTCCACTCTGGCTGGCAGAAGATGTCCCAGCCTGCTGATTTCCTTCCGTTCCCGTCTTGTGATTGTTCCCACTTCCATTGTACTGATTCTGGTATGAACGGTTCTGATTGCTGTTGTAGTTCCTTTGATAGTTGCTGCTGCCTCCAGACTTCGCACCCCCACCATAGTTTGTCATGGGTGTGCGATAGCCACTGCTGCCATATGACTGAGTGCGAGATCCTTGATATCCGGATGTAGGCGTGCGATAACCCCCAGACTGATTCCCTCCAGAAGAGCGACATACTGCCTGCTTGTGCCCAATCTTTCCGCAGCCGAAACAGACCATTCCCACCGAACCACTGCCAGAACCTCCACTCCTGAAGTTGCCCCCACTCTGGTTTCTCCCACCACCAGAGGCACTACTCCCGAAGTACCCACTGAACTTGTTAGTGCTTTGCTTTTTCGATCCTGAACCCTCAGTTACTGATTCAGCCTTCCTCTTTTCAGACTTGGACTTCTTGTCCTCCTTGATCATCTCTGAAAGCCTCTCCGCCGCCCCAGCCCTTAGGTAGATGTCACGGACCGTGGTGGGCGGAGCTGCAATCAGTCTCTTTTTGATGGCGATTGATAACCCCCTCTCAAATTTCATTGCCAGCATGGCATCGTCAAACCCCATGTCTCCCACATAACTCACCAACTGGATAAACTTTCTGTAGTAAGCCTCCACGGTCATGTCCTCCGACATCTTGAATGTATCAAACTCCTCCCTCAGCTTGCTTTTCTGAAATTCTGGTAGAAATACCTCATATAAGATCCTCTTGAATGCGATCCAGGCAACAAACTCGGTCCCATCCTCTCTAGCTGCCTCTCTAATCTCTCCCTTGTTCCCAGTCCACCAGTCTCCAGCCATACCCCTCAAATAGTGGGCAGCCTGGTCCACCCTCAATTCTTCAGGGCAATCCACCAACTCGAACAGGTTACTGAATTCCCGGCACCAAGCCCCTAGCAGATGAGGTTCCCCTTCCCCTGTGAATTGGGTAGGGTGATGCCTCTCGATGATTGTGCTCATTTTCGCGGAGTCCATACGTTTGGCCTTTAGGGCCTCATTTTCAGCTATCAAACGGTCCAACTCTTCTTGCGTGATGTTAACGGCATTGTCTATTCGCGGAGGCATACTATAATACAAGAAAAGAAATCAGTCCCGACGTATATGGGTACCCATTTGGATTAGGGCTATGTTCCCTAAGCATTAAAGTCTATAAACACTTATCATATAGAGTAGTTCTCTTCTATAACATGGCTCAGGGATCACATAACCGCATATCACTAGACATGATGAAAGAAGAATTTCTAACATGTTTTAAATCACTTCACAGATTCATATTAATATACACCTCCTTATTCAAACAATTAAAATTCTTTCATGCACATGCCCCTCCCGGCTTATTTTTAAACAGTCACATATACTAAGAGTTCTCATAACATACTTATCACAGTATGCTATCACTTCCACCACCTCCTATTCAACCCTTTTCTCTCGTATATGCACACTGGGTTCCCGGGTAAAACTGAGAGGGCCTATGGTTCGGTGTGAGGGGGCCCTAGACTCATACTTTGCCTTTAGTGTGCTCCTAACAGTCCTATCCCGGGGTTCATTTTATTTAGACTCTCCTACATTCATTGGGTTCATTAGGTTAGGCCTGAGGATCGTTCGCTCTGATACCACTTTGTAACACCCCCATTTATTTAAGGGCCTGTACTAGGACTCCCTAGATAAATAAGGATGTTACCATCTCGGTTTCCCGAGGCAGTAGATACAAAGGAAGATAAACAGTACTTTAAATTGATAAAGTTAACTCAAACGGTTTTACACAACTGAATTATAAAACTGTCTTGCTAAAATAAAAGTACAACTCGTAAACAACTATCATGTGATCTAGACTCTAGGCAGGTCCGGATCCAAGCTTCTCTCTTCCCCTAGCTCCCACAGTCTCAACACCTGTCAATCTGCTCCCCAATAATTGGTTCATCACAGGTGATCACGAATACACAGGGTCAACCACGAGGTTGAGTAGAGAAAAACTGTAAACAAACCACATTACTATAAATAAAAAGTCGAACTTCTCCACTCCGAATCACAAGACCCATAATTCTCCACACCAATCACAGACCCTTTATCTCCGCACTAATCACATGACCCTTTAACTCCGCACCAATCACAGACCCTTTATCTCCGCACCAATCACAGACCCTTTATCTCCGCACCAATCACAGAATGATATAAACAGCACAATATAACAATCACATGATATTATGTAACAAACATGCTTAATATCAAATAAGAACAGATTACACATCAATATTTATCAGTATTTCCCCTACCTCGAAACTGCAGAAGAAAATGGTAACTGAGCAACTGCTTCTAAAAGTGCTCCACGCGAAAACTTCCACCTAGATATGTATTACTTAATTAATAAACTTCCTAATTCTCGTAATACGTGTACACATTCTATTTATAGACACTTCCTATATTTAGAAAGCTTCCCAACAACCGAGGTTACCCAAAATAGCAACTTTCTAAATATAGTAACTTCTAAAAATAGTAACTTCCAAAAATAGATACTTTGGTTTTGAAATTCAAATCATTCAAAATATTAATTAAGACCCATATTAAAACTTACCATAATAACTCACAAGATCATCTAAATCTTTACCATTAATAACATATTACACCATAATTAACAATTATTTTAAAACTAATAATAATAATAATAATAATAATAATAATAATAATAATAATAATAATAATAATAATAATAATAATAATAATAATAATAAGTAAAACTCGAAAACACGAAAACAGCCACTCCTTAACCAGCCCGACTCATAACCAAACCTACCCTCCTAACACCACCAAAACCCTTCCGCAGCCACCAACAACCACCAGCCCTTGGACTCAGGACCACCACCTGCCACCACGACCGCCGTCTATCCCTTCGACCACCCCTGACACGGCGAACCAGGGCCAACACCAGGCCTGGTTCACCACGCCAGTAGCAGACCAGACCTGAAACCTCCTCCGTTGACACCCCTTCCAGCCACCAGAACGACTCCCCCATGTCACCATAGCCACCCCCCGACACCAGACACCCTAACATGGTGGTACCACCGCACCGACCTCCCCCGAGTCAGCAGTGGTGCCACCCCCAACAACCCGACCAACAAACAACATACAGGAACCCAAAACAGACCATGAATGAAACACCACTAAACGACGCTGTAACCACCACTAAGAACCACCCTGGCAACCACCCCAATCCTCATCTGACCACCATCTACTCTTTCACCCCCACCATCAACCACGACGAGTTGTAAAAAGACGTCGACACCAACAATTACACTAACAGGCCAGACTCGTTATTTCTACATAACCAACAAGCCCGCGACAGCCGCCTGAAGACCACCTATACTGGTGATGTAAGGTGGTTGACAAAGACGTGACCTTAGCCCAGACACAACCCCAGACATCATAGATTATATACATATAAAAACCAGACCTTAACAACGACAAACACAAGGTTAAAACGTAACACAAAACGCGACAGACACAAGAGGAAGAGCAGAAACGTGCTGAGCATACCTCTTTCTGGCTCAGATCGACGCACTCTGACCTCCCTATGACCACCGTGACCACCACCCTCTTAGAGTATGCTATGTCGGCTATCAGAATGTGAGGTGTTTGTATGGTTGATAAGGTAGATTAGGTCAGGGTGTTTGCTTAAATATGACGGCTTGAGGTAAAGGGTGTAAATAGGGTTAGCAAGGAATGAAACGTGGGCTGTTTCACAATGGTTTGCACGCATATCGAGGCCCATGGCCGTGCTGCCATGGGTCCTGGGTTCGAACCTCAACAACTACACATTCCTATTATCATCCTAAGGTGGCTAAGTTCCCATTTCGAGTCCCACCTAAGACCAAAACACCTCGTGTAAAACGAGTACGAGCAAGCTTATAAAACGAACGATTTAAATAAAAGAAACCAAAATGCGAGGTATTACATTTGGCCACTGGACTAAAAGTAGGTTGGTAGTCTTTTCCTTCGACTTGATTATATCCTTTCGTAACCAATCTTGCTTTGTACCTTTCCACTGACCCATCTGGTTTGAACTTGACTTTGTAAACCCACTTGGCTCCAATAGCTTTTTTCCCTAGTGGTAGGTCTATGAGTATCCAGGTTTGATTATCTTCAAGTGCTTGTAACTCTTTATTCATAGCTTCCTGCCAATGTGGATTATCCTTGGCCTGTGAGTAGGATGATGGTTCATAGATACTCATTACAGCATTAAGGGATGTTATATATTCTAGTGAATGGGAAGAAAAATGAAGGTTGGTGAAGACTGTAAATGAAGTAGATGAGTTAGAAACAGCTTCAGTTGAGGTATGTGTGACATCAGCTTCAGTTGAAATCTGTGTAGCATCCAATGTATATTGTGGTAATCCTTTGCATATGAAATCTTTGAGATTAGATGGTTGCTTCCTTATTCTTGTAGATCTTTTTTGGCATTATTTTGTAAAGTAGAAGGAACAAAATGATTAGCCTGAGCAGAACAGGTCTGTGATAAATGAACGGGATCATTATTAGGTTGAGAACTAACTGAAGAATTGGAATGCGTATGAATATGTATAGTATTATTTGAAGTATTACTATTATTTTGTGAATTTGGTTGTGTATTTTGTGAAGCATGAACTGGAGTACTAATAATATGTGAAGTTTTATTTAGAGGAGAAGGATCAATTGCAGAAGAATCAGAAACATATTGTTCAGCAGCACTGTAGGAATGTAAATGAGGTATGAAATGAACAGGAAGTGGATCAGATTTATGAGAATGGTCTTGATATGGGAACATATCCTCCTTGAAAATCACATCTCTACTGACTATAAGTTTCTGTGACTCCAAATCATACAACTTATATCCTTTTTGCCCAAAAAGATATCCCAAATGAATACACTTCTTGGCTCTTGGATCCATTTTGTCACCACTCTTAACAGCAGCATAACACAAACACCCTATAACTCTCAAATGTTCATAGTCAGCAGGTTTATTCAACAAGACTTCAACAGGAATTTTCCAATGTAAAACAGATGAGGGCATCAAATTAATCAGATGTGTTGCAGCCAAAACCATTTCACCCCAAAATGTCTTTGGCAACCCTGCCTGTATTCTTAATGCTCGTGCTGTATCCAAAAGATGTTTGTGTTTCCTCTCAACTCTTCCATTTTGTTGAGGGTTACCAGGTAAACTTCTCTGATGAACTATCCCATGGTCAGACAACAACTCCCACACTCATGCTGAACAATTTCAGTACCATTGTCACTCCTAACTATCTTAACCTTTGTGTGAAACTGAGTATGAACATAGGCAAGGAAGTTAACAACTATCTGAGCTATTTCAGTCTTATCCTTAATCAAAGTTGTCCAAGTAACTCTACTGTGGTCATCCACAATAGTGAAGAAATAGGAAGCTCTAGTAACATATTTGGTTCTATAAGGACCATATAAATCAACGTGTATCAACTCAAAGATACTAGCAGCTATGGATGTGCTAATTGGAAAAGGTAGTTTGTGGTGCTTGGAGAGAATGCAAGTTTCACAATGAAAGTCATGACTCTTATTGATTGCAGAATACATAGGTACATGTATTAACTTGGACAAAGATACATGACCTAGTCTAGAATGAGCAAGATGTATATCTGCTTTATAAAAAGAAGGATTAGCAGCATATGCTGTAGAATGACAAGCTAATGTTTTACAAAAAGGAACGTTGTTACTACTTTTATTCTTAGCAAACTTTAGTCTATAAACTCCAGCAAACTTCTTTCCCACACAGACATTCTTCTTACTGGTAGGGTCCTGTAGAATACAGCCAGTGTTATTAAACGTGGCATGTAGACTAGTATCATGTAACAACCTACCACAGACATCAAATGATGCTTAAACTCTGGTAAATATAGAACATTCCTCAAAACAAGTCCATCACTGAGAACAACATCTCCAACCATCTTAACAGCTTTCACAGTCCCATCAGGTAAAGTAATTTTGACAGGAACATTCAAAAATTTATGGGATTGTAACAAATTCTGATCATAACTCATATGATCAGAACCTCCAGAGTCAAATATCCAAGAGCGACAATTTGAATTTTCAGTATCAACTATTACATTAACCACAGTAGTAGCAAGGGAAGTACCTGCAAAGTTCACAGATTGAGAACTTTGAGATTCCTTATTGTGATTAAAGCCATCTCCTGATTTAACAGCTTTGACAAATTCCTTGAAAATAGCCTTCACCATAGGAGGATTGACTTGAATGTCCTCGTCATGATTGAAATATTCTTCCTCCAAAGGATTGTCAGCAAGTTCCTCAGCATTCCCAGCAAATCGCCTTCCATTTGGCCCTTTAGCATTCTGTCCATTCTTCTGACCAGGAAATTCATGAAGATGATAACACCTACTGACAGTGTGACCATCTCTGTGACAATAGGAATAAATAAACCTAGGACGCTTCGTATATTCATCATCTGGCTCTACTTGCTGATTAAAGCCACCATTACTTCCAATTTGATTAGTCTTCTTGTAACCAGAATTATGATTACCAGCAGTTCCTTTTTCTGATATTTTTTCTGAAAATTTGTTCCACTAGTGCTATCAGTATAAGATTTCTGATAGTTGCTTTTCGGATAATAAGATTTGTTGCCTGCTAAAGCCATTTCTTCATGATTGACACCTTTGCCTTTTTTTGTGTTAGTGATAATCTTTTGCATTTCAATCTGGTGAATGCAAAGAAATCCTGATTCACAGATGGCAAAGGATCAGAAGCAAGGATCTGACTTCTTTAGCGTCATATTTCTTATCAAGTCCCAGGAGAAAATCAATTAACCGATGTCTATTCTCTCTTTCCAGCATCTGTTTGAGCAAACAACAAGAACATTTACTCAAAGCTCCACACGCACAATCAAGTATCCCATCAAGACTTTGTAGATCTTCCCAAAGAGTTTTCATTTTGCCAAAATAATCAGCAACAGATTGATTATTTTCTTGAATTGTGTGCATAACATCCTTCCTTAACTGGTATAAGAAAGGCGCATTTGCCTGACTATATCTCTCCTTAATTTCTTCCCAAAGTTGCTTCGAGGATTGTACATATACAATAAACTTCCTGAGATTTCTGGTATTAATGAATGTAGAATCCAACACATCACATTATAATCAACACGAATCCAATCCTGATGTGTTACTGCTATTTCTGCAGGTTTAGGATATTTTCCTGTAATGAAACCAAGATTATTCTTCGAAATAAGACCCATTTTAACAGCTCGTGACCATTGGAGGTAGTGCTTTCCATCAAAAGGTGTTGAAACAAGATGCAATCCGGAAATATCACCAGGTGCAAGATATAGAGGATCTTGCATACCTATGATTCAAGCAGTAACACCAAAAGAAGTAGAATCATTGTTTGACATTATGATATAGAAAGAAAAACAAGGGAACATAATTTTGTTTTGTAATTGACAATAGAAATTGCAGCGGAATGATGAAAAACAGCAAAACAACGATTTAGTTGTAGAAGTATACAAAAACTGCTAGGATCAAACCTTGCAGCTCTGACACCATGAAAAGAAGTTAGTATTCATAGAATCCATTGATGAACAAAGGAAAACCTTCAACAATGTGTGTATCAGATTTGAAAGAATTATAGGAAGAAGAAAGCTAAATTAAAGCGTATATATGTATATCAGAAAAACTTAATTACATTCTGTTATGTACAGGTGTATATATATATAGTTGGACAACTAACTAAAATATCTAGATATTATTTAGCTCAGAATTGACTTAAGTTGACTAATAACAGAATAACGGAATTCTGTTGTAATTCTGTTATGATGACTCAGCTATGACACCTCACAACAGACTGTCAGTGATGATCTGAAACTTTCCATTGAGCAGCAGCAGACTGTTGATTAGTCAGCAGTCCATTGTACTTTGTTTAACATCTTCAATAATCTTAACAATGATGTTGTGACTTTGGATCACCTAAGGACAACTGTGTCATCATTGAACTGAAGTATTTTACTTCCTTCATTCAAATCCGTTGTGTATTTATTCTTTATGCACAAATTTGAAGGGTTTATTAAAAAACTTATTGAAAGTACAATGTGAAGTGTGTATTTCGCTTTTTTGGTCAATGTTAATGCTTTTTTCTTGTTTAATGGTGAGCCATTGTATGACATTTTGTGTAGACAATTGATGTTCATAATGATACTTTAGTAAAAAATTTTGGCTTTATTAGGAAAGGGTAGTTTGGATATGAATGGATTAACATGGATTAATTGTACTTTGGATATGAATAGAGGAAATATTATTTATTAAAATACGCTAGCAATTAGAATTTGGATCAATCTTATCCATATTAATACAGAAACATTTAATGATTTATGGTAAAGCCACGTCATTAATTCACGATTTAATTTTTTTTAATGTCATTTATAGTGGGACCCACACCAAACTTTATTGAATTAATTTACGAATAACTGCCTACATTTAGTTTCGTAAACGATTACATTTATAACGTCAACTTATATGTTATATATTATATGTTATATATTATATATTATATATTATATATTATATGTTATATATTATATATTATATATTATATATTATATATCTATAAAACCTTATTAAAAGGCTAAGTTAAAATGTCAAGCAAAAGCCACGTAAGCAATAAATAAAAGCCACATAGGATTACCAAAAAGCCACCTTGCGCCCTCCAAAATCCACGTCAACAATCATCCATGTCAACAATCAACAATTGACATATTTTTAATGTGACATGGCGAATTGATGTGGAGGGATTATCAATTTATAATTAAATGACTTTAATTTTAATTATTTATCTATAAATTAATTTAATTAACTTAATTTAACTCACTCATCTATAATATTAAAGGATATTATAGTATTAGTAAAGCATTTAATTTAATTCCACATGTCTTAACATTTAATTTTATTCCATATGGCAATTCATACCCATTAATTTTAATTTATTTTAATTGATTATTTAATTTAATTTTTTATACTATTCAAATAAAAGGTTAGTGTATCCATTTTATTCCATATGGCAATTTCACGCCTCATTAATTATATTCATTTTTCTTGATTATTTAATTAAATTGAAAATAAAACATAAATGTAATAATAATTAACTCTATACCTATATAATTAAATATAATTTAAAAAACAAGTTCAAATATTTACCATCATTCACATATCATATTTTTTATTTGATAAGACAACTTCTTAAACCACTCTCACGCAAAGTATATATTTTGAAAAAGAAATAAAATATTAGTAATAATAATTAAGAAAACTTTTACAATTTATTTCTTCTTGGTGCATGTTTATGTCTATATTAAATTTCATAATAATGAGAAAAATCTATAAATATACATTTATCTACAAATCTAATTAAAATGCAAGCCAGACTTTTTGTTATCATCCACATGACACCCACATGTCATATTTTAATTTCACGAGATAAAATCTTAAATTAATCTCATGTAAAGTGGATTTTGTAAAAAGAATTTAAAAAAATAACAATAACTTTATCTATAAACTAATTAAAAGGCAAGTCAAACTCTATATTATTATTCACAAGTCATATTTTAATTTCATAACATAATATTGAAACCACTCTCATATAAAGTCGATTTTGTAAAAACAAAAATAATAATAACAGTAAGTAAACAAACCTTATACATTCCATTTCTCATTGGCTCATATTCATGTCTATATTAAATTTCATAATAATAATAATAATAAAATAATGCTCAAAAGTCATCAATGTTGATTGATATTTATGTCAATATTAAATTTGATAATATTTAAAAAGAGGATGCTCAAAAGTCATAAAATATATCCTCAACTATTTATATATTTTTGTTGGAAGGCAAAATTTGTAAGCCAATTTTTTTGGTTATTTTTTTCGTTACTAGAATTATATGTGTCACTAATCTTTCTTATCTTTCTATTTACATCAAGTTAATTGTATTAAGGTATTAAATTATTAACTAATTTGTTTATTTTTTATGTAATTTACATTGAGTTAATTTGTTCATCATATTTCAAATTGATCGTATGTATTTGTTGTGTTCTCATTTAGGGGTCATATCACGATTTGTATGCTACTCTTTAAAGGTAAAAATATTTACATCTTTATGACTTATTCTCATTCCCTATTTCTATCACTATTTACAAGGAAGTTACGTTAATAACGATGATATTGCATAAAACAAATTTCACTATTTTTTGTTACTTTGCACTAATTATTGAATTCTTTTTTTATACATATAGAGAGAGAGACGATTCATTGGAGAAACAAGACTATACGGAAAAGTGAAATACTAGAATTGCTAAAAACAATTATAAATTACAGACTAACTACAAGACGTATGACATCAACATGAATGATTAATAGTTTATTTTTTCATTTGTATGTTTTATTTTGGTATTTGTTGTTTTCCCCATAATAATAAAAAAAATATTTAGTAGTCATAAAACGCATCCTTAATTGTTTATATATTTTTTATAAAAAGCAATACTTGTAAGCAAAAAAATTTCTCATCTTTATTGTTAATAAAATGGTAGTGTCACTGATCTTTCCTATCATTTTATTCACATTTTTGTATAAGATTACAGATTAAATAAAGTTGTTGCTTTAAAATTCTTAATTCCGCAATTTATTGTTGTATTAACTTCAATTTTAGGGGTAGTACGTATAAACTGTTAGTTTTGTCATAATATTTCTAATCGTGTGTTCTATGTTATTTTCAGAATTCTTGATGAAATTTTAATATCTAATTTATGAGGGTGCTCTATCTTTGAGATCTTTGTTTGCTAATATAGTTTTATATAATTTGATTATATGAATACCTATATTATTAATTTATTTTAGTCTGCGTTGAATTACTTTAATTTTGCATGGTACTTTAGTATCCATTGTATATGACTTTAATTTCTAATAAATTGTTGTACAAAAGACTAATTGACTTTATATAACTCTTAAAACATGAAAGCTGTAAGCTGAGTTGATCTTAGTATATTATTATATTAAATCACTAAAATATCACACTAGAAATTAAACATACCGTGAATTTCACGGGTTATAAAACTAGTTATATATTATATATTAAAATATAATATCAATGTTGATTTTTACATAATTATTAAATAACGATTTATGACTAATAATCAATCATACAATAAATAATATATAATTATCATAAATTACAATAAATATTAACAAATTACATTTTATAGTGATATTTACATTTTTAGATACTCAATACGATGTTTTAAAACTTAATTTGAATGTGTGGTTTAACATATTGTCAACATAAAAGAAATTGAGTTGCAAAAATATTCATGTATTATGGTCACTATTCTGTAAATGTTAATTATCAACGAGAATTTTTCTAAAAATATTTCCGTGCATTTTTGCACGGGTTTAAAACTAGTATAACAGTAAATAGTAAATCAAAATCATAATGTGAGTCATGAGCAATTATTTCTTCATTAGACAAGGAAAATCAAAGGATACAAAATCAAGGACATGAAGTTCCCGGAGCAAGCTTAAATGAGGAAGGCAATCTATGTAACGGTAAAAAGGAAACGACGGCAACATAAGTACATGAATTCGAATTATGTTTGACGGAAATAGTAAGATTATACCGCCTTGATCGAAAATACACGACTCATCACCAAGGTAGGTCAATGTAGCCTTAGTGACTCTAATGAAGTCCAATGGAAATGGTGCTTCTTCCTTCCTGTTCTGAATTTTAACAGCATATTCAGCCAATTCAATTATAAACGGGTCTTTTGGATCTTCTTTTGAAATAGTATCTCCAAGAATTAATTGAAGGGGGAAGTATGACAAATACTAAACTTGGCATTCTCATCATCATCATACTTATCTACCTTGCCGATAATCAATATGCGTGATGGAGTTTAATGTATTTGTTAGTAGGAAGTAATAGGTGCATTTGCTTAGTTTTCACTTTTTATATAGTGTTTGTTAGTGTGAACACAATCAGATTTTGATATTAATGTCCATTACACTATTCCATATATACTCATAACTTACCGCTTATCCATACAATGTGATCTGTCAGATATGGAAGGTGATCAATGTCAAGTATATTCAAATTTTTTTCTTGATTAACTCCTAATCTATCCTACTTAAGTTACATAACACCAGTTTTTCTAATATATGTCTTATAGTATATGCATTAATAGTTAACTAGGTTGTAACCCGTGAACTTCACGAGTCTGTTTTTAGTAATTTAATTTAATATTGTTAATAATATAAAGAGAAATAAATCAATTATTTTAGAACTTTAATAATATGAAATGAATATTGTTAATAATTAAAAGACAAATAATTTAATTATTTTAGAATTTTAAGATATGAAATTAATATAAAGATAATGAAATTGATTATTTTAGTACTTTAATAATATGAAATTAATATTGTTAATAATATTAAATAAATATAAATACTTTTAGTTTAAAAATTACATAGCGTTATGTGAAAAATCGTGTTGGATTAAAACTAAAATGCGCTCGCATAAATTAAGATGCATACATTAATATATAAACCAAGTTGGATTAAATTAATCCGACCTATATATTTAATAGTTAAAAGACAAAAAAAATGAAAAAACAATATTAATCTTCTAAATTTATACAATAACACAATTCTGGTTGCTTAAGGTATTTGTTAATATTTGTTAATAATGAATGATGAGAGATTTGTTTATCTATATATATATTTGTTTATCCTGATATATTTTCTAAGTATATGATATTGGTTTTTTCTAAAATAATTTGCACGATTTGATTATTATAAAATTTTGATTATAATATCTACAGGTTTGAAAGATCTGCCCGGTTTCAGTTTTGGAAATTTTGCACGGGAGTTATTATTTGTTATTCAATATGTTTAGCAAATCATTTGTATAATTAATTATTAATTATTAATTAATTGTATAATTGTATAAGTAAATTTAGTTATTGTTTCACATTAGGATTTAGTTTAGTAAATTAATTTCAAACCATAATCTATCCATATGTAAAATCATTAAGTTATTATTTTTTTCAGATTAGGTCAAATTATTATGGGTTCCCCTTTTACCTCAAACTCTAACAACGTGCATAATTCATGGATTCACGGAGCATGTGTACTTTTTAAAGGAAATTAATTGTGCATTGTATCTTTCAGTTATTATTATGATTATGATTCTTTTCAATTTATGATTAGGAAATTTAAACAAAATTAACGTGATTCACGGAATTTACCATGATTCACGGAATTTACCATATTTCATAAAATTGTTATTATTCTTTTCAGTTTAGTTTATTGACCATGATTCACGGATTTTAAAAATTTTGTTTTGGAAATTAATTTCAATCAAATCTTTAGGTTATTATTATTATTATTATTCTTTTCAGTTTAGAAATTTATTGAACATGATTCACGGATTTTATCAAATTTTGTGCATGATTCACGGATATTGACCATGTTTGACGGATTTTAAAATTTTATTGGACAATCAGTTTAGTAATATATTAGTAGGCTTTAAATCGCGCCACGTAAGACGGAACTTGTTTTATGTGATGCCACGTCAGCAACTTGACTTCTACATTAGATAAATATATGATTAGGCACGCATTAACTCTAATGAAGTCTTATCCATTGATAAAGATCTTTTTGTTACCTCAATTATTTCTTATTTGTCTCTTTCTCCTTAATATTTTTCTCTCTTTCTCCACAATTTTCCTTCCCTACATTTTCCATTCATGTTTGATTGATTATTTATTTATTAGACCTCACACCAATTTTTCTCACTCAACGACATAAGTAATTAATTTGAATATATTAAGGCTATGTTTAGTAACTAACATATTGATCAAATTTCAGCATATTGCAGAGATTTAATATATGTGACTTACGAATATGCTATTTAGACCATTTGATAAATAACATATTGAAATCGTATATTGGGGTCCAACATGCTATATTGCTCTTTTGCAATATGCTGCTTCTACTAACATATTGGATTAAGCGATTAGAAAGAAAATATGTTGTCTTCTTTGCCCTCTTAAATAGTATTAACCTTTATTTCTTTTATATATTTAAGAAATAAGTTATTAGTGTACTTATTTGTCATTTTACAAATATGATAAACAATCTGCTAATCTGAAACTGCCAATTACCAAACATATTTAAAATAATTACGCTAAATAAATCTTTTAATCCAACCTGCTAAATTATTCTGCTAGTCAAATCTATTTTTTAAATCTGCTTCTGTCCACATTAATCTCTTGTTTACCAAATAGGGCCTAACACTAAAATATTACTAATTATGTATAATGAACATAATCAATAAATATCAGAATCACTTAAAACAATTTTAATCATCTCAAATAAATTTTAAGATAAAAAGTAAAAATTTCAAAGGATACAATAAAATCTAAATTTATCAACTTTTAATCATCTCAAATAAATTTTAAGATAAAAAGTAAAAATTTCAAAGGATACAATAAAATCTAAATTTATCAACTCTTTTAAACTATAAATGGGATTTAACCCTTCTCTAATTTGGGAGTCTTTTTTCTTCTTCTAAGTGACAACCGGGATAATATTTACATGAATATTATTCTTTTTGGGACAGGTTGTGATTTTATGCCCAGACTTTTTACAAAGAGAAAAATTTCTAATAAATTGCCTTTGTGCATCTTTCTTTCCACCTATTTCTTGCATGAATTTCGGACGTCCTTGAGTTTTCGAAACTGGAGTAAATGAAAGTACTTAATTATTTAACAGTATACACATTCGTACTTAACAATGCGAAAGAAATGAGATAATTTCTTTAATTAAGTAAAAACTAAAATAAGAAAATGTCAAATATACTATACTTTAGGAGTATAAATATAAATATTAAAGATCACAATGATTATTTAGATAAATGAAGTGAAATAATTGTGTGGATGACATTTATTTTAAATGAGTATTGAAAGGTATTTCATAAGTAACAAAATATTTTTTTCCTGAATATTTTCACTTTATTCTTTATAGATGAGATATTGTTTTATAGAGTGACATATTTTTTACGAGGATGGGTGATGATAGGTTTTGAGAGAGTGGGTAAGTGTCTTAAGGGGTAGGGTTAGGCACTAACGTTTAAGATTGTAAGTTGAGTAATATAATAAAATCTTGATAGGTTGAGGTAGTTCAGGGATATAGTTGATGATTTTGACGATCAAGTTGGTTAATTAGTTGGGTTGTCTAATTTCGGTTTAATGAGTATAAATATGTAATTATAAATATAAATAATAAAGAACACAACGACATACGTGAGTCAAGCGGAATAATTGTGTTGGTGAGATGAAATTTAATTGTGTTTAGAAGGTATTTCATAAACAACAAAGTAATGACAAATAAAAGGTGTTCCCGAGTCGGATCGAGTAAGCAGTAAAAAGATCGATATTGTTTTTAATCATAGTATTAGATTATAGTTTATTATAGCCCGTATTCCTTTTGTTTCTCCATATTTTCAACTTATTTTTTACAATAAGATATTGTTTTATCGGGTATTTTTTTTATTTTACATTAGATCTGTCGATTTTTGTTTTTAGGAATGGGGTTAGATAGGTCTCAATAAGAAGGGATGAAGTAAGTGTCTTGGATGTAGGGTTACTCTCCGTCTTTTATGTGTGATTTGAGTTGTACAAAAAAATGTCTATAGGTTATGGTTATTCAGGGATACAATTGATTATGTTGGTCAAGTTCGTTAGTTAGGTGAGAAAGGTACGAAAAATACATGAATGGTATGGAAAAAGGGTACGCGTGTACTAAGGTTATGATTAAAAGAACTGAGTAAGTAAGTAGATAAAATTTATTTCAAAGTTCTAATTTGTGAAAATGCCAGAGGCATAAATGCTGTAAAAATAGGTTAAAAAATATCTAAAGTAATAGGTATATATACTCAATTTTGATTGTTATAGGGTGAAGGTTGATTTTACATTAGACGTGTCTATTTTCTTTACAGGTGGAGGTAAATATGTCTTCAGGGTAGAGATACTTGTCTTAGGGGTAGGGTTACTCTCCGACGTTGAATAATGTGATTTGAGTATTAGTACAAATAAATGTCGGTAGGTTGGGGTTTCCAGAGATACATTTTACAATTGACTTTGATGGTTAAGTTGGTTAGGTGGGTGAGAAATGTACTCGACGGGTAGGATTATTATCCGACGTTTACGAGTGTGATTTAAGAGATAGAAAAATATATTCATATGTAGAGGTTGAGGTTGTTCAAGCATAAGAATATGGTTATGGTTGATTTTGATGGGTTTGGTTGGTTAGTCGGGTGGAAAGAGTTGAATATGGAAAATAGTGGGTAATGTGAGATATTGATTTGAGAAAGAAAATAAATAAATTTTATTTGAAAGTGTATTATATAAAAATAAGAACTAACAAATAATTTAAATATTGGCTTAAAACCTTTAAAGTATCATGTGTATAGACTCAATTTTGTTTCTTTGTTAAAAATAAAACTACACAATCAAATGTTATACTCATCTAATCGAATGCTCACTTGGGTCGGAGCATAAATTTTAATGTTGAATGACTTTATAATGTTTTTTGTGCTATTAAAATTAGAAAATATGAAAATAATAAAGTATTTACGATTTTTCTATTATAACTAGAATATAGTTGATTATAAAAAAAATAAGTTATTTACCATCTTCCTGTTATAATTAGAAAACAAAAATTATTTATCATTTTTCTAATTAAAATTAGAAAATAATTAATTATTTATAATTTTTTCTACCCTTTATTAAATTTAGAAAATTATATTCTTTAATATTTGTATGCTTTCAATTTAATTTTTTTAAACTTTTTTCAACTATTCTAATGAACATGAAGATGAAAAATGGGAAAAGAACTAACTCAATTAGTTTCCCTTAAAATGCAACTCCGTCTTAACATTATAATGGGTCAAAAGACGTCACAAATCTGTTACTTTTCTTTACGCATCATGCTTTCATCTTATCCATATTAACTGACCGTTCTTAAACTTATAATGAATATCTACTCTTAATTATTAAGAAATTTGTGGAGGTAACATGAGAAAATATTTCGGTATATAACTCTATATATAAATTTTTGCCTAAAAGGAATGTCTACGATCAAGACACATTCGGCCAAGTTAATTTAGAGAAACATCATTATTATTTATGGTACAAGAGCAACACTACTATTCAAGTGGATATTATATACTTTCCTACTCAACAATGCGAAAAAAATGAGATTTTTTAATTAAATAAAAAAAGACTAATGTTAAATATATTATACGGAGTACATAAGATAAATCCAAAAAAAATTACGTTTTAAGAATCATATAAACAAACAACATAGACTACACTGATGACGTAGGTGAGTTAAGTCGAATAATTGTGTGGATGAGAAGAAATTTAAGTTGGTATTGCAAGTTATTTATAAACAATAAAATAATGAAAAATGAAAGGTATTTTCGTGACGGATATAATACACTGTAAAAAGATAGTTTTTTAGTCGTAGTTGTATGATAATGGTTTATAATCTGTATTACTTTTCTTTTTTTCTGTATATTTTCAATTTATTCTTTACGGATAAAACCTTATTTTATAAGGTGGGGGGTTGGTTTTTTTTTGGGAGGGGAGGGGGTTGGGGGGATAAGTCCTAAGGAAGGATGTAAGTGTCTTGAGAAATAAGATTTCTCTAACGTTTAAGAGTGTAATTTGAGTAGTACAATCAAATGTCAATAGCCTGCAATTGTTCAGCGATACATTTGATGAATGACCAAGTTGATTAGTTGGGTTGTTAAATTACGATCCAAGGAGTATAAATATAAATAATAAAGAACACAATGATGATATAGGTGGATCGGGTGGAATAATTGTGTCGATGAAATGAAATGTAGATGGGTATTAGACGTTATTTGATAAACAACAGAGCAATGAAAACTTAGAAAAATTGACCCCCATACATATTTTCAACTTTTTTTTACAAATTGGCATTGTCTTATAAGGTGTGAGTTGATTTTACATTTAATGTGTAATTTTATTTAGAGATGGGCATACATAGGTCTTGAGGGTTGAAGTGTCTTAGGGGTAGAGTTACTCTCTGACTTTTAATAGTGTGTTTGAGTAATGCAATCAAATGTCGATAAGCTAGAATTGTTCAGGCATACAGTTAGTTGGTTTAAGTTGGTTAGTTGGTCAGAAGATATGACGAATGCCTAAATGGTGTGGAAAAGGGTAGTAAGACAATTATTAGAAAAATTGATAAAGAAATTATAAGAATTTCATTTAAGATTGTATAATGTGGAAAAGCAAGAGGCACATATGCTCCAAAAATAGGTTAAAAACCTCTTAAATATCATGTTTATATACTCAATTAAGACTATCTTATATGATAGGGGTTGATTTTACAATGGATGTGTCTATTTGTTTTGGAGGTAGAGTTATATAGGTCTTCAAATAGGAGGTAAGTGTTTTTAGGGTAGAGTTACTTTTCGACATTTAAGAGAGTGATTTGAGTAGTACAAGTAAATATAAGTACGATGAGGTTGTTCAGTGTCGTATACGGTCGATTCTGATGGTCAAGTTGGTTAGTTGGGTGAAAAGGTTACGATGAATGCCTGAATGGTGTGGAAAATGTGGGGTATATAGTAAGAAAACCGAGGAAGTAGATAAATTTTATCTCAAAGTTGTATTATGTGTAAATGACATAGGCATATATGCAATAAAAATAGGTTAAAAATCTCTAAAACATCAAATTTGTAAACTCAATTTTGTTTTTCGTTATGAAACACAAAATACCTAATCAAATGTTAATAAATGTCATGTCAATAAATCATTATTAACTTTTAATTAGACTATTTTTTTGTCTTGATGATCGATTAGAAAAAACATCAAGATTTAAATAAATTTTACACCCAACTTCAATGTAACATCTTGGGGTGTTGCATCCTCCATTCATTCATTACCACTTCTCTCCTACCTCATTTCTTAACTAAACAAAAAGCATGTCTTTGTTTTTCCCATCAAGCACTTCTCATTCAAACAAGCTCGGTTTTAAAGGTAAAAGTTAAGTTTCTGATAGATCGATTCACTTTTCAAAGGGAGAGCTAACTTTTAGAGATAAGTCTGGATGTAGTGCTTCGTGAATGAGAGGTGACTTGAATATTTTAGGTGTGTATTGGAAGCTAGAAGAAGGGTGTCGATGATGAATTGGATGGTGGTTTGAGGTAGGAATAAAGATGATTTCATCGCATTTGGTGGTTAATTTCATAATAGGTTAGTAGACGTGACTTTGGATTGATTACCGTTTCATATGTTGTTCAAAGGGTAAGAGTAACGGTTTAAAGGGTTCTTTCGTGTGGTACTGAATTTGATTGCGGCGGGTTGGATAATTAGATGTATATGTGATTTAATACGATAGACCCATAATAGGTGTATGGATGATGGTAGCATTAATGACATAAATGAATATAAACGAGCTAATTTTTTTAACAAATTATCACATTTATAGAACGAATTAATACTATTTTTACATTAAGAATAAAGTATTACGAGCTATTTTTTATTAACAAAATATACTAGTATACACAAATTCTTGTTTCAGACCGTCACTTTTGGTCCGAAATAATAAGACGGGATTTTGTAACCATTTTACCGTCAAATATAACCACGATAGTATGGTCAATGTTACAGCTTATGATAAGCTGTTTATAAATAATGGTTACATTTAATTGTAAAATGATTACAAAATCTCGTCTTATTATTTCAGACCAAAATTGTTTTGAAGCAAGACCACTCACTGACTAGTACATTACTATAAAAAAGAGTTTTTTTGTTTTTATACGAGTATTAAAGTCATAATCAACATGTATAAGTGTCTAACGTACCAAACACCTCCCTCTCGAATTTGTGAATCGTGGCCGACCCGAAAAAACAAGATCGAATTGCTCTTTGATTTAGCCTCCCCACTACATCTAATCAGATCAAGATTTTAGATCTATCATCTATAACAATTAACAAACTTCTTGTTGTTTATGTCATCCTTACAAGTATTCTATTTTTTTTCTTTTGTAAATCCGCTTTAGACCAATTTTTTTCTTCTCAATTTCAAATTCTTAAAATTGTCTGTGGAGGAATGGGTTAACAATATTTGTGCTAAATAAAGCAAATCAGGTGGTGGACTGGTATCGTAGAAAGGGAAATTAGTACTCCTTATATACTTATGTCTTATACTACTACTATCATCCTATCAAAATTCAAAACACCATTAGAAAACAGAGATTAATAAAAAGATCCATGTTCATCTACTATATCAGATACCTGAAAACTTAACTATAATATTGATGATCATTAAACCATATCTAGTACTACTCCGTATACAATACAAAGTACCTCGAACATACGACCCGGCTTCCTTGAATAGAAAAGGAGCTATGAGAAAACTAGTAACTTAAACCCTTAATTAGGAGAATACTACTAACCACAGAAATCAATTGAAGACACAGAATCTAAACTCCATTGACAATATGAACGACTAATGGTCTTTGGCACAATTTTCATTTTTAAAGAATAACTTAGATTCACTAGAATCATAGACAATCCTATGATTCACCTGTTGATATGCGCCAATGACACTAGAGAATTCATAAGGTTCCATCATCAGACAAAAGAAGCGATGGTGGTGGGCATCTTTACCCACATAGAATGCTTGACGAGGGAGTATCACATACGTAGCATCTTGGAGTACAAATTCGAGCCTAGGTAAATGTTTATACCCGTAACCCTTCGGCATATCGTAACATAGTGGAGGCATTCTAGTGTCATTCCGGGCTTTCCTGTGAAATCCCAGCTCGGCAGAAAAGATCGCCATAAGTTGTCTTTCCAGCGCGTCGTAAACCGGTTGAACTAATATGGATATTGAGCTGCCAGAGTCTATGATAACACCTCCATATTTACCAACGTCAAAATATGAAGGGTCGATATGGAGTGGATGACCATTGACGATGATGTCAAACATTTTAACATAATAACTGTCGTCACCCGGAATCGCCAATAGTGGCGTCACTGAGAAACCCGACCTTGACGGTATATCTTTGCCAAAGGTAAGGTAGGTAGTGGGTCCCCCACCTTTGGTTAAAATCGGGAAGCAGTAGGAAAAATTGACTCCTTTGGCTGATTCGGTGGTGTCAATCTGGAAGTGGAAAGACTCCTTGGCTCTACTTAGCCCCATTATCCCGGTCATGATTCCGGGCTTAGTTATCTCATTAAAATCGGTTTGCTTGAAACCGCAACCAAATTCCATCTTTACTCCTTCCAACGACTTTTTCACATTTGTCTCCAATATAAAATGCTCATGAGCCAGTTCAAACTCTGTTTTCTCACCACTCTCGTACCCCATTTGCCCGATGCATCTTCTACGCCTTGACATTGTCATTCTGGAATTTTGTGAACTGCAGTTTGTTGATGGGGAATAGGTGTGAGATTTGGAATTAGGAAAAGGAGGTTGGAGTTGTGGGAAACAAAGGTTTCCGGGCTTTTGACAAGCTTCACATTGAAGCCAAGTAAGCGAGGAACCAGTGTCGATCGCTAAGAAATAACTCCTAAAACTTGGAGTACCGTCAAAAGTACCAAGGCCAATCTTGGCATAATATAATAAGCTAAATACGTCAACATTACCAAGAACTGGTGTGCGAACGTATTTGGAAGATTTTGAGGGTGTTTGGGAGACAAGCTCCGTAGGAAGAAGAAGTAGAGTGAAGAAAATGAAAAGAAGGCGAAGCATTTTTTTTGTTTTTGCAGAGGAGGAAGCGACTTCAGATTGTTGAGAATGGTTGAAAGTGTTGAGTAGTACACTAGTACTCCTGCTTTTATAGCGCGGCTCTTTCACCCTATGAACAACTCACAACTCACAAGCATAAAAATAACAATAAGGGTTGAGTTAAGACGGGTCTATTTGCTTTATCTATGCAAATGGACCATTGTTTGACTCGTCTTAAGCTTAAGACAGATACTTTTGTCTTAAATGAGAATTTGTGTAGAAATAAATGAGTATTACTCCAACCTAGGGAGTATTGATTTTCACTAATTCTTATTTAACACGGATACTATCGGTCTTAAGTTTATGACGGGTTAAATATCTATCACTTTCATATATAAGACAAAAATAAAATATTTTTGAATATTACCAAAAAGACTTATCTTATATATGCAAGTGGGTGTATTTGACCCGTTTTAGTCTTAAAACGGTTATATCCGTCTTAACAGAGACTTATTCATTAATTTTAATGATATTGTTAATTGAGAAGATGTAGGGCAACACCGTGTGTTACCGAGTTCGATAACACCTTAATAAAAATAGAAAATAAAAAATTAGTTTTCATTTTGTTCAAATATTATAGCGATTTACATTTTACAATCTATTATAATTAAAATATAAAATATAAAATATATTAATTCAAACTAAAGTATGCCTAACTTAACACAAATTCTTATTTGCAACGGCACTATCCGTCGCAAGCTTGTGACGGATACCGTTTCCTCTCACAAAATACCCAATTTTTCTCTCTCTCCAACACTATTCATGTGGTCCCCTTTCTCCACTAACTCATTTTCTACCCATTTTATCTCACAAAATATCCGTCACAAATAACGACCCGTCGCAAGCAAGACTTACTACTAACTTAATCATACTCCCTCCATTCAACTCCACTTAATACATTTGTTTTTTCACGTTTGTCAACGCACAATTTACGTGTTTAATATTCTTTAACTACGTATTTGTAAAAATTATAGAAGTTATATAATTTCAATTTAATCATAAAGACGAATTAAACAAGACCTCACATGACTATATTTTTTCTTATGTATTGGGAGAAAATTGAAGTTAAAAGTTAACATGTGAATAGTGTACAAAAACAAATTTATCAATTGGAAAAAAATGGAGGGGGTACATGATAATTTATCTTCATCCAATCAAAACAACCATTTGTTTATCTTTATCAAAACATTCATACGATTATCTTCATCAAATCATAACAAACACGTCTTCATCTTCACCAAATCATACATCCATACGTCTTCCCAATTTAACAAAAAAACAAAAAAGATAGAATTCAATTCGGAATTACGTTTTTACATACGAAATTTACTCTTTTGCATACACTTTTTCATAAAATTCTCATATGATACCTTTTTCCACCTTTTACTGAGCATAATCAAATTAACTCTCTTATATACATTTCCCTAATATTGAATCAAATTATTCAGAAAACTTGATCAATGTATTCTAAATCGCAAATTAAGGAAGTAGTTTTGTTTCTTTAGCAATTATTAATCGTTTTATTGAAATGGTTAGGTTTACTAAAATTAATATGTCTGGCCATTATAATTAATTAGGGTTTGTAAGTGCTGGAAAGTACGGTGGTTGACGGTTGTTCTAGGTATGCGCGGTGGTTAGGGGTCGGCACGATTACGATGATCCGATGAGGGTGATTGTTATGAGGTGGTTGGTTGGTGTCTTAAATGGGAATTTGTGTAGAAATAAATGAGATACGGAGTATTAATTTTCACTAGTTCTTATTTTTTTTTTTAGGTTAACACTAATTCTTATTTAACACGGATAGAGTAGATTAAATTGACTTTGAGTGACTTGCTCAGTTCAATCACTCGGTTGATTTTCACCATTTTTGTTAATTTTCTAAATCAGATATAATTACATTTTAACACAAATACATATGACCTCATATTTATTTATATATTATCCTCTTAAAAATTAGTCAAACTCAATTACACATAAATAATGGTAACATTTGTTTTTACAAAAGAATGTAACATTAACATGGTGACATCTGACATGTGTGTATTAAAAATGTTAACACCTTAATTGAAAAATATACCTATTATACAAGATATATCTCAAATTTTCTTAAAATGAAAACATATATTGGAAAAATGGTGACATTAGAAATTTGTGTATAAATGTTATCACCTTAGTTAGAAAATGTAACTAATATTTATTCGATTAGAATGAATTTTAAAATAAAAATATAGATGAGTTAAGATGGTTACATCTTAATTTATTTAGTGATTTTCTCATTCTAGTAAAAAACTATCACTATTTCACAATGTATTTTATTTACTTCTTCCATTCCAATCAATTCTATACGTTTCATTTTTTGGCTACTATTCATAAGTTGAGTGAATTTTCGACACAACTTCTAATATATAACATAAAAGATAGTCATGTGAGATCTTATATTGTCTTACCGAGGACATTGTTAATATCAAAATTTTATAAATTTAATCGATGTGTAATTAAAAATATTAACAAAAGAAAACGAGTATTGACAAACGTGAATAAAGTAAATGTATAGAATTGATTGGAATGGAGGAAGTATAACATATGAGTATATTAATGTTTAAGACAAATTTTATAGACTTGTCAAAAAAGTTTAGTGTATGTGAAGGATGATGCACACGTACAAAAAAAACTAATGATACGGTAGTGTTTTTCATGCACTTGTCATTTAATGTTAGTGTACCACAAGTCCACAACTCCACAATGATGATGACACAATAAAATAATCACCAAAGACCAAAGGGTAGTCATAAGTCATAACATACTCTACATGCGATAAAGAAATCACCAATTTGTGCACACCTACCCAAAATACGACTCATTTATTTCTGAAATTGTACTATTCAATCCGTCTTTTAGTGAAGTAAAAGATAGGATGTCCATATCAATTGTATCTCCAAACAAAAGGCCTAAATTGACCATGAGTTAGGATACTCTACATTTACATATTAAGCAAATGCAAAGTTGTACATAAAATGAGGGTACGGACTAAGGACGCATGGCATTCGTTGGTGTTTGCTATTTGGTCACAAGGTCATATGCGTGTATATGGAGAGGTGTAGGGGTGTACCTAGAGATGACAATGGATCTCGGATTCTATCTAGATCTACGAGACCCTATACCCAAGGGTAGACTATGGATCCCATTATTTTAGATCATTAAGATCCGGATCAGACCCATATCGTTATACGATTACGAGGGTCGAATCTGGATCTTGGACCCTCTTTTAATTTCTATAAGGGTAGTTTTTGAATAGATTCGACCCTTCAAAGGTAGATCATGGAAACAAGAAATGAAGTATTAGTGTTTATTTTGTTTGAACAATTTGTTTTATTATGAATTGTTGGAATTATAATTATTTTGTGGTTTTAAACCTTATTTGTAAGTTGCTATAAGACTTTTTAACACTTTGTACACTCTTTTTATTTCTTTTAGACTATGATTTATAAACCAGTGAAGCTAAGAGAGGGTAATTCGACTAAAACATCGTCTCTAATTGACATGTAAAAGTGAAATAGTGTATAATAGTGACTTGGTGCGGTTTCATTTGAATGTATCATTGAAGATTGACAGATATGGGTTTTACCCAGATCCTACCCAGATCCTTAGGATGTGGATATGGATCTACAAATTTCGGACCCTAATAATAAGGGTAGGATCTGGATATACCATGCATTTTAAAATGGATCTGAATATGGATCCTATAGGATCCTGTCCAGATCCTACCCATTGCCATCTCTAGATGTACCCGTATTTCCTTTTGTTAAAAAATAAGTATAATTTTGTGTAAGTAATAGACATATTAATTATGTTGGTCTAGTGATTGGGTGTAAATTTTTCTTGTCTTAGGTCAAGCGTTCAATATTTCTAGAAAACATTTTTTGTTCAATGTTTTTTTACTATTTGTTTTATTTATATCTTTTCCAATCACACAATAAATTATTTTGTTAGAACCAAATTTTTATTATATAAACATAACTCCACAATTTTCGTAATTTCGTTAATTTTTCGCACCCCCGTCCAGTAAATCCTAGAATTGCCTCTCCACAAGGTTTACACTTTTGTCAAACACGACTTTTTTAACATAAAGTAAATGTATACACCGTCTTTTAATTAAGAAAAATAACAAATTTTATTTTATTTTTGGGGTTTGTCGTATATTAATAGATAACTAGTTTTTAACCCGTGCAAAATTACACGGGTATAGATTTAAGAATATCGATATAATGATTAATATTTAAAAATATTAAACCAAAATACATGTATATTTTATACTTTATTTTTTTCTTAATAACAAAATTTTTAGATCTGCTCATTTTAGTGGATAATCTCAATATTTATAACGAATTTCTTTAGATTAATATTTTAACGTATGTTCATCTACTTAACGGAGTTTTATAGTTCATTTATTTTGTTAACTTTTTTTAGATCTCATTTTAAAAATTGAAAATTAAAATAATACTGTTAAATACATTTTTTGCTAAAAAATATTTCTTATTCAAAAAAGTTACTCAAATTTAGTAATATCACAAAAAAATGCTATTATGATTGTCAAAATGTTAGAGTTAAAAATTTATAAAATAATAGTCCCTCATATTTCATATTTTCTTCCTTATTTCCTAAAACGAATTACTCAGGTTTTCTTCTACATTCCTATTTGGGAAACTTTTATTCTTATTTTATTAATTTTTCTCTCCTATTATCAAACCTCATCCAACTTTTACTCCTATTTTATTCTTTTTTTTAATGTTTGTGGCCCACAATTTCTATTATAATTCCTAATTATTCATCCCTCTCCCATATCACCAAAGTCCGGCCAATTTTTGAATAGGAGGGAGTATATATATAATAACGTTATTTGTTTTTCCATTTTTCTACCATTGATATATTCATTGTCTAATAATGTTTTTTGTTCATTTTTTAGTTTTTTTTTATTATTGATTAGACTATGTGAACTATTAGGAAAATTCTGCATTTTCATATTATATTATTTATGCAACATTTGATGAAGTTCTATTAACAAATTTGGTTTTTTCTAAATTAATTTCATAATTTTTATAGTGGGTCCTACATTTATTTAAAAATAAAAAATAAAAGAAAATAGATATGATGACATGGACACACGAAATTGCACGAAATGTTCTTGTATTAATATAGATAAAAGTGGGTATATATAAAACGGTTATACTGTATTATATTAAATATTTTAATTTTGCAAAATCAAGTCATATAATATTTTGGACCAATATTTTAGTCTTTTTTTAAATTTCGATCTATTACCCACTAAATTGTTAATTGTTAATTATTGTTGTTTATAGTAAATTATGTATTATTTATTAGGAATAAATTATTATGTAATAGTTCCGGACAGACGATATTCAAAATTATTATCAAGTCATATAATATTTTGGAGCAACATTTTAGTCCTTTTTTAAATTTCGAACTATTACCTAATAAAGTGTTAATTATTGTTGTTTATAGTCAATTATGTATTATTTATTGGGTATAAATTATTATGTAATAGTTCTGGACATGCGATATTCGAAATTATTATATTTTGTTATATAATATTTAATTTCATGTTCTACACATTGATAGTTTACACATACATTAATGTTTATGATTATTACGTAAGAGTTTTGATATAAAATCGCAAACATTAATTTGTACTTCAACAATTGAGTTTTAGTTATTTCGCATTAAAATCATCATACAACATTGCGGGTCCTACTAGAAAAATTTTAAAAAAAATAATTGTGTTGATGACGTGGCTCAATCAGGGCCTCCTAAATGTTTCTGCAATTATATAGATAAGATATTTTAATTTTGTGAAATTCAAGTCATATAATATTTTGGACCAAAATTTTAGTCTTTTTTTAAATTTCGAACTATTATCCAATAAATTGTTAATTATTGTTGTTTATAGTAAATTATATATTATTTATTGGGTATAAATTATTATCTAATAGTTTCGGACATACGATATTCGAAATTATTATCAAGTCATATAATATTTTGGACCAACATTTTAGTCTTTTTTAAAATTTCGAACTATTACCCAATAAATTGTTAATTATTGTTGTTTATTGTAAATTATGTATTATTTATTGGGTATAAACTATTATGTAATAGTTCCGGACAGACGATATTTGAAATTATTATATTTTGTTATATAATATTTAATTTCATGTTATACACATTGATAGTTTACACAGAAATTAATGTTTACGATTATTACGTAAGACTTTTGATATTATAAGTTCGTAAACATTAATTTGTACGTAAACAATTGAATTTCAGGTAGTTATTTCGCATTAAAATCATCATAAAACATTGCGGGTTCCATCAGAGGATTTTTTTTTATGATGACGTGGTTCTACCAGAGCGAGCCTCCTAAATATTCTTGCAACTATATAAATAAGATGAAATAAATAAGATAAAGCATTATTTACGCAAACAAAATTCTCATTTGTAACGTTGATCGCTTTGTTATATACCTTTCTTTGGCAAATGCGTGATTGCATAAACCAGTATTTTGTGTTAATTTTAAGTATGAATGTATATATGGAACTATGGAAATGAGTTACTTGTCACCTTCAACACTAATTAATTTCTCCGATAATTTAAATGCGAGACAACTTCCCAATTCCCATTTACTTAATCTATACATATAGTAATTAAAGCTCTGCCAAATTAGGGATGCTGGTTAGATGATTTAATGGCCAACATCAATCCTAGTTATGATTATATGAAATTCATTCACCAAAAATCTTTTTTTTTTTTTTTTTTGAAGATTCATTCACCAACAATCTGATCACTTGCTATTAATGTGTCTATTTAATTGGCAATGCAACTCCGTGAATTCTTTTGGTACGTAATGTTTGTAGGAAATATAATTTGTATTGTATTATTGATAAATTACAAGTGTATGAGAGGTAGCCTTATATAGGTTACATAAGATAACAAAAGATAAGATAAACTATATAATTAACAAATAATAATAATACTATTAGATATAAATTAGAAGAGTTGGACGTGGAGTCCTAGTTTGGTGGAGTAGTTGGACAGGAAGTCTGAGTAGGAGTAGCTGGACAAGGAGTCGGAGTAGGCGAAGGATTCCGAGCATCCGTAGGATTCCTAACATCCCCCCGCAAGATGGACGGCCGACAGGAAAGACCAATCTTGGACATCAACATAGTAAACCGTGGTCGAGGGAGCGGCTTGGTGAGTATAGGGTGAGTCATTATTGAGGGTTTGGGTGGGCATACGGTTGATGAGATAGACGGCAGTTTGAAAAGCATATGGCCAATACGCGAGAGGCATAGAGGCATGGGAGAGGAGAGCAAGACCGGTGTCCACTATGTGCCGATGTCGTCGTTCCGCAAGTCCATTATGTTCAGGGGTGTGAGGGGGAGAGGTGAGGTGTTGGATACCGAACTTAGCAAAGTCAGGTTTTATTTTTTCAAATTCACCACCATTATCAGAGTAGAACGTTTTTATTGATGTAGAGAATTGTTTTTCGACAAGAGTTTTAAAAGCCAGAAACGTAGAATGTGTATCGGACTTCTTTTTAAGAGGAAATAACCAAGTGAATTTGGTGTAATGATCAACAAAGATGACATAATATTTGAAAAGAGTAATGGAGGGAATGGGGGATGACCAAACGTCACTAAAAATTATTTCAAGGGGTTTGTGAGATTGTAACGAGGACACATTAAACGAAAGTTTATGACTTTTATAAATCTGGCAAGCATTACAAGATTCATCTAAACCAGTAACCTGAAGATTCATATGAGAGCAAATAGTTTTAAAAACAGAAAGATGAGGGTGGCCGAATCTATGGTGGAGATCGGTTTTATTCAGAGAGGTAGTGTGGACTTGTGGAGACGACGACGCGGGCCAATAGTAAACTCCGTCCTTTGCTGCTCCGGTGAAGAGGATGGTACCTGTTTTAGGGTCCTTGACAACAAAAGAGGTAGAGTTAAAAACAATGGAAACGTTGTTGTCGGTGCAAAATTTAGAGACAGAAATAATATTTTTGTGCATTAGAGGGACATGGAAAATATTTTGTAATTGAAATTGAGAGGATAAGAGGGTAGAACCAGTATTGTGAATAGGGAGACCAGAACCATCACCGATAACTATCTCATCCGTGCCGTCGTAGGGGTAGTGAAGGGCGAGGTTTTCTAGGTCAGCAGTGACGTGATGAGAGGCACCACTGTCTAGAAGCCAAGGGGAGGGGGTGGATTCGGTAAGAGTCGTTGGGTTAGCTTGAGGGGCGGAAGTGGTGGTGGAGCGAACATAACGAGGGACTTGGATAGTAGGATGGAGTTTTTGGAAGGTTTTGCAATAGTAGAGGGTGTGTCCTTGGTGGGAACACCATTGACACTTACCTTTGAAAGGAGAGGTGGAGGTGTGGGAGGAGGTAGAAGAGGTGGCATGGTTAGGGCGTGGGGTGGCGGCGGTGTTGCGGGAAAACGTGGCGTGAGCCACGGCTGGGAAAGTGGTGGCGGGTGGTGGGGTGGTATGGGATAGGGTGAGTTCGCGGTTTAATAATTTTTCAAGGAGGGCGGGGAAGGTGATGGGGAGATCACGGGCATTGACTGCATCGATAACAGGTTGATACGTATCATCGAGGCCATCAATGACTTGGTCAGTAATGTCTTCATCGGAGAGGATGGTGCCAAGAAGGGCTAATTCATCAACAGTAGTTTTAATTTTGGTCATGTAGTCGGTGATGGAGGAGGAGCCTTTGGTAATGTTTTTGAGTTTGTGGCGTAATTGTTTGATGTGACCACGAGATGGGAGAGCATAGGAGGACTCAAGAGCGACCCATGCTTCATGTGTTGTAGTGGTGCGGTTGAGGAGGGGGCTTAAGGCAGAGGTGAGGGTACTTGCTAGAGCACTGAATAATAATTTGTCTTGCCGAAACCAGGTTTGATAAGCCGGATTTGGGGATGTGGATTTTTCTGCGTTGGTAGTAGTTTTTGAGGGGGGTGCAGTACCGTCGATATAGGCTAGAAGACCATATCCAAGGAAGAGGGATTCGATTTGAAGACGCCATTGGCGATAGTTGGATCCATCAAATTTGGCGACGGAGTGCACATTAAGGAGTATAAGTGGTTTGAGGGGTTCGTCTGAATTAGGAATAGTTGCAGACGACATTGTTGGATTGTGTTTGTTGGAATAGTTTTAGATGGAGATGGTCAAGGAAGGTAACCTTTCTCCTGATACCATGTAGGAAATATAATTTGTATTGTATTATTGATAAATTACAAGTGTATGAGAGGTAGCCTTATATAGGTTACATAAGATAACAAAAGATAAGATAAACTATATAATTAACAAATAATAATAATACTATTAGATATAAATTAGAAGAGTTGGACGTGGAGTCCTAGTTTGGTGGAGTAGTTGGACAGGAAGTCTGAGTAGGAGTAGCTGGACAAGGAGTCGGAGTAGGCGAAGGATTCCGAGCATCCGTAGGATTCCTAACAATGTTATCCCATGAGTTGATAGTTTCATCTAGGAGATGACAACGGGTAGGATTTGGACAGGGCCGTTTCTGAGATTTTGGTGGTCTTGTGCGAAGTTTAAAATAAGGTTCTCCTTTACAGTTTTTTCATTTGAATGTAAAATTATTATTAAAACGGTATTTTGTATTATAAACAATAGTAAATCATTGAAAGTTAAAATTTAAAATTAAACTACCCAAAACAAATCAATATATATCTGCTTGTGATACGAGAGAAAAATAAAGGATCCGATAAATTTACGGTTTTTCTAACGTGTGCCCTTATAACAGACATTAATAATCTAAATGCGGAAAGATTTACAACATATTTTCATTTGATTCTTTGATAGAAACCCATTTGTACCATAATTAATGTTCTTCTCATTAATTATATATCCAATTATTAATGTTCTTCTCATTAATTATTGGGCTCTAGTAATAAGTGCAGATCAATTTCGATTGTTAATTTTCGAAAAGGCTAGACTTACACCAGGTGTATGAGGCCTCTCATACACCACCAACCAACAGACGCCACTTGTCCAACTTGTTGAATCTTGCTAAAATGACTAATTCCTTTGATTCCCTCGGTAATCAACATCTTCTAATTGGTTTTTTTGGAAATTAACACCTAACCTAGTTATATTATTTCCTCTCTCCTATTTTTTTTATTCAACTCTAATTTGTTTATAAATACTTGTATTTCTTATTTATTCTGTATACGGTATATTTATACGTATTCTGTATTTATACGTATTCTGTATTTATACGTATTATGTATTTGTACGTTGTATTTATAGTATTAATTACTCTTTTTCTTTTTTCTTTATATGCTATTTAATTACTCTTTTTCCTTTTTATTTGTAATTGCAACTTATTGTTTTTATACTTTTCATTTGTAGTGTGTTATTATTTTTTTTATACTTTTCATTTGTAGTGTGTTATTATTTTTTGTTATTTTGGTTAGTAAATTTCATTTACATTATTATTTATATTTATATTTTCTTGTTTAACATATTTTTGCATGTGTTTACGTTTGTATAATTTTTTTTTTTTTATCAATATTTTTTTGTGCATGTGTTTACTTTTATATAATTATTTATTTATGATTAATATTTTTTTTGTATAATTTGTTTAACATTTATATTTGTATAGAAAATATTTAATTTTTGTTGACTTAATAAATAATTTGTTTAGTTTATAATTTTCAATATCTTCAGTTAATTACGTAATCCTGTAATTTTTTTTAACCTCAAATTTTTTTATATAAGATAAATATTCGATAAGATCTTAATATTTTACATAATTCATTTTTGTTTTTGTTGGCTTAAATTAAAAATATTGTTCTAGTTATGCTTAAATGCAATTAAAAAAAAACGAAGAGTCATTAGGGTTTTGTTTGCTTGGTTTAGGCGGGAAATGCTACCATTAGTGGGTAATTTTGGAGGGAAACAATGTAGTATAAGTAAGATCATTCCCTCCATAATTTAAATCATCCAAATTACAACTTAATTACTAGCTAAATCACATATTACCTACTAAATCACATCCTCACTACCCTAAGTCGAAGAAGAGAAAATGTCGGAAGAGAGGAAAGCACATGTTAGAGACATTGTCACAACTAGATTGTTCATGAGAGAGTTAATAAAACAAGTTGGCCCTAATGACGTCCAAAGTGCTATAACCCGTGTAACCCCCGGTTACCACGGAAATGAGTTCCTCGTTGATTTATATGAGGAGGAATTTAACAGGCTCAATTGGGGAAAATTTGAGCTTGACAGAATGTATTGGAAGAGAGTTGGCGAAGAAGTAGAGATGTTAGCTACCCCTAAAGTCGACGACTGCATCGTGAGGGTGGAGGGGGAAGACGACAATGTCGAGGTGGTTGAGGTTGTAGCAACCACTCCGAAACCTACAAGGGCCACGGATGTTGCTAAGGGGAAATCTCATTTTGTTGCTACCCCTGACCTACCCCAACCAAAAATATCAAAGAAGAGGTTGGGGAGAACTCATCCAAGAAGGGTCAATCCTAAGAAGCTTAGATTTGATTCTTGTGTTGGTTGTAGTTATCATGTTTAATTGTTAGATTTGTTTTTTTTTAGGGTTATTATCTTTGTATCCGTTTTTAATATTAATGAAATTTAATTTCCTTATTTCATATTTTCATTTGCGTTATTTTTATTGCATTTATAAATTAAAGCTACAATTAGAAAGTAAAATTAAAAATTCATATTGTCATTCTGAATAAAATTAAACGAAAAAAGCAAAATGGTGACCTTCAACATTCTCAATTAAATTATTTAATTTTAAAAAGAAAATCATATTGTCATTCTCCATAAAATTGAATGATTCTTTGTCTTCCCCATGCAACTAAACTAATTAATGATTTAATTCAATTAATTGATATCATTAACATTTTAAAATAATGGAATATTAAAAAATAAAGATCATTTTATGTTAATGTAAAATTGTATATATTCTTAATCAATTTTCGCGTAAATAAGAAAATTACGTAACTTGTAGAAAAAACTAAATTAAACTACGTGTTTTTATTGGCATATTAGATTAAACGAAAAAAAAACGAAATGCTTACCTTCAACAATCTGAATAAAATTATACTATATTGTAAAAAGAAAATAATGAAAGGTGGGTTAACTTTTGTCATTCTCCATAAAATAGAATGATTGTTAGTCTTCCCCATGCAACTAAACAAATTAAATGATTTAAAAAAAATTAATTGCTAACAAAAACGTTTTAAAATAACGTAATGTAAAAAAATAAAGATAATTTTATGTTAATGTAAAATTGTTTTACCCAATTTTCACGTAAATAAGATAATTATGTAACTTGTAAAATAAACTAAATTAAACTTCGTCTTTTTATTGGCATATTAAAATAAAACGAAAAAAAAACGAAATGGTTACCTTCAACAATCTGAATAAAAATATAATTGTAAAAAGAAAATAATAAAAGGTTGGTTAACTTTTGTCATTCTCCATAAAATTGAATGATTGTTTGTCTTCCCCGTAGAAGTTGACTAATTAAATGATTTTAAAAAAAATAATTGCCAACAAAAACGTAATTGAAAACGTAATTTAAAAAAATTGTCAACAAAAACGTAATTTAAAAAAATAACGATAATTTAAAACGTTTTTTAAAACGTAATTTTAAAAAATTGCCAACAAAAACGTAATTTAAAAAAATAACGATAATGTAAAACGTAATTTAAAAAAATTGCCAACAAATAACGTAATTTAAATAAATAACGATAATTTTATGTTAATGTAAAAGTGTCTTAACCAATTTTCACGTAGATAAAAAATTAACGTAACTTGTAGAATAAAACTAAATTAAACTACGTCCATGTTCCCGATCAATAACAAGTGTGGCATATTTATAACATTTCTATAATTAGACCTACGTACGTGCATGTTCCCGATCAATAACAAGTGTGTCATTTATAACATTTCTATAATTAGACCTACGTACGTCCATGTTCCCGATCAATAACAAGTACGAAGTATGTTGTATATAACATCTCCATAATTAGACCTAAGTCCATGTTCCCGATCAATAAGAAGTCTATCGTATAGTATAACATTTCTATAATTAGACTACGTCCATGTTCCCGATTAAGAACAAGTCTGTCGTATAGTATAACATTTCCATAATTAGACCTAAGTCCATGTTCCCGATCAAGAACAAGTGTGTTGTATATAACATTTCCATAATTAGACCTAAGTCCATGTTCCCGATCAAGAACAAGTGTGTTCTATATAACATTTCCATAATTAGATCTAAGTCCATGTTCCCGATCAAGAACAAGTGTGTTGTATATAACATTTCCATAATTAGACCTAAGTCCATGTTCCCGATCAAGAACAAGTGTGTTGTATATAACATTTCTATAATTAGACTACGTCTATGTTCCCGATCAAGAACAAGTGTGTTCTATATAACATTTCCATAATTAGACCTAAGTCCAAGTTCCCGATCAATAAGAAGTATGTCGTATATTATAACATTTCTATAATTAGACTACGTCTATGTTCCCGATCAAGAACAAGTGTGTTCTATATAACATTTCCATAATTAGACCTAAGTCCATGTTCTCGATCAATAAGAAGTATGTCGTATAGTATAACATTTCTATAATTAGACTACGTCTATGTTCCCGATCAAGAACAAGTATGTCGTATAGTATAGCATTTCCATAATTAGACCTAAGTCCAAGTTCCCGATCAAGAACAAGTCTGTCGTATAGTATAACATTTCCATAATTAGACCTAAGCCCAAGTTCCCGATCAATAAGAAGTATGTCGTATAGTATAACATTTCTATAATTAGACTACGTCTATGTTCCCGATCAAGAACAAGTATGTCGTATAGTATAGCATTTCCATAATTATACCTAAGTCCAATTTCCCGATCAAGAACAAGTCTGTCGTATAGTATAACATTTCCATAATTAGACCTAAGTCCAAGTTCCCGATCAAGAACAAGTTTGTCGTATAGTATAACATTTCCATAATTAGACCTAAGTCCAAGTTCCCGATCAATAAGAAGTCTGTCGTATAGTATAACATTTCTATAATTAGACTACGTCTATGTTCCGGATCAAGGACAAGTCTGTCGTATAGTATAACATTTCTATAATTAGACCACGTCCATGTTCCCGATCAAGAACAATTCTGTCGTATATAACATTTCTATAATTAGACGATAGAACTAACATTTCAATTTTAAAATACGTCGAACTTTAATTTTAAAATAGATGTACTAACATTTTAATTTTAAAATAGATATCCTTACATTTTAATTTTAAAATACGTAGAACTAACATTTTAATTTTAAAATACGTAGAACTAACATTTTAATTTTAAAATACGTACAACTAACATTTTAAAATAGATCAAGAACATTTTAATCTTAACCGTTCATTTGAAAACAAACCTTATTTTCTAGATACATCCAACGGTTAAGGGGAGTGTATTGTCATTGTCATATCAATACGTAAGCCTTCACACGCCACCCACCCTAACATATCAAATCCGAAAAACATATATACCTAGGTCGGCTGCTTTCTTTCACTTATCTTCCAAAGTCAGAAAATACCCACTTTCTCTTTCTCTCATCCAAACCGTCACTTTCTCCTTCTCTCTAAAAAAACAAAACCCTCACCTTCTCTCTTTAAAAAAAAAACAAACCCTAAATTCTCAAATGGCACAACTACGAACTGATATCGAAAAACTCATAGAAAAGTTCGAGGGCGCCATGGCCCTAGGCCGCCAAGAGCAGTTGGCGGTCATGAAGGAGGTCGTTGAGGCGCTCGAGTTTCGGAACCGGGTTGTGGAGGTGGGTCTTGAGGGTGCTGATGAAGCACTCGATTCTAGCATCGCCTTGTTGATTCAAGGCTACGAAAAATGTGCTGGGATTTTGAAGACCCAGCGTGATAATGTAAAGGAATTAAAGGAATATCTTAGTAGATTATAGTTTTATTTTCGTTTTCGTTTTGCATGTAAATTTAGTTAATTAACTATGGTTGTGGTGTACATATTTTTATGGTAATTTAATATTTTATTATGCATGTTTGTGTTCCAGTGTTTTTTTAATTTTGCATGTTTGTGTTCCAGTGTTTTTAAAATTATGCATGATTGTTATCGTGTGTTTTTTTAATTATGCATGTTTGCTTTTTTAATTTTTCCAGATTTCTATTTAAATATCCATGTTTTTTAAGTTTGCATGTTTGCATCTTTCATGACAAACCCTAAAAAATTATGGATCCGTCATTTGCATGTGCTAGTTTAGATTATTGAAAGTTAATAACAAAGTAAAATTAAATTAGATATTTTTATTGTGGCCAGATTGCATTTTCTAGCCAGCAGGATTGTAAGAAGAGCGAAAGGCAAGGCATATGATGAATAGGGGCCACTGTTGTTGAAGGCTTATGAGATTAGAGCATAGGACATATGAGTTTAGGAGATGGAAGCTCGTAGTGGACTAGGGTATGAGTTTAGGAGATGTAACCTTCAACATTCTTAGTAAAAGGTTACCTTCAAAATTATGTTTTTATTGTGATCTTCAATATTCTTAGTAAAAGGTTACCTTCAAAATTATGTTTTTATTGTGATCTTCAACCTTCTTAGTAAAAGGTTACCTTCAAAATTATGTCTATATTATGATCTTCAACATTCTTAGTAAAAGTTTACCTTCAAAATTATGTTTTTATTGTGATCTTCAACATTCTTAGTAAAAGTTTACCTTCAACATTGTTTTTTTTTGTGTGACCTTCAACATTCTCATTTTATTTTAAATTAAAATTAAACTACCTGTTTTTATTGTGACCATCGACATTCTGATTAATTAATGAGAAAATGTTCCATATAATTGAATGAAGGTGTTCCCTTCCCCATAAATTTAATTACCGAAAAAAAATTAAATACAAGTAAACCAAATTAATTAATTTTTATTGCAATAATAAATAAAATACAAGTAAATTATTATCTATAACTAAACTGAGTATTTGGCCACGTCTGTCCATATTGTGGAGTCTGTTGTGACGGTGTGTTCTGAGATGCTGTAAAATAAGACACCAATTGCGTTGGCGTATTGTGGGAACCACTGAAACCACTCATTAAGGATGTAGTATCGTCGTTAGCACCTTCGTGGTTTTGGTTACGGTTAGTGTTTGTGGCGAACCTAGTGGGTGCCACTTCAGGGTCATCTTGCGTTGGCCTTCTCCTTCTCTTTTGTTGTTTTGGGATACGTCTTCTGTCGTTCCCTCGTTTGTCAGTGGGGTCTCTAATGTCACCATCTTGTGGAGGTGTGTTTAAGTAAGGCTCCCGCCTTCGTAGTCTCCTTCTTCCCCACACTCTTGTGCCAACGGCTCCCGCCTCAAATGAATCTATATAATCTATCCCGGCGCGATCCTCCAATTCTTTTATTAATTCAGTGGTTTTGTTGTTAAAAATGGCGTAGGCTTCTTCGCTTTGCAAAGACAACCTTCTGATGTAATCATTTTTAAAGGTTATCTCCATAGACCGTTTAACACGCTCTGAATCGTCCGGGTTGTAATACCCGACCCGGATATTTTCGTACCCTCTAACCAAATCCTTGCGCCATCTATCGAAAATGTATTTATCTGGAATTCCTTTAACATCCAGTACATCCAGACACTTCATGATATGTCGACATAAAATTCCCCGGAATTCGAACATTTTGCAACCACACTTATAATCGCCAGTGGCTGTGTCAATGATCACGTCGAAACTCCTCCGGTCTTTCTTCCAAAATGCTTCGGTCACTTTTGAAGTTGCTTTACACCTCTTGACGAAAATCGAACTGCCCGGAAGAGTTTCGACGTTGGTGCTTATACAACCGTATACCTCCGTCTTAACCTCTTCGAATTTACTGTTTGTGTACACCTTACTATATACATCCTCGAATAATATTAAGGGATCCCATTTAAGTGGACATTTTGCATCTTTGACGTTATTGACCTTCTCGTCTTCGACCTTGCGTTTTACGGCGTCCTCGTACTGCTACATGAATTGCAAAAGCCCAGTTTCTATGCTAACGAATGTTTTTATGAATCTGTTTGATTGCTCACTCCGCTGAGTTGATGACATACCCGCGCAAAAGGTGTCCTTCCAAAAGACAGGCATCCATCGCCGTCTATTATCCCAAGCTTCCGACAACCATCTATTACGCCGCAAATTGTACTTATCCATGAACTCCTCCCACATACCTTCCAATTCGTCCTCCGTATGACTTTCATGCACCAGTGACCGTAGGTCTTTGTAAATTTGTGGAAATAACTGGAGGCTTCTTAAGTTTTTGTCTGCATTTTGAAGAATATGCCAAAGGCATAATCTGTGTTTTGTTTCCGGAAACACCGATTTGATTGCTCCCTCCATAGCTTTGCATTGATCGGTTAATAAGACGGTCGGAGCACTCCCCATGCACTCTCTCCATTTTCGGAACACCCACTCGAATGACTCGGTGTCTTCGTGCGAAATTAGAGCAGCTGCAAATAATACCGTACTGCCGTGGTGATTAACGCCTACGAATGGACAGAAAGGAAGCTGATACCTATTACTTAGGAATGTACTGTCAAAGGAAATAGGGTCACCAAAGGCCTTGTACATGGCACGACAACGCGCATCAGACCAGAAGATGTTTAGCAACTTATTATCTGCATCTTTCTCGTATGCGTAGTAGAAATCTGGATTTTGTGCCTTCAAACGCTCAAAATAATTTAACACCTCTTGAGCGTCACCACGGAGCCTAGTTTTACGCCGTTCTTTGTTAATTAAGTTTCTGGCATCCTTGCTATTGAAGCCTAGATTCTCAATCCCCCCGGCTTCTCTAGCTATTGTGTTGAAATTCCGGGTAATAGGTATACCAGCTCTGTCATTCAACAACAACCTGGATTTGAAATATTCGCCAATATGCCTGTAGCTCACAACATGCCGGCTAAATTCAGGATTCACCAAGTGATTATGTTCGTAATTAACCGTGCGTATTACAAATTTTCCGCTTTCGTTGTCTATTTTCCCGAAGATAAACATTGGACATGGTTTTTCAGATGGGGATTTCTTCGCCGTATTGCCCTTTGAACATGCTAGCCTAATCTTCTTCATCATGTGGAAACGCGGTTCATTATCACCAACCCCGTTACGCCGTATACCTTGCTGCCTAAATGGGGCCAACAGTTCGCTACTTCGTACATGCAGTTCAAACCCCGTCTTGTCAGCATACGTATAACATAAGGCACAGAACTGTTCACCTGAATCAAATTCCAACCCAATTGTAGGCTCACCTACTGGATGACTGTCCTCATTACCCTCAAGCACGTGGGCTGCGTGCCGTAACAATTCAGAAGCGGCGTCTGCCTCATCTTCGACTATAACGTTTTCTCCCTCCTCCTCCATAAATACAGCATTTAAATCAATAAGGTTGGCCATGATTTTTTAGTTACAAGATGAAGTTGATTAATTAAAAGATGAGGTTGATTCAATTAGAAGATCAATTAAAAGATGAAGTTGATTAATTAAAAGATGAAGTTCATTAGTTAGAGTTTATTTCTTCATGGTGTGTTCAACAAGATTGACATTGGGAATGATTATTTTTATGTGGGAAGTTGTAAGTTGATTAAAGACTACCGCCTATTTCTCCCGCCTAAATAATACGGAGACTTTTTAATTTTTTGGAACGAAATAATAATTTCCCTTTTTTTGCCACTAAATAATATAAAAACTCTAAAATGAACCCATATTTTTCCTTTATGCAACTGAATAATATAAAAACCCCCCAAAAAACCTCTCTCTTTATCCTTTTGTATAACCTGTCTCTTTATCCCTTTCTCACTCTATCTCTTCAAAACACAATTTTCTCTCCAAACCCTAACCCTAACCCAAACCTTTTCTTCATCAAACCACAATATGAACAACAACAACGACCTTCGTCTAACGATCTCGACATATGGGCACAACAAAATTTGCATCAAGGCGCTACAGGCAGTGGAGAGGAAGAACAACCTCTTCATTGTTGCGGCGAGAGTAGTGGCCGAACAGGCCGCCAGCGTCGGCATGGAGGCGGAGGCGACAGAGTTGCTCGACAACATTGCAGACTCCTTAAGAGACGTGGAGATAGCACGGCAGGAGAGGGAGCGGCTTGTGGAGGAGAATAACCGCCTCCGACAAATTATTTATTCACTAATTTTCTAAATAATACTTGTATGATGTACCAAAACCCCAATTTTCTAGGTTTTGGAATTCATCAATCAATCGATTTGCTTTTTTCTTTTTTGTATATATTGGCTTTTTTTTAATTTTGTATATATAGATTATATATCTATAATTATAATTATATATTACTCCTATTAATTATATCTAATGTTAGTTTTAATTGCATTTGACCTTCTTCACCTATTCGAATTCTTACTATTTGCATGTAACAGTGAATGGTTTAAATTGTATATTTGACAACCTCAATCATATCACTGTTATCACAACAACTAATGAGTGTTATTTACTCAACATATCTTCCACATTAGATTTAGTTGATTTCTCATAAACAAAATTAAGACAACTACTAGATGAAAATTTAAAAGGAAAAAAGTAATAATGATCAACATTTTAAAGGGAAAAAATAGTAAAAAACTATACTGTATGTGATATTTCACCCGCCTAAATGATATTTTTTCATTTTTTACAACTAAATAATAATTTTCCTTTTTTGCAACTAAATAATATAAAAACCCTAAAATGAACCCATATTTTTTCATTTTTTTGCAACTAAACATACAGAAACCCTAAAATGAACCTCTTTATAAACCCCTCTCTTTATCCACTTTATAACCTCCCTCTTTTACTTCCTCTTTCTCACTCTATCTCTTCAAACCACAACTTTCTCTCCAAACCCTAACTCAAACCTTTCCTCAAACCTCAAAATGTTGAACAGAAACGACATTCCACCATTGATGTCATCACATAGGCACCACAAAGAAATGATTTAACAGCTAAGGTATGTGGAGAGGAGGGCCAACGAAGCCATTGTCAAGGCCAGAGAAGTTGTCGATCGCGCCTACTTGCGCTGCATGGACGAGGTGGTGACGGAGTGTCATCAAATGATTGCAAGCTGCTTAAGAAACATCGAAATAGCAAGGGAGGAGAGGCGGTGGCATGAGGAGCAGGATAACGCCGTTCTAACCCTTATTTTGGACAATTTTTTTGTATAATACATGTATGATTTTCTAGGTTTTTCAATCGGTTTGCATTTTTTTTTAAATATATTTGCTTTTTTTAATTTTGCTTTTTTTTTTAAATTTTGTATATATAAATTATATATTATTAATTATAATTATATATTATTAATTATATGTAATGTGGATTTTAATTATATTTGCCGTTTCTTTACCTATTCCAATTCTCTTACTATTTGCATGTAACAGTTAATTGTTTAAATTGGATTTGACAACCTCAATCACATCACTGTTATCACAACAACAAATGTCAAGAGTTTAAAAAATTATACGTACTTCATAAGTGATCCAGAAAATTAAACGTGTTAAAAATATTGAAATGAAAAAAATTGTATGAGTTTAAAAAATTATAAGTCACAAATAATTACTATAAGAGTTTTAAAAACTACTATAAGTGATCCAAAAAATTGAAAGTGTTAAAAATATTTGAAGTGGTAAAAAATTGATAAGTGAAAAATTTGTACAAGTATGAGTTAGTGATAACAAAATCATAAGTCATAAAAATAATTATAAGACTTTCAAAAATGTTAAAAAGTGATCAAATAAATTAAAAGTGTTCAAAATATTTGGAGTGAGAACAAGTTTATAAGTGAAAAAATTGTATGAGTTAAAAAAATATATAAGTGATAACAAAATTTACTAACAAAATCTTTTAGTTGGTTAAAAAAATTTATAAGTGATACAAATAAAATAGAAGAGTTTAAAAAATTTTAAGTGATAAAAAAATAAAAAGGAAAAAGAAATGTCAAATACACTAGTAACACTGTACAAATACGGTACAAATACGGTGCAAATACTCAAAGCGTATAAATACAAGAAACATATACGTCATCCGTATAAAAATACGAAATAAATACTGAAAATAAAAATACAGAAAATATTATATGTATTATAAAAAAAGTAGACTTAATTAAAAAAATAGGAGAGAGATATTAATAATTAATAGAGTAGGTGGGATTATCGAAGAACAATTAATATTGTTGTAACAATCTAGAGAATCTGCTTAATTAATCAAATAAATCAGATTCTTTCAATTTTACACATGGCAGATGGTGATTGATGGTGTATGGGAGGCCTCATACACCTGGTGTAACTCTAGCACCTTCCGTTAATTTTCCTAATGTATGGATAGTAGAATTTGGCAATTGATTGATTATGGCAAGATTAAGCAAATGATCAAACTCTATTTTCAATTGGAGAAGTCTCAAATAAAAATACAGTTTTACAATACAGTAAGTTTTGGTTAAGACGGGTTAAAGACTATTAAGTGAGTAATAAAGACAAAAATTACTATTTTCTAGGTGATAAGTGAGGTAATTTGATATGTATTTGGCCAGTCTTACGTTTAGGACGAATAATAACGACTTGAAATGAGAATTTGTGTTTACAATAATAGAGAGGAGTCGTGTAACTCGTGTTTAAAGGAAAAGAAGGAGAATGAGATAACACACAAACGCAACTGAAAAACACAGCCTGATATAGATTAGTGATTGAGTGAAGTATTAGGGGGGGAAATTCCGCCAATAATCATGATAATCTGCTCACTAAATTCACTTACAAGCTAAATTAGAGCGAAATTAAATTAAATTAAATTCAGTGCATGCATAAATGCATCATCATGACTTTATTAAAAGTTGGGATCGAATTCGAATGCAATAACACAACATGAGTTACAATGATATTAGCATCATGCAATCAAACGTACGTACGTACTCCACAAATTCTTATTTGCAACGGCACTATTCGTCGCAAATTTATAACCGATACCGTTTTCTCTTACAAAAAATACCCACTTTTTCTCTTTCTCCAGCACTATTTAGGTGGTCCTTTTTTCCACTAACTCATTTTGTATCCATTTTATCTCACAACATATCCGTCACAAATGGTGACCCGTTGCAAGCAAGACTTACTATACATACTCCCGATATATGACAGTTCGTCAGCTCACTCCATACAATTTGAATTATAAATATATACAGTATAAAAATCGACATGATTAACTAGAGTTATAGAAAAACATAAAGTTTATTTTTTTAAGAAATTGAGTTTGCGCGTTATTTAGTGTCATAGTCTCATAGACTTCTGCATCACATAAATTTGTTTTATTGTTTTTTATTTTGACATAAAATTCGATTGAATAGATGCCAAAGACATTGCAACTGGAGGTGCAATGGGTGAAACTACACTCTCTTACATTTAAGAGAATAAATACTTTTAAAAGTAGATGAAATTATATACGGACGATACGGTAAATTATATTGAAGACGATTATATCCGTTAACAACTGAAGACGGGTTAAGCAGGGGCGAACCTAGGATTAAAAAATTAGGGTAGCGAAAATAGCAAGTAATTTTTCTGTAAAAATGAAATTTGCGAAAAAATGTGTAGAACATGTAAAAATACAAATACAAATACAAACACAAACACAAACGCACGGCAAACAATCAAATGAACGGTCGATACTAAATTAAACTCATTTTTTAAGTAACAATTTTGCCTTCATTATATTTTTCACCTATAATTTTGATATAGCTTTGTCATACAAAAATCGCTCCGTAATATTTTAAGATTTTCACATTATAATTCGACAACTTATCTTATTTTACACGGTTTAAAAAAGTTTTACAAAAAAATTCATATTTCCTAGTACATAATTTGATGTAAATAATAATCAATTTCGAAAATTACAATGAATAAAAAATTTACCAAAGGCGACTTATTGAGTTATAGGAGACTCGAACACAGAATCTCCTGCTTGTGGTACTAAAGTTTTACCATTAAGCTATATCACTTTTGTCATTATAGTAATGCCTTCAGTTGTATTTATTATTAACCCCTCTCATATGGGTAGCGAAATACCATAGTCTAAACTGATTTTTTACTTTAGGTAGCGGCCGTTACCCCTTGCTATCTACTGTGTTCGCCCAAGGGGTCAAGTAATAACCAAGTTCGTACATAAGATAAAAACACATTACGTAAAAAGTAGGATTATGTTTTTGTCTTATTGAACCACTTAGATATTATTTGATCCGTCTTGAACTTATGACGGGAATATCCGTCAAAAAATGAGGATTTGTGAATTACATAAGTTGTGGATGAAAACGAAAGTATTGATTTCCCTATAAAAAAGGTATTGGTGGACCTTGATTCGATTATAGGACTATAGGAGTACTAAGTTCCATTTTTAAGGGTAGTGCTAGGGCGACACCGGGTGTTACTGATTTCGGTAACACCCTAATAAAAAAATAAAAAAAAAATAAAGAATTGAAAAGTAAATTTTCATATTTGCGCCGCCAATCTCGAAAGGGTAGAACCGTAATTCACATATTTAATTATTTATCAAGGTGGTTGATCAAGGGAGGCCGACGGTGGTTGGCCGTCAACGCCGCCGGTCAAAGGGGCGGTTAGCGACCATACGATAATCAACCATTAAATCAACTATTAGATGAAACATCAAAAATGTTGTTAATGGGACTTGACACATGACCTCTTGATTGAGTTATACATACTAATGCCACTGTGCTACACAAATCGTTTTGACAAATTTGTATCTATTTTGAGATATATACGTATATTAAAACTTGAACACAAAATTTTGCTCACTTATACTTATAATAATTACTAAATAATGTACTTATAATTTATAATCAATGTACCTTTAGTATAAAATCAATATAATGCTTACTAAAGTGTATTTTATAAAAATTGCACATAAAATTTTGCTCACTTATACTTTACATAATTATTATAAAATTTACATTTATTATAGGTGTCATATTATTTTAACAAAAAAAATGTATGCACGTAAAATATAATTATATCAAATGTAAATTATATTTTCACTGGAGGTACATAATATTTTCTTATATGACATGCGATGCATATTTCAATGTTTGATTTAACAACTTTTTATTTTCTTCAATATTTAATTTATTTTGCTTTTAAACTTAAGCATTTTGTTAGATGTTGATTTTGTTTTAGCCAAAAGGAATATTCTTTTAATTTGTTTTAGCAAAATGAATATTCTTTTATGAGCGATATCTTTTACTTATGAGGTTTCTTTTTTTCTATTTTGTGAGTTTCCTTAGAGTATAAATAAATACTCCCTCCATTCAAATCCACTCTACCACTTTTATTTTTCACGTTTGCCAACGCGTCTTTTGTACGGTAAATATTGTTAGCTAAGTATTTTCAAAAATTATAAAAATTAGATATTAATAATATACTCGTAAAGACGAATAAAACTAGATCCCACATGAATATAATTTTATTTACGTATCGAGAGAAAATCGGATTTGAATGGTTGTTTGTGAATAATAGTGTGTAAAATAGAAATGTGTAGAGTGGATTTGAATGGAGGGAGTATATGTTATATTTTAAAAACTATTAAACGGTTAGTAAATCAATTCAAATTTTCCAAAAAATATAATATATTCCATAATTCATTAAATTTATAATTTAATTAATAAAATAGTTAGTATTACTCTTAAATTCAAATTTATAATTTAATTAATAAAATAATTAGTATTACTCTTAAATAATATTCTAATCTAATATGTCAGATTTATTTAAATATATAACTCTAATACAACTAGGCAATCAACTACTATAATATTAACCACCCATGTAAGTAGTAAAACCAACAATAATAATAGCACCTCGAGTAAAGAAAGTCATATTAGCAGCAACAAGGGTAGTAAAATTAACAATAATAAATGTTGGAGTAGTGAAAGAAAAAAAATAATGACAGCGAGAGAAGTAAAAGTAATAGTAGTGACAACACATACATGTAGCGAAAGTAATGGTGGGAACAACGGAAAGAGTATAAAAAATAAATTAACAATTCGTTTTTAATAAAATATTAACTTATTTAAGTACATGAGTTTGATAGAACTAACGGGTTAACCGCAAAAATAGCATGAGTTACAAACAACAGTAACCGAAAAAGTAGTGAACGTAATAGTATTAACAGGGAATGTAATGAAAGTACTCATATTATCAAGGGGATAGGTGAACGTGTCTCATAATTTGTTGATTAATTTTACTTCTGATCTTAATTTCAAGATATAAATTGTAAATATATATGTTAACCAAATTTAGCGAATCATATTTCATAGAAAATAAAATTTAAATGATAAATAAAAGTAGTCCGATAACAATAATTATGGCAAGAGTAATGAAAGTAATTAACAATAGTAATAACGAATGTAATAAAAATAGCAATTCTAAGAACAAAATAAAGTATATATGAAAAATTAGCTAAGCAATCGATTTAAGTAAAATAGTAATAGCAGGAGTAGTGAAATCGTCTCATATTTATTTCATTGTAATTTTAAGATATATTCCGTCTCATAGAAAAATATATTAATGTAAATTTATTAGTTATGCAACTTTAAAATAATTTTAGTTAATTGAAAATATATTTTAATGCTAAATAAAGGTAGCCCGTTCGAAGCCGGACACCTCCAATAAAAATAAAATGTACTTTTGCCAAAAATACATTGTACGTACATAATTTTTGTTGTTATAATAATATGACATATAATAAATGTAATTTCGTAATATAATTATATAATTATAAGTACATAAAATATTTTGTTCATTTTTTATCAAATACATTTAACTAACTGAAAATTATATTGATTTTATACCGGGTACACGGAATATAAGTTAGAAGTACATTTAAAGATTATTATAGGGATATATTGATTTTACTCAATATTGTGCTGACATATATATAGCAAAAGAGATACTAAAATCACAACAAGATGCTTCTGTTATGGTGGTAATAGTAATTGTATTCCACTCAAGAGGTTATGAGTTCAAGCCCCATTAAAAGCTACCGCCAATCACCGATGGTCAACGGTCCACCGGTTCCACCGGTGGTCAAACCGCCGGTGTTAACCGTCTTTGACTATAATTCAAAATCCTCAAATGACCGCCAATCACCGATGGTCAACGGTCCACCGGTGGTCAAACCGCCGGTGTTAACCGTCTTTGACTATAATTCAAAATCCTTAAATTATTTAATTAATGTTAGTTTCCTAAACTACCCTTCACCACCAATAAATTTAAAATTTGAATGTTGATGGAGGGAACAGAAAATACATAAGTAAATTACAATAATACCTCGGGTGTCGCTCACTTTGAGTAACACCCAGTGCCGCTATATCATTATTCTTTTTTTTATAGGGAAATGCCGGAAATCAATACTTCCGTTTTCATCCACAAGACCACAACTTATGTAATTCACAAATTCTCATTGACAACGGATATTTCTGTCATAGTCGAAGACGGATCAAGTAATATCCAAGTGGTTAAATAAGACAAAAACATAATTCTACCTTTTACGCAATGTGTTTTTGTCTTATTTATCAACTTAGTTATGTTATTACTTGATCCGTGCTCAACTTGTACTCATGACAGATATACCCGTCTTCAATAAGATTTACCGTCCGTATGTAATTTCATACATCTACTTTTAAAAGTATTCTAAGAGTAGAGTTTCACCCATTGCAACGTCTTTGACATCTATTCAATCGAGTTTTATGTCAAAATAAAAAACAATAAAACTAATTTATGTGATGCAGAAGTCTATGACACTAAATAACGTGCAAACTCAATTTCTTAAATAAATAAACTTCATGTTTTTTCTGTAACTCTAGTTAATCATGTCGATTTTTACTTAATTGGAACGAACTGCGGAAGGATCATTAATTTTTGAAAATAATGATGAGCTGTCATATATCGAGAGACGAGAGTACGTACGTACGTACACATGATTGAATGATGCTAATGTCATTGTAACCCATGTTGTGTTATTGGCTTATTACATTCGAATTTGATCCCAATTTTTAATAAAGTCATGATAATGCATTTATGAATGAACAGAATTTAACTGAATTTTGCTCTAATTTAACTTGTAAGTGAATTTAGTGAGCAGATTATCATGATTATTGGCGGAATTCTTTCCCTAATACTTCACTCAATCACTAATCTATATCAGGCTGTGTTTTTCAGTTGCGTTTGTGTGTGATCTCATTCTCCTTAGTCATTTTAAACCGTCATTATCAATATTATGGGTAAGACGGGTCAAATATATACCAAATTACCTCACTCGTTACCTAAAAGATGGTAATTCTTTTGTCTTTATTATCTCACTTGATAGTATTTGATCCATCTTAAACTTAAAACGGAAATATCCGTCTTAAGCAAGACTTATTGTATTGTAAAACTGTATTTTTATTTGAGACTTCTCCAATTGAAAATAGAGTCTGATCATTTGCTTAATCTGCCATAATCAATCAATTACCAAACTCTACTATCCATACATTTGGAAAATAGTAAGTCTTGACAATCGAAATTGATCTGCAATTATTATCAGAGCCCAATAATTAATGAGAAGAACATTAATAACTGGATATATAAATTGTTGGGTAGCATGTATAAATATTAAACGGAAATATGGACCTATTACGAGTACTTTTTTACGGGAGTGTAATTGTAAAATGGAGAAGAAAAAAAATAAAAACGTCAACAAAATATAGAATATAGAAACGAACATTTTTACGTGAAAAATCCCTTTAAATAAGGGTAAAATAATGGTAAAAACCACGTGAAAACCCCTTTTAATAATAATAATAATAATAATAATAATAATAATAATAATAATAATAATAGTTAACTTAAATTAAATTAAGTTAATTAATAAGTTTGAATCCTATAAATTTAGTTCAGTTTAGATCCTATAAGTTCATTTTTAGTTCAGATTCTATAATTTCAGTTCAGTTCCTATAAGTTCAGTTCAGTTCAATTTAGTTCAGTTCAAATCTTATAAGTTCAGTTTAGTTTAGTTCAAATCTTTTAAGTTCAGTTCAATTCAGTTAAATTCATTTTCAATCCAAAAGAACAGGGTCATAATATCTTCACTATAAGCAAAATAAGGGAATACATTGTCTTTCCCAGACTAGGGGATTACAAATATTATTCTGGCTACCCAGATAAACACTCGAAACCCTTAATATTCTAAATGTGTGGAATTTAGCCAGAGATTTTACGCCTTTTTGACTGGATACCGTATGTATAGACATAATTATTTAAATAGTACTTCCTCCATTTATAAGTGTTCTTCCCATTCCATTTTGCACTTGGATTAAGACAAACTAATAAAGAAATGATAAAGTAATGAAAGGAAGGTAATAAGTGGGGTTAGTAATGAAAAGAGGGTATTTTTTGTAATAAAAAAATGATAAAGTTGTAATTTGGTTGTCTAAAATAGAAAAGAAAAGAAATGGGAAGAAAATAGGTAATTGGACAAATAAGGAAAATGGGAAGAAAATAGGAAAATGGAGGAAGTATCAAACTACCTCTCAAACTCTCTGTATTTTTCACTCACACTCTCAACCAGTGACTCCTACAATCCTACGTAGTATTTCTCACTTACTCATTTATGTGTTCGATGTAGGGGTGTTAACGAGCCGAGCCGAGCCGAGCTTGGCCTTGCTCGGCTTGTGCTCGATTACAAAAACTCGAGCTCGAGCTCGAGCCGATCTTATCCGAGCTTGAAAAAAATGCGCTCGTTAAAAAGCTTGCGAGCTTTAACACGAGCTCGAGCCAAACTCGAGCCAAATCGAGCCTATATAAAATGGTTCATTTTTTTATATTTTCTTCAGATATTTTCAATAACAAGGTTCGAAAATTTATGTAAAAATATTTAGCAAATTAACAAGATATTTGATTTATATGCTACAAAGATATAATAAGGATAAAATATTTTTATAAAATATGAGCACATTTTTATAAAATATGATTAATATCTTATATAATCTCAAATATTCGAGCCGCTCACGAGCTTTTCGAGTCGAGCCAGCCTTTACTCAGCTTGACTCGTTAAGCTCTCGAGCCGAGCCCGAGCTCGAGTCGAGCTCACACGAGCCGAGCTTTGACCGAGCGTTGACCGAGCCGATCTCGAGTTGCTCGCGAGCTGTCTCGTCTCATTAACAGCCCTAGTTCGATGAACCTGGATGTGAACGTGGATATGTATGAAACTCTCGTATACTTGCTATTTATAATACTCAATATAGTCAATATTCCTCAATAACATTGCACATTCTGCAATTGAACATGCAATGCCTTGAAAAATATGTACACTACGTCCTATATATAGTCAATAACATTGCTATTAATAGGACGTGCTATGCATGCTACTCCAACAAACCATTTTTTTCATTTCATTTAATGCACATGGCCCCACTTTGAGTAATGGATTGCTGAACTATAATTATCAATTACAGAGTATGGGTTGTTTGGCAAAACTAGTTGAAAATGTAGTTGAAACCTGAAAAGGTAGCTGAAACATGAAAAGGTATCTGAAACCTGAAAAGCTACCTGAAAAGGTAGCTGGAAATTAAGACTTGAAAAGGTAGCGGATTTTTATTAAAATTGTTTGGAAACTAGCTGAAAAGGTAGCTGATATTTAACAAAATGACGGAAAAGGACATGGTTTATTATTGATATCTTTTACGTTTTCACTATTATTCTTGTGTTATTGTCGTTGGCGGCGTTACGTTTTTACTAGGCTGAGGGCAAGGCGGGCTTCACATACCAGTTCTTAAATTTTTATCTTAGATTCTTAATTTCAAATATAAATTTAACAAGTTATAATGAAATTTTATCAATATATTTGAAAGAAAATGAGAACATAATTAATATATAACGATTAGGTAGAAAAATTCCGACAATACACCCTTGAAAATATATTGAAAAAACTAGGGGTGATTATGGGTTATATTTGGAAGTACGTAAGAGTTTTGTATTGTGTTTGATTTTGTTAATTAGCGTTATACAATCGAGGGTAGAATAGGTAGATGAAAATGAAACAGGTACCTGATTTCCCAAATGCTACCCGGGGTAGCTTTTTATTTCAGGTACTTTTTCACTCAAATCAGGTACTTGCCAAACACCCAAAAAGAAATAAGGTACCTGATTGTTTTGGCAAAAAAGTCATTTCAGACAAATCAAGTACCTTATTTATCTTGTCAAACACAGCCTATAATTGAGCATACATGCACATTTAGAACATCATTCTTTTTTTGGGTCAGAAAACATGATAGTAAAGTATGATGGATGGACAGGATGTTTAAGGGACCGATCACCGATGAATTTAACTCTATGCTTACAATGGGGTATAATAGCCAAAGCATGACTTTCCAAAAACAAAAATAAAGAAAAAGAGCATCACATAATCAATAAGCGGATTATACCACCAGAGTTATACAATTTTCTTTACATATTTTGAGCTTTTTAATAGAAAATTCGAGCTTTATTAGAAAGAATATGAGCTATACGGTACAATTTATGAACTGCCTAAAAATTCATTATATTGGGTCAGATCAATTTCGATGTCAACTAGGGGTGAAAAGAAAGTGGTCGAGGCTGGCAAACTAGACCGACCCGAACCGGGGAGTCTGGTCCAGACAAGATATACCATTACGATCTCCGGGCCTGAATGGTTGGTCTTTGGTTTAGTTACATTAAAACAAACCTCAATTTACCTACAGGTCATGTCTAAACTCGGGAAAAAACGAACGTAAAGGGTTTGGAATCCCTTTCTAACTGGTCCAATCTTGGGGTAGGTGTCTATCCGGTCTGCGGGTTTATCCGGTCAGATCTGGTTTCGACCGGTGAACGTACCCTTGGCCTTGGCTCAAATTCGAGTTCATAATTCGGGCGTCAGTTGGGTTTGTGTCGGTTTATTTTGATTTTGGGTGGCAAATTTTTGTCAAGTCTATTTTCTACCCGAGTCTTCTTCAATAAAAAGTGTTTGCAAATTCCGATTTATAAGGAACATATCCGTCTAAAATTTAAAACAAGTCAAATATTACATATAAGACAAAAATAATACTCCCTCCGAGTCATAGTAATGGTTTCTTTACCTTTATGAACAAAAAATAAGGAAATGATTCTAAACCACACAAAACACCCTACCCCACACTGAATTGATTTTGGACCACAAAAAAGTTACTAAAAATGAAAAGAGGAACCATTACTAAACTCGCACCAAAAAGGAAGTAAGAACCATTACTCCGACTCGGAGGGAGTATGCATTAACAAAATATTAAAAACACAAAAATATGCGGTTACAAATAGTAAAATTTAAAAAGGCGAGGGAGGTACATAGCGATGTTCAATAGGTCTTCTACGAAAGAAGGCCAACAAATACCTCATATGTAGATTTGGTAAATGGGTCAATTGGGTCGATTTCGGGACCGGTCAAATCAATTTCGAGTTTGTTGGGCTTCAGGTCAGGCCGAGTTATTTCGCTTTTAAGGTCATTTTCGAGTGACCTATTATGAAATGGTCATTTTTCCATAAGTCACTTTCGTGTTTGAACCTATTCCAACCCAAAGTTTACAAACCCGAACTCAAATTGACCCAATATAAACCTAACCAAATTGACCCATTTACCAACTACGGAGTATATAATAATAAAAAAAAATGCAAGGACGAATTGTAATTTGTAAGGAGTACTATTTTTGGTGAAGATGGTACATGAGAACACAAATTGGACACCACAAATTGGACAAATAAAATTATTTTGGCATACATGTATCATACATGACGCAAAGACAAAAGGTCAAAGAAATAAAACAAAACCTGGTGAAAGTTAACGGAAAATGTTTGTGGAGGTCCTTATAGCTAGTTAGCTACTCTATCAAATTTGGGGACCTTAAACCTATACGAGTATATTTTTGCGTATTTTTAAGTCCTTATTACAGTGTTTATTCGTGAGCTCGGTAATACCTTAATAAAAATAATTTAAAAAAAAAATAATTTTCGTTTTTGCATATCAATATGATAGGATAAAACCTTAATTTACAATCTATTATAATTAAAAAATAAAAAATAAAATATACTAATTCAAACTACCTAACCAAACAATACATTCATAATTTATCTTCATTAAATCATAACAAACATTTATTTATCTTTATCAAAACATTACTACGATCTTCATTAAATCATAAACACCACATGTTTATCTTTATCAAATCATACATCCATACGTCTTACCAATTTAACAAAAAAAGCAAAAAAAACAAGATACAATTCAATTATCAAATGACACCATTATTACCATCCCATAATTTTTCCCAAATATATCTCATAGTACACAAACCTGATGACATGAGGTGATTATGTGCTAATTTAAGTAATTTGGGATCATTAATATATAAATACTAGTTTTATCTCGTGCAAATTGCACGCGATTGCAGGTTCAAGTATTGTTATTTATAAATAAAGATTAGTCATATTTTCGATTTTCGATTTGTAATATAAATTTAATTGACCGATATACTAAAACTATTGTAATATTAACATACAATTTATATTCAAAGTATATCAAAACGCAATCAATCTATATAAATTTAAAATATCATAACAGAATTACAGTATACAATGATAAGTAAATGTTAATACAAAAATCTCAAAAAAAAAAAATTCATTATATATGCCTTTTTCATCGTCACAACTCGCTCATAAATCAGAGTTGTCAACATGTCGAATTCTTTAGAGATGGTTTGAAAGCCGATAGTTTCAACTTACCTCATTCAAAATAATGAAATAGGTTGGTCCTACTCTAGGACATCAATATAGTTTTTTACCTTATCGGAAAAAAAAGATATGACTGCCCCCAAAACCCGTCATTACTCATGTTTTTGTAAATGTTAAGTATTTATTATGGTACTTTTCTTTCGCAATTTCAATATCCAATTTTTTATCGTGTCATTATTAATTTAATATTTGGAGCGTTTTTTTCAAATAATATTTATGTGAATCTTTACACATAAACTCTTGAATTGTTACTTTTTACCGTAATTAAAATTTCCATCCATGAAGTTTTATGCTAGAACTTTGTGGTATTTTTTTCGTATTTTTATCACTGTCTTCTTTTGTAGTTTTAAATAAACTTTTTTAGATTAGTTCTTGTGTTTAATATTTTTGGCATGCTGATATTGATATGATTATCACGAAAAATAATTGTATGCTTGTTATTTATATACAAAATTAAAAATGAATATAACTTTTCTTGATTTACTTGATATAGTTTAACTAACATTTTTGGCAATATTATTGTTCCAAAAATACTTTAAAGTAACTAATTTTAGGATCTTATTTATTTGATTAACTTGACTTGTTAAAATTGAAAATGAAAATAATACTAGTACTAATTAACATACAAAATATTATATAATATTTAATTTTATGTTATACAAGTTGACCGTTTTTCGTAGGAATTCATGTTTACGAATTTATATAAAAATGTTACGTAATATTTCTGAAATTACGATATCAGGCATTTATTTAGAATATCGGGGAGTTATGTCTCCGGAAATTCATCAAACACATTGCGGGACCCACCTGAGAGAATTTTAAAAAAAATAGTAATAAATTGTTGTCTAATCGTTTTAGACGGAACATATATATTCGATTATATAATTTTAATTTTATGTTATACAAATTGACCGTTTTTCGTAGGAATTCATATTTACGAATTTATATAAAAACATTACGTAATATTTCTGAAACTACGGTATCATGCATTTATTTAGAATATCGGGCGGTTATGACTCTGGAAATTCATTACACACAATGCGGGACCCACCTGAGAGAATTTAAAAAAAAAAATCAAAACATGTGTTGATGACGTGGCTCAACCAGGGCTTCTGAAATGTTTCTGTAATTATATAGATATAAGATGCTTTAATATGCTATTGGTTGAAGATTAAACAAAACTTCGGTGAAGTACCGAATTTGCTCCACCCAAAATCACAAAAAAGATTATACAACCAGATGTATAATAACATCGTACAACCAATGTGTATTTTATTGAGCTTATGTATATACTGTATTTGTTGAGCTTTTAAACTATTTTGAGTTATATTTTAGTTTTGTTATATTAAAATTAAAATATAGTTCAACTTATATGTATTGTGTTTTAGTTGTATAATAATTTTGGATTCTCATTATTTTCTCAAGGAGTTCATAAATTGTACCATATAGCTCATATTCTTTCTAATAAAGCTCGAATTTTCTATTAAAAAGCTCAAAATATATACAGAAAATTGTATACCTCTGGTGGTATAATCCGTTTATTGGTCCTTGTAGCTATATTATCAAATTTGGGGTCCTTAAAATTACATTGTTGCATATTTTAGGTCCTTATTGTTAGAATTTTTTGGTTAATTAGTGTTAAATAGCAAAATAATTAGGTGATTAGTTTTCATTTGAAACTATTTGGATTTATGGTATCCACGTTATCACTTTTTATTTTTGTCCAATTTTTACATGAAATCGCTAAGAACCATAGCGGCTTTACCAAAATGTCATCGTCCAAATATTCGTATCTTTTAAAAAAAATAAAAAAAAAAGGAGAGAGAGAAGCCGCTGAGAACCTCAGCGACTTCCAACAATTTCAACAATTCCAACAAATTTTGCATGGTATATTATAAACATTGTTGTTAAAATCGCGATCCGGATCGTAGGATCGTACGATCCTACGATCCAAAAAGTGGAAAACGATTCAAATCCTGGTAGGATCGTTTTGGCGGTAGGATCGGTCAGGATCGTACAGGATCGGTCAGGATCGATGGTAGGATCGTTCAGGATCGTAAAATGCTTATTTGTGTTATAAATGTCTGAGTTTGTTGTTCTTCTATATTTACAGCTCTTCATTAAAAGAATATGCAATATGTTGATATGATTATTACAATTTTCATGTCATTAAATTAACTTTTAACATTATACATCACAAATTATAACAAATTGTGTGCATAAAATTGTTTATTAAAGCTATTTGCAGGAACTTACGATCCTACGATTCGATCCTGCGATCTGATCCTACCCCCCCTCTTCGATCCAAACTAGGATCCCGATCTTGATAACATTGATTATAATATGACGGTACTGATATGGTAAGCCGCTAAGATTCTTAGCGGTTTTGCTTTTTATTTATATATAAAAAACACACCTAAGTGAAGCCGCTAGGTTTCTTAGCGGTTTCAGTTAAGAATCGGACAAAAATAAAAAGTGATGACGTGGACACCATAGACCCAAATAATTTCAAATCAACGCTAATTACCTAATTATTTTGCTAATAAGCGCTGGTTAACCAAAAAATTCTTATTGTTACTATAAAAGTAGGATACTAGCTAACACTTCCCCACAAAAAATCAAAGCAACTCTGTTTCGCCTTCTCTGCAAAAAGAAATCAAAGAAACTCTGTTTCGCCTTCTCTGCAAAAACAAAAAAAATGATTCGCCTTCTTTTCATTTTCTTCACTCTGCTTCTTCTTCCTATGGAGCCTGTCTCCCAAGCACCCTCAAAATCATCCAAATACGTCCACACACCAGTGCTTGGTAGTGTTGACGTATTTAGCTTAATATATTATGCCAAGATTTTGGTCGGTACTTTTGACGGAACCCCAAGTTTTAGGAGTTATTTCTTGGCGATCGACACTGGTTCCTCGCTTACATGGCTTCAATGTGAAGCTTGTCAAAAGCCCGGAAACCTCTGTTTCCCAGAACTCCAACCTCGTTTTCCTAATAATTCTAAATCTCACACCTATTTCCCATTAACAAACTGCAGTTCAAAAAATTACAGAATGGCAATGTCAAGGCGTAGAAGGTGCATCTTGCATGCCAACTACGAGAGTGGTGAGAGAACAGAGGTTGAACTGGCTCATGAGCATTTTATATTAGAGACCAATGTTAAAAAGTCGTTGGAAAGGGTAAAGCTGGAGTTTGGTTGCGGTTTCAAACAAACCAGTTTTAATGAGATAACTAAGCCCGAAATCATGACCGGGATATTGGGGCTAAGTAGAGACAAAGAGTGTTTCCAATTCCCGAAACATTTAATGATTTCTGGTGAAGCCATATCTTTAATCCACAATTTTTTTTAAAGTCTTTTATGGTGGGACCTATACTAAACTTTATTGAATTAATTTCCGAATAGCCGCCTACATTTAGTTTCGTGATGTAAATATTACGTTTTAATTCTGATTTATTTTGTAAACAATAATTTCTAGGTAAATGATTACATTTATAATGTCAACTTATATGTTATATGTTATATGTTATATATTATATATTATATATTATATATTATATATTATATATTATATATTAAAATATAATGTCGATGTTGATTTTTACATAATTATTAAATAACGATTTATGACTAATAATCAATCGTACAATAAATAATACATAATTATAATAAATTACAATAAATACTAACAAATTACATTTTATAGTGATTTTACATTTTTAGGTACTCAATACGATGTTTTAAAAATTAATTTGAATGTGTGTTTAACATATTGTCAACATAAAAGAAATTGAGTTCCAAAATATTCGTGTATTATGGTCACTATTCTGTAAATATTAATTATCAACAACAATTTTTCTAAAAATATACCCGTATATTTTTGCACGGGTTAAAATCTAGTGGGGTAGAATAGCCAAAGCATGACTTTCCAAAAACAAAAATAAAGAAAAGAGCATCACATAACGCACACACAAAATCTGAAATCAACTACAATAAGTTATCAAATTTTTTATGTTATTAACTTCAACATTTATCAAATTTGACACTGGTTCCTTGCTTACATGGCTTCAAGTGAAGCTTGTCAAAAGCCCGAAAACCTTTGTTTCCCAGAACTCCAACTTCTTTTTCCTAATTCTAAATCTCACACCTATTTCCCATCAACAAACCGCAGTTCACAAAATTACAGAATGACAATGTCAAGCGTAGAAGGTGCATCTTGCATGCCAACAACGAGAGTGGTGAGAGAACAGAGGTTGAACTGGCTCATGAGCATTTTATATTAGAGACCAATGTTAAAAGGTCTTTGGAAAGGGTAAAGCTGGAGTTTGGTTGCGGTTTCAAACAAACCAGTTTTAATTAGATAACTAAGCCCGAAATCATGACCGGGATATTGGGGCTAAGCACAACCAATGAGTCTTTCCAATTCCAGATCGACACCACCGAATCAGATAAAGGAGTCAATTTTTCCTACGGCTTCCCGATTTTAACCAAAGGTGGGGGACCCACTACCTACCTTACCTTTGGCAAAGATATACCGTAAAGGTCGGGTTTCTCAGTGACGCCTCTATTGGCGATTTCGGGTGACGATAGTTATTATGTTAAAATGTTTGACATCATCGTCAATGGTCATCCACTCCATATCGACCCTTCATATTTTGATACCAACAGATAAGGAGGTGTTATCATAGACTCGGGCAGCTCAATATCCGCATTATTTCAGCCAGTTTATGATGCACCGGAAAGACACCTTATGACGATCTTTTCCGCCAATCTAGAATTCCACCGAAAATCCATGAATGACACTAGAATGACTCTACTCTGTTACGACATGCCGAAAAAGGGTCACGGATATAACCATTTACCTAGACTTGAAATCGTCCTCCAAGATGCTACATATGCGATACTCCCTCGTCAGACATTCTATGCGGGTAAAGATACACATCATCATCGCTTCTTTTGTCTGATGATGCAACCTAGTGATTTCTTTAGTGTCATTGGCGCGTATCAGCAGGTGACTTATAGGATTGTCTATGATTCTAGTGAAAAAAGTTATTCTTTAAAAATGAAAATTGTGTCAAAGACCAATTTTTTTTTTTTAATAATAAGGTAAGGAAACTAGGTTGATCCTCTTGGATATGACCAACCTATCTTATCTTTTCGAATGAGTAAGGTAAGTTAAAGCCACCGACACATGAATGTCCAACAGAAGCCATGAAGTCAGCAACCTTGTTGGCTTCACGGAAGCAATGTTTAATTATCACTTCATCAAAAAGATGAAGATCAAGTTTCACATCTTCAAAAAGATGAAGATCAAGTTTCATACGGTGTGAGTTGATAACACATAAATTATCACCCTCCACAATTAACTTAGAGATTACTAAATATTTAGCGATTAAAATACCTTCTTTTAAAGCGAGTGTTTCTGCGACAAAAATACTATTAGATCTGCACTTTTTTTTTATTAATTTCTTTAGTGGATCTTTTTATTAATTTATGTTTGTATTAGTTTATTGATTTTTTTAAGTGGATCTTTTTATTAATTTCTGTTTGCTAATGATGTTTTGATAAGTAAACCATATAAAAAGGACCCATATTATGAGAAATGAGAGCTTTAAGGACCTCAACTGCCCTATTCATCATTACAAGTTAACGCCGTTAACTTTATTTTCACAACCAAAGATTAATAGTATTAAATTTTGACATTTATCACATTAAGAACTCAGCTACCTTCTTTCATTCTAGACAATATATTACTAGTTTAAGGCAATATTTTAATGACATCCGAAGGTAGCTACGTACTCCTTTCGATTCAGATAAATGGTAACACTTGATTTTTGGCACTATTTATCATCATAGAAAATCCGTAGTACTCTTAATCTATAAAACAAAATATACTCATGTGAGATCTTATTTGATTTATTGTCATGAACGTTATACGAATTTCCTCATATAATTTACAAAGTGGACATAAACGTCTCAAATCTAAAAGGGGACAAATAAGATAGAGGAAACAATAGGTCAATAGCATAATGGCCAGGAAGTAAAAACTAAGATTTTTCCTCTTACAGTATAATTTACCAACTACGGAGTATTAAGCAACTAGCAAATAATAAATGAGAATTTTTTTATGGTCTTTTGTATGCCATAGTACCCTTATTAAATTCGATTTTGATCACAACCACACGTCCACACCATCAATAATTCCAATTTAATCCGACAAAATATAGCTAATTATTGTAATTAATTAATTTAAGTTTTCAATAAAATATAAATAAAAACTCATTATTAATCAATTGGTAATCTATTAATTACTACTATTAATATTCATTAGTCACTCAATACTACTATAACAATTTATATCCAATGTCAATTTATATTAGAAATTAACAATAAAACAAAAAAAATCAACATTCAAAAATAAAACAATGGCGTCACATGCAATGACAAATTGACAATAGTAGTGATCGATATCATCAAAGTAAAGATGTGATTGAGTCATAACTTTTCAGCGGTTTTTTTTTCTTCTTTTGTGACATACTTCCTCCATTTTAATCCAAATGGGTTATTTGACTTTTTCACGTTTGTCAACACACGTTTTACGTGCTTCATATCTTTAGCTACGTATTTGTAAAAAATATAAAAGTTATATATTTTCAATGTACTCGTAAAGACGAATTAAACAAGACCCCACATGAATATATTTTTTCTTACGTATTGAGAGAAAATTGAGATTGAAGGTTGATTTGTGAATAGTGTACAAAAGTCAAATAACCCATTTGGATTAAAATGGAGGAAGTAGGTGATACACCCTTATGGCGTCCTTCATAGCATTTTAGTTGAAATTCTTTTTCTTTGTTTGGACACGTAGGTTTAGTTTGTAATTAATTATATTGAATATATTATATTCCGAAACTTGTATTGTATAGTGAAACTCAGTAATGAAAATTTTATATATGTTGTAGCTGGATTATTATGGAGCAGTTTTTATTTTAAACTGCAAATAACAATGTTTTCATAGGGGGGTGAATGGATTAAAGGAATGGAGATAATAAATGCATAAAGTAAAATAAAGCATTGTACTAAATAACTACTGCCTCTATCCCAGTGAGATGTTTACACTTTTTTTATTTTGTGAGGAGGAAATAAATGAAGTGTAAAGATATCAATTCCGTTAAACTAAACCCGTAGTAACGTTGACCCACCCCTTAAGTACTTACGTATATTAAGAATATTATTCCATAACAATATTTTGTAATTATTTTGCAATATTCTGTTCACTCTTTATGTTAAGGATATCTTACGATTTCCTTATTTATGTAATTACGAGATATCGTAGATATTAGGTTACGACTAGGTTAGACTTTGTTATATACTAGAACTCTTGTATTTATATACTTCCATGTACTACGTTTGATCTATCTATGAAAATCATAAACATTCAATCACTTACATGGTATCAGTCGCAAGCCGATCCTAAACCTAAAACTACCCATTCCTCTCTTGAGTCGTCCTCCATGGCAGCCTCTGCCTCCACCCTCCCAAACACCAATGAACCCAATGTTCCTCTCCTTCTCGTCAACCTCTCTATGGTCGACAAACTCACCCCTCTCACATACATGTCTTGGCAAGACCAAATCGAATCTCTTCTCTTTGGGTACGATCTCTTGAAATACCTCGATGACACCCATCTATGCCCTGCTGCCACCTTGCCTGACCCCAACGACACCACTAAAACCGCCACAATCCCTAATCCTGCTCATCAAACCTGGCGTCGCCAGGACCATCTGCTCAAGGGCGCCCTTCTCGGCACTCTTGATGCCTCCATCCATTCCCTCGTCATGCGCTCCGCAACATCGCGTGACGTATGGGTCACCCTTGCTTCCACATACGCTAATCCCTCACGCGCTCATATACTCCAAATCAAAGACCGACTCAACTCAATTCGTAAAACAAATCAGTCTATGACCGAGTACATGCAATCTGTCAAAGCATGTGCCGATAAACTCGCTGTTCTTGGCAAACCTATGGACCACGAAGATTTCATTGCCAAAATCATTCGTGGTCTCGATTACAACACTTATCGTTCCGTCATCGACGTTGTTCAAGATCGTGACGAACCCATATCCTTCGAATCTCTACATGAAAAACTTCTCAATTTTGAACTCCGTCACAACAATGAACCTGCCCCTGCCAACTTCCTAGCCACGATTAATGCCGCCTATCGCCATCATCACCAATATCGCACCCCTGCTTCACCAAATTCTTCCCATGTCGACAACTCTCAACCACGACAGGATCCGCCTTTCAAAGGCAAATGCCAATACTGTGGCGCAACAGGTCATGTTTTATTCTTTTGCTACAAATTTAAACGTGACTACCCGACTGTTGTCCTCCCTCCTCGTACCACAAACCGTCTCAATACCAAACCTCCTCAAGCCCATACTGTCACCGCCACTGCCACCCCATCTACCTCCTCTTATAACTCCACTTATCTCCTAGATAATGGTGCTTCTAATCATATAACCCAGGACCTCGCTAATCTTGCTCTTCATGCCCCTTATACTGGCTGTGACGAACTACTCATTGGCGATGGTACATGCCTTCAAATCACCCATCTAGGTTCTTTCACTATTCCTACTGCTTCTTCTTTTATTTTAAAATTCAACAATGTTTTTTGCGTTCCTCGCATCTGTTGAAACATTTTATCTATTTCTCAACTATGCCGTGACAATAACGCCATATGTGAATTCTCCTCTTGTCTTTGTCTTATTAAGGATCGGGACTCGGGTCGCATCCTTCTCTAGGGCCAGCTTAAGGACGGTATTTACGAATGCATCCTTCCCGCTCGTGCTCCTCGTGCTCATCTCTATCGAGTCTCCTCATCCGTTGACTGGCATCACAGGCTTGGTCATCCATCTATTCCCGTTTTAAAATATTTACGTAGCCACTTTGATTTAGCTATTCCGTCTGTTGCTTTTAATAATTGTGATGCCTGTGCTATTCATAAAAGTCACAAGCTAGCTTTTTCGCATAATACTATTCGCTCTAATGCGCCTCTTGAACTCATATATTCCGATGTTTGGTCATCTCCAGTTATTTCTTATGATGGTTACAAATATTACATTGTTTTTGTTGATCATTTCACCAAATTTATATGGCTATATCCCATGAAACTCAAATCAGATTCAACACAAATATTCATTCGGTTTCGTACTCTTGTCGAAAAATATTTTAAGAAACCTATCATTCAACTATACTCGGATAATATGGGGGGGGGGGGTGGGGGGAATACATGAAACTCTCCTCCTACCTTGCTCAAAATGGTATTGGTCATCTTACGACTCCACCTCATACCCCTGAACTTAATGGTTACTCCGAACGTCGGCATTGACATATAGTCGAAACCGGCCTAGCTATGCTCTCTCGAGCTTCCTTACCTACAAACATGTGGCCTCACGCCTTCACCATTGCCACCTATCTCATAAATCGCCTCCCAACTCCGACCCTTAAACACTACTCTCCCTTTCAATGCCTATTCGGCCACTCACCCAACTATGCCAAATTAAGAAGCTTTGGAAGCCTTTGCTATCCATGGTTTCGCCCCTATACGTCTCATAAACTCGAACCCCGTTTAATTCCTTGCATTTTTGTTGGTTACTCACCGACTCAAAGTGCTTATTTCTGCCTCGATCCCGCAACTCTACGACTTTATGTCTCACGTCATGTGAAATTTGTGGAAACAGATTTCCCTTACCCTCACCTCAAAACCAACCCTCTCTCGTCCAACACCCTTACTGCTCACGATTGAACCACCACTCTCATTCCAACTAATGTTACTGCACCTCCATCAACCACATTGCTCCCTCCTCCCAATTCCTCCTCCTTACAGCCTACCCAAACCCTCCTCCCAGATCAGCCACCCTCCCCTGCTCCCTCTCTGCCCTCACCCAGCCAGACTCCTCCCTCATCCCCTCGCTCCTTGGACTTCAAGTGCTCCTTGGACTCAAGCTAATAAATAATACAAATAAGTTAGCCTAGTGTCACATGCTTATTCTTCGGGATAAGTATAGACGTGCGCCACTTGACCAAAACTATTGTTTATGGGCAAGTCAGGCCTTTGAAGTGATATCACCAGAGAATGGAAAGGAGGAAATAGCAAATGTACAAGAGTTGCAACGTAAAGATTAAATATTATTGATAACTTACGAGAGTTCGTAGAATGCTTGAAGTGCGGAAATGAAAATTACAAGATCGAAGGTTTGTGTGTATTTTTGGAATAAAAATACAAAGGAAATAATAAGTATAAATTATTGTTGAAGTAAAATCTGAATTCTAGAAAATGAAGCATAACGCTTCTCTATATAGGCTTGCTCCTCTTAGCGTTGGCGGGAGGCACAAGTGAAATAGTGCATTGGTTCCTCTTTATGCTTGGCGGGAAGGTAACGGGCGTTAGGTCTTATTGGGCTTCATCAAATGTGGCACCAAAATGGGAGGGACAAAGTTGGTGATGTGTTCGCTTGTGAGTGGAGGCGGAGAGGGTTTGTGAGAGGGGAAGGGATACGGAAGAGATTAATGGATAAGGGTGGTGTGGTAGTGAATAAGGATGGCCAAGATAGGGTGTATTTGGACAAGGGACTTGTAACAAGGCCCTTGGTCGCATTTCTTGGCATCTTCGTATCTATTCGACATACTACAAACTTGTAGATTTCATAGTGTGAATAATAAAATAATAACTAATGATAAATTACTAAAAATGGATAATATAAATAAAATGCTAGAACAATAATTACCAATAGAGGAAGGTTACTTACAATGATGAAAAATAACTAAATAATCCAATACTTGCATAACTTGTATTGTATTAAAATAAAATGTGAATTACAATACTTAAATAAACTATAAATTGCTAAGAACTTTTTTGTGGAAAAATAAACTAAGAGATTATATGTAAAGATTAAGCTAAAATAAGTATTTTAGAAATGTAAAACTTGATACTAAGAAGCTTGGACCATCACTTATATTTATAATAGAAGTGATCTTAAAGGATGCATTAAAGAGGGCTCCAACCCTGATCGGGGACGTAGGATTGTCTCCGGATTATTTAACTCCATGCATTAACTCTTGGTATCCAATGTTTTTGGAATAAGTTGTGTGATTAATCTCCGGTTGAATGCACAACCCTAGCCAACATAAGATCTTTTTGAATCCTAAGCTCTTTATATAAATTATGGACTTGTAAATTTAGGCTTGAATGTTGAGAATTAATCCCTTGAAATTCATGCAGAATCCATGCTTGTTTATACTTAGTCCATTTCTTGCTTCACTTAGCCATTTTATAGCCTTGGAGTATTTTGTAGTGGATTAGCTCAATTTAGCTCAATTTCCTACAAAACATACTTTAAAGCACAAATGCACTAGAAACACAATATTAGCTTAATAACACTTAAATAAGTGCAAATTAACATGTAACATAAAGCTAATAAAAGAGGTAAAATCATGCAAATATATTACTTATCAAACTCCCTCAAGCCAAGCCCTTGTTTTTCCTCAAGCAAGATCATCTTTCAATGTATACCTCATGATTAAATAGATAAAGATCCATATCCCTAAACAACAAGGGCATAAGGAAAAAACAAAACACGGTTGGCTCTTGCATGATCTATTTGACTTTTTGGACTCTCACGATTCAACTCATCACTCAATTTATCTATAAGTATAATTTTGTGAAAAATCCTTCAACAAAACCTCGACTCATGAGAGTACCAGCAATCTAGTATGGTAAACAATCAAATTATTAAGTAAAAACAACCAAATGCAAGCAAAAATAAAGAGGTCAAAGGTTAGAAAAAGGTTATTTTATGAGTTGGGTCATAAGGAGGAACAAATGTTTTATAGTAATGTGGAGTTAAGTGGGGCAAGCTAGTAATCTACCAAATAAAGAATGCTCATTTCCCACCCCGAGTTACCCAATTTAGAAATCAAAATGAATATGATTCCTCAATTTCAAACCATAAGTTATTTCTTCAAAATATATTTAGATAATGCATGAGAAATTCTTAAAACCTCTTCTTCTTTTAATCCTTTTTATTTATGCCAACTTTTTCATATATATTCTTTCTTTTTCTCGATCTTGACTTTCTTTGACTTTTGGCATTTTTCTCCTTTTTTTTCCTTTTCTTTTCATTTCTTCTTCTTTTACAATGATATACTCAAATGAATTCATCCAAATTTCCGAGTATTCCCATATAAATGATTTTAGTTACTAGCTTGACAAAGGGTAGACAAGTTTATATGTAGCTAAGGTAAATGAAAAACGTGTGAAGGGTTAAGGAAAAAGGCAAAATTAATTAAAGTGAAGGCTTAAAAACCATGACAAAAGGCGGGCTAGTTCGGCTTAGAAAGGAGACCCAAGACCGGCCTGTAAAGCATGCATTTTTTATAAAAAAAATTAAAGGGCTCTGATGCGTCAGGCCATGAAATTGGAACTCGAGACTCGGGACCCGGGCCTTAGTTCGGACTGGTTTGCGGGTTGACCTGGGATTGGTGCAGGTCTGGCGGATTGTTCTTCCTTCAATAAGGGTAGTTTTTTAGGATGTGTTAAATTGCGCACACCATTTTACTAAATCTCGTACATTTTTCCTCCGTATTCCAATTATATCCCTCTCATTTTTCACAACCACTAGAGAAAAAGAAATGAAAAACCTACTCTTAATCGATGAAGATGAATACAACCCCATTCTCCATTTTTAATCGACGAAGATGAACACCGTATTTCGGCAATAGTAGTTGACGAAGATGAATTTGATTAAATGTTTAATTAATATTGTTTTCCTGAATCTTAATGATGTTAATTAAAATTGGAGGCATGCTGAATTTCAATGCACAAATACTGATTTACAAACCAAATTGAATTTGGCAAATACTTTAAGAATTAAAAATAAGAGAATTTGGATTTGCACCCACTTGAAAATTGGAATGGTACAAATTTGCTAATGCACTAACTCAGAAAAGAGGCTCGGCATACCCCAACGATTTAGGAGCCTTCGGTTTGCTAGCGACAAATCCATTATGCTTTACCAAATTAAGATTGGAACAAATCGAAGGCTTATGTACAGCGGATCAATTCCTCACTCCTTTTTCTTCAATGCCATCTCCCATCATCAATTGAATTGAGAAAGTATTTGTAGTAACTCGGATATTTGGATAGTCATTAGTTGGATTTAATTGAAATGGCAAATGCATTTTGAGCAATGAAAACATGATTAAACTCCTTTGATTTACTTCAAACCCTAATTGTATTAAAAAATTTAAAAATAATAATAATTGAAGCAATTAAAAGATGGTATTGATAAAATTTGTTGATAAAACGAAGAAATTACATGTGTTATGCGTTTATTACGATCCATAATTATTGAGTTGTTAATCAATTATTTAGGTTTGTGAGAAAGAGAAGATTACTTTTTTTTTGTTTTTTTTTATGATCAAGGGTAGTAATGGAATATTGAGGGAATAATGTGTAGAATTTAGCAAAAGAGTGTGTAGGATTAAGCAATTCCGAATTTTTATACACAGAAGCCCATGAACTTCTTGTTTTTAGCAAAGACACCCTTTATTTTTAGGCTCACGAATTAACCATAAGTTGATGGGCCTTGGGCCTGTTCAGTTCACTTGTATCTATATTAAGCATTTTAAAATCTATTTGATTTATTTATTGTCTCCGTAAGTCAATAAATGAGAACCTAATAAAGGATTACATGATAAATTACTAAATATCGTTTGTTGTGAAATAAAGACGAGAGATAATTGCAAAAAGAAAGTGAGAGAGACAAAAATATGTTCTCATTCCATTATGAGGGGTATATATACATATACAATGAGGTAGAGTTCCCATAAGATAAAACACTCTAAGATATTATAAGACATGGACATCCATATAATATTATAATATAATATCATAACACTCCCCCTTGGATGTCCATCACTGAAGAAGATGCCTCGTTAAAAACCTTCCTAGAAAAACCTCGTGGGAAAACACTAGTAAAGGAAAAGAGTACACTAATCTTCAAACACGCATAGCAAAACTGCCTCGTTAAAACCTTTCCACGGCAAAATCCAGTGGGACAAAACCATAGCTAAGGAAAAAGAGTACAACGCGTGTTACTCCCCCTGATGATGACATAACTTGATAAATCTTGAAATAATCCATGCTTTGATATAACTTCTCGATCGTTGAAGTAATACCCATTGTAATTAATAGACTTGAATCTTCGGTCAATAGAAATCCATGACAGTTTCGATATCACATTTCTTTGATAACTCACACTCTGGATATAATCATTTCATAACAAATCTTGGATCTTCATTTCAATTGATACTTCCACAAAAATGATTCTTCTCCACAAAAACGACATGACATTATATGTCGAAAATAACTGTCGTCTCAACAATAATGACGATCATGACTATAGCGTAGTAATGCGCTTATATTGCTACCTCGTTAAAAACCTTGCCAGGAAAAACCCGCTGGGACAAAAAACCTAGTCGAAGGGAAAAAGAGTGTAGCCATCATTCCTTAATTACTTGTATTAAGGAGAATTAATGCGATAATTATTGAATAATTCATCCAATACCTTTGAGCTATTTTCTTTGCTAAAACATATATTTATTGATTGACGTCCTCATTGTAGATTTTGATTACAATATTTTCCAACTGTTATGGTACTTCTGAACCATAAACTAATTTCAAATATTTAGCATGAAGCTCATTTAAATCATTATTCTCATATGCTCAAACTTCATTTTGACACAATAATAATTTCCTTGAATTAACTCTACGTGAATTTGAAGTTTTCCATTTTGGAAATAATCACGATAACCTTTCAATCGTGTCGTAGAGGTTTATATATAATCCTGAGTTCCCAAAACTCAATTAATAAAACATCACCATTTGATGATCATTTATAAGAGGCTCCTATAAGGAGTTATTCTCGTTGGAGTATCTCATAAGATAATATTTCTCCTTTTTAAATATTTATCAAATAATAACAATTTAATCACGTGCATGCATATGATATGTAACCGATTCTATTCAACATTCTAAAACAAATAATAATGTAAATATTAAAACTAAATGCAATGATGAACTAAATCTCAAAATGCACATGATGATGACTCGATAATGCAAACTGTACAATTTTGTTTCCTAACATTCATAACTTAAAATGTCTTCCGGTGAATAAATGGACTTCCGGTCCATGAGCTCATTCATAATCATTGATTATGTGTCGACAATAAAATTGGACTTATTTATAAGATCCCCATTATCTAGTCCATTAAATTCCGCGCGCAATTGCATATCGGTTCCTTAACCATATCGATATAATTTCAATATCTACTCGTGATATTGTCAGTACTGAATCAGTGATATCTGAATATATACGGTACCATTTCTTTTTCTATATAGGCCATCTATTATCATTCAGATATCTATGTCATTTCCGGGACATCCAAATTTCTTTACTCTGTAAGAGTACCAACTGCTCATGCTTGCCATTTTCTTATTACTTAAAATATGTGAACCGATATGACTTTCACACTACCTTTCTTGTGTGTTTGTTGTTCAAATTGGCAAGAATCTAATTTTCGTTACACAACTTTCTATGACTAATTTATAGCTCGCTATACCACATATAGGGCTATATGTCTACAATTAAATCATAGATTTCATTGTATGAACATATCACATTTTTGATAAGATGATCAAACTGGTATTAGTAATACATCTTCATTATTAAATGAATACTATCATTTTTAATTCCATGAACCTCTATGTGATGTATTTCATATTGAAAACAAACCGCTGAACATCATGTCCAGTTGGGGATAATATACTTGTTTGTTTTTACCAGCTTTTCCTTATCATTCTCCTCCTAAGGTAGTAAAAACCATAACCACTCTAGACCTTAATTTCTCATATCACCAATGAGAATTTAGGTAAGCATTTTTTTGTACAACCACCATATAATGCAGTTGGATTTTAAATGTGTTAAATCACAATGTCCAATTTGGAGACTAACGATTTCATATAATAAGCTGTGATTACCACACAATAACTACTTAGAAAAAATCATTATGTGGCTACAAGCTGCCCCTTAATATAGTGTCAATCCATTAAAGTACCATTAAGTTCTTTATTACACTCCAAGTAGTTGTTAGATCTCCAATATCGAATATATTCCATCTCCGTGTAATGTCTTGCTTTTATTAAATTTACACGTGAGAGTTTCAGCACTTATATTTTCGTTAAGATAAACTTCAGGTTTATCAAAACGGGTATAATAAGAACCCGAATGGCCTTAATATGTCACATCTGAATTATTTCATGTCAACTTTCTAAGTTGCCCACAATCCATGGCAATCTTTAATAAAAACCGGTAGTGTCTCAATAATTTCACTTATCACACGCCACTCTAAGTTGACTATATTTCTCATGCTAAATTTGTAGTCAGTAATACCTTAATCAACCTGATAATTGATGTGACAAATGACACAGTAAAGTGTCCCATATATGTAGGCAAGACTCATCAATATTCCAATAGGAAATATATTCCTCTTCGGGTTTCTCAAATGACCAATAATTATAATCGTCAACATATACATGATGACATACCCATGTTTATCACATCCTTTGAATGTGTCGTATAACATGATAATTATATATGTAAATTGATCATAATTTAACATACACGTCAATTTTTCTCTTAACCATAGAGATTCCAACAACTTCAAATTAGCTGTATTATTCGACAATTTACCTCATAATATGTCATATGTTGGTCACATTATCACTTTCTTTCAAAAGTGCACTAAATATCCACTTTTGATGAGAATATAAATGTTCCAAAATAAACACATCACATCCTCGTATTTAACCATTACCAATGGCAGAATTTTCTCCAATAAAATAATAATTTCTCATGGAGGCAAAATATCACTTATAAAATGTTCAAATCATATCTTCTTCATTACACCGTGTCTTCAAGACAACATGATATAAGTGAAATGAAAAATATATTGCATCGTTAATGAATCCCATATGCCATAGTTTATGAGCTTTTGACAACTATGAATAAACCCCGAATTTATTCTTGTTTTAATACTAAAAATGTAATCACCATATAAAAATATGTGAATTGCAAACACTGTGAACTTCAGGCCACAATTTTAAAATCGGTAAACATTATGAACTTCCGGTCATAATTTTATATACGTAAATACTATGAAATTCGGACCATAGTTTCATTATTTGCAAACGCTATGAATTTCAGGCCATAGTGTGAATGTCAAAATTTCAACTCATAAATAATTTATCCTTTCTCGTTTCGAGCATATATGAGTCTCACCTGACTTTTATTTTTCATGCCATGTTCATTAGGCTTATCATTACGCCATGTTCTCGATCTCTGTTACCGACAGAGTCTTTTATGAGATGTCACATTCACTTTAAGCTTATCATTATGTCATGCTCTCGATCTCTGTCACCGACAGAGTCTTTTATGAGATGTCACATTCACTTCCAGGAATGGATCTAATTTCAAATCTTATTATTCAATTTCAGGTGAACAAAAATCAATTTAGAAAGAATTTCCCTTGAATAAAACCGTTTTATTCATTTAAAACTCAAATGCGTATCAGAATCGTAGCTGTGAACTTCTGGCCACTAGCTTTCATGTGGACTTCTAGCCACTTGCCTTATATAATATAAACTTATGAACTTCACGCCAAAATACAATATGAATATCATATCTGCCCATCTTTATAAAATAAATCTTTCGGAATTTCAAGCTCAAGATAGTATGAGGTGTTTCCCTATGAAACTTCAAGTCCAAAATACAGTATGAATATATTGTATTGATGTGACGGTCTTAAATTTTCCTTTAAAACTTTGAACTTCAGGTCAAAGTCATATTGTATTGATGTGACGTTGTGAAATTTACACCCCTTAAAACTTTGAACTTCAGGTCAAAGTTCAAAGTCATAACATAAACCTATCTCCGTTATGAGACGGTGTTAAATTTACATCCCTTAAACTTCAGGTTAAAGTCATAATATAAACATATCTCCCTTATGAGACGGTGTTAAATTTACACCCCTTAAAGCTTTGAAGCTCAGGTCAAAGTCATAATATGAACATATCTCCCTTATGAGACACTTTGAATTTCAGGTCAAAGTCATATAAACATATTTCCCTTATGAGACAGTGTTAAATTTACACCCCTTAAAACTTTGAACTTCATAATATAAACATATCTCCCTTATGAGACGATGTTAAATTTACACCCTTAAAACTTTGAACTTCAGGTCAAAGTCATAATATAAACATATCTCCCTTATGAGACAGTGTTAAATATTTTGGAACTTACAACTCCAAAGTTTTATGATATTGATATGTCCTTTTTCAAAAAGTATTTCCTACAAAATTTCAGTTCCGAAATAATATGCTATTTTACACAATTGATATAATAATCTCATATACATTATAAAATCCTTTGAATAGACTATACCTACCAAAATCTTGTCAAATTCCATAATAATATAATTATAGTTTTACAATTAACCAATATATATGGAAGAAAACATACCTTAGTTTCCGAAAATCTACCCAAAACGGGGGCTTCCTACCTTATCCAATAATTCTTGTTAGGATGAATTTACTTTTTTTTTATTTCAAAGCCAAACGTATTCAGCTTTTGTTAACCTCCGTTTTTAAATGAGAAAGCGTCAAGTAGGTCTTTGTTTGAGCAAAGAGTGAGTTTCACCTCTCTAAGATTTTTAAGTTAATTACAGAATGTCACGTCTTGTTCAATTGGGAAAATAATAGGGTAGATCTACGAAAAAGAAAAAAATTAGGGTTTGTTAGAGACTCGTGCTGATAACGTGTTGTGAAATAAAGACGAGAGATAATTGTAAAGAGAAAGTGAGAGAGACAAAAGTATGTTCTCATTCCATTATGAGGGGTATATATATATATATATACAATGAGGTAGAGTTTTCATAAGATAAAACACTCTAAGATATTATAAGATATGTACATCCATATAATATTATAATATAATATTTCATAACATCGTTGATAATTTTTAATGACTTTTCCAATTTTCCCCTCATTATTCTAACCTTCACTTAATAAACTTTATTTTTTAATTAAAAATTTAAATATGACTCTAAAATAACTAATAACCGCTCACAAAATAACAAAAAAAAACCGCTTTGCAAACTTTTGTATTTCTGTTACCGCCGCTTCAATTTCAACATTTCCGCCACCAAATTTAAGGAATCGACAACGTAAGTAATCTTAATTAGTACAACTTTTTAAAATTTTATAATTAGTTAGTAGAATTAAACGGTTTAGAATATAATCGTTATTGTTAAGATGGATTAACGATTATCGAACCCCACGCACAAAATTAATCTAAAATGGACCTAGGTCCAGACGGGAAAAAAGTTCGTGCAGACGAAAAATGTATTTGTCCGGACCTACATCTGGAAGAAAAATTTCTTCGTCCAAGGCCTTTTTCGACATATTTTTTTATTTCAAAAAATAAAATTAATTTCCATCTTAGATAGTTTTGGGTGCGGGGATCGATAATCACTAATACGTTTTACTCTTAACCATTTGTCAAATCATCAACTTTAACGTACTTAAAATGTAAACATATCTCTGAACATCGTTACAAGCTTGATCATTGTTATGGTTTTAGTCGACATGATTAAATCCGTTTACTCGAAAATTACGTAAATTAAATCCGTCTTTTTTTGTTTTTTTAGAAAACTGTCTATTTTTATTTTAGAACGATGTTAGACTGAGGGACAAGAAGGGGAAAATGAAAGAGCAATATGGAAAAGTTAAATAAATATTCAACAACAATTAGTAAAAGTATCAACGATATTTATTAACACGCCGCATAGATTTTGGGTTTCGAACGAGCTAATAACTTTTGCCCCAAATGCATAGGCTGGGCCAATGTCTGGGGCTTATTTGATCGGTCCAAGCCCAATCATAAGTGGCCTAGACCGGTTTTATGGGCCATATCAAGCTTTTCTTGACCCATTGTGGCTATAGTGTTACAATGTACATATTTTTTTTGATCTTAGAAGAATTAAATTCACTTAAAACAGAATTGCAAATGGAAAACGATCACCATGTTTCATGACCACCACGAAAAGAAACTACTTTATCATGCACTTTGATACAAACAGAAACAAGTTGATTCTCCATTTGATGATAAATTAGTGTAGATCACATGCAAATGATCGGTAAATTAGATATAGATATTAGAGAATTTGACAATTAATTAAACTAATGCATTTTATCTTCATTTTGAAAAGTCCAGAAACTTTGCATATAGAATTCAAAGAGACATTTTATTAGCCTTATTTGTGTAAAAGTTATAAAATAATTGATGTTATAAAATTAATTAGGAGATTGATAATGTTCAATAAGAGTAAATATAGATAGTGAACAACAATTAATTAAAAAGTAAATATTGTATAAGCATATATATCACCTAGACGGAAAATTTAAACGGGAGAATTTGAAGATGTGTTAATCTTTTAATATATAGAGAGAACTAGTTTAGCACCCGTGCAAAAATGCACGGACATATAGATAATATTCGTAATTAAGTTTTAAACCCGTATACTATAACATGATATTAGTCGGAATCTAAAACTTTTACTATAAACGATATTACATAGAAATATGTATCCTGAAATCAACTTTAATGAATGACACAATGTAATTGACAAATATAAAAGAATTATTATGTACTTTGTAACACCCCCATTTACCTAGGAGCCTGAACTAGGACTTACAGAGTAAATATGACTGTTACCATCCTGGATAAACCAGGGTAGTAGATAATCATAGTGAAAGAAACACAGTACTTTAAATTATAAATAGTTAACTGAAAACTACTACAAGACATAGTCCAACTAAACATCCCAAAACAATTGAAATACAACAAGTGAGGAACTATAAAAGTGACTAAGGCCCTGCTTTCTGGCTTATTTTCAGCTCGTTTCAATTCAGCTCAGCTCTATTCAGTTCAGTTCAGCTCAGTTCAGCTCTATTCAGTTCAGTTCAGCTCAATTCAATTCAGCTTCATTTGATTCATTTTCACTTCAGTTCAACTCGACTTTATTAAGTACATCCCACATTATTATTATTATTATTATTATTATTATTATTATTATTATTATTATTATTATTATTATTATTATTTTTGTTATTATTATTATATTTATTTATTTATTATTATATTTATTATTATTAATTAATAATTATTATTAAGATTATTATTGTTATCATCTTGATGTGTTTCATCTTCGAGATCATTATGAACACCAATATCGCACCTTTTTTTTCAATTTCTTTTCGAACTTTGTCCATGAATTTCTTCCGTTCTTTATCATCCATGTTTGAATCCGTTCTTCCTTGAATACTTTGATGTTGTATAACTGGAATACCATGTTTATGCATCCGAATGAAATTATGAAGTGTAAAAGCAGATACGATAATTGACATTTGATATTTCGTTGTCATTTTGTGGCATGTTTTTTAAAACCTTCCACCTTCTCTTCAGCTGACCAAACGCCATTTCAACCGTCATCCTCAAAGATGAATGTCGATAATTAAAATTTTCAAATATTCCGCTAGGAGGTGCATGCTTATATTAAGGCACATGGTTTCTCACGTTTGGATGGCTAATAGGAGACAAATAAACAAGTGTATTCGGGTATCGTCCCGAATTCACCAAATAATATTCACCTATAATTCTATAAATGTTTATATATAAAAATAATTAATGTTTAGATAAAAAAAAAATGAAATACATGTCACATTTACCACATTTAGACGTAAAATATTTAGATAATCAAAAAATAATTAATATTAATTAGACGTAAAATATTCAAATGTTGCTTTTGTTAATTTTAAAACACAAGAAAAGAAAAAAGCAAAGTCCATTAGAGTTTACTACAAAAAAATATACTTAAAAATTAATATTTTTTTAATATAATTGTTTTTTAAGAAATTGCAAATTTGTATTAATCAAACATTTTTTTTATATTATTATTATTATTAGTTAGTATACTTTAATTAAACTTAAGTTATTTCTATAATTTCAGTTTCATTCAGCTCAGTTCAGTTCAGCTCGATTAAATTCAGTTCAGTTCAGTTCAGCTCAGCTCGATTCAGTTCAGCTCAGTTCAGTTCAATTCCGTTCAGCTCAGCTCGATTCAGTTCAGCTCTGCTCAGTTCAGTTCAGTTCAGCTCAGCCCCATTCAGCTCAGCCCAGTTCAGTTCAGCTCTAAAAAGCCAGAAAGATCAGTGCCTAAATGATCTAAAGCTAGGTAGGTCCAGTCCATGTCTCTCCTCCATGCCCAGTCTTAGTCCACCTGTCTCTGACCTGAAAGATCTACTCCCCATTCCGGATCATTGTAGGTGAACACGAATACACTGTCAACCTCGCGGTTGAGTATGATAACACAATAATAATAAAGCAACATGTAATAATATGCAAATGCTTATGACATGCTCGAGCTCAATCAAAATCTCATTCTCATAACCTTGCACCAAGCCATACCGAACCTCCCGGCAGACTATAATCGGTCGTCACCGAACACCAGCTCAACAACTGATAAGACACCAGGCCTGGTCTGCAGAACCACCCTGGGCTTTACATCAGAATAATATCTGATCCACATCTTTCTCAATATCCAATGCATATGCCATGATTATGAATGCAATACCAAATAATTAACCATACACTATCATGCTCAGAGTTCATACTTGCATTCAACAGGTATTACACATCCACACATAACTTAATAAAGTAAAGCACCAGTGTAACGTACCTGAAATAGCAAGTCTGCAGATAGAAATCACCGTCTAGAAATATTCCACTTCAAATTCATTTCCTATAAACATTACTTAATATTAAATAGTACTCATACATCCAACACTACTAAATCACTTGCTCGTAATTGATTTACTTACAGCATCTGACGAATTGTGCATATAACATGTCCGTACAAGTACCAAACATTATTAACTAAGTATACATATCAATTACTACCCAAATATAACCTACTATTTATAGACTTACTAATTACGAACTTACTAAAAATAACATACGGTTCGTTCATCAATCTTACTAATTTTAGTAACATTTCTAAACATTCATAATATTAATATAGAACATACCACCTCGATAAAATAATTAACATCGCTCAAAACGTACACCCATGAACCCGTAAACCTCGCTAATTAATTTTATATACCCATAATACTAATCATTTATAAAACATTATAACATTTTACCTTAAACATAAGCTTACCAAAAATAAAACAAAACAACAATATAAAGAATATATTAGTAATGTTAACATAGTCTTAATAATAGTATTGGCCATAATTAACATGACTAATATTATTACCATTCCTAAATTAACTTGATTAACCATGAATAGTGAAATAGAAAAGGCAAAGAAAACTAATCCCTAAAATAAACATGTGGAACGTAACATACAACAGCCCCCACACCACCAGACCTGACCGCGACCACCTCCTGTTCACACCAGTTGCTGCACCACCGTCAACACCTGACTTCCCCACTGGCGCCACCACGCTCGCCTCTGAGCCACGGTGGTTCCAGTGGAGGAGTTATCAGCCGTCGACCACCACCACAAGCAACAAACTGCCGTGTTAAAAACCCATGACCACAACCCGACTCAGATTCCTGTGCTACTGCTATCTAACGAAACACGCTGTAAACCACCATATAACCACCACGACCCGCCGTAACACCCACCATGTAACCCCCTGACTACCTTCTATCCAAAACTTCATTACCCATAACAAACCACAGACGAGATACTATTCGAATTAATGAGCAAACAAACATAAACAGAGGATTACTCGAAAATACCGTACTGCAACACGTCACAAAACAACCGCGAATTGGTGGTCTTTGGTGGTCCATGATGACTCAACTACGGTCAAATTATAGCTACTAACATCATAGACTAGTAATACATCAAAATAAGAATGAAAAACATAAATCTACCATAAAGATTCACGGATTGAAACAGGAAGTTCGAAATAGGGGAAAAAGAACTCGTGTTGACATACCTCTTTCTGCGTGCGTTCTAACAACCGTAAACCACCCAAGACCCACCATGAAGACCTCCCTGATGCTCTCTGATATGGCGGCTATGTAAGGGTGTGAAAGTTTGTGTGTCGATTAGGTTAGAGGTAAGGTTTCTTGGGGTGTTTATATATGACGGCAGGCTGGTGTTTCAAAGTGTTAATCAGATTTCTTACCCCTAAAACGAGATGGGCTGCATAGATGTGAAGTTTGGCACGCAATTCTAGGCCCAAACAACGATATACACACGGTTTTCTTATTAACTCATGTACTCGGCCCCTCACTAACGGCATATAAAGTATAAAAACACCTATTCGATAATTTAATTATCGAATACCAACGCTCAGAAAATACACACACGTCGATATAATTATTTAAATAATATTAAAATATTACTCCATCAAATACGGAGTATTACATATTTCATTGCTAATTAGTTAATTTTCATAGTTTAAACCAAATTATTCTTTCTAATTATTATATTAATAATCAAAATATTTAAATAATCTATTTTTTTTCCGTTTGTATTTTAATACAATAACTAGTTTCAGAACCCGTGAAAATCACGGAAGCGTTAATAATTTATTATTGTAAGTGTTTAATTTGTGAATAACTTACATAAAGTATTCATTCCCTCTCTCAATCATTTGTTTAATTTTAATTAAAGAACCACACACAACTAATTAGAAAAAGAGTAAATAAGTGAACTCGCCACAGGGAGCGGTTTTTTAAAACAAATTTGTAATAGTTTGATATTCACATCATTTTGTAGTAGTGTTTTTTTTAATATAATCATATTATTTTATTATTCTCATTCTCATTAATTTTGTAAACAAATAATATCATTTTTCCTCAACGTCAGAATGATATTTTTGTTAATCAAACTTTGTTAAAATGATGATACTCTGTATTAGTAACAAAAGTAATATTAATCATAGTTTGGATACCAATATACTTTTATAGTTTGGAAATAATGATGATATTTAAGACTTAAAATATTCTTCACTCATTTTCTCTAACTATTGTAACGTTGAATCAAATAAAGATAAAATAAATTAGGTAAGTATGTAAATAGATAAAACTATATGTCTCACATTGAAAATTCAAAATAAAAGAAGTGTTACTCATTAGTAGTTGTTTGTTACTTTGTTTTGGGATAAGATGTAAGTAAATATTAAGAGAATTAATATAAACAAATTATCAAAACTCAATAGGTATATACAATGTATTTTTGACATGTTATCATCAAAGCATCAATAACAAAATATAAATTTACCATTTTAACCAACATACTTAAATTTATAGATAATACTATATTCATATAAAACTTGTGTTAGTCATATTTGTAATTTGTTGTTAATATCAATATTAATAAATTCACTACACATTAACAACGATGAATATATTAAAAATATTCGCAAAACAAACTATCAATATTAAAAATGTAAAATTAAAAAGTTAAAGTTACAACTTAGTCAACCTAGGATATCTTTCATAAAAATTTAAGCCCAATTCACCGATATTATATTCAATCATCGAGGATCTCAAGTGTCTTAATAAACATTTGACAATGCCTAAAACGAACTATATAATACAAATGTTTGTCAAATTCTCCACTTATCTTCTATTTCTCTCTTATTTTCTCATTTTTTTGTCAATTTGATTCATGCTCACCAGAAAGTAAAGATATAAAAGGTGTTGAAAAATAAATTAAATGAAATAATTTGGTGAAAATAAACAAAAATTTTCATTAATTTGTTTTTGCTAATAATGTGTTAGAATTTTTATCAATCAATTTTCTTTTATAGGTGAGTGTTTTCATAACAATAGAATATAAAACGTTAGCATTAAATTATGATTATTAAGTTGAATATAAATGTAACATTAAATAAGATGAGTAATTAGCCTATTGAATACTACTTTGACTATTATTTTCTATTTTTATTTTTTTAAAATAATAATAAAAAATTGCTCAAACATTTAATTGTAATGGGCCACATATTATTAAATAACTACTCAATCTAAGATTTTTATGTATTTTGTCTTTTCATTTTCTATTTTTACCTTTTTTCTAAAAAAAATAATAATTAATCTAGCATGTTAATGTAGTGCGCCACGTGTCATTCTAACATCTCAATGTAGTGTGCCACGTGTCATTCGAATACTACTCAATCTAGGCTTTTTATATTATTATATAGATAGATAGATATAGATATCATGATTAGAATATGCTCCCTTATCGCGTATGGATCATGAACGAAACTCTATTAGTTGTGTAGCATGCATTAGCTACACTACACCAAAGCTAAAAAGTTGGGAAAAAATTTAGGATTATTGTTCACAAAATATTAAGTAAATTGAATATGCTTAAAATATTATTTTAAAAATATTTAAAATATGTATTTCAATTAAAAAAAACGTTAGGAAATTTTCTCGACCCGTATTTTAAAGCTAAACCGGCCGATAACCCGTATGAGCCGACCTGTATTCTGCCTGACCCATTTGATAGGTCTATACATAATACATCCACCATCAAATAAAAACTTCTATCTTAACATAGAATACATAAATTGTGGAGTACAAATGTATAAACCATGCATCTTCTCGTAAATCAGTTGATTTTGAGGGCACGTAAAATTATGTTATTGTCAATACGAAATAGTATTATATAGTCATTATGAGTTCAGTACGTCATACATTCATTTTTTTACTTGTAAATTTATTCGTAATTTTGGGTCCAAAACAAAACTCTGACCAAATGGGCACATAATCGTTATGGCGTAGCCGCATAGGGAACAAATTAGCCCTACGTATATTCATAACTATCTTAGTTCACTTATCTAAATGTGATTGCAAGTCATCTTCCCAGCGTCTTTTAGTTTTGACATATTTTAAACTTATTTTTTTTGTAAATAAACATGGTGTTTGCCATGTATTGTCAAGTATTTGTCAAATATAGACTATATTTTATACATCTGATATTTTATGTAACATGCGATACTTATTACGCAAAATTATTATTATTTTAACAACTCTTAGTATATCATACAATACAAAAACTTAAATTAACATTCGATATATTGTGTAATAGTCTATACTTTTTATGTGAAACAAAATTTTAAATATAAATCTAATTTGAAAATGAAAAATTAATTATTAAATTTTCATAATAGAAATTGAATTTTAATTTATCGTAAAAGTGATTGTTAACACATATACCTTGATAATTATTATTACACAAATTCTCATTTGTGACGGTCGATATCTGTCACAAGCTTGTGACGGATCAAAAAAAACCATATAGACAAATCATTTTTGATTCCTCATGCATCCTACTTTTGTCTTACTTATTTCAATGAGTAATACTTGACATCTCACAAGTTTGTGACGGATAGTCCGTCGTAAGTAAGACCTATTGTTATTATTAAGGTTTGTTGTAATTAAGAAAAAAAGTACGTACAACAAATTTCATATAAAACCGTCTTATAAATTGAGAAAAATAACACAATAGCTATAAGGTCGCTTAATTAGTAACCAACAACGTACAAAAAATTTCAGTACATCGTATTTAGAAGATTATAAACAGTAATGCCTAGTATACAATCAAAGCTGAAATACAATTACTATTTAATACTTTCATCAATTTCTTTAATCCTTCTATAAGGAATGTATGCAACCTTTCATTTGCTGATAATAATTAATATTTACTTATTTTTGATAAATACATGTATAATGAATCCATGATAGGTGAGTTTGACATAAATAAAATTTATAAAATGACTTTTTTAGGAAACATAAATATTTCATTTGATCAAATATGTGTAAGATTGTATTGATAATATAATATTAAGAATAATGTTAGGCGGGGAAAAAATTAATGTGAGAATGACACATGTCCAGTGGTTCATGTTTTATACTTATGTATAAATTTGAAAGACTGGAAAACAAGTGCAATCAAGTACATAAGAATATAATCCGTATAAGATTTGAGCTAGGTCGGGTCGAAATTCGGGAAATTATATTGGCCCATACCCAGCCCAATAAACACCTCAAGTTATATGGGCCGGCTCATTGGCTTTTTTATTTAAGCCTAAGCCTGGGAAAAAGTTGGGTCATATTATGTTTAGGTAAGACTAATCTAATAACTCCGTATCCATAAAATTACTTAACAAGACTATAAAATAATTTTGAGTTAATTATCTTATTCAATTTTGAGTTCATAAACTAATTTGTATAATTTTCGCATAAATTAACAGATAAAAAAACAATTGTTAATTAATCCATAGTTACCAAAAGGTCAGGAAATACTTGATAAAATTGGGAAGGAACATATACTCTTGGAGAAAATGGCAGTTAGGAAATTGGCACAGTCGTCGTAGAAATTGTAGGACGTAAGACTGACATCTCCCTAATAAATAAAAACGTAAATAATTACGAATATATATACATTATCATAATCATAACAACCAAACAAACAAAGTCATGACTTACTATTCAACAATAATTGAGCAAATGCTCTATATATATAGAGTGTCAAAAGAAATAGGATTGTTCAATTCCATCGTTGTTGTAGGTTTCAAACTTAAACAACGGTTTCAAAGGCCCAGTATCTTCAATTAGTGTAGTCCAATCGTCAACGTGAGGGAGACTTTCACATGCATTTTTATATCGCGGACATCCCATATCATCAAATTGATAAAAAATACCATATCATAGTGTGATAAACAATTATTATTGTGTGATAAACAATTATCTGTCTATTTCATTCATTAGAGCAAACTGATGCCTGAAGACTATCTCATCAGTGTGCAAAAACTAGTTTGGTGATTAGAATCAAGCAAGAGCAAAATATTCTATTAGATTTAATTACAAAATATTGGTTTAGTAATTACAAAACACCTAGTTTTAATACCCGTGAAATTCATGGAATTAGATATATTGTCATGCTAATTTTCTGCCGCAATGAGTCATAATGACAAACCCTAGTATGTATTTACCCATATTAAACCAACACTTACTAGACTACTCCTTCTCATACAAAAAATAAAAAAATATAACAATCATTTACTAGTAAGGTTGGTCGTGTAGTGAATCAAGTAGTCTGATCATGTCCAATGGAAGATCGTCCACTATATCCTCGAAGAAGGTACTCAAAAGTAAACGTCGCAAAGCGATGAAATCCTCATCAGTATGTTGAAAGAAGCCTTTGTCTATCACGTATAGTATCTTCAGTCTAATTTCATCCCGAGACACGACTACATTGTCTCTAGAAAGTGTCTCCTTCAAAAGCTGATAACCAATCTTACGAACTTCAAAGACCAAGCCAATCAACATCTTACGTAAACAAAATATTCTATTAGATTTAATTACAAAATATTGGTTTAGTAATTACAAAACACCTAGCATTAATACCCGTGGAATTCATGGAATTAGATATATTGTCCTGCTGATTTGCTGCCGCAATGAGTACAAATAACAAAAACTAGTATGTATTTACCCATATCAAACCACCACTACTTATTAGACTACTCTTCTCATACAATAAATAAAAAATTATAACAAACACTTATTAGTAAGGTTGGTTGTGTAGTGAATCAAGTAGTTTGATCATGTCCAATGGAAGATCGTCCACTATATCCTCGAAGAAGGTACTCAAAAGTAAACGTTGCAAAGCGATGAAATCCTTGTCAGTATGCTGAAAGAAGCCTTTGTCTATCACGTATAATGTATTCACTCTAATTTCATCCCGAGACATGACTACATTGTCTCTAGAAAGTCTCCTTCAAAAGTTGATAATCAATCTTACGAATTTCAAAGACCAAGCCAATCAACATCCTACGTAAACAAAATATTCTATTAGATTAAATGACAAAATATTGGTTTGATAATTACAAAACGCCTAGTTTTAATATCGGTGAAATTCATGGAATTAGATATGTTGTCATGCTAATTTGCTGCCGCAATGAGTCCTAATGACAAAAATGACGGGTAACACCAAAATTATTAACCAAATATCTATATTGTTATAATATATAGTCAAAATATATTTTGCACAATTTATTAATTTTTTCCCACGGATTATTGATATTTTGCCACGAATATTGTGACGATTTGTTAGTGTTTTGCCACAATTATTGTTATTATTATTGTTGTTTTTATTTTATTTTATTTTTATATAATTAGTTCAATCTAAAAGATATTTGTCAAAATAAAAAAATTAAATTTTTATTTGTAAATTATAATTCAAAACAAAATTAAATTAGTAATATTGTTTTGAAAAACTATGGTGAAAATTATATTTCGTGTTTAATACTGTTAACTATATTAATTTTACTTTTAAGTTTAATTTTTTTGTTTAATTTTTTAACTTTGTGCTTTAATTTGTATTTAGCGTTATGATTTTTTCATTACTTTTTGGAAATAATAATAATAATGTAACATGTTCTCATAATCTTAGAAGGTGAATCAGTGCTTAGTCTTACCTTGTTAAAATGTGAACCAGCTCGTGCAATTTTACACGGTATATTTAAAGAACATTGATATAATGATTAACAATTAAAAATATTAAAAAAACGTAATTTATTTTCGCAGTACGTTTTTTACTCAATACAGTACTTTTTACACCAAATTTTCCATTTGTTGCCCTTTCCTAGAAAAACATTAGACCTAATTCTCTCTTCCTTCTCTCTAATATTGAAACATTTACCATCTTTCACCCAATTAAAGATTTACAACTATGAATGATTATTCAAGTGACGAACAGGTAATTAATTCATTAATCTTGTATTACTTAGTCATTTGATTGTTTTTTTAAATAGTATATTTTCTTTCTTAATTGGGGTTTGTTCATCAACCTGAAAAGAAGAATCATTGTTAATTATTTAGAAACGAATTGACATGCTTAATACTACGTAGTACTCCAATTGATTTAGAAAACAAATCAACATATGTTAATTGCTTAATCAATCATTGTCAATTAGTACTAAACAAACGTACTTTACTAATTTGTGTTTTCTTTCGTGTTACTCAAAGTAGTACAGTTATTTTTTGTTTCTTTTTCTTTTTTTCAATATATTCTTAATTATTATGTTACCTTACTTTAATTTTCGCGCATATTGTTTTTATAAAATTACTCGTCGTGAAAATAGGGTACAACAAAGTAATAAAATAATAAAAATAAAATAAAACTAATAATACTTATACTATTGATTTTCGCAGTACATATTTTACTGTATTGAGTAAAAATCTACTGAGAAAAAAAAATTACTTTTCGTAGTACACATTTTGATATTGGAGAGAAAACATTAGAGAGAGACTAGAGAGAGAAAATGAGAACGAAAATGAGAGGGGTAAAATTGTCAACGGTGTACTGCATCGAGTAAATGTGTATTGCGAAAATCAGGACCCTAAAAAAAATACATGAATATTTTACAATCTGTTTAAACATTTACGTACAAAAGATAAACATAAAAACTTTTAGTAATTAATTCCATATTATTTGTTGTGGCCTTGTGGGTCCCACAATTTTGTAAAAAAATTTTAAAAATGTATGTGATGACGTGGATGCACGAAATGATTTAAATATTCTTGTATTTATATAAATAAGATTTATTGTCTCTAGTATGTCCTAACCTTAAACCCAACTATTCGACACCTAAAACTGATCTTATCGAACCTTAAAACCAATCAATGTTACTCTTCCTATACTTGGAATGAACAGAATGCAATAACCTATCCTTGACCTTTGTCAATACGACTTCTACAAGAATATGAGGCAGAACAACCGACAACTCGTGTAAGATTTCATTCATAACTCACTATATATGACAACATATATTAATAATGACAAAAAAAAATGTTGTTTCTACCATTTCTTCTCTTGCTCTTACTCTCAATCCATTGTCATGTTTGTTCATAAGGAATTTCAAATTTAATCTTTGCCCTCAAGTTATTGATGCACTCAACACTATACACAAACAAAAAATAAATGATTTCTTGTCTCGGAAGAACTTCCACACACACACAACAAAGATCCGCATAACAGATTCTTTTCTGAAACAGCCTGAAGTCCTGAACTTAACATTCAGTCGATTCAAGAAAGACAACTAGCTAATGTCGCGATTTTTACGAGTATTCAACTTGTTTCAAACCACTTTAGCCCATCTGCACTTATCCAAATCACCAACAAGCTAGCTATAACCACGGGTAAGTGATATGGTAGGAGTATATTGCTCCTCCTCCCAAGCCATTTGCCAGTACAAAATCTAGAAACAAGCCTCTGTTGGGAAATGTGTCCTCAACAATAGTGCGATCACGTAATTAAAATCTCATAACGAGAATGCGCAAGGGATGATACGAATTATTAGTCAACTGACCAACATTAATCGGTAATGATTGGCTAGCTAGAGTTTGACATTACTGTCGTATGACGGTGGTGGTCAGTTGATCCCTTTAGGTCACACCTTTAGGACAATTCCCTTAATTGACAAATGATCAAATGTATATTGATACGATTTGATCATATTCCTTAAACTCGTATATCGAGAAATTAGAGGTTAAATCTTAATGTAAGATTTATATTTAAAATTGAAACGTGTCAATTGTTAAACATTAAACGATATTTTAAGATATCATAATTAGAATGAATTGGGTTAAAATTTATACAAAGGTTGTAAATCGTATTGACGATAAAAAATATCATTTTACATTAATAATTTCGAATTACTTATTAATTAAATAAATGTGATTTATTTAATTATGTAAAATATTTATATGATGAATATATGTTTTAGTTGTACTAATGCTTTTTATATCTTAAAGACATATAAGATGTCACAAGATTATGCAATTTCTACAATTGACAAAATGTAAAATGGATAACCATTTTAACCCTAAAATGTGACGGTTTGGGGAGGGTTTGAGGAGTGTTTAAGAAGCACACTTAATACCCTATTAACCTAATGATTATAGTGTGCCTTGATAACACTACCTAAGGCCAATAAAATTGCATAGGAAAGGGAAGGTGTTCCCTCTTGTGGCTCCCTATGCTTCGGCCGTCCCAAACCCAAGACCACACTAATAAAAGTTGTGATCTTCCTATCACACCACTTACACAATTCATTCTAAGAAAACCCTAGCAAATTTTCTAGAGAGAAAATTCTAAGAAAACCTCTAATATATATTATAAGATAATAATATTATACTATTTTGTAGTATTCAAACAACATTCTAATAAGAGAGATTAGAATAAGTTTAAGGAGAAAATCGATTCCTAGTCTAGCACAACAAAGGTGTCGGTTCTTTGAGGGATAGTCTTGGTGCATCTTTAAAGGAGGTATTCTAATTTGGGTACTTTGGAGGATCATCTTTGCCAAGCTTGGACCGTGTGTAAGGGTTCGATTTCTCACTATTCCGCATATATTAGCATGCATAAGATCTAATAAACAAGTTTATTATTTTGTTAATTAAAAGTTAATTAAAAGGTTTTGTTAGTATGTCTAAATTAGTTTATGAGCAACTAGTTAAACCTAACAATTGGTATCAGAGAAAAATGGTTGTTTGCATGCTTTCCGTTTACGTTTTTACGGAGTTATAGTGATAACAAAATAAAATTGATATTTTCGTTTGATATATGATATGCACGAAATAATTTAAGCATGATTACCTACTGTTTTCTAAAATGTTTTAGAATATTTGGAATATATTTTGCATGAATATTGATTAATGGTATATTAAATCTCGGTTTTTATAAAGTTTTAATGGTTAAAATCGTTTATTTTGGGAAAAATAGCAAAAATCATCTTTTGGCCGAGATTTTTCAGTATGTTATCACATGTATTTTCTATAATATGAATATGATTTTTCGTAAATTATGGACTTATAAAACGTGTGATATGAATTTTAAGTGTTAAAATGCAATAAGATGAATAAAAATGGGTTAAAATAGTTATATTATGAATTTGACTATAAAAATTTATGAGGATGTCACATGCAATATTTAAAATTTATGTTGAATTTTCCAGAAATTTATCTCAAATATTGCAATATTATAGATTTTTAATGTAAAAATCGGGTAATTAGTGACATAATTTCGACTTTAATAGTTTAAGTTGGAATTTGGCCATAAAAATTTAACACGATGTCATATATATTATTTCCAGCATGTATAAAATTTTCGAGAATTTTATCTTATTTTATGCTTGAGAAATAATTTTAAATGTTAAAATCGTACGATATATGACGTAAATCGTTAAAACTTGCAAATGTTGTTAAAAATGGCCGAAAATGTAACCCATATTAGTCATATGTGATATGTTCATCATGAAAATATTCTTGGGAGCCAAAAGTTTCAGATTTGATTTGTATTGATTTAATTTTGATTTGTTAAAAGTAGCATTTAAAATTAAATTAAAAGGAGGCATGCTTTAAAATTTCGGCTATGGGGCAATGTGCCATTTAATTTTCTGTCCATCTTGTGTTCTTAAAATGTTTTGGAAGGTATAAAAATATTATTAGTATTTAATTTGCATTTATGAAGTTAATTATTCAATTTTCCGACTTAAATTGCTCGTTTTACGTGTTATTTTCGAAATAATAATAAAACCGTATAAAATACTAATATTTTAACTTTCTGAAAATTTTAAGAACATTCTGGATTTTTCAAAATTTGAATTTTGAATTTTCGAAATTTTTAATGTCTCTTTTGATTTTATATTATTTTTCCCGTAAAACCGAGTAATACCGATCAATATTAAACATATTAAGTTAAGTCATGTTCAAAGTTTGAGTAAAACTAAATTTTGAATCCTATAAGAGTTGGGATGATTAACTTAAGAATGAAAACCGTTTCATTTAAATGCATAGTGTTGTTAAACGTTAAAACACGCGATTCCATAAACCGAGGTTTACGATAACTATTTAAATAAGTGTTTTAAATAGGACGATTTGGCTTAGGGTTTGCATGTTAATTCATATTTACATAAGCATTGCATATTTTATTATGAATGTCATGATTTATTTACGTAATTTTGGGAATTATGTAATTTACTTAGTATGGCCTAGTTTTTAAATCGGTATTTCCCGTAATGTAAGGGGTTACCGATTCGGTTGTAATTTTGTGATCTCGTATCACCCAATTGTAATTTATTTCTATTTTATAATGTATAAAGTAGACTAGAAAAGTTGTAATATTTGTAAAATCCGGAGTTCCTTGAAGACGGTGCCATTCGGAAAGGAGTTCCGATCAAGACGGTGTTTACCTCGAAGTGCGTGCCGCGTGAAGTTCAAGGGACCAAAGGAGTTGGTTTCCGAATTTGTACTTTGTTATTTCTTTTCTAGGAAAGGCCATACTAGGGTTTATTTATGCTTTTATTTTTGCTTTTTATATGTTTGCATGCATAGCCAAATCGTCATACATCGTATCATGCATGTTTCGACCTAGTCGACCTAGTCTTTTATTTTATCGATAATTCACCGACTTAGTTCACTTAAACGGAGATAGATAATAATTTGACTAGATCTCTTACATATAAATATTGAGACTTAGCCTTACCAAAAAAGTACGGACCCATGAATCCCTTCTTCACAAGGACGTAGGCTCGGCTACACCGGGGTACTAAAATTGTCACGTTGGGTAAGTGGGGTAATAAGATTACACCTTGAAATTTGGTTGATCTCAACGAAAGTATTCGTAACCGTAGTTGCAATAAGTTCGGGCTAAAGATAATTTTAAGAAAATTGTCGACCGAGAGTTCTAAGAGTAGAACCGATTAAAGGGTTAATCCACCAAATTATACCGATACGGGTTGAATCGGCTACACCGTGCCCGGATTAGTATGGGTTTGGGTCTCGGGATTGTTTACTTAATTGGGTAAGAGATCATTAAGTAAATACATAACTAAACTTTTAAGTTTAAAATTATGAATTTAAAATGATGTTGTTTTTCCTTTACTTTTGTAGTTTAATTTTCAACATCGACTATGGCAACCAACGCTCCACCTCTCACTAACGTATCATGGCTTCGATCCTTTATGGATCGTTGCAAACTCGATAAGCATGGTTCCAATTTTAAGGATTGGGATGCGCAATTGCTTTTGGCCGCTCAAGGTGACGATAAGAGTCGTTACCTATCCGAAGCCGCTCCTCCCGCTCCGACCGCTCGTTCATCGGTCCAAACTCGTGAGGCCTATGAAGCCTACATGAAAGAGTCCTCCGCTCTTAAAAATGTGCTCATCTTCTCCATGGAGCCGGATCTCCAAAGGAGTATGATTAAGTTGACCACATCATATGAGATATACACCAAGCTTGCGACCATGTTTTCGCAAACTCCTAGGGTGATTCAATATGAGGCGGCTTCCGCCTTCTTTGACATAACTTTCAAGGAAGGGCAAAAGATAAGCCCTCATGTGCTCAAACTCGTTGAGCTTGCGGAGACTCTAAAAGCTCAAAATGTTGATGTTCCCGACTCTCTAATTATTGACCGAGTTCTTCACTCGCTCAATAAGGTTAAGGCGTATGCTCAATTCCGGGTGAATTTCAATATGCGAAACCAAGAGACCTCGTTAGACGAGTTGCATAAGATGCTAGTCCAAGCCGAAAGGGACATGGGACTTCATGAAAGTTCCACCAAGGATGTTTTAAACATCGAAAAGAAAGGGAAAACGAGCTTCAAGAGGAATGCCTCGAAAGGCAAGGGCAAGAAAACGTTCAAGCCCAAGGCGACCAAAGAAAAGACCTTTTCGAAAGGCGCTTCCACCTCGTCTTCTAAAGAGCAAGACAAGTGCCATTATTGCACGAGGATTGGTCATTGGAAGAGAAATTGCCCCAAATACTTAAGCGATCTCAAAAATGGGAAGGCAACCGCCGTAGGTAATAATTCTCGCGTATAATTCATGTCGTTTATCAACTTATGTATAGTGATACAAACGTGTTGATATTTACCCTTTTTAATTGTTTTAAAGGGCCACCCCCGAATAATGATAAGGGCAAGGAGAAGGAAGCTTGAGGTTCCTTACTTGGATGGCTCCGGTAGCATCCAATTGATCGAAGACTTGAAGAGCTAGGCTCTAATTTTCATATCGTCTTCTTTCATATTTTGCATTTATTTAAGGAACAATTTAATTTTCTTGTAAGACAAGGATTAAAATCCTAAAACAATGGTTGTAATTTTGGATATTAGTGACTTGGTTTTTAACCCGAGTCACTACTTTTGTTCTTAATCAACGTTTTGATTTCTCAAATAATGCATGCCTTGTTTAAACATGAATAAAAGTGATCTAATCACGCAACAAACTATTGATACGATCAAGTATAAGATAATCAAAGAGTTGATTAAAATGGAGAACTACACCCCATGAGATAGATTCAATCAAAATGAGACTATATCAGTTCATTATAAGATTTTCATTTTAAGTGAAAATGAGAATGTATTCATCACACCTATCAAACTTCAAACATTCAGATACATTGGTTAATCGAAATAGCTATCCTTAAACGAATAAAGGTTATTGTTAGAAGGATAGAGTGGGAGAAAATATTTCGCTCACAAACCAATGATGTAAATAAAGGAAGGATCTTAGAGAAGATTCTTACTTGGGAGTCTTAAGAAGAACCCTAAGTGATTTGAAGAAACTACGGGAGGACACTCGAAGAAAGGTTCTTTGTGTTCATTGTTTCATAGAGAGGAAACTTGAAACCCCGTATGAAATCATCGGTAGGAAAACGGTTCCTATGTAATTTTAAAGAAATTATCATGTCATATTCGTCTCGAGGAAACGAAGACATGATAAGAGGGTGATGATTGATTGAAATGGAAATAGATCACTATGGGGATAGTGATAGTGATAATGATTCGAGTAATAGTTTAACATGCGAGAAATGAAAGGTTCATTTAAGATATCGAGAGATATTGATTTTAGTAGGAGCGATTTTCATAAAAAGAATTAAGCCTACCATTTAGAGAGAATGGGTGATTCTTTAAGGTGTAAAGAATAAGAGGTTTTCAATTCTAGATGATCAAATGCCTTATATCATAAGATGATGGAGCTTTACGGGAAGGTTTATTATATGGATAATAAAAGGTCGCCCACTAGAAGTTAGAATGGTTGGATACATTATTCATAAATGATGAATAAAACCATTATCGAATAGCCAAGATGAGTGAAAATTATTAAAATGATGAAATCATAAATAGACTACAATATAGATTTCAGTACATAAGTGACTATAGAGAGTGATTTTTAATCCCTCCAGTATATCGATACGTCACAAGTTATGAGATAACAGTGGGAGCTTTCCTCCGGAAAGGAAACTCAAACTCTAGAAAGAGTTCTAGAAATGTACTCAAATAAAATCATATTATACGGGATAATATGAGAATAAAGGAGACCAAAAGTTGTAAGTTTTGCTATCATGAATAAAGGTTATTCGCATGAATAAAGGTTTATTCGCAAAACACTAATACAAATAGATGATTGTGCATCAAAATGCAATGTAATAATTTTGACTATTGTTGCATGACAACATCATTTGAGTTAATATTAACTCAAAGTAACAGATACTTTGTCAGAATCCAAATGGGTTGTATGAGACAATATTGAACCCCATAAGTGAACTGGATTGACTTAGTATGGCCCCTAGCCGCTTATATGAGGTGACGTCTCAAAGCGACTAGAGTGTGAGGCGATTGATGGCAAGTTCAAGTGCCATAGAGTCATATGTGATGACTAGTCGATCACATAGGCAGACTGCTAGAGACACTCTGTCGGGCATAGTGACCGCTTATAGAGTTCTGGAAATTCAATAGCCGGGTCGTGGCGAGAGCTGCTATAGTATTCTTGTGAGTCAATTCTTAGACTAAAGACTACTCTCCCAAGATGGTACAGTTTAGGCATAACTTTGATCCATTCTCTACGACTTTTCGTAACTGGAGTCAAATGGGATTGTTTTGGGTTGTGACTGACTGTGACTGGTTGAAGGAAGTAGTGCGATAGAAATTGTCCACCCCTTGTCAGGGTTGTTCAAATCTCAGGGCCACTCGAGGAGTAATTAACTGGAAATGCGTGGCCACGCTCGGAAACTATCTATGGTAGATAATTCCGGTCAGACAGTTATTCTCCAGATCGAGGAAACCACTCATGATGTGATCGAATGCAAGTACGACCTCAGAGAGACATCTTGCATTGAGTGGGAGATTGTAATAGGACAAGAGAATTGGTGACGCACACTTGTCGAGGACAAGTGGGAGATTGTTGGGAAATGTGTCCTCAACAATAGTGCGATCACGTAATTAAAATCTCATAACGAGAATGCGCAAGGGATGATACGAATTATTAGTCAACTGACCAACATTAATCGGTAATGATTGGCTAGCTAGAGTTTGACATTACTGTCGTATGACGGTGGTGGTCAGTTGATCCCTTTAGGTCACACCTTTAGGACAATTCCCTTAATTGACAAATGATCAAATGTATATTGATACGATTTGATCATATTCCTTAAACTCGTATATCGAGAAATTAGAGGTTAAATCTTAATGTAAGATTTATGTTTAAAATTGAAACGTGTCAATTGTTGAACATTAAACGATATTTTAAGATATCATAATTAGAATGAATTGGGTTAAAATTTATACAAAGGTTGTAAATCGTATTGACGATAAAAAATATCATTTTACATTAATAATTTCGAATTACTTATTAATTAAATAAATGTGATTTATTTAATTATGTAAAATATTTATATGATGAATATATGTTTTAGTTGTACTAATGCTTTTTATATCTTAAAGACATATAAGATGTCACAAGATTATGCAATTTCTACAATTGACAAAATGTAAAATGGATAACCATTTTAACCCTAAAATGTGACGGTTTGGGGAGGGTTTGAGGAGTGTTTAAGAAGCACACTTAATACCCTATTAACCTAATGATTATAGTGTGCCTTGATAACACTACCTAAGGCCAATAAAATTGCATAGGAAAGGGAAGGTGTTCCCTCTTGTGGCTCCCTATGCTTCGGCCGTCCCAAACCCAAGACCACACTAATAAAAGTTGTGATCTTCCTATCACACCACTTACACAATTCATTCTAAGAAAACCCTAGCAAATTTTCTAGAGAGAAAATTCTAAGAAAACCTCTAATATATATTATAAGATAATAATATTATACTATTTTGTAGTATTCAAACAACATTCTAATAAGAGAGATTAGAATAAGTTTAAGGAGAAAATCGATTCCTAGTCTAGCACAACAAAGGTGTCGGTTCTTTGAGGGATAGTCTTGGTGCATCTTTAAAGGAGGTATTCTAATTTGGGTACTTTGGAGGATCATCTTTGCCAAGCTTGGACCGTGTGTAAGGGTTCGATTTCTCACTATTCCGCATATATTAGCATGCATAAGATCTAATAAACAAGTTTATTATTTTGTTAATTAAAAGTTAATTAAAAGGTTTTGTTAGTATGTCTAAATTAGTTTATGAGCAACTAGTTAAACCTAACAGCCTCTTCTTGACACAATATATAAAACCTCCACACCCTGCATGACTCATAGCTGATTCATAGACAGGTTTATATAAACTCCAATAACTCTGTTTTGCGTAAACATGGTTAATTTATCGAACCCAAAGGTGGTCCTCTTTGTTTGAACCCACCACACATACTTGCCAAGCATGGCCATATTTCACAACTTATAGTCAACAAACCCCAATCCTCCATTTTCCTTAGCCTTACACACATTTTGCCGGAATACCAAAGGTTTTCGTACTCTAGTATAGATTTCATGTCCCTCCCAAAAGTAATTCTTACAACTAGCAATTATCTCATTCATTGCACTTCTGAATTAGAAATAATCGAGACCAGTAACTATGGATATTAGCCAGTACAGCTTTCACAAATGTTGCTCTGCCATCATAATCAAGCTTTTGTCTATCACGTATAGTGTCTTCACTCTAATTTCATCCCGAGACACGACTAAATTGTCTATGGAAAGTGTCTCCTTCAAAAGTTGATAACCAATCGTACAAACTTCATAGACCAAGTCAATCAACATCCTACGTAAACATGAAAAACGAAAGTTATAACTCAAGAATCATACAAATTAAAATTGAGAAGAAAAATAGAAATAAAAAAATAAATCATAAATTTGCACTAAGTTGAAGAGCTTAAAGTTAGGTCTGAAAGTTTTGAACAATGGGTTTTCTCTGATATAGAGAATAACATCAAGGTAGCTTAGTTTGGCTTTACAGAATCTACAAAAATAGATGATCAGTAATCTTTACATCCAGTTCTGATTGAAACTCAAAAAATGGCTGCGAAGGATTACGAAATGTTATTTATAGCATCAGTATCTGGCTCAGAAAGCTAAGAATGATTGGTTACATGATGGAGATGATAATAGTCATTTCTTCCATGCTGACATGGATGGTAATTATCATTAAAAAAACTGAGAATATATCTAAACCTTTTGAAGAATATTACATCTCTATTTTCGGGATCGTGTTCTCATCGGGTCATTCCTGTTCATGAGAATACAGTTCAGAAGGGTAGAGGTGTACATAGAATGTTATTTCGACTCTTCTTATTCTCGTGGACATGAGTATGACACTTGACGCCTCATTTTAAGCAACAAAATGAATATTTTGCATCAAAGTAGCCGAATCCAATAAATAAATGGACACACACTTGTGTCAGATCTTTCTAAAAAAGTCCGAGTAACATAGGGATGAAGGCATATGGGCCTGAAACCTTCATTGGTGGTAGTGTGATAGCAGCAGTGAAGGATTTCTTTCTTGAACGACAGGCTATTCAAGTGATTGACACCAATTTGATATTCCTAAAGTAGAATGCCCTGAATCTATGTCTCAATCCAGACCCAATATATTAATTTGTCAAAATTTGGTAAAAGTATATAATAGAAAAGCTTGTTCACCAAGGGTTATCATGAAGGTTATTATCTTCAAAAAGCATCTGATTCAAATGAATGGACATTTCTACATAGCATGTTGAAGGCTATAAATTTCCCTACATAATAGGGAGTATATTAAATCGATCATGGAAGAAGTTGTAGTATGTTTGGAGTTTTCAAAGGTAAGAGAAGCCAAGGAACATACTCCACACCGAGGCTTTTTCACCTTAGAGTTATTAACAATGGATCAAGCCCACAAGCAATGTCCACAACAATGCAAAGACTTCAAGAGACTCCCAAGCTCAAGCAACTACAACTACACGTACAAAACTAACCTAGCAAAAGATAATGTATTTTTAATAACCTAGATAATGTAATTTAGAAGTATCCTATACTAGCTAGACTCTTGTACACCTAGTATAAATATTGTAATTCTTCTCAAAAGTAATACACACGTTCATTCATAACAAATATAATTCTTTACATGGTATCAGGAAGTCATCATCGATCCAACGCTCTCAAACCCAAACGACCTACTTTCAAACGCACCAAACCCGTCCCCACCCTCACGTCTCTCGACATGACCAACGACCAACAAAACGCTCAAGTTCCCAACCCTCACGATGCCGCAAACCCTCTCACAACACCAAACTTCACCAATGTCATCAAATTGACGTCATTCAACTATACAACATGGCGATTCCAACTTTCCAACATCTTGTTCGGCCTAAGCCTCCTTGGCTTCGTCGACGGATCCCACCCGCAACCCCCGGCCACCACCACTGATGCCGAAAACAAGGAGACCCCCAACCCGGCTTACCTATCTTGGTTGAAACAAGATGGGCTCATCCTTGGCGCTCTTGTTGGAACCATATCCGCGGCCCTTCAAACGTTGATCGTTAGGGATAAGTCGGCCAAAGAAGCATGGGACATCTTGTCCCAAACCTATGCTAACCCCTCACGCATCCATATCCAACAAATAAAAACCCGTTTCAATTCCATTACCAAAACCTCGAGTCAATCTATTACCGAGTACATACACTCAATAAAAGCTTGTGTTGACCAATTAGCCCTTATGGGCAAAATTCTAGACCTAGAAGATGTTATCTCACGCGTGCTCCATGGTCTCGATTACAAACTTTACAAATCCGTAATCGATCAAGTCCGTGCTCGTGACACCCCTATCTCGTTTGAAGCACTCCACGAGAAACTCCTTCACCAAGAACTCCTTCTTCAACACCACCAACCCACGGCCAGCCCCTACTCCCCCTCGGCCAACGCCGTCTACAAACCCAACACCTATAATCGCTACACTCCCAACCGCTCCTCCACCACACCCTACAACAACGGCCCTCCCTCCAATAACAACCAAACCGCCCCTCGCCCCTTCAAAGGGCGGTGCCAATGGTGCCGCGAGACGGGCCATGTTATTGCAAATTGCCCCTTGTTTCGTAAACTTTATCCTAATATCACCTTTCCCGCCCCACCTCAAAATCGCTACTCCCAACCGCAAGCCCATGCCGCGGTAACCACCGATTACTCCGCCTCTAACCCTAGCTATCTCCTCAATAGTGGTGCAAGCCACCACGTCACCCCGCACTTGGATACCCTTACCTTTCACTCGCCCTACGACGGTCTTGATGACCTACTCATAGGTGACGGTTCCGGCCTCTCCATTGACAACACATGTAATACTAATATTAATGGTGTTACTTTACGACATGTACTTCATGTCCCTAAAATATCCCGTAATATTATCTCAATATCGAAATTATGTCATGACAATAAAGCCTATGTTATTTTTTCTAATGATTCTTTTCATGTTAAGGCAATGGAAACGGGCAAAACAATTCTCCAAGGACGGGTTAAGGACGGAATTTACGAGTGGAGTCCCCCATCTACCATGCGTGCCAACACCATCAATAAAGGACTCACCTCGCTCTCTCTACATCATAGACTAGGACACCCCTCTTATGATGTAACGAAACTTATTATCAATAAAAGTTTAGTTTCTAATTACTTACATTGTGAATCATGCAACCTATCGAAAAGCAAAAAACTCTCGTTTTCGAACTCTACATTCACGACCACCGACTCCCTACAACTTTTATTTTCCGACCTATGGACAAGTCCAATACTCTCCTACGACATTTTCAAATACTATATCATATTTGTTGACCACTTTAGCAAGTATACTTGGTTATATCCACTTAAACGAAAATCTGACACAAGTCGAGTCTTTAATCAATTTAAAGCCATTGTCGAAAAATATTTCGACAAACCTATCAAACACTTCTTCTCTGACAATGGAGGAGAATACGTCAAACTCAATGCCACCCTACTCGACAATGGCATCTCACACTCAACCTCCCCTCCCCACACCCCCGAACACAATGGCTACGCCGAAAGACGACACCGCCACATTGTTGAAACCGGACTCGCCTTGCTAAAACACGCGAATATGCCCACCAAATACTGGCCCTTTGCATTTAGCACGGCAACCTACCTAATAAATCGAATGCCGACTCGAACCCTAAACGGCAAATCACCCTACTCGATCCTCCATAACAAAACCCCTGCCTATTCCAACCTACGGAATTTCGGATGCCTTTGCTATCCGTGGCTTCGCCCTTACACCAAACACAAACTAGAAGACCGTTCCATCTCATGTGTATTCGTCGGATACTCCACCACTCAAAGTGCATACCACTGCCTTGATCCAAAAACGAACCGCCTCTACACATCCCGACATGTCGTGTTCTATAATGACATCTACCCATTTCAAAACACCACGCCCTCCCCTCCTCAAATCGATGAATGGGCGACTCTTTCCCTTCAGATTCTACCCCCCGCTGCCACCACTTTTACACCTCCTACCCCACCACCACAGCCACCACCTCACCCACGACCACCCATTACCAAAACCTACACCCGCCGTACCCAACCCACACCCACTGCCAACCCTTCGACTGACCCCTTACCCCCTGAAATTCCCGCCCCCAAACCTCCTGCCCTCACCTCTTCCGCTCACGACCAGCCATCTAACCCCCCATCCCCATCGACGCCACCCTACCAACCACTGACACACCCGTCCACACCCCAGACCCTCCCCAGCCTACCCCCAACCCTGCTCCACCCTTCCCAGCCCCTACAACTCAACAGCCAGCCCCCCCGAGCAGATCTCGACAGACCCAACCACCCGCGAAAACCGTAACTACTCGACTCGACAATAACATTCGGAAACCAAATCTGAAATATGCTCAAACCGCACTCAAGCCTATGCTCCCTACCAGCCTACCCAACACAGTCAAACAAGCTCTTGTTCTCCCTCATTGGCGACAAGCCATGGAGGAAGAATACAATGCTCTCACTCTCAACAACACGTGGTCCCTCATCGCTCGAGCTAATGCTCATAACATCGTTGGTTGCAAGTGGGTTTATCGCAATAAATTCGACCCAGATGGCACTCTCAAACAACACAAAGCCCGCCTTGTTGCAAATGGCTTTCACCAACGACCAGGCATCGACTACACTGAAACTTTCAGCCCTGTCATCAAACCTACAACAGTTCGACTCATACTCTCTATTGCTACATCAAAACAATGGCCTCTACGGCAACTTGACGTCAATAACGCATTTCTCCAAGGAAACCTAACCGATGACGTCTATATGGCGCAACCACCCGGATTCATCAACCAAACCAACCCTGACTATGTCTGTAAACTAAATAAAGCCCTATACGGTCTCAAGCAAGCTCCTAGAGCATGGTACACCGAACTCAAATCATACTTAACAAGTGTCGGCTTCAAACAATCTGTCTCCGACACCTCCCTATTCACATTTCAATCACCAAAAACCACTATCTACATGCTCATATATGTGGATGACATCATCATCACCGGCCCTAACCAACAACACCTTCAAACCTTCATCACCAACCTCTCCGCTCGCTTCTCCCTAAAGGACCTCGACCCTCTATCCTACTTCCTCGGAATCGAGGTCACTCCCAATGCCCTCGACATACACCTCAGTCAGTCAAAATACATCCATGACCTCCTCGAAATATACCACATGGCTGATGCCAAACCAAATACAACCCCCACCGCCACATCACCCCCACTAATTCGTGAAGATCACCTACCTTTAAACGATCAAACCAATTATCGCGCCATTGTAGGAAGTCTCCAATATCTATCACTCACCCGACCTGATATTGCCTTCCCCACCAATCGACTAGCCGAATTTCTACATCATCCAACCTCCACTCACTGGACAGCCCTCAAACGACTCCTTCGCTATCTCCAAGGGTCCCAACAACACGGCATCCAACTATATAAAACCACACCATTACGTCTCCATGCCTTCTGTGACGCTGACTTCGGAGGCGACAAAGACAACTACCTCTCCACCACTGGCTATATCACCTATCTCGGGCGCAATCCAATTGCTTGGTCCTCGAAAAAGCAAAAAGGAGTTGCCCTTTCCACCACCGAAGCTGAATTCCGAGCCATTAAATATGTCACCACTGAAACTCTCTGGCTTCGCAATCTTCTTTCCGAACTACGCATTCACCCCACAGAACCGCCTGTCATTTTCTGTGACAACATCTCTGCCACGCTCTACGCCAAAAATCCGGTGTTCCACTCTCGTATGAAGCGCATGGCTCTCTTCTTCCACTATGTCAAAGAACAACTCCAACATGGCCACATTCGTGTTTCTCACATTGCAAGCAAAGACCAACTCGCTGACTTCCTCACCAAACCTCTTCACAAGCCACATTTTCAAGAACTACGTGACAAGCTTGGACTCGTCATACGAACGTCCAACTTGAGGGGGCGTATTAACAATGGATCAAGCCCACAAGCAATGTCCACAACAATGCAAAGACTTCAAGAGACTCCCAAGCTCAAGCAACTACAACTACACGTACAAAACTAACCTAGCAAAAGATAATGTATTTTTAATAACCTAGATAATGTAATTTAGAAGTATCCTATACTAGCTAGACTCTTGTACACCTAGTATAAATATTGTAATTCTTCTCAAAAGTAATACACACTTTCATTCATAACAAATATAATTCTTTACAAGAGTGAACTAGGTTGACGGTTTTCGTGGTCACACCATTGCGAAAACCCTGATAGGTTCGATCTTAGTGTAGAGCAAAAGAATCCAATCCCTCATGCTATAATCATAGAGTTCACCCTCCCGTAGAACCATGTGGTGATAAGGGGGATGACATACTTTCAAGAACAATCCGACAGTACAGGTACAAGACATCATCATGAGGCACCAACATCTTAAGTAGCCTACAGAACTCCAACAACATCATATATAGCACAATACGCACTCTCTCTTCTGCTCTTTGCCCACAGCCTCGCAAACATCTAATACACTCATTTGCACATTCCTTCTTCTTCTTCTCCATCCACCGACCTTTACATCATGACCAATGCCTGAGAAGCACGGGCGTCTATGAATCTCTTGTAACAATCAGTCTTATCATTCACTACTGCCAGTGCCATTAACTGATTTGCCTTGTCTTTTAACCAATTTACAGCCACTTAGAGAAGAGTCATCCGCGCGCAGATTCCCTGCACACTTGGGAAATAAGATGAACCATATCCGAAACTAACTGCCACGCCTTGGTATGATCCGTGCTCGGTATTCAGCCGAAAAGCTGAAAGTTGGCGTCATTTTGAATGCCGCAGTCCACTTGAGAAATAATTAAGTGGATATGGTTAACGAGAATAATTATTAATCAAACACTCATTTATTCTCCTGTCAAAATTAGGTTAATGAGAATTACTTGTTGGTCATGCAGTAACATAAAATCTTAGACATGAACGATATTTTAATATCCATGTAACGGCTGAACGTGAAAACTAGTTATATACTAACATGAGCTATTATCGATTAAAGCACAAAAAGCCGAATTATAAGTAGGGTAGAAATAGGGGAATAAAGTAACATTCATCAAATTCTCCTTCATTTAAACTCACTCACTCGTCCATGAATAAGCTCACTAAATTGTAAGGGTACCCTACTACCTCAATTGGATAATGACACCTTAACAAATTCAATTTATGATGAGTTTAACCTGGTATCAGTTAGTGAAAATATAGTATAAGCATACCTTAATTTGATAATGACTTACAAACCAATCCCAATTCAATGATTTTATTAGTAGTGTGTTATTATTGTAAGAGAAAAAGTTCATTAATTACATAAATTTTAGTAAAAATTAATAAAAACAAAAATTAGGAAACAATTATATGGTGGTAGAATGATACCCCCTCTAATCTCTATCCCGTTAATATTTTTACATTTTTTTATTTTATGAGGGAGAAATAAGAGAACCGTAAGCTTCTAAATTCCATCAACCAGTCAATTCTCCACGTAACTCACTCGGTCACTCCCACCTTATAAATATTAACACTAAACCAACCTCTAATTCCCATCCGCTTACCAAAGTATATCTCATTAAAAACAAAGAAAAGAAAATGAAGGCATCGTGCTTCTTGATGCTCGTCGTCCTCTCCCTTCTAGCCGTGATCGCGGTCACGACAGCTGACACGTCAGTGGGAAGTTATACACCCATTCAGAACCTGAACGACCCACCACTACAAAACAATGCTCTGTTTGCGACGGAATTTTCCGTCGCAAAAAGGGTGAAATCCGTCGCAAATGATGTTTTTGCGACGGATTTGCGACGGACTGCGTCTGTCCCATATTTTTGTCGCAAAAAGTTAATTTGCGACGGATTTTTCCGTCGCAACTTTTTTGCGACGGATTGACCACATTTTGCGACGGATTGACCTTGACCAGAAGTCAAGGTCAATCAAGATTTGCGACGGAAAATCCGTCGCAAAGAGGACCATTTGCGACGGATTTTCCGTCGCAAATCTTGATTGACCTTGACTTCTGGTCATAGTCAGTCAAGGTTTGCGACGGAAAATCCGTCGCAAAGAGGCCCATTTGCGACGGATTTTCCGTCGCAAACCTTGACTGACCTTGACTTCTGGTCAAGGTTTGCGACGGAATGTCCGTCGCAAATTGAGACATTTCCGTCGCAAATACCTGTGTGATTTTCCGGTTTCAGCCGTTTTTCCAGCTCCCCATTTCCATTGAAATGATTCATTTTTTCCATTTTGCATGATCTGTAAACCTGCAATTTCAGAAAAACGACCCAGCAACAAAAACTTGTCGGAGACAAGGGTTTTTAATATCTCTTTTCATAACTAATAAAAAAGTTTTACAAATGATAATCCAACTCAAAACTAAACATAGTCCGCGGTACATCAACTAAACAACCTAATGAAATCTATCTAACGGTCGTGTCGGTGGGCTGTGGGGTGGCGAAATGACTGGCCGCCCTAGCATTGTCGCCGCCATCATCGTCAAAGTCGCGTCTCGGCTGAGAAAAGCCTCCCGGGTTGCAGCTCTGAGTAGTGAACTGCGCCCCCTGTTGACTTAAGTATTCTTCAATTGCCTTCAGCCTTTGGGATGTCTCGAGCTCGTTTTGTCTTAGCTGAGCATTCTCTCGAAGAACTTTGCCGAGGATACCTGCAATGAATAGTCAAACATGATATTATATTCATTTAGTAAACGGTTAAATAATTGGTTAGTCTTAAATTTTAATAAACTATAAAATACAAACCTGGGGTGTATTGTGACTGGGTCCCAGCACTTGAGTGGCGACGACGCTCGTAAAGGACTGGGGCTGCATTTCCCATACCGAGTATCAACCCTTTCTTGTTGAAACCGCCTACTTCTTCGAAGTAGATCTCGTTGTCGTCGATATCTTGCTCCGGGATCCCTTCACTTATCATTTTGTTCTTTCTTGAAAAAACTTTTTCCTACAAAACAAAAATAAAATGTTATTAGTATACGTTAATTAATTAGTAAACCAAATTACTAAAATATAAAGAAAAGTTTCTGTTAACTTACAAATAGTGCTTTGGGTTTCGTTGATAGCCAACCCTTCTTGGGATGTTTTTTTGTCTTCTCAAGCAACTTCAAGGCCGATGGTACATCACTCCCATCTTCTCCAGCCTGCAATTTAAATCCAACGACACTTGTTGAAAAAAACATTCAAGATTATCAAAGGGTGAAAATTATTGAAGACAAGAAAAAGTGAAGTAAAAACTAAACAATTACCATTTCATCCATCATCTGTAGGGTGTTTTTACGACCCATAATGTGAGTACCTAAGGCCTTGCCCTTTTCGGTACTTCCCGACATCCGGTTGGTCTTGTTTTTGTCGGATTTCTCTTGGAATTTTGGATTGTCCTTTCTACCCTTCAGTTCTTCAAAAATATCCGCCGGTATCCACTGCGGCCTTTTCTCCGCTGGTTTCTGCATAGCGTAGTGGATTCTTTTGCGAAGGCGGTCTTTCATCATGTCTTCCCACGCCGACCTAACCGCTGCTCTATCACGAGGGTGAAAGGTAACTTTTTTCTGTTTCAAGAAAAAAAATAGTTAAATAAATATGAAACAATAAATAGGTAATAAATAATAAAACGGAAATAGGTAGTAAACAGTTAATAAATACCTCAAACCAATTCCACCACTCTTCCTTAATGTAATCCGACGCTTCTGACCAGTTGGGCGCATACTCCTTGTAGTTGCAAATAATGGTCTGTGTTATAAGAGTAGAAACGTCTTTGTCACTGAACCTGAAAAAGAGTTAAATGTGAAAATAAAATAGTCAACAAGTAATCATATTATAATCAATATATACGTATATATAATCAATTATCCGTAAACAAATAAGATACTTACCACTTGGCGCCTTCGTAATCAGTCGGATCGAGGTGTATTCGATGTGTAGGCGGCTGAGTCTCAGGTACAATCTCGTCCTCATCATGATTAGCTCCCGATCGTCCTCCCTCAGGCTGACGACTACCACCACCTCGTCGTCTTCCGCCCGGCATATTATTATCAAACTAATATAGCAACAATTAGAAAGAAATGCTTTACGTAATTAAAAACTTGAATAATAAGATTAATAAGATAATTTCATTGACATTAAGCCATACGGCATCTACAATAATTTCAACAAATACAAGATTATCGAATCTAATAGATAGTAGTCCTAATCATCATCATCATCACCACTTGAACAATTTATTCCTACATCCTTACAAAGAGAATCTATAATATCTTCATCTTCATCCTCATTCTCATCCTCATACTCATCCTCATACTCATCCTCATCCTCATCCTCATTCTCAACCTCGTCCTCGTCCTCGTCCTCATCCTCATGTTGCCTCACTGTCACAATTTGAATGTATTCTGGTTCCTCCACAATTTCATCTTCATCTTCTTCTTCTACTTCAATTGGTGACAGTATTGTTTCACCATTAGTAACATTTTCTTGAAAGAAAGATTCATCAACGGGGGCATCGACATGTGATCTAGCCTTGGTTTTGAATACCGCTGACCATTGACTTTGATCCCTTTTTATACCTGGATAAGGACTATAGTAGACTTGTTCCACTTGATATGCCAACACAAATGGGTCGTACTTTGCAAATTTTCTACTCCGGTTAACATCCACAAGCTTATATTCCTTATGCACTTGCATGCCTCTTTCGGAGTTATCTAGCCAACTACATTTGAACAAAATGACTTTGTAAGTGCTTTGTGGGCCTGTATAAGTCATTTCAACAATTTCGTCAAGGGTCCCATAGTAGTCAGCTCCTTCAGTGGAACTCACACAAACTCCATTGTTAATTGTGCACTTTTCCAAATCTTTTCCTTGAATGAAAGCTCGAAATTTGTAGCCAGTGATGGAATAGCGTTTCCATGTTCTGACTCTTCTTGAGGGACCATTTGCTAAGGCAATTAGAACTGGATCTTCTATATTAGTAACCTGAGATCTAAACCATCTAGGAAATCTTGTTTCATATTTTTCCCAAACATCATTGCCTACGACACATTCATGATGTTCTCTCATGATAAAATTTTCAAACAACCTATGTTCAAATTAGGGGAATTATTAATTTTTGAACAACTAATAATTATGAATTCAAGTATAAGAATTTAGATTCACCACTTACACTTCGTTTCGTTTCAATTCATCAGAATCGCAGTTCGATAAAACGTAGAGGTGTGCACGCTCATATTCGTTGTCCTCTAAAAACCTTTCACGACATTTTCCAGAAGTTGTGCCATCATGATCTTGAAATATCTCAGGCAAGTTAGATTGTGTCGGCTTTTTTGAACCAACGTCAAGGTCCTTTGCCTTGGTGTCTATATGATCTTCAAAGTATAGGGAACAGAAATTTGCTATTTCCTCAATTAAATATGCATTACATATAGACCCTTCAACATGAGCTTTATTTTTGATTTTCTTTTTCAAATGATTCAAAAACCTACAAACAAATGAATTTAGAATGAAAAATATGATGAAAAATATGTATTATGTAATATAAAGAATTGAATAAGGATGATATTACCTCTCGAAAGGATACATCCACCTATATTGCACAGGACCACCCACTTTTACTTCATAGGGCAAATGAATAGGTAGGTGTTCCATTGAGTTGAAAAAAGAAGGTGGAAGGATTTTCTCTAATTTGCAGATAATCTCCGCAATGTTATTTTCGAGACTTGTAATTTTTTCAATCTGTACTGATGAAGTACACAAATCTCTGAAAAACTGACTAATTTCAGTTATGGCATTCCACTCATTTTTTGGAAGAAGATGTCTCAAAGCAACTGGGAGTAATCGCTCCATGAAGACGTGACAATCATGACTTTTCAAACCGTGTATCTTCAATTCATTCATATCGACACACCTTCTCAAATCTGAAGCATAACCGTCGGGAAACTTCAGTTTGTATACCCATTCACATAGGACCTTCTTTTGTTCCTTTTTCAAAACGACCGAATCCCCTTTTCTTCTACTCGAACAAAGAAGTAACATGTCTTTCTCTGCATTTGAGTTTAATTTCGTTTTTCCTTTCACGTCCATGACGGTGTTAATTATTTGCTCGAAGAAATTTTTCTCAATATGCATGACATCAAGGTTATGTCGAATTAGTAGCGTGCTCCAATAGGGAAGCTCCCAAAAGATGCTTTGTTTCCACCACCCAATCCGTTTCCCTTTAAGCAAATTCAGATCACGTTCAGATCCATCCACAATTTTCGGTAGATGTTTGACACAATCCCATACTTCATTGCCTGTTAACCTCTTCGCAGCAACATCGTGCTCAACTTTCCCTTTTCTAAAATGCACCTTATCGTTACGAAAAACATGATTCCTGTCTAAAAACTGTCGATGACAATCAAACCAACTCCATTTTTTCCCATGTTGTAGCCAAATTGACTTAGTCTCATTTTTCATACAATATGGACATGCATGCTCACCTTGGGTTGTCCAACCAGATAACATGCCATATGCAGGAAAGTCGTTTATCGTCCATAGGAGTGCGGCTCTAAGATCAAAGTTTTGCTTCAGGGAAACGTCATAGGTTAAGATCCCCGTCTCCCATAATTGCTTCAACTCGTGAATAAGAGGCTGCAAATAGACATCAAGGTTTTTCTTTGGATTGTGGGGACCGGGAATAAGTAATGTTAAGAGCATAAACTGTCTTTTCATACAGAGCCAGGGTGGTAAATTGTATGGAGTAAGTATCACCGGCCAACATGAATATTGCTTCCCAAATTGACTAAACGGTGCGAAACCATCAGTGCAAAGTCCAAGACGGACATTCCTAGGCTCAGATGCAAAATCAGGATGCAGCCGGTCAAACTGTTTCCAAGCCTCCCCGTCACTTGGATGAGACATTGTTCCACTAACACGAGGGTTTTCATAATGCCAACGCATTTCGCCCGCGATGTGCTTTGTGGCATAAAAGCGTTGCAACCGTGGTCCTAATGGAAAATAAGTTAAGAACTTTTCGGGAACTCTTTTGCCATTTGCATTTTTCTCTAATTTGTACCTATTCGTACCACATTTTCTACACTTATCAAGGTGAGCGTCGTCCATCCAGAAAAGCATACATCCTACCGAGCAGGCATCTATCTTCTGATGGGGAAGTTGAAGAGCTTTAAGAATTTTTTTGGTTTCGTAGTAGTTACGCGTCATAAGATTATTTTCAGGAATCATATCTCCGATATATGACGCAAAACCATCTACACATTTTTCAGCTAAGTTGAATTCACATTTTAAAGTGATCAACCTTGAAGCCGACTGTAGCAATGTCATACGACTTCCTACATAAAGAGGTTGTTCGGCATGTTTTAGCATTTGGAAGAAAGCTAATACATTAGGATTTGGAGATTCATCGACTACCTCGGCGGTTAGAGCATCTTCCCTAATTTGATCAATGCTATCGCGTAACGCATCTTCCACCATATCTCTATAAGGATTGTCGGAGTGCATTGATGATCCTCCCTCTTCCTCAACGGAGAATTTCTCTCCGTGACACACCCAATCGTAGTAGTTATCACAAAACCCTCTCAAACCAAGGTGTTTCCGTACATCTTGCTCAACTAAATACTTTGTATTCTTACACTTAGAACATGGACACCTAATTTCTCTATTCCTAACGTATTCGTCTTGTTGCTTAACATAGTTAATGAATTCATTAACACCAATTACGAAATCCTGCCTTATTTTTTTCCTAGAATCCAACCTTTCATACATCCATTTTCTTTCTAATCTCTTCATAGTAAATCTACATATTTTAACAAACAATAACAACAACTAATTAACAACAACAATTAAATAAAAACTACATATATATATATATATATATATATAACAACAACTAACAACAAAAACTAGTTAACAACTTATTAACAACAATAACAATTAATTAACAACAACAATTAAATAACAACTACATATATAACAACAACTAACAACAACAACTAACAACAACAACAACAACAACAACAACAACAACAACAACACCAACACCAACACCAACAACAACACCAACAACAACACCAACACCAACACCAACACCAACACCAACACCAACACCAACACCAACCTGCAAAAAAGAACAATTTACATATATTGGTCTGGGGTCCTTATCTCTCCAGCCTAAACCCATCTTTGAATCTTTCATACCATTAGTAAACACTCTTATATTTTCTTAATTGTAATGAGACAAAAATTGGGCAGCACTTCCCTATTGTTCTCCAAATACATTATATAGAATGTATTTGGAGAACAATAAGGAAGTGTTGCCCAATTTTTGTTTCATTACAATCAAGAAAATATAAGAATGTTTACTACCTAAATGGCATGAAAGATTCAAAGACAGTCCCAAAACGGGGACTATTCAACAATTACACCTAATGTGTAATTATTGAACGGGTACTATTCAAGAATATTCTAAACAAATCAACAACACTAACAATCAACAACAATGCAAATTTTATATCAAAAAACAAACCTCCTAAACATCTTAACAACAATATGCGACGGATTTGGGACGAAATTAGCTACTAACCTAATATTACTAACCACCTAACAATACTAACTAAACTAATCAAATAACAATTAAACTAAACTAACTATTCCTAATAACAATAAAAAAACAATAGTACGGAATTTGCGACGGAATTTTGCGACGGATTAAACAAAAAAAATTAAGACGGTATATTAATAAAATTAGTATACATACATAAGAAAGAAAGAAGTGGCGGTGAGGTGGCAGGTGGAGGAGGAAGGAGGGGCGGTTGGCCGGAGGAAGGAGGGGCGGCGAGGAGGAAGGAGGGGCGGCGAGGAGGAAGGAGGGGCGGAGGAGGAAGGAAAAGGAAGGAAGGAGAAGGAGAAGGAGAGGAAGAAGGAGGGGCGGTTGGGAGGCTCCGGCGACGGCGGCTCCGGCGGGGGAGGTAGGGTAGGGTGGTTGGGTGGGTGGTGTGGTGATGAATCGCCGATAGATCGCCTTAGGGTTTTTTTTTTTTAATTGTGAAATCGATTTGGGGGAAAAATGAGATCCGCGGGTCTGTATTAAAAAAACTGCGACGGAATTTTGCGACGGAAATTCCGTCGCAAATCTGGTCAAGGTCAAATCTTGACCAGATTTGCGACGGAATTTCCGTCGCAAATATTGACTCCTGCGACGGAACTTCCGTCGCAAATCTGGTCAACATTTGACCTTGACCAACTTTTGGGCAAGTCTGGTCAATATGTTTGCGACGGAATTTCCGTCGCAAAAGTCAATATTTGCGACGGATTTTCCGTCGCAAACCTTCCCGCCATTTGACTTTCATTTCGCGGGTCTGGGAAATTCAGGTCCGTCGCAAATTCCGTCGCAAACAAAAAATCCGTCGCGAAATCCGTCGCAAAACTAATTTTGCGACGGATTTCCTGTCCGTCGCAAAAAATCCGTCGCAATGGCAGTATTTTTTTGTAGTGCACACATTCAGGAGATTGGCAATTACGCTGTCACGAGACATAATCAATTAGTCAGCACCAACCTACAGTATGTGAACATCGTCAAAGGAGAGTCACAGGTTGTTGCGGGTGTCAATTACCGCCTGCAAATCTCGGCTAAAGACGACTCCATCCTCCGTACTTATCAGGCTGTCGTTTACGAGAGTGCTTCGGAAAACTACAAGAATCTCACTAGCTTTACCGCCCTTTAATTAGAATGTCGTTCGTACAATATCATATATCAGTTTTTTCTAACGTGTGCTCTTAACACACATGTTAATAATTTAAATACGGAAAAATTTACAACTTATTCTCATCTAATTCTTAGGTAAATATTCATTTTCACCATAATTAATGAAAATATGGTGTGAATAATTTCGTATTTAAATTATGAGTAAATTAGATTTTACCCCCTTTTAAAATCAATATTTTTAAAATTACTCCCTTTTGAATTTCTTTCCTAAAATAACTCCCTTAAGTTTCATTTTTACTAAAATTGCACCAAAATCCACTTTTAGTGGCTTATTTCGTCTATTTTTGAAAATATTCCGTTTGTGGCTTGACAAATCTATACTTTGGAAGATAGAAATATGTAGACAAATATAAAGGGGTTCAAAAACAGAGAAAATAAATCAACTCAAATCGATTTTTTGAAGTAATTTTAGGAAAAAATGCAGTTTAAGGGAGTAATTTTTGCAAAAAAAATCAACCTAAGGGAGTAATTGTTGGAAAAAATTTCAAAAGGGAGTAATTTGAAGTAAAATCTAATTTACTCTTAAATTATTAACGTTAGAAAAACCGATGATATATACCATTGTAATCCGAATTACGGAGTAGCGGAGTACTACACTATACTCCATACGTGTTTACACAATAATAATAATAATAATAATAATAATAATAATAATAATAATAACAATAACAGTTTTTCTAACGTGTGTTTTAAGGGCACATTTTAATAAGTTAATTGGAGAAAAATTGTTGAAAATATTTCACAAATTATGGTAAATGTAAGTTTGTGTATCAATCATTCATGATATATTTTCAAAATCTTTCTTCTTTTAAACTATTACTGTGTGCCTTTAGGGCACACGTTAAAAAAAAACCGTAGTAATAATAATAAGAAGTTTGTGGTTTTAATTTGTTGCTTTAATTAGTGTGTAACCCATGCATAATATGAGTCTATGTATAAAAATATTATGTAGGTGACCGTTTTAACTCAAAATTATAAATATTTTGTAAAAATATGGAAATGCTTAAAAAAGTGAATATATATGTATAAAATCAATAAATAATTTAAGAGTAGATATACATTCTTACACCTTAAATATTGAAGACAAAACAAATGTAAAGATAGTAAAAGCCTTGGGAAATCAAAGGAGGAAGATGACACAGATAATCTCACCGTCAATGTGAAAAGTACAATATTACGTTAATACCTGAATGACAACCACGATGTAAATGGTCGGAGATACTCAATTTTACACTTGTATTAACAAAACAAAGATATTGTTTCTGAATGATAATACGGGAATAAAAACATAGATGATTCAAATCATTATTCCTTCATCGTAAAAAGAATTAATGAGACTGACTCCCTCAAATACATAATGCTCTAACCCGCTCCACATCAAAGAATCAATGAGACCGACTCCCTCAAATACAACAATATCGAACATAGTATTGCAATTCTAAATACAAATACCAACTGAATGGGTAAATGTTGTATGATACAGGCCCACGCCTAGTACTAAAATCAAAGAATTAAAGAGCTCATTTTAATCTCATCATATCCAATCTCGTTGCATTTGTGCCTTCAAATTAAAATTGAACTTTGACACCTTTCGTTGTTTCCCTTGAATGCAAATACCAAATGTTAATAGTGTAACATTCATACTTTCTAATATTATATAGTCGTTCTCATATAAGAATCCCCTAATAAAAAATTTGAATTGTTCATATTAAGTTGTTTGTCCAAATGATTAGAAACCATTGAACACTCGCTAGATTGTACAAACAAAATTCCAATGTCAAGTTCTTTTTTTGCTAGGTCGTCAACTACGCTCCAATAAACAATGCTACAGAATACTCGTATAGTTGTCCATCAACAGAAACCAAGTCACCCGAAATTCATAATTTATGCTCTTCCATTGACTCTCTTAGCTCCAGAAATAGAAAATGATAACATTAATACCCAAACACATGAGTAAAAAAAGCCATTGTTAGTAGGTGGAGGTGTCATCATCACCATGACTGCATAATACATATTTAAAAAAAATATATAGTTTACTCCATTAACCTTTCCAAACTCAGAAAAAGTTTTAATACTCAGTAATACCTAAAATCATTAATAAAGATATACAATTACACTCATTAGCCAATTGATCTCCGACCAACTATTTAACCAACCTTAGCTGATCAATGATTAATACCAACATTTTTTTTTTTTTTTTTGCGGGAAAACGTGAGCCATATTATTAAATTACTCAAGCTCCGCAAGGCTAAGAACGGACTGAGGGAAGTCACTAACAAAGAAACGTTCCTCCCCCTCGTCCGCACACAGCCTCGCGCACAAATGGGCAACCGTATTGCCCTCACGTTTAACATGAAAAATACCATTACAATCTAAACCTTCTACCGACTCCTGAATATCGCTTAAACACATGTCTAAGGACGTGCAGCCCCTTCTTTCCGTCAATACACCACGAACAACATTAAGTGCATCCGATTCCAAGCAAAAACGAGTCCTTCCTATCCGTCTCACCATGTTCACGCCAAAAAGCAAAGCCTTAGCCTCAGCAATGTCTACAGGCCACCGTGCTCGGATTCTACGACACGCCACCAACACTACCTCACCATTGGAGTCCCTACCCACCACGCCTAACCCAACCGTACAATCATCGAAAATTGCCGCATCCGTATTGATTTTAATGCCTCCAGCACTCGGTGGACGCCACCCATCCCGACTAGGCACCCTCTGATCCAACATTCTGCCCCCAACCCGATCGGCGTATCCCTGATAATCCGCCACAAATCGAATATACCCCATAATGATAACTTCCGGATTGCTTGGAACTTCGTCAAAGATGCGCGAATTACGGATCGTCCATATGGCCCACAAGACAGCCAGAAAACGCTCTTTCTCCTCCCCTTCCAGCCGTGCCAGGACCCCTACAAACCAGTCCGCCAAAGACGTATCAGGTGCAGCCCGGACATGTTCAGTCAGGCCATGAGCATCCCAAACGCCTCCAATCCAATGGCATTGAACCAGGGCGTGAAAGATGGTCTCGGTCTCCGCTCCACAGGCGCTGCAAATAGCACTGGGGCTGCAATTGCGACGAAATAATTCCGCTCTTACGGCCAGCATCCCCGAGCATGCTCTCCAAAGAAAATGACTAAGTTTTGGTGGGACTTTCAGCCCCCAAATTACCCGCCATAGACGCTGCGCATCGCTTTGGCCGTTCTGATTATCCATCCCCTGCCCCTGCTCTCTGCGTGAATGTCCCATCCCTAGCCAATACCCCGATCTCACAGTATAATCGCCACTCTTGTGAGGCCACCAAATGAGTTTGTCCTCCGGCATACTCTTATTTAGTGGAATCGCATACACCATACGCCCTTCATCCATGGTCAGAAACTGATTAATCAACTCCTGCCTCCACTCTCCACGTTCTTCGTTAATAAGGACAGAAACTTTCAGATTCGGGTCAGCTTCAATATTCGGTGCAGGAACACGCCCTCCTTGATCCCCTGGGAGCCAAGCATCATGCCACAGACTAACAGACTTCCCATTTCCAAGTCTCCACTGCAGGCCCTCCAGCAGTAAGGATTTTGATCCCCATAAACTACGCCAAACATAACTCGGATCGTGTCCCCTTCGGGCTTCGAGGATGTCATCATTTCTGAAATATCGAGCCTTGAGAACCTTAGCTGCCAGAGTATCGGGTTTAGTCAGCAGTCTCCATACTTGTTTAGCAAGAAGAGCCTGGTTAAAAATCCGCATATCTCTGAATCCCATTCCCCCCATCGACTTAGGGTGACATAATCGCTCCCATCTCCACCAATGAATCTTCCGCTGGCTTTCAGTCGAGCCCCACCAAAACCTTGCCATTACCGAATGCATTTCTTCAATAATCCCCTCCGGAATAGCAAAAATACTCATCATGTATGTCGGAATAGCTTGAGCAACGGCTTTAATCAGAACTTCTTTCCCCGGTTTTGACAACATTTTCTCCTTCCATCCCCGCGTCTTCTTCCAAATTCGCTCTTTAAGATTAGTGAAAATTGCTCTCTTCGACTTGCCAATGATTGTTGGAATTCCCAGATATTTTTCGTGACGATTAACTTCTCGTACCCCCAACGCCGCAGTGAGACTGGTTCTAACCGATGGAAGAACCTTACTGCTAAAGACAACCTCTGATTTAGAATAGTTAATCTTCTGCCCGGAAGCTCTTTCGTATTTACTGATAATGTCAGCAATTATAGAGCATTCTCTCAGGTTGGCCCTTGCGAAAAGGATACTATCGTCCGCAAAAAATAAATGAGAAATCCTTGGAGCGGCCCTGCAAACACGGGTCCCATGTAGCTGACCCCTAGTCACCGCCTCCTTAATGAGATAGGAGAACGCATCTGCACAAAACAAGAACAGGTAAGGAGAAATAGGGTCCCCTTGGCGGATCCCTCGACTAGGCCGAGTCAGCCCCGAACTTTTCCCATTTATAAGGAACGAATGGGCCACAGTAGTCACACAACTCATGACCCTATTTCGCCATAAAGGAGAAAAACCCATCCGCTTCATCACCTCCTCAAGGAACAACCATTCTACCCGATCGTAAGCCTTACTCATATCGAGTTTCAACGCAATATTTCCCGCCTTTCCTTCCCCACCTCGCTTCATCGCATGAAAAGTTTCACACAAAAAGGGTGATAAAATATCAATTAACAAACAAAGATGAAACTAACAAAGTAACACTACACGTAAAAGAGAAGAAAAAAAAAAACAGTAGAACACATTACTACCGGGGTATGCACTATGCACCAAAATTATATTGTTAAGAGTAAGTGTAGATTAAAAGAAAAATAGAGTGACCATTAGGAACAATGAAAGAATCAAGAAAATCAAATGAAAACTGAAAAATACATTACTTGACGTAGGGATGAAAGAATTGAATGATGCATTAAAAGTAATACACTTAATACTACTACTTGAGCATTCTTGATAAAACTTCCGTTAAATTATATAGACTACTTAGTTTGAATAGGCGCAAGGCGCACAGAGGCCCTTTACTTCTTTGCCTTTTTTAGTCTGTTTCACTCCATTTTCGTTTTTTCTTTTCTTTCTTTATTTTCGTTTGTTGAGATGAGAGTTCACCCATAGCGGTTTTAAAAGATGATTCATATCAGCGGATCCCAAATTATTTTGGGACTAAGGCGTTGTTGTTGTTGTCTGTAAAAATAAAAATAATTATAATTATCTCAACTAAAAGTGCAGTCGGTAATAAAGTGGTCATTCATCCATATAAATAGATGACAATTGATAGTACCATATGAGATTACACTAGTTTAGAACCCGTGCAAAGTTGCACGGACATGTATAATTCTATGTAAATAAAATGTCTAAATTTTATAGTTTTAAAAAATAACCAAATAATTAATAGTCTTGTCAATATGTTGAAGTAGTCATGCAACTTGTGCATTCTCTATTCGATTAGGGTAATTTGTCGTAATCACCAGTCATTTATATTTTTATTCATAACCATGCGTTTTAACCCGGCCGAGGATCGTAGTTCATCCTTGATTTCTTATTACTTTTGTCAAATACACAGTATATTTGAGAACCAATCTTCACTGCAAACTCTTATTCAACAACTCCATTTAAGTATCATCTACCTCATTCTGTTAACATAGTATTTAAACGTTTAACGTGAAGACCTATATAACCATATATTATCGGCTATATTATCTAACAATAACTCTTAATAAGGTGAACCATATTATCACACAAAGTTAAAAAAAACTTTCTAAGTAACTTTTGAAATATTATTTAATAGGTCGAAATCTTTTATGGGAAATCAGTTCTCCAATTCCTTATTAGAAAATAAATAGTCGAGTGACAGACCTAGTTATATACTTCATGACCAAGTCCCTCAAGTCATTTTTCTCTTTTGAAAATGCATTTGTTGAATTATCAAACGGTAAATAACTTTTACTTTTTTTGCTCACGGGTAGAAAGTATAAATATTACAATTGTACAAATATGCATAAATAAATATTTTGTACATGGGGTATAAAGTCTAACAATGTTTAAAATTCAATACCCAACTATGAAAGATAAAAGGAGATATCAATTACAAAATTTATTATCTTTGAGTGGTAAAAACTTTATTCTTTGATGCATAGAGTCTCAAAACAAATAGTTATATCACACATTTACAATGACTTAAGGCCACAAAGATATCATAGGTAGACCAATGTCAAACATATAGTTACTCCGTATAAGGTTTGAGGCACGCAACTGATGGTTGTTACTAGCATTATCAAGATCACTAATTTTTGTTAAAAACCGGGTTAATTTAAGACGACTCTCACACCCGAATAGAACAGAAATAAAAATTCAAAGAGGTTGTGAGAGGTGTTAAGTTGAGACAAATTTAAGTAAAACCAATTCTATTAAGATCTGGAATTTGTCAATAAAATCGAAAATCACATGGTTAATCTGCTATATTATACCTTGATGACACATGTATAATCCATTAATCCCAATGAGACATTAGCTTACTCTATTCATGTATAATCCCACTTCTAATGTCGTTCATTGAGGATTTTAACATTATTTAACCATTTCATGTCGAGTGGTTTAAAATTATAGCATCACAAACCTTATCTTATACGAATTTATAAAAATGGACAAAGATATATAAATATAAACCATAATAAATCTTTTAAAAGAAAAAATATGGAGGTAATTTGTTGAGTTTAACTATATGTAAGAAGATACACATTGAAATGATAAGAATAACCAAATTAAGAAGCCCGACAATTAAAATTATAGAATAATCCATTGTTCTTGCCTTCAAGAAATAATTAAAATTACCGGAAAAAATAAACAAACACAATACAAAATGTATGTATTCTTCACTCTACTAACAATTAATGAAAAATTTCATTGACACCCATATTATTTGCCAATTCAAAAAACTTGCTATAGTAGCGACTTTAGATCAAAAGTCAAAATATAAAATTATGCGAAAATGGGAAAAAGATGAGTACTTTTAGTAAATTATGGAAAATTAGAATTAATACACGGCTAAAATAATTTACACTACATTTTCGCGAAAATAAGGGTTGGATTATACTCCGTAAATCTGAATGAATCCTTTTAACATGACGATGCAAATAGTATAATATATGAAGATATACGGGAATTGAAAATTTTAGGTGGACATATATTACACAGCTATAATAATCTTGAAGAAATATATAAATCTTTTCTTTTTTTTGGGTATGTAAAGATATGAAATCTTTTCTGCGAAATATAATTTAGGAATAAGGCGATGGTAGTGAAAATTAGTAAGAATCATTATTAAGGTATTGAGTTAGGCGGGAAAATAATTCACCATTGCTTGACACGTGTACAGTAAGATATTTAGTGGTTTCTCTTTTATACTTATATAGAATATAGATAGATATATAGATTAGCAAAATGCAAAAGAGGGGGAATTTGTAGAAGTAAAAAAACCCCTCCTTTAAAGGATAAACCTTTTTATCTTATGGTCAATATTAAAAAAATCTAAAAATTTGAATTTTGATTAGATTTTTTTTAAGTAGTATCAAATTTTATGGATTTATTAAGTTATTTTACAAAATATTCTTTCTTAATTTTCTAAAATATATTTAGTTACATAGTGGGATATTTTTTGAAGAAAACGCATAGAAGGAAGTTAAAAATTGGATTATTTTTAGAAGTAACAAAGGGGTTATTTTGATTAGGTTTTTTTGGTAGGAAGTACATAACATTTAACCATTTATAATTAGGGTAGTTTGCACCATTCTAATTAGAATCAAACGACCTATCCCGCTTAGGTCACAGCTGCAACATTCCTTGCTTTATAAGGTAGCTAACATTTTTTTTGTTGAAGTATCTAATGTTTATGTTTTAATTGTCACATGGTACCAAAGACACTTTAATGTTGAAAAAAGTTTTACTCCGTCATTTGGCTAACGAAATTTCTTAATTGATTGTTACTTTCCCACTCTCTTCCCCTTTTTTACATTTTCCTACAAAATCAATTACTTTAGCTCTTTTCTTGGCTTATGGATGTTGGATTGGAGGTGGAGAAGTCGAGGTTATGTTCATGACTATTTAGCATGAAATATAAGTTACTAAAGAGGGAAATTAGTATAATTAGGCTTACATCATGATTCTCCGTCGAGTCAAGACGGAGTATTGACTTTTTCAACGGAAAAAATATGTTTAGTTAAGAAACAAAACCTAAACATTAGATATCCCTAAATAAAAAAAGTATTAAATAGCTTGATGCAAACGATCATAAATATTATTTTTTCCATTTTTATATGATGTACCATTTTATTAAAATACTTTATTTATATATTCAATAAATGAGAACATCATATAAAAACGGAGGAAGCAATAGTTTTGACAAAAAAACCCTTGTCATTAAATTTTACCTAAAAATAACTCATAACTTCCATTTTACCTAAAAATAACTCACAACGGTAACACTCACCCTTGTCAATGGTTTAGTCTATCGTCCACCGGCTCACTGCACTGCCAGTTCCATTGCCTAACACACACAACACAACACAACACAACACAACATTCGCAACCGTGCTCCTGTATAACTCTATGTCTTTTTTCTTTCTTCAATCTTTTACATTTTTTTGCTAAAAATTTGATTTTCTGGGTTAAGTTTATTTGAATTTCTTATGCCTCTTAATTCGAAAATTAGGGTTAGGCTAAACCACAATACCGTTTATACCCTCTAATGCCTGTTTGTTTGTTTGGTCGGTAAGGCTGTAGTCCAGTGGTTAAAACGTTTGGGTTAAATGCCAGCCTTAAGGTTCGAGTTTCTCCAGGAGCAATCTTGTTTACATAGTAATCATGAAATATATATTCCTGTTTGTTTGCTAAATGCCTGTTTGGTTTTATGTTTCCTCCATCATAAAGACATAAATCATAGTCAACTCTTGTTTACATTTTTACATTTCTATGTAATTTTAAATATGCGTATGATTACTTGACTGCATCATTTCGCGTTTTGGTGGGAGAGTATATGGTTAAAGAACTCTCTGTGATATGAAAGTTGAGTTTTTGAATGGGGTAGATTAGCATATGATCTTAAACCTCTCAATTAGGCTTGAGCTTCTCGCATCACAGTTGCCACTTCATAGTATCCTGCATTCTGCTGTATAGTGTTCTTGATGTCTTTGGTACCAACGATAGAAAGACGCATTTTATGTCATTTTTTAATGGAGGATTTAGCCTATTCAGTTGTGTGGGAATCCCTATATCTAGAGGATGCATTGGTCTTTTATTGGGGTTGTTCATGAGTTATCATGAGCTGTGAATATTGAAACCTCCAGGTGTGTTCTTATCAGGTTTTACCATGTTAGTGAATGCCTCGTTTCTGTATCGATATTTCTGTGACTATGATCAAGCTACCTATCTATCATGCTTATAATGTCAGTCCTTATGAGTTTGAGTAGACATACCAACCCCCTATGATCCTATTTTCCAAATAGGATAAACCGAAAGAAAGTTGAAAGTATATGTACCTAGAAACAAATGTTTGGTGGTGAAGCAGCCCCCAATTTATTAGATATATTTGTTAGAAACTGCTCATGATGGAGTTTTGCTTGTTAGATACTCCCCTGTGGCTATATATATTGCAAAAATCCCGCCTTTTCAATGCGTGTATTCTCTTATGCCTTTGTTTGAGAACCCCCTATACAAGAATACATCAGATAATTAGAGTTGGGACTTGTTTGTGTTTCTTAAAAGTTGACACGAGGCTCCCTATATGCTAATTGTCAAGTCCAAAAGTAATCATTTTATCTGGACTTCAGAGTCTCCATTGTAGAGCGCAAAAGTATTCAGCAAGCCTGTACTCATTTCCATGAACCATTGATTAGTTTCAGACTTTAAGGTTGGCTGTTATCTATGAAATCCTTAATCACACCATTGATGTAGTTTGTTATTGTTAGTAAAGAAGAGTAGAGTTTATAACAGAGAATTTGTATTTATATATTTTGTTAACATGAATGAAACAATGCTCCTCTATTTATAGTAGGAGGAGTTGGGTAACTAACTATTACAGAAACAGTTAGTTTGTTGTAACTAACTTTTAATTCAGTAACTGATTTAACAAACTATATACTTCCTCATATCCCCCTCTCAAGCTGGACTTGGTGAAGATGAGAAAACGAGGCCAAGCTTGGTAGACATTGCTAGATGATCTTGAGCCCCTAAAGCCTTTGTCATGATATCTGCTTGTTGCTCTTTACTACTAACATGTTTGGTTTGCAAAAAACCTTCTTGTTGTTTGTCTCTTACAAAATGGCAATCCACATTAAGATGCTTAGTCCTTTCATGAAAGACTGGATTCAAAGCAATGTGTTGTGCAGCCTTATTGTCACAAAAAAGAGTAATAGGCAATGGTACAGGAATTTGCAGATCATTCATTATGCCTGCTGTCCATACCAATTCACTTGTAGTGTAAGACATAGAACGATACTCTGCTTCTGCAGTGCTCTTGCTTACTGTTAATTGTTTCTTGGTCTTCCAAGAAATTAAGGACTTACCAAAGAATACACAGTACCCACTCAAAGAACGACAAGTAGATGCACAAGACGCCCAATCTGCATCTGTATATGCTGTAAGAGACAATTCTGACTGAGCAGGATAAAATAAACCTGTGTTGACAGTCCCTTTGAGATACTTGATAACATGTTGAGCAGCTTGATAGTGAGGCAATCTAGGTTGGCTTAGAAATTGACTCAAGTGTTGTATGCTGTAAGATAAGTCAGGTCTGGTCATATTTAAGTACAACAACCTTCCTATCAGCCTTCTGTAAACCTCTGGTTCAGGAAGTAGATCACCTTGATCAATAGCCAACTTTAGCCCCCTTTGCATAGGAAAATTCGCAGGAGTAGTATTCTCAAAACCAGCATCTTTGATAATGTCTAGGATGTACTTTCGCTGGTTCAACATAATTCCTGAACTATTTCTGCCCACTTCAATCCCCAAAAAAAATCTCATGGGTCCTAAATCCTTAATGGTGAATTTAGAATGCAACTTCTCCTTTAGTTGCTGAATATCTGATATATGCGTTCCAGAAAGGAGCACATCATCCACATATATTAAAGCAATAAGGGAAGTTTGAGTCACTGGATCATGCTTTGTGAAAAGAGAATAATCAAATTTGGACTGATTAAAACCTTGATTGATCAGAAACTTAGTCAACTCAAGGTTCCATTGGCGTGAAGCTTGCTTTAAACCATAAAGTGATCTTTTCAACCTGCAGACCTGACCTTTCTTAGCCATTGTATAACCCTGTGGAGGTTGCATATATACTTCCTCATCCAAAAACCCATGTAAGAAAGCATTGTTAACATCTAACTGATGGAGTGGCCATCCTTTCATAGATGCTAAAGCAATCAACAATCTCACAGTTGCAAACTTGGCCACGGGTGAAAAGGTATGTTTATAATCCTTATCTTTGACCTGATTATACCCTTTGGCTACTAATCTGGCCTTAAACCTCTCTACAGTTCCATCAGAGTTGTGTTTAATCTTATACACCCATTTACTTCCTATGGCCTTCTTTCCTGGAGGTAACTTAGTTAATTCCCATGTATGATTATCAGACAAAGCCTTAAGCTCCTTGTTCATAGCCTCTACCCATCTGTCATCTGTGCAAGCTTGAGTATAGTAACTAGGTTCAAACTCTTGAACAACATTGCATAAGGATGAAATATATTCCTTATCAAATGTGTTTAAGGCATTCAAAGTTTGAACATGAAAAGCTGATGGAGTTATAGCTGATGAAGTAGGCTTTACAGTTGTAGTTTTTCCTGAATTAGCAGGACAATGATACTGGGATAACAAAACAGAAGGGAATCTCGTTCTGTCTGATCTTCTAATAACAGTTGTTAACTGTTCAGTAGTGGCAGCAGGTTGTTGAAAATGTTGAACACCAATATCAGCTGCAGCAGAATTATCAACTGAGGTTGTCTGTGCAGGTGAGCTATGTTGTGCAGCATCATGACAACCAGCAGAATCTGGCTGTTCATGATCAGCAACAGAAGTAGTTGCTACTGTACTTTCAGTATCAACAATAGATTCAATAGGTGACTGTTGTATTGTTGTAGAACCAGGAACAACAACTTCAGTGGCAAGAGGTAATCCCACTGAAGTTTGTTGAACATCTTTGAAAGGGAAAATATTTTCCTTAAACAAGACATCCCTACTTGTGAAAACTTGATGATTGTCCAAATCATACAACCTATATCCCTTTTGAGAATTAGGATACCCAACAAACATACACTTCCTAGCTCTTTTCTGAAATTTATCCTTGAAAGTTGGTGGTACACTTGCATAACATAAGGACCCAAAAACCTTCAAATGATCATAGGTAGGGACCTTACTATACAACAACTCATAAGGAGTTTTCCAGTCAAGCACAGAGGATGGCATTAAATTTATCAAGTAAGTTGCTGCTAGGAGACAATCTCCCCAAAATCTTATTGGAACATGAGCATGAAACCTTAAGGCCCTAGCCGTATCAAGCAAATGTCTATGCTTACGCTCTACCCGACCATTTTGTTGGGGCCTTCCAACAATACTCCTTTGATGAACAATACCCAACTGATTAAAAAACTCAAAACAAGTGACCTGAATGAATTCTGAACCATTGTCTGACCTCACAATCTTTACATCTTTTCCAAATTGTGTTTTTGCATAATTCAGAAAGTTTTTAACTAGAACAGGCACTTGAGACTTATTATTGACTAAAAAAGTCCAAGTAGCTCTTGTATGATCATCAAGAATGGTTAGAAAAGATTTAGCACCAGTATAAGTAGGCACCTTATAAGGACCCCAAACATCTAAATGAATCAAAGCAAAAGATTCTTTAGCATAAGAAGAACTTCTGACAAAGGGAAGCATGTGATGTTTGGCATACACACAAGTTTCACAAAAGAAAGGGTGTTTTTCATTAATGGCACAAGAATGTACATGCTTCATTTTGGCTAAAGAACTATGACCAAAACGTGCATGAAGAAGAAATACATCTTGTTGTTTATTCTGAGTATAAGGAATACAACTATTAGCAGTGCTAGAAGGTAAACTACTTCCATTAGGCACACTGAACTTGTAAAGATCTCCACATCTTTTAGCCAATGCAACCACTTTCTCACTGGAAAGGTCCTGAAAAAGGCATTTGGTTGGCAAAAACAAGACTTTTAAACCATTTGCAGTAATTAACTTACCCACTGACATCAGATTCTGTTTAAAATCAGGTATGTATAAGACATGATGCAAAACTAACTTATCAGTCAGAAACACCTTCCCAATTTTATGTACTATCTTCAAAGTACCATCAGGTAAACCAACATAAAAAGGTTTGGGTAAATTTTCCACACTATGTAATAGACTGAAGTTAGACGTCATATGATCTGAAGCACCCGTGTCAACTATCCAATCCAAAGCATGCTCAAAAGAATTAACTGCATATGAATGAGCAGATAACGACATACCAGAAAAATGCAGTGAGTTCTGTAAATTGTTAGCATTACCAGAAGCACCTGTCCCATCTGTCATGGCTTGCATCACCTTAGCCATGACTGAATCAACTATTCCTTGGACAAAAGTAGGATTGATATGTACAGAATTCGAAGAAGGTGCAGAACTGGAAGTATGAACAGCAGAAACACCAGCAGCATTACCCAAAGGATGATAATCTTCATATTGTTCATCCTCATCAACAAAAACAGCACTGTTAACAGAACTTTTAACCTCAGGAGCTTTGCCTTTCCCTTTCTTGGCAAGCAAAGCCTTATACTTGTAACAATGCCTTTGAATATGCCCTTTGACATTGCAGTGGGTACATGTTTGTAACTTATAACAGTCTTCTTTAACATGACCACCCTTGCCACAATGAGAACAAGATATAGGATCAGAATCTTCATTGCTATCCTTTGATCGTTTCCAATTTGGTTCACCAGTAGAACCGCCATTATTGAACCTTCTCTTTGCAGCATAAGCAGTAGAGTCTGGTACGATATCAGTAGTTGCAGCATCATTGATGTGCTTCTGTTTTTCTATCTTCTGCAGCAAACCCAGAGCTTTGTTAATCTGTGGTAATGGTTCCATGGATAGCAAAGTTGTTTGGATATGTTCATAACCAGAATTCAGACCCATCAAAAGCTGAATCAATTTCGAGTGTGTCTCCCTATCAAGAAACCGCTTGAGCAACTGACATGAACACCTGCTCATTGCTCCACAAGTACATTGTGGTAAAGGGTCCATATTATCAATCCCTTCCCACATAGTTCTCAACTTGCTATAATACTCTAACAAAGACAGATTGTCTTGTTTGAGAGAATTAAGAGTTTTCTTCAAATCATACAACTCCAAGATATTAAGCTGGCCAAACCTTTCAACCAATTCAGCCCAAAGAACTTGTGAAGAAGTGACATATCTAAAATTCTCACGAAGAGGAGAATCAATAGAATTCAAAATCCAACGAGTGACAAGAATATCACATCGTATCCAAGAATCATATTTTTTGTCAGTTTTTGATGGAATGGAACATTCACCAGTTATAAAACCAGCTTTGTTTTTTGAAATCAGTGCATGAATAACATCACGGTGCCATTGCAGGAAATTATGACCATCAAAAAAATAAGATGTGAGGGTTAAATTGGGTTGATCAGTGGAAGATAAAAACAATGGATCATCAAGAGGAGAATAAAATTGAGATTCTGTATTAGCAGAGGAAGGCATGATTTAACAATTTAATCAAAGAAATAACAATGATTAAAACACACCAAGAATCTTCTGATCAACGAAGAATTGAAAGTAGCGGAAGCAAAAGAAACAATTAGGATCGTTTTAATTGGCGATTGATACCATATGAAATCCTTAATCACACCATTGATGTAGTTTGTTATTGTTAGTAAAGAAGAGTAGAGTTTATAACAGAGAATTTGTATTTATATATTTTGTTAACATGAATGAAACAATGCTCCTCTATTTATAGTAGGAGGAGTTGGGTAACTAACTATTACAGAAACAGTTAGTTTGTTGTAACTAACTTTTAATTCAGTAACTGATTTAACAAACTATATACTTCCTCATATCATCTAAAATCTGAAAAATGCTTTTATATTGATTTTTCATAATTACGTAATCACTGGAGAGCCATGACATTAACGCTTCGGATGCATAAGCATCTGAAGGATGATGTGGGGCGAGATAAGTTCAGTGAAATGCCAGGTGGAGTTATTGTCTACATTCTTTCAGTTCTGCCAACTCTTGTTGCTGTTCAAACAGTCTTGCTTTGTAGTTTTGGAAACCTTTGGACATTGGTTCCTACTCTTAGGTGTCGCATCTATGAATTCCTTTCTAAAATTTATCCGGATGCTGAATTGGAAGACTCAAGATGTTGGAGTTCTGTAGGCTACTTAAGATGTTGGTGCCTCATGATGATGTCTTGTACCTGTACTGTAGGAGTGCTCTCGGAAGTATGCTGGGAAAGGTCGACTGTAGGCCCATGGAGGATTCTTACGTGGCTGGCGGGAAGATTCCAATTCCCTTTGTTACTGTTAACAATCTGTTCCCTATCTTGGAGCAAGTAGGGCGCAGTCTTCAGAAGGACTTAGTACTGCACAGTACTGCGTCAACCACCCACTGTGGGTTATTGTGTCAGAATGTGTCTGACTTTTCTGCACTTCTAAAGCCTGTACTGACTATCATTGAGAGGGAACTTGCTGCTGCACCAGATTCTCACAAGGGTAAGGGAAAAGGTAAGGGTGCAGGAAAGGTCCGCCTCTTAAGTGATGAGGCTGATCGTCTCTTCTATCTTTTCATCGATCTGCTTAGGCAGATTGAAAAATGTATACTCAAAATGGAGGGTTGTTTAGATATTAACATTAAAAAGGATGCTCAAGCTTTTCCAACAAGTTGTTCTCATTATCTTGCTATTCTCAAGGAACAGAGAAACATCGCGCTTCTTTATCCTGGTTTGGAGGTTCGATTTTTAACCATTATGAGAAGGAATATGGTAGTGGTGAATGTTCTTGTTGTTCTATATGCTTCCTGTATTGATGATCATGCTTGGCTTATTAAGTATAAGGATATCCTTGACTTCGAATCCAGGCGACATTTAGCATTGTTGATGTTCCCAAAGGTGGATGGAGATTATGAGGAATTACACGAGATGTTGATAGACAGGTCCCAGTTGTTGGCTGAATCTTTCGAGTATATATATAATGCAGAGCCATCTTCTTTACAAGCTGGTCTCTCTATGGGATTCGTAAATGAAGAAGCTAAAGGTCCCGGTGTATTAAAGGAGTGGTTTTGTCTAGTGTGCCAAGCTTTGTTTGATCCACAAAATGCCCTTTTTATCACCTGCCCCTTTGCCCGTCGAAGGTTCTATCCTAATCCAGGCAAGTATTTTGTGGTTTGGTCATATGTTTACAGAATTACGGCTATTCCTTCTTAACTAGTTAACACCCATGAAAAATCACGGGGTTGTATACACTTACTTTTAAAGACGACAAAGGTAAATTCATTTCATTATATAGCAATTCTATTTATTCGAACAAATTGATTTTTAACGAGGATGTTTTGCATATAAGATATGTTCGATCAAAAGGTGAATTTCCTTTCGAATATTGTTAGCAATCATGAAAATATTGGATTAATTATGATAACATGAATGAATAAGATATATAAGAAAAAAACAATAAACGATTAAAAAAAAGATTAAATAATTAATAATGATTAATTTGGAAAGTTATTGTCTTGTGGTGAATTGGTGACAAAACTTAAGTTGACGGACAAATAGGATGAATAAAATAACTAATCAGGTAGAAATCTAAACTAAATGGGTGTATTAAATTCGATAATCTAGGACAAAAATTACAGTTTATCGAAAAACTCCTTGTAAACAAAATTCGTTGTTGTATTAGTCATTCCTCCTTCATCAAGAAGTAGCACTTTTAGACATTTCTTACTTGTAACCCTAGATATAGCAACGTACAGTTGGCCATGGGTAAAGACGGGTATAGGAAGATAAAGTCCAACACGGGATAGAGATTGACCCTGACTTTTGTTAATAGTCATAGCAAAGCAAACTCGCAAAGGAAATTGTCTTCTTTCAAACTTAATTGGGAACCTGGTTTGATCGGAAGGAGTCAAGGTGATGCTGGGAATATAGACATTGCTTCCGATATGACTGCCAGAAATAACGGTTGCACTAATAACGTCATTTCCTAGATGTTTTACCTCCATTCGGTTGCCATTGCACAACCCATTTGCTTGGTCAATGTGTCTTAAAAGCATCACTATAGGCTATAGCTCCAACTTTAAGTTTGAAGCTGTGGCCTGTGAGTGGGTAAACCGGAACATCTGATTGAGTTAAGAAACTCAGTAGAGTAAAGTTCTCTGACCCTGCAATTAGTCTCTTCCCGTATCTACTCGACCCGTAACCCACCCGTTTAACCCGCTTAACAGGTCTATAATCATCATTTTTTTACATTATTTGATAATACGTTAATAACCCATTTAAAATAGCAAACCGACTAATTCATATAGAACATGGACCCTATATCACAAGTCCTAAAAATGAGAATAAACATAAGATGGACTTTAAAAAATGGAGAGGTGATTAAAAGTAAAAAAAGTCCAGCCCAACGTAATATGAAGCAAAAGGCCTAAAGAAAGATGAGATTCAGAAAGAAGAGAGTTGTATAAAAAGGCGATGAAGTAGGGTTTTATGGAATGAAATATTTAGCTTAAATTAGGGGTTAGCTTAAATATTTAGGGAATATTTATTATATTTTCAATGTGATATTTAGGATTTGTTATATATGGTAAACGATTCTGATTGGTTGTATATGGTAAACAATTTTGATTCTGATTATTTAAATGAATGGGAAGGTTTAGGGATAAACATTTGTAACATAATAGTTTTATGGAAAATTTAGGGAAAATTTAGGGAATATTTATGAAATATTTAGGAAATGATGGTGTCAACGTTTCTATTATAATATTATAATATTATAATGCATACAAAAATATGACGTGGCATAAATTAGGGGTTCTGATTGGTCTACAAAACATTTTTTTTGTGAGGATGAATGTGAGTGCGAGAAAGAGTGAACGGTGAAATATTATTGCGCCACGTATACAATTTGAGATTTTGCTTTTATAGTAAGGCCCTGTTCTTTTGGACTTCAAGTCACTTAACTTAAGTTCACTTCAGATCCTATAAGTTCAGTTCAGTTCAGTTCAGTTCCTATAAGTTCAGTTCAGATCCTATAAGTTCAGTTCAGTTCAGATCCTATAAGTTCAGTTCAGTTCAGTTCCTATAAGTTCAGTTCAGTTCAGTTCAGTTCCTATAAGTTCAGTTCAGTTCAGTTCAGTTCCTATAAGTTCAGTTCAGTTCAGTTCCTATAAGTTTAGTTCATATAAACTCAATTAAGAAAAGTTATATACGGAGTATTATTTTTAACAACCGATACAAACATTTCTTTTAGTTATTCGATACACGTCATCTATAAAAAAAAACAACTCATTAATAATTTACCCGTCTTTTACTCTCTAATTAATGTCAAACTATCATCCTCGTTAATGCCAAAAAACAACAACTCATCATACGACGCCCTCACCCTCACCAATTGTCACTCTCCCATTAATCGGTTTCTTCATCACCATTGTTAGAGAAAATAAATGGTTAGAGAAAATTGTAATAGTGAATTATTTTTATCGTAATGTAATTGTAGTATTATGTACTACTATGAACTATGAACAAACCATTATATATAATGTTGAAAATATTTTAAACTACCTTGTGTTTTAGACTAATTTTTTTATCAATGTCATCTATTGGATAGTAATAATAATAATAATAATAATAATAATAATAATAATAATAATAACAATAATAATAATAATAATAACAATAATAACAATCATAATAATAATAACAACAATAATAATAATAATAATAACAACAACAACAATAATAATAATAATAATAATTAACTTAAATTAAAATAAAGTTAATTAAGTTCGGATTTTTTAAGTTCAGTTCAGATTCTATAAGTTAAGTTCAGTTCAGATCCTATAAGTTAAGTTAAGTTAAGTTCAGTTCAGTTCCTATAAGTTCAGTTCAGTTCCTATAAGTTCAGTTCAGTTCAGTTCAGTTCCTATAAGTTCAGTTCAGTTCCTATAAGTTCAGTTCAGTTCAGTTCCTATAAGCTCAGTTAAGTTCAGTTCCTATAAGTTCAGTTCAGTTCCTATAAGTTCAGTTCAGTTCAGTTCAGATCCTATAAGTTCAGTTCAGTTCAGTTCAGTTAAGTTTCAGTCCAAAAGAACAGGGCCTAATAATGATACCACTGGTACAGTTATCATATAAACATGTAGTTTTCTGATTTGTCTTTGATGCTTAACATTTTTATTAGATGAATTGCACTCTTGTTAGGATATCATTTTGAATTCTTTGATGACATTAGCCTAAAACATCTTAGTGATTTAGACATGGTTGATTAACTGATTTGCTAACATTCTTTTTTTTCATTATATCAATTATATAGCTTCCAAGATAGATCCCCTCCATATTCAATACTTCCGATTTGCTGGTAGGATAATTGCTCTAGCCTTGATGTACAAGATTCAAATTGAAGGTTTACTTGATCGTGTATTTTTCTTGCAATTAGCTGGAAGACGTCTTTCTGTGGAAGACATTAAGGATGCAGATCCATGCATCTATAAAAGCTGCAAACAAATATTGGAGATGGATCCTGAATTTTTGGATTCTGATGCACTTTGTCTAACATTTTTTACTGAAACCGAAGAGCTTGGATCAAGGGAAGCCGTGGAACTTTGTTCTGGTGGCTATGACATTGTCTTGAACAGTAAAAATAGGGAGGAATATGTTCACCTTATTGTTCAACAACGTTTTGTTACATCCATTGCACAACAAGTATCTTCCTTTGCTGAAGGTTTTGCTGACATTCTTCATGACAATAATCTCGCGACAAACTTTTTTGAAATCCTAGAACTGGGAGATCTTGATTGGATGTTGCATGGAAGTGCAAGTCTTGAAATTTCTATTGAAGATTGGAAGGCACATACTAAGTATGTTGGTTACGAAAAGTCTGATCCACAAATAGTTTGGTTTTGGGAGGTACATAGGGTCCTGCATTGCTGATTCAAATGGGATTTCGTTCATGGCTTTGTGTCCCCAGTATGTCTAATCAGTGATATCCGGGTATTGCAGCTTGTTGAACAGCTGAATGAAGAGCAGAAGAAATCTCTACTTTTCTTTTGAACATCAGTAAAGTATCTTCCAGTCGAAGGGTTTTGCGGTTTGGCTTCTGAACTTTTCATACACAAGTCGTTGGAGCCCCAAGACCGATTGCCTTCATCCCACACATGCTTTAACCAACTTTGTATCCCGACATACCCCACAAACGCTATCATGCAAGAACGTCTTCGAGTCATTACCCAAGACCATGTAGGTTTTAGCTTTGGAACATTGTGACAGTAATGCTCTGATTTGCACATAGTAAGCTTTGGTATGTACAAATTATTGTCCAAGTCACCCATCTGTCACTGTCAATTTCCGAGTGTGGTTACCACTGGGATTTGCACATAGAAAGTTGATAATTTGCTGTTGAAGTGTACATTTTTTGAAGGTTGCTTGTGTGAAGTATATATAGCATATAAACATTTGCTGTCAAAGTGTACAAATTCTAAAGTTGATAACTTGTATTGTTGACCCAAACTACATCACTCCAGTAGTCGTGTGACCCAAAACCCAAATTGTCTCGATTTGACTCGAGCTTTATTGACTCAGTGGCCCGACCCGAACTGAAACCACCCAATCAGAAAACTACCCGAGTCATACTCAGAGTGACCCAACCCGAAGTCAAACTGACTAATTTATGTTAAATAAAAAATCAATAATTAAGATTCAAACTTACTAATTTGAAATCAAGCTTAATATTATTTACGTTAAAATAAAGAGTTTTTGTGAGAAACTATCTTATATTTACTTTTTTATGAACGGTTCGGTTCACGGTTAACTTTTTTTCTAAAATTGCGAACCTCAACCGAACCGTGTCCATGATAAATTTAACGGTTCGGTTCGTTGAACCGCTTTGTCAAAACGGTTCGGTTAATCGAACCTTAAAAATGTACTGTTTTCGGTTTTTTCGTTTCGGTTTATTATGAACACCCCTAGGAGTTGTTAAAAGAGTTGGGGATTAATGTGGGTTATTACAAGGCATATTATGCTAAGGAAATGACTTTAAAATATGGGAAAGCAGATGAACAATGTATAACATATTTTAACAAAAAAATCCAAGTTATTGTCGGAAATAGGCCTGAGTCTTATTTTTGGTATGTTTAAACAAAAAATATAAAATGTAAGTTAGTTTTTAACAAAAAAAATAAAAGTAAGGTAATTGCTCACAAATGGACATAAATATAAATATAGGGTAGTTTCTCACAAAAAAACCCTAAAATAAAAAATAAATAATCATTATTACTATAAAAGAAGAATGTAATTCCGCTGACGTGGCGCAATCAGGTTTCAGCGTTTAGTGTTTCGAGCTCTCACATTCACCCTCAGAAATTTCAGTTTTGTAGACCAATCAGAATTACTCATTTATGCCACATCATAATAATTTAATAATTTAATAATAATTTAATATTAAAATATTAATATTCTTTAATATTCTATTATATTATACTCCCTCCTATTCGGAATAAGTGTCACATTTCGGGTTGGGCACGAGAATTAAGGAATTCATTTGTTTAATGTAAAGTAATGTGTGGGGTGGGAAGATTGGAGAGAGGGAATGTATTATTGATTATTATTGTGAAGAGGTGATTAAAATAAGTAGTTGTGGGGTAAGGTGGGGTATTATTGTGGGTTAGAGTGAATAAAATAAGTATAAACAATGTCCCAAAATGGAATATGTGACAATTACGTGAATAGACGAAAACGGCAAATGTGACAGTTATTCAGAATAGGAGGGAGTATATTATATTATATATATGCCATAAAAAACGTCAAACCAAAATCATGTACGGATATTCTACACGGATATTTTAGGAATTAATATAATAAATATATAATATATAATATTATATTCTATGCCATAAAAATCGTCACACCAAAATCAACTAAACTGAAATTAGGAATATTGTGAAGATTTATTAGGAATATTCTACACGGATATTAGGAATTAATATTCTACACCCCGTTAAGATTTATTACTGCTATTAACATATTTTAGGAATTTGCTGATATTACGTCAATTATTATACAAAGAGTCCAACTAAATTAAAAAAACTTGAGATACACCTTTTAAAAACGCGAGATATCTCATACAATAATGTGAAATATCTGTGAGATAATAATTTAATAGGAGTAATCAGCTATTATATTATATATATGCCATAAAAAACGTCAAACCAAAATCATGCACGGATATTCTACACGGATATTAGGAATTAATATAACAAATTATATAATACTATCCTCCGTTTTTATATAATGTTCCCATTTGTTGAATATATGAGTGTAGTATTTTAATAAAATGGGTACATTATATAAAAATGGAGGAAGTATATAATATTTTATTCTATGCCATAAAACAAATACTCCCTCCATTTTTATCCATTTGATACATTTGCTTTTTCACGTTTGTCAACGCACGTTTTACGTGTTTAATATCTTTAGCTACGTATTTGTAAAAATTATAAAAATTATATATTTTCAATGTACTCGTAAAGACGAATTAAACAAGATCCCACGTGAATATGTTTTTTCTTACGTATTGAGAGAAAATTGAAATTGAAGGTTAACTTGTGAATAGTGTACAAAAAGCAAATGTATCGAATGGATTCAAATAGAGTAGTATTAGTTATTTAATATTTCCAAACTACTCATTATTAGTTATTTAATCTTTTTTTAGTCGTCTATCGTTTTTTCTTATATACCTTATCCATTAATGTTATCATAAGTAATCCAAATATTATCATCATTACTAATAGCTATTCGAAAATTAGTGCACCAGGAAATTCACCTTTTCACCGAATATATCTTATATTCAAACATCCCGTTAAAAAAAATTCGTTCGAATAAACAGAATTGCTATATATTGAAATAAATATACCGACGTCGTCTTTAAAAATAAGTGTACACAACCCCGTGATTTTTCACGGGTGTTACACTAGTTAAGACTAACTATAAATAGATAATAATCCAAAAGATACTTTTTTTTCAATGACCCAGCCCAAAATAATGCGACTCATTTAAACAGAAAATGGCCTGATCATCATAATTGAAAGACATCAAAAAATAAACTAACCCAAGCTAAATCGGCCCAACTTGAAGTCGACCCGAATGATGTGTTTGTTAGATCTATATGTGAGAGTATGTGAGAGTGCAGAAGTGAGGCCATCAGATTTTCCTTATTTGTAGCCTAATGACCTGTACAGCATCAGAAAGTAGAAAAAGTAATCTAATGCACATCAAGTCAAGTCATTGATAATTTATATTATGAAATAGTCTAGATTGTGTTTACAATTTTACATTGACAATGTCTAAGACACAAAGTTAAGCAAGCAATCGTAAAATCATATCCTATCTCACCATTCCTTATTCCCATACCCTATTACCCTTCCGCTACCATCATCAACCTCGTCGCCATCTGTGATTATTTGCCAGTTGTTTCGATGTCATCGGGCTCATCAGAATATTGGGGGAGGTTGGAGCTACAGTTTTTTGTGAGAATGATTTCCGGTGGTAAAACACTAGTATTGCAGGCCAATATGGGGGATACTGTGGAACATCTGCACTACAAGATAGAGAGGATCACAGGAATCCCAGCGACACAACAGTATTTGATTTACAGAGGGAAGCAACTTGAATGCAGTCGGACTATGGAAGAATGTGGTGTCCAAAACGACGCTAGTCTGCAGCTTGTTGGCCGAATGCGCAGTACAGATAATCCCAAGGCGTGGCGCCTCATTACTGACATGGTTAATGTTATTCCTCGAGTGTGTAGAAATGGTTCGCCTCCAATTCACTGTAGCGCTGTTAAAGTGGCGTTAGATAAGTTTATGTCGCTAGCAGTAGATGATAAGAATCCAAATGATAATGATTTGAATGATAAGGCTGATTATTACAAGATAGTCATGGATGCCTATGCACCGCAGGCGTTGGTTATAATGTACAGGTCAGCTGAAGAGACGACACGGAAGTGTGCTGATGAGTGTATTAGGTGTATCATGAGCTTGGGGGTAAATGGTAAAAGCGAGAGCGCATGGTCTACTATGATGCTGTTGGAGTTTTGTAGGCTACTTAAGACGGCGGTGCCTGAGGATGACGTCTTGTACCTGCACTGTGTGACTGCTCTTGTGACTAAGCTGGATGGGGTCGATGTGGCGTGCAGGTCCACACGAGATTCTGAGGAGAATATTCCCTTTATTGCTGTCCAAGACGTGTTCCCGTTCTTGGAGCAAGTAGGGCAGAGGTTGCAGACTACGTGGGAACCATGCCTTCAGGATGTCCGTCAGTTTTCTGCATTTCTGAAGCCTATACTTGGGGTCATTGCAACTGAACTTGATGTTGCAGCAGCTTTTCGCAATGTCCGGGAAAGAGGAAAGGACTGCCATTTAGGTGACGAGGTTAATGGTCTCTACTGTCTTTTCTTTGATCTGCTCCATTGGATTGGAAAATGTTTGCGCAAAATGGAGGAGGTTTGTTTAGACAACAAGGGAAAAAACGATGTTATAGTTCAACCAACTGGTTGGTCTTACTATCTTGCTATTCTCAAGGAATTGAGAAGCATCGCGCTTCTTTATCCTGTGTTTGAGGATTGCTTTTGGACCATCTTGAGAAAGAATAAAGTGGCAGTAAGTGCTCTAGTTGTTCTATATGCTACCCGAGTTGATGATCATGCTTGGCTTCTTAAGCATAACGATATCCTAAACTTTGATTCCAGACGGCATTTAGTGATGTTCATGTTCCCAGACCGAGCTAATGAGGGAATACATGAAATGTTGATAGATAGGTCTGAATTGTTGACTGAATCTTTTGAGTATGTATACAATGCTAACCCATCTTCTTTGCAAGATGGTCTCTTTATAGGATTCAAAAATGAAAGTGCTACAGGTCCTGGTGTATTAAGGGAGTGGTTTTACCTAGTTTGCCAAGCTTTGTTTGATCCACGGAATGCCCTTTTCGTCGCATGCCCCATGGACTGTCGAAGGGTCTATCCTAATCCAGGCAAATATTTCCTCTTCTTTTTATATGTTTCTGTAATCAGAATACTGTTGTGATTTCTTTGATGACAGTTGCTTAAACCGACTTCTTAGAGTTAAATGCTGAATGTTACTACTGTACTCGTATAAGCCATCTGTGATTTCTTTGTTTGTTGAATGCTAGAATCTATAATACATCACATTGTTATCTAATAGAACTAATCTTCTATAGTTGCCATCAGTATTACCAAATGTTGAATGTTACTGTACTCGTATAAGCCATGTAAAACGAGTGAGTCGTATTGGGTCAGTTTGTTTGTGTCGGTTCAATTCAGGTATGCTATGTATTTTCAGGTCAGATTTTGGCAAAGAAAAGTGATTAAGAGTTACTGTTTTGTGTTCTGTGCAGCCTCCAAAGTGCATTCTGTCTACATTGAGTACTTCCGCTTTGCTGGTAGGGTAATTGCATTAGCCTTGATGCACAAGATTCAAATTGGATATTTTCTCGATCGAGTATTTTTCTTGCAATTAGCTGGAAGACTTGTTTCTTTGGAAGATATTAAGGATGCGGATCCATACCTCTATAATAGCTGCAAACAAATATTGGAGATGGATCCTGAATTTGTTGATTCTGATGCGCTTTGTCTAACATTTGTTGCTGAAACCGAAGAACTTGGATCCAGGAAAGTCGTGGAACTCTGTTCTGGTGGGAAAGACATTATTGTGAACAGCAGAAATAGGAAGAAATATGTTCACCTTATTGTCCAGCAACGTTTTGTTAGATCTATTGCAGTACAGGTGTCTTCCTGTGCTCAAGGTTTTGCTGACATTCTTCGTGAGAATAATCTCGCTACAACTTTCTTCGAAAGCTTAAACCTGAAAGATCTTGATTGGATGTTGCATGGAAGTGGAAGCGAGGAAATCTGTATTGAAGATTGGAAAAAACACACCGAGTATGTTGGCTACAAAAAATCTGACAAACAGATAGTCTGGTTTTGGAAGGTATGCACAGGCTAGACCTTACTACAGAGTATTATTTTTTCTGGTTCTTGACGATAGTAGCTTGACCTTGCCCCCTTTCACTGATCATAACTAAATTTTTTGCCAGTAACTGCAATCAGTCTAATAAATGGTATTTTGGCATTGCAGGTCGTCGAAGAGCTGAATGTGGATCAGATGAAAACTCTGCTCTTCTTTTGGACTTCAATAAAGTATCTTCCAGTTGAGGGGTTTCGCGGTTTGGCCTCTAAGCTGTTCATTCACAAATCATTGGAGCCCCAGAACCTATTGCCTTCATCCCACACATGCTTTTACCAACTTTGCATCCCAACATACCACACAAAAGGCATCATGGAAGCTCGTCTTCAAGTCATTACCCAGGAGCATGTTGCCTATAGCTTCGGAACACGATGACACTAATGGTTTGATTAGAAAGATGTTGACCATTGGGATTTGCAAATAATAACGTCTCTGTTTGAAGTCTATACTAGTTTGGTTTCGTAGGTTACTCAGTTTAGATCGAGAGTGAATGCAATAAACAAGTGTTGGTCATTCGCCAAAATGACATTCCTTGTCCATCCAAATTAACCATTTCACATAACGCACCTGTAAAAATAACCCAAAGTCGGCCAAATTTTAAAGTATCGCCTTGTCCATAGTCTCGTGCAAGTAATTTCTGTGTATGAATGATTCAGTGCTTGCTTGTAACACTTGTTTTGTACAAAATTGGAAATTGACTGCCAAATCAAATCACCTGCCTTCACTCTTGACTCTTCTGGTTTTATATCTGGATTTGTGTAGGCCAGGTTTGTCATGCTAAACTAATACTCTAGTACTCCTCCGTATACACTTTAATCGACTTTTCAATTGTTGGTTTGCGCTTTGTGATGCTTCCGTCTATCACCTGCTTCTAATACTCCGTTAACTTAAAACACAGTTTGCGTTTTCATCTTATAGTTAAACCCGAATATCTTATAGTTAAACAGACAGTCTGAACACGTCTGAGTTTTCATCTGAAAACTCTGTTTTACAATGAAAACCATGAATTCTACACTTCATACTTTGTGTTTTAAATTAATATACTGGATTTTTAATTTGGAAAGTTTGGTACTGTACGCATAGTTTTGACGGAGTTTGTTGAATGAGCTTAGTCTAATGAATTGTTCAGCATTAGAAAGTATACAAGTAATCTGATACAGATCAAGTCAAGTTGTTGATAATTTATGTAAATTTGACCATGTCTGGGACAGTAAGAACACAAAGCTAAGGAAGCAATCGCAAAAATCATATATCCTATTTCTCCTTTCGTTATTCCTATACCCATCTTCTACCATCATCAACCTCTTCTCTGTCCGTGACTATTTGTCATTTGTTTTGATGTCATCGGCCTCATCAAAATATGGCGGGAGGTTGGACCTGCAGTTTTTCGTGAGAATGATTTCAGGAGATAAAACACTAGTACTGCAGGCCAATATGGGAGATACTGTGGAACATCTGCACTATAAGATAGAGAGGATCACAGGAATCCCAGCGACAGAGCAGTATTTGACTTACAGAGGGAAGCAACTTGAATGCACGCGGACTATGGAAGAATGTGGCATACAAAATGACTCAAGCCTACAGCTTGTTGGCCGAATGCGCAGCACATGTAATCTCAAGGGGTGGGCCCTTATTACTGACATGGTCAATGTTATTCCCCAAGTGTGTAGGAATGATTCCCCTCCAATTGACTGTAACATTGTTAAACTGACGCTAGATAAGTTAATGGCGCTGGCAGTAGATATAGAATCGAATGTAAAGACTGATTATTTTAAGATAATCATGGATGCCTATGCACCGCAGGCTTTGGTTATGATGTATAGGACGGCAGAGGAGATGACGCGGAAGTGTGCAGATGAGTGTATTAGGAGGATGATGCTCTTAGGGGGTAAAGGCAGAGGCGAGGGTGCGTAATTTGCTATGATGCTACTGGAGATTTGTAGGCTACTTATGACATCAGTGCCTGAGGATGACGTCTTGTACCTGGACTGTTTGACGACTTTTGGGAAGAGGCTAAATGAGGTCAACGTGGCGTGTAGGCCCTCACGGGATTCTGAGGAGAATATTCCCTTTATTGCTGTCCAAGACGTGTTCCCGTTGTTGGAGCAAGTAGGGTACAGGCTGCAGACTAGAGGGGGGCCGTGCCTTCAGGACGTCTCTCTTTTTTCTGCATTTCTGAAGCCTATTCTTGGGGTCATTGCAAATGAACTAGATGCTGCAGCAGCTTCTCGCAATGCCCAAGAACAAGGAAAGGACTGTCTTTTAGGTGTCGAGGTTAATGGTCTCTACTATCTTTTCTTTGATCTGCTCCATTGGATCGGAAATTGTTTGGCCGAAATGGAGGAGGTTTTCCTAGACAGAACAAAGGGTGAACAAGTTTATCCAACTGGTTGGACACACTATCTTGCTATTCTCAAGGAATTGAAAAGCATTGCTCTTCTTTATCCTGGTTTTGAGGATCGCTTTTGGGCCATAATGAAAGAGAATAAAACAGTGGTAAGCGCTCTCATTGTACTATATGCTACCTGTAATGACGATCATGCTTGGCTTCTTAAGCATAAGGATATCCTAAACTTTGATTCCAGGCGGCATTTAGTAAGGTTCATGTTCGCAGACCAAGCTAATGAGGGAATACATGAGACGTTATTGATCGATAGGTCTCAATTGTTAACTGAATCTTTTGAGTATATATACAATGCTGACCCATCTTCTTTGCAAGATGGTCTCTTTATAGGATTCAAAAATGAAAGAGCTACAGGTCCTGGTGTATTAAGAGAGTGGTTTTACCTAGTTTGCCAAGCTTTGTTTGATCCACAAAATGGCCTTTTCGTCGCAGGCCCCTTGGACCGCCGAAGGGTCTATCCTAATCCAGGCAACAACTTTTTTTTCGTCTATTTATATGCTTCTGAGTTCTGACCTTCTCACCCCTTAATAAACCACCTGCAGATTAATGATATAAACGTACTGGCTTGTCTTTGATGCATTAAGTTTTTGCTTGTCGTATTGCCACTATAATCAGCATATCATTGTGTGAATTTTTTGTATAACACTAGCCTAGACCTTCTTATCTCAGAGTTAAATGTTGGAATGTTACTGTACCGGGTTCTTTTGTCGAGGGGAATTTATACGGAATATATCACATTGTCACCCAATAGAATTAATCTTCATTAGTTGCTGTCAAAAGAGTACCAGATGAGAAATGCTTTCTTGTATAAGAAATCAGAATGTAGTTTGATTCCATACTCGTTTTCATCCATGGAAATTGTGTTACTCATGTCAGGTCAGTTCAATTCAGTCATGTTATGTATTTCAAGTTATTTCTAGTTTCAGGTCTGTGGTAGATGTGTAGTTCTCAAATGTCGAGTTATGTTGGGTGCGAGTTATTTCAGGAAGGGCCATTTTGGATACGAGTCACTTAGGATCATGTCTAGGTTAGTGCCTTAGTGGTTATTGTTTGTAAATTTGACAAAAAAAGTGTGTTGGAGTTCTGCAATTTGGGTCGAACATAACGTTAGTTTTTGTGTTCTTATTTTCACATTAAATACATTGTGCAGCCTCCAAGGTGCATCCCGCATGCGTTGAGTACTTCCGCTTTGCTGGTAGAGTAATTGCATTAGCCTTGATGCACAAGATTCAAATTGGTGGTTTTATGGATCGTGTATTTTTCTTGCAATTAGCTGGAAGAAGTGTGTTTCTGAAAGATATTAAGGATGCAGATCCATACCTCTATAATAGCTGCAACCAAATATTAGAGATGGATCCTGAATTTGTCGATTCTGATGCGCTTTGTCTAACATTTGTTACTGAAAGCGAAGAGCTTGGAACGAGAAAAGTTGTAGAACTGTGTGCTGGTGGAAAAGACATAGTTGTGAACAGCAAAAACAGGAGGGCATATGTTCATCTTATTGTTCAGCAACGTTTTGTTGCATCTATTGCAGAACAGGTGTCTTCTTTTGCTCAAGGATTTACTGACATTCTTCGTGATGATAATCTCGCTGTAACCTTTTTTAAAAGACTAAAGCTGAGAGATCTTGATTGGATGTTGCATGGAAGTGGATACCTTCTAAATAGTAGAAAAATCTGAGGAACAGATGGTGTGGTTTTGGAAGGTATGTACAACGAACAGGCGAGACTTTACTACTAGTATTTTTTCTTTCAGGTTCGCTGAACATACCGAGATTATTTTGCCAGTAACATAGTCAGGCCTTTGATTTGTGTAGGCTATCAGTGTAATCAATCATATTCTGGCACTGCAGGTAGTCGAAGAGCTGAATGGGGAGCAGAAGAAAACTCGACTTTTGTTTTAGACATGAATAAGGTATCTTCCAGTTGAGGAGTTTCAGGGTTTTCCTAGACCGACTGCCCTCATCCCATACTTGCTTATACCATCTTTGTATCCCAAGATACCCCCACAAAAGCCATCACGGAAGCTCAGCTCGCTCGCTCGTCTTCGAATCATTTCCAAATTAACCATTTCACATAACTATTCTTTGAAAATAACCCAAAGGGGTCGGCCAAATTTTAGTATATTAAGTTTGTTGTGTATATTTTTGGTTGTGTATTCTAGTATATGAATAAAGTGGTTAATGATTTCTAGATCAATTTAACCTACTTCAGTGAACAAGAAACTAGCTTAAAGGTTGTTTGTACAAACTACTTTTACAGCTTAATTGTGGTTGCTACCAAAATTTGTAGCCTGAAATAGTTTTAATTTGAAAAGTTTGCTTAGCTCAGTGACCAAAACAACAAATGAAATCAGAATAAGTAAAAGGTAATAGAATGTAACCATTTAATAACAAAACTAGTTTTATGACCCGTGAAATTCACGGGATATTTTGTTTCTAGTGTCATATTTTAGTGATTTAATACTATAACATACTACAATCAATCAATTTACGGTTTTCGTGTTTAAAGGATTGTGTTTCTAGTGTCATATTTTAGTGATTTAATACTATAACATACTACAATCAATCAACTTACGGTTTTCGTGTTTATAGGATTGTGTTTCTAGTGTCATATTTTAGTGATTTAATACTATAACATACTACAATCAATCAACTTACGGTTTTCGTGTTCAAAGAATTGTATAAAGTCAATTAATCTTTCTTACACAATTTACCATGATTTAAACTGTTATAGATATCCCTACCAAAACTAAAATAACTCAATGTAAGCTAAGATAAATTAGTTATATAGGTATTCATATAATTACATTACACAAAACAATATTATGGTCAAGCAAGGATCTCCAGTGATGAAGCACCCTCGCAAATTAGATATTAAAATTTCATCTATTATGAAAATAACATAAAACACACATTATGAATCTTATGTCAAAACTGAAATTTCACAAGACCATAATATTGTAACGAATACAATAATAAATTACGGAACCAAGAATTTTTAAGGAGCAACTTGAACAACTATTGGATCATCATTAGGCCGAATACTTCGTCGGTTAAACAATATTAAACAAAAATGTTTTATGTCATCATCTTAAAGTTTTCACCTTCGGCCATATATTTCAAAATATATACTAACTGGTCAAAAACTATCAGTCATTCACGTTATTGTCGTCAATCTTTAGTTAGTATGAAATATATAGTTGTTTTAGTAATCATAGTATTTCATTTCTCCCTATAGTCTTCTTTCTGCACTGAATCATACTTATAAAAATAGTAACATAGTAATTAGTGTGGAATAACCAACAACATATTGAAATTTGTTTTATGCAATATTATGACTATGAACTTAAGCTTTCCCCTATAAATAATGAAAGAAAGAGAAATGAGAATCAAATCGTAGAGGTGTAAATAATCTACCGTTGAGTAGCTCAAAATCACAAATAATCTTGATACTCCTAAATGAGAACAAAACAAACACATACGTAAAAGTGAAAATGTGATGAACGATTCATAATCCAGTGAAACTTCCATTAAAATTAGTTACTAATTTAAAATCTTAATGCACTTAGCTTGATGAAAATAGAAGGTAGGAAATATTACTAACACATTTGTCTACTGACGATAGAGATAAGAAAAAATTGGCTTGTAAATTTTGCCTTCCATTTCAAATATATAAACAATTGAAGGTGCATTTTATGACTTTTAAGTATTTTTTTTCATTATTGTCAAATTTAATATATGCATAAATATGGATCAAGGTTCATGAATTTTGAGCATCATTTTTTCATTATTATCAAGTTTAATATAGGCATAAATATGGATTAAATTCATGATTTTTGAACATCTTTTTTTCATTACCATGAAATTTAAAATAGACATAACTATAGAACAATGAAAAAATGGAATCTAAAGGGTTGTTTTGTTATTATAATTTATTTATTTAGCTTTTTTAAGTTATTTCACATTTGCCATTTCATATGCAATTTGACACGTCACATTAATTAAATGTTTTAGGAAACATTTTAATAAGATTTTATGTCTATTGACGATAGAGATGGGAAAAATTTTGGGTTGTAGATTTTGTCTTCCATTTCAAATATATAAAAAATTGAAGATGACTTTTAAGTATCTTTTTCCATTATTGTTAAATTTAATATATGCATAAATATGAATTAAGGTTCATGAATTTTGAGCATTATTTTTTCATTATTATCAAGTTTAATATAGGCATAAATATGGATTAAGTTCATGACTTTTGAGCATCTTTTTTTCATTATTATGAAATTTAAAATATAAAGAAATATAGTATAATGAAAAAATGGAATCTAAAGGTTTGTTTTATTATTATAATTTATTTACTTAGTTTTAAAAAAAATCACATTTGACATGTCACATTTAATTTGTCATGTCATATTTAATTGCCAAGTCAAATTAATTAGTTGTTTTAGGTAGCCTTTTAATAAAATTTTATAATTTTGTATAGATAAATTGTATACTAAATTTTCTATGAAAAAGTTTGAACGTCCATTTGTTATATAGGTAAATGAAGTTAGTAAGTGAAAGCGAATGGGCAAATTAATGCAGAATGTTGAATTATTTATCTTTCTCTTTTTTTTTAGAATGATAAATTCTCTAATATAAGAACTTTAAATCATATAAAATTGTAAAGCTTTTTATCTTATCAATATTTTAGTTCTCATATATCATATTTTTTTTGGAAAAAGAATAGTTATGAAGTTTAATAAATGTTAATCTTAATATATCATTTATATCAATTTGTCAAAAAAATCTAAGATTTTAAATTTTTGCAAAAATGATAAATTGAGTTAAATAGTAGTCTACTACAATTTAATTGTAATCTCATTACGTGCTATAAGATACTATCCTCCGTTTTTATATAATGTACCCATTTGTTGAATATATGAGTGTAGTATTTTAATAAAATGGGTACATTATATAAAAATGGAGGAAGTATATATATATATATATATATATATATATATATATATATATATATATTGAATAATATCACATGTACGCATAAGTGTTATGCAATAATGAACAATTAACCATTATCAATATCAATATAATTTATTTTGTTTAACTTGTTAATAAGATTGATATCTCACAAGTCCAATTTCATTTTATGACAGTTATTTTTCAAAAGAAAAATGTTAAATAAAAAACAAAACATACTAAAATAAAACATACATTTGAAAGTTTCCGAAATACTATTTTATGTAAAACCAATCGGTAATTCACATTCATGTTATTAATATTGTTATTGTAGTTAGTTTATAGTATTGAATGGAATAGAGGGAGTATTTGTTCAAACAATTCTAATATTCCTTTTCTTCTTAGATTTCTCTTTCTCCAATGAACCATTCCTACAAAAAAAATTCATTGAGTGATTAATAACAAACAAAATAGTGGAATTTGATTTATGGAATATTAATTAACCTTATCGTTATTAATTCAAGTTTTCCTTTAAATAATAATGAAAGAAATAAAGAGTTGAATCATAAATATGTAAATTATATTTGAATATCACAACTTCACAAATCTTGATAGTCCTAAATGAAAAAAATAACATATATGTGAAGTTAAATGAGTTCTTCATAGCCAATGAAACTTAAAAATAAATAAATAAATAAATAAATAAAACTTTAATACACTTACTTTACCTTAATACAATGACAAGAAAGATTGTAGAGTCATGTTCTTAGAGAGAAGATTCTCTCTCTGGGGAATTCAGTTACGCCATCGTAGCTGAGCTTTTCCAGTTCCATGGCTCGCGGTAGAGGTCGTCCTGCAAAAGCAAAGTCACAATTAGCTTCATCTCTTCTCCCTGATCAATCTGGTACTAATAATTCTCCCGATCCTTCTCTTTTAGCTTCTCAAAATAATAATCAATCACCGTTACTTCGTGTTCCAATAACTTTCTCTGAAATTCTTGATTCTGCTACTAAATTGTGTTCTTCTAATAAGCAAACTGGTGGTAAGCTTACTGGTATGGTTCCAACCGCTGGTTTACCTCTTTGTACTTCACCGATTGAGGGATGCTCTGTTCAATCTGCTCCTCTTATGTTTCCTGCTATAATTGGGTCAGAAACTAAAGCTACTGATAGTAATTTAGTATCTGATCCTATTGAGAATGTTGCTCCTGTTGTCTCTGAGGTCTTGCTTTATGAGCCTACGTTGTCTAATGGATTAAAGCCTATCAAGCAAAAATGGACGGATGTTGTTAAGAATAAGCCTGCTGGTATGAGTTTATATTTTGATGAAAATAGTAAGAATGCTGAGGATATAGAGGTTGTAATTGATGATATTGCGGATGAATTAGAATACTGGAAATTTACTCTTATGGGGAGGTTGTTAGGATCTAAGCCTTCGTTGAAACAGATGACTGATTATGTCTCCAAGTATTGGGGACCCATAGCTTCTCCAACTGTGCAATTTTTCAAACGAGGCTGGTTTAGCTTTCGATTCACTACTGAAGTTGAAATGCAGAATGTTCTCAAAGAAGGTCCATGGAAAATGGGATCATCTTCTCTAATTCTTAAGCAGTGGCATCCAGCTTTCTCGTTTGAAATGGAAACTGTCTCCATAGTTCCTGCTTGGGTACTCTTCCCTGACTTGGATCCTTATATGTGGAATGCTACTGTTCTTAGCAAAATGTCCAGTAAGATAGGCAAACCTTTGTTTGCTGATGTCCCAACTACTCTAAAAGCTAAGCTCTCTTTTGCAAGGGTTCTAATTGAAGTTGATATTTCTAAGTCTCTCCCATTGGAACTCTCCCTCATTACTCCATTTGGCCCTACTACTCAACGAATTGAGTATGAATGGCTCCCACATTACTGCTCTTGTTGTGGTAAAATGGGGCATTTGCATCAGGACTGTAAGAAGAATAAGCCAAAATCAGATAAGACTCAACCGTCTGTAAATCATGCTGACAAAGGAATTGAACAACCTTGCTTGCTAGGTGGTACCTCAGCTCCTTTGGTAGTAGGAACCAGTGGTTCTGCTGCTAGAGAAGTTGAAATGCACTCTGAATGCAGTAAGAAGGACCCTTTGCACTCATCTCAAATAGCCTTGAAGAGAGATGATGCACAGGAGTCATTTGTCAGTACTTCCCCAGTTAAATCTGGGTTTTATGATGAGGATGATGGCACTGATGATGGAGTAGAATATGTTGATATTGATCCTTGTTTGCTAGGTGGTACCTCAACTACCATAACAGGAGGTATTAATTCTCTGCCGGGTGAACAGTTTGTGAGGCAGACTGGTTCTAAACCTGTCAAGAGTTTCAATTCTCCTAATATGGTTGTTGTAACGCACTCAGTATGCAACAAGAAGGACCCTATGCAGTTACCTCGAATAGCCTTGAAGAGAGGTTCTGCAATGGGGTCAAGTTTGCCTAAAATTGGAACAGCAAACGCTTTCTCTTTGCTTTCTACTGAAATATTTGATGCTTCTGATGCTAGACTTAACAACCTATCATCTACTGGTTCTGTTATTACTGTATCAGGGGCTAGGCAGGATGAGCAGGAAGTTGGTTCTTATCACTCTCAACAACTCCCAGAGGAGGAGGGTCCTCATGATAGAGGTGGACAATGATTGTCGCATCCTGGAATATAAGAGGGGGCAATGATCCTCTCAAGCTACAAGAAGTTAAGAATTTCTTGTGGACCAATAAAGTGGAGGTAATGGGTATATTGGAAACTAGAGTTAAACAACATAAGGCAAAGAAATTTCTACAACAGTACTTCCCTAACTATAGTTACTGTTGTAACTATCAAAGTCATTCCAATGGTAGAATCTGGTTGCTTTGGAGGACTAGCCATGTTTTAGTTACGATTTTGCAAATTCACTCCCAATTTATTCATTGTGTAGTCAGGCATAATGCTACTTGTCACACCTTTCATATCACTTTCATTTATGCTAGTAATGATGCGCGTCAAAGGGATGATCTCTGGGATCAACTGAAGATTATCAAACCTAGTGTGAAAGAATGGTTGATACTGGGGGATTTCAATGTAGTTCGTAATGTTTCTGAGAGGGTGAGCAATACTCCTCCTGTTCTGGCTGATATCATGGATTTTAATAATTGTATTAGTCAGTGTGAAGTGGATGATATTAATGGGATGGGTTGTGATTTAACTTGGACTAACAAGCAAGACTCTAACACTAGAGTTTGGTCCAAGTTGGATAGAGCCATGGTTAACTCTGCTTGGCTTACCACTTTCCCAGTCACCTCGGTTCATTTTATGGTTTCCGGAGTTTCAGATCATTCTCCAGTGAAGGTCACAGTCTTTGAGGATTTGCGTGTGCAGTCTAAATTCAGTTTTCTAAATAGCTGGACAACACATAGTAGTTATGATCATTTGGTAGCAGAAGCTTGGCAGACTCATGTTGATGGTACTGCTACTTTTCGGCTTTTCACAAAACTGAAGATTGTTAAGAAAGCACTTAAAAAGCTGCATAGAGAAGACTTTAGTAATATTGCTGCAAGAGTAAAAAATGTGCAGTCTGAGTTGCAGATGTGCCAACAGGAGATTCAGGCCAATCTGTTGTCTGAAGGCTTACTTGAGAAGGAAAAACATCTTCTTCATCAATATAGTCATATCAGGAAAATTGAAATGCAGATACTTAGACAGAAAGCAAAAATATCAAGCCTAACTCAAAATGATTGCTCTTCTAAGTATTTCTACGCTAAGATTCAGGAGCGTAAGGTGCAGCAAATAATAGGACAAATCCATGATAGGCATGGTAATGTCAGAGAGGGTCTTTCTGATGTAGCAGATGGGTTTGTAGACTTTTACCAGCATCTCTTGGGAACGAGTCTTCCTGTTACTCCTCTAGATGTTGCCTTTATTCAAACAGGAAGTTGTGTTCAGAGGGAGGACCACTCCAGTCTTCTTTCTCCAATCACTGATGCTGAGATTAAACATGCCCTTTTTTCGATAGGGTCTGACAAAAGTCCCGGTCCTGATGGATTTTCTGCTGAGTTTTTTAAAAAAAGTTGGCAGGTGGTTGGCCCGGATTACTGTAAGGCTGTACATTCTTTTTTCTCTACAGGGAGAATGAGTAAGCTAGCAAATTCAACACTAATTGCTCTGATCCCAAAGAAAGTTGTGAGTGCTACAGTTCAGGATTTCCGTCCAATTTCCTGCTGTACTACCTTTTATAAAACGATAAGTAAAATTCTTTCAACTAGACTGCAAGTGTTGCTTCCCCATCTAATTGGACCTGAGCAGGCTGCCTTTGTTAAGGGTAGAGATATTCATGAGAATATAATGCTTTCCCAGTCTTTGGTTAAAGGCTACAGTAGGAAATCTATTTCTCCTCGTTGTCTTATAAAAGTGGATATCCGTAAAGCTTTTGACTCCTTGCAATGGGCCTTTATTCAGAATATGCTGAATGCTTTGGGGTTCCCATCTCAGTTTATCAAATGGGTTATGGGATGCATAAGTAGCTCTTGGTTCTCCATCAAGCTCAATGGTGGTACCTATGGGTTTTTTAAAGGCTGCAGTGGAATACGACAGGGAGATCCTCTCTCCCCATACATATTTGTACTTAGTATGGAAGTACTATCCAGATATCTCAGACAACTTACTGATCAAGCTTTGGTATCTCATCATCCTAAGTGTTCTAAGCTTCATCTAACTCACCTTATCTTTGCTGACGATCTCATGGTCTTCACTAGAGGGGATGTCCCTTCTGTGACAGTTGTGCACTCTCTTCTTCACAGGTTTGCAGGTTGGTCAGGTTTGCATCCAAATCTGGATAAGACAGAAATTTATTTTGGTGGTGTTGCTGATACAGTTCAAAACAGTATAATTGGTGCCACAGGATTTACAACAGGCTCTTTCCCATTTCGCTATCTGGGATTACCTCTCTCAGCATCTAGACTAACTATTGATAAGTATGCTTCTCTTATTACCAAAATTCAAGGGTCTGTCCAACATTGGTCTACAAAGTTCCTGTCCTATGCTGGTAAGGTTCAACTACTGAATACTATCATTTTTGGGCTGGAGAATTTCTGGTGTGCAGGAGGTCTTTTGCCAAAACATGTATTAAAAGTGATTAATAAAATCTGCAAGAATTTTTTCTGGGGTGTTGCTTCTGACAGTAGGAAATTAACTATGAAAAGTTGGTCTAGTATTTGTTCTCCAAGAGCTGAAGGAGGGTTTGGCATTAAGGAACTCTTGTCTTGGAATAAAGCCTTGATGGCCAAATGGATTTGGAAACTTGGTCTTTCTTCTGATTCTCTATGGTTCAAATGGCATAAAACTTACCATTTTCCTCAATGCTCTTTTTGGGAGCTCGAAAGTAAGGATCATTATGCTGAGAGCTTTCGAAGCATCCTGACTGTCAAAAATGTGATTCTTGCTGCTACAGGGAGTAGTGCGGCTGCTATTCAGTTGGTAAATTCATGGGCGAAAAATGGCAGATTTGTTGTCTCAAATGCTTATCATTGGTTCAGGACTCCCTATCCTATTTTGCAGGGGCATAAAATTGTGAATCTGAGAACAGTCATCCCCAAGCATAGTCTAATTGCTTCTTTGGCCATCCAAGGTAAGCTAGCTACTTTGGACAAATTACAAAAGAGAGGATTTAGCTTAGCGAATAGATGTGCCCTCTGCCAGCAAGCTAGTGAAACCCATTCACATCTCTTCTTCAGATGTTCATACTCTCAGGATTTTTGGCGCCAGATCTTACAATGGATGAAGTTGACAGACCGGACAAATCATTATATCACAGAATATTCTTGGGCTCAGAGCAGGAAGCATTTTAAGCATTGGCAAAGTGCTTGGTATGCTAGCTGCCTTTCAGGAGCAGTGTATAGTATATGGCTGGAGAGGAATAGACGAATATTTGGTGGCCTTCAAAGATCAGTCTCTCAATTGCTCTTTTCCCTCAAATTTAGTATCTGTGCATTCCTTCTGAATGGTCAATTTCCTAAATTAGACTTTAGAATTATTAATGCTTTGTAAAAATTTCTTGCCTTTCCTAAAAAGGTAATTAGGGGTTATCACTTTTTGCTATGATTGTATCCTTTTTTTCCCCCTTTGTGGATGAATAAAAGGATTATACCTTTCTTGCAAAAAAAAAAAAAAAAAAAAAAAATGACAAGAAAGATTATTGCACATAAAATTCTCTTTGTGATGGAGGTAAAATTTTGGCTCGAATTTGGCTCGAAAATGTTGCCTTCCACAAATATTTATAACTAATTGAGGATGCAGCTTACGACTTTTGAACGTCTTTGTATTATTATTATTATTATTATCAAATTTAATATATACATAAATATTTAGCATGGTTTTGTGACCTTTGACTATTCCTTTCATCATAACAAATTTAATATAGACATTAATATAAAGTAAAGAGGAATGAAATATAAAAGGTTTGTTTTAATTTAAATTTTTCTATTTTAACAAAATACACCTTGCATAAAAGTTTTTTAGGAAATTATAATAATGATATTAAGAAACTAAAAGATGATACATAGTTTGTTAGAGTGATGTAAATTTTGTGAGCCAAAATTAGAGTGATGTAAATTTTTATTTGGTGTTTAACCTATTTTAGTTTTAAGAAATAAAAAGTCATTGTTTAATGTTAAGTATGTTATTATATGTACTTAATATTTACAAATTATATATTATTTTATAAATGGTGTAAAGTTTGAATAATGTTCTATTCATTTGTTGCTTAGAATATTATAAAAATAAACGTCGAAATTTAAAATTTATATGAACTTTGATTTTGTTTTTAATTGTCGTTTTTTTATCTAGAAATTTAAAAGGTCAAAGTTTAATGTTTGTAATACAATTTGCATTTAGTGTTTCATTTTTATTCATATTTTTACATTTTAAATAAGAAATAATGATGTCATTTGCTAGTATTCTAATGGTAAAATAAAATACTTTTGGTTTGCCTTTATTTTATTTATATATTTACAGATAAATGAATTATATCAATTTCATATAATAAATTAATAATACATGTCACATTTAAAATTGTCATGTCACATTAAACTTGCCATGTCACATTACTTTAGTTAGCCTTTTAATAAGATTTTATAGATGTTATATCGCAAATTAGTTACTCTTTATAGGAATATTAATACTAGTTGAGCCTCAATCATCACCTTAAGGTTTTGGTTGAGACGGTTCATCTATCATGGTATCAGAGCCAGTATGACTGAAGGTCACGGGTTCAAATCCCGACAACCTCAAAACCCCTCGAACACGGTATTACCCTGAAAAATGGTGGTAACATTTTATCAAAAAATTGTAACATTTTATTGTATTTAAATTTATTTAACATTTTATGTCTTACATACAATATATGCACGTCTTTTTTTTTATTTTTATATCTAAAGTATGATAATTGATTAATATAGATTTGGTACATCCTTAGTCCTCTTAGATCACTTCTTGTTGGACATTTCCTCGCTACTTCAAACATAAATTTAATTTATGCTACCAATCTTTTTACTCATTTTTCTTCTAACCTTTTGTTGACGGTTATATTAGTTCGCTCTCGATACTATTAAATTTCTCTTAAGATCGATCTTACTCTAAAGTTACTTTTAATCTCACCTTATACCCTTTTTTCCCTACTGGTCCAACCTTCACTGGTTATGGTTTACTCGTACCCGGTAAATTCTATTTAATCAACTATTGTATTAGCTCCTTTAAAAGTTTTTTTAGGCCTTTGTTATTCGTCTAATAAGTAATTTTACCCTTGTCTTAACCTTCTCTCTTTGGTCTAACCTTTAATGGTTATGGTCTCCTTGTACTCAAGATTGCAATTCTCTTTTCTTGTGACTTCCTTTGTGAGATAACTCCCACATAATGTTACCCCCTCCTATCTCGAGGTTTGTCTATTTCACATTCGATTTTATGACATGTCTGACCATCGTACTTACCATCCAAATTTTCTAGCATTGTTCATCGCTTCACAATGTGTAGAGTTCTTGTTAGCTTCTACTTATATTCAACTTCTTTAATTTGACTACTTCTTCAGATCGAAGGGGAGGAAAAACTTTTTCACCAAACTAGGGATCTTATTGCTTTTATTTCAAGTTTTTTTTCCGTTCTTTCATTGTTTAAGTTTTCGTTTTATTCCACGCCAATTAAACAAGGTTGCTCATAACCTTGCTAAATCGGTGTTGGTTTCGTAAGTTTTTTTTAGTTTTTTTCACTTTACTACTGCAAAAAAAAAAGACTTCTAGCCAATACTCTTTCAAAACCTTAATGATTCCTTTTGGTTTATTTTAATCTTTTTTTTTTTACTATTTCTTGGCTTTGTTCATTTCAGTGCTAAACTACTTAGACCAAAAATGACTTTCTTCTAACCGTATTTCAATACTTTTTTTGGTAATTTGCCAATACTCTTGAAGCTTGCCCCAAGCACTTGTCAACCCAATTTATTCCACTTAATGGAGCTCCCCCTTCGGATTCCCGTCAGCACAAAAACTATTATAGTCGTCTCTTTTCACGCTACTTTTTGAATTTCTATTTAGAGTGTTATTTTAAGCAAAAAATGTGTGCGAAGAAGTACAATTCAACAAAAAAACATTGAGCCATTCAGCTAGCTAGTAGGCTATACTCATATTCGTTGATCTATTTCGTCTCTCGCCAACACTCTTAAAGATCTCCCTCAGACACTTGCAAACCCAATTTATTGGCCCCTCTAGATTCTCCTTGGCACAAAATCAGTGTAGCCGCCTCCTTTTGCGCTACTTCGCTTTTGGTGAGTACTGCTTGAGTTGTTCATGATAGTTTATGACATTGCTTATAAGGATGGACTTTGAAATGTACCATGTTTACACCTTTAGAGCGAATTACATAAGTAGTTGCCTTTCACGTTGACTTTTTGTCTAATGCAATTACATGAGTTGTTTCGTCGTCAACTAAGTAACTTGATTACCGTTTTTTTATATATAGGAAGCTATTATGAATATTGTTATCAGAATTCCTATCTGATCCTACGGTTTTATGATTTTAGGATTCAAAAATAATTGACTGATCCAGGATCCCACGAGTCTACCATGTTTGTAGAATCTAATGATCTTATTCATTTGAAAATTTTTAGAGATATAAATAACATAGAATCATAATACGATCCTACAATTTTATACGATCTTACAGACCGACTTCCTATTTAAAATATTAATATATATTTTTATATAATGACATTTTAAAACCCAAATTTCGTATAACTTGTAAAATTTTGTAGAAACATGTTCATACAATGATACCAAATATTAGCAAAGTCCTGGCTAACCGTATCAAGAAGGTACTCCCACATCTTATTTCGGAAACTCAAAGTGGTTTTGTACCAGGGAGACAGATTACAGATAATATAGTTATATTCCAAGAAGCTATACATACGATGAGGAGGAAGAAAGGTCGTAAAGCTTATATGGCCATCAAAATTGATCTTGAGAAAGCATATGACCGATTAAAGTGGAGATTCATTTGTCACACATTGAAAGATATGTGTTTTCCCCCTCTCTTGGTTGACACAATCATGGAGTGTGTTACTACCACAAGAATGCAAGTTCTTTGGAATGGAGAACCTACTGAGCAATTCATCCCTTCCCGAGGAGTTCGCCAAGGTGATCCATTATCGTCATACCTTTTTGTTATGTGCCTTGAGAAACTCCAACAGATGATTGACAAACAAATTAGGGCAAATAATTGGAAAGCTCTCCCTATGTGTCGGAATGGTCCTGTAATATCCAATTTGTTCTTTGCTGATGACATGGTTCTCTTTGCGGAAGCTACGATTGAACAAGCTGAGATTATCAATTATGTCCTTAGTAACTTTTGCCGCGCTTCCGGGGAGAAAGTCAGCTAGGATAAGTCTCACGTTTTCTTCTCGGCTAATACTAATCCTGAGATCAGAGGAGTTATTTGCTCAACATTGGGCTTCACCGAAACTAATGATTTGGGTACGTATTTGGGGGTTCCTACCATCAATGGTAGGGTTACTAAGCATACTTTCTCCCATCTCGAGACCAAGATTAGCAAGAAATTAGGGGGCGTTTGTTTCGCGCATGAGTATGAGTTTGGAATCAGGAATCATACCTGGGTGGTATGGGGTTGGAACTCCATACCCGATACCTTGTGTTTGTTTCAATTGTAAGTGGTATGAGTTTGAAACTAAGTTAAAGTTGAAATATGTTTTAATACTTTAAATAATAATTTTTTCATATAATATTATGAAAATAAAGATTTAATCAAATAATTATATAACATGTTTCGTTTACAATACGTATTAATATTTATTTTTCACATTTTTGATAATTGTAGTTTAATACCCATGGGTATCAAACTCATACCCACCCCCTCCCTGCGTATAAGAAACCCATACCTCGTGGGTTTGAGGTATGGGTATGAAACCCTCGAATTTGCTAAACAAACACGTGGTATGGGTTTGGCTCATTCCAAACCCATACCTTATACTTTTTAGGTGTGAACCAAACACCCCCTTAGCGGGTTGGGCAACAAAACGACTGTCTCTCGCTGGACGTGCCACCTTGGTCCAATCATCTCTCACCACGTTGGCCAACTACAACATGCAATCAGCTAAAATACCTAGGCCAGTCTGTGATTCTATCGACAGAAAGACTAGAAGGTTCCTTTGGAGCGGTAACGAAGATAAAAGATCAACTCATCTTATTTCTTGGGAAACTATTAAGAAACCTAAGTCACTGGGAGGGCTTGGAATTGTCTCGGCACGGCAAGCCAACTCAGCCTTTCTTCCTAAGCTTGGTTGGAGAGTACTAGCTGAGCCAACCAAATTATGGTCAAGAGTTCTTCGGGCTAAATATTGCAAGGGTCGGTGTGATCTTGATATGTTTCGACCCAAGAAAAATATGTCCAATGTGTGGGCTGGGATTTCGGCCGAGTCCAACAACATCGGACGAGGTACCTCGATCTCTATTGGTAATGGACGTGACACTTTGTTTTGGGACCATCCTTGGATAGAAGATACCATCCTCTCAGCTAAGGCGATATCTCCCATCCCCACTGCCATGCGTGACATAACTGTAAGTTATATGTGGGATACTGATGATGGGTGGAAATGGGATTCCTTTGCAAATTTTCTCCCTCAATCCGATCTTTTAAAAATCGCAGCTTATTCGGTGGTTCCCGACCCTAATCTCGAAGACACGGTGTACTGGCGGGGTTCCTCATCTGGCAAATTCACCATCAAATCAGCTCTTGCTCTTATGAAAGGCCTTGACCACTCAAGCACCCCCGAGTCACCTATTTGGCGGATTATATGGAAACTCCCAGTACAACAGCGCATACGTATGTTTCTCTGGCTCTCTGCTCACGACCGTTTTATGACTAATCTTAATCGAGTTCACAGGAACATGGGGGATGATCCTATTTGCCCTCGTTGTTCGGCCGAAGAAGAAACAATGGAGCACCTTCTCCGCAACTGCCCGGTTTCACTGGCCATCTGGAGCCAAGTCGGAGGCTTGGCTACCTCACCCTCTTTCCTTACTGAAAACTTCAACGACTGGCTCGTAAACAACGCAAATAACAATACCGAAAATGCCGGGCAAGATTGGGCTTTCTGTTTTGCAATTACCTGTTGGTGGCTGTGGAAATGGAGAAACAATGTGGTATTTTGTAGGGATGAGGAGAACCAAACTTTTCCAAGGGATTTTCTGTTTCAGCAATTTGATCAAAATAGACGGGCCTTTGACAGGTTCGGTCTCTTTAGTCCGGTGCGTGGGACAGCTAATAGAGAGGTTTTCATATCCGCTGGTCGCCGCCTCCCCATGGAGGGATCTTGCTTAATACTGATGGGGCCTCTAAAGGGAATCCGGGTCCAGCCGTGAGTGGTGGTATTTTCAGAGATGAAGCGGGTAATTTCATATAAGCTTTTATTTTCTCAGTCGGCATCTGCTCCTCTATGAAGGCCGAGTTACTTGCTCTATTAGCAGGTTTGGAGGAAGCCAAGCACATGATGATAGCCAAATTAATTATTCACATGGATAATAAGTCGTGTGTTCAATTGATTTTAGAAGACCAACTTGTTAGCAATGATTTGCGCCCCATAGTCAGAAGATGCAAGGAACTTATTCAAGAGCGTGGTCGTGCGGTGAGGATAGAACATACTTATCGGGAATCTAATCGAGCAGTCGATTGGTTAGCTAACCAAGGAGTCCACTCTAGCCTCCAACACACTATCCTGAATAGCCCTCCGGCAGAACTTTGCTCAATCCTCCACGAAGATATTTACGGTGTCGCTTTCCCTCGTATGGTAGCTAGTTAGTTTCGGGGCCTCCCCCTCTTATGTACAAAAAAAAAACAATGATACCAAATAACTAATTTTTAATATTTGAAATATAGATATTAATAGATAAGTGATTTGATCTTCAATTATACTCCCTCCTACTTTTTATAAGTGTCCCATTGTTTGAATATATGGGTGTAGTATTTTAATACAATGGGACACTTATAAAAAGTAGGAGGGAGTATGTTTTTACCAAATTAAATAAAAAAGTATTTTTAGTGATTTTGTAAGACCTTACGATTTTACAATTAGTTTCTCATCTACCTATTCGATTCTACCTCTCAACCGACCTAAAGTATAATTCTGATGCTAACATACAACAATGATTAAGTAGCTCACTTTGTTTGAAAATTGTCTTTGAGCCTAAATGCGCTAATACCATCACAAACACTCTTGTTAAGTATTATATGAAAGACCACAATGTTGCTATTGGGATATATCGAAAGGGCATAAGTGCCCCTACTTTTGTATCTCATTTACATATGATTTTTATTGTGTCGTGTTATCATTTGACTTTTAGTTTTTATATTAAAGTATCATTTTAGCCAAAACATAATTCAATAAAGAAACGTTAAAATAGTAGGTTAATAGGTTTATTGTTTAGGCAATTCTAATTCGGGTACTTGAAAATCTGAAATATAGGTGTAAAATCCCTCGTCGCAGCGGAAAAATAAAACATACAACATGCCAAAATTTACGCTGAATTTAAACTTTTAACATGCATAAAAACGAGGTGAATTAAAACTGAAACTGAAACAACTGATATAAACAGAAACATAGATAAGTAAAACTGTCTAAGTACTGAAAGTAAAATATATACAAACAGCCCGGGATGGCACATCCCTACAGGCACTCAAAAACTGAAATGAAAGTCTAGAGTCTAGCTAACGCAAGTGTAAAGTCAAATCGATGAATAACGGATCATCGCTCACTAGCTCCATGCAACCCTCTGCCAACCACCTGTCATGTACCTACATACATGTAAACATGTACGTCACAATCAGTGGGGAGTGACTAGAGTTCTCCTAGCCACCTTTTGTAACGACACGTAACACAGAAATACACAACATACTCCAACATATATAAACATATGAAGCACATAAATCTGATTAACTCAATCTCAGATCATCATGCAATTACTATGCAAGGCTCTCAACCAACTTCGGAAACTATTTGGAAGGAGAGCCGGTTTCCCTTCCGGATGCCCGGCTGGGGGGTCTTTCAATCCAAACCATTTACGAAACTAGGCAAAGAGTCATCCAATGCCTTGGATGAACAGTTCTATAAATCATTACATTCTATCCATCACAATCAATTAGCAACATCTGACATTGTACCCCAACTCAGGCAAGCAGATGCAAATCAGCGGTGTCTAACACGTACTGCAACTCAGGCAAGCACTAGACACAAATCAGCAAGTATAAAGGTTCAGAGGCGACATCTTAACGCATAACCTAGATACCAAATATTCGGCAAGTATAAAGGTTCAGAGGCGACATCTTAACGCATAACCTAGATACCAAGTTCACATTCACAAGCAAGGACTCAGATGCCAAGTTAAGACATAGACCAGTGCTAACCAACAAGACCCTAGACTCAGAGGCGACATCTCAATGCATGGACTAGCATCCAATAAGTAAAGGACTCAGAGGCCAACTTAAGGCATATCCCTTTACTACATCACAAGACACTAGACTCAGAGGCCAGCTTAAGGCATGTTCTAGCATCAACATCTGTACTCCGGGCAAGGTATCAACACCCTAGCTACCCCCCGTTGTACAGCTGCTCTACTCGTCAGACTTAGAGGCCAACTTAAGGCATGTTCCGACACGATCACATAAAACATGTCTGGGCTCAGAGGCGACATCTCAACGCATACCCCGGACACGACAAGCATACACATATAGGGCTCAGAGGCGACATCTCAACGCATACCCCCATATATGACAAGTAGTTCACGTATTAAGCTCAGAGGCCAACTTAAGAAATACCTTAATACGCATCAATACATCAGCATACATATATATACGACAACCAGATCCTTAGTTCTAATCTTCTAGACTTCTAAACAACACTTAATTGATCCCGGGAACCAAGTTGAGGGAGAGCTGGTTTCCCTTTCGGTTACCCGACCGGGGGGTCTCTATCCTCTCTCCATTCCCGAACTCAATATAGTGTTGCCCATCCTCCGGGGACCTCAAACACACATACAAGGTACACGGAACGAGTCTCAAACAAATCGGACTAGCCGATCAAAAGATAAAACCATTTTAGTGAGAACAGGGCTCTCAGCCGGTGGTGATCCGTCTGCCGGTCTGACGGCTGGGAGTCCCTTCCCATATTGCTTTCTACGCGTTTACGAAAAAGAGGACATGACTCTTAGCCGGCCGACCGACCGCCGGCCAACCGGCTAGGAATCATGTTCCAGCCTATTTTTGAACAAACGAGCATCAAAAGAGACTCTGAGCCGGTCGACCGGCGGCCGAACACGGCTCAGAGTTCCTTCACATTTTCCAAACATACGCATAACACATTAAGCCTAACTCTGAGCCGGCCGACCGGCTGCCGGTCAGCCTACCGGCTCAGAGTCCCTGTACGCAAAATTCGCAAAATCGCATATGATACTAAACTTCCTAAATCGATACCAAACTTCCAAAATTGCAACCAATATATATTACCCAGCATATATAACACTTATGTAACTCAATAGCAAGCATCAATTTCCACAATAAAGCCACATTAAGATCATATCTCATATTCGTCTTAAGGATGAAAAATCTGAAAATGAACAAATAACCATATGAATATCAAACAAATCATGTGAATGTCATCTAAGACTAAACCCTAACATGTTACTAAGTCTAAACAACAACAATCATCATAAAAGTCAGAAACTTCAACAAACAATATCAAGAAACATGCTATTTTAACAAAAAGGCCGAGTTTCTCATTATCGTCACCTCAAAAACGTTTTATGCTCCTAACTCCTCTTCAACAATGAAGCTATCGACCTCAAGATCCTCTAAATTCGTTCCTACAACAAAGAAAACGGTTTTTAGAACCCTAGAACGGAAATAGGCCAAAATAGCGTCTTTTTCGGGTTGAACGAAATCGAAATTGAAAGAGATAGATGTCTTGGAAATTTTTCAAGGATTCCGAAAATGTATGACTTACCTTGATTCGGGTTTGGGAAGAGCTCGAAAAGTTGATTTGAAGCTTGAAGGCAAAAGGAAATATGGTGAAGCAATGGAACAGTGGAAATGAATTTGGGGATGTCGATGAAGGGTCTTGTGTAGGGTTTTTGTAGTGTCCTTTCTTAAATGAGTCGGGTTACTTGTTTGTGAAACGGGTTTTTAGTTGGGTTGAAGACATGCCAAGTTATTAACATCCTAAGAACTTAAGAATTCTTAAGACGGATCCTAACGGAAGATTTAAAATAACTTAACAATTTATATTAAAATATTATTTTATTTCGTAAATTGATTTAAAGCCTTTAAAATATTGTTTACGAAAATGCGGGATGTTACAATAGGCGTATTTTTGGTTTTGGTATGTAGACTTTGGTTAGTTGCATTTAGAGTGCCTAAGTTTTGTATATGGTAACTAGTTTTTTGACCCGTACAAAATATTATTTTATTTCGTAAATTGATTTAAAGCCTTTAAAATATTATTTACGAAAATGCGGGATGTTACAATAGGCGTATATTTGGTTTTGGTATGTAGACTTTGGTTAGTTGCATTTAGAGTGCCTAAGTTTTGTATATGGTAAAAAAAATGCAGGATGATTCTATGTTTTCTTAGAATTTTGACGTATATTTATATTCATAAAATTGAATGCCAATGTTTGAAAATAAATGATAACATTTTTTTTACAAATTAAAATCTATAGTACAAAACAATTACAATTTATAATACAAGACAATTACGTATTTTTGTAAAAACTATAAATAGTTTGAATTACGAAAACAGCTTTTGTTAATTACAAAACAAATATATATATGAACAAAATAATTATCTAAAATTTGCACCTCAAATTTTCTAACTCATTAAATTCAAATATGCTCTCTTTTATTCGAGTATATGTTTTAATACATCCATAACTTATAACTTTTTTACCTTGGTTTTTTAATTCAAATTTTATCTCAATTTCGTGCCTTTAGTATTTCATCCCTCTTCAGATTGCCCACGTGATGCTTAGCCTTATCTGTATTCACATACATTTTATGATACTTTAAAGCTTATATAAAAAATATTTTGACCAAAAGGTAAAACATCAACATGACAAAAACTTGACAAACGAATCAAAACATTGTCACATGCATGTAAATCATTTATATTAGACCAAATAGAAAACATGATTCAAATATACAAAAACGGTTATAAAAACCAACAACATAGCAAACTAAATATATTTTATTGCACATATCAACGCAGCAACAACAACACTCAACAATAATTCTCAATATACTCACTATCATCAAATAATTAAATTAAACCATAGAATATAATCCACAATATAGAAACTCACGGACAACAAATATTAAATTAATAAAGTGAATAAAAACTATTATATGTACTTTAGTTTTTATAGACATTATATAACTATAAATTCTCATATTTATTTTAAATTTTAATTTGTGGTATTATTAAATTAGATAATTGACTGCCAAGAAACACAAGAGGTGAATTAAATAGCAAAAATTGTTAATGAAAATTATGAGTGTTAATTAATATAAAGAGTTTTAATTAATTTATTAACACATTATATTACAAAAATTAACTAAATAAGAAGAACTTTTTAATTAATTTGGTGGGTTTTAAGTATTATGAAGAGTTCTAATTAATTTATTACCATGTTTAATTAAGAAAATGAATTAAATAGAAAAAAATGTTTATAAAAATGGCAGGTGAAAATAAATATGAAGAGTTTTAATTAATTATTAACATGTTTTATTACAAAAATTTCAATTAAAACCTTAATTTTAATTATAAGATATGAAATTTTTATTACAAAAATTTCAAAAAAAATATCAATATTAATTATAAATTTTAAAATTTGAAAGGGTTACATAAATTTTGGAAAACAATATATTTTTAATATAGAAAATTATTTTAAGAGTAATGATAATATCCTTTATTATTATAGATAAGTCAATTAAATTAATCTATAAATAAAATGTCATGTAATAATAAATTGAAATTCTATGTCACATTAAATGTCATGTCACGTTAAAAATATATTACGTCACATTTAAATATGTCACGTCACATTAAAATTTGCTACGTCACATTATTTTAAGGATCCTTTTAATACAATTTTATAGATAGATGCTTGTCATTGACTTATAATCTTCCTTTTATCTCTCCAACGGAGACTGTTGAAAAATCAAACAAATGAAAATGGAGTAATATCATAAAAAATGAGAAACTCAACAATATTTTTTTGCTAAAAATGTCTAATCAACTTATCTCATTTATACATAAAATTAGTTGAAATATCATAATTGTAGAATATAAAGAGTTTTGTATTATTTAAGAAATATAAACATTATGATTATGAGGTCCAATAATAATGACGGGTAGATGAATGTTTACATAAGAATAGTTGGATTTTCATAATTTAAAAATATTATAAGTTTTGCATTAAATAAATATAAATATTGTGATTATGGGATGAAATAATGTTAGGGAAATGAATGTGTAAATAAGATGGGTGATTAACTCATTACTATTTTTTCTTTTCGTGTTCTATTCTACAATTTTTTTAATACACCATGTAATTGTATTAATTTTTACTCTTTCATGTAATTGTATTAATTTTTAGTCTTTCATGTAATTGTATTATACCGCCACGTGTCATTCTAATAGGCAATATCTACTCAATCTAGCCTTTTTATATTATTATTATTTACATTTTTTAATACACCATGTAATTGTATTAATTTTTACTCTTTCATGTAATTGTATTATACCGCCACGTGTCATTCTAATAGACAATAGCTACTCAATCTAGCCTTTTTATATTATTATATAGATGGTATATTCCTTTATTTAAAAAAGACATCTTTTAATTTTTTTGACACTATTCATAAATGAAGGGATCCATCAAAATTTTATACAATATATAGGGGAAAATAGTTATGTGAGCAAATTTTTGATTCATATAAATAAGAAATTGTGAGAAATTAATTTATTGTAAGGAATTAACCATTCTCTTATAAATAACTTGATAATCATTCAATAATTCTTATTTAAAATATTTAACTGAATATATAAAATAAATAAGCGATTTTCTATACAGTAACCCTTAATTTTTTCAATTTCTATAAGGTAACCCTGTATTTAATTAAGCTCCCACTAATAACCATGTACATCTTAAAAAGTAATTAACGTGACATTAAAAATCAATTCCGTCAACTTTGACGTTAGATGCTAAATTGTTAATATCCCTAATGTCTAAGCGAATAAAATAAACGGCAATAGAAAGAAAACATAAACCCCGATGATCATTCTGATTCCTCTATTCACAAACCCACCCTTTCATTTTCCTCTGCCAACTCAAATTAGGGTTTCTGAACCCAAAATCCATCATCTAATCAACATAATTTCCATCGATCCTCTTTCATCAAGAATCTGTATTCTTCCTCCTTCATTTGTGGTTTTACAGGTATTCATTTCTCTCCTTTTATTTTTGTTTGTCTCGTTTAAGAAGAACATTATTCATCCGTCTTAAGTTTAAGACGAGTCAAATACTTAGATTGATGGAGTATGAACTTTAAGTTTTGATTTTTCATTGAGTATAAATGCCTCTGCGTGCTATACTAATTTGTTGTATTACTTGGTGCCATATTTGTTTGTTGTGGCTTACACTAAACTTATTTGTGCAAAATTTGGTCATGTCAAACAAGCAAAAACCCATTACAGGTTTTAATCGTATATTAAATGAAAACAAACACTAAGAGTTTTGTTTGTAATTTTGTATGATCAGAATATATTGATCGCAATTCTAGTGAAAACAGAATCCACAAGATTAACAGTATGCCAATTTTAACACGAGACTTCCTTGTTGTGATGAACAAGATTAACAAGGTTGTATAATCTGATGTTATGCAGTATGGAGAATGTCTCGTTAAAGCTTCATTTTAGGGCTAACTTTGTTGAAGTAATAATTGAAGATACAGACAAGTGTTTACTTATGGATATTATTAATGACCTCTATGACGAAGCCGACAAAGAAGGTATACCTTTGCCCACACACCCTTCTTTAGCGTACTCTTATAAAATGAAGTCTTTCCCTTTGAATGATGATAAAGACCTAATGGAAATGTTTAGTAGATTTCCAGGGAAGAAAATTATTGACATTTGGATTGGGTGTTTAGTGGAACCTTCTCGTGTACTTACTTTGGCTAGACAACTTAGAGCTAATAATAAAATTGTGGGGTCTGAGGTATCAAATGCAACCATTAATCATGTTCCAAAAGATTGTGAAGGTTTTAATTGCATAGGTAAGAAACTAGCTTGCAGGAGAAATGTTTCAAATTCAAACGCAACAAGCTTTGTTGCGATAAATCAAATAACATCTGAATCTATCCCTGCTGAAGCTACTTCACCCCTTCATATCCAACAATCTGAGTTGATGTTAACTCCAAGGAGATCTCCGAGGTTCAGTCAAAGGTCTTTAGTCAGTTCACCCATTAAGTTGCCCTCAATCAACCAATTTTCACAAAAACAAGTGACAAGTGTGAAGATGGCAAGGAGTCAAGGACTACAGCTTTAAAAAAACGAGTTTATGTTCCTAAAGTTAGAAGGGCCTCAAATGCCTTGGTAGTAAGAAGTGAAAGTGTGGTGAGGGCTGTGAGCAGAACAAGTAAGGAGAATGTTGTTGAATCAGACCATTATGATAATGATGGCATATATGTATCAACTAATGAGGAAGAAGGTGATCAATATGAGGGTTTGTCAGATTTAGAGGAAGAAGATGGGAGTGTGTCAGTCTTAAATTATGGTAATGATGGTTATAACCATATGAGGAACATGAGTAGAATGGTGAAGGAGGAGGGTATTCTGAGAAGTTATATAAGAATGGTGAACTTTATCAAAACAAAGTCTTTGGGGCTATTAGGTTGAAGCCTTGGCAATTATTTATGGACAAAGAGCACTTTAAAGATGTTCTTAGAGACTATTGTGTTCAGGAAGGTTTTTATTTGGTTGTTGTGAAGTGTGAGTGGAATAGGTACACAACAAATTGTGCTAGTGCTGATTGTGGTTGGAGGATACATGCTTCAGTACATCCTGATGAAACTACTTGGGCCATTAAGTCCATCAGGTGTCCTAACCGTGGTTGTGCTGGTGTAAGAACAAATAACCCTATGGCTAACTGTGTTTGGGTGGCTAAAAAAATGATAGAAGACATAAGGGCCGACACAGTCATTTCTGCACAATCGATTAAAGACTTGTTAATGCAGAGATATGGATTGGAAATGGCAACTAGCTCAGTGTAAAAGGTGAAAGAAATAGCATTGAGGGAAATCAATGGAGGACATGATGAGTCTTATAAGCTACTCTGTCAGTATGTTGAAATGATAAAATTGACAAACCCAGGAAGTATTGCACATTGTTGTGGAACAGACATGGGTAATCCAAAAAAGACCCTTCAGTTCAAGTCAATCTTCATATCCTTTCATGCTCAGTTTATGGGGTTAATTCGAGGGTGCAGGAGTTTGATAGGAGTTGATGGTGCACACCTCAAAGGAAATCATGGAGGTGTATTGTTATCTGCAGTAGCCATTGATGGGAACAACGGAATGTTTCTGGTTGCAATTGGAATAGTTGAAGCTGAAAATAAGGACAATTGGTGTAGCTTCTTTACATTCTTAAAGCAATGTGTGGTTGAAAGTGGCAGGACAAACTGGACGATAATTTCTGATAGACAAAAGGTAACAAAACAATGTTCATATAATTAGTACTTAATATTATTCTTTATATATTCTAATAATTACTTAATATTCTTCTTTGTAATTAGGGTGTTGAACCAGCCTTGGACATGGTTTGGCCTGATGTTTACAGAAGGTTTTGTGCTCGACATTTAAGCAAGAACTTTAAACAACAATATCTTGGATTATTAATGTACAGACTGTTTTGGATGGTTGTAAATGCAACATCAGAGTACACATTCAAGAAATCCTTAGAGCAAGTTGTGCAACATGGAGGAAATGGTTGTGCAAGATGATTTCTTGATTTGGGAGACAAAGAACAGTGGGCTAAGCATAAATTTGATCCAGAACTCTCATGTGAAGATAACACAAGAAACTTTGTTAAGAGTTTTAACAGTACACTTGCTGAAGTGCATAGAACAAATCCAGTTTTAAGCTTACGTGAAAGTCAGTTGTAGTGCAAAGGTAGTTTTACTTAAAGTGTTTTAGTTTACTTAAATTTTAATTATACTCCCATGTGTGTCACATGTTAATGGTTGTAAGACGGATGACAAGGGTAAGGAATGCTTCAAGACAAAAAGCAGCTCAATCATGGCCTGATGGCGGAATTTGTCCAAACATAGTAGAAAGGCTAAAAGTGCTGCAAAAACAGTCAAGATTTTGTCATGCACATCCTAGCGGAAATGGTGAAGTAGTTGAGGTTCGTGATGGTGGATTCTACTTCCCTGTCTCTTTGATTTTGAGGACTTGTTTATGTGGCCAATGGCATATTAGTGATATTCCCCGCAAACATGCTATTAGGGCTATTTTAGAGGCAAAAAGAAATCCAAAACACTATGTAAGTGACTGGTTTTCTGTACGGAGGTACAAAGAAGCCTATGGGTTGTCCATTCACCCTATAGCTGATAAAGCCCAGTGGCAAAATTTTGATGTTCCTTACTTGGAACCTCCAACCTTAAAGAGGTCCATTGGTAGACCATCGAGAAATAGAAGAAGAGAACCAGGGGAGGAACCAAAGAAAGGCAAGCGGTCTATAACTGTCAGGTGTAGAAAGTGTGGGTGCTTTGGACATAATAAAAAGACTTGTAAAGGTGGGTACACCGTACGCACACAGCAAAAGAAAGGCAACAACTTCAAGGAAGGTTCACTAAGAAAGGTGGTAATCAAGGGTTAAGCAAAGCATCAACTTCCAATTTTACTTCATTTGAGGACCTGGAAACAATAATTATGGGAAGTGCATCAACATCAACTCAAGATCACAATGTTCGTAGTCGACCAACTCAATCACAGTTAAGGAGAAGAAGAAAAAAGAAGGCTGATGGATGTTAAAGATGAACGGTGTTACGTGTGATGATGGCTTTTTTGCTACTGTAATGGCCTTTTTTTTTACTGTTGTAGTGGCCTTTTTTTTGCTACTGTAAGACCTTATTTTGTTGTATGTAATGGTCTTATTTAAACATTTCAATGTCATGGCCTTTTTTTTGTTTTGGCAAGAAGAAAGACATGTTGCTAGTTTTGTTGTGATGAAAAACAGTATGCCAATTATAAATAAAAAGAGTTCAAAAGCTGCGTTTTTTTGGTTCTATTTTTGCTTCAGTTCTTTCGTTCGGCTGTTTTGGCTTGTCTTTTTTCCTTCTTTATATGCTAGTCATATTAAAAACCTTTGGACAGGAACTATGCTTTTGGTTTATGCACAGGAGCTGCGTCTTTGGTACAGGAACTATGGTTGAATAAATTTACGTACAGATTAAGTGTCTCTTTGGACTGGTGCGTGAAAGTCAGAATAAGCAAGATAGATTCTTATGTACAGAATAAGTGTCTCTTTGGACTAGTGAATAAATTTGTGTACAGAATAAGCAAGTTTGTAATTAGACAGAAGGAGGAGCTTCTGATAAAAAAGCCAGTTATACACAAAAGAGATAATCTTCTACTTTTTAATAAAAGGGTGGTTGGATTGATTGAAAACCACAATGGCATAATAACAAGATAGATTCTTATGACTTATGGTAATAAGCATAGAGAAATTGTAGGTGGCAGTTTATGAAATTGTGGACAGTAGTTTAAGCTGAACAAGACATGAATTTCTGCGGTCAACATTGTCCATTTCGCTCTAGCCTTTCTCCTTTAAAAACTATGTTTGTCTGTTACTAAGGTGGGGGCTAATCAATTAAAATGGAGGGAAATTAAAAGGAGAAATAAGAAAGAAATGGAGGGAAACTAGTTAACGGCCACAACACAATAGTTTACTGTCAAACTTGACGGAATGGAAAAGTAAGGTCATCTTCATTAACTTATATAGAGTATAGGGTTATTAGTGGGAGCTTAATTAAATAGGGGGTTACCTTATAGAAATTGAAAAAATTGAAGGTTACCTTATAGAAAACCCCAATAAATAAATTAGCCTTATTTTTATATATAGAACTAAAAATATGTTTTTGTAGTTAGATTATTAATGGTTCAGATATTTATTAAAATTGATTTGATATTTAATTTTAATTATTGTATATATATATGTATATATATATATATATGTATATATATATATATAGCGAATTATTGATAAATCTTAGTTTTTTTTGTCCATTTCGGTCTAAGATCAGACCTTATATTTTGGTTTCGGTTAAGGTCTAAGATTGTAACTTACAAATTATAGCGTCTTCAGTCCAACAAATTTACAAACTTTTTTTCGGTTCAATCCAATTTAGTTAAGTTATGTGCTCATTCTTAGTCTTTTTTAAAAAGTATTATATTACTTTCTCACTAAAGGACAATGTTTGATGCTAATTTTTTATTTATTCCAAAGATCGTTAAATTTTTGTATGTTCTTAATTTCTTGAGGACTTTTTATTATTAATAATAATCCATATAAAATTGGAGACTATAAATATATCTAAATATTTTTTCTAGAGTATATTATAATTTCCATATACACAAATACGAATAATAAGAAATAATCTTCTAATTCTAATTGAATAGTTGGAAAAAATTAATAAATTTAAAATAATAAGTGTACATATATTAAAAAAATTGTAATTCATTAATTATTTTCTAATCCAAATAGGAAAATTTTAAATAATCAAATTAATTATTTTCTAATTCTAATAGGAAAATTGTATATAATTAAATTTTAAATTTATTTTCAGTGCTTAAAAATAGTTGGAGACTACCACGTCGCTCGAAAAAATTAAAACCAGCTTTAATTATATATACTAGATTTATTGCTCGTGCGATGCACGGGCCACTTGTGATATTCAGTCTCTTGAATTAGCGTTGAAAGATAGTTATACTTCTAAGTTCTAACATACACACCCTTACACAGATGTCATGTTAAGTTAAAAGTGTGGATGCATTGCAGTTGCAATCCTCTCATACTTACATAGAATATATTAATCTTATTATTCAAAACTTCAATTTTTATAAACGTGCATAAAAAGTATATACAAGTTTACAGAAACCAATTACGTAGAAATCAATCGTTATTATGTAGTAAACGATGAATATGGTTTCGTATATACTTTGTATATGTTTTGTTTCGTCTACCAGCATTATTAAAATTACATCTCTTAAATTAAAATAAACAAAATCACTTATATACAAAGTTGTTGGTAATTGAATTAAACCTTAAAGCTTGCAGAAATGCAGGACTTGAGAGGTCTCAGGTTCGATTACCAGCTGGGGCGATGACCACTTAGCCACTACAGTCCCCAAAGGGGTGGCTTACATGGTCCATGTGGTGGTGCAAGAATGCATGGGCTCGGGGGATTAAACCCCTAGTCATCAAAAAAAAAAGTTGTTGGTATGAACAACTAATAAACAAAAGTATACCGCCATAAATCCCATAATGTTAAGTTGACTACCTTCTAAATACTAGTTTTCAACCCGTGCAAAATTGCACGGGTGTATTTTTAGAAAAAAATGGGGTGAATAATAAATTAATATTATCGAGTAGTGTCAATAAGACGTGAATATTTAGTATTTCATTATTCTTAGTTTTAGTTTCATATATTGTTATTTAGTACTCCCTCCTACTCATTATAAAGTGTCCCGTTGTGGACAAAGTACAAGATTTAAGGAATAATACTTATTTAATATTTTGTGTAGTGTAGGGTATGTAGATTGGAGAGAGAAGGTTAGGGGTGGGTGGATAATATATAGAAATAGGGATGGGTATAAGGGTAATAAAACAGCCCAAAAAACTTACTAAAAGTACATAACGGGACACTTTGACGAATAAACCGAAACCAACAACGGGACACTTATAATGGGTAGGAGGGAGTATTTCATTATTCTTAGTTTTTAAACCACCCACTTATGGCTGCCAGATTTGTGAGGCCTTGGGATCCAGAATTGTTTGGTTTGCGATTGTTGGCCCATAATTTATTTTTGAAATTATGTCTGACTGTGGCAGGCAGATTTCGGTGGTTGAGGTTACTGGTTGTCCCATATTGAAATTTGAAAAACGTGGCCCTTGATTTTATTTCAGAATAGTGGTCATTTGTAAAATTGACATTCGATTGAAATGACGAATATTTTTGCCATTGTAACGGATTTGTCATAGCGGAATGTTCCCGGTAGCCTATCATTGTCACCTTCTCGAAAATGGAATGGCGGCTGGTAGTTAGTTGCTGAAACATTTTACTCCAAATTAATTCTTGGTGATGATTGGTTATCTTACCAGATCTGAGAGAATTTTTACAATTTAAATATTTGCGAAAAAAAAAGAACAATTAATTTTTTGTAATCGTTGTATTTTTTAATTTTTGTTTTTAACTTTTGTTTTTATTAAAACTATTTAACTATATTTATTAACAATTGGCTCGTTCATACTTCGTATATATAATATATATATATATATATATATATATATATATATATATATATATATATATATATATATATATATATATATATATATATATATATATATAACATGACTATATTGTTATTTGTAAAATATATAATCAGTGAACATATAGTAATACTTTTTAAAATTAATTTATATTTTATTTTTTAAAATTAATTTATATTGTTTTTATTAATTGATTTTTTGTCTAAGGGGTTAATTTTGAGTTAGATGAATTACGGTCCTCTGATATTGAATGGTTCGGTTTTGAATCCTCCGATAAGGACATGAAATTGTGGAGGAGTTTATTATAATATAGATATATGCATGCATAGTGTGTTTGGCTAAGGGAACTTGTTGAGCAGGAGGTTTATCATTATTATTGTTTTTTTACAAAAAATAATTTATATTTTATTTTAAGGTTTAGTTTTAACGGCTTTGTTTATAATTTGATTTTCGCAAAATATTTTAATTTGTACACTGTTCCTGGTTGTATATTAATTTCTATGTTATTTAAATCTTTTTTTAATTTTGTATGGTCGGTTTTTTATTGCTGTAAATTGTTAATTATTATAATGTTTATTCTAATTATTTAAATTGTTTTCTAATCGTTTTAGACGGGACATATATATTCGATTATATAATATTTAATTTTATGTTATACAAATTGACCGTTTTTCGTAGAAATTTATGTTTATGAATTTATTTAAAAATGTTACGTAATATTTCTGAAACTACGATATCATGCATTTATTTTGAATATCGGGCGGTTATGTCTTAGGAAATTCATCAACCACAATGCGGGACCCACCTGAAAGAATTAAAAAAAAAATCAAAACCTGAGTTGATGACGTGGCTCAACTAGAGTTTTTGAAATGTTTTTGTAATTATATAGATAAGATTGATGTAATCATTTTATGACTTAATTATAGTAAAAGTTGTCTGGTTATGTATAACCGCGCTCTCCTAGAACTCTAATTAAAATTAGAATTAGGTATTTTACATTTTAAACTATGTAATTAATAGTATTTTCAATAATGTACACTTAGATGACTAAGTTGATGTTTTTTTGGATTTAATTTCAGCTCTATTCAGTTCATTCCATCTCTATTCAGTCTAGTTTTATTCAGTTAAGTTCAACTCTTCTCTTCATAAATTAAGGCCATGTTAATTAGGACTTATTTAAGCTCATTTCATTTCAGTTATATTCAGATAAGTTCAGCTTCATCCAGTTCATTTCACTATAGTTCTTCTCTTCGAAAATTAACTCTTACTCCAGCTACATCAAATTCAGTTTAATTTATTTTAAAGAGTTTTAATCCAAAAGAACATGGTCAAATTATAATCCGCTTTTACAAAAACTTGGAAACGTAGGTATTTATTGAAGCATGACCAGACTTTTTTACTTTGTAGCAGTTAATACACATGAGACAATTATATAGTAATATCAACTACATAGAACATGAGACAAATTTTGTTACCGAGGGAAGATCTACGGTGATTTGTATTTATAGGAAACATTTATATATACATTATCATATAGACATTATGTCCTACTCAAATAGGTCTTACGTAGCTACATTCGTTGCAGTTTTAGTAAAACTGATACACGTTCCCTACTTCTCTCTATATTTAAGTTGGTAACTCTAAGGGTGTTTGGTTGGGGGAGTTGGAATGAAATATAATGGATTTAATCCATTCTAATGTTTGGTTGGGCCATATTGGAATGGAGTTAGAATCCGGATGGATTCTAAATCCATTTCAATCCCTCATAATCTCATACACAACCATTACCCCAAGATTCCAACTCCATTCCATAATGTTTACATTTCATTCCATTCCAAGGTTCAACCAAACAATATAAACCAAATATGGGATTTAGTATCCATTCCATTATGGTATGACATTCCAATCCATTCCATTCCTTCTCTTCGAACCAAACGCCCCCTAAGTCTTTATGGATTCAAGGACGGTTGAATTTGCATACCTCTACACTTATTGTACATCTCTATAATTGAATTATCATACAATGATGTTATAAATATCTTCTCTTCTAATATATAATCATTTTTTATTTTATTTAATTATCCCTAAATATATTTTGTATTAAAGCTTATTTTAGGTAGATTTAGAAAGTTGGAGACTTGAATAGATTTGAGTCCAAGTGCCTTCTATGAACAATAATATAGATAGATACTTTCTCCATTTATTTTATTTCTTCCCATTTCATATTGCACATGGATTAAGGCATGTATTAAAAAAAGGGGGTTGCGAAAAGTCGTCGGCGTTTTGCGAAAAATCGTCGACGTTTTCTATAAAAAAGACATATCATGCCCTTTTCTCTTTCTCTCTCTACCTTCTATTCTCTGAAACAAAAACAACAAAAACCCAAAAAAACAGTTTCAACATCGAACAACAACATCAAACAACGACAACGATTCAATGTCAAACGACGACAACGATTCATCGGTAAGTAACTAAAATCTAGTTTTTTTTTGAATTAATTTTTATTGAATTACATGTTTAAGCCCTTTAGTTGAAATTAGGTTGAATTATTTGTAAAAGCCATTGAATACGACAAATTAAACTCAATCGAAATTTTGCATTAGACATGAAAACTGGTCGTCCTCGCGTGGTAAGGACGGCAAAACTGGCCGTCCAAGCATGGTATGGACGTGAATAGTCCACGTCCAAACCATGCAGGGACGTGCAATATTCACGTCTGAGCATGGTGAGGACGTGCACTATTAATTCACGTCCAAACCATGCCTGGACGTGTATCCTGGCCGTCCATGCATGGTTTGGACGTGAATAGTACACGTCCATACCATGCTCAGACGTGAATAGTACACGTCCATGCATGGTTTGGACGTGTACTTTTCCCGTCCATACCATGCTCAGACGGCCATTTTTCAAGTCCTTATATTTCCGTCATTTTACTTAGTTTTTAACATAAATTTAGTGGTTTTTAATATTCTATAATATAATCCTTACCAATTTTGCGTATTAATAGGATTCGTTTGAAGAGTTTGGTGGAAATGAGGTTAATTACAACCGCCAATTTGAGACGGACACATCTTTTGATAGTCGGACTGAGGCGTTTGACTGAGCTCAAAGAATAGCTATCGATAATGGTTTTGCCTTAGTGAAGGCAACAAATGGGGCCAAAAATCGCAAACAACCGGAGTTGCTCGGGTCGTATTTCCGTTGTTCAAGGTACGGCCGAACCAGAAAGAAGATCGATCCTGAGAAACCGGAGAATTCTAGTAAGAGAGGGTCGACTAAGTGCGGATGTTTGTTTAGGATTCGAGTCGTGCAGGAGTACGCCCATTTTGTAGATGGGAAGCCGACGATTGCTTGGTACATTATTACTTCGACTAACGCGGGTCGTCACAACCACGAAGTAGCGACCTATAAAGATGGGGATAGACATTTTGCCGGCTTGGATGCCGAAGAGAAATAATTTGTGAGGCAACAATTCCGGGCGTCGATTCCGCCGAGGGATATCAAGAACGTTCTTCATCAAAGGACCCCGAGTAAACCTCAACCAACTAGCGGGCAAATTTATAGCGAGGCGAACAAGGTTCGGCGTGAGATGAGAGGAAGTAGGAATCCTGCTCAACAACTATTGGCTGTAGCAGTTGCTGCTAATTATGTGGAGTGACACGTATCAGACCCCGATTCGAAGGAGTTAACTCATGTGTTTATGTCTCATCCGGAATCCGTCAAACTTTTCTGTGCTTACCCATATGTGGCTCTTATCGACGCTACCTACAAGACCAACGTTTTGAAGATTGCACTTATTGAGATCGTTGGCGTGACACCGGTCGGATCCTCCTTCTTAATTGCCACTGTGCTCCTTCCGTCTGAAGATGATACATCTTATGGGTGGATGTTGCGGAGATTAGAGGAGCTACTTTTGGGTTCACCTATGCCTACCCTTGTCACTGACCGAGAGTTGGGCTTGATCCACGCTATTGAGTCCCTCTATCCGGAAACTTCTTACATTTTGTGTCGTTGGCATGTAAACAAAGCCTTGGAGAACAGAACTATTGGTGCACCATTGGAGGTCGGTTACACAACGGGACCTTTGTGTACTTGGGGTAAAAGATATGGGATCGTAAACTATCATTCCCATTGGATGAGATTGCAATACAGTGGCCCACCGAGTGAAGCACCCATGCCACCGATCGATCTTTGTTGGGAGTGGACACGAGAACCTGCGGTAGCACATTATGCCGATTTGTACACGTCGAACATCGAAAGATGGCATACGTTAATGGGAACAACACCTCGAACTAGGCGTCGAAGACAGCCTCTCCCGGTTTAATATTGTACTTCGAGATTGATTTGAATTGTTTAGGTTGTAATATTGAAATGTAACTGTTGTGATTTCAAATTTCAAAATGTTACCATTACAATTTGTACTTCGAGATTGATTTGAATTGTTTAGGTTGTAATATTGAAATATAACCGTTGAGATTTCAAATTTCAAAATGTTACCGTTACGATTTCAAAATGTTACCGTTATACTATGACTTATTATAAATACTGGTTTTCATGTTGATTGTAATCGCAACAACAAACCTTATTCACTACTAAAATCAATACTTTTAAGATGGCTCTCACAAACGTTCAAACAAACAGAGCTCAACTAAGGACCGATCTTATAACTACGCAGTTCCCAGTGCTAGTTTCTCGCCCTGAACTAGTCATTCCAAGTGACACTGTGTGGGACCTGGTAGAACATCCTCCAATTGCCAACCTTTTTGGCATCCTACACGGTAACCCCCTCTGCAGTCCGGCTGTTACCGACGATGATGTTACTGATGAAATTGTAACTGAGAAGATGTGGGAATTTCGCAAGTTAAGAAGCGACTTCCTTGTCTATATTGAGCGTATACTAACCTTGATAGACTACGCAACACTATCTGATTTATGTGCCGGTAGAGTGTTCAATCTAGGTAATGTCCGTCTGCGCGTTTTAATGTTTTATGATCATTACGTGGCTAGTCAACCTGAAGTAATTGAAGCTGGAGATTACGAAAGAGATCTGGATTCTTCATCTTCGTCATCTGAAGATAATTAAGTATTGTAAACTTATGTTTGATGTTTGATGTGTTTTAATTAATGTCCAATGTAAGCTATGTTTTCATTAAGTTTTAATTACGATTTATGTTTTATGTGTTTTTATTCATGTCCGATGTAAGCTAGGTTTTGATTGAGTTACTACTAATAAAAATGACGGTTAAAAAGCTACGAGTTCCTAATAAATATTAAAATATGCATAACAAAACTAATAAACTAATAAAAAAGTCCATACATAAGAAAACTAAAAAAGTCCGTACATAAGAAAACAAATAAAGTCCATACATAAGAAAACTAATAAACTACGTTGTCATCATCATCATCGTCCTCATCATCATCATCAGCAGCAGCAGGAGCATCCTCAACGTCATCCTTCGTTATGTAGAACCGCTCCATATCATCGACCAAGCTTCGCACGTACGGCCATTTCCGGTCGGGGGGCTGACTATAAATCTGCGAGAAATGACGGTTAACAGCTCGGCCAACCTCCGGCTCCTCGGTGAAAGGGAGTGAGCGCATCTGAACACGGCGTGCATGGGGGTAAAAGTATGGGTGAGAAATCTTCTTGTACCAACTCATGTACCGTGGATCACACTGAAACGGCATCAAAGCCCGGTCCTGACGCTGTCTGAACGGAACCTCAGCCTCTCTCAAACCCCAATCCAAATCAGCAGCATCACCGTACGACAGCCTGTAACCCACAGACGGCTTCGTCGGACGACTCTCGACAGCTGGGACCCGCATAGGGTTCGGGTGATCCTGAACATAGCCAAACTGACGGATACACCTATCAGGTTGGTACGGCTCCACTATATCCATAAACCTAATCACCCCCGAGTAGAGCGTACTACGACAAGCCCTGTGTGGGCTAACACCGTAAGGGAGCCACATCACCTGCTCCGCCCTCAGCCCGTCCAACCTCTGCCTATGCTGCTCCACCAACCCCTCATCTCCCCTAAACCTAGGAACTCGTGACCAAGCCTCGACAAGTGGTCGTCCCTCAACATAATATCCCGAGTGAGGCCTGAACGCCGGAAAGTACTCGTATATCCAAGCCTGGAGCAACGGTAGACAACCGCTAACACCAGCTACCTCCATACGCGAAGCCATCCCCAACTGTCGGTACAGGTACGCCAATGTCGCGGGTCCCTAAGCATAGCCGCCTATATCATCTAACAAATCGAACAACGGCAACATACGAGCAACAACCCGATTGTTGGACTTGTCGGTGAACAAAGTCTGTCCAATCAACAACATCATGTACGCCCGTAGGGAGTCCTTCTGGGTCCCCTTCTCCGCAACCTCCATCAGCTTCCTCACCAAAATCCCCCCACCCTTGTAAAGGGGTGCAGTCACGACCGCCACGTCCATGCCGAACAAGGCCACGAACTTCCCCTTCAGACCAATGCCCTCCCTCGTATGACCCTCGTCCATAACCCTAGCGCCATCCACCCGTATGTCGAGGATCCTGTGAACGTCGTGCAACAGTATCGTAATCTCACCAAACGGCATGTGGAAAGTGTTGGTGTCCGGCTACCACCTCTCAACGAACGCACTGATAAGGTTCTCATCCAACCCGGTGGTCAAAGAGGTCCTAAGATGATCAAGCCCGCTCTCGCCAACTCTATCCATAACCGAAGAACGGACCCTCAACTTACTCATCTTCTCCATAGCGCCCGACCTCTCGTAACACGTGATCCACTGTCTCGCGCTCCCCTCATCCGTCCAACTACTGCAAGCTACGTGGCCACCGAAGCTACGTAGGACAGTAAGTATAGACTACCCCCCCTCAATCGGACCGGTAAGACGCCAGGAAAGATCCGGAGTCTTCTTCCCCCCGCCTGTGCTACTAGAGGCACCAGCCACAAATGGCCTATATCGGCCGCTACTATCACGTACGATCACCTTAGCTGGTCGATCAGCAGCCTCCTCGTCCAAAAATTGGGAGTCGTCCTCCTCCTCCTCCTCAACCTCGTCATCATCATCATCATCCTCCGGGGTCACATCCCTAAACTGCTCCACCTCCTCGTCCTCAGAACTACTAACTCGGTCCCGGAAAAAGCTCTCGGTAGCTGAAGCTCGTCCTCGGGAGTAGGGTCGGGAGACCTTATTAGGAGACCCTTTCCCCTACCCCTACCCGTACCCTTACCTCCCCTATGTCCCCTACCAGGCCGTGGCGCTGCTGCAGGTTGTGATTCTATCAGGACACGCCGCTTAGACCCCGTCACTCTTCGACCTGTGGACTGTGGTACGACCAATTGTAGGCATGATAACATCTTCACTGTAAGACATCTGCAATTACGAGATTACAATAACGTTAAAATAATATAATTAAACAAATTGTAATAAAAAACTAACATAATAAAAAATAAAATAAAAAATACACAAAATTATCAAAATTAAACAAATTTTCATATGTAGTAAAATACTCTCTCTAAGTTCTAGAGAGCAGTTTCTCTCTTTTGAGAGTTTTTTAAAAAAACCTTTTAAAAATCCTTTTAAAAAACCCAACAAAATCCTGAAACAAAAACCACCTTTTCCTTTTAAACCTAAACCTTTTATCATCTTTTATTTCCTGTATCTTAATTATCATCACACAAGATCCTCACGTTTAATATCTTCAGAAATCTTTTAGCTCCCAACTCGTGCAACCTTTCATTTTCTCATGCATTTACTTCTCTCTGCTTTTCTGCCTTTTGTCCTTGTTTTTTAATGCCTTGTCGTGTGTAATTATCCAAGATTGCAAGTTAGGTCTTTTGGGAATGTGGTGCTTATGATTACTGCGGCTCTTTGTTGGCTTTCGTGTTTTTTTCCTCTTTTGTAGTAGTTTATAAGTGGCTAGTTAACTCCTTTCTTCTCCATCTTCATCTGTTTCTTCTTTCTTTGTCAGTAAAACAAAAACTCAATATGGAAACAAACTTTAACTTTTACTCTGAAGATATAAACCCTCAATTAGAAAATGTTTTTTATGATGTAAACTTTAGAACGGAAGTTTCGAATAACCCATGTCTCATGCATGAATGGCGTTTTCCAAGAACTGGAGCTGTGATTTCTCCTTCTCCAGATGAGTTGGAGGATTCTATAGCTTATTGGAGTTGATGTCTTTTGGGGTACTTCGTGGATTATCGGCTTATTAGGACATGTAAAATCAGTCAGATCATCCATCAGAACTGGGCTACTAGAGATCAAGTGTTCATACGCAGAATGGGGGATATCTACATTCTGTTTTTTGAAGATAATGATGACATGCATGATGTTTTGGATAGAGGAAATATAGTGGTTGATGGAGCTCTTATGGTGTTTCGCAAATGGGAGCCTGGGATGATCCCCAAGACGGTTAAATTTCCAACAACTAAATTATGGGTGCGTGTCTGTGGCCTACCCTTTGAGTATCTGAATAACTCAACTGGAGCTTTGGTGGCGAAACTGTTTGGGGAAGATGTAGAGGGAGCTGGGTTTACTGGTTTTCCTGAGCACGACTATCTACGTATGCGTGTCACTATTCAGCTGGGCAAACCTCTCAATCCGGGTTTTTTCCTTGCCTGTAACAATCATAAGCTCTTGTGGATTCAGTTCAAGTATGAAGAAATCTTCAAGTTTTGTACCAAGTGTGGTAGGATTGGTCATAAGGCATCTCAGTGTGTGGAAAAAGTGGAGGCCATTGTTTCTCAGCTTAATGCTTCTTTATCAACAGCTTTTGATAGGGGCTTTGCTATTTTTCAAACAAGATATCAATATACTCTTTTTAATCTTAATCTTTGTGCCCTACCTTCTTCTACAAAATATATCACTTCAAAAGTTAGGTTGGGGAATTTTGTAACGACCCAGTACCTGCTGATTCATTCCCGGAAAGGATGATTGATTTTAATCTAGGTTTGGTTGATGGTGGGAGAATTTTTCCGGGTATGGAGTTTGCAGTAACAGCGTTGCCATTTGCTAGTCCAGTGATTTTCCAGAGTGGTTTTAATGCTTCATCATCCTTGCATGTCAATGAAACTTTGCATGCAAACAATATGGATTCTCAGACTGATTGCATGCAGGGGCAAGGTAATGATTTTCAGTTCTCTACTGATTTTCCTGCGATCCCAGTTCCTTTTTCTCAACCAATGGATGTTGATATCCCTTCATCACTCCCTATGGAGTTGTCTTGTGAACCACTGGTAAATGCATGTATGGATAACCCTTTGGAGGTTGGGGTTTCAGTTGAGAAATCTGGGACGGGATTGGGGGGAATAGTCTTGGTCTGGCTCTTGACAAAGGTAAAGGGATTTGCATGGAAGAGATGGGTAGTATGGAAGCTGGTCCTTCATGTTTGAAGGTTCCAGAACAGCTCGAGGCCATGCATGGGGCTGAAGTTCCAGTTTTTAGTGGTAATATTCCCCCGGTGCCTTCATCTTCTTTTGGTACTTATCAACAGGTTTTGGCTGTAGGGCATGAAAGCTTGGGACCACATGTTAGTTCTGTCTGTCCGGGTGGGGAAAATGCTAACTTTGTTCATTCTGAGTTTTTTCATCATGATAATGTTACTGATGTTCCAAACCAAGGACCATCTAACCTAAGGGATCCTACACTTCCTTTGGGTTGGAGATCTGGTGATCCTTTTCGACCTTTTTCTCATGATGGAGAAATTGAATACCCCTTTTGTGAAAAAACTTTCATTCTCAATTCAATTTCTTCCCGTTTGGAAGGAGATGTGTCTAAGGCTCGAAAGGCTGATGATGAAAAGGGGCTAGGTCAGTTGGTTGAGGCTCCAGAGGACATGCATATGTTCTTTAATGTATCTGATCCTAATCTTAATGGTTTTGGCTCAAGTCCTCATCCAGTTAACCCCTTTGATAATGATACTTCTGTATTGTGGGATTCTTCGGATTGGGATGGGTCTACACCTGAATGGCCTTTTTTATCATCTCTTTCTCATTCTTCAGATTTATTATTGCATTTGGGTTCTTCTTCTTCTTCTGGTCAGGTTTTTCAAGATGCTTTAGAATCATTTCCTTTAGGTCCCTCTGTTTTGGGCGATACTGAACTAGTTGTCCAGGTGGATTCCCTTTGTGTCCCTATCCAGGGGGCTAGCAATTCTCAGGAGGAGGGTAAAGGAAAGGCAGTGTTGGAGGAGGGTCAGGGTAGCTTTTAACAGTTTCTTGATGTTCCAGCAATAAAGCAAATAGCGAAGGGCAAAAAGAATAAGGGTAAGAAACTGATGGGTAAAAAAGATTTAGAGAAAGGTAAGGGGAAGGGGAAGGATATGAAGAAGTTGATTCAGGCATGTAATGCTTCTTTCTCGGATTTTCTGATGCAACCTAAACGAAAATGTTTTTCTGATCCGGGTTGTGAAGCATGCTCTTCCAAGAAACTGTATACTTATGATAAAGATTACCCTAATTTAACAAGTATTGCGAAAAGGTTTAAGGAATGGGAAGCTTCGTCTTTTAAAGGGACTTCATCATCTGGGAAGGACTGTTTCAAAGTGACCATTGATTCTGATGAGCAGCTGGTTTCGTCTTCGGGTTCGGATATTCCAGGGGCTGAGAAAGCTTCTTTTGTGGGGAGGGTTGACCAAGATCAGCCCTCGCAGTTACAATGAAGATGATTGCTTGGAATTGTAGGGGTTTATCTAACCCGCTCGCCCCTACAATATCTAAATTAAGGGCGCTATTAGTACATTATAGTAGTTGCTTCGATATTATTTTTCTTTCTGAAACTAAGACGGATGTAGCTGTTGTCTCTAAACCTTTTCGGTCTTTTGGGTTTTCTAGTTGTTCGGGTGTAAATGCGGATGGAAGTAAGGGGGGTTTATGGGTGGGCTGGAAGACGGGTTTAAATGTTGTTAACCTCTTCCAATGTCCAAATTTTGTTCTTTTGAAGATTACCCTATGCCCTTCTCGTTTCTTTTATATCTTTTGTATCTATGGGGCTTCTAAGCCGGAAGATCGTATGGATGTTTGGATTGCTTTGGAGTATCACTTTTCTTCTTTAGATTCTCATTTTCTCTTGATTGGGGATTTTAATCAGATTGAGTGGTTAGAGGATAAATTGGGGGGCAACCGGTGTATTTCGAGTTCGGTTACTTCCTTTGTTAAATGGAAAGAAAGAAACGGTCTCTCTGATATTCCTTTTAAAGGTCCCCGGTTCACATGGTGTAATAACAGAAGGGGATTAAAAAGGATTTATGAAAGAATTGATAAAGGTTTGGCTTCAGATTCATGGTTTCATTTCTTTCCGGACTCTGGTATCCGTCACCTTCCTATTCAAGCCTCTGATCACGCTCCACTGATTTTTGATACTGACTTTTCTAAGAGAAAATTGAGATCTTGTTATAAAATGGATGTGTGGTCCTTTAAATATGTGGAATGTATGATTTTGGTTAAGCAAGCGTGGTTAGGTCATGTTAGGGGATCACCCTCTTTTGTTCTGAATAAGAAGCTGACACGAGTGTCTAATGTAGTGGCAAAATGGACTATGGCGAAAAGAAAGGGCTGGGGAAGAAGTGGTCTGATTTTGATGATAAATTGGAAAGTCAGTTGGAAGATATTTTTGTTGGGAAGCCTGAGAATGATTTTTTTAGTCTGCATAATGATTATTTGGAATTCAACAGAGCATCGACTTCTTATTGGAAACAGAGATCAAAACTTCATTGGCTTAGGGAATGTGATGCTTGTACTCGTTTCTTTTTTAATTCAGTAAGAACTAGGAGGGGTCGAAATTTTATTGCTGGAATTAAAGATATGAGTGGAAAGTGGGTCTTTGAAGATTCGGAAATTAGGTTGGTTTTCGAAGATTTCTTTAAAACTCTATATGGTTGCACTCCTGTTAGGGCTTCTTTTTCTTCGAGTTCGGCTTCGATGGAAAATGTGTCTTCATTGATTTCTTCGAAAGTGCCAGCTGATCTTAAGGTTTCTCTTGATAGACCGTTCTCGCGGAAAGAGATTCGTAAGGCGGTCTTTCAACTTTCTCCTTTAAAATCTCCAGGTCCGGATGGAATCCCGGCGGCTTTCTATCAACATTTCTGGTTTCACATTAAGGAAGACATTTTCAGAGCCGTCATTCACATTTTATCAACTGGGGTTGTCTCTCCCAAATTCAATAAAACAGTCATTGTTTTGATCCCGAAAGTTCTTAGTCCTGAAACCTTGAACCATTTCCGACCTATAAGTTTGTGTAATGTTATTATGAAAATAGTGACCAAAGTAGTCACTAACAGACTTGCAAAGGTTATGTCACTTCTTGTTGGGAATTTTCAGAATGGTTTTATTCCTGGTAGAAATATCACGGATAACATCCTTATTTCTCATGAGCTCTTCACTCTGATTTCGAACAAGAAGAAAGGGTCGCGAGGTGCACTTGCTTTTAAGATCGATATGAGCAAAGCTTACGACAGACTTCGTTGGGATTTTTTTGAAAACACTCTAAGGGCCATGGATTTTCGTCACATTTGATTACTATTATTATGGCTTGTGTTACTTCCGTCTCTTACTGCATATCAATCAACGGGTCTTGTGGTAAGACTTTTTTACCCTCAAATGGTTTGAGACAGGGTGATCCTCTTTCACCTTTCTTATTTGCTCTCTGCACGGAAGTTTTCTCTAGGATGATTCTCTGTTCACAAGAGGCTGGTTTGATTAAAGGTCTTAAGATTTGCCGGAACGCTCAGCCCATTTCTCATTTACTTTTTGCTGATGATGCTATTTTCTTTATTGAAGCATGCCCACGTGTCTGTCGTGTGTTGTTTAAGGTTATTGAATCTTTCTGTAGGGCTTCGGGTCAAATGCTTAATAAGGATAAGTCAGCAGTTACTTTTAGTCCCAATTGCACTTTAAGGATCACTAAACTTTGTCTGAGGGCTCTCAGGGTTACACAGCAACGAAGTATGGGGAATTATTTAGGATTACCAACGGATTTTGGTGGTTCTAAAAAGGATGTTTTTAATTTCTCTATTGAAAAAGTTCGCTCTAGGATTCTCAAATGGGAAAATTGTTTACTTTCGCCAGCTGGTCGACTGACTTTAATTTCATCTGTCCTTTCGTCACTATCTCTTTATTCTCTATCGACTTTCAAATTGCCGGTAAGTGTGATTTCAAAGATCAATTCTTTGATTTCGCTTTTCTGGTGGTAAGGTACGGTGAATGGTCGGGGTATCTCCTGGTGTAGTAATCTTTTTCTTTCAAGGGCTAAATCTAGAGGTGGTTTGGGTATTCGTAACGTTAAAAGCTTCAACCAAGCACTACTTGCGAAGATTTCTTGGAGAATCCTTTACAAACCTGATTCCCTAGTTGCTAACACCTTGGGGGTTCTTTTGAATATTAACAGGGATATGGTGATTAATGGTTCCATCAGGAACAATGCTAGGAGCTGGGGGGCAAGAAGTATATTGTGGGGTTTCTCTTTACTTTCAAAAGGTCTTTGTTGGGATGTAGGTTTACCTTCTTCTTTGAGTTTTTGGAAGGATAAATGGGTTAATGGGAGTTCGATGGAGTCTTTGGTTGGTCTGTTGCCTTCGGACTCGCGTAGTTACCCCATGGCTTTGGTTTCACAGTTTCAGAAGCAGGATGGTTCCTGGGATGTGGATAATGTTATCTGATGTTGTGGTTCTGGGGTCATTCCTAAGCTTCTATCTCTGCCTAATCCTTCCTTGGATGATGATTATCGCATCTACTGGGGTCTGAACTCTTGTGGGACTTATTCTGTGAAGAGTGGTTACTTTTTGGCTTTTGAAGGTTTGTGGCACTCTTCTGCAACACAAAAGGATCGAGATCGTTCTCTGTTGTCTTCGAAAGCGGTTTTGGCGTCTAAGTTATGGTCTCTCAATATTCCCAATAAATGGCGTATCTTCATCTGGAAGATTTTCTCCAACTCTCTTCCAGTTGGGGCTGAATTTCTTTGTAGAAACTTCACTACGTCCTTTTGTTGTCCGCTGTGCTCCTCGGATTCTTCCATTGAATCTCTCTCGCATCTTTTTCGTGACTGCTCTGTTTCACTCAGAATTTGGAAAAGTTCTCCCTTGGGTTTAAAGGTTGACAAGGACCACAACATCCCTATTTCTGATTGGATTGTTAATTGGCTTAAGTATTTTCAGAAAGATAAGGCCTCTGATACTTCGATTCTACTCTTCATCGCTACCTTGTGGGCTATTTGGGGTCTTCGGAATGCGAAAGTCTTTCGGCAGTTAATGGAAAGATTTCAATCTTTATGGATCATATCTCCTCTTATGTGTCTGACATTATTTCGTCTAGAATGGGTCTTGAGTCGTCCTCTTCGGAGAGTTTGATGTCGACGCCGGATAATTTGTCGGATTTGGATAGAATAAGGATGTGTTTTCCTTGCCCCTTGATTGGTCAGCATCAGTGCTCTCCCAGTTTTCGTATCAAGTTTGATGCATCTTGGTCGAGGGACTATAGTGGGGCGTCAGGTTGGGTCTGTTTTGATGAAAGGGGGATGATTCGTTTTCAGGGGGCTGTTTCAATTTGGGCTTTGAACGCGCTCCATGCGGAAGGACTTGTATGTTTTGAAGCTCTTCAGTTTGCAATGAAGGCTGGTCTACGACATGTCGACTTAGTCTCTGATTGCCTGAATCTGGTGTTGCAACTTTCTGGGAATGCTCCTTCTGATCGTTCTCTTTTTAGGCTGTTTTCTAAGATAGAGGGTCTTTTATCGTTTTTTCACTGTGTTTCAATTAGTTACTGTCCGAGAAAGCTGAATAAGATTGCTCATCAACTAGCTGTTACTCAGGCTAGACGATGAGAATCTTATTGTTATGCACTTTGTCAAAAAAAAAAAAAAAAACCAAACAAACAAATTTTCATACAAAACTAAAATAATTCAAAATAAAATCAAAATAAAATAAAATTAACAACTTAAATTATTTAAACTATGCATTAAAATACAAAATTAACAACTTTTTATACAATTAAACATAAACTACCCATTTAAATACAAAATTAACAACTTTTAATGAAAAAATAATAACTTTTAACTATTAAAATTGATAATATATGGTTAAAACGAAAAAAAAAACCCGAACCCCTCCTAAACACCCATTTCCGACGTCCCAACCCCTCCTGGACACCCATTTCCCACGTCCCAACCCCCCTAGACACCCACTTCCCACGTCCCAAACCCCCACAGACGGCCCTTTCCCACGTCCCAACCCCACCTAGACACCCATTTCCCACGTCCCAATCCCCCATAGACGCCCCTTTCCCACGTCCCAACCCCTCATAGACGCCCCTTTCCCACGTCCCAACCCTCCCTGGACACCCCTTTCCCACGTCCCAACCCCCCCTAGACACCCATTTCCCACGTCCCTTCCCCCCTAGCCATGAAGTTTACACGTCCCAACCCCCACTAGCCTACCAAAATCGTGTTTCTCCTTTACATTCATTCTAATCCTACACTTCTAACAACAATACTAACTAACAACAACAATAACAATAACAACAACAACAATAACAATAACAATAACAACAATAACTACAACAAATAACAAAAACAACAAAAACTAAACCTAATTAACATTAAAACTAACAAATCTAACCTAATTAACATTAACAATAACAACAACAACAACAACAACAACAATAACAACAACAACAACAAAATATAAGTCTAATTAAGAAAAAAAAAATTTACCTCCTTGCGGCGGCGGTGGGCGGTGCTCGGTGGTCGGTTGCTGCGTGGGCGGTGCTCGGCTGCTGCGTGGTTGTGGGTGGTTGTGGGTGAGGGTTTAGGGTGGTTTTGGGTTATTTTGAATAAGGGGGTATTTGGGAGGTCAAGGGTAGTAAATGTCTTTTTAATGAAATACGTCGACGATTTTTCGCAAAACATCGACGACCTTTCGCGATTGGGTTAAAAAAATGATAAAGTAATGAATGGAAGGCAACAAGTGGGATTAGTAATGAAAAGAGTGCATTTTTTGTAATAAAGTAATGACATTTTTTGTAATTAATGAAATAGAACAAAGATCAAGTTGTCATTTGGTTGTGTAAAATAGGAAAGAAGAGAAATGAGAAGAAAATAGGTAATTTGCAAAATAAGAGAAATGGGAAGAAAATAGGAAAATGGAGGAAGTATTATTTAGATAAAATTTGCATTATTTATTAGTATTACTTGTAGCCAATGAAATCGTCTGAAAAAAAGCAACCAATGAAATCGCCTGGAAAAAAACAGCCAATAAAATCACTCAAAAAAAGCTTCCTTTAATAATATAGATAAATAGATATTGATTGTAGCCTTTTTCCTCTCCCTTTCCCATCTTCCCTCACCAACAACATCTCCGTTCACCATCGTTGATATGTACAATTTTTTAATGTATGTATAATTATATACATTATTGATGATCTTTAATCCAAATAATTACTTAACCTCGTGTATAATCGTTCCATCCCGAGAACAAATTTTGTGCAATGTACTTTAATCGAATAATTTTTGTTGTTCTTGATTTTATACATATGATTTCTTATTCCTAAAAATTCGAGGTGCTTACCACTTGTGCGTCATTATGAGCAATTGATAATTTATTGAAGAAAGCTTGGGTAGAAGGGCACAAAAACCAATTCTCCAATCTATTAATCAAGCACGAACGATTTTGTAGCAACGAGTCAACGAAGTACTCTACAAATCAATATTTTAATTGAGATCACAAAAAATTAAGGTCATTTGTTAATAAAACTATCTAATTATCCGTTTGGTGTGAGAATTGAAATACATAAATGAAGAATTCGGGAGGAATTTGATTTGGGTTTAGAAGAAATAGAAATTTAGGTTATTTAATTCGGGGAAGGTAATATTTGGAAATGAAAATTATAGTAAACCAAAACATACACGTTCTATTTAGCGGTATTTTAAAAACTCTCTCATTAATCATACTCGGTCCCTTTTTCAATGAATTTTATACATTTGTTTTATTCACGCTTGTCAATATGTTTTTTTTGTTAATATATTTAGTTACCTATCGATAAAAATTACAAAACTTTATATTCACGATAAGATCTCACATGACCCTCCTTTATGTTATATACGAAGTATATTAGAAACGGAATTACTTTTTCACATACGGATTTTACTCTTTCACATACACTTTTTCATAAAGTTTTCATATTATACCCTTCTTCCCTAGGCCTAATAATAATCAAATTAACTCTTATGAATGCCGCACCTCCCCTAAAATCCAATCTAACTAATCTGAAAACATGAACGATGGATTATAATTCTTCGACTAGTGAAGTAATTTTCGTTTTTAGCAATTATTAATACGTCTTATTCAAATTATTAGGTTAATTTTTAGCAAAATTAATATAAAACGTTATTATTAATTAGGGTTTATGGGAGGTGAAAGGCACGATGATTAGAGTAGTTGATGGTTGCTTTGGGCATGGTGGTTAAGTGGTGGTGCCGTGATGGGGCAGGGAAATGAACGAAATTCCGCATTGTTGTATTGCTTTTCTTTATATATATTGCAGAGTAATTATTTTCTCCGACGACAACTACAATAGCACACCGGTATAATCAGGAGGTTCTCGGCAAAATCAATAGCTGAATTGCGCTTGTTTGTTTATGCAATATTTAATAGTTTATTCGGAGCAATGTTGCCGGCAATTGTTTAAGAGGGTGACCGGAAGCGGTGAACGAAAGTAATGATATGAGATAGGGGAAGAGAGGAAAAAATTAATTGGGTGAAGGATGAAAAAATGGTAAGGGTAATATTGTAAAAATCGTATGTGAAATAGTAAAATTCGTATGTGAAAAAGTACGTCCCATTAGAAATTGGGTGAAGATTTACTCGTCTTATAAATAGTGTCAACAAAGAGAAAGCTATAGAATTGTAGGGATTTGTCATTTGTAGGTAATAAAAGGACTTTGTAATACAAGAATTGGAGGCGGAGTCGATGATTCAATTAAAACGTTGCGTAAACACAATGTTGAGTTTGGAGTCTGTGGATATGGAGTGATCATCATAGAATCATAAACCCTAAATCAATTTACTCCCTCTTTGTTTTTTCCCCTTTCTTCATTCAATTTCATTTTTTCCCTAGGTTTTCCTCACTTTTCTCGAATGAAATTCATAGTCTTCAATCGAATTCATCGTCATCATCATAATCATCATCATCGCCGTCCTTAACTGTCCGATGCCAATCGACAATTATCCAGCAAAGCGAACATTTGACGATTATCATCACTCCATGTCATCGGAAATTAATGGCGGATATGACGATTCAAGGCCCCGGAAGTGCTCCAAGTTCAATTCCAATGGAGAATTGCGCCAATCAAATTCAAGATTACACCTTCAATTCTTTGTTAAAACGATGTCCGATTCTAAAACCCTAGTATTTCAGGCCAATTTGGGGGATACTGTCGAGGAATTGCACTGGAGAATTCAAATGATAACCGGAATTCCGGTTTCGGAGCAGAGGTTGATATACAAGGGGAAGCAGCTGCAATTTGAGCAGACAATGGCGGAATGCGGTATTGAAAACGATGCCGGATTGCAGCTTGTAGGCCGAATACGGAGCACGGGGCATGCCAAGGCGTGGCGGGCAATTTCTGAATTGGTTGAACTTATTTCACTAGTTTGTGGTAAGATATCACCTTTTCTTAATTGTAAGATTGTTAAAGTCAAGTTAGATGAGTTCTTGCAAATGCCGCTAGATAGGGACGGAAATTTCTCTGAATATTCTAATAAGAGTGAGTATTATAAGATACTCATGGACGCGTATGTGCCTAAGGCATTGGTTTTGATGTTTAGGTCGGGTGAAAAGAAGACACAGGAGTGTGCGGAGGAGTGTATTAGGCGTGTTATTAGCCTGGGGGATAAGGGTTGCGGAGGGACTGCATGCGAGATTACGTATTGTGCTATGATAATTTTGGAGTTTTGCCGGCTGCTTAAGACATCATCGGTGTGTCATGATGATGTATTGTACCTGCATTATCGGAGTTCTCTTGGGATGAAACTGGAGAGGGTCCAGGTTGCGTGTAGGTCTGAGAGTGAGAGGGATGATGATGCGGTGAACGACAAGACTCCCTTTCTTGCTTTCCAAGACGTGTTCCCTATCTTGGAGGAAGTAGGGCACAGGTTGTTGAAGGACTTAATGCAGAGTGTTGAATCAAGCACTAGCTGTGGGCCTCGGCTTCTGGATGTCTGCGATTTTTCTGCATTTCTCAAGCCTATTTTGAGCGTCATTAGAAAGGAAAATGCTGCTGCAGCAGCAACTTCTCTCGGTGGCAAGGGCAAGGGTAAGGTCTGCCTTTTAGGGGATGAGGTTAATCGTCTCGTCTGTCTCTTCACTGATCTGCTCAGTTGTATTGGAAAATGTATGGGCAAAATTGAAGACTGCTTATCCAGAAAAGGGAAAAAGGGTGCTGAAGTTTTTCCAACTAGTTGGTCTCATTATCTCTCGATTCTCAAGGACCTGAGAACGATCGTGGATGTTTATCCTTGTTATAATTACATATTTTGGAACACAATGAAAAAAAACAAGCTTGTGGTGAGTGCTCTCATTGTTCTTTATGCTTCCCATGCTGATGATCATAGCTGGCTTCTTGGGCACAAGGATGTCCTAGACTTCGAGTCCAGGCGGCATTTAGTATTGTTGATGTTCTCAAAGGTGGACGAGGATTACGATGAATTACATGAGATGTTAATAGACAGGTCTCAATTGCTGGCTGAGTCTTTTGAGTATATATACAATGCAGATAAATCTTCTTTGCAAGCGGGTCTATTTATGGAATTCAAAAATGAACAAGCTACAGGGCCTGGTGTATTAAGGGAGTGGTTTTGCCTTGTGTGCCAAGCTTTTTTTGACCCACAAAGAGCCCTTTTTGTCGCATGCCCCTTGGACCGTCGAAGGTTCTATCCTAATCCAGGCAAGGATTTTGTCTAATCTTGTGTTTCCTTTAACATGCTTTTATTTATAAGTTTCTGACACCCCTACCCCCCCCCCCCCCCCCCTTGGGATCACCAGCAGAATAATGATATAAGTATATAACCCTTGTGGCTCTTGGTTGATGTTTGATGTTGATGTTGATGTTTTTTTATCCAAGTATTACCTTTCTAGTCAGGATATCGTTATGAATTTTCTGATGACATTAGCTTAAAAGAACTTTTTGTGAGTTAAATGTTTAATGTTATTGCACTGAGTTCATTTGGCTAAGAGAATCTGTATTATCTGATAATCACTTAATAGAAGTTATACACTTTAATTGTCGTCAGTAGTACCAAACTAGTAAGGTTTGCCTTTATAAGACTTCAGAATGTAGTTTCTAACGTTTCGGCACTATACTCGTCTAATTATGGACTTCTTATCCTTTTGTTGAAGTTATTGTTTTTTTCTCGTTTCTCTGGTGATAAGTTATATTTCCTCTTACTTTTAGAATGATCCATGTTATCTGCCAGTAGAATTAGACTTCAGAATGTTGTTTATAGTGTTTTCGGTTCTGTACTCCTATAGTTATGGACTTTTTGTCCTTCGCTTAAGTTTTCTTTTCTTTTCTCAGGCAATATGTTATTTTTCTTCTTACTTTTAGAATGATCCATGTTATCTGCCACTAGAATTAGCTATCCGTGAGGGTTGGAGTACTTGTACTTGTGTAGCAAAAGACAGAACTAATAAAAAAAAATTCTCCTTGTGGTGCAAGGAGTCCCACAGATGGTGGATAAGGGAAAGTCACATGTAGGCAATCTTACCCATGCCTTAAGGAGACAGCTGTTTTCTCGGATTAATCAAAATGAGAATTGCATTAATTGACTTCTACGCAATTCAAAAAAGCTCATCCAATTTTAATGAGCCGTCATGCTTATGAGTAGGGCTGTGCGAAATATTCGATGATTCAGGGGTCCTTAATTAGGATGTCTGATCCGAGGGGGAAAAAATCAGAATGGTGGAATCCAAAATTTCTGGATATCGGATTGGATACGGACCGAATTTTCCGGTTCCTAACGTTTTCGGATATCCGAATCCGATCCAAAACAGTGATTTTTTTTTCTTTTCAGATACAAAAGGACATTTGCCGTAACTAAATAAGCTGATACGCAATAAACTACAAAAATGTTACTGGGCCTTGGACCTTGTGCTAATATTTAATGATGGTGATACAAGTATTGATCTTTTGTTTAACCTTAATTTATATGCCAATTCAGCCACAATCTTCTCAGTTATATTATTTCATTTCTATAGTTTATTTTCCCTCACCGAAAGTGCAGTCTCAGTGCTCTCCTCGATGAGCTCCTGTTCTTGTTTTACCATTTTCGTTGATTTATCGTTTTTCATCTCTTCCCGTACTCCGCCTGTTTCTCACGTTCATTAATTTTATACTCCACTAACACCATTCAATATGATTAGTACACCCAGAAAACAAAACTTTACTTTGTGCTCTGTTTCATATCCACTTCCCAAACTCTTGCTATCTACATTTCAGCCATCACAAAGTTAGTTGACGGCCTTCAGTCAACCCCAATTGTGGACTGTGGACACATTGTGTATCGAGTCCACATAAGGGCGCATTACATTGTTAACCCAACTTTAGGTTCAATTAAGATGCATAAATTATGATGGTTTTTCTAATTATAATGTGTACACATTTAGGTTTTTTTTTCTGTAGTTCAAATTATTTGCGGTAGATTAGGCTTACTGTGGTCATTTTAGATCTAAAAATTAAACTTTTCTGAGATTTTAGTGTACTTTTTTTAAATAATGCTAAAAAGAAAAAAATTGTCAATTTAGGATCGATTTTGAAAATATTTATCAAATTGGGCTCCACATAGAATTAGGTTCGGGTTACCTAGATCTAGGTTGCACGGACACGCCTAAATTTTAGCTTCCGCGTGTCCGACACGGACACGCCTAGGACACGGCTCCATAAGTGTCGGACACTTCAAAAACCGTGTCTCCGGTTTTTTTTTTAAGCCAGGCGTGTCGGACACGGTTCAAAGTTGTCGGACACGGTCCGTATCCGGGGGACACGGCAAATAACAACAAAAACCAATTCTAATTTATAAACAAACGCTTGTTGTTGCCTCCATCGCCAAACCTAATTCTAAACAAAAACCACCAACAACCTCTCTACGCCAGCCGCCGCCTCCTTACCTCGCCGGCTGCCGCCTCCTTGCCTCGCCATAGTTCAAGTAATTCCCCTAATCTCTTATTTATTATTCAAAATAAAATTAAGAGAATAATATAATTGAAGAAAATTAAAGAATCCAGAGAAATTGAAAGATTATCAAAGAGAGGTTGAATGATTTGATAATAGGAATTTTCGATGGATTGGGATGACAGTAATCAAGAGTTTTGTGAAGATTGAATTTCTAAGCTAATTAATAATTAATAATATAAAGTAAAGTTGGTGGCATTGGATAAGCTTTCTTTGTGACATTAATAATATAAAGTAAAGTAGGAGGCGTTGGATAGTTTATCTCTTTTGATTTTTAAAACCTTATATCCGTCTTAAGTGAAGACGCCTCAAGTAATATCAACTTGTATGAATAAGACAAAATGAAAAGGCTAGGGAAAGAGCAAAAAGTTTGTCCTATCTATGCAAATGGGTCATTATTTGTCCCGTCTTAAACTTAAGACGGATACTTCCGTTTTAAATGAGAGTTTGTGTATTTTGTAAGGCTTGAATGTCTATTTAAATTTCGGTTGTAATATGGATTTTCTATTTTGTAAGACATATTTGACTTTGACGTATAAGACATTAGTATTGGTTGTTATTTTATGACTTTGTTACCTTTAAATGACAAAAGTTTAGAGATTGGTTGTAATAGACTTTAAATTCTCTTTATTTTAATATGTATATTGTTTTTTTTTTGCCGTGTCGTGTCCTAAAAAAATCGGAGTGCCGTGTCCCGTGTCCATGTCGTGTCCGTGTCCGTGTCCGTTTCCGTGCAACCTAGACCTAGATTTGGGAAAGAGCTGCCGTTTTGCTTGGCGACTCTATGAGTGAATGGCCACTTTGCTAACAAAAAACACTGAAATTAGTATGTAGAAGATTGTTATTAAAGTAGTTGCAATACTCTGGCTGAGTTGGCAGTGATCTTATGCATTGCTCCAGAGGTCGACAGTTTGATACTTCTTCCTACAACTGCTTTTGTGGCGAGGCAAACACAAGACTTGGGATTAAGTTTACGTTCACTTACCACTACACCACGCCCAGCTTCATGTTCAATATAATCTTCATTAAGTATATATCTTTTACGTTTTCAGTGCAAAACCACCACCCCCAATGGCTATTCTAACATAAAGTCACCACATGATGCGGCGACTGTGTTCCCCATTCCCAACTTCCTCAAATTGGATCTTACATGGAGCCCAATTAAGTATCATTCTGACCCAAAACACTATTTTTTAAAGCATTATTCAGTTTTAGTTTAGGTTGAAATGTGGAATAAATAACTTCAAGAACAAGTAATTCTAAATCAAAATCATAATTTAAAACTGATTTTTAGATTTCGGGTAATCAGATATCCGATATTTCTGATATTGTAAATCGGATATCTGTAGGAGTTTTGATAGGATAGTAAAATCTGGATTATCGGATCAGATATCCAATTCCTCCTCGTGGCTAGCTGAACGCTTTGCAAAATCATACTTTATCTTTCCATTCTTACCCATCCAAGGCGGGTCAGAAAACAAGAAATGATATTGCTCATAGCTCTCTTCCACTCTTCGAGGTAATCAAGAGACAACCTGGCGAACTGAAACATCTTACTAGCCAGAGGAAAAATAAGCCTTTTCTTTCATGCTTTCCCACAGGTCTGGAGATAGCAACAAGTCTTTGTAGAGAACAACAATTAAACTACAAAGGCTTTATCCCAGAAATTTAGGGAGCTGTTTGAAGGAATTACATTGTTGGAAAAGGGAGGTTGGAGGGAAACATAAGGAAAAGGGGGAAATGTGAGTCACAAAAATAAAGTGAACAGGTGATTTGAGGCTAATAGAGGAGCCACAAAATGGGAAAAAAAAACAGAATTTTTTTTAAAGATTTGAATAAAAAGAGTAAACAAAAGGTGAAAAAGAAAGAAAATTGTTGGGATGGAAATGAAGCATCACATCACATAAACACTATCATTAGCGCGAAAAAGGAACTGGGTTATGACAGTGTTAAGGTCTTTAGTATAGTTCACTGGAAGCACAGGATGAAGTAGATGTGCATTGGGCTGTGGAGTTTTGCATACTGAAGTTTGTCCTGGGTTGAGTAGCATTGTTTGTCTATATGTATATATACTTGTTTACTGTGGCACGGAACTGAGTACTCACCATCCTTCTGTTTTCCGTGAACATATATAATAAAGCTTCACTGTGAATAGGATCTCAATGTTATAGGTCTGGAGTCCCCTAAATTTTGTTTTGAATGTTCAAAGTGCTTGAACCTGCTTGTGCACTTATGGTTTCTGTTGGCATTTCTGATTAAGTTATTGGGTATTGTTGATTCAAGGATTAGCCAACGTTAGTTGCATATGTATGCATTACCTAACTTAAGATGTTTTCATTATGTTTCTTGGTCATCTTGGATGACTTTCCATATTTTACATTTTGGCCAACCATGGCTCCACTTTTTCTTGCTCTTATGTTGACATTAAATCCATTGTGCAGCCTCTAAGGTAAACCCCATCCACATTCAGTATTTCAACTTTGCTGGAAGGGTAATTGCCTTGGCTTTAATGCACAAGATTCAAATCGGAGGTGTTCTGGATCGTGTATTTTTCTTGCAATTAGCTGGAAGACGTGTTTTTCTGGAAGATATAAAGGATGCTGATCCATTCGTCTATAATAGCTGCAAACAAATACTAGAAATGGATCCCGAATTTATAGATTCTGATGCGCTGGGGTTAACATTTGTTACTGAAGTTGAAGAGCTTGGATCTATGAAAGTTGTGGAACTCTGCGCTGGTGGGGAAAGCATTGTCGTGAACAGCAAAAATAGAAGGGAATATGTTCAACTTCTTGTTGAGCAGCGTTTTGTTAAATCCATCACAAAACAAGTGTCTTCCTTTGCGAAAGGTTTTGCTGACATTCTTCGTGATGCTAATCTCCGAACAACCTTTTTTGAGAGCCTAGAGCTGGAAGATCTTGATTGGATGTTACACGGTAGTGGAAGTCAGGAGATCTCTGTTGATGATTGGAAGGCACATACCGATTATGACGGCTACAAAAAATCTGACCCCCAGATAATTTGGTTTTGGAAGGTATGTAGAAGCAAAGGACTAGTATTTATTGTTCTCTTGTTTGTTAAGCACTTTTTCAGTTTTATTTCTCTCATCTTGGAAGTCAGGACTGCAGTTAGCTTTGTCAATATAATTTTGAAATATGTAGAGTTTCTTCAAGACTTCGTCGCCTACATTAGGAAAACAATTTGGACGCAGCTTTAGGAGTAGTTTAGACGTAGAAAACCCCTCTTATTTTCTCTCCTTTAATTAATTTAATTACTACTCTAATTCAATCTCAAGTTTCTACCTTTTGTAATGCGGTTATTAGATATATACAATTCCTAAACACATTTCCTTTCTTATGGCATAATTTTCTTAATTCCCTCTCTACATTATTGTTATTTATTTTAGGATTTTTCGTCAGAAAGTACCTTATATTTATGCCCATTTATGAACCACTACCTTACTTTATTTTTTAGGTTTTCAACTACCTTACATTTTATTTTTTTGTTAACACCTACCAAAAATAAGACTCAGACCACTATAGTCGAATTTCCGGTCACTTTAATCGAATTTCCGGTGATAACCTTACTTTCTCACGTGTGAGACTCCAAAATTCTCTCTTAAATGAAAATGGTTATGACTACTACCGTTTACACAATGATAGAGAGAGGGTGAGTGTGTATTGTAGACACATATGCAAGTGTCTTTGGGTAACGGGGAGGGGAAAATTAGGTGAATGTACATGTGGTGAGAAAAAGAAGTGTCATGCCAAGAAGTGTAGTAAAAAGGAGTCATTCAAATAAGAAGTCTAAGACTAGCTCATAACTGTGGCTGGCCTTACCACAACAAGTGTACTTCCGTCCATTTGTGATGGAAATTTGGAGCCTCACACGTGAGAAAGTCAGGCCGGATATTCGACTAAAGTAGAATGAGTCTTATTTTTGGTAGGTGTTAACAAAAAAAATAAAATGTAAGGTAGTTGAAAACCAAAAAAACAAAGTAAGGTATTTGTTCACAAATGGGTCATAAATGTAAGGTAGTTTCTGACAAAAAAACCCTTTATTTTATGTTACTTATCTTGTAAATTTTACAATTTCTTAGTTAATTATGTTAAAGTTCTCATCTTTATAGTTTTTATTATGTTTAGCATTATACTAGTGGTAGTGGGTAGTTTAATTATTGCATTATTTGTGTTAACCATGGGTGAGTAGGATCTGTCTAGTGTTTAAGGGGGAGTTTGGGTAAACATGAGGGATGATAATGAGTTTTTTACACTTGAATATGGGTTAAAAGTTTAGTGTTCACTTATATGCATATAAGTTGTTTGATGAATTGCTTGAATGAAAGTTTGAGTCTTTTGTTGATATGTTTGGCTATTTCTTGAGTGGAAACACAAAGGGGTAGAGCATTAGATGGCATGTTTCTGACTTAAAGTGAAAGCTTTGTGGTAAGCTTAAGGAAGGCCTAAGATATTAGCTCTAAGCCTTGACCAAAACCGTTCCTCATTTGTCGTTGACCTTTGCATCTCCCTCCCCCTACCTAGATGAACCCAAAAACCCTAGCTTTTCTTCTCTTCGTTTTCGTGCTTGTGTGTGTGTGTTTACTTAATGTTCTAGCCTAGTTTGTTAGCATAGTATTCCCTCAAACGTTGTGTACCCGACGAAATTAGAACGAGGCAGACTTATAACCAATCTAACCCCACCATCCTTGAGACAGGCCTCGACCGCTAGCTACACAGTAGTTGGGTTTTACAAATTTTGTTCGACATGTGTGACGACAAAACCTAGTGTCAAGTGAAATAAAGAGACGTTTTAGGCAAAAGGATGAATTCTACAAAAAAAAAAAAAAAAAATATTATTTAAAGTGTCACATTAATAAGGGTTTAGTTCCAGGTCCATTCTCATATCCTTGATTGTTGTATAAGACATGAGTATTTCCCCTAAAAAGTGAAGAGTTGAAGTAACATAACCAGTACCCCCGTGGCAGCACCACCTCCTTTGAACCCTGACCTAAAACCCCTCCCTTAATTACACCTGGCCCCTCCACCGCACACGGACCATATTCAACAATCGCAACTGCCTGCATTGACCAACTCCAGCCTTTCCCGACATCTATCCTTGCCACCTCTCACAACCTTATCTCACTACTGAGTGAGTGGCGGTGCAACTCATTAGTATGACATGGTGGTCGAGGATGTGGAACGTCACATGTATGAAAGAAGCCTTGTTAATGTTTCATGCTATAAAGAAAGAGTCCAAACTTATCCTTCGAAATTCTGCTTAACCTGTCATGCATTGTTCGCCTGGTCTAATCAGTCATCGGTGGGCTTTGCAGGTTGTTCGACAGCTGAACGCGGAGCAGAAAAGAACCCTACTCTTCTTCTGGACGTCAGTTAAGTATCTTCCAGTTGAGGGGTTTCGCGCTTTGTCTTCCAAGCTGTTCATCTACAAATCGATGGAGCCCCAGGACCGATTGCCCTCATCCCACACATGCTTTTATCAGCTCTGTATCCCACAATACTCCACAAAAGCCATCATGAAAGATCGCCTTCGAGTTATCACCCAGGAGCATGTTGGATGTAGCTTCGGAACATGGTGACACTAATGGTCTCATTTGGATGCTGTCAGCCGCTGGGATCTATACATATATAGCCTCGGCTTTTAGGGTCTGTACAGATTTGGTAGGGTACTCAGTTTAGGTTGGAAATGAATGCCATAAATATTTAAATGAGTCCGTGTTAGGGTACTCATTTCGAGTCATTATACACATTGCTTGGAAACTGTATATATTTAGAGTGGAAATCAAGATGAGAAGCTCCGCTTCCATTAGCTGCTCTGTGCTTCACTCGTCACCACCTTTTTGATACTTAATGGGGAACTGGCTGCTTCGATCACCCGTCTTGTCTCTGAAGTCCGAACTAAGGGTTGTACATGCATCTTTTCATGCTAAACAAATAAAATTCTTTGATCTACTTTTCTATTGCAGATTTGCGCTTTGTGTTTGTCCATTTTTACATTCAAATATATATATTTGACTAATTTAGCTTTTGAGAGCTCTCAGTAATCCAGTTGAGGAGCCTATTTATGATTCAAATGCAGGTAAAATACCCAGACTCATAGAAAACCTATATTATTATTCATAAACTTGATCCAACATCTCCGACGCATACTGACTCTCAAAATCCTGATCTTTTACAGCCAACAAAATCATCTTCCCCAAAAACCCGACCCAAAGCTTTTACCTTAATCATATAATAAGAATAGTGATAGTAAAGTAATGGGGCTAGAACAGTAACAATAAGTGAAAGCACAAATCTCTTAATGCAAATACAATAAATAATTCAAACAAATAGGAAGGACCCTGTGTTGAAGCGCACTCTTTCTGAAGTCCGAGCAGATGAAAATTACTCGGTCTTCTCCACAGGAACCTCTTCTGCTGCAGTGGTAGCCTCCACTGCCGCAGCTGGTTCCTCTTCTGGAGCCTTAGCCTCTTCAACTGGGGCTTCAACTGGGGATTCAACGGCCTCTTCAACTGGGGCTTCAACGGCTTCAGTGGGAGTCGGGGCCACTTCTGTTGGCTGTTCAACAGCTGGCTCCTCGGTGGCTGGCTTCTCTTCGGCTTCTGGGGCAGCCTCCACAGTTGGCTCCTCAGCTGCTGGCACAGCTTCTGTTCCTGTTACTGTCTCTGCCTCGGCTTTCTCTTCGGTTACTGGCTCGGCTTCAACAGCTGGCTCAGTGACTTCAGTTGCGACCTCCTCCACAGTTGGAGCGTCTGTGGCAGCTGGTGCTGGTGCTGGTGCTTCAGGTTCAACAGCAGGGGTGGTGGTCTCCTCGACCTTGATCACCTCAGGAGTCTCTGCTACTGGCAATGTTGTTGCAACCTGCAGGTCATATCAAATAGTCAGTAAACTTAATATTCGTAAATTGATCATTTAAGTATCACTTCTTACATGGCTTCCCAGTGTCATATTAAGTAGTTCCCTTGAGCCCTGTCGATCATGCTGACCAATTAGGGCAGATCGTAAACGACTCAACATATATAGGCAGCAAAAGGGAAGTTGAACATTAGTTTTTATCTGATCCAAGTTAACTTAGGGTCCAAGACTCCTAGGCTACTAGCATATGATCAAGTCATAAAATTAAGTTTATACAAAATCTAAGTTGCATCATAACCAATGCATTATAGAGATACTGTGAATGGCCAACTCGTTTAGCAGGATACGAACATACACGGGTGCTAGTGTGATAAGAAAGAACATCTAAGTAACGAATTCGCAAACTTAAAACAGATTACAGATGCATAGAAATCAAAGATTGTAAGAGAGAGATGTACCTCAGTGGCCATTGTGACAGGAAGTAGAAAGATGGAAAGTAGTAGTAGTAATAAAGAGAGAAGAGAATGTTGTAAGAATGAGTTGATGAAATGTTGAAAGCTGAGAGGGACTATTTATACTAACACCTAACATCACTGTGACTCTGTAAATCAGAAGACCTAATTAACAAGGTTGTCACTTTTGCAAAAGAATCTTTGTAAATCAGACACATGCATGCTAATGCCCAATTACTCTGTCTACCTCTTAGACTCTTACTGTATTTTTCCCCTTATTGTCTATTTCAATGTGTTTTTAGCTGCTTATCTCTTTTACCTGTTTGTATACAGCGGTGGAGCGAGGAGGTTAGTAAAGTTTGCTGTCCCTCTCGACTTTGTAAAATATACTATCTGTTAGCAGTTTGCCGAACTGAACTAAATCCATCGGTTACAAGTTCTTGAAGTAAAAGCATGTTTCGAGAAATGCTGATAACTAAGTTACGGAATTACTTTTTCACATTATTACCGATGATTCATTCAAATTATTCGGGTGATGGTATAGTAGTGAAACATCTCATCTGTATGGAATGTTTTGCAGAAATAATAATATTGCTTTAGTAAATGTCTTTAAAGTGGGGTAGACATTGTTGGGTGTAATTAAGGCAAAGATAATGGAAGGTTATCATACATGCATGTTCTTGGAGACTACCTTTGTTATTGTTTAGTCTTTTTAACCTTGTACTATCAATTCTAAAGCTCTATCAATTTAAGCTATTACTGGTATAACAGCTTGGGATGCAGACTGCTGCATTTATCCTGCACCTTCTTTCTAGGACTGCATTTTTAATTTCTGATTGATCGCGACATTCCTCCACTAATTACGATTTCGGAATTTTACATAACTTTTAAATATAATTGTGTGACAACGAGGTCGTTAAATAGCAAGTTTAAAAGGTTATTAAAATCGGGAACTCAAACCCTTTGAAGGCTAATTTGGTAGCTAAATGTCAAAACGTTCAGTACTATGTGCTACAAAAAATGAGTTTTTGTATTACACGAGACCTCAACGGTTTGTTGGAACCAGGCCTCTCAAAAGGTAACAAAGATATGCGTTCAAATAGTGAGGTAAATGAGTCGGCCTAAGCTCAAACTTGGATGAGTTAAGATGGATTTAAAACTAACCGAACCTAAAAAATGAGCTACAGCTGAAGCGAGGCCAAGCCGATTAGCATGTTGACCATGATCACCAGATCACCAGAAAATGCGTAATTACATAGAATTATTAACATAAACCTTTTGTCTGTAAAGTGAGGAAACAATCTTATAGTGAATATTCTTGATGAGCAAAAGGTAGGGTCTTGAATCTTAATTAATAATCCAATGACTTTAGTTACAAATCAAAGAATACATCAGACAGACGATCACAAATTCTCCTTTTAGACGGATGTCTTAAACTCAAAACGGGTCAAATACAAACCACTTATATAAATAGGGCATACATCTTATTATTGAATTCTTCCCTAGTCATTTTAAGTTTAAGACGGGATAGGTAATAGTGATAATTTTATAGAGTAAAAGGCATAATAATAGAGGGTATGGGACCTGCAGAGGCATATGGGTTCCAGGTCAGCCAACATCTGATCTGATTTCCTGAGATTGATCCTATTCAATCTTGTGACCTTTTGTCTCCTTAAATCCCTTTGATTAATTACCAACCATCATTATTATCTTTGAACTAAATCAATGGCCACAAAACATGCTTGCTAATTGCACTTCCTTTTCTGCCTACCTTGGGAATCCTCACTACTATTTGGTAGTCTACTTGAGATCATCTCCGTTTCTTTCTCTCCATCTGCCTTTTATGCTTCGGCTGAGCTTTTATTAAGGAAAAAATCAGTCGGTCCAGAATCGATATAAAGCATAAATAGTAGCCAATGAAAATTCCATTTTGTTGTTTAAATCGACGCTCGTCTCCATCATGGTTATCTCTAACTTTCCGTGATTGAAAAGACTCGTATGACAAATACAAACTTGAATATTGCACAATATATTGTGTATATACCAAATTCTCTAAAAGTTTATCGACCTTAGTGAAACCCTGTTCTTTTTTACTTATTTTTAGCTCATTTTCATTTTGTTTGCCTATATTTCATTAGGTTGTATATACGTTTAATCAATTATGTTGGGTTAATCTCTTCACAAAATTAACTTTTAATTCAACTAAATTCACATCACTTCAATTTCACTCAATTTAGTTCAATTAAGGTCTACACCAATTAATTGAATTGAGTTCGTTTCAGCCGAAAAGAACGAGACCTTTTTATGATTACTACTTTGTAATATTAAACAAGGCAAGTTATTACAAGTTTGTGAGTAATTTATGTTGTGAGACGGTTTTTATAGTAAATTTGAAAGGACAAAAGTTGAAAGTAACGAAAAGAAGATCCAATCCGAAGGAAGAATGAAAAAGGAATAGGGAAGTTGGAGATGCACATGGAACATACAAAAGTATACAAGTTAAAAGAGTGAAGGAAGGAAGGAAGGGAAGGGGGGATAGAGAGGCAGTGAGACAGCTCAAAAGGATTGAAAAGAGAATGAGAACCCCCATTTCTAATTCTATTGTTATTTGCATATATTTAATGGGATGAGTCATGCATCATCCATCTGTAAAGATATACTTGTAGCATCAAAATGTTAAGGGCGGTGAGGGATGGGACCCACTCCCGCAGCCCTCTTGAAGCATTACGACAAACACTTGTGTCAATGCACACACATACATACGGAGTACTCCATATTGAATCTTGATTGATTGAAGCAACTTGAATAAAGTGTAACCTCCTTATTAGCCTCTAATCCCGACACTTGACATCACCCCCGCTAGATACCACATATTCAATCCTAGCCTAGCCAGGCCCGTTGGTTCCTCGTCTTGTCAGCTTATGACATACTCAATCCTAGTCACGGTGTTGATTCCTCTTTTCATTTTAACGCTAATTGAGTTGATTCCTCTTTCCATTTTAATACTAGTGAAGTGTTAATTCTCTTTCCTTTTTTGGTTAAGTTTTTTCTGGTTTAAAATCAATTTCATGTCGTGTGGAGAATTTTGTGTGATCCAAAATCATTTCCTTAATTTTACTGTCAAAAAAAGAACCAACACCCTTACGAGGAAGTATCTCTGTAAAAAGACTGCATCTAGTTTAAATAAAAAACGTCCCACTGTAATAGTTTAAGATAGGTATTGTCATCTAAATAATACGAAGTATTCCCACCTATTCAACATAACCTTCCCTATTTGGGGAAGGCACAAAGAATAAGAAGAGGATTATTATATGGGAAAGTATTGGTGTGAGGTTGGGTAATTGGAGAGAGGGTATGTATTGTGGGGTAATTGTTGTGACTATGGTGATTAAAATAAGTACGGAGTATAAAGTATGAGTATAGTGGGGTATTGTGGTGGGGTGAGGACGAGGTGATTGAAATATGTATAAAAACTTTACCAAAAAAAGAAAGGTATTGTGAATTGATGAAAAAGGAAAGAGGAAAGGTTATTATGAATAGGAGGAAGTATATGTTAATTTTCTTTAGATAGTTCTCATTTTTACTTTAGGATTGGTTTTTTGTGTTAACACAGGCAAAAGGGTTGGATAATCTCACGTTAATCCTTTACTAACCAAGCCACGGCATAGTTATGGTAAATTTTTAGCTCAAACAATGACAAGGAATTGTCCGTTAGCTGGTTCGTAACAATCACAACCAACCAAACGCTGTTTGTTGACCTTGACGACTGCTAGCAACACTGACAAAAAGGCTAAGGACTTACTCCGTCCTTTCAAGTCATTAACATACATTTGTTCAAATTGTGCGAGAAATTTTAAACAATTAATTTAAACAAGGGAGGTGATTTCTGTTTTCTTTCGCCTTCCATTAACTAATCAACCACATCAAAACAGAAAACTATAACTTGAAATTCATACGACGTGTCCTTGAGATTAGTGTCGACTACAACATACATTCGAAAAATGGCTAATGAACAAGACTCTGGATACAAAAAAGTTGTCCAGGTAAGATAATTTAAGAGAAAGTTACAGCCATCTAGACCTGGGTCATATAGGGTCGTATCAATCATTCAATTTCAAAACGATGTCCTGCAAAACTAGAGCAGATGTTGCTTTTAGTTCAGCATAGATGGTTGGCACTGCGCTGCAGATACTGCCTGGAAGTCTAAGCGGACTGGAATCCTTTAGAGATGTAAGGGAGCATGATTTGAGTATTTGATCACTTGACTAGTTTCCTCAACACTGCTTCAGCTCGTTGCTCAAATTTTGGTAGTGCCCACTCATGCTGAACGATGTCGAGGTTGTCTTTCTCAGCACCCAAGTTCTGTTTTTTCCCAAGACAACAAAATACCATTATGTACATGTCCTACTCCAAAACATGTTTTTACTGCTCACAATAATTCAGTGACCCAAAAATGCAAGGGACTAAGGAAGGGATTAAAAAAACTAAATGAAGATCTAGGGGGAAATTGAAACTGCTAGTTCCAACACGTCTAGTGAATAGCGATGATCTAACTTCTACACCTACCGATTTAACAAGGCGCCATTGTGCTAAGTCTTATTAAACTGACTAGCCCAAGTGACCATAATTGTAGAGAAAAAGGCAAACACTACTTCCAGCCCCAAGAGGACATTAAGTAGTGGACAAATCCAGAAAGAATCAAGAGCATAAAGATACAAAATCATGAAGCCGAAGCACATGATAGACCATGAACACCCCTATTATTGAAGATAATGTAGGCAGCCTGGGGAACAAAACTGAAATTCACAAAGTCCGGGATCAGGGATCCCCGAGCAAAAAATAACTCCACATATGACGCCAAAATGCACGATGGACATAGTCATTGCATCATTGTAGCAGAATCCCAATTAGTGAATGATAGATCGGAGGGGGAGGGCATTAAGGGATTTGACCCTCTGCCTCTTAACTTGCAGCTGACACCTCACCTCATACTTAGTTACTAATCGCTAACAGACTATCCCAGGACTTGACGTGTAACCGCTAGACATCCAGAAAAAAACAATCTCACATTGAAAGTAAAATTAGTACATGCATGGACCATACTAGCACCAACCCTAGAGCCATACCTTTGATGCATCGAAACCAAATCCACCCATTTGCATCATGCGCTGTGTGTCATCCATAGCTGAATAAAACAGAACCTTAGTTTCAGAAAATCAATTATTTAAACCACAATTGCTAGTGGCAGACTAGCATATGCATATTAGCTGCGTCAAACTGGAGACTGAATACACAAGTACCATTTTCCTCCCCGAGAATCAGGCTGAACAGTCCCCTTAGCCCAAACAAATTGAGGAAATACCTGTAAGCAAACAAATTGAGGAAATAAAGGAATCAGCCTAACATAACAAATGTGCCACAACCGTTTGAGCCCTTACAAATAATAAATCCCTTTAAAAAAACACTCAATAATTAAAGGTACCCATTATCAAAGGGACTGCATACCATGATCGGCTACTGACATAACTCACATCGACAGTGCTCAAGTCGATACCATTCTGAAGCATTGACCTAAATCTCTGAGTTAGAGGGAACGGTATCTTGGCTGAAATATAAAACACAGGTAAGTTTAATACATTGAGAGCAATATTACAAGTGATTGTTTAAAAGGACCTTGACTAGGATAAACAAAACTTCAAGCAAAAAAAAATTATATAGCTAACACATCAGTAGTGCTAAACAAAGGACTTAGACCCAATAACTGAGTGTAACTGACCAAAAGAACTTGGCCAAAAGAAAGTAATAATTCATGCTAATGAAGTAGTTATCAACTTAACATAGGCAAATACTTGAAAACGCAGTCTAGAGAAAACCGACAAATATACAATATAGATTTTAAAAACAAGTGTAGCTAAGACTTATGCATCAGAAACTAAACCTGAGAGGAAAAAAAAGCATAAGAATATCAGCTTTATCTAATACTCTGTACTCTGTAAAATAACAAGAAGAAATTGGACGGGGATAAAAAGAAAGGAACAAACCTGCCACAAATCCAGAAAAGAAGAAGTTCACAAACGCAAAAGTGAGTGTCTGAAATCAGAAATAAGTATCAGCAACAAAAAAATGACATCAATTCACTGAACATGCAAAAACATTACTTAAGGTGTAACTTTACCTGAGGTACAATCATGGATAAATTTTTCTTCATCATATCCATGGCCATGTTTGGATCAGAGAACATTTGAGCTTGAGGATTTTGACCTTGGCCTTTAGGAACATGCAGAAGCCCATTCTCCTGTAGACAATTTAGTGTTCAGCAAATTTGATTGTACTGAAAGGATTATTAGAAACACACCCCCAACGCAACTTATAACGCTCTACCCCGATGACAGCCTAAAGATAAACAAAAATATAGAGAGGTGTGCTAAATTTCAAATGGCACACAGCCTGCACAGGCACAGGCTGGAGGAGGGAGACAGCTAGATCAGCTTAATCACAGAAACAAGCCAGTCAGATATGATCTTGACCTCTAATGTAATGTAAAAGAAGGCAGTTGATAAAGGAATTAACAAACAGAACAAATAAGTAAACATTCTTCAATGACAGATTATCTTACTTAAAAGTTATATGAAGTAACAGTAAAACATGAGCCAAAAAATAATGTATTAAAGAAAAAATAGCTGCATTTCAGAAAAGACCATCCTATCTTCTTAGGCGCTTTTTACCTTCCAAAATGAAATGCATAGAGATTCACCCAGGGAGAGGCTAGACATGTTACGGTTTCCAACATACTAGGGTTAGTTATTAAGAGCATATACCCTAATGATTTACAAAACTCATTATGGTGTGTATGGATGGATGTAAATGATCTGAGCCGGCTCATCGAGCCCTCGGAATCGGCTCAGTCAAAGCTCGGCTCGTATTTGGTCAAACCGAGCTTGGCTAAATACAAGCCAAGCCAGAGCTCAACAAGGCTCGGAAGCTTGTTTGGGCTCGTTTATAATCTTTTTTTATATTGTAATGTTAATTTTATTTCAGATCTCAGATTGGCTCGTTTACAACCCTAGGAGTGTGGACAAAGAAGGACCCAAAGGATACATAATATTGTTCATGAGAGGTTTTCAAGTACGTACTAAAAACAATCTGCATAATCTCCTCCAAGTATTCACCACTAATTTTAGATATTAATAGAAAGGGAACATTTAGGGATATCATCAGGGCTGGTATAAGTTGGTACTGCCCCACATCCTTCCCAGGTAGAGTTATCACGGCTGGTGGGGCATGTACAGGTACAAAACTTTCCACTCGCCATGGGTGGTGGGGCGGGGGTGGGCTTTACATCATACCTACCTAATACACGCCTACCAACCAATTATTAAAAAATATAAATATTATTATGACTTTCTATAATGTTCTTTATTTAACTTTTATAGAAAATCTTAAACTAGAATTATAAAAATGAAAATTTGGAAAATTCATAGTGATTAAACTATATTTTAATTTAAAAAGTGTCGAAAATATTATGACATAGGTGGTTGGTGGTAAATGGGACAGGTATGGGTCTAGATTTTCACCTTGCGGAGCGGGTACGGGTATGGAAACTTGTACCCACCATGGGTGGTGGGGCGGGTATGGGTATGAGAATTGCTTGGTGGGTACGGATACGGAGGAGCCTATATTCATCACCACCCCACCCCACCCCAATTACATCCCTAGAAACATGGTTTCAATACGACCTTCATAATCCCATCCTATGGTATATGTCCACTTCATACAACCTCGCACCCCCTGGCCTAATGTGTTCAACACTGGACAGAGTTGACACACCTACACGGTATGACATTTGGACACTTTAGTCTAAACCAAAAATATGAGAATATTTCATAAAACTTAAGTTCAACACTTGGACACGCGCTCGTATGAGTAGTATGACTCGTATCAATACTTTTAAACAAATCTAAGTAACATTGCATTCCACTTACAATTCATGGTGTTTATATGTGCAAAACAATCCCCCTAATCTATGCTAAACTACAATTACTCCCAAATACAAAAACATTGATTCGGTAGAAGAAATAGAGAATCAATATAAATGTGAACACCCAAAAGAAATTGAATCTAACCTAATTTTTGTACTGACATTCATCAATGATCACTATTCATTCAACTGAACTTGCACCTACCACAGACTCATCGCTCCTGTATGTCTAGTACTCCCACTTCAGTTGGCTATCAAGTTACATACAGCTGTTCAAGATCCTCACAAAAAAAAATCATAATGACTATATCCCGCTTCTAAGCACAAGGCAATCAGACCCAAAGAAGAGATTTACGGCAATCAACTTTTTTTTTTCCTTCAGATCATACGGACAAAGAATATCCTATAATGAGATGAGCAAATGAGATTATAGATTAAATTTGCGCACTAAATCCATAGACAACTTTCACTCTTTTGTGCCCATGTCCAGTTTAATGAGAGCCATAAAAAAAAATATAAGTTCAATGAGAAAATTTCCATTAGCAACGCAAATACCAAATACTAAAAGTCGCCTCCTTGGTGTCCCTTAATTGATATCATACCTTATGTAAAACAAAGCAACGCAAATATCAGAATTCTTCTTTTTTTCATCAATCAGTGCAAAGATGAAATATCCTCACAAATACACCAGATACCCACCAACCATAAAATGAGGCAAAACAAAAAAACCATCTCAGGCATCCACAAAGACTCGTTGCAGGATCATTAACCAACTGAAAGACAGATGAAACGCCACCTCTCAGTTCGACAGAAAATTCAAGGTACTTGTGAAACTAACATGCTCACATTTTTTTTCTCTTTTGGGGAATCCAGCACAAAACAATCACAAACTTGATCTTACATCCACCTAACTTGATCAAGGAAGCTGATTGACAGTGTTACTTGTTATCACCGTAGTAGGTATAGCGTAGAAATTATAAATAATAGAAAATAACAGTAAAGATCTTATCTGAGACGGAAGGTTGTGGCGTGACAAGCGTCACTGTCCTAAAGTTGATTTATGCCCCGTCTACTACACACGGCCTCAAATGGCACTCAACCCCCAGGATTACACAACCGCTGTTTCTCTGGTGTAGGCGGAGAAACAGATGAACAAAGCCAAGTTCGTTGCCAAAGAACCTTTAAGAATTATTTATTAGACAGAAATATACAAGTAGGAGAGAAAGATTGTAGAGAAGAGAAAGTGATGAAATGAGTTGAGTGATTTTGTGAGTGATATTGGGGGGGGTTTATATAGCAGTGAAGTTCTGTAAAGTTCATAGTATGCAGCATTTAAGGCGCCATGTATTCTGTGCATATTCAGTATTGAGAAACCAAAATGACTGACCAAATCAGTGTGTATGCATTAACACGACTGATTGCACAAACAATGAAGACGGAATTAAATGCTCTAATGTGGGATAAACATGAAAGCTTCTTTTGAAGCAATAATTCCAACAATCCCCCACATGATTCAAAAGAAGAAGAACAGAATAGAAAAAAAAGGAGAAAAAGAATTGTTTGGCAACGGAGATTTGGAATTTAGATGTTTAGTGTCTTGTGGACTTGAACTAACACCCAGTGCATACAGTAACCTTAGACCGCCATTTGAGGTGGATCAAAGCCTTGAACCTTTGAATGGAGTTGGTGAAAGATCAGCTGCGCACTTACCAATCTCAAAAACAGGGCTAGTGTTCGCACCATCCATGAACTCATCATGAACGCAACATATATAATAAGTGTTTTACTTGGACTTCCCAAGTGCTCCCCACATGAATCCCGGTAATCTCGTGAATGCCTCTAGAGAGTCTAAAGCCTTAAACTCTCTTGGGGTTAGAGCAATAGCCCCCACATTCACATAGGTAAATTCATCAGGTCTGACTGTCTCAAACCATCCTTTTAGGACTATGAATTTATTGAGAGCCGTGGCTCAACCTTATAAACACGCGACAGTACCTTGAAAAAGGAAAAATAGAAAAAAAGAAATGTCATATAACAATTTGAAAGGAAATGGTGTTGACATTTCATCTCGAGTTCGCTGTGACTTCGTTTGACCGCATTTGACCTTAGCTAGGCTAAGTTGGGTATCAATCACAGTTTACTCCTTAATAGGCTTTAATCCCATTTCCTTGTGCTGCCACACCAGCACCAACTTCTACCAGCATGGCCATTGGTAGGAGGATCTCAATATCCTTTTCAGATTTTATGTACGTACTATCACTTTGTATAAGGGATCTCAATATCCACTTATAATTCACAAACTTTGTGAACACATTATATATCCGATCAGATTATCCATCACTCTTGATAATCTGCCAAACAATCGGATGCTTCGGGTTATGATGCAAACAATTAATGGAGTTAAAATATTCTCACAACGGAATACAACCACTTCGCTATTCAGTCTATAACTTGTATGATATAGTCTTATGAAAGAAACAATTTTCCAAAGTCAAATAAATATCATAATTATTCGACGTTCAAATAAATTGCAAACCATTCCCAACTTTTAAACCAAATAAACAGAATACTCCATGTTTTACCATACAACCGTTCATAAATTTCTTAAACTAGAAAAACAAGTTTAAGCAATCTCAATATTAAAATATCCATATTTCAGAATAATCAATTTATCCCATGTAATTGCCATTATTACCACTTTAATCACTAAAACTCAATAAAGAGTTAAAGGCAAATATACACATATTTTTGCATATACAAATAATTATGCATAAATCCTCTGAAAATGTAGAGATTGTGATAAAATTAGTGAGAAAATCTCATATGTAAACAAATAACTGAGCAAAAAAAAAAAAAAAAAAACAAATATACCCATTTTACAAACAAGATCCATCACATAATGTTTGTAAGCACATGCATAGAACTTATGCCCAAAAGAAAAACAAATCCAAACTTTCGTTATTGGATAAAAAAGTCATAGCGCTCAAATTTCTTAAATGAAAAAAAATTAGCTCAACACCATGAGATCGCTAATAAATCAAACATACACTTTCCTTTCTCAGCAACGCTACTAACAAGGATAATCTCGACATTATCTAAATGTGTGACAAGTAAATAAAGACAGTCTCAATTTATTTAGGAAAACTCGGTCAAAGCCCCCACAATTCAGTAATTCACGACCTCGAAATAAAAGCCAAACATACACTTATTGTCAAATTATTTGATGAGATCATCTTAATAAATGTTTTAAAATTTTCCGCTCAACTACGAAACTTCAAGTAGTTAGAAAATGTCACAATAGCTCATATATTAGTGATCCAATTGTCACCAATAACTCAAAGAATACATCTTTAATAACTTAACAATATTCTCTTGTAACATGCTTAACTTCATACATTAAATATTTAAATTAACACCAAAAACAAGCAAGCATCACAAACCTAGAGTAATGATGGACGATAAGAGGTGACAAATATTCAAAAATGCCAACCAACACACTATTATAATTTTCATACTTGTAAATTTTACCGCTAAAGAAACCACTGAATGAGAATTAGATCACAGAATTTACATGTAACTTCGAAACGACAAACGTGTTATTGTCTTATTGATACATGCATATTAACAATAAAACATATAAACATAAATAACTCGTTTTGGCCCATGTCCACAACACTTTATTGATTTCTTATCGTTTTAAATAATGCATTTACGGTTGGTTGTGTCATTAAGTACTCAAATCACCGTAGCATACCAAGAAATTAAGCAAAGTCAAACAATAATTGGAAGATAGTTCAACACTTATAAGTTTTACGAAATATTAAACTAAAAAGTTATAACTATGAATAGTTACCCACATATACAAATTAACATGTATTTTATAGGAAAATGTAACCTTGAAAATATCAGTAAACCAAAATTTCATACATCATAATTACTCACATGTAAATATCATTTAACAACAAGAAATTAAATGTGGATTTTTTGAGAAGGAAATGTACGAGATCCCAAATCTTTATTTTTTGGTACATACATATTATCAAATAAATGCCACATTTTAATAACCTTTAACATAGACTTTGTAGAAATCTTGGGAGATAAACAGTAAATGCACATCAGACTAATCACAAATCATATGCCAAATGGCATTGTCACGGTAAATCTGCCGATAAAAAAGAACATGACGTGCTGTACAATTGCAGTACCGTACCAAACGCAAATGACAGCAGCACTATTGCAGTACCGTACCAAACGCAGCAAAACATGACTATTATCTAGCACCAACTCATACTCACAACTATTATGGCATGCTGTATAGTAATTTGGGATTAAAGTATAAGAGAAACGCGTCCTAAAACAGATAAACAACGGTATATAAGGACAAACTCTTATAAGACGGTGTTATCACAAAAGGTAAACGACCAAACGAGGTACAACAAAGATGTCATAAGGACAAAATTGACTCTGATGCATGAACTCTTTGCCAAACAAGCATCATACTTCCACCGACCCAATTTATCAGTCAAAATATCATCATTACTTCAAAAATATTTAAAAACAAAATTCAAAGCAGAAGTACAATTCAGAAACATCATACGGTAGAATCTAAAGAAAAACTCATCATTCAAAATTCAGCATTTTGTATCATCAAATGTCACAACTTTGAACTTGAACAGTTCAACTACCAACAGATCCCTTCCTACCTAGCTGTATCACGAACACTAATTCTCATATGAGACGGTCTTTCAGTAGCGTTAACAATAATTTATCACATGAATAGCTAAAACCGACAATAATAAATCAACTTTAGATTGTTATCACCGTAGTAGGTATAGCGTAGAAATTATAAATAATAGAAAATAACAGTAAAGATCTTATCTGAGACGGAAGGTTGTGGCGTGACAAGCGTCACTGTCCTAAAGTTGATTTATGCCCCGTCTACTACACACGGCCTCAAATGGCACTCAACCCCCAGGATTACACAACCGCTGTTTCTCTAGTGTAGGCGGAGAAACAGATGAACAAAGCCAAGTTCGTTGCCAAAGAACCTTTAAGAATTATTTATTAGACAGAAATATACAAGTAGGAGAGAAAGATTGTAGAGAAGAGAAAGTGATGAAATGAGTTGAGTGATTTTGTGAGTGATATTGGGGGGGGTTTATATAGCAGTGAAGTTCTGTAAAGTTCATAGTATGCAGCATTTAAGGCGCCATGTATTCTGTGCATATTCAGTATTGAGAAACCAAAATGACTGACCAAATCAGTGTGTATGCATTAACACGACTGATTGCACAAACAATGAAGACGGAATTAAATGCTCTAATGTGGGATAAACATGAAAGCTTCTTTTGAAGCAATAATTCCAACATTACTAACCTATTACCTATTCAAAGACCGACAAATAGCTACTCAAATAGCCAACATATAAGAGTGCAAAGTAGCACCAAAAAATACTACAATGCATTTTGCACTTCAGTTAGCATCACAAGGCGTGGCTGTGGTGGACTTAAACCAGAGCTAAGAGAGCACAAGTGAGTACAAGCCAAAACACCTCACTGTACCTTATAGATATGGTGCAGCTAAAGAGGTACTCTACTGTGCAATTTTTGGTTCTTTTCTTTAGTTATTCTATTATTATGCCCTGCATTTTTGTAACAATCCTTAAGATTTTAACTATGATATCACTCGAGGAATGCGACCCATATTCAAAAAGACATGTTAGCCCTCTTTAACATACCAAATAGATAACATAGTGTCTACTGTCTATGAGGCGCACACCTTCAGCTAGCGCCTTTTATAACTAAGGCACGGCGCAGCTAACGAGGTTCTCTACTATGCACTTACGCAGTTTCCGTGTTCTTTTCTTTAGTAATTTGTTTATTTAGGTAACTTTGTATAACCCTTGTTTATGAGGTGCACACCTTCAGCTCGCGTCTTTTATAGCTAAGGCGCCTCCTCTACAATGAGCACTGTTAGCATACTCAGAACACAAACTCCAGCAAAGCATATACTCCTGCCTATTCATAATTCATAAAGATTTCTCTAGTTACTATTATGCCGTCTTCAAGATGCCACTTTATATAGTAAACATTTACAACACCATTTGATAATCATCAATAGTTTCCAACATTTGTGAGTAGAGTTTTGAACTGCCACCACAAAAAAAAAAATGAAATAAGATGATCATCGTCCAGAGGAGGAAGTAGAATACAACCCCAAGTATCGAGCTTTAGGGCGATGAGGGTAATAGGCCTGAAAAAGTCCAACTAAATAATTCCGGGTTTTTTGTTGAAGTTTGGTATGAGAGTAATAAGTCTGGCCCAGTAACTATTACCTCCAAGCATAGGTAATGCATTACCTACCTCACCCCATCAGTAAAAATTACCCCTCACAAAATTTCCCCAAATCTCTCTTCTTTTCCTGCATCTTGTCATCTTCTCATGTATATGCCAAACCAAAGGTCAGGGAAAAATCTCAGCTATAATAAATTTGATGGGTAATAATCTCCCCCACACAAATCTCCCACCAACACACAAGTACACAACAACATAAAAACAGTATCCAATAATCAAATACGGAGTACAAGATACTATATCATAATCATTCATAGTTGCCAAAAATGAACTTTCACCACAAAACACTGAAATAAGATGATCATCATCAACAGGAAGGAATACAATACTACCTAGGGTATCGAGCTTTGGCCTAACTATCAATAACAAGGGTGAACTAATACTAACAATCAACAACATAGAATCAACTAAGCTAAGTAAGTAACATAGCACAATATGGACTCCATTCCAATGAATTGTATACATTATTAACACAAAATCGACAAGTAAAGAGAGCCAAAAACCTCATTAGTATAATAAGCGCGACGAGCACGAAACGACTTAGGAGGGATGAAATTTGCGTAAGTTCTCAAATTCCTAGCCCTAATGATCACCTGTCTGCAACCCACATGACCAATTAGAATTATAAACAGAACCCAGATCTGAAAACCTAGATAAAAATAAAGAGAAAGAATTAAAAGGAGTGAAAAAGTACCCTTCTTTGAGGATTTTAGGATCAGGGGATTGGAAGGAAAGCATGAGCTTAGAGACAAAGTAACGAAGGATTCCAATCAAAACCATGACAACTGATAATGGGATTAATACCCAATCTCTAATTGCTGTATCAAGGACTAGATCTTCCGCCATTGTTATCGAGATGTACTTTCTCTATCTCTATCTCTATCTAAGATTTCTGCGATTGAAAATCTGGGTTTTGATTGATGACTTTTTGGGGATTAAGGAGTCTAGATTTGACCTTGTTAAACTACTGATGGGCGTCGTGGGAAATACAGACCATAAACAACTCCAACTGCTTACTTAGGCTACTTTTTCAACTCTTATTTCACTTCACTTATATGTTTGGTGGTTGCTATACTGAATCTCGCGCAATGCACGGTTTGTAACTTTGTATAGGTTAACTAGTTTATGACCCGCGAGTCCGCGACAATCGCGGGTTTGGTAATAGTTTTACTCATACTAGTCTTAAACCCGTGCAAATTGCACGGGTTTACTATTTTAAATGTGGTTATTAACTTGTTGTCAAAAAAATGTAAAAAACGATGATTCAATTATGATTAATAATATTTTTAATTTGTATTATGATTTCATTTGCAATTACCGAGTTATTATAAATGATAGATATGGTAATATAAACAATACAATTTATATTCAAAAACATATCACATGTGATCATAATAGATATAAAAAATGGAAAAAAATATTATACAATCTTAAGTGAATGGTACTACAATTTCTCAAATATTTCTTTAAACTACATTATTTGTTTTATTAGATATGTGCATATCATAGTCACAAATCAAAATTTCAAACCATTTACATGTGTCACCCTTAAAATAGCAAAACAGAATTTGATCATTTATAAACACCGACATTGAAGACAAATTGACCCCCGATCGGTTCATTTATTATCATTGTAAAACATAAAATTTCGAAGATTTTTTTTCCGTCAAAGTGAGAAGGAACTAAATATTGTCTCTTGTCAAACTGACACGGCTGTCGCAACCCTATCAAAAATAACCAACTGGCCTAACTAATGTAGCAAGGAAGTCGGGATCGTATCCACAGGGAGACAGATATAAATTCTAATTGCTAAACTAAAGTCTGTCGAAGTAACCGAAACTGGGGGTTTTGGTTGTTTGTTATAACTAAACTAAAAGTAGTGAAGGAAAAGAGAAAAGAAAAGCGTAAAGCAAAGTAGTGTAAAATAAAATATGAAGGAAAAGGAACCAGGATAGTCGGTTCACCAATGACAAAGTAACGGTCAAGTCTAGGTCAAGAGTCGGTCGCAGGTGGAAATCTAAGGGGTAGTGAAAAGGTCCTCTCGGATCGCTATTCGCCCTAGAATGCTTCTAACGGGCTCTCGCAACTTATTAGGGCACTCTAATGTTTATGACAGGTCTAACCCTCATCAGGCTTTCGATCTTAGGTCGGGGTTTACCATACGAATAATTAGCTACGTCGACTTAACCAATTAAACACAAATAAATGTCATAATTAACAACAGATATAAATCACCAACGACCGATCTAACCTAAACGAGCATCGTCACATTATCATTGGATCACCTATATCCTAGTCGAGTGGATTAGCTACACATGATAGAGGGAACGATTGAGATAGAATAAATAAAGGAAAGGGAGTACATGATTGATAATAAAATTGCAAAATAAAACAATAGAAAGCAAGGAGTAAAGAAAATGAGAATAAAAAGAACAAAGGTAGATTAAATTACCGAACGCAAATGGCAAAGTAGAGTTCTTGAAAGCTAGGAAAATGCTACCGAATGATTACTGATTACAAGTTTTCTAGAGTAAAATCTAAGAGTAGAGATAAAAAGATAAAAGATAAAAGTGAAGATTAAAGTAAAAAGTGAAGACTAAAGTAAACTCCAAAAGCTGCTTAAAAGCGAAAATGAACAGATTCATATCCGACGACCTAATGGGCTTAGGTTAAAATTGGGCTTCGGAAAAGAAACTGGTCGATCGACCTGGGAACTGGTCGATCGACTTTTCTATCTACCAAAAGTGGTCGATCGACTAAGGGAGCGGTCGATCGACTTAGGTATCGACCAAAAGTGGTCGATCGACTGAATCTGTCGAACAGATTTCCCGCAATGCGCACTGAACTTCAAACGGCTGCCCTTTCTTCGCTACTCAGTCAAATCAAGCGTTTTTGGTGGCGTTGGAAAGCTAAGAGGATAAGCTTTAATCTCCAATTTGAATCACTCGATTATCATTTCTAGAAAGCGAGTTATGGCTCTTCAAAGTAGGCACTAGCGGTGTGAAGCTCTTCTTTCGCTCGATAGACTTCCATTACTTCTACGCGCATCTCAAGATGGTAGTAACAAGCTCCGACTCAACTCTTCTACTAAATGCATGCATAGGGACATGTTTTAGGCTTGTTTATGATCTTCTCCGGCTCATATCTGCAAATAACACATGACAAACCAAAGTAGACTATTCGGGGGACATTTGTAGTAAAACACTACGAAATAAGCATGAAAATGCGTGCTAATATGGCCTAAAAGGTTTATATAAAATGCACGCATCAAACTTCCCCAAACCAAAGCTTTGCTTGTCCCCAAGCAAAAAGTGTAACAAACAAGGACTAAAAAGATAGGAGTTAAACACGAACAAGTAATCCGTCGACTCAAACATCTAAAGCAAGTGAATCATCTCTAATTGTTAAATCCTAAGGCAAATGAATCTAAACATGCTTCATAAAGCGGTTGGAGTTTGGACTTTGCAAGATTATCTAAACTGGACTCTCACGGGTCGCTCAATCGCTCAAACAAACACAAGGCGATATATAGTGCAAGATAGGAAGAATCGAGATCACTTACCTAACTGCGACCTATAAGAACATGCATGCAATCTAACATGAATAGAGTCTTTACAACCGTACGTATGCATTCCCACACTTTAATGACCATGACACATGCTGAGGATAGTTATGGGATATGTGAGGCTATGGGTAAGAAGGTGATGAAAATGAATTTGGCAAAAACTGGAGTTAAAAGCCAAGCTAATAACCATGAGAACCAAATTATATATATCTCCCAACTTCATACTCAATACATCAATACACAACAATGTAGATTGGGTGCATCCAACTCTCAATACCTCAAAAACTTATCAACCCCCCCATAAGATACGATATAAAAAAAAATGGGAGTAGAAAAATTGTCAATCGACTTCTTCAACTTTTCACACATGACTTTCTTTTCCTTTTTTTTTTCTTTTCTTCTTTTTCTTTTTCTTTTTCATGCCACTTTTCTGCATTTCTCCTTTTCTCCCTTTTTTTCCCTCTTTTTTTTCATCTTTGTTTCCCTTTTTTTCTTTTGCATCTCATCTTTTCTCCTTTTTTTTTCACCCATTCTTCGTTTGACAAGATAAAACAACCAAAATGCAAAACAACACATTCCCAAAATGCTACCATTACTAGCTCGGCTAGGGTGGGCAAAATCATGGATTGTAGCTATATGGGACAGAAATAGGCAAATTTGGCTTTGTGAAGTTTATGGGTAAAATGAATAAAAGGGAACCTCTACCACATGTATCAACAAACCACAAACCCGAATGCATACAGGTATAGAGAAGACTGAACTCATGTTTATGCAAATTGATGTTACATGTCTCATAAGGAGTAACTACTCACTTTCCTAGATGAACCGGTCATGAATGTCATCGGTTGTAGGCTCTAATTCCTTAGAAAGTTATTGTAGGTTGCCAGAATATCAAATCCAGTCTACTTGTCCAACATGCTTTGAAACGAGATTCGAGAAAATTGCCAAAGAACTTAAAGATGTGTAACAATTACCTAGTTTGAGTTTTCTGACGGTTTAACAGCACTAAGAAACTCCAAACTGACTCTATCTAGTATGCAAAAGTAAACGTGAGTTTTTTTTTTTTGGTAATTTTAGGATGCAAGGGAAATGATAAAACAATGCATATGTAAATGAAACGTGATAACAGAAATGTAATAAAAACAATATGCAGACCAAATATGGATGCATAACCTCCCCAAACCAAACCGTACAATGTCCTCATTGTACAAAGTAAAGGAAAAGAAATGCAAACTAAAGAGAATGAGTCAGAAACTTACAAGAATGCGCGCACCACGGACCTCCCCAAACCGAACCAGATATGGGAGGTAATCAGAGACTCGATCGAGTCATTTGTCGCATCAGCAAGAGACGAAGTTGCGGCTGATACTTTTCAGCTGACCAAGTGGTTACCCACGAATGTACATAATCAAAACAGCTCAGAGCCCTTAGAAGTCGGTCAAAAATCTGAGCATGTGCTACACAAAAGCATAAGTAGCACCAGCAATTAATAGGAGCAAATAAAAACAAATTGAAATACCGTATCACCTTGCTAAACTTTCTTTGATAGCTCCTATAAAAATCAACCGAATAATTCCACCCTTTAGCCGAGGGTGGAACACCAAAGCTCAAATCACAGGAAAACAGAGAGTTAGAGACCACAGAAACATTTAACAATGAAAACACATGAGTAGAAATAACCTGCTTAGACGGGTATTCTACGTGAGGTGGAGGAGTCCAGTGTGTAATAGGAGAAGGTGGGTAGTCATCCCAAATGCAAGGGGCGGTAAAGTCAAATGTGTTAACGGGGTCACATATAACATACTCATCTATCATATTATCATATGAGTCCCATTTGACCTCTAGACTTTCCAATCGCCCATCCTCGCTCTCCTCATCGCAAGACTCGTCACGAAAGGGATTCTCTAAGGGGTCCCTCAAGTCTTCCTCACGTGGCTCGATATCTGTAAAAGTATCATAGAGAGGTCCTAGATCATCCTCAAAGAAGGGATTATCAACTAAGCATATGGTATCCTTCTCTATGGTTCCGTCAACGTCATTTTCATTATGTAAAATGGTTTCTACGGTCTCACCCATCCCCTCATCCATGTCTGACCGAAGTGAGAAAGTGGGTTTGATACTCTCAATGGCAAACCGGTCAAAGAATGCCAAAAGCTCATTGACAGGTTTCCCACTAAAATCTCCCTTACCTATTGAGCAAAGGTAAGATCGTGTAGGGTCATTCATACCCCATATGATAGACAAGCAAATCTGGAGGGCAGTCAAAGTTCCATAATTCAACGTATCTAGCCACTCCTCGAACCTGTCTATGTAAGCACCAAATGATTCGTCTTCACCCTGTGGAAACTGGATGGAAGACATTAAAATGGCCTCAAGGAACCGAAGTTCCTTGAGACATAAGACAAACTAAAATAAAGCAAATAAAATATCACCGTCTCCCCGGCAACGGCGCCAAAATTTGACACGGCTGTCGCAACCCTATCAAAAATAACCAACTGGCCTAACTAATGTAGCAAGGAAGTCGGGATCGTATCCACAGGGAGACAGATATAAATTCTAATTGCTAAACTAAAGTCTGTCGAAGTAACCGAAACTGGGGGTTTTGGTTGTTTGTTATAACTAAACTAAAAGTAGTGAAGGAAAAGAGAAAAGAAAAGCGTAAAGCAAAGTAGTGTAAAATAAAATATGAAGGAAAAGGAACCAGGATAGTCGGTTCACCAATGACAAAGTAACGGTCAAGTCTAGGTCAAGAGTCGGTCGCAGGTGGAAATCTAAGGGGTAGTGAAAAGGTCCTCTCGGATCGCTATTCGCCCTAGAATGCTTCTAACGGGCTCTCGCAACTTATTAGGGCACTCTAATGTTTATGACAGGTCTAACCCTCATCAGGCTTTCGATCTTAGGTCGGGGTTTACCATACGAATAATTAGCTACGTCGACTTAACCAATTAAACACAAATAAATGTCATAATTAACAACAGATATAAATCACCAACGACCGATCTAACCTAAACGAGCATCGTCACATTATCATTGGATCACCTATATCCTAGTCGAGTGGATTAGCTACACATGATAGAGGGAACGATTGAGATAGAATAAATAAAGGAAAGGGAGTACATGATTGATAATAAAATTGCAAAATAAAACAATAGAAAGCAAGGAGTAAAGAAAATGAGAATAAAAAGAACAAAGGTAGATTAAATTACCGAACGCAAATGGCAAAGTAGAGTTCTTGAAAGCTAGGAAAATGCTACCGAATGATTACTGATTACAAGTTTTCTAGAGTAAAATCTAAGAGTAGAGATAAAAAGATAAAAGATAAAAGTGAAGATTAAAGTAAAAAGTGAAGACTAAAGTAAACTCCAAAAGCTGCTTAAAAGCGAAAATGAACTGATTCCTATCCGACGACCTAATGGGCTTAGGTTAAAATTGGGCTTCGGAAAAGAAACTGGTCGATCGACCTGGGAACTAGTCGATCGACTTTTCTATCTACCAAAAGTGGTCGATCGACTAAGGGAGCGGTCGATCGACTTAGGTATCGACCAAAAGTGGTCGATCGACTGAATCTGTCGAACAGATTTCCCGCAATGCGCACTGAACTTCAAACGGCTGCCCTTTCTTCGCTACTCAGTCAAATCAAGCGTTTTTGGTGGCGTTGGAAAGCTAAGAGGATAAGCTTTAATCTCCAATTTGAATCACTCGATTATCATTTCTAGAAAGCGAGTTATGGCTCTTCAAAGTAGGCACTAGCGGTGTGAAGCTCTTCTTTCGCTCGATAGACTTCCATTACTTCTACGCGCATCTCAAGATGGTAGTAACAAGCTCCGACTCAACTCTTCTACTAAATGCATGCATAGGGACATGTTTTAGGCTTGTTTATGATCTTCTCCGGCTCATATCTGCAAATAACACATGACAAACCAAAGTAGACTATTTGGGGGACATTTGTAGTAAAACACTACGAAATAAGCATGAAAATGCGTGCTAATATGGCCTAAAAGGTTTATATAAAATGCACGCATCACAAACCTTGACATCTAATTAACATATCATCACATCGTATTTTTCATGGATTATTGTATTAAGTTAGGACAATGTTACATCATATTCGGGTAAGTTGTAAGTGTAGGTTTGTTGTGGTAGGTAGTAAGATAAACAATCTTATGATGGTAAATTCTTACTCAAGATGGTTACTTGTCTCAATTTTAAATTGGTCAAATACTATGAATAAAAGAAAAGTTAAAAGACTTATGGACCGAAAACACAATGCAACCTTAACATATGCTTGAATATAGACGTAGTTGTGAATATTTTTTTATTAGGTATGACTTTGGATTCTAAGATGAAATTTTGTAATTTCAATTAACATAGTTGCTTGAGACCCGAAGGCCGTCTTGCATGACTTGTAAGCTCGACGTAGTCCACTCTGAAAGAAAATATTGTATGCCTATTATAAAAAAAATTATTTATCATATAAAATTAATAAAAAATTGACATCATGAGTAGAACTAACACATAACTGCTTTGTATAAATTTATCCAAATAGTCTTCTACAAATTCATTTAAAAACTTACGTATCTAATTTGTAACAATATAATCTAGCACTTTAGATCACAATTCTACATGGTCTATCTCACTTCACATTCTCAAATTGTCTAAATATACACCACCATACAAATCTAACATTATATATATACAATCCTAAATTTCGGCTATCGCCTCTATCTCACATTTTTGTCTCTCACTCCTTCGTATAAGACTTGTTCTATTCATTGTCAATGGTCTTTCGTTGAACCATTGAGATTAATTCATGGAGGGTAAAAAAAGGAATTAATTGATTACATACAATAGTTAATAGTATTGTATATTTGTATATGCCAATGTTCCATTTACACACTTTGTTTTTTTTCTCATTTGTATTAATAATATATGATTTTTGTTTGCCTTTTTTAAAAAAAATTCTAGTATATTACTATCCTCCGTTTTAATATAATGTTCTCATTTGTTGAATATATGAGTATAGTATTTTAATAAAATTGGTACATTATATAAAAAAGGAGGAAGTATAATTTTTAATAAAAAAATTCTTTTAAATGCAATTTTAATAACAATTTGTTATATTATTTTTATTTTTTTTTCAGAATTTTTTATGTGCGAGTTTACCCATCACTCTTGAGTAATAATTGATTTATTGAAGAAGCTATCTACATAATTTTTTTTAAAAAGAAAATTGGTATATTTTTTCGTCTGTCATTTTTCCCTTTTTTGGGTGTTTTAAATCAATTCTTTTATATTAGTAGTTATTAGTTTAATATTTTTGTTGTGCTTTTAATTAGTAAGGTTATTGTTAAAAATATTGAAATATTGTTCTTCTATTAATAGTTTAGCAATATCATATAAGAATGTAATTTATATCAAACAATTTAATCCGCATATATACGTACAAAAATAATTAAATCATTCATTGAACATGGAGGGCCCACTAAAATTTTACTTTGAAAAATTGACTTTCAACCACGGAGCGACACCTCAGCTCCGTGGTTGTTGCTTTTATAAAGAAGATATGATGGATAAAGGAAACTGGAAATTAAGATGGCGGACATTTTCACAATTTTAAGTTGTGGTCGATATTAGTTTGTTATAGTGACAATCGTTACACCAGAAATTAACTTAAAAAACACGTCTTCAATACCATCAAGTCTATTTCAAAACTATTTTTCAAAAATATCCACCATTTTTCACCGAAATGCCAAAATTTTAATGGAGCATTGAAGTCTGAATCTAAAATTAAACTCATATCTGATATTCGTAGTAAAAGAATACTTCTTTATCGTCAAGAAAAATAGTTATACCGAATATCATTGCGCAAAAAGGAACTTTAATATGTTGAATGAACAATAGGTAAATATAATAGCTCCAATTTTTTTCTTATAATCAAATTGGTACTTTTTAACATAATATTCAGTTTGATTGCTCATTAATATAAAATAACGTGAAATCTTTATAAAATGGGAACAAAAATTAACTAAAATATTAATTGATATAAGAAATGACACCAAAAATTGTACTATCTTCTTATCCTCATATATAGAGTTGAAATGTCATTTTTAGTTATAAATCACCGAATTTGTAGAAGTTATATTAATGTTGATTTTTTTTAATTTATCAAATAATTAATATAGACATTTAATTTTAGAATAACAATGTTGTCTTTTCATTTTCTTTAATTTGTATGTTACAAAATATATAATGTTATTTTTGTAAAATTCTAGTAAATATTTATTTATGTAGAAGGTTATTTTAATAGTTTTATATAACTATTAGGTGACATCATGATAGTCTAGAAACGCAAAATGCTTGGAATTTTTAAACTTATATATTTATCAATTACAATTAGATAATTTATTGATTAATTAACATGTATAATTGAAGGAATATACACATATTAATTGAACGAAAATAAAGCTTATATTTCTATTGATTAATTGACATATATAAATACAAAATACAGTGAGATAATCTAAGCTATAAACATATATTATTGGAACTAATTTACGATGAAATAGAAAAGTAAACAATAACATGTATTTTTTTCACTAATAACTATCATAATATGAGGTATCTGAGTTCAGCGTACAATAAAATCAAGTTCTCTTTGTAAGTAGTAGCCATCATTTTACAAAATGATATCACAATCTTCTTTATAGCATCCTACTAACATTGCTTCTGAATTCATCACTAAGAGAATCAATTAATTAGTCAAATGAAAACACTATAGTTTTACATAGAAAAATTAATGTCTATTAAGAGCTCAATTACTAAGTTTGATTTAGAAATTAATTTGTTATAAATATTGAGAAACTACGGTGAAAATCAAAATAGCAAAAATTATAAACTATATGAGATTACCATGAGACGTACCATATTCATCAATGAATATCCAAAACTAAAATATTGGGATTAATTGTACATGTAATGGAGAATGACATGAGTTATATAAGAAAAATGGTTGATGTTTTAAATTTTGGACTCGTGGTTATCTCTGATTTAAGTTAGCAAATAATTTTGTTATAATATCTCTCTTAATTATAATTCACACCACATTTGCCTTGATTTCGCATTACCACGTGTCACGAGATTTTTAAGAGTTTTTTATGTTTATATTTTTATTATTATGATTATTCTGCGTGATTATAATAAAAAAATTAATCATGAATTGATTACATGATAGACATGTAGATTTTATATTTCAACTTACGATGACTCATAAATCGAAGTACATGATACAAATAAATTGACCCTAAGAAAATAATGAAAATGTGTAACATTGCAAGATAGTTCTATTTTTTCACAATCTATTGGAGTCTATGGAAGTTGATAAGAACTAAAAAATGATCTTAAAAAGAAAACATCCTATGTACGTAAATGACAAAAAATGGAACCGGTTAATTAGTAGAGCAAACAAATATGAGACATCAAAAACATACAACCAATATTAACAAAACAAATACCTAGAAATTCACCAACATATTAATTGTTTTTCAAATCCGCATATTATCACAATTTTCACCATAACTTCTATAAATAATTCTTAATAAAACATTAATGAAGCTCAATATCACAATTATTATGTCTCGCTCTTCCATTAACAACTTTATACATACATATATACCAATTGATTCAAAAGACGACTTATTATACAAATTCATTCAGAAACATACATACCAAATTTACCACATCGTTTCACTACAATAAATTACCGTACCAATTTATCCAAAACTCTAAAAGAAAAATATTTTATCACAAAACCAATTATATTCTTTCTTTCATGTTCTCCCGTTTTCTTCAACTTTGCATGATTTCTTTCTTTCTGTTTATTTCCCCTGTCATTCAATTTTAATCATTTATAAACGACATATAAATATATTTTGACACTCGGTAAAAACAAAAATTATGTTTAAATAAGCCCAGTTCTTGAATGATCGAAGTAATAAATTTGATGAATCCCTTCCTTTAAAGACGACATAAAACATGTCATGATTGAAACTTCCAATCTAAAACAATATTATCAAAACATGGGTAAAACAAATTAATTTAATAACAGTAATATTTAAAGAAATAAAAATTCACACTTATCTTGTTTTTAGATAAGGATGACGATAAAATTTGATTTGATTTGGAAACACGGAAAATAAAAGATCACATTATATAGGAGTGATTGTAGTTATGAAGGTGATCAAAATTATGAAAAAATGTTTTATGATTCTTTGATTTTTTTCTTAGGAAGATTGAAAGACATGTAAATAAATATTGATTTATTGATTTATCTAGATTTATGTGCATTTATTCCATATTATTAAGTGAAAATTTATTATTATTTGTTAAGTAATTGTATAAATAGGTATATGTGCTAGGTGACAAATACATACAACGTGACACGTGTCACTCTAAAGAGGCTCGAGATGCCTTTTTATATTATTATATAGATTATATAGATATAGATAGAGATATAGATTAATTTTTTAATGTGTTATTTATAATTGAAAACTAAAGTTCTGAGAGGTGTATTTTTTTAAAAAAATAGAATTTTTATATTGACTTGAAATACGCATTGTTAATGGCATGTTTAGGCCCAAAACTTGGTTTAGAATTTTCGAGTCTACGTGGACATCATTTCAACAATTATCTTCAAAACAAACCAAAAATGACAATTACTTTATTTTGAGCATTATTTTAAAAAATCGTTCTAGTTTTTTTTACCAATTTATTTATTTGACCGATTCATATATCATATATGCATATATTGTTGAAAATCTTGTTGAGAATATATCTTGATAAATTAGAGTTAAAACTCATATTTACCATAATTAGTGATATAATGTTGAAAATCATCTCCTATTTAGCCTACTATCATGTGTCCTAAGAGGGGTGTTAGAAAACTAGATATCTAGACCTTATAAAGAGACGTGCTTTTCACATATAGATTTTACTCTTTCTTATATTATTTTTACAATATTACCCTTATCATTTTTTATTCTTTCACTTCATTAAATTTTTCCTCTCTACCCCTTTCTCATCACCACTTCCGTTCACCATTACCGGTCACCTTCGATAATCCGTTGCCGATAAACATTGTTCCGGACATATTATGAATAGGAGTACAACATATACATCTCGCATTTAACTTCTTACTCAAAGTATAAAACTTCACTAACCAAGAACGTCAGATCGAGACTGCTAGACTGTTCATAGGTATATGAATCTGACATTTTTCCTTATTAGGTTGATTAGATTAATTCTTGCCTAAGCATTTTTCCATGAAAGCCATCTTCTTAATTAGATTGATTTTTTTTACCTGTTCATCTTTCTTGATATCTTTAAGAGCGTAAAAGCTCTGATCTTTTGAGAGCCCTAACGATGTTTACTAAGGCGCCTCTTATCGTTTTCATCGATATAATCGGTAAACGGGTCGTCGTCACAGCACCAACCCTAGCCATCGCACACTGCCCATAAAACCATCAGCCACCCCTAACCATCGTGCCTTTCACCACCCTTAAACCCTAATTAATAAATTGCTTTGCATATTAGTAAATCTAATAATTTAAATAAGAATTATAATCGAAAAATTACCTCACTAATCGAAGAATTGCTAAACCTAATAATTGCGTATTAATAATTTCTAAAAACGAAAATTACTTCACTAATCGAAGAATTATAATCAATTGTTCAAGTTTTAGATTAATCAATATATATACTTAAAGAGGAACTTTTGGAGCAATTTCATTGGTTCGAATTTTGTGAATTGTTTAAGATATTGAGATAAGATAGATATATTAGTACTTAACTAGTTTTGTGACCCGTGAAATTCACGGAATATTCAGGTTATAATGTGATACTTTAGTCATTTGATATCATAATATACTACAATCAACTCAACTTACGATTTTCAAGTTTTAGGAGGTATATAAAGCCAATTAGCCTTTTGTACAACAATTTTCAGAAATTAAAGTGATATATATACTTATATAGTAGATATTAAGACACCCTCGCCAAAACTAAAGTAAATCAATATAAGCTAAAATAATTAATAACATAGGTATTCATATAATCAAATTATACAATACTATATTAACAAACAAAAATCCCAAAATAGAGCACCCTCGCCAATTAGATATTAAAATTTCAACAACAATTATAAAAATAACATAAAACATGCGATTAGAAATGTTATGAATGACAAAACTAATATATCATGATCCCAATCACATTGAAACTAATACAACAATAATATATTGTGGAACTAAGAATTTTAAAGCAACAACTTGAATAACAATTGATTCATTAATGTCGAATACTGCGTCTATTATACAATCTTATACAAAGATGTGAATAGAATTATATATAGCATGAAATATCAATGACACATACCATTTTACTAACGATAGAGATAAAAAATGTTTTTTTTCTTACAAGTTTGCCTTTTATCAAAAATATATAAACAATTGAGGATGCGTTTTATAGCTTTTAAATATACTTTTTTATTATTACTATCAAATTTAGTATTGGCATAAAACAAATCAAGATTCATGACTTTTGAGCATCCTTTTTTCCATTATTATGAAGTTTAATATAAACATATATGGAAAAATGTGATATGGTATGTAAAAGGTTTGTTTTATTATTATAGTTATTATTTTATAAAATTCCCTTTGCATGAAATTGGTTTAAGAAGTTATTTTATGTAATTAAAAATATGATATATGGTTGATAGTAGATAGTTTGGTTTGCCTTTTAATTATATTAATAGATATATATTAGTGGCTTTATAATCCAAATTATTAGACTTTTTATTACTACATATAGAACTTTTTAGCTACTATATTTATGCTTAATGAAGAATTAGATGGAGATCGAAATGGTAAGATTTAAATGATGAGAGTAAATTCGTAATTTATTTTTATAATTTAAATGAGTATCTTATGGTTTCCACCCAAAAAAATGTTAATAAACCTTATAAAGAGTTTTAATAAATAGCTCTAAAATAATTTTAATATTAACCAATATAAATTAATAGAATTTAATTATGATAATCCTATGTGGCAAAAAATTAAATATTGTTAAGTTGCCTTTTAATTATATAGTACAGATATAGATAGAAGAATACTAATCAATTTATTAACATATTATATTAAAAAAAATAGTTAAATAGGAAAAAAACTTTTAATAATTTAATTTGATGGTTGTTAAGTATTATGAAGAGTTTTACCCTATTTAATACTAATTAATTAGATAGGAAAAGTGTCAATAAAGATGGTGGATGTTAAGTAATATGAAAAGTTTTAATTAATTATTAACATGTTTTACTACAAAATATTCAATTAAAATGTTAACTTTAATTATGAATTATGAAATTATTTAACATGTTTTATTACAAAATATTTCAATTAAAATAACATTATAAATTATGAAATTTTGATATAAATTTGTAAGAGTTTATAAATTATGGAAAAAAAATATATTTAATAATAATAATATCCATCAATATAATAAATAAGTGAATTAGATTAATTTATAGATAAATAATTTAGATCAATGTCATGGAATAATAAATAGTTAATCTATGTCACATAAATTTTTCATGTAACATTAAAAATATGTCATGTCACAATTAAATATATCATGTCACATTAAAATTTGTCATGTCACATTAAAACTCTTTTAATTAAATTTCATAAAATTAATATGCTATGTCGCAAATCCAATTTTATTCTATGAGAAAGGAAAATGATTTATAAGAAAACAATAAATTCCAAATAAAAAATACATTTGAAAGTTCATGAAATACTAATTTTTTGCTAGGATATAGTATTGAGTGGACTGGATAGAGAATTTTTTTTGCTAGGATATAGTCTTGTTTATCTCATGAACCATCCTACAAAAAAACATTGAGTATTAATAATGGACAAAATGGTGGAATTTGATTCATATGTAATATTAACCTTATCTTTATTTATTTAAGTTTTTCCTTAAATAATGAAAGAAATATGACATCGAGTTATAAAGAATGTAAAGTATATTTATCTTTGAATATGAGAACACCACAAATCTTGATAACTCCTAAATGAGAACAAAACAACACTTAAAATAGGAAATTTAAAAATAAATAAATAATTAATTAATTTAAACACTTAATACAATTACCGTACCTTTATATACTTACCTTGATTTTGACACAATTATAAGAAAAATTATTGACACACACAATTATGTTGACGATGGGAGTAAAAAATATATTGGCTTGAATTTTGGCTCATAAATGTTGTCTTCCGTAAAAAATTATAGCCAATTGAGGACGTGTTTTATGACTTTTGATCATCTTTTTATATTATTATCAAATTTAATACGAGTATATACATAAATATGTAGTAAAGTGTTATAATTTTTGGGCATTAATTTTCATTATTAATTAGCAATTTTAATTTATACATAAATATGGATCAAGGAAACATGAAATGTGAAGGGTTTGCTTTAATATACATAAATATGTAGTATAATTTTATTACTTTTGAGGATTATATTTCATTACTAATAAGTTATAAAATTAGAGATTGTAATTTTTTATTTGAAGTTCAACCTATTATAGTTTTAAAAATTAAAAAGGCTAATATTTAATGTTAAGTATGTTATTATTTTCCATTAATACTTAAAATTTTTTATTTTTTTATAAACAGTGTAAAAATTAGAATTATATGTATTTATTTTTTGCTTAAAATATTCTAACAATAAATATCTATATTTTAAATTTATCAGGAAGTTTGATTTTTAATTGTTATTTAATTAATCTAGAATTTTAAAATGTCAAAAGTTAATGTTTGTTATGTTATTTACATTTAATATTTTAGTATTTTTTTCATTTTTCTTTTTAAATAAAAAAAATGATGTGGCTCCATGTCATGTGTAATGAGTGACGTGACTTTTTATTAATGCTAGGTGACATTGTCTACGTGGCATTTTAGGTTACGCTTTTAATAATATTGTATAGATACAAATTTAAGAGGAGGATGAAGAGTTGAAAGTAAATACAAATTTCTAATGATAAGAAATAGGAAAAGTAGAAGTAGAGTTAACCCTATTAAAACATCTTGAATTAATTACCATGTCAAAATTGAATTATGGTCATGCCAAATCACATACCATGTCACATTTACGTGGCTATTTTTCATCACGTGGCATTGTCAACGTGTCATTTTTTGCCTAACCTTTTAATAATATTGTATAGATTCTAAATTATTGAAAAGTTATCTACCCAATGAAATTTCACCAAGTATCATAAATTCATATTAAATATTAATTAATAGAAGAGATAAAAAAATATTAAAGATAATATAAAAAATTGTGTTTCTATATCAATGGAATTTCACTACGTATATCATAAATTCATTTAACAACTTTATATAATATTATATTAAATACCGAGTATATTAGTTAGTAAAAGAGATAAAAAGGGTTATAGGAAGAGTTTAAACTTGTGTTTGAGTTCACTATAAAAGGGAATTCATACCACTTTACCACTTAAAAATTAAAGAAGACAACCCTAATTAATTTCTCTCTCTTTTTTTTGTTTAAGTTGGATCTATTTTTTTATGTGATTGACGACTTGACGTGTAAAAAGTCTTATCAGGTTTCTATATGCAAACGGGACAATAGAAACCTGGCAGACACGTCATTCTGGCTACAGGGTATGTTTCATGATTTTTGGGTCATTTGAAGAGAGGGAAAATAAAGTCCCGCTCATATTTGGAATTATTTTAATTGGTGAGGGTTAATGGGGATGAGTCAATTTCTTCCACAGAATTGAGAGGAAAATAACGCAATCAAGCAGATATTAACATGCATGTACTACAAATCTACTCAACAGTAAGAAAAATATCTCTACCAACATTTAAGGCAAAAGGTTTAATAAAATTCCAGAGACAAAATTCTAACCTACAAAGTTCATCTCACCATGAGCAAGCAAGTCTATACCAGCTTTAACTCGCAAGAGTATCAAACTGGATCGCAAGAGTATCAAACTGGACAAGTCACGGTATATATATAGTCGTAGCAAGGTTTACCGAAACAAGTAAAACAGGCAGGACAATCAGCAGCTTCAGACAAAAACTCGCCTTGTGGGACTCATTTTTTACAAACTACCTTCTTAGTTCATTTTGCAAACTCTTTTTCAGTGTTTTTAGTTTTTTTCTGATTTTTTAAGGGTACTCAAAAGTTTTTGTTTAGACCATGATTCAGAACAAAATATACTCACCAAGGTCCTTTACTGTTCTTATCACTCGGATCACTCTACAGCATAGTTGTTGCATGAAAAATGGTTGGATCCAGATGATCAACACCCACTAGGACTTGCCTTATCCACTATAGTTAAATTAAGAGACTGATATCTCACTCACATACAGTAAAACAACTCTGTTGTGCTTGCTTATTGTGCTTGCTTATTAATCCCCAAATTAGTTAATTGCTATGTTAATATTGTGCTTGCTTATTAGTTAGTGTTGCGTATTATGTTATATTACCCGTCTTCTTATCTATTACTAATTGTGTAATTTGTTTTGAATTTTCAGGTACTTAAATATGAAGTGAGTGGATAGCTTGGTTGTTTAATTCATGAAGAAATTTTACGTTAAGTCGTTTCCTATATCAAACGTATCTTATTAATTGTAGATATATGTATGATGATGAGAATTTAAATATTGAAATGGTCTTCCCGGATTACCAAAGATTATGTTTATGATGCACTTTAGCTGCTTATCTTGCAGAGAAAGTCATGTATCCTCTAAAAGATTTCGACGCATGTAATTAATTTTAAAAGTAAGAAAAAAAGTAAATCCAAAAGAGCGGATATTGCATAAACGGGCACGTAAGCATCAGCAGATAGGACTTGGCCGGATGGTGCTTCATCCGTGTGAACGTGTCAAAGCGTTGACTTTTGGGTGTTTTACTGTATGCGAGTGAGATATTAGTCTCTTAACTATAGTAATCAGGAGTACCGGAGGTTACGATGGAACTCTGTGAGAAAACTAGAGTAATAATCGGGCAAAAGGTTATTTTGAAGTTATTCCTTCCACTCATTACATAGACTCTATTCGCTCCCATTAATTAGAAGAATTCTATTTAAGTTATAAAATATTAAAATGACATAAAAATATTAGTATTTAATTGTAAACTATTGAAAAATTATCTACTTAGATTGACTAAAAAATATATATAAAAAGATAAGTATCGTTTCTAAACAATTTCTTTTTTATTAATTGTATCAAATTAAGATAAAAGATAAATATATTAATTTAATTAGTTATGCGTATTTTAGTAGGGGTTAAATACTTAGTTGTGCAATTTTCGAGCGATTTCATTGGTTCAAGTTTTGTGAATTTTTTAAGTTATAAAATATTATATTGAAGTAAGATAAATATATCAATCAATCCTCAATCATAACAAATATCCAAGTTTATATCTAGCTATCTTAACAAAATATTGTACGAGTTAATTTTAATAAGATAGTAAATGTAGAATTTGTTTTTATTAAAAGCATCAAGCTTCCTAAGCAAAACTAAATCGGTTGAGTATTAGAGTTTCAATAAGCTCGAAACACAAAACCTAATCTTTTTGACTTAAAATTATGAATATCTTATATTAATCCCATTATATACTTTTAACATTTTAAGATTGCTACAATATACACGAATAAATAATTTAAAAGGTGTATCACATAATATAATAATTTAGATGTTAAAAAAATAATGTTTTATTACACGTTTTCACAATGTTATGATCATCAATCGTCCCGACACAAATAAATCAATAACAATGCACGAGGTAAAGATTGTTTGATCTACTGACATAAGGATCTTAACCCCAAAAGCGGATACACTTAACAACAAAAAAAATATTGACAACTTTAAGCTATAATAATCATTCTCCTACTTAACTACAAACAATTGATATCCAAAAAAAACCAAAATAAAGACATTTTTTAATCTATTATACATGTATAACGACTTATGCTCACTAGTAGAAAACACCCCTACGGTGGCGGTTATAAATGACCTTTTATGGTGGTTTTGAGAGGTTTAGGATGCGTCGTATATCGCGGCGTCGTATAAAGTTTACAACCGTCGTATAAAATTTCTACAACCATCGCTATAGCTCTCTTATTGTGGCGGTTGTTATATACAACCGTCGTTATAGACTTATATAACACGACGTTTGTTTATTTTACAATCGTCGTTAAATGTACTAAAACCGCCACTATAGCTACAAAACCGTCGGGAAAGGTATTTATCATGTCGGTTTCCTTTACAAAAACCGCCGCTAAAGATAATTAAAACGTCGATCGTTTGGTGTTAAACCGTCATTGAAAGTTTTAAAAACCGTCGCTATAGGTGTTGCAAAGCTAATTTACTACTGCAACATGTTTTCTGCTACAAAATTTGTAATTACTGAACCGTCGAGAAAGGTAGTTATAATGTCGATTTCCTTCCAAAAACCGCCAGTAACGATAATTACAATGTCGGTTGTTTTGTGAAAACCCGTCATTAAAAACGAATTTATTTAACCTTATTACGTCGGTTTTAGAGAAAACGTCGTAACAATAATTATATATATATATATTTTTGTTTAAAATGAAAATTTCTACGGAAATTTCAGTTGCATCTCCTAATAAATTTGGTAATTCCAAATGCTACGTAAACAGAATTAAACCAGTAAATAAAAATGTAATCACATAAATAGTATTCCAAACAATATTTGTCCAACAAACGTACACCAATCTTACATCACATCCTACGTAACAATATCATCATCATTACGACCAAGAATACATCCTTAGTGTATGAATAACATACACACTCTAGTTGATAAACTAATCTACAAGTTCGCTAAACATTTGGTCGCCCACTCTTCTTTAATATCATAAATATCGGCCGTTGACATGGTTGATTCCTCTATAAGCTATAATAAACAAATTGGTCAATTAGTAAGAATATAAATCTACAACTAGATAAATAAAACATACCAAGAACGGAAATAAGATATACCTTCTCAAATTGTTTTTCTTTATTCCTCGAATAGTAAAGTCATGTTATACATCAATTTCATGAGATAATGGCCACACTCGTCATCCTTTGGTTGCTGAGGAAACTAAAATTTATAGAATAAATATAATTAAGCCTAATGGTGTTTCCGTCGACATCAATTACCTTCAAACCAGTCAGTGCATCAAATTTTGGAGTATGCTCATTTGTATGCTAACAATTGACATAATTAAGCGTAATTTTCAAGCTTTTGATAAGGAGAGGAAATGGTTATTGGTTAACAACAAATATAATGATTGAATTAGGAGACGACCTGTACAATATTTTTCAAAATCAGGAGTCTATTTGCATATGACCCTTCAAGAGCAGGTTGTTTACCTTCCCACGTAAAGACACATCAGGATCTAGAGAAGCAGTACCAAAGCCAAAGGCCAAAGGGCAGAGGTGCTCCCATTGCTGGAACATATACAAAATAAGAACACCCAGGGCGAAGCTGACTTAAAGAAAATTAAAGACCCAACACATTATAGTAATATCAAGTCAACCTTACCTTATCTTCTCTTGGATATGGTTACTGCCTTGGCAAATAACCATCGGTATACCATACTTTTTTCTTTGTAACTAAAGCTTGCTGTTTAAAGGAAACGAATCCTTGATGACTCACTGCAAATAGAAAATATGGCTTAGTAAGTTGTCGGAAACAAAACAAAAAAACATTAGCGGATTATCATTCCCAAAGCATCAGTAGAAAAAAACAGTACAAGGTAATACTCGACCAGTCTGAGCATAATCGGAGATAGAAGTGTATACTTAGGGTGACCAATTTCGATGCTTATTCGAAAGAATGCAATCCTTTCAATAACAAACCTACAATCGACAGTGCAGAGGATGCAGTAACAATGGCTAACAAACACATTGTTTAAACCAAATTACATGAGAATGAAGAAATATAGTAAGTAATCAAAATATTGTAGAAGACTGTAACAACACATAATTATACTAGTGAATAGTTGCAACAATTAAGATTTTGGTGATGTTCAGTGCCTGAATGTATCCTGAGAAAAATTACGTACCATAGATTTTCAGCAGGATTGGATGTTACTGCATTTTCACCCTCCAAAATTACAACAATTCCTCAATAACATCATCAGTACAGTACTGCATCGGATACACCAGCCTGCTAATTTGAAAATACGCAGGATAACTGCATTTTGAACCAGTTATTCTATAGGACAAGACAACCCCAAAGGAACTGAACCGAACCCAACCTACCCATGATTACCTTAACCGTTAAATGCGCAATATCAAAAGTCTGTATTTGATCAGGTCTTGTAGGGAAAGTGTCTCATACTCGCATACAATACTTTCTGGAATAACATTTAACACCGTACATAAACAAAAGTCGGGCACAACTAACCAACCATTTGATCAGATCAGGTCTTGTTTCCCAGTACCTTATAGTCTGTACAGCAAAAGAGAATCAGGGAACTGCAACTTTGCACTCTATTTGTTTCACGTGTTAACATTTAAAACCTTGGCAGGCTATTAACCATACTATGATGATGAAAGAAAAAATACAGCCTCCAATGATCAACAACTGAAAGTTCTGGAAACACATTATTCGTAGCAATTGCTTGCCTTGCCTCTGGAAACTATCGGCCTGTTTTTCACAAAAAAATGGCATGAGACTAATTTAAAGAAAACGTCAACAAAAACACAAATATTGGAAGGTAACGGCAACTAACAACACGTTGGTTGTAAACGCTAGCTATGGTTGGTTGCAGGTAAGATCATACATAGCGTTATAAGAATACAAAGGCTTCTTGTCATTTTTTCTTTCATAAGAAACTGGACCCGAATTTGTAGGTGTCCGATCGAAGTCATCCTCGTTTGTATTTGCAGCAGTGACTTATTAGAGAGCCGTAACTATAGAGGCCTTTGCTATTGTGCGTCTGCCCACCCGCCCTTATGTACTGTACTATTCCTTCTTGTTCATTCTACATTTTTTCCGTTTACTTGCTAAACTCCTCGGAAACTGTCTGATCGATGAACAAAAACACAAGGAAGAAAGTCAGTTTTCTTTACTTGTCAAGCTTTATTTGAACTTTTCATCGATTCTTTTTATTCATATAAGGCACCTTGGTTCCACTTAAAGTCAAGTAGTCAGACCCACGGGTCACACCTTCTTCCCCCCTTAGAACCTAACTCTGAATATAGCTATGTCATTTTTCCTAGTGATCCCACATCAAGGTTTTTAATCAGTCCTATATGACGAGATAAAATAGAGGTTCCTTCTAGAACTGAATACTTTCTTTTTCTTATTGAGCAAATCCGATCAGAGTGCCTTTTGCAACTAAGTAGACCTACAGAAATTAAAGTGGATTGGAATACGAATGAAATTTAAAAGTCAACATTACAGCGAATAAAACCAAAGCTTCGGTGAGAGCAAAGCCTCAAATAGCAGAACTGAAGAATTCTTTTCCAAATCCCTATTGTGTACCTCAAAAATAAAGGAGGGCTCCATCAACCGCATGAAATCTTCCCCTCTTCTCTCTCTTTTGAGACCTGTGCACCCTGTCTTCTTTCTCTTTCGCCCTGTCCTTCGAATAGGGCTCCCTCTTTGATTGTGTCTCCTTATGCCTCTTTCGCTCGTTTTTTCCAGCTGACAAATGGGCCTCATATCTAGCAAGCAAATCAACCAAAGCATTTGACCCCAATACAAATATTTTTTCATGAGAAATCTTGTTGATTAAATTCCTTGCAATTTCTGCTTACATTGTGCGGTTGCCGCGTTTCAAATCCCAGAGATTGTTTGAAAGGAGTTGTCAATGAAGCTCTTGGGAATGATGCGAGGGGAAGAATTGACGTCTTTAAAGACACCATAAATTATTTATCAAGCACGGATTCCTCTTCGTGGAAAAGAGTGCTGAGGTGAAATTGACTTGCTCGGTTTGGCCAATTAATAAACTGAAGATTTTTGGTTTTGTCTACCAAAGTTCAATCTTCTTGCCTCGGTCCAAAAGACCAAAACATTCATGAGGAGAATGAAGATGAAAGACAAACATAATTGTAGATTTTGATTAAGGAGAATGATAACAAGGCACTGAGGGATAGCCTTCAAGGACAAAGTATCATATAAAATAACTCAAGCACAACACTTATTATAACTTCAGTTCCGAGAAATACAGTCTTTTCTCGACTCAAAACAACCACAATTGCCAATTCCCAACCTTTACCATATATGGCTAGCTAAATATGCAGGTACAACTCACTTTATCCATAGCAGCAAAAACAACATCAGTACTATAAATATAACAATGTAAGGGCAAAATCAAAACTTACATGAGTAACCGTGTTTTACCAAGTTACATCAACAACCAGGTCCACCACAATTACCATGGCAAAATTGACCTACCATTCAATCAATAGCTTACCAAAAATGGAGCAATGGTTTTTATATTAAGATACACAATTAGTAACTCACAAGAACATTGAAAAAAACCTAAATTTTTAGCATCAAAATACCACAATTTTATTCACACCCTAATTAATTCAACAAAATAATTAAAATACCAAACTAGTCCAGCAACAATTGAAGTAAATTATTTAAATGAGTAGGGAGAACCTGAAGGAGGGACAGCGGTGCTGGTGACGCACGGTAGCGGTGGTCATTGTAAAAAAGGCGCTGGATGAATGAAGGAGAATGGAAGGCGGAAAAAGAAGAAGAGAAACACGAAGGAAAAGAGAAGAGATAAACCACCGGCAAGGCTATGGGCGGCGTGAGAAAAGGAATTTCAGGTGTCAGAGTTGAATTGTGAGAGGTCTATAAGGTTTTGCCTATATGGAAATGAAGAAGAATCTTAATTATAAAAGCAACGACACAAAGCCTATGTGGCGGCGTGTGGTCGAAAGTTGAAATTTTAAAAAAGAATTATTTATTTTGTGTTGTGGGCACCCATGTTCTTTAGTTCAATTTAATTTGGCAAATAAATAAACTCGATAGTCATAAAAAAATCCCGTAAATAAAGTCAAATATCAATTTTATATGATTAAATATCCAAGTGACAGATCAAAATATTGAACAACGAAGAAATATATGATGTTATGATTATATAATATGTTGGGAATTAAAGTAAATTTCATATTGTAAGGAATAATTTGATGCAACATAAACTTATGATTTGATGAAAAACATTAAAATACAATTATATTCTTAACAGAAATATTTTTACGACAAAAATATTAGTCAAACGACCCTTAATATTTAAGGCTACCTATTATATCGGATAAAAAAAGAAAATATTACTTTAAAATGATAAAGTAGGAAAAAATAATAATAATTACTTTTTTCTTAAGAATAAAACTCATGTTTGTATATAGTAATAATAAGTATACTCTTAATTCTTATAGGAATAAGCATATTATCATTATTTTATTTTACTAATAATATTTTTTAAAAAATACTCCGTACTAAAATATCGGGGTAAAAAGTGACTCAAAACAACGAGAAAAACAAAACAGAAAAATATAATAAATACGTAAAAAGAACACCCAAGAAAAACCATAAATAAAATTGTTATGAAAAAACTAACCCCAAAAAATGATAAATAAGCTGCTACTATAAAAGCAACTGAAAATGTTCGATTATCGCCTGTAACACTATTTATCGTTTACAAAAAGGATCCATACATATTTCATGCATAAACCTCTAATAGTAAGATTAAGGGTGAGACTGGGTGAGAGAGAACAGAGTTTTTAGGCAATAATAATAATCACAAATTCTTATTTGCAACGGCACTATCTGTCGCAAGCTTGCGACGGATACCGTTTTCTCTCACAAAATACCCACTTTTTCTCTCTCTCTGCAACACTATTCATGTGGTCCCCTTTCTCCACTAACTCATTTTATATCCATTTTACCTCACAAAATATCCGTCACAAATAACGACCCGGCGCAAGCAAGACTTACTAAATAATAATATATAATTTCGGTTGTATAATTATGGGGTCGTATTTACTTTGACATTTAAGAGAAAAGAATTTTGAGATTAGGTGCTAAGAGACAAATAGGTAATCCGCTGAAATAGGGAAAGGGTAATTTATTTCACAAAAGCTCATTTCAAACCGTCATTATTCGTCTTAAACGTAAGACGGGTCAAATATATACCAAATCACCCCACTTGTCACCTAGAAAATCACAATTTTTTGTCTTTCCTACCCCCACCTGGTGGTATTTGACCCGTCTTAAATTTAAGATGGATAATACCCATCTTAAGCAAGACTTGCTAAATTTATTTAGGGTAAAAAAAGAGTGTTTATATGGGTGAGTGGGTGACTGTATGGCTACGAATGCATAGTTCATAGACATCATAGTGATAACTGTATAGTATATGTGCTAAAGACGTAGATCATATTCTTAGTAATATAGGTCATAATGATAAGTTATTAAAATACATGACCTAACCCTCATATACTAATAATAATAACTAGGTTAAAAGTCGTACAGTATAAATTACTAAATCAAATCTTAAAACATAAAATTATGGAAATACTATCATTATTGAACGGGTTATCCGTCTTAAATTTAAGACGAGTCAAATATTTAAAATAGGTAAAAATAAAATGCATGGGAAAAAATAATATATTTGTTAACATATATAAGTACGCAGGATGATAATTAACCCATTTTAAAGTTAAATAAACGATTATCCCTTAGAGTTGTAAGTGACCTAAGTTTGCATATACAAGTCACTTTTTTGAGTGAATTGAACCAATTTACGTTTATGAGAAAACTTTGCTCAATTAAACGGGTCGGATTGGCCGGTCAGAATACGGGTCGTATCGTATAAGGAGTTGGAATACATGACATATTGAAGCTATCTAAATGGTTGTTTTAGAGATAAAGTACTAAAATCAATATTTTTTTATATTCATATTTACCATAAGCTTATCATTTACGTAGTGGTAGATTTGGAGCCAAAATAACGAATCATTTTATGTTGGTGGAGGAACTTCTATTACAATGTGGGGGGAGAGATGGTCGTAAGTTAGACATTGTATATTTATAAGAGTTGGACAATTATTATGAGATGTAATATAGTACTTCATAACTAATCATTTGAAAAACATAAGGGACTTATATTCATATTTAATTAATCTGTTTTTTCTCATCGAGTATGTGCATCATGAAATTTAATACTTAACATTATTATACATCAGTGTAATATCAGTGTAATTCGGTTAAAACTTTATGCTTAAAATAACTACAATATGTTTTTTATATCGTTGATGTATAATCTATTTATTACTCTTCTTTTAATGCCACTTTTTTTAATAGCAATGTTAAAATTACACTTTTTAATAACAATATTAAAATTACTAACCCGTGCAATTTGCACGGGTTTAAAACTAGTGATAGTAGAGAATTGTGTCGGTCTTAGATTGTGATTTTATCACAATCTAGTCTTTTACTACGGGTCGTTAGTGTCGTTTTGTCAAGTATTTGATGTTTGGTCATGTTGTGGTTTAGTATCATTTTTACCCTTGTTTCATGTTAATTCTTATGATCGGAATTCAAGGATCAAGGGAAACCGTTCCACGGTCAAAGAATGACGCACATGTATCAACATCGTCCATCTATCTTGCTTGGGAAGTGACTTGTGAAGCAAACAAAGGAAGAGCTCAAGTGTTATGGTCAATTGAAGAGGAGAAGAAACAAAAAAAGAAAGAAGTGAGCAGCAGCGAGCTCCTGCGCAGCCTGCGCAAGAGTCGTGCGCAGCTGCGCCCTCTAGCGCAGGCAAGGGGGGTCCTGCGCAGCCTGCGCCCCCTGCGCATCTCTGTTTTACACGGATTTTCTAATCCGTGTTTGGGTTTTTAAAATGAAATTATCCTAGGGTTTTGTGCAGGGGTATAAATACTCAACTTCAGAATGTTTTAAGACATCATCTTATCTTTAGAACAACAACATTTTACTCTCTAATTAATTGTAATCTTTCCTTATTTTCAAGCTTGTAATCATGCAAATGAGAAGCTAATCTTCTCATTCTTGGTGTAATCCTAATCAAAGTTACCAACTTTGACTTTGTAAGACTCGAATAACCCTTTCTTTTTATCTAATGTTGTTTCTTAAGTTTATCTTTTACATTCTAAGTAATTATTTGTGTGGATTGATCACCCTTGCATCTTAGTTGCTTAGTTTTCGCATATGTTGAGTAATCGGTTTAGTTTACTTGATGTTATTTGAAGCAAGCTTGTATGTATGTTGAGTTGGCTTAGATGAGACATATTTATGAGTATGAAATTACATAACTTTCCTTGCTTTCATGGTTTAATGATTAGTAAGATTAGTTTCTACATCACATCTTTTGGAATTAAAGGAATTACATATACGGTTTAGTTGTGTGGTTCGTTTTCATTAGATGTTGGTTAGGGATGGATAGTTTAAGGGGTTGTTAGAGTCGAGCAAGTCTTTGTCGGGTGACTTTGTGACGGTTACACCAAGTTTTTCTCTCTTATTGATTATACTTCATTTTTTGGTCGATTTCTCTGGATATATAGTCAGCAAAAAAATCATTCACATGTTCACTTTTCTTAATTCAATAAGTGAAATACACTAATAATTGTCTCTTTGTAGTTTAGAAAAGTAACTCACATAATACTCATTTTTTCTATTGTTAAGCTCTTATAAGTTCAATTCAACTTTTACAAGTACAAATCAGAAAAATTAAACTCCTATAATTTCGGTTCAACATCTATATGTGCAGTTTAACAATCAATCAATATCGATATACATACTTAAAAGAGAAACTTTTGGAGCGAGATTAAACAAAATTGAAAATTTAACATGACATTGACTAAGAAAGATTAATTGGAAATGGAAATATAATAGTAGTGGTTGGCTACACTACGTCACTACTCAGAACAATTTGCATTATGAAGCACCGATTTCGATTCAAATTTGAAAATTAGCGGATTTCCAATAGTCATAAACAGCATAAAATTCACGATAAATCAAATTCTTTTATTATATTCGTTATAAAATGTCTGCAAAGCAACAATTTCAAGATAAAGATTCAGAATTATTTATGTTATTACCCGGCAAACAGCCGGGCATGAAACCTAGTAAGATTGGATTGTAGGAAAAGTGTATACATAATAGTTAAACTGATTATAGTTAGGAAAAACGGTACGATATTGAAAAATTATGAAAAAATAAATGAAAGATTAAAGTTCGTATGTGAAAAAGTAATTCCGCTTATAAATTAGCTATTAATATCATAAATTGGGAAATAAATCTCCGAACCGATCAACCGAACTACCTGATACCCGATCCGTGCCTGCATAATAGCGAGCCTACTCCAAACTCCAAAGTACAAAGGTATGGCGGAGGAGTGAATGTGTTAGAAATGAAATTGGAAGCCATGGCCCAACTTGTAAGCCTCAGTCTTCCCAACAAACCCCCCTCAACCTTTCTTCTTCCTCATCCTTCTTCTTCTTCTTCCTCCTCTCTTCTTAATTTTTCTTCTTTGACCCGCCAATTACGTTGCAATCCCAGAATTTCTTGCCTTTTCTCCGGTAACCGCGACAAGCAGGTACCCTTTACTCCACTATCCTTTTCTTCCTTTTTTGGCCAAATTTTGGGCACTTGTTCCATAATTTTAACACGGGTCGTATTCTTTTAGATAAATTTTGGTTCTAAATACATGTTCTAAGAATTCTGGTTTGTTATCCGGTTTAAAGTTTGTATCTTTAGACTTTAGCTTGCTGCCTTAATTTTTCGACAGTAATGTGTTAATAATGACAATGGAGATGATATTTTATCAGCATTTGCTAATGTTTGTATCATACCTTTAATATGTCACTTATTATTGCAGATAATGTTTGGTTATTTATCTATATACGGACTATGTTGGAAGAATTGTGGTTTGCTATTGAATTTAAAGTTTGTAACTTTAGCCTTGGTGGTTACATTTTCCTATGGTAGTGAGTAAATAATGCGAATTTGTCGAGTTTTGTACTAATTTGACTGAATTGGGTTCGCTGTTAAATTTAAAGTGTATATCTTGAGATTGAGAGTTTAATGTGAAGACTACATAGTAGTGATGTGAATTGGAAATAAGACTGTGTTACATTGAGGCTAAGAGTATTATCATCGTGTTGTTGAACTTCTTTATTGGAATTCTCGGTATGTTATGTGTTCAAATGTTCAATTAAGATAATTTTGGGCTAATTGAATTCCAGTTTTGTTCTATTTTTCTATTTTACAATTGTATATTTTTTTTGACCATGTAATCGCAGTTATATATCTCGGAGGGTGATTGTAGTTGTATTCTATATTTTTGAGTGGCGTAGTGGTGAATAATGAGCTTGGCTAACTTAAAGCTTGGAGATAGTTAGTTTAAGGAGTATACTCACCCTCACTCGAGGACGAGGAGTATTGGTGACATGAGCATTTAAACCCAGTTTGGCCAGTTGGTCGGATGTACCTTGAAAAAGTTGTACAGAGAACTACTTCATCCTTCGTGTGGTTTACGTCAAACAAAGTTTTTTACATGTCAAACTTCCACAGGTTAAGCCAGTGTGCCGTTAACTGAAGTCATATACTCATAACTAACTTGGTTGATCAGCAATTCAGATTATGTGCCGTCGTTGAGAATGTAAGAGTTGTTTGGATTAAGGGTGATTGTTACAGGACAGTGGAGCTCAAAATAAAAGAGAAGAGAAGATCTAAAGCGGTGAAGGGGTGGTGGGGGAATTATTATTACCACTGTATGGGGGTAATACATCACCTGGGGGGGGGGGGGGGGGAGGAGGGTTGGGAATGGGTGACATTATCCCGGTAATGAGATAGTCGTAGTTATTATCTTATAATTATCCTCTTTCCTCCATCCACCACCATCAGTACCTTCTAGTCTCCTATGTGTTTTTTCTGGTTTATCCCTTTAACAACTGGTTTATCCCGAGGATAAGCAAAATTCTTATGGTCACTTGCTGTTAGTTGTTGCAAGTGCTTGATAAAGATTTAGATATAAGTGTGTAGACGAATTGTCCAACTCTTTTTTGTTCTTGGAGCTACAGTGTTTTGCTAGGCATGGTAGGTTCTTTTGATTTGTAGTCGTTAGTGGTGTGCCTTTTGATGTTCCCTCTCTCTGTTCTGTAAGAGGTTTATTGTCCGAGTGTTTTTACCTTATGTCTAACTGGAATACAGTCAGTAGTAAAGACTTAAGTATTGTCATTAATGAAGAATAAGTGAAACCTGTTTTTATTAGTTCTCTTAACAGAAGACGTGGATCTGCTGGGGTAAAATCTCTCGTTTCTGTCTCCTCAGAAGAGTCCCAGGCTAGTTGCTAGTTGCTACAGCTACGTGTTCTTCAGAAGTTCTGATATATGTTGATGTAGAGCCTATTCTTTGCAAGTTGCAACTTAGTCTTGGTCTCAATGGTCTGTCAGTAGAGATCCCGAACTGAGAGAATCTTCATTGGCGCTTTGTAATAGCTATCGTTAGGAAACAATGTAAAAATTAACTGATCGTACTTTTATATAAATTCTTTTCGTATCAGAACTGCCCTTATATTACCCTTTACACCAAAATAAGTCTTGCTCCCTTATTGCAATAGTCATTGCTTGTGATATTATAGGTCTTCTGCATTCCACTTATATGCGCCTCAGCCTCGCGTTTGAAAGTCATCACGATACACATGCGACCGGTGCTCTAATGTACTGAATTTTGCTATGACCGTGTCATGCAGGAACAAGCTAGGAAAGCTTTAGAAGGCGCCCTAAGTGGAAACAAGGACAAATATGAAAAATGGAATCAAGAAATTAAAAAGAGAGAAGAAGCCAGCGGAGGCGGTGGTGCTAGTGGAAATGCTGGTGGGGGTGGTTGGTTTGGGTGGGGTGGACGGTGGTCCAATGATGACAATTTCTGGCAAGAAGCCCAACAATTTAGCCTCACAGTTTTGGGCATTCTTGTACTAGTAAGCCATCAATCCCCTTATTTTATATGGAAAGCAGTTAACCAGTTACTACACGGTTTCGTAACTACCTCTTTTGTTTCTCATCCCTAATATATGTTTGGTTGTATGGCACAGTATCTTGTAGCTGCCAAAGGAGATCTTCTAGTGGCCACAATTATTAATCCCTTGCTGTTTGCAATGCGAAGTGCAAGAAATAGCATAACTTACACGATGTCAGAAATAACCAGGAGGTTGTATCCAGCCAGTAATCCAAAAGTTGATGATGTGACAATGACGCCTCTACGTGTTAGCGCTAAGGAGAGTGTGGTGAGCAAATGGGGAACTGATTGACGAGTTTCTTTTGCGAATTGATTCAAGTCTTCACAACTAAAGCTTAGCTACTTTACACAGTTTTTCCTGTAAGTCTGTTGCTTCGACTTGGCCTTGACATGTAACTCTCTAGGCAAAAAATCCCAACTACAAGGTTACCCAAGCCTCTTTCTCTATCGTGGTTTTCTTTCATTTGGGTAAACTTTGTTTGTAATACAGTGTTTAATAGTGCTTGTTTTTATGGGAGCCATGTACCGAATTTTGAAATGTTATTGCTTGTGTTCTATTCAACGACCATTCGACCAATTCTTTTACGTTATTAGACTGACGTAGATAAACACTCCTATTTATCCAACTACTGCTTATTGTCAACTGTCAAGTGCATATGGCGCTTATTTTAGCCAGAATTTCAAGATTGCCATATTAGTAAAATCATTAATTTGCAGTTGTTTGCTCGTGCTCTATTAAAGAAAGGCTTCTTGCCGGCATTTGTGTTTTTTTTCTGTCCGTGTTCTAAGGTCTAATCCTTGAATCAAACATCTATAAAGGTCAACTCACTCGGAAAATCGCTGTATAAAAGACCGAATAAGTGAATAACCAACTGAAATCGGAAGAGCAAGGTTAGTTGGAGACGATGGTGGAGCTAGCAGAAGATGAGTTGCGCAACTTTGTTAAGGTATGGTTATCGATCTTTGTATCTTTGACATACTGTTATATCATAGGCAAGATTACTTCAAAAGGCTTCAGAAGACTAATAACATTACTTCCTGTAATCTGTCTGTTTTTAGCCCTGCCTCTAAAACTGACTTCTATGCATCTTATAGGCTTCACTTCTTTCTTCATTTCTTGGCTTGCAAATTTCAAGCTCTTACTTTTTGCATTTGGTAAACCTCCCCTTAGTTTCGAACCACCACTCTCGTTCATCTTTTTCCTTTTACTTGCTTGTTTGCCCGTCAAAGTACATAAACCGAAATCCACAATCGACACATCCAGCCCAGATAAGAAAAACCTGCAGAAATCTCTGAATGAAAAAGAAACCGATGATGAAACCACATATAAATCTTACCCATCTTCTGATAAACCAAAAAGTCAACCAAAGATTTCACCTTGGAATTACATCATCAAAGGAACTTTGTTAGCTGTCATGGTTAAAATCTATGATTACAGCAATCAGATACCTGAAAAGTTGTTGTGGCTATTATTTGGTTTTCACATATACTTCATGTTAGAGTTAATTCTAGCATGTTGTGCAAAAGGAGCCAAGTTTTTCCTTGGATTAGACTTAGAACTTCAGTTCAACGAGCCCTTGTTATCGACTTCGTTACAAGATTTCTGGGGTAGAAGATGGAATATAATGGTGGCCAGCATATTAAGGTCTACAGTATACCTTCCAACCGTGGATCTGTTCTCCAAGTTTGTAGGCCGGGATACGGGTAAGCTGGTTGGAGTGATGGTTGCATTCAGCGTGTCAGCAATCTACCATGAGCTCATATTATATTACCTTGGGCGCGAGACACCCACGTTCCAAGTTACATGGTTCTTCTTACTTCAAGGATTTTGCCTCTGCATTGAGGTGATTGTTAAAAAGTTCGTTTGTGAGAAAGTGACTGTTCCTCGGTGGATCTCAAGCATTGCGACACTGAGTTTTCTGACGGTTACTGGTGTATGCCTGTTCATGCCACTGATGCTGAGGGGTGGGTTGGCTACCAAGGGACTTCATGAGTATGCGGTTGTTGGTGCATTCATTAAGCAAATGATCTAAAGCTTAGCACGGTCATTTGATCTATTTTTCACTAAATTCTGAAGTACTAGGGTGAATTCATTTATCGTACAACCCGATCACTAAGAAAAAACAAAAATACTAACGAAGCAATATCTAAATTTAATAAATAAGTAGCATTCTTATTGGTTAGGAATTTCACTGTAATGATACACCAAATTTACCTAAAAAACATTATTCTTTCTATTCCAGTCAATAGTTATCCATTTCCATTTTGGGTGTATCATTGAATTGTTATTTATTTCCATTTTTGGCAACCTTTTATGGATCACATTTAATTGCATGTGGGGTCATGTGATTCGTGTGGTCTAAATCCATTTATACTTCTTTTCTTAATATTTGTGTCAAAAACAATAGATAACAATTGATGGAGACGGAGGGAGTATTAATTTGTCATTATTCATCCACTTGATCGAGCGTGATGAATATCGTTGTCCTAGTCAAATTCGATTCATTCCCTACACACGGTTTAGTCGAGGGTTATATAACCCCAACACCTATAGTAATGATAAAAGTGATGATCGAGAATAGCAAAGAAAATTACTGTTCAACCAAAAACGTTTTCTTAATTTTTAGTATCACCATCCGACTCCTGGAAATAACCAGGAGGTTGGTACATGTATCCAAGCAAGTAATCCAATAGTCGTTTAGTGTCGTGAGAATTGTAAACTTGTCTGAATTTAAAATGGCAATCAACCACCTTTTACACGAAATGTAGAGTCTTTATTTGAACGACAACGTATAAAAATGAAGCCCTACCATTTCCTCACATATGATGGAGAATCTTCCGCGACTGTTCGCGTATGTCATCAATATTTAGTCTTACTATCATGTCGGCATCATGAATACCTACTCTGACTATTTATTTATTGAAACAATCACAGCGCATTGTCAATTCCTCCATATTGCACTTATATTACCCACAATTCTAGATTACCAACATAACTTAAACTACTATTTTCGAACAAATTTAGTTTCTTGACACCATTTTTGTCTTCTGGTCAGTTATTCTATTGTCTAATTCTTAATTCAAACATCTATAAATGTCAACACCATTGAAAAATCGCGCTATATAAGACCGATTAGGCGATTAACCAACCAAAATAGGAAGACCCAAGTAATTAGGCCGAGATGGTAGAGCTAGCAGAAGACGAGTTTAGCAATTTTGTTAAGGTATGGTTATCAATTTTTGTATCTTTGAGTTACTGTTATATCATAGGCAAGATTATTCCGAAAGGTTTCCCAAGATTAATGGCATTACTTCCTGTAATCTCACTGTTTTTAGCTCTGCCTCTTAAACTCACTTCTCTTCATCTATGTGGTTTTACTTCTTTCTTTATTTCCTGGCTTGCTAATTTCAAGCTATTGCTTTTTGCTTTTGGTAAACCTCCTCTCAGTTTCGACCCTCCGCTCTCATTCATCTATTTCCTTTTAGTTTCTTGTTTACCCATCAAAATCGACACATCGAACCCAGATAAGAAAAACCTGCAGAAATCATCAGTAAATGGAAAAGACCCAGATCAGAAAAACCTGCGGAAACCAGTAAATGGAAAACACCCAGATGATGAAATTACAAATAAATCGTACCCATCTTCTCAAAAAACAAAAAGTCAACCAAAGATTTCAGCTTGGAATTACATCATTAAAGGAATTTTGTTAGCTGTCATGCTTAAAATCTATGATTACAGCCATCAGATACCAGAAAAGTTGTTATGCGTTATATATGGTTTTCACATATATTTTGCACTGGAGTTAATCTTAGCATGTGTTGCAAAATCAGCTAAAGTATTTCTAGGATTTGACCTCGAACCTCAATTCAATGAACCCTTGTTATCGACTTCGTTACAAGATTTCTGGGGTAGAAGATGGAATATTATGGTGACCAGCATATTAAGGCCTACAGTGTACCTCCCAACGTTGAATCTCGCCTCCAAGTTCGTAGGCCGGGAGATTAGTCAACTGTTTGGTGTAATTGCTGCATTCGGCGTGTCTGCAATATACCATGAGCTCATATTCTACTACCTGGGGCGCCTGACACCTTCATTCGAAGTTACATGGTTCTTCTTACTCCACGGATTTTGCCTCTGCGTGGAGGTGATCATTAAGAAGTTAGTTGGCGGGAAAGTTAGGATCCCACGGTGGATCTCTGGCATTGCGACGGTGGGGTTTGTGATAGTTACTGGTGTATGGTTATTCATGCCACCGTTGTTGAGGGTTGGGTTGGCTACCAAGGGACTGCATGAGTATACGGTTGTTGGTGTGTTCATTAAGCACATCATCCAAGCTTAGCACGCTCATTTGATCTATATTTTTGCTAAATATTAGTGGCGTAGAATACTAGAATCTAAATTGTAATATTAGTAGCATTCTTATTGTTTCGGTAAATTAGCTTGGAATAATAAAGCACGAGCCACATTTACAATGTAACGATCTTTGAGCTCAACCACCCATTTTGTTAGGGGTTGCAATATTCGAAGTTTGGTGAACGATTAATTTTCAGTAAAAAGGGGGAGAGACATGTGAATTCGGTTACATTATCGTTACAAAAGGATTTTAGTAGTTCTTATTTTAATTTTCTTATTAAATTGTCGGACGGTCTTCATTCCCATATATAGCCATATAGGTGGCATTAGACAACCCATACTTAGGATCGTTTGGTTACCTACTACATTACACAACACTTATTCGTAGCAGCTTGATCACCATTAGGTATCCCAAGCAGATGAAAATGAATATGAAGAAGATTCAAAAAATTATGTCAGGTGCTCGTCATGTGGTGAGATGTATCGGTATTTGTTATCCAAGAAGAAAGAAATACATTACTAGAAAGACGGTCGTCGGTGTGGTTGGTTTGATGACCTGTGGGGGTGCGAAAGTTGAGTATGTTCCTTGAGTCTGGATTGGATAAGGGCATTGAGGCCGAGTCAATCAAATTCCGCGAAGGTGCCACGAGAAGTCGAGGTTCTAGTCACGAGAAGTCGAGGCTCTAGTCACGGCATGAACTTTAGCCGCATCACTTCCGTTATTGTTGTTGTGGGCAGAACTGCCGTGCTTGCCAGGAACAAGCACACGGCTGCTATCACTGTTATCCAAATAAATTTGAACACGAGATCGATCCCCCAATGATACGATAAAACTAGCCGTCGTTAAATATACTTATTACCCTACCAAATAAACAAATTAAACCTAAACTAAACTCAACTAAATTCTAAACAAAAATAGTAGAGAGTAAACAAATTAATGACGATTAAGAATTAATGACTAACCACTTATCAACAAACGATGGCGATATAGGAGTATACTCGGCCAACCCATATCATTTTCTGGTAGTTATTAATCAATTAGAATTAGTTAGTTATAATAAAATATTTAGTTAGATTAGATGATAATTTAACTAGATATAGTTTGTTAGGATAAGATTTAGTTATTTTAGTTTTCCCTTGATTTAAGGAAGTAGTTATGATTCTGGTCAAACTACGAGTCCTAGTGCGTTTGGAGTATCGTAGTCAATCTCCTAATTTTCGTAGAAGTCCAGGGAGCCGTGTGATCCACCCTATATATAAAGGGTTGGACGTTTCTTTTGTTATTCATGCAGATTATATTCAGAAATAATATAAGTTTTCTTATTTGCTTAAAGACTTGCGAGTTTCTAAGTTGTAGTGTGATTCAATCCTTGCGAGGTGAGAGTCTCCATTCGTGTTCACAATCAAGTTCCTTACGAGGGATATCCCGGTCACCTTACTTACAATTCATGACAACATCACCATACAACCTACATTCCGCTGCATTACTACATTCCGTTGCATTACTACATTCATACATATAGTATACACTCCAAAATATGACAATCAGCCCAAAACAGCCTCACGAGTATTCCGGTCATATTCGCTTTGAGTTATTCTACCTCAGATGGTTAGTAACAATGAACAACAAGGGGTGGTAACATAAATGGAGAAACATTAAATTGGAGAAGTATTAAATTGGAAACAAGGCAAAGACTTGGGTTTGATAAATACACAAACAAGAGATATGCACAATTCAATAAGAAAGAAAGTCCCGGTGTAACCGTCTCAAGTTACTCAACGATTTACAAATTCGACTCTACCAATCCCTTTAATTATCTATCCACTAAGAATATTTTAAGACATTAAACCACATGACTAACCCGTACACGTAATTCCTTTAGCTCTAACCTAAATTATTATTTATTAAATCATAAAATAGGGCTACAAACAAGCAATGAGAATTAAACAAAAAGATGAACAAGGAAACTAGTCCTACCACATTAAACCATGCTATCAAAAAAGGTGATATAACTCTCTACTTAAAATGTGTCTCCTTTAAACCAAATCAACACACCATAAGTTTATTACAAATAATCTCAAGTAGACTAAACTGTCTCCTTAGAAAATGCAATAATCGAGTAACTAAAAGCAAACAAGGATGATCAAACCACACGACTAACTCCCTCAACAAGATAATTACGACTCTCATGACTAATGAAACCACGTCTCAAATTAAAATGGTCACGAGGAACCATGTCACAAACACAAAACTCCTCATGAGGACATTTGTATGTAACAATAGTAAAAGCTCTAGAATGAAAGTCCTTTGTATTGCCCTTAAGTGCCAATTGCATGGGTTATGACTATGAGACCACCCACATTTAAAGGTTATAGTATTGGGCTTTGATTCGACAACTTTGAAAAATTGGTTTGCTTTGTCGCTATATAAGGTCACCTCATCGTTTATTGAAGATTTGTTTGGAAACATTTAGCCTACCGCGAACTCTTTCCCTTGTTCATGTCGAACCATATTCTCCCAAGTTTTCCAACTATTCAACTCTTTCTCATCTAATGAATGAAGTTTATTAAACTCAACAATGGGGGCACTAGAAAAGACAAGATCATCATCACCATCTTCTTTATTTTCCATCAAATTTTCCTCAAGTCTTACTAACTTCTCATCAATCTCATCACCTTCTAAATCACCATCAAATTCTCCATCATTTAGGCCATTAGCTTTAATAGAAACAAATTGACCAACATCATCTAGTCTAATAGGCATATTTTGGGTAGGATTGACAATTTGAGAAGTGGAAATTTCAACAAATATGTCCATTGAAAGAGCATTTGAATGACGAACATTTGCCCATAATGTTTTTAAGGCCCCGTCATTGTTAAGAAGTACAACTTTGAAACACCCGAAACTTGGAAATTTCGTCGTCACCCTCAATTGACTACTAAAACTTTGAATGTCGATTCTCTTATATATCTCTTCAACTAATTCAAGATATATACGTCATCTTTGTACTAGCTAAAATAAAACATTGATTCTCTCCTCTATAGGTATCACATCCATTTTACTCCAATACTACTCCATCCAATAACAAATAAGGGCAAAATAAAAAATGTTCATTCTATAAAAAAAATTGAACTCACCCAGTATAAATCAATAATTTATAAACAAACTACTCACCAAACCAAATAACTAGACATAATTTATTAACTTTTACAACAAATTCAATAACCTAGAGTTTTAAAATTTGAAGGTTTTAATTAATATACATAACAAATTAACTTAATTAACAAAAATGAAAGCTAAATCAAGCACAACAACACCTTAATTAACAACAATGAAAACAAAAAAAACTAAAAATCTAACATAAAAATTAGTAATTAAACAAATAAGATGATGAAAAAATTACCTTAGGAAAGATATGTCGCCCGAGTTACGCCGGTGGAGAGTATGATGGATGAAAAAGAGAGCTTTAAAAAGGGTTGAGAATTGCTTGTGGGTGATTGTGACAACTCGCGAATTGAAGTAAAGTACTTTTACTAGTATTTGAAGTTAGGTGGCGTTTAGTTGTTGACCACAGGATGGTGAACTTCGGGACGAAGTTCATTTTAAGGGGGGAAGACTGTAATACTCCGTATTTTATCATATTTTATTTTAATGGGTCATATTATCTGACTTTGACGCGTGATATTTATTCGAATGTTTTAGAGCGATGGTTAATTTATCGTATAAGTTTCTAGTATTTTTGTATAAGAATAGTGAAGTGTCGGGTACGGGTTTTAATATCGAGTCACACCCTAGTCGTGCTTGAAGGCTTAGGGATGCGTGCAAGGGTGTCAATTGGGCCTCGGGGTGCGTGTTAAGAGTTGAACAGCCCAACTCGACATAACACTCAGCTACTAACACAACAAATTGTATCTGCTACCCCCATATTTAAGCCCTCGAAAACCTAACCCTAACCCTACCCCGCCTCTCACTCGCACATACTTTCACTGCCGCCACATCAAGGAGTAAGTACAAGGATTACACGGTGGCTTAGGGGTGGTCTAGGGTGGCTCGATACGACTGGGAAATAGGTACGTTCACCAACGTTCAAACAGTAGCAGTTTCCTTCCTCTTTTGATTTCGAATTTCTAATCGTGTATGTTGTTATATAATCTGATCCTTTGGTTAAGATTTATCTATGAGGTTAGTAGATAGGTTTTGGACCCTTGTGATGTCGTTGTTGACCACCGTTGACCGTCGTTTAGGGTTAGTTATCACCGTGTCAGAATTCGAATCAGAACATATAAGAACAGAGTCATGAGCAGTCGCGTTTGCAATCTGTTTCGAATGGGTTTTCTGTGGTGTTTTAGTTAGAGGTTGGGAGATGTAAGGAAGGGGTAGTAAGGGTGTTGGGATAGGTGTTCTCATGGTGGTTCGTGGGGTTCATGACGGGTTTAATATTGGGTTTCGTTTGAGGTGTCTGCATCGTGTCAGAACAGAGGGAGCAGAATATGTCGTGGGTGTTGGGTTAAAGCGGTTGTTGTTGGTGTTTCTGTGGTGTCGACAACCACTGCCTTTGTCTCTGGAACCACCAGGGCTCAGAGGTGAGCCTGGTGGTGCCACAAGCGAAGGTGGTGGTCGTGTATGGTGTTTGGTGCGGTGTTTGTGAAGGGGGTTGGTATAGGGTATGTGTCGTTACCAAATAGCTGCTGGTGGGTGTTGCTGTTCGTGTTTTAGGATTAGTTTTGAGGGCTGGTTGGGACATGGATGGTGTCGTGGTCAGGGGTATTAGTTACACCGCGGGTCAGGGGTCTCAACCATGGTCGCGTGGTGGAAGTGCAGGCCGTAGAAGGGCGTGGAAGAGGCTGCGAAGTGGGCTGTTGTCGTGAGGGGTTGGTCGTTGTTTGGGCTTTTTGTTTTCGATTTCGTGTTTGTTGCTGTTCGTACTTCTCGCGTGCTATTCTAAACTTGTGGTTGTGTAATCATTAGTGTATCATTAAATTATGATTAGTATATTATTTTTTTTTTATTAATAATGGTTGTTATTATAATGGTAAGATGATAATGATAATGATAATGATATTAGTAATATTATTAGTAAGCTTGTTGACATTAATGTTGTAAGGTTGTATTGTTTTATTCTTATGAAATTATTATGGTATGGTCATATGTTATATATGTTATTCTTATTATTACTAATCATATTATTAGGGGTTGTTATGGTTAATATTATTACTATTGATATTACTACTAGTACTAAATTATTATTGAGTATTATTATTCGTATATAAGACTGTGTAATTTGTCGTCTAGGGGCAAGTTTGCTATTTCGGGAAAGTTTCTATTATAGGAAACTTACCACTTTTGGGAAGTTACTATATTTAGAATCCTTACTATTTTTAGAATAGGGGTTATTAATTGTTATATAATATATGTTTAGGTGACGGTTTCCGCGTGGAACATTTCTAGGAGCTGTTGATTGCCTTTCTACAAATTGAGGTAGGGGAAAATACGGGTATATGACGATGTGTAAACTGTTCTTATTTATTATTAAGCATGTTTGTGATATAATACCATGTGATCGTATATATTGTTATCTATATTATTCTGTGTTATAATACGATGTGAATATAAAGGGTCTGTGATTGGTGCGGAGATAAAGGGTCTGTGATTGGTGCGGAGATAAAGGGTATGTGTTTGGTGCGGAGATAAAGGGTCTGTGATATGGTGTGGAGTATATTGGGTCTTGTGATCGGTGCGGGGATGATTTGGTGTTGGATCGGTGCGGAGTTTATTTGGTGTTGGATCGGTGCGGAGTTTATTTGGCGTTGGATCGGTGCGGAGTATATTATATTGTTGTCTTATTTATCCTTCTACTCAACCTCGCGGTTGACCCTGTGTATTCGTGTGACACCTACGATGATCCAAAATGGGGAGTAGATTTTACAGGTCAGTGACAGATGGACTAGGAGCTTGGGCATGGAGAGAGACATGACATGGACCTACTTAGAGTTAGATCACATTTAGATATCGTCAGTTGTACTTTCATTTTATCAAGTTTGGATCTCGTAATTGTTGTAATACCAAGTTCAATTTAATCAGTATTTATATAAATTACCTTTGGTTTGTTTACCTTGTTATTCACTACCTCGGATATTCCGGGATGGTAACAGTCCTATTTATTTGAGAATGTCTTGCTAAAGGCTCTTAAATAAATGGGGGTGTTACAAAGTGGTATCAGAGCGAACGATCCTCAGGCCTAAACCAAATGAATAATAATGAACGTAGGAAGAGTCTAATAAAATGAACCCCGAGATGAAACTGATAGGAGCCCCAAAAAGGAACGGGATGAGTTAGGGGCCTCCTCACACCAAACCTGGGCCCTTTCTGTTCTGTCTCGGGAACCCTATGATGAGAGTAATTGAAGAGTGGGGTAGACTAAATAGTGACCCTGTTATACTGTACTAGCGTCCTTACAGGAGAAGAATGAGGTAAGTGATACATGATTTACGGTTGACAATGTGGGTTGAAAGTTATGATTAATATTAAAATGTGGATCGAGCAGGATGATTGAATTAAAATTTGAAGAGTATGGATGTGTAATTGTTGAGCAATAGCTAAGAGGGATGTGACCATATGATTTTGGTGTTTGAAGCGTACATGTGATTATCTACTTGTTAAGTGATTACCGCGACTAAGTTGTATATTGTTGGTATTTGGATATGAATGACCAGACTTATATATATTAGTAATCCATGTCTAGTGAGATGCGGAATGTGTTGCCTCGAGCCATGAATGATATATAAATATGTGATACAATGGTATATACATGCAATGTATAAATTTTGAGTAATTAGTTGGTTCTACTTCCAGTTTAGAAATCTTAACGTGTTCTAGATGACAGTTACAGTTTGAGTGATGAATACATGTTAATATGGTAGTGTTTATGCCTCAGTAATATGTCAACGTGTTATGGAAGAAAAATGGTTGAGCTTCGTATTAGAGTGTGAAGTTGTAAAGGAACTAAAATTTATGACAAGTTTTCAAAATGTTACCTCGCTTGCAAAAGCTGCCATCTAAAATGTGTTCTCTATATGAGTATGAAGATTTTATGTATGACAACCCAAGTAGATCTTAACGAGTCGTTATTTAATAGTGATTTCTGCAAGTTGTCCAATTTTCTGTCGAATCGCGGTAAAGTTTTCTTCCGACCAACTGAGTGTTTGAATTTGTTATGAATAATTCCCTTAGGATGTGCATGTGATTTTTTTTTTCTTTTCTTTTCCTATGATTAGTTTATTCATTATATTTTTCTGGAAACTATTAAAACTCGCAATATAGTTGAGCGATGATTTAATTGTGATTTGTTTACAAGTGCTGCAGCATGTTTATTGGTGAAATTATGGGTTAGATAAGTTCTATATAAAAGTTCAAGCAATTGGGGATCATGTGATGAACCACGTCACACCCTGTTATGGCTTTAGTAACATGAACAATAGTCTTATGATAAGAATATGGACCTTATTACATGGTAATGTAACCTTGCTTATTTCATTGGGTTTTACATAAAATAGTTTCAATTATACGGACGTTCCTAATTTCTATGGTATGACCTCAAAATAATCATGTGATGTTCCTATGTGATGTTAAAATCATGTTCATCAGAGAGGAGTCTTGACAAGTGGTAGAATGGAATTTAACTAGTAAGATTATTAGCACGATGTCATGAGCAAAAGTTATATAACAATTTAATTGTTATAATTAATGGTGGTTATTTTGAACAACGTGAACCTTGTTGCTATTCTTTCGTATATTAAAGGTACATCTTTGTCTAATTTCCTGATGTAATAGCCTATGACTCCGTCATGTATACTGTTGCGCATTAAAATGAATTGCAAATTACTATGTTCGAGATCTGATCACGATGTATTGAGTTATTAGTTAGTTTGGCATGTGATTTAGTGTTGTGCATTCGTTTACTTTATCGTTAAATTTCATGATCCGTGAGCTACAATTTGTGAGAACAGCGTTTTAGCAAAGGAGAGTCAGAATGTCTCCGTGCAGTTTCGAGTCCGATCTGTAGTTGAAAAAAATAGGCCTTTGCTTGTATTTATAATTTTCACTAACTACCATTTCAGCGTTTCAAACGTTTTTCCAAAGGTTTCAAAAGTTTAAATTTGTATTTCAAGATGATGAATAACCATGAGGACGCTTGATCTTTCAATAATTGTAGTAATTGTTTGCGATAGGACAAATTCTGTATTTACGTGTTGATGAAAGCCTGCCCGGATGCTTATTTGTTGCGCGTATATGAACTCTTAAATTACAAGACATGTGTTTTATTAGTCTCATGATAGGTGATGTAAGTTGAGTTATACCTAAGAGATCTGGTTAACTTATTAATGCCTAGATATGCTAAACGGCCTCGTTAGTCCATTATTTGTGCATATTTTGTGAAACATGTCAATGCCCCATGTTTAATTACGTTCAATAAAATTTTGTGCTAAGTCTTTTCCTAAATATGGTTTGCTTCAAAATATGGTTATGAACATGAAACGTTTTAATTGGTCAATTAATGACTATGAGCTTCCTTGATTATTTATGTAGTTGTAAATATTAGCTAGCGCTAAAATTTTATGGGTGTGTAAGTGTTATCTATTCCGAATCTGTTTTACTGCGTAACACGATCCTACCGACCCTAATACTTTAGTATTGTTCGAAGTTATATGTTATATGATAGTTGATATGAGCCTCTTTTGAGTACTGATTGAGTTGAATATTAGTACTTGTCCTTATATTCTGATAGTTAAAATTTTCTATTGATGTGATAATTCTTTTGGTTGTGAGAGGGGAAAAACTTTTAGTAATTGTTTAGTCTGAGCTATGTACGAGTTCTTGTTTTATGGCGTACACGTTCGTGTTTTATGAATAGTGGAATGATGAGTATGTATACAAGTATGTCAATGAACTTTGAAGGTAAGTACGGATGAGATTGAGTTGATAAGGTCGGTTTGGTATAGCAGTTTCATAAATGGAATATTTGACGATATTGATATCGAGTTTGGGATGAGAATGGGTTGCTGGTTTAAGTTATGAGTTATTAGACCGTTGTGCCACGTGGTGTCTACGGTCCAGTATGACCTTGGTTGTCGAGTTCTATTCTGAGTTTGAAATAAATATTGAGATGGATATATTGAATTGCGGTCTTATGAGATAGAGTAATGAGTAAGACGGTGTCAGAGGCTAGAAACGTTATACTGAGGTTACGGGGACGTAACCATGTTTTAAGGAGGGTAGGATTGTAAAATCTTAATGATCTTATGGTATGACTTGTTGTTATGACATGGTTATTTGGTATGTTGTGATTGTTGAATACATTTGATAATCCTGATTACTTCTGTTCTGCATTTTATTGTGTTCCGTGATGTACTCTTTAATTTGGTGGTACGTTAAACTTTGGGGACAAAATTTTTTTTAAGTAGGGTAGAATGTGACAACTCGCGAATTGAAGTAAAGTACTTTTACTAGTATTTGAAGTTAGGTGGCGTTTAGTTGTTGACCACAGGATGGTGAACTTCGGGACGAAGTTCATTTTAAGGGGGGAAGACTGTAATACTCCGTATTTTATCATATTTTATTTTAATGGGTCATATTATCTGACTTTGACGCGTGATATTTATTCGAATGTTTTAGAGCGATGGTTAATTTATCGTATAAGTTTCTAGTATTTTTGTATAAGAATAATGAAGGATGTAATAAACCGAATAAATATATATATATTTTATTAATATTATAACACTTTATTAATATTATAACGTATAATAATATACGACGAACATGTAGTATACCTTATACCAATAGGTCTTATTTCAGACGAGAAATAGTTAGTCTTAAATAAGACATTTCGTACTTTATACTCCGTGTACCTCATTTACGAATTTATACAATTTAATATTTACCCTTATTATAAATGTAATGGATCAAGAGTACGTATTATGGTATAAAAATAATTTAGGATAAGTATGAAAGAAAAGAAGGAAGAAAACAAATTGCATTTTACCTCTCGAAATCTTATCCGAGTAAACTTTTGCTTGTTTCACCTCACCGACTTTGAAGGCCTATAAAAGCCAACAAATGTTCCTGACATTAATAGTACACAAACAAAGCAAAAATTAAAATAAAGAACAGAAGTACAAGTTTGTACGAAAACAAAATAATCATCCATATTTTATCTACCTAATTAATAATAAGGTATGATTTCAGGACCCTTTGTCGATAAAAGTAATTATTTACCTTTATATATAGTGAAATAAGGACTTAGAAATAAGCGGTTATTATCAATTCTATTGTTAATTTCGTCATAAGTTTGCTATACCGTCTCATGTTATATTTTCGTACGTTATGATATAATATTAATCACGTTTTTTTTTTTTATAATCATAATATATACATTATGTAAAGATAAGGATTTGAATGTGTGATTACATATTTTTCCTTATAATGTATAATTGGCCAATTGTAGCATTCGGGATACTATTACAGAAAGAGATGACATTACAAATTTTAACCTATGTACATGGAAGGGGGCACGGCCTCATAAGAACTAAGGTTCTGGTTATTACTGACGAAAGTGTCAGGGGTTTACACAGGTCTAAGATCTGGGATCCTGTGTACATAGATGAGGGCATAGCCCAGGGGAGTTTTTACTCCGTAATGTGTCTCATTTCAGTAATGGTAAACCGGTATTCAATATCTTGGATGTTATGATAAAATGACAGGGTATCCCCATTGACAATGGACTGGTACGGGTAATAATTAAATAAGAATTATTTAATTAGGACCATTGAAGGTAACTGAGATCATATTCAGTCAGTGTTGACTGATTTCGTTTATTCAAATTATTTTCAGGTTTCTGTGCTGGGGAACCGAGGGAGTGAGTTCATTATAAATTTAAAACTCAGGATATAAGTAGTATGTAATATAAGAGTTGCTGAGTAGATCTTGTAGCCTTGTATTTCCAGTACAGGAAATACGGCGGTGACGCCTTGTAATAAATTAATTTTCAAGTTATATTTCTTTTATATATAAATAAATCGTACTCGTTATTTCATCCAATTTGATTTCATTTTAATATATTAATATTTATTTTATTACGGGCGTTACAAATTGGTATCAGAGCCTCTATATTAAAATTGAATGAGAGAGGGGTAAATTAGTAAGAAGGGTAGGTTGTAGAGTTTTATTATTTTTGTCTTCTTCCATTCATTTTAAATTTATGTGTGTAAGATTACTAATATGGTTAATATCTTTGTTTAGATATAATGGCAGTACCCCACCCGTACGATCTCATAATGACACGAGGTGAAACGGTTGCAGAACATGTGGACAATCTGAGAAATGCGTTAAGGAATCACAATGCTTTGTTTCCAGCATTCCGGATGACTGAACCGTACTTAGCATTTGCCCTTATCAAAACCTTGTCTGACATAGTTCCGTGGAAAGCTTTTAAGGAACGGTACTCAGATTTGATAGTAAATGGAGTCCCAAATCATTCCAAATACCTTCACAGAGGTGCATTTTATGATCGTTGGATACCAACATTTGAAGATCTAGCATGGGAACTTATCACTTTTGAGAGGGACCATGTGGTATATATCTCTGATGATGAAGGAGATGGTGAAAACAATCAGGGAAACGACAACCTAAACAATAACCCACCTGAGGAAGATGTTGGGCCAAATGATGGGAATAATGGAGGGAATAGTGATGTTAGTACCATAACCGAATGGGATAGAGATGACACTCCCACCAAGTGGTAATCAAATTCCTATAGATAGAAGGGGGGATAGACAGTGGCTTTGATATCCCTTGTTATAAGTGCTGAAGCAGGCAATAACGTAATGTACTAGATTAAAACTGATATAAGTTAAGTATAGTCGGTTGTAGATATTAAGATGGCTAGACACCCAATTTTGAGTCTTGTGTTCTATATAGGGTTGCTCTAGTATTTTGCGGATATAAGATAAGACGGTGTTATATGTTTGTATGTATTACATGATGTTTGTAAATATTTTGCGCTTGTTAATAAATAAAATCGCACTAAGTACCTAATCCATATGTATTTTATATTTTATAGGATGTCTTTTCTTAATAATATCGGCGTCAACCAATCCGCTCATAATAATCAATCAGATGCAAGAAACTTCACTGCAATGGTGGCAGAAGCACTTAGAAATAATCTTCCTAATAATCAGGAAGAAAGTGTTAAATATTTTAAGAAAATGGCAAGTTATAATCCAAAGACTTACGATGGAAAACCAGACCCTGTAGAATTTGAGAAATGGGTAAGAGGATTGGATAAACTTTTCGATGCTATACAGTGCCCTGAAAAATGGAGAGTAGGTTTTGCTATCTATTATTTGGAAGGACAAGCTGATTTATGGTGGGAAACGGTTAAGGACAAAAGAGAGGAACCGGGATTTGGCTGGACTCAGTTTAAGGAACTTCTGAGATCAAAATTTTACCCTCCCTCACTTAGGAGACAAAAAGAGGAAGAGTTTAACAACTTGGAACAAGGATCAATGTCTGTTACTCTGTATGCCTCAAAGTTTATGGAATTATCTCGATTTTCCTCACACATGGTAGTTACAGAAGAATTAAGGATGAACCGTTTTGAAAGAGGGCTTAACTGGAATCTTCGAGATCGATTATCTACACACACTTGTTTAAATTATCAAGAAATGTATGATAAAGCTACTAATGCTGAGAGAATAATGAAAGAGAGAAATGATACACCATCTGGAGGTAAAAGGAAGTTTGAAAGAAATAATGTTAGCGGTGGAAATTCTTATAAACAACCAAACCTAGGTTTTGTAAGAAACCCTTTTAACCAATCACATGAAAGGAACCAAACACTCCTGTGTGCAAAGTGTGGTCGTAATAATCATGTTACCTCTCAGTGTAGATTTAATAACACCCGATGTTTTAAGTGTGGAAGCACAAACCATATCAAATATAATTGTCCAATGAATCAGACGACTATCCCAGGGGGAATCCCTAGAAGGCTGGACTCCACTGCATCTACATCTGCCCCACAAGTATTGGCACCTCAGCCTAGAACACAAAAACCAACTCGGGGGCGAGTGTTTGTGATGAACTCCCAGGAGAAGGAGACTTCAGAAGATGTGGTTACGGGTAACATTTTTCTTAACTCTAATCCTGTTAATGTCTTATTTGATACGGGGGCATCTAATTCGTTTATATCTCGATCTTTGAGTGAAAAGTTGAAATTGACCCCACAAAGTCAAAAGTTAACACTTTCAGTTGGATTACCTAATGGGGAAAACATTTTATGCCCAATTTGGTTTAAGGATTGTCTTTTGACCATAGATGCAAATTGTTTCCTAGCCGATCTTGTCCAATTTGATTTACAAGATTTTGACTTAATATTAGGAATGGATTGACTTAGTAAGAATCATGTGATGGTAAATTGTCATGAGAAATCATTAACGATTACAAAACCTAACGGGAATGAGATACTATTTCAGAACCACAAACCCTACGAAAATAGGATTATATCCTTTTTAAAAGCCCTGAAATTTGTACGACAAGGATGTAAGGCTTACTTATGTGATGTATGTAGCAGTTTAGAGACAGACCCAAATATAACCAGTATCCCCGTAGTCAATGAATTTCCAGATGTTTTTCCTGAAGAAATCCCAGGAATGCCGTCATATAGGGAAGTAGATTTCACCATTGAACTGATACCAGGAACTGCACCCGTCTCCAAATCCCCTTATCGAATGGCACCTGCTGAATTAAAGGAATTGAAAACCCAACTAGATGAACTGTTAGAGAAAGGGTACATAAAACCCAGTACTTCGCCTTGGGGAGCGCCAGTGCTTTTTGTTAAAAAGAAAGATGGAAGTTTGCGCTTGTGCATAGATTATCGAGAGCTTAATAAGGTCACTATAAAGAATAAGTATCCTATACCTCGAATAGATGACCTATTTGATCAATTGCACGGATGTGCTATTTACTCGAAAATAGATCTTCGCTCTGGATATCATCAATTAAGGATAAAAACAGACGACATTCCTAAAACAGCTTTCAGAACCCGTTATGGACATTATGAGTTTGTGGTCATGCCTTTTGGACTTACTAATGCTCCTGCAGTTTTTATGGACCTTATGAATAGAATATTCAGGCCTTATTTGGATAGGTTCGTCATTATTTTCATTGATGACATTTTAATATATTCTAAGGATGAGAAGGAACATTTTCACCACTTACGAGTAGTGTTAGAAACCTTAAGGAAAAACCAGTTGTATGCTAAATTTAAGAAATGTGCGTTTTGGTTAAAAGAAATAAGTTTCTTAGGCCATGTTGTCTCAGAGAAAGGAGTACAGGTTGACCCTCAAAAGATTGAGGCAATCACCCAATGGCCAGCACTCAAGAATGTTGCTGAAGTACGTAGCTTTTTGGGATTAGCAGGATACTATCGTCGTTTTGTGAAAGATTTTTCTAAAATAACCCAACCACTTACAAATCTTATCAGAAAAAGTACCAAGTTTTTATGGGATAAAAAGTGTGAGGAAGCATTTTACGAACTGAAAAATAGGCTCACGTCTGCCCCTATTCTTACACAACCAAATGGCATCGATGGATTAGAAGTATACAGCGACGCCTCAAAACTAGGGTTAGGTTGTGTATTAATGCAGAATGGAAAGGTAATTGCCTATGCTTCTAGACAGTTGAAAGCACATGAGCAAAATTATCCCACTCATGATTTAGAGCTTGCTGCGGTGGTTTTTGCTTTGAAAATTTGGAGACATTATCTCTACGGAATTTCGTGCCGGATATATACTGATCATAAAAGCCTGAAATACCTTTTTACCCAGAAAGAGATAAATATGAGACAACGTAGATGGCTTGAGTTTATCAAAGATTATGATTTAGATATTCAATATCATCCAGGGAAAGCTAATGTGGTAGCTGATGCACTTAGTCGGAAACCTTTTTCCATCCTAAACATGCTTACGGTAAAAGAACCTCGTATCCAGCAAGACATGAAAATACTGGATATAGAAATAGTTATTGGTGATCTAAGTGGTTATATGGCAACCTTAGAAATAAGACCAACCTTGAAAGATGAAATAAAAACAGCCCAAGGAACAGATCCCCAAATTGAGAAAATTCGAAAAGACTTACAAAAAGGAAAAGCACCAGGTTTTGTAATTCAAGAAGATGGGTCGCTTTGGTTTCAAAATCGCATTTGTGTACCAAATTCAGAAGGTATTAAGGAAAAGATTTTGAATGAAGCACATAAGTCACGATACTCGATACATCCCGGGGGAAACAAGATGTACAAGGATGTTCGACATACATTTTGGTGGAGCAATATGAAGCAAGAAATAGCAGATTTCGTTTCAAAATGTGTGACATGTCAACAAGTAAAAATAGAGCATCAAAGACCCGGAGGACTTTTACAACCCCTAGATATTCCTACTTGGAAATGGGAATCAATTGCGATGGATTTTGTGACAGGATTACCCGTAACATTCCAAGGAATGAATGAAATATGGGTAGTAGTAGATAGACTAACTAAGTGTGCTCACTTTTTAGCCACGAAGACTTCATGGAACTCAGAACAATTAGCTAAGAAATACATAAAAGAAATAGTGAGATTACATGGGGTTCCCACAACCATTGTATCAGACAGAGATACAAATTTCTTAGCTAGATTCTGGAAAAGTTTTCAAACCGCAATGGGATCTAAGCTTAACTTTAGTACTGCCTTCCACCCACAGACAGATGGTCAGACTGAGCGAACCATCCAAACCTTGGAAGATTTATTAAGATCATGTGTTTTAGATTTTCAAGGATCATGGGAGCAACATTTACCCTTAATAGAATTTTCTTACAATAACAGTTATCATGCTAGTATTGGTATGGCTCCATATGAAGCTCTTTATGGACAAAGGTGTAGAACACCATTATGTTGGAGTGATATCGATGAATCCAAAATAATTGGACCAGATCTGATACAAGAAACAACAGATAAAGTAAGAATCATACAAGAGAAAATGAGAGCCACACAAAGTCGTCAAAAGAGCTATGCTGACCTTAAAAGACGACCATTAGAATTTCAAAAGGGAGATTTTGTATTTCTCAAGGTATCACCTACTAAAGGAGTAGTACGCTTTGGGAAACAACGAAAATTAAGTCCTAGATACATAGGGCCTTTTGAAATAAATGAAAGAGTTGGGAATGTGGCATATCGACTTCATCTTCCGATAGAATTGTCAAAGATACATGACGTTTTCCATGTTTCACTGTTAAGGAAGTATGTCTCTGATCCAAGTCATATTATTAACATACCACCTTTACAAGTTAGGGAAGATCTTACCTATGAGGAGTTACCAATTCGAATTTTAGATCGAAAGGCGAAAATTCTTCGTAATAAAACTATTCCATTGGTGAAAGTTTTATGGTCTCGCCATGATATGTCACAAGCAACATGGGAAACCGAGCTGGAAATGAAAAACAAGTACCCTCATTTGTTCTAAAACAAGGTAATTCAAGTTTCGGGACGAAACTTATTTTAAGGAGGGTAGGATGTAATAAACCGAATAAATATATATATATTTTATTAATATTATAACACTTTATTAATATTATAACGTATAATAATATACGACGAACATGTAGTATACCTTATACCAATAGGTCTTATTTCAGACGAGAAATAGTTAGTCTTAAATAAGACATTTCGTACTTTATACTCCGTGTACCTCATTTACGAATTTATACAATTTAATATTTACCCTTATTATAAATGTAATGGATCAAGAGTACGTATTATGGTATAAAAATAATTTAGGATAAGTATGAAAGAAAAGAAGGAAGAAAACAAATTGCATTTTACCTCTCGAAATCTTATCCGAGTAAACTTTTGCTTGTTTCACCTCACCGACTTTGAAGGCCTATAAAAGCCAACAAATGTTCCTGACATTAATAGTACACAAACAAAGCAAAAATTAAAATAAAGAACAGAAGTACAAGTTTGTACGAAAACAAAATAATCATCCATATTTTATCTACCTAATTAATAATAAGGTATGATTTCAGGACCCTTTGTCGATAAAAGTAATTATTTACCTTTATATATAGTGAAATAAGGACTTAGAAATAAGCGGTTATTATCAATTCTATTGTTAATTTCGTCATAAGTTTGCTATACCGTCTCATGTTATATTTTCGTACGTTATGATATAATATTAATCACGTTTTTTTTTTTTATAATCATAATATATACATTATGTAAAGATAAGGATTTGAATGTGTGATTACATATTTTTCCTTATAATGTATAATTGGCCAATTGTAGCATTCGGGATACTATTACAGAAAGAGATGACATTACAAATTTTAACCTATGTACATGGAAGGGGGCACGGCCTCATAAGAACTAAGGTTCTGGTTATTACTGACGAAAGTGTCAGGGGTTTACACAGGTCTAAGATCTGGGATCCTGTGTACATAGATGAGGGCATAGCCCAGGGGAGTTTTTACTCCGTAATGTGTCTCATTTCAGTAATGGTAAACCGGTATTCAATATCTTGGATGTTATGATAAAATGACAGGGTATCCCCATTGACAATGGACTGGTACGGGTAATAATTAAATAAGAATTATTTAATTAGGACCATTGAAGGTAACTGAGATCATATTCAGTCAGTGTTGACTGATTTCGTTTATTCAAATTATTTTCAGGTTTCTGTGCTGGGGAACCGAGGGAGTGAGTTCATTATAAATTTAAAACTCAGGATATAAGTAGTATGTAATATAAGAGTTGCTGAGTAGATCTTGTAGCCTTGTATTTCCAGTACAGGAAATACGGCGGTGACGCCTTGTAATAAATTAATTTTCAAGTTATATTTCTTTTATATATAAATAAATCGTACTCGTTATTTCATCCAATTTGATTTCATTTTAATATATTAATATTTATTTTATTACGGGCGTTACATGTCGGGTACGGGTTTTAATATCGAGTCACACCCTAGTCGTGCTTGAAGGCTTAGGGATGCGTGCAAGGGTGTCAATTGGGCCTCGGGGTGCGTGTTAAGAGTTGAACAGCCCAACTCGACATAACACTCAGCTACTAACACAACAAATTGTATCTGCTACCCCCATATTTAAGCCCTCGAAAACCTAACCCTAACCCTACCCCGCCTCTCACTCGCACATACTTTCACTGCCGCCACATCAAGGAGTAAGTACAAGGATTACACGGTGGCTTAGGGGTGGTCTAGGGTGGCTCGATACGACTGGGAAATAGGTACGTTCACCAACAATCAAACAGAAGCAGTTTCCTTCCTCTTTTGATTTCGAATTTCTAATCGTGTATGTTGTTATATAATCTGATCCTTTGGTTAAGATTTATCTATGAGGTTAGTATATAGGTTTTGGACCCTTGTGATGTCGTTGTTGACCACCGTTGACCGTCGTTTAGGGTTAGTTATCACCGTGTCAGAATTCGAATCAGAACATATAAGAACAGAGTCATGAGCAGTCGCGTTTGCAATCTGTTTCGAATGGGTTTTCTGTGGTGTTTTAGTTAGAGGTTGGGAGATGTAAGGAAGGGGTAGTAAGGGTGTTGGGATAGGTGTTCTCATGGTGGTTCGTGGGGTTCATGACGGGTTTAATATTGGGTTTCGTTTGAGGTGTCTGCATCGTGTCAGAACAGAGGGAGCAGAATATGTCGTGGGTGTTCGGTTAAAGCGGTTGCTGTTGGTGTTTCTGTGGTGTCGACAGCCACTGCCTTTGTCTCTGGAACCACCAGGGCTCAGAGGTGAGCCTGGTGGTGCCACAAGCGAAGGTGGTGGTCGTGTATGGTGTTTGGTGCGGTGTTTGTGAAGGGGGTTGGTATAGGGTATGTGTCGTTACCAAATAGTTGTTGGTGGGTGTTGCTGTTCGTGTTTTAGGATTAGTTTTGAGGGCTGGTTGGGACATGGATGGTGTCTTGGTCAGGGGTATTAGTTACACCGCGGGTCAGGGGTCTCAACCATGGTCGCGTGGTGGAAGTGCAGGCCGTTGAAGGGCGTGGAAGAGGCTGCGAAGTGGGCTGTTGTCGTGAGGGGTTGGTCGTTGTTTGGGCTGTTTGTTTTCGATTTCGTGTTTGTTGCTGTTCGTACTTCTCGCGTGCTATTCTAAACTTGTGGTTGTGTAATCATTAGTGTATCATTAAATTATGATTAGTATATTATTTTTTTTTATTAATAATGGTTGTTATTATAATGGTAAGATGATAATGATAATGATAATGATATTAGTAATATTATTAGTAAGCTTGTTGACATTAATGTTGTAAGGTTGTATTGTTTTATTCTTATGAAATTATTATGGTATGGTCATATGTTATATATGTTATTCTTATTATTACTAATCATATTATTAGGGGTTGTTATGGTTAATATTATTACTATTGATATTACTACTAGTACTAAATTATTATTGAGTATTATTATTCGTATATAAGACTGTGTAATTTGTCGTCTAGGGGCAAGTTTGCTATTTCGGGAAAGTTTCTATTATAGGAAACTTACCACTTTTGGGAAGTTACTATATTTAGAATCCTTACTATTTTTAGAATAGGGGTTATTAATTGTTATATAATATATGTTTAGGTGACGGTTTCCGCGTGGAATATTTCTAGGAGTTGTTGATTGCCTTTCTACAAATTGAGGTAGGGGAAAATACGGGTATATGACGATGTGTAAACTATTCTTATTTATTATTAAGCATGTTTGTGATATAATACCATGTGATCGTATATATTGTTATCTATATTATTCTGTGTTATAATACGATGTGAATATAAAGGGTCTGTGATTGGTGCGGAGATAAAGGGTCTGTGATTGGTGCGGTGATAAAGGGTCTGTGTTTGGTGCGGAGATAAAGGGTCTGTGATATGGTGTGGAGTATATTGGGTCTTGTGATTGGTGCGGGGATGATTTGGTGTTGGATCGGTGCGGAGTTTATTTGGTGTTGGATCGGTGCGGAGTTTATTTGGCGTTGGATCGGTGCGGAGTATATTATATTGTTGTCTTATTTATCCTTCTACTCAACCTCGCGGTTGACCCTGTGTATTCGTGTGACACCTACGATGATCCAAAATGGGGAGTAGATTTTACTGGTCAGTGACAGATGGACTAGGAGCTTGGGCATGGAGAGAGACATGACATGGACCTACTTAGAGTTAGATCACATTTAGATATCGTCAGTTGTACTTTCATTTTATCAAGTTTGGATCTCGTAATTGTTGTAATACCAAGTTCAATTTAATCAGTATTTATATAAATTACCTTTGGTTTGTTTACCTTGTTATTCACTACCTCGGATATTCCGGGATGGTAACAGTCCTATTTATTTGAGAATGTCTTGCTAAAGGCTCTTAAATAAATGGGGGTGTTACAGTGATTGAGTGAATGAGTGATATGCCGTATTTAGTACGGGTTTAAGAGGCGTGAGTTATTCGGATAATCATGATATAAATGGGTTGTTAGAAGGATGATCGCATTAAGATCCATATTGAGTTGTTGGCACTATTTTGGGAGTTTTAGAAGAGATTATGGATCAATGAAGTTGTAGATATCTTTTGGATTGAAGTATTCGTGAATCATGGATAGGTTGCATAAGGTTTTGCCCTTTTTGGCCCATCAGGTGAAGAAACGAACCATTGGTCAAGCCCTTTGTTCAAGCAAGGAAAGACGAAGAAAGAAGAAAAGCATCAGAGAAGCGCGCGGGTCGCGGATTTCCCCGCGGGTCGCGGATTTTCCCCGCGGGTCGCGGATATGGGCGCGGGTCGCCCGTGTCTCGGCTAGTGTCGTTTTCTAATTTCTTTGTTGCCAACTTTCAGCGGGATTTTTAGGTTTTATTTTATTTTTATTTTTATTTTTAGGATAGTTGGAATTAGGTTAAGTACGATGGAGACCTTATTTTTGGCAGTTACGTTTTATTTTGAAGAAAAAACTCTTATTTTGTTTTCCTTATGCAAATTATGAAGAACTAATTCTCCTTTCTCGATTCAAGGTATTTTGAAGCTACAAGTTTATCAATTGTGAGACCATCTTAATCCTCTATTTTCTGCTTGAGTATTATTTATTCTCCGTTCATAATTTATGATTGTTGTATGTTTAATTGATTTGGCCAATTGATTATTTCATCCTTCGATCTATTGCAATTCTATATGTTTGAATCCGTAATTGTTCAATTCGTTTAGATAAAGTTGCAACCTTTAATCCATCTGTATGCGTTTCATAGTAGTTGGGTAAAAGGGGGAATAAATATATAATTCGAACCGATAACCCCGTGTGTTAAAGGTTGTTATGTTTTTTTTCTTTTTCTTTTTTTTTTTTTTTTGCAAGAAGGTTAGTCTCATTTTTATTCATCCATGTAGGGAAAAAAATGAGATAGTGTCTTACAAAAACAAAAGCCAAAAGATATCTAGAAAAAGGACCAAACGACAAAATGCTCTAGATTTAGAGCATTACAACCAACCATCTACGAATATGAGGATCGCTACTTAGACTAAGTCTAGCTTTGATGGAGAATTTCACACTAGCCGCCACTTGATCAGAAGATTTGAGGTCTCCGCCAAAAATACATTTGTTTCGAGCTTCCCAGATACCGTGGACTAACCCAGCAATACAGCAAGACATGATCACCTTTTTCCAAGTAGAGCGAGTTTTGTCCTCAAGAATTTTGTATAGCCAGTTCTTCAAGTCGACATCTGACCCAGGACCAGTGACACTAACCCAAGATAGCAGAGAACGTCGCACAGTTTGCGAGAAAGGGCAGCGAAAGAACATGTGCCTATGCGTCTTAGAAGCGTTCTTACAAAGGCAACATCTATTTATTTGTCATCTGAAAACCCCGAGAACAAAGGTTATCAACCGTGGGAATGTTGTGCTGAACAGCCTGTATCACGCAGATGCGGTGTTTGGGGATGATTTCTGTGATCTTCAACGGGGTAGTCCAGCCCAGAGTTCGATATTTTTGACGAAACAAGTGGTAGGCTTTACTAACCGAGAACGTACCATCTTGGACGCAAGAATCCAGCATCTTCTGTGCACCCGTGGAGGTGCCAGCAACACTGAGTAAGGCGTTTTTGGTTCTGACAATGCTTTTCCAGCACTCGGCATGGTAGGGTTTGCAAGTCGCATCCCAAATCTGGGTGTTGGAGAGGTTGTAGGCAAGGGTCCATCGGTCCCAAATCCCCTCTCCTTGTTGAGTTAAGTTCCAAATCCATTTACATAGCAACGCTTTGTTCCAACTTAGGATCTCTTTCACATTGAAACCTCCCTCGTCCCAAGGGGTACAAATAGATTTCCAGCTCTTAAACACCATTTTCTCTCCCCGGTATCAATACCCCAAAAGAAATCTTTGCAGAGTTTGTTAACCATCTTGGTGACGTATTTCGGAAGCATAAGAACAGAGCACCAATAGTTTTCCAAGCCAAATACAACAGAATTAATGAGTTGTAGCTTACCCGCATAAGAGAGTAGGTTCCCTGACCAACCTTGGATGAATTTTTGGATTTTGTCAATCATGAGGTTGTACATGGTTGGTGAGAGTCTCCCCGGGTTCAGAGTAATGCCCAAGTAACGAAAAGGGAAGGAGTCCTCTGTGTATCCAGTCAAAGAGTTTATTTGGGTTCTTATCCGATGGTGAACGCCTCCGTAGTAGATGCTGGTTTTAGCCGGGTTGGCATAAAGTCCAGAGACCCGGGCAAAACCGTTAAGACAGTGAGCAGCAGCGGCCAGAGAGGGGACATCACCCCGCAGGAAGAGCGTGAGATCGTCCGCAAAATAAGATGATTAAGCTTAAGTTTTGCACATTTGGGGTGGTAGGATACCTGGGTGAGGGAGTGAATCTGTCGAAGTTGCCGGGAGAGAATTTCCATGCCCAAGACGAAGATATAAGGAGAGATGGGGTCTCCTTGACGAATGCCAGCTTTACCAGGGAAAAAACCACTATGGTGCCCGTTAATCTTGAGAGAAAACCAAGTCGAAGTGATACAACCCATTATCCACGAGACAAAAATGGGGGGGGGGGGGGATGAAGACCCAGAAGCATGTTCTTGATGAAGTCCCATTGGAGAGAGTCAAAAGCCTTGCGAATGTCAACTTTGATAAGGCATCTAGGAGTTGCCGTTGTCTGGTTGTACTTTTTTATGAGGTTTTGTGACATCATGATGTTTTCAAAGATGTTTCGCCCTTTGATGAAAGCCCCTTGTTCAACCCTCACCAAGTCGGGAAGCACCAGCTTGAGCCTTTGAGCAAGGATCTTGCTAATAGTTTTGTATACAACAGAACAACAAACAATAGGCCGGAAGTCAAGGACAGAAGATGGAACGTCTTTTTTGGGTATAAGGGCAAGTAGGGTGGTGTTTACCTTTCTCATCATCTTTCCCTTGGTGAAAAACTCTCTGATAGCTGCACAAAAGGTGTCCTGGATAATGTCCCAAGCCCCTTTAAAAAAAGCTGAGGAAAACCCATCTTGACCCGGGCTTTCGTTGGAACCAATGCTGAAAAGCGCACTTTTGATATCATGGTTGGTGATAGGAGCCGTGAGTAAAGTTGCTGCATCGTCGGAGATCAGAGGCCCAGACCTGAGAACAGCTGTGTCGATGGGTTCTGTGTTGGTAGCCTTGCCAAGGAGGTCGGTATAATAATCAACAAAAGCATCATTGACCTCTTTGAGTCCATGTCGGGCGATCCCATTTTTTGTCGCTAATAACCCCAATTGTGCTTATGTGCTTCCTTTTCGCGATCTTGGCAAAGAAAAAACTAGAGGAGCTATCGCCTTTTTGAATGTTATAAACGTTAGCCCTCTGGAAAAGCATATCAATTTCAGTCTTGCTGATGGCCTTGTACTTTCTAATAAGCTCACGCTCAAGATTAATGAGATCAGAGTCAAGAGGTGAATCTTGGAGCTGTTGCTGGCATTTATCAAGCTCCCGTTTTGCTGAGGCAACCCGGTTGTTCATATCAGAGAACTCAGACGAATGAATATTTTTGAGGACCCCACGGACAACCTTGAGTTTGGAGAAGAGCTGGAAAGTAGGGGTCCTTTTACAAGGAGTGTCCCAGGCATTTTGAATCATGGATAAGTATCGGGGGTGTTGCTGACAGGCATTGATGAAGCTAAAGCATTTAGGGATCTTGTTGGTATCCTGATTGAGAGTGACAAGAAGAGGGGAGTGGTCGGAGATCCCCGGGGGAAGGCACTGAGCAAAGGTAGAAGGATAAGTGGCCAACCAAATGGGGTTAGTGAGAACTCTGTCAAGTCTAGCCCAAGTTCTAGTAGCATCTCCTTGCTTGTTTGACCAAGTAAATTCCGCACCAATGCTGTGCATGTCATCAAGGAAACACTTGGTGAGACAAGCATTGAAATCAAAAATATCATGGAGTGAGGGTGGGTTTGGTCCAATTCTCTCATTAAGGGCCCGCACAACATTGAAATCACCCATGGCGATCCAAGGAAGATTTAAGGAAGAGACGGAGAGTAGCATGTCCCAGAGCCTAGCTCGGTCATGAGCATCATTCATACCATAGACAAAAGAAATAGCAACCCGGGTGTTGCTGGATATGGAGGTGGCAATGCAGTGAATGATTGTCTGTTCTGTTCATTCATGTTGTTTATGAATTAAATCTAGACGCGTGGATTAGATTATTCATTGATTAGGTTGCTTAGTCTCGCATTTCAAACTGAGTAATATTATCTGTGGAACATATAAGACTCTTGTCTTACAACGAGATACTCAAGGGACAAACAGGAATTAATGGTCGACGATCAATTGTTAACTAGTAGTGGATAAACCTTGACTCGGGTTTCTCAATCATCTGAAATCTTTGTTACTTTTAGTCTTTCACCCATTTATTTAATTGTTATTCTTGTTGCTTAATCATTCAAAACCCCCCTTGGTTACCTTTTGTCTGCATTTGTTTACACATTAGTTGCATCGTCTTCCCTGCGGATTCGACACCCGACTTACCTCTACTATATAGTTAAGGTATTAGGACTTTATAACTTATTTTTGGGAGCATACGTCTTCGGCTCACCAAATTTTGGCGCCGTTGCCGGGGAAGTGTACGACATAAAAATGTCAATTTAGATGAGTTTCTGATGGAATTAGTAGCGTATGGAGGTACAATTGTATAATTACGATTTCTTGGTGTTGGTTGCATTTGAGAGTAATTAAGTTGAAATATGGATTATTGGAGTTTACATGGTTTATGGGTTGACAAAATGGTCCAAGCTTGATTGTGATCAATGGGCCCAACAATTGTCAAAGCTACAAGAGTTAAGCATGAATAAAGAAAGTCGTAAAATAACAACCAGGAAAACGCGCGGGTCGCGGATATTGGCGCGGGTCGCGGATTCAGACGCGCGGGTCGCGGATATTGGCGCGGGTCGCCCGTGGCTCGGATGGTTGATGCTTTATTTCGTTTGTTTCCGACTTTCAGCTGGTTTTGGAATTTTTCTATTTTTCTATTTTTATATTAGGAATATTAGGTTAAGTATTTAGCTTATCCTTCACTTTTTCATTCATTCAACTTTTAGAATTGGGAAGACTATCAAGAACCCTAATTTCTTTTGCTTAATAATTATGAGGAACTAATCCTCTCTTTTCTTGGATTGATAAACGGAAGCTTTGACTAATTAATTGTGAGATTGTTCTTTCTCCCTTTTATTTCTCAAGTATTGTTTATGTCTCTTGCTCGTATTTTATGATTATTGTTTTCTCTCGCTAATCTGATCAATTAGTAATTGTTAACTTTAATCTATCGCATGTTTAGAAGTTGAATCCGTAATTGTTCAATTAATCTAGACTAAAGTAGCAAGCTTTGCCCTAATAAATTGTATGCGTTTCATCGTTATTAGGACGAGGTAGAGACTAAACATATAATTCGAATCGTTAACCGCGTGTGTTAAGGATCGTTATCTTTATTGCTTCCTTGGATTGTTAATGCTATTGTTGGACCAAATCTAGACGCTTGGCTTAGATTATTCAATAATTAGGGTCTTCTAATATCGCGTTTCGACTTAGTTGACTATACTTAAGAGGAAGAAGGAAACTTGTATTTCACAATAAAGTACTTGAGAGTAATTCAGTTAAAGACAATCGAAGACCAATTAGTTTGTTGATAGTGGATGTTTATTATTGACCCAAGACCTTTTAATCATCTGAATTCATTCATCTTTATTGTTTGTTTAGTAGACTATAGATTATTCAATCACAAACCCCCCTTTTATTGTTCCTTATTTTCTATACTATAATTCACATAAATTACATCGCCTTCTCCGTGGATCGATCCTTATTACCATATATTATATTACTTTAAGGTTTTAAGTGTTATAAATATTATCTTTGGAAGCATACGACTTCGGCTCACTAATGAGTGAATGACGAGGGAGGGTTGAGGGAGTGACTGATTTTTTTAACGCGATTTTTATGAACAACAAGTGAATGTCGGGTTTTGTATAGAAAAGAAATATTATGCGCCAAACACGCCATCCCCTATGGCGGATGGCGTGTTTAAGGAATGAGACACATCACCCTCTATGGCGTGTCTTAGCAGGCTATGAGGATTTTGTTTTGGGAAAGCTTGCTTCTGTTTTATTAAAAAAATCCTACCTTAAGTAGACACGTCATTGCTAATTGCGTGTTTGAAGTACAATACACGTCATTTCGAATGGCGTGTTTAAGCCGAGTAGGTTCCAAAAATCGAGCCTACGTGAAAACCATTTTCACAATTATTTTCATTTTCAACCCAAAACCACAATTACTTTATTTTTGAACATTATTTTTAAAACGAATTCCTATAACTACAACCTAGGAATTAGGAATATGGTCCTGTTCTTTCTGGCTTAATTTCAGCTCCTTTCAATTTTGTTTGGTTGTATTCCGTTAAGTTTTATTTACGTTCAATCAATTATTTTCAATTAATCTCTCCACAAAAGTAACTTTTAATTCAACTAAATTCACTCCACCTCAGTTTCACTCAATTTAGTTCAATTAAGCTCTACTCCAATTTCTTCAATTCAGCTCGTTTCAGCCGAAAAGAACAGGGCCTATCTCCTCTAAAATTCTATAGAATTCTCGTTGTAGTTAAGTAAAACTTTTTATATTTTAGAACAATTGAAATTTATAAATAGTCTCAATTTAGCTAAATATATCTGCCAAACAATATAAATTTTACTCCCTCCTATTTTGAATATCTGTCACATTTGGGGTTGGGTACGAGAATTAAGGAATTCATTTGTTTAATGTAAAGTAATGTGTGGGGTGAGAAGATTGGAGAGAGAGAATGTATAATTGATTATTATTGTGAGTAGATGTAATTAAAATAAGTAGTGTTGTGGGGTAAGGTAGGGTACTATTGTGGGTTAGAGTGAATGAAATAAGTATAAACAATGTCCCAAAATGGAATATGTGACATTTACGTGACTAGACGAAAACGGCAAATGTGACAGTTATTCAGAATAGGAGGGAATATTTATTTATAAATCACGTGAGATTTTAAATGACAATCAAACAATTCCTCATCCAACATGGCAACATGTATCCATTTTGTTTTACGACTCGTACAATCGAAGAACCAATAATTGATGGTATTTAGATCATCCCCAAGCAAGATCAATTGCTTGCTTGGGTCAAGTTAATTACAATTAATAGAAAATTAGGATTGACCCAAGGGTGTTGAGGTCAATTTGTGACCCAATGTGGAGTAAATTGACTCATCTATTGACCCCTTATGTGGCAAATTCTGATTGGTTACAAATTAGAAAAAAAAAAGAAAAAAAAAAAACTATATTATTGACTCGATTAAATCGACCTTTTGCTTGGGAGGGTAAAAGATGGTCAATGTCAATAAAGTGAGATTAAGGATTAATATGTTATTAACTCGATTAAATCGACCTTTTGCTTGGGGATGGTCTTATGATGGTTTTAGTTCAACGAACCCGTACAACCCAGGGCCAGTAAATTAATAGAACTCCGTAGTATGTTGATTTTAGTGCAGGAAGGATAATTAATTTCCTAAAATAGAAAGCCCTTAATTGTCAAACTATATGCATTTTTACTCCTTCAATTATTGGGAATCATGAATTCATGATTCATTATTCATGAGTATCTACTCAAACACATTGTTTATTCAAAACAATCACACTTCACAGATCACTGTCAAGTCCTAGTGTTCTACTCAAAACTGGCTTCTTCAAACCACTTTTGTCGTTTGTAATTAAGTTTTTTCTTCGTTTGTAATTAAGTTTTGGAAAAGTTATTATGGTATATTTAATACGAAATTACTTTTTGCACCTACGAACTTTACTCTTTCACATATATTTTTTTTTATTAATTTTTCATGTTATACTCCTTTAAAACTTAGGTATTGTGCTTTTCAGTTAAAACAAGCTAAATTAAATTAATTGGAGTAGAGCTTAACTGAACTAAATTGACTGGAACTGGGGTGAAACTAATTTAGTTGAATTAAAAGTTAATTTTGTGAAGAGATTAACTAAACATAATGATTGAACGTAAATAAAACCTAACGGGATACAACCAAGCAAAATTGAATGGAGCTGAAATTAAGTCAGAAAGACTGAAGCCTTAATCAAGTTACCCCTTTTCATACCGAAATACCAACCTTTTTTTTCTAAAATCAAATCAAATTGATCCAAAAACTTACAGCAATGGACCATAATTCCTCAATTAGTGAACTAATTTAGTCTTTTAATCAATTATTTTAACCTCACATGTCGCCCGTCGCCACTTCTTCCTCGCTTCTTGCTCTCGTTTATCTGAGTGTTTTATGTATTGAATTGAAGAGAAAACTACAACACATTAAATTAATGGTCGAGATTAAGTAGCGATGAAGAATTTTAGATCAATTTTTTGACTGATCAGAGGGTTAAACAGAGGTGGTATTGGCAGTGAAGGAAGATAAGAAAAGGGAGAAAAAAAAATCAATTGGATGAGGGACTGAAAAAAATGATAAAGATATTATTGTAAAATGCGTATATAAAAGAGTAAAAACCGTATATGAAAAAAAAACGTTCCTTATCGTAATCGGAATAATATCAATATTAGAAATAATTTTTATTATATTATGATATTAGTCGATATGATTTAGATATTCTTGAGTATTATGAATATAGTACCATTGTAATCATTCGAACCACGAATGATAATCATCAATAATCGACAATTCTCTTTCTGAATTCCTCCCTTCTTGATTTTTAACATGGCACCAGAGCATCACTCACGCTCTTGAGGCCCAAAAACGAATTTCCGCTTCCTTGTCGAAAGGGATAATGGATTACGGTACCCTCCGGCGGGTTTTATCATGATATCTATTTCTTTACTGATTTTTTGTTGTAGCCCTAATATTATTTCATCAAAAAAATGATTACCAACAATTAAAATTGCGGATATGTTTTCCGCTCGGCGAATTTTCCAGGTTTGAAAAATTGCGACATTCCTGATCATGAAATTTCAAAGAGTTCGAAAAAATTGAGTTCTCGTTTTGTTTGAATTTTAATGGGTCCGAAAAGCTACGACATTCTCCTTCGATGATTTACCGGTTCGAAAGATTGACGCTCCCTGTAGGAGATTTAAATCTCCAAGATCGAAAATTAACGACCAAAGTTGAATAATCGAATTTTTCTTCTTTCCTTATTTGGCAAATCCATGGAAATTTTAACAAATTATCATGGGTTTGAGGGATTGTTACGAGATCTTGGGATATGTCGAGATATCGACATAAATTCATAAATAGGAAATATGGTTCCGTAATATATCGTAGAAAATAATATTGATATTATATCATAAAATGTTTCCGTTAATAGGAGATCATATGGTTTACATTTGAGTCTATATATACGATACATATGGATTGTATTGAGGAACGAACAATTATCAATAATAAGATAATTACTTTTATGCAATCTCCCTTCTCTATTTTAGTATGGTATCAGAGCCTCAGCCTCTTAAGGCCTAAAATACTCAAAATTTTGCTGCATACTGTTGGAACACAATATGTTGATGATGACAAGTTACCTTGATTAATCTAATGTTTGCTTGATTATACAAGAGATTAGCAAAATGACATAAAGCCTATTGAAGATCACAAGTCCATATGTCAAGATACAAGCAAAGACAAGAGAAGGCCAAGTCTAGGAATGAATTGTAAGCAAGGTAGTCAACATTCATTCGTATTTGTTAGAGGTGCAAAATCCTTGCAACAGTCCAACAGACTGTTGCAACTGGGGTTTCTAGTACGGTCATGGAGATTATATTTCGTAAAATAGTTTTATAAAAAGTGTTGGAGTTTTGGTTCATTTACATATTTCAAATGTTTTACAAACTGAAGGAAATTAATTTGAAAATCAAAAGCTCAACTTGCACATGAGGTCTAAGGGTTAGAAAAAGTAGAAAGTTTACTTTTTCCTTTTTTGGCAATTAGACCTACAAAAGGAAGGTTCCTTCTTACACTCTTTCCTTTTATGGGTTGCTTTGAGCCTTGAGTAATCTACCTTGAGCATTGCAACCATGTGCATTTTCAGTTTGTAAAAGGCACTCCTATTTGAACCCTTGGGTAAAAGAGTTATGCAAACATATTACACAATTTGAGAGCTCCTCTCACTCGCCCAACCCTCTATAAATACCAACCCTTTAACTCATTTATTGCTAAGACTTTCTAAGCATTTATTGTAAAACTTTGCAAAACCTTTTAAGCATTTATTCTTCAAGTTTATTTTGCAAAAGTTTCTGATTTTGAAAGAAGTCTTCATTTGTTTTCGAAAAGCTATGATCTCCTTGTACTAGTTCGCACTTCTAATGAGTATAAATGTTTGTTCGATGAACCTTGTGTTTAGATCTTAAAAGTAGTCTCCATGTTCTTTAAGAGAACTCTTGAGACATTGATCTTGTAAACCAAAGGTAGAACAACAAATTCTTAGAGCGGAGTAGCTTTAAGTTTGAGTCAAGTCTTCGAGCGGAGTAGCTCTTAGCAAATGCAACCGGAGTAGGTTGGGGAGTTGTTTTGTTGTAATAGTTTTAGTTAAGCGGAGTAGCTTCTAAACTTTCAATAAAATAACGGTTGGACGTAGGCTCCGGAGTAGGAGCTGAACCAATTTTTTATATCGTTTGTTTATTGCTCTTTCTCGTACTTGTTACTCGTTTCTTGTTATACACGAAATGGATCAGCTCTGTGCAACAGTTCCTCATACTGTTGCTTAGTCCCTAATCTTGTTGCCTTAAATCGTGAAACACTTAAGCTATTTCAGAATTTTTAAAAGGTCACCTAATTCACCCCCTCCCCCTCTTAGGTGCTAAACTCGTTCTTGATTCTTCAATTGGTATCAGAGCCTTGTGCTCTTGATTAGGCTTAACCACCAAAGAGAAAGATCCGTAATCATGGACGAGTCTAAACACACTAAGTACCCAATTTTTAAAGGTGAAAACTATGCTTGGTGGAAACACCGCATGGAACACTACGTTAAAGGGGTAGATTATGAATGTTGGATGATAATAAAAAAGGGTCCACTTAAGATTGAGGTAACTGATAAGGATGGAAACACGACACCAAAAGATGAAGAAAAATATAATGAAAACGATTACAAAAAGATCGAGAAAAACTCTAGAGCCATGTCCATTCTTCGATATGGCATTGGCGACCAAGAGATTAATCGTATATCGGGTTGCACTTCGGCCAAAGACATTTGGGACACCCTAAGCTTAGCTCATGAGGGTACGTCTCAAGTCAAAAAGTACCGTGTTGACCTTCTCATGCAACAATATGAGATGTTTAACATGGGAAAGGACGAGTCAATCAATAGTCTTTCATCTCGTTTCTCTTGCATTGTTAATGAACTTAAGAGCCTAGGTCGTGAGTTTGATTCCGAGGATTTAGTCCGAAAGATCCTTCGAAGCTTAACTGAAAAGTGGCAACCGAAGGTGACGGCTATTGAGGAAGCCAAGGACCTTGCCACTCTTTCCCTTAATGAACTAATGGGGTCTCTTATGGCCCATGAGCTTTCACTCATTAAACGCTCTCATGAGAGTTCAAAGGGGAAGGGACTCGCTCTAAATGCTCTCTCAAGTGATGAGGAGGATGAGGATGTCGAGTTCGCTATGTTCACTAAGAACATGGCCAGCATAATTAATGGTCGTGGGTCTCAAAAGTTCACTAACAATGCTAGCAAAAAGCGTTTTCCAAAGAGGAGATCTAATTCCACTTTTGGTTGCTTCAAATGTGGTGACAAGGGTCACCAAATAAAGGAATGCCCAAAGTGGGACGATATTAAGTCCAAGGAAAAGCGTGATTTTGCTAAAAGAGATTACAAAAACAAAGTTATGACTGCCATTTGGGGTTATCCGATTCCGATGAGGACGAGTACCTTGAGGAAGAATTGGATGCAAAGTTAAGTATCTCTTCAAAATCAAAAACCGAAACCTCAAAAACATCAAAGAAAGAAGCTGCCATTTGCCTCATGGCTCACTCAGTTGATTCAAGTTCCGACTCCGAAAGCGAGGTAAAATGTCTAAAGAAAAAGGCCCGCGCCTTTTGTAAAGACAAAATCTGTCTTCTTTTAGATGATTTTATTGATAAGTCTCGTGTCCAAGGAAATAAACTCATTGCCATGCAAGATGAAATTGAAAGTATTGCCGAGAAAAATGTCAATCTTAAGGAGAGTCTAACAGAGGTAGATCAAACATGTACAATAACCAAACTAGAAAAGGAAGTCAAATTGCTTCGAAAACAAAATCAGTGTCTTGTAAATAAAACTGAAAAGGCACATGCAACAGACCCATGTAATGTTGCATCTGAACTAAGTAAAGAGGTCGAGTCTCTAAAAAGAAAAGTATCATCTCTCACAAAGGAACGTGACTCCCTCATAGTTGAGCTCACTTCGTGCAAACTAGACAACAAACAACTAGAGGAAGTTGCGATCTTGTTAAGTGATGAAGCTAGTCATGTCAAAAGTAAAGTTGACAAAATTGAGAAAACGAATCTAGCTCAACTTGAGAAAATAGAGACTTTAACCAAAGAGTTACTTGATGCAAAACAGTTTTATCTCAAATGGGAAGGAAGTCAGAACGTCTTGGAATTTCTGTTAAAGCAATCTAAAGAGAATGAAAAAGCTTTGAAAAATGTTGGACTTGGTTTCAGATGCAACAGTAGTGCACACTGTTGCAACCGAAACCAAGACCCAAGCCAAAGAGATTTCAGACGACGTAAGTATGCTGGATTACCTGAATATGTTATTTGCTATTACTGTGGAAAGACTGGTCATGAGTTCAATGGATGTCCCAAAAGAGAACTTGACCTAAAAAGGAACACAAAAGTTGCACAAGAAACGTGGGTCAAGAAGGACTTGGTGTCTAGTGTAAAGAAGGGACCCAAACTTGTTTGGGTTCCTAAACTAACTGTTTGATTTGCGTAGGCATTAGTGGGGGGCAGCAGCAATTGGTATTTAGACAGCGGATGCTCTCGTCACATGACGGGGGAAGAAGACCAATTCCTCTCACTAGAGGCCTACAATGGAGGCATGGTGACTTTTGGCGATAACAAACAAGGTGAAATTGTTGGTATCGGAAAGGTTGGAACAAGAAATAAATGAAGAGGATGATGATGAGTTCGAGCTTGGGATGGTGCGTCATGACATGAACCAAGTGTTGGAAGCCGAAGATCTGGAGCAACAGTCATAAACACCTTTGCATGGGGAAGCAGGCCATAACTCAGGGGGAACCGACGAGGCTTCATCTTCAAATGAAGCCAGCACGTCAGGAGTGGAAAAAGAAAGCCAAGGTACAACCATTGATCCACAAAATCCCAATGATAAATCCCCCACACAAAATCAACCCCATGCAACAGACTCTGAAACTGTTGCATCTGAACAGAACGAACAAATAATCGCTCCCAACACCACAAACACCACCATACCAAAGAGATGGAAACACCAAAGCTCTCACCCTCTCGAAAACCTAACCAGTGACCTTGACTCAGGGGTAAAAACCAGATCCTCCCTCAGAAACTTCTGTGCCTTCAATGCTTACCTCTCACAAATTGAACCCGACCACATCTCAAAAGCTCTCGAGGATCCTTGTTGGATCATGGCCATGCAAGAAGAGTTGGATCAGTTCAAAAGAAGTGAGGTATGGCATCTGGTTCCTAGACCTTCAAATCGTACAGTCATTGGCACTAGGTGGGTTTTTCGAAGCAAACTTGATGATAACGGAGAAATCGTAAGGAATAAGGCAAGGCTAGTGGTGCAAGGGTATAATCAACAAGAGGGGATTGATTATGATGAAACCTTTGCACCGGTAGCTAGGCTTGAAGCCATACGAATACTCATTGCCTTTGCAGCTCATCATGGTGTAAAACTTTTTCAAATGGATGTAAAATCGGCATTCCTAAATGGCTATCTTAATGAAGAAGTTTTTGTGGAACAACCACCGGGCTTTTTGGATAACGAATCACCGAACCATGTATTTAAACTTGATAAAGCACTATATGGTTTAAAACAGGCTCCTAGAGCATGGTATGATAGGCTTTCAAAATTTCTTTTAGAAAATGGCTTCATACGTGGTTCGGTTGATAAAACGTTATTCATCAAGTCACATTCAGATGTAATGTTGCTTGTTCAAATATATGTCGATGACATAATCTTTGGTGCAATTAGTGAAACTCTTTGTGAATACTTTACACATCTAATGAAATCTGAGTTTGAAATGAGTATGATGGGAGAACTAGGGTTCTTTCTTGGCCTCCAAATCAAGCAAAAAGAGGAGGGCACAATGATCCATCAACAAAATTATGTGAAGGAGATGCTAAGTAAGTTCGGGTTGACCAATGCGAAACCCGTTGCTACACCTATGGTTTCTAACCTCAAACTTGACCTTGATCCAAATGGTAAGAGTGTTAGTGAAAAGGTGTATCGAGGATTTTACGATGCCGACTATGCGGGATGCATGTTGGATAGAAAGAGCACGTCCGGAATTGCCACATTCATGGGGCCATGCTTGCTCACGTGGGCTTCAAAGAAGCAAAATACCGTGTCTCTATCAACGGCGGAAAGTGAATACATAAGTGCCGCCCTATGTTGCACACAACTACTATGGGTACGTCAACAATTGCATGACTTCGGTATTACATTCGAATCCTCTCCTATTTTTTGTGATAATACTAGTGCAATTAACATCTCGAAAAATCCAATACAACATTCCCGGACCAAACATATTGAAATAAGGCATCACTTTTTACGTGATCAAGTTGAAAAAGGGACAATTAATCTTAACTTTTGTAAAACCGAAAATCAAATTGCGGATATTTTTACAAAACCGTTAGAAAGAGAACAATTCGTAAAACTTCGGTTGGAAATTGGTTTGTTAAGTGATGCATGACATTAAAAAGATTACGTCTCCCAATGATTGATTAGAACGGGTGATGGTAGTGTTTATGTTTACGATTTATCATTTACGTGCATAAATTTGAAAATATGTTTTACGTAAAAATAAGAGCACATGCATGCTAGTTGTTACATTGAGCCACTCAAAATTCCTCACCCATCACATCAATCCATTACTATCCTTTGTGTAAAAACTCTAAAACTTTCCAACTCACTCAAAATTCAAAATTCTCAACATAACCGTCCCATTCTCACCTTATAACCTCCCTCAAAATGTCTCCCAAAAGTATCAACCAAGAACTCAAAAGGCTTGCAAATACATACAATCCATTCCTTGTAGCCATGAAAAATATGACTTCCTCACCAACCAAACCACCCTCTACCTCACCAAAAGCCCCGCCAAATCACGACTCATTCATACAAAAACCCCGGCTAGAGCAGACCCTATTAAACCCAAGGGACGAGGACATGGTGGACTAAAGAAAAGACCGATCTTGTCATTTGTTTTGGACTCAAGCGTCGACACCGAATCCAAAGAATTGGTCGATTTGATTGTTGAACCAAAGTTGTCTGAAGAAGTTACTGGAAAAGAAAAAGAAAAGGGAGAGTCAAAGGAAGAAGAAGGGAATGTCGGAGGTGAAGTAAATTCACCGGAAAAAGAAACCGAAAAGGAGGATGTTGTGGAGAAAGAGGCGGAAAAGAAAGCTAGTAAAAAGAAAAGGGGAAAAGAAAAATCGATTAAAAGAAGGAGAATGTGAACAAAGAGGTTGTAAAAGAAAGTGAGAAATCAGTGGAAAAAGAAAAGAGTGGAGAAAAGGATGTGAGTGAAAAAGAAAAAGAATGCATCCGAAGTGGTATAATTTTATGCAACGGTCAAAGTGGATGTTGCATCTGGAACCCTCTCGGCTTATATCAACAACAAACCCTTCACTTTAACCATTCCATAACTAGCCAAATACATAACTCGACATTGAACCTGTTGGGCTAGATACATTTCCAAGGGGAACATGGGGAGCCATTGAACCATTCATTGTTGATAAGGTAGCCAAACTTTTGCGCCCACATGCTTTACATAACCACTCAAATGTCTATGCAACCGAGCTAAAAATCAAACCACCGGTTCATCTTTAACCTTCTCCAAAGGGTTATTGTTCCAAGCAACAACACTCGGGGCAGGTGCTGCTATCTGGAAATGCTAACCTTCATCTTCCCTATCCTTTTAATGGCTCTTTGATAAACACTAGTTGCATGCGTGTCTTTATTTTCTCGTTTTCAGACTATCTTATTTTGCTATGTGTGTGATGAACCCGTATCTTTTGAACATTGTTGTCCCCTATTGATGATGTCAAGAGGGGGAAGTGAATCCAAATTATGTTATGTGTTTACTTAATGACTCTTAGGCTAACGTTCACCGTAGAAATAGCTTAGCTTTTTATTCGACGTATTACTTAGGATTAAGAATGATTGACCCCTTGACCACATGCTTTACATAACCACTCAAATGTCTATGCAACCGAGCTAAAAATCAAACCACCGGTTCATCTTTAACCTTCTCCAAAGGGTTATTGTTCCAAGCAACAACACTCGGGGCAGGTGCTGCTATCTGGAAATGCTAACCTTCATCTTCCCTATCCTTTTAATGGCTCTTTGATAAACACTAGTTGCATGCGTGTCTTTATTTTCTCGTTTTCAGACTATCTTATTTTGCTATGTGTGTGATGAACCCGTATCTTTTGAACATTGCTGTCCCCTATTGATGATGTCAAGAGGGGGAAGTGAATCCAAATTATGTTATGTGTTTACTTAATGACTCTTAGGCTAACGTTCACCGTAGAAATAGCTTAGCTTTTTATTCGACGTATTACTTAGGATTAAGAATGATTGACCCCTTGACCACCTTGCTCATGCATAAGTTATGTGTTATTTATTTTGGCCAAACCAGACCGACTCACCATGGGTTGAGGGGGAACTTGTCTAATAATTTTGATTGTAACTTGTCATCATCAAAGGGGGAATTTGTTAGAACACAATATGTTGATGATGACAAGTTACCTTGATTAATCTAATGTTTGCTTGATTATACAAGAGATTAGCAAAATGACATAAAGCCTATTGAAGATCACAAGTCCATATGTCAAGATACAAGCAAAGACAAGAGAAGGCCAAGTCTAGGAATGAATTGTAAGCAAGGTAGTCAACATTCATTCGTATTTGTTAGAGGTGCAAAATCCTTGCAACAGTCCAACAGACTGTTGCAACTGGGGTTTCTAGTACGGTCATGGAGATTATATTTCGTAAAATAGTTTTATAAAAAGTGTTGGAGTTTTGGTTCATTTACATATTTCAAATGTTTTACAAACTGAAGGAAATTAATTTGAAAATCAAAAGCTCAACTTGCACATGAGGTCTAAGGGTTAGAAAAAGTAGAAAGTTTACTTTTTCCTTTTTTGGCAATTAGACCTACAAAAGGAAGGTTCCTTCTTACACTCTTTCCTTTTATGGGTTGCTTTGAGCCTTGAGTAATCTACCTTGAGCATTGCAACCATGTGCATTTTCAGTTTGTAAAAGGCACTCCTATTTGAACCCTTGGGTAAAAGAGTTATGCAAACATATTACACAATTTGAGAGCTCCTCTCACTCGCCCAACCCTCTATAAATACCAACCCTTTAACTCATTTATTGCTAAGACTTTCTAAGCATTTATTGTAAAACTTTGCAAAACCTTTTAAGCATTTATTCTTCAAGTTTATTTTGCAAAAGTTTCTGATTTTGAAAGAAGTCTTCATTTGTTTTCGAAAAGCTATGATCTCCTTGTACTAGTTCGCACTTCTAATGAGTATAAATGTTTGTTCGATGAACCTTGTGTTTAGATCTTAAAAGTAGTCTCCATGTTCTTTAAGAGAACTCTTGAGACATTGATCTTGTAAACCAAAGGTAGAACAACAAATTCTTAGAGCGGAGTAGCTTTAAGTTTGAGTCAAGTCTTCGAGCGGAGTAGCTCTTAGCAAATGCAACCGGAGTAGGTTGGGGAGTTGTTTTGTTGTAATAGTTTTAGTTAAGCGGAGTAGCTTCTAAACTTTCAATAAAATAACGGTTGGACGTAGGCTCCGGAGTAGGAGCTGAACCAATTTTTTATATCGTTTGTTTATTGCTCTTTCTCGTACTTGTTACTCGTTTCTTGTTATACACGAAATGGATCAGCTCTGTGCAACAGTTCCTCATACTGTTGCTTAGTCCCTAATCTTGTTGCCTTAAATCGTGAAACACTTAAGCTATTTCAGAATTTTTAAAAGGTCACCTAATTCACCCCCTCCCCCTCTTAGGTGCTAAACTCGTTCTTGATTCTTCACATACCACTAGTGGGATGTCGTTTAGTAATGTGTAATTTGATTTCTGATCTAATAAAAAAAAAGGAAATATCACAAATAACTACCTAATAAATCTAAAATTTTACATCTTAGGCCCTGTTCTTTTGGACTGAAACTTAACTGAACTGAACTGAACTGAACTTATAGGATCTGAACTGAACTGAACTGAACTTATAGGAACTGAACTTAACTGAACTTATAGGAACTGAACTGAACTGAACTTATAGGAACTGAACTCAACTTATAGGAACTGAACTGAACTGAACTGAACTTATAGGAACTGAACTGAACTTATAGGAACTGAACTGAACTGAACTGAACTTATAGGATCTGAACTGAACTTAACTTATAGAATTTGAACTAAACTTATAAAATACGAACTTAATTAACTTTATTTTAATTTAAGTTAACTATTATTATTATTATTTTTTATTTTTTTTTTATTATAACGAGGGCTTTTATAAAAACCGAAAAGAAGGATTACATGAGATTGGTGGGCACCCGTGAAACAAGCTGGGCGCCCACTCCCTTAGCAATAGCAAAACTAAGGCGAGTAAAAATAAAAGCAGCGGTCTTCGATCCAGCATCTTGGGACACAGAATACTTCTGTTATTATTATTATTATTATTATTATTATTGTTATTGTTATTGTTGTTGTTGTTGTTGTTGTTGTTGCTGTTATTGTTGTTATTATTATTATTATTATTATTATTATTATTATTATTATTATCCAATAGATGACATTGATAAAAAAATAGTCTAAAACACAAGGTAGTTTAAAATATTTTCAACTTTATATATAATGGTTTTTTCATAGTTCATACATTATACTACAATTACATTACGATAAAAATAATTCACTATTACAATTTTCTCTAACCATTTATTTTCTCTAACAATGGTGATGAAGAAACTGATTAACGGGAGAGTGACAATTGGTGAGGGTGAGGGCGTCGTATGATGAGTTGTTGTTTTTTGGCATTAATGAGGATGATAGTTTGACATTAATTAGAGAGTAAAAGACGGGTAAATTATTAATGAGTTTTTCTTTTTTTATAGATGACGTATATCGAATAATTAAAGCGAAATGTTTGTATCGGTTGTTAAAAATAATACTCCGTATATAACTTTTCTTAATTGAGTTTATATGAACTGAACTTATAGGAACTGAACTTATAGGAACTGAACTGAACTGAACTGAACTGAACTTATAGGAACTGAACTGAACTGAACTGAACTTATAGAAACTGAACTGAACTTATAGGAACTGAACTGAACTGAACTTATAGGATCTGAACTGAACTGAACTTATAGGAACTGAACTGAACTTATAGGAACTGAACTGAACTGAACTGAACTTATAGGATCTGAAGTGAACTTAAGTTAAGTGACTTGAAGTCCAAAAGAACAGGGCCTTACTACCTAATAAAATTAATTTTGCAACTAACTACCTAAAATCACACAACATTAATCAGTTTGCTACCTTTTTGACGGAAACCGAACTTAAGTTAGTTTTAAATGTTCGGGTTAAGTTAAATGACCATCTTACCCTTCTTTTAATAAACCTATTTTACCGGTCCCTCTCCCTCCCCTGTAACCCTAAAGTAATTAAAACAACTAGACCCCGCTGTGCTAAATATAGTTGAAACAACTCTGTTATGTTTCTATTTTATTTTGGAGCATTTCCACTAAATTCCATATGAATATAACTTGCTTTCCTTCTCCTGTACTGAATACACACATGAATGATGATTTTCAGGTTATATTGAAATGGACTCTGTAGTGCTAACCAGCAAACTCCCAGAATGTCCACTAAATTGTGGCCTCCTAGTAAGGGTACCAGGTAGTGTTTGTAGAAGTGATAACAAAGAATCTTATAACTCCCTCAATTTTCTCTCGAAAGCATGGCCTTCTGAGTTTGGAAGAAGCTGAAATTGATGCAACGAAGATTGAGGAATCAGCATTCCATCATGCAAACGAACATCGCAAGTTAGATGTTAATGGAGGTGTTTTAAGGGAGGAAGGAGGGGGAGGGTAATTTAGGTATTAAATTAGGTTTTAAAGTTAAACGGGACGGAATAAATTGATTTCCGTAATTTTTTAGCAATTTCCGTCATTTTGGTAGTAATCGTGTAAGTTTTTACACTTATTAGGTTGTTATTTGAAAAATTGAACATATTAGGTAGTAAGATGTAAAATTTTAAACTTATTAGGTAGTAATATGCTAAATAGCCAAAAAAAAATTACGTCTTTTTGAATGTTGTTTTGTGTGTTTCTTTTCAATCTCTATCATTGCCATGGTCTTTGCAAGTTCAATTCCTTTATTTGGAGTGCAAACGAGTTCTCCATCGATTTGATATGTGCGAACAATTTTCTCTTTTAATGTAGTCGAGTTCGAAAAATTGCAGCGTTCTTAACCATGAAATTTCAACGAATTTGAAAATATTAATTGTTTGTTATTTTGATGGGTTCGAAAAACGACGACGTTCCCATTCGAATAATTTTTTTATAACATGTTCGAGAAGATTAAGGAGATCCCTGGCGAATGGATTTTTCTTTTCTTTATTTTGCAAACCCGTGAAAATTTTGCGGTTGTTTGATTCAGACAAATTTATCGGTATTGAATCAGAAATCAAACCAGGCTAGTATGGGTTTGGAACTCAATTCCTCATATACCTTGTGTTTGGAGCAATTTTGGATTGAGCTAATAAATCTTATTTTGGATTGAGCTAATAAATCTTGTTGTATGTTTATTTTATTAATAAATTTTTGTACTATTTACTTATGTATTAATTTTCTACTTTTATATAATTTCTTTATATACAGGTTATGTTTTTTTTTTAAATGTCAAAATATTTTTGTTCTTATGTATATTAAACATGTCGAGGAAAAGTCATTATTATATTTTCACGAAAAAAGTCTTGAAAACAATTTAATTTTGTAAATATTTAAAAAATATGGATCTTTTTATCACATTTTCATTTTTATTTCTTTTCAAACATAGAAGGCCCCACCACAAGGGTGTAATAATGGAGGCAAGCCTTCCCTTGCCATTTTGGCAAGAGGCCGCATTCAGGGCTTGAACTCGTGACCTCACGGTCACAAAGCAACACCTTAACCGATGTGCCAAGGCTCCCCTTCCGGTATCAAACGACAATAAACAAAAAAAATTGAAAAATAAATATTAAGACATATTGTAAACGAAATATTTTATATAATTAGTTGTTAAAATGTTTATTTTCAGGATTTTTATATATTAAAATTATTATTTACAGTATTGGATTTTACATATTTATGGAATTGCAACCTCATACCACCCAAGTATCATTCATGATTCGAAACTCATAGTCATGCCATGCGCGAAACAAACACCCCCTTAACATTCTCATATCCACCTCCTCCGTGGCTATGAGAAACCACTTTATGGGTTTGAGGCATGGTATCAAAATACAAAAAATGTGAAACAAACACAAGACATGTGTTAGCTCATTTCAAACTTATACCTTATACCTAAAATGGTTGAAACAAACCTCAATTAGACAAATTACCTGAATTTGAGGGAATTACGGTAATCAAAATAATATCCGTATTAGAAATAAGTTTTATATTGTGATATTAGTCGATATGATTTACATAATTTTAAGTAGTATAAATATAGTACCATTGTACTCATTCGAACCACGAACCATAATCAACCGTAATACAACGACTCGCTTTATAAATTCTCCCCTCTCCGATTCTAATAAGTTCTAAGGTCTAATTCTTGAATCAAACATCTATAAATGGCAACTCCATAATTGTGGTATACAAGACCAAGTAACGAACACAAATCGGAAGAGCAAAGTTAGTTGGCGAAAATGGTAGATGTAGCAGAAGACGAGATGAGTAACTTTGTTAAAGTATGGTTATTAATCTTAGTATCTTTGGCATACTGTTATATCATAGGCAAGGTTATTCCCAAAGGCTTCACAAGATTAATAACATTACTTCCTGTAATCGCTTTCTTTTTCGCCCTGCCTCTATATCTAACTTCTCTTCATCTCTGTGTCTTCACTTCTCTCTTTATTTCTTGGCTTGCAAATTTCAAGCTTTTGCTTTTCGCATTTGGTAAACCTCCTCTCAGTTTCGACCCTCCGCTTTCATTCATCTATTTCCTTTTAGTTGCTGGTTTACCCATCAAATTACATACAGATTCAGCTCATAAAACTGGCCTGACATCTAAACTCGACATATCTAACCCAGATCAGAGAACCCTGCAGAAATCAGTAAATGGAAAAGACCCAGATCATGAAATTACAAATAAATCGTACCCATCTTCTCAAAAACCAAATAGTCATCCAAAGATTTCGCCTTGGAATTACATCATCAAAGGAACTTTGTTAGCTATCATAGTTAAAATCTATGCTTACAGCAATCAGATACCTGAAAAGTTGTTATGCACATTACATGGTTTTCACATATATTTCGCATTGGAGTTAGTCTTTGCATTTCTTGCAAAATCAGCTAAAATTTTCCTACGACTTGACCTAGAACCTCAGTTCAATGAACCCTTATTATCAACTTCACTACAAGATTTCTGGGGCAGAAGATGGAATATCATGGTGACCAGCATATTAAGGCCTACAGTGTACCTCCCAACGCTGAATTTCGTTTCCAAGTTTGTAGGGCGGGAGATGGGTAAGCTGGTAGGGGTAGTGGCCACATTCGGAGTGTCAGGAATCTACCATGATCTTATATTTTACTACCTTTGGCGCGAGACACCGACTTTCCAAGTTTCACTGTTCTTTCTCCTGAATGGATTTTGCCTTTGCCTCGAGGTGATCATGAAAAAGCACATTGGTGGTAAAGTGAGGATCCCTGGGTGGATCTCTGGCATTGCAACAGTGGGTTTTGTGATAGTTACTGGTGTATGGTTGTTCATGCCACCTGTAATGAGGGCTGGGTTGACTACCAAGGCAATTCAGGAGTATGGTGTTGTTGGCGCGTTCATCAAGCGCATGATCCAAGCTTAGCACGATGATTCAATCTAAGTTGAGCGAATTATTGATTCCATTTTAGAGGAGTTGCTACCAGTCATTTCCTGCATGAGAAATTCATCATATGGTCCATATTGTTTAACACAAAGTCACCATCTCACCTTAATAGTTCAGCAATGTCAATGAAATAAACTAGCAATATTCTCATTATAGTTACTAGTTAGGGCGTGTGGTATATCGGATCTACTTAAGAATGTATGTCGATCTGTCAATCGTTCAATAGTAGATGGCTTGATTCTCCACTGATTCACTGAACTATTAAATGGTATTCTAGTTCAAAGTTTACAATTTTATATATTTCTCATTTTTCCATTCTTATTTAAGGTACTTAGAAAAATCAAACAAATTTTGTCTAGACTTAGTCCTGCACTCCTGCATACCGATTCTGAAATCCTAGAACTTGATGAAAATTTCAAGTGTTCTGTGACATTTTCTATATACTAGCCCGGTATGACTACAAGGCCATCAACGTGATCCCTCGGGTATTACCATCGCTCTATCACAGAAATATCAAACACGCCATGACCCATGGGGCTACATTAGGCCAACATCATATATAGTCATATGGTTATATATCTTCTCCTTTACCTTTTTAACGGTATCTGCTAACGACGCCTCTAACGGAGACCCAGGTGACTGCCACCAACATACTTCATTCTTTATTGCCGCTCAATATTTTACCTTTACTACTCTTTACTCTTTAGTACATGTAACATACTTTATCCAACCTGTACCCATCTCTATCCGAGTTTGACCCATAACCCAAATTGAACTGATCCTATCTAAGTCGATCAACCTGAATGCCTAATGACCTGAGATCGAACTGACCCGACCCACACTCTACTCGAACGATTATTGTTGTTTCCAAATATATAGTGATTCTAGTCAGTTAGTCACTATCATTGTGCCAGCATCTATTTTAATGAATAAAATCAATTAAATTAAATTTGCAAGAAAGGACTCACCTCCAGATATCCTCAACGAGTCCACCACTATATATTCTATTACTTGATGTCACAACCACATCTAAAGAGCAGACTTTTGTCCAAAAAAAAATCAAAATGACTGATTCCTCTACACTTGAGCTAGCAGAAGATGAGGTTCAGAACTTCATCATGGTATGGGCAACCGTTTTTGTATCTTTAACCTATTGTTATACTATTAGCAAGATTACAGAAAAGGGTTTCATAAGATTATTAGCGGTTCTTCCGATTATCGCTCTCTTCTTATGGCTTCCATTAAAACTCACATCTTTTCATCTTGGTGGTAACACAGCTTTCTTTATTGGTTGGCTTGCTAATTTCAAACTCTTACTTTTTGCATTTGGTCAAGGTCCTCTCTCTTCTCTTCCTTCCATTTCATTCCCTCTTTTTCTCGCACTTTCTTGTTTTCCAATCAGAATCCAACAAGATCCATCTCAAAATAATGGCACAAACCCAGTTCAAAAAACAGCTCAAAATACCCAAAAGAAATCGCTATGGAATTACGTAATCAAAGCGATTTTATTAGCTTTAATAATCAAGATTTATGATTATAATCAACTCATTCACCCAAATGTGTTATGGTTTATCTTCTGTTTTCACATGTATTTCTTCCTAGAACTTGCATTATCACTATTTGCAGCAGTGGTTAAGTACTTCTCAGGCTGCGAAATCGAACCACCATTTGATGAGCCATTGTTATCATCCTCCTTACAAGACTTTTGGGGAAGAAGATGGAATATAATGGTAACAAGAATCTTAAGGCCTTCAGTGTACCTTCCTACACTGAAACTCTCTTCCAAGATCGTAGGAAGAGAGTGGGCATCATTGCCATCAGTGATGGCAACGTTCCTGGTATCGGCATTGATGCACGAGCTCATCTTTTATTACTTGGGCCGGGTTACGCCAACGTTTGAGGTGACTTGGTTCTTTTTATTGCATGGATTTTGTCTGTGTGTGGAGGTGGCTATAAAGAAGGCTGTAGGAAGGAAATGGAGGGTACCGAGGTGGATTTCCGGCCCCGCGACAGTGGCGTTTGTAGTGGCGACGGGGTTTTGGTTGTTCTTGCCGCCGTTGGTGAGGTCTGGGTTGGATAGTAGGCCGTTTCAAGAGTTTGCTGCGGCTGCTAAGTTTGTTAGGACTGTCAAGCATGCTCTCTCATTCCAGTAGTCATGTATTTCTCTAGACTGTAGACTTTAATCATTTTGATTCATCTTTAATTGTTATTACATTACATTACATGATTATTGTAATTCAAAACAACCTTAAAGTTGGATTCATCCTTCATCGTCATTGCATAATTATGATTATTTGTTTAGTAAATCTTGAGCTGGTGTTATTGATTTCTATCGTATTACGGGGAATGAAATGACGTCACCGGCGATAATGAGAGCGCATTATTAGATGATACTGAATTCAGTAACCAAAATCAGTGCATGTAGTGATACGCAAATTCAGTAACCAAAATCGGTTATGCGGATCGGTTAATTTTTATTTTATTTGGTTTTGGTTGAGAAACATAGATCAAATTGTTAAACTGACAATGTCATCTCTTGGGCGTCACTCGTGGCCCTCGTGGTTCTGGTGGGTGCAAATGTGCAATGAATGGCCGAAAACGAGAGCAACCATCGAAATATAATATGCAGTACCTGTCAAAGATGAAAATAGTAATAAGTACTTCTTCAGACTATGTTATTCATTTATTTGCCTTTTTTTTCACAAAGATTAAGAAAAGAGAAAATGGTCAATTATTAATCTAATTACCATCAAAGCCATCCTAAATAGAAAGGTAAACAAATAAAAAATTAACTAAAACATCTCAAAATAAAATAGGTAAATAAATAACCGAGACGGAGAGAATATATTACTCCGCACGTGGTATAGTACTACTTGTATTAAGCCTTTCTGATCCAGTTACTTAAGATTCTCTCATTTAGGTTGAGTATAATTTGTTTTCGTCAATCCGCATTTAAAAAAATCCGGGCCTGAATGAAACGGTCAGAAACTGGGTACAGTACGATAAAGAGGAAACCAGTTTACAAAGAAGACTAGACATAAGATTCAACTGAAAGTTTCACATCATGAGAAGATGAGAATAATTTAATAAAATGTAGTGTACAGCAAAAAGAAAATCAACCAACAAAAATTAGGCCAAGTGTTGCGCTAAAGCGAGGATCTTAAGATGCTTTTTCTTGCGAAGCTCGTGAGGTACTGGGCCGAAAACTCGGGTTCCCCTTGGCCCGTCGTTCTTTTCATCAAGAATCACAGCAGCATTGTCATCAAACCTGATTTCGCTACCGTCACAACGGCCTCGTGGCATGGCTGCTCTTACAACAACGGCCCGCACGACTTTGCCCCTCTCAACCTTACCTCCAGGGCGGACTTCCTTCACCGAAGCAACTATTGTGTCCCCTAGCCTTGCTCCTTTCTTACAAGCTCTGACAGCTTGTATACATTCAATCACCTTAGCTCCGGAGTTATCTACCACTTTAAGCCTTGTTCCCATCTGTATAAAGGTCCTGTGCTGCTAACCATTACAAGTACATTATTATGTGTCAGAAAAATCGCATCAAGTCTCACAACATTTATCATATCAGGATTGGACAGTTGTATTAAGCATCAAGACTCGAGAGCATTTCATCTACAAAATCAATATCAAAATCCCACTAGATGGCATGGTGCAGCTCAACTGGTAGAATGTATGATGTATCCAACATTAGTGTTTAGCAAAATTTCATCATATTGGCTACAAGTTTCGTGCAGGGTGAAATATAAGGGGCAGACACAGGTATATAAAAGTTTTTGTTCTTTTATTTTAAAATGGATAGCCAAGTGTTGTAAACTCGTACCCATGTCTGGATGGCGAGTGTACAACATGGGGTATACGAGCCTTAAGAATCATCAAGGCAAACCATACAAGTTAGTTAAGACTGAGGCCAGATTCAATAAACAATGTAAGGGAACGAACCTGGACAAAAAGATGGCTGTTTATCATCTCATAGCTGGATTTTAGTAAACCAGAACTGTTGCCACTGGTAAGACCGCCTAGCAATGATTTGGCCCCTTCACGTAAAAAAATTATACAGAGTCAATCTCGGAAACTGAAGATGAGCACACAAGCAAATCTAAATAGAGTTATCTATTTTCACTCAGTCTGTGACTGTTAGAATACTAGAGACTGGCATGCAGCTCAAGTGCCAAATCACAAACCAAAAGGACAAAATTCACTTAGATGTAGACATCCTCCACAAATGTTTTTTTCTAATGGAGTAAGCAAGGAAGAATCAAGTTGAAATAGCAGTAGGACGCCACAATACAGGCCTTTACTACTTGCTTCTTATGCGAAAAGTGTAATGTCTAAGATCTATTCAATAAATATGGTGGCTCTGTAATGAGGTGAATAATGTTTACTTCCACTATACACAAAGGGACATTGTTCATTGGCTTGGAACTCATTGGAATACAAAGTAGTAGCTTGTAGATTCCTTTTAAACTGGTTTAATCATGGAATAGCAGACTGTCAAAGGACATTAGATTAAAGGTTAGCTGATACGGCTTCTAAACTCACTTCAAAATTTTCAAGTACATCTAGCTAGTGGAATTTGAAAAAAATAACATAAAACCAAGTAATTAACTTCACAGTTTCACAGAACACTATACAATGAATTATCCATGACAAGAGGTCATGGGGCAGTCTTCCATCCAGCACCCACTTATTTTGACAGATAACATCACTGCATTCTCCGCGTTTATGCAATTCAGGACATAAGGATGTATTTCGGTTCAGACAGAAGCAAAAGGAAACAAGGTTATCTATGAAGAAAACATTGTGTCATGTAACACTACTCCTCAAGATTCCCTTAATTATATTGGTCGACTTAAATCCACAGTTTTCCGTTTCCTTGTCATTTCAGACTTCTCTCTTAATCCTTATTTTCTCTATAAGAAAAGGGAGATCGTGATCTCCATCCAGTCATCTCCCTGTACTTCGCTTACAAGCATCAATTTGATCATATCATTACAATTCAAATTAATACCAGAATATTGTTACGTAATTTGATTATCCAAAACAAACTAAAGAATATAATCCACATAGCGATAGTAGTGGTTAAGTGGTTTCCAATGTAATCAGCCAACCATTTCACTAACACAGCTGACAACTTACACCCCTTCTTATAGAGTACATCCTGCATAACATGAATGCGGCGCCAACACAACCAAATTTTCAGACGAACCAACATATACTAGATATATGGAACTATAAGAAAGCAACAAAACAGTAAGCACATACCACGAGATAACTTAGGTGCTAGAGCAGCTGCCATGTATTCTATCTTCCTAGGTAATATAGATCTTGCTGTCATTACAAATGAAGAAACGAGAGACAAAAACTGAATATTAGAAGGAAAAAATAATTAATTGAATATCAAACAATTAACAAACTAATTAATCAAAATGAATTCAATCAAACTACCACAAATCTACCACAATCTACAATTACACAAATAGTTTAACAAACTAACAATAACAATGACAAAAATAACCAAACATTCAATCAAAAACTCAATAAAACAACATATGAATAATAATCTTTGGATGACATTACAGAATCAATATATGAATAACAAGAATCTATTCCCAAAAACAACAAAACATATTCCAATTAATATGGTTTCAATTTTCTGGTTGGATTTCAACTATGAGACATCAATGCCAGTTTAATATGAACAATTAACCTCAGTTCTCCAACCATTTCCCCATCTAACACCATTTTCCAATTTATATTACATCCATCTGTACTGTGTAGCTCTGTGTGAAGTCGGAATTAATGACGAAAACTCACAATTGCTCATCCAGAACTCGGAATTAATTAAGACAGCGATACTGCATTGTAATACGATTTTAAGACGCTGAGTCGACACAACTGCAATTTGGCTTCAACACCAGCAGCGCAGGGAACGGGGAAATCGCGGTAATCAGGGTGGCTTCAATGCGAAACGAAAATATACATTAATAGGAGGAGTACTCTCCAGCGAGAAACATTAAACCATGAAAAATGTCGTAGAGCAGATGATCCGTATTTGACAGTGCTGTACCAAAATTAAAAAGGTTTCCAGTACCTGTACATTAAATAATAATAATGCTCGTACAAGAGTACTTTCCATCAGACCTAATCACTGGCAAATAGGAGCAGAGCAGCACCAGAGATCAATTTAGCTAACAATCAACTGCAAACATACCTAAAAGAGAGGCACCGACGATGCTGAGGAGGGCTGGCGCGGCGGTGGCTGAGGAGGAGCGGCGGCGGCTGAGGAGGCGCGGCGGCGGCTGAGGAGGGGTGGTTTATGGGTTGTATTTGGGGAAGTATGTATAGGGTTTTGTATTGAGGTATCAGGTATGTTTATAATTTCTTAGGTGTGCTATGCCATATTGCCATATCAACAATCAGTTATCACGCTTTCTCATTTTTTTTCCCTCCCACGTCAGGGCACATTATTTTCATTTTTTCATTATTTTCATTTTTTAAAATATTCTAAGGCTCTGTTCTTTTGAACTGAACTGAACTCGTATGATCTGAACTGAACTGAATTTATAGGATCTGAACTGAACTGAACTGAACTGAACTGAATCTATAGGATCTGAACTAAACTTAACTGAACTTCTAGAAACTGAACTGAACTTACATGAACTAAACTAAACTTATAGGATCTGAACTGAACTTATAGAAACTGAACTGAACTTACATGAACTAAACTAAACTTATAGGATCTGAACTGAACTTATAGGATTTGAACCGAACTGAACTTATAGGATCTTAACTGAATTGAAGTTATAAAATATGAACTGAACCAACTTTATAAGATTCGAACTTAATTAACTTAATTTAATTTAAGTTAACTATTATAATTATTATTATTATTATTATTATTATTATTATTATTATTATTTATAAACCGGGATCTTTCATTAAAAATAATGGAGAAAATACATGAAATTTGTGGTCACCCGCTGTAACACCCCGTATTTTATAATAATATTTTATTATAAAAGTATTTTATTTACTTAATTATCCAAAAGATTATTAATGGATTTCGGAAATATTTATAATTATATCTTCCGTCCTATTTTTATTATTTCTCGTTTTAATCTACTTTTGGATGGGTTAAAACGTCCGTGCAATAATTAATTATTTTAATTTAATATTTACTTTTCTATTTCAAGTTCTCCTTGCGTTTTAGTATGGCTCAATCAGATTTGCAATCAGATAATCCATTGTATGAGCTAATGGACCCAAAGCCCACTTGTTAACTCCTTATAAAAGAAAACCCTAAGCAAGCTAGCAAGTTGCTCTTTCTATTCGTGCGTGAACCTTGCCGCACGCCTCTTCTTCGATTTCTCTCTTTCTTCTCTTTTCTCCCTTTAACTTCATTGTTGAATATCTTTTATTCTTTCAATCTCATACATAAATTATATTTTCACAATCCTTCCTCTTACTTCTACAATATATTATATTCAAAATATTTTATTGGGATTTATTTGTATGGACCTTTAGACCTACGTTTTGGGTCTCTTGTTTTGTGGGTAAAGAAGAAGATGTCTTTCCCTTTGGCGTTTTCGAAAGGGTTATTGTTTCATACAATTTCTATAACAAATATTTGGATTTCCGCTTTCGTTAAAGTTGATTTTTGGGGTTATTGACACGTGTTGGAGACAAGGCTTTGTTGGTCATATTCTTTATGAAGGTTTTCATTAATTGCTAAAAAGGTAACTAGGTGTTTCTCTTTTAATTGTGTTTATGCCAATTGATGTAATTAATATGATTTAATGATTGTTTGTACGATTAGTACATGTTTGATTATTTATTGTCATGAATTAATTGTGCTTCATATATTTGTGTATGTCTTATCATCGTAATTGTGGATTATAATATGTTAATAAGTCGTTATGGGTGTCGTGCGCACAACTAGGGTTCGCGAGGAAAACCCTAGATGGCGACACGGCTAATGGATAAGAGTGTTGCCCAAGGTTATAGTTGAAGTATGTGTAACCTTGAAAATATGATTCAAGGTTATAGCTGAACTAGTACAACCTTGAGTACGACTCAAAGTTATGGCTGAAGAGGTATAACCTTAAGTGCGAGTCAAAGTTATAGCTGATGTTAATCTAACTTTGGGTTGCGAGTTAAAGTTATAGCTGAAGCTAATATAACTCTGAATTACGAGTTAAAGTTATAGCTGAAACTAACATAAACCTGAGGTATGACTCAAGGTTATGGTTGGTGCTAGTATAACTTTAGGTTCGTGTCAAGGTTTGGCTAAGGTTACTATAACCCCAAGCCATATGTGGAAGTTATAGTTGAGGTTAGTATAACCTCGCATCCATTACTTATGTTATAGTTAAAGTTACTATAACTTGGGTTGTTTATACTTGTTTCACATGTTGAGTTGTGTTCAGTATTTGTATAATATTGTGTTTGCATATGTCGTTGGATACTTCTATGCATTTGATATTAGGACAGTCTGTTATGGTGTTCTACTGGTTTGAGTCGTGATGGTATTCACGCATGTTAGTACAGTCAGTTATATTGTGCATTGTTGTTTGCTAGTTTGAATAGATGACGGTAGTATCAGTTATATACTATCGGAACGAACTAACGCCACCCATTGATGTGGGATTTATTTTGGTCTATGTTCGGGATTGGTCGGAGGCAGTGGTTATACGCTCCGGTCCCCGTGTGTCGTTCGATGTACAGTTAATGCATCGAGAGGTGTGGCCAGGTCTTAGGCATATAGGCAGTGGTTATACGCTATACATAGTACCGTGGAGGCAGTGGTTATACGCTCCACACCGATGGAGGCAGTGGTTATACGCTCCGTCAGCTAGAGGCAGTGGTTATACGCTCTGGCAAGTTAGAGGCAGTGGTTATACGCTCTAACGGGCGTTCGCTCTATTCGCTATGCTTTGATGATAGCTTTGTGCCTTCGGTTGCGATGGATTGCGTGTCACCATTTTCGCTATGCTTTGATGATAGCTTTGTGCCTTCGGTTGCGATGGATTGCGTGTCACCATTTTCGCTATGCTTTAATGCTAGCATTGTGCCTTACGTTACTATGAGTCGTGAGTTACTTGAGTCGTAAGTGTTCATGGTCTAGTGGTCGCATATGGTCTAGGTTCGTTGGTTTCATTTGTCTGGTGCTGAGAATATCATGGGATGGTAAGTTTGCTTTCATGTCATGTCATGTTTATATCCTCACATGATTGTCGTATTATGTCTTCAGATGAAGGTAAGTTTGATTGACTTTCATGAGTGTAGATGATCTCGCATGTTTACTGGTTTTACATTTCATTTGTTAATGATTGTTGGTTATATTCAATTGTTGTAAACATGACTGGGAGAGCATCTAGTTACTCCCGACTGATTGTCGACCCCCTTCTCAGGTTGTTCAGGTGGTTGCTGTTTGGTTGATGCTTGCTTGGGAAATGTGTGAAGCGAGCTTAATAATTTGTTTAGGACCTTTGCTTTAAGTTTTTAAGAACCTTTGAATAATGTATTAGTTTGGTTTTCGATTTGAGTATCGATCCGGATTTGGGTAAGGTGTTTCCGCCACCTTAACCCAGTTATCATTGAGTTACACTCTGATATTCATTTATATTATGTTTTGCCTTTGTTTTATAATCCGGATTGTTACAGTTGGTATCAGAGCGAACACGCTCCCAACTCTCGCGTAGTTTATGACTAAAATTATAATGACTTAGTAATGAGTGAGAGTAAATGGGGTAGAAACAATTAAGGACTTGTTTGTTTACATCTTAATGTTTCATATCGTTTTAATTATAATACATGTTTTGTTCATCTACTTATTTGTTTATGCGTTAATGTTTTACATAGTTGTTAATTGTTTTACATGTGTGCTCATGTATTTGTTTGTTGTCTTTTATGTTTTATATCGTTATTTAATGTATTGAATGTATCATTTGTCTACTTGTTTTATTATGCGTTAATGTTTCGTATAATTAATAATTGTGTTATTTTTGTTGTTCATGAAATTGTGCATTTATACATTGAGGTTTGCATCGTTATTAATTGTATTGCATTTTTGTTCATATATTTGTTTGGTTATGTCTTAATGTTCATCGTTATTAATTTAATCAAATCTACAGTTTATATATTGTGTTGTTTATGATTTGATGTTACGTTTCGTCATTAATTGTACAAAATAATATGCTTTTTATGTACAACTTTTTCAAGCATACTTTATCGATTTTTAAAGGTGGTCAATTTTGTACATATCCTTTGCGTGTTACGTGTTACGTTTACATGTCGTTTTTGGTTATATGTCGGTCAAACGTTTTCCTTGATAACCCGAGCTTTACTCTTATCGTACTTTCATCCTTTTGGATCATTTGGTGACATCGTCCTTGTTTGAGGTGATTTCGAGGTTGTTTCCCTTGTGGTTTTTGAGGTATCAAGTTAGGATTGTTTGACAGATTAGGATGTTCATGTATGAAAGAAAAGTGCGTTTATGATTTTGGTAACGAGGGAGTTAATTTGAGATTTGAGGTTGTTAAGAACAAGTTTACTTTGGGATTAGAGGTTGTTAAGATGAACTTGATTTTGGGAATATTCGTTGTTAGGATGAAATCTCATTTGGGATAAGTGGTTGTTAAGTTCTTTGTGTGCTTGAGGAATTCCTTTTTGAGGATAGAGAGTAAGTGAGTGATATTTGGCATAAGACGTTTAATTGTGGTTTCATAGTGTCACAAGAAGTGAGAGACATAATGAGTGGATTTATCTTATGATATGATTTGGGAATATCGTGGCTTATGCTCTTAATGGTTAGAATTTTTGGATTTTTGTCTCGTGTTAAAGGAAAGGTTATGCGAGTTATTTATGGATCGAGGATCGAATGTTGGGAATGAATTGAATGTTATTGTGGAGTTTAGATTGAGCACGTTGGGAATTTTGGAGACTATGCTCATCTTTAATTGATATATGATATTTGAGGAATAGGAATCGTTGATGATTTTTAGTGAGTTATGAAAGATTTATGGTTTATCCGTTGAGGGGATATTTAATGATTATACAGTTTAAAGGATTGAGTGAGAGAGATGAATTGTAACTTATGGGCTTGTGAGATGTTAATGTTAAAGAGTTAGCGCTGACTTAGTGAACGGTCATGTTGATGATGATTATAATGGATCGAGGTGTTCATCTTTTGGGGTATAAAGATTGATATGGATTGATTCATTAAGTAGGATTTGATGGAGTTCTTGAGAGTTGATGGTCATAAGAGTTGGTGATCTTGAGAGTTGATAATTTGAGGAATGTAGTTAGTGATGGTAAAAGGGCAATTATATAGATATTTGTTGGTGTCGAGGCATTATGGAGATATGATGAAAGGATGTTTCGAGACGTTGTGACCTTGAGTGATGATTGTACGAGAATTGTAAGACCTTGGTTATCGTGCTTTATTTATCTTATCTTGAGGTGTCGTTGATAAACTTGTTTTTGGAGTCTTCCATTCTTGTCATCCTTGCACGTGTCGACCATACCTCTTCTATTTGAGCTTTTAGACCAAAATTTTCTTATTTATCTTTTTCCTCTGTTTGTTTTGTCTATTGTTACTCTCTATTTGTTCTTTATTTCAACTTCAGTTCCTTCTTCTTTGAAGTTTTGTAATTATCCTCTTTACATTAATTTATCATCGAGCTTATACTTTCTAAAACTATGGTTTCGTTTGCTTTGTGATATTGCGCGAACATATTTTGTTTTGGTTTACAAGTTATTTATTCTTTTATGGTAACTTGAAATTTTTTGAAATATCTTTAGAGCTACTTGTGATCATCTCGTGGTGGAAGCTTGAATCCTTTTGGGAATAATGTGAGATCTGTGAGTTTGATGTTTGGCTATTGGAGATTGGGAACATAGTAACATTTGGGAATGAGAGTATGAATTTGGATGACATATAAAGTTTTGGAGAAAGAGTATTAAAGGTCTTATATGAGCTTTGAAAGTTTGAGGATGTTATTAGTTTGATGGACATAGCTTTATACAGTGTTTTGGTGGATTCTTAATATTGAGAGGATGCTCATGGATAGTAAACCATGACTATGAATTGAGGTTATAAGCTTAGTTTTTATATGAGTATGGGTGATGAGGTTTGTATAGTGATGTTGTTACGCTTTGGTGGAAATGCGTTGTTGATGATAAATGTTCAAAAGAGAATGATTTTGATCTTGCGAGTGTGACTAATGATTAGGTGGTGAAATTGAGGTTTGAGATTGATGATTTTGGATACTAGACATATATCGAGGATTATCGCGAGTTTATATGTAGCCTTTTGTGGTTAAGAGTTGTATATGAAAGTAAGCACTACCAACTTTGAGGAAATTATGGTAGCAATAATTTTAATGGCACTCGTGAATGGAAGAGTTTGCTTATTTGGAAGAGTTTTATGGCTTTGAGATTATCTGTTTGAGGTTTTGGTCAATGTCAGATTTTGTGGTGAATGGTAAACTATAATTGAAGTGTTTGTGGAAATTTATTTGGATTTGGAGAAATAGTAATAAGTTTTTGAGAGGTTATATATGTTGTTTAATGATGGTGGAGTAATGTTTGGTATACGAGGACTAGAAGTTGGATAGTTCATGAGATGAAAGAGTACACATTGATGAGTGTACTACTTAATGGTTTTGAGTGAGCTTGGTGAAAGTGAGGAAACCTTGATGATTTAGTATGTGAGATGTAATGGATTTTATGAGCGTTATAACCACATGCTTAAAGGTGATGCATGTGTGAAAAGATTGTGGTTTTACGATAACTAGATCGTATTGAGATAAATGATAATTTTGGGTAGTGTTGGTATGAGTTTTGAGGTTGTAGAGTGTGATAACATTGAGGATATGAGATGTCTTTTTATGGTTCGAGTGTTGGTAGTGATCAGAGTGCGCAGCGGTTAGGATTCCGAGATGACTTTCGTTGATGATCACTTGTAATTCTTACCTTGTTTTGATCTTATGTTTGAAATTCAAGTTTCGAGGACGAAACTTCTTTTTAGGGGGTTAGATTGTAACACCCCGTATTTTATAATAATATTTTATTATAAAAGTATTTTATTTACTTAATTATCCAAAAGCTTATTAATGGATTTCGGAAATATTTATAATTATATCTTCCGTCCTATTTTTATTATTTCTCGTTTTAATCTACTTTTGGATGGGTTAAAACGTCCGTGCAATAATTAATTATTTTAATTTAATATTTACTTTTCTATTTCAAGTTCTCCTTGCGTTTTAGTATGGCTCAATCAGATTTGCAATCAGATAATCCATTGTATGAGCTAATGGACCCAAAGCCCACTTGTTAACTCCTTATAAAAGAAAACCCTAAGCAAGCTAGCAAGTTGCTCTTTCTATTCGTGCGTGAACCTTGCCGCACGCCTCTTCTTCGATTTCTCTCTTTCTTCTCTTTTCTCCCTTTAACTTCATTGTTGAATATCTTTTATTCTTTCAATCTCATACATAAATTATATTTTCACAATCCTTCCTCTTACTTCTACAATATATTATATTCAAAATATTTTATTGGGATTTATTTGTATGGACCTTTAGACCTACGTTTTGGGTCTCTTGTTTTGTGGGTAAAAAAGAAGATGTCTTTCCCTTTGGCGTTTTCGAAAGGGTTATTGTTTCATACAATTTCTATAACAAATATTTGGATTTCCGCTTTCGTTAAAGTTGATTTTTGGGGTTATTGACACGTGTTGGAGACAAGGCTTTGTTGGTCATATTCTTTATGAAGGTTTTCATTAATTGCTAAAAAGGTAACTAGGTGTTTCTCTTTTAATTGTGTTTATGCCAATTGATGTAATTAATATGATTTAATGATTGTTTGTACGATTAGTACATGTTTGATTATTTATTGTCATGAATTAATTGTGCTTCATATATTTGTGTATGTCTTATCATCGTAATTGTGGATTATAATATGTTAATAAGTCGTTATGGGTGTCGTGCGCACAACTAGGGTTCGCGAGGAAAACCCTAGATGGCGACACGGCTAATGGATAAGAGTGTTGCCCAAGGTTATAGTTGAAGTATGTGTAACCTTGAAAATATGATTCAAGGTTATAGCTGAACTAGTACAACCTTGAGTACGACTCAAAGTTATGGCTGAAGAGGTATAACCTTAAGTGCGAGTCAAAGTTATAGCTGATGTTAATCTAACTTTGGGTTGCGAGTTAAAGTTATAGCTGAAGCTAATATAACTCTGAATTACGAGTTAAAGTTATAGCTGAAACTAACATAAACCTGAGGTATGACTCAAGGTTATGGTTGGTGCTAGTATAACTTTAGGTTCGTGTCAAGGTTTGGCTAAGGTTACTATAACCCCAAGCCATATGTGGAAGTTATAGTTGAGGTTAGTATAACCTCGCATCCATTACTTATGTTATAGTTAAAGTTACTATAACTTGGGTTGTTTATACTTGTTTCACATGTTGAGTTGTGTTCAGTATTTGTATAATATTGTGTTTGCATATGTCGTTGGATACTTCTATGCATTTGATATTAGGACAGTCTGTTATGGTGTTCTACTGGTTTGAGTCGTGATGGTATTCACGCATGTTAGTACAGTCAGTTATATTGTGCATTGTTGTTTGCTAGTTTGAATAGATGACGGTAGTATCAGTTATATACTATCGGAACGAACTAACGCCACCCATTGATGTGGGATTTATTTTGGTCTATGTTCGGGATTGGTCGGAGGCAGTGGTTATACGCTCCGGTCCCCGTGTGTCGTTCGATGTACAGTTAATGCATCGAGAGGTGTGGCCAGGTCTTAGGCATATAGGCAGTGGTTATACGCTATACATAGTACCGTGGAGGCAGTGGTTATACGCTCCACACCGATGGAGGCAGTGGTTATACGCTCCGTCAGCTAGAGGCAGTGGTTATACGCTCTGGCAAGTTAGAGGCAGTGGTTATACGCTCTAACGGGCGTTCGCTCTATTCGCTATGCTTTGATGATAGCTTTGTGCCTTCGGTTGCGATGGATTGCGTGTCACCATTTTCGCTATGCTTTGATGATAGCTTTGTGCCTTCGGTTGCGATGGATTGCGTGTCACCATTTTCGCTATGCTTTAATGCTAGCATTGTGCCTTACGTTACTATGAGTCGTGAGTTACTTGAGTCGTAAGTGTTCATGGTCTAGTGGTCGCATATGGTCTAGGTTCGTTGGTTTCATTTGTCTGGTGCTGAGAATATCATGGGATGGTAAGTTTGCTTTCATGTCATGTCATGTTTATATCCTCACATGATTGTCGTATTATGTCTTCAGATGAAGGTAAGTTTGATTGACTTTCATGAGTGTAGATGATCTCGCATGTTTACTGGTTTTACATTTCATTTGTTAATGATTGTTGGTTATATTCAATTGTTGTAAACATGACTGGGAGAGCATCTAGTTACTCCCGACTGATTGTCGACCCCCTTCTCAGGTTGTTCAGGTGGTTGCTGTTTGGTTGATGCTTGCTTGGGAAATGTGTGAAGCGAGCTTAATAATTTGTTTAGGACCTTTGCTTTAAGTTTTTAAGAACCTTTGAATAATGTATTAGTTTGGTTTTCGATTTGAGTATCGATCCGGATTTGGGTAAGGTGTTTCCGCCACCTTAACCCAGTTATCATTGAGTTACACTCTGATATTCATTTATATTATGTTTTGCCTTTGTTTTATAATCCGGATTGTTACAGTTGGTATCAGAGCGAACACGCTCCCAACTCTCGCGTAGTTTATGACTAAAATTATAATGACTTAGTAATGAGTGAGAGTAAATGGGGTAGAAACAATTAAGGACTTGTTTGTTTACATCTTAATGTTTCATATCGTTTTAATTATAATACATGTTTTGTTCATCTACTTATTTGTTTATGCGTTAATGTTTTACATAGTTGTTAATTGTTTTACATGTGTGCTCATGTATTTGTTTGTTGTCTTTTATGTTTTATATCGTTATTTAATGTATTGAATGTATCATTTGTCTACTTGTTTTATTATGCGTTAATGTTTCGTATAATTAATAATTGTGTTATTTTTGTTGTTCATGAAATTGTGCATTTATACATTGAGGTTTGCATCGTTATTAATTGTATTGCATTTTTGTTCATATATTTGTTTGGTTATGTCTTAATGTTCATCGTTATTAATTTAATCAAATCTACAGTTTATATATTGTGTTGTTTATGATTTGATGTTACGTTTCGTCATTAATTGTACAAAATAATATGCTTTTTATGTACAACTTTTTCAAGCATACTTTATCGATTTTTAAAGGTGGTCAATTTTGTACATATCCTTTGCGTGTTACGTGTTACGTTTACATGTCGTTTTTGGTTATATGTCGGTCAAACGTTTTCCTTGATAACCCGAGCTTTACTCTTATCGTACTTTCATCCTTTTGGATCATTTGGTGACATCGTCCTTGTTTGAGGTGATTTCGAGGTTGTTTCCCTTGTGGTTTTTGAGGTATCAAGTTAGGATTGTTTGACAGATTAGGATGTTCATGTATGAAAGAAAAGTGCGTTTATGATTTTGGTAACGAGGGAGTTAATTTGAGATTTGAGGTTGTTAAGAACAAGTTTACTTTGGGATTAGAGGTTGTTAAGATGAACTTGATTTTGGGAATATTCGTTGTTAGGATGAAATCTCATTTGGGATAAGTGGTTGTTAAGTTCTTTGTGTGCTTGAGGAATTCCTTTTTGAGGATAGAGAGTAAGTGAGTGATATTTGGCATAAGACGTTTAATTGTGGTTTCATAGTGTCACAAGAAGTGAGAGACATAATGAGTGGATTTATCTTATGATATGATTTGGGAATATCGTGGCTTATGCTCTTAATGGTTAGAATTTTTGGATTTTTGTCTCGTGTTAAAGGAAAGGTTATGCGAGTTATTTATGGATCGAGGATCGAATGTTGGGAATGAATTGAATGTTATTGTGGAGTTTAGATTGAGCACGTTGGGAATTTTGGAGACTATGCTCATCTTTAATTGATATATGATATTTGAGGAATAGGAATCGTTGATGATTTTTAGTGAGTTATGAAAGATTTATGGTTTATCCGTTGAGGGGATATTTAATGATTATACAGTTTAAAGGATTGAGTGAGAGAGATGAATTGTAACTTATGGGCTTGTGAGATGTTAATGTTAAAGAGTTAGCGCTGACTTAGTGAACGGTCATGTTGATGATGATTATAATGGATCGAGGTGTTCATCTTTTGGGGTATAAAGATTGATATGGATTGATTCATTAAGTAGGATTTGATGGAGTTCTTGAGAGTTGATGGTCATAAGAGTTGGTGATCTTGAGAGTTGATAATTTGAGGAATGTAGTTAGTGATGGTAAAAGGGCAATTATATAGATATTTGTTGGTGTCGAGGCATTATGGAGATATGATGAAAGGATGTTTCGAGACGTTGTGACCTTGAGTGATGATTGTACGAGAATTGTAAGACCTTGGTTATCGTGCTTTATTTATCTTATCTTGAGGTGTCGTTGATAAACTTGTTTTTGGAGTCTTCCATTCTTGTCATCCTTGCACGTGTCGACCATACCTCTTCTATTTGAGCTTTTAGACCAAAATTTTCTTATTTATCTTTTTCCTCTGTTTGTTTTGTCTATTGTTACTCTCTATTTGTTCTTTATTTCAACTTCAGTTCCTTCTTCTTTGAAGTTTTGTAATTATCCTCTTTACATTAATTTATCATCGAGCTTATACTTTCTAAAACTATGGTTTCGTTTGCTTTGTGATATTGCGCGAACATATTTTGTTTTGGTTTACAAGTTATTTATTCTTTTATGGTAACTTGAAATTTTTTGAAATATCTTTAGAGCTACTTGTGATCATCTCGTGGTGGAAGCTTGAATCCTTTTGGGAATAATGTGAGATCTGTGAGTTTGATGTTTGGCTATTGGAGATTGGGAACATAGTAACATTTGGGAATGAGAGTATGAATTTGGATGACATATAAAGTTTTGGAGAAAGAGTATTAAAGGTCTTATATGAGCTTTGAAAGTTTGAGGATGTTATTAGTTTGATGGACATAGCTTTATACAGTGTTTTGGTGGATTCTTAATATTGAGAGGATGCTCATGGATAGTAAACCATGACTATGAATTGAGGTTATAAGCTTAGTTTTTATATGAGTATGGGTGATGAGGTTTGTATAGTGATGTTGTTACGCTTTGGTGGAAATGCGTTGTTGATGATAAATGTTCAAAAGAGAATGATTTTGATCTTGCGAGTGTGACTAATGATTAGGTGGTGAAATTGAGGTTTGAGATTGATGATTTTGGATACTAGACATATATCGAGGATTATCGCGAGTTTATATGTAGCCTTTTGTGGTTAAGAGTTGTATATGAAAGTAAGCACTACCAACTTTGAGGAAATTATGGTAGCAATAATTTTAATGGCACTCGTGAATGGAAGAGTTTGCTTATTTGGAAGAGTTTTATGGCTTTGAGATTATCTGTTTGAGGTTTTGGTCAATGTCAGATTTTGTGGTGAATGGTAAACTATAATTGAAGTGTTTGTGGAAATTTATTTGGATTTGGAGAAATAGTAATAAGTTTTTGAGAGGTTATATATGTTGTTTAATGATGGTGGAGTAATGTTTGGTATACGAGGACTAGAAGTTGGATAGTTCATGAGATGAAAGAGTACACATTGATGAGTGTACTACTTAATGGTTTTGAGTGAGCTTGGTGAAAGTGAGGAAACCTTGATGATTTAGTATGTGAGATGTAATGGATTTTATGAGCGTTATAACCACATGCTTAAAGGTGATGCATGTGTGAAAAGATTGTGGTTTTACGATAACTAGATCGTATTGAGATAAATGATAATTTTGGGTAGTGTTGGTATGAGTTTTGAGGTTGTAGAGTGTGATAACATTGAGGATATGAGATGTCTTTTTATGGTTCGAGTGTTGGTAGTGATCAGAGTGCGCAGCGGTTAGGATTCCGAGATGACTTTCGTTGATGATCACTTGTAATTCTTACCTTGTTTTGATCTTATGTTTGAAATTCAAGTTTCGAGGACGAAACTTCTTTTTAGGGGGTTAGATTGTAACACCCCGTATTTTATAATAATATTTTATTATAAAAGTATTTTATTTACTTAATTATCCAAAAGCTTATTAATGGATTTCGGAAATATTTATAATTATATCTTCCGTCCTATTTTTATTATTTCTCGTTTTAATCTACTTTTGGATGGGTTAAAACGTCCGTGCAATAATTAATTATTTTAATTTAATATTTACTTTTCTATTTCAAGTTCTCCTTGCGTTTTAGTATGGCTCAATCAGATTTGCAATCAGATAATCCATTGTATGAGCTAATGGACCCAAAGCCCACTTGTTAACTCCTTATAAAAGAAAACCCTAAGCAAGCTAGCAAGTTGCTCTTTCTATTCGTGCGTGAACCTTGCCGCACGCCTCTTCTTCGATTTCTCTCTTTCTTCTCTTTTCTCCCTTTAACTTCATTGTTGAATATCTTTTATTCTTTCAATCTCATACATAAATTATATTTTCACAATCCTTCCTCTTACTTCTACAATATATTATATTCAAAATATTTTATTGGGATTTATTTGTATGGACCTTTAGACCTACGTTTTGGGTCTCTTGTTTTGTGGGTAAAGAAGAAGATGTCTTTCCCTTTGGCGTTTTCGAAAGGGTTATTGTTTCATACAATTTCTATAACAAATATTTGGATTTCCGCTTTCGTTAAAGTTGATTTTTGGGGTTATTGACACGTGTTGGAGACAAGGCTTTGTTGGTCATATTCTTTATGAAGGTTTTCATTAATTGCTAAAAAGGTAACTAGGTGTTTCTCTTTTAATTGTGTTTATGCCAATTGATGTAATTAATATGATTTAATGATTGTTTGTACGATTAGTACATGTTTGATTATTTATTGTCATGAATTAATTGTGCTTCATATATTTGTGTATGTCTTATCATCGTAATTGTGGATTATAATATGTTAATAAGTCGTTATGGGTGTCGTGCGCACAACTAGGGTTCGCGAGGAAAACCCTAGATGGCGACACGGCTAATGGATAAGAGTGTTGCCCAAGGTTATAGTTGAAGTATGTGTAACCTTGAAAATATGATTCAAGGTTATAGCTGAACTAGTACAACCTTGAGTACGACTCAAAGTTATGGCTGAAGAGGTATAACCTTAAGTGCGAGTCAAAGTTATAGCTGATGTTAATCTAACTTTGGGTTGCGAGTTAAAGTTATAGCTGAAGCTAATATAACTCTGAATTACGAGTTAAAGTTATAGCTGAAACTAACATAAACCTGAGGTATGACTCAAGGTTATGGTTGGTGCTAGTATAACTTTAGGTTCGTGTCAAGGTTTGGCTAAGGTTACTATAACCCCAAGCCATATGTGGAAGTTATAGTTGAGGTTAGTATAACCTCGCATCCATTACTTATGTTATAGTTAAAGTTACTATAACTTGGGTTGTTTATACTTGTTTCACATGTTGAGTTGTGTTCAGTATTTGTATAATATTGTGTTTGCATATGTCGTTGGATACTTCTATGCATTTGATATTAGGACAGTCTGTTATGGTGTTCTACTGGTTTGAGTCGTGATGGTATTCACGCATGTTAGTACAGTCAGTTATATTGTGCATTGTTGTTTGCTAGTTTGAATAGATGACGGTAGTATCAGTTATATACTATCGGAACGAACTAACGCCACCCATTGATGTGGGATTTATTTTGGTCTATGTTCGGGATTGGTCGGAGGCAGTGGTTATACGCTCCGGTCCCCGTGTGTCGTTCGATGTACAGTTAATGCATCGAGAGGTGTGGCCAGGTCTTAGGCATATAGGCAGTGGTTATACGCTATACATAGTACCATGGAGGCAGTGGTTATACGCTCCACACCGATGGAGGCAGTGGTTATACGCTCCGTCAGCTAGAGGCAGTGGTTATACGCTCTGGCAAGTTAGAGGCAGTGGTTATACGCTCTAACGGGCGTTCGCTCTATTCGCTATGCTTTGATGATAGCTTTGTGCCTTCGGTTGCGATGGATTGCGTGTCACCATTTTCGCTATGCTTTGATGATAGCTTTGTGCCTTCGGTTGCGATGGATTGCGTGTCACCATTTTCGCTATGCTTTAATGCTAGCATTGTGCCTTACGTTACTATGAGTCGTGAGTTACTTGAGTCGTAAGTGTTCATGGTCTAGTGGTCGCATATGGTCTAGGTTCGTTGATTTCATTTGTCTGGTGCTGAGAATATCATGGGATGGTAAGTTTGCTTTCATGTCATGTCATGTTTATATCCTCACATGATTGTCGTATTATGTCTTCAGATGAAGGTAAGTTTGATTGACTTTCATGAGTGTAGATGATCTCGCATGTTTACTGGTTTTACATTTCATTTGTTAATGATTGTTGGTTATATTCAATTGTTGTAAACATGACTGGGAGAGCATCTAGTTACTCCCGACTGATTGTCGACCCCCTTCTCAGGTTGTTCAGGTGGTTGCTGTTTGGTTGATGCTTGCTTGGGAAATGTGTGAAGCGAGCTTAATAATTTGTTTAGGACCTTTGCTTTAAGTTTTTAAGAACCTTTGAATAATGTATTAGTTTGGTTTTCGATTTGAGTATCGATCCGGATTTGGGTAAGGTGTTTCCGCCACCTTAACCCAGTTATCATTGAGTTACACTCTGATATTCATTTATATTATGTTTTGCCTTTGTTTTATAATCCGGATTGTTACAGTTGGTATCAGAGCGAACACGCTCCCAACTCTCGCGTAGTTTATGACTAAAATTATAATGACTTAGTAATGAGTGAGAGTAAATGGGGTAGAAACAATTAAGGACTTGTTTGTTTACATCTTAATGTTTCATATCGTTTTAATTATAATACATGTTTTGTTCATCTACTTATTTGTTTATGCGTTAATGTTTTACATAGTTGTTAATTGTTTTACATGTGTGCTCATGTATTTGTTTGTTGTCTTTTATGTTTTATATCGTTATTTAATGTATTGAATGTATCATTTGTCTACTTGTTTTATTATGCGTTAATGTTTCGTATAATTAATAATTGTGTTATTTTTGTTGTTCATGAAATTGTGCATTTATACATTGAGGTTTGCATCGTTATTAATTGTATTGCATTTTTGTTCATATATTTGTTTGGTTATGTCTTAATGTTCATCGTTATTAATTTAATCAAATCTACAGTTTATATATTGTGTTGTTTATGATTTGATGTTACGTTTCGTCATTAATTGTACAAAATAATATGCTTTTTTTGTACAACTTTTTCAAGCATACTTTATCGATTTTTAAAGGTGGTCAATTTTGTACATATCCTTTGCGTGTTACGTGTTACGTTTACATGTCGTTTTTGGTTATATGTCGGTCAAACGTTTTCCTTGATAACCCGAGCTTTACTCTTATCGTACTTTCATCCTTTTGGATCATTTGGTGACATCGTCCTTGTTTGAGGTGATTTCGAGGTTGTTTCCCTTGTGGTTTTTGAGGTATCAAGTTAGGATTGTTTGACAGATTAGGATGTTCATGTATGAAAGAAAAGTGCGTTTATGATTTTGGTAACGAGGGAGTTAATTTGAGATTTGAGGTTGTTAAGAACAAGTTTACTTTGGGATTAGAGGTTGTTAAGATGAACTTGATTTTGGGAATATTCGTTGTTAGGATGAAATCTCATTTGGGATAAGTGGTTGTTAAGTTCTTTGTGTGCTTGAGGAATTCCTTTTTGAGGATAGAGAGTAAGTGAGTGATATTTGGCATAAGACGTTTAATTGTGGTTTCATAGTGTCACAAGAAGTGAGAGACATAATGAGTGGATTTATCTTATGATATGATTTGGGAATATCGTGGCTTATGCTCTTAATGGTTAGAATTTTTGGATTTTTGTCTCGTGTTAAAGGAAAGGTTATGCGAGTTATTTATGGATCGAGGATCGAATGTTGGGAATGAATTGAATGTTATTGTGGAGTTTAGATTGAGCACGTTGGGAATTTTGGAGACTATGCTCATCTTTAATTGATATATGATATTTGAGGAATAGGAATCGTTGATGATTTTTAGTGAGTTATGAAAGATTTATGGTTTATCCGTTGAGGGGATATTTAATGATTATACAGTTTAAAGGATTGAGTGAGAGAGATGAATTGTAACTTATGGGCTTGTGAGATGTTAATGTTAAAGAGTTAGCGCTGACTTAGTGAACGGTCATGTTGATGATGATTATAATGGATCGAGGTGTTCATCTTTTGGGGTATAAAGATTGATATGGATTGATTCATTAAGTAGGATTTGATGGAGTTCTTGAGAGTTGATGGTCATAAGAGTTGGTGATCTTGAGAGTTGATAATTTGAGGAATGTAGTTAGTGATGGTAAAAGGGCAATTATATAGATATTTGTTGGTGTCGAGGCATTATGGAGATATGATGAAAGGATGTTTCGAGACGTTGTGACCTTGAGTGATGATTGTACGAGAATTGTAAGACCTTGGTTATCGTGCTTTATTTATCTTATCTTGAGGTGTCGTTGATAAACTTGTTTTTGGAGTCTTCCATTCTTGTCATCCTTGCACGTGTCGACCATACCTCTTCTATTTGAGCTTTTAGACCAAAATTTTCTTATTTATCTTTTTCCTCTGTTTGTTTTGTCTATTGTTACTCTCTATTTGTTCTTTATTTCAACTTCAGTTCCTTCTTCTTTGAAGTTTTGTAATTATCCTCTTTACATTAATTTATCATCGAGCTTATACTTTCTAAAACTATGGTTTCGTTTGCTTTGTGATATTGCGCGAACATATTTTGTTTTGGTTTACAAGTTATTTATTCTTTTATGGTAACTTGAAATTTTTTGAAATATCTTTAGAGCTACTTGTGATCATCTCGTGGTGGAAGCTTGAATCCTTTTGGGAATAATGTGAGATCTGTGAGTTTGATGTTTGGCTATTGGAGATTGGGAACATAGTAACATTTGGGAATGAGAGTATGAATTTGGATGACATATAAAGTTTTGGAGAAAGAGTATTAAAGGTCTTATATGAGCTTTGAAAGTTTGAGGATGTTATTAGTTTGATGGACATAGCTTTATACAGTGTTTTGGTGGATTCTTAATATTGAGAGGATGCTCATGGATAGTAAACCATGACTATGAATTGAGGTTATAAGCTTAGTTTTTATATGAGTATGGGTGATGAGGTTTGTATAGTGATGTTGTTACGCTTTGGTGGAAATGCGTTGTTGATGATAAATGTTCAAAAGAGAATGATTTTGATCTTGCGAGTGTGACTAATGATTAGGTGGTGAAATTGAGGTTTAAGATTGATGATTTTGGATACTAGACATATATCGAGGATTATCGCGAGTTTATATGTAGCCTTTTGTGGTTAAGAGTTGTATATGAAAGTAAGCACTACCAACTTTGAGGAAATTATGGTAGCAATAATTTTAATGGCACTCGTGAATGGAAGAGTTTGCTTATTTGGAAGAGTTTTATGGCTTTGAGATTATCTGTTTGAGGTTTTGGTCAATGTCAGATTTTGTGGTGAATGGTAAACTATAATTGAAGTGTTTGTGGAAATTTATTTGGATTTGGAGAAATAGTAATAAGTTTTTGAGAGGTTATATATGTTGTTTAATGATGGTGGAGTAATGTTTGGTATACGAGGACTAGAAGTTGGATAGTTCATGAGATGAAAGAGTACACATTGATGAGTGTACTACTTAATGGTTTTGAGTGAGCTTGGTGAAAGTGAGGAAACCTTGATGATTTAGTATGTGAGATGTAATGGATTTTATGAGCGTTATAACCACATGCTTAAAGGTGATGCATGTGTGAAAAGATTGTGGTTTTACGATAACTAGATCGTATTGAGATAAATGATAATTTTGGGTAGTGTTGGTATGAGTTTTGAGGTTGTAGAGTGTGATAACATTGAGGATATGAGATGTCTTTTTATGGTTCGAGTGTTGGTAGTGATCAGAGTGCGCAGCGGTTAGGATTCCGAGATGACTTTCGTTGATGATCACTTGTAATTCTTACCTTGTTTTGATCTTATGTTTGAAATTCAAGTTTCGAGGACGAAACTTCTTTTTAGGGGGTTAGATTGTAACACCCCGTATTTTATAATAATATTTTATTATAAAAGTATTTTATTTACTTAATTATCCAAAAGCTTATTAATGGATTTCGGAAATATTTATAATTATATCTTCCGTCCTATTTTTATTATTTCTCGTTTTAATCTACTTTTGGATGGGTTAAAACGTCCGTGCAATAATTAATTATTTTAATTTAATATTTACTTTTCTATTTCAAGTTCTCCTTGCGTTTTAGTATGGCTCAATCAGATTTGCAATCAGATAATCCATTGTATGAGCTAATGGACCCAAAGCCCACTTGTTAACTCCTTATAAAAGAAAACCCTAAGCAAGCTAGCAAGTTGCTCTTTCTATTCGTGCGTGAACCTTGCCGCACGCCTCTTCTTCGATTTCTCTCTTTCTTCTCTTTTCTCCCTTTAACTTCATTGTTGAATATCTTTTATTCTTTCAATCTCATACATAAATTATATTTTCACAATCCTTCCTCTTACTTCTACAATATATTATATTCAAAATATTTTATTGGGATTTATTTGTATGGACCTTTAGACCTACGTTTTGGGTCTCTTGTTTTGTGGGTAAAAAAGAAGATGTCTTTCCCTTTGGCGTTTTCGAAAGGGTTATTGTTTCATACAATTTCTATAACAAATATTTGGATTTCCGCTTTCGTTAAAGTTGATTTTTGGGGTTATTGACACGTGTTGGAGACAAGGCTTTGTTGGTCATATTCTTTATGAAGGTTTTCATTAATTGCTAAAAAGGTAACTAGGTGTTTCTCTTTTAATTGTGTTTATGCCAATTGATGTAATTAATATGATTTAATGATTGTTTGTACGATTAGTACATGTTTGATTATTTATTGTCATGAATTAATTGTGCTTCATATATTTGTGTATGTCTTATCATCGTAATTGTGGATTATAATATGTTAATAAGTCGTTATGGGTGTCGTGCGCACAACTAGGGTTCGCGAGGAAAACCCTAGATGGCGACACGGCTAATGGATAAGAGTGTTGCCCAAGGTTATAGTTGAAGTATGTGTAACCTTGAAAATATGATTCAAGGTTATAGCTGAACTAGTACAACCTTGAGTACGACTCAAAGTTATGGCTGAAGAGGTATAACCTTAAGTGCGAGTCAAAGTTATAGCTGATGTTAATCTAACTTTGGGTTGCGAGTTAAAGTTATAGCTGAAGCTAATATAACTCTGAATTACGAGTTAAAGTTATAGCTGAAACTAACATAAACCTGAGGTATGACTCAAGGTTATGGTTGGTGCTAGTATAACTTTAGGTTCGTGTCAAGGTTTGGCTAAGGTTACTATAACCCCAAGCCATATGTGGAAGTTATAGTTGAGGTTAGTATAACCTCGCATCCATTACTTATGTTATAGTTAAAGTTACTATAACTTGGGTTGTTTATACTTGTTTCACATGTTGAGTTGTGTTCAGTATTTGTATAATATTGTGTTTGCATATGTCGTTGGATACTTCTATGCATTTGATATTAGGACAGTCTGTTATGGTGTTCTACTGGTTTGAGTCGTGATGGTATTCACGCATGTTAGTACAGTCAGTTATATTGTGCATTGTTGTTTGCTAGTTTGAATAGATGACGGTAGTATCAGTTATATACTATCGGAACGAACTAACGCCACCCATTGATGTGGGATTTATTTTGGTCTATGTTCGGGATTGGTCGGAGGCAGTGGTTATACGCTCCGATCCCCGTGTGTCGTTCGTTGTACAGTTAATGCATCGAGAGGTCTGGCCAGGTCTTAGGCATATAGGCAGTGGTTATACGCTATACATAGTACCGTGGAGGCAGTGGTTATACGCTCCACACCGATGGAGGCAGTGGTTATACGCTCCGTCAGCTAGAGGCAGTGGTTATACGCTCTAACGGGCGTTCGCTCTATTCGCTATGCTTTGATGATAGCTTTGTGCCTTCGGTTGCGATGGATTGCGTGTCACCATTTTCGCTATGCTTTGATGATAGCTTTGTGTCTTCGGTTGCGATGGATTGCGTGTCACCATTTTCACTATGCTTTAATGCTAGCATTGTGCCTTACGTTACTATGAGTCGTGAGTTACTTGAGTCGTAAGTGTTCATGGTCTAGTGGTCGCATATGGTCTAGGTTCGTTGATTTCATTTGTCTGGTGCTGAGAATATCATGGGATGGTAAGTTTGCTTTCATGTCATGTCATGTTTATATCCTCACATGATTGTCGTATTATGTCTTCAGATGAAGGTAAGTTTGATTGACTTTCATGAGTGTAGATGATCTCGCATGTTTACTGGTTTTACATTTCATTTGTTAATGATTGTTGGTTATATTCAATTGTTGTAAACATGACTGGGAGAGCATCTAGTTACTCCCGACTGATTGTCGACCCCCTTCTCAGGTTGTTCAGGTGGTTGCTGTTTGGTTGATGCTTGCTTGGGAAATGTGTGAAGCGAGCTTAATAATTTGTTTAGGACCTTTGCTTTAAGTTTTTAAGAACCTTTGAATAATGTATTAGTTTGGTTTTCGATTTGAGTATCGATCCGGATTTGGGTAAGGTGTTTCCGCCACCTTAACCCAGTTATCATTGAGTTACACTCTGATATTCATTTATATTATGTTTTGCCTTTGTTTTATAATCCGGATTGTTACACCCGCTATTATTATTATTATTATTATTATTATGAACCGGAACTTTTATTAAAAATAACCGAAAAATTACATGAAATTTGTGGGCACCTGTGAAACTAGCTGGGCGCCCACTCCCTTAGCAATAGCAAAACTAAGGCGAGAAAATATAAAAGCAGCGTTCCGCGATCCGGCATCCTGGGACACAGAAAACTTCTGAATCCGCTTGAGCAAGGAAACAGCATCTTCCCCTAAATTGATAAAAAAAAATAGTCTAAAACACAAGGTAATATAATCATCATCTACTTCATCTCTATCATATATTTTACTAATGCAATAGCACATCGCTGACTTGGCATCACATAAATTTTCTAAAATCTGATATGGCGGAAAATTATAGCTACTGCAAAATTTCAAAAAAAATCAAATATAACAAGCTAACTATGGAAAAGAATTGTGCGAAAATCATGGAACTTTCCAAACTAGAGGCTAACTATAAGCAATAATTTTAAAAACAAAAATATTATGGAATAAAATCAAATCAATTTGCACTAGTCAAATATTATGGAATTACGGAATATTCTATAATTCTATAATATTCGGAATTACAGAGTGTTAATATAATATTCTTAGCAATCAACCAATCATATCTTCAAACTAATCATATCTTCAATCATATTATATCTTTTTTATTCCGTAAAATAAATGATATATGATGTGATTTATAATTTTATATCAGTATATATTCTTCATGATAACAGTGCAACAACTATAGCGCAACACAATTTTTCAAATAACGCCAATTAATTTTTACACGAATAATATTTATTTAATATATTAAATGGGTGGTCGTTTAATAAAACTATATTGTCTTAGTGTAAGACAGTTGCACAAAACAAATGATGTTTAATATAGAACATCATTACTAAACTTAAGCAAATTTACGTTTTCAACCCAACTGTACATTAACTACTTAAGTTTCAACAGATTATTTACGTTTTGGTTTTAATGTAGGAATAGTGCAATGGGTAACACCTTAATATGTAGAAATGGTGCAATGGGTAACATATTAACTAACAAAATATATGACAAGTGACAACTCGTGTAAATCGACATGTGTGATAAATCCTTCGAAATAAATTTATCCGTAAATAATTAATCTGTTTATATTTCATATTATTAAAGTTCTAAAATAATTAATTTCTTTATCTTTATATTATTAACCATATTAATTTCATATTATTAAAGTTCTAAAATAATTAATTTCTTTATCTTTATATTATTAATCATATTAATCTAAAATACTAAAAACAGACCCGTGAATTTCACGGGTTACAACCTAGTTATCAATATTACTGTCGACATAGAATTCATAGCCTCGCCAAATATTTTTGACTATGTTGGTTCGTACTTTATACACGGCCGTCTTCCGCTTTTAACAAACATTTCTGAATCTAATTGTTCCTTCAATGTTCACATCATATTGTATAATTCCAAGAGCGTGCATTCTTATAAAATTATGGAGGGTGAATGTAGAAACAATAATCGATATTTGATACTTATATGATATTTGGGGCATGATTTTTAACACCTCCTCCTTTTCTTTAATTAACCAAATGTAATTTCAACTTTCATTCTCGAGGATGAATATAGATGAATGTAGATAGTGGAAGTATTCTACCATTCCTTCAGGCGGTCTATGCCGTGTATTCAGGCATATGGCATTAGGGTGAGTGTGTATAAGATCTTTTGGTATTAATGAGATAGTAAAAACGGGTATAATAATTAATAATTTGTTATTGTTGTTTTTTTAAAAAAAAAAAATAACGTGTATCGAATAATTAAATCGAAATATTTTTTATCGGTTGTTAAAATAATACTACGTATATAGATTTTTTGTGAGTTTATATGAGCTGAATTGAACTGAACTGAACTGAACTTATAGGAACTGAACTGAACTTATAGAAACTGAACTGAACTTATAGGATCTGAACTGAACTGAACTTATAGGAACTGAACTGAACTAAACTGAACTGAACTTATAGGAACTGAATTGAACTGAACTCATAGGATCAGAAATGAACTTAAATTAAGTGACTTGAAGTCCAAAAGAACAGGGCCTATAAGTTCTTTTGGACTTCAAGTAACTTAATTTAAATCACTTCAGATCTATAAGTTCAGTTCAGTTCAGTTCAGTTTCTATAAGTTCAGTTAAGTTCCTATAAGTTCAGTTCATATCCTATAAGTTCAGTTCAGTTCAGTTCATATAAATTCAGTTCATATAAACTCAATTAAGAAAAGTTATATACGGAGTATTATTTTTAACAACCGATACAAACATTTTGCTTTAATTATTCGATACACGTCATCTATAAAAAAAACTCATTAATAATTTACCCGTGTTTCACTCTTTAATTAATGTCAAACTATCATCCACGTTAATGCCAAAAAACAACAACTCATTATACGACACACTCACCCTCACCCTCATCAATTGCCACTCTCCCATTAATCAGCTCACCATTGTTAGAGAAAATAAATGGTTAGAGAAAATTGTAATAGTGAATTATTTTTTATCGTAATGTAATCGTAGTATAATGTATGAACTATGAACAGACCATTATATATAAAGTTGAAAATATTTTAAATTACCTTGTGTTTTAGACTATTTTTTATCAATGTCATATATTAAATAATAATAATAATAATAATAATAATAATAATATGGGTGAAGTCTAGTGGTTAAAACTTGGGTGAAATTCCTAGGAGACCCGAGTTCAAACCTCCCCAAGAGCAAAATCTTGTGGAGCATTCTTAGCCCGAGTCCATGCCTAAATAGATTTCGAGTCTGTAACCCTCGGGTGATAACTTAAGTTAAGTTAAGTTCAGAGGTGGTTTACCTGGTGTATGTGGTTTGCAGGCTATCACATATACCCGCGAAATAAAGTTAATTAAGTTCAGATTCTATAAGTTAAGTTCAGTTTCAGTTCAAAGGAACAGGGTCTAAGTATCCTTACAACGGGTATATTCGTCACAGGTTTGTTACCGTTAAATGTTACTCAAGTTAGATAACACAAATGAGAATTTATGTTCAAAACAATCAATTTTAGGTATAAAATACACAATTTTTTTTTAAAAAAAAAAAGAACTCTTAATATATACTTCTACTTTATAAAACTACACGCCAGAAAATTAAACCAGAATAATTGTTTTTATTTTTTTGGAGAATAAAACAGGCAATTTTTTTAAACTTGACTAATACAAATACTCAATCACCCGTTTATCACCTTATGCACCTGTTTCATCTACGAGTGATGGATGGATGGATGAATGACAATGATAAGTTTCACGGACGAGGAATGAGTCGATAAGCTTTTAAAGTGACAAATGCATAACGAATTACACACCAACAGACGCAAATTTGATCCATTGTCATCCAGTCATCCCTACTTAAGAAATTTACCTTTAACCTTTAACTTGTAGCCAGTATCCTAAATAAAATTGTGTAAACTAAATAAAATTATGTAAACTAGAGTATGAAATATTCTTCATTGATAAATACTACTCCCTCCATTCATATCCACTTTGTACCTTTGCTTTTTCACGTTTGTCAACGCACGTTTTACGTGCTAAATATCTTTAGCTACGTATTCGCAAAAATTATAAAAGTTAGATATTTTCAAAGTATTCGTGAAGACGAATCAAACAAGATCCCGCATGAATATATTTTCTCTTACGTATTAGGAGAAAATTGATACCGAACGTTGATTTGCGAATAGTGTACAAAATCCAAAAGTACTATTTGGATTTGAATGGAGGGAGTAAGTAAAAGGTAACGGAGTAGAAATGAAGCTAAAAAAATGAGGCCTTAGTTTTACTAACCTAACCTCTCCAAAACTATATTCATAGGCCTAGGCCTATATGGCTATATGTTAGGAATTAGGATAAGTAGATAACTCAACTTTTATATGGGGTGGTTATAAGTTGAATTTTTGCAAATAAAAAAAAATCTTATTTAAGACCAGAATATCCATGTTAAATTTTAAAACGAGGAAGTTGTGTTAATTTTTCGGGGTATATAATATAAGGGATTAATTGATAGAAATAGTCCGAATTACGAGTGAAGTGTTCAAAATATTCTAAACTTTATTTTAACTACCAATATAACCAACTAATGCCCTCATTCGCTTTGAATAGAATTTGTTGTTTTGTTAACTTATTGTAACATGTTTTAATGGTCTGATTCGGTAAATAGATTAAAATAGAAGTAAAAAGAGAAAGACGGGTTAAAGAAAGGTCATAAATTTCTTCACTTATTTAGCAGGTAACAAGTCATATATTATAATAAAAGCGAATAAGAGCATTGGTTGGTTATATTGATAGTTAAAATAGAGTTTGGAGTATTTTAAGTAGGACACTCATCGTTCAGAGTATTCTTATCTATTAATCCTAATATAAGTAAGTAAACAAACCACTTTGGAAAACATAACTCAAAACAGTGAAATGTGGAATATACAAGAAAGAGTAGATTGATTAGAAGTTAGGTAGCAACTGAAAATTTTGATTACTTTTTGTGTGGAATAATGTACATGTATGTGACTTCTTATAGTCTCTCATATCACTCAAGCTTTTCAACTTTTAGATTACAATTTATGAAGAAAGATAAACTTGCAAACATTATGAAATGTCTACTTTTGGTCTTATTTACAGATCCCTTTATATAAATCAAAAATTAAGGGGAGAAGGAATAAACCAAGTACATGCCTCTGAATCCTATTGATCGGGCAAAGTTACCTTTCTTCTTCGTCTTGTCTTCCATTTTAGCAGCCATTCGACTTGAGAAAGTAGCGTTAATAGTCCAAAAAATTAGTAGTCTTAGATACGGGTCAGTTAGGATATAAGGCCGTAACAAGGATCATTTGAGTCAAGTTCTCGAATTGATTTTCTTTTCCAAAAGATACTCTGAAGTCTACAAGACTGTTTTACAATGAGTCTGTAAATAGCGGGTTGGTTCCATGCCACCATAGAAAATCCATCTTCGTATTCATCCATGTCTTCGACAAATAATTGCCATATCATGGCCCCTGCTCCTGCTTTTCCCTCTTTAGCTGACTCGTATATTTTGTCAAAAACAGTTTTAAACAAAGAGTGTCGGTTATAGATTTCCCCTTTGGCATCCGATGGACAGCCTACTTCAGTAAACACAACTGGTTTCTTCAATATATTTTCAGCATCACTGATATGAGAATCCATCCATTTTGATACGAAGTTCAACTTCTCAGTCTCGTTTGCGTGTGGCATCCTGCAAATTCATATATAAAAATTAAGTCGCATAATCAAGTATTGGGAAGACGAGGTCAGAAAATAGAAACCCTTAACAAGTGCCGGTTTGTGGGACTCTGAACTTGTAAGTCGGAGCCATAAGTTCGAGTCTCTAGTGATGACTGATGAATGTCGAATGATGAAGAGTAGAAACTAACCAGCTGTCAGGGTATAAATGAACAGAAGCAAAGTCAATGCCATCAATGGCTGAGTTGTGTATGAAGTCTGTTCCAAGTACAGAAGCCCATTCTCCAGGATTTACTTCCGACTTTTCTACAGCTTTCATGCCATAAAAGCCTTCGAGCCCAACCGTCACCATATGGTTTTGGTCCAGGCTCTTGATATATGCAGCCATTTCAGTTATCCAAGCCTATCGTCAATCCAATCAGGCGCAAACAAAACGGAATCAGTATCAGCAAGCTAGAAGAAGGCTAATCACGAAAGCCTTTCACTATCAGTAAAGCAATTACTCACCTGAAGAATAAAAGATGATGAATTAGATGCACATCTCGGCTCATTTATCAGCTCCCATGCAAAAATGGCAGGTTCCTCGTAATATCTAACTCCGCTTATGGAGTTCTTTCTATTGATGATAGCCTAAAACATACAGAAATGACGAACAACTGAGAATCAGTAAACCAGAAGTATTCTTTAACCCACAAATAATCGAGAATAACTGAAATCGTAAACATAAGGAATTAACTGCAAACAGTTTACCTTGACGTAATTTTTATAGTAACCCTTAATTGTAGCATCTTCGTAAAAGGGATCAGCTGAGGATGAGACATTGACTCCAGCTTCCTGCGCCCATTTAACATACTGTGCTTTTCCTCCGAACACACTCAAATCATTCACAAGACTCAGGATTAATTGTATACCATACTTCCTCGCTTCGACTATCACATAATCCAATGCCTGCAGTTGCAGAAACATATACCAAAACATACGATCAGTAGACATAATCGAGTCCTTTGTCAATGCGACTTCTTTTCTCTTCACATTTCGTTGTCAGGGAATATATAGAACTCGATAAAACGACTAAGAAGTTTAATCAGATGAATAAAAGCAACAGTATACCATAAAATGAAGAGAGGACCCATATGTCCCAAACTGAAATTAACAATCTTTTTTCTTCTGATGTTTTCATTGATTGACCACCCACCCCCTCTAGTTAGCCTTTCATACAATCAGTTGGATAGTCGCAATCGCGGTTATAGTTTCGACCAATACTGATCAACAAACAAGGTGAATAACGTACATCACCAACCCAAACCTAGTCATTGTTAATTCATGTTTATTCTGCAAAGTAGTTGCACCATTCAAATCTAGCAAAAAAGCTTACCAAATATGAAATTAGTAATATCTAATATTGAATGAAACTTAGACTTAAAAGTAGAAACATTTAAACACTTAAGAACAAACATTCAAATGAAATTTTCAAATAAAGCAATAAAAAGAATCGACCACGAAACTTCGTACCAAATACAAATGCATTTCCTAAACATACATGCGAATACACCACCAAAGTCGTCTTTTTTTTTCCCAATTTTGACTTCTTCATTGTTGGTTTTTCTACAATAGACTAGATTATTTTCGTAACTCTATTTCATGTAAACAATTAAGTATAACGAAATCAAACACTACAATCGATAAAGTAATCACCTTTAGAACTTTTCCCAAATTAAACTCAAGTTTTCAACATATTAAGCTAAAATTAGAACAGAAAGTAAAACGTTTTACAAACACAATTTTTAATTAATAAGACAGTTATAAAATACATAAGTAAAACATTTGACAAACACAAATTCTCAAATAAGACCGTTATATGTAACTAATTAAGTGTGTACTAAAACAACTTTAAAATACATGGGAATTTAATTCAATGGCAACCAGACCATACTAATTCTCCGAGCTAAACTCAAGAACAATGAACAAGAAATAACCATGTGTAATACCATTTCGGAAACACAGATTCTCAAATAAGACCGTTTGTGATACTAACCTGAAGCGCTTTGTCGTTAAAAATCCCAGGAGAAATCTGCAAAGAACGAGGACCAGGTCCGTCACTAAAAGCCCAAGTTCTACATACATTCAATCCCATCTGAGAAGCTTTCTTAAACATAATAGCCACCTTTTCCTTAGAAGGAGGTTCCAACAACCAATATGAATTCCAACCATTAACGTACATCTTTGATTGATGATGATCATAATGATCATTATGACCACCCATCATCTTCCTTCCATTATTATTATTATTATTATCATTACCGTTACGCTCCATAATAACGAAGTGTGTCGAATCATCGACACCGACGAAAGCCATGTTTCTTTGCCATAAAACAATGGGAAATTCAAAGTCTAAGTCTATATTGAAGTAAATAAGAGTTGCTAATAATGTTATTCCTAAAAAAGGGTATAAACATTTTTCTCTCAATTGTTGTTTAATTGTTGTCATTTTGATCTTTAAGCTCTTTATTTTCTTCATGTATGTTTTATATGTTGTTTTTGTTTTGGTTAAATAATAATGGTGCATGGAAAAGGTGGAGTTTATATAATAAAAGGATTAAAAGGAAGGAACGCGGGAATTATTTTGAAGGTTGTACCTTACAAAACTATTGTGTTTCTAGGTGACTTTTGGTGTTGTTTTATGCTTCCCAAAAACACTTTTTAATTAATTTTTTTTCTTCTCTTATTTTTAGGTAGATTAGGTATTGTTTATGACCTTTTCTTCTATGGTTGGCTTCAATTGACCGTTATTTTATATTGTTGTTTTTGTATTCTTTTTAAACCTTAAGAGCAAAGATAAATAGATTGATTCAACATATAATAAAACGAGTATAAATCAAGGTTAAAGATAATTGATACAGATATAATAAAAATAGGTACGGGTTTAAATAGTTACTTAGGTATCATAAACAATAAAAGGTCACGTAAACAAATAAACGGATAAGAAGGAGCTGATCCATCAATCATAATTTAGAGGGTGATTATATCTCCCAAGATTTTGTGGAAGGGAATATTATTAATTTACAGAGTGATCATATCTCACGGAAAGATTGATTAAAACAAACTATTTTACTTCGTAAATTTTTTTTGGTTTAATGTTAATATTATATAATAATTGTGAGAAAATAATTTAGAACGACAAATCAAAACCATGTAGTATATATTTTGGATGACAGAAATTAGAGGATTGAATGCTTATCTGTTTCATCTTCGCTAATGAGTGAGGATAATAAAAATTATTCTCTTTTTTACCGTAGGTCTTGTTTTTTTTGGGTTGAAATAAATTGAAGTGAGTTTAAATGAGTGTAAATATTGAATTAGACTTAAGTTAAGTGGGGTGAATAGAATTGGAATAAGTTGATATCAGTTGAGCTGAAATTAAGCAAAAAATAAGAGAGTCTTATATCAGCCAATTAATGTGGTACACAAAAATAAAAATAAAAATATTTACTTTAATACAAATTAAAAACTACTCCGTACTTAATTAATTCAAATGGTACTTTGAATAAAAATAATATTATGTTAATTTTTTGAGTTTTTTGTCATATAGCACCTAACATTTATACTGTCTGCAAAAATAGTACCTAAAGTTATTTTTTTTGCCCAACAATCCCTAACATTTTCTGTTTTTTGTCTAATAACACCAAAATCAGTTTTCCGTCAAAAAAAGTCAAGATTCCGTCTTGACTAACGGTAAATTTGATTTGACGTTTCTTTCTTTTCCCTTGATGCATTTCATTACCATTTTCATCATCCTTTTCTAAACCCAATTTTCCCTTTTGTTAATTTCTCTTCAATTAAACTTAATTTTCCTCCGATTAAATACTTATGTAACCTCCCCTTAGTTATTTAATGCCTCAATTTTCAAATTAAAACCCCAAATTGGGCTTACTTTGTCCGGTTTTCTCCTTTTCCCTCACCATCATTTCAACCCAATGTCTTATTCAAGCTCATCCAGAGACGAGTTTGTGTGGGTGTTGCTTTTTCAAGTGGATTGATGAAGACATGAGTTATTGGCAAAAAAAAATGTTATAAACGGTTTGTTGAATGAAAATAAGTCACTTAAGAATAAGATTCATTGTCAATTACTTTTACAATGCACCAGTCAGTGAAAAAGAAAGAATGGAGAAATAAGGTCAAATCAATTTCACCGTTAGTCAAGACGGAATCTCGACTTTTTTTTGACGGAAAACTGATTTTGGTGTTATTTGACAAAATACAGAAAATGTTAGGTGTTGTTGGACAAAAAAAATAATTTTAGGTAGTATTTCTACAGACAGTTTAAAGGTTAGGTGTTATCTGACAAAAAACTCTAATTTTTTTCATGTTTTCTTGTATTTTTCTGTTAATTTAACGAAACTTAAAGAATTCCCAAATACCTCCGAAAATATTTAACTTATTTATTACTGGTAATAACTAAATACTAACTTTTAATGAGTTTTGTTGATCCAATCATTGTGTGTATGGTTGGTAATGATTCTATCTCACTAAACATATTTAAAAATGTTTTATAAAGAAGTATACCGTTTCTACGTAGGTGCAATTATCCATTTAATTTCTATTTAATTACTAAGTATTAAGCTCATATCAACAACTCCGTACAATTGTTGAATTTCTCCATTTTGGTTGGGGTTTTTGATACGCTTTCTTGATTTTATTTTAATTAATAATTACTTGTTAGTTGATAGTCTGATAGTGAGGGTTCTGTGTTTTATGCATGGTAGTTGCCTTAAAATATTTACTTATATCCAAACCATGAATATATTCTTTATGTTTTATACCTACGATTTGGTCTCGGTCATGGTTATTTGTTCATCTATTATATTTTTAGGTGTCTACTTGTTTGTTGACCTTTTTAATTTGAGACTTTTTTCCTCGATAAGTTGAGTTGATCCACTTTTAAACTACCAACAATTATATTTACTCCGTATTTATTGATTTTATTCAATAGTTTCTTTCTCTTTTCTAAATATGTAGATCTTAATATTAAAATTAAAAGTAAATAAATGACCGAAGTACATTATATTACTAAACGTCGAGGTGATCCATTCTCAGGTACGAATTAGTAATATTCAAACTGAATTTTGACAATGGGAGTACGGTGACTATGAGTATAGGTCATACTTATGTAAGCTTAAATAATTGCATGGGTCATTTTCTGTTTAATGGTTGACTATTTAAAAGATTTTCGTTTTGAATCAGTGTAAACTTACGTACTCATCTTACCTAAACATATTTGGACCAAATTAAACTTAGTTTTCACGTATTTAATTGAAAATATGGTATCGTTAATAACAATGCGAAAATAAGAATATGAAGTTTATCTGACAAAAATAAGTGAAAAGTTATTTAATGAAAATTAAAAGATGGTAAGCTAGTTGAGTGGCTGATTATTATATTAAAACAGTTGACAAACTAGTTTTTTGAGTATATGGTAAAAATGACATAAAAGTAAAATTTTACTAATCAGGTAAACTACATTGGTCAAATAATCGTAAATAGAGTCGAAAATACATATCTTCAATATGAGACGAATAATAATTTCGCTCATATGTGCAAGGCTGATCACATTAATTATATTTTTAAATTGGGTGTTAGTAATTACTATGATATGTGGTACGATGTTATGTCAGTAATTCTCCTGTGCGATAGTCATACCGTGTTTTTGTGGCAAACATGACCATTTTTGGTAAACCGTGGTCATTTTTTGATAAATAATGATCACTTTAAAAAAAATCGTTTTTAACACGTGCGGCCGTTGTAAAGTAAAATTTGTGTATGCACCAAATGTACCCAATTGACTTTAGAGGTGATCGAAGAATTAATTTTGACAATTATTTTCTCATAATAATATATATATATATATATATTGTGAAATATTAAGATGTTACAAATATTTAATTTGAAAAATAAAATGAAATATATGAATTATAGTCGTACGTTATCTCTTACCGTTAGTTTAAACATATTAGTAGCCGAAAGTGAAGTTTTTTAATTGTAATTAAGTAATTGAATTGGATGTTTGGCTTCATCTACAAAAACACAATCTTAATTATTTTAAAAATCACCGTTATTTATAATTTAGTTGAACATTTAAGCAGGGTTGGTATTTGGTAAAGTCAGTTGAACTAGCAGCCTTAGCTTATGAATTGCTTTGAAAATTCATAGGTATGAAATCAGAAATTGATGACATTCATCTTTAATAACGTGTTTAAAAAATATAGTACGTGTGTTCTACTATTTCAACCGAGATTATGATTTGTAGGAGTGACTAAGCAACATTTATTCACCCTATTAGCACCCTTCTTATGACTTTATTAGCTTATCTCATTGTAAATTAACAAGTAAACATGAAAATTGGTTAACAATAACACAACTTTAACAATAGGTCATCTCGTGAGAGAGCGTCTCTCGCTAATTTAGTGACAGACATAATACCGAAACAAAAATTCTAGTGGGTCCCTCACCTTATTATGTGAGCGAGAGGTATCTCAATCAGGGCCGGTCCTAAGCGTTTTCAACTTTTTTTTATCGTCAGAAAATTGTAAAAGATCATAGTTCTTTCTAAGTTTAGATATTAGGTTTATTAGAGGAGTCCAGTAAATGTATTATTTGGAAAAATTATGTTTTGTTGAACACATGATCTTTTGATCACTTAGTAAGGTGAAATACCACTAGACCCCTTCCCATAATTTGAACATTACATGTGATAAATTCTATTTACTAAATAACACACTTTTAATTTCACAATAATGAGCCCCTTTTAAACTTGAGCCCTTGTCAAATGTCAAGTTGCCAACTCTACCACCCCATAGGCCCAGCCCTAATTTCAATATACTTCCTCCATTCAAATCCACTCTACCACTTTCTTTTTTCACGTTTGCCAACGCGTTTTTTGTGCGGTAAATATTGTTAGCTACGTATTTTCAAAAATTATAAAAATTAGATATTAATAATATGCTCGTAAAGACGAATAAAACTAGATCCCACATGAATATAATTTTATTTACGTATCGAGAGAAAATCGAATTTGAATGGTTGTTTGTGAATAGTGTGTAAAATAGAAATGTGTAGAGTGGATTTGAATGGAGGAAGTATAACGTTATTAAGATACTAACTTTCTGAAGTTTTTGTACAGCTTTAACTCATTTTTGACTAATAAAATGTGATGATTACATAACTGTTTTAAATATTTGATAACCATATTCACATAATCGTATTTACTAATGAAAAATATTTTTGTATATGCAAATAACAAGGTCATAGACTTACAATCGATACGTAGGTAGCGCAGATACTCCTCTTAATTGACATATTCGTGTCGAATATGACACTTGTTGGACACGCGCTAAAACGTGCCGAACATGCACCTATAAAACTATGTCTAACTTTTTTCTTTTATTTGAGTACGTGTCTGATATCTGTCAATGGTTACATTTTGGACTCACTTTCTAAGAGAATCAAATTAAATTGGTCAATTGTTTCAGTTGTTTTATGGTGGAATTTGATGGGGAAATAACTTGAAGTGCGAGCAAATGATGTTCTTTAGGTGAGTAATAATAATAAAAAAAAGTTGTGTCGTCCAAATGAGCGCACTATGTCGTGAGTAAGAATCGAATTCCCAACTCTATAATTGGGGTAAGAGAGCTATTACCACTTGAGCTAACTCTTGTTCTCAAGCGAGTAATAAAATGTTGAAAGAGATTGTTGATTATAAGTTGGATTTTGGTTGATCTGTAAATAAGAATGAGCTATAATTACTCTTAAGATTTACTTTCATTTATTTAAATTTAATCATAAATAGTTTTTCAAAAGTAATATTGCACATATAACCAGGGCTGAGCAAAAAAATCCGATACGATTTTTTTTCCGAATCCAATTTGAAATCCGAATATGTGGATACTGTTTAAATTGGATATCCGATCCGATTTTTCCGAATAAACTGCATCCGGATGTGGATTGTAATTTTCTTAATTAAACTGGATATCCGAATCCGATCTGAATTTTAATAAATAATAAAAGCTTCTTGTGACTTGTCAATACCCAATCTTGACAATCTTAGTAAAATATTGTTCCCATAGATTTTACATGTTTGTAATTTGTTTCTTGATATATTCATGTAGAACTAACTGAGCATTAACAAGTTTGATAAATCTTTACGATTATAATTTTTCAGGAAGTGAGAAATTTGTTAAGTAAAAACAATTGGGAAAAACAATTTGAATGATGTTAGAGAAACCAAATACAAAGAAAGACGAGATAAAGGGAACTAAGATGTAAATTGGATCTAATCCGGTTTCCAAAATCTAGATATCCAGATATTCGGATTCCGGATTTCTGGATATCCGAATTATTCGGATCGGGTCTGGATCCCCATAATTCAAGATTTTATAATTGGATATTTGATCCGTTTTTGAAATCTGGATTGGATATCCGACTTTACTCAGCCTTACATATAACTATATAGTACATATTTTATTAGATTTAAATAACACAAATTCTCATTAAAGACAGATAATATCCGTCACAAGCTGAAAACGGATATTGTCCTTCTCTTATTATGCAAGTGACACGATCCATGAGGTGATCAATTTCCCCCATTTGCCCTCTCACTTGCTTTATTGTGAAAAAAGTTTATCCGTGTTCAGCTTGTGACTCACAAGCAAGACTCTTTGTTTAAATAATGTGTCATGTGTTTTAAATTTTATGGATGTCGTGTCATGTGAATTCATGTCTGTTTCGGTGCTACTTAGGTCTCGACTCTCGAATTCTTTTTTTTTTTTTTTCAATCATTTATTTATCTTTAATTAGAATAGCCTTAGATAGTGTTTGGAAATGAGAAAATGCATGATTTCATTTTCATGATTTTTGTCGTATAAATTAAAATGTTTGAATTTAATTCCAAATTCAATTTCAAAAATTCGTTTGGAAAACCCGTGGAATTAGAATTAGGCGGAACGGAGACGGGTCGACATCAATCAAATTTATTTTATTTGAAAAAAATTGTTGTCTTGAAAAATATTTGCGGTCGAAAAAGATATCATGAATAAAATATTGCGATGAAACTTGCATCACAAAAGAACGTAAATAGTCATGAAATTGAAATAACTACTATATGGTGTAATTTAAAATACCCAAAATTTGAAATTGATATAGAATTGAGTCCAATTTGAATTTTCAAATTCTAAAAATTTTCAAATGCTTAAAATGTTCAAACTATGAAATTTAATTCCAATTATAAATAAACAAATAGTTAAATTGAAAGGACCATATATTTAGGTGATCGATTGTTGGTGATTTAAGAGTAATTACCGGTTCATTTGGCGAAATTAAGATTTGTTCATAGATGGGTAATTTCTAAATAATATAATGCGAGCTCAGGAAGTACTGAGTGTACACTTGTATAATTATTTACGGGATTACGGGATAGTTTTCTAAATAATATAATATGACTCTCGTTGCCCGGTCAACAAGGCTGGGCTACGCGAAGCGCCCTGATTTAGGGGTTCTCACTATTAATTAACGTGAGTTTTAATTTAGTTAATTCTAAGCGGAATTTCTAAAAAGTAACGGCTCTTCAGATATACATCTTCCTTATTTTCCCGTTTCCTTGTTGGAGTTATGCCTCTCCTTTAATGAGAAGATGTTAGAACTTATTCTAACTTATGGCATGGGTAATGAAGTAGCATGAAACATATGGTGAATGAATGCAAAATGCAATAAACCGATGATGGAGTAAAGAGAATGCATGCAACCTGATGAAAATGCAATGCTAACGCCCTTCAACATTTACTTCTAAATTCACTATAAATACATGTGTAATTCTCACAACAAACAACACACAAAAAACTATAACAACAAATATTAATCTTCTTTTCTTTTATTACTACTTTCCATAATCATTTTGAGAGTTTAATAGATTGACTAATTTTATACTTATGAGGAAATTATCCTTGTACTCCCACATCATTATAGTGAAATATTTGACTCTCTCGCCGGTGATTTTTTACCTCTATTTCAGGAGGGTTTTTCCACCTAAAAATCTTGGTGTTATTTTATTGTCTTTATTTTATTTCTCTTAAATCTTTGGTTGAATTTATTCGCTTCCGTACTCTATATCCCCTACATCCCTAAATCCTTTTCTATATGAATAGAAAAAGGATGAGAAGAAATATGTACACACAAAAACAATTTCTTCTACATCTAAGAACAACATCACATTCTGCATAGAATATTTCTGAATTACTTTTCTGATTTTTTTGCCCAAAATCAAAGGGACACCAACACACCGTCTTATCTTAATATGAAATTCAGATTAACCCAGGTACTTATTAGGGTTGAATTATTCTATTATATTGTATTTAATAGGATTTTAATAACGGCCACAATCAATTTGGTTGTTTATTATCCTATTTATCACCATATTAATCTACCCATTATTGTGTGACTTAATGGGTGTTTATGGTGCTTCTCTAATCTTCTTGTAACTCCTCTATGTGAGGTGAAATAAGATAAAATATGTGGTTTGTGTAACCATCATATTCATCTTATACAACACATAATACACGCGTAAAATATACAATCTCTAGAGGCTAAGTCCACCATCAATATGGGACTTGGGATTTGGGGCGTGGAAATATTCCGGGACTCTAGTAGCCGCCGGAGGTACGATATACGGTAGTGGCCAGTTAGCGAACACAACGATCCGATCGCTTCCGCATAAAGGTATGTTCTTATTTTCCTACAGTGGTATCAGAGCAAATGTGTTTTGCTACCGCTCCTACCATTTATTCGTTTTCCCCTATTTTAATATGAGATGTAACATATTGGAATGCTAGAATATGATAAGTTCATATTTTTTTTATTAAACGACTTTTTTTTTTCTCCACACATGGCATATGCATATGATTAGTTCATTTATATGTATGATATTGTTTTGCTAGATTTTTTTTTCTCTCTTTCACGCCTTACACTTATACATCTAATTGTGGCTCATATTCGTGTTTTTACAAGATTAGTTCTTGTTAATCTTTTTTTAATATATTAAAGTTTTTTTAGTTATGCGTGATGATGTCAATCTTAATACGTCTTTGTGACGATGTCAACCTTACTGCGTCTTTGTGACTGATTTTTGGTCTCGTAGAGGGAACTAACTAGATATGTTCTAGATTGTTCTATACGAAGGTTGTTTTAGTGAGGCAACAAAGTGGCGGGACGATATGAGATCGAAACCCTTTACTATGGTTCAAAACGTTGATGACCAATGTGTGTTAGTCACACATTCGTCACCAGTGACATCTATGGGATGTGTTCTCTGAGATTTCTAGTTTTTCAATGCGACGGTGATTGTCGCATACGACGAACGTATGGGTGAAGTGAAGGCGAGCAATATATGGTTATGTTTTTCCTTGTGGATCCGTTCTACATTTTAATATGAGTATTATTCTTTTTTTTTTGGATGTACGCTAGAACATGGGAATAGATATGTTGATTAGTCTTTTTCGTTTTTTTTAACCAATGTGTTTCAATCACATGTAAGTTTACTTTTATCTAAGTGCAAAATGTTTACGCTAATTAGTTTAGCGAGTGTCGTTAGTATATAAATATGTTTTATATACATTTTGTAACGATAATTGTAAATTCGTTTTAGTAATACTTTAATATCTTTGTGATATTCAATATGAAAGATTTTGCTAATTTGTTTAGCTAGATCTATAAATTTATGCATATGTATGAATATGTTTCATACATCTTGAATTTGAGTCGTATAAATACGTTTTATATGTATGATTATATATCTTTGTGATATTATAATATACCAATGTGTTTGGTTAAAAGTACGATTATATGAATATTTTTTTTTTTAAAATAAGTGACGACTATATAAATTTGTTTTATATGTATAATTAAAATTTCTTAGTGATTTAATTATGTCCTTGTTGATTATATGAGTATGTCTCATAGACTGTTTTCCGTAAAAAGAAAAATATATATATATGAATATGTTTCATATTGAGTTAAGTTTTAAGTATATGAATATGTTTCATACAAAGTTGAATGAAAGTCATATAAATAAGTTTTATATGAATAATTAAATATCTTAGTGATTTTAACAATACTCTATAATATTTTATGAATATGTTTCATAAATTTATTTTACGTGCAAATGATAAATGTCTGTGTGATATTTTATAAGCTACGTAAAATTTATCCTTGTATATAAACTTGGACGTCTTAATGATATATATATATATATATATATTTTAATCATTTTGGCTAGGAGATTTATGAGTATTAGAAATGCTAATGTTCGACTTTGTGTCTAATTTAGTATATGCTACTCATTATTATCTCTATATTGTGTTTTGCAAGATATAGTTATAATTTACGAATTTGTTTCGTTTATTTTATCTTGTGAAAATTGTGTAATTTCGTATTACCTAGAAAAAAATATCTTATTGACATTTGTTGTTCATGAGATTTATAAGTTACATACAAGGCTTATATCTTTGTGATTTAATAGTAATCGTAAATTTGTTTTACGAAAGGATTTATATCTTTGTGATATATTTGTATATGTAAATGTGTTTTACATTAAAGACTCCGTTATATCTTAGTGATATATAATATATAGTTGCATTGTATATGTAAAATTAGTTTTTACACGGGAGATGAGAAAAGAATTGAATACGTATTAGTTGTGTATCAATAATTCATTAAAACTGTCATATGTGTTATGATTAAAGTTTTTTTAAATTAATTTTAAAGACGTGCAAATTTGTTTTGCATAGTGTTTTGATAATATCAAAGTGATATTATTGTTCGTGCTAATTTGTTTAGCCGTTAGTTTAAGGGTAATAGCTAATTTGTTTAGCGTATTTTAAAGGGTTAAGTGATTTTGTTTCATTTAATCTCAAGAAGGTTAATTGAATTATTAAAATTTCTAGTTTATTGCATTTGTGATGATTATGAGCATAGCGAAATTTTCGAACGAACAATACAAACAAAGGAATTTTAATAATTTAATTGAAATTGTGCCTTAATCCATATACTACTTGTGTATGACAACAAGTGTTTTTTGGTGATTTGTTCACCATAGTGATGCGGTTTGAACTTTGATAATAAGAGTTATAAGATTTTGTATCTTATTAATAATCACGATTTTAGAAATTGTGATCACTATTATCTAATCGAGGTTGAATATCTTACTAATGAGTAGGATTATGAAAATCTATGCTTTTACCAGTATTTACTCATTCAAATATAGTAAGCTTGATTCGTGCAAAATTGTGTTATTTTGTATGTAGATCTATTAAACTATTTTGAGACAGGTCTTACAGCTTATGTAGCGTAAGAATAACGTGTAAGTCAATTTCGTTTTGACGTGGGATACAAGATTGTGTGTCTTGACCCGGAGTTTTTGAGTATTGTCACCGTGTTTCATTTTTCTTAGGTGAAATGTTTTTTTAAACACGTGGTTGGCTTACGGAATGAGTTATTTTTCCATGGTAATTTGTTTGCCATCCGATTCTGGGATAGAAAAATGGAAAAGCTTTCGTCGTAAGTAGACTCAATCCTTAGTAAATGTCTCAAAAACTTATCCGGAAGAAAAGTCTCATGGTATATATGATTATTAATAGTCTATGTTCTTCTTACTATTTAAGACAAATATGTGGTATTAATATGTCTGACTTAGTGTCGACGAGAGAAAAGTATGGAGATATTATTTGTTTGGTTCATGTTAGTTTTGAGCCAAATAATATCATTCTCCATCAATTCGAGTTATATGTTTGTTTCTTGCATCACCTGTTAATTCTTGTCCTGTGTGGATTTAGAAACAGAGCGAGAATTATTATAACTCGTAGCTGTTTAATCCATTGTTTGTTGATGGTTAATTCTAATAGCTTTGTGCTATTTTGACTTGTTAATTCTCTACGTACTTAGAGCGTGTGATTATTTTTTCAATAATTAGTTTATTGGAAATCACGTTTTTTTTAACCTCTTGTTTGTAGTTCATTATGCCAATGTGTTTGGCCATGTATATATATGTTTACCGCATTACTTTATTCATTTCTTTGATTACATTATCATATATGGTCATTGTCTCTATTTTTTATATTTCAATCTATTTTTTATTTTATTTGTGGGTAGTTAAATGTTAAGGATGCATCATTAGATCATATGTTTTTTCCCTTCTTCTTTTGAGATGATCGATTCACGCTATATGAGTGCGTATTCATTGTTTTGTCATTTCATAAAATGTTTGATATGTTCCAACGTTTTATGATAAAAGTGATAAAAATCGACTTTGAACTTAGAGTCATACTCTTAGCAAATGTGTTGGTCGTGAATAACGGTTTGATATGTTCAAAGCGTAAATGAGGAAAAAAATGTGCGTCAATTATACAATTCTTAAACATTATGACAATGTGTTATTTTAGTTGAGAAATTGTACATCACTTGATCTGATTAAGTGAAATAAAACGCTGATCAATTTTCAGTCTTATAGATTAGAGAATATTCCTAAAATATGTTTTACGGAATTTTTATTGGCTCCAAATAAGTTTTGGACAATAAATTGGTCATTCATGCTTTAACATTTGTCAAATTTTGTGTTTAAAGTGACCCACAATATTTATTCACTTAGATATGTTTCTAAGTGTTGGCGAATGCTAGTAGATCTATGCATTGTATTCGTTACAATACAAGTAACTATCTCTCGGTGAGTGGGAGAATTTTTTGTGAACCCGTTTAGACACCAAAGATAGTTTAACTTCTCTCTATATTCTGGATAGTGGGAGTAGTTCCATGATCCAAAGTAAAATATGAGAGTTGATTTGCTAATGAGTAAATTTTAACTTGTTTGTCAAGTTATAATTAAGGATTAACATATAGTCGATCCTTAAGGTGTTTTGCTCATGACGGACGATAGTGGGAGCTGTTTATTCTATTTGTTTTTCGAACCATTTTTTTTAGTAAGTGGGAGTTATCACTTTTAGTAAGTGAGTTTTTTTCGCTAAGTAATAAAATGGATTGTTATTATGAGAGCATAGACATTGTGACAATGTGTGTTTATGACAGTTAGGTTTAGACTATTATGAGATATGTTCTCAAATGTTCGGATTTGTTCCGCTTTTCTTCTAAATTTTGGTCATTTATTTGGATTGTTTTCAAATGAATAAAAAGACTATTTCATATTAAGTTCCTCAGAAAAAGTTTGCATAAATTGATCAACTGAGTTTTGTCTCAAATGATTAAGATGATATATATTTGAGTATTAGCTTATTCATGTGTTGAATGAACTTTTTAAATATATTTCAAATTCCATAAATCATTTGTTTGATGTTTTGTTGGAATGGTGGAATTAATGTGTTATGTCAAAATTACATAGAGAATAAGTTTCTCTTCGTTAATTAGTGACATATTGGTATTTAGAAGAAAAATAAAGTTTTTATTTCTAAACCTATGCTCAAAAGCAAGGAACGATTAAGTATTGTTTCTTGTTCTAGTGTAGTTTTTTTTATGTGTACCTTGTTTAGTACATAGTTGAACGTCAATTTGTGATTGATAAGTATTTGTTACCTAATCAATCCTCTACACGCACAATGATATGTAATCAAGTTTTTTTTTTACTTTTGCTTTTGTGACAAGAGTAAATTAGTTCTTTGTAGGACTAAGAGTTGTCTTCAAGTAAGATTAACTACAAGATGGTTGACGCATTATTTAATAAGATGTGTTCTTAATTAGTTCATGTATTGAGCTAATTTGTGCGAAAAAGTCAACTTAAGTTTTAATCTTGTTGAGTTGTGGATGTGTTTGATGATGAACATTTTTTGGATAAAGATTTGTATTTTTTGAAAATGTTCAGATGCATTTGTTGCATGATGAGGCACATAGATATCACCAAGCTTTTAGATTGCCTAGTCACACAGGTAATCGCCTTGACACTTGTGTAGTGGGCAAGATGAGACTGAGTCAGATTAACACTTTGTGAGTGTTCGAGATTATCTTTGTACATAAGTTGTATGGAAAAGATATTGACTCGTTATATAGTCGCCTTAGTAAGTCTATGATGAGATTTGTAGTCGAAGTATGATAAGACACCCTGTTTTCATACTTAAGCTTTGAACCGAATCACAAGTGTCAGATTGGATATGTGTTATCAATCTAGTGGCTTGAGTTAGATACTTGAGTAGTATCTAGACTTATGATTCGCACGACATGGAAGCGTGATATGCCCACCGTAGTGGGAGCTATGTTGTGACACATATATCATACTATGTGTGTTAGTAAGTCGACCGTTAGGAGTGATAATGATTCCCTACTTTGTCACTGTGTGACCCTATGGACTATGTTGTCCAATTTTGTTCGGTGCCCTTTGACTTGGAGCTATGATATGAAGTTAATTCTTGATGTTGCTACTTTAATATGAATTCTAAGGGCCTAAAAGATTAAGGTTCAACGGATCATGTTAGGAAAGCAGTTAAGTTGAGATGGATTATTCTTAGTATCGGAGGAATGATCAATTCAACTTCACCATAATTTCCTAGCCAGGGGTTATATTGTGTATATAACTAAATGATTATGATAGCATATAGGGGCTATGTATGCTAACAGTGATGTTTGAATGATTTGGGGTACTGATAATGTGAAAGTGTTATGTTAGTTTTGGTGGTAACTTAATATAACGCTCCTTTGTTACTTTATGGTCGCACACCCCATTTTCCGTATTAAACCTAAGAGATTGTTTATATTGGAGTTGTGTTGTCATAAACTTGGTTGTGTGACCAAGTGGGAGTATTAATTTGGCTTTGTGACCAAGTAAGAGTGTTGCTTAGTTTATGTGTCTAAACAACAATATTAACATGGCTTTAGTGGCCGAGTGGGAGTATTGTATTTAATAGGATTTTAATAACGGCCACAATCAATTTGGTTGTTTATTATCCTATTTATCACCATATTAATCTACCCATTATTGTGTGACTTAATGGGTGTTTATGGTGCTTCTCTAATCTTCTTGTAACTCCTCTATGTGAGGTGAAATAAGATAAAATATGTGGTTTGTGTAACCATCATATTCATCTTATACAACACATAATACACGCGTAAAATATACAATCTCTAGAGGCTAAGTCCACCATCAATATGGGACTTGGGATTTGGGGCGTGGAAATATTCCGGAACTCTAGTAGCCGCCGGAGGTACGATATACGGTAGTGGGCAGTTAGCGAACACAACGATCCGATCGCTTCCGCATAAAGGTATGTTCTTATTTTCCTACATATTAAAAAAACGAAGTCAATTCGATATGGTTCATTACAGTCGATCCTGTTTCGAGCAATACAATTTTCTAATAACAATCATGTTATAGTCATAATCTCACTCAGCTAGTCACCTTCCATATTTCACGAAGTCTAAACTTAGGCCTAATTTTATCGCATTGATGCATGCATTGAATGTTCAAAAGTGTTAATTTTTTTAGAATCTTTCACCTTATTTGGTGAGAATAATTAATCAATAAGACACCAAAACTGAAAAGAAAATACTCTGTATCATTTAATTAAGTGTTTGAAAATACTCTTATTTTTCAGTTAAATAACACTAACCTAAATGACACTTAATTTAAGCAGGAGGGTTATAGGAATGAAGTTTGTAAACACAAATTAAATATGATTAACCTAAAAGACCGAGTCTTGTAGAGCTATAAGTAGGAGGGTTTGACGTCTTGTAGAGCTATAAGTAGGAGGGTTTGACTTAAAACTGTTTACCCTGCGACCATGTTCTTAGTTTATGGGTACCGTCTTGTGTGGTACACATTCTGTTTGGTATATGTAGCATTATATTAAATACATGTGTTTAGTGTATATATTTAATAGTAGTCGGTTACAATAGGGATACTAGGAGTTTATGGGTAGGCACAGAGATTAGCCTTACTATAAAATCAGAGGATGTATTGAGTTGTGGATTATTCAGAAAATAATAACAATCATCTTCTCCATATGTTTGTCTTCTGGTTTTCTCATGGTATCATGAGCTAGAATTCTATTCACAAAGAAAAATATATTATATAATAATAATAAAAAAAAATTTTTACACCATGACAGGAAATGATACACTGAAAGGCGATGGCAGTGGTGGTCCAAAGAACATCCCGACGACATCGCCAATGTATCTCCACCCTTCAGAAAGTCCAAATCTCAATGTCACCAATATCGTTTTCAATGGAAAAAATTATGAATTGTGGGCTGAGGCAGTTAAAAATGGACTGGATGCCAAAAACAAATTAGATATTTTAGAAGGGAAAGTTGAAAAACCAGAATCAAATGAAGGGGAGGAGACTGTCGAAACTGTCGCGTGGCGACAGTGCAATGCGATGATAAGAGCGTGGTTACGTAACGTGATCGATGAGAAGTTACATCCAAGCATTACCTTTACGCAACCGGTAGCAGAAATTTAGGAAGAATTACGTGCTAGGTATTCAGCCGGAAACGCCCCACGAGTTCACCAATTAAAAGGCGATCTCAACGAATGCAAGCAAGGGAGCGATACAGTAGTAGAATATTATACTCGACTCAAAACCATATGGGATGAGTTGGGCAATTATAGCAAGATAAAATCTTGTACCTGTGGAGCGGCTAAATCGATACTCCAAGAACGAGAAGAGGAGAAAGTTCACCAATTTTTAATGGGATTGGATTCTAAATTATATGGACATGTGAGAACAAATTTATTGATGGACGATCCAATTGTCGATTTGAATCGTGCATATGCTGTTGTTCTCAGAGAAGAGACACATGCCTCAATCACAAGAGACAAAGAAGATAAAGTGGGAATGGAGGCAGCAATGTCAATTAGAAGTACTGGAGGACAAAACAGGAATTAGAGATACAAAACCGAGAATGAAGAGGCAGATCCACCACCACAGTGCTCTTTTTGCGGAAAGTATTATCATACTGATGAAAATTGTTATAATAAACATGGCTATGATGTTGTGATATCATGCGGAAGAGGACGAGGAAGGCGAGGTTCTGGCCGTGGCAACCGTGGCAGGGGAAGAGGCCACAGTCAAGAGAACTACCAAGCAAATGCAGTCGGGAATTCCTCAGGAACAAAAGGGTCAGATTCGACTCAACAGACTTATTCATTCACCAGTGAAGAATTCGAGCGATTAAAATTGTTGCTCAAAGGAAGCCCGGAGGGAGATGAAAAATTGAAAGGTATGAAAGTGAATTTTAATGTTGAATGGATGCTAGATAGCGGATGTTCTCATCATATGACATGAAAGAGAGAATTATTGGAAAAAGTTTGGGTCGAAAATGGGTGTTCAACTGTGAGCCTACCCGATGGCAGGAAGGTTGAGACAAAAGTTCATGGTGAAATCCGATTGTGCACGAACTTTGTATTGAAGGACGTCTTATTTGTACCAACCCTTACTTGTGATTTAATCTCTATTAAGCAACTCATTTGTGAAAATAATTGTATAGTAACATTTCATTCCGATTTTTGTGAAATACAGGACCTGAGTACGAGGATGATGATTGGACGCGGTGAGCATCGTCATGGGGTATATTACTACAAATCGGAGGAGAAGGAAGTAGTTGCTCGCATCACTGTCACGAAGGAAGCAAAGTTGTGGCATAAGAGGCTTGGACACCCATCTAAGAGTATTTTTCTCAGTTTTTCTGATTTAGTTGGCAATAATTTACATTGGACATCGGATACGGTTTGCGATTCTTGTTGTACGGCAAAACAATCACGTGCACCTTTTAAGTTGAATAATAAACGGTGTGATATTTTGTTCGGCTTAATACATTGTGATATTTGGGGACCGTATAAAATTGCTAGTTTAACAAGGGCTCATTATTTTTTGACCATCGTCGATGACCATAGTCGGGCCGTTTGGGTATATCTTATGAAGGATAAAAGTGAAGCAGGTTATTTTATGAAAACCTTTTGTCAAATGGTTAAAACCCAATTTGAGACCCATGTTAAAAAAATTCAAAGCGACAATGGTACAGAATTGTTGTCGGGACCAATGCAACAATATTATGAGGAAAATGAGATTTTATTTCAAACTAGCAATACTAGCACACCCCAACAAAACGGCAGAGTAGAGAGGAAACACCGTCACATATTAGAGAAAGCTCGTGCCCTACGTTTTGAAGGAGGATTGCCCTTACATTTTTGGGGGGAATATGTTTTGACCGCTGCATACTTGATAAATCGAACCCCTACACCATTATTGGATGGCAAAACTCCATTCGAAATTCTTTATCGCAAAAGACCAAATTTTGAGAATGTTAAAGTTTTTGGGTGCCTATGTTATGTACACAATAATAAAAAAACCGAGGGATAAGTTTGAGGAGCGTGGAAAACGATGTATTTTTATAGGATATCCACATAGTAAGAAGGGATGGAAGGTGTATGATCTTAAAGAGAAACGAGTCTTTCACTACAAAAAAATACTGCCCTTGCGACGGACAGAAAATCCGTCGCAAAATTAGTTTTGTGACGGACTTTGCGACGGATTTTTTTTTTGCGACGGACCTAAATTTCCCAGACCCGCGAAGTGAAAGTCAAATGGCGGGAAAGTTTGCGACGGAAAGTCCGTCGCAAATATTGACTTTTGCGACGGAATTTCCGTCGCAAACATATTGACCAGGCTTGACCAAAAGCTGGTCAAGGTCAAATCTTGACCAGATTTGCGACGGAACTTCCGTCGCAAAAGTCAATATTTGCGACGGAATTTCCGTCGCAAATCTGGTCAAGGTCAAATCTTGACCAGATTTGCGACGGAAATTCCGTCGCAAAGATGTTTTATACAGACCCCGCGGGTCTTCTTCTTTTCCCCAAATTGATTTCAAAATTAAAAAAAACAAAACCCTAAAGCGATTCGGCGATTTATTTCACCACCACACCACCACCCTACCACCCTACCCTACCACCCTACGCCGCCGGAGCCGCCGCCGCCACGCCACCAGCCCTCCTTCTCCCTCCTTCCTCCTTCTCCTTCCTTCCTCCTCCTTCCTCCTCCTTCCTCCTCCTTCTCCTTTCTTCTCCCTTCCACCTGCCACCTCACCGCCGCCACCACCTCACCGCCGCCACCTTGCCGCCGCCACTTCTTTCTTTCTTATGTATGTATACTAACTTTTTTAATATACCGTCTTAATTTTTTATGTTTAATCCGTCGCAAAATTCCGTCGCAAATTCCGTATTATTGTTTTTTTATTGTTATTAGGAATAGTTAGTTTAGTTTAATTGTTATTTGATTAGTTTAGTTAGTATTGTTAGGTGGTTAGTGATATTAGGTTAGTAGCTAATTCCGTCCTAAATCCGTCGCATATTGGTGTTAAGTTGTTTAGGACGATTGTTTTTTGATATAAAATTTGCATTGTTGTTGATTGTTAGTGTTGTTGATTTGTTTAGAATATTCTTGAACAGTACCCGTTCAATAATTACACATTAGGTGTAATTGTTGAATAGTCCCCGTTTTGGGACTGTCTTTGAATCTTTCATGCCATTTAGGTAGTAAACATTCTTATATTTTCTTGATTGTAATGAAACAAAAATTGGGCAACACTTCCTTATTGTTCTCCAAATACATTCTATATAATGTATTTGGAGAACAATAGGGAAGTGCTGCCCAATTTTTTTCTCATTACAATCAAGAAAATATAAGAGTGTTTACTAATGGTATGAAAGATTCAAAGATGGATTTAGGCTGGAGAGATAAGGACCCCAGACCAATATATGTAAATTGTTTTTTTTTGCAGGTTGGTGTTGGTGTTGGTGTTGGTGTTGGTGTTGGTGTTGGTGTTGGTGTTGGTGTTGGTGTTGGTGTTGGTAGTTGGTGTTGTTGTTGTTGTTGTTGTTGTTGTTAGTTGTTGTTATATATATGTAGTTGTTATTTAATTGTTGTTGTTAATAAGTTGTTAACTAGTTTTTGTTGTTAGTTGTTGTTATATATATATGTAGTTTTGTTATTTAATTGTTGTTGTTAATTAGTTGTTGTTATTGTTTGTTAAAATATGTAGATTTACTATGAAGAGATTAGAAAGAAAATGGATGTATGAAAGGTTGGATTCTAGGAAAAAAATAAGGCAGGATTTCGTAATTGGTGTTAATGAATTCATTAACTATGTTAAGCAACAAGACGAATACGTTAGGAATAGAGAAATTAGGTGTCCATGTTCTAAGTGTAAGAATACAAAGTATTTAGTTGAGCAAGAAGTACGGAAACACCTTGGTTTGTGAGGGTTTTGTGATAACTACTACGATTGGGTGTGTCACGGAGAGAAATTCTCCGTTGAGGAAGAGGGAAGCTCATCAATGCACTCCGACAATCCTTATAGAGATATGGTAGAAGATGCGTTACGCGATAGCATTGATCAAATTAGGGAAGATGCTCTAAACGCCGAGGTGGTCGATGAATCTCCAAATCCTAAGGCTGAAGGCAATTAAAGAATACTTAAGTCAACAGGGGGCGGAGTTCACTACTCAGAGCTGCAACCCGGGAGGCTTCTCTCAGCCGAGACGCGACTTTGACGATGATGGCGGCGACAATGCTAGGGCGGCCAGTCATTTCGCCACCCCACAGCCCACCGACACGACCGTTAGATAGATTTCATTAGGTTGTTTAGTTGATGTACCGCGGACTATGTTTAGTTTTTAGTTGGATTATCATTTGTAAAACTTTCTTATTAGTTATGAAAAGACGTTTTAAAACCCTTGTCTCCGACAAGTTTTTGTTGCTGGGTTGTTTTTCTGAAATTGCAGGTTTACAGATCATGCAAAAGGGAAAAAATGAATCATTTCAATGGAAATGGGGAGCTGGAAAAACGGCTGAAACCCGAAAATCATACAGGAATTTGCGACGGAATTCCGTCGCAAACCTTGACCTTTGGTCAAAGTCAGTCCAGATTTGCGACGGAATTTCCGTCGCAAATGGTCCTGTTGCGACGGATTTTCCGTCGCAAACCTGGACTGACTTTGACCAAAAGTCAAAGTCAGTCTAGTTTTGCGACGGAAAATCCGTCGCAAAAAGGTCTAGTTGCGACGGAAAATCCATCGCAAAACTTGACTGACTTTGACTTTTGGTCAAGGTCAGTCCGTCGCAAAATGAGGTCAATCCGTCGCAAATCTATTGCGACGAAAAAATCCGTCGCAAATTAACATTTTGCGACAAAAATATGGGACAGACGCAGTCCGTCGCAAATCCGTCGCAAAAACATCATTTGCGACGGATTTCACCCTTTTTGCGACGGAAAATTCCGTCGCAAAGAGAGCATTGTTTCGTAGTGTTTGTATCCCGTGACGTTAAATTCTTTGAACATGTCTACCCCTATTCGAATGTTATTGGTGATGGGCAATTAAAACCACGCACTGATGTATCACTAAATGAGAGTAATTGGATAGACATGGAGAGTATTGATAAGGATGCAAGTGAGGATGACTTGTCAACTGTAAATGAGGTTGGAGATGGCGAGATGAGGGAGCCCGAAAACCAAAACATAACAGGGACGGATGATCAGACCAACGAAAACAGAATGGGGACAGGGACTGATGATCAGACCCATGAAAACAGAATGGGGAGAGGAGCTCGAGAGAAATTCGAGCCGGCATGGAAGAAGGATTATTATTGCAAGTCAACAAGAGTAATTACCCCGACTCAAGATGCTCACCGTACACAGTCCACTTCCTCTACGACAGGTACTCGTTATCCATTAATCAATTATGTTACTAACGATTATTTTTCAAAGGCACACAATTGTTTTCTAGCAAAAATAGATAAGCAGAAGGAACCAAGTTCATATCATGAAGCAGCAAAAAATGTGAGATGGTGTGAAGCAATGACAAAGGAAATTAATGCGTTAGAAAGCAATGGAACTTGGATAATTGTCGACTTACCGAAAGGGAAGAAAGCAATTGGATGTAAATGGGTATACAAGATTAAATATCGTGCAAATGGAGAAATTGAACGATACAAAGCGAGAATTGTGGCTCAAGGATTTACACAAGTTGAAGGCATTGACTTCCATGAGACTTATGCGCCGGTTGCAAAAATGACAAGTGTGAGATGTTTGCTCGCCGTGGCCGTAAAGAAGAAGTGGATTATAGAACAATTGGATGTAAATAACGCCTTCTTGCACGGAGATCTTGAAGAAGATGTATACATGCGACTTCCACAAGGATTTGAAAGAGACAAAGGAGGAAAGGTATGTAAATTGAAGAAATCCATTTATGGTTTAAATCAAGCCTCGCGTAATTGGTTCGCAAAATTGACTATTTCCTTGAAGAATTATGGTTTTGTTCAATCCATGGCGGATTATTCATTATTTACATTAAACCGTGCTGACATATTTATTGGCGTTCTCGTCTACGTCGATGATATGGTAGTAGTAGGAAATAGTCGAGTGGCGTGTGATAATTTCAAGACCTTTCTTGATAAGCAATTTGGCATAAAAGACTTGGGTAAACTTAAGTTCTTTCTTGGAATTGAGGTGGCTCATGGAGTTAATGGATTATTTCTTAACCAACGGAAATATGCCATAAATATAGTTGAAGAAAGTGGCATGGCAGGGGCAAAGACGGCTTACACTCCTATTCAATCTCGTCATAATTTAGGCCTAGCAAAGGGGCCTGTTTTGACGGATATTATGAAATACCGAAGACTAGTTGGGAAATTAGTCTATTTAACGATAACCAGGCCAGACCTTGTATACTCTGTTCATGTGCTCTCGCAATTCGTCAACGAGCCAAAGAAGGAACATTGGGATGCCGTTTTGCGAGTAGTTCGATATGTTAAAAGAAATCCAAGTAAGGGGATCACCTTCAATGCCAATTCGGATTTTCAATTGTGCGGGTATTGTGACTCAGACTATGCTGGCTGTCCCGTCACAAGGAGGTCCTTATGTGGTTACTTTGTTTCGATTGGCGGGTCACCAATTTCTTGGAAAGCAAAAAACAAGTTACGGTGGCTAAATCAACGGCTGAAGCGGAGTATAGGGCCATGGGATCGGTCACAAGCGAATTATTATGGGTGAAGTCGTTCCTTGTTTCACTTGGCGTTTTTCACACAAATCCGATGCTCATGTTTTGTGACAATCAAGCTGCACTTCATATTTCGAAGAATCCCGTGTTTCATGATCGAACGAAACACATTGAGATTGATTGTCATTTTGTTCGTCAACATTTGGTATCCAATGTGATCCGCGCGCATCATGTGTCAAGCAAGGAACAAATCGCAGATTTGTTCACTAAAGCCCTTGGAGGAGAATTATTTGATCACTTGTCGTACAAGTTGGGTCTCGGTTTGCCCCGTGCTCCAACTTGAGGGGGAGTCTTAGTTTATGGGTACCGTCTTGTGTGGTACACATTCTGTTTGGTATATGTAGCATTATATTAAATACATGTGTTTAGTGTATATATTTAATAGTAGTCGGTTACAATAGGGATACTAGGAGTTTATGGGTAGGCAAAGAGATTAGCCTTACTATAAAATCAGAGGATGTATTGAGTTGTGGATTATTCAGAAAATAATAACAATCATCTTCTCCATATGCTTATCTTCTGGTTTTCTCAGGTCGCAGACCACAAGCAATTTAGCATCACCTGTTCAGACCAGCTACATTGTGATCATTCCTCATTCGTGTTGAATATGTTTAAGAAAACAACAATCTACGCATGCATCATCGTATCTAGCATTCTACCATTACATTTAGGTTATACTTTTAAAAACCCACTCCTACATAGATTGATAACTTAGTTTTAGGATTGATAACTTGACTCGTAAAGCTGGACCTCATACTTGAAATACCCCAAGGCCAATTGTATAACCCAAATGAAACACAAAATTTGAACTCACTCGACACAATTCGATCTTAATCCTAGCTTTGTTGACACAAGTAATTGAACTAATTCGAAATGACCAATTTAAAATCACTGGATTAGGAATAACAATAAGAACGATTTTTTAAAATGACGCTCAAAAACAAAGTAATTGTTGTTTTGGGTTGTATTTGAAAGTAATTGTCAAAATGGTGTCCACGTAGGCTCGGGTTTTCCGAGGCTTAAACATGCCACTACAAATGGCGTGTCTATAATGCACATTTGAGGCAGGGACTTCAAAAATATTGACACCCAAACACGCCATTACGAATGGCGGGTTTTAACCTAAAAACACGCCATTACGTATGGCGTGTTTACACAACAGATTTTTGAAGCCCACGTGAGGAAGTTTGGAAAAATAAAGAGGGGAAACAGACCATACTGTATGGCGTGTTATGACAGTGTAGTTTTTTTTTAAACAAAAGCATGAAGGTTGCGCCATCATCATCACTGGACCACCCTTTTGGAAACTTCACAACCTTCTTCCCTCGCCCTCATAAACCCACCCACTTCATCCCCAAAGCATCCTCTTCCTCCGATCCAGACCCGGAACCACAACCCGACCATCATTTTAAGAAAAGGAAGCTCCTCTGTGGGACCTAGGAAGGCGCTGGCTAACCCATTTATGCTCTCTTATTTGTTTGGTATTCTCTTTTCTTCAATCGACCCTTTCTCCAGGCCTGGCGGGTGCGCTATTTATCTTCCCTCTTGATACGCTACCTACGCTCGCGCACTTTCAACAAAGCCCTGAGGGATAAGAGTGAAAGATCTCTCCTTACGTACCGCCGCAGCCTCTGAGACTTGATCACATAGGTTCGTAAAAGATTTTCATAGAATCGCAAACGATAACAACATAAAATCAAAGCCGATCAAGGCCGATGCTAACTGTAGATTCTTGGGTCCAGTCTTACTCTAGTAGAACCAGAAATGAGTACAATCATACAACTCAGCATGGGGTAGAGCGCCGTCTTCTTGTAGGATATTGCTCTCGTGTATTGTGCTAAGCTAAGGGCCGCAGGTTTAAGAGAAGAGGGGAGTTTAGCTATTTCCACAGCATTCTTTGGGTTACGATTCTATGAATTCCTATGAATATAGGAAGAAAGGTTTTATAGAGCAATTTGCCTAAGGAGTCTATGCCCTTTCAACCTGCCTTTTCCAAGCCCTATCTAAAAGAGAAAGATCTACCAAAATCCCCATTCAATAGAGGGAGGAAGAACGAGGGCTATTTTCCATAGCGAGAGGAGATAGGAAGTCGTGCTACAAGAGCTAGGATAGACGCGACACACTTTCTAGATCTTCGGTCGTCTTAAGGTGAAACTCCCTTCTTTTTCTTTTCCTGCCGAGTCTCAACTTAGATGAAGCGCTCGGATTCCGAGCTTTATAACGACAAGGCTATTCTACTAGAACTAGAAGGAGGTTGTGTATAGGACAAGCTCAGTCTTCTTTCCTTTCTCTATCCGGGGCGCTAGTTGCTGCCATGATTGGTAGTCAATCTTGTCCTAAAGAGGAAGCCTCTGGGAATAGAAGAGAGGCGTAGGCTAGTGAGTGATGCGAAGGATACGCCCCTATAATATAATACAGTATAGGCCAGATCTGCTCCCCTTCGAATATAGTAATGAATCTAGGAGCTTTTAAAGTGGTGTGTCTTTAGGTAAGACATGCTCTGCTTTAATATATTTTATTCTTTGCGCCGCAATTAAATTTCTTTTTTCTTTATTGGCCGCCCTTCTTTCCGTTACGTCAGGGTTGCTAGGTTCAATTGCTTACTTCCTCGGGGTTGTTTAATAAGAGGACAAGATTCTTCCTTTCTTATGTCGCGCGCATCAACTCCCCACTGTTCTTAGGCAGAGGCAAACTTAACGCCCAAGAATACAATAGAATAGAGGCTAAGCATATAGTAGGGTAGGGTATAAGGCCTAATGCTGCCTTTAATATACAAGACAAGGGCTATTTAAACTTTTCTTTTCGCATTTTATGTCTGTTTTTCCGGGGCTGGGGGGTTTTATTCGTTCGAAAAGTAACTTTGCTTGCAGAAATACCCTTGCCACCAAAAAAGACAAGCGTGGAAGAAAGAATTCTAATAATTTTTTGTTTGCGGAAAAGCAGTTCTTTCCCAAAATCCTGGTGTTTTTCCCTATTTTTAGCTTCAATTCTGACTTCTATAAGGGGAGACGGACCTTTTTTGACTGAAACTGTTTTCACAGAGCAAATGTAACTTTGGAACGAATAAACTCTTTCTCTCTCTCTCACATCCGCTCGAGCCACAATGGTCCTATATTTTTTGACAGAAACGGGCTAAACTTACTGTGATTCGGTTTTTGGTTGACTCCTTTTTCCTTTGATAGTGTAGGTTCTCTGTATAAGAAGGGCAAGACAATACAACATAGAAGGGCGTGAGGTACGCTTGCAGACACCCGAACTTAAAGGCCTATGGGGGCGAAAGTCTTGAAGAAGAGTGAATAAACTTTCCTTAATGAGATCCATCCGCGAACGAAAAAAGATCTTACTTAACTAAATGGGTACGATTTTGAAAGAAAGGGTTTGCTTTAATCGATGGAGCAGACTCCTTTTCTTTCGGGTTGGGGTTTTGGTCTGACTTAAAGGTTAATTCTAGTCCGGATTCGGGTGTTGCTAATTTGCTTTATAGTGATTTGCATTTTAAAGGGACTTCTTGTTCTCCACCGTAACCCCTTTGTCAGTTGTTTACTTGTCCATATACTCTTTGACACATCGAAGCTTTTACGCGTCCTGTCGTCATCAAGGAGCGAGCGAATCCATTGTTTCTCACTTCGAAGATGTAAGGAAGAAAGAGGCAAGCGCTCGTACATACACTAATTTTACGCTACATCTACTTCTATTGGGACAGACACAGTCTTTAATTGACCAAGCATTAGCATTCTGTTGGCAGCGCCATAGAGCCAGTACTGAAAAACCTTCCTATAGTGAGACTTTCTATACTATGGCATGCATAGGAGAGTGGGGATGTGGTTCCGGGTCTGGATCGGAGGAAGATGATGCTTTGGGGATGAAGTGGGTGGGTTTATGAGGGCGAGGGAAGAAGGTTGTGAAATTTCGAAAAGGGTGGTCCAGTGATGATGATGGCGCAACCTTCATGCTTTTGTTTTAAAAAAAAAACTACACTGTCATAACACGCCATACAGTACGGCGTGTTTCCCCTCTTTATTTTTCCAAACTTCCTCACTTGGGCTTCAAAAATTTATTGTGTAAACACGCCATACGTAATGGCGTGTTTTTAGGTTAAAACCCGCCATTCGTAATGGCGTGTTTGGGTGTCAATATTTTTGAAGTCCCTGCCTCAAATGTGCATTATAGACACGCCATTTGTAGTGGCGTGTTTAAGCCTCGGAAAACCTGAGCCTACGTGGACACCATTTTGACAATTACTTTCAAATACAACCCAAAACAACAATAACTTTGTTTTTGAGCGCCATTTTAAAAAATCGTTCTAACAATAATTGATCAAAAACATTACTTGAAATAATTAATTTGGAACCGCACTTGATATTATTCACTTTAAAATAAATAATCAATTACTAAATTTTGTAATTTTTAGAATTGCAATAACAGTAAAAGAACAGAAATACCGATTTGCAGCGACGAGGTGAAGAGCCTCTGCTGTGATTAATGCAGATGAAGAGTTAACCAGCACGTAGACACATTCGTAGAACAAATCTCATTCTTACTTGAAACTCAATTTGCATCACAATATCCTTCGAATATCGCAGGAAATTTACTATAATGCAAACACAAACCAATTGTTCCTTTTAGGTATTTTAGTAAACGACGTAGAACTGTCCAATGTTCATTACTAGGGTTATGTGTATAACGACTCAGTCTACTAACAGCATATGCGATGTCTGGTCGAGTATAGTTCATTGAAAACATCACACTACCTAGGATTTTAGCATATTCTTCTTGAGAAACACTCTTACCCAAGTTTTTACACAACGGTACACTAGAATCATAGGGTGTTCTAGTAGGCACATCAGAAAAGCAGTTATATTTTTTCAACACTTTTTATCAACATAACGGGATTGACTTAAACAAATTCCATTTGAGTTTTGGATAACCTTAACTCCTAGGATAACGTCAGCTTCTCGTAAATCATTCATCTCAAATTGTGATGACAAAAAATCTTTGGTTTTAATTACCACATCCAAATTATTACCAAGTATTAGCATATCATTGACATATAGGCATCTAATCACACAATCAGATCCCATTATTTTAGAATAAATGAATCATAATTGTTAACCACATACCCATTACTCTTTAAAGTGCTGTTAAATTTCTCATACCACTGTTTGGGTACTTGTTTCAGGTTATATAATAACTTGTTCAGTTTAGAACTTTATTCTCTTGACCCTTTACCACAAGACCTTCAGGTTGCGACATATGAATCTCTTCCCTTAGTTCACCATTCAAGAAAGTAGTTTTTACATCCATCTGATGTATAATAAGGTTATGAATGAGAGCTAAATGGACAAGAGTTCTTTTAGTCGAAATTTTAGTCACATGAGAATAAGTATCAAAATAATCAATATCCTTTTTCGTGTAAAACCTCTAACCACAAGTCTAGCTTTAAACACTTTTTAAATTAAATTAAATTTTCCTAAAGAGTTTATACATTTGGTGAAGATTTGTGTAACAACTCCTTCCTATTCTATCCATGTGAATGGTTCTAATTTTGATTTTTTCCAAGGAAAGAGAGGACTTCGACAAGGTGATCCTTTGTCTCCTCTTCTTTTCACCTTATCTATAGAGTACCTGTCTAGAATTCTTGCTGCAGTGGCTCATCATAGTTCTTTCAAGTTTCATCCCATGTGTGGTCATCTTAGACTCAATCACCTTTTATTTGCTGATAATCTACTCATGTTCTGTAAGGGTAATATAAGCTCTATTATGTGGCTGCTTAGAGCTTTCTCTACTTTCTCTGCATCCTCTGACTCGTGTCTGAACAAGGAGCAATCTGATATCTACATTAATGGAGTAAGGCAGGATTTGATGGATGACATTGTGAGTATCTCTGGGTTCAGAATAGGGAATTTGCCCTTTAAGTATTTGGGGGTATCTATTTCTTCTAAGAAGATATCTAAGTTGGAGGGACACAAACTCACTGAGAGAATTGTTTGCAAAATAAGAAGTATGGGGGCTAAACATTTGTCCTACACTGGTAGGCTTACTCTTGTCAGAAGCGTTTTGTCTACTTTACATTCATATTGGGCTTCTATTTTTCTAATCCCCGTAGGCATTATGCATAAGGTTGAAGCTCTTTGTCGTAATTATCTCTGGGGTGGATCTGAGAACTATGAAAGATCCCCTAATGTGAGTTGGGAGAGGTGCTGCTCACCTATGAATGAAGGTGGTCTGGGGATCCATAATGCAATTGTGTTTAACAGAGCTATGCTTGGCAAATACACCTATTGGTTGGCTACGAAGAAAGACCATTTATGGGTAAAATGGGTGAATCATGTGTATATGAAAGGCACTGACTGGAAAGCTTATACTGCCCCCCTTGATTGCAGTTGGTCCTGGAAAAAGATAGTTGAAACTAAAGACATATTCAAGCGTGGTTACAATAATGATACTTGGTCTAGTTGTTTGAAGGGCTACACTGTGAATTCTGGTTATGAATGGCTGAGGACTAAGAGGCCTGAGGTACCTTGGAGATTCATGTGGTGGAATACTCTTAACATCCCAAAAATGTTCTTTATTTTTTGGGCTGTTCAGTTGAATCGGTTATATACTCTTGACAGAAGGGCAAAGATGGGTCTTATGGGTGATAGTGTAAAACCCCTCGCGGCAGCGAAAAAGTAAACATACAAAACATGCCAAAAATGCGCGGAATTTAAAACTTTTGACATGATAAGAAAACATGCGAGGTGCTTTAACAAAACTAAACATGCGGAAGAAATAAAAACATAAATAAGTATTAAATACAATACAAAAGCAGCCCGGGATATGATATCCCTACAAGCACAAAATACTGAAAACATAAGTCTAAGGTCTAGCTACACGATAAAGGTAAACATCGATGATTGGATCATCGCTCGCTAGCCTCAACGTAACCCCCTGCAAAACAGCCTTATGTACCTACACACATACAACATGTGCGCCACAGTCAGTGGGGAGTGACTAGAGCTCTCATAGCCACCTATTGTCATACAACACCGAACATATAAATACAAGCATTATACTCCAACATAAACAATCATGTGAAGTACTCCATCATTAACTCTTCTTAACATACTCATGTAAATAGATATCAAACCGCAACTCAGGTATATCTAAACATTTAAACACATATCAGCAGTATATAACACTGTACCCCAACTCAGGCAAGTATATACAACAATCAGCAATATCAACCATGACCCCAACTCAGGTATGGAAGGATACAAACAAACACAACATGAAATGGCTCATATGACGACTCCATTATACAACAACAGCAAGTCTACTTAGCCTCATCAAATACAATCCCCTGGTAGAACGATCGAAACGATATACGGTCCTAGTCTAAATCTGGCCAGACTTTCGAGGTATAATTCTTCCTCGATTCAACAAGTATCCCCAACTCAGGATACCCCCAAGACTCGAACTAGCTAGGGACGAGATACCCCCAACTCAGAGCGGACTATCTGAAACCTGAACGTCAACGCGCAGGAGTCGGTCATACCAAGACACAATACAATCTTGGTGAGACAAGAGTCATATAAAAGCTCATAGTATACATCCACATGCATAAACAACACATTACTCTAGACTTTAATAAAATCGTGACCTAATCCAAATCAACAGTTCTACTATCTCTTTTCTAAGACTCACTCAACTCTTTGTTGGGGCTAGTGTCCTTGACAATTAAGTACAATGACTTATTAAATCTCTTTAAGGATCACAAGGGCATACTTTTGTATTATTACCAGTTGATCCACGTTTATCAATAACGGTTGGTTTGCTAGATAAGTTTGACGTTATTGTCATACGGATGGCGGTGGTCAACTGGTCCTTATACGTCACACCTATAGGACACGTTTGAGAGATGTGAAGGTATGAAAATACAGTCACATTTATGCCGGATATGACTAAACAGTTAGTCAGAGGTATTGACTATTAAATTAGTCAATAAGATGTTGAGATTATTATTTAATACGGATTAAATAATTTTAGCTAATACGGATTACATGATTAATTCGTAAATTAAATATAAACGGTTATATTTAATTAAATATTGTATTCGCGTATTAATATAAACAGTTATATTAATTTGGGTAATTATACAATATCGTATTTTGTCGGACCATTATTAATATATCGACTGTATTAATATCTGATAACATGTTACGATTTATAATTAAAATCCCGCGAATAACTTATAGCTAAATGGGTCGAATCATGAATTAGAATAAGGTAAGAGTGGAAAGCCCACCCATACCCTATTCAAATATTTCGGCCAAGTGTAGCATATAAGGAGGAGGACTCTCCTTATGTGATTGACTCTTGTTGCACTGTTTAACATAATCTCAAGGTAAAATTAGGGTTTTGAGAGCTTTCTTCTCCCAAAACCTCAGATCTCACATCTAAAACCTAAATAGCTCTCCCAATATTGCAAGGCAGTTGGAGAGGATTTCTAGCACACGCGGCCACGTCTCATTCTAAGTCTTGGGTGCAAGTTATAGGAGGGAATTTGTGTTAATTCCTGTTCTTAGGCCTTTTGCGCAAGGACTAAAGGTTGTACTTCTTTTCTTATCTTTTTAATCTTATGACCATATTCACGATTGTATTTTTCATTATAATCCTGCAAGTTTAGGACGAATACGCGTTTTATTCCCCACAAGTGGTATCAGAGCCTTAGGCCATGAAAATTTTACAATTGTGTCTTTCATAAGTTTTAAAAATTTTAGAAAACCGTGCACTCTGCCTTGGCACTCGATCGAGTCTCTGTTGCACTCGATCGAGTGCCCTTGTACCAGGCCTCGTGCGTGTGCTTTTGTGTTGTAATCGATCTTGTTTTCGATTCTAATTCGCATATTGTTATTTAATCGATATTTTTAGCAATATGTGGATCTTTTTGGTTGTTTTTATTTTTGATTTTCATGTTTTATATCAAAAGATAAAAACTTGTTTAGATTTAAAGTGCAGCGTTTGCGTTTTAATGAGTCACTCGATCGAGCCCCTGCTGCACTCGATCGAGTGACACTGACACTCGATCGAGTGCCTCTGTTGCTCGGTCGAGTGCTCTTCTTTCAGGCTATCTTTTTCGAAAATAACTTGTTTTCTTATTTTCACATGGCTTAAAATAATATACTGTATACGGAAATAGTATATTATTTAGTGAAACGGTTCACCCTCGTTTGATACATATTGTTTTAAAACGGTTTAAAATAATAGGATTATATGTTCATTAAAATTGGTGATTAAAGCGGTATAGTCACATAATTTTAATATTAAAAGGTGGTTTGGTATAAATTTATTAATCATAATAACAGTATTATGTCATGTATAAATTTTATTTAGTTGATGCATTTTATTTATCGTCTTGTGAATGCCTTGAATGCTTTCAATAACGTATTTAATTTTTGCAAACGGTTGTAACTTAGTGTGGCCTTAGAAGATTGTGTCACCGTAATGATGGGACACAGTCTTGCTTGTAATTTTGAGATCTTGAATCTCCGTTTTGGGTTTTTGCCATGTAATTACTTTTGTATTTAAATTAGAATGTATCTAGGACTACTTTTGTAATTTAAATTAGTATTTTTGTGAAGACCAAAGACGGAGACCGGATGCTCACTCCCGCTGCAAGGACCAAGATGGAACATCAAGACAAGCTTCTAGGGTCCAACGGTGGATTCCAAGTTGTTTTATGTTTATTTTGGTAGGATAGGCCACACTAGGACTTTTATTTACGTTTATTGCATTTATCTTTATCCTTTCATCGATAATAGCTTGCATCATATTCCGCCTAAAAACCAAACCACCTATATCATGCCTGAAAACTGACTCATGTAGAGGTCACGCGTTAGTTTTCTGTGACAATACAGATGTCACATGTCAATTGCAAAGCCATCACTTTATTTAATTCATTCACGCAAATGCTAGTTTTTAGTTCACTTATATATGGATAAATAAAAGTTGATGGGGTCTTCCTCATATAACCAAAAATTGAGATTAGTCTTTATAAATCAGCCTCCCATGAATCCCTTCTTCGTCGGTAGGCATAATATGACCCCTTCTACGTCGGGTAAGTGGGAACAGATGATTTATTTTATCTCAACATCATGGTCACTCGATAATATCTAGTGACTGAGATGGACTAATAGATAGGATATACGGAAATCTATCGACCAAGAGTTCCAACGATTGGAATTAGCCAAACTGTGGGCTTATCAATATACGGAAATTGAGTCTTGGGATCGTTTATATAATTCTTGAGGGAGATCAATTATATAAATGCATGAGTCTACGAGTTTAAATTCAATTTAATATAGACTTAAATCACAACAATAAGTTGCTTATATGGTTTTGTTTTATCTTCTTTTTCAGTGTAGAACACGTTCATTAAAACTGCTGTATAACTAAAATGGCTGGTGAAGACCCAATGCCAAGTGCCAAGCTAGCACGTGAATCCTGGCTAAAGGCCTTCATGGACTCCATGAATCAGTCAACTAGACTGAGGAATGATGGGTCAAACTTCTCTGACTGGGAGGCAGCACTACGGAATGCTGCCATTGCTGAAGCTTAAGTATTTAACTGAGCCCATTGCGGCACACCCAGGAACTGGAGCTAGAGCCAACGAAATTCGCGCTCATAGCGATTTCGTTATGGAAGCGGGTGCGATAAAGAACGTACTCATCTATGCAATGGAATCAAATTTGCAAAGACGCTTCATATCCCATGGTGCAAACAAGATTTTCACCACGCTCTCTAACGAATTCTCCAAGGCTCCGAGAATCGTTTCTTATGAGCATACCTGTCGCTTCTTTGAGGCGAAACTCCAGAAGGGCCAAGCTGTTAGCCCACATATTCTTCACATGATTGAGAATATCGAGAAACTGGAGGCCCTAAACTGCAAGATTAGTGAGAACATAATCGTTGATCGTATGCTTCATTCGCTTCATGATGGGTTCGCCCTCTTCAGGGCCAACTATTACATGAACGACATGAAGAAGACTCCTCATGAGCTCCACTCCCTTCTCGTACAGACTGAGAAGGATCTGAAATTAAGTGGGAGCATGAAGCAGGATGTTCTCATGATCTCCAGTAAGGGTAAGGGTAAGGGTAAAGCTAAAGCTCAGGGCGACCTAACAGTAGGCAAGCCCAAGTTTAAGAAGTCAGGATTTACTAAGAGTGGGCCAGGTGAGTCAAGCAACTCACAGGGCAAAACAAAGAGCAAGGATACTAGCATGGAATGTCACCATTGCCACAAGACTGGGCATTGGAGGCGCTCATGCCCCGTGTATCGTGAGGACATTAAGGCAGGCCGCGTTACTCCTGTTGGTATGTCTTCTTCTTCTTTTATTCACATGATTGAGATTAACCACGCAAGTTGCGGAACTTGGGTACTTGATACTGGTTGTGGTTCTCATCTATGTAATCATGTGCAGGGCCTCCGAAACCAAGAACCCCTAATCAAGGGTGAGGTTGACCTGCGTGTCGGGAATGGAGCACGTGTTGCTGCAGTCTCGAAGGGAACATACGTGATCCAGCTTCCAAGTGGATTCGAGTTATTTTTATATAACTGTTATTATGTTCCTAGTTTGTCCAAAAACATTATTTCAGTTTCTGCGCTTGACAAACTCGGCTTTTCATTTGTAATAGAGAATAATAGCTGTATTTTCTCCTTACACAATATGATTTATGGCAAGGCAGTTTCCATGAATGGAATTTATGTTTTAGATCAAACCACCGAGATATTACATGTGAATAATAAAAGGTTAAAGGTAGGTGACAAAGATCAAACTTACTTATGGCATTGTCGTATGGGACACATAAATGAGAAACGCGTAAAACAGCTCATACAGAACGGAGCTGCGTAATTTGGGCCTTGGGATGCGTGCAAGACTTATGGCCCATACTCGATATTTGACACAAATCACAAACACAAGTATAACCCTTTCCTGCGCCTTATCTAACCCTTTCCCAAAACCCTATTCTAGACCTATCGACAACCAACTTCTGGCAAAATATCATAGCCGACATAACAAGGTTCAAGAAGGAGGGGTTTCACGGTGGTCAAGGGTGGTCCACGGTGGTTTATTAACGCCAGAAATAGGTACACTTAGCACAGTTTTCCTTTCCTTTTGTTTCCGTTAGTTTTGATTCGTAGTTATAATCATGTAATCCGTGTTATAGGTTCTCATCTTTCCATAAAACTAATCTGTGGCATGTAGTAATCATGTTTTGACGATAATAATGACATATTTAACAACCTAAGGCCGTCATATAGGGTGTTTCGTTGCTGGTGTCAGATCACTGTTTTACGTTTTTTAGAACAGAGTCTTTAAACGTGTATGTTCAATTGTAATTCGACTGAGTTCCTGTTTGCGTTTGTTCTGGGTGTTCGTGTTTTGAGATAGTAGTATATTAGGGTGATTTATGTTGGTGGTTGGAAGGTGGTTTGTGGTGGTTGGGAGACCTTAGTTGATGCAGAAAGTGGAGTACGTTATATCAGTACGGGAACAGGGGGTACAAACGCGAGGGTTGTGCCTGTTTTGAGCGGTTGTTTTGGTGTCTTGGGGGTGTCGAAGGCTAGTGCTCTTCTACCAGTGGTTTAAGGGTGATGTGAGGTGTCTAGGGTAGTACTGGTGGTGTTGACTGTGGTGGTGATTACTTAATTCCTTATATTTTCTAAAAACTATAATAGCTTGTGAAATAGCTAAGCGGTTATTTAATTATGATTTTTGGAAGTTGCTGCATGATGTACGATTGTTGAAATGGTAAAGTTTTAAATATAAAAGTTTAGTCAAATATGCATTATGTGATGTAACCATGTACTACTCTGATATGTCATTGATAACATGAACAGTGGGCATATGATATGAATATGAACTTTGTTATATGATAATATGACCTTGCTTATTTTGGTGAGTCTTATATAAAGTAGTTCCAATTATACATACGCTTTTACCTTGCTGGAATTTTGCCTAGCGTCTTTCTCTAAACCGATGTGTAGAAATATGAATTTTACTTCTATAATGTGAGTACTAATATAAAATGTTTTAAGTCGTCAAGTATGAACCGTGAGTTAGATGATTGTCTATATTGGTGTAAATGTGTAAAGTTTGTGTCAAATTTCCAAGGGTATTGGTGTTAGTTATCTTGGTTTTGTTTATTTGCGTAGCATGAAATTTACAAATATGTTTTGTTGCTTTAAAAGTCGGATGCTAGTTGCCCAGTATAGAGTACTTAACTTATCGGATGATTGTGACGGTTGTTTTGGCGATCTTATTGAACTTTGAAAGTGAAATTTTATACTGGGGTTACGGGGACGTAACCATGTCTTAAGGAGGATAGGATTGTAAAATCTTAATGATTTATGATATGGCTAATTGATATGTCGTGCTTGTTTAAATATACTTGATAATCCTAATTACTGTTGTTATGCATTTTATTGTGTTTCGTGAAGTAACCTTTAACTTAGTTACACGTTAAACTTTGGGGACAAAGTTTTCTTAACGAGGGTAGAATGTAACGTTTCGTGTTTTAAAGTATTTCTATTAATAGTTAATGTTATGTGGTGTCACTTTTTGTATTTGCTACGTGCCTAGTGACCAGTTGTTGACCATGGGATAGCGAACTTCGGGACGAAGTTCATTTTAAGGAGGGAAGACTGTAATACTCCGTATTTTATTATTATTGTATTTTAATATTTAATAATTATGTGGACGTGTTGATAGTTACTTTAAACGTTTGTATTCGATAATTAAATTATCGAATAAGTGCTTGATGGTTTATATGTTTTGTTAAGGGGTCGGGTCTACAAAATTATAGTAGAACCGTGTTTAAGCTGCGTAATTTGGGCCTTGGGATGCGTGCAAGACTTATGGCCCATACTCGATATTTGACACAAATCACAAACACAAGTATAACCCTTTCCTGCGCCTTATCTAACCCTTTCCCAAAACCCTATTCTAGACCTATCGACAACCAACTTCTGGCAAAATATCATAGCCGACATAACAAGGTTCAAGAAGGAGGGGTTTCACGGTGGTCAAGGGTGGTCCACGGTGGTTTATTAACGCCAGAAATAGGTACACTTAGCACAGTTTTCCTTTCCTTTTGTTTCCGTTAGTTTTGATTCGTAGTTATAATCATGTAATCCGTGTTATAGGTTCTCATCTTTCCATAAAACTAATCTGTGGCATGTAGTAATCATGTTTTGACGATAATAATGACATATTTAACAACCTAAGGCCGTCATATAGGGTGTTTCGTTGCTGGTGTCAGATCACTGTTTTACGTTTTTTAGAACAGAGTCTTTAAACGTGTATGTTCAATTGTAATTCGACTGAGTTCCTGTTTGCGTTTGTTCTGGGTGTTCGTGTTTTGAGATAGTAGTATATTAGGGTGATTTATGTTGGTGGTTGGAAGGTGGTTTGTGGTGGTTGGGAGACCTTAGTTGATGCAGAAAGTGGAGTACGTTATATCAGTACGGGAACAGGGGGTACAAACGCGAGGGTTGTGCCTGTTTTGAGCGGTTGTTTTGGTGTCTTGGGGGTGTCGAAGGCTAGTGCTCTTCTACCAGTGGTTTAAGGGTGATGTGAGGTGTCTAGGGTAGTACTGGTGGTGTTGACTGTGGTGGTGATTACTTAATTCCTTATATTTTCTAAAAACTATAATAGCTTGTGAAATAGCTAAGCGGTTATTTAATTATGATTTTTGGAAGTTGCTGCATGATGTACGATTGTTGAAATGGTAAAGTTTTAAATATAAAAGTTTAGTCAAATATGCATTATGTGATGTAACCATGTACTACTCTGATATGTCATTGATAACATGAACAGTGGGCATATGATATGAATATGAACTTTGTTATATGATAATATGACCTTGCTTATTTTGGTGAGTCTTATATAAAGTAGTTCCAATTATACATACGCTTTTACCTTGCTGGAATTTTGCCTAGCGTCTTTCTCTAAACCGATGTGTAGAAATATGAATTTTACTTCTATAATGTGAGTACTAATATAAAATGTTTTAAGTCGTCAAGTATGAACCGTGAGTTAGATGATTGTCTATATTGGTGTAAATGTGTAAAGTTTGTGTCAAATTTCCAAGGGTATTGGTGTTAGTTATCTTGGTTTTGTTTATTTGCGTAGCATGAAATTTACAAATATGTTTTGTTGCTTTAAAAGTCGGATGCTAGTTGCCCAGTATAGAGTACTTAACTTATCGGATGATTGTGACGGTTGTTTTGGCGATCTTATTGAACTTTGAAAGTGAAATTTTATACTGGGGTTACGGGGACGTAACCATGTCTTAAGGAGGATAGGATTGTAAAATCTTAATGATTTATGATATGGCTAATTGATATGTCGTGCTTGTTTAAATATACTTGATAATCCTAATTACTGTTGTTATGCATTTTATTGTGTTTCGTGAAGTAACCTTTAACTTAGTTACACGTTAAACTTTGGGGACAAAGTTTTCTTAACGAGGGTAGAATGTAACGTTTCGTGTTTTAAAGTATTTCTATTAATAGTTAATGTTATGTGGTGTCACTTTTTGTATTTGCTACGTGCCTAGTGACCAGTTGTTGACCATGGGATAGCGAACTTCGGGACGAAGTTCATTTTAAGGAGGGAAGACTGTAATACTCCGTATTTTATTATTATTGTATTTTAATATTTAATAATTATGTGGACGTGTTGATAGTTACTTTAAACGTTTGTATTCGATAATTAAATTATCGAATAAGTGCTTGATGGTTTATATGTTTTGTTAAGGGGTCGGGTCTACAAAATTATAGTAGAACCGTGTTTAAGCTGCGTAATTTGGGCCTTGGGATGCGTGCAAGACTTATGGCCCATACTCGATATTTGACACAAATCACAAACACAAGTATAACCCTTTCCTGCGCCTTATCTAACCCTTTCCCAAAACCCTATTCTAGACCTATCGACAACCAACTTCTGGCAAAATATCATAGCCGACATAACAAGGTTCAAGAAGGAGGGGTTTCACGGTGGTCAAGGGTGGTCCACGGTGGTTTATTAACGCCAGAAATAGGTACACTTAGCACAGTTTTCCTTTCCTTTTGTTTCCGTTAGTTTTGATTCGTAGTTATAATCATGTAATCCGTGTTATAGGTTCTCATCTTTCCATAAAACTAATCTGTGGCATGTAGTAATCATGTTTTGACGATAATAATGACATATTTAACAACCTAAGGCCGTCATATAGGGTGTTTCGTTGCTGGTGTCAGATCACTGTTTTACGTTTTTTAGAACAGAGTCTTTAAACGTGTATGTTCAATTGTAATTCGACTGAGTTCCTGTTTGCGTTTGTTCTGGGTGTTCGTGTTTTGAGATAGTAGTATATTAGGGTGATTTATGTTGGTGGTTGGAAGGTGGTTTGTGGTGGTTGGGAGACCTTAGTTGATGCAGAAAGTGGAGTACGTTATATCAGTACGGGAACAGGGGGTACAAACGCGAGGGTTGTGCCTGTTTTGAGCGGTTGTTTTGGTGTCTTGGGGGTGTCGAAGGCTAGTGCTCTTCTACCAGTGGTTTAAGGGTGATGTGAGGTGTCTAGGGTAGTACTGGTGGTGTTGACTGTGGTGGTGATTACTTAATTCCTTATATTTTCTAAAAACTATAATAGCTTGTGAAATAGCTAAGCGGTTATTTAATTATGATTTTTGGAAGTTGCTGCATGATGTACGATTGTTGAAATGGTAAAGTTTTAAATATAAAAGTTTAGTCAAATATGCATTATGTGATGTAACCATGTACTACTCTGATATGTCATTGATAACATGAACAGTGGGCATATGATATGAATATGAACTTTGTTATATGATAATATGACCTTGCTTATTTTGGTGAGTCTTATATAAAGTAGTTCCAATTATACATACGCTTTTACCTTGCTGGAATTTTGCCTAGCGTCTTTCTCTAAACCGATGTGTAGAAATATGAATTTTACTTCTATAATGTGAGTACTAATATAAAATGTTTTAAGTCGTCAAGTATGAACCGTGAGTTAGATGATTGTCTATATTGGTGTAAATGTGTAAAGTTTGTGTCAAATTTCCAAGGGTATTGGTGTTAGTTATCTTGGTTTTGTTTATTTGCGTAGCATGAAATTTACAAATATGTTTTGTTGCTTTAAAAGTCGGATGCTAGTTGCCCAGTATAGAGTACTTAACTTATCGGATGATTGTGACGGTTGTTTTGGCGATCTTATTGAACTTTGAAAGTGAAATTTTATACTGGGGTTACGGGGACGTAACCATGTCTTAAGGAGGATAGGATTGTAAAATCTTAATGATTTATGATATGGCTAATTGATATGTCGTGCTTGTTTAAATATACTTGATAATCCTAATTACTGTTGTTATGCATTTTATTGTGTTTCGTGAAGTAACCTTTAACTTAGTTACACGTTAAACTTTGGGGACAAAGTTTTCTTAACGAGGGTAGAATGTAACGTTTCGTGTTTTAAAGTATTTCTATTAATAGTTAATGTTATGTGGTGTCACTTTTTGTATTTGCTACGTGCCTAGTGACCAGTTGTTGACCATGGGATAGCGAACTTCGGGACGAAGTTCATTTTAAGGAGGGAAGACTGTAATACTCCGTATTTTATTATTATTGTATTTTAATATTTAATAATTATGTGGACGTGTTGATAGTTACTTTAAACGTTTGTATTCGATAATTAAATTATCGAATAAGTGCTTGATGGTTTATATGTTTTGTTAAGGGGTCGGGTCTACAAAATTATAGTAGAACCGTGTTTAAGCTGCGTAATTTGGGCCTTGGGATGCGTGCAAGACTTATGGCCCATACTCGATATTTGACACAAATCACAAACACAAGTATAACCCTTTCCTGCGCCTTATCTAACCCTTTCCCAAAACCCTATTCTAGACCTATCGACAACCAACTTCTGGCAAAATATCATAGCCGACATAACAAGGTTCAAGAAGGAGGGGTTTCACGGTGGTCAAGGGTGGTCCACGGTGGTTTATTAACGCCAGAAATAGGTACACTTAGCACAGTTTTCCTTTCCTTTTGTTTCCGTTAGTTTTGATTCGTAGTTATAATCATGTAATCCGTGTTATAGGTTCTCATCTTTCCATAAAACTAATCTGTGGCATGTAGTAATCATGTTTTGACGATAATAATGACATATTTAACAACCTAAGGCCGTCATATAGGGTGTTTCGTTGCTGGTGTCAGATCACTGTTTTACGTTTTTTAGAACAGAGTCTTTAAACGTGTATGTTCAATTGTAATTCGACTGAGTTCCTGTTTGCGTTTGTTCTGGGTGTTCGTGTTTTGAGATAGTAGTATATTAGGGTGATTTATGTTGGTGGTTGGAAGGTGGTTTGTGGTGGTTGGGAGACCTTAGTTGATGCAGAAAGTGGAGTACGTTATATCAGTACGGGAACAGGGGGTACAAACGCGAGGGTTGTGCCTGTTTTGAGCGGTTGTTTTGGTGTCTTGGGGGTGTCGAAGGCTAGTGCTCTTCTACCAGTGGTTTAAGGGTGATGTGAGGTGTCTAGGGTAGTACTGGTGGTGTTGACTGTGGTGGTGATTACTTAATTCCTTATATTTTCTAAAAACTATAATAGCTTGTGAAATAGCTAAGCGGTTATTTAATTATGATTTTTGGAAGTTGCTGCATGATGTACGATTGTTGAAATGGTAAAGTTTTAAATATAAAAGTTTAGTCAAATATGCATTATGTGATGTAACCATGTACTACTCTGATATGTCATTGATAACATGAACAGTGGGCATATGATATGAATATGAACTTTGTTATATGATAATATGACCTTGCTTATTTTGGTGAGTCTTATATAAAGTAGTTCCAATTATACATACGCTTTTACCTTGCTGGAATTTTGCCTAGCGTCTTTCTCTAAACCGATGTGTAGAAATATGAATTTTACTTCTATAATGTGAGTACTAATATAAAATGTTTTAAGTCGTCAAGTATGAACCGTGAGTTAGATGATTGTCTATATTGGTGTAAATGTGTAAAGTTTGTGTCAAATTTCCAAGGGTATTGGTGTTAGTTATCTTGGTTTTGTTTATTTGCGTAGCATGAAATTTACAAATATGTTTTGTTGCTTTAAAAGTCGGATGCTAGTTGCCCAGTATAGAGTACTTAACTTATCGGATGATTGTGACGGTTGTTTTGGCGATCTTATTGAACTTTGAAAGTGAAATTTTATACTGGGGTTACGGGGACGTAACCATGTCTTAAGGAGGATAGGATTGTAAAATCTTAATGATTTATGATATGGCTAATTGATATGTCGTGCTTGTTTAAATATACTTGATAATCCTAATTACTGTTGTTATGCATTTTATTGTGTTTCGTGAAGTAACCTTTAACTTAGTTACACGTTAAACTTTGGGGACAAAGTTTTCTTAACGAGGGTAGAATGTAACGTTTCGTGTTTTAAAGTATTTCTATTAATAGTTAATGTTATGTGGTGTCACTTTTTGTATTTGCTACGTGCCTAGTGACCAGTTGTTGACCATGGGATAGCGAACTTCGGGACGAAGTTCATTTTAAGGAGGGAAGACTGTAATACTCCGTATTTTATTATTATTGTATTTTAATATTTAATAATTATGTGGACGTGTTGATAGTTACTTTAAACGTTTGTATTCGATAATTAAATTATCGAATAAGTGCTTGATGGTTTATATGTTTTGTTAAGGGGTCGGGTCTACAAAATTATAGTAGAACCGTGTTTAAGCTGCGTAATTTGGGCCTTGGGATGCGTGCAAGACTTATGGCCCATACTCGATATTTGACACAAATCACAAACACAAGTATAACCCTTTCCTGCGCCTTATCTAACCCTTTCCCAAAACCCTATTCTAGACCTATCGACAACCAACTTCTGGCAAAATATCATAGCCGACATAACAAGGTTCAAGAAGGAGGGGTTTCACGGTGGTCAAGGGTGGTCCACGGTGGTTTATTAACGCCAGAAATAGGTACACTTAGCACAGTTTTCCTTTCCTTTTGTTTCCGTTAGTTTTGATTCGTAGTTATAATCATGTAATCCGTGTTATAGGTTCTCATCTTTCCATAAAACTAATCTGTGGCATGTAGTAATCATGTTTTGACGATAATAATGACATATTTAACAACCTAAGGCCGTCATATAGGGTGTTTCGTTGCTGGTGTCAGATCACTGTTTTACGTTTTTTAGAACAGAGTCTTTAAACGTGTATGTTCAATTGTAATTCGACTGAGTTCCTGTTTGCGTTTGTTCTGGGTGTTCGTGTTTTGAGATAGTAGTATATTAGGGTGATTTATGTTGGTGGTTGGAAGGTGGTTTGTGGTGGTTGGGAGACCTTAGTTGATGCAGAAAGTGGAGTACGTTATATCAGTACGGGAACAGGGGGTACAAACGCGAGGGTTGTGCCTGTTTTGAGCGGTTGTTTTGGTGTCTTGGGGGTGTCGAAGGCTAGTGCTCTTCTACCAGTGGTTTAAGGGTGATGTGAGGTGTCTAGGGTAGTACTGGTGGTGTTGACTGTGGTGGTGATTACTTAATTCCTTATATTTTCTAAAAACTATAATAGCTTGTGAAATAGCTAAGCGGTTATTTAATTATGATTTTTGGAAGTTGCTGCATGATGTACGATTGTTGAAATGGTAAAGTTTTAAATATAAAAGTTTAGTCAAATATGCATTATGTGATGTAACCATGTACTACTCTGATATGTCATTGATAACATGAACAGTGGGCATATGATATGAATATGAACTTTGTTATATGATAATATGACCTTGCTTATTTTGGTGAGTCTTATATAAAGTAGTTCCAATTATACATACGCTTTTACCTTGCTGGAATTTTGCCTAGCGTCTTTCTCTAAACCGATGTGTAGAAATATGAATTTTACTTCTATAATGTGAGTACTAATATAAAATGTTTTAAGTCGTCAAGTATGAACCGTGAGTTAGATGATTGTCTATATTGGTGTAAATGTGTAAAGTTTGTGTCAAATTTCCAAGGGTATTGGTGTTAGTTATCTTGGTTTTGTTTATTTGCGTAGCATGAAATTTACAAATATGTTTTGTTGCTTTAAAAGTCGGATGCTAGTTGCCCAGTATAGAGTACTTAACTTATCGGATGATTGTGACGGTTGTTTTGGCGATCTTATTGAACTTTGAAAGTGAAATTTTATACTGGGGTTACGGGGACGTAACCATGTCTTAAGGAGGATAGGATTGTAAAATCTTAATGATTTATGATATGGCTAATTGATATGTCGTGCTTGTTTAAATATACTTGATAATCCTAATTACTGTTGTTATGCATTTTATTGTGTTTCGTGAAGTAACCTTTAACTTAGTTACACGTTAAACTTTGGGGACAAAGTTTTCTTAACGAGGGTAGAATGTAACGTTTCGTGTTTTAAAGTATTTCTATTAATAGTTAATGTTATGTGGTGTCACTTTTTGTATTTGCTACGTGCCTAGTGACCAGTTGTTGACCATGGGATAGCGAACTTCGGGACGAAGTTCATTTTAAGGAGGGAAGACTGTAATACTCCGTATTTTATTATTATTGTATTTTAATATTTAATAATTATGTGGACGTGTTGATAGTTACTTTAAACGTTTGTATTCGATAATTAAATTATCGAATAAGTGCTTGATGGTTTATATGTTTTGTTAAGGGGTCGGGTCTACAAAATTATAGTAGAACCGTGTTTAAGCTGCGTAATTTGGGCCTTGGGATGCGTGCAAGACTTATGGCCCATACTCGATATTTGACACAAATCACAAACACAAGTATAACCCTTTCCTGCGCCTTATCTAACCCTTTCCCAAAACCCTATTCTAGACCTATCGACAACCAACTTCTGGCAAAATATCATAGCCGACATAACAAGGTTCAAGAAGGAGGGGTTTCACGGTGGTCAAGGGTGGTCCACGGTGGTTTATTAACGCCAGAAATAGGTACACTTAGCACAGTTTTCCTTTCCTTTTGTTTCCGTTAGTTTTGATTCGTAGTTATAATCATGTAATCCGTGTTATAGGTTCTCATCTTTCCATAAAACTAATCTGTGGCATGTAGTAATCATGTTTCGACCATAATAATGACATATTTAACAACCTAAGGCCGTCATATAGGGTGTTTCGTTGCTGGTGTCAGATCACTGTTTTACGTTTTTTAGAACAGAGTCTTTAAACGTGTATGTTCAATTGTAATTCGACTGAGTTCCTGTTTGCGTTTGTTCTGGGTGTTCGTGTTTTGAGATAGTAGTATATTAGGGTGATTTATGTTGGTGGTTGGAAGGTGGTTTGTGGTGGTTGGGAGACCTTAGTTGATGCAGAAAGTGGAGTACGTTATATCAGTACGGGAACAGGGGGTACAAACGCGAGGGTTGTGCCTGTTTTGAGCGGTTGTTTTGGTGTCTTGGGGGTGTCGAAGGCTAGTGCTCTTCTACCAGTGGTTTAAGGGTGATGTGAGGTGTCTAGGGTAGTACTGGTGGTGTTGACTGTGGTGGTAGCAAGCGGTTAAATGGGTGTTTGCAAGGGGTGGAACACGGGTACAAAAACAAAGGGAAAAAGGGTGTCGTGGGCAGGCTACTTGGTGGAGCTTTCATAGCGTATCAGAGGAGAACAAGGGCTTGAGTAGACCACCCCTGGAACCACCGTGAGCCAGTGGTGGCAAAGGTGGTGGCCAGAGGTGGTGTGGGGCATGGAGGTGAGAGAAACTTGTGAGAAAAGATAGGTACAGTGGGACGCAGTAAAGCGGAGTACAGGGGCGTGTGTACAAGCTGTTTTAGGTGCTCATTTGGAGCGGTTGCGTGGGTTACCAGGGGTGGCTAAGGTGTGTTATGAATGATCTGTGGTACGGGTTAGAGGTACGTATCCATGGCGGTCGTCTTGGGTGGCCAGATTAGCGGTGGAAGTGGCAAGAAGAGGTCGTGTGTGAAGGTGTGGTGTTGTTTTGGCGTCGGGTACTGTTGTCGTAGTTGTATGTTGCTGGTGTCGTGACTATTGAGTTATTATTATTATATTTGCTACCAACTCTATGGTGTTTATTGTTATTATTAATTTATATGTTATTATTAATATTATTACTATTATTTATATTATTGTTGTTGTTATTGTTAGTATTGCTAATATTAGTATTATTATTAATTAATTATTCCTCCTTGACTTTGGATTGTTGTTTGTGTATTATTATCATTATTTCGATAACCGACATCAATGATTGTATGATTATTATTATTAATAATATTATTGTTGTTGAAATGTTGTTAATATTACATTGTTATTATTAAAAGTTATTAATAGTTTTTATAATACTTATTGATTAGTTTATGCTATAAGGTTGTTAATAGTTCAAATTGTTTAGTTCATGTTATTTACTTGTGGTCAATGAGTTAAGTAGTTGAACTAACTGGTTTCATTAATTAATTTGTTTAAATAGCTTTGTGACGTGAATTTGTTTAATTAACGAATTTAGTTAATCGACTAGTTATGCGTAGTATCATCTCGTTATGCTTAATATTTTAATTGGTTAATTATATTAGTAGCGTAATTGTTTTGACTAATTAATTAGTTTAATTAATTAATTTGATTTAAGTGGACAGATAATAATCGTTACGTAATTATATTAGTGAGTAATTATGTATATTATATTGATTAGGTGACGGTTTTGAAGTGGCATAATTCTGTTTGCTTGCTGGCTTGCTATTGGACTATATTGCTATCCAGGTAGGATACACTAGCACTATACTCAATGATGTGATATGAATGGTTGTTGGATTGTGTGTTATGGATGTTGAGCATGAGTAATATGAGATTGATATTGGTTGGATTGAGTGTTAATTATTATTATTGGCATGAGCATTTCATTATTTAATAGCATGATTGATTAAGAGTATTGTTGCATTCATGAGCATGGCATATGCATTGGTTACTGAGAAAGTGACGGAATGGATATTGATTTGATATAAAGCCCAGGGTGGTTCTGCAGACCAGGCCTGGTGTCTTATCAGCTATTGAGCTGGTGTTCGGTGACGACCGATTATAGTCTGCCGGGAGGTTCGGTATGGCTTGGTGTTTCGGGTTTGAGATTGGTGTTTCGGGTTTGAGATTGAGATTGTGATTCATCTCGAGCATATCATGGCATTTGCATATCATTATTTGTTGCATTTGATTTTTCGTGTTATCCTACTCAACCGCGAGGTTGACAGTGTATTTGTGTGCACCTACGATGATCCGGAATGGGGAGTAGACTTTACAGGAAAGAGACAGATGAGCTAGGAGCTGGGGCAGGAATGTGAGATGCAGACTTTGGACCGACTTAGAATTATATCACATCTAGAGAGTTATCAGTTGTATTTTCTTTTTCCGCTAAACAATATTTGTAATAACAAAAGTTTAAAGTTTATCAGTTTTATATAAAGTACTTTGGTTGTTTTACTTTGTTATACACTACCTCGGACATTCCGAGATGGTAACAACTCTATTTATTTGAGAATGTCTTGCTAAAGGCTCTTAAATAAATGGGGGTGTTACAAACATAATCGTTGATCGTATGCTTCATTCGCTTCATGATGGGTTCGCCCTCTTTAGGGCCAACTACTACATGAACGACATGAAGAAGACTCCTCATGAGCTCCACTCCCTTCTCGTACAGACTGAGAAGGATCTAAAGTTAAGAGGGAGCATGAAGCAGGATGTTCTCATGATCTCCAGTAAGGGAAAAGGTAAAGGGAAGGCTAAAGCTCAGGGCGACCTAGCAGTAGGTAAGCCCAGGTTCAAGAAACCAGGATTTGCTAAGAGTGGGCCAGGTGAGTCGAGCAACTCACAGGGCAAGATAAAGAGCAAGGATACAAGCATGGAATGTCACCATTGCCACAAGACTGGGCATTGGAGGCGCTCATGCCCCGTGTATCGCGAGGGCATTAAGGCAGGCCGTGTTACTCCTGTTGGTATGTCTTCTTCTTCTTTTATTCACATGATTGAGATTAACCATGCAAGTTGCGGAACTTGGGTACTTGATACTGGTTGTGGTTCTCATCTATGTAATCATGTGCAGGGCCTCCGAAACCAAGAACCCCTAATCAAGGGTGAGGTGGACCTGCGTGTCGGGAATGGAGCACGCGTTGCTGCAGTCTCGAAGGGAACATACGTGATCCAGCTTCCAAGTGGATTCGAGTTATCTTTATATAAATGTTATTATGTTCCTAGTTTGTCCAAAAACATTATTTCAGTTTCTGCACTTGACAAACTCGGCTTTTCATTTGTAATAGAGAATAATAGCTGTATTTTCTCCTTACACAATATGATTTATGGCAAGGCAGTTTCCATGAATGGAATTTATGTTTTAGATCAAACTACCGAGATATTACATGTGAATAACAAGAGATTAAAGGTAGGTGACAAAGATCAAACTTACCTATGGCATTGTCGTATGAGACACATAAATGAGAAACGCGTAAAACAGCTCATACAGAATGGAGCTATATCGCCCTTTGATTTCGAATCATATGGCACGTGTGAATCATGTCTCATCGGCAAGATGACTCGTATTTCCTTCAAAGGTGTTGGAATGCGCGCTGCCGACCTATTAGGACTCATACATACGGACGTATGTGGCCCTATGTCGATCAACGCACGAGAAGGCTATAGGTATTTCATCACTTTCACGGATGATTTGAGTAGATATGGCTATGTCTACTTGATGAAACATAAAAGTGAATCCTTTGACAAGTTCAAAGAATACCAGAATCGGGTACAGAACCAGCTGGGTAGAAAGATTAAAGCACTACGTTCGGATCGTGGTGGTGAGTATCTTTCACACGAGTTTGATCAACACCTTAAAGACTGTGGGATCGTGCTACAGTTGACTCCACCTGGAACACCACAATTAAATGGTGTGTCCGAACGGAGAAATCGAACTTTACTTGATATGGTTCGATCCATGATGAGTCACACCGTTGTGCCTGATTCATTATGGGGCTATGCTCTTTTGTCGGCTGCTCTAATACTTAACCGAAGTCCGTCTAAAGCTTTTGACAAGACTCCATACGAATTATGGAAGGGAACGGTCCCTAACTTGTCCTTTATTCGGGTTTGGGGCTGCGAGGCTTATGTCAAGTGGAGACACGAGGATAAGCTCGGCCCGCGATCGGTCAAGACATACTTTATAGGCTATCCAAAGGGAACTTTTGGTCACTACTTCTACTCGCCTACCGAACAACGTGTTTTTGTTGCGGCTAGTGCGACGTTCTTAGAGAAAGAATTTCTCGAGAACAAGTCGAGTAATAGAACCTTCGAGTTATCGGAGGTTCAAGAACCAACTACCGAGCAACCATTGGAGGAAACAGTTCCTTCACCCGAGGCTGCGGTAGATATCCCTGAGGAACCTAGGAGGTCGGGAAGAGTCTCTATTCCACCGGACAGATACATTGGTATGGTCGAGGAACATGATACAGATGACGTCTTACTCCTAGAGGGTAATGAACCCACAACCTATAAAGGTGCCCTGACTAGTTCTGACTCAAAGCTATGGCTAGAAGCCATGCAATCCGAGATGGACTCCATGTATGAGAACAACGTGTGGGATCTTGTGGACCTACCTGCAAAGGTACGTCCCCTTCAATGCAAATGGCTTTACAAGATAAAGCATGCCGTGGAAGGACAACAAGATATCCACAAGGCTAGACTAGTTGCTAAAGGTTTCACTCAAGTGTCAGGCTTGCACTATGATGAGATCTTTGCACCCGTAGTCATGCTACGTTCCATTCGGATTATCTTAGCGATCGCCGCATTTCATGATTATGAAATATGGCAAATGGACGTTAAAACCGCCTTCTTAAACGGTTATTTGGAGGAAGAGTTGTACATGGTACAACCCGAGGGTTTTATCGATCCAGCACATCCTAAGAAAGTTTGCAAGCTTAAGCGTTCCATCTATGGACTTAATCAAGCATCGCGGAGTTCGAATCATCGCTTCGACCAAGTGATAAAAGAGAATGGATTCATTCGATCAGTCGAGGAACCATGTCTCTATATCAAGTCGAGTGGGAGCAAGATTGTATTCCTAGTACTGTATGTCGACGACATACTCTTGATTGGGAATGACATACCTCTCCTATCTTCGGTTAAAGCATGGTTGAAAAACCATTTCCAGATGAAAGATCTGGGAGAGGCACAAAGAATTTTGGGCATCCGTATCTACAGGGATAGATCACGACGGATGTTGTCTCTCAGTCAGGAGTCTTATATAGATAAGATTCTAGAGAGATTCAGTATGACGAACTCCAAGAAAGGGTTCCTTCCTATGACTCCTGGGCTTCACTTGAGCAAAACTCAAGAAGCTAAGTCATTGGAAGAGAAAGAGCGCATGAGTCGGATTCCTTATGCTTCGGCAATAGGATCAATCATGTATGCCATGATATGCACACGTCCTGACGTTGCATATGCATTGAGTATGACAAGTCGATTCCAAGCTCATCCAGGTGAACAACACTGGATGGCCGTGAAAAACATTCTTAAGTACCTACGGAGGACTAAAGATTGGGGATTGACTTACGGAGGCGACTCGACGCTCTGCGCCACGGGTTACGCAGATGCTAGCTTCCAAACGGATCGAGATGACTCGAAATCTCAGTCTGGATTCGTTTTTACTCTTAATGGCGCTGCTGTCAGCTGGAAAAGTTCTAAACAGAGTGTTACAGCAGATTCTACGACTGAGTCCGAGTACTATGCCGCCTCGGAAGCAGCTAAGGAAGCAATATGGATGCGTCAATTCTTACAAGGACTCTCGGTAGTGCCTAGTTCGAATGACCCAATCACCGTTTATTGTGACAATAGCGGTGCCATCTTCCAAGCTAAGGAGCATAAGTCTAGCAGCAAGGCTAGACATGTACAACGGAAAGCTCATCTAATCAGAGATTACGTGGAGCAAAAGGAGATATTCATTGATAAGATAGCTACGGATGACAACATAGCTGATCCTCTCACGAAAGCATTACCACGTGATAAGCATGAAGGGCACATTCATTCCATGGGAATTGGATGTGTTCCTAAGTTGTAGTACTCTTTTATGAATTCATGTAATAATTCATTTTCTCGTGTACTCTATTCAACCTTATTGTTATGATATATAATGTTTTGTTTCTCATGTGGAATTGTACGCCAATTTTGAACACCACAAAGTGAACTGATTAACATTACATCGTTTTGGTCCTTGATTACCCAATTGAGCTGATAACTCAGGTAATCATTTTGTGACGTTGGTTGATGGTGGGTTCAACGAGCCATAAGTCACGTGGCTGACTGACCAATCACAAAGGCGAGTTATACGGATATCTCGTAGGACACCCCGTGACATCGTTATTGAGTCCTAAATGTTTTATAACATTGGGTGCCAGGTCGTGGATAGGACCTCCATAGTGTTCCTTAGAGTCGAGTCTTTTGACTTTCAACTGCTTCTTGAGATTAAGGCAGATTTTGGGTAACTTTGGTTTCTTTCCCACGGTCACCGTAACAGGGGCCAAGAGGATTTTTTCTGGGTTATTTCATGCTGCGCGATATCGGCAGGATTCGAGTTGAGGGAAATATCCAAACCCTTATCAGGATTTTATCATTTCTCAGGGCCACTCGAGGAGTAGTAACTGAAATGCATGGCCATGCTCGAATACAGATTCGTTTTATCAGTTAAGTTACTCTCTAGTCGGGGAAACCACTTTTGATACAGATCGCTTGTGAGATACGACCTTAGCGAATGCGGATTTGCAAATTGTCTTACATTGAGTGGGAGAAATTTTAAAAGGATATGAGAATCGGTTATCGCACCTACACTTGTACGGACAAGTGGGAGTTTGTTGGAGATTGTGTCCTCCACATGTAGTATGATAACGTCATTGCACATACCCTTGTACGGACAAGTGGGAGATTGTTGGGGCTAGTGTCCTTGACAATTAAGTACAATGACTTATTAAATCTCTTTAAGGATCACAAGGGCATACTTTTGTATTATTACCAGTTGATCCACGTTTATCAATAACGGTTGGCTTGCTAGATAAGTTTGACGTTATTGTCATACGGATGGCGGTGGTCAACTGGTCCCTATACGTCACACCTATAGGACACGTTTGAGAGATGTGAAGGTATGAAAATACAGTCACATTTATGCCGGATATGACTAAACAGTTAGTCAGAGGTATTGACTATTAAATTAGTCAATAAGATGTTGAGATTATTATTTAATACGGATTAAATAATTTTAGCTAATACGGGTTACATGATTAATTCGTAAATTAAATATAAACGGTTATATTTAATTAAATATTGTATTCGCGTATTAATATAAACAGTTATATTAATTTGGGTAATTATACAATATCGTATTTTGTCGGACCATTATTAATATATCGACTGTATTAATATCTGATAACATGTTACGATTTATAATTAAAATCCCGCGAATAACTTATAGCTAAATGGGTCGAATCATGAATTAGAATAAGGTAAGAGTGGAAAGCCCACCCATACCCTATTCAAATATTTCGGCCAAGTGTAGCATATAAGGAGGAGGACTCTCCTTATGTGATTGACTCTTGTTGCACTGTTTAACATAATCTCAAGGTAAAATTAGGGTTTTGAGAGCTTTCTTCTCCCAAAACCTCAGATCTCACATCTAAAACCTAAATAGCTCTCCCAATATTGCAAGGCAGTTGGAGAGGATTTCTAGCACACGCGGCCACGTCTCATTCTAAGTCTTGGGTGCAAGTTATAGGAGGGAATTTGTGTTAATTCCTGTTCTTAGGCCTTTTGCGCAAGGACTAAAGGTTGTACTTCTTTTCTTATCTTTTTAATCTTATGACCATATTCACGATTGTATTTTTCATTATAATCCTGCAAGTTTAGGGCGAATACGCGTTTTATTCCCCACACTCTTAACCAACTTCGGAAACCATTTGAGGTGAGAGACGGTCTCCCTTCCGGTTGCCCGGCCGGGGGTCTTTCCCCTCAAACACCTTTCCGAACCTAGTGTAAGAGCCGTCCAATTGCTTGGACTACAAACAAACTCAATTACTAAACAACATACATGTGATGAATATCCAAACCGACACTTAATTGACCCCAGGAATTAAGCCGAGGGAGAGCCGGTTTCCCTTTGGGTTGCCCGACCGGGGGGTCTCTATCCTCACTCTATTCCCGAACCCAATATAGTGCCGCCCGAACCTCGGGGACTCCAAACATGCATACAAAGCATACGGAAAAGAATCAACGGAAACCGACTTGAAAAACATAAGTTACGAAGCAATTACGACTGACCAGGACTCTCAACCAGGTTGCCATAGGCGGCCGGTCGGCCGGCTGATAGTCCAAATCCCCTGTCCCCAATTTACAACTTTCAGCCAAAAGAGAATGGGCTCCCAGCCGGCCGGCCGGCTGCCGGTCCACCGGCTGGGGACCCTTCCTCCAAATTTCCCATTTCGCAACAACATTCAAGACGGGTCCTGAGCCGGCTGGCCGGCCGCCGGTCGGTCGACCGGCCCAGAGGCCCTGCTCGCTTTTACAGCCTATTTCGACATATAGCAACATTCCCATTCCGTTACCCATCCATCCTATACATGATTTTACGCAACAATATAACAGGTATACGACATCAAATGAACATAAAAACATGTATACAACCACCAAATTCATGGGTTAACAATGAAATCCCAAATTAAACCGGTCTTAACATATATACTCCTTAATCGACTTTAAAACCAAATTCACCATAACTTCTTCACAAGAAACAGTTTGCATAACCTCATAAGAACATTAAGCAACATAGACCATACTAACATTCACCAAAGCACAACAATTTCACATAATATGCTAATTTAGACAAAAAGGCCGAGTTACTCGTAATCGTCACCTTTACTCTGCGAATTCACCGGGTTCCTCTCTTCAATAATCACTAGCTCTTCTTCCGGGTTGTCACAAGTACCACCTAGAAGCACAAAAACACGGATTAAGAGGGTAATTTCGTGATTAGGGCAAAACAGGCCCGAAATGAAGATTCACGAAACTAAAAACGAAAGTGATAGAAAGGTCAAAAATTCCGAGAGGATTCCGAATATGTAACACTTACCGCGATTCGAGTTCGGGAAGGCCTCGAGATGTTGATTCTAAGCTTGAGAAAAGGTTGAAAATGGTGTTTTGTTGTTTAACAATGAAATGAAATAAGGTGGAAGGAGATGTCGATGGATGAGTCCTTATAAGGGTTTTAGGTTGTCCTTTTAAAAGCTTGAGTCGGGTTTGCTTTATTGAAGTGAAGCGGAAATGTAAGACGGGATATTATAATATACACAAGGCGTCTTAAGATTAAATGATTTTATAACGAAACTTAACGGAAATCTTAAAAATATAAATTACGATTATTATCAAAATATTATTAAATTCCGGAAATTACTTTAAATTATTAAAATATTCCTTTACGAAAATGCGGGATGTTACAGATAGGGTGTGTTATCTTTGTGGAGTGCATGACGAGACGCATGATCATTTGTTTAAACAGTGTCAATTTTATTTGGCCTGTATAGCTTACTTGCAGAGAAAATTGGGCTGCCAGATTTTTGCTTTTAATGTTGTTCAGTGGTATTCTAGCATTCGGGGCAGAACTGGGCTTCAGAGGAGGTTTGTTGGTGTGTGTGTGGTAGGTGTAATCTATTCTGTTTGGATGGCAAGGAACACTGCGAAATTTAATATGATGGTTCCTCAACCGTCTATTGTTATGGACAAGCTTTGCAAAGAAGTGAAGATCAGGTGCATGCATAGAAATAACAAGTCTTTAAATACTAGAGATCAAACTTGGATAGATAGAATATGAGCTTCTTATGTTGGATGTAATGTTGGACTGATTTACTTGGACTTGATTCCTTTATTCTTTATATACTTACCTTTTACCAAAAAAAAAAGTCTAGCTTTAAACCTTTCTATTGTACCGTCAGGTCTCATTTTCTTTATAAAGATCCATTTACTCAAAATGGGTTTACTACGTTTGCGTAAATCAGTCAATCTCAAGTCTGATTAGACACAATATAGTCAAGTTCACTTTTAATTTAATAGCATCTTTCCAAAAGTTAACATCAATAGATTCCATTGCTTCACTATGAGTTTTTGGATCATCCTCTATTAAAAAAGGTGAAACAAACTCATCCCTAGCACAAACAGTATATCCATGTTCAGACAACATAGTTGTATCATAATCATCACCAAAGTTTCTTGGACATCTAGGTCTTTTACTTCTTCTAGGTTCAACAATATTGATCAATAGAAGTGCTACTTCAAGCATGTGAAGACATATCAATAGATGCAACAGGTAAACTAGGAGGTGACACAACATTTTTCTGTAATGGAAAAACATGCTCAAAAAATTCAGCATCTCTAGCGTCAGATATGGAACGATCACTCAAAGACATGAATCGATAATAAGAGCTATTTTGAGTATAACCAATAAAAACACAATCATAGGTTCTTGGTCCAACGGTAGATCTCCTAAAGTAAGGTAAATTCACTTTAGCTAAACACCCTCATACCCTAAGGAAGCTCAGGTTAGGATGAGGACAGCCCTTCCAAAAATCATAGGGTGTCTTGTCAACTTTCTTATACGGTACACGATTAAGGATATGACAAGCTGAAAGTATTGCTTCCCCCACATATTGTCATATAGGCCAAAACTTAAAAGCATAGCATTCATCATCTCTTTTAAGGTTCTATTTTTCCGTTCAGCTACACCATTAGACTCAGGTAAGTAAGATGGACTAGTCTCTTGTATTATACCTGTAAAACCCCTCGCGAAAACATAAAAATAAACACACAAAACATGCCAAAAATGCAGCGGAATTAAAACTTTTGATGAGATAAATAAAACATGCGAGGTGTCTTAACAATATAAAACATGCGGAAGAAGAGAAACATAAATAAGTATATAAGTGCGATACAAAACAGCCCGGGATAGCATATCCCTACAGGCACAAAATACTGAAACATAAGTCTAAGGTCTAGCTAACGAATAGGTAAAAGTCAATGATGAAGGATCATCGCTCGCTAGCCTCAACGTAACCCCCGCAGAACAGCCTCATGTACCTACACACATACAACATGTGCGCCACAGTCAGTGGAGAGTGACTAGAGTGCTCCTAGCCACCTATTGTCAATGACATGTAACACGTAAAACATCCAACATACTCCGACATATATAAAACATGTGAAGCATATATAACAATAGCTCATCTTTCATAACATCATGCAATACTATGCAAAGGCTCTCAACCAACTTCGGAAACTATTTGGAAGGAGAGCCGGTTTCCCTTCCGGTTGCCCGGCCGGGGGGTCTTTCAATCCAAACCATTTACGAAACTAGACTAAGAGTCGTCCAATGCCTTGGACGAACAATACAAAGATAACCAAATATAAAACATTCCTATACACAAACCAAAGCATGCTCAACATCCAATTATATCAACAAGAGATAGGTCACCTAGTGACTCGACTCTAAAAACTATAGGCCAACCAAGTGACTCTATAAACAAGAGATAGGTCATCCAAGTGACTCAACAAACAAGAGATAGGTCAACCAAGCGACTCGACTCTTACTACTATGAGCAGGCCAACAATCGACTCGTCTATATACTACAACCTTCCAAATCTCAGACTATACAACCCCCTGGTAGGACGACATCAAAAGACTGTCCTAGTCTAAACCTGGACAGACTCTCGGAGCGCAAACGAAACACGATCCCCGATTCGACAAGTGCACGAGGCACCCCCAAGACCCGAACTAGCTAGGAACGAGATATGTCCGAAGGCGGGCAGACAATCTAAGACCTGACCGTGAGAACCAAGTCACTACGGCCAACCAGCTACACAATGCAATCAGGTGAGAACTCGAGTACTATAGCAGCGCACAGTAGGTTTACACAAATCACAAATGTCATCTCAAAGATGTACAACAACTCAACTCGAATGACAATCATTTCTTATATAACTCATCACTAAACATCCATGTAACACTTAGCCAACTTCGGGAACTAATTTGAGGGGAGAGCCGGTCTCCCTTCCGGTTGCCCGGCCGGGGGGTCTTTCATCCTCAAATCCATTACCGAACCCGACATAAGTGCCGCCCAATTTCTTGGGACTTCAAATAAGCATGTGAGACATTCGGAAAAAGAATCAATCAAATCCGACATGCGAAACATAAGTTATGAACAAAACACTTCGATCAGGGGCTCTCAGCCGTTAGCCACAGGCTGCCGGTTGGCCGGCTGAGAGACCCAATCTCTCATGTGAACAACGCAACAATTCAACAAGGAGGTACTCCTAGCCGGTCGGCCGGCTGCCGGTCCACCGGCTGGGAACCTTTTTCCCAAAATTCTTACAAAGACCACGAAACAAGAAGATGGACTCCCAGCCGGCCGGCCGGCCGCCGGTCCACCGGTTGGGGGCCCTTTTTCCTAAATTTTTGCAAAACAACAATCGACAAACCACAAATACCAAATGCGCTCTCAGCCGGTCCACCGGCCGCCGGCCTCAGACCGGCTGGGAGTCCTCTGTCTCAGAAATACGCAATTCGACATTCAAGAACTCAATCAAACTTCATGGGATTGCTTCTATACTTTGTATACACAACTAAAATCACTATTAACAGCATATACAAACATTCATACCACATCCTTAAATCATAATCAAAGATCAAATATAAACATTCATACCAAATTAATAAAACCTCCATTTCTCTACATAAACTTATTACCCATTACTAATACTCCATAAATCATGTGAGAAACATATAAACATCAAACCCTAACATGATACTAACTAATTTACAGCATCACAACCACAATCCACATATCCTAAACATGTTTCTAGTAACAAAACACACTAAAAATCATGTAAAGTGCTAATATTAGACAAAAGGCCGAGTTTCTCATTATCGTCACCTTAAAGAGCGATTCTTCACTTCGAATCTTGAACAATGTACAAGTCCTTATCCGGGTCGTCCAAGTCGACACCTACAAACAACAAAAACGGGTTATTAGAGGGTAATTTCGAGTAAACCTCAAAACAGCCCCGAAATAAACTTTGACGAAACGGAAATTGAAAGAGATGGAAAGAACGGGAATGAAGAGAGGAAAGCGTAGGTGAAAACCTTGCGTCAATCGGAGTTGAGATGAGTAAATGGATGATGATTTTGTGAAGTTGAAAAGTGTAAAAATGGAGAAGTAAAGTTACTGCAATTTCTTATTTGGAGAAGGAGGGTGCAACGTTGGAAAGGGAGAGGAGGGTGTCCTTTATATTGACTTGAGTCGGGTTTCCAAAATGTAAGGAGCGGAAAACTTAAAACGGAATTTTACCAAGTAAACGAGAAATCTTTAGATTAAACAACTTAAGACGGAACTTAACAACATTTCTTAAAATAAAACTTTACGAATTATAATTAAAATATTATTAAATTCCGTAACCTAGTTTTAAATTATTAAAATCACTTTTATAAAAAATACGGGATGTTACAATCACCCCATCTTTTAAAAAGTTTCGTCCTCGAAACTTGAAAGCAGTTACAAGGACAACATTAAATCCAAAACTTTCACAGAACCTCGATATACAAAAACTTAGATTTCTTTCCAAAAATTTCAAAAGTAAAATCCATAGTCGAGCTTCCATCAAGGAACGTTGGGTTCTCGTTGCGCATTCAAGAACTTGACATTCTAATCCGAAGGCAAAAACAAGGTGAAAATCAATAAAGAGTTTCAAAATTTAGATCGATCCGGTGTTGATAGGCATAGTACAGGTTATCAGACGTTTCCAATAACGAGTTCAAATGGCAAACCAACGCTGAAATCCATCAAAGTTGTAAAATTATCCAACTTCTGCAAACCAAGTTTTTTTTTCTAAACTCAACCTTTTGAGATCTTTCAAACGTTGAACCAATAAAATTTGTAAAACAAAAGGGGTTTGTAACCACCAAAAAGGAAGAAATTCCCAAGAAGTCACAAAGAGCAGAAAAAGGAAGCGGTTAAAGGGAAAAAATTTCTGTGAGAGACACGAAGGAAGAACAAGGTTGAGCTTAAGACCGCGCTTTATCAACAAAATGAAAACATCAATGGAGACATACCGGTGACCAGGTGAGGGTAAGCCTCGGCTGCAGCACGACTCATCACGTACACGGTACCCTTGGGCTTCGGTCTCTGAACGGCACCAGCAGCAGTAGCAGCTCTACCAGCGACAACCTTTCTCTCAGGACACTCGAAGGAGCGATGTCCGATCTTGTTGCAAGCAAAGCAGGTGTAGGGGTCACCGTTGCAGTCAACTCCAAGGTGAAGATCCTTATGACACTTGAAACACTTCAGAGGAGCATTAGGTACAGGCGCCGGGTCCTTGACCTTAGATGGGTCGAACCTCTTGAACTTCTTAAACTGAGGTACCGGAGAATCAGGTGAAGGATCAAAGGGTCTCTTCTCAAGGGAGGAAGTCTGTAAGGAAAAGGGAACAGAAGAAGAAGCTCTAGTCTCAGCATCTATGGCTCGGATGGAACTCTCTGCCCAAATAGCATCATCATAAACCTCAACGAAAGAAGTCGAGTCACGGCGGACCATACTCTCGATGCGAGGCCCCAACTTCCCTCGATAGAAGTAAACTCTCTCGGCCTCATCCCTCACAAATCTCGAGGCAAAATGGGCAAGCTGATTGAACTTGTCGGTGTACTCCTGAACAGACATCTTACCCTGCTTCAAGTCCATGAACTCCTTAAGCCTCTGTGATCTAAGCTCCTTAGGATAAAATCTCGTCTCGAGCTTATCCTTAAAAGCCTCCCAATCGAACAACGGATCAAGGATGAAAGTCGGTCCAGTCAATGCCCACCATCTATCGGCTTCCAAGGTCAAAAAGTGAGTGGCTAGCCGCACTCTATCCTCTCTGACTACCGAATACATGGTAAAGCTTTTCTCCATCTCACGGAACCATTCAGAAAGGGCAACAGGATCAACTTCGCCTCCATAAGTCTTCACGTGGCTCCTGGACATCTGTGATGCTATCCAAGAAAAGCTACCAAGTCGGTTGGCATCATTGCCTGGCGGATGGGGAGGAGGAGCAGTCTCAGCCTGACGCCTCTGGTTCTCCAGCAACTGATGAAGTGCTTGCATTATGGTATTTTCAGCAGTAGTGGTTCTCACCATCCTTCAAAAGAGAAAACAGTGTTAACCTAACAATTAACAATCACAAACAGTCTACCACTTGTCCTTAAGTCTACCCAAATCTCTCATTCATTATTCAAGTTTTTGGTCAAGTTAAGTTTGGGGATTACATGAGTGCGTCGGGAGCGATAACGCTCTGATACCAACTGTAAAACCCCTCGCGAAAACATAAAAGTAAACACACAAAACATGCCAAAAATGCAGCGGAATTAAAACTTTTGAAGAGATAAATAAAACATGCGAGGTGTCTTAACAATATAAAACAAGCGGAAGAAGAGAAACATAAATAAGTATATAAGTGCGATACAAAATAGCCCGGGATAGCATATCCCTACAGGCACAAAATACTGAAACGTAAGTCTAAGGTCTAGCTAACGAATAGGTAAAAGTCAACGATGAAGGATCATCGCTCGCTAGCCTCAACGTAACCCCCGCAGAACAGCCTCATGTACCTACACACATACAACATGTGCGCCACAGTCAGTGGGGAGTGACTAGAGTGCTCCTAGCCACCTATTGTCAATGACATGTAACACGTAATACATCCAACATACTCCGACATATATAAAACATGTGAAGCATATATAACAATAGCTCATCTTTCATAACATCAAATACTATGCAAAGGCTCTCAACCAACTTCGGAAACTATTTGGAAGGAGAGCCGTTTTCCCTTCTGGTTGCCCGGCCGGGGGGTCTTTCAATCCAAACCATTTACGAAACTAGACTAAGAGTCGTCCAATGCCTTGGACGAACAATACAAAGATAACCAAATATAAAACATTCCTATACACAAACCAAAGCATGCTCAACATCCAATTATATCAACAAGAGATAGGTCACCTAGTGACTCGACTCTAACAACTATAGGCCAACCAAGTGACTCTACAAACAAGATATAAGTCATCCAAGTGACTCAACAAACAAGAGATAGGTCAACCAAGCGACTCGACTCTTACTACTATGAGCAGGCCAACAATCGACTCGTCTATATACTACGACCTTCCCAATCTCAGACTATACAACCCCCTGGTAGGACGACATCAAAAGACTGTCCTAGTCTAAACCTGGCCAGACTCTCGGAGCACAAACGAAACACGATCCCCGATTCGACAAGTGCACGAGGCACCCCCAAGACCCGAACTAGCTAGGAACGAGATATGCCCAAAGGCGGGGAGACAATCTAAGACCTGACCGTGAGAACCAAGTCACTACGGCCAACCAGCTACACATACAATCAGGTGAGAACTCGAGTACTATAGCAGCGCACAGCAGGTTTACACAAATCACAAATGTCATCTCGAAGATGTACAACAACTCAACTCGAATGACAATCATGTCTTATATAACTCATCACTAAACATCCATGTAACACTTAGCCAACTTCGGGAACTAATTTGAGGCGAGAGCCGGTCTCCCTTCCGGTTGCCCGACGGGGGGCTTTCATCCTCAAATCCATTACCGAACCCGACATAAGTGCCGCCCAATTTCTTGGGACTTCAAATAAGCAAGTGAGACATATGGAAAAAGAATCAATCAAATCCGACATGCGAAACATAAGTTATGAACAAAACACTTCGATCAGGGGCTCTCAGCCGGTCAGCCACAGGCTGCCGGTTGGCCGGCTGAGAGACCCAATCTCTCATGTGAACAACGCAACAATTCAACAAGGAGGTACTCCCAGCCGGTCGGCCGGCTGCCGGTCCACCGGCTGGGAACCTTTTTCCCAAAATTCTTACAAAGACCACGAAACAAGAAGATGGACTCCCAGCCGGCCGGCCGGCCGCCAGTCCACCGGCTGGGGGCCCTTTTTCCTAAATTTTTGCAAAACAACAATCGACAAACCACAAATGCCAAATGGGCTCTCAGCCGGTCCACCGGCCGCCGGCCTCAGACCGGCTGGGAGTCCTCTGTCCCAGAAATACGCAATTCGACATTCAAGAACTCAATCAAACTTCATGGGATTGCTTCTATACTTTGTATACACTACTAAAATCACTATTAACAGCATATACAAACATTCATACCACATCCTTAAATCATAATCAAAGATCAAACATAAACATTCATACCAAATTAACACTACAAGAATTACCCCAGATAGCGACCAAACCTGCCACCGCAATGGTAGTCGCAAATTAGCGACCGAAAAAAAAAAAGCGGGCGACCGACGTCGGTCGCCAATTTTAGCGACCGAAAGCCTATCCCAATCTTATCTGAAAAAATCCGCGGGAATCCAAAAAGAACCATTGCGCCAGTTTAGCGACCGAATTTGGCGACCGAATTCAGTCGCTAAATTTAGCGACCGAGTATAGTTACAGTCGCTAAATTTAGCGACCGAATTTAGCGACCGAATTCAGTCGCTAAATTTAGCGACCGAATTTAGCGACCGAATTCGGTCGCTAACCCCCTGTTATATTTTTTTTCTCGCCTCTTCAACCCGTCATTCCCATTATTGCGTAAGTTTGAAAAAGAAAAAACCTCAAACCCCCCTAAACCCGTCGACCGATAGTCCTTAAACCGGACCACCGCAACGCCACCGGACCACCCACCACCGCCGTTCACCTACATTTTACTCCTTTTTCAGGTTTGTGTCGATTTACTAACTTTAATTATGTATTAAATCTCTTTACAGTATTATCGTAATTCAAACAAGTAATTAGATTATTAGGATGCTTTTAGTTACTAATTAGATTATTAGGATGGTTTTAGTTAATAATTAGATTATTAGGATGCTTTTAGTTAATAATTAGATTATTAGGATGCTTTTTAGGATGTTTTGAGTTAGTTAATTGAAAAAAATGGAGTGTTATTGTGATTAGGGTTAGAAATTGGGGAAAATTGGATTATGATTTTAGTTAGTAATTAGATTATTAGGATGTTTTTAGGATGTTTTTAGTTAGTGAATTGAAAAAAAATTGGGTGTTATTGTGATTAGGGTTAGAAATTGGGGAAAATTGGATGATGAGTATAGTTAGTAATTAGATTTCTAGGATGATTTTGTGATGTTAATTATTATGTTTGTATGTTATTGTAAGTTATTGTGAATATTTTCCATGCAAGAATTGAATTACTATTGACCTAGTACCCGTTCATGAATTACTCGTTAGGAGAAATTCATGAATAGTCCCCATTTTGGGACTGTCTTTGTATATTTCAAGTCACTTAGGTAGTAAATACATACTTGTGAATTTATTAGTGGGGAAAGAGTTTGGTAACAATTTCTTTATGTTCTTCGAATACATATGTGAAATAAATACAAATTTATTTCACATTGTGTATTTCAAGAACTTAAGGGAATTGCTGCCAAATTTTTTTTCCCCGCTAATAAATTCACAATTATGTATTTGCTAGTGACTTGAAATATACATTGATGGGTTTAGGTTGGAGTGATAAGGACCCAATTGAAATCTTTAAGTACATATATTGACTTGATTGAATTCTTAGCTTGAACTTATTATTTGTTGAATTCTTATTGAATTGAAATTATTGTTGTGTGTTTGGTTTAATTATTATATATTATCTAGATTAAAATGAAGAGATTTGAACGTAGCTGGATGTACGAAGAAAGAGTAGATAAGAAGAAACGTCCCAATGCTAGATTTGTAAAGGGAGTTCGTGGGTTTATTGAATTTGCTAGATGTTCAGAATCATATGATTTCGAACAACGCAAACTTAGGTGTCCTTGTACTAAATGTAAAAACTTAAAATATTTACCTGAGGTAGAAGTAGAAGAACATCTTATTACGAATGGGTTTTTTCCAAACTATTACAACTGGATATCACATGGGGAAAAATACTCTTCTGATCCCGAACACTCTTCTGAACCCGAGAACCCATATAGAGAAATGGTACTTGATATCACATGGGTACGTATATAAGTCTTTACTTTAATTATTTATTTTTTATAAATTCATGGTTGATTTGTTTCTCTAATAACTCTTCTTTTTTTGGTAGCGTGTCTTCTATTGGCCAAGTGCGCTTGATCGACTGGCTTGGGATCGATTCAATGATGTTGGTCAAAGGAGGCTGAAGGACATTATGTATAAGGTGTCGAGGAGGAAGACTCCGCCAACGTTCATGAAAGGTATTAATTTATTAATAATCGTATTAAAATAAAAAGTTTAACATTTTTTTAATTTATAGTAATCGTTTCTATTTTATTGGATTGTAGGTCAGTCATATGAAGAATTCACTAAGTACAGAGAAAGTCCTGAGTTCAAGCAAAAGTCGGCGCGGAACAAGGCGAACAAGAGGGGTGGAAATGATCCCGAAGCGGAGGTTGGCGCTACTCATTATGGTGGGTCTCAGTCATTCCATGAACGCGTGACGATAACTGTAAGTATTTACTCTTGTGATTTAATTTATCACTTTTATCTTGAAGTATATATTTAGCTTTAAATTTTAATTAACTGACTAACACTTCATGAATTTATTATTTTTTTTATAGGCAAGGAAAAATAAGGGCCAGCTACAATCGGTTGTAGATCTCTTCCTTGAGACACATGCCAAAAAGGGAAGGAAAGGGTTCGTCTTCGTAAATGCTGGAGATCGCGAATTATATGTAAGTGTTATTGTATAAAGCATTTAAAAAATGATTTATAATCAATGATTTATTTATATGTAAGTGTTATTGTATATATTATTAATAATGTTTCATTTTTTTTGTAGGAAACATTTCTTAAACGAAAGAAGGCGAACCCTGACATCTCCGACAATCAGCTATGGTATGAATTGGTAGACGGTTTTCAAAAAGGAGGAGTCTATGGAGCCGGTTCAGCTAAAGAGCTCTTTTATGAACCGCCGGCAAGAAGAGGGTCCTCGTCCCAGCATCAACCCTATGTTCCTGGTTTGGTCAGTCACCTTCAGATGCAACTAGCTGAGAAGGATAGAAGGGACGCCGAACGAGATGAAGAGCTGAGGAGAATGAAAGAAGAGATGGAAAGGATGTCTTCCTACTTTGCTAATTGTAACAGCGGTTGGCGTCCACAGGATCGGGATCCAAGAGATCCCGATTATGGAGGTGGCAGTGGGGCGGGAGCATCTTTTCCAGTGTCGTAGTTTGTGACTCTTGTTTTTAGTGACTCTTATGTTTAGTGTTGGATAATTTTAAGTTTAGTGTTGGATAATTTTAAGTTTAGTGCTTGAATTTCGTACTTTGTAATCCAAATCACTTTTATTTATTTAAGCGATCAGATTTGGCATCAATTGGGTTGTGCGCTGCTCTTCTTTGGTTTGCTTGCAGGTTTTACAGTAGTAGCTACGGATTTGGCTAGGACAAAACCGAATTTTATGGGCAAATACATGTAAAATTAGCGACCGAACATGTAAAATTAGCGACCACTGTCGGTCGCTAAACCCCTGTAACTTTTTTTTCATTGGCGACCATTTAGCGACCGACGTCAGTAGCTAAATTAGCGACTGAAATCGGTCGCCAATTTAGCGACTGAAAACGGTCGCCAAATTAGCGACTGACATCGGTCGCTAATTTAGCTACCGCAGTCGGTCGCTAAATTAGCGACCACTATCGGTCGCCCGCCTTTTTTTCACCGGTCGCTAAATTTGGCGACCAATATCGGTCGCTAAAAGCGACTACAGCCTGCGACTAAGGGCGTGCGACTGAAATTGGTCGCTAAAATTAGAAGGGCGACCGCTTGTGGTCGCTAATTTCAGTCGCAATCTGACGTATCTGTTGTAGTGTAATAAAACCTCCATTTCTCTACATAAACTTATTACCCATTACTAATACTCCATAAATCATGTGAGAAACATATAAACATCAAACCCTAACATGATACTAACTAATTTACAGCATCACAACCACAATCCACATATCCTAAACATGTTTCTAGTAACAAAACACACTAAAAATCATGTAAAGTGCTAATATTAGACAAAAGGCCGAGTTTCTCATTATCGTCACCTTAAAGAGCGATTCTTCACTTCTAATCTTGAACAATGTACGAGTCCTTATCCGGGTCGTCCAAGTCGACACCTACAAACAACAAAAACGGGTTATTGGAGGGTAATTTCGAGTAAACCTCAAAACAGCCCCGAAATCAACTTTGACGAAACGGAAATTGAAAGAGATGGAAAGAACGGGAATGAAGAGAGGAAAGCGTAGGTGAAAACCTTGCGTCAATCGGAGTTGAGATGAGTAAATGGATGATGATTTTGTGAAGTTGAAAAGAGTAAAAATGGAGAAGTAAAGTTACTGCAATTTCTTATTTGGAGAAGGAGGGTGCAACGTTGGAAAGGGAGAGGAGGGTGTCCTTTATATTGACTTGAGTCGGGTTTCCAAAATGGAAGGAGCGGAAAACTTAAAACGGAATTTTACCAAGTAAACGAGAAATCTTTAGATTAAACAACTTAAGACGGAACTTAACAACATTTCTTAAAATAAAACTTTACGAATTATAATTAAAATATTATTAAATTCCGTAACCTACTTTTAAATTATTAAAATCACTTTTATAAAAAAATACGGGATGTTACAATACCGTTTACAGCACATAAAATTGGTCAGATAACTAGACTTATACTTGTCTCCTCTGTCACGCCTTACCCTTTTGATTTTTCTATCGAGTTGGTTTTCGACTTCATTTTTAAAGTTTATAAACAATTGTTGTGTTTCATCTTTGGTCTTAAGCAAGTATACACGGGTGTATCTAGAACAGTCGTCTATAAAGGTAATATAATAATTTTTTCCACCTCTATTTGCAACATTTTTAAAGTCAGCTAGGTCGGTGTGAATTAGTTCAAGAAGACTCGTATTCCTAGTTGTGACAGGTTTACTAGGTTTCTTTGTGAACTTAGCCTCAACACATATAACACATTTAGAGAATTCTTGACTCGTCATACTTGGAATTAAACTCGTATATTTAGTTTTCAAATTGTAATTCGTAGAATTGCAGTAACAGTAAAAGAACATAAATACCGATTTTCAGCGACGAGGTAAAGAGTATCTGCCCGTGATTAATCCAGATGAAGAGTTACCCATATAGACACATTCCCCATCAGCTACTTCCTCGAAGTCAACAAACAACCCCTTATCAGCACAGAGGTGTCTAGAAGCACCAGTATCCAAGACCCATTCAGCAACATTACCCACCAGATTCGCTTCAACAACCACAGCAGCAATGATATTCTCAGCCACAACAACATTGGCTTCAGCTGTTTTCTTTTCAGTACACTGGTAGGCTTTGTGACCGGTTTTCCCACAGACATAACAGACAATGGGACCCTTAGCTTTCTGAATCGTTGCAACTGGTTTGGTATGCTTCCATGACGCATACTTCTTGACAGGACCTTGGTTCTTCCTTGACCAACTTTGGCCTTACCATTACCCTTAAATTTTTCAGCATTAGACGGACCACTAGACTCGACCAGATTTGCTTTCACAGCAGCAACAGAGACATTGATAGATTGAGGTAGGTCTTTAAGGCGATTTCCCTCCTCAGTCCTCATGTGTCCTACTAGTTCCTGGAGGGTCAGATCTTTTTTCTTATGTTTAAGGTGGTTTCTATAGTAAGACCAGGAGGGAGTAAATTTCTGTAGCAGAACATTGGCTACAAAGGCGTCGTCCAATTTCACACCCTCATTAACAACATCAGCACATAAATTCTCATAAACATGTACTTGCTCCATAATAGGTTTCCCATCAACCATCTGAAATCCTAGTCACTTTCCCACAACATATTTTTTTCCCCGCGTCATCAGCCCCATATTTAGTCTCTAAAGACTCCAATATCATTTTGGCAGACTTATGAACCATAAAAAGGGCAAGCAGGGTGTCAATCATGTTTTTTAGAAGTTGGCATCTAGCAGTCTTATTATCCTTATCAAATTTCTTAATGACATCCTCATTTGACTTAACACTAGGAACAACAGACGCGGTAGTACCTTTTTTCTTACCAGCAGCAGGGGGTCAGAAAACACTAGAGTAGAGGGGTCATTAAACAACACATAATCAATTTCTAATTGTTCGAAAAACATAAGTAGAATGTCCAACATAAGCTATGAAGTCATCAACCTTATTGGCTTCACGAAAGCAATGTTTAATCATCACTTCATCGAAAAGATGAAGATCAAGTTTCACATCCTTGATAATACTAGAGATTTCTCGTGGGATCTGCCAAGTACTACGAAGTGAATTGATAACACATAAATTATCACCCTCCACAATTAACTTCGAGATTCCTAAGTCTTTAGCGGCTAAAATATCTTCTTTTAAAGCGAGAGCTTCTGCGACAAGAATACTATTAGATCCACACTTTTTTGCTCCTAACAACACGACTTCACCATTATGATCTCTTATACAAAATCCTAAAGCAACTTTATTGACATCTGTTCTCGATCCATCAAAATTTAGCTTTAGGAAGCCATTTCTAGGTTTCTCCCACCAGATTTCCTTCTTACTCGAAGTGTTTCTTGTTGACTTTTTTTTCTCAGGATTGTTGAGATCCTTATGTCTAGTTTCATTCCGGGTTTTAATGCTATTATTACATAAAGTAATAAGTTTGTTTATATTGGAATTAACATTATTAAAAATAATGTCATTTCTATAAAACCATGCATTCCACCCAATAAAAATGATCTTAACGAAATTATCTCGTGAAATTAAGTCTTTGAGATAATTAAGCTTCATTAGAAAACTTTGACTTATAATATTATCATAATTTGACAAAAAATTGTTGTAGCTAGTAATGTTCATTTCTTGGATAATAGACACAATCAAAGGACATTCGTAAAAGAAATTATCTTTGTTTTCACTAGGATAGTTGCAAAAAATGTAATGAGGTGTAACATTAATATGACTTTTAAGAAGTCTATCTCTCGTTGGGAGGTCGTTAACACATGTTTTCTAGAGAAAAAATTCAATTTTAGTGGAATATTCAATCTCCAAACACGATTATGACATGATGGTAGGTAAAATTTATTTGCCCTGATAGTCATAGGACTCATAGCCATGGTTGGAAATTTGGAATGTTATGGCCAAATTTACCATCAGTCATATTCCTCGAACAACCAAAATAGGCGAAGTATGTCTTCTGATATTTGAAACTGCCCTGCTCGGCTGCTCCTGCACCAATCTGATATTCTGATCAATTGATGCTGTTGATCAATTTTGATATTCGTTTGCAAAAAAAACTGTAAAAATCAATGCTGAAATTGCCAGTAACTATGCCTTTCTCATAAGACAATTCGATTTCATGTAATATCGTACATCTTCGAAGTTATAATAATTCGTAAAATCCTGTATTATAACATCAACAAGATTCATATGGTATAGTTATACATTATAATTTATAATGTTTGGTGAATTTTCAAGGATGACTCAAAAATCTTTGCAAACAACGAAATCCTAAATTATTTGCACAAAATATTTCCAATTCATCCCCACCTCTTTCCCTACACACATCTTCTTCAATCCTACCAATTACTTCATCCCAATCCAAACCCACATCATCCCATCCATTCATCCTCATTCTATCCCCACAAATCCCATCCATCACTTCCTGCAACGCCACGATCCGACGGCTCAGGCTTCTCCTCAGCTCCCTAACACCCGGGTCGAATCCTGGTATAGAATCCAGCTTCAACAGTTGATTCATCAGTGCTTCATTCATCCTCATCTTTTCCTTTTCACTGCTCCTTACTGCATCAACTGTTTCCTGCAGCTGGATCAGACCCTCCAGCCTGTCGGTCTCTGCTTCGACGGAGTAGATCTTCTGCAGTAGTTTGCGGACTGTGTGGGCTCTGTAGGCTGCCTGTATCTTTGCAGCTGCAGCAGCTGAGTGATCATGGAGATGGACAGTGATGGGGATTTGACTGGTTTTGGGAGGGACAGAAGTTTCATTTCTGAATGTGTAGGTGACAGTAGACGGCGATGCTGAAGCTGAGTACCGGGGTTTTCGATTAGCTTTCATGGTCACTACTCACTGCAGACTGAGAATGGTAATGAAAGTGAGCAGAGAACAGTTGGTAAGATAGAAGAATAGTATAGAAAACTAAAAGGGAAAGGTGGAAAACAATGGATGAAGGAGACATAGAGTGAATGTTAAGCTTCCTGGTCCCATGCTTTATTGACATTCATCATGTGCATGGACCCGCATATTCATACCGTTGTACTCCTATAACGTCATCCAAAAATATGGACAATGTGTAGGAGATATGACTCCAAAAGTTAATTACCAATTACCACTTAGTGAAAGTAAAATGCGGTTTTACTCTCCTACACGAGAGTTAAAGTACGAATCTAACTTCAGCTGACCACGAAGTCGGAATTGGATAAGGCCTACCCTTGAACCAAAAAAAAATTAAGTCAAGCGTGTGAGCGGGAAAATCAAGCAACTAACTAGTAACGGGTTAGTTAGCGTGACATTAAGAAAATGATTGGTATTTCACACTATAAAGGATTTTAGTTAAATTAGCGACTTATTTTGCTTTGCTTTGTCATAGTCCAGAATCAATGAATACGAGTCTTCGACAGTAATTAATTGAAAAGTCTCAAGGAGTAACAAAAGGCCATAAATATTTATGATCAAAGCCGAAATCAAGATTGGAAGTTTTGAATCAAATGAAAGGGGAAATGTGTTATTTGGTCATAAAGATACACCCCTACGTAATACACAACAATTTGGGCATGTAATCAAGCATACAGCCGATACAGGTGGTAGACTGTGGAAAGGTGTTTAAATTTCACACGCTCAAAGAGACGGAATTTCCATTGAGTGATGCTCTTCAACACAGAGGTTCATCTCGACTCTAGAGTGTTGGCGATGGTAAAATCTTCCCTGTGCATGTTCCAAATCCAACATTGTAACCATTTCCCTGCAACAAAATCCCCAGGGTCAACATTTTAGTCGGATTTAGACAAGTGGAAATTCACGACAACTGCAAATAAATAAAGTATTGCAGCAAATATACGCTGTTATTCTAAATCCCTCAACTTTGGGGCAAAGGCAAATAATAACTATCAGCATACTTCTATAGTTCTATTTGTGTGTTCACCTACACGATTAAACATACAACAAATGACTGGCGCCTTGGCATAACTTCTATTTTAATATCACAAGTTCAAACCCAATAGAGACTTAAGCTCATTCATCGTTGTCTCATTGTCAAGTATGTGACATTTAAATTGGTGACCAGGTCAAAATTTATTTATCGTTCCAACTTTACCATATATATTCCCGGAAGTAAAACCAAGTCAACATTTCACACTAGCAACAAGAGCATTTTTAAACCAGACCAAAAATGAGCAATGTTTCCGCATAAATTTGGTAGCAATATATTATGAAGTTCAAACCCAATGGAGTTCATTCATTATTAGTCAAGTGTGCGGACATATAAACCAGTGACCAAGTCAACATTTATTTATCTTTCCATTTACCGCATATCCCCAGAAGAACCAAGTCCACATTTCATACGAGCAAGGAAGCATTTTTCTAACCTAACCAAAAATGACATTGTTTTCTTCCAGGATAAATGACTATTGCATCACTTCAGTTCAGAGAGAATCTTCACGAAGTTGCCTTTTACCAAACATGCGGAGAATTATAAATATAAATTTGACTACCAGATTCGCTGTACCTAACCAATGATTCCTGATTTAAGAATGATGCCGGTATCTTCGTCCATTTGACATCACTACAGATGCGGCAAATATAGTTCCGGAATTTTTTATTGTTATGTGTGTTCAATGTCACCTTCACACTTCTAATTCAGACAGTAGATAAGGAGGCTTTTAAAATTGAAACCAACATTTTAAAAAAAAAACGAAAAGCAATATTTTATACTGGTTAATTTAGGAGAAAAACGCAGTGACATTTATTATCGTGGAAACAAATAATTCAGTTGTATATGTAACAAAAACAAATGATTCTCGTGTGATACTCTTCAGAATATTTAATATTAAGATAGGGCGCAGCAAATGTGAGTGTAACAAACCTTGCAAATACCAGTGAATAGGACCTCGTCTCCATCTTCAAGAAAAGTTCTAGATGTCCCGTTCAAAGAAAGGGGATTTTGTCCATTCCATGTTCGTTCCAACAAGCATCCAACAGAATCAGGATCCTACCATAAAATCTATTTCAGTTTCTTTGATCAAGTAGGACAAACACTAACATAATGCCAAAGAACAACCAGAAGGTTGGTTGAAATAATGCTACAAGGCAGGTGAACCAACTTACAGGCCCACTAATTGTCCCAGTGCCAAGCAGGTCACCAGGTCTCAAGTTGCAACCATTTACCGTGTGATGAGCAAGTTGCTGCGTCACTGTCCAATACCTGAATCAAAATGTAAGGAAGATGTGTTGGAAGTGTAATAGTGTTAGCTCCAAGGCAGTAATGTCTTTACTTGGAGAGGTACGTTAGTAGCACTGCCTCAGGAGAAAGCAGGCAGAGGTTGTAGTTGACAATAGCTGTACATATACAAACTAGATGAATAACAGCTAGGTAGTACGAAGTAACAAACTACATCATGACCTTCAAATCTTACTACAGAGATAATGGTGATAACCAAATGAAAATCACAGGTGAAGTTTCACAGATACTGTAACCTGGAATATGTTACTCATTTGATCACGGATGATCAGAGTGAATTGTTAGTTTTTATTTATCAATATTAGAATCATTTCTTTGAGAAGATGAATACATCGAAGATCAACCTTCCTACAATATGCAGCAGCATTTGAATCCAAATCATTTCAAGGCCCTATAATAGAGCAATTAGGAGGCAGAAAAGAAACAAGGCACAGCCAATTCACAAGTTGAGAAATACTCACAAATGCTTAAAGTTACTCTTTGTCACCACACTGGGATCCAGACCATCAGGTTTGATTTGAACCTTTCATCAAAACTTTCGCTAGTCAGTTGAATGTTGCATAGCAGAAAAAAAGTGTTTACCAGGCCAGTGTATATCATACTTTAAAGTTTAAACAGAATAAAAACAGAATTATGCAGTACCTCCAACTGTATGTCAAAATTTTTAGAAGTCTTCTCAGCTAGATATGGCAGGGGTGAAGGATCCTACAATTATTGAGCAGCAAAAGATCAAAACTGTCAAACAAACTTAAAAATTTGTTACAGCGGATATTCCCAAGTTGTAAAATGATAAACTGGCAAAACTATCAATCACCTGAATAGGAGGATCACAAGCAAAAGGTTCCAAAGCATCTAAGGTCACAATCCATGGAGATATAGTTGTACCTAGAAGAAGAAATTTCTACCATTATATCAACAGAGTCTTTACAACGCTTTTACGAATTTAAGCGAAACTACATGTCATCATACCAAAACTCTTCCCTAGGAAAGGTCCGAGAGGTACATACTCCCAGCCTTGAATATCTCTAGCTGTGAAATGCACAAATAAATCCAAACGTGACTATTAAAGATTATTGAACGACAAAAAAATGTTAAGAATTCGTTTAAAATTTGGTAACAAGATTAAAGAGAAATACCACTCCAATCATTCATCAGAACGAGTCCAAATATGTGATCAGATGCATTATTGACATCAATGGACTTTCCGAGATCATTTCCTGGACCAACTATAGCTGCCTGAGTGATAATAGGCAAACCTTATTTGTTAAGCTTGTGTGCCAAAAGGATAAAGATAGCTTAAAACAACTTATAAACTTGAAGTTGCATTTTGTTGGCATTAAAGCATAAAGAAATGAGGCAAAGCTAACGTAATTATACCATTTCTAGCTCAAAGTCCAATTTCCGTGAGGGGCCAAAGTATGGAGGAGATTTACCAGTTGGCGGCGCTTGTCCCCTAGAAAAAGACAAAACGCTTTACTGAAATAACCAGAATGAGAAGTAAATAAAGCACAGAATGACAGAACTGCAAGATATTCCATAAAGGTACGAGAGACGGTGACTTGAGTAGGAAAATAGGAGCTCAATTATCATTTGTTTCTTCTAATTTAAGGAAAGCAAAATCAACAGCTATATTTCAGTGGAAAGTTCTTATATACATCCTTTTACAATAGAAATATATCATTTCATCGACAAGTTATTGATCATGATTCATGAAGACGAATAGTAAAAAAATATTGTAATTTTGTAGAAGCTGCTGACCTTGGTCTCACTATATCAGTTCCTGAGATGACGATAGATGATGCACGCCCATGATATGCTATAGGTAGATGGAACCTGCAGTGGTTGTACATTCTCAGAGAGTAATCTAGTCAGCATCATTCTCAAAGGATATGAGAAAAACAGCATACCAGTTGGGATTGATAGCATTCTCTGGGCCGCGGAATATGAGCCCACAGTTCTTTGCATGATGCATGGACGCAAAAAAGTCGGTGTAATCTCCAATGGTCACAGGAACAAGCATCTCCACCTTGCTCTATGCAAAACAAACAGACATTGTGAACATTACATGAGACAAGAATACCTATTAAACTATAGAATAAAAGCCAGAGGTGAGCATAATACCACAGGAATTAGTGCTTCCTCCCTCAAATTTACATTATCACGCAAAGTTGACTCTGTATCTATAACCAAGGAACAAAAACCCAATTAGCGCAGCAATATCAAAGCTAGGTCCCTAGGTCCAATCTCATTCTGATAAGGTGGTGTCTGGATGAAGTCTCCAATTAACATCCATTGCGCGTACCACTGACAATTAAATACATCAACTCAAATCAACTAACAAGCATGTAAGCGGAAGAAAAGACAATGACCATACCGGAGAGCAACTTCTGAATGGTAGCACGCGCCTCCGACCATGCAGGTCGGCCCATTGACGAAAATTTATTGAGTGTTGGCTGCACGCAAAACAAAATTGCATTTTATACCAGACGCTTCTTATTGATAAGTTCACACGACATACATTTCCAACTACAGTTTCCAATGCTGCCATTCCCAAAGCATGCTTAATGCATGATTGCATATCATATCATTTCAACACGTCATTTGCTCCCTCCATATTATATATATTATATAAACATAGAGGTAAAAAATATGTCACTTGTGATTAATATTCTCACAATATACACTTACGGATATTTTTGATGTTAATATGATATCATTGCTATGATTAATAGACTTAATAATTTTACAATATGCATTTATATATTTAGTGCAATTAATGGTCGAACTGGAACAGATTTAAGCAGCAAAATAAAAGGATAAATCAAAAGTGGAATGCCATTATGCATTACACAGTGATATACATAGAAACATATCAATAGTACAATACTCGATCAAGCACAATGATTCTAAACATACATTATTTAGACTAAAACAGTTCGAAGCAACTCAAATGCCGTAAATTGCCCAGGGTGTTACGGAGTCTCAGAGTCTTAGCAGCACCTATCACATGCCCTTATATAGAGACCATCATTTTAATGGCCCCCAAGACATATGATGTATGTGAGAGGGTGGTACCAAGACTCTATATCGCTCACTGACCACCATCTCATTTTCCTACAACTAAAGTGAATCATGCATGTTTTGAAGGACAGAAAAATAGCTTTGAGGCCGCTAAAATGCTGAAATAGTGTTCATAACGCAAAAGATTACCCGCTAATCTATGTTCATAACGCAAAAGATTACCCGCTAGTCTAAAAATCAATCTCATTGTTCATGCACAAAATCTCATTATTTACAGCAGTTATAAGCTTACAACAAACTCTATATTATGTAGTTCATTTAATGTCATAAGCTTGCAAGGGTATGTTTGGATAACAAAAATGGAGGGAAAGGGAGGGGAGGGGGAAGGAGGGAAGAGAAAGGGAGGGGAGGGAAGGGGAGGGCAAATGAAATATGGGTGTTTGGATACAATTTCTTTCCAAATCTTGCCTATTATGGAGAGATTTTGATTTGCCTTGGAGGAGAGAAAATGGATCCCTCCAAATCTCTCCCCCTCCATTTCCCTCTACCCTTATTTGCTATCCAAACAAGAGATTCTAAATCCCCTACTCCCCCTCCCTTTCTTTTCCCTCCAAAACCCTCAATCCAAACACACCCTAAAAGGCAAATTTCTGCAGTCCTATAAACCAACTCCTGTGAACATCATGGGTAAACTAATCCTATAGAACAAGGAGAACGATAATGGCAAAGGGTAAATTGCTGGTGACTCTCAGTGTGTGAGAGTATTAATTAATCAGTCTACCTAACTTGAGCAATAACAACTACTGGCCACCCTATAATAAGTTTCAAACTTGATATGTAAATTAGGAGTAATCCAAAATTCCAACCAACAGCTCCAATAATCAATTACACACTATGTTACTTCGGCCCTGCATATGAGCTTCCATACCCGTGTGTGCATGACACTTGAACACTGGTATGACACTCACACTACATATCCGAAAACTTGACAACTTTTCATAAAATCGCCGAGTCTGAAACTTTGTACACACCCGTGTCTGACACTTGCGAGTCCGAGTAACATGGATTACCCGTTACTGTTACTTGAATGCATATTCGTGCAAAAATATACATAAATCAGAAAATTAAACCTCAATCAAACTAAGCAACTAAACAGACTTATTCTTTTATATAAACTTGTACTAATTCGATATTCCAATCAACAATTCCAGAAAAAGCAATTACAGATTACTGTTACATCAATGCAAATTCATGCAAAAATATAACCTAAATCACCAAATTAAGCTCGGTCAAACTAAGCAACTAAACAAATGAATTATTTTACATAAACTTGTAGTAATTCACAAATTAATCAAGATCATTAGCATAAAAACAGGTCAATTAATTTGCTGATAATTAGGAATTAGTCAATGAAAATGATCAAAAAGTAAAACCTGATGAAAGCAATCAGAACCATTGAGAACCGGACCGGAGAACAAACCGGCGGAGGAGATTACAGAAAGGTCCAAGACGAAATCACCGATAGCAACACCCGGTCGAGGAGGTGAACCAGGTTGAGGCTTGAAAACACCGTAGGGAAGGTTCTGGATAGGGAAGTGAGAATCAGGCGACACTTGAATGAAGGACTTTAATTCCGCCATTAATTTTGAACGGAAGAGGAGAAGACAATTTGGTGAGGAAAGTTAAGTGAGGGAAAATAGTGTCAGTGATGGATAGTACGTCGTACTGGGAATTAAATAGTGGTGACTGGTGAGAGTAATATGGGGTAGCAGGGTAGGTGCCTATATTTTGCCTGTGTTTTTGGTAGGACAGGAATCGTAGGAAGAACAGTAATTACATTTAGTCACGCAGTCTTCATTTTTGCTCAACAAACGTGGAGAACTCTCTGACCTCACCCGGATATATTTCTGAGAAACGTCATTCAACATTTTCCTTACTTTCTTTCCCTTGGCTCCCAACGATTTACTCTCTCCGTTCAAATCCAAATGATATACTCCGTATTTGTTTTTAATGTTTGTCAACGCACGTTTTACGTGGTTAATATCTTTACTACAAATTTGCAAAAATTATGAAAGTTATATATTTTCAATATACTCGTAAAACGAATCAAAGAAGATCTCAAATAAATATATTTTCTCTCAAGTATTGAGAGAAAAATAAAATTTAAGGTTTAGTTAGGAATAGTGTACAAAATAGAAAACTATCATTTGGATAAAAATAGAGGGAGTACAATTTAACCGTCCAACATTAAGTAATAAATGATGATGTGTATTAAGAATAATATATTAAAATAAAGATATTAGAGATAATGGATCATCCATTACTTTTGAGATAATAGAGAGGAATAAGAACTAAAAAAACGTTCTATCTATTTGGAAATTAAACCCATAAAGAAAGTTAAGGAAGCCTTTTCATCCATGTAAACGTCTAATGACGTATATTTGCCGCAGCCGCTGGCACAAGGCCAGTATCCTTAGGGAAAGAACTAGACTATTCCTTGTACCAAAAGTACGGAGATTCTATTCTATTGGGTTTGATGCAACTTATATGGTGAATTTATATGATACTCCCTCCATTCATATCCACTTTGCATCTATTCCATTTCGGCCCATTCGAATCCACTTTACATGTTTCTTTATTTAGACAAAAAAATGATTAATATATCCTAATTGAAATCCCATATTTACACAAATTGTCATTGTTACTCCACCCTAATCCTACATAAAAAAAACACCCAATAAAACCAGAAATCCATTTTCAAAACCCATCTTCTTCCCCAACCACCCACATTTATGAATTATGATCCATTTTCATTAGCCTTCAACTACTCCGTTTTCACTGCACTAAGGGTTTTTAGATCATTCCTTCATTTACTTCTGTTAGGGTTTGCTTATCCAATTCACATAATCTGACGCTCCCTCTCTCTAAGTCTCTCTATCTCTCTTCACTCTTTCCAATTCTCCATTACTCTTTTCCTCTCTCTAACTCTCTGGAATACTCCGCCTCTATAACTTGAAACCCTAGATCAAATCACCTTTCATCCTCCATCTCAAATCACCTTTCATCTACACAAATTGCCATTGTTCCACTTCAACATTAATCCTCCATCTCATCTTCATTTCCATTATGAGTAACTCATCGTCTGCTCATCTCCATGAATCCGATATTTCTGATGAAGATGAGGTTAAGTTTGGGTTCTCTTATCCAAACATCATTGTACCAGATTCTCTTGACCCGAATGATTTCGGGTCAGAGGTTCCTGAAACCCAGTTTGCTGTCGATGGTGATGCATGCATTGATGATGGCGATGTTGGTGATTCTGGTCATGTTGGGGTTAATGATTTTGATAAATCTGTTGTTAATGATGAGGATAAGACCAGATCTGATGTTCTTTCGGTTCCTGATGAGGTTTATGATCCTGAATCATCATCTTCTTTGAGGTTTTTATGTTTTGATGAATTAATATTAGTAGATCTGTCACTTAATAATGTTGTTTTGGTGCAGGTTATGCATATCTCGCTACTGCTCCTTTTGTTGCTGTTGTTACTCCTGGTACAAAAGTCTTCCCCTTATGCGTTTTGTTATTGCTGGTGTTGTTTTCTGCTGCTAACGTTGTGTTAATGTTGCTGGGTTTTGTCACTTCTCTTGTTAACGTTGTTGGTGTCATGATAATGTTCATACAGTGACTTATCACATGTTGTATGTTGTTCTTAATGGTTTGTTTTGTCACTGTCAATGCTTATTTATGCTTATTACTTCCCCTGATTCTCCTTTGCTTCTCTTGTTAATGTTGTAGGTGTCATGATAATGTTCATACAATCACTTATCACATGTTGTATGTTGTTCTTAATGGTTTGCTTTGTCACTGTCAATGCTTATTTATGCTTATTACTTCCTCTGATTCTCCTTTGCTTCTCTTGTTAATGTTGCTGGTTCATGATAATGTTCATACAGTCACTTATCACATGTTGTATGTTCTTCTTAATGGCTTATTTTTGCTTATTACTCCTCTTATTCTCCTTTTATTATGTTGGTGTCATCTGATGTTGCTGGTCTTTTTGTTGCTGTTATACTTCTGGTACATAACTCTTACCCTTCTGCTCTTTTTGTTGACGTGTTTTTATCACATATCACATGATGGTTGTTGTTACTACTAGCTTATGACATTATTTATGTTGTTTCTGCTTCTTTCTTTCTTTGGTATACTCTAGCTTCTCTATTGATGCTGGTGTCATGTGATGTTGTTTTGATGTAAGGACATAGAGTTTGCTCGATGATGAAAAACCTTAATGGTTTGAGAGCAAAGTGTAGTAGTATGTTTAGGTGTCTGGCCAACCCATTAAAATAGTATTGCCACCACATGGTTTACCGATGTTTGGGTGTGTGTGCTTGTTCAAATGAGATGACTACATAAAATACAACACTCTGTTTGTGCTCAGTGATAATTAAATGTACAATATTAGTTTGAGAGCTTATGTTTGTTGACTCTTTGAACATAATATGGTTTACCAGTAACATTGTGTGTGTAGGAGGCATAACTATTTTACATATAACTCGATGATGAGGCCAAATTAGGCCTGAGAGTTTATGTCAGTCCCTCCCTCTTTTTATAAACTAAAATTGAAATAAAACATCTAATAAACTGAAACATTTCCATTGATTTTATAATTTGGTTACAAGTCAAACATTTTGACTCTCAAAATGTTTATACCCTAAACAAATTTGCCAAAAACTACCAGATTACACTAAACATCCATTACACTTGAACACCATAACCTAGTTCACCCATTAAGTATTCTATTCCTTGAGTGTCTCCTAGTACTTGTAAATACTCAATGCTTTGTATCACTAAACCTTCGCCGACATCCAAGTTTCTTGGTAGTATTCCTAAATAAGCTAGATGATCCTTCTTCATGTGGGGGATTGCGAAGTCGTTGTGTCCCTTTGCCTTCACAATCTCAACCATAACTGACTGTAGTGTAATCTAACTGACTGAGTTAACTAAATCGTTTACTGATTTGACAGTCTCCTTTGATTGTAATGATTGTAAAGCTCTAAAATACTCTAGGTTGTTGCAGTTCAAATCTGGTGAGTTTGGTTGTTGAAATGTTAATTCAATTTTGAACCCATTCGTGTTTGCGACAACCAAGAACTCTGGGTCGTTGTTATTGATATGAGGTCTAGCGTTATCTTGCTGAATGAATATATGCTTGCTTACACCTTCTGGCCACTTTGTCTTGATTGCTGGAATAACTTGTTCAATTAGGCATTGTTTAGTAACTTGTTTTGTAGTGATTGCCTTTGTTTCTAAAGTCCCCCTTGGCCTATTTCTGCTTGATCTGACTGCTGGTACTTGCTGTGTAAACGGAAACATCCCTATTTTCCCGTCGAATATCACTCCCCATCCTCCGAATACACTGGTTTGCTCACTACACATGAACATTACTTTCGTAATGTACCTCTTAGGCTGGCAGCTCCTCCCCATCGACAATGTAAATTTTGTGACCGTCGTACGTAATGTAAAACCACTTTTCATCCATATGGATGACATTACTCATTTCTGCAAATCTGATTTTGTTTGCTGGTATTGCATTTAAATCTATAAAATTCTGAACAACTTGTTCGACAATTAGACACTTTAATGCATGCTTTAATCTGCTTACCTTGTTTACGTTTGTGAGTTGAGGATGTAATAGGCTTAAATTGGGTTTTAGCAATCCTTCGCAGACCCATTTATGAACTGTGCCCACTGAAACTCCCGTGTTTTCCGACACCCTTTTCATGGTATCGCGTTTTCCCCAATCAAGTGACTTTATAAAGTCCAGATCATGTAGTACCCTTCTTTTGTTTGTGTTTCAAACTCTGCCACTTTTCACATTTAGTATTTGACCAGGAAATCTTGATGTATTTGTTATTTTCCAAATACTGGAAACTGTTCTTTTTTTGTATAACAGTGCAGCAATTTCTTTCATCAAACCACGATTTAGCTTTCCGTCATGCAACTTACTTAGGAGATAGACCGCAATTTCGTGCCTGCCAGCTTCTGAAAGACATTTGCCAACCATTGCAGATTTTATTTTAGTTGCTTTATGTATTTTTTTAGGATTATGTAATTTATTTGGGAGATTTTTGGTTTGTAAAGGTAAAATATGTTGTTTTCAGTCTTATATACTGGCTTTTATAATGGTTTTTTTGTACTGGAAAACTCAGCTAACTGGCTGATTAGACTGCTTTTGGTGGGGAAAACACACCCACCAAGTGTTTCCTGGGTGTTTTCAAACAATTGAACTTTTGGTGGGAAATATTTCTCACTTTATTAACCCTTAATGAAATTTGCTTTTTCATAAACCAACTTAGCATATTGAAGTACTTTGATATCTCCCCTAATAAAGCAGAAATTTCAGCCTATTGAAGTACTTTTAATAATTTTTTAACGATTCGTTTAAACCCGTGCATAAAGCATAAGTGCAAAGTGGATATGAATGAAGAGAGTATGATTTTTGGAATTTTTATTGGCTTTGATGATCATGGAAGGACTATATTATTTGGTTGTGCTCTTATTGGCTACTTTGTGTTGGTTGATGAAGGACTATATTATTTAGAGACTTTATTGTATTCTTTGAAATTTTTATTTTGTATCTTAAAATTTATTTGTAAATGATTAAAATTACTTTAAGTGATTATGACATTCATGGAGTATTTTTATTATACTCAATTACTATTATTTTAGTGTCAATAAATTATAATTAATTGTTTATGTTGATTAAGAAAAACAGTTTGTCTTGCTTCAGAACGCAAGTTCCGTTTGAAACAAAGACCTCTCACAAGTAGAAATTACATGGGTGAAGAGACATTCCCATGTGTTTTTCCCAGTCACTCCTTAAATGAGTATTTTGTGAGAGGAAATGATATCCGTCTTATTATTTCAGATGAATCTTACGGTCTGAAATAAGAATTAGTGTAAAAAAATAGGTGTTTAGATAGAATTTCAAAAAAAAATCAAACATGAATGAATGAATGCCACACTAAGAATTACGTATGGAATGAAATTTGAGGAAAAAGGGAGAAAAATATTACAAAAATATTTAGAAGAGAGAATTTAGGTAACTAAAAATATTATCTATGGATAATAAACGGATAATACCTAACATATGCCTAATCAAGTAAGGACCCGCATTAGAAAAGCCGTTATAATATACTCCCTCCGTCCTAATGACATGTTTACACTTACTTTATTTTGTGAGGGGAGATAATATGAGGTTCTAACTTCATAGTACATCTTTAAGATTAGCACCCACTTCATTTCATATACTCTCTCCGATTTCTTGTGTTGTTCCCTTTTGATTTTAACACAAGAGATAAGGAAAACAATTTGGACCACATAATACAATGACCCCACATAAAATTAATTTTGGATCACACAAAGTTGTACAAAAGAGGAAAGAGGGAACATCATTTAATTAGACCAAAACGAAAAGACGAACATCATAGAAACTCGGATGGAGTATAATGTTTGAACCAACAAACCCCAAATTTCTAATTTCTGGACTCTTTTATGACATAATAAAATGATAAAATCCCTTTGTAAGTCGTCAAAACATAACACGAGATTAATTCAGCCAACCAAACTAACCGCCAAATAACGCTCTGGTATAAGTGTATAACGCTTTCGCACTTGTAAACTCCTAATTCCGTTATCCCCATCAACAATCCCTCAAATTTCACCTTCTTAAACTCACAATCACCAAACCATGTCTTCCGAATTATTGTTGAAGCCATCATGCAGCGGATGTGGTACAAAGAACGATTTGTACGGAAGCAATTGCAAGCATCTTACACTTTGTTCTAGCTGCGGTAAATCCATGGCGGAATCTCGCGGCAAATGTTACGACTGTGGCGCTCCACTCACTCGCTTAATTAGGGTGAGCTTCTTCTATTCAAATGTTTGTTTTGATTTCTGGAACTTTGATTAATTTCATTATTTCAATTTTGATTAATTAGGGTTTTGTGTTGTGGTTTATGGTTTTAGGAGTATAATGTTCGAGCGAGCTCAAGCAGTGATAAGAATTATTTCATCGGGAGGTTTGCCACGGGTTTGCCTAGCTTTTCCAAGAAGAATTCTGCTGAGAATCAGTGGAGTTTGCACAAGGAAGGGATTAATGGTCGTCAGATGACCGATAACTTGAGGGTACTTTCGTTCTTCTTTTTCGTGTTTAGGACTTGTTTTCGCGCTGTGGAATATGGAAATGGTTGTCGAAAGTCATCGTTTCTTGTAGCTAGTTGAGGAGGAATTTAGCTTGGAGATTATGTGTGTTAGCATTTAATGTAGGTTCTGCTAAGAAATTTTGGACTTATGACATTGTTTCGATTATTTCTATGCTTTCGTTGTGTCTTGTTCATTTATTTACACTTTCATTGGTCTTTGTGTCAAAAACAAACGTAAAGAAATGACCGGTACAAGGAGAGTATCTATTTGTTCTCTTATGTTTCAATTCTTTAATCCTTTCAGTGTCATGGGATTGTTCTCAGAGTGTGGGGAAATGACCATGCCAAAATGTTTTTTAGTTTTAGTTTGTTACAGGTGAAATGTGTTTCCGAACACTGGAAGGTAATTCTTTTACTATAGAAGCTTGAATGAATTTTCTAGAGCTTGTGTTCACTAATGCATTTTGTATAACAATTATATATTTAGGACTTCAGGAGTTTAGGGTAAGTGCAGTTGTTGGAAGGTGGAACTTAGTTTTGTTTTAGCTAGATTCTTGAGGAGAAAAAATACCATGTATGGGAGCAGAGAAGAGCTCAAGAGTACATAAGGAAGACGAATATAACATGGCTTAGTTGGTCATAGCTGTCAATAATTAACGTAGTTTAGATTGGAATCACAACACTCTTGATACTCCAGTTTTCACCTTACAAGGACAATATTGCTCCATTCTTTGTTAAGGCTCTCACTTATGATGAGGTGAGGTTGGATGCAAACAAATTACTGCACTAAAAAGGACAGTCATAGAGATTAAGTGAATGACATGAGCAGCTTGGTAAGCTAAGCAAGATGATTTGTTACCATTTGAGTTGCAGCCTACCATGCATTTATACTTCAGGGAAGTGTAGTAAGTGTGTGTTTCTTGTCGTCCCAATTTATAATTTAGGTTTTTGTGTATACCAGTGGATTTGAATGTGCAGTCCAAAACTAAGGAAAAAGAAAGGATTTATCTTTATCTTTGGTAGCATGATGTAGTGGCAATTTAAAAACTTTCATGTTCCTCTATTTGAATACAAGACCAACATCCTTACTTTCAGTTTGATTTTTCGTTTTTTTTTTGTGGTAATACGTGGGATCATATACTAATAATACTATATCTGTACTCGTCCTTTTTAGCCTTTTGCTGTACTGGCCTTATTGGAATAATTTATTGTTCGATACTACTATTAGCTTTCTTCACTTGTAACATGGGTGCTTGACGTTTTGTTCAATAGGAGAAGTTCAAGAACAAACCTTGGTTGCTGGAAGATGAGACTGGCCAGTCGCAGTACAGTGGACATCTGGAAGGTTCACAATCTGCGTCATACTACCTACTTATGTTACAGGGGAAAGAGTTTGTTGCAATACCAGCTGGTTCCTGGTAAGCTTGGAGACTCTTTGGTTAGCCAAAACATCGTTTTTAACTTTTCTTCCTGCAGACATGGAATTGCATTTTATTCCCTTTGTCACCTATTAGGCTATTAATGATTCGTTATCATGGTATCTATTGTCGCATTTTAGTGTTGATTAAAATGGTGTGACAAAATGTTAAATTTCACGTTCAATCCTATCAGTGTGTTCTTTTCAGTTTGACTAATCCTGAATATTTGATCTTTTATTTTCATGTGTAAACTACTTTTATTCTGAGTAATATGTGGTTATCTCAGGTACAACTTCAACAAGGTTGCACAATATAGGCAACTCACAATAGAAGAGGCAGAGGAAAAGATGAAAAATAGAAGAAAAACTGTAGATGGTTATGAAAGATGGATGATGAAGGCTGCTAGCACTGGGGCAGCTGCATTTGGGATTCACCCTGAATCCATGAAGGAGACTCCTGTTGCTGGAGGAAAAGGGCGCAAGAAATCAGATGGTGAGAATGATGGAAATCTGTCAGATAAGGGGGAGGAAGATGAAGGTGAAGAGTCTGCGAGGAAGGATAGACTTGGGCTTAACAAGAAAGGTAGTGGTGATGATGATGATGATGAAGGTCGAAGAGGAGGTGATTTTGATGATGAGGATGACAATATTGAGAAGGGTAAGGGTTTGTTTGATGCTTTAATTTTGATAATACGTCTTTCTGTATTTAGGCTTTACTTATTGTGGTCATGCTTTAAGCCTTTACCTATTTCTTTGTTCTTCACGGTCATTTTAGTGTAGGGATAAAAGGGCAGCCCGGTGCACGATGGCGTCCCCGCTAGGCGAGGGTCCGGGGAAGGGCCCCACCACAAGGGTGTAATGGGGGCAAGCCTTCCCTTGCCATTCTGGCAAGAGGCCGCTCCCAGGGCTTGAACCCGTGACCTCACGGTCACAAAGCAACACCTTAACCGGTGCGCCAAGGCTCCCCTTCCATTTTAGTGTAGGGATATTCAAAATATTTTAGGTTGAATAATGCCATTGATTTATTCGTAATTTATGCATTAGGCTTGTTGATACATTGTACATAGTATCACATGTCCTTTCTTTTTAACAAGGCCTCACATGTCGGAAGTAATTTGGCTTTCTTAGTCATCTATCTGCATCATCTTGAATTTCATACTTGGCTAGCGTTGACTGTGTCATTGTTGTTGGATGCAGTGTTTTGCAAAATAATAAAAAAATATTGTGCGTAAACAAAGAAGGCAATTGTTAACATCTTCTCCGAACAATTCTTGTTTATGTTTGGCAGGCCGAATGTTTTTGCGTGCTCCACGATTTTACTCTTGTTTTGATCATTCTTTTTTGAAGGAAACCCAAAGGGGTTTTACTTCATTAAAGATTGATCGAGAGTAATACTCCCTCCTAGTCGCTCATTTCTTTCCTCTTTCCTTTTTCATGTTAGTTGGATTTTCTTTCCTCTTTTTTTTTTGAAATGTTTTATGTGGTCCAAATTTAATTGCATGTGGGGTACAATGTTTTGTTTGGTCCAAAATCAATTCCTTATTTCTTGTGCAAAGTGGAAGGGGAAGAAATGAGTGACTAGGAGGGAGTACATGTTTTGATCATTTATTAAGTTCCACATTTCAGATAATGAGTTTACAATATGATATCGAGTCAAATAAGTAATTATTTCCTGTAGTCATCTTGGATATGGGACTATTGTAGATTATGCACCCTACTAGTCTTAGTAATTACCACATTTACTTTGCAAAAGTGTTGAGGAATGGAAATGGGTGTGAGTGGGTGGTGGATATCACCAATTCACCATCACAATACCAACATTGAGTTATAGCCACACATGCTCAGAATAGAGAGAGAAATTCTAAGAATAGGTTGAAATGAGGCAATTCGTAAAACTCAGACGCAGTACTTCCTATTCACAATGTTCATTGGGATGGAGGAATTGGAGGGAAAGGGAGGGGTGGGCAAAATCCATTGTTTAATTAGCAGGTGAGGATGGAGGGGATGGGAAATGGAGGCATCTCTTTTCCCTCTTACAAGTCAAATCAAAATCCCTCCAACACAAGAACATTTGGAGGGGAGATTCCCTTGCTCGATTCCCCCTCCATCCCTTTCACTCCCAATATCCCATCCATCGCTCTCCTCTCCCCTACTTGCTACCCAAACAAAGAGTGAAATTTTGTATGTCACTCTTATATATAACAATCCTGTCCTTTGTTAGCGATTAGTGGACAACCGCAACTAGTCACCCTTCTGAAGATGTCTAGTAGAGATGAGATCCTTTGGCATTGGGAGGGCGGGATTTCTTCTTATGTGCTGCTACTGGTTACTGTATCATATGTTATGTTGTAATAGAATATGGAGTCCTAAAATTCCTGCTACACCATTTATTAGGATCAGGAGTGATACTTGTTCAATAACCACTTTTCCCTTTTTTCTCGTATTCCAAATAGTAAGAATACTCTTTGAAACTAAAAATACGTTTTGTAGCTTCCGCTTCCTACCCTGAAGTAAAAACATTCTCCAAGTTATCGTAGTGAATAGGAGATCAGAACTCTCTAGCTCAGTGAAATTTAATATCTATAATAGTTAATTCAAAATCTCACCTTTTCTATACTCCATATGTAATTGTATTGTAAACTTGAAACAAACCAGTAAAACAATGACAACAACATCAACACTTACGGAAACAGGCTGTCAGCTTGCATGAAGCAATCATATAAATGGAGCAACTTGTGAGAGAGAGATTAGAAACTGAAAGCTAAACGGGAAAGATTAATTGCACGACACCATAGCAAAACCAAGAAAAGCAATGAGCAGAACTTGGTTTTTATTGTTTATTGAATTATGGTCAGCTCGACAGTTTAGGGTTTGTGGATTTTTTTTGGTCAAGAAACAATGGTTTAGGTGTACGTGGGTGTGGACTGTAGGTGTCCGAGTCAGAATTTTAATGTAGCGTGTGATTGATTTGCTTAAGTTCTGTTTTGGGGGTTCTGCTAGGTGATGACTGGGAGCATGAAGAGATTTTCACGGATGATGATGAAGCTGTTGGTAATGATCCTGAGGAACGAGAAGACCTACTGGCACCAGAAGTGCCTGCTCCTCCAGAGATTAAAGAGGTTTGCCTTTGATGAACTTTCTTCTTCTCTCTTGTTCAATGTATACAAAAAGAAGCTCATTAAGTAGTAGAATCTGGAGGGGGTGATTTGGTTATACTCAAAACATGACGGTTGTAATTACTGGTACTGCAAGTGATGGACTTGAATGCCTAAGTCTTATTGACTTAATAAAGCTTCTACTTAATGCTGCTAATAATTGGGTGCCATTTTCCTAAAAGTGAAACAAATTCTCATAAGCGCAATTTTATAGGACGATGACGATGAAGAAGAAGGTGATGAAGAGGAAAGCAAATTGAGCAAATCAGGGAAAGAGCTGAAGAAGTTGCTTGGGCGATCCAATGGCCTTAATGATTCTGATGGAGATGAAGAGGATGACGGGTCTGGCAAAAGAAAGGAAGATGAAGAGGATGATGATGATGAAGTAAGTGTATACTCACTCTTGGTACTTTCGTAGATGCAGAGGGAAGTTGGTTCTCGTAATTGCCAACTTGCATTGCAGTAAAGGTTTTGTAATATGTCAGGATGATGAGGACCGCCCTTCTCCTGTTTTGGCTCCAAAGTTGAAAGATCCCAAGGAAGAAGCTAGTGATACTAGCCCTGCAAAATCAGCTGCCGGTAAATCTTCCCGAGGGACTCCCTCAAAATTGGCTAAAGGAAAGAGGAAAAATGGTGATGATACAAAAGCTGCTAGTGGCAGTGCTTTAAAGAAGATAAAGTCAGAAAGTGTATGATTTCCTTCTGTTGACCTTAAATATGTGGTCTATTATGTAGATTATTTTCTTTGTATTAATTTTGCTGTGAATGTCTATCTGAGAATAGGATGTGAAGCCCAACATAAAAGAAGAATCGTCAAAAACAGGCGGAGGTTCAAAACTTACACCATCATCTGCTCAAGGGATGGCTGGCGCATCATCTGCTCAAGGCCCGGTCAAAGAAGAGGAAATTAGGGCTGTTTTACTGCAGAGATCTCCTTTAACCACTTCTGAACTTGTGGCTACATTTAAAGCTAGACTGAAGTCCCCTGAGGTACATATTTACAAGCTTATGTGAATGAATTTTGACTATACTGCCTGCTCTGGTTCTCTAATTAAGATTTTCACCCTTCTGCTTTAGTGCTTTGATCCCCTAATATGATTTTCCGTGTCTTAAATGAGACGTTCTCATGTGTGAATCCCTTTGTATTCCTCAATTAATTTATAGTTTAGGTTCACTCTCACATTTTTGATAGTCTCATATACGTTTTTGTGTATGATAATAATTTATGTGCATTTCCATTGCATATTTGCCCTTTTCAGGACAAGAAGGCATTTGCAGATATTTTGAAGAGGATATCAAAGATACAGAAGACTAATAACAATCAGAACTATGTTGTGTTGAGGAAGTAATGTGAATTCTGTAAGTTGAAGCTCACTTTTGACCTGTGATGGCTGCTATCAAGTCGATATTGTGTGGCAGAGACTCATACCATACACGTCGAAATCTTGTATAAAGATAGAATTAAGGGAGTGGATCAGTCTCCTTTTTAGAGCTTGCTAGTAGCTGGTAGGTGTCTCTTGTCTTTGGACTCTGCCTTGTATTTTCATTTGTGTCAATCTCAAATTTCATAATATTCACTGTAACTTGCTCTGCTGATCAGTTTTCTGCATTTAACCAAGTGTTGGGTTCACTCCTCTCCTTTTTGTTTATATTCTGAAAGTCGATGATACTGTCTATTTTTGTTTTGTTTTTGGGACACGAAGTATTTTACATGGTACCTTTATTGGGTTTTTAAGGTCTACCCTCCTTTTGCGCAAAATAAAGTTTGAATGGCCATAAGCGCACAACTCTCGTCCACAAGTTCAGAAGGCGGCCAATTTTTTGCAGGATCTCTTTTTTTTTTTTAATGAGAAGAAGAAAATCTTTAGGTAGTTACATCAACGTTACTTCTTGCAAAGTAGCAGCTTCCTACGTGAACATCACCATAGGGTTGCTCATGTCACATGCTCAAACTCGTCTCGGCTCCTTAGGTCAGCCGCTTTGGCTTTGTTTATGTCGCCCGAGTACGCAAACTCTGCTCTTAGACAAACGATCGTCAGGTTTGATTAATGTGGCAATAACATGGTAACTTGGGTTTTAGAGGACTACTTGTAATACCTTCAAATACTAGAAAAATTAGTGAAACATATCTACAAATACTAGAATTCTAGAAAAGTTAGTGAAACAAATGAGATTGTAGCAAATCATTGATCTTGTGGCAACTATCAAATTAATCTTTTGGTAATAAGTTAATTTTCTTACGCAGTATCATAAGGTATGAGGCAAGACAAGGGAATCTTATCTTATTTATTAAAGAAACAACCACGGAGCCTACGTGGCGCTCTGTGGTTGAAAGTCAAAATGTCAAAGCCGTTTTTAGTTTCCTAAATTTAGGCCCCATGATCTGTATTTGAATTAATTATCGAGCATCTTTTATTGAATAAAACTGCTTTACCCACACGGTATACCATTGACAACCAGTTCCTCCTTAAATTACGAGTTATTTATAATTTTAATAAAATAATTAAAATGTCAATAGGTAAATAAGATATAAAATAATTAAAAAAATTAAAATTAATGGTAAATTAAATTTACATTAATATAACAAAATACTAATAATATTATGATTTAGAGCGAGAAATAAACCAAATATTAGGAATAAGTAAATAGAATTTTAGTTAAATTGATATAATATTGAGATAAATTATTGAGAATTTAACTACAACTTTTTGTATTTGTATCGTATAAAAAGAATTTGACTACAACTTAAACTTTGCATCTTTATAGTATTAAAAGAAGGTTTTATGCGTTCAACTCATAATATATGATGTATGCAAGCAAGTTTTTTTTAATTACAAGCTTAGATACAAATTTTTGCCTAATTTATGTGACCTTCATGTTGTAATTGATGGTGTTTTACATTTTCAGGTGCGTATGAATTCATATATAGAGGTACTTATTAATTGTTCGTATATAAAGATACTTATAAGTTTAGAGTTAAAACACATACTATTCATTTGATTTTACTATGTCATATTTAATTCAAAATTTTGCTGGTGATTAGTTGAGTATTAAGCTAAGGTAAGTTTATCTAAATTAATTCCCTTAATTCATCCTAATCTTCATTAAAAATTTTTTCTTGAAATTTTTATTAATTATTATACCTAATTTGCAAACTTAATAATGCAGCCATCAAAGTCTTATTCTTACGTAATTTATGGGTGACATCTGATATAAAAAAGTGAATTTTTTTTTATTATTATAATTACTACATTTTTATATTACTCATTAAAATTTCAGGTAAGAATTTTTTTATTATTATATATTTAAAAGACGATTTTTTTCAAAAGATTTTAGAGAGTTCAAGATTTATAAACTACTTAAAAATAATAATAAAAAATATTAAAAATATTATAATTACCTTAAAATTAAATTTAATATTTTAATAAGACTAGAAAATTATATTAAAAGATAATGTAATTTGTCACGCGTAGGGAATATTTGTTTGATAAAGTCTGGATATAACCATACATTGAATAGTTGAACGACACATGGATGAATATTTGTTTAAAATTTACGAGTACCTTCTAATTGCAATTTACGTATTTGTTTAAAATTTACGAGTACCTTCTAATTGCAATTTACGTAGTAAAATTACATAAAATTCCATTAATATAGAAATGCAATTTTTTTATATCATCTTTAAGAATTCTTTTTATCTCTTCTACTAATTAATATTTAATATAGTATTATATAACTTTTCAATAGTTTACAATTAAGTACTAATATATTTATCTTATTTCAATATTTTATAACTTAAATAATTCACAAAACATGAACCAACGAAATCGCTCGAAAAGCTCCTCTTTTAAGTCCAGAGTTCAAGTAAATTTATGAGTTATAGAGTTCAAGTAAATTTATGAGTTTCTATGAATAAGATTGTTGAATATCATAATGTTAAGAAGATGATATTTGGGTATGTGACATCTATAGAAAATTAGGAAAGAGTCCCTATTGTATCCACATATACACATGTAGTGTTGCTCAATGTTACTATGGTGCTCTTACTTCTATATTTTGAATAATTGAATTTTCATCTTACTTTTACAGATTTTTAGATGTTATGAAATACTTCCTTCGTCTCGGTTATTTGTTTTCTTTAGTTTGACATAAAAATCAAGAAAGTATTACTTATACGGTTGATTGATTTTAATCCGTGTTTGTAACACGGTTTTTGGCTAGGTCAATATGAATATAAATTATGGAATCTCGAGATTTGAACCGTCAATCAATGACCAACCCAAGTAATTAAAAAACACGTACATAAGTAATTAAGTATTAAAGGGAACTCATTTTTTTTTACTTTGGTACTGAAACCGTGGAAATATATATTTATGTTACGAATTATACTAAAACAATTTAATATTACATCTACATTAGTTTGAAAGGTAGAGACTATAGATAGAATTTTAATGGATAGTGAAATTGGTATGGTGTTAAGTAATGTTACTCTTAGGGTCGTGGGTTAACACGAATATTACATCACTATAGCCATGAAAGTTAAAATGAACTACTCAAAAAATTGACAAATAAAAAAATTGACAAATATGCAAGTCTGTGACAGATCTGGGGGAGGGAAAGGGCGGGCAAGTGCCATCACGCGACTCAAAATTTTCAGTTATATGTATAAGTTAGTATCCTTCTTTTAGAATATAATGATACTGGTCTAGTGGTAAATGAAGAGCACTGTTAGTTTGTAGACACAGGTTCGAACCCCAAACATTTGTAACTGACTATTAGTATTTTGTTACGTTTATTACTTTTTTGTCACGATTATTGTTATTATTATTATTTTAAATTTTTTTGTTATGTAATTAATTCAACCTAAAAGAACTTTGTTAAAATAAAAATAAAAATTTCTAATCTTTTATTTGTAAATTATATATAATTCAAGAGAGATTGAGTGAAACATTGTTATGAAAAATTATGATAAGAATTACAATTTAATATTAGATATATTGCTTTATATACATTATGATTATCCAAACTTTTATATATTTAAGATTTTTATCTTTCAAAATTGAATATTTTTGGAAGTAAAATTTTTATCCAAATAGATTTGAACAGTAATTTCCAGATTTTTAGTTGAAGTAAAATAAAATTTAAAAAAAAAAGATTTTTAGTCATGATTTGTGCATAAAACCGTTTTTATTATCATACAAAATATTATTTGGACCATAAGTATATAAAAGCAAACAATATCGAAATTATGATTGAAATGATTTGTGCCCTCCGAACCCAAATTCCTGCATCCGCCCTGCTGCAAATGATGATACAAAACCTGCTAGTGGCAGTGCTTTAAAGACGATGAAGTCAGAAAGTGTATGATTTCTTTTGGTTGACCTTAAATCCGTGACTTATCATGTCGATTATTTTCTTTGTATTAATTTTTTTTTGTGGATGTCTGAGAGAATAGGTTGTCAACATCAACATAAAAGAAGAATCTTCAAAAGCAGCCGGAGGTTCAAAAACTACACCATTATCTGCTCAAGGCCCGGTCAAAGAAGAGGAATTTAGAGCTGTTTTATTGCAGAGATCTCCTTTAACCACTTCTGAACTTGTGACTACATTTAAAGCTAGATTGAAGTCCCCTGAGGTACATATTTACAAGCTTATGTGAACGGATTTTGACTATACAGCCTGCTCTGGTTCTCCGATTAAGATTTTCACCCTTCTACTTTGATTCTCCCAACATGATTTTCTGCGCCTTAAATGAGAAGATCTTATGTCTGAATCCCTATGTATTCCTCATCTAATTTTGGGTTGCTCTCACATGTTTGATAGTCTCATATACATTTTTGTGTATGACCTTTCAAATATTATTTCTCCCATTAAATAAATTATTCTGTTGACTGAAAGGATCTCTATACTAGGTTATACTAGTTGTGTCAATGATAGTAATTCATGTGCATTTTCATTGCATACTTCTCCTTTTTAGAACAAGAAGGCATTTGCAAAAAAATTGAATAGGATATCGAAGATACAGAAGATGAATAACAATCAGAACTATGTTGTGTTGAGGAAGTATGTCAAAAAAAGGAAACTGGGGCTGTTTTATTGCAGAGATATCCTTTAATCACTTCTGAACTTGTCGCTGCATTTAAAGCTAGACTAAAGCCTGAAAGAGTTTATACGAGATCATGATTTGATATTTTGATATTTGGAGAAGCAAGATGAAAGAGAACGAGAGAGAATTGAGAGAATAAGAAATTGCTTGTATTGATTGAATTAATGAATGAATGTTGTAAGTTGTTAAAATGATGATGAGAAAACTATCTTATATAGAGAAGTGAATAAGTAGTTATAACTAAGATAGCTAACTTATTAACTAATTTTATAACTAATATTCCAACACCCCTTCTCAAGTTGGAGGGTGTGAATGTAACAGCCCCAACTTGCTCTGTAGTTGATGATGCTGAGGTCCTGGCAATGCTTTAGTAAATAGATCAGCAGGTTCTTGAAGAGTAGGAATGTAAGATAAACTAATGAGATCTTCCTGCAGTTTCTCGCGTACAAAATGACAGTCAAAGTCAATGTGTTTCGTCCTTTCATGAAACACAGGATTCTTAGCTATGTGTATATAATAGCTGCCTGGCTATCACATTTGATTGGAATGGCCGTGATGTTAGGAACTTGGAACTCTATTAATAATCCACTAAGCCAAGATAGTTTAGCTGTAATGCGTCTAAGTGATCTGTACTCAGCTTCTGCTGAAGACAGAGATACTGTCTGTTGCTTCTTAGACTTCCAGGATAGAAGGCTACCACCTATAAACACTAAGAAACCACTGACTGATCTTCTGGAAAGGTTGCCCAATCTGCATCACAATATCCACTGAGAGTATAATCTGGTTTGTTATTGAGTAAGATTCCTTGAGAAACATCCTTGGCTATGTACTTGAGCACATGAACAGCTGATGTCCAGTGTTGTTCTCTGGGAAAGGACATGAACTGACTCAATAACTGAACAAAAAATGCTATGTCAGGTCTTGTGTGGGTCAAAAAATTCAATTTTCCTACTAGCGTTTTGTAGTCAGCAGGGTCGTCAATCAGATTGCTTGATTCAGCATCTAGTTTGACAGAAACATCCAAAGGGCAAGTAATAGGTCTGCAGTTTGTAAATCCAAACTCTTCCAGTAATTATGTGGCATATTTCCTTTGTTTGATAGCCACTCCTTCCTCTAGATGCTGGAACTGTAATCCCAAAAAATAATTCAACTTTCCTAGATCTTTTATCTTGAAAGTTTCATCCAAAAAAGTCTTTAATGTTGCAATCTCTATGTGATTATTTTACCACAACCAAAATGCCATCTACATATATAGCCAAGAAAACAACTTGTCCATTTGTCTTTTTGCTGAACAAACTATAGTCATTCTTGGATTCTTGATCTCCTTTTGATCTTAACGCATGACAAAGTTTTTCATTCCATTATCTTGAGGCTTGCTTAAGACCACAAAGTGACTTTTGTAATTTGCAAACCAAGTTCTTTCCTTGAACTGTTAAACCAGTTGGGATTTTCATATAGACTTCTTCATGGAGGTCACCATGTAAGAAATCATTATTGACATCTAATTGTGTCATTTCCCAACCTTTATTTACTGCAACTGCAATCAAGCTTCTAATAGTTGTCATTTTAACAATAGAGGAGAAAGTTTCTGTATAGTCAATACCCTCTCTTTGAGTATATCCCTTGACAACTAATCTTGATTTATATCTTTCAATGCTGCCATCTGATTTATGCTTAACCCTGAAAACCCATTTGCAAGAGATAGAAGACTTTCCAGCAGGTAAGGGAACAACAAACGATGTGTTGTTTTATTTTAAGAGCTTTGAACTCTTATTCTATAGCATGTTGCCATTCAGGATAGACTGAAGTTTCTGCATAAGTCTTAGGATCCTGCATAGGCAAAGGAGTATTATTCTATGTACTAGGTACAGATGAGACAGACAAGCAAACATGCAATGGAGTGCTAGCACAAAGAGAAGTCAAAGTATGGTTGTAGCAGACAGTTTGCATATTATTGCAACTCTTATTAGGTAATTGACAATGATATTGCTATAAGTATGATGGTGTTTTTGAAATTCTAGATGACTGTCTGGCATTTTGGACAACACTGTTACAGTGTTTTGAGATGACTGTCTAGCATTCTGGACAACACTATCATTGACAGTATTTGAAACAGTAGTAGTGTTATTGACATTATCAGTGTTATTTAATGGATTTTCAGGAGCAAAATGAACTGAAATCCTAACACTTAACATGAATTTGAGTTTGGTAAATTTAGGACAGAAAGTTGATGTTAAATGGATGGTAAAAGAACATGAATTTTCGTGACAAGTAGATGGATATGGACTAATCCCAGCACCCAGCCACGAGATTAGAACTAGGTTTAAGGATTAATCCAGCACACAGCAAAGATTACCCTTCCCAAAGCACTAAGCAAATGGGTTTTATCACAAGCACATAGCAAAGTGAATTCTGAAAACTTAGAAAGTTTCTGGTTGTTTAATCATCCAATCTGAGTGTAAAAATGAGAAGGAAGGCTTGCTTTTATAGTGTAAGCAAATGCATCCTAGCCATCCACCCAATATTACATCAACGGTCCTCTAAACAACAAACAAAAGGAGCAGCGTACAAGGCTGTCCAACAGCTAAAAGTACTGTTAGCAATGGTTTTTTTTATACAACAAAAAAGGTTGTTACAACATAAAACAAAAGAAAAAGCATAAAGAAAGAAGGGTGCAGTCCTTTTAGAGTTGCTAGCACATTTCTGAAGATGCAGCAAGTCCTTTTCTCTGATGCAGGAACTTGTTTAACCAAAAGAAGGAAAACTGGAAAAGATAACAGCAGCAAAGGAAGGACCACAAGCTGTCACTTTCAGGAGGTTGTTGTTTTCCCTTATTTATGCTTTTCCTTGAAATAAAACAAAAGCTCGACATCCTCTTAACATTCCTCATTATTTGTTGATCATTTACGCATATTAAGGTTGATAGCAACACCTCAAGGTCCCCATGATACCCATGACAATAATACTTATCAAACAGACTTCTCAGCAGCTGCCCTTGTTTTAAACCTTACTTGCAGCATTTATAACTCCCTGCTATGGATGAACCAAAATCCCTCATAGGTGGCAAAAGAAAGCAAGAAGATTTAACTTTCATACCCAAAAAGAATCACTTGAAAATATTGTCTTGAACTCGAGATATAAGACTTTTAGTAAAAAGAGGTCAGAACTGGAATGACAGCATTCTTCCTGCACACTGCTGTAACTTTGAAAAATCATAATTCTCTGCTAATGAAGGTTAAAATTACCCACCATACATAGAATGAAAGCCAATGATCTTGCCTATCACCTACAAAAAGAATTACCCAAAAGTATCTAGCCAATTTTGAGCTATTCAAGTTTGAACACTGACAGGTCAAAACAGACACTACATAACATTCTTGCGTGACAGTCTTTAGAGACTGTTGTGCCCAACCTGTTCAATATTTTAGGCTGATTTCAACTCAATAGGTTAATAGACATCCTCAGGATTTTGGGAAGCTAAAGAACTCAAAAAAAGACCATGCCAATCTTCAGATATAAACATTTGAAAACAGACCAAAAATCTGATAGGTTATTTCCAGTATCAGCAGTTAGCATAAAATTGTGACAGTCTTTGAAAGCTTATTGTGGAAAATCTACTCATTCAAACCTTCTGATTCCAACTCCATTGGAAAGTATACTTCTTCAAGATTCTATCCATATAAAGAACAAAAATTCTTACCATCTGGATCTTGAGATATGGCCATTTGAAAACAGACCAACAATTCTGAAATTGCTGAACATTTACAGCTCGGTCTGTCTTACTTTGAAATTGCATTCCTCACTAAATAAAATAGCTTTTGGCCCTATTCCAACTCTCATAGTTAGTTGGCATATTGATCTTTCAAATGATTCAAGAATCACATGGAATGCTTAAGTAGAACTTTAGATACGAAGCTTCAAAGTTGGGCCTGTTTCATGGTTATTTCAGAAAGTAATGTCAAACCCCAACAAATTGATAACCATTCTTTGGAAGGCTTTCTCTTGGTTTAGAAATGAGTGAAAATGAAACAATTTTGTTTCACAAAAGTTGCATTGCCAGTAACAGGAATAGGCTTAAAAGATATAACATTACCTTGTGCATAAGGAAATTTATCCTCATGAAAGATAACATCCCTGGAATGCATAATGTCATGTGTATCCAATCTCAACAATTTATAAGCCTTTTTGCCAAACGGATAACCAATGAAAATGCAAGGAACTGCCCTAGGAGAGAACTTGTCTCTTTCAGGTTTTACAGTAGATGCATAAGATAAACATCCAAAAGACCTCATATGGGATAAGTCAGGAACCTTATCAAATAAACTCTGATAAGGAGACATGTTTTGAAGCAATTTAGTAGGCAATCTATTTATTATATAAGTAGCAGTCAGAATGCAATCACCCCAATACTTTGTAGGTTATTTAGACTAAAACTTTAGTGCTCTTGTAGTTTCTAATAGCTGCTTATGCTTCTTTTCTACAACCCCTTTCTGTTGAGGGGTATGAAAACATGAGGTTTGATGTAATATTCCTTAAGAACCATTGTCAGATCTTATGACTTTGACCCTTTTATTAAATTGATTTGTAACCATGTTCAAGAAAGTTTTAAGGAGAGTAAAAGCATTACTCTTGCTAGTTAACAGATGAGTCCAAGTACAACGTGTGAAGTCATCTACTATGGTAAGAAAGTACTTGTACCCATTATAAGTGGAGGTGTGGTAAGGCCCCTACAAATCAATGTGTATAAGTTCAAAAGCAGGAAAAGAAACAGAAGTACTAGTCTGAAAGGACAGTCTATGCTGTCTGGCTTGAGCACAAATACAACAAGAAACTAAATCAATAAAAAAAGACTTGTAATCACAAAGTTGTAGTTGCTTAAGTTTGTACACAGGAACATGACCTAGTCTGGTATGCCATATATGACTAGAAACAATTGAAGAAGCATTGTTTACAGAAGAATTTGATGAAACTGAAGCAAAATGATCTTTATTATACTTCTTGGTAGTCTGATTATGCAACAAGTAGAAGTCATTGTAATTTTTACCAAGGAGCAAGGGCTTCATCAAATAATCCTGCAAATAGCAAAACAGCAGTAGTAAAACTCACTACTGAATTTAGTTGTTTGTTCAACTTACTTATGGATAGAAGATTAAACTTGAAGCAAGGAACATACAAGACATCATGCAAGGACAATTCTGGTGTAACATGAACTGTACCAATAACACTAAATATTGACAATTTGACCATTAGGCAAGGAAATAGTATAAGGTTGATTAATCTTTTTAGATTCAGAAAACAAACTCATATTGGAACACATATGATCACTTGCACCAGAGTCTAAAATCCAAACAGTAGAGAAATCATTTATATTTATGGAAACAACATGAGAAAGGCTGTTACCTACACAGTTTGCTGAGGAACAAGGACTATTCATGTTGTCTACTGTTGTGGAATTCTGACCTTGGTGTTGTTCAGAAGGTTGCCCATTAGGCTGCATCATACTTTGAGTTTGACCAGATGTGATAGAAATCCCTTCTTGATTTTGATAAGCATTCCCAGCAAATCGTCTATTTCTATTTTCAAGATGTCTGCACTTATCAATTGCGTGACCAAATTTCTTGCAGTAATTGCAAAAAATTATAGGTCTGTCATCAGAATCAACAGACTTGTTACTTGAACCAATTGCCTGAGAATTTTGCTTCTTATAACCAGTTGACTGATAATTGGGCTTCTTATAACCATTGTTTGAATTTCCTTTTTGAGAACCTTTGTGAAAATTTGAATACATTGCTGCTGAATCTGCCTGAATACCCAATGTGTTGTGAATTTCCCTCTGCCTTTCTTCTTGTAGTAGATTGCTATACACAATACTAAGTTTGGGCAAGGGATTTTGAAGCAGAATTGTACCTCTTACAGTAGCAAAAATATCATTTTGACCCATTAAAAACTCAACAACTTTCTTATTTTCTAGGAATTTAGACTGTTTTGCTTTAGCACCACAAGTGCAACCACAAGAACAACTTGGATTCATGCCCATACCATCAACTTCATCCCAGATTGATTTGAGTTTGGTATAATAGGTTGACAAAACTGACAATGAAGTCATTTCCTTGAGCAAAATCATTTAGCTTATTGTGAACTCCATACAGCTGTGCACCTTTGACTGACCAAAACGTTCCTCTAACTCAACCCAAGCAGCCTTTGTTGTACTGCTATAGAGAATGGAGTCTGCAATCTCTAAAGAGACTGAGCTTAGAATCTAAGAAAACACGATATCATTACAACGCTGCCATTATTTTGCTGTTGCCGCAGTGGAAGCTGGTTGAGGAATAGAACCATCAATGAAATCAATTTTATTCTTTGCTGAGAGTGCAATGAGCATTGAACGTTTCCAATTTCCATAACCAGTGCCTTCGAATGACGTGTTTACCAGTTTTGCAGCAGTAATCAAATCGTTGTTGTGAATGAAATGAGGATCATCAAAAGAAATCACATTATCAGGCATCTTGCTATTTCTTTAAAGAAAACAGGAATCAGAAAATTTTAACGAAGAAACAAAGGAGAATTTGCAGAATTTGAATAAGTGTGCGGAAGAATGTAAACAGGAACATGAACAATCAAAAGATTGAACCTGCTTTGATACCTTGAAAGAGTTTATACGAGATCATGATTTGATGTTATGATATTTGGAGAAGCAAGATGAAAGAGAACGAGAGAGATCAATTGAGAGAATAAGAAATTGCTTATATTGATTGAATTAATGAATGAATGTTGTAAGTTGTTACAACGATGAGGAGAAAACTATCTTATATAGAGAGATGAATAAGTTAGTTATAACTAATATAACTAACTTATTAACTAATTTTATAACTAATATTCCAACAAAGCCCCCGAGGTACATATTTAAAAGCTTATGTCAACGAGTTTTGAGTATACCGCTTGCGCTGGTTCTCTAATTAAGATTGTCACCCTTCTGTTTTGATTCTCCTAATATGATTTTCTGTGTCTTAATTTAGAGGATTTCGTGCCTGAATCCCTAATTATTTCTCAATATATATTAAACTTTAATGGATCTCTCTCACATGTTTGATAGTTTCATATACGTTTTTGTATATGACTTCAACTTTCATGTTTATCTCACGTCAAATTTTTTTTTCTGTTGCAGAAAAGATTTCCATTGCTTATTTCTCCTTCTCAGGACAAGAAGGCATTTGCAAAAAATTTGAAGAGGATATCTATGTTACAGAAGACTAATAGCAATCATAACTATATTGTGTTGAGCAAATTGAGCAAATCAGGGAAAGAGCTGAAGAAGTTGTTAGGCCGATCCAATGGCCTCAATGGTTCTGATGGACATGAAAAGGAAGACGGGTCTATCAAAAGAAATTTGGTTCTTTTGATTGCCAAATTGCATTGCTGTAAACTTTGTAAAGGTTTTGTAATATGTCAGGATGATGTGGACCACCCTTCTCCTATTTTGGCCCCAAAGTTGAAAGATCCCACGGAAGAAGCTAGTAATAGTAGCCGTACAATATCAGCTGCTGGTAAATTTTCTCGTGGGACTCCTACCTCAAATTTGGCTAAAGGAAAGAGAAAAAATGGCGATGATGATTCAAAACCTGCTAGCGGCAGTGCTTTGAAGAAGATAAAGTCGGAAAGTGTATGATTTCCTTCGGATGACCTTAAATTTGGGACTTATTATGTGGATTATTTTCTTTCTATTAATTTTTTTTTTGGATGTCAATATGAGAATAGGATGTGAAGCCCAACAGAAAAGATGAATCATCAAAAACAAGCGGAGGTTCAAAAGTTACACCATCATGTGCTCAAGGGATGGCTGACACATCATCTGCTCAAGGCCCAATCAAAGAAGAGGAAATTATGGCTGTGTTATTGCAGAGATCTCCTGTAACCACTTCTGAACTTGTGGCTACATTTGAAGTTAGATTGAAGTCCCCTGAGGTACATATTTACAAGCTTACGTGAATGAGTTTTGACTATACCACTAATATGATTTTGTGTCCTAAATGAGAAGTTCCCATGTCTGAATCATTTCATATTGGTGTCCTAAATGAGAAGTTCCCATGTCTGAATCATTTTGTATTCCTCAATTAATTTAAAATTAATGTTCGCTCTAACATGTTTGATAGTCTCATGTACGTTTTTGTGTATGACTTAACCTTTCACGTAGTATCTCTCATGTTGAAAAAAAGCTTCTGCTGACTGAAAAGATTTCTGTACTAGTTTATAATAATTGTGTTGATAATAATCCATGTGCATTTCCATTGCGTACCCTTTGTCAGGACAAGAAGGCATTTGCAGTCATTTTGTGGAGAATATCAAAGATACAGAAGATGAATAACAATCAAAACTATGTTGTGTTGAGGAAGTAATGTGAATTTTGCAAAATGAAGCTCACTTTTGAACTGTGATGGCTATCATGTCGGTATTGTGCAGTAGAGACTCATATACCACCATACACGTCAAAATCTCGTATAAAGATAGAATTAAGGGATAGTCTCTTTTTATAGTAAGTCTTGCTTGTGACGGATCATTATTTGTGACGAATATTTTGTGAGATAAAATGAATACAAAATGAGTTAGTGGAGAAAGGGAACCACATGAATAGAATCGGAGAGATAGAAAAAGTGGGTATTTTGTGAGAGGAAACGGTATCCTTCACAAGCTTGCGACGGATACCGCCGTCACAAATGAGAATTTATGCTCTTTTTATAGCTTGCTAGTAGTTGGTACGCGTCCCTCGTCTTTGGACTCTTTGCCTTGGATTTTCAGTTGTGTCAATTTCAAATTACATAATACGGAGTACTTCACTGTAAGTGTAAGCTGTGGCTACCGAATCCGCAGATCAGTTTTCTGCATTTAACCATATGGTGAGCTCACTTCCCTTTTGTTTCTGTTCTAAGGTGTACCCCTCTTTTTTAAAAGAAAAGTTTGAAGGCTGGTAAACCCATAACCCTTGGCCACAAGTTCCTAAACCGGCTAATTTTATCTTGAAATGATTTTCTTTACGAGATTTTCAATTTGAAAAAAATATAGCAACTTTCTAAATTCGTGGCCGAGAGTTTAGTTCCTTTTTTCAAAACGAGGGGTGTACCTTAGAAAATGTAGAAAACTAGGTGCTTTAAATAAATAACCATAATTACAATCCATTCTTTCACAGCCATTGAGGGAAAATGTACTTTTCCTTGTCATTATCAGAAGTTGGCTCATTTTTCTTGTTATGAGATAGGAGTAATAGACAAGGACAGTAACCATTAATACATGGTTAAGATAGATTAACAAACAACTGCATTAAAGAGAAATTAAGTTGACATAACAACAAACTTCTTAACATACGATCTTATACAAGAATTTGCGTCAAAGAGCAACATGGCTAAGTATGATCGCAAAAAGGACCATTATAACTGAACCATGGATCTTGACTGTCGATGAAGGAGCAACGGGTTCTTGTGCCAAGAAACCGGCGTTCGTTGTTGTGAATGATGATTGTAGAGACTCGTCTTGAACTGTCGATTTAGACTTGACATCTACAGGAAGCTTCAAACCTTTCCTACAGCTCTCAATGTTACTGCTTGCAAAGTAGCGGCTTCCTTCCTCTTGAAGCGATACCTTGTCGATCCCCTCCGTGAACATCACTATAGGGTTGCTCACGTCACACGACTCAAACTCGTCTCGGCTCCTTAGCTCAACCACGTTGTCTTTGTCTATGCCACCCGAGTGTGCAAACCCTGCTCGTTCAACCACCATAGTCACCATTGTTAGGTTTGATTCATGTGACAAAAACATGGTAACTTAGTTAGTTGTACCTAATTATTTCAACCAAACATCTCGTATAATTCAATTCAATCAAATACTAGAAAAATTAGTGAAACAAATCCATAAGATATCAGATTAAACTTTTGGCTAAGATAAGGGAACTTACAGAGGAAGTCTCCAACCATGAAAGTGCGATGATTAGCCCACGAAGCAATATTAGACGAGACATCCCAACCACGGTCATCTCCGACGACATGGTGAACTTGTGCTTCAGCCAGTTGCATAAACATTACCAACACAACCACCATTACAAAACCCATATCTTTAATCCTTAGATTCTCCATTTTCTCTCAACTCGTGAATGAAGCAAGAGTTACTATTTAAGGGAAATAAATACTTAGTTTATATAATTATATTAATATAAATTTGTAACACACACTAAAGTAACTAATACAAAAACTTATGTTAACTTTTGTTTTTACTTGCACCACACTCACTCCTTAACAAAAGTAGAGGCTTTTCCAAGAAACTTCCTGTTTTAAACAACACTGCTTCGTCTGGGGCCTCTAATGCTCGGACATTTGTATATTTATACATCGCCCTCCCTTAATAGTTAAGACAACCATTTTGATCTTATGCGTGAAACAGGTTAAATATTACCCATAAAAATTTGTCAGTCTCGACACATTCTGTTTTAGTCTCATCTATTCTTTAAAAATTCTTTTAGTTGGCGAAAAAGAATATATCCGTACTAAATAAGAAGTTGCGCCAATATATTAGGCGTTGCAAGGCAGCATGACTCTACTAAAGTGGCGCTTAATGGGCTCTCGTGTTCTCCGACTAAGTTGTTGTAAAAAATTGTTATTAAAATTTAAAATCAACCACGGGGTGTTGTAAATTGTAATAATAATTGTTATAACGGAAGCACAGAGAAAGACTAAAACAAACAATAAAGAACAAACGCACAGATTTACGTGGTTCACTAACGGTGTGTTAGCTACGTCCACAGGGCAGAAGGGAGAGAGTTTTATTAATGTAAGGAGTTTTTCAGATTACAGATTCAGAACGATATTAAAGTATGTGTCTGCTAGGGTAGAGGTTAAGAGTTTATATAGTACTCTTAACCTAATACAAAACAGATTAGAATTAATCTAATAAAGCCCAAACAGAAACCCTAGCCCAATACAGAAATCAGATACCGTTTAGGTTTCGGGGGCGTTGCCCCCGAACCCCCATCGGGGACCACGTTACCCCCGCATAGTCGTTCGAAGCGGCGACTAACAGATTCAAGGCATAGACCCAACAATAATGTTATTGGTTTCTAATGTAGGGAGACATTTTTTATTTATTTAAGTTATTAAAAGAGAGTTTAAGAAATTTCATTAGTTGAATAATGTCAAGAGTATCACTTTTAAACTATCTTTTAACATCCGTTAACGTAGACATTCACAGCGTAAACATATAATATATAATAAAATTCAACTTTGTTTAAAAGATTTACTATTAGTTAATTGATAAGGAGCGCAAACTTATTAGATATTTTTAAGAAAGTTTTTGAGTTAAACAGATTGACCCAATTCATAGATTTAAGTACATGTAGTATAATAGTACTCTATACTAATAGTAGGAAAATAAAATGACGCCACTAAGCAATACCCAATCTCGTAAGTCATAACACCCTCTCCAACATTATATGTACGGTTCATTATTAATAAAACAGGCGTTAGCTCAAGTCGCAAGAGCTTTATTTTCCCAAGCACGATGCTGAAAGTTCAATTCTCACCCGTAACATAGTGCATTTATTAAAATAAAAAAACAAACTAAAGATGATCAAATATTTTCTTGTAAATGTTAATCTTTCCTTTATTTATATTTTTAACTATAATAAAACGTTATTATTAATTTATTATATATCGTTGGTATGTACTTCGTACTTTGTAGAATGTTAAAGGAGTGACGCAAGGGCGCTTCAAAAAAACAGCTTAATCAGTTGGTAATTTAATACAGTACTTGGAATCAATAATTTAGACTTTAGTACAAAAGTGCATCAAATTGTCACAGACTCACAGCAACGTACGATTATATATAATGTAATCACGAAGGGCATCACCCCAACAGTAACGCCACTCGTGGCTCGCGTGCCTCCGCTTATTAGCTACCAAACCTTCTACACCTTTTAAAATTTCAACCACTAAGGTTAGTAGGTTACAATCACGTACGGAGCCAGAAATTAAAATTACGTAGGGCTAAAATTAACGTTTGATTGAGTGTAAATTTAGATACAAAGAATTTTTATAACGCACGAGATTTTAAAATATATTTTCTATTTTTTCGTTCTGCTCAAGAGTTATCATTGTTTGAAATAAAAGAGTAATTTCAGACAATTATAGCTATTGACTGAGAGTAGTGTCTAAGATAGAGAATTTACACCATATATGATACACCTCTAATAACATGGAATTGGTATTTCAAACAACGATAACTATTGGCCGAGACAAAGAAAGTTTTTACCCTCTTATTCTTTGGAATTGCCCTTCAAGATTTGTAAAACCTATTTTTATCAAACTAAGAAAATTCTAAAAATTACGAGGGCATCATTTGTTCAATATAGAATCACCTTATCATTATTTCCACTATTAAAAATAGTTGATGAAACTTCCAACGAAATTACCATTATATCTCAATGTGACGTGTAAAAATTACATCAAAAAACTTTTAGTTTCCTTGGATTATCAATACTCATAACGAGTAAGTCTCTTGATAAACGACCTCTTGACTAAGTTTGTTGGGAGACTACTTTACAATTTAAAGAAAAAGCGGTGTTATATAAAGGTTATAAAATAGGTACAAATCTTGATTAATGGTAAATCTTGATTAGTGCTTAATAAAGTGGTGTAATAAAACTCGCGAATAAAGAATATGGAGATTTCCACTTGTTTATAATGAATGATTAAATATTAGCTAACTTACCCTAGATCACAATTTTATTAGTATTTTCTAGTGAAGGACACACAATACTACTATTATATATTTTTGCCACTTGAAAAATGCATATAGGGCTATAGCCCAGGGAGCCCTTGGCCTCCCTCCGCCGCTGGTTATAACCGTAAATTCTCATTCAATAGTCATAAGTTTGTCACATTTTATAATCTGTGAAAATTAATGTTAAAAGGGAAGATGACGGTGAGATATTGCAAAGTTACTTTTCGTCACAGGTAGGTATAGCCGGGTTACAACAAATGTAGTAGAATTTGTACGTATCAATGTAAACTGAAATGTAAAATACAAGACTAGTAGGTGATACTAGAGAAGAATGTTAGCTTAGGGCATGTAACATATCGTGAAATGCTAATTTATGGTTCTTAAATTTCCAATTTGGCTACGCCCTCTGAATTCAAATTGCTGACTCGTTACCGATCCTATTCAAACAAAGTTTATATCCTAGGGGCTAGGACAATGTAGAAGATAATGTTCTTTTCTTTCTTTTTAAAATAAAGGTGTATTTAATTGTTGAGATAAACGAGACTTTTCTAGAATTATGTAGTAAATTCAAGTTTATGAACATATTTATTACAAGTTCTAGAATAATTTATGTACTTTGAATCTAGATTAGAGTTATGTGATGAGAATAATAGAAACTATTTATTACTCATCTTCTCAAAATAAGTCCAATTACATTTATTCTCAAAATAAATCGGATTTTAGACTCTCTTCTTAAACTAAAACCCGGTGATTAGTAACCTAATTAACATGTTACTTCTGAAATAAGACTATCAAAATTGACATTTCAACCTACCCGACATTGTTCACCAGTCACAATTCACCCACAAGAGCTAACCACCAAACCTAACCACCGGTGACCATCACCGCATCAACATAGTCATCGGCGGCCGGAAATCCGCCTTATCCAATCCCTTATTCACAATGTCCTCGCTATTTCCCGTCATCAAACACCGATGACGACCACCGATTTACCATACTTATACAGCAACCTCCGTCCTTAACAATCGCATCGCCGCTATATTTTGCGCCTAAGGCCACCTAACCACGACGCTGCATCACACTTTCTTTAAAACAAACCTCAAACCCCAACATGTCACAATATATCGACGCCTATCACTTCAACCAAATTATCACTTTATCTCTCCCACATGTTGAGAGATTTTAGAGAATTGATGGTATTTGAGAAAGGGAAAGATTGTTTGATTACATTGCATAAAGGAATACTGAACTACACTTGCTTATATACTAAAAAAAACCCGCTAACTTCTCTACTAAGATCGTGCCTATTAAGATGGGAGATCACTACCACTAACATAGTCAACTAACACACGATTTCATGCTAAACTTAAGGAACCAACTTTGACATTTTCAAACTTAGTGGGATGCTTTGGATTATACTTCAACACCCCCTCTTGATCCAAGCATCTTCATTCCAATTCTGTTTATGAAGAATTTATGTTTTGCCTTTGTCAGACTCTATGTGAAAAGATCTACATTCTGCTCATTTGTTCCACAGAACTCGAGTATTATTTGTTCATTGCTGACCATCTGCCTTATGAAGTGGTGCTGCACTTCAATATATTTGGTTCTAGCATGGAATGCTTAATTCTTAATCATGGTTATTGTTGACTTGTTATCACACCAGAGAGTTGTGGCCTCATCTTGTGTATACCCTAAGTCAGTCAGTAGCTTTCTCAGCCAAATTGCTTGCCTTCCTGCTGCACCTGCTCCCACATACTCTGCCTTTGTACTCGACAAGGCTACACTTTCCCGCTTCTTTGAACTCCAAGTAACATCACCTGTTTCAAGCCCAAACACTGAGCCCGATGTGCTCCTCCTATCATCCAGTGATCTAGCCCAATCACTATCTGTATACCCTTCTAACTTGAGTGTTTCAGACTGCCCATACCATATCCCATAGCCTATGGTTCCATCCACATACCTTAGGTTTCTCCTTACAGCTCCAAGGTGTTACTTTGTTGGACTATGCATAAACCTTGACACCATGCTTACATGTAAGCAATATCAGGCCTTGAGTGTGTCAACTAGTTCAACCCACCAACCATGCTCCTGTATTGCTGCTCATCTGCCGCTCTAGTCCCATCATATATTTGTAGTTTCTCACTTGTGTTCATGGGTGTGATATCTTCCTCTTATTTATCAACCCTGAACTTCTCCACCAAGTCTTGAGCACACTTCCTTTGACTAAGAAATATGCCTTCTTCTCCTTGCTTAATTTCTAAGCCTAGGAATTATTTCAGCATACCAAGATCTGTCATCTCAAACTGTTGCTTTATTGCTTTCTTGAATTCTTTTAGCAGCTCTTGAGACTGACTGAAGTAGATGATGTCATCCACATACAAACATACTCCCAGTGAGCCAACTCCCAATTGCTTCTTTATGTAGGGTTGGTTCATTCTCACTTCTTGCAAACCCGTTCTCAGTAAAGAATTTGTCTATCTTGCTGTACCAAGCCCTTGATGCCTGGTTCAGACCATAAAGTGCCTTCTTTAGCCTATATACTTTATTTTCAACATTTGCCTTGACAACCCATTGTGGTTATTCCACATATACCTCCTCCAATAGCTCACCATTTAGGAAAGCTGATTTGACATCAAATTGGTATACTGGAATCTTGAATTGTGCAGCTAGAGCCTATGTAGTTCATGTGTGCATTTTATATAGACCTTTTAGGCCGTATTAGTACACATTTCTATGCTTATTTCGTTGTATTTTGCTAGAAATATCCCCCGAATAGTCTACTTTGGTTTGTTTTGCTATTTTGCAGATATGAGTCGGAGAAGATCATAGTCGAGCCTAAAACATGTCCTTATACATGCAGTTAGGAGAAGAGTTGAGTCGGAGCTTGTTATTACAGTTTTGAGATGCGCATAGGAGCAACGAAGGTCTATAAAGCGAAGGAAGAACTTCAATTTGCAAGTGTCTACTTTGGAGAGCCATATCTCGAGTTCTACAACAGATAATCAGGTGATTCTAATTGGAGATGAAAGCTTGTTTTCTTAGCTTTCCAACGCCACCAAGAACGCTTGATTTGAGCGAGTAACGAAGAAACTGAAGCCATTTGAAGTTCAGTGCGCAGTGCAGGAAATACACGCTGAGAAGTGCTCGATCGAGAGCTTTGTTTGGTCGATCGAGAGCTTTATTTGGTCGATCGAGAGGTTTTAGTTTCTAAAGTCCTCGATCGAGAGGTTTTGGTTTCGAGAGCCTTGACGGGTGACGGATCATTTTCCCGAGATTTTTATTTCAGTTTTCTTTTTGTGTCTACTATAAAAACACATGAGAGTTCATTTTAGGTTTTTTTTACGGAATTACTTTTTCACATACGAACTTTACTCTTTCACATACATTTTTTCAAAATGTTTCCAAAGCATACCCTTTTCTTAACCTAGACAAATTAAAGCTTATGTTAACTTCTTTTTTCCCTAAATTGAATTTAATTGTTTCAAAAACCTGAGCAATGATTATAACTAACAATTATTAATATATTTTGTAAATTTATAAAAGAATTATCAAGAAGGAGCAATCAATATAACAAAAATTAAACGAAGAGCCATTTGAATTAGAGATAAATTCATTATCTTGATCTTCTTCTAAGATAGTTTTAACCAAATTTCTTTAACTCGACAACTCTAGCTGAATCTCCTTCAGAAATTACCCCTATTTTTGCCATGAAATTCAAAACCCAGAACAAATTTTATGTTAATTGAAATGGGTATTCATCAGATTAAGCGAAAGTTGTAATCTTGGTGATTAATTTAATCATTAGTGATTGAAGAACTCTTGTTCTTCGGCTTCTTCCTCTCGTGCATTCAAGAATCACCACACCAAAACCATCTTTAATTTACTTAATCATCAGTCAAATCAAACAAATCTTCATTAATACCTTAATTAATAATCCTTTTTCACACAATTAATATTTTTGTTAACTGATTTTTTCACAAAATCATGATTCACAAAAATTAGTTTGTGGTCGCGGTGGTTCGGGGAGTGACGTCGGTCGGAAATCGAAGCAAAGGTTGACCGGAAATTTTCAAAGCAGGTGGTGGTGGTGGTGGTGAATGGAGTAATGTCAATCGGTGACCGGAGCAAAGGTTGAGCGGAAATTTTCCGATCGGAGCAAGTTGTATGGTGGTGAAGGGAGACGAGGGAACAGAGAAAAAAAATGAGTTAGGGAAAGAATGAAAAAATGAGAATGGTAAATTCGTAAAAGGCGTACGTGAAAGAGTAAAGTTCGTATGTGAAAAAGCACGACCCTTTTTTTATCATCTTTTTAGCAAGTTTCTCTTTCAGTCACTTTCCACAAAAAATAAAAATACTTTTAGTTCTCTTTTTCTTTACTTTTCAAGGATTGTATACGGGTTTAATTCAATTCTTACACCGGATTCCGTCCTATTTGTAATCCTTCTTTCTCTTCTTAATCTTTATCGTTCTGTTTGTTTTGTTTACTGTTTTCAGTCTCATTGTTTTTGTTTCGTTCCGCTCGTTGTTTGTCTCGGTACTTGCACTCTGTTTCTCGCCTTTGTTCTCATTCCCTGCTCCCTTTCATTTTGTTATTTTGTTCCTGTTTACCCTTTCCTTTTTATCTCTATTTTCATCTATTTTATATACGTAATCATTCTGCCATATACTCGTTAATCTACATCGGTTTTTGTGTCTTTGTTCTCGCCCTGTTTCTCGCTTAGTATCTCGAAACCGTGCTCCTTTACCTCGTCTTATTTTTGGTTTTTCATCCCTTTTTATTCCTTGTCTTAAAATTCTGTTTTCACCCTATTTTTTCTATGTCGATTGTTAACATGATTATCGTTTTTTTAATCGTTTATTATTACGTTATGAGTAGCTAATTAATTTATATGCCGGGATGAGGGAAACTGTGTCTTATGCATGATAGGTTGTAACCGGGATGGGTAGTTTTGCGGTAGGAATTATCGTTAAGCAATATAATTGTGTTTGGTTGAATGAGTATACGCAGGAGACCATTCGTTTAGTTAAACCCCGACCCAGATCGGAAGATTGGAAGGGTAAGGCTTGCTTAGCAATAATAATTAGTTTCTGTGAGGGCAGAAGTCAAGCAGAAATGACCTTAGGGCAACTTAAGACCGGAAGGTATAAACTTCCCCACACCAAAACTTTGCTTGTCCTCAAGCAAACTCATGGATAATTAGCAACTTTGCCTCCTTGTGGAGATCGACCCTACTTGCCGCTGACTTCTGTCAGTAGTTATTAGGTTATTATTTTTGGTACTGAAACGACGGTATCAAATTTTGGCGCCGTTGCACTATCGGTATAAACTAGGTTGGTCAGATTATTGGTAGGAAAGGCTGGGTTATTACAGTCACGTCTCTAACCCGACTATACCTTCCGGTCTTAAGTCGCCCTAAGGTCATTTCTGCTTGACTTCCGCCCTCACAGAAACTAATTATTATTGCTAAGCAAGCCTTACCCTTCCAATCTTCCGATCTAGGTCGGGGTTTAACTAAACGAATGGTCTCCTGCGTATACTCATTCAACCAAACACAATTATATTGCTCAACGATAATTCGTACCGCAAAACTACCCATCCCGGTTACAACCTATCATGCATAAGACACAGTTTCCCTCATCCCGGTATATAAATTAATTAGCTACTCATAACGTAATAATAAACGATTACAAAAACGATAATCATGTTAACAATCGACATAGAAAAAATAGGGTGAAAACAGATTTTTAAGACAAGGAAGAAAAAGGGATGAAAAACCAAAGATAAGACAAGGTAAAGGAGCACGGTTTTCGAGATACTAAGCGAGAAGCAGGGCAAGAACAAAGACACAAAAACCGATGTAGATTAACGAGTATATGGCAGAATGATTACGTATATAAAATAGATGAAAATAAAGATAAAAAGGAAAGGGTAAACAGGAACAAAATAACCAAATGAAAGGGAGCAGGGAATGAGAACAAAGGCGAGAAACAGAGTGCAAGTACCGAGACAAACAACGAGCGGAACGGAACGAAAACAATGAGACTGAAAACAGTAAACAAAAAACAAACAGAACGATAAAGATTAAGAAGAGAAAGAAGGATTACAAATAGGACGGAATCCGGTGTAAGAACTGAATTAAACCCGTAACAATCCTTGAAAAGTAAATAAAAAGAGAACTAAAAGTATTTTTATTTTTTGTGGAAAGTGACTGCAAGAGAAACTTGCTAAAAAGATGATAAAGAACCTAAAATACTTTTAGTTGTCTTTTTCTTTACTTTTAAAGGATTGTATACGGGTTTAATTCGCTTTTTACACCGGATTCCGTCCTATTTGTAATCCTTCTTTCTCTTCTTAATCTTTATCGTTTTGTTTGTTTTGTTTACTGTTTTCAGTCTCATTGTTTTTCGTTCCGTTCCGCTCGTTGTTTTGTCTCGGTACTTGCACTCTGTTTCTCGCCTTTGTTCTCATTCCCTGCTCCCTTTCATTTTGTTATTTTGTTCCTGTTTAGCCTTTCCTTTTTATCTCTATTTTCATCTATTTTATATACGTAATCATTCTGCCATATACTCGTTAATCTACATCGGTTTTTGTGTCTTTGTTCTTGCCCTGCTTTTCGCTTAGTATCTCGAAAACCGTGCTCCTTTACCTCGTCTTATCTTTGGTTTTTCATCCCTTTTTTATTCCTTGTCTTAAAAATCTGTTTTCACCCTATTTTTTCTATGTCGATTGTTAACATGATTATCGTTTTTGTAATCCTTTATTATTACGTTATGAGTAGCTAATTAATTTATATGCCGGGATGAGGGAAACTGTGTCTTATGCATGATAGGTTGTAACCGGGATGGGTAGTTTTGCGGTAGGAATTATCGTTAAACAATATAATTGTGTTTGGTTGAATGAGTATACGCAGGAGACCATTCGTTTAGTTAAACCCCGACCTAGATCGGAAGATTGGAAGGGTAAGGCTTGCTTAGCAATAATAATTAGTTTCTGGGAGGGCGGAAGTCAAGCAGAAATGACCTTAGGGCGACTTAAGACCGGAAGGTATAGTCGGGTTAGAGACGTGACTGTAATAACCTTGCCTTTCCTACCAATAATCTGACCAACCTAGTTTACACCGATAGTGCTGACGACACAGTGACCCGAAATCCTAGCATATTCCTCTGTTCTGAATTTATTTTATATCTTTCTAATTTCTTTCCGTAGTATAGATAAAACAATTTCGAACCCCCAATTTTTGTGACATTCCGACAGGCCAATTTGAACAGAAAATTAGCAACTTTGCCTCCCTGTGGAGATCGACCCTACTTGCCTCTGACTTCTGTCAGTAGTTATTAGGTTATTATTTTTGGTACTGAAACGACGATATCAAGTTTTGCCGTTGCCGGGGAGGCGACACTTTTATCTGTTTATTTTTGTCTGTTTTTCGCCTCAAGGGAAGACTGAGTACCTTGAGGCTGTTCTCATCTTTTTCTTTAGTGCTGTTTTGATAGGCCCACAGGTTTATTAGACAGGCTACGGAGGGAGATTATCGAAGGGAAGACTTGAGTACCTTCGATCCCTATTGCCAAGATGACATCCGTTTCCCGACTGATTGCTCAGTTTGAAGCCCAAGCTGAAGAATCCGCTAATTGGGAGAGGAAGGAATCTTGGGGTTGTGGTAATTACCACGTTGCTCCTACACCACAACCGGTACCACAACAAACCCCTCCACCTGCTGAAATAGTCGAGATGATAAAGGCATTGACATTAAGGGTGCAATCAAACTCCCACGTTATCCGTCTTGAGAAGGTGCAAGCCCAAGTGAACGAATTGAGCGAAGGCATTGAGCGTGAGGCTGCCGATTCAAAAGCATCGAGTAACTTGGAGGACAAATCTCTCGATCGAGCTGCTGAAACTGATCGATCGAGCAAGTAAGAGGAAGAACCTCTCGATCGAGTAAACAGAAATACTCGATCGAGAGGAATTGAGGATACACTCCTCGATCGAGAAGACGAAAACACTCGATCGAGGACTCCTGACGACGAGGCCTTTCTTCAACTATTCTCCGATGTTCAACCGAGTAGTTTTAACGATCGATCAGTTCCTTACCCACAACGGTTGTTGCCACATCGAGGATTTCTGGACTGCTTACGGGCTCTCGATGTCATGGCTCACTACGACGAGACGATAACTCAGGTACCTACTTATGCCGATTTTATTTCTAAAATTGATTGGTCTAGGAAATATACTATTGAGTCGGTAATGAACATAGCCATGAGTGACGGGTGTAGCACGCTTCTTAGGAAGGGGACCCTCCCTAAAATATCTGACCCGTGTCAATTTGCTATTTCATGTTCTATAGGAACCCATTCGTTCGATAATGCTATATGTGACCTCGATTCTAGTGTCAACATCTTACCTTTGCCTCTTGCAATGCAATTAGGATTGACTAAGTTTGTGCGCGCTAGAACGACCATCCAGTTGGCTGATTATTCTTATGTAAAGGTCAAAGGAGCTCTATATGATGTATCTGTTAGGGTCGGGAATTTTTATATTCCCGCAGATTTCATTGTTCTGAACATACCCGAGGACCGCAACGTTCCCATTATTTTGGGAAGACCATTTTTGTGCACTACTGGTGCAATTGTTGATGTCGGGATTGGGACACTTACCTTTCAGGTCGGAGGAGAGGATTTAGTTTTTACTAAGTCCGATGACCCTAGGGAACCCATATCTATCGTACATTGCGATGATATCCCTTTTGTAGAGCCCATTGCCATTCCGTCTGATCCACTTTATGAGTCACATATTATTGCTGCTGTTATGACGCCTCCGCCCCGTTCTGGGAGCAAATTGGAGGAACATCTCCTTGTTTCTATTTTTGCAGGTTTTGACGAGTTCAATGAATCGGGAGGTGTAATGGGTGCTCCTAGCGTGGAGTCTGGAACTATTTGGATAGATGATCTAGGAGGAGGTGTTGATAAGGCTATGCCGTTGAGAAAGAGGATGTGTGCTGAGGTTAGAGTTTGGGAGCCAGGTGCTGAGAGCAGCTCTCATTTTTCAGTTGCCAAGCTATGGAGGCCGGTTGTTGACTTGACAATGGCTGAAGTTACCGTATTCAGTCAGAAGCCTAGCAGACGGTCGTTAATTTGTGGTGTTGGATAATAATGAAGAAGGTCGAGCTGGGACCGTGTAATCTAGCGCTACCGGGAGGCAACCCGGAGTTTGAAGCTTTTTATTTATTTATGTTTGGAACAATTAACTTTTTATGTTTTGTGTGTTGTAATAATGGTGCTCGACTATAGACTTTGAACTCTTCTTCGCGAGTTGGTAGTATTTTGTGGCTGTGGTTGCGTTTTTGCAGGATTTGTTCTCGATCGAGTGTTCCAACGATTCGATCGAGAAGTTTTGCAACCCAGATTGCTCGATCGAGCTGCCCAGGAAGTCGATCGAGAGGATTTATGGTTCGGATTCCTCGATCGAGAGGTTCAATGTTTCGATCGAGGAGATCACAGGACGAATTGCTCGATCGAGCACTGCTTTTTCTTGGCCTAGAAGCTGCTCTTGTACCGGCTGCTGTGAGGATTTTTCTGCCGACTTTTATGCTTCGTTTGCAACCTCCCATTTTTGGTTCGGTTTGGGGAGGTCCGTGGTGCGTGCACTTTTGTAAGTTCCTAACTCTTCTTCTTTAGTTTGCATTTCTTTTCCTTTACTTTGTACAATGGGGACATTGCACGATTTGGTTTGGGAAGGTTTTGCATCCATATCCGTGTCTTCATTTTCATTTTACTGCATTTCTGTTTGCACGTTTCAATTTCCGCATGCATTGTTGTTTTATTTCCTTAAAAAAAAATTTGAAAAATTAAAAAAATTCAAGTTATTTTTGCATATCAGGTCGAGTCAGATTGGAGTATTCCATTGCTGAGAATTGTTGTATGCTTAAGCCTTGCACTGTTTCACGTCTTTTAGCAATTTCCATAGTCTTCTCTCGAATTTCGTTTCAAAATTTGTTGAACTAGTAGACTTGACTGAAAATTTTGGCAAACTACAATAACTTTCTGAGCTTTAGAGCCTTAAACTGGTGACATCCATGACCAATTATTTTAGGATTGTGAGTAGTACTCCCTGCATTTCATGTTTTGCATGTGTATGAGTTTTGATTTCTTATTGCCTACACGCATCGGTTAGAGGTCGGAATTACACGTTTGGAGGACTATTGCATCACCCCCTTTCTCATTTTGCCCATTTAACTCCACATTAAGCCATAACTACTTTTTATCCTTAACTACATCCCACACTTAGCCTACCATTGTGCCGAGCTAGGAAGTAATAAAGGAATTTATCATGTTGTATCAGTTGTGGCTCGTTTTCTGATGTATTGGAGTGCGTGCAAAGGAGAAATGGAGGAAGTAAGGGTGTATTGTGATCGATCGAGAGCTTTATTGCTCGATCGAGGGGTTTTGTGTGCTAATGTGCTCGATCGAGAATTCTGGGAAGAAAAAGTCCTCAATCGAATGGTATTGTGGTCGATCGAGGGATTTGGAGGTTTTTGGCCTGTACAACCGAGAAAAAAAACAACAAGAAAAAATGAAAAAGAAAAATAAGAAAAAAAGACTGAAAATGAAAAAAAAAAAAGAATAATTCGGTTGGAAAATATTTGGGATGTGTGATGTGTATGCCTAGTCAAAAAAAAGGGGAATGCATGAGTTTATTTTTGAGTTGGAAGATCGGGATACGCTTATTGAAGGTTTGCAGGTTCTAGCTTGGCTTTAACCCCCAAATTTCCATACATGTCTGGCCCCTTCAATCCCACTTAACCTCACATTCCCAAATTTGCAATAGTTCGGCGTGTAATGGACATTGACGGTGGTTGTGCGTGTGTACGGTGTTTGAAATCATTATTCATACTAGTCTTGCATGCATGATTTGTTGGTCGTAGTCTAGGTGAGAGACTATATTTTCTTCTCCTCTTTTACATATAACATCTCACCATTTGCTTTGCTGAGAGAAGCATGACTCGGGAGAGTCCAATTTTGAAAGTCTTGCAAGGTCAAAAGTTCAACATTATTTGGAATATGCATAAATTCGTTTGCTTAGGATATTGAGCTGTTAGTACTGATTCATGTGCATTAAACGGTTTGAGTTAACAGTTTTCAGCTTGTTCATGTCTTACTCCTATCTGTTTAGTCTTAGTTAGTTGCATGAGTTTGCTTGAGGGCAAGCAAAGGTTTGGTTTGGGGAAGTTGGTAGCACGGACACTTCTCTTAATTAGTTGTCCCGTTTCTGACACCGTGTTCGACACCCGGACACCCAACACTCGTTGGACATATGGCTAAACATATTATAGTTTAGACGAGGAATAAAATTTTAAAAAGATAGATGTGAAGATGAGTTTAGGTGGGAAGATGAGAATGAGTTATAGTAAATGTCGAATTATACATTTACTTATTTAGATTTAGCTTCAAATACATGATAAAAATAAAATTATACGTTATTTATAACCATAAAATATATATTTTATTATATTTAAATGCCGTGTCCCGTGTCCTAAATTTCATGGGATGCCGTGTCCGTGTTCGTGTTCGTTTTGGTGCTACCTAGGCTAGAGCTAGTACCACTCTTACAGTTTCAAAACTTGCAACTGGCGAGAAGGTTTCTTCATAGTCAATTCCTTCTTGCTGAGCACAGCCTTTAGCTACTAATCTTGCTTTATTTGTGCTTTAGTATACAACCATCTCTGTTGAGTTTGGTCTTATAAACCCATTTCAACCCTATGATATTCTTCCCTGGTGAAGGATCAACTAGCACCCAGGTGTGACTATTTTAAATTGCTTTCATTTCTTCTTCCATGGCTGTTTGCCATTCAGTTTTTTCCACTGCTGTGGAAAAATTAGTTGGCTCTGCAGTTACCAGCGCAAATCCACAGGTTTCGTAGATATCCTAAAGAGATATCATTATCCTTGGAGAGGATTCAGGTCTGTCACCTTCTGAAGTTGCAGTTGTAGATGACTCAGAAACCTGAGTTCCTATAAGAGATTTTGGAGAGGATGCTTCTGTAGCTTCTGGTTCATCGTTGGGTACATGTTCCTACGATGTGTCAAAGGTAAAGATCCTTCGACTCACCTCTTTGCCATTCTCCAATTCCAAGATTCAAATTCATTAAACACTACATTCCTGCTGATAATCATCTTCCATGTTGCATGATTAAACATCCTATAGGCTTTGGAGTGAGTTGCATATCCCACAAAATATGCATTTTGCTGACTTTTCCTCTAACTTTATCCTGAGATTGATCAGATGATATGCAATGCTCCCAAATATTCTTAAATGACCTACTTGAGGTCTCCTCCCTCTCCAAGCTTCATACCTTGTTTGATTTAATACAGCTCGAGTAAGTAGGATATTAAGGATATAGACTATTGTTGCCATTGCCTCACTCTAGAATTCATTAGGTAACGCCCTTGCCCTTAGCATACTCCTAGCCATCTCCACTACAGTTCTATTCTTTCTTTCAGCCACCCCATTCTACTCTAGAGTATAAGGTGCTGTCAATTCCCTCTTGATTCCATTCCTTTCGCAAAACTCATTAAACTCTTTTGAATTAAACTCTCCTCCTCTATCTGTTCTAAGAGCTTTAAGTGTTACACTTGTTTGGCTTTCAACCATTGCCTTGAATTTCTTAAAGTTTTCTAAGGCCTGTGATTTAGACTCTTGGAAATAAACCCAACTCATTCTACTATGATCATCAGTAATGAGTAAGAAGTACCTATTTCCCCCCAAAGATTCTATTTGCATAGGTCCACAGAGGTATGCATGAACCAATTGGAGACACTCACTTGCTCTCCAAGCTGTTCCTGAAGGAAAAGACTCTCTAGATTGCTTCCCATATATGCAATGTTGAGTAATATATTCTATATATTGTTTTATGTTTTAATAATGACAAGTTTTATGTTTTATATACATATACGTGTAATCGTGCGTTTAAGTGTACAGTTAATTATAGAGCGAAGATTGTAGTTTAGTAAAGTATAATTCAATCAAAGATTGCAAGAACGATCAAGCTCATGTCAAGTGTCAAGTCTTTTTGAAGATTTACAAGACAAAAGCTTCATTACAATATCAAGAGTTCTTAAGTTATAAATCGTTCCTATAACTATTGAAGAAATGGGTTTTGCGTGAAATAAGTCAAAGCGTGAAGATTTATGCGTGCTATTAATATATTATTACATATTAATTTAGTAATCTTATAAACGGTTTTAAAATAAAAATATTCTTTAGTTAACAAGAATTAAAGTATTTATCTTATGAGGTAAATATTAATTCTAAAATACTAAGGATTTTATTTTAACCGTTATTGTCAAAATTCAAATTCCTAGGGAAACGTGCTTCGAGAAATATGTCTCGAAGAAACGTATCTTTAAAGCGTGCATTGGGAGTCGTGCATAGGGAAGCGTGCCTCACGTTTTCCTACACAAATTCTAATACGTTTTATATTATCTTTACAGTTAATTAAATAAATAAACTTGTTTATTTAATCTACTTAAAGATTAACTAGGATTTGATTAAAAATATAATTTATTATATTATTGACAAGAATTAGGATTTGATTCGAAGTAGGGTTCTATATTTTATGGTATAAGGATATTTTCTAAATCAAATAAGATTATGGAAATATTATCTTATGTCTTAATTTGTATTATTCTATTAGAGTCCTTTCCTAACTCATATAAGGTTAAGTTTTAAATATTACCTAGAATTAGTATTCTAGATAAAGTAATGTTCCTAAACTATCTAGGATTTAACCTAGGTCTAAATTACTATATATATACATCAATATCACACGCCTAAGATCTTAACGAAACACAAGCAGCCTCACGCAAACCGAGAAGAACAAACGGACGTAGTCTCTCACGCGTCTCGATATTCGTGCCAATCATTGTCAAATTTCGTAATCAAGACTACACGCATAGAAGAAGATTTTCAAGCATTCAATCATCATCTATACAAGAAGTTGTTAAGAAGTTTATCTTACTTACTTAAGATAGATTCGAGTATTTAACGGTACTCATTGTAAGCAAGTATTTTACGGTACTTGTGGTAGCTAGATATTTTACGGTATCTAGATTGAGTTACAACTAATATCAAAGTTGTACGAGTGGGTTGATAAAATTGTAATCCGGAGAAGGTACTAATTTTATTAATCGAGAATAGTGGACGTAGGTTTCAATTTGTGAAACTGAACCACTTCAAAAGATCGTGTCTCCTTTATTTTATTGCTCTTACCCTTTACTTGCTATTACTTCATCTCGACAATCATTATCGAAGAAGAAACGAAAAAGTTGGCATACTCAATTCAACCCCCCCCTTCTTGAGTATATCTAGGTCAATAGACTCTTCAATTGGTATCAGAGCCTCGTGCTCTTGAAAGCCTTACAGCTTGAGATTGATCCTTCTATTGACTTCCAATGGATTCAAAACACCTTAAGTGTCCTATCTTCGATGGAAAGAACTATAGCTTGTGGAAGAACATGATGACCCACTACGTCAAAGGATGTGACTGGGAATGCTGGAAAATAATTCAAACTGGACCAAAGAAGATATTGGTTGCATCTGCAAATGGAACCACATATGAGAAACCAGAAAGTGACTATGTGGAAGCTGATTACAAGATTGCTGAGAAAAATTCAAAAGCCATGAGTCTACTCCAAAACGGTATGATCACTTCTGAATTTGATCGTTTCTCTTCTTGTAACTCAGCCAAAGAAATATGGGATGGCCTAGAACTTGCCTACGAAGGTACTTCTGTAGTCAAGAAACATCGCATAGACTTGCTCATTATATTCAACGATATGAACTTTTCACTATGGAAAAGAATGAATCGATTGATAGCATGTCTGCGCGATTCTCTTGCATACTTAATGAACTACGAAACCTTGGTAGGAAGTATGATTCTGAGGACATAGTTAGAAAAGTCCTTAGAAGCCTAACCAAAAAGTGGCAACCAAAAGTCACTGCAATTGAAGAAGCTCGTGATCTCACGACCTTGACTTATCAAGAACTCATTGGATCTCTAATGGCTCATGAGATCATGCTAAATAGAGATGACAATGATCATTCTTCAAATAAAAACGTTGCACTACAAGCTTCTACAAGTGGAGAATGTGAACCTGAACTAGAAGATGAAACAGTTCTCTTCGCAAGACGCTTTAAAAAGGCAGTCTTCAAAGGGAGATTTACCAAATCCAACAATAAAGCAAACGACAAGAAAAAGAGTGACTCTAAGCAAACCTTCTTCAAACGAGGGTGCTTTAAATGTGGTGATCAAGGGCATATGATCAAGGACTGTCCAAGCTGGGACAAGATTAAAGACAAATCCAAACGAGATAAAACCAAGACTGAATTTAAAAAGGTTATGCTCGCATCTTGCTGGGGAGAATTAGACTCCGAAGATGACGAAGACTCGGAAGAAGAGGAAATTGCTAACCTGTGTCTAAGCAACGTAAGCTTGGATCTAATCTCCGACAATCATAACTCATCACAATTTTGCCTCTACGGAGAATCTGATTCAGAGGATGAAGACCAAGAGGTAAATTTTTTACAGCTTAAGAGTCAAGTCAAAAATCTATCTAAATCTGCTTTAATTAATTATTTCGAACAAACCCTAGATCAATGTCACGAACAAAGTCTTGAAATAGACGAGCTGAAAGAACAGATTCTTGACATTGCTGAGGAAAATCAACTTCTAAAGGCCAAAGCTAAGAAACTGAAATCCAAGGTTAACACTGATACAAATGTTAAATTGGAAACATTAATGTCTGAGAAGAAAATTCTTGAGTCTAAAGTTACAGCCAATGAAGCTGTAATCTCAAAATTGAAACTCAACATTAAAGAGCTTGAATCTAAGATTATAGCCAATGAAGCAATAACCTCAGATCTAAAAAGGTCTAATGAACTTCTAAAGAGTAAATCTGCACCAGCTGTTGTAGATGAAACTCATCTAGAAGAAGTTGAAATCCTCGAGCAAAAAATCATGGATCTAGAATTCAACTTATCCAAAGTTAAAAAGGAACATGCGCAAATCGTGTTCAATTTTAATAAAGACATTCAAGACTTGAAAGATCATAACAATGTTGATCATTCCTCCTGCATAAAAGAAATAGACTCTTTAAAAGACCTTCTTCTTCATGCTCGTAAAGTTCACGAAAAATGGGAAGGAAGTACTAACGTACTAAACTTCCTAACTGAACAATCTGATAACAACATGAAGATAGGTCTAGGACATGAGTGCTATGGTAGGAGAGACCATTCTAAATGTCAACAAAAACCTGATGAACGTGACTTCAGAAAAAGAAAGTATGTAGACTTACCTGAATACTTAATCTGCACTTATTGCGGTCATAATGGACATATACGAGAAAACTGTGTAAAACACGCACTCGACTTCAAGACTGGAGTCAAATTTGTTAAATCTCTAGGCATACCAAATGATTCCATATCTATCATTGATAGTGAGGAAAGTAATGAAAAGATTGAGGAAAGAAATAATGACCATAGATGGTTATATGATATGTCCTTCAATTACGCAGAAAAGAAAAATAAAACTACTCAAACTCATAAACCTACAACCTACAAGAAACAAAACCCAAAGACTCACACTAGACCAACAAAGTCTAACTACCCCAGTTACAAGAGACCTATAGTAAGACAAGTCTGGGTTAAAAAGGAAGATGTTTTCATTATCACTAACTCAAAAGGACCCAAGTTTGCTTGGGTACCTAAGTCTTGTCTTTAAACTACTTTGTGCAGATAATCGCTAAAGAGAATAATCTATGGTACCTCGACAGTGGATGCTCCCGACACATGACAGGTGACGCCAACCTATTCACTACCTTAGAACCATTCGACGGAGGAAAAGTTACCTTCGGTGACAACAAAAAGGGAAAGGTAATAGGTGTCGGTAAGATAGGCGTCTCAGCTTCTCACTCTATTAGCGATGTATATCTGGTAAGTGGTCTTAAACATAACTTAATTAGTATATCCCAATTATGCGACAAAGGAAACAAAGTTGTTTTTCATGCAGATATTTGTCGTATAATTATGGAAGGTACAAGTAAAGTTATTCTTGAAGGACATAGAAAGAAAAATGTTTATATGATTGATTTAAACGTCGTGCCTACTGACTCTCTCTCATGTATGAAAGTTACGTTAGATGATCCATGTCTCTGGCATAAGAGATTTGGGCATATTAGTTCTCCTATTCTTAGCAAATTGAAGAGATGGGACTTGGTCGAAGGTCTCCCCAAGATCAAATTTGATCAAGAAAAGATGTGCGACACATGTGCAAGATGTAAACACGTCAGATCATCCTTCAAACCAAAAAGAATAGTAAGTACTAACCAAGCTCTTGATCTAGTACATATGGATCTCTGTGGCCCTATGAAGGTAAGAAGCAGAGGCGGTTCCAGGTATGTTTTCGTTCTAGTTGATGATTATTCTAGATTTGTTTGGCCTATCTTTCTTCACTCTAAAGACGAAACATTTGATGAATTTGTTAGTCTTATGAAACTTGTTCAAAACAAATTAAAAACTAATCTGGTAACTATTCGAACTGACCATGGAACTGAGTTTGACAACCATGCTTTTATAGAATTCTGTAAATCCAACGGTGTTGGACATAACTTCTCTGCACCTAGAACACCACAACAAAACGGAGTAGTAGAACGCATGAACAGAACCCTAGAAGACATGGCTAGAACAATGCTTCTTTGTAGTGGCCTACCTAGAAACTTTTGGGCTGAGGCTATTAGTACAGCTTGCTATATTCATAATCGTGCTATGATTAGACCTATCCTTAAAAAGACACCCTATGAGCTTTTACGTGGTCGTAAACCTAATATATCTCATCTAAGATGTTTTGGGAGTAAATGCTTTGTTCATAACAATGGTAAAAATCGTTTAAGCAAATTTGACCCTAGAAGTGATGAGGCTATTTTCATAGGATATTCTGATCATAGTAAAGCCTATAAAGTTTTTAACAAACGTACTTTATGCATAGAAGAGAGCATACATGTTATCTTTGATGAGAATAATGCCTTCGACAAGCCTTTACAGGACGAAGAGGAAAACCTAGACGAACCTGACTTTAGGTTGTCAAGGGAAGATCCTCCTGAAATAGAAAATAACGATGAAGGCGAAATTCAAGGAAACAATGATGAACTTGACTTGGAAGGAAATGGTGCGAGAGATGAAACTACAGTTGATGATACTGTAGATAACTCTCAAACCAATGACTTAGAACCCAGAGTTATAGCTAATGAAGCTACAACTTTGAATCAAAACCAAAGGGAAGAGAGCATAGTTATACCTGACTCTCCTACAAACCCTGGTTTGGATTCAGGGGGAACAAGTCAAAATCCCGAGTCAAGCAGTAGCAATGAAAACAATCAATCAAGAAACTGGAGATATAAAGGCTCTCACCCTCTGGATAATATCATAGGAAGCCTTACAGAAGGAGTTCAAACTCGAAGAAGCTTAAACAACTTCTGTTCCTTCTACTCCTTTCTCTCCACAATTGAGCCTACAAATATAAAAGAAGCACTTGCAGAACCTGACTGGATAGTCGCCATGCAAGAAGAATTACAACAATTCGAAAGGAATAAAGTATGGCATCTTGTTCCTCGTCCTAAAGATAGATCAGTAATTGGAACAAGATGGGTATTCAGAAATAAATTAGATGACTCTGGAGTCATCGTTCGTAATAAAGCAAGATTGGTCGTTCAAGGATACAACCAACAGGAAGGGATCGATTATGACGAAACTTTTGCTCCTGTTGCTCGCCTTGAAGCAATTCGCCTGCTCATAGCTTTTGCTGCACATAAAGGAATGAAATTATTTCAAATGGATGTTAAGACTGCATTCTTTAACGGATATCTTCAGGAGGAAGTCTATGTTGAACAACCTCCTGGATTTCCTGACAGCAAACTCAAGGATCATGTGTACAGATTAGACAAAGCTCTCTATGGGCTGAAACAGGCCCCTCGAGCATGGTACGACAGATTATCAAAATTCCTATTGGAAAGCGGATTCAAGAGAGGATCAGTAGATAAGACACTATTTCTGAAAAATGAAAATACCGATCTACTAGTTGTCCAGATCTACGTCGACGATATTATATTTGGCTCAACCAACAAAAAGTTGTGCCAATATTTTTCAGAGTTGATGACATCCGAGTTCGAGATGAGTATGATGGGAGAATTAAAGTTCTTCCTTGGACTTCAAATTCAACAATCGAACGAAGGAATAAAAGTACATCAACAAAAATACGTCAAAGAGCTATTAAAGAAATTCGGAATGGAATCCTCTCATCCTATGCCTACTCCAATGGTAACAGATAAGAAACTCACCAAAGACGAGGACGGTAAGTCAGTAGATGAAACTACTTATAGAGGTATGATTGGCTCACTTCTTTATCTTACTGCAAGTCGTCCAGATATAATGTTTAGTGTCTGTGTTTGTGCGAGATTTCAATCTGCACCAAAAGAATCACACATGATTGCAGTTAAAAGAATATTAAGATACCTAATCGGAACCTCAAAATTATATCTATGGTATCCCATGGACTGTAACTTTAACCTAGTAGGATATTCAGATGCGGATTATGCAGGATGTTCTTTAGACAGGAAGAGTACTTCTGGACTTGCGACTTTCGTTGGACCATGTATTATATCTTGGGCATCCAAGAAACAAAATTCAGTCGCCTTGTCAACCGCAGAAGCAGAATATATTGCAGCCGCACTGGTATGTTCCCAACTACTATGGTTAAAACAGCAGTTACTTGATTATGGTATTGACGTAGGATGTGTACCCATATTATGTGATAATACGAGTGCTATTATAATCTCTAAAAACCCGGCTCAGCACTCAAGAACAAAACACATAGAGATTAGACACCACTTCTTACGTGACCATGTAGAAAAGAAAAACATTAAGTTGGAATTTTGTAGTACGGAAAAACAATGGGCGGATATTTTTACTAAACCTTTGGCTAGGGAACGATTTGAGACTTTACGATTGGAAATTGGTTTAATCGGTGGCACCTAATCGATCTTAAGAGCTGAAAAATAACCCAATGATTGACTATGAAAAAGACTGAATTATATGACTGTGTCCGTATATTCCGCTGCATGCCTATGTGTGTTATTTTTATTGGATGCTCAAATGTTGATTATTTCATGCTACATGTTATACGAACGTACACAACCAAATTTCTCAGATCACAATAATAATATACAAATATTAATATATTTATACCTAATAATATTATTATCATATATATATACATATCAATAAATATAGTTACGTCTCTCAAAAACGTAACTTAAGATAAAATCGTACTTACCAAATTCATGTAACAATAAAATCGTAACAAAATATATACCAACCAATTTACCCCACCTTTTCACCTACCTCACATGTAACCTCCCTCTAACTCTCCATATTTACTTTTTCTACTTATGCACTCTACCCATAACCGTCACTCATATCTCCTTCACCCTTCACTTCACATCACCATTATCACTTTTACCATTAAAATCAAATCTCTCACAATAAAAACTCTCAAATTCATCTTCTTCAAAAATCAAAAATCACAAACCAACCTTTAACTACCAAAAAATATGCCTCCAAACTCGGCTAGACGCTCTACCCGGAACAGACCCTGTTCTCCAAAACTACCTACCCCGACTCCATCACCACCACCATCCCCGGAGCCGATCACTGTGACCATCCCAAAATCCGAGGGAAGCAAGCGACGAAAGTTGGATAAGGGAAAGGGTGTTATGGAAGACGAATTATTTCAAGAAGGTCTCTCTCCTCGACCTCTGTTTCAGGATGCCTCAACCGAAGCTACTCAAATCGGTTTGGAAAAGGTTCGTGTCACTAAACACGAAGGTATGTTAATGGAACGACTCTTACCTTATTCCATACATGCAGGACGATTTTACCCCACTTCTTGGATTAATGAGACTTCGTCTCTAACATTCTTTAAAGATTTCCTAATTTTTCAAGAATGGCTTTATATTAGTAATTTCTCGGGTCTTATTTTTCCTATTGAAGTAATTCAATTTTATGCTACTGTAAAATCATCTGAAAATGGGGTTAAGGCCGTCATAAATGGGAAGGAAGTAGAGATTTTAATGGAGGATATGTGTCGGATTTTTAAGTTGTCAAGTGACGGGTTGGTTCTTGACCCAAGTAAAGAGTGGTCAAATGTGTCGAAGGATGAGAAAATGGTTATTAAAAAGTATTTTGATGAAGAAGCTACTGAAGTTAGTCCCCTTTTGACCAACTCGTTTAATCCTAAGCTCAAATTCTTCGTAAACTTTCTTTGGAACACGATATTACCTCGTCGTGGTGGACGAGATAAACTGAGTTGTTGTGATGCTATTGTGTTGTATAAGTGGTTAGTCGGAGAAAAGATTAGCTTGGTTCCTTTGGTATTTTCGAAAATTGTGCATGTCTCAAAAGTTCTTGTTAAAGAACGTTTCTGTACAACTTTGGATATTCCCTACGGAATGTGGGTATCCGAGTTGTTGTTTCAGGCTGGAGTTGTTGACATTAGTAGTTACGGTGTAGTTCCTCGTGACCGTATGAGCAACAAAGTTATGAAATTAATGGGGATATTTGGTAAGAATGGAGATCTCTTGTTTGGGCGTGAGAATGAAGATATTAAGGGGAATGGAAACTTGGTTGATTTGGAAAGTAAGGTGGACAAGATTTTCTTGTTGATGTCGGAATTCAAAACTCCTAAGAGTGAATCTGGGCAGAAGGCGGCTGGTAGTGTCGGGTTGGAGGAGTGGATGCAAAGGATGGAGGATCATCTTGCTCATATGAGTCGTGAGCTTAAGATAATTAAGGAGGAAGTTGTCATGGTTAGTGACCGTCATCAGTTTCTCACAACTCAAGGCGGGGCTCTTGTTCGTGATACGACGATGCTTCGAGAAGATGGTACCCAATGCCTATCCGCGGTTAAAGCATTGTCCCTCAAAGTCTTGAACTTCGAGCGTGCCCTAGACGGTCAAGGACGTAATGTTGCTAGTTGCCTTGATCGGTTGGACACCTTGGAGTTTCGCTCTCGTCCTGGTTATGTCAATCCTAATATCGTTCGTCATCCCCGTAAAGAATTAGTCGTATTTGGTGCCATGTTTGTTTCGTTTTGCAGGTCCGAGGGGTTGGCTTTGGCTCTGTTGGTGGATGGTGATTTTCCTAGCCCAAATTCCTTTCCTAAACCATCTTATATTAGCCTTACTATATTTTGTTCTGGCCCAATTTTAATTCTACCCTATTCGGCCCAGATGGCTTGTATTACTATCCTTGCACTTTTATTACTTTTGGCCCATTAGACAATACTCTAACTACTTTTAGCCCAAATAGCTTCTGTTCTGATTCGGCCCATTAGGCTTTTATTTTGGATATTCGGCCCGTTTGGCATTCTAGTACTTGGTTGTGTGTCGTCTTTCCCGTTCGTATTTCGTGTTTTCATGTTTTAATTACGTTTGGGTATTTTATTTCGAATTGCATGCTTAGGTTTGTTTCGTATTATATTATTCTAGTCATTTTATGTCTTTGTTTCCGTCTTTTCAATGATGTCAAGAGGGGGAAAAGAAATGCGACCTAGATTACGAATTTGCCTAAGATTGCTCCTTGTCGTAACGTTTTGTCTCTCAAAGTTCTTTTTAGTAATTGGTTTAGTCTAAAAATAGAAACCCTAGTTGATCTATATTATAAAAGACCATTATTATATTGAGGGGGAACGTTACCACGATACACTTAAGACACGATTCTAGTTAAGACTTGCCATCATTAAAAAGGGGGAATTTGTTGAGTAATATATTCTATATATTGTTTTATGTTTTAATAATGACAAGTTTTATGTTTTATATACATATACGTGTAATCGTGCGTTTAAGTGTACAGTTAATTATAGAGCGAAGATTGTAGTTTAGTAAAGTATAATTCAATCAAAGATTGCAAGAACGATCAAGCTCATGTCAAGTGTCAAGTCTTTTTGAAGATTTACAAGACAAAAGCTTCATTACAATATCAAGAGTTCTTAAGTTATAAATCGTTCCTATAACTATTGAAGAAATGGGTTTTGCGTGAAATAAGTCAAAGCGTGAAGATTTATGCGTGCTATTAATATATTATTATATATTAATTTAGTAATCTTATAAACGGTTTTAAAATAAAAATATTCTTTAGTTAACAAGAATTAAAGTATTTATCTTATGAGGTAAATATTAATTCTAAAATACTAAGGATTTTATTTTAACCGTTATTGTCAAAATTCAAATTCCTAGGGAAACGTGCTTCGAGAAATATGTCTCGAAGAAACGTATCTTTAAAGCGTGCATTGGGAGTCGTGCATAGGGAAGCGTGCCTCACGTTTTCCTACACAAATTCTAATACGTTTTATATTATCTTTACAGTTAATTAAATAAATAAACTTGTTTATTTAATCTACTTAAAGATTAACTAGGATTTGATTAAAAATATAATTTATTATATTATTGACAAGAATTAGGATTTGATTCGAAGTAGGGTTCTATATTTTATGGTATAAGGATATTTTCTAAATCAAATAAGATTATGGAAATATTATCTTATGTCTTAATTTGTATTATTCTATTAGAGTCCTTTCCTAACTCATATAAGGTTAAGTTTTAAATATTACCTAGAATTAGTATTCTAGATAAAGTAATGTTCCTAAACTATCTAGGATTTAACCTAGGTCTAAATTACTATATATATACATCAATATCACACGCCTAAGATCTTAACGAAACACAAGCAGCCTCACGCAAACCGAGAAGAACAAACGGACGTAGTCTCTCACGCGTCTCGATATTCGTGCCAATCATTGTCAAATTTCGTAATCAAGACTACACGCATAGAAGAAGATTTTCAAGCATTCAATCATCATCTATACAAGAAGTTGTTAAGAAGTTTATCTTACTTACTTAAGATAGATTCGAGTATTTAACGGTACTCATTGTAAGCAAGTATTTTACGGTACTTGTGGTAGCTAGATATTTTACGGTATCTAGATTGAGTTACAACTAATATCAAAGTTGTACGAGTGGGTTGATAAAATTGTAATCCGGAGAAGGTACTAATTTTATTAATCGAGAATAGTGGACGTAGGTTTCAATTTGTGAAACTGAACCACTTCAAAAGATCGTGTCTCCTTTATTTTATTGCTCTTACCCTTTACTTGCTATTACTTCATCTCGACAATCATTATCGAAGAAGAAACGAAAAAGTTGGCATACTCAATTCAACCCCCCCCTTCTTGAGTATATCTAGGTCAATAGACTCTTCATGCAACCTTCACACAGGTCTAACTCGCCTATCCTAGGCAGCCCATTCACCATTCTTTTGGTACTTAAGGTTCTAAGGCTTTGCACATTCAGATGGCCATACCTCATGTGCCATAATTTTGCTTGCTCATCGCCCTTAACCACCATAGAGTAACTATTATTTCTAAGAATATCTTGTTGGAGCTAGCACTACAAAACAATGCGCTATTTGCGACGGAATGGTCCGTCGCAAAAAGGGTGAAATCCGTCGCAAAATCATCATTTGCGACGGATTTGCGACGGACTGTGTCTGTCCCTTATTTTTGTCACAGAAAGTTATTTTGCGACGGATTTTTCCGTCGCAAAAGTTTTGCGACGGATTGACCGAGGTTGCGACGGATTGACTTTAACCTTCTGGTCAAGGTCAGTCAACATTTGCGACGGAATTTCCGTCGCAAATGTCCCCTTTTGCGACGGATTTTCCGTCGCAAATGTAGACTGACCTTGACCAAAAGGTCAAAGTCAGTCAATATTTGCGACGGAAAATCCGTCGCAAAAGAGGATATTTGCGACGGAAATTCCGTCGCAAATGTTGACTGACTTTAACTTCTGGTCAACATTTGCGACGGAATTCCGTCGCAAATTGAGACATTTTCGTCGCAAATTCCTGTATGATTTTCCGGTTTCAGCTGTTTTTTCAGCTCCCCATTTCCAATGAAATGGCTCATTTTTCCCTTTTGCAAGCTCTCCAAACCTGCAATTTCAGCAAAAACAACCCAGCAACAAAGAACTTGTCGGAGACAAGGTTTTTAAAACGTCTTTTCATAACTAAAATGAAGGTTTTACAAATGATCATCCAACTAAAAACTAAACATAATCCGCGGTACACCAACTAAACAACCTAATAAAACCTATCTAACGGTCGTGTCGGTGGGCTGTGGGGTGGCGAAATGGCTGGCCGCCCTAGCATTGTCGCCGCCATCATCATCGAAGTCGCGTCTCGACTGAGAAAAGCCTCCCGGGTTGCAGCTTTGAGTAGTGAACTCCCCCCGTTGACTTAAGAACTCTTCAATTGCCTTCAGCCTTTGGGATGTCTCGAGATCACGTTCTCTTAGCTGAGCATTCTCTCGAAGAACTCTGCCGACGATACCTGCAATGAATAGTCAAACATGATATTATATTCATTTAGTAAACGGTTAAATAATTGGTTAGTCTTAATTTTTAATAAACTATAAAATACAAACCTGGGGTGTATGATGATGGGTTCCCAGCACTTGAGTGACGACGACGCTCGTAAATAACTGGGGCTGCATTTCCCATACCGAGTATCAAACCTTTCTTGTTGAAACCGCCGTGTTCTTCGAAGTAGATCTCGTTGTCGTCGATATCTTGCTTCGGGACCCCTTCACTTATCATTTTTGACTTTCTTGAAAAAACTTTTTCCTACAAAACAAAAATAAAGTGTGATTAGTATACGTTAATTAATTAGTAAACCAAATTACTAAAACATAAAGAAAAGTTTCTGTTAACTTACAAAGAGTGCTTTGGGTTTCGTTGATAGCCATCCCTTCTTGGCATGCTTTTTTGTCTTCTCTAGCAACTTCAAGGCGGATGGTACATCCCTCCCATCTTGTCCAGCCTGCAATTTAAATCCAACGGCACTTGTTAAAAACAACACTCAAGATTGTCAAAGGGTGAAAATTGTTTAAAAATTATTCAAGACAAGAAAAAGTGAAGTAAAAACTAAGAAATTACCATTTCATCCATCATCTGTAGGGTGTTTTTACGACCCATAATGTGAGTACCTGTAATACTCCGTATTTTATTATAATGTTTATTATTATTATTTATATTGACGTGTATTCAATAATTAATCGAATAAAGGTTTTTATATTTTTTTTTATGTTGTGAGTGATATGTAGCGTAAGCGTATTAGTTATATTTTATGTTGCGACTTATGAACGGGAATTAGTATTTTAGGTCCTCGGGATGCGTGATGGACTCGGGCTTACGATTAATGTAGGATGGGTGATGTTATACCATGTTAAGCACAAAGCTGGAAAACAAAAGATAACAAACAAAACCCTAATGATTCAATGATACCTATCGACACTTGCTACCTTCATCCATCGACATATCTCAAAACCCTAGTTCTCCTTCACGTTACTGCCTCCAACGCTTCCTGCCCCCTTCATGGAAAAAAAAGGAAACACCCTAACCCAGCAAGAAGAACAAGACAACCCTAACAGGAACCAAAGATGTCATACGGTATAACACGTTTTAATGCTTTGCTTTATTCTTTCTGCGTGTCATGTTTTATAGTCACTTGTTTGTTCGTTGTTAGGTTTAATTCTGAGTATGAGTTATGGGCTATGATAGTAGGTGTTGGGGCTGGTGTCCTTGACAATTAAGTACAATGACTTATTAAATCTCTTTAAGGATCACAAGGGCATACTTTTGTATTATTACCAGTTGATCCACGTTTATCAATAACGGTTGGCTTGCTAGATAAGTTTGACGTTATTGTCATACGGATGGCGGTGATCAACTGGTCCCTATACGTCACACCTATAGGACACGTTTGAGAGATGTGAAGGTATGAAAATACAGTCACGTTTTGCCGGATATGACTAAACAGTTAGTCAGAGGTGGTATTGACTACTAAATTAGTCAATAAGATGTTGAGATTATTATTTAATACGGATTAAATAATTTTAGCTAATACGGATTACATGATTAATTCGTAAATTAAATATAAACGGTTATATTTAATTAAATATTGTATTCGTGAATTAATATAAACAGTTATATTAATTTGGGTAATTATACAATATCGTATTTTATCAGACCGTTATTAATATATCGACAGTATTAATAACTGATAACATGTTGCGATTTATAAATAAAACCCGCGAATAAATTATAGCTAAATGGGTCGAATCACGAATTAGAATAAGGTAAGAGTGGAAAGCCCACTCCTACCCTATTGGATATTTCGGCCAAGTGTAGTATATAAGGAGATGACTTCTCCTTATGCAAAACACTCTTGTTGCACTGATTAATATAATCTCAAGGTAATATTAGGGTTTTGAGAGCATTCTTCTCCCAAAACCTCAGATCTCACATCTAAAACCTGAATAGCTCTCCCAATATTGCAAGGCAGTTGGAGAGGATTTCTAGCACATGCGGCCTCGTCTCATTCTAAGTCTTGGGTGCAAGTTATAGGAGGGAATTTGTGTTAATTCCTGTTCTTAGGCCTTTCGCACAAGGACCAAAGGTTGTACTTCTTTTCTTATCCTTTTTAATCTTATGACGATATTCACGACTGTAATTTTCATTATAATCCTGCAAGTTTAGGGCGAATACACGTTTTATTCCCCACAAGTGGTATCAGAGCCTTAGGCCATGAAATTTTACAATTGTGTCTTTCATAAGTTTTAAAAATTTTAGACAATCGTGCACTCTGCCTTGACACTCGATCGAGTCTCTGTTGCACTCGATCGAGTGCCCTCGTACCAGGCCTCGTGTGTGTGCTTTTGTGTTGTAATCGATCTTGTTTTCGATTCTAATTCGCATATTGTTATTTAATCGATATTTTTAGCAATATGTGGATCTTTTGTTGTTTTTATTTTGATTTTCATGTTTTATATCAAAAGATAAAAACTTGTTTAGATTTAAAGTGCAGCGTTTGCGTTTTAACGAGTCACTCGATCGAGCCCCTGCTGCACTCGATCGAGTGACACTGACACTCGATCGAGTGCCTCTGTTGCTCGGTCGAGTGCTCTTCTTTCAGGCTATCTTTTTCGAAAATAACTTGTTTTCTTATTTTCACATGGCTTAAAATAATATACTGTATACGGAAATAGTATATTATTAAGTGAAACGGTTCACCCTCGTTTGATACATATTGTTTTAAAACAGTTTAAAATAATGGATTATATGTCTATTAAAATTGGTGATTAAAGCGGTATAGTCACATAATTTTAATCTTAAAAGGTGGTTTGGTATAAATTTATTAATCATAATAACAGTATTATGTCATGTATAAATTTTATTTAGTTGATGCATTTTATTTATCGTCTTGTGAATGCCTTGAATGCTTTCAATAACGTATTTAATTTTTGCAAACGGTTGTAACTTAGTGTGGCCTTAGAAGATTGTGTCACCGTAATGATGGGACACAGTCTTGCTTGTAATTTTGAGATCTTGAATCTCCGTTTTGGGTTTTTGCCATGTAATTACTTTTGTATTTAAATTAGAATGTATCTAGGACTACTTTTGTAATTTAAATCAGTAATTAAGACCAAAGACAAGACGGAGACCGGATGCTCACTCCCGCTGCAAGGACCAAGATGGAACATCAAGACAAGCTTCTAGGGTCCAACGGTGGATTCCAAGTTGTTTTATGTTTATTTTGGTAGGATAGGCCACACTAGGACTTTTATTTACGTTTATTGCATTTATCTTTATGCTTTCATCGATAATAGCTTGCATCATATTCCGCCTAAAACCAAACCACCTATATCATGCCTGAAAACTGACTCATGTAGAGGTTACGCGTTAGTTTCTGTGACAATACAGATGTCACATGTCATTTGCAAAGCCATCACTTTATTTAATTCATTCACGCATTTGCTAGATATTAGTTCACTTAATATGAATAAATAAAAGTTGATGGGGTCTTCCTCGTATAACCAAAAATTGAGACTAGTCTTTATAAATCAGCCTCCCATGAATCCCTTCTTCGTCGGTAGGCATAATATGACCCCTTCTACGTCGGGTAAGTGGGAACAGATGATTTATTTTATCTCAACATCATGGTCACTCGATAATATCCAGTGACTGAGATGGACTAATAGATAGGATTTACGGAAATCTATCGACCAAGAGTTCCAACGGTGGAATTAGCCAAACTGTGGGCTTATCAATATACGGAAATTGAGTCTTGGGATCATTTATATAATTCTTGAGGGAGATCAATTATATAAATGCATGAGTCTACGAGTTTAAATTCAATTTAATATAGACTTAAATCACAACAATGAGTTGCTTATATGGTTTTGTTTTATCTTCTTTTTCAGTGTAGAACACGTTCATTAAAACTGCTGTATAACTAAAATGGCTGGTGAAGACCCAATGCCAAGTGCCAAGCTAGCACGTGAATCCTGGCTAAAGGCCTTCATGGACTCCATGAATCAGTCAACTAGACTGAGGAATGATGGGTCAAACTTCTCTGACTGGGAGGCAGCACTACGGAATGCTGCCATTGCTGACGGAAAGCTTAAGTATTTAACTGAGCCCATTCCGGCACACCCAGGAACTGGAGCTAGAGCCAACGAAATTCGCGCCCATAGCGATTTCGTTATGGAAGCGGGTGCGATAAAGAACGTACTCATCTATGCAATGGAATCAAATTTGCAAAGACGCTTCATATCCCATGGTGCAAACAAGATTTTCACCACGCTCTCTAAAGAATTCTCCAAGGCTCCGAGAATCGTTTCTTATGAGCATACCTGTCGCTTCTTTGAGGCGAAACTCCAGAAGGGCCAAGCTGTTAGCCCACATATTCTCAACATGATTGAGAATATCGAGAAACTGGAGACCCTGAACTGCAAGATCAGTGAGAACATAATCGTTGATCGTATGCTTCATTCGCTTCATGATGGGTTCGCCCTCTTTAGGGCCAACTATTACATGAACGACATGAAGAAGACTCCTCATGAGCTCCACTCCCTTCTCGTACAGACCGAGAAGGATCTGAAATTAAGTGGGAGCATGAAGCAGGATGTTCTCATGATCTCCAGTAAGGGAAATGGTAAAGGGAAGGCTAAAGCTCAGGGCGACCTAGCAGTAGGTAAGCCCAGGTTCAAGAAACCAGGATTTACTGAGAGTGGGCCAGGTGAGTCGAGCAACTCACAGGGCAAGATAAAGAGCAAGGATACAAGCATGGAATGTCACCATTGCCACAAGACTGGGCATTGGAGGCGCTCATGCCCCGTGTATCGCGAGGACATTAAGGCAGGCCGTGTTACTCCTGTTGGTATGTCTTCTTCTTCTTTTATTCACATGATTGAGATTAACCATGCAAGTTGCGGAACTTGGGTACTTGATACTGGTTGTGGTTCTCATCTATGTAATCATGTGCAGGGCCTCCGAAACCAAGAACCCCTAATAAAGGGTGAGGTGGACCTGCGTGTCGGGAATGGAGCACGCGTTGCTGCAGTCTCGAAGGGAACATACGTGATCCAGCTTCCAAGTGGATTCGAGTTATTTTTATATAACTGTTATTATGTTCCTAGTTTGTCCAAAAACATTATTTCAGTTTCTGCACTTGACAAACTCGGTTTTTCATTTGTAATAGAGAATAATAGCTGTATTTTCTCCTTACACAATATGATTTATGGCAAGGCAGTTTCCATGAATGGAATTTATGTTTTAGATCAAACTACCGAGATATTACATGTGAATAACAAGAGATTAAAGGTAGGTGACAAAGATCAAACTTACCTATGGCATTGTCGTATGGGACACATAAATGAGAAACGCGTAAAACAGCTCATACAGAATGGAGCTATATCGCCCTTTGATTTCGAATCATATGGCACGTGTGAATCATGTCTCATTGGCAAAATGACTCGTATTTCCTTCAAAGGTGTTGGAATGCGCGCTGCCGACCTATTAGGACTCATACATACAGACGTATGTGGCCCTATGTCGATCAACGCACGAGAAGGCTATAGGTATTTCATCACTTTCACGGATGATTTGAGTAGATATGGCTATGTCTACTTGATGAAACATAAAAGTGAATCCTTTGACAAGTTCAAAGAATACCAGAATCGGGTACAGAACCAGCTGGGTAGAAAGATTAAAGCACTACGTTCGGATCGTGGTGGTGAGTATCTTTCACACGAGTTTGATCAACACCTTAAAGACTGTGGCATCGTGCTACAGTTGACTCCACCTGGAACACCACAATTAAATGGTGTGTCCGAACGGAGAAATCGAACTCTACTCGATATGGTTCGATCCATGATGAGTCACACCGTTGTGCCTGATTCATTGTGGGGCTATGCTCTTTTGTCGGCCGCTCTAATACTTAACCGAAGTCCGTCTAAAGCTGTTGACAAGACTCCATACGAATTATGGAAGGGAACGGTCCCCAACTTGTCCTTTATTCGGGTTTGGGGCTGCGAGGCTTATGTCAAGTGGAGACACGAGGATAAGCTCGGCCCGCGATCGGTCAAGACATACTTTATAGGCTATCCAAAGGGAACTTTTGGTCATTACTTCTACTCGCCAACCGAACAACGTGTTTTTGTTGCGGCTAGTGCGACGTTCTTAGAGAAAGAATTTCTCGAGAACAAGTCGAGTAATAGAACCTTCGAGTTATCGGAGGTTCAAGAACCAACTACCGAGCAACCATTGGAGGAAACAGTTCCTTCAACCGAGGCTGCGGTAGATATTCCTGAGGAACCTAGGAGGTCGGGAAGAGTCTCCATTCCTCCGGACAGATACATTGGTATGGTCGAGGAACATGATATGGATGACGTCTTACTCCTAGAGGGTAACGAACCCACAACCTATAAAGGTGCCATGACCAGTTCTGACTCAAAGCTATGACTAGAAGCCATGCAATCCGAGATGGACTCCATGTATGAGAACAACGTGTGAGATCTTGTGGACCTACCTGCAAAGGTACGTCCCCTTCAATGCAAATGGCTTTACAAAATAAAGCATGCCGTGGAAGGACAACAAGATATCCACAAGGCAAGACTAGTTGCTAAAGGTTTCACTCAAGTGCCAGGCTTGCACTATGATGAGATCTTTGCACCCGTAGTCATGCTACGTTCCATTCGGATTATCTTAGCGATCGCCGCATTTCATGATTATGAAATATGGCAAATGGACGTTAAAACCGCCTTCTTAAACGGTTATTTGGAGGAAGAGTTGTACATGGTACAACCCGAGGGTTTTATCGATCCAGCACATCCTAAGAAAGTTTGCAACCTTAAGCATTCCATCTATGGACTTAAGCAAGCATCGCGGAGTTGGAATCATCGCTTCGACCAAGTGATAAAAGAGAATGGGTTCATTCGATCAGTCGAGGAACCATGTCTCTATATCAAGTCGAGTGGGAGCAAGATTGTATTCCTAGTACTGTATGTCGATGACATACTCTTGATTGGGAATGACATACCTCTCTTATCTTCGGTTAAAGCATGGTTGAAAAACCACTTCCAGATGAAAGATCTGGGAGAGGCACAAAGAATTTTGGGCATCCGTATCTACAGGGATAGATCACGACGGATGTTGTCTCTCAGTCAGGAGTCTTATATAGATAAGATTCTGGAGAGATTCAGCATGACGAACTCCAAGAAGGGGTTCCTTCCTATGACTCCTGGGCTTCACTTGAGCAAAACTCAAGAAGCTAAGTCACTGGAAGAGAAAGAGCGCATGAGTCGGATTCCTTATGCTTCGGCAATAGGATCGATCATGTATGCCATGATATGCACACGTCCTGACGTTGCATATGCATTGAGTATGACAAGTCGATTCCAAGCTCATCCAGGTGAACAACACTGGATGGCCGTGAAAAACATTCTTAAGTACCTACGGAGGACTAAAGATTGGGGATTGACTTACGGAGGCGACTCGACGCTCTGCGCCACGTGTTACACAGATGCTAGCTTCCAAACGGATCGAGATGACTCGAAATCTCAGTCTGGATTCGTTTTTACTCTCAATGGCGCTGCTGTCAGCTGGAAAAGTTTTAAACAGAGTGTTACAGCAGATTCTACGACTGAGTCCGAGTACTATGCCGCCTCGGAAGCAGCTAAGGAAGCGATATGGATGCGTCAATTCTTACAAGGACTATCAGTAGTGCCTAGTTCGAATGACCCAATCACCGTTTATTGTGATAATAAAGGTGCCATCTTCCAAGCTAAGGAGCATAAGTCTAGCAGCAAGGCTAGGCATGTACAACGGAAAGCTCATCTAATCAGAGATTACGTGGAGCAAAAGGAGATTTTCATTGATAAGATCGCTACGGATGACAACATAGCTGATCCTCTCACAAAAACATTACCACGTGATAAGCATGAAGGGCACATTCATTCCATGGGAATTGGATGTGTTCCTAAGTTGTAGTACTCTTTTATGAATTCATGTAATAATTCATTTTCTCGTGTACTCTATTCAACCTTATTGTTATGATAAATAATGTTTTGTTTCTCATGTGGAATTGTACGCCAATTTTGAACACCACAAAGTGAACTGATTAACATTACATCGTTTTGGTCCTTGATTACCCAATTGAGCTGATAACTCAGGTAATCATTTTGTGACGTTGGTTGATGGTGGGTTCAACGAGCCATAAGTCACGCGGCTGACGGACCAATCACAAAGGCGAGTTATACGGATATCTCGTAGGACACCCCGTGACATCGTTATGGAGTCCTAAATGTTTTATAACATTGGGTGCCAGGTCGTGGATAGGACCTCCATAGTGTTCCTTAGAGTCGAGTCTTTTGACTTTCAACTGTCTCTTGAGATTAAGGCAGATTTTGGGTAACTTTGGTTTCTTTCCCACGGTCACCGTAACAGGGGCCAAGAGGATTTTTTCTGGGTTATTTCATGCTGCGCGATATCGGCAGGATTCGAGTTGAGGGAAATATCCAAACCCTTATCAGGATTTTATCATTTCTCAGGGCCACTCGAGGAGTAGTAACTGAAATGCATGGCCATGCTCGAATACAGATTCGTTTTATCAGTTAAGTTACTCTCTAGTCGGGGAAACCACTCTTGATACAGATCGCTTGTGAGATACGACCTTTGCGAATGCGGATTTGCAAATTGTCTTACATTGAGTGGGAGAAATTTTAAAAGGATATGAGATTCGGTTATCGCACCTACACTTGTACAGACAAGTGGGAGTTTGTTGGAGATTGTGTCCTCCACATGTAGTGTGATAACGTCATTGCACATACCCTTGTACGGACAAGTGGGAGATTGTTGGGGCTGGTGTCCTTGACAATTAAGTACAATGACTTATTAAATCTCTTTAAGGATCACAAGGGCATACTTTTGTATTATTACCAGTTGATCCACGTTTATCAATAACGGTTGGCTTGCTAGATAAGTTTGACGTTATTGTCATACGGATGGCGGTGATCAACTGGTCCCTATACGTCACACCTATAGGACACGTTTGAGAGATGTGAAGGTATGAAAATACAGTCACGTTTTGCCGGATATGACTAAACAGTTAGTCAGAGGTATTGACTACTAAATTAGTCAATAAGATGTTGAGATTATTATTTAATACGGATTAAATAATTTTAGCTAATACGGATTACATGATTAATTCGTAAATTAAATATAAACGGTTATATTTAATTAAATATTGTATTCGCGAATTAATATAAACAATTATATTAATTTGGGTAATTATACAATATCGTATTTTATCAGACCGTTATTAATATATCGACAGTATTAATAACTGATAACATGTTGCGATTTATAAATAAAACCCGCGAATAAATTATAGCTAAATGGGTCGAATCACGAATTAGAATAAGGTAAGAGTGGAAAGCCCACTCCTACCCTATTGGATATTTCGGCCAAGTGTAGTTTATAAGGAGATGACTTCTCCTTATGCAAAACACTCTTGTTGCACTGATTAATATAATCTCAAGGTAATATTAGGGTTTTGAGAGCATTCTTCTCCCAAAACCTCAGATCTCACATCTAAAACCTGAATAGCTCTCCCAATATTGCAAGGCAGTTGGAGAGGATTTCTAGCACACGCGGCCTCGTCTCATTCTAAGTCTTGGGTGCAAGTTATAGGAGAGAATTTGTGTTAATTCCTGTTCTTAGGCCTTTCGCACAAGGACCAAAGGTTGTACTTCTTTTCTTATCCTTTTTAATCTTATGACGATATTCACGACTGTAATTTTCATTATAATCATGCAAGTTTAGGGCGAATACACGTTTTATTCCCCACAGTAGGATGTTGGTAGGTTAGGTGGGTAGTGTTGGGGTGGTGTGTGGTGGTCGGGAACTTGTGTTGACAGACTGGTTAATGGCGTGGTAAGGCTGGGCAGAAAACAGGGGATACAGGGGTACAAGGTTGCGTGTTCAGCAGCGGGTTTGAGGGGTTGGTTAGCGTGTTGGTTCTGGGGATCGAGGACTCACCTTTGCCTCCTATGGGACCACCGTGGGTCAGTGGTGACCACGGTGGTGGCCAGTGGGGCTGTTGGGCACGGTGGAGAGAGAGAGAGTGCGAGAAAAGAGGGGGGGGGGGGGGGTTGAAGGTGGTTGCTGAAAGTATAGAGGGTTGTGAGGGTACAGGCTGTTTTGGGCTGTCATGGTGGTAGCTGTGGTGGCCCATGGTGGTGTACAAGGAGTGGAAGTGGTAGTCGGTAGTGCGTAGTTTAGTTTAGGACAGTTGGTGGTGGTCGTGGGTGGCTTAGTCGGTGGTGGTGACGCGGTGAAGTGGGCTGGTCACAGGTTTTGTATAAGGTGTTCTGGGGGGGGGGGGGGGGGGGCTGTTTGTGTATGATGTTAACGGGTTGTCATTGTTGTTGTCTTTGTCGTTACTACGTATTATTATTATTATTATTATTATTAATACTTGTTATTATTGTTGTAATGATATGATAATAGTATGATTAATATTATTAGTAAATATTGTTTGACATCAATATTGTAATGTTAGTTGTGTTGTTTTCATCGTTATGAGTTTATAATTGTTCGATAATTTAATTATCGAAATAATGAATATTATTATTAATATTATTATGTTATTGTTACCATGTCATTTGGTTAATATGTTAGTATGAAGTATTACCTTAAGGGACTTTACGAGTCGGGAAGTTTCTATTTCGGGAAAGTTTCTATTTCGGGAATTTTCTATTTTGGGAAACTTTCCAATTTTAGAAGTTACTATATTCGACAGTTTGTTACGATTCTAAGTATGGGATTTTGTAAGGGTTGTAATCGTTGAATAATATATGTTTAGGTGACGGTTTCCGCATGGAATATCTCGAGGAGCTGTTGACTGTCCTTCTGCAAATTGAGGTAGGGGATATATATATATAACTGTGATTGTGTTATGACACGAAGTGTGTGTAATGTTTATTACAAGATTGTTATAATTGTTTATGAAGGTACTGTGGATTGTATTATTATTGATTATTGTGAAGGTCGGGACTTGTGAAATGGGTCTTGTGATATGGGACTTGTGATATGGCCATTGGAGGTGTGGTGTGATGGGAGGTGTGGTGTGATGGAGGTGTGGAGTGGTGGAGGTGTGGTGGATGATCGAATGTTATGGAGATGGAGGAAGATACAGTTGTATTGTTGATACGTGCCTATTTTATGCATTTTATTTACTCTTTTGGCACGTATTTTCTTACACTTTCGTGACTTTTAGTTGCTTTTTCTCCCGAAACGGTTTACTTTGGCATTTCTATGTTTTATATGTAGGAATACGCGGAAGTGAGCAAAACCAAGCCTTATTTGCCTTTAGGAAGCTGTTTTGAGTACTAATATGGAGCAAGGATCCGGATGGTGCATTCAAGTATTGTTATCGGGCCAGATCAAAGCTGAAAAGAACGAGAAGCGGTCGACCGACCTGCAATATAGGTCGACCGACCGATGTCCAGTTCGCAAAGAGGCCCAGTTCACAGAAGCCCAAATTCGCATGAAATAAACCCGCATCGCCAGAATTGGTCGACCGACCGATAATATAGGTCGACCGACCACCAGCTGTTTGGGGACTTCTGTTTTCTTATTTTCTATTTTTCCTAATCTTGTAATAATTCTTATTTAAGGAGACCTAGACTCTTCAATTAGGTTAAGCAATTTTATGAAGCAAGTAATTCCATTAGAAAGAACCTCTTTATTTTACCAAGCACTCTATGCTTGAAGAACTCCATTGTTAGATTTTGGTACCAAGCTTTTATCTTTGTTCTTAGATTTTTCATTCAAGTTGTAAGTTTGCTATAATTAATCTTTCCTTTTAATTCAATCTTGTTATTCATATTGTTGTTATTTCTTATTTCATGTTTACCCTTTTATTGTCATCTTTAATTATGTTCATCTCTTTAATTTTCTTAGTAATTGTTAGTTCCATAATTAAAAGTATGCATAGCTAATTCTTGTGATTGGGAATAAGGGGAACCATGATAAAGACTTGACTTTGATAAGTTTGATGATTAAATTACCAATCCCCCATTGTTGTTGGTGAACTAATCCTTAGGATTGAAAGATTACTAGGATTAGTTTAACAACAACTTTGGGATCGCCCTTGAACGAAAGTTTAGTGCTTTTCTAGGAACCCTAAGACCGTAAGGATTGGGTAGAATATTGACCAAAAGGTTTATTCTTTGTTCCTTGGGATTGTGTTATTTGATTATTTTACCCTTCATTGACTTGTTTTGACCATGGGGAACCAAAGTTCCTAATCTCCTTTTTATCTTATTTTAATTTTCTTGTTAGTTTGCTACCTTAGTTGTTAGTTTAAATCTCAAATCAAAACCCCCCTTTTTTGGTTACTTGCAATAGACTTTAAATTTACAAACATAATTTACCCTGTCTCTCTGTGGTTCGACCCTTGACTTATCCTATCTGAGTTTAAGCTGAGGTTTTATAAATCTTATCTTTGGCACCCCTCAACGACGGGTGTCAAATTTTGGCGCCGTTGCCGGGGAGGCGGTATAATTTTGTTTGTTAATTTCTAGTTTATTTTCTTGTCTTAAGGAACTTAGGTTCCTTAAGACCGTTCTTACCTTTTCTTCTAGTTTTGTTTTAGAAGACAGGTTTTTGAGAGGAAGGCTTGAGTACTCTCTTTATGGATTCTATTTATAGCTACCTACAGCCGAAGGCTAAAGATGTACCGAAGGGATTCACCTTGCCTACACCCACCACTGGCTCCTTTGAACTCCGCCCAACTCATGTTTCTTTGGTGCAACAGAGTCAATTTTCTGGTCTACCCGACGAAGATCCAATAAAGCATGTTACAACCTTCACAGATTATTGTTGCTCCATACCCCTACCTGAAGAGGTAACTAGTGACGAGGTGCTGGCAACTATGTTCTTGTTCTCATTAAAAGATGACGCGCAAGATTGGTACCGGTACCTTGACAGGACAAGTGAGGAGATTACGGATTGGACTTCCTTGGCATTGGCCTTTTACAAGAAATACTTCCCTCTTGCAAAAGCAGAGGACTTGAGAAATCAAATCCGTAACTTTCAACAGGGACCTGATGAAGGATTTTGTGAAGCATGGGATCGATTCAAGAAATTGGTCCGTTCTATCCCTCACCACAACCTTCAACAATGGGACCTGTGTAACCTGTTTTACAACGCTCTTTACGATGACTATAAGATGATTCTTGATGTGGCTGCCAATGGAAGATTCCAGAATAACACCGACCATATGAAGGGTTGGAAAACCATTGAAGACATGGCAGTGCATAGGGCTACTTTTAAGGGTTCACGTGGAAATTCAAGAAGGCTGAATGTGGAGATGAATAGAGTGATGGCTCTTGAGACAACAGTTGAAGCCCGTTTTGAAAAGCTTGAGGCAACCCAGCTAAAGCTTGAAAGTGCGAACCTAGTTACTACGGTCGACAACACGGGTGAAATTGAGAAATTAAGAGCTCTTGTTGATGTTTTAACCACGACAGTTTTGAAGATGAGTGAGGCTCACTATACCTCCTCAAAAGTTTTTGAAGATCACTTGATAAACATAGCCAACCAAAGGACTAGCTCTCCAGCTAGTTGTGAGGGACCCATGGAGACGCTGAACGCCATAAATCTAAGGAGTGGCCGTGTTTGTGAAGAATCAACTCAAGAGGATGATCCAGCCGAAATTCCGACCAAAGAATCTGATCCCGTCAAAAGAGCAGGAGGTCGACCGACCGCTACTGTAGGTCGATCGACCGCAGTTCCTGACGTGAGATCAGATTCTGGAAAAAAGAAAAATTCGGATGTTGCAGACTCTGGTCGACCGACCACTGCTACTGGTCGACCGACCGACGTTCCTGAGCAGAGTGCTGTTTTGACTCCGGAATCGCTGGATCCTTCCTTCATTCACGGCCTTACCGAAATTTTACAGCTGAAAAAGCCAAAGGTTGCTGATCCTATGGCTAAAGTCACCATTCCTTATCCTGAAAGACTGAAAAATTCAAAAGAGGATCGGAAATTTGGTAAGTTTTTAGAGATGGTGAAGAATCTTGAGGTAACCATCCCTTTCACTGACTTAATTACCCAGGTACCTTCTTATGCTAAATTCATGAAAGATATTTTAAGTCGTAAGAGGAATTTTCAGGACGACGGTGCCGTTGCTCTTGTGGAAGAATGTTATGTTCTCTCACAAGATAATATAGCACCCAAGTTAAAAGACCCAGGTAGTTTTTCCATCCCTTGTACCATAGGTAATCATGTAATAGGGAAAGCCCTTTGTGATCTAGGGGCTAGTGTCAGTGTCATACCTTATTCTGTATGTGAAAGACTTGGTTTAGGTAGACTTAAAGTCACCAATATTACCGTACAGATGGCTGATAGATCATCCCAAAGACCACTAGGGGTCTTGGAGGATGTCCCAGTAAAAGTGGGAAAGTTCTTTATTCCTGTGGATTTCGTTGTTTTAGACATTGCTGAGGATAGTCAAATACCTATTATTTTAGGTAGACCATTTTTACACACAGCTGGGGCTGTAATAGATGTCAAACGCGGGACCATTACTTTAGAGATTGGGGATGACACTATCGAGTTTAGTCTTGCCCATAAGGCAACTATTCCTACTGATGATACTTGTTGTTCCATCGATATTGTAGACAGGAATGTTATCCTTAATTGGAGGGAATCCTTGACCAAGGATCCCTTAGATGATCTGACGATTTTGGATAAGTGTGCAGGTAATCCAGCTGAGGATGCTGAAGAGCTGGATTTGATAGAAGAAGAGGAAGAGGAATATGAGCTCACTGAAGAAGAGAATGAGAAGCTCATAAGCCTAGCTAATGCAAGTCTGGTAAACATGTGCTATTCTATTGATACTAATTCTGTTCATGCAGTTGAGGTAAAAGCACCAGAGCGTAAGCCACTTCCTCCTAATCTTAAGTATGTTTTCCTAGATGATACTGAGCAATACCCTGCGATTGTTAGCTCTAAACTTAGTCCTGACCAACTTTCTGCCTTAATGACTGTTCTTAAAAAGAATAGAAAAGCTCTAGGTTATTCTTTGGATGATATTAAGGGAATAAGCCCTGATGTTTGTATGCACAGAATAGAGTTAGAGGAAGGACATAAGCCTTATAGACAGGGACAGCGTAAGTTGAATCCTAAGATGCAGGATGTGGTTATGGCTGAGGTTATGAAGCTTCTTGATGCAGGTATTATCTATCCGGTTGGAAACTCTAAGTGGGTTAGCCCAGTTCAAGTGGTTCCTAAGAAAGGAGGGACCACAGTGGTTAAGAATGATAAAAATGAGTTAATACCAACTAGAGTTGTAACAGGGTGGCGGATGTGCATTGATTATAGACAGTTAAGTGCCGCCACCAAGAAAGACCATTTCCCCCTTCCTTTTGTTGACCAAATGACTGAAAGACTGGCTTCTAATAAATTCTTCTGTTTTCTAGACGGTTATTCAGGTTTCTTCCAGATTCCCATCCATCCTGATGATCAGAGTAAGACTACTTTTACATGTCCACAGGGTGTTTTTGCTTATCGCAGGATGCCTTTTGGGTTATGCAATGCTCCTGCTACTTTTCAAAGGTGTATGATGGGTATCTTTTCAGACTTTATAGAAAACATTATGGAAGTATTTATGGATGATTTCTCTGTTTACGGTAATGCTTTTGATCAATGCTTAGCTAATCTTGATAAAGTCTTGCAGCGATGTATTGATGTAAACCTTGTCTTAAACTGGGAGAAGTGTCATTTTATGGTTACTGAAGGGGTAGTGTTAGGGCATCTAATTTCAGACAAAGGTATACATGTAGATAAAGCAAAGGTGCAGGTGATTGAGCAATTACCCCCTCCTGTTAACGTCAAAGGGGTGAGAAGTTTCTTAGGACACGCAGGTTTTTACAGGCGTTTCATTAAGGACTTTTCTAAAATTGCTAAACCACTTACACAATTGCTTCTTAAAGATGCCATCTTTGATTTTTCTGATGAGTGCCTTTCAGCTTTTAACAGGTTGAAGGAAGCTTTGATCTCAGCACCAATCATCCAGCCACCAGATTGGGATCTCCCATTTGAGATCATGTGCGATGCTAGTGATTATGCTCTGGGTGCTGTGCTTGGTCAAAGGAAGAACAAGGCTCTTAATGCTATATACTATGCGAGCCGCACCCTGGATGAGACTCAAGTCAACTATTTCACCACCGAGAAGGAGATGCTAGCTGTCATATTTGCCTTAGAAAAATTCAGGTCATATTTAGTGGGTAATAAGGTAATTGTCTATACTGACCATGCAGCCTTAAAAGGTCTTTTTCAAAAGAAGGATTCAAAGCCAAGACTTTTAAGGTGGATCCTCCTTCTCCAAGAGTTTGACATTGAGATTAGGGACAAAAAGGGCGCGGAAAACGTGGTAGCTGACCACCTATCTCGCCTGCAGCTGACTGATGGGGAAGATTCTTTACCTATTGATGATTCGTTTCCTGATGAGAGTTTATTTATCATTAATAGTTCAAGTTCTTATCCTCCTCCTTGGTATGCTGATTATGCTAATTTTGCTGTTACAGGTAAAATCCCTCCTGAGTTGTCTTGGCAACAAAAGAAGAGATTTATGTTCGATGCAAAACAGTATTTTTGGGATGACCCTTATGTTTTTAAAGAATGCGGAGATGGACTTATCCGGAGATGCGTCCCCCAATGGGAGGTGAAGGACATTCTGGAAGCATGTCACTCTTCTGCATATGGTGGTCACCACGGTCCATCTAGGACCGTGGCCAAGGTAATGCAGTCTGGTTTTTATTGGCCTACTTTACATGCTGACTGTAGGAATTTTGTAGGTAACTGTGATGCCTGTCAAAGAACTGGGAATGTCTCAAAAAGACATGAGATGCCACAAGTTGGTATTTTAGAGGTAGAGATTTTTGATGTCTGGGGCATTGATTATCAAGGACCTTTTCCTAGTAGTCAAGGTAACAGGTATATTCTTGTGGCTGTTGATTATGTGTCTAAATGGGTGGAAGCTATTGCTACTCCCCATTGTGATGCAAAGGCTGTAATTAAGATGTTTAAAAAAATCATATTTCCTCGTTTTGGTGTCCCTAGGGTTGTCATAAGTGATGGAGGTATGCATTTTAAGGAGAAACGCTTAGGTGACTTGTTAAATAAATTCGGTGTCCAACACCGTAGGGGTTTAGCTTATCACCCTCAGACTAGTGGTCAAGTTGAGATCTCTAACAGAGAACTCAAGGAGACCCTAGCCAAGGTAGTTTCTAAGTCTAGGAAAGATTGGAGCCTAAAACTTGATGATGTTTTCTGGGCCTATAGAACCGCGTTCAAAACTCCAATAGGAATGTCACCATTCAGATTGATTTATGGTAAAACTTGTCATTTACCAGTTGAGTTAGAACGTAAGTCTTGGTGGGCTATTTGTGATCTTAATTTAGACCCTAATCTTTCCCGTGAGAAACGTTTATTGCAGCTCAACGAGTTAGAAGAATTCAGGTTGTTAGCCTATGACAATGCCAGGATTTACAAGGAGAAAACAAAGCGCTGGCATGACAAAAGAATCATTAGACGTGATTTTCAGGTAGGTGATAGGGTATTGCTTTTTAATGCTCGTATTCGTCTTTTTCCTGGTAAGCTGAAATCCAGGTGGAGCGGACCCTACACCATCACAGCTGTCTCTAAATTCGGATCAATCGAATTAGAAACCTCATCTGGTGAGAGGTTCAAAGTCAATGGCCAATATGTGAAGCACTTCCGAGGAGAAAATGAATTTGTCGGAAAAGTCGAAGTTTCTTACTTCGACCCTTTTTAGGATGCTCCTTAGAAGGTAAAAGGTCGTGCGGGACCTCTTAAACCAGCGCTACACGGGAGGCAACCCGTGCTTTAGTTTAAATTTACGTTTTCTTTCTTATTTTTCGTTTTATCCTCTGGTGGAAATTGAAATCTCTGCAGAAAAGTGAAAGAAAAAGAGAATCCGTCAGTACAGTGGTCGACCGACCGAGTTATTAGGTCGACCGACCAAACTGACAACTTTATGCAATTTTTCTGACAGAGTAAGTAAAATTGCAGAGCAGGTAAAAGGACGATGGTCGACCGACCGACTTTTCTGGTCGACCGACCACGGTTTTTTTTTTACGGTTTTATTTTTCAGAGTCAAATGTCACGGGTCTATTGTGTTTTGAAAATGCAATAATTGCTTTCACTCCTTCACCTTCCCAGCTTTCCCCTTCTCTCTTAAAACCCTAAAAACTATTCACCCACCTTCCTCCTTCACCAATTTACTTACTTTCTTTCATTTTCCATCTTCAAGGTATGTTTTTCTTCATTTTCTTTCTCTCTTTTTTTTTGTTTGATATCATCTTAATTCCGTTTTAGGTAGTATTAGCTTATCTTTTTAGGTTTAATTCCGTTCTTAGTTTCGTTTCCATGTTTGTTACTGTGTTTTTATCTTAGTTTTCTTCTTCTTTTTAATTTTATATGCTTAGATCTGTAAATCTTGGGTGATTTTGTGCTGATTAGGATAATTTAATTCTTCCTTATAATTTTTATGCCTCTTTTCGCGCGAAATTCAACCGCGAAAAACCGACCTTTGCACTGTTCACGGTCGACCGACCGGAAACTGAGGTCGGCCGACTGAAATTTGAATTTCCTGGGTTTCGAATTTACAGATCTGCACTTTTCTGATGATAGTCGGTCGACCGACCCGAAACTGAGGTCGGCCGACCAGAACCATTGTTTTCCTGAGTTTAATTTTTTGCAGTTTCTGAATTTCTTTCGTAAATTGGTCGACCGGCCTTGTTTTACGGTCGACCGGCCTTGTTTTACGGTCGACCGACCGTCTGTTCTGCAAAAAATTACGTGTTTACTCATCAAAGTGGTCGACCGACCTACATATGCAGTCGGCCGACCAAAGCCTGTTTTCTAAGTTTCTGTTTCTGCATTTTTCATGCCTAATTTTGTTAAAGCAATGTTTTCACATGCTCATACGACTTATATCTTTATTTGAACTTTTCAGCTTTACGATGTCTAGCCGTGATCAAGGTGGGAAGCGCGCACGCACTTCGGGTACAAGCACTTCTAGAGGACGTGTCTCTAGGACGCGAGGTTTGGCGGTGTAGGACACGGATAGTTTACCAAACTATCCGCAAATCACTTTCAGCACTCCGGCCCAGAAGGCCCGATTCCTCCATCTCACTGCCTACTGCGTGGTAGTGGCAACCCGTTTCCTTTCTGTTCCAGCCTTGCATGCTTTGGGATGCCACGACGAGGTAGTATCTTTGCTCATTGGGACCGGGTTTGCAGGACTCGTCACCATGGACGAGATCACCTACCGCCTTCTCACTCTTGAGTTCTTTTCCTCCTTCACCTTTGATTCAGGGGCACTTCGCTCCGGCTATGATAATTTTTGCATCTCTTTTCGCATGTTCAATGAAACATATGCTTTAACTTTAACCCAATTTGCTCAAATTTTAGGCTTGTCTTCTGAGGGTCTTACTGATGACCCCACGGGGTCGTATTCTGATATGTGGTCCTGTATTTCTGATTCCAGCGATGTGAAGAAGAAAAACAGTACCATCCACCTTCCCACCCCCCGTTATTTTTTGCGTCTATTGGCCAACACTGTTTTCGGCCGCAAAGAGTCTCAAAATGTTAACAACATTGAGCTCTCCATTTTGTCTGGTTATCTTAACATCAGACGTACGGGTCAGCAGTTTTACAACACTGCTTATTTGGTCGCCTCTCATTTTGTGTCGGTGGGCGAGGGAACTTCCTTGACTACTATTGTCTGTGGTGGGCTAGTCACCCGATTAGCCCGCTCTTTTGTACCCCAGTTCCCTCGCTATGAGGATGCGGTCGACCCTCTCTCCCGGTACATGGACATGGCTTATGTCAGGTCCGTGCGTTGGGTAAACAGGAGAGATTATTGGAAGATAGACACCTATCTCAGTGACCGCATCCCCATCACCATGGCTCCCACTATGCTTCCCCTTTCGAATGTTGTAGGGGAGACCCGACCATTACTCCCGTCTTACCGCCTCCCACTTAGGGGAGGCACCGCTAGAGGCTTCAGGGCCCCTGCTCCCGGTGGCCACCATACCACATCTGGGACGGGGTACCCATCTGATTTTACTGCTCCTCCTAATGTTTATGTTCCTCCTTTTGTTGATGACAGATCTATGCCACAAATGATGGCGAGTCTTTGCAGGCAGTTCAGCCAAAAACAGCTGAACGATAGTCTCTTCCAATACCCGGTTTACAGGGAGTATGCCACACAAGGTAGGCTCCCAACCGGCCCATGGACTCACCCCACCTGGTACACACCTCTCGCAGGCGGTCGTGACCACGGTGAAGTTTTAGGCTCTGCCTCAGGAACAGGAGTAGGGTCTGAGGAGGATGGCGATGAGGAGGAAGGAGAGGAGAGCCCTGAGCCGTTTTACGACTCAGAGGGCTAGGGACATGCTTAACCTTACCCTCTTTGGGGTTCGGTTTGGGGAGGTCCCCCTTGCTTGGCTCGGTTTGGGGAGGTCCACATTTCCTTTGTAAGTGTTTTCCTCCCTTAGATTTCCAATTTTCCTCTCTAGATTTTCAGTTTTCCCCTTCTTCCTCCTTAGACTCTTTTTGTAGTTTTTAGTCTTTTTCCTTTTCCTTTCTTTGTTTGCTTCTTTTTCGCCTACCCCCATCCCTATGCTGTGGTTGTATGCTGATGAGCACAATGGGGGCATTGTGCGTTTTGGTTTGGGGAGGGTGTTTGCATACTCCTTTGTGAGTATGCAATTGTTTTTGTGTCTTTTGTTTTTCCTTCCTTTAGGTGTTTTTCTTGTTTTCATCCTCTCTTGTCGCGTGTTCTTCCCTGTCGCGCATTCTTCTCTGTCTTAAGTTTTTAGGTCGAGTCGGAACGGATAAATACAAGTCATGCCTCACATATCATTTATTGCTTTGCCTTGCATTTTTCAAAAATTTTCAAGCTAGTCTTTTGCATTATCTACGAGTTTTTGTTGATTTCATGCTAAATTATTAGACTTGACTCTCTTCTTGGCAAGCTACTACATATTCTAAGGATTAGAGCTTAATAAATCGGTGACATCCATGACCGATTTCATATAGGTTTGTGAGTAGTTTCTCCTCTTGAGGCATGTTACATCAATATGCATAAACATGAATTTTGTCTTCTTAATACCTGTATGCATTCGGGTTGTGGTTTGTTGACACATATGGTAGAGGTACCCCTTTCTCATTATTCCCATTATCCCCACATAGCCAAATTGAATTCTTTTACCCATTTGCTACATTCTAAAAATTGCCTACCCTAGCCGAGCTAGTAAATTAGTGATGGGACTGTTTTTCTTGCCATCCTTTGGTTTATGCTTCATTGATAAATTTTAATTTTGGGAGAATGAAAAAAAAAAAAAAAGAAAAAAAAGAAAAAAAAACTGCTGAAAAAAAAACGAAACAGCCTGTTTTCAAGGCTGGTCGGTCGACCAGTTTCCCCGGTCGGTCGACCAGGACCATTGGATAGGTTAGTTTTTCTGAAAAAAAAAGAAGAAAAAAAAAAAAGAAAAGAAAAAGTTGGAAGATTTGTGATTTTTGCTCCAAAACTTTGAGCATTGGCATGTATGAAAGAAAAAGCAAACAATAAGAAGTGATCTTATAGTATGGATAGACGGTTGTTAGCTCGGTTTAACCCTTCTTCCCATAACTTATTTTAAGCCCCTTCTTACCTTTAGCCTCACAATTCCAAATTTGCCTTGGCATGTGTCATGGTTATCTAGTGTGGGAATGCATATGTACGGTTGTAGAGATTCTATTCATGTTAGATTGCAGGCATGTTCTTACGGGTCGTAGATAGGTGAGAGTCCTTACTTTTATTTATCTTCTTATCTTTCACATATACATTTGACCCTTTGCTTTCATGAGTGTCTCGAGCGTACCGCGAGAGTCCAATTAGAATGAGTCTTGCAAGGTTGAAATTTTAGCATGCTTTTCCAACATGACTAACTCGTTTTGCTCTTGACATTATGTTTGATTATAGTTGAAGGATGCATTAAATTGGTTAGGCATAGTGTTGTGTTTGGTTGTGAAAAGTATGAAATCCGTTCCATTAGAAGTTTTATTTTCTTTTGAGTCTTAGTGCTTGCTTGAGGACAAGCAAGGTTTGGTCTGGGGAGTTTGATACGTGCCTATTTTATGCATTTTATTTACTCTTTTGGCACGTATTTTCTTACACTTTCGTGACTTTTAGTTGCTTTTTCTCCCGAAACGGTTTACTTTGGCATTTCTATGTTTTATATGTAGGAATACGCGGAAGTGAGCAAAACCAAGCCTTATTTGCCTTTAGGAAGCTGTTTTGAGTACTAATATGGAGCAAGGATCCGGATGGTGCATTCAAGTATTGTTATCGGGCCAGATCAAAGCTGAAAAGAACGAGAAGCGGTCGACCGACCTGCAATATAGGTCGACCGACCGATGTCCAGTTCGCAAAGAGGCCCAGTTCACAGAAGCCCAAATTCGCATGAAATAAACCCGCATCGCCAGAATTGGTCGACCGACCGATAATATAGGTCGACCGACCACCAGCTGTTTGGGGACTTCTGTTTTCTTATTTTCTATTTTTCCTAATCTTGTAATAATTCTTATTTAAGGAGACCTAGACTCTTCAATTAGGTTAAGCAATTTTATGAAGCAAGTAATTCCATTAGAAAGAACCTCTTTATTTTACCAAGCACTCTATGTTTGAAGAACTCCATTGTTAGATTTTGGTACCAAGCTTTTATCTTTGTTCTTAGATTTTTCATTCAAGTTGTAAGTTTGCTATAATTAATCTTTCCTTTTAATTCAATCTTGTTATTCATATTGTTGTTATTTCTTATTTCATGTTTACCCTTTTATTGTCATCTTTAATTATGTTCATCTCTTTAATTTTCTTAGTAATTGTTAGTTCCATAATTAAAAGTATGCATAGCTAATTCTTGTGATTGGGAATAAGGGGAACCATGATAAAGACTTGACTTTGATAAGTTTGATGATTAAATTACCAATCCCCCATTGTTGTTGGTGAACTAATCCTTAGGATTGAAAGATTACTAGGATTAGTTTAACAACAACTTTGGGATCGCCCTTGAACGAAAGTTTAGTGCTTTTCTAGGAACCCTAAGACCGTAAGGATTGGGTAGAATATTGACCAAAAGGTTTATTCTTTGTTCCTTGGGATTGTGTTATTTGATTATTTTACCCGTCATTGACTTGTTTTGACCATGGGGAACCAAAGTTCCTAATCTCCTTTTTATCTTATTTTAATTTTCTTGTTAGTTTGCTACCTTAGTTGTTAGTTTAAATCTCAAATCAAAACCCCCCTTTTTTGGTTACTTGCAATAGACTTTAAATTTACAAACATAATTTACCCTGTCTCTCTGTGGTTCGACCCTTGACTTATCCTATCTGAGTTTAAGCTGAGGTTTTATAAATCTTATCTTTGGCACCCCTCAACGACGGGTGTCAATTGTTGTTTATGTTTTATCTGTTTTACCTACTCAACCTCGTGGTTGACCCTGTGTATTCGTGTGACACCTACGATGATTCGGAATGGGGAGTAGATTTTACAGGAAAGAGACAGATGGGCTTGGAGCTGGGACGGGAATGTGAGATGCGGACTTGGGACCGACTTAGAATTGTAGTCATCAGTTGTACTTTTATTCTGCCTTGTAACTTCTGTAATAGCAAACTTTAAATTGTATCACTTCTATGTAATGAGCTTTGGGAGTTTTACTTTGTTATTCACTACCTCGGTTAATCCGAGATGGTAACAGCCTTGGTTATTTGAGAATGTCTGGCTAAAGGCTCTTAAATAAACGGGGGTGTTACAAAGTGGTATCAGAGAGAACGATCCTCAGGCCTAACCCAAATGAATAATAATGAACATAGGAAGAGTCTAATAAAATGAACCCCGAGATGAAACTGATAGGAGCCCCAAAAAGGAACGGGATGAGTTAGGGGCCTCCTCACACCAAACCATGGGCCCTTTCGGTTCTGTCTCGGGAACCCAATGAGAGTAATTGAAGAGTGGGGTAGACGGTATAGTGACCCAGTTATATTGTACTAACGTTTTCGCAGGAGAAGAACGAGGTAAGTAATATGTGAGTTATGATTAATGATGTGCGTTGGAAGGATATGTGTGATATGAAATGTGGGTCGATATGGATGATTGAATTGAAATTTTCAGAGTTTGGAGGTGTATTTGTTGAGCAATAGTTAAGGGTGATGTGATCATATGATGTTGGTATTTTGAAATGTTATACGATTATCAGGTATTTAAATGACTATCGTTATTATATGATATTGATGTTTAACTCTTTGGAAGGATGAGTAATTCTATTGATCTTATCATATGTTATGGTAACCTATGTCTAGTGATATGCGGAATGTGTTGCCCTAAGCCATGAATGTATATAGTTATGTGTTGCATATATAGTACTTAAAATTTTGCGCCTTATATACGCATTTAAATTCGTTAGAAAGTTAGTAATCAATAAGGGACATAGTAGTAGTTCCTAGTTATATTTCCGTACTTGGATAAGTTGTGTTTTTGCGATAGTAGAAACTAATTTATTTAGATACACATGTATAACAATCAAGTTATTTAGTTGATTTTACTTTCAGTTTAAAATCTTACCGTGTTCTATGTGGCAATTAAAGTTTGAATGATGCATACATGCTAATATGGTGGTGTCTATACTTCAAACGACATGTCAACATGTTTTGGAAAAAAAATGGCTACATTTAAATGTGATAATGTGAGTGATTTTAAAGAACAAAATTTTGATAAAATTTCAGAATGTTACCTTGCTCGCGAGAGCTGCCATTTAAAATGTGTTCTTTATATGTGTATGAAAATTTTATGTATGATAACCTTCTAAGTTGGGCTTACAATGCTTTTGGTTTCACGTTAATAGGAGTTGTATTTTGAGAGAAATAAATCTTTTGGTTGATAGGGGTCAGATTGTTACTGCACGTTTCTGTTTTGATCCATGTTTTGTAAATGTAGTCACTTAAAACGTGTTTACTTTTATGTATAATACCAACTCTATTGTTTAGAATGTTCGTTCACGTTTCCAAAATGATAAGTTATGTAAAATCTTACCGAGTCGTTATTTAATTGTGATTTTTGCAAGTTGTCCATTTTTTTTTTCCGATGAATTGCAGTAAAGGTCCTGTCCAAACCATTTAAGTTGTCAAAATTGTTATAAATGATTTTCTTGAGATATGTATCTGCTTTTGTTTCCTATGATTAGTTAATTCATTACTTTTTCTAAAAACTATAATAGCTCGCAAGATAACTAAGTAGATATGTAATAACAATTTGTGTAAATTGCTACATAATGTTTAATTGGTGAAATTGTGAGCTATGTAAGCTTCATATAAAAGTTTAATCAAATGTGAATCATGTGATGTGACCATGTGATATCCTGATATGGCATTAGTAACATGAGTAGTAGGCATATGATAGGAATATGAACCTTACTTTATGATAACTTCATCTTGCTTACTTTTATGTAAGATAGTTTCAATTATACTGACACTCTTACTTTCTAGGGATATGACCTCCAAATAATGATGTGATGTTAAAATCATATTATCAGAGAAGAGTCTTGACAAGCGGTTGAATGAAATTGGACTTATAAACTTATTAGCATGATAAAGCAATCTAATTATTATACGTAATGACAATCATTTTGAACGATGTTAATCGTGTTGATGTTCTTTCATATATTTATGGTATATAGTTGTCTAGATCGCTGAGATAATAACCTGTATAACACCTCCATGTATATTGTTATGTCACAGACTGAATTGCATTTGCTATGTTTAAAAATATGATCATACTATTTTGAGTTATCAATTAGTTGACATGTGATATATGAAGTACTAGTCTTGTGAATTCGTTACTTTTATCGTTAAATTTTGTTTTCATAATTCATGAACTACAAGAACAATGTTTTAGTAAAGGGAGTCAGAATGTCTCCGTGTAGACTTGTTTCGATCTATAACTTGTAAAATTGTCTTTGAGTCGTGTTTATAAATTTCAAAATATTTTCAAAGTGATAAACCAGGATAAAGCTTGATGTTTGATAATTATGGTGATTGTTTGCAATATGACAATTCTGTAGCTATGTGTCGAGGAAATCCTGCTTGAATGTTAATCGTTGAGCATTGTATAAAACCCTTATTGTGCAAGTCGTATCTAATAGTAGCTTCATGATAAATTATGTAATGTGAGTGGACGAGAAATGTACCTAAGTGATTTTGTTAACTTATTGATATCTGAGAATGTTAAACGATCTTGCGAGTCTATGAGTTGTGTATGTCTTGTGAAATATGTCAATGTTCCATGTTTAATTACGTTAATTAATTTTGCATTGTGTCATTTCCTAAATATGATTTTGCTTCTTAATATGATTATGAGCATGAAACATTTTAATTTGTCAAGTGTGAACTATGAGCTTCTTGATTGTTTACATTGTTGTAAAGATATTAGATTTGTGATAAAAATTTCAAAGGTATGTAAGTGTTAGCTACCCTGATTCTGCTTTACTGCGTAACACGGTTTCTACCGATCCTAATACTCTTATTTTGTTCAAGGTTATATGATTACATGATAATTGATATGAGTTTATTACGAGTGCTTACTTGAGTTGAATATTAGTAGTTGCTATTCTATTTTGATAGTTAATATTTTCTATTGATAAGATAATTCTTTTATTTGTGATACGGGTTGAGTTGTGAGATGGATAAACTTGTCGCAGTTGATTAGTTTGTGTTCGGTATAATAATCCTGTATTAGGTTGGTTTGGTATAGTGTACAATTCTTGTTTATGAACATTGGAATTGCAAGGATAATTAACTGATGGGATATAGGCTGCTCGTGAGTCTAGTACAAAGACAATGCTTAGATTGAGATTGGATTTTAGTGTTGTATCGAGTTGTCGTATTCTTTGACCTTGACTTGTGGGTAAGTAGCTTAGACTTATGGTCTAACTGTTGAGCACTGATGCGTGCCTATTTTATGATGTTTTACATCTATTTTTACACGCATTTTGTCGCTCATTTACGATGTTTTAGCATTTATTTCCCAACAATTGTCTACTTTCGTATTTTTATGCTCTTTTGCAGATTTATGCGGAAAAGGGACGATTTTATACCAAATTTATGCCCTCGGGACTTTTCATGACTAAGGACAAGAATGAACGAAGCCTAGCGCACATTTCAAGGCCTAAAGATAGCTTTAACAAGCAAAGAATTGATCCACGACATTGCAGCCTGTTTCAAATGGCTATATCTCGAGTTCTAGAGCTGATAATGGAGTGATTCCAGTTGGAGGTGAAATTTTATCCTCTTAGCTTTCCAACGCCGCAAGAATCGCTTGATTATGATAAGTAACAAAGAAATGGCAGCTGTTTTAAGATCGACGCGCGCTGCAGTCCCGACAATTGGGTCAACCGACCTACTAACTGAGTCGACCGACCACAGCACTGACCCAGAAGTTTCCGCGAAGCCCATTAAAGTGTTTAGGTCATTGGGAAACTCTTTATTTCCGCCTATTTAAGCCAAATTTCGTGATTAGGGTTAGACATCAAGATTTCCATCAAGTTTTCTACCTAGTTTTTATCATAGAGTTACATCTAGTTTTAGTTTTAATCTTTCCATAATCACCAAACACTTTTCTTTAGTTTTATATATTGTTCTTTATCAATCTTTCAACATTAATCAATAAAGCTTGTTCTTTTCCGCCTTAATCCTTATTTCCGGTAATTCCTCTTTTAATTTATGTTTTATTATTGTTAGTTTATAATTATTGCATACGGTTAGGTTAGAATCCCAAGCCTTTATTATTATTGCTTGTTTAGATTGATGTTCTTTACAATTTCCATGTTTATTCCTATTTTTATTATTGTTTCAATAGTTATGAGTAGCTAATTTCATATGTTAGGATGTAGGGAGTAAATATGCATAGGTAGTATAATTCCCGAATTGACATGTCGCAGGCAGGAGGTCGACCGACCACCATTACAGGTCGGCCGACCGACTCGTGTTCGAATTCCGTTTCGCTTTTATTTGTAGACTATAATAACCTACAATGAGACCAAAAGGAGACTTGTAGGATGTTAGTATTGACCTACCCAAGATTGAGAGATTTGGGAAGGGCATTGGTTTACATCTTAAGACGGATAGGTTACTTAAGACTGAAAGGTTTGTGACCTAGAATTTAGGAATCACCCTTATTGTTGACACCCAATAATTGTGAGACCTAGGAACTAATAGCATAGACCGAAAGGAGCTATTAGGTAGCATAGACCTAAAGGATATGTTACACCCCTTACGCGACTGCAATACATGTTGACTTAGGATTTATATTATCTTAGCTGTTTATTACCCAAACATCCTAGCATCTCTTTTATTATATTTTTATTCTCATCTTTATTTACTTGTTTTACCTTATTCTTAGACTTAGTAACAACCAATCAAAACACCCCTCTTTTTATTATTACTTAATAGATTAAAAATTAGCAAACATAATTAACCTTGTCTCTCTGTGGTTCGACCCTTACTATCACTATCTATAGTTTTAGTTTGGTTTATAAATATTATCTTTGACACCCACAACGACGGGTATCAAATTTTGGCGCCGTTGCCGGGGAGACGGTATAATTTTGTTTGTTAGTTTTTAGTTTATTTTCCTTGTCTTAAGGAACTTCGGTTCCTTAAGACCGTTACTTACCTTTTCTTCTAGTTTTGTTTCAGAAGACAGGTTTTTGAGAGGAAGACTTGAGTACTCTCAGTGCTATTGCGATCATGTCTACTATTTCTGATAATCTTCAGCCAGCAGCACACCACCTCCCAGGGGGATTTATTCTCCCCGTTGAATTGCATCTCTCCTATATCGAATTGTTGGAGAAAAAACAGTTTGCAGGTCTACCAGAGGAAGATCCTTTGAAGCATTTGGAGCTATTTACAGATTATTTTTGTTTCCTACCCGTTTCGGCGGGAGAGCGAGATAAGGTTAAGGAGATGTTGTTTCGTTTCTCCTTGAAAGATTCTGCGCGTGAATGGACTCGTCACCTTGATATGGAAGCGGCTAGAGTTACAGATTGGACATCTCTGGCATTGGCTTTTTGCAAACAGTACTTTTCGCCAGCGAAAACCAATGCTTTGAGAATTCAAATCTCAAATTTCCAGCAAGGACCTGATGAGGAACTTCATGAAGCATGGATCCGTTTTAAGGAGTTGGTTCGATCTGTTCCTCACCATGGCCTTGAGGAGTGGTACCTTTGCAACCAATTCTATGACTCTTTGAGTGGTCGTGCTTATGAGGAATCAACCCCAAAGGATGATTCTGCCACAGCTCTGGTAGAAGAAACTGATCCCGTGCACAGGTCAGAAGGTCGACCGACCATAACATCAGGTCGACCGACCTCGACACCTGACGTGAGAATAGTTTCTGCAGAACATAAAATTTTCGATAATACGGAGCCTGGTCGACCGATCGCTGTACCAGGTCGACCGACCACTGTTAATGAGCAGAATGCAGTTTCTATTCCCGAATCGCTGGATCCTTCCCTCATTCAAGACCTCACCATGATACCTGAACAGACTATGGAGTCGCCTCCTGAGCTACCTGACTCATCTCTCATCAATGACTCGACGGAGACTCCAAAGTTAAAAGAGCCAAAGATTGTTGATTCTGCGGCAAGCATTGCAGTCCCGTATCCGGATCATATGGAGAAAGTGGAGTTGGAGCATCAGCTCGGAAAAATCTTGAAGATCGTCAAGGGCCTTGAGCTTAAGAGAAAATTAGAGGACCATCCTATTATTTCTGTTGCTGCAGGTCATGGTAAAAAGGGCATAGGAGATCCTGGTGATACTGGGGAGACAAAATTGGAGCAAGCTGCTGAAGAAGATAGGCCGGGCAAAGTAAAGAAGCGTGTCATAACTTATGCGACACCTGATACCCTTCCTCCGGCTAGGCCTGTTGTCTGGAGGCCCAGAGTAGCGGTCCATACTGCTGAAAGGACCTATTTTAGCCAAGTGCCTTACTTTGGGGTATCTTGCTACTAAGTCTTAGTGCTAATCCAGTATTTTATTTCTGTTTCTGTTAGACTATTTTTTTTACTTTTTGCTTTTAGACTTAGACTCTTTTTGCTGTTGTTGATTTGTTTTGAGACATTTTAGACTTGGTTCTGGGATCTTGCGCATTTGTTGGGCGCATATTTAATGCTTTTTCAGGTTTGAGGAAGAATGACTTGGTAAACACAAGTGGTTTCGAAGAAAAGAGAGCCGTTGTGCAGCAGAGGGGTCGATCGACCCGAAACATAGGTCGGTCGACCTACCCGTCCGTCACAGCCTGTTCGTTTCTTCCTCGGGAATCGTGCAACCGTCTTGGGTACTTGAGTGGCACGGCTGGCCACCAAAACCTCCCAGCTTACGCTGGTTTGGGGAGGTTTTTCTCATGCGCCTATTATTCCAGTGAGTTCTTTCCAGTTTTTTCCTTAATTTTTATTCTCTTTGCATCTTTACTTTAATTTTCTGAAACCTTTACTTAGGCTAATGCACAATGGGGACATTGTGCGGGTTGGTTTGGGGAATGGTTTCATGTCACATGCATTGCATTTTGTCACACGTTTATTGCATTTCTGTCTTGCATCGTTCTTTTCTTTATTTTCCTTACCTATACAAAAGAAAAATACAAAAAAAAAAAAATGAAAAAATTTCAAAAATTCCAAAAAAATGCACGTTTATTTTAGCATATAGGTCAAGTCGGAACGAGAGTATTTCAAGGATGATTTAGCTTTCTTACATGTTTATGCCTTTACCTTGCCTTGTCAACTTGTTTTAGTATAAGAGTCTTTTGCATATCTACGAGTTTTTGTCAACTTGCATATCTTGAGACTTGACTTTTACCTTGGCAACCTACTATACATTCTGAGTTTTAGAGCCTTATTCCTGGTTTCATTTTTAAACCAGTTGTCTAGGATGTGAGTAGTACTCCCCTTGGAACATGTTACATCAATATGCATAAACATGAACTTGAATTGCTATATACTTGTTTTACTTTCTCGTTTTGTGAGTCTTGATACGTGCATTTGGGATCCCTTTTCTCTTATTTACCCATAAGCTTCACATAGCCAAAATTGCCTTTTTATTTCCCCAAAAAACTACATCCCATACTTAGCCTACCCTTCCAAGCTAGTACTTGTGGTCATTGGATTATTTTTTTGAGGCATCTTGGTTTGTATGCTATCTTGAACAAAAAGAGAAAAGAAAGAAAGCAAGAAAGAAAAAAAAAAGAACAGAAAAATTCAGAAAAAGAAAGAAAGAAAAGAAAAACGAAAAAATTCGGAAAAACACAGGAAGTCAGTCGACCGACCACCTTCATAGGTCGGCCGACCAACTGACATCATCAGAATGAAAAAAAATCGTTCCAAAATCCCTTTCTTTTATATGTTATCACTCCCGTACCTCATTCAAAATATTTGGGAGTCCTTTCTTATATTCAATGAGAGAGTTGTGCCACAAAAAGAGCACTTTCTTAATTTCAAGAGTTGTGAAATATGTTGATGGAAACCGGTTCTACTAGCTTGGCTACTAACCCCACAAATCCAAAAACATCTTAACCACTTTTACCTTTTACCTCACATATCTTTCATTACCTCAATTGCATGTATCTGGGTCACTTAATAAGATTGTTATACAAAGTTGTAGAATTTTTGTTCATGTTAGATTGCAGGCATGTTTTCATGGGTCGCAGTTAGGTGAGTGTCATGACAATATACTTCTTTCTATCTTTTACATATACTCACCCTTTGCTTCATGAGTGTCTCGAGCGTACCGCGAGAGTCCATGGTATAAAGTCTCTATAGTCTCTAGTTTTGCAAGTTTGACGACCCTATAACTCGTTTGCATGATTTAAATACTTTCTCTGTACTTGGCATTGGTTTAGGCTAAACATGTAAATTTCGCTCTGAGATTGAAATCGTTCCATTAGTTAAGATCGAGTCTATTTCTTGCTTGAGGGCAAGAAAGGTTTGGTTTGGGGAATTTGATGCGTGCCTATTTTATGATGTTTTACATCTATTTTTACACGCATTTTGTCGCTCATTTACGATGTTTTAGCATTTATTTCCCAACAATTGTCTACTTTCGTATTTTTATGCTCTTTTGCAGATTTATGCGGAAAAGGGACGATTTTATACCAAATTTATGCCCTCGGGACTTTTCATGACTAAGGACAAGAAGGAACGAAGCCTAGCGCACATTTCAAGGCCTAAAGATAGCTTTAACAAGCAAAGAATTGATCCACGACATTGCAGCCTGTTTCAAATGGCTATATCTCGCGTTCTAGAGCTGATAATGGAGTGATTCCAGTTGGAGGTGAAAGCTTATCCTCTTAGCTTTCCAACGCCGCAAGAATCGCTTGATTACGATAAGTAACGAAGAAATGGCAGCTGTTTTAAGATCGACGCGCGCTGCAGTCCCGACAATTGGGTCGACCGACCTACTAACTGGGTCGACCGACCACAGCACTGACCCAGAAGTTTCCGCGAAGCCCATTAAAGTGTTTAGGTCATTGGGAAACTCTTTATTTCCGCCTATTTAAGCCAAATTTCGTGATTAGGGTTAGACATCAAGATTTCCATCAAGTTTTCTACCTAGTTTTTATCATAGAGTTACATCTAGTTTTAGTTTTAATCTTTCTATAATCACCAAACACTTTTCTTTAGTTTTATATATTGTTCTTCATCAATCTTTCAACATTAATCCATAAAGCTTGTTCTTTTCCGCCTTAATCCTTATTTCCGGTAATTCCTGTTTTAATTTATGTTTTATTATTGTTAGTTTATAATTATTGCATACGGTTAGGTTAGAATCCCAAGCCTTTATTATTATTGCTTGTTTAGATTGATGTTCTTTACAATTTCCATGTTTATTCCTATTTTTATTATTGTTTCAATAGTTATGAGTAGCTAATTTCATATGTTAGGATGTAGGGAGTAAATATGCATAGGTAGTATAATTCCCGAATTGACATGTCGCAGGCAGGAGGTCGACCGACCACCATTACAGGTCGGCCGACCGACTCGTGTTCGAATTCCGTTTCGCTTTTATTTGTAGACTATAATAACCTACAATGAGACCAAAAGGAGACTTGTAGGATGTTAGTATTGACCTACCCAAGATTGAGAGATTTGGGAAGGGCATTGGTTTACATCTTAAGACAGATAGGTTACTTAAGACTGAAAGGTTTGTGACCTAGAATTTAGGAATCACCCTTATTGTTGACACCCAATAATTGTGAGACCTAGGAACTAATAGCATAGACCGAAAGGAGCTATTAGGTAGCATAGACCTAAAGGATATGTTACACCCCTTACGCGACTGCAATACATGTTGACTTAGGATTTATTTTATCTTAGCTGTTTATTACCCAAACATCCTAGCATCTCTTTTATTATATTTTTATTCTCATCTTTATTTACTTGTTTTACCTTATTCTTAGATTTAGTAACAACCAATCAAAACACCCCTCTTTTTATTATTACTTAATAGATTAAAAATTAGCAAACATAATTAACCTTGTCTCTCTGTGGTTCGACCCTTACTATCACTATCTATAGTTTTAGTTTGGTTTATAAATATTATCTTTGACACCCACAACGACGGGTATCAAGCACGGTTTGGACCTTTGACGATATTGAAATTGATATTGAGATTGGTTACCGGAATGAGTTATGGGGCCTATGTGCCGAGTTATTGTTATGGTCCGGAGTGACCTAGTTATTGAGTTATATTGTTTGAGTTTGAAATTGATATTGAGATGGAAATATTGTTTTGCGGTTTTATCCCGCCAGTTCACTCACCCCTTGTCTTTGGTTTTAGATTCGACGATGAGTGCGATACTTGGTTACTTGGAGTGAGATAGTATGAGATAAAGTAACGAGTAAGACGGAGTTATGAGCTGGGAATTGTATAATGAGGTTACGGGGACGTAACCGTGTTTTAAGGAGGATAGGATTGTAAAATCTTTTGATTTATGATATGTCTAGTTGTTTTACATGGCTAAGTGGTATGTCGCGATTGTTACTTGAATATACTTGATAACCCTGTTACTTCTGTTATGCATTTTATTGTGTTTCGTGATGTATCCTTTAAATTAGTGATACGTTAAACTTTGGGGACAAAGTTTTCTTAACGAGGGTAGAAGGTGACATGTCGTGTTTTAAAAGTACCTCTATTAGTTCTGATGTTATGTGGTTGTGTTCGTTACGTGTCTAGTGATAAGTTTATCCACCATGGGATGGTGAACTTCGGGACGAAGTTCAGTTTAAGGGGGGAAGACTGTAATACTCCGTATTTTATTATAATGTTTATTATTATTATTTATATTGACGTGTATTCAATAATTAATCGAATAAAGGTTTTTATATTTTTTTCTATGTTGTGAGTGATATGTAGCGTAAGCGTATTAGTTATATTTTATGTTGCGACTTATGAACGGGAATTAGTATTTTAGGTCCTCGGGATGCGTGATGGACTCGGGCTTACGATTAATGTGGGATGGGTGATGTTATACCGTGTTAAGCACAAAGCTGGAAAACAAAAGATAACAAACAAAACCCTATTGATTCAATGATACCTATCGACACTTGCTACCTTCATCCATCGACATATCTCAAAACCCTAGTTCTCCTTCACGTTACTGCCTCCAACGCTTCCTGCCCCCTTCATGGAAAAAAAAAGGAAACACCCTAACCCAGCAAGAAGAACAAGACAACCCTAACAGGAACCAAAGATGTCATACGGTATAACACGTTTTAATGCTTTGCTTTATTCTTTCTGCGTGTCACGTTTTATAGTCACTTGTTTGTTCGTTGTTAGGTTTAATTCTGAGTATGAGTTATGGGCTATGATAGTAGGATGTTGGTAGGTTAGGTGGGTAGTGTTGGGGTGGTGTGTGGAGGTCGGGAACTTGTGTTGACAGACTGGTTAATGGCGTGGTATGGCTGGGCAGAAAACAGGGGATACAGGGGTACAGGGTTGCGTGTTCAGCAGCGGGTTTGAGGGGTTGGTTAGCGTGTTGGTTCTGGGGATCGAGGACTCACCTTTGCCTCCTATGGGACCACCGTGGGTCAGTGGTGACCACGGTGGTGGCCAGTGGGGCTGTTGGGCACGGTGGAGAGAGAGAGAGTGCGAGAAAAGAGGGGGGTTGAAGGTGGTTGCTGAAAGTATAGAGGGCTGTGAGGGTACAGGCTGTTTTGGGCTGTCATGGTGGTAGCTGTGGTGGCCCATGGTGGTGTACAAGGGGTGGAAGTGGTAGTCGGTAGTGCGTAGTTTAGTTTAGGACAGTTGGTGGTGGTCGTGGGGGGCTTGGTCGGTGGTGGTGACGCGGTGAAGTGGGCTGGTCACAGGTTTTGTATAAGGTGGTTTTTTTTTGCGGGGGGGGGGGGGGGGGGGGGGGCTGTTTGTGTATGATTTTAACGGGTTGTCATTGTTGTTGTCTTTGTCGTTACTACGTATTATTATTATTATTATTATTATTATTATTATTATTATTATTATTATTATTATTATTATTATTATTATTATTATTATTATTATTATTATTACTATTATTATTGTTATTATTATTATTATTATTATTATTAATACTTGTTATTATTGTTCTAATGATATGATAATAGTATGATTAATATTATTAGTAAATATTGTTTGACATCAATATTGTAATGTTAGTTGTGTTGTTTTCATCGTTATGAGTTTATAATTGTTCGATAATTTAATTATCGAAGTAATGAATATTATTATTAGTATTATTATGTTATTGTTACCATGTCATTTGGTTAATATGTTAGTATCAAGTATTACCTTAAGGGACTTTACGAGTCGGGAAGTTTCTATTTCGGGAAAGTTTCTATTTTGGGAATTTTCTATTTTGGGAAACTTTCCAATTTTAGAAGTTACTATATTCGACAGTTTGTTACGATTCTAAGTATGGGATTTGCTAAGGGTTGTAATCGTTGAATAATATATGTTTAGGTGACGGTTTCCGCATGGAACGTCTCGAGGAGCTGTTGACTGTCCTTCTGCAAATTGAGGTAGGGGATATATATATATATATATATATATATATATATATATATATATATATATATATAACTGTGATTGTGTTATGACACGAAGTGTGTGTAATGTTTATTACAAGATTGTTATAATTGTTTATGAAGGTACTGTGGATTGTATTATTATTGATTATTGTGAAGGTCGGGACTTGTGAAATGGGTCTTGTGATATGGGACTTGTGATATGGCCATTAGAGGTGTGGTGTGATGGGAGGTGTGGAGTGGTGGAGGTGTGGTGGATTATCGAATGATATGGAGATGGAGGAAGATACAGTTTTATTGTTGTTTATGTTTTATCTGTTTTACCTACTCAACCTCGTGGTTGACCCTGTGTATTCGTGTGACATCTACGATGATCCGGAATGGGGAGTAGATTTTACAGGAAAGAGACAGATGGGCTTGGAGCTGGGACGGGAATGTGAGATGCGGACTTGGGACCGACTTAGATCTATATCACATTTAGAGTAGTCATCAGTTGTACTTTTATTCTGCCTTGTAGCTTCTGTAATAGCAAACTTTAAATTGTATCACTTCTATGTAATGAGCTTTGGGAGTTTTACTTTGTTATTCACTACCTCGGTTAATCCGAGATGGTAACAGCCTTTGTTATTTGAGAATGTCTGGCTAAAGGCTCTTAAATAAACGGGGGTGTTACAGTACCTAAGGCCTTGCCTTTTTCGGTACTTCCTGACATCCGGTTGGTTTTGTTTTTCTCGGATTTGTCTTGAAAGTTTGGATCATCCTTTCTAGCCTTAAGTTGTTCGAAAATATCGGCCGGTATCCAAGACGGCCTTTGCTCCGTGGGTTTCTTCATAGCGTAGTGGATTCTTTTGCGGAGGCGGTCTTTCATCATGTTGGTCCACGCCGACTTAACCGCTTCTCTATCACGAGGGTTAAAGGTAACATGTTTCTGTTTCAAAAAAAAATATAGTTAAATAAATATGAAACAATAAATAGGTAATAAATAATAAAACGGAAATAGGTAACAGTTAATAAATACCTCAAACCAATTCCACCACTCGTCCTTGATGGCATCCGACGCATTTGACCAGTTGGGCGCATACTCCTTGTAGTTGCAAATAATGGTCGCTGTTACGAGATCGGAAACGTCTTTGTCACTGAACCTGAAAAAGAGTTAAATTTGAAAATAAAATAGTCAACAAGTAATCATATTATAATCAATATATATATATATATATATATACAATCAATTATCCGTAAACAAATGAGATACTTACCACTTGGCGCCATCGTAATCAGTCGGATCGAGGTGTACTCGATGTGTAGGCGGCTGAGGCTGAGGAGGAACAATCTCGTCCTCATCAGTAGCTCCCGATCGTCCTCCCTCTGGCTGACGACTACCAGTACCTCGTCGTCTTCCGCCCGACATATAATTATCAAACTAATATAGCAACAATTAGAAAGAAATGCTTTACCTAATTAAAAACTTGAATAATAAGATTAATAAGATAATTTCATTGACATTAAGCCATACGGCATCTACAATAATTTCAACAAATACAAGATTATCAAATCTAATAGATAGCAGTCCTAATCATCATCATCACTTGAACAATTTATTCCTACATCCTTACAAAGAGAATCTATAATATCTTCATCTTCATTCTCATCCTCATACTCATCCTCATCCTCATCCTCAACCTCGTCCTCATCCTCATCCTCATCCTCATCCTCATGTTGCTCCACTGCCACAATTTGTATGTATTTTGGTTCCTCCACAATTTCATCTTCATCTTCTTCTTCTACTTCAATTGGTGACAGTATTGTTTCACCATTAGTAACATTTTCTTGAAAGAAAGATTCATCAACGGGGGCATCGACATGTGATCTAGCCTTGGTTTTGAATACCGCTGACCATTGACTTTGATCCTTTTTTATACCTGGATAAGGACTATAGTAAACTTGTTCCACTTGATATGCCAACACAAATGGGTCGTACTTTGCAAATTTTCTACTCTGGTTAACATCCACAAGCTTATATTCCTTATGCACTTGCATGCCTCTTTCGGAGTTATCTAGCCAACTACATTTGAACAAAATGACTTTGGAAGTGCTTTGTGGCCCTGTATAAGTCATTTCAAAAATTTCGTCAAGGGTCCCATAGTAGTCAGCTCCTTCAGTGGAACTCACACAAACTCCATTGTTAATTGTGCACTTTTCCAAATCTTTTCCTTGAATGAAAGCTCGAAATTTGTAGCCATTGATGGAATATCGTTTCCATGTTCTGACTCTTCTTGAGGGACCATTTGCTAAGGCAATTAGAACTGGATCTTCTATATTATTAACCTGAGATCTAAACCATATGGGAAATCTTGTTTCATATTTTTCCCAAACATCATTGCCTACGACACATTTAGGATGTTCTCTCATGATAAAATTTTCAAACAACCTATATTCAAATTAGGGGAATTATTAATTTTTGAACAACTAATAAAGTACGTTTCAAATATAAGAATTTAGATTGACCACTTACACTTCGTTGCGTTTCAATTCATCAGAATCGCAGTTAGATAAAACGTAGAGGTGTGCACGCTCATATTCGTTATCCTCCAAAAACCTCTCACGACACTTTCCAGAAGTAGTGCCATCATGATCTTGAAATATCTCAGGCAAGTTAGATTGTGTCGCCTTTTTTGAACCAACGTCAAGGTCCTTTGCCTTGGTGTCTATGTGATCTTCAAAGTATAGGGAACAGAAATTTGCTATTTCCTCAATTAAATATGCATTACATATAGACCCTTTAACATGAGCTTTATTTTTGATTTTCTTTTTCAAGTGATTCAAAAACCTACAAACAAATTAATTTAGAATGAAAAATATGATGATATATATGTATTATGTAATATAAAGTATTGAATAAGGATGATGACATTACCTCTCGAAAGGATACATCCACCTATATTGCACAGGACCACCCACTTTTACTTCATATGGCAAATGAATAGGTAGGTGTTCCATTGAGTTGATAAAAGAAGGTGGAAGGATTTTCTCTAATTTGCCGATAATCTCCGCAATGTTATTTTCGAGACTTGTAAGTTTTTCAATTTGTACTGATGAAGTACACAAATCTCTGAAAAACTGACTAATTTCAGTTATGGCATTCCACTCATTTTTTGGGAGAAGATGTCTCAAAGCAACTGGGAGTAATCGCTCCATGAAGACGTGACAATCATGACTTTTCAAACCGTGTATCTTCAATTCATTCATATCGACACACCTTCTCAAATCTGAAGCATAACCGTCGGGAAACTTCAGTTTGTATACCCATTCACATAGGACCTTCTTTTGTTCCTTTTTTCAAAACGACCGAATCCCCTTTTCTTCTACTTGAACAAAGAAGTAACACGTCTTTCTCTGCATTTGAGTTTAATTTTGTTTTTCCTTTCACGTCCATGACAGTGTGAATTATTTGCTCGAAATTTTTTTTCTCAATATGCATGACATCAAGGTTATGTCGAATTAGTAGCATGCTCCAATAGGGAAGCTCCCAAAAGATGCTTTGTTTCCACCACCCAATCCATTTCCCTTTAAGCAAATTAAAGTTCACGTTCAGATCCATCCACAATTTTCGGTAGATGTTTGACACAATCCCAGACTTCATTGCCTGTTAACCTCTTCGCAGCAACATCGAGCTCAACTTTCCCTTTTCTAAAATGCACCTTATCTTTACGAAAAACATGATTACTGTCTAAAAACTGTCGATGACAATCAAACCAACTCCATTTTTTGCCATGTTGTAGCCAAACTGACTTAGTCTCATTTTTCATACAATATGGACATGCATGCTCACCAGCAGTTGTCCAACCAGATAACATGCCATATGTAGGAAAGTCGTTGATAGTCCATAGGAGTGCGGCTCTAAGATCAAAGTTTTGCTTCAAGGAGACGCCATAGGTTAAGATCCCCGTCTCCCATAATTGCTTCAACTCGTGAATAAGAGGCTGCAAATAGACGTCAAGGTTTTTCTTTGGATTGTGGGGACCGGGAATAAGTAATGTTAAGAGCATAAACTGTCTTTTCATATAGAGCCAGGGTGGTAAATTGTATGGAGTAAGTATCACCGGCCAACATGAATATTGCTTCCCGAATTGACTAAACGGTGCGAAACCATCAGTGCAAAGTCCAAGACGGACATTCCTAGGCTCAGATGCAAAATCAGGATGCAGCCGGTCAAACTGTTTCCAAGCCTCCCCGTCACTTGGATGAGACATTGTTCCACTAATACGAGGGTTTTCATAATGCCAACGCATTTCGCCCGCGATGTGCTTTGTGGCATAAAAGCGTTGCAACCGTGGTCCTAATGGAAAATAAGTTAAGAACTTTTCGGGAACTCTTTTGCCATTTGCATTTTTCTCTAATTTGTACCTATTCGTACCACATTTTCTGCACTTATCAAGGTGAGCGTCGTCCATCCAGAAAATCATACATCCTCCCGAGCAGGCATCTATCTTCTGATGGGGAAGTTGAAGAGCTTTAAAAACTTTTTTGGTTTCGTAGTAGTTACGCGTCATAAGATTATTTTCAGGAATCATATCTCCGATATATGACGCAAAACCATCTACACATTTTTCAGCTAAGTTGTATTCACATTTTAAAGTGATCAACCTTGAAGCCGACTGTAGCAATGTCATACGACTTCCTACATAAAGAGGTTGTTCGGCATGTTTTAGCATTTGGAAAAAAGCTAATACATTAGGATTTGGAGATTCATCGACCACCTCGGCGTTTAGAGCATCTTCCCTAATTTGATCAATGCTATCGCGTAACGCATCTTCTACCATATCCCTATAAGGATTGTCGGAGTGCATTGATGAGCTTCCCTCTTCCTCAACGGAGAATTTCTCTCCGTGACACACCCAATCGTAATAGTTATCACAAAACCCTCTCAAACCAAGGTGTTTCCGTACTTCTTGCTCAACTAAATACTTTGTATTCTTACAGTTAGAACATGGACACCTAATTTCTCTATTTCTAACGTATTCGTCTTGTTGCTTAACATAGTTAATGAATTCATTAACACCAATTACGAAATTCTGCCTTATTTTTTTCCTAGAATCCAACCTTTCATACATCCATTTTCTTTCTAATCTCTTCATAGTAAATCTACATATTTTAACAAACAATAACAACAACTAATTAACAACAACAATTAAATAACAACTACATATATATAATAGCAACTAACAACAAAAACTAGTTAACAAGTTATTAACAACGACAACAACAACAACAACTAATTAACAACAACAATTAAATAACAACTACATATATATAACAACAACTAACAACAACAACAACAACAACAACAACAACAACAACAACAACAACAACTACCAACACCAACACCAACACCAACATGTACACCAACACCAACACCAACACCAACCTGCAAAAAAACACAATTTACATATATTGGTCTGGGGTCTTTATCTCTCCAGCCTAAACCAATCTTTGAATCTTTCATACCATTAGTAAACACTCTTATATTTTCTTGATTGTAATGAGACAAAAATTGGGCAGCACTTCCCTATTATTCTCCAAATACATTATATAGAATGTATTTGGAGAACAATAAGGAAGTGTTGCCCAATTTTTGTTTCATTACAATCAAGAAAATATAAGAGTGTTTACTACCTAAATGGCATGAAAGATTCAAAGACAGTCCCAAAACGGGGACTATTCAACAATTACACCTAATGTGTAATTATTGAACGGGTACTATTCAAGAATATTCTAAACAAATCAACAACACTAACAATCAACAACAATGCAAATTTTATATCAAAAATCAATCGTCCTAAACATCTTAACAACAATATGCGACGGATTTGGGACGAAATTAGCTACTAACCTAATATCACTAACCACCTAACAATACTAACTAAACTAATCAAATAACAATTAAACTAAACTAACTATTCTTAATAACAATAAAAAACAATAATACGGAATTTGCGACGGAATTTTGCGACGGACTAAAAATAACTAATTAAGACGGTATATAAATAACGAAAGTTAGTATACATACATTAAGAGAAATGGAGAATGAAGAAGTAAGTGGCGGCGGCAAGGTGGCAGCGGTGTGGTGGCGGCGACGGTGAGGTGGCAGGGAGAAGGAGAAGGAGAGGAAGGAGGAGGAAGGAAGGAAGGAGAAGGAGGGAGTGCTCCGGTGAGGCGGCAGGCGAGGTGGCCGGCGGTGTTAGGGGTGGTGGGGTGGGGGGTGGGGGGGTGGTGGGTTGGGGTGGGTTGTTGTCGTCGAAAAATCGCCACTTAGGTTTAAGAAGAGTAATTGAAATCGATTTGGGGGAAAAAAGAAGACCCGCGGGGTCTGTATTAATAAACTTTGCGACAGAAATTTGCGACGGAATTTCCGTCGCAAATCTGGTCCAGGTCAAACTTTTACCAGATTTGCGACGGAAATTCCATCGCAAATTTTGACTTTTGCGACGGAATTTCCGTCGCAAATCTGGTCAAAGTTTGACCTGGACCAGATTTTGGTCAAGTCTGGTCAATCTTTTTGCGACAGAATTTCCGTCGCAAAAGTCAACATTTGCGACGGATAATCCGTCGCAAACTTTCCCGCCATTTGACTTTCACTTCGCGGGTCTGGGAAATTTAGGTCCGTCGCAAAATCCGTTGCAAACAAATATTCCGTCGCAAAATCCGTCGCAAATCCATTTTTGCGACGGATTTTCTATCCGTCGCAAATTTTTCGTCGCAAATACAGTATTTTTTTTGTAGTGTAGTGTCCTCCACAGTTAGTGTAACAACATGAATAAATCTATTATAGGTTCACATGGTAGACTTTGTGTTTTAATCAGTTGATTCACGTTTATCAATAACGGTTAGCTCTATCCAGGGTCCATAATGTGTTCCATGTATCCCAATTGAGGAAGTATTTGAGTGATCCCTCACACGTGTTGAGCCATGAGGTGATTGAGATAGATGAGCAACTTGCTTATGTTGAGCTCCCAAAGGAGATTCTGGATAGAAAGATTCGAAAGACGAGGAATGGAGAGACAGTGTTAGTGAAAGTCTTGTGGACCAATCATAACACGGAGGAAGCTACTTGGGAGTCGGAGGCGTCAATGAAGGAGCGTTATCCGCATTTGTTCGATTGAGGTCAGTTACGGGGACGTAACTCTTTTTTTTAGTGGGGTAGAATGTAACATTCCAAGTTTTTTTTTTTTTTTTTTTTTTTTTTTTTTTTTTTTTTATGTTCTTAACTTGCGTGGGTGAACTTCGGGACGAAGTTCATTTTAAGGGGGGAAGACTGTAATAACCCGAATTATTATATTAGAATATAATAATTTAGGGGTTATTATTGTTATTAGAGTATCATAATTTATGGATAAGTAATGTTTTACTTGTTATTTGGTCGTTTAATAGGCTTGTGCGTACTCATATTTTGATAGCGTTTTGGACTTCGGTGGGGTTCGAAGTGGGAACCTAAGTATCTAGTAATACTAATTGTTGCATGGGGTTAGTGGGTGTCGAACTTGTGACCTGTGGGTACCCTCGATTTGGGCTTCGAAAGGCGTGACAATAGGTCAGCCCACGTAGGAAGTTCAGAAACATTGTATAACCCCTTGTCAGCCGTCATATATAGCAAGGAATTCCACACCCTAAACCCTATTCAAACACAATCACGCCTTCACTAAAACCTAGCCGCCACCTTGGAGAAGAAGAAGAGCCTGCTCACGGCGGTCATAGCCTAGCGTTGGGTGGTTCGATTTAGGCTAAGATCTAGTATGTCACACACGCTGCTATCCTTGTTAACGTTATAGTTTTCATCACATAACTAATGGTTTATGACTCGGCTAATCCTTGTCATTTTTGCATAAATTCGTAGTATATCACATAATAAACGTATGTAAAATGTTAATTGGTGGTCGTTGGTTGTTAAGACCCGTCGTGAAGGGTGGTTTATACGGGTCAGTAGGGTTGTTGTTCTTCGTTTTATTTTGTTATACGAGTTCAGTAGTTATTTTACTAAATGTTTGAGTTGAGGTTTTGTTTATTTATTATGGGTCTCGGGTTATTAGGGAGTCAGGTGGTGGCTGAAAGGTGCAAGTGGGGGTAGTACGGTGGTCAGTGGTGGCTGGATATGGTGGTATAAGGGTTGTCGGTATGTCGTTGTTGTTATTTCTACTGTCTGCTCGTGTACAGGAGGTTGGGGGTGGTATTACTGTCGACTCGGGGGAGGTCAATACAATAGTACCACCGTGGTCTACAGGCTGTTTGTCGGAGGTGGTATTGGTGGCAGTCGTGGGTGGTGTTAAAGGTGGTAATGGTGGTCGACATAGGCTGTTTCCAGGCGGTTTGATGCACGGGTATGAGTCAGGCCTGAGTTAATGAACTCTGGTCTGACTCGTCGAGGGTTGTCGTGGGAGTTGGTGGAGTCGTGGTGGTAGTAGAATGTCAGGGGTGTTAGGGGCCAGTAGTTGTGGGTGGTCGAGGGGCTGTTCACGGTGGCTGGGGTCGGTTGTCGCGGCTGTAGGCGTGTCGAGTAAGGGCTGTTAAAGGTCTTTTGGTTTTGGGTGTTTAGTATTATTATTATTACTATTATTATTATTATTATTATTACTACTATTATTATTATTATTATTATTGTTATTGGTATTAATATTATTATAATAAGTCGTGTTGTTTACGTTTTATGGGTAATGTAGCGTATATAAGCATGACGTATATTTTTAGAAGTTACTATATTAGGAAGTTACTATTTTGGGTAACTTTGGTTATTTGGAAACTTTCTAAGTATAGGAGGTTCTATAAATGGAATGTGTACGTCTATTACGAGATTTAGGGAGTTTATTAATTACGTGATGTATGTCTAGGTGGAGGTTTTCGCTTGGAACATTTTTAGTGGCTGTCGCGCACCTGCTTTTATCTTCCGCAGTTCAAGGTAGGGGAATATTTACATTGGTGGTTGTGAATTGACATGAGAATATTTATTGTATGAAGGTTATATTAAATTGTGGTTATATTATGATTGATTGATATTACTGTTGTTGTGGAGGACGGAGGTTTTGAATCGGGTCTTGTGATAAGGGTCTTGTGATAAGGGACTTGTGATATGGCCATGGGAGGTGTGATGTGTTGGGGTGATGTGGAGGAGTTGATTCGGAGAAGATGGAGGAATTGTATGTTGTGATATTTCATGATTAATCATATTACCTACTCAACCTCGTGTTGACCTGTTTGTTCTTTGTTTGTTGTGTCTGTGTTGATCCAATTTATTGGGGAGCAGAATGACAGGTTTAGCCTTATGGATGCGGAAGGGAGGAGAGGACTTGGAATGGACCTGTCTAGTGTTAGCTCAGTCATTTAGTTTCATCAGACTTAAACTTTGGTTTAGATTCTACAGTTGTAATGTTTTGAGACTTTATGCAACGTTAAATTATTAAATAAAGTACTGTAATTCTTCCTTTGTTATCTACTACCTCGGGTTTCCGAGATGGTAACACCCTTGGTTATTTGGAGGGTCCTAGTTCAGGCCTCTAAATAAATGGGGGTGTTACACCAGCTTAAGGCATAACTTAATACGCATCAAATCAACATCATCAAAGTCTATGAACTAAACTATAGTTCTACTTTTCTTAACTTCTAATCAACACTTAATTGACCCCGGGAACTAAGTTGAGGGAGAGCCGGTTTCCCTTCGGTTACCCGACCGGGGGGTCTCTATCCTCACTCCATTCCCGAACCCAATATAGTGTCGCCCATCCTCTGGGGACCTCAATTAAATACATATCAAAGATACACAAAACGAGTTTCAATCAAAATCGATCAACCGTTTGAAAGTTATACGCGAATTACAACAAAACAGCCTACAGGGATCCCCAGCCGGTCGGCAGGCAGCCGGTCGGCCGGCTGGTGATCCACTCAGCCTCCTTTCTTTTTAAAACAGAGAACAACACAAAGGGACTCCCAGCCGGTCGGCCGGCTGGGAACCCATTCCCTTAGCCTATACAACTCGCAAATCCACCCCACATGTACTCCCAGCCGGCTGGCAGGCGGCCGGTCTGCCGGCTGGGCTCCCCTCTTCGTAAGGTTTTCGCAAAAACACAAAACAACAAAAGGAGACCACCAGCCGGTCGGCAGGCAGCCGGTCGGCCGGCTGGCAGTCCCAAGCCTTATTTCTACGAAATACGCAAAACCACAAAGAAGCGCTCCCAGCTGGTTGACCGGCGGCCGGTCGGTCGACCGGCTCAGAGAGCCTGATCACCAAAACGTGATTTTCCAGATTATTCAAAACACCACAAATCGACACCAATTCTTCAAAATTGTTACAAGTAAGGTTTACCCAACATTTCCAATCATCCAACACTACTTTCTAACAGCAAACAAATCCCATAACAATCCTCAAACGATTAATTCAATGTATCCGTCTCAACTTTGTGAAGACTGAAAATAAGCTTAAGAACATATAACAACATCACCAAGCATGAATTCTTCACATAAGAACAATCCTAAACATGATACTAAGTCCATTGATCATTAAACATTAACAAAAATCAGAAACAAATATAAGAACACATCAAAACTTGCTAATATTCACATTAAGGCCGAGTTTCTCATTATCGTCACCTTAAATGCACTCCGGCTTAAAGATCCTCCTCTACCACGAAGCTATCAATGTCCGGGTTCTTCAATCCTTCACCTACAAAAACGAAAAACGGGTTTAAGGACTTCAAAACGGAATTTATGCGAAACAGCCCAAATTTCGAAGTTAAGGATTTGAAAAACGAAAGTGATAGATGGCTTGGAAATTCGACGAGGATTCCGAAAATGTTATTGTTACCTCGATTTGATGAACGGATGATGGAGAAAAGAGCAGAAGAAGGTGATGTTTATGGAGGTTTTTGAAGAAATAGAGTTTACAGCGGAAATGTTGTTTGAAGGGGATGATATGTCGACTTAAGGGATTTTAAGGGTTTAAGGAAATGTCCTTTCCGTATTAAATGAAACGGGTTAGGATACGTGAACGGATATTTAAGATGTGAACTTAACCTTACCAAGTTTGTATTCGTCTTAAGGACTGAAGAGTCTATTGATATAATATACTCAAGAAGGGGGGGGGGGGGGGAGGGTTGAATTGAGTATGCCTTCTTTTTAATCTTCTTCGATGTGTGAATGGTTGTATGATGATCTTCGAGTAAAACAAATAATAAAGAGAGACACAATATTTTTGAAGTGGTTCAGTCTCACACTTTGAGACCTACGTCCACTATTCTCGATTAATAAAATTAGTATCAACTCTGAATTACAATTTTATCAACCCTACTCGTGCAACTTTGATGTTAGTCGCAACTCTATCTAGATACCGTTAAATATCTAGCTATGACAAATACCGTTAAATATTTGCCTTACAATGAGTACCGCTAAATACTCGTTCTATCTTACGTAAATAAGATAAAGTCTTCAATGTTTTTTGATGTCACAATCTTGAATGAGTAAGATCAATGCTTGAGCACTTGAATCTTGAATCGGATATGACAATGAAAAGCTCGAATATTGAAGTAGATGATCGGCGGTATTTTTTTCTTCTCGATTTGCGTGAATATGTGTGTATATATTTCGTGTGTCTTAATGTGTCATAGGTAGTCTATTTATATAGAATATATATCTAGGTAATTTAAACCCTAGATGATTTAGGAATATTACTAAAACTAGAATACTAGTCTTTTAGTAATACTACCTTAAATCTAATCTTAATATGTTTAGGAAAGATTTAATAATATACTATAAGTATTATATAAGGAACCAATTTCCTAATTCATATTTAGGAAAGTTCTTTATATAATAAATAATTAGTATCCTTATTAAAACAACTTCCTAAACTATGTCAAAGATAATAAAATATATTATCACAATATAATCTTAGTTTGTTTAGGATATTAAATAAATACATAATATTTACTTAAATTAATCCCATACGAATTATGGTAACGTGACATGCTACACGTTTCCCAAAGTCGTAACAAACTATATCTAGATTATATTTTTTGACAAATAAGATCATATCGCGCTTGTGATCTTCTATCAATCTTCGACTTAGTCAATTCATTGACTAAGATACTTGAGCCTTTTAATACTTGATAGATTAGATCTTGTTAATAATACTCTGTACACATAGCACACGATTATTCATACGAGTATATAATATATAAATAGTTAGACTTGTCATTATCAAAACATAGACATATATACTTAGTATATATATTTGAATACATGGTTCAACAAATTCCCCCTTTTTGATGATGGCAAGTCTTCTTAGATTTGTGACTAAGTGTTTGGTTCCCCCTCAATATAATAAGGGTCAATCGTAGCAAAGAATTACTTAGGGTTTTTATCTTCTATTTATCCCATATCCTTTAAGAACCCTAAGAGACAATGAATTACGACAAGGAGCAAGCTTAGGCAAATTCTAAATCTAAGTCGCATTTTCCCCCCTCTTGACATCATCGAAAAGATGAGAACAAAGACATAAACGACTAGAATAATATACTACGAGACATAAGCATGCGTGGAAAACGAATTAAAAGATACGAACATAGAAAATATCATACAAACACATACGAAATGTTAAAATATACACAACCAATCCGAAAGTACTAAGCCAATGGGCCGAATATGTAAAAATAGTGTTTTAAGAAAATTGGGCCGGCTAGGGTTAGTTTATAATGGCCTGCAAAAGATAAGAAATAATATGGGCCAAGGCAAAAAGAAATAGCAAGTTGGGTCGCATCAAAACAGAATAGATTTGGGCCGGTTAGGATTAAGAAATCCGAGGGAGGCAAAATATGATAAGGCCTCGGATTCCGAATGGGCTAGGAAAGCAATTGGGCCACAAGACTAAATTGTTTATAAGTCCACCACCGGACTTAAGCAAAATAACAACGAAACAACTTCATACTTTGAAAACAGAGATGGATGATCAAGAGCGAGAACTAGAGGCGGGTGTCTTGGCATATGGGCTCACATAATCGGGTCAGGTGCGATATTCGAGCGTCTCCAATCTATCCAAACAACTACTAACATTACGGCCTTGAGCATTAAGTGCGATCTCGAAGTTTAACACCTTGAGTGAGAGGGCCTTGACAACCTCAAGAGCTTGGGAAGCATCCTCTCGCAAAAGACCATGATCACGCACCATTGCTCCACCTTGAGTTGCGAGAAAGGAAAGACGATCACTCATAGCAAGCAATTCGGAGCATACCACCGAGACCTCTGATCCAATCTTCACCAAGTGCTTATCAACTTTTTCCATCCACACCTTCACATCCTCTTCGAATCCACGACTACCACTTGCACGACTTCCCGAGGCACCCAAATTTTCTTTTTCTTGCTTAACTTGACACAGACCAATAATCTGATCCATCTTAGCCTCCAAGCTTTCAAACGAGGGAGATGGATTCGGATTTGGTCCCTCCTCAACCGTCTTTCCGAAAGCCAAATCGACTCAATCAAACCTAATACCCATCAATTTGAGCAATTTATCACACATTCGATCACGGGGCTAAACACCGAAACTCAAGTCATCCACAACACCCTTTTTGAGCAAGATTTCTGAGACCCACATTCCATAAGGAATGTCAAGTGTCGAACTTGTCTTTTCCTTGATTAAGACGGATGAAGTTTGACAAATTTTCGAACACAATAAGAATGCAAGATTTATTTTATTTCCTTCTAACACTTGGAATAAGACGATAGCTTCGATACTCGATAACTTGTCACGACCACCTCTCCTAGGTAAAATCGTGTTCCAAAGATAGTTCACAAACAACTTCAATTTGGGCGAAAACGAATTTGTGAGGAGAGGAGAAATTTCAGTGGCATTTGGATCAAAATATTGTTTGATCATCATCTTTTGTTCTTGGGTCACCACCCCCCATTCCTTACGGGTATCGATATCAAGACCCCTTTGGTCGAGATGAAAAATGTCACAAATATCACCTAAGGACACCTCGACATCCCTACCATTAACCACAGCTTTCAACCCAGACTCAGTAGGTTACTAATATATTTCCATCCCTGAAATTCTAAAAACTTTTTAAAGAAAAGCAGAGACTTCGACCCTTCGACCCAAGATGTCGGATAGAACCGACCCAAACGAATGGAATAGGGAAGAAGACGGTCAATGAGCATACCTTCATGTTTTGTCATACGAACTCGCTCGAGTCCTTCCTTGATGGCTTCGACGGAGTAATCTTTAAACAGAGGACGAGGATTCTTGAGGTTCGACCCTAGATCTTGCATGTCATCGGAAACAGAGGATTGGGCTCGGTTTAGTTTACGACGTTTTCCGTTGTCTGGGGTTGGACTGGCGTGGCAATGGGTGTCGGAGATGGTGGTGGTGAAGGTGGAGAAGGTATCTTTTGTTGGGAGCGTGTGGCGCGTGAGGGAGGCATGGTGGTGGTGATAAACGATGGTGGCTTAAGTCGAAGTTTTTGGTGGAGGTTTTGAAGGATTTTAATGGAGGTTTGATTTTATGGAGGTTTGGATTATTTAGGATTTTAATGGGGTAGGAGTTTGGGACGGTAATAGTGTGAGGTAAGTAATGGAGGTGAGAGGTAATTTAGGTGAGGTAATAAAAGTGGTTGGGTGAAGTCAAAAGCTAGGGGAGTAGGGTAGGCACGTGGCAGTTAGTTGTGGGGCAAGTGGGGATGAGACGTGGCATATGGTGGGGCTAGTTCACACGGTTTGTGTGAATATTTAAGGTAAGTTTTATTTTTGTTAATTTTTGTTTTTGTTTAGTAATATTTGTATATTATTATATTATATAACTTGTAATATGTACATTTGGGGTAAATTATAATATGTGACGTAATATAATTTTGAGATCGGTTGTGCACACATTCATATGTAAATTGTATAACATAAATATGATCACGAAATTTATCATCGAATACATACATACACATGCAGCGGAGTATACGGACACAGTCATATAATCTCATCTAACCCGTAGTCAATCATTGGGTTATTTTTGCTTTTAAGATTTGATTAGGTGCCACCGATTAAACCAATTTTCAATCGCAAAGTCTCAAAGCGTTCTCTAGCCAATGGTTTAGTGAAGATATCTGCCCATTGTTTTTCCGTACTACAAAATTTCAATTTTATATTTTTCTTTTCAACATGGTCTCTTAGAAAGTGGTGTCTAATTTCAATATGTTTAGTTCTCGAGTGCTGGGCTGGGTTTTTAGATATAATTATAGCACTCGTATTATCACATAATATAGGCACACATCCAACATGAACACCATAATCATGTAACTATTGCTTTAACAATAAAAGTTGAGAACATACCAGTGCGGCTGCAATATATTCTGCTTCAGCAGTTGAGAGAGCGACATAATTTTGTTTCTTGGATCCCCAAGATATAATACAAGGACCTACAAAGGTAGCAAGTCCGGAGGTACTTTTTTTGTCTAAAGAACATCCTGCATAATCCGCATCCGAATATCCTACTAGGTTAAAGTTACAGTCCATAGGATACCATAGATATAATTTTGAGGTTCCGATTAGGTATCTTAATATTCTTTTGACTGCAATCATGTGTGATTCTTTTGGTGCAGATTGAAATCTCGCACAAACACAGACACTAAACATTATATCTGGACGACTTGCTGTAAGATAAAGAAGTGAGCCAATCATACCTCGTTAAGTTGTTTCATCTACAGACTTACCATCTTCGTCTTTGGTTAACTTTTTATCTGTGACCATTGGAGTAGGCATTGCATGAGAGGTTTCCATTCCGAATTTCTTTAGCAACTCCTTGACGTATTTTTGTTGATGAACTTTGATTCCTTCTTCAGTTTGTTGTATTTGAAGTCCAAGGAAGAACTTTAGTTCTCCCATCATACTCATCTCGAACTCAGAAGTCATCAACTCAGAAAGTATTTGCACAATTTTGTATTAGTTGAGCCAAAAATAATATCGTCAACGTAGATCTGAACAACTAGTAGATCTGAGTTTTCGCTTTTAAGAAATAGGGTTTTATCCACAGACCCTCTCTTGAATCCACTCTCCAATAGGAACTTTGATAATCTGTCGTACCATGCCCTAGGTGCTTGTTTCAGGCCATAGAGAGCTTTTTCCAATTTGAATACATGATCCTTGAGTTTGCTATCAGGAAATCCAGGAGGTTGTTCAACAAATACTTCCTCTTGGAGATAGCCATTAAGAAAGGCAGTCTTAACGTCCATCTGAAAGAGCTTCATTCCCTTGTATGCTGCAAATGCAATGAGTAGTCTTATTGCCTCAAGACGAGCAATAGGAGCAAAGGTTTCGTCATAATCGATCCCTTCCTGTTGGTTGTATCCTTGAACCACTAGTCTGGCCTTATTTCGCACAATGACTCCAGTGTCATCCAATTTGTTTCTGAACACCCATCTAGTTCCAATGACAGTTCTGTCCTTAGGTCGAGGGACAAGATGCCAAACTTTGTTTCTTTCAAATTGCTGGAGTTCTTCTTGCATGGCAACTATCCAGTCTGGTTCTGCGAGAGCTTCCTTGATATTTGAAGGTTCAATGGTGGAGAGAAAGGAGTAGAATGAGCAAAAGTTATTTAAGCTTCTTCTAGTTTGAACTCCATCTGTCAGGTTTCCTATGACATTGTCCAAAGGATGAGAGCCTTTGTATCTCCAGTTTCTTGATTGATTATTAGCATTGCCTGAACTTGACTCGGGATCTTGACTTGTTCCCCCTGAATCCAAACCTGGGTTTATAGTAGGGTCAGGTATAACTCTGGCCTCTTCCCTTTGGTTTTGATTCAAAGTTACAGCTTCATTAGTTGTAACTCTGGGTTCCAAGTCATTGGTGTGAGAGTTATTTACAGTATCATCAACTGTAGTTTCATCTCTCGCACCATTTTCTCCCAAGTTGAGTTCATCATGAGTTCCTTGAGGTTCTCCTTCTTCAATTTCCATTTCAGGAGGATCTTCCCTTGATAACCTGAAATCTGGTTCGTCTAGGTTTTCCTCTATATCCTGTAATGGCTTATCGAAGACATTATTTTCATCAAAGATAACATGAATACTTTCCTCTATGCATAATGTGCGTTTGTTAAAAACTTTGTAGGCTTTACTATGATCTGAATATCCTATAAAGATTGCTTCATCACTTCTAGGGTCGAATTTGCTTAATCTGTTTTTACCATTGTTGTGAACAAAGCATTTACTACCAAAGCATCTTAAATGAGATATGTTTGGTTTACGACCTCGAAGAAGTTCATAAGGTGTCTTTTTAAGAATAGGTCTAATCATAGCACAGTTATGAATATAACAAGCTGTACTTATAGCCTCAGCCCAAAAGTTTCTAGGTAGGCCACTACAAAGAAGCATTGTTCTAGCCATGTCTTCTAGGGTTCTGTTCATTCGTTCTACGACTCCATTTTGTTGTGGGGTTCTAGGGGCTGAGAAGTTATGTCCAACACCATTGGTTTTACAGAACTCAATAAAAGCATGATTGTCGAACTCAGTTCCATGGTCAGTACGGATTGTTACTAGGTTTGATTTATATTTGTTTTGGACAAGTTTCATGAGACTAACAAATTCATCAAATGTTTCGTCTTTAGAATGGAGAAATATTGGCCAAACAAATCTAGAGTAATCATCAACTAGAACGAAAACGTACCTGGAACCACCTCTGCTTCTTACCTTCATAGGGCCACATAGATCCATGTGTACTAGTTCAAGAGCTTGTTCTGTGCTTACCACTCTTTTTGGCTTAAAGGATGATCTGACGTGTTTACATCGTGCACATGTGTCACACATCTTTTCTTGATCAAATTTGATCTTTGGAAGACCTTCGACCAAGTCCCATCTTTTCAGCTTACTTAGAATAGGTGAGCTAATATGACCAAATCTCTTGTGCCCTAGACATGGATCATCTAACGTAACTTTCATGCATGATAGAGAATTAGTAGGTACAACATTTAAATCAATCATATAAACATTTTTCATCCTGTGACCTTCAAGTATTACTTTACTGGTGCCTTCTAAGATTATACGACATATATCTGAATGAAAAACCACTTTGTTTCCTTTGTCACATAGTTGAGATATACTGATAAGATTGTGTTTGAGACCACTTACAAGGTATACATCATTTATAGTATAAGAAGATGAAATACCTATCTTACCAATTCCGATGATCTTTCCCTTTTTGTTATCACCAAATGTAACTTTACCTCCATCAAAGGGTTTAAGGGTTTGCAATAGATTTACGTCGCCTGTCATATGTCTTGAGCATCCACTGTCGAGATACCATAGGTTACTTTCCTTGGCGACAAACTGCACGAATAATTTCAAAGACAGGATTTAGGTACCCAAGCATACTTGGGTCCTTTGTTGTTAGTAATCACAAATACATCTTCCTTTTTAACCCAAACTTGTCTTACATAGGTCTTTCTATATTGGTAGTAGTTGGGTTTTGATGTTTTTGTGTAGGTCTTAGTTTGGACTCTTGGTGACCAATTTTTGTGTGTTGTTTGAGGAGTTTGTTTGGTTCTATTTTTCTTTTCTTCGTAGTCAAATGTCATGTCATAGAACCATCTGTGGTCAATATTTCTTTCCTCAGTTTTGTCATCATCACTATCAGAGATAGAAATAGTGTCGTTTGCAATTCCTAAGGATTTAACAAACTTAACTCCGGTTTTAAAATCTTGTGCGTGTTTCACACAGTTTTCTCGGAGGTGTCCAGTATGGCCACAATAAGTGCATATTAAATACTCAGGGAGATCGGCATATTTTCTTCTTCTAAAGTCTCTGTCTGTTGGGCTTTGCTTACACTTTGAGTGATCCCTTCTTCCATAACACTCGTGACCTAATCCCATCTTCATGTTGTTGTCGGATTGTTCAGTTAGGAAGTTTAGAACGTTAGTGCTTTCTTCCCACTTATCGTGAACTTTCCGAGCATGAAGAAGGAGGTCTTTTAAAGAGTCTATTTCTTTCTTACATTTACTGTGGTCAGTGTTGCTAGACTCTTTTAGGTTTTGAATGTCTTTATGAAAGTCGGACACAATTTTGGCATGTTCCTTCTTGACTTTAGAGAGATTGAATTCTAGATCCATAATCTTGCTTTCGAGGATCTCAACTTCTTCTAGGTGAGTCTCATCTTCGACCATAGTCGAAGATTTAGACTTTAGTAGCTCATTGGCCTTTTTCAATTCTGAAGTTATAGCTTCATTAGCTATAACTTTGGATTGAAGCTCTTTGATGTTGAGTTTCAGTTTTGAGGTTATAGCTTCATTAGCTATAACTTTAGACTCAAGAACCTTTTTCTCAGACATAACTGCTTCCAACTTAGCATTGGCTTCAATGCTTATTTTGGATTTCAGTTTCTTAGCTTTGGCTTTCTGATACGTGTCTATTTGATACGTGTCTATTTTATGATGTTTTACATCTATTTTTACACGTATTTGGTCGCTCATTTACTATGTTTTAGCCTCTATTTCCCACAAATTGTGTACTTTCGTATTTTTATGCACTTTTGCAGATTTATGCGGAAAGGAGACGATTTAGCACCAAATTCGTATCCTCAAGTCTTTTGCTTAATTAAGGAATAAATGGAAAGCCAACTGGAGTCAAAATCAAAGTGCCAAAGGTCAAAACAGAAGAAATCCGAAGACTTCCGTGCAGAAGCGGTCGACCGACCAGGTAAACGGGTCGGCCGACCAGACCCAATTTTCATGAGGCCCAAATTTCAAGAAAACCGCAAATAAAGAGAAGCCCAGCAGAAAGTGGTCGACCGACCAGTTATACGGGTCGGCCGACCAGAGTGAAGCCCGTACGATTCGTTTTCGGAAATAAAGTAGAATTAGAATCTTAAGGAAACTCTTAGTTTTTTGCCCTATATAAACTAATCTTGTGATTAGGGTTTGGCATCTCATCTTATGCTTTTTTTTCATATGCTTTATCATATATCATCTTCTACCATCTAGTTCATCTTTTATCATTATTCAAGAATTCTCAAGCATTCAATAAAGTTTATTTAGTTCTGCCTTAATTCCAATTGTGGTAATTCCTCTTTGATCTAGTTTTATTATTGTTCTTATTGCTTTTATTACAATTGTTAAGTTAGAATCCCAAGCCTTATTGAATCTTGTATGCTTAGTTTATTTACTATGTTCTCCATGTTTATTCCCAATTTTATATTCGTCTTAACAGTTATGAGTAGCTAATTTTCATATGTTAGGATGTAGGGAATAATATGCATAGGTAAATAAAATCCGAAAAAACCGACCTGTAGCAGGACCACGGTCGGCCGACTGGAATAGCCGGTCGGTCGACCGAGGCCGTGGTCGGCCGACTGGAGTAGCCGGTCGGTCGACCACTCGCGTCTGTTTTCTTATTTCGTCTTTTCTTATAAATTATAATATCCTGCAATGAGACCAATAGGAGACTTGTAGGATGTTAGTAATGACCTACCCAAGATTGAAAGATACGGGAAGGGCATTGGTTTACACCTTAAGACGGATAGGTTACTCAAGGCTGAAAGGTATGTAACCTGGAATTTAGGAATCACCCTTATTGTTGACACCCAATAATTGTGAGACCTAGGAACTAATAGCATAGGCCGAAAGGAGCTATTAGGTAGCATAGACCTAAAAAGTTATGTTACACCCCCTTACGCGACTGCAATACATGTTGACCTTAGGATTTATTTTACCTTAGCTAATTATTACCCAAACATCCTAGCATCCCCTTTATTTATATTTTTTATTCTCATCTTTTAATTCTTGTTTTATTTTTATTTTTGCCTTAGATATAGCATCAACCAATCAAACCCCCAAAACTTGTTACCTTTAAACATTAACATTAAGACAATAAACATTCCCCACCTCCTTGTGGTTCGACCCTGACTTTCGCTATCTATTGTTAAAGTTAGGAATTATAAATTTTATCTTTGGTACCCTCAACGACGGGCATCAAATTTTGGCGCCGTTGCCGGGGAGGTGACGCCAGTGTTTATTGTTTTTTGTTTTTGTTTCTCTTTGTTTAAGGAACTTTTTGTTCCTTAAACCTTCTCACCTTTTTCTTGTAGTTTCCTCTTATGCGCAGGTCAGTTCAAGGAGAACTCCTACCACTTGACCTTGAAATTGAGAGGACTCTTAGAGAAAGAAGAAAGCAACTTCTAGCAAATCAAGAGGGAGGGTCACCATCCTCTTTATTTCAAGAAGACCTTTTTGAGTTACCACCATCTTCACCAAAAACACCACCTTCACAACCAAATTCACCCATCAATCCACTTTCACCAAAAACACCACCTTTTACCCACTTTCCCGTTTTTCCTAAAGAAGAAGATAACATGACAGAAGAAGCAACTATTGCCAGTCACTCTATGCCTCAGGCAAAGGACCTATACAAAGGGTTCACTTTACCTGCAGGTACTGGGAAGCCATTCGAGGCCAAGCCTGCCTATATTACTATGGTTGAAAGAAACCAATTCGGAGGCTCGGCCAATGAGGATGCAGCTAAGCATATTGAAATCTTCACAGATTACATATGCTCTATAGCACCCCCAGAAGGAGTAACGCAGGACCAGATTAAACAGACCATGTTTATCTTCTCCCTTAGGGACTCTGCGAGAGAATGGTACAGAGACCTTGACCGCACTGCTGCGGGAGTTACAGATTGGAACATCTTAGCCCTAGCTTTCTACAGGAAATACTATTCTGCATCAAAGACTAATGCCTTAAGAGCGCAGATTACTAATTTCAAGCAAGGACCCAATGAAGATTTCAGCGAGGCGTGGGACAGGTTCAAGAGACTTGTTCGATCCATACCACATCACGGATTCGAACAATGGTTTCTTTGCAACCAGTTCTACAATGGCCTCTATGATGACAATAGGGCCTACTTAGATGCTGCAGCTAATGGAAGATTCCAGGATAATTCAGGAGAGACTAAAGGTCTCAAGTTAATAGAAGATGTTGCTGTGCACCGCGCTGAGCATGGTACTTCCAGAGGAAATCAGAGAAAATCAGAGTACAACCTGGCAGCAATCGAGGCCTTAACGGCCAAGTTGGAAAAATTTGAGGCTGCAGGAAAGCTCGATCTAGGGAGTGGAAGCAAGGGAGGAATTTACCAGGTGAACGCCGTTCAGGACGGACCCTTTGCTTGTGAGAGGTGCGGTGGAGAAGGGCATGTGTCAAAGTTCTGCACTTCATCTAATGAAACATGTGCCGCTTTTCAGCATTATCGTGGGAACAATTTCTATGATCCAAATAATAACAATGTCCATCCCAACTTAAGGTGGACAAGCCATAATGTTCAAAACCCACAGCACATGCAACCTCAGCAAAATTCCACATATGTACCCCCACATAAACAGAATTTCCAAAGACCACCTTTCAACCCTCAACCACCTTCTAATCCACCACCCAACACAGATGCTCTTATCCAAAATCTTATTGGGTTGGTTCAGAAGGAGTCACAGGCTAGAGAGGCAGGGATGAAGATGTTGGAGTCCCAGATTGCTCAGATCGCGAGCAAGAATGATACTAGGGCTCCGGGTCAACTTCCGACCAAACCGGACCAGAAGAAGGAGACTCTAAACATCGTAACCCTGCGGAGTGGTACTAAAGTGGGGGCTGAAAAAGAAAAAACAGCGAGTAGCAGCGAAGTCGGTCGACCGACCGAAAAATCTGGTCGACCGACCACAGAGCAGGATCCGAAAATTTCGCCTGAACAGGAGACTGGTCGACCGACCGAGGTTACTGGTCGACCGACCACAGAAGCAGAGCCCGAAGTTCCCTTTCGTCCAGAATTGCCAAACAACTTACGGGATTTTCTTTTCAGGGGTGACAAGACCCCCAGATTTTTAAAAAGGGCTGCAAATACGGAATCCTCAGCTGCTCCTTTTCCAGAGAGACTCGTGCCTTCAAAGGAACAGGTATCTTTTGACAAATTTAAAGATGTAATTCGTTCATTAAATGTTCAAGTTCCATTTTTAGAATTAGTTCAACAAGTTCCTTCTTATCTTAAATTCATGAGACAGCTTTTGTCAAGAAAGAGGTCTCTAGAAAAGGTTGAGTCGGTGGCTCTCACTGAAGAGTCATCTAGCTTTTTAACACATGTCATTGCCCCCCATAAATTAGAAGACCCTGGAAGTTTTTCTGTCCCCTGTAATATAGGAACCTTCCCAGTTAAAAAGGCTTTATGCGACCTAGGTGCTAGTATAAGTGTCATGCCCCTAAGCGTTGCCTTAAAACTAGGAATGACCGAATTTGCAGTGACCAGTATGACAGTCCAGATGGCTGATCGCACATCTATGGAACCTATAGGGGTGTTAGAAAACATCCCTGTGCGTATTGACAGGTTTTTCTTCCCCGTAGACTTTGTTGTTTTGGACATCCCAGAGGATGCCCATATACCCATCATTCTAGGAAGACCCTTTCTTCACACTGCAGGAGCCATTATAGATGTAGGCACTGGAACTCTAACCTTCAAAGTAGGCAAACATTCTATTATCTATGGCCTATCCTATAGGAAGAAGGATGCTATGACCCCCATTACATGTAATGCTATAACTTCTGAGAAGAAGTACGAGGTCATCACTACTTCTCCACCTCTATTACCTGTTCCTGTATCTGTTTTTACACCTCCGCCCCAGATTGGGAGCAATAGGGAGGACACTTCTATCGTGACTATTGCAGGAACTGGTTTTGGGAAACCCAAGGAGAAGGAAGTTATCATCCAGAGAGGAGGAATGGGATGCCTGAGCTATGGAGAGGATGAGGATCCAGACGTCGTGGATCGAGAAGAGAAAAAGAAGAGGAGGCAGGCTCAAGAGGAGAGACCGTCGCATATGCTTTGCGACGGAGGAAAGAAGATGTGTTTTGCTACTGAAGCAAAAACAGTGGAGACTACGGCGTGCCGTCAGAAGCCGTGGTCGGATATCCTCCGCATCTTCAGCGGATAGTTGTTTTTAAATTGCAGTTTTAAGACAATTTATTTTATGTTGTGTGAGACTTTTTAGTTTGGTTTGCTAGTAGTTAAGACTTTTAGAATCGTTTTGGCATCTCGCGCATTGTTGGGCGCACATATTTTCTTGCTTTTTCAGGATTTCCGAGAAAAAACGAAAACCTCCAGGACTCAGCTGGTCGACCGACCAGAAACATCAGTCGGTCGACCAGACGCGCTGTATCGCCGATTTTTTTTCGCTGTTCACAGGAGGTCGATCGACCAGAAATACCGGTCGGTCGACCTACTGTCCGTCGTAGTCTCTCGTTTCTCTTCCTCGGGAATCGTGCAACCGTCTTGGGTACTTGAGTGGCACTGCTGGCCACCAAAAACCTCCCAGCTTACGCTGGTTTGGGGAGGTTTTTCTCATACATCTTTTACCCCAGTGAGTTCTTTCCAGTTTTTCCTTTATTTTATTTTACTTACATTTGTCTTTTAATTTTCTGAAACCTTTACTTAGGCTAATGCACAATGGGGACATTGTGCGGGTTGGTTTGGGGAATGGTTTCATGTTACATGCATTGCATTTTGTCACACGTTTATTGCATTTCTGTCTTGCATCGTTCTTTTCTTTATTTTCCTTATATATACAAAAATCCAAAAAATTAAAAATTTTAAAATAAAAAATCAAAAAAAAAATGCACGTTTATTTTAGCATATAGGTCGAGTCGGAACGAAAGTATTTCAAGGATGATTTAGCTATCTTATATGTTTATGCCTTTACCTTGCCTTGTCAACTTGTTTTAGTATGAGAGTCTTTTGCATATCTACGAGTTTTTGTCAACTTGCATATCTTGAGACTTGACTTATACCTTGGCGACCTACTTATACATTCTAAGTTTTAGAGCCTTATTCCTGGTTTCATTCTTAAACCAGTTGTCTAGGATGTGAGTAGTACTCCCCTTGGAACATGTTACATCAATATGCATAAACATGAACTTGAATTGCTATATACTTGTTTTACTTTCTCGTTTTTGTGAGTCTTGATACGTGCATTTGGGATCCCTTTTCTCATATTTACCCATAAGCTTCACATAGCTAAATTCGCCTTTTTATTCCCCCAAAACTACATCCCATACTTAGCCTACCCTTCCAAGCTAGTATTTGTGGTCATTGGATTATTTTTTGAGGCATCTTGGTTTGTGTGCTATTATGAGCAAAAAGAGAAAAGAAAGAAAGGAAGCAAGAAAAGAAAAAAGAACAAAAAAAAAAAAAATTTCAGAAAAGAAAGAAAGAAAAGAAAAAAGAAAAAAAATCCGGAAAATACAGAGCCAGTCGACCGACCACCTCTATAAGTCGGTCGACCAACTGACATGATCAGAAAAAAAAATTCCGTTCCAAAATCCTTTTCTTTTATATGTTATAACTCCCGTACCTCATTCGAAAATATTTGGGAGTCCTTTCTTATATAATGTGAGAGTTGTGCTACAAAAGAGCATTTTCTTAATATCAAAAAGTCGTGAAGTATGTTGTTGGGAATCGGTTTTACTAGCTTGGCTACTAACCCCACATATCTAAAAACATCTTAACCACTTTTACCTTTTACCTCACATATCTTTCATTACCTCAATTGCATGTATCTAGGCCATTTAATGAGATTGTTATACAAAGTTGTAGAATTCTTGTTCATGTTAGATCGCAGGCATGTTTTCATGGGTCGCAGTTAGGTGAGTGTCATGACAAATATACTTCTTTCTATCTTTTACATATACTCACCCTTTGCTTCATGAGTGTCTCGAGCGTACCGCGAGAGTCCATGATATAAGTCTCTATAGTCTTTATGTTTTCAAGTTTGACAACACCATAACTCGTTTGCATGATTTGAATACTATCTCATTTTGTACTTGGTATTGGTTTAGGCTTACATGTAAATTTCGCTCTGAGATTGAAATCGTTCCATTAGTTAAGATCGAGTCTATTTCTTGCTTGAGGGCAAGCAAGGGTTTGGTTTGGGGAATTTGATACGTGTCTATTTTATGATGTTTTACATCTATTTTTACACGTATTTGGTCGCTCATTTACTATGTTTTAGCCTCTATTTCCCACAAATTGTGTACTTTCGTATTTTTATGCACTTTTGCAGATTTATGCGGAAAGGAGACGATTTAGCACCAAATTCGTATCCTCAAGTCTTTTGCTTAATTAAGGAATAAATGGAAAGCCAACTGGAGTCAAAATCAAAGTGCCAAAGGTCAAAACAGAAGAAATCCGAAGACTTCCGTGCAGAAGCGGTCGACCGACCAGGTAAACGGGTCGGCCGACCAGACCCAATTTTCATGAGGCCCAAATTTCAAGAAAACCGCAAATAAAGAGAAGCCCAGCAGAAAGTGGTCGACCGACCAGTTATACGGGTCGGCCGACCAGAGTGAAGCCCGTACGATTCGTTTTCGGAAATAAAGTAGAATTAGAATCTTAAGGAAACTCTTAGTTTTTTGCCCTATATAAACTAATCTTGTGATTAGGGTTTGGCATCTCATCTTATGCTTTTTTTTCATATGCTTTATCATATATCATCTTCTACCATCTAGTTCATCTTTTATCATTATTCAAGAATTCTCAAGCATTCAATAAAGTTTATTCAGTTCTGCCTTAATTCCAATTGTGGTAATTCCTCTTTGATCTAGTTTTATTATTGTTCTTATTGCTTTTATTACAATTGTTAAGTTAGAATCCCAAGCCTTATTGAATCTTGTATGCTTAGTTTATTTACTATGTTCTCCATGTTTATTCCCAATTTTATATTCGTCTTAACAGTTATGAGTAGCTAATTTTCATATGTTAGGATGTAGGGAATAATATGCATAGGTAAATAAAATCCGAAAAAACCGACCTGTAGCAGGACCACGGTCGGCCGACTGGAATAGCCGGTCGGTCGACCGAGGCCGTGGTCGGCCGACTGGAGTAGCCGGTCGGTCGACCACTCGCGTCTGTTTTCTTATTTCGTCTTTTCTTATAAATTATAATATCCTGCAATGAGACCAATAGGAGACTTGTAGGATGTTAGTAATGACCTACCCAAGATTGAAAGATACGGGAAGGGCATTGGTTTACACCTTAAGACGGATAGGTTACTCAAGGCTGAAAGGTATGTAACCTGGAATTTAGGAATCACCCTTATTGTTGACACCCAATAATTGTGAGACCTAGGAACTAATAGCATAGGCCGAAAGGAGCTATTAGGTAGCATAGACCTAAAAAGTTATGTTACACCCCCTTACGCGACTGCAATACATGTTGACCTTAGGATTTATTTTACCTTAGCTAATTATTACCCAAACATCCTAGCATCCCCTTTATTTATATTTTTTATTCTCATCTTTTAATTCTTGTTTTATTTTTATTTTTGCCTTAGATATAGCATCAACCAATCAAACCCCCAAAACTTGTTACCTTTAAACATTAACATTAAGACAATAAACATTCCCCACCTCCTTGTGGTTCGACCCTGACTTTCGCTATCTATTGTTAAAGTTAGGAATTATAAATTTTATCTTTGGTACCCTCAACGACGGGCATCACTTTCAGAAGTTGATTTTCCTCAGCAATATCGAGGATCTGTTCCTTCCAGTCATCTAATTCAAGACTTTGTTGATGACATTGGTCTAGGGTTTCCTCAAAGTATTTAATTAACATAGCATTAGATAGATTTTTAACTTGACTTTTGAGTTGAAGAAAATTTACCTCTTCATCGTCTGAGTCGGATTCTCCTAGGAGACACATATGAGATGCTTCATCTTCATCATTGTTGTCTGAGATTAGATCTAGGCTGACGTTGCTTAGGCACAAGTGTGCTACCTCGTCTTCTTCTGAGTCCTCATCATCCTCAGACTCTAATTCTCCCCAGCATGATGCAAGCATTACCTTCTTGAACTCTGTTTTGGTCTTTTCCCTTTTTGACTTGTCTTTAATTTTGTCCCATCTTGGACAATCCTTGATCATATGATCTTGTTGACCACACTTAAAACATCCTCTTTTGAAAAATGTTTGTTTGGTGTCAGTTTTCTTTTTGTCGACCGTTTTGTTGTTAGGGTTTTTGTATCTACCCTTGAAAACTGCTTTCTTAAATCGTCTTACGAATAGAACTGTTTTGTCCTCAAGTTCTTCTTCGCATACTTCGCTTGTGGAGGCTTGTAGGGCGACTCCTTTCCCTTTAGAATCATCATCGTCTTTATTTAGCATGATCTCGTGTGCCATTAGAGATCCAATCAACTCTTGGTAAGTAATCTGAGATAGATCACGTGCTTCCTCTATGGCCGTGACCTTTGGTTGCCATTTTTTGGTGAGACTCCTAAGAATCTTTCGAATGATATCTTCAGAATCGATCTTTCTGCCAAGGTTCCGCAGTTCATTAATAATACAAGAAAATCGTGCAGACATGCTATCAATAGATTCATTCTTTTCCATATTGAAAAGTTCATATCTTTGAATGAGCAAGTCTATACGATGTTTCCTGACTGCGGATGTTCCTTCATAGGCAAGTTCGAGACTATCCCATATTTCCTTAGCGGAACTACAAGATGAGAATCTATCAAATTCTGAGGTTATCATACCGTTCTGTAGGAGGCTCATGGCCTTAGAGTTTTTCTCTGCAATTTTGTAGTCACTTTCCACATAATCGCTTTCCATCTTTTCATAGGTTGTTCCATTGGCGGCGGCGACCAAGATCTTCTTTGGTCTGGTTTGAATGATCTTCCAACATTCCCAATCACAACCCTTGATGTAATGAGTCATCATATTCTTCCATAGACTGTAGTTTTTGCCATCGAAGATAGGGCACTTGAGATGCTTGGAGTCCATTGTTGAAAGAGTATATAATATAGAATCAATAGAAGGATCAAAACTCACGCGGCTAGGCGATCAAGAGCACGAGGCTCTGATACCAATTGAAGAGTCTATTGATATAATATACTCAAGAAGGGGGGGGGGGGGGTTGAATTGAGTATACCTTCTTTTTAATATTCTTCGATGTATGAATGTTTGTATGATGATCTTCGAGTAAAACAAATAATAAAGAGAGACACAATATTTTTGAAGTGGTTCAGTCTCACACTTTGAGACCTACGTCCACTATTCTCGATTAATAAAATTAGTATCAACTCTGAATTACAATTTTATCAACCCTACTCGTGCAACTTTGATGTTAGTCGCAACTCTATCTAGATACCGTTAAATATCTAGCTATGACAAATACCGTTAAATATTTGCCTTACAATGAGTACCGCTAAATACTCGTTCTATCTTACGTAAATAAGATAAAGTCTTCAATGTTTCTTGATGTCACAATCTTGAATGAATAAGATCAATGCTTGAGCACTTGAATCTTGAATCGGATATGACAATGAAAAGCTCGAATATTGAAGTAGATGATCGGCGGTTTTTTTTCTTCTCGATTTGCGTGAATATGTGTGTATATATTTCGTGTGTCTTAATGTGTCATAGGTAGTCTATTTATATAGAATATATATCTAGGTAATTTAAACCCTAGATGATTTAGGAATATTACTAAAACTAGAATACTAGTCTTTTAGTAATACTACCTTAAATCTAATCTTAATATGTTTAGGAAAGATTTAATAATATACTATAAGTATTATATAAGGAATCAATTTCCTAATTCATATTTAGGAAAGATCTTTATATAATAAATAATTAGTATCCTTATTAAAACAACTTCCTAAATTATGTCAAAGATAATAAAATATATTATCACAATATAATCTTAGTTTGTTTAGGATATTAAATAAATACATAATATTTACTTAAATTAATCCCATACGAATTATGGTAACGTGACATGCTACACGTTTCCCATAGTCGTAACAAACTATATCTAGATTATATTTTTTGACAAATAAGATCATATAAAAATCCTTTAGTTTATTTAGTAATAAATAATTATCTCATAAGAAAATTATTTATTCCTTTTTAACCAAAAGACATTTTATCTAATCTTATTAAGATTAATAATTTCATATTAAAAAATAGAATACCAATTAAACATTAATTGTACATGACTATATTTGGAAACAAAATTGTTTCAACCAAACATATATATTCCGACCATTTCTTCATAAATATAGAGTTATAGCTACGAGCTATAACTTGAATCGATCTTGTACTAAAGCTATAGGTGATAAGTATAACTTTAGTTCATTAGCCGCGCTTGTGATCTTGTATCAATCTTCGACTTAGTCAATTCATTGACTAAGATACTTGAGCCTTTTAATACTTGATAGATTAGATCTTGTTAATAATACTCTGTACACTTAGCACACGATTATTCATACGAGTATATAATATATAAATAGTTAGACTTGTCATTATCAAAACATAGACATATATACTTAGTATATATATTTGAATACATGGTTCAACAAGGACTTAAGGTTCTTAAGACGGATCTTACTAATTAAATTAAAATCTTTCACAATAAATTATTAAAATATTATTTTATTACTTAAAATAATTTAAAACGCTTAAATTAGATTTTACGAAAATACGGGATGTTACAATCACCCCAACTTCAAAAAGTTTCGTCCTCGAAACTCGAACGAAGATAAATTCTAACTAACTCTACCTCAATCGAAAAGAGAAGGATGCGCAATACGCATCGACGCCTCGGTCTCCCACGTCTGCTCCTCAACATCACTGCAACGCCAAAGGATCTTCACTAGCGGCACCACCTTGCTCCTAAGCTTCCTATCCTGACGGTCTAGGATCTTCACGGGACGCTCCTCGAAAGCAAGACTCGGCTCCAAGTTCTCGATCTCTCTAGGCAGAACCTGACTCGGGTCACTAACATACTTACGGAGCTGAGAAACATGAAAGACACTATGAACCTTGTCCAAACTAAGAGGCAAGTCCAATTGATAAGCAGCAGCACCAATCCTCTTCACGATCTCAAAAGGCCCAATATACTTAGGACTCAACTTGCCCTTAACTCCAAACCTCTTAACGCCCTTCATCGGTGAAACTCTCAAGAAGACTCTGTCACCCACCTCGAACTCTAAAGGTATACGGCGAACATCAGCATAGGATTTCTGCCGATCCTGTGCGGCCTTCATCATACCTCTGATAAGCTGGACTTGATCAATAGTAACAGCTAACTGGTCTGGTCCTAGGTCGTGCATGTCACTCGCCTGCTCCCAACAAATCGGACTACGGCACTTCCTACCATAAAGAGCCTCGTACGGAGCCATACCAACAGATGAATGGTAATTGTTGTTGTAAGAAAACTCTACCAACGACAAACACTGCTCCCAAGAACTCTGAAAATCGAGGGCACAAGCGCGGAGCAAATACTCTAGTGTCTGTATAGTCCTCTCGGACTGACCATCGGTCGCGGCATGAAATGCGGTACTCATCAGCAAACGGCTACCCATAGCCTCCTGTAAAGCCTTCCAAAATCTGGAACAAAATCTCGGATCTCGATCTGAAACTATCTCCCTCGGGACACCATGGTAACGAACTATCTCTGCAATATAAGCCCTGGCTAAACGGTCCATATCCCATGTCTCTCTGATAGGCACAAATCTGGCACACTTAGTTAGCCTATCTACTATAACCCAAAATCGCATCCTTGCCTCCCACAGTCTTAGGAAATGCTGTCACGAAGTCCATCGAAATGCACTCCCACTTCCACTGAGGAACGGGAAGCGGCTGTAGCAAACCACCTGGCCTCCTATGCTCTATCTTCAGTTGTTGACAAGTCAAGCACCTACTCACATAATCTAAGATCTCTTTCTTCATACTAGGCCACCAAAACATAAGTCTCAAATCTTTGTGCATCTTCTCTCCTCCTGGATGAACTGAATACGGTGTTAAGTGAGCCTCATCAAGAACCCTCTTCCTCAAATCTGGCACATCGGGAACATACATCCTACCACGGAACCTAAGGAAACCATCAGCATCAATCTCTAAGTCAGGTGCAACACCACTCGAAATCTTAGCCTCGAACTTCTTGAAATCATCATCTGAAGGTAAATTCTGGCGAATCTCCCAATATAAAGACGGCTCGGCAGTCATAGCAGCTAACCAATCAAAACCACTACCCACCATCTCTAACCTCAACTTCCGGAACTCGGAACACAACTCATCGGGCAATACACGCATAGCACTCATCGAATGAGAAGTCTTGCGGCTAAGCACATCAGCAACAACATTGGCTTTTCCCTCATGATATAACAACTCAATGTCGTAATCCTTAACCAACTCTAGCCAACGTCTCTGTCGCATATTAAGGTCTTTCTGGGTGAAAATGTACTTAAGTCTCTTGTGATCCGTGAAAATGCGACAATGAGATCCAATCAAGTAATGACGCCATATCTTCAAAGCATGAACGACTGCAGCCAACTCAAGATCATGTGTCGGATAGTTCACCTCGTGAACTCTCAACTGTCTAGATGAGTAAGCTATCACCTTACCACTCTGCATCAGCACACATCCAAGCTCTAACATCGAAGCATCACAATAAACATCAAAGTCAACTCCAATCTCTGGCAAAGCAAGTATGGGAGCAGAAGTCAATCTAGTCTTCAATTCCTGGAAAGAACTCTCACACTTGTCGGTCCACACAAACTTAGCTTCCTTCTTCAGTAACTGAGTCATCGGACGAGCTAATCTAGAGAAATCCTCAACAAATCTACGATAGTAACCAGCCAATCCAAGGAAACTACGGATCTCTCCAACATCTTTGGGACTCTCCCAATCAACAACAGCCTCAATCTTTGCGGGATCAACCATAACTCCTTCACTAGATATCACATGTCCAAGAAATGCAACCTTAGAAAGCCAAAACTCACACTTAGAGAACTTCGCGAACCACTTCTGTCGACGTAAAATCCCAAGAATCAATCTAAGATGCTCGGCATGCTCCTCATCGGTCTTAAAGTAAATGAGGATATCATCAATAAACACCACAACACAAGTGTCAAGATACTCACTAAAGGTGCGGTTCATCTGATCCATGAAGATAGCAGGTGCATTAGTCAACCCAAAAGGCATAACCACGAACTCAAAATGCCCATATCTGGTACGAAAAGCAGTCTTCGCAATATCAGCCTCTCTCACTGGAATCTGATGATAACCCGATCGAAGATCAATTTTACAAAACCTAGAAGCACCTCTCAACTGATCAAACAAGTCATCTATCCTAGGCAAGGGATATCTGTTCTTCACGGTCACTCGGTTCAGCTCTCTGTAGTCGATGCAAAGTCTCATGGAACCATCTTTCTTCTTAACGAACAAAACTGGAGCACCCCACGGAGAAGCACTCGGTCTAATGAAACCTTTCTCGATCATCTCTTCCAATTGCTGCTTCAACTCTTTCAACTCTGGCGGAGCCATACGGTAAGGAGCTTTGGAAATCGGTCCGGTACCTGGAACAAGCTCAATAGTAAACTCCACATCTCTCTCTGGCGGTATCCCTGGCAAGTCATCTGGGAAAACATCTGGATACTCACGAACAATGGCTACATCCTCAAGCTTCGGCAGCGATGGCTTTGCAGCTGAAACAACACACATGAAGGCTTGGCAACCCTTCCTAAGAAGATGAGATGCTTTCATCGAAGAGATAACACGAACACCCTTTTTAGGGCGAGTTCCCCTATAGGAAACACGAACTCCTGAAGAACTCCTCAAGCAGATTTTCTGGTCGCGACACTCGAAGCGAGCATGGTATCGCGATAACCAATCTATACCGAGGATAAGGTCAAATTCCTCGAGAGGAAATCTCAGTAAGTCCACTGGAAATGTGGCTTGACCAATAATAATCGGAACATCCCTATGGGACGAAGAGCATGAAAACACGTCTCCAGAAGGTAAGGAAATGGAAGTCTCCTCAACCAATGAAGACTCAAGAGCTAAACGGTCCGCGAACTGAGTCGATATAAATGATAAAGAAGCTCCAGTATCGAACAAAATAAGGCACTCAGCGCCAAGAACAGAAAAGATACCGGCAACAATGTCTGGATGAGCCTCAGCCTCAGCCCTAGTCATCACAAAAATCTTCCCTTTCGGCTTTCCTCCTCTAGTCGCTGCAGCAGCAGTGGCAGCCTTGCCAAGTGCGGTGTTCCTCTCAGGACACTCATAAGACTTATGCCCAAATCCATTGCAAGTGTAGCACTTGAAAGCATTCTTGAAACAGTCAAAACCCGGATGAGAAGGTTTACCACAACGGTGGCAAACACTAGCAGCTGTGTCGGTGTGAACAATGGTCTTAGCAACCGGAGCAGAGAACCTCTCAAACCGCTTCTTCTGAGAAGAAGGCGAAGTAGTAGAAGGAACAAACGGTCTCTTCCCCTGGTACACTGATCTCTGGTGAGGAGTCACACTAGAAGTAGCAGCTCGGGTCTCAGCATCTATGGCACGAATAGAACTCTCGGCCCAAATAGCATCATCATATACCTCCACAAAAGAAGTCGAGTCACGACGAACCATACTCTTGATGCGCGGTCCTAGCTCCCCACAGTAAAAGTAGACTCTCTCAGCCTCATCTCTGACAAATCTCGATGCGAAGTGAGCAAGTTGGTTGAATCGGTCTGTAAACTCCTGAACTGACATCTTGCCTTGTTTCAAATCCATGAATTCTTTGAGTCGCTGTGATCTGAGCTCTTTAGGATAAAACCTCGTCTCGAGCTTATCCTTAAAAGCCTCCCAATCGAACAAAGGATCAAGAGTGAAAGTAGGTCTGGTCAATGCCCACCACCTATCGGCCTCAAGGGTCAGAAAGTGAGTGGCTAGCCGCACTCTATCCTCTCTACCCACCGAATACATGGTAAAGCTCTTTTCCATCTACTTGAACCACTCGGTAAGAGCTACCGGATCAACCTCGCCACCATAAGTCTTCACGTGGCTACGGGACATCTGCGAAGCTATCCAAGAGAAACTACCAGGACGATTAGCCTCGTTGCCTGGCGGTGGAGGAGGTGGAACATTCCTCGCTTGCTGTCTCTGGGTCTCAAGCAAGTGATGAATTGCTTGCAACATAATGTTATCAGCAGCCGTGGGTCTCACCATCCTTCAAAAAAGAAAACAAGTATTAGCTTAGCAATTAGCAATCACAATTAGACTACAAAATAAATCCTTAGATCTACTCCATCTCTCATTCATTATTTGTTTATTTGGTCAAGTTAAGGTTGGGGGTCACATGAGTGCGTCGGGAGCAATAATGCTCTGATACCAACTGTAAAACCCCTCGCGAAAGCGGAAATGATAAATACACAAAGTACTAAAAATGCAGCGGAATTTAAAACTTTTAAAGATAAACAACATGCGAGAAGAATTAAACTGAAATGGAAACTGAAATTGAAATAGGACAAGATAGATAAGTAACAGTTCTAAGTATCAAAACCAAATATGTACAACAGCCTGGGATGGAACATCCCTACAGGCACCAACAAAACCGTATCAAAAGAAACTAAGAGTCCAGCTAAACGATATAAGTGTAAGTCATATGATGACAACAGGATCATCACTCGTTAGCCCTCTCATGAACCCCGCTCCAACCTGCATGTACCTACATACATGAAAACATGTACGCCACAATCAGTGGGGAGTGACTAGAGTTCTCCTAGCCACCTTTTGTGACAACACGTAACACATAAAACAATACAGAATACTCCAACATATATAAACATGTGAAGCATAAACATCTCATCAACTGATCTCATACTATCATGCAAACTCTAGTGCACGGCTCTCAACCAACTTCATAAACCGTTAGGAAGGAGAGCCGGTTTCCCTACTGGTTACCCAGACGGGGGGTCTTTCAATCCAACTATTTATGAAACCGAACAAGAGTCATCCAATGCCTTGGATGATCAAACCATAACTCAACAAATATTCATTTACTCATCATCATCAATATCTATATCTGACACGTACCAACTCAAGGCAAGTAGATAAATTCAGCAAGTAAAAGGTTCAGCGGTCAACTTAAGACATAACCTAATACTAAAACATTCAGCAAGTGTAAGGTTCAGCGGTCAACTTAAGACATAACCTAAACACCAAAACATTCAGCAAGCAAGGACTCAGAGGCCAACTTAAGGCATGGACCCGCCCATCAGCAAGACACTAGACTCAGCGGCCAACTTAAGGCATAGACTAGCATCCAAAAGTAAAGGACTCAGAGGCCAACTTAAGGCATGTCCCTTCACCACATCACAAGGTACTAAACTCAGAGGCCAGCTTAAGGCATGTTCTTGTTGGGGCTGGTGTCCTTGACAATTAAGTACAATGACTTATTAAATCTCTTTAAGGATCACAAGGGCATACTTTTGTATTATTACCAGTTGATCCACGTTTATCAATAACGGTTGGCTTGCTAGATAAGTTTGACGTTATTGTCATACGGATGGCGGTGATCAACTGGTCCCTATACGTCACACCTATAGGACACGTTTGAGAGATGTGAAGGTATGAAAATACAATCACATTTATGCCGGATATGACTAAACAGTTAGTCAGAGGTATTGACTATTAAATTAGTCAATAAGATGTTAAGATTATTATTTAATACGGATTAAATAATTTTAGCTAATACGGATTGCATGATTAATTCGTAAAATTAAATATAAACGGTTATATTTAATTAAATATTGTATTCGCGTATTAATATAAACAGTTATATTAATTTGGGTAATTATACAATATCGTAATTTTATCAGACCGTTATTAATACATCGACTGCATTAATATCTGATAACATGCATACGATTTATAAACAAAACCCGCGAATAAAGTTTAGCTAAATGGGTCGAATCACAAATTAGAATAAGGTAAGAGTGGAAAGCCCACTCCTACCCTATTGGAAATTTCGGCCAAAAGAGCTACATAAGGAGGAGGACTCTCCTTATGTCAGGGACTCTCTTGTTTCACTGTTTAAACAAATCTCAAGGAAAAATTAGGGTTTTGAGAGGTTTCTTCTCCCAAAACCTCAGATCTCACATCTAAAACCTAAATAGCTCTCCCAATATTGCAAGGCAGTTGGAGAGGATTTCTAGCACACGCGGCCACGTCTCATTCTAAGTCTTGGGTGCAAGTTATAGGAGGGAATTTGTGTTAATTCCTGTTCTTAGGCCTTTCGCACAAGGACCAAAGGTTGATTTCTTTTTCATGCTTTTTATTAACTTATGACTATAATCACAATTGTATGTTTCATTATAATCCTGCAAGTTTGGGGCGAATACATGCTATATTCCCCACAAGTGGTATCAGAGACAGGCCATGAAAATTTTACCTTTGTGTTTTTCGTAAGTTTTAAAACCTGAAAAATCGTCTTCTGCCGCTAAGTCGGTCGATCGACCCCCCGTTGCGGTCGGTCGACCGCCTCCTGCGTGTTTTTCTGTTTCGACAGTTTATCTTTTGTGAGAAATCGTGTTCAGAAACTCGGTTTCGTGTTTTGTGGTCGGTCGACCTGTTTTTCGGGTCGGTCGACCATTCTGCTTTAAAAAAAAAAAAAAAAAAGAAATTTTTTTTTTTTTTTTCGTCAGGTGTTCGGTAGACCTGTTTTTTCGGTCGGTAGACCACCCCTGTAACAGACTCGTTTTTTTTTTATTTTCCGAAAATAACATGTTTTATTTTCACATGGCCTTTAGTAATATACTATATAAGGAAATAGTATATTATTAATTTTGTGAAACGGTTCACCCTCGTTTGATACATATTATTTTAAAACGGTTTAAAATAATAGGATTATAAACTTATTAAAATTAAAGTGGTTAAAACGGTATAATCACATAATTTTAATCCTAAAAGGTGGTTTGGTAAAAATTTGTTAATCATAATAACAGTATTATGTCATGTATGAATTTTAATTTAGTTGATGCATTTTATTTATCGTCTTGTTGAATGTTTAATGAATGCTTTCAATAACGTATTTAATTTTGCAAACGGTTGTAACTTAGTGTGGCCTTAGAAGATTGTGTCACCGTAATGATGGGACATAGTCTTGCTTGTAATTTTGAGATCTTGAATCTCCGTTTTGGGTTTTTGCCATGTAATTACTTTTGTATTTAAATTAGAATGTATCTAGGACTACTTTTGTAATTTAAATTAGTAATTTTGTGAAGACCAAAGACAAGACGGAGACCGGATGCTCACTCCCGCTGCAAGGACCAAGATGGAACATCAAGACAAGCTTCTAGGGTCCAACGGTGGATTCCAAGTTGTTTTATGTTTATTTTGGTAGGATAGGCCACACTAGGACTTTTTATTTACGTTTATTGCATTTAATTTTTATGCTTTCATCGATAATAGCTTGCATCATATTCCGCCTAAAAACCAAACCACCTATATCATGCCTGAAAACTGACTCATGTAGAGGTTACGCGTTAGTTTTCTGTGACAATACAGATGTCACATGTCAATTGCAAAGCCATCACTTTATTTAATTCATTCACGCATATGCTAGATATTAGTTCACTTAATATGAATACATAAAAGTTGATGGGGTCTTCCTCGTATAACCAAAAATTGAGACTAGTCTTTATAAATCAGCCTCCCATGAATCCCTTCTTCGTCGGTAGGCATAATATGACCCCTTCTACGTCGGGTAAGTGGGAACAGATGATTTATTTTATCTCAACATCATGGTCACTCGATACTATCTAGTGACTGAGATGGACTAATAGATAGGATATACAGAAATCTATCGACCAAGAGTTCCAACGGTGGAATTAGCCAAACTGTGGGCTTATCAATATACGGAAATTGAGTCTTGGGATCATTTATATAATTCTTGAGGGAGATCAATTATATAAATGCATAAGTCTACGAGTTTAAATTCAATTTAATATAGACTTAAATCACAACAATAAGTTGCTTATATGGTTTTGTTTTATCTTCTTTTCAGTGTAGAACACGTTCATTAAAACTGCTGTATAACTAAAATGGCTGGTGAAGACCCAATGCCAAGTGCCAAGCTAGCACGTGAATCCTGGCTAAAGGCCTTCATGGACTCCATGAATCAGTCCACTAGACTGAGGAATGATGGGTCAAACTTCTCTGACTGGGAGGCAGCACTACGGAATGCTGCCATTGCTGACGGAAAGCTCAAGTACTTAACTGAGCCCATTCCGCCACACCCAGGAACTGGAGCTAGAGCTAACGAAGTTCGCGCTCATAGTGACTTCGTCATGGAAGCGGGTGCGATAAAGAACGTACTCATCTATGCAATGGAATCCAATTTGCAAAGACACTTCATAACCCATGGTGCAAACAAGATTTTCACCACGCTCACTAACGAATTCTCAAAGGCTCCGAGAATCGTTTCTTATGAGCATACCTGTCGCTTCTTTGAGGCGAAACTCCAGAAGGGCCAAGCTGTTAGCCCACATATTCTTCACATGATTGAGAATATCGAGAAACTGGAGGCCCTAAACTGCAAGATTAGTGAGAACATAATCGTTGATCGTATGCTTCATTCGCTTCATGATGGGTTCGCCCTCTTCAGGGCCAACTATTACATGAACGACATGAAGAAGACTCCTCATGAGCTCCACTCCCTTCTCGTACAGACTGAGAAGGATCTGAAATTAAGTAGGAGCATGAAGCAGGATGTTCTCATGATCTCCAGTAAGGGTAAGGGTAAGGGTAAAGCTAAAGCTCAGGGCGACCTAACAGTAGGCAAGCCCAAGTTTAAGAAGTCAGGATTTACTAAGAGTGGGCCAGGTGAGTCAAGCAACTCACAGGGCAAAACAAAGAGCAAGGATACTAGCATGGAATGTCACCATTGCCACAAGACTGGGCATTGGAGGCGCTCATGCCCCGTGTATCGTGAGGACATTAAGGCAGGCCGCGTTACTCCTGTTGGTATGTCTTCTTCTTCTTTTATTCACATGATTGAGATTAACCACGCAAGTTGCGGAACTTGGGTACTTGATACTGGTTGTGGTTCTCATCTATGTAATCATGTGCAGGGCCTCCGAAACCAAGAACCCCTAATCAAGGGTGAGGTTGACCTGCGTGTCGGGAATGGAGCACGTGTTGCTGCAGTCTCGAAGGGAACATACGTGATCCAGCTTCCAAGTGGATTCGAGTTATTTTTATATAACTGTTATTATGTTCCTAGTTTGTCCAAAAACATTATTTCAGTTTCTGCGCTTGACAAACTCGGCTTTTCATTTGTAATAGAGAATAATAGCTGTATTTTCTCCTTACACAATATGATTTATGGCAAGGCAGTTTCCATGAATGGAATTTATGTTTTAGATCAAACCACCGAGATATTACATGTGAATAATAAAAGGTTAAAGGTAGGTGACAAAGATCAAACTTACTTATGGCATTGTCGTATGGGACACATAAATGAGAAACGCGTAAAACAGCTCATACAGAACGGAGCTATCTCGCCCTTTGATTTCGAATCATATGGCACGTGTGAATCATGTCTCATCGGCAAGATGACTCGTATTTCCTTCAAAGGTGTTGGAATGCGCGCTGCCGACCTATTAGGACTCATACATACGGACGTATGTGGCCCTATGTCGATCAACGCACGAGAAGGCTATAGGTATTTCATCACTTTCAAGGATGATTTGAGTAGATATGGCTATGTCTACTTGATGAAACATAAAAGTGAATCCTTTGACAAGTTCAAAGAATACCAGAATCGGGTACAGAACCAGCTGGGTAGAAAGATTAAAGCACTACGTTCTGATCGTGGTGGTGAGTATCTTTCACACGAGTTTGATCAACACCTTAAAGACTGTGGCATCGTGCTACAGTTAACTCCACCTGGAACACCACAATTAAATGGTGTGTCCGAACGGAGAAATCGAACTCTACTCGATATGGTTCGATCCATGATGAGTCACACCGTCGTGCCTGATTCATTGTGGGGCTATGCTCTTTTGTCGGCCGCTCTAATACTTAACCGAAGTCCGTCTAAAGCTGTTGACAAGACTCCATACGAATTATGGAAGGGAACGGTCCCTAACTTGTCCTTTATACGGGTTTGGGGCTGCGAGGCTTATGTCAAGTGGAGACACGAGGATAAGCTCGGCCCGCGATCGGTCAAGACATACTTTATAGGTTATCCAAAGGGAACTTTTGGTCATTACTTCTACTCGCCAACCGAACAACGTGTTTTTGTTGCGGCTAGTGCGACGTTCTTAGAGAAAGAATTTCTCGAGAACAATTCGAGTAATAGAACCTTCGAGTTATCGGAGGTTCAAGAACCAACTGCCGAGCAACCATTGGAGGAAACAGTTCCTTCAACCGAGGCTGCGGTAGATATTCCTGAGGAACCTAGGAGGTCGGGAAGAGTCTCTATTCCTCCGGACAGATACATTGGTATGGTCGAGGAACATGATACAGATGACGTCTTACTCCTAGAGGGTAATGAACCCACAACCTATAAAGGTGCCATGACTAGTTCTGACTCAAAGCTATGGCTAGAAGCCATGCAATCCGAGATGGACTCCATGTATGAGAACAACGTGTGGGATCTTGTGGACCTACCTGCAAAGGTACGTCCCCTTCAATGCAAATGGCTTTACAAGATAAAGCATGCCGTGGAAGGACAACAAGATATCCACAAGGCTAGACTAGTTGCTAAAGGTTTCACTCAAGTGCCAGGCTTGCACTATGATGAGATCTTTGCACCCGTAGTCATGCTACGTTCCATTCGGATTATCTTAGCGATCGCCGCATTTCATGATTATGAAATATGGCAAATGGACGTTAAAACCGCCTTCTTAAACGGTTATTTGGAGGAAGAGTTGTACATGGTACAACCCGAGGGTTTTATCGATCCAGCACATCCGAAGAAAGTTTGCAAGCTTTAGCGTTCCATCTATGGACTTAAGCAAGCATCGCGGAGTTGGAATCATCGCTTCGACCAAGTGATAAAAGAGAATGGGTTCATTCGATCAGTCGAGGAACCATGTCTCTATATCAAGTCGAGTGGGAGCAAGATTGTATTCCTAGTACTGTATGTCAATGACATACTCTTGATTGGGAATGACATACCTCTCTTATCTTCGGTTAAAGCATGGTTGAAAAACCATTTCCAGATGAAAGATCTGGGAGAGGCACAAAGAATTTTGGGCATCCGTATCTACAGGGATAGATCACGACGGATGTTGTCTCTCAGTCAGGAGTCTTATACAGATAAGATTCTGGAGAGATTCAGCATGACGAACTCCAAGAAGGGGTTCCTTCCTATGACTCCTGGGCTTCACTTGAGCAAGACTCAAGAAGCTAAGTCACTGGAAGAGAAAGAGCGCATGAGTCGGATTCCTTATGCTTCGGCAATAGGATCGATCATGTATGCCATGATATGCACACGTCCTGACGTTGCATATGCATTGAGTATGACAAGTCGATTCCAAGCTCATCCAGGTGAACAACACTGGATGGCGGTGAAAAACATTCTTAAGTACCTACGGAGGACTAAAGATTGGGGATTGACTTACGGAGGCGACTCGACGCTCTGCGCCACGGGTTACGCAGATGCTAGCTTCCAAACGGATCGAGATGACTCGAAATCTCAGTCTGGATTCGTTTTCACTCTTAATGGCGCTGCTGTCAGCTGGAAAAGTTCTAAACAGAGTGTTACAGCAGATTCTACGACTGAGTCCGAGTACTATGCCGCCTCGGAAGCAGCTAAGGAAGCAATATGGATGCGTCAATTCTTACAAGGACTCTCGGTAGTGCCTAGTTCGAATGACCCAATCACCGTTTATTGTGACAATAGCGGTGCCATCTTCCAAGCTAAGGAGCATAAGTCTAGCAACAAGGCTAGGCATGTACAACGGAAAGCTCATCTAATCAGAGATTACGTGGAGCAAAAGGAGATTTTCATTGATAAGATCGCTACGGATGACAACATAGCTGATCCTCTCATTAAAGCATTACCACGTGATAAGCATGAAGGGCACATTCAATCCATGGGAATTAGATGTGTTCCTAAGTTGTAGTACTCTTTTATGAATTCATGTAATAATTCATTTTCTCGTGTACTCTATTCAACCTTATTGTTATGATATAAAATGTTTTGTTTTTCATGTGGAATTGTACGCCAATTTTGAACACCACAAAGTGAACTGATTAACATTACATCGTTTTGGTCCTTGATTACCCACTTGAGCTGATAACTCAGGTAATCATTTTGTGACGTTGGTTGATGGTGGGTTCAACGAGCCATAAGTCACGTGGATGACTGACCAATCACAAAGGCGAGTTATACGGATATCTCGTAGGACACCCCGTGACAACGTTATGGAGTCCTAAATGTTTTATAACATTGGGTGCCTGGTCGTGGATAGGACCTCCATAGTGTTCCTTAGAGTCGAGTCTTTTGACCTTCAACTGTCTCTTGAGATTAAGACAGATTTTGGGTAACTTTGGTTTCTTTCCCACGGTCACCGTAACAGGGGCCAAGAGGATTTTTTCTGGGTTATTTCATGCTGGGCGATATCGGCAGGATTCGAGTTGAGGGAAATATCCAAACCCTTATCAGGATTTTATCATTTCTCAGGGCCACTCGAGGAGTAGTAACTGAAATGCATGGCCATGCTCGAATACAGATTCGTTTTATCAGTTAAGTTACTCTCTAGTCGGGGAAACCACTCTTGATACAGATCGCTTGTGAGATACGACCTTTGCGCATGCGGATTTGCAAATTGTCTTACATTGAGTGGGAGAAATTTTAAAAGGATATGAGATTCGGTTATCGCACCTACACTTGTACGGACAAGTGGGAGTTTGTTGGAGCTTGTGTCCTCCACATGTAGTGTGATAACGTCATTGCACATACCCTTGTACGGACAAGTGGGAGATTGTTGGGGCTGGTGTCCTTGACAATTAAGTACAATGACTTATTAAATCTCTTTAAGGATCACAAGGGCATACTTTTGTATTATTACCAGTTGATCCACGTTTATCAATAACGGTTGGCTTGCTAGATAAGTTTGACGTTATTGTCATACGGATGGCGGTGATCAACTGGTCCCTATACGTCACACCTATAGGACACGTTTGAGAGATGTGAAGGTATAAAAATACAGTCACATTTATGCCGGATACGACTAAACAGTTAGTCAGAGGTATTGACTATTAAATTAGTCAATAAGATGTTGAGATTATTATTTAATACGGATTAAATAATTTTAGCTAATACGGATTACATGTTTAATTCGTAAAATTAAATATAAGCAGTTATATTTAATTAAATATTGATTTCGCGTATTAATATAAACAGTTATATTAATTTGGGTAATTATACAATATCGTAATTTTATCAGACCGTTATTAATACATCGACTGCATTAATATCTGATAACATGCATACGATTTATAAACAAAACCCGCGAATAAAGTTTAGCTAAATGGGTCGAATCACAAATTAGAATAAGGTAAGAGTGGAAAGCCCACTCCTACCCTATTGGAAATTTCGGCCAAAAGAGCTACATAAGGAGGAGGACTCTCCTTATGTCAGGGACTCTCTTGTTTCACTGTTTAAACAAATCTCAAGGAAAAATTAGGGTTTTGAGAGTTTTCTTCTCCCAAAACCTCAGATCTCACATCTAAAACCTAAATAGCTCTCCCAATATTGCAAGGCAGTTGGAGAGGATTTCTAGCACACGCGGCCACGTCTCATTCTAAGTCTTGGGTGCAAGTTATAGGAGGGAATTTGTGTTAATTCCTGTTCTTAGGCCTTTCGCACAAGGACCAAAGGTTGATTTCTTTTTCATGCTTTTTATTAACTTATGACTATAATCACAATTGTATGTTTCATTATAATCCTGCAAGTTTGGGGCGAATACATGCTATATTCCCCACAGTTCTAGCACCAAACATCTGCACTCCGGGCAAGGTGTCAGTTCCTTAGCTACCCCATTGTGCAGCTGCTCTACTCGTCAGACTCAGAGGCCAACTTAAGGCATGTTCCAACGCTATCACAATCAAACATGTCTGGACTCAGAGGCCAACTTAAGGCATGTCCCAGACACGACAAACATACACATATGGAGCTCAGAGGCCAGCTTAAGGCATATCCCCATATATGGCAAACAACTCACGTATTAAGTTCAGAGGCCAGCTTAAGGCATAACTTAATACGCATCAAATCAACATCATCAAAGTCTATGAACTAAACTATAGTTCTACTTTTCTTAACTTTTAATCAACACTTAATTGACCCCGAGAACTAAGTTGAGGGAGAGCCGGTTTCCCTTTCGGTTACCCGACCGGGGGGTCTCTATCCTCACTCCATTCCCGAACCCAATATAGTGTCGCCCATCCTCCGTGGACCTCAAATACATATCAAAGATATACAAAACGAGTTTCAATCAAAACCGATCAACCGTTTGAAAGTTATACGCGAATTACAACAAAACAGCCTACAGGGATCCCCAGCCGGTCGGCAGGCAGCCGGTCGGCCGGCTGGTGATCCACTCAGCCTCCTTTCTTTTTAAAACAGAGAACAACACAAAGGGACTCCCAGCCGGTCGGCAGGCAGCCGGTCGGCCGGCTGGGAACCCATTCCCTTAGCCTATACAACTCGCAAATCCACCCCACATGTACTCCCAGCCGGCTGGCAGGCGGCCGGTCTGCCGGCTGGCAGGCGGCCGGTCTGCCGGCTGGCAGGCGGCCGGTCTGCCGGCTGGGCTCCCCTCTTCCTAAGGTTTTCGCAAAAACACAAAACAACAAAAGGAGACCACCAGCCGGTCGGCAGGCAGCCGGTCGTCCGGCTGGCAGTCCCAAGCCTTATTTCTACGAAGTACGCAAAACCAAAAAGAAGCGCTCCCAGCCGGTCGACCGGCTCAGAGAGCCTGTTCACCAAAACGTGATTTTCCAGATTATTCAAAACACCACAAATCGACACCAATTCTTCAAAATTGTTACAAGTAAGGTTTACCCAACATTTCCAATCATCCAACACTACTTTCTAACAGCAAACAAATCTCATAACAATCCTCAAACGATTAATTCAATGTATCCGTCTCAACTTTGTGAAGACTGAAAATAAGCTTAAGAACATATAACAACATCACCAAGCATGAATTCTTCACATAAGAACAATCCTAAACATGATACTAAGTCCATTGATCATTAAACATTAACAAAAATCAGAAACAAATATAAGAACACATCAAAACTTGCTAATATTCACATTAAGGCCGAGTTTCTCATTATCGTCACCTTAAATGCACTCCGGCTTAAAGATCCTCCTCTACCACGAAGCTATCAATGTCCGGGTTCTTCAATCCTTCACCTACAAAAACGAAAAACGGGTTTAAGGACTTCAAAACGGAATTTATGCGAAACAGCCCAAATTTCGAAGTTAAGGATTTGAAAAACGAAAGTGATAGATGGCTTGGAAATTCGACGAGGATTCCGAAAATGTTATTGTTACCTCGATTTGATGAACGGATGATGGAGAAAAGAGCAGAAGAAGGTGATGTTTATGGAGGTTTTTGAAGAAATAGAGTTTACAGTGGAAATGTTGTTTGAAGGGGATGATATGTCGACTTAAGGGATTTTAAGGGTTTAAGGAAATGTCCTTTCCGTATTAAATGAAACGGGTTAGGATACGTGAACGGATATTTAAGATGTGAACTTAACCTTACCAAGTTTGTATTCGTCTTAAGGACTTAAGGTTCTTAAGACGGATCTTACTAATTAAATTAAAATCTTTCACAATAAATTATTAAAATATTATTTTATTACTTAAAATAATTTAAAACGCTTAAATTAGATTTTACGAAAATACGGGATGTTACATTTGTATCCTGTTATTCGTTTATGACTATAAATCGTATTTTATAATTTTGTTATAATCTTTCAATTATGTATTGGGAAGTATACATATATTTTCCCACAAGTGGTATCAGAGCGCTAGGTTTACGAAATTTATTATATGATTTTCATAAACGTTTTCGACAAAAAAAAATCTCTGTCTTTTCCGGCGGTACTGTTCACGAAAAAAAAGAAAATTTTTTTTTTTTTTCCGAGCAGACTGTTTTTTTTCGTGCAGCCTGTTTTTATTTATTTTATTTTGGCTGATTTTTTTTACGGGTTGTTTCGTTTTGTTTTTTTTCTTGTTATGCATTATTAGGATAATGTATACATGTTGTGAAAAACTTCACAAGTTTTGATACCGAATTATTTTAAAAAGGTTTAAAATAATGTTGGATTAAATCATATTATACGATAAAATGAATAAGATTATGATTGATTAAAATTTTTGTGAGTAATTACAGAATTATCACATAATTTAAGTTATTGTTAAATGATGGTTTGGATAAATTACTATACATAATTACGGAATTATGTCTTGAATGAATAATTTATTAGTTGATGCATTTTTTTATTATATTGAAAATTGTGAATGGTTTTATTTACGTATTTTTGCAATCGGTTGTAAAATGTAATACTTAGTGTGGCCTTAGTAAATTATGTTTTCGTAATGAATGAAACATAGTTTGTGATGTAATTATGAGATCTCGAATCTCTTCTTGTGTATTATTCATTAAGTAATGTTTTTGGAATTAGAATGTAATAATAAGATTATATTATGTAATTTCTAAATGTAATTTGAGAAGACTCAAGACGGAGATCGGATTACTTACTCCCGCTATATGGACAAAGATGGAACTTCAAGACAAGACAAGGTTCAAGGGTACATTGCTGAATGGATTCCTAAGTTGTATTTTGTTCTTTTTGGCAGGATAGAACACACTAGGAATTGTTATATTTGAGTTTTTATTCCGTTCTTATTGTTTTGCATTCACATGATAGTTAATGCATCATTTTCCGCCTAAACCAAACCACCTAAAATTGCATGAAAATTGACTCATATAGTATGTATGTTAATTATCATGGACATACAGATGTCACTAGTATATCACTTAAGCCATCATCTTAGTTTATTCATTCTCGCAAGCTAGATATTCGTTCACTTAAAATGAATTAAAATAAGTTGATGGGATCTTCCTCTATAACTTAAAATTGAGATTAGTCTTTATAAGCCAAATTACTATGAATCCATTCTTCGTCGGTAGGCATATAAGACCTTACTCTCCATATGACCCCTTATACGTTAGGTAAGTAGTAGTTGTTGACTTATTTTATCTCAGCATTATTGATGAGTTTATCGATCCGGTACTTAAGAGGGGGAGGGGGTGAATTAAATAATACTCTTTTTAAAACCTTAACTTTTACTCAACTAATTTCGTTGGCAGCACACAGACAAATTTAAGCAGTATTGAAGACAGTTCAAAATATTGTAACCTGTGCTGAGATTGTGAAATTAGTTACGAGAAAAGATGCAAATAAAACGACGAAGTACGAAAGACGAAATAAGAAATAGAAACGAGACACATGATTTTTAACGTGGTTCGACCTACTCTCTAAAGGTCTACGTCCACCCCTTTCTCTTATTATTTTTATAACCAAATCCGATAACAAAAACAATCCCCACGATAAACCCGGTCGTGCCACTCGAGTACAACCCATACTCTAAATATTCTTCCTTACAAATGAATAAGAAAAAAACAGATTACACTTTTTGTCTCCTTGAAATATTCAATTGATGTGAACAAAAGAGAACAAAAAATAACCTACGAGTAAACGAACTTGCTTTAATCAATATCGGTCTTGAAAGTACGGTTTTAGCAAAACTGGTTGCAAAATTTACTTTGATAAAAATCTTTGATAAACGTTATTTTGCAAAACTCAGTTTTTGAATACTTAAACTTGCTTAAGAAATTGGCTTTGAAAGAATGAAAACAAGTCAGAGTATTTTTGGTTGCCTCTCACGTCAATAGCGACCACAATGGTAGTCGCTAATTAGCGACCGAAAAAAAAAGCGGGCGACCGATATCGGTCGCTAAATTTAGCGACCGCAAGCTTATCCCAATCTTATCCTAAAAAATCCGCGCGAATCTGAGGGCGACCATAGCGCCAAATTTAGCGACCGAAAGTGGTCGCTAATTTAGCGACCGAAAGTGGTCGTTAATTTAGCGACCGAAATCAGTCGCTAATTTAGCGACCACTTTCGGTCGCTAAATTTGGCGACCTATTTCGGTCGCTAAACGCCTGTTATAATTTTTTCCCTTCTTCTTCCTCCCGTCATTCCTTCATTCACTTAACTTTAAAAAAAAAAATGCAATCGCCCTCGTCACCCGTTAACCACCGTGCCACCTACCGGAACACCGCAACGCCACCGGACCACCCACCACCGGCGTTCACCTACCTTATACTCGTTTTTCAGGTTTGAGTCGATTTGATAACTTTATTTATGTATTGAATCCTTTATAGTATTATTGTAATTCACAATTATATTGTTGTTAGTAATTAGAGTATTAGGATGCTTTTGGTTAGTAATTAGATTATTAGGATGCTTTTAGTTAGTTAATTGGGAAAAAATTAGGTGTTATTGTGATTAGGGTTAGTAATTGGGGAAAATTGGATGATGATTTTAGTTAGTATTAGATTTCTATGATGATTTTTGATGTTTATTATGTTTGTATGTGTAATTTAATTAGTCTTTTCGGAAATTAGTTGATGTTAGGGTTAGAAATTGACAAAAATTGAGAAAAAATTGGGTGTTATTGTTAATAAGTGTTAGTATTGTTAGAAATTGGAAAAAAAAAATTTTAATTAGCGACCACTTTCGGTCGCTAAATTTGGCGACCTATTTCGGTCGCTAAACGCCTGTTATAATTTTTTCCCTTCTTCTTCCTCCCGTCATTCCTTCATTCACTTAACTTTAAAAAAAAAAACGCAATCGCCCTCGTCACCCGTTAACCACCGTGCCACCTACCGGAACACCGCAACGCCACCGGACCACCCACCACCGCCGTTCACCTACCTTATACTCGTTTTTCAAGTTTGAGTCGATTTAATAACTTTATTTATGTATTGAATCCTTTATAGTATTATTGTAATTCACAATTGTTGTTAGTAATTAGAGTATTAGGATGCTTTTAGTTAGTAATTAGATTATTAGGATGCTTTTAGTTAGTTAATTGGGAAAAAATTAGGTGTTATTGTGATTAGGGTTAGAAATTGGGGAAAATTGGATGATGATTTTAGTTAGTATTAGATTTCTATGATGATTTTTGATGTTTATTATGTTTGTATGTGTAATTTAATTAGTATTTTCGGAAATTAGTTGATTTTAGGGTTAGAATTTGACAAAAATTGAGAAACAATTGGGTGTTATTGTTAATAAGTGTTAGTATTGTTAGAAATTGGAAAAAAAAATTGTTGAATGTTATTATTCAAATTAGTATATTATTGTAAGTTATTGTGAATATTTTCTTTGGAAGAATTGAATGACTATTGACCTAGTACCCGTTCATGAATTACTCGTTAGGAGGAATTCATGAATAGTCCCCATTTTGGGACTGTCTTTGTATATTTCAAGTCACTTAGGTAGTCAATACATACTTGTGAATTTATTAGTGGGGAAAGAGTTTGGTAACAATTTCTTCAATGTTCTTCGAATACATATGTGAAATAAATACAAATTTATTTCACATTGTGTATTTGAAGAATTGAGGGAAATTGCTGCCAAATTTTTTTTCCTCACTAATAAATTCACAAATATGTATTTATGAGTGACTTGAAATATACATTAATGGGTTTAGGTTGGAGTGATAAGGACCCAATTGAAATCTTGAAGTACATATTGACTTGAATTCTTAGCTTGAACTTATTATTTGTTGAAATCTTATTGAAATTATTGTTGTGTGTTTGGTTGCTGGTTTATTATACATTATCTAGATTAAAATGAAGAGATTTGAACGTAGCTGGATGTACGAAGAAAGAGTAGATAAGAAGAAACGTCCTAATGCTAGATTTGTAAAGGGAGTTCGTGGGTTTATTGAATTTGCTAGATGTTCAGAATCATATGATTTCGAACAACGCAAACTTAGGTCTCCTTGTACTAAATGTAAAAACTTAAAATATTTACTTGAGATAGAAGTAGAAGAACATCTTATTACGAATGGGTTTTTTCCGAACTATTACAACTGGATATCACATGGGGAAAAATACTCTTCTGATCCCAAACACCCTCAAATCCAATCAAATGAGAAACCGTATAGTGAAATGGTACTTGATGCCTTTGAGTCGAATGTTTTCACTAATACCGATCGTGTACCTATAACCGAGGAAGAAGATCCAAACCCAAAAGCAAAAGCCTTTTTCGATATGCTAAGGGACTCCGAGAAAACTTTATATGAGAGGAGCAGAATGTCATTGTTGCAAGTTGCATCGAGGATAGTAACGTTAAAATGTGAGTACAATATGCCGTTTAAAGCGGTTGACAGTATTGCTACTTTAATTTAAGATGTTATACCCGATAATAACATTATGACAGTATTGAAGATGTTGTACCTATAGGTTCACATGGCTCGTGGAGGAGGCAGACAACGGGGCGGTTATAGTGGTAGTGGGGACAGTAGCTCGGCCCGAAAACAGGAGGAGGAGGAGGTGGAGGTCAATGTATCGAGTGACGAGGAGGAGGAGGAAGCCCGTGTACCCCGCCATACTGACGGCAGGATCATCCTTGATCCGGCGGGTCTTTGGTAATTTTTTATTCACTAGTTGTTTATTTATTTATTAATTTTATTCAACCTAGTCTAATTAATTAACATTCATGTTTGGTTTCAGGTTTAGACATCAAACGATGATTCGTGGCGCCACCAATAGCATTAAAGAGAACATGATTCACGACGTCACTTGTTGGACGAAAGCTAGTGACGAGGACAAGGAGATGTGGTACAACGCCTTTCGGGTACGTATTTAAGTATTTACTTTAATTATTTATTTTTATAAATTCATGGTTGATTTGTTTCTCTAACCCTTATTTTTTTGGTAGCGTGCCTTTTATTGGTCAAATCAGCTTGAGTGACTAGCTTGGGATAGATTTAATGATGTTGGTAAAAGGAGGCTAAAGGACATTATGTATAAGGTGTCGAGGTGAAAGACTGCGCCAACGTTCATGAAAGGTAATAATTTATTAATAATCGTATTAAAATAAAAAATTTAACATTTTTTTAATTTATATTAATCGTTTCTATTTTATTGGATTGTAGGTCAATCATATGAAGAATTCACTAAGTACAAAGAAAGTCCTGAGTTCAAGCAAGCGTCGGCGCAAAACAAGGCGAACAAGAGGGGTGGATATGATCCCGAAGCGGAAGTTGGGGCTACTCATTATGGTGGGTCTCAGTCATTCCATGATCGGGTAGTGATAAGTGTAAGTATTTACTCTTGTACTTTAATTTATTACTTTTATCTTGAAGTATATATTTAGCTTTAAATTTTAATTAACTGATTAACACTTCATGAATTTGTTATTTTTTTTATAGGCAAAGAAAAATAAGGGCAAGCTACAATCGGTTGTAGATCTCTTCGTTGAGACACATGCCAAAAAGGGAAGGAAAGAGTACGTCTTCGCAAATGCAAGAGATCGCGAATTATATGTAAGTGTTATTGTATAAAGTATTTAAAAAATGATTTATAATCAATTAAGTTAAATATCGAAGATGACGTATTTATATGTAAGTGTTATTGTATATATTATTAATAATGTTTCATTTTTTTTGTAGGAATCATTTTTGAACGAAAGAGGAAGAACCCTGAAATCTCCGACAATCAGCTTTGGTATGAACTAGTAGATGGTTTTCATAAAGGAGGAGTCTATGGGGCCGGTTCAGCGAAAGAGCTCTTTTATGATCCACCGATAAGAAGAGGGTCCTCCTCCCAGCACCAACCATATGTTCCTGGTTTGGTAAGTCACCTCCAAATGTAACTAGCTGAGAAGGATAGAAGGGACGCCGAACGAGATGAAGAAATGAGAAGAATGAAAGAAGAGATGGAAAAGATGTCTTCTTATTTCCCAAATTGTAACAGTGGTTGGCGTCCACAGGATAGGGATCCAAGAGATCCGGATTATGGAGGTGAGAGTGGGGCGGGAGCATCTTTTCCGGTGTCTTAGCTAGTGTCTCTTGTTTTTAGTGCTGGATAATTTTTATTTTCGTTAGACAAACACTAGAATTTGGTACTTTGTATGGAATCCGAAACAGTTTTATATATCTAAGTTTCAGATGTTTGGCATCATTTGGGTTGTGCGCTGCTCTTGTTGGTTTTCCTTGCAGGTTTATAAGTAATAGCTACGGATTTGGCTAGGACAAAACAGGATTTTACGGCCAAATACATGTAAAATTAGCGACCGAACATGTAAAATTGGCGACCATAGTCGGTCGCTAACCTTCTGCTTCTTTTTTTTCATTAGCGAACAAATAGCGACTGATATCAGTCGCTAATTTAGCGACCGATGTCAGTAGCTAAATTAGCGACTGAAGTCAGTCGCTAAATTAGCGACTGAAGTTGGTCGCTAAATTAGCGACTGAAACCACTCGCTAATTTAGCCACTGCAAGCGGTCGCTAAATTAGCGACCATCATTGGTCGCCTGTCTTTTTTTTTCGGTCGCTAAATTTGGCGACCAACATCGGTCGCTAAAAGCGACCATGGCTTGCGACTAAACGCGGGCGACTGCACTTGGTCGCGAAAATAGGAAGGGCGACTGAAAACGGTCGCTATTTTCAGTCGCAAATTGAAGTAACTGTTGTAGTGTGTATTTTGTTCTTTTTGGTAGGATAGACCACACTAGGACTTGTTTTATTTGCGTTTTTATTCCGTTCTTATTGTTTTGCATTCACATGATAGTTAATGCATCATTTTCCGCCTAAACCAAACCACCTAAAATTGCATGAAAATTGCCTTACATAGTATGTAGGTTAATTATCATGGACATACAGATTTCACTAGTATATCACTTAAGCCATCATCTTAGTTTATTCATTCTCGCAAGCTAGATATTCGTTCACTTAAAATGAATTAAAATAAGTTGATGAGATCTTCCTCTATAACTTAAAATTGAGATTAGTCTTTATAAGCCAAATTACTATGAATCCATTCTTCGTCGATAGGCATATAAGACCTTACTCTCCATATGACCCCTTCTACGTTAGGTAAGTAGTAGTTGTTGACTTATTTTAGCTCAACATTATTGATGAGTTTATCGATCCGGTACTTAAGAGGGGGAGGGGGTGAATTAAGTACTCTTTTTAAAACCTTAACTTTTACTCAACTAATTTCGTTGGCAGCACACAAACAAATTTAAGCAGTATTGAAGAATGTTCAAAATATTGTAACCTGTGCTGAGATTGTGAAATTAGTTACGGGAAAAGATGCAAATAAAACGACGAAATACGAAAGACGAAATAGAAACGAGACACGCGATTTTTAACGTGGTTCGACCTACTCTCTAAAGGTCTATGTCCACCCCTTTCTCTTATTATTTTTATAACCAAATCCGATAACAAAAACAATCCCGACGATAAACCCGGTCGTGCCACTCGAGTACAACTCATACTCCAAATATTCTTCCTTACAAATGAATAAGAAAAAAACAGATTACACTTTTTGTCTCCTTAAAATATTCAATTGATGTAAACAAAGGAGAACAAAAATAACCTACGAGTAAACGAACTTGCTTTAATCAATATCGGTCTTGAAAGTACGGTTTTAGCAAAACTGGTTGCAAAATTTACTTTGATAAAAATCTTTGATAAACGTTATTTTGCAAAACTCAGTTTTTGAATACTTAAACTTGCTTAAGAAATTGGCTTTGAAAGAATGAAAACAAGTCAGAGTATTTTTGGTTGCCTCTCACGTCAATAGCACAAGTATTATACACTTGGTCAACCAATGAAGTCTTTGGCAAGGAATAAAACCTTTGACAACCATTTGATAGCAGTTTAAGGTTGATTAGGAATCAACTTCCTTATTTGACAAAGATTATATTGACAAAATAATTTTGTTTGTTTAGAAGGATATTTCCGAAAGCAATTGATTCCAAAATTATTTTGATATTTTAAACCGTACTTTATTGGACCGAAACAAAGATTAAACACAAGTTCGATACCCTTACAATTTATCTATGTAGATCACGAGTATCGGCCCATCTTCATTTCCAAATGCTAGCCTTGTTCGAAACCTGTCAACAACACATCTAGACAAACCATTAAGCCGGAGAATGATTTTGATATAGAAGCCTTGTCATCATCAACACAATAAGTCCAACAAATTCGCCCTTTGATGATGGCAAGTCCCTATAATGAAAGTTCCCCCTCAACTAAATAATATTCCTGCAAACATTCACAAATTTTTAGGATATAATAGAAATAGGAAAATACGATCAGTAATATAACTAAACCAAAGTCCGTGAAACACAAACGAGATTATCATAGTCATAGGTCTAATATCTAGCAGTCCTTCAGTACACTAATGAGCAGTCCTTCAGTACACTAATGTCCCTAAATTTCCCCCCTCTTGACATCATCAAAAGAAGAAAGACGGTCAAAATGAGTCAACGCATCGCACCATCGGCAAATAAGAGTTAATGCATCTATCGGACACAGTCAAAAGACATCATCGAAATAAGTACAGACCACTAATAACAGTACAAAAAAAAAACATAATCAGCAATAAGATGATATAGGCAAAATAAGAGGTATTATGGTTTGGGTTAGAGAAGTTGGACAATCTACTTAAGGAGGCCTGGAATGGATAGGATGGGACGAAGGGCTTCGTTAAGTTTTTCCAATTCTTGTGCACCCTTCCCAAAACCACCAAGCACTAAGTTAGTGAGGGATGTCATCTGAGACTGAACACCACACAAACCACCGATAGAGAACCCAACACTTGTATAACCCTCTCCTTTCCCATCAACTAGCTTATCATCAGATATCCTTGAGTGCATTTGACTGAGTACATACATTAGACGGAATAAGATGTCTCAGAACGGATTAAGTGCATAATCCTCTCCGTGCTTGCAGATTTTTTTCATTCATTTTTCCACTCTATATCACCATTTCAGTTTAATCAAAAGTGCCGAAGGGAGATTCATTCTCTTAACGGATCATGGATACATTATACATATTCTTATGTCAAAAGAGTGCATCTTTTCGTCATTATACAGTCTCGTTTAACTGCCTTTTGTCACTATAAACCGATTAATAAACATGGGTTATTTCAGGAATTAAAGCCACAGAGCATAAAGTGAACATACAAACCCATTTTCGAATTCTGAGACTTTTCCTTTGTTTCCCTTTTTGAATATTTCGGATTCCTCATCTGAGTTAATAGCCGTCTCATCCTCTTCTTCAAACACCAACTTCCCTTTCCTTTACCAGACCCAATCGGAGTTCTGACTCGCTCTTCACAACCACGGGTTTATTCACAACAATACCGGGATTTGCATTTTTGCAACTTCGCGCAGCCCTCGGGTTAGGCGTTTTCTTCGTGGCAGCAGTAGGTGACTCCTCAGACTCAGTGACAGGTGGCTCGGTTTAGGTGGTATAAGAACGATTTTAGATTGGTTTTCGGGTTCGATTGTGGGATTTGGTAAGGTTTTTTGGTGATGGAGAATTTTCAATTTGCTTGGGTTTGAAGCGTGTGGCAGCGGATGAAGGAGGAGAATGGTTAGGTCAGTTTTTCTTTTTCGTCATTGTTGTGGTGGAGGAGATGGGAGATGGAGGTGATTTGATTTGGAGGCTAGGATTTTGTTAGGGAATATGATCTTGGTGAAAAAGCATAATGGTGAGGATGATAAGTGGGGTTTTAGGCGGAAGTGAAATGGGCTACCAGGCAAGCAGATTATCCTTAAGTTGGGGTTCCATAGGACAAGGGTGAAATGGTCAAATTTTGCCAACAAATTGTCTGATTATGTAAAATAGTAACATCTCTTAGAAAGTCAACTTTTGACTAGTCTATATGAAAAAAAACGATCGACTAGAGTAAGTAGAATGCACATCAACTTAAGTTCCATGGTTGAAATTATTGACACAAAGTCACGAGATCTTCAATCTAGTCAATCATCGAGGGATTAAAATAAGGACAATAAATGCTATTAACTGCTATTCAAAAGATCTAATTCTAGGTGAATATTCTCGAATTGTTCTTGGGACAAAGGTTTAGTAAGAATGTCGGACAACTGATGTTCAGTTTTGAAAAAATATAAGCATATATTTCCTTTTTCTACATGATCACGCAAGATTGTAAGCAAGAATTTGAAAATTTTTAACAACAGCACATCATCCATGAAATGTGAGAAAGACTTACCGTTTTTACGAGTACCAACTATCTCACCCTTGTCGTTGTCTCTGAATGTCACATTTCCACCATTATAAGCCCTTAACGAGAGGAACTGGTTCTTATTACCTATCATATGTCATGAATATCCACTATCAAAGATACCAACGGTGGCCTCCTCTCATATGGCCCTGAAATAAGATTTGTTAGATGATCAAGGAACCCAAACAAGTTTGGGTCCCTTCTTATGACGAACAATATCAAGAATATCTTTTCTAATCCACATTTTCTTAACGGCTTTTATGTTATTATCCAAATGTCTCAGTCGTTTGGCACAAGCATTAAATACGTGACCGGTTTTTCCACAAAATTTGCAAATGATATATTCAGGTAATCCAACATATTTATGCTTGCGAAAGTCTCTATCATTGGGTTCAGATTTCTTAGCGTAAATGAAGTCACCCTGCTTGGAAAAGCCTGAAGGAGTTTTTAATTTGTGTTCAGGAAACCGGACAGTACGATATAGAGGATCGTTTTGTCCGATGTCAGAACTAGAATCATGGACATTTGAACAGTATGGAGGGGTGTAGTTTCTATTCAGGAAGCCATACAGTACGATATTGAGGATCGTTTTGTCTAATGTCAGAACATGAATCGTACCCTAATCCAAGTTTCTTAGTGTTCTTAGATTGATTGACTAGGAAATTTAGCACGGTATTGCTTCCTTCCCATTTGGATGCAACATTTCTAGCATTATCCAGGTCTTTTCGATGCAACATTTCTGCATTATCTCTAGGTTTTTTACTCTTTCAAGTAGTTTCTTATGTTTGTATAAAAGAGCATTATAATCAACGTTTAATCTATCGAACCTAGAGCATGTGTCTGAATACCTAGAGGTTCTAGCAGCATGTAAAGTTTTTTGTTTCTCCAGTTCTTTAGAAAGCATATGGATTTGATTGACAAGAGACTTATTTTCAGCAGTAAGTTCATTAAGTTCAGATTGAACAGTCTGACTGACTCTCTGTTTTCCGACTTTTCTTAACTCACGTTTTAAATCTATGTTCTCCTCCGCTATACTTTCTATTTCATATTGCATGGCACTCAGTTGTTTGTTCTGCTCATAACTATTGTCTAATGTCTCATCAAGTAATCTTAAAATTCTTTCTTTAGACAAAGACCGCATTTTAGTTTTGAGTTTTGAAAGACTTACGCCATCTTCGGATTCATTGTCTGATTCACTATCTGAGCCATCTGAGTGAGCCATAAGACATCTGATTGTATCCTCATCCCTTTTTCGTTGAGATCTTGGTTTGTAGATTGATCTCAAACACAACTTCTCATTTTTTCCGTCATTAGAGGGTTCACCGTCTTCTGAATCAGACTCACCCCAAACTGCAGCCATCATTACACGTTTGTACTCTTGCTTAGATTTTTCACGTTTGTCCTTCGATTTTTCTTCTTCCCACATAGGACAATTTCTGATTTGATGATCACGTTCCCCACACTTGAAACAGCCCATTCGAGATGTGGAACGTGATGAAGATGATGAAAAATCTTTTGGTTTGTAACTATCAAACTTTCCTTCATTCTGTTTTCTAATGATTTTAGCAATTCGTTTAGATAACAGAGCCACTTCCTCCTCAAGATCATTTTCATTTTCACTTGACAAGGTGTTTAAGGCTAGTCCCTTAGCTTTGGGCTTCTCAACATCATTATCGAGAACTAACTCGTGTGCCATGAGAGATCCCATTAAAGCATCATAGGTAAGAGTTGTTAAATCTCTAGCCTCTTCGATGACGGTGACTTTAGCCTGCCATTTCTTAGTTAAACTTCTTAAAATTTTGCGGACAATTTCCTCGGTTTCAAAAGTTCTACCAAGATTTGAAAGTTCGTTAGTTATGTTGGAAAAACGTGAAGACATGCTTTTAATTGATTCATCTTGTTGCATTTTAAAGGACTCGTATTGTTGCATTAAAATGTCAATACGTTGTTTCTTTACTTGCATTGTTCCCTCATGGGCTAGTTCTAGACTATCCCATATTTGTTTGACCGTTTTACATCTTGCAATACGACTTATTTCGGACTCTCCAATCCCAGATTGCAGGAGTGATATGGCTCTAGCACTCTTCTCCGCCTTTTTGTAATCATTAGATGTGTAATCCTTTGGTGCCTTTTCACTCACAACACCATTAACATCGGTGGAGGTGATGACAAGGGGACCATTTTGAATGATTACCCAACATTCGTAATCCGTTCCTTGTATAAAATGCATTATACGATTTTTCCACAAGCCATAGTCCGTGCCATCAAAGACAGGACATTTGACAATTTTGGAATTCATTGAAAAACAAAAAATAGGATACATAAACTCAGAAAGGATCAAACTCTTTGCGAAAAAGCTATCAAGAGCACGAGGCTCTGATACCAATTGATGAGTTTATCGATCCGGTACTTAAGAGGGGGAGGGGGTGAATTAAGTACTCTTTTTAAAACCTTAACTTTTACTCAACTAATTTCGTTGGCAGCACACAAACGAATTTAAACAGTATTGAAGACTGTTCAAAATATTGTAACCTGTGCTGAGATTGTGAAATTTGTAACGAGAAAAGATGCAAATAAAACGACGAAGTATGAAAGACGAAATAAGAAATAGAAACGAGACACGCGATTTTTAACGTGGTTCGACCTACTCTCTAAAGGTCTACGTCCACCCCTTTCTCTTATTATTTTTATAACCAAACCCGATTACACAAACAATCCCCACGATAAACACGATCGTGCCACTCGAGTACAACCCATACTCCAAATATTCTTCCTTACAAATGAATAAGAAAAAAACAGATTACACTTTTTGTCTCCTTGAAATATTCAATTGACGGGAACAAAGGAGAACAAAAAATTACCTACGAGTAAACGAACTTGCTTTAATCAATGTCGGTCTTGAAAGTACGGATTTAGCAAAACTGGTTGCAAAATTTACTTTGATAAAAATCTTTGATAAACGTTATTTTGCAAAACTCAGTTTTTGAATACTTAAACTTGCTTAAGAAATTGGCTTTGAAAGAATGAAAACAAGTCAGAGTATTTTTGGTTGCCTCTCACGTCAATAGCACAAGTATTATATACTTGTTCAACCAATGAAGTCTTTGGCAAGGAATAAAATCTTTGACAACCGTTTGATAGCAATTTAAGGTTGATTAGGAATCAACTTCCTTATTTGACAAAAAATATATTCACAAAATAATTTTGTTTGTTTATAAGGATATTTCCGAAAGCAATTGATTCCAAAATTATTTTGATATTTTAAACCGTACTTTATTGGACTGAAACAAAGATTAAACACAAGTCCGATACCCTTACAATTTATCTATGTAGATCACGAGTATCGGCCCATCTTCATTTCCAAATGCTAGCCTTGTTCGAAACCTGTCAACAACACATCTAGACAAACCAATAAGCCGGAGAATGGTTTTGATATAGAAGACTTGTCATCATCAACACAATAAGTCCAACGATTATGATCCGAATAATATTTCCAGGTTATAGTGGAGTAAAGATTGAATTTAAAGAAATTTATCGACCAAGAATTATAAAGGTAGAATTAGCCAAGAGGTTGGCTTATCAATTTACAGAAATTGAGTCTTGGGATCATTTATATAATTCTTGAGGAAGATCAATTGTATAAATTCTTAAGTCATCGCATTAAACTATTTTTGCACTAGACTTTTTTACAAAAACGATGAGTATGCTTATTATATTTTATTTTCTTCTTTACAGTGTAGAATTCATTTCAATCGATAATACTGCATAACAAAATGGTTGGCCATACCGATGACCCAATGTCAAGTGTCACACTCGGACGCGAATCCTAGCTTAAAACTTTTATCGACCACATGAATCAATCCACGTGGCTGAAGAATGATGGGTCCAACTTTGCGGACCGGGAGGCATCATTATGAAATGCTGCCATTGCTGACGGTAAGCTCAAGTACTTGACTGAGCCCATACCACCAAACCCAGGCCCTAATGCGGGAGTCAACGAATCACTCGTGTATAGTGATTTCGTTATGGAAGTGGGTGCGATAAAGAACGTACTCATATTTGCAATGAAACCAAATTTGCAAAGGCGCTTCATAGCCCAAGGTGCAAATAAGATTTTCACCAGGCTCACTAACGAGTTCTCGAAAGCACCGAGAATCGTTACGTATGAGCATACTTGTCGCCTAGGTTGCACAGACACGCCTAAATTTTAGGCTCCGCGTGTCGGACACGGACACGCCTATGACACGGCTCTATAAGTGTCGGACACTTCAAAAACCGTGTCCGGTTATTTTTAAGTTGGGCGTGTCGGACACAGTTCAAAGTTGTCGGACACGGTCCGTATCTGGGGGACACGGCAAATAACAACAAAAACAAATTCTAATTCATAAACAAACGCTCCTCCTGTTAGGTTCATGTCCTACATGCCCTACACGGAAATTAGTCATACTAATTTTACAAACAAATTAACTCTTTAATTTGTACCAAGATCTTATGCATGGAAAATAAAATGCGGAATAATAAGATTTGAACCCTTACTTCGGTCCAAAATAATGCTAGAATGATCTTCCACGAAGCAACCAATATAGCTTGCATCCTTTACGATGCACCCAAGACTTACCCTTAAAACCGAGATCTTCATGGAATAGATGAGCAAAATCGGTTTCCTTAAAATTTTAATCTAATCCTATTAGATTAACTAATACTATAACAATTATAGTATTTGATTTAAGAATATTATGTGATAATATTTTTAGAGGTGTGTGGTTTTGATGGTGTGTGGTTTTGGGTTGCCGTGAGTGAGTCATAGGGAAGCACAAAGACTCTCTTTTTAACTTACCCATGCACATAGGGTGGCTTATAGGCAATGGTCTCAAGGCATCACTTAATGAATGTGTTTTTATGTTCTTAAAAAAAACACAAACACATCTTTAATAACCACCATTAAAACCGGCACCATCACTTATAAAATGGACTTCCATTTTATAATTGTCATTTTGTACAATTGTAAGTTCATGTGTGATATGTAACATGTCACAACATAAAAATAATTGTTTTAATTTAAAAAAATGTATATTTATCAAATAAATATCATTTATAAATTAAATAAATCATATTTAACAATTTGACTAGTAATTCATAATTACTTATGTATAAAATGGTCATTTCAATAATCGTCAATACGATGTACAACATTTGTAATAATAATCAACCCGATTCATTCTAATTTCGATGTTTCATAAACATCGATTTATATTTGACAATTGATACGTTTCAATTTCAAATACAAATAGAGTTTGACATTACTATCGTATGACGGTGGTGGTCAGTTGATCCCTTTAGGTCACACCTATAGGACAATTCCCTTAATCTAGCCAATCATTACCGATTAATGTTGGTCAGTTGACTAACTAATTTCGAATCATCCCTTGCGCATTCTCGTCATGAGATTTAATTATGTGATCGCACTATTGTTGAGACACATTTCCCAATAATCCTTGAAAGGTGCCCCTTTAAAACAATTAAAAAGGGTGATAGTCAACAACTTGTATCAACATACAAAAGTTGACAAAATAACATGAATTAAAACGAGAATTATTACCTAATGCAGGAACCTTTCCAGCTTTTAGGTCGGTTAAGTACTTAGGGCAATTCGCTTCCAATGACCTATCACCGTGCAATAATGGCACTTGTCTTCAACCTTTGAAAATCAGGTAGAAACACCTTTCGAAAAGGTCTTCTCTTTTGAAGGTTTAGATTTGAAGGCCTTGTTGCCCTTGTCTTTGAAGGCACTCCTCTTAAATTTCCCTTTGCCCTCTTCTCAATGTTAAGGACGTCCTTCGTGGAACTCTCATTAAGTCCCATGTCCCTTTCCGCTTGGACGAGCATCTTATGCAATTCGTCCAAGGAGGTTTCTTGATTTCGCATGTTAAAGTTCACCCGGAACTGAGCATATGATTTCACTTTGTTAAGGGAGTGAAGAACTCGGTCTATAATGAGGGAGTCGGGAACATCAACTCCTTGCACCTTAAGGGTTTCAGCAAACTCAACCAACTTGAGTACGTGAGGGCTAACCTTTTGCCCTTCCTTCAAAATGATATCGAAGAAGGCGGAGGCCGCCTCATACTGAATTACCCTGGGAGTTTGTGAAAACATTGTCGCAAGCTTGATGTCAATCTCGTATGACGTGCTAAGCTTAATCGTACTCCTTTGGAGATCCGGCTCCATGGAGAGGATAAGCACGTTCTTGAGAGCGGAGGACTCTTTCATATAGGCCTCATAGGCCTCACGAGTCGCAACCGTGGAGCGAGCGGTTGGAGCGGGAGGAGCGGCTTCGGTAAGGTAACGAGTCTTATCGTCACCTTGCGCCGCCAAAACCAATTGCGCGTCCCAATCTTTAAAATTGGAACCATGCTTGTCAAGATTGCAACTATCCATGAAGGATTGAAGCCATGACACGTTAGTGAGAGGTGGAGCGTTTGTGGCCATTGATGATGGTTTGAAAGTAAACTACAATAAAAGCGAAGGAATTAAAAACAAATATCGTTTATAAAACTTGTAAACAATTTAAACAAGTTGAAAATTTACTTAATGATCTCTTACCTAATTAAGTAAACGATTCCGAGATCCAAATCCATACTAACTTGGGCACGGTGTAGCCGATTCATCCCTCATTAATATAATTCGGTGTATTAACCCTTAATCGATTCTACATTAGAACTCTTGGTCGACAATTTACTTTAAATTGTCTTTAGCCCGAACCTATTGCAACTACGGTTACGAATACTTTCGTTAAGATCGACCAAATTTCAAGGTGTAATCACATTACCCCCCTTACCCAACGTAATAAGTTTAGCACCCCGGTCTAGCCGAGCCCATTTTCTTATGAAGAAGGGAATCATGGGTGTTTACTCTTTGGTAAGGCTAAGTCTCAATATTTAAATATGTAAGAGATCTAGTCAACTTATTATCTATCTCCTTTAAGTGAACTAAGTCGGTGAATTATCGATAAATTTAATTGACATGGTCGATGTACTCGATAAAGATGCATGACATGAGATGACGATTTGGCTATGCATGCAAACATATAAAGCATAAATAAAAGCATAAAACTTAAAGCATAAGTAAAATCCTAGTATGACCTTCCTAAAATAGAAAAGTAATATTAAATCCAAATTCGGAAACCAACTCCTTGGTCCCTTGAACTTCACACGAGGCACGCATCCCAAGGCAAACACCCTCTTGGTCGGAACTCCTTTCCGAAAGACATCGTCTTCAAGGTTCTCCGGAATTACAATGATTACAACTTTTCTATCTACTTGATTCATTATAAAATAGAATAAACAATAAATAAAGTGATACGAGATCACATTAATTATATCTGAATCAATAACCCCTTACATTACGGGAATTACCAATTAAAACTAAGGCCATACTAAGCAAAATTACATAATTCCAAATTACGTAAATAAAATTATGAAAATCATAATAAAATGCAATGTTTATGAATATGTAACTAACATGTCAATCCTAAGCCAAATCGTCCTATTAAATATCATTTAAATATTGTTATTGTATAACTCGGTTTTATGGAATCGCGTGATTTTAACATTTAAAATCACTTAACATCACGTGAATCAATATTCACACTTAAGTTAAACATCCTAAGTCATATTAGGTTTCAAAATTTATTCTTACTCAAATTTTGAACATGACTTAACTTATTTATCAAATATTGTTCGGAATTTAATCGGTTTTACGGGAAAAATAATATAAAAATCCAAATGAGTCATAATAATTTCGAAAAATTCAAAATTCAAAATTTGAATATTCTGTATTTTCTTAAAATTTAAGAACCAAAAAATTATTAGTATAAACGAAATAACCATTTATTTCGTAAATAGGTCGTAAAACCGCGCATTTTGAGTCGGAAATTCAAAAATCACCATTATAAATGTAATTAAAATACTAATAATATTTTTACACATTCCAAAATATTTTAGGAAGTGAAATGGACAGGAAATTACAGTTAAAACACTATCCAAGAACTGAAAAAGCACTTTATGACTCTTAACATTCACCTTTTTTAATTTTAACTTGTAAAATTAAAAAATAAATATACAGAAACTTTAGGCTCCCAATAAAAATATGCTGATAAACATATCTAATATGAAATCTACGGGTTAATATTTTAGGCCATTTTAGTAACATTTACTATTTTTAACGAATTTTATCATATATCATACGATTTTAACCATTAAAATTGTTTCTCATGAAATATTCGAAAGTAAAATCTCAAAATTTACATGCATGCTATAAATAATATATATGACTTTGTGTTAAATTTTCGTAGCCAAATTCCAACTTAAACTATTTAAGTCGAAATTATGTCACTATTATACCGATTTTTACAATAAAAATCAATAATCATGCAATACTCAAGAGTAAAATATGAAACATTTAATTAACAATCTAATTATTGCATGTGACATCTCCAAAAATATTTGTAGCTAAATTCATAATTTAACTATATAAACCCATTTATTCTCATTTTATGACATTTTAGCAATTAAAATTCATAAACCATGCATAATAACCCCAATAATTACGAAAATTCATATTAATAATATAGAAAATACATGTGAGAACAGATTAAAAAATCGCGGCCAGAAAGTATAAGTTGTTATTTTTCCCAAATTATTTCATTTTAGCCGTGTAAAATGTTAAAATAACCAATTTAATTATTAAAATGAACAATATATTTCCATAAATCATGCCAAATGACCTAAAACATTTTTAGGACCAGTAGATATTCATGCATAAATAATTTCGTCCATATCACATAGGGTTTTATATTTTCGGTTTTGTTTTGTTATCAAAATAACTCGTAAAAACAACACGATATGCATGCAAACAACCGTATGCTCTGGTACCAATTTTTAGGTTCATATCCTACATGCCCTACACGGAAATTAGTCATACTTATTTTACAAAGAAATTAACTCTTTAATTTGTACCAAGATCTTATGCATGCAAAATAAAATGCGGAATAATAAGATTTGAACCCTTACTTCGGTCCAAAATAATGTTAGGATGATCCTCCACGAAACAACCAATATAGCTTGCCTCTTTTACGATGCACCCAAGACTTACCCTTAAAAGCGAGATCTTCACGGACTAGATGAACAAAGTTTCCTTAAAGTTTTAATCTAATCCTATTAGATTAACTAATACTATAACAATTATAGTATTTGATTTAAGAATATTATGTGATAATATTTTTAGAGGTTTTTCTTTCTCAATTTCTCACACTAGAAATTTTCAAAGTTGGAATGAATGTGAGATGTGAATAATTCACATTTTGATGGTGTGTGGTTTTGTGTTGCCGTGAGTGAGTCATAGGGAAGCACCAAGACTCTCTTTTTAACTTACCCATGCACATAGGATGGCTTATATGCAATGGTCTCAAGGCATCACTTAACGAATGTGTTTTTATGTTCTTAAAAAAACATAAAACACATATTTAATAACTACCATTAAAACCGACACCATCACTTATAAAATGGACTTCTATTTTATAATTGTCATTTTGTACAATTGTAAGTTCATGTGTGATATGTAACATGTCACAACATAAAAATAATTGTTTAAACTTAAAAATGCATATTTATCAAATAAATATCATTTATAAATTAAATAAATCATATTTAACCATTTGACTAGTAATTCATAATTACTTATGTATAAAATAGTCATTTCAAAAATCGTCAATACGGTGTACAACATTTGTAATAATAATTAACCCGATCCATTCTAATTTCGATGTTTCACATACATCGATTAATATTTGACAATTGACAAGTTTCAATTTCAAATACAAATCTTACATTAAGATTTTACCTCTGCTTTCTTGATATTCTATTTTAAGGAATCTGATCAACTCGTATCAATATACATTTGATCAGTTTATCAATTAAGGGAATTGTCCTATAGGTGTGACCTAAAGGGATCAACTGACCATCACCACTGTCATACGACAGTAATGTCAAACTCTAGCTAGCCAATCATTACCGATTAATGTTGGTCAGTTGACTAAATAATTTCGAATCATCCCTTGCGCATTCTCGTCATGAGATTTAATTATGTGATCGCCCTATTATTGAGGACACATTTCCCAACACCTTCATCACCAAACCTATTTCTAAATAAAAACCACCAACAACCTCCTTTCGCAGGCCGCCGCCTCCTTGCCTCGCCGGCCGCCGTCTTCTTGCCTCGTCATAGTTCAAGTAATTCCCCTAATCTCTTATTTATTATTCAAAATAAAATTAAGAGAAGATTACAATTGAATTGAAGAGTCCAGATAAATTGAAAGATTACCAAAGAGTGGTTGAATGATTCGATAATAAGAATTGTCGATGGATTGGGATGACAGTACTTAAGAGTTTTGTGAAGATTGAATTTCCAGGCTAATTAATAATATAAAGTAAAGTAGGTGGCATAAGATGAGCTTTCTTTGTGACATCTGTCTTCGTCCTTTGTTATATAGGTCATCTCTTTTGATTTTTGGAACTTTATATCCGTCTTAAGTTAAGACGAGTCAAATAATATCAACTTGTTTGAATAAAACAAAATGAAAAGATCTAGGGAAGAGCAAAAAGTTTGTCTTATCTGTACAAATGGGTCATTATTTGTCCCTTCTTAAGCTTAAGACGGATACTTCCGTTTTAAATGAGAGTTTGTGTATATTGTCAGGCTTGAATGTCTATTTAAATTTCGGTTGTAATTTAGACTTTCTTTTTTGTAAGACATATTTGATTTGGACGTATAAGACATTAGTATTGGTTGTTATTTTATGACTATGTTACCTTAAATGACCAAATTTTAGAGATTGGTTGTAATAGACTTTAAACTCTATTTATTTTATTATGTATATTGTTTTTTTTCCGTGTCCCGTGTCCTAAAAAAATTGGAGTGTCGTGTCCCGTGTCCGTGTCCGTTTCCGTTTCCGTGCAAACCGGTTAACCCACACATTCTTGATATGATACAGAAGGGACGCGACTCATTGCTCACACACACGCATCCCAATTCTCATCCTCACTCTTCCTCTCTCAAATGCTCATATTACATAAAAATTACTTAGTAATTTTTCCAGTTTCTAGCTCAAGAAAAGGTATTTCTCGGAGCATCTTTGGTGCAGCAATTAGGAGGATATCAACTTTGATATCTGTTCTTAGGCCTTATTGCAGGGACCAAAGGTTGATTCTTGATCCTTATCTTTGTATCCTATTATTCGTTTATGACATAAATTGTATTTTATAATTTCGTTATAATCCTTCAATTATGTATTGGGAAGTATATAGATATTTTCCAACATATCTAGAGAAAACATCCTATTGCTTCCAATCTCACTAGATTTCTTATCCCTAATTACAAATGAATTATCATCAAATAACAGTGTATATCCACTACACAAAAATTGACCTACAGTAAGCATATTATATGCCAATAATGGAACATATTGGATATTATACATCAGTTTGGTGTTACCTTTCTCAGTCTGCACGACAATTGTTCTCATTCCTTCTACTTCCAATTTCTTGTCATCCCCAAGTCTAACCATACCCTTTTTGGTTTCATCCAGGTCCCTGAATAGAGATTTCATGCTTGACATGTGGTTTGAGCACCCACTGTCAATATACCATGCCTTGGTCTCTGGATCTTGACATCCTCTTCTTGACATCCTCCTCTTGACAGAAACAGTTTCTCTTCCTACTCTGCAAGACTTGCTCTCTGATAATTCTGTTGTTCCCCTTGTTCTCTGTTCTTTAACCAACAATTTGTAATTTTGTGTCAAGGTTTGTTGCAGTGATAACACTTGAATGTGTTTTTTCCTGACTGAGGGTTTGACTGAGATTGAGAATGATCTTTATCCTCAGTCCAAGACTGTCTACCCCCATGTCCTCTTCCACCTCTAACTCTTATGCCACCTCTTCCTCTACCCCTGCCATTATGTCCTCTGAACCCTTCCTCGCTAGACTCGTGTTTGGCTTGAAATGCTTTCTCCTCCTGCTTCTCAGAGGATCTATTAAGTCGTTCTTCATGTGCTTGAGGAGATACCATGAGTTCATCAAGAGTGTTGGTAGCCATATTTTTGACTCCTCAATTGCAGCCACCATATGATCATATTTAGGTGTGAGACTCCTCAACACCTTACCAACTACCAATTCACTTGACATCTTTTCTCCATACGAGTTCATCTGATGAACCATGCTAGCGATTCTGGACAGATATTCTTGGATGGACTCCTTGTCTTTCATGAGTGCAGTCTCAAAGTCCCTTCTCAAGGACTGCAACCTCACTATGACAACCTTCTTGTCTCCAAGATACTCTTGCTTGAGTATGTCCCACGCCTTCTTGGAAGTAGTGGCTGATGCAATCCTTGGAAAAACATCATCATCTAAGGCCTGTTGTATTATAAACAGTGCCTTGAAATCCTTCTTTCTCTTCTCCTTCAATGCTTGGTCTGGTTCAACAGGATCTTTGTCATCAAACCCTTCTTCAACCAATCCCCATAGTTCATGAGACTTGAATAAAGTCTGTATCTTCAGACTCCAGAAATGGTACTTCACACTATTAAACATAGGCAACTGTGAAAAAGAGTTTGTACCATTGCTCTGCATTTTGAACAATGTTTTCCAGTGTTCTTTAACCGTGAACCTGGTTAGCTCTGATACCACTTTTGTTGAGATATTTTAGAGAATTGATGGTATATGAGAAAGGGAAAGATTGTTTGATTATATTGCATAAAGGAATATTGAACTACACTTGCTTAAATACTGAAAAAAAAACTGCTCACTTCTCTACTAAGATCGTGCCTATTAAGATGGGAGATCACTACTACCAACATAGTCAACTAACACACTATTTCATGCTAAACTTAAGGGACCAACTTTGACATTTTAAAACTTAGTGGGATGTTTTGGATTATACTTCAACACCCTAGGGTTTCAACGGACCATTAATGACAAGTGAAGTCTACTATTTTTATGCGATATATCTCTCTATTTTAGCTCGATTTTATTTAATTAATGCGCTTTTATAAATATATTTGGCCCTTATTAAACTCATTTGACTAGGGATGGCAGTGGGTCGGGTCCCCGACCCAGACCCTCAGGGTCTAACCCTAATGCGTCGAGTATGGATCTGAATTTTTGAGACCCACTCGGGTATAGGTCGGGTATGAGTCTTACGTAAAAACTTCGGGTCCGGGTCTTGGTGTTGGGACCCTACCCGACCCTTAGACCCTTATATATGTTAAAAAAAAAGAAAAAAGAAAAGAAAAAACACACACACGAACGTCACTAACCCAAATAACACACATACAATCGACTGTTATTAGTTATCTGTAATATATTATAGGCATATCCAAATACCCATTAAGAGTAATGAGAAAAGTAATGAAAATGATAAGTTTGAGTATTATGTAAATGAGATAATTTAGGGAAAAAATTGACTAGTTAAAGAAAAAAGCAGACCCAAGGGCAGACCCTAGTTGGACTCGACCATATGGGTCGGGTATGGGTCCATTAATTTGAGACCCTTTAGGGTCTGGGTCGGGCATATGTGCACGGTATGTGACTTAGGATCGAGTTTGGGTCTTGCTGGACCCTACCCAAACCCTACCCATTGCCAGCCCTACACTTGACTAACTATTAGTCATATTATTCAAGGGATTAATTATTTGTATCATATACGAATAATTAACTTTTTCATTGGGTAATCATTCTATAGGTGTGACCTTAAATGGTCAATTGAACACTGTCGCCATACGACAGTAACGTCTAACACTAGTCGGTTGATGGTTATCGATATACGTTGATCAACTGACAAATATAAAATATTAATATATATCCCGAGTATATTTCTCTTATGAGATTTATTAACTAGACGCACTATTGTAGAATACACTTACTCCAACACCCACGCCCCAACCAACTCGACCGAGTGCACTTGATGCTACTCGACTAGTAACCACAACTCTATCGAGTTCCCTATGGCCACTCGAATAAGCAACCACCCTTATAAATATGAAGCATTACACTGAAAATTCGACCTTGCCGGACCGAGTTCGGGTTTAACTGGTCAAGACTGAAAAATCTCGACTAGCTCGTGATCTATTCGACTTGACCCAATTGTTCAAGGTCAAGTCCCGAAATTCTCGATCCTTGACCTGAACTTAAAGTGACTAGTTAGTTTAGGAAACTTGACACAAACGGGTGAACCTGTTGGGTAAAAAACAAATCGATCAACAATTTTATTAATGTATCATTATGTATATAAAAGAATCTTGTAAAACTGCCTATGTGACACAATGTGGTGCAAGAATGAAGGTATTCAAGCTATCTCATTCAACCTCAAAAATTATGCATTATTTTAGTCAATCATGCAAAAACGTGTTGGCCATCTGTCCACATCGGCAAACTAAAACAAATAAAAAACTGAAATTAATTATAGAACCGTGTTAATTAATATAATCGTGTTAATTAATATGGGTACCAATTCTCAAAACCTAATAAAAAACTACTTTATTTTCTCGAAAATTAATTATAAAACTACCTAATTAATGTTCTTGAAAATCATCAACAAAACTTCTCGAAAAATTTCAATAAAATTCCAATACCAATAACTAATCAGCAATAGAACCAGCCACTCTAATCTTCTAATTCATTTCATTCTCTCTAATAAGGCCCTGTTCTTTTCGGCTGAAACGAGCTGAATTGAATTAATTGGTGTATAGTTTAATTGAACTAAATTGAGTGGAACTGGGGTAAAATGAATTTAGTTGAATTAAATGTTAATTTTGTGAAGAGATTAACTTAACATAATTAATTAAACGTAAATAAAAACTTAACGAAATACAACTAATCAAAACTGAAAAGAGCTGAAACTAAGACAGAAAGAACATGGCCTAAGTATCTCTCTCCTCCCTAATAAAAACCTGCTTTACTTTCTCAAAGTTCTCGAAAATCTCAAGCAACATTGAGAACAAGCTTCTCGAAAATCAAATTGTCTTCCAAAAACTTTTACTTTCTCAAAACCTATTAAAAACTGCTTTACCTTTTCAATGTTCTCGAAAATCTCAAGCAACATTAATTACAAAATAGCAATAATAACCACTAATCAATAAAACTTCTCGAAATTTTTTCCATAAGATATCAATACCATACCAATAACAACTTCTCGAAAATCAGTTGTCTTAGCTTCCGCCTCTTAAATCCCTTTCACTCCCTCTTCATTCATGAATCCTCCATCTTTCAACCTGTAAAACAATTGTTAAAACACTGTTCTTCCATTTGCAACACCATGCAATAAAAAAAGGGACTGTATTACAAATTTTGGATATAATTAAATTTATTTAAAAAAAAATAAACTATATTAGAGAGATTAACTGTTGATTGGAAAATGTAAGAAATTACAACTTGTTGTAATTAACAAAATCAATACTATTTTTGGTAGAACTGATGATGTATGGATGCTTCGTGAATGATGGAGAAGGAAACAATTTGATGAGCTTGAAGGTTTTGAAAAATGGTGGCTGTAATGATGTTAGGTTGCCGTATTTAGTTTGTTTAGCTTTCTGGTTTTGTTGTCGGTACAAGGACTGGTTCCTATCTGGTTTGTTGTGTTTTTGTTGGCTTTAGGGTCAACTATGTAATGGGTTGCTAATTAGATGTTCCGGTTTACCTAAATTTATCAAATCTTAATTTTATAATTTCCTTTTACTTTTTTAATTATGTCTTAATAGTTTCATTTTTATCTCGTCTTACAATTTTTACTTCTATTAACATTATCATATCTTATTGTATTCTATATTATCAATAACTTTTAGAAATGTCATTTTATATAATTTAATATATATATATATATATATATATATATATATATATATATATATATATATATATATATACACACACATATACATATATGTTTATATTATATTTTTTTATTTTAAAAAAGTAGACAGGTTCAATAAATAAAATTTCTGGTTATATATTAACTATAATTTGTCGTCTTCTTTTAATAGAAAAAGTATACAACCCTGTGATTTTTCACGGGTGTTACACTAGTTAATATTTATTACTCATTCCAATTTATTATATTCTTCTTTATTTCCCTACACGTTATTCAAGTTTTCTTTTCCCTTTCTTTATTTGGACATAAATTATCTTTCAATGGACGTATATACCCTCATCCATGCCCTCTCTTTCGTTTCCCTGCCTACACTCCACCATCACCATGCCACCACCGACCTCACACCGCCACTAATTTTAAGCACCACTACCGCGCACCACCATACGCCTAACCTTCTAAAACAACCACACAACACCACTCTTTCTTCTCCCTTATGTCCCACATCGCCTTTAACAGGTCACGAAAACACTCCGTGTCTCCCTCTTCATTTGTCACGATGTTGGAGAAGATGTTCAAGTGCGCCTTGGTGACGACGAAAACGACGGTGTTGCTGATGATGCGTAGTGTTGGAGAATCGCTTTTCGCCTAAGGAATACCTTTGATCTTATATATTAAGCTAACTTTCATTTTCATCACATATTATTAGTCCCTCTATTTTTTTTAATTCACAAGGTGAACCTTATACGGAGACCGAGAGAGTATATATACAATCTAATAATAAAAGAATTAGTAAAATAACTTAAAATTTATAATTTTGTCATTATAACCATGTAAACAATATACATAGTTAAAATACAAATTTTGAATATGTTTTAAAATTTTAAAACATATATTATTTGATTTAGAAAATAGTAAATAAAAATGGAAAATGTTCTTTTTTCGTGTTCTTACTCTAATCCGAGTTGCAACACTCATGATCTGACCTGAATATAAACCAAATTCGCATTTAATATGACCCGCATTTTGATTGGATCTGTATGACTCAACTCTAAACTTGACCCTTTGATGGATATAGTTTAACATCTCACATTCTCAGACTATATTATGCGAGTTTGTTGACACGTAAAATTTGTATAATTGTGCCACGTCGAAAGTCGAAGTCAAAATGTTGACCAAAATCGGAGGATTTGCAGACACGTCAGAAGCCAAAGTCAAAATATTGACTCGTCAAAGGAAATACAGAATAATATAATTAATTTGGACGAAATTTAAATGGATTAGTCCATTTTATTATCTTAATTTGAACCCGTCTCTGTAAGCGGACAAAATCCAATAAAAGAGTCGATTTACTAGCATGAACCAATCTCACCTAAATGAGTCAAGCATACACAAATGGGTTGAATAACCGTCAAGCCCACAACAGTTGCTGAATTAGGGTTGAGCCCATTTAAATGAAGACTCATATGTTCATTCTTTATAAATAGAGCTCATCTACCATCATTTGAGGGGTCAGAAAACAAGACAGAAGAAAGAGAGTATAAGAAGATTAACCCTATTTTCTCTAAACCTCACAAAAAATAAATCATTTATTGAAGACTCAATATTAAGCATCAAAATTGAGCCATTGAGTCCAAGTAAAGAATCAATTCAGCAAAGGAGAACCAAGTCGTCAAGACCCTCTTCTAAATTTTTTTTACTATTTTACTTCAAGTATTATGCGAAGATCGAATTAGTGGATTATATTAGAGATTTTAACCTAAAAATCATTCAAATTCAATAAAGTTTATTTTGTTTCTCTTCGTATTTTTGTTATTTTCAATTTTACGAATTTGTGTTAACAAATTTGGCGCGTCAGGTACGAGATTTATCTCTACCACTCATCTCTTTCTTTGCACGCTTCAGTTAAGAAATCATCATTTTCATGGATTCACAACACACCCTTGTCCTTCCTCAAAGTATGGTTAACCATGACGATGAAGGGTCGAAGATGCATGACTACAACATTGACAGTCAGCTCGCGGGTATATCTACAAGAAGTAAGGCTAGATCTATCCTTTTCAGTATTGTTGCTGCAAGACTTCGATCCACGTTTGTCCCTACAAAGCCAAGTAATTCCAGATCTTATACTTCTTTGGTTGGCGGTTCACGCGACGTTTCCAAGGCAAAATCATGTGAGTATTCTGTAACTGATGTAGCAGTCCCGAAACAAACCCATAAACTGTCATTCAGCGCGTGGGAGGCTAGAGAAGAAGCGAACAGAGGATTCATATTAGAAGACGACCAGTCAAGTGTAGATTCCTCTCCTTCATCACCATCCCTAAAGAAGGGAACAAGTTAGTCCACCGAAATGGACTATGATTTAGTCGCTCCGGTAATGACGCACGAAGCCAAGACTACCGAAGAACAACTGGCAGAAATGAAAGAACTCCTTGAAAATATCAGAAAGGATAATGAAGAGAAAGGGCGCCGAATTACGTTGCTAACAAAACCGTTAGGAAAACAGCCGAAGTATGAAGATGTCAGCGAAGAAGATGATGCCGATTCCAAAGACACTAAAAATAAAGGCAATGGAGGGACTTTTACGGCTCAGCAGATTCAAGAAATGATTGTAGATACTTTGAAAATGCGATTTGGAGAAGTTCCTCATAAAGGTCACTATTAAATCAAGCCATATATTCTAGAAGAATATATCATCTTCGAATCCCTTTAGGGTACCAACCAACAAAATTTCAGCATTTTGATGGAAAAGGCAATCGTAAGCAATACATCGCTCATTTCATTGAAACATGTAATACGGCAGGAACCGAGGGAGATCTGTTAGTTAAGCAGTTCGTTCCTTCTCTTAAAGGAATGACTTTTGACTGGTATACAAACTTGAATCCAGAATCCGGTGATAGCTGGGACCAATTAGAAGCAGAGTTCCTCAATCGTTTTTACAGTACCAGGCGTGTCGTCAGTATGACAGAACTCACCAACACCAAGCAATGGAGAGACGAGCCCGTCATAGACTATATTAATAGGTGGCGAGCTCTCGGTTTAGAATGCAAAGATCGTATGTTGGGAACATCTGCCATCGAAATGTATATTCAAGATATGAACCTAGACTTGGTTTATATTCTCTAGGGAATTAAGCCAAGGACATTCCAGGATCTAGCTAAACGGGACCATGACATGGAGATCACTATAGCTAGTCATGGCGGACGACACTTCAATCAAACAGAAGCAAGGTCGGAAAAGCGGGAATTCAATAAAGTGGAAAAGACATCGAAGGGAGCAACAAAAGAAACAATTACTACAGTAGCCATAGAGCCAGTGAAAATCTCAGCCAAACCGAAGATGTACATGAAGGAGTCGTCATCTTCTAAAGATACATGAAAAAAGCGTCCAACCTTGAGAGAGTTAGAAAAGAAGAAATACCCATTCCCAGAATCAGACTTAGCAGGGATGTTGGAAGACTTGTTAGAAAAAAAGGTCATCGAGTTGCCTGAATCTTAATGTCCTAGTGAAGTAGGACGGACCACAGACCTCAAATATTGCAAATACAATAGGGTCGTAAGCCACCCGAGGGAAAAATGCATAACACTCAAAGAAAAAATCATGCAGCTCGCTGAAGAAGGGAAAATCCTTTTAGATCTAGACGAAGTAGATGAATCCAATGTAATTATAGCGATGGTGAACACTATTTCTGTCGACAAAGGAGAAATTCATAAGGAAACGACATCACCCTTGGTCCCAAACACGGAAAACGGGCTCAATGCAATTCTAGACATACTACCTGCAGGCGCAAGTTGGCAGAAAAAATTCTCCTTGCCAGAAGAAGCGTGGCGATAGTTATCCATTATGGTCCAACAACCAGAGCTATATGTAGAAAATTGGAAGAACCAAATGAAGTAGTAGGCCAATTCTCCAAATGTGTGACTTGTAACAACGCTCTACCTTCAACGACGAGGATCTGTTGCTAGGATCAAAACCTCACAACCGCTCATTGTTTATCATTGGGTACATCCGTCACAAAAGGTGAGTCGGATTTTAGTGGATGGAGGTTCAACCGTTAACATAATGCCTAAGTTCACTATGCTTAAAATTGGAATCACTGTGAACGAACTTGCTAAAAGTCGCTTGTTAATACAAGGTTTCAACCTTGATGGTCAAAGATAAATCGGCATGGTCCGCGTAGAGCTTGTCGTGGGAGATCTGTCGACATCCACACTCTTTCATGTAATAGATGCAAGAAGATCATACAAATTATTACTCGGACGACCTTGATTACATGAAAATGGTGTGGTCGCATCAACTCTTCATCAATGTCTCAAATACTACAGAAATGGCGAGAGGAAGGTAAATGGAGACGTAAAGCCATTTGCGGAAGCAGAGTGTCATTTTGCCGATGCCAAATTTTACGGTGACCACAAAACTCAAAGAGAGATGTTGCCCACCACAATTGCCTCGACTGGTACAAAGAAAGCACAAAAGATGAACAACGACAAAACAACTAAATCGGACAAGTTGGAAATAAATCAAGATGGAAAGGACGGAGCCTCGCAGCCTGGTGGGTCAGATTCAATCACATTCGCACAACATACTCCGTTGTCCTTGCCATTTCAAAAAAATGTTCTGAAGTATGTGCCCAAGTCACGGCGGAAGGAAGGAGAATCACCGTTCACATAATGTAAAACACAACAAAGAAAACAATGTGTCACACGAAAAAGAAAGTGAAGATGCTCTTCAGGAAAGGAAAGTGAAACGATATGCGATGAATCAACCAAAGGAAGATGCGATCCAAATGCATACAAGCTAATGTCCAAGTCTGGGTACGACTTCAAAAATCCAGCATCGTTGGGGAAAGTTTTAGAAGTGCCTCCGTACGGTATTAATCAAACTCAGAAAAGGTTATATGAAAAAGGCATGAAATGTGAAGTGACAAGAGCAGGACTTGGATTTTCTCCCCCAGAGCCAATAAGGATTGTTGCGCGCCGAAAAGATATACAAGCAGCGTCACAACACGTCAACGCAGATCTGGCAGAAGGAGAAATGAAATATGCTTCGACACCATCACATAAAGTGTCTATTTTTGATAGATTGAACCCACCCAGCCACACGTCACGACCTTCTGTCTTCAGCAGACTAGAAGACCACAAAGACAATATTTCTACATCAGTCTTTCAACGCCTGGGTGCAAATAAAACGAAAGGACCAGTCTTCAATCGCATCGCTGGTCCTAAAGAGAAACGTTCTGTGTTTTGTCGCATTCATGCCGATGTGCAGAGAAAGAATAAAAGAAAAGTGAAGAAGTCTACCGAATTTCCATTCAACGATGATCGAAAGAAAGACATTCGAAGTAGTGTTCCATCTCGCATGAAGCGGCGACAAGAGTTGAAAATCATCATGGATGGGTCATTGAAGGTAAAAAAGCACGTAGTGGTTGACACCAGACCACATCACAACACCGAGCCTATGGATTTAGTCACTTCCTACCATGTGACGGCTGAAGAGCGGCAAGACTTAGTCCTCGATGTAGAACTAGGAGAGTTGCCCAAAACTTTAGAAGATGGAGATCAAGCTACAGTCGACGAATTGAGGGAAATAAACCTGGGGACGGCCGAAGAGCCACGACAAGTGTATATAACTGCACTCTTAAGCCATGTTGAACATGAAGAGTAGATAAAACTCCTCACAGAATACAGAGACATTTTTGCATGGAGCTACAAGGAAAGGCCTAGTTTTCCAAATATTACGGTACACCGTTTAGCCATAAAAAAGAGAGCGTCTCCGAAAAACAACCACGAAGACGGTTTCGGTCAGAGATGCTACGGAAATTGAAGCATAAGTAAACAAGCTTATGGATGCAGGGTTCATTCGTGAAGTACGATACCCAACATGGATCTACAACATCATTCTACTAAGAAAGAAGAATGGTCAACTCAGTATTTGTGTAGATTTCAGAGCTTTGAATGGCGCTTGTCCGAAGGATGATTTCCCATTACCAGTAACATAGATAATGATCAATGCGACAACAGGACACGAAGCTTTGTCATTTATGGATTGCACAGCCAGATATAACCATATTCGAATGGCATTGGAAGACGAGGAAACAACCGGATTCAGCACACCTAAAGGGATCCTTTGCTACAAAGTGATGTCGTTTGAATTGAAGAATGCAGGAGCAACTTATCAACGTACCATGCAAAAGATTTTTGATGACATGATGCACGATATTGTTGAATGTTATGTGGATGATATTATGGTCAAGTCAAAGCGAATAACAAATCATGTGCAAGACTTGCGAAGAGTTTTCGAAATATTGCGGACATGTGGGCTCAAAATGAATCCGTTAAAATGCGCTTTCGGCGTAAGCTCATGGAAATTCCTAGGCTTCATCGTGTGACATAGGGAAATTGAGATTAATCAGTTGAAAATCAAGGCAATCCAAAGCATGCGAAAACCATCAAATCTCAAAGAGTTACGAGGTCTTCAAGGAAGATTGGCTTACATACGTCGATTCATTTAGAATCTGGAAGGACGATGTCAACCTTCCAGCCACCTAATGAAGAAAGATGCCTCCTTTATCTGGGATGAGTCTTGTCACAATGCCTTCGAAAGCATTAAGAAGTATTCGACAACTTCGCCTGTGTTGGGGACACCTATCCAAGGAAAACCAATCGTGTTATACATAGTAGCAAAGGAATGTTCTATGGGGGCATTATGCGCACAAGAAAACGAAGAGGGTAAAGAAACAGCTCAGTATTACCTGAGTCGTACCCTTGTTGGAGTAGAGTTGATTTATTTACCAATAGAGAAGATGTGGTTGGCTCTCATCTTCGCTATCCAAAAACTACGACACTACTTCCAAGCTCATATTGTGCGTATGATTTCCAAGGCAGATCCGATTAAGTATATCCTCTCAAGGCCAGTACTATCGGGACAACTAGCTAAATGGGTTGTGCTTTTAAGACAGTATGACATCGTCTTTGTACCGCAAAAGGCTATCAAAGGACAAGTGTTAGTGGACTTTTTAGCATACCACCCCATACCTTCAAATTGGGATTTTTCAGACGAATTGTCAGAAGAAGAGGTACTCAACATCGATATTATACCGCCATGGAAAATGTACTTCGACGGAGCAGCGTGCCAAGATGGCGCTGGGGCTGGAGTTGTGTTCGTATCACCAGAAAAACATATTCTTACATACTCGTTCACACTCTCAGAGTTGTGTTCAGACAATGTGGCTGAATATCAGGCTTTGCTTCTGGGATTTCAAGTAGTCGTCGGGGTGGGCTTCAAAGATCTGGACATTATTGGAGATTCCGAGTTAGTGATAAATCAACTAACATCTGAGTATTAAGTGAACAAAGACAATCTCTTATCACTCCATAACTTAGCGCGCCTGCTACTAGGAAGGTTGGACTCTGTAATTTTAGAGCATTTCCCTAGAAGTGCCAACAAGATGGCAGCCGCTCTCGCAAATCTCGCTGCCACATTGGCATTGGGGACAAATCATCGATGTATAATGCCCCAACCAACGGACTGACATAAGCTTTTAACAAAACTTTGTGCAACTTACTGAGGACGGTAGTATCAAAAAACAAACGTGATTGGCATGAAATATTAGGGGAAGCAATGTGGGCATATAGAACCACGTGCAAGACTACGACCCAAGCCACGCCATATGCTTTAGTGTATGGAGTTGAAACCGTCCTTCCTCTTGAAGTGGAAATCCCTTCCCTTCGTATCGCGATGCAAATGGAACTTACCGAGGATGAGAATGACCAACTTCGTCTGGCTGAACTAGAAGCTTAAGACGAAAAAAGGCTCGATGCACAACAAAAACTCGAATGTTATCAAGCACGCATGTCAAAAACTTTCAACAAAAGGGTCCACCCTCGAAGTTTTCAAGTTGGAGATCTGGTTTTAGCTGTACGCAGGTCCATTATTACGACACACAAGACTGGAAACAATTTATCTCCAAGTGGGATGGACCATATGTAGTGCAGGAAGTTTATACTAATGGTGCATACAATGTTGCTGACTGCGACAGAGTACGAGTCGGACCGATCAACGGCAAATTCTTGAAGCGTTACTTTGCATGATTCGTCGGTCGGAGTTTTTGATTTGATGTTTTTTCAATTTTTTTTAAAAAAACGTCTTCTTTATTGTCATAAAAAAAGCAAAAAAACGAAAAAAAATGTCGAACTACGTTGGCTCGATTTTGCGAAATACACATTGTATTTAGCAAGTACGTAGGCAGCTTGGGTGAACATGTAGCTCAAGTGCAGCCAGACCAAAAAAAATTCTCTATTCTCTTCAAAACAAATCCGTACTACGTTGGCTTGATCTTGCGAAATACACATTGTATTTAGGAAGTACGTAGGCAGCTTGGGCGAACACGTAGCTCAAGTGCAGCCACACCAAAAAAAATCTTTTCTTCTCGATGAACTATGACACTTATCCTATAAACTCTTACTAATGCTTTATGGGTACGTAGGCAACTCGAGTAAAGAAATAAATGTATTCGGTTAAGTGCAGACATGCAACAAAAAAAAGAAAATGGTTTTATCGCTAATAATCAATTATTATTAGGATAATACTAGAAACACGAAGGCGAACGGAATCCAGAAGATCTATTGTCAAAAGAAAAGAAAGGTACATATGCCCAAATATATCATGGGGTCCAGGCTAAATCTTTGAGTATCGCTTGTTCTTCTGCAATTTTTTTTCTCCAGCTCTTGAAGTTTCTTCAGCTCTTCATTTGCCGCAACAAGACAGCCTTTTAAGGACGATATTTTACTCACCAAACTTTGGGCAACTCCAACATGTTCAGAATAAGCGTTCTCAACCTCGTTTAGGGAAGCATTCATTTAGGTCACCCTGATGTTTAATTCGGCTAATTCCTTATTAAGCTGGTCATGTCTCGACACGACGGTTTCCAAATTTCTTCGGATAGATTCAAGCTCTTCAAATGCTCGTTTTTCCAGAGAAGCGGTCGCAAAAATCATTTCCTTGATAACAAAAATTTGCTCCTTGTAATGCAATGACACGGCTGTTGCAACCCTATCAAAATTAAACCAACTGGTCCTAAAACAAATGTAGTAGAGGTAGTCGGGTATCGAATCCACAAGGAGAGGGGAATCTGATGAGTTCAAACAAGTTTGCTAAAGTAACTAAATGGGGGGATTGTGTTTGTTGTTTTGTATTCTAAGGTCTAAAGGTAAAAGAAAGGATATGAAATATAAACGAAAAACTAGAGGAAGGAGAAACTAGGATCGTCGGTTCACCATGGCCAAGGTGGAAGGAAGAAATTAAGAATGCATTAAACTTGGAAAGGGGTAGTGAAAAGTTCCTTTCGCCCAAGGATAAAACTAACAAACTTTCGCTCTAGCTAGTTCATCCCAAAGTTCATTGCCGATCGACCATTTCGAACCTTTCGACCTAGGTCAAGGGAATCCACACAATTAATTGAATGCGTCGACTCAAGCAATCAAAAGTTATTATATGCAATGATTAAATGCAATCCATGATCTAATAAATTCACTACAACAACTAATCCTAAGCCATAATTCCCCTAAATGTAAAACCCCTCGTCGCAGCAGAAAGTAAAAACATAAAAACATGCCAAATTTACGCGGAATTTAAACTTTAACATGCATGATAAGAACGAGGCGAATTAAACAAAACTAAACATACTGAAATGAACAAAACATAGATAAGTGTAAGTCTAAGTATAAAAACCATAAGTACAACACGCAGCCTGAGATAACATATCCCTACAGGCACTCAATGTATATCAAAAGACTAGGTCTAGCTAAAACGATAAATAGGTATGCCATCGATGATAAGATCATCGCTCGCTAGCTTCAGTAACCCTCCATCAACCATCATGTACCTACATACATGAAAACATGTACGCCACAATCAGTGGGGTGACTAGAGTTCTCCTAGCCACCTATTGTTAGCAACATGTAACACATAAGAACATCCAACATACTCCAACATCACAACATGCGAAGTATATAAATATATATCATATTTCATATTAACATGCTTCACTTGTGCAAATTCCCCTATCTAACTTCGCAAACTATTTGAAACGAGAGCCGGTCTTCCTTCCGGTTACCCGGCTGGGGGTCTTACTCCTCAAACCATTTACGAACTCAGAATAAGAGTCGTCCAATGCCTTGGACGAACAATACTCAAATGATAACAAACTCTATATAAACACTTATTCAACAACATCTGACACTGTACCCCAAGTCAGGCAAGCAGATGCAAACAGCAGTATCTAGAACTAACCCCAACTCAGGAAAGAACTAAACACAATCAGCAGTCTCCAAGTCACACCCCAACTCAGGTAAACTTGGTACACATCAAATTTAACACAAAGCATGCTAATTTAACAAATAGGCCGAGTAAGCTCATTATTGTCACCTCAAGCGTCTTGTGCTCCAAATTCTTCCTCCACAACGTAAGAATCAACCTCGGGATCGTCCAAACTAACTCCTAAGAACAAAATTAGGGGCTTAAAACGAATTAGGGCAAAAACAGCCCGAAAATGAAGGTTCGAGAAACGAAAAATAAAAGTGATAGGAAGATTAGAAATTGCGAGAGGAATCCGAATATGTAAACATTAGCTTGATTCGAGTTGAATTAGGCCTTGAGATGATCTTTTTAAGAGTTGAGAAAGGGAGGAAAATGAAGGTTTTGAGTTACTGTAAACTTGTGTTTGTAGAAATGAAATGTCGATGGAATGAATAAAGAAGTTGTCCTTTTTATATAAAGAGTCGGGTTCCCTTAATTAAGTGGAATGGAAAGTTAAGACGGGAAATGCCAAGTTAACTCGATATCTTAAGATTAAAAGAATCTTAAGATGGAACTTAACAGAAATCTTAAACTAAAACTTACGAAATATTATTAAAATAATATTATATTCCGAAAAATACTTTTAAAATATTAAAATATTATTTACGAAAATACGGGATGTTACAATTACCCCAACTTTAAAAAAGTTTCGTCCTCAAAACTTGAAGACGGAAATAAGTACGAAAACAACCCTAGCATCAAAACGTACTACCTTGGTTTCGGTAACCCAAAACTTTATCTTTCGAAAAGGTTTCAAGAAGAAATTGATTCCAAGGCACAAGTCTTTGTCAATGCACATTGGTGTTCTCGTTACGTATTCAAGAGCCTGACATTCCAAATCTGAGACCAGTTCCAAAATTAAATCAGCTACAATTCAAAATTTAGACCAATCAGGTGTCGATAAGCATAGTACCGATCATCAGACGTCTTCGATAACGAGTTCTAAAGGCAATTCGACACTGTAACTAGCCAACTCAAAAGATGTTCTACTCTTTAAAACCAAACTTTTCCAAATCAACCTTTATTTTCAAATCCTCAAAGGAGAAAAATCGTAACAACGACAAAAGACTACTTCCAACAGGAGAGGGAGCAGTTTCAAGTTCTCAAAACAAATAAGATTTTCTAAAAACTGCAAACTTTTATGGTAAACAATAGGGAACCATTCCGAAAATGGTCACCGGGAGCGCAGAAACAACCATATAGATTACTATTAACACAATAACCAAGAGCTTTCGGTTTCACAACAAGCGAAGCATAACATGGAGGATTGAAGGGATGGAAACTACAAGGCTAAATATCAAGGAAGACAACAACTCTGTAGAAGACAGGAACACTCACCACTCAATCCACGAACGAAACATTGTTACAACGATTCCTCATACACTATGTGGAAGGTGAACCAAGTGACCTCTAGACTCACAATGGTTTCACGATCTCTCTTACCATCAACTTATTCACAGAACAAGGCATTTCTCATCAAGACGGGATTCCAAAACTCTCATTCGACTCACACTAACCGTAAATTCCCACGAAAATGAGGTCAGCCATGCGGATTAGTTCACACTAAAACTCATTCATCAACGGTTAAAGATTTCTCACTCAGGGTGGAAGCTTAAGCCTGTATCCTAGATCAAGGTTCATGCACTTTCAATACTTTAAACCGAAATTCTATTATAACATCAAGTCCCAAAATTTAGGATACAATATTCTCTACACCGTAACTCTTCCCAATCGAATAGGCCATAACAAGACCATCCATTCCCTTTAGTCCTACATGGCTCGATTCCATCAAACTCACTCCACGGAAGCACTTCGAAATCCTAAATTCCCAAATCTATTACCATAAAGTGAACATTCAAGATAGGGCTTTACTAAAGCAACAACTTCCAAATTAAGCAAGTTAATGTTCGGTTCTCACAAACATTTCCTCAAAACGATTCATATACCGTAATTCTTCAAAATTTAAAACAATGTCATCCTTTCCTTTACCTACTCCCAAAATTTTTTAGATATCCCATCCCTGCATGTTCCTCAAATAACGATTCGATAACACTCCCTCGGGCTATCAAACCTATATGCTATATCCACTTCACTTACCTTACTGTCCACCAGATAACAATCCTTAAATCATCAGGTCTCCTAACTTTCATCTCCTATTAAGTTACCTTACTTCATCCACATACCAGTGGTGCATCCTCAAATTTCCCTTAAGTTCTTCAATAGATAAATGCCAAGATCCATTAAGTATCCTAAGGTCAAATGCTCAGTCTACTCCACAAGTCGAATTGTAAATGCCGCAACATTGTCACACTGTTACCAGTACTCTCGTTCCTCAAGTATGTGGTCCTTTTTACATTCAAGCGATTCCTCAAGATTAAGTAGGACTAACTTACCTCATTCATCTATCTAACAGCGTCAGTATCTTAGGCATATCCCTCTAAAATCATCTAGGACTCTAAGTATCTCGTCTAAATCATCAAACGGTACTCCCAAATCCACAATTATTCACGATTCAGCAGGGTTCTCATATCTAGGTTCCATAGAGTGATGTGTATAAAAACTCTACTTAGCGTAAGTATCACATCATTCACTCTCACTCTTTAAATTGGTAACATATAGACACTAGGATCACCAAAACATGTCTCACAATACCTCATAGGTTTTCCTTAACAACATTCTCTGAAACACGGTTACGGATATCCTCAAGAAACTCTTCAAGTACATCTAAGGTAGGGTACCTCACACGATGACTCGGGAAAACAAGCCACAAGGTGAAGTCGAAAGAACCTGAAGATAGTTTTCAAGGGGGATTAACAGAAGTCTAAGGAAGGGGACTAAGATCTTAGCGGTTACATGTACACCAGATTAAGAATAAAGCAGTAAACATGTACGTACCAATAGAAGGGTCAGGGTGAACTGCAGTCTCAGCTCGACTCTGAACAGCTCTGGCTCCACTGGTCTCGGCCTCTGGGTCAGTAGAGACAGCTCCGTCGATGGCAACATTCTCGGGGTACTCAAAAGAGTGATGCACAAGTTCCCTGCAGGCGAAACATCGGTGAGGGTTGCCATGGCAGTCAACTCCCAGATGAAGATCCTTGTGACATCTGAAAAACTTCAGGGGGGCGTCTTGTGAGAGGTCCATGCTTCGAACCTGAGAAGTCTTAGCTCTATTGGACTTCTTCCTCTTTCGGGTACGCTTTCCTTTTCCATGAGGAGAGGAGGAGGAAGGAGGACTGAGAGGCCTCTTGCCTCGACAGCTATGCAAAAGTGGTTGGGAAGGAGGAAAAGCTCTAACTCCTTCACAAAAGATCTGGTTAGGGTCGTCCGTTCGTAAGACACTGTAGTACCTTTAAAAGTAAGAAGTCGGGTCGCCACAGGCTACACTCCTAGTCTCAGCATTAAGCTTGCTTCGAAATAGGTAAGCTTTGTCCTCTTCGTTCTCGACCAGCTGTGGGACAAAGTGAATTAGCTCCTCAAATCGGTTGGTGAAGGCTTGAACATAAAAGGGTTCATTGGCGAAGGTTCATGAACTCGGTCATCTTATGTTGGCGTATATCCTTGTGGTAAAACCTCATGCCAAGAAGAGTCTTGAAACGGTTCCATGTGAAAGAAGGGTCGCGAGTAGCAGGAGAGTTGAACATTATCCACCAACGTCTAGCCTCACGAACCACGAACTGAGATGATACGCGGATCTGATCCTCAAGACGAATACCATATATCACGAAGTTCCTTTCCATGTCAAAGAACCACGCAGTGAGGGCTACAGAACCGGTCTCTCCGTCGAAGGTCTGAGCCGCATTCCTCCATATCTGAGCGATAATCCAAGCCAATCCTCCAGATTGGTTACCTTCCGGTGGTAGCGATAGGGAAGAGGGCACAATCGCCAAAGCTGAATAGTTCTGGAGAGTTTGAAGGAGAGCACGTATTACGGCATTCTCGGTGTCGGTTGGCTCCGTCATTCTTCAATCACAAAAGAATAAACCGTTAGACATATTCCTAACAAAGCACAAGCAGACTACAATAATAAGTCCTTAAATCTACTCCGTCTCTCATTCATTATTTGATTATATGGTCAAGTTAAGTTTGGGGGTCACATGAGTGCGCCGGGAGCGATAACGCTCTGATACCCATTGTAAAACCCCTCGTCGCAGCGGGAAGTAAAAACATACAAACATGCCAAAATTTACGCGGAATTTAAACTTAACATGGATGATAAGAACGAGGCGAATTAAACAAACCTAAACATACTGAAATGAATAAAACATAGATAAGTGTAAGTCTAAGTATAAAAACCATAAGTACAAAACGCAGCCTGGGATAACATATCCCTACAGGCACTCAATGTATATCAAAAGACTAGGTCTAGCTAAAACGATAAATGGGTATGTCATCGATGATAGGATCATCGCTCGCTAGCCTCAGTAACCCTCCAGCAACCATCATGTACCTACATACATGAATACATGTATGCCACAATCAGTGGGGAGTGACTAGAGTTCTTCTAGCCACCTATTGTTAGCAACATGTAACACATAAGAACATCCAACATACTCCAACATCACAACATGCGAAGTATATAAATATACATCATCTTTCATATCAACATGCTTCACTTATGCAAATTCCCATATCTAACTTCGGAAACTATTTGAAGCGAGAGCCGCTCTCTCTTCCGGTTACCCGGTCGGGGGTCTTTCTCCTCAAACCATTTACGAACTCAGAATAAGAGTCGTCTAATGCCTTGGACGAACAATACTCAAATGATAACAAACTTTATATAAACACCCATTCAACAACATCTGACATTGTACCCCAACTCAGGCAAGAAGATGCAAACAATAGTATCTAGAACTAACCCCAACTCAGGAAAGAACTAAACACAATCAGCAGTGTCCAAGTCACACCCCAACTCAGTTAAACTTGGTACACAAGGTCAGCTAGTAGACATCCGTGAACCCCAACTCAGGCACGAATGGATACCGATCAGCTAATAATTGTTCATTGACCCAACTCAGCCATAACCATTACCCTTCGTAGTGAATCAGATCCCAACTCATATCCAATTCACCACGGTAACACAAACTCACGGAAGGACAGAGGTCCCAACTCAGATATCTCCTACCGCATCATCCATACACGTAACGGTCCAGAGGTCCCAACTCAGACATGGCCGTCACGCCACAAACACTCACATGTCAAACTAGAGGTCCCAACTCAGACATACCTTGACATGCATCAGACATAAGTACATATCGTACTTTAGCGGTCCTAACTCAGACATATTCCGATATGTACTACAACCAAGTCCTTAGTCCTAACTTTAATGACCTCTAAACAACACTTAATTGACCCCAGGAACTAAGTTGAGGGAGAGCCTATTTTCCTTTTTGGTTGCCCGACTGGGGGCTCTCTATCCTCACTCCATTCCCGAACCCAATATAGTGTCGCCCGAACTCCGAGGACCTCAAACAACATACAAGTCACACGGAAGAAGTCTCACGCAAATCGGATGAACCGATCACAAATTAAACATGATTTTATGTGAAATGGGGCTCTCAGCCAGGCTGCCGGTCAGCCGTCTGACAACCTCATCCAAAACAGCCTTCGAAAAACCAAAACAATGAGGAAGGGGTCCCCAACTGGTCGACCGGCCGCCGGCCACCCGGTTGGGAGACCTATCTCAATACTTCCTCTACTCTTATGCGTAAAACAACACAACAGGTGTCTCAGCCGGTGGACCGGCGGCCGGCCACCCGACTGAGCACCCAATCACCTTACATTCGGCAATACGCAAGAACACCCAAAATGGGCTCTCAGCCGGTCGACCGGCTGCCGGTCGGCCTACCGGTTGGGAGTCCCTGTTCGTGATTTTCGCAAAATTCGACAATGAGAATCATTCAAATTCTTCATCAAATCTTCCTAAACATGATTCTAAACAACATCTCAACCGTCCCAGCAAGTTTATAGCATCAAACAACTATAAGAAACATATAAACAATAACAAATTCATGGATTCACATCAAAATCCCCAAACTATACCCATCTTCATGTATACTCCCAAAATCAACTCAAATGGTGAATTCAACATATATTTCCAACAACCATCAGAATAATAAGTATATTAAAGATGTTTGCAACCTATCTCATGTTTTTAAACATATAAACACATCAAATTTAACACAAAGCATGCTAATTTAACAAATAGGCCGAGTAAGCTCATTATTGTCACCTCAAGCGTCTTGTGCTCCAAATTCTTCCTTCACAACGTAAGAATCAACCTCGGGATCGTCCAAACCAACTCCTAAGAATATAAAAACGGAAATTAGGGGCTTAATGTTGGGGCTGGTGTCCTTGACAATTAAGTACAATGACTTATTAAATCTCTTTAAGGATCACAAGGGCATACTTCTGTATTATTACCAGTTGATCCACGTTTATCAATAACGGTTGGCTTGCTAGATAAGTTTGACGTTATTGTCATACGGATGGCGGTGATCAACTGGTCCCTATACGTCACACCTATAGGACACGTTTGAGAGATGTGAAGGTATGAAAATACAGTCACATTTTGCCGGATATGACTAAACGGTTAGTCAGAGGTATTGACTATTAAATTAGTCAATAAGATGTTGAGAATTACTATTTAATACGGATTAAATAATTTTAGCTAATACGGATTACAAGAATAATTCGTAAATTAAATATAAACGGTTATATTTAATTAAATATTATATTCGCGTATTAATATAAACAGTTATATTAATTTAGGTAATTATACAATATCGTATTTTATCAGACCGTTATTAATATATCGACTGTATTAATATCTGATAACATGTTACGATTTATAAATTAAACCCGCGAAATATATTAAAGCTAATTGGGTCGAATCACGCATTGGGATAAGGTAAGAGTGGAAAGCCCACTCCTACCCAAACCCCAATTCGGCCGAAATAACTATATAAGGAGGAGGACTCTCCTTATATCAGTTACTCTTGTTGCACTGTAACATAATTCTCAAGTAAAATTAGGGTTTGAGAGCATTCTTCTCCCAAAACCTCAGATCTCACATCTAAAACCTCAAGGGCTCTCCCTATATTGCAAGTCAATTGGAGAGGATTTCTAGCACACGCGGCCTCGTCTCAGACTAAGTCTTGGGTGCAAGTTATAGGAGGGAATTTGCATTAATTCCTGTTCTTAGGCCTTTTGCGCGAGGACTAAAGGTTGTACTTCTTTTCTCATGCTTTTTAATCTTATGACGATATTCACAGTTGTATTTTTCATTATAATCCTGCAAATTTAGGGTGAATACGCGTTTTATTCCCCACAAGTGGTATCAGAGCCTTAGGCCATGAAAATTTTACAATTGTGTCTTTCATAAGCTTTAAAATTTTGAAAACCGTACCTTCTGTCGAAGGCACTCGATCGAGTCCCTGTGACACTCGATCGAGTGCCATCGTACCAGGCTGCCGTGCGTGGGTTTTTAGTGAGAAATCGATCTTGTTTTCGATTATAATTTGCATATTGTTAATTAATCGATATTTTTAGCAATATGTGAATCTTTTGTTTTGTTTATATATGATTTACAAGTTTTAAATCCAAGTTATAAACTCGTTTTAATGTAAAAGTGCAGCGATTTGCAAATTTTATAAGCCACTCGATCGAGCCCTGCTGCACTCGATCGAGTGACCCTGACACTCGATCGAGTGCCCCAGTTACTCGATCGAGTGCTCTCGTTTCGGGGTATTTATTTTCGAAAATAACTCGTTTTCTTATTTTCACATGGCTTAAAATAATATACTGTATACGGAAATAGTATGTTATTTAGTGAAACGGTTCACCCTCGTTTGATACATATTGTTTTTAAAACAGTTTAAAACAATGGATTATATGTTTATTAAAATTGGTGATTAAAACGGTATAGTCACTTAATTTTAATCTTAAAAGGTGGTTTGGTATAAATTTATTAATCATAATAACGGTATTATGTCATGTATAAATTGTTTTTAGTTGATGCATTTTATTTATCGTCTTGTGAATGCCTTGAATGCTTTCAATAACGTATTTATTTTTTGCAAACGGTTGTAACTTAGTGTGGCCTTAGAAGATTGTGTCACCGTAATGAAGGGACACGATCTTGCTTGTAATTTTGAGATCTTGAATCTCCGTTTTGGGTTTTTGCCATGTAATTACTTTTGTATTTAAATTAGAATGTATCTAGGACTACTTTTGTAATTTAAATTAGTAATTTTGTGAAGACCAAAGACAAGACGGAGGCCGGATGCTCACTCCCGCTGCAAGGACCAAGATGGAACATCAAGACAAGCTTCTAGGGTCCAACAGTGGATTCCAAGTTGTTTTATGTTTATTTTGGTAGGATAGGCCACACTAGGACTTTTATTTACGTTTATTGCATTTATCTTTACGCTTTCATCGATAATAGCTTGCATCATATTCCGCCTAAAAACCAAACCACCTATATCATGCCTGAAAACTGACTCATGTAGAGGTTACGCGTTAGTTTTCTGTGACAATACAGATGTCACATGTCATTATAAAGCCATCACTTTATTTAATTCATTCACGCATATGCTAGATATTAGTTCACTTAATATGAATAAATAAAAGTTGATGGGGTCTTCCTCGTATAACCAAAAATTGAGATTAGTCTTTATAAATCAGCCTCCCATGAATCCCTTCTTCGTCGGTAGGCATAATATGACCCCTTCTACGTCGGGTAAGTGGGAACAGATGATTTATTTTATCTCAACATCATGGTCACTCGATAATATTCCAGTGACTGAGATGGACTAATAGATAGGATTTACGGAAATCTATCGACCAAGAGTTCCAACGATTGGAATTAGCCAAACTGTGGGCTTATCAATATACGGAAATTGAGTCTTGGGATCGTTTATATAATTCTTGAGGGAGATCAATTATATAAATGCATGAGTCTACGAGTTTAAATTCACATTTAATATAGACTTAAATCACAACAATAAGTTGCTTATATGGTTTTGTTTTATCTTCTTTTCAGTGTAGAACACGTTCAATAAAACTGCTGTAAAACTAAAATGGCTGGTGAAGACCCAATGCCAAGTGCCAAGCTAGCACGTGAATCCTGGCTAAAAGCCTTCATGGACTCCATGAATCAGTCAACTAGACTGAGGAATGATGGGTCAAACTTCTCTGACTGGGAGGCAGCACTACGGAATGCTGCCATTGCTGACGGAAAGCTCAAGTTCTTAACTGAGCCCATTCCGCCAAACCCAGGAACTGGAGCTAGAGCCAACGAAATTCGCGCTCATAGCGATTTCGTTATGGAAGCGGGTGCGATAAAGAACGTACTCATCTATGCAATGGAATCCAATTTGCAAAGACGCTTCATAACCCATGGTGCAAACAAGATTTTCACCACGCTCACTAACGAATTCTCCAAGGCTCCGAGAATCGTTTCTTATGAGCATACCTGTCGCTTCTTTGAGGCGAAACTCCAGAAGGGCCAAGCTGTTAGCCCACATATTCTCAACATGATTGAGAATATCGAGAAACTGGAGTCCCTAAACTGCAAGATCAGTGAGAACATCATCGTTGATCGCATGCTTCATTCGCTTCATGATGGGTTCGCCCTCTTTAGGGCCAACTACTACATGAACGACATGAAGAAGACTCCCCATGAGCTCCACTCCCTTCTCGTACAGACTGAGAAGGATCTTAAGTTGAGTGGGAGTCTTAAGCAGGATGTTCTCATGATCTCCAGTAAGGGGAAAGGTAAAGGGAAGGCTAAAGCTCAGGGCGACCTAGCAGTAGGTAAGCCCAGGTTCAAGAAACCAGGATTTGCTAAGAGTGGGCCTGGTGAGTCGAGTAACTCACAAGGCAAGACAAAGAGCAAGGATACAAGCATGGAATGTCACCATTGCCACAAGACTGGGCATTGGAGGCGCTCATGCCCCGTGTATCGCGAGGACATTAAGGCAGGCCGCGTTACTCCTGTTGGTATGTCTTCTTCTTCTTTTATTCACATGATTGAGATTAACCACGCAAGTTGCGGAACTTGGGTACTTGATACTGGTTGTGGTTCTCATCTATGTAATCATGTGCAGGGCCTCCGAAACCAAGAACCCCTAATCAAGGGTGAGGTGGACCTGCGTGTCGGGAATGGAGCACGAGTGGCTGCAGTCTCGAAGGGAACATACGTAATCCAGCTTCCAAGTGGATTCGAGTTATTTTTGTATAACTGTTATTATGTTCCTAGTTTATCCAAAAACATTATTTCAGTTTCTGCACTTGACAAACTCGGATTTTCATTTGTAATAGAGAATAATAGCTGTATTTTCTCTTTGCAAAATATGATTTATGGCAAGGCAGTTTCCATGACTGGAATTTATGTTTTAGATCAAACTACCGAGATATTACATGTGAATAATAAAAGAATAAAGGTAGGTGACAAAGATCAAACTTACCTATGGCACTGTCGTATGGGACACATAAATGAGAAACGCGTTAAACAGCTCATACAGAATGGAGCTATTTCGCCCTTTGATTTCGAATCATATGGCACGTGTGAATCATGTCTCATCGGCAAAATGACTCGTATTTCCTTCAAAGGTGTTGGAATGCGCGCTGCCGACCTATTAGGACTCATACATACGGACGTATGTGGCCCTATGTCGATCAACGCACGAGATGGCTATAGGTATTTCATCACTTTCACGGATGATTTAAGTAGATATGGCTATGTCTACTTAATGAAGCACAAAAGTGAATCCTTTGACAAGTTCAAAGAATACCAGAATCGGGTACAGAACCAGCTGGGTAGAAAGATTAAAGCACTACGCTCGGATCGTGGTGGTGAGTATCTTTCACGCGAGTTTGATCAACACCTTAAAGACTGTGGGATCGTACTACAGTTGACTCCACCTGGAACACCACAATTAAATGGTGTGTCCGAACGGAGAAATCGAACTCTACTTGATATGGTTCGATCCATGATGAGTCACACCGTTGTGCCTGATTCATTGTGGGGCTATGCTCTTTTGTCAGCCGCTCTAATTCTTAACCGAAGTCCGTCTAAAGCTATTGACAAGACTCCATTCGAGCTATGGAAGGGAACGGTCCCTAACTTGTCCTTTATTCGGGTTTGGGGCTGCGAGGCTTATGTCAAGTGGAGACACGAGGATAAGCTCGGCCCGCGATCGGTCAAGACATACTTTATAGGCTACCCAAAGGGAACGTTTGGTCATTACTTCTACTCGCCTACCGAACAACGTGTTTTTGTTGCGGCTAGTGCGACGTTCTTAGAGAAAGAATTTCTCGGGAACAAGTCGAGTAATAGAACCTTCGAGTTATCGGAGGTTCAAGAACCAACTACCGAGCAACCATTGGAGGAAACAGTACCTCCAACCGAGGCTGCGGTAGATATCCCTGAGGAACCTAGGAGGTCAGGAAGAGTCTCTATTCCACCGGACAGATACATTGGTATGGTCGAGGAACACGATACAGATGACGTCTTACTCCTAGAGGGTAATGAACCCACAACCTATAAAGGTGCCATGACCAGTTCTGACTCAAAGCTATGGCTAGAAGCCATGCAATCCGAGATGGACTCCATGTATGAGAACAACGTGTGGGATCTTGTGGACCTACCTGCAAAGGTACGTCCCCTTCAATGCAAATGGCTTTACAAGATAAAGCATGCCGTGGAAGGACAACAAGATATCCATAAGGCTAGACTAGTTGCTAAAGGTTTCACCCAAGTGCCAGGCTTGCACTATGATGAGATTTTTGCACCCGTAGTCATGCTACGTTCCATTCGGATTATCTTAGCGATCGCCGCATTTCATGACTATGAAATATGGCAAATGGACGTTAAAACCGCCTTCTTAAACGGTTATTTGGAGGAAGAGTTGTACATGGTACAACCCGAGGGTTTTATCGATTCAGCACATCCTAAGAAAGTTTGCAAGCTTAAGCGTTCCATCTATGGACTTAAGCAAGCATCGCGGAGTTGGAATCATCGCTTCGACCAAGTGATAAAAGAGAATGGGTTCATTCGATCAGTCGAGGAACCATGTCTCTATATCAAGTCGAGTGGGAGTAAGATTGTATTCCTAGTACTGTATGTCGATGACATACTCTTGATTGGGAATGACATACCTCTCTTATCTTCGGTTAAAGCATGGTTGAAAAACCACTTCCAGATGAAAGATCTGGGAGAGGCACAAAGAATTTTGGGCATCCGTATCTACAGGGATAGATCACGACGGATGTTGTCTCTCAGTCAGGAGTCTTATATAGAGAAGATTCTGGAGAGATTCAGTATGACGAACTCCAAGAAGGGGTTCCTTCCTATGACTCCTGGGCTTCACTTGAGCAAGTCTCAAGAAGCTAAGTCAGTGGAAGAGAAAGAGCGCATGAGTCGGATTCCTTATGCTTCGGCAATAGGATCGATCATGTATGCCATGATATGCACACGTCCTGACGTTGCATATGCATTGAGTATGACAAGTCGATTCCAAGCTCATCCAGGTGAACAACACTGGATGGCCGTGAAAAACATTCTTAAGTACCTACGGAGGACTAAAGATTGGGGATTGACTTTTGGAGGCGACTCGACGCTCTGCGCCACGGGTTACGCAGATGCTAGCTTCCAAACAGATCGAGATGACTCGAAATCTCAGTCTGGATTTGTCTTTACTCTTAATGGCGCTGCTGTCAGCTGGAAAAGTTCTAAACAAAATGTTACAGCAGATTCTACTACTGAGTCCACGTAAAAGAAGATATTTATTGATAAGATCGCTATGGATGACAACATAGCTGATCCTCTCACAAAAGCATTACCACGTGATAAGCATGAAGGGCACATTCATTCCATGGGAATTGGATGTGTTCCTAAGTTGTAGTACTCTTTTATGAATTCATGTAATAATTCATTTTCTCGTGTACTCTATTCAACCTTATTGTTATGATATAAAATGTTTTGTTTTTCATGTGGAATTGTACGCCAATTTTGAACACCACAAAGTGAACTGATTAACATTACATCGTTTTGGTCCTTGATTACCCACTTGAGCTGATAACTCAGGTAATCATTTTGTGACGTTGGTTGATGGTGGGTTCAACGAGCCATAAGTCACGTGGATGACTGACCAATCACAAAGGCGAGTTATACGGATATCTCGTAGGACACCCCGTGACATCGTTATGGAGTCCTAAATGTTTTATAACATTGGGTGCCAGGTCGTGGATAGGACCTCCATAGTGTTCCTTAGAGTCGAGTCTTTTGACTTTCAACTGTTTCTTGAGATTAAGACAGATTTTGGGTAACTTTGGTTTCTTTCCCACGGTCACCGTAACAGGGGCCAAGAGGATTTTTTCTGGGTTATTTCATGCTGGGCGATATCGGCAGGATTCGAGTTGAGGGAAATATCCAAACCCTTATCAGGATTTTATCATTTCTCAGGGCCACTCGAGGAGTAGTAACTGAAATGCATGGCCATGCTCGAATACAGATTCGTTTTATCAGTTAAGTTACTCTCTAGTCGGGGAAACCACTCTTGATACAGATCGCTTGTGAGATACGACCTTTGCGAATGCGGATTTGCAAATTGTCTTACATTGAGTGGGAGAAATTTTAAAAGGATATGAGATTCGGTTATCGCACATGTAGTGTGATAACGTCATTGAACATACCCTTGTACGGACAAGTGGGAGATTGTTGGGGCTGGTGTCCTTGACAATTAAGTACAATGACTTATTAAATCTCTTTAAGGATCACAAGGGCATACTTCTGTATTATTACCAGTTGATCCACGTTTATCAATAACGGTTGGCTTGCTAGATAAGTTTGACGTTATTGTCATACGGATGGCGGTGATCAACTGGTCCCTATACGTCACACCTATAGGACACGTTTGAGAGATGTGAAGGTATGAAAATACAGTCACATTTTGCCGGATATGACTAAACGGTTAGTCAGAGGTATTGACTATTAAATTAGTCAATAAGATGTTGAGAATTACTATTTAATACGGATTAAATAATTTTAGCTAATACGGATTACAAGAATAATTCGTAAATTAAATATAAACGGTTATATTTAATTAAATATTATATTCGCGTATTAATATAAACAGTTATATTAATTTAGGTAATTATACAATATCGTATTTTATCAGACCGTTATTAATATATCGACTGTATTAATATCTGATAACATGTTACGATTTATAAATTAAACCCGCGAAATATATTAAAGCTAATTGGGTCGAATCACGCATTGGGATAAGGTAAGAGTGGAAAGCCCACTCCTACCCAAACCCCAATTCGGCCGAAATAACTATATAAGGAGGAGGACTCTCCTTATATCAGTTACTCTTGTTGCACTGTAACATAATTCTCAAGTAAAATTAGGGTTTGAGAGCATTCTTCTCCCAAAACCTCAGATCTCACATCTAAAACCTCAAGGGCTCTCCCTATATTGCAAGTCAATTGGAGAGGATTTCTAGCACACGCGGCCTCGTCTCAGACTAAGTCTTGGGTGCAAGTTATAGGAGGGAATTTGCATTAATTCCTGTTCTTAGGCCTTTTGCGCGAGGACTAAAGGTTGTACTTCTTTTCTCATGCTTTTTAATCTTATGACGATATTCACAGTTGTATTTTTCATTATAATCCTGCAAATTTAGGGTGAATACGCGTTTTATTCCCCACACTTAAAACGAATTAGGGCAAAAACAGCCCGGAAATGAAACTTCGAGAAACAAAAAATAAAAGTGATAAGAAGATCAGAAATTGCGAGAGGAATCCGAATATGTAAACATTACCTTGATTCGAGTTGAATTAGGCCTTGAGATGATCTTTTTAAGAGTTGAGAAAGGGAGGAAAATGAAGGTTTTGAGTTACTGTAAACTTGTGTTTGTAGAAATGAAATTTCAATGGAATGAATAAAGTATATGTCCTTTTTATTTAAAGAGTCGGGTTCCCTTAATTAAGTGGAACGGAAACTTAAGACGGGAAATGCCAAGTGAACTCGATATCTTAAGATTAAAAGAATCTTAAGATGAAACTTAACGGAAATCTTAAATTAAAATTTACGAAATATTATTAAATAATATTATATTCCGAAAAATACTTTAAACATAGGATGGAATATAAAATATAAGTTCACGAGACTTATTGATATACTAATGTGTTCGGTATAGTATAACACGATTCTTCACATTAAGACAATTCATTTTAATACGAAAATTATTTATTTAATAAATTAAATGGGTGGTCGTTTAATAAAACTGGATTGTCTGAGTGTAAGACGGTTGCACACAATAAATTATGTTTAATATAGAACATCTTTACTAAAATTAAGCAAATTTACGTTTTCAACCCAACTATTCATTTATTTACTACTTGAGTTTTAACAGATTATTTACGTTTTGGTTTTAATGTAGGATATGTAACATACAACTTAATTGTAAAATTATTTTACATATGTAAAATGGTGCAATGGGTAACATCTTAATTAACAAAATGTATGACAACTCATGTAGACCGACATGTCTGATAAATCATTCAAAATAAATTTATCCGTAAATAATTAATCTTTTTATATCTCATATTATTAAAATTCTAAAATAATTAATTTCTTTATCTTTGATATTATTAACCATATTAATCTAAAATACTAAAAACAGACCCGTGAATTTCACGGGTTACAACCTAGTTCCTTATAAATAGAGTTCATCTACCATTATTTGAGGGGTCAGAAAACAAGACAGAAAAAAGAGAGTATAAGAAGATTAACCATATTCTCTCTAAACCTCACAAAAAATAAATCATTTACTAAAAACTCAATATTAAGCATCAAAATTGAGTCATTGAGTCCAAGTGGAGAATCGATTCAACAAAGGAGAACCAAGTCGTCAAGACCCTCCTCTAAATTCTGTTTTACTATTTTACTTGAACCAAGTCGTCAAGACCCTCCTCTAAATTTATTTTTACTATTTTACTTCAAGTATTGTGCGAAGATCGAATGAGTGGATTATATTAGAGATTGTAACCTAAAAATCATTCAAATTCAATAAAGTTTATTTTATTTCTCTTATTCGTATTTTTGTTATTTTCAATTTTACGAATTTGTGTTAACAGAATTAAGGGATTATAATTGAGGTTCGGTCGTAGCCACCTACAAGGAAGCATTTTGCTCCCGTGCCCTCACATCACAATCACCTACACGTTGGCTTAGGGTCTGTTTGGCAAAACTAGCTGAAAAGGTTCCTGAAACCTGAAAAGGTAGCTGGAAATTAAGACCTGAAAAGGTAGCTGATTTTTGTTAAAATTATTTTGATACTAGCGGAAATGGTAGCTGATATTTAACAAAATGACGGGAAAGGACATGGTTTATTATTGATATCTTTTACGTTTTTACTATTATTCTTGTGTTATTGTCGTTGACGGCGTTACGTTTTTACTAGGCTGAGGGCAAGACGGGCTTCACATACCAGTTCTTAATTTTTTTTCTTAGATTCTTAATTTCAAGTATAAATTTAACAAGTTATAATGAAGTTTTTTCAATATATTTGAAAGAGAGACAGAAAATAATTAACATATAACGATTAGGTAAAAGAAAATTCAAGCAATACACCCTTGAAAATATATTTTAGCGAATAATTCTTTATTAAAATCATACAAAAAAATATTAATTAAGCTTCACCCGAAATTAAAGTAATAATCCTATCGCGGATATTAGACCAAGGGTAGAATAGGTAGATGAAAATGAAACAGGTACCTGATTTCTCAAATGCTACCTGGGGTAGCTTTTTATTTCAGGTACCTTTTTCTCATCTCGAATCAGGTACTTGCCAAACACCAAAAAAAATAATGTACCTGATTATTTTAGCAAAAAAGTTCAGACAAATCAGGTACCTTATTTGCCTTGCCAAACACCGCCTTACTATATTAACCTATAAGACAAATTTATGCTACCCCTCCTTTAATGTCCCAAATATAGACCAACACCAACATGTTGTTTAACTCACGTCTCAACAACACCATCAGAGCACCCACCAATACACATTTTTGGGTCTGAATGATTCAACACCTCGCTCGTTCCTGTTTTAAACGAGGCTACCTTATCTACATAACCATTTTTCACTGTTTGCTAACACATGCAATAGGCCCTCCATATTTTTTAGATATTGTTAGAGTATATATTTAATAATTTGATTATAAGCATTGTTAATTTAATTGAAATATCACTAGTGTAAGTCCCATGCAAATATACATGGTTTTTTTTGGACAATATTGTATAAATAAGTTAAATATTACTCCGTATAATTTAGTAACATATTTAAGCGGTATAACCGTCTTAAAATGATAATTTGATAGTTCTCCTACCAAAGTAGATTCACGATATCGGTATAGTATTGTATATATTTTCTAATTGCCTTAATTTTGTGATATTATTAGGTAAATATTGTAGGATGTATGTGCTTTGTATAAGTACGTTGTAATTCATTGTTATGCGTAGAAATCATCAATAATACACAAAACTTCTCCGCTTTTGTTTCGTTTTTTCTTGTTCATCATGCCATCATCAGAGTAATTCGATCCTGGGCAAATTCTCAGCAAAACCAAAATCATGTTCTTTCTCAAAACGTCAAGTCGTAGTTGGCGTAGATGGAGGTGATGGAAAGAAGAGAAACGGAGGCAAGGGAATCAAAGAAATTTGCCCCGTCGTCGCCACTGTATCAAAACCCATCAGATAGTCGAATCTTGACGTTAACTGAAAACGGTTTTCAATGGCGAAAATTATGAGTTTCAGGCAGAATCATTACGAAATGGTCTCGACGACGAAAATAAATTGGGGTTCGTGGTGAACAGGGGCGGATCCACCCACAGGGCTGGGTGGGCTTCAGCCCAACCTGTTTTCAGGAATAAAAACAATATACATCTAAAAATATTCAGTGTTGTGGTGAGTCTCAGTTGGTAAGAGTATAGGTAAAGGGCTTTCTTTTGCTTGATGGTAGGGGTTCGAACCTCATTAGTTGCATTTTTTTTTATTTACTACCCTAATAAAATGTTTAGCATTTTATCATAAATCCTAATAATATTAATCGTAAATTGCTATTATTGTTTTCCCTATAATTAAAGTATTTTATATACTAAGTTGTTTAACGCCATAAATCCTTAGTTAGCAATTATTGTTTCCCTATAATTAAAGTATTTTATATACTAAGTTGTTTAACGCCATAAATCCTTAGTTTTAACAAAGTTTAGATAATGTCTATTCGACAATACAAAAACATTGTATTTTAAAAAGAAGGAGATTATAAAACGCTTACGTTTTTTAAATGACGATTGTTGAATATACTAGTATATAGCGAAACTTGTATCCTTGAATAATATTGTAACATAGATTTATACAAGTATAAATTTTGTAATATTCAATCATACTCTATATTTTTATAAGATATCACTCTATCATTATTCTTTGTTTGCCTTTTAATAAAATACCATTTATAAATAATAAAAAATCGACCCAAACGATGTAAGCTTGACAAAGGGAGCAACCCCAAATGGCTAACATCTTTCACATATGTGCGACCTCAATTATACGTTTTGATGATTTCATATGACTGACCATCGCGGATATGAGTCTAGCCCACCCCACTTCTAAATCCTAGATCCGCCCCTGGTGGTGAAGATATATTACCGTATATAATCGGAATAATATTAGTATTATAGAATAAGGTATATTATGCTAATACTATTATATAATAATAATAACAAATTATCAATAATACAATGATTCACTTTATGAATTGCTCCCTTCCCGATTCTATTAGTTCGTCGAAGAAGTTGTGAAAAAACCAATTGTCAATGAAGGAGAAGAGGAGAGTCTTGGAGTGGCCGTATGGCGTCAATGTAATGCCATGGTAAAAGTATGGTTAAGGAATGTCATCGAGCCTAGGCTTCTTTCAAGCATCATCTTTTTAGGGAACGGAGACAAAGATTTAGAAAGAACCAAAGAAACAGAATTTTCTAGTTCTAATCAACCTAAGAAGATGGTAAATCTTTTGGATCATTCTAAGCCCACTACGACCATGTTACCACTAGGCATCACTACTACCCAAATTAGAGCCGCAGATTTCGAGATCAAACTGGCTTTCGTTAGCCTTGTGGAGAGGAAGCAATTTGGTGGAAGTTCTTTGGAGGATCTCAACTCTTGCATTTGATAAAAACTTTTGTGACTATTACTCGATGATAAGGAAAACTAGAGTCATTCAATCTCAAATTAGGGAGATTCTCATCCCTTTTTCTTTAAAGGACAAGACTAAGTTATTGATCAATAGCCTAGATAGAACCGCCATTGAGATCACAAATTGACATACATTAGCTCTTGCGTTTTACCAAAAGTAATAATTACTCCTTTAATGAATTACCTGATATTTCTCTATTTTTAGTTATTTATATATCTTCAGCCCTATTCCTCCCCACCATTTTTTAAGTTCATTTAAACTATTTTTTGTCATGACGAGGGGGTTGAATTTCCCGGATCAATTCATTCCCGCACTATTACATTAACCATGTAGGTAGTTGAATCTGAGACATCTCAACTCCTACATCTCTGCAAGTTTTAAGATTTAACTCAACTACCACTGGATTAATACCACTTAATTTCATTTAAAGTATACTAGTGTAACACCCGTGAAAAATCACAGGGTTGGGTACACTTGTTTTTAAAGACGACAAAGGTGAATTCATTTCATTATATAGCAATTCTATTTATTCGAACAAATTGATTTTTAACGGAGATGTTTGCATATATATAAGATATGTTCGGTCAAAAAGTGAATTTCCTGGTGCACTAATTTTCGAATAGCTGTTAGTAATGATGATAATATTTGGATTATTTATGATAACATTAATGAATAAGGTATATAAGAAAAAACAATAAACGATTAAAAAAAAGACTAAATAACTAATAATGAGTAGTTTGGAAAGTTATTGTCTTTTGATGAATTGGTTACAGAACATAAGTTGACGGACAAATACGATAAACAAAATAACTAATCAGGTAGAAATATAAATTAAATGGGTGTATTAAAATTCGATAATGTAGGACAAAAATTACAGTTTCTCGAAAACCTCCTTGTAAACAACATTCGTTGTTGTATTAGTCATTCCTCCTTCTTCATCAAGAAGTAGCACTTTTAGACCTTTCTTACTCGTAACCCTAAATATAGCAACATACAATTGGCCATGGGTAAAAACTGGTCTTGGAAGATAAAGTCCAACACGGAATAAATATTGACCCTGACTTTTGTTAATAGTCATAGCAAAGCAAACTGCTAAAGGAAACTGTCTTCTTTCAAACTTAATTGGGAATCTGGTTTGATCGAAAGGAGTCAAGGTGATGCGGGAAATTTAGATATTGCTTCCGATATGACTGCCAGAAATAACTGTTGCACTAATAACGCGATTTCCTAGTTGTTTTACCTTCATTCTGGTGTCATTGCACAAACCATTTGCTTGGTCAATGTTTCTTAAAAGCATCACTATAGCTCTAACTTTCAGTCTTAAGCTGTGATTGGGTAAACCGGAACATCTGATTGAGTTAAGAAACTCTGTAGAGTAAAGTTCTCTGACCCCGCAATTAGTCTCTTCCTTACTTATTTCATCAGAGCTTAAGTAAACTTTTTCATCCTTTTGAATTTGATCCAAGACATAGTCGTTTACCTCCTCGACCACATCGTGAGTAGGTGCTAGTACAGCTCTTTCAGTGAAGTACAAAGGGTCACCTAAGTGATCATTTAAAGATGGGTACGTGTTATCTACAATAGTAGATATTGGATCTACACCAGGCTGTAAAAGTATATCTTCTGGTAACTCGATGCTAGCTACTCCATCATTTGATCCACCTGCTAAGCCATCCCCAACTTCGAGAATCCACTCTGAAAATTGTCGGATTTCATCAACATTTGACTGTGCACTTCCTACCTGAAGTCTCATATTTTTCGTGAGCTTCAAAACATGAAATTTATTATATATCTGAAACGGTCAGAAATGAATTACTATGTAAAATTAAGTATTATATATGAAATTTTAGCAAGTCAAGGGAGAATTTTAAAAAACATGCTTTAACCTTGCAATATCTCCATAAAGGTGAGGAACAAATAGCAGCACCTACAATATCTTGCCTGCTTCTTTAGGTATAACAGGCAAGACTTGTCGAAAATCACCGCCAAACACCACAACCTTCCCACCGAATGGTTTTTCAGGGTCTCCTTCCGGTGAAGTTCTCATAATATCTCTCATACTTCTATCAAGAGCTTCAAAACAATAACGATTGACCATAGGTGCCTCGTCCCATATGATCAGTTTTGCTCTTATTAATGAATCTGCCAAATCGGTTCCTAGTCGTATTCCATGACAGGTGGAATTTTCATCAATATTAATAGGTTTGCTTAGTCGTGCGTGGGTTGTCCGCCCTCCTGGAAGAAGGATAGCTACAATGCCACTTGAAGCCACCGCTATAACGATCTCACCTTTGGACCTTAGTCCAACACATAAGGTTTTCCATAGGAAGGTCTTACCGGTTCCACCATACCCATAAACGAAGTAAACACCGCCTTGACCACAATTCACCGAGCTCATGATTTTTCTGTAAATTGATTTCTGTTCGTCGGTCATTGAAGAAGTGAAGAATTCATGTTGCCTATTCAAATCATCCCTAACATAAGATAACTCATCTGCCAAGAGCCTATTCGAGCACGTAGCAAGAATGTCAACGTCTGGATATGGCATGTTGTCGAACTTACGCAATGAACTGCCATTTCTTTGCAACCATGGTTCAATCTCTAATAGTGCGTAATGTTGCAGTTGCTCTTCTGTGAGTTGGAGATCTGTGTACACGAAAAGTGAACAAATCTCAATATATAAATGAGAATGTTGCTATGAGGAGTTAAATAATAGTGTTTATAAAAAAAATAAAATATTTGATAAATTACCTGGGTTACGTAGTTCATTTCGTCTTCTGTGTAAGATATCATCTGATAATAACTTCCACGTCTCCTCCCACACCAACTCAGGCTTCACTAAGCTATTTGTAAGCAAAAGAGTTGCGAAAAGGTTCCTAAGATAAAACCCAGTACCCCAAAAACTTGCTTCTTTAATGGCATCAATATACTCTTTATCATCACCAAGTAAGCCTAGAGTGTAACAGGCCTCTTTAAAAGTGGGGTTAGGGATACCATTTACAGTACGAATATCTTCATATGATTTAGGGCCTTTCACAAAGTTGAGTAGGGTTCTCAAATAGTACCTTTCACCACCATTTGGAGACACGTGATACATTCGGCCAAGAGTAAATCCTTTATGTCTTGGAGTCCATACCCTTTCTTTTTGTTTCCATACATATTTTTCAGGAAACTCCCAATACGTTAGATCTCTACCATCAGATTTTAAATTATTATACTCCAACCAAGCGGTGAATTTTGTTCTACCACCGGAAGACCTTTCAACCACTTCGTCGATTGGATCTTCGTCATGGAAAATAACATTTTGCTCATTAGGTAGGTGATAATCTAACCTTAAAACATGGGGGTCTTATAGTGAATAAGAAATGCAAAAATTCTCCAAACAGCTTCACACGGCGAAATGTAACGGCAGTCGTAGTATTGTTGGATTTGATCAACTTGATTTGGGTCTTGACTACCTATCCAAAAAGAGAAAGATAAAAATCAGAAAATATTACATTTAATTGAAAACTCTTAAGTGAAAAAATATTAAGCAGAAGTTAATTAAATATAATTTAGTACCATGATTGGTGCGAGTTGCACTAACAGTGACACGGTCATATCCTTTATTAATGTACTTGAATAAGTACTTGATCGATCTTTCTTGATTGCACCATTCAACATTTATGTGAGCACAATATTTCAACAACAGATTTGCATTGTATGGAACAATATATCCGTTGTGAATTTGTTTACCATTTTTATCAATTGTTCTTCCATTGTCCCTTCTCATATAAACTGGATAACCGTTACCATCTACAACAGTTCTCTCTCATTAAACTTCTTTGGAAATTTTCTGGAGCAAATACCATCAATCATGCACGGTGAATCTGGGTTAAGATCTCCACATGGACCACAAATCATACAATCTTTCACTGCCGCATAAAGGGCTGGGTTTTCTAGAGGGTCTGGAATTTCAACACTTATAATACGGTCAACATCGACGGCTTCAGGGAACTTGTCATCCCTTTGTAAACATAGCAAAATATGAGCATGAGGGAGGCCACGTTTTTGGAATTCAATAGTATAAACAACTGAAAAAAAAAACGTAAGAAAACAGAAGTTAGTATTACATAGGGTTAATTAATCGCATTAGAAAAATGATTATAGATTATAGATGATGCTTTCAAACGTAAATTAAGGGGGATGATAAATTCACCTGCCGTTGTCCGTCCAAAAATATGTAGTTCTCTAAAGTCTCGCATGAGCTCATATAGTTTCAACTTAAATACTCGACTGACTATATAGGTCTATCCTCTGGCCGTAGTCCTCTTTTTTGAACATTTGAAATATTTGAAATTTACTCGGTTTACAATCTACTCGGTTTTATTGTTTTATGGAATGGAATATTTGCAATTTACTCGGTTATATTTTATGGAATGGAATATTTGCAATTATGGAATGAAATATTTGCAATTTACTCAGTTTACAATTTACTCGGTTTATGGTTTTATGGAATGGAATATTTGAAATTTACTCGGTTTTATTGTTTTATGGAATGGAATATTTGCAATTTACTCGGTTGTATTTAATGGCATGGAATATTTGCAATTTACTCGGTTTATAATTTACTCGGTTTATGGTTCTATGGAATAGAATATTTGCAATTTACTCGGTTGTATTTTATGGAATATTCTGACTGTATTTAGAATTTACAGGTTTGTAATATTATAATAGTTTTATGGAATGAAATATTTAGTTTAAATTAGGGTTTAATTAGCTTAAATATTTATGGAATATTTAGTGGTATATTTATGGAATATGTAGGAAATGTTGAATTTGGAATAAAATCAAAGGTCTATACGGTTCTATTTTATGGAATATTTAGGGAATAAAATCAAAGATTTACACGGTTTAAAAAAATGGCTATTACGTTTAAAATTTCCGAACAATATTTATATTTATGGAAGATTTAAGGTATATTTAGTGGAATATTTAGGAAATGTAGGGAATGATGGTTTAAACGTGATATTTTAATATTATAATATTATAATACATAAAAAATATGACTTGGCATAAATTAAGGGTTCGCATTGGTCTACAAAACTGTTTTTTTGTGAGGGTGAATGTGAGTGCGAGAAAGAGTGAAAGGTGAAACATTATTGCGCCACGTAAGCAGATAGACATTTTGCTTTTATAGTAATAAAATAACTATGATTACTCCATTAATAATTACTTTCATAATAAGCAATTTTTTTCGATTATTGCAAGAATTAAGAGGCTATAATTAAGGTTCGGTGTTAGCCGCCTACAACCAAGCATTTTGATCCCGTGCCTCACATCACAATCGCCTACACGGAGGCTTATTAATATTTAACCCATACGACAGAGCTAGCGTACCCCTCATTTAGTGACCCAAGCAAAGACCAACAGCAACATGTTGTTTAACTCACCTCTTAACAATACCAATATGGCACCCACCATGGCCACCAATACACAGTCTTCGGGTCTCAATGATTCAACTCATCACATCAACTTGCTCCTTTTTCACTGTTTGCTACACATAGTAGGACCCTCTTCTTTCTGACTTTTAGAGCTGAATTAAATTGAGCTGAACTGAATGAAGCTTAACTAAAATAAACTGAGCTGAGTTGAACTGAACTGAATTTAATCGAATTGGACTGAACTGAATTTAATTGAGTAGAAGTGTAGAACTGAACTGAAATTAATAAAAGTGGATAAAGTTTAATTAAATTGATGCAAAATGGATGCGGAATCGCATTCGCATCTGTTTTTTAACTGTACGTGGGCAGCTCAAATCTGGCAGGAGGTTCAGCAGCGGTTCTCTTTCTCCACTTACACATCTGATTTGGATGCCATTCTAGCTTGGTATGCTCGACACAATAGGGGGACGAGCTGGCTAAAGCGAAGGAAAAGAAGCGCTCTTTTGGCTACTATTTACAATATTTGGCATGAGCGTAATGATCGGATTTTCCAAAGCAAAGAGGCAACAATGGCTGAAGTCATTCAGCGTGTTGTTAATCAAATTCTTATCCGTGTTGCTTTTTGCTCTAAAGGGCTGGATGAGTATAGCGTGCAACGTCAGCTTTATTGAGTTAGTTGGGGTTTGTATTGTTAGCCTTTCTGCTTGGTAGTCTACCAGTTTTTTCACATTGCTCCCCCGAGCAATGTTTTTCTGGTCTAACAGATCATATCTGTTCTGTTTATTTTTTTCCATAGGGGTTTTTTTTTGTATAGGGAGCCACTCCGGTTTCCTTTGTAGTATAGCTTATGGGGTCTTGTACTTTCCTTCATATTTTATGAAATAAAAGATCCTTTGCTTTTCTGCAAAAATAATAATAATAATAATAATAATAAAAGTTCCCGGTTGATAATTAAAAAAAAAATGTTAATAATAATAATAATAATTTTGTTTGATGAATAAAAATTTGCGGTTTTTAAAATATTAATGATAAAATAAGTTATTAACAATTTCATTTGAATGCAAAAACTTGGTATACCGGTTATAGAACATCAAAGTACTCAAGGAAGAACAGATTCAACACATGGATGATAAAGATCGAATGGAAGAAACTCATGGACAAAGTTCGAAAAAATAGGGCGTGTTATTGGTGTCCATAATGACCACGATAATGAAGCACATCATGATAATATGGAAGCCAATAACGAAGCAATATATATGATGTTTTTTGTATTAATGATATCTATATTTTCAAGATTATGATTTTCGATTGTGTTAACAAATATCACTATTTGAATGTTATAAAATTTTACTTCTCAGGTACTTTTTTCTCTACTCTCCCATGTTTCACTAATAATAATAATAATAATAATAATAATAATAAAATTAATAATAAAAAACTAACATAATAAATATATAGACAATAATAATAATAACGGTAAATAACAACAATAACAATAATTATTCATTAATAATAATAAAAAATAATAATAATAATAATAAAAAATAATAACAATAAAAAATAAAAAATAAAAATAAAAATACTTCCTCCATTTATTTTATTTCTTCCCATTTCATATTGCACATGGATTAAGACATTTATTAAAAAATGATAAAGTAATGAAAGGAAGACAACAAGTGGGGTTAGTAATGAAAAGAGGGCATTTTTTGTAATTAATGAAATAGGACAAGGACCAAGTTGTCATTTGGTTGTCTAAAATAGGAAATAAAAGAAATGGGAAGAAAATAGATAATTTGCCAAATAAGGGAAATGGGAAGAAAATATGAAAATGGAGGAAATAATAAATAATAACAATAACAATAACCATAACAATAATATGTGGACTGAACTTAATAAAACTGAGTTGAATTGAATCGAACTGAACTGAACCGAATTGAACTTAACTTAACTGAATGGAGCTGAGCTGAACTGAACTGGACAAAACTGAACTGAACAAAGCTGAGCTGAATTAAAACGAGCTGAAAATAAGCCAAAAAGAACAGAGCCTAGATCCTCCATATTATTCAGATATTGTTAGAATAAATACTAGTTTTACGGTTAATTCTATTAAATTGAAAAAATCATATAAAGTGAATATATTTAATAAATATATGATTTTAGTATCGTAGTTATATGATTTTTATAAAGTTAAGACGGATAGTAGCCGATAAAAATATATATTGATTTTAAAATTATACTTACGGTTTAAATCTTAAGTTCCTAACCATTGTAATGAAGCCAGATTATTATTAGTCCGACTCTCTAACTAACCAAAAAACTCCGACCATATAATATAAACCCTATCTTTTCATTTACATTTAAGACGGGGTTACATATTTTCGTTGATTTCCAACTCTCAACTATTTTAATTTGTGGATTTTCGGTGTTTGAATGTTTTAATTTTCACAAATATATTTGGTAGTCAATTTTTGTTCCTGTTTTGTATGCATTTTATGTATAGGTTTTCTTAAAAAAAATCTTGTTTTCAATTTTCTTATTTTCCCCAGTTTTCCAAATTTTATTATATTTATTTTATATTTAATAAATTTTTGATGAAATTTACTCATAAAAAAGGACCATTCTATATAATTTTTTGATTTTCATCTTTTAATAATTTTTTTGGTTTATAAATTAACAATATTATTTTTAATATTGTAAAATTTTTATTATAATAATTTTGCAGTGATTTGTTTTTTGTAAAAATAATTATTTAGATGTTGTTATTTGTACGCTTTTATAAGCAAAAAATAATTATTATCATATCATATCAACATATTATATATATTATACTCCGTATAATATAGTGTTCAGAATAATAAAACAATAGTATAAATAGAGATTAAAGAATAATGAAAGTAGGATATATAGTAGCTAATTAATTCAATGAGAAGAATGTGAATTTCTTAGGAAACAACCATTTTTTTACTAGCCTAAAAATAAGGGACTAATAAAAGTCCTCTAAAAGTTAAATATTAATTTGATTATACGCATGGCTAATTTATTTGCAATTTTATTTCCATGTTTCATTTGTTTAAGTTTGAAAGGTACCCAATAATTGTAAGTTTGTTAAAGATTTATTTCAGTCCTAATTAAAATAGTTATTATAATGAATAAAAACGATGAACAAATACTTGAGACCGACAAAGGCGGTAGTTTTAGTCAACGATTTATTATAACTCGGTATGTTTTATTTTTAAGTGTCTTTGTACGAAGCATTTAGCAAGTGATAGGGATGTCAATGGGGTTGGGTGTGGAGGAGGGATAACCCGCATCCGCATTTGCACCCGCATCCGCAAATTATAATGCGCATTTTTGCACCCGTCTTACGATCTGTGGTGGGTTGAACTTTTCAAAGCTGTCCCCACCCCGTGGGAATCCGTTGACCCGCTAAATTACCCGCCTAACATTCAATAAATTAGAGCTCCGTTGACCCATAAAATATTTTTTCATACAAATATATAATGAAAGACGGGGTTTGTTTTTTTAGAGTTTCTTTTTATGGTTGGATAGTGTTTGTGGAAATGGGGATTGGGGGAATTTGAGTAGGTAATAAGTAGTGACTATTAAACTACTGGGTTGTCTAACTTGTGTGGGTAAATGAGTAAAATAAGCTTATTTTACGAAAAATTTGTTCTTTTTTTATCTTTTAAGTTAAATTCTTTATATATATATATATATATATATATATATATATATATATATATAGGATTTGAATCACGTGAGGCACCCTCCTTAATATGAGGCTGCCGGACTCATCATAACCGTTGGATCTAAAAATAATAGACGCACCAGATCTTGACACGTGTCCATATATAATATATAAAAAAAAAAATATTTCTCTCTTGCATCTTATCTATCGATTCCAGTGTCCACTGCATTTCCCTCCTTTCTCTCCTCTCCATCACACACCCACCTCCTTCTCTCTCCACCCACCTTCCGAAAATCATTGCTTCCTTCCTCCGTCGTCTCCGGGATACTGACTCAGCCTCCGCGGTTCGCGCCGCCGTCGCATCCGCCGTTGCCGCGGTCGCACCTCACAATCCCGTCCTCGTTATCGATACTTTATCCAACTCCGTGTTTACGAAACAACACGGTGGGGCCCAGTTAGGGTGTTGCGTGTGTCTCAAGGCGGCGGTGGAGTCCGTCGGTGTGTCGGGTTTGGTTGACAGAGGGAAATTAGTAGCGAGAGTAGTGAAAGACTGAAAGTGTTGAGAGGTGATGGGTATAAGGCGAAAGCTGGGTTGATTGGTGTGATGGAGAGTATTGTTGGGTGTAATGGTGGAATTGTAGGAAAAATGGGGAGAGTTTAGTGGTGGAGAGTGTGGTTGGATGTGCGGTTGAGATGTTGAGTTCCGAGGATTGGGCCGCGAGGAAAGGTGCTGCAATGGTGTTACAGGTTGTTGCTGATGTTGAATTATTTTACTTGCTGTTACTCCACCGAAATTGTTAATGGATGATTATGAATTTATGATTACGAATGGATTAAACAACGATTTGATTGTCGGAACAGAAAATTATAGAGCGTCTTTTATTAATGAACACACGAGCATTCAAAAGGTTGGGGAATGGCGTTAAAGATAAATTGTTTGATTTGCTGATCTAAATGATGTATGAATGGGAGAATGGTTGTGAAAGAGTTTCTGAAACCTAAATCACCACAATACTTCCAATAAAATAAGGTTTCGGTTTTACAAATTAAGATCCAAGATTTACAAAATAAGAAATTAAACATTTTGTGAGTAAATAAACATTTTTAAATCCAAGTTTCACGAAATAAAGTCCCGGTTTCACGAATTAAGGTCCAAGATTCACGAAATAAAAAATTAAACATTTTGTGAGTGAACAAACATTTTAAGTCCAGTTTCACGAAATAAGGTCCCGGTTTCACGAATTAAGGTCCAAGATTCACGAAATAAGAAATTAAACATTTTGTGAGTAAACAAATATTTTAAATCCACGTTTCACAAAATAAGGTCCCGGTTTCAAAAATTAAGGTCCAAGATTCACGAAATAAGAAATTAAACATTTTGGGAATAAGCAAACATTTTAAGTCCAAGTTTCACGAAATAAGGTTACGGTTTCACAAATTAAGGTCCAAGATTCACGAAATAAGAAATTAAACATTTTGTGAGTAAATAAACATTTTAAGTCCAAGTTTCACGAAATAAGGTCCCAATTTCACAAATTAAGGTCCAATATTCATGAAATAAGAAATTAAACATTTCGTGAGTGAAGAAACATTTTAAGTCCAAGTTTCACGAAATAAGGTCACGGTTTCACAAATTAAGGTTCAAGATTCACGAAATAAGAAATTATACCTTTTGTGAGTAAACAAACATTTTAATTCCAAGTTTCACGAAATAGCTCCCGGTTTCACAAATTAAGGTCCAAGATTCACGAAATAAAAAATTAAACATTTTGTGAGTAAACGAACATTTTAAGTCCAACTTTCACGAAATAAGGTCTCGGTTTCACAAATTAAGGTCCAAGATTCACGAAATAAGAAGTTATACAATTCATGAGTAAACAAACTTTTTAAGTCTAAGTTTCACGAAATAAGGTCCCGGTTTCACAAATTATGGTCCAAGATTTACGAAATAAAAAATTATATATTTCGTGAGTAAATCAATATTTTAAGTCCAAGTTTCACGAAATAAGGTATCGGTTTCACAAAATAAGGTCCAAGATTCACGAAATAAAAAATTATACATTTCGTGAATAAACGTAACATTTTAAGTCCAAATTTCACGAAATAAGGTCTCGGTTTCACAAATTAAGGTTCAAGATTCACGAAATAAAAAATTAAACATTTTGTGATTAAACGAACATTTTAAGTCCAACTTTCACGAAATAAGGTCTCGGTTTCACAAATTAAAGTCCAAAATTCACGAAATAAGAAATTATAAATTTCATGAGTAAACAAATATTTTAAGTCCAAGTTTCACGAAATAAGGTCTCGGTTTCACAAATTATGGTCTAAGATTCACGAAATAAAAAATTATACATTTCGTGAGTAAACAAATATTTTAAGTCCAAGTTTCACGAATTAAGGTCTCGGTTTCACAAATTAAGGTCCAAAATTCACGAAATAAAAAATTATACATTTCGTGAATAAACGAACATTTTAAGTTCAAGTTTCACGAAATAAGGTCTCGGTTTCATAATTTAAGGTCCAAAATTCACGAAATAAGAAATTATACATTTCGTGAATAAACAAACATTTTAAGTCCAAGTTTCACAAAATAAGGTCCCGACTTCACAAATTAAGGTCCAAGATTCACGAAATAAAAAATTTAACATTTTGTGAGTAAACAAATATTTTAAGTCCAAGTTTAACGAAATAAGAAAAAGAGGAAAATAGATAATTTTTTTAGATAGAGAAAATATTTGGGCCAAATGAATTGTTATAAATGATCCATAATTTTCATCCCATTAAAATTAGTCCAATGAACAATCATGTGCAACATAGTAAGGGTTCGGCGGCCTCACCGTAATAGGCGGCCTCACGTGATCCGGCCTCTATATATATATATATATATTATATAGAATTGGGATCCTATGAGAACCACCAATATAATGAGAACCGTGAGAACTCTACCTTACGGACTTTTTTTAAAAAAAATAATGACATATTTGGATTCGGCATGGAATTTTAAGGCTAGAGAACATATTTCTTGGTCTAGAAAATATATACTAGTGACGGAAATCGAGGTGAGATACGTTTTATTAATTTTCATGCACCTACTACCGATTTTTACGCATCTATCATTTTTCATGCACCTAGAACTCGTTTTAATGCACGTACAACCTCTTATTTCATGCACCTAGTAATCATTTTCATGCATGTAAAAAATTTCATGCACGTAGTGGTTGTTTTCGTGCATTTATAGCCATTTTAGTACGCCTAATTATATTTTCGTACACTAAGTATATATTTTGTTAATTAAATCAAAATTTTTTGTTTATTGATACTAAAGTGTGTATTTGAATAAGTTAAACTAATGGTTTATATATATATATATATATATATATATAGGGTCGGGATCCGGTGAGAACCACCCTTATAATGAGAACCATGAGAACCCTCACTAAATCTCCACCATATCTCGCTTCGAATGTTTCGTTGGATCATTTACCATTAGTTTAACTTATTCAAATACACACTTTAGTATCAATAAACAAAAAATTTTGATTTAATTAACAAAATATATACTTAGTGTACGAAAATATAATTAGGCGTACTAAAATGGCTATAAATGCACGAAAACAACCACTACGTGCATGAAATTTTTTACATGCATGAAAATGATTACTAGGTGCATGAAATAAGAGGTTGTACGTGCATTAAAACGAGTTCTAGGTGCATGAAAAATGATAGATGCGTAAAAATCGGTAGTAGGTGCATGAAAATTAATAAAACGTATCTCACCTCGATTTCCGTCACTAGTATATATTTTCTAGACCAAGAAATATGTTCTCTAGCCTTAAAATTCCATGCCGAATCCAAATATGTCATTAATTTTTTTTTTAAAAAGTCGGTAAGGTAGAGTTCTCATGGTTCTCATTATATTGGTGGTTCTCATAGGATCCCAATTCTATATATATATATATATATATATATATATAGAATTAGGATCTATTGAGTCTACCTTCTAGGATGAGTCCGTCCTATCATTTCTAGTCGTCCGATCAATTCTTAATAAACTTAATCGTATGACTGAGATTAAATCTAAGATTTATATTTTAATTTTACCATATATAAACTCGTTATTCAGCATAATTTCCCTGGTAATACATAAAAACTTTCTCTCTCTTCCTTATCTCTCTTCGAATTTCTCTCCGGTTGTTACCTTGCTTTTTTCCTTTTCCGCGTCATATTCATTACTGAATGAATCTGGTGTTTATTTCACATATGGGGAATCAAAAAGGAGAAATCAAAATACAAATCGTCATATACATGAAGCCAAATCCTACTTCAATATTGTTTCGAATGTTTCGAATATTTCGCATGCTTGAGACTACAAATAGGTAATTAATTAGGTTTTGATCTGAGTTTAAATTGATTATAGTGCGAACTTGAGGAACTTATCCGTTTTTGTTGGAGCATGCAATAATTAATTGTCGATTGCTTTGTGATATGAGTAGGTGTACTCAATATTGATAAGACGGATCGAGGTGTTGCGCTTCATGCCTTCATTAATGAGGTGAGGTTTTGATTTTGCAGGTACTGTTGATAAAAATCAACATATCTATTAACAATTTTGTTTGTTTGTTTATTTAATCAACTTGAATTATGTTTTGTTGATTAAGGTGTACTTATTAATTATTTGAGTTAAACTATGTTAAATTCCAAGAATTATTGCTAGAGCGAGTATTTCGTTTCAGTAAAAATTGTTTAAATTGGATTTTCACTTTCATTATATCATTTTTTTATTTCTTGAGCTTGCTTGATCTATTTTTCTTATTTCATTCGTTATATCGTTTTGTTAATTGCGACTATAAAACTGTTTATAATTGATTTCACTTGTGACAATAACGGTTTAATTGTGTTACAATAATGATGTAGCCGTGTTACTATAATGCTTAAAATTTGTTACAATATGATATACGTACTCATGTTACAATAATGGTTCAACTATGTTACGATAATCAATTTATTATGTTACTACAATGGTTCCATGGTATTATATATCCTTATAAAGGTATTGTAATGCAGCTACTGTTAATTGGAGTGTTAATTTGAGATGTTTGATTACACTTTTCGTTTTCGCATTGAAGCACTACTTCAAATTTCAATTTACCTTTCGTTTTTTGCCAGTTTTTTTGTCATATGAAAGGAATTTAATTAAATTGTTATCAATAAAGGTGTTGTCATTCGTGATAAAAAATAATATATCCATTAATTCCACCCCTACGATGTCAGTATAAGCTGTTACAATAGCGTTTTAATCTTGTTACGATAACGGTTTAAGTTATGACTTATGACTTGTTACTGTGATGTTCAAAGTGTGTTATTGTAACAGTGTTGGTGTATTATAAAGTACAACAGTGTAACTTGCGACAAGAACGGTTAATTTGTGTTATGATATAAACTTTGTTACAATGTTGGTTTGCTCGTGTTACAGTGACGATTTAACTATGTTACACTAATGATAAAGCTTTGTTACAAAGTTGCAGCTTGATTATTGGTGAATGCTGGACATTTTAGAATAGACCTGATGCCACTCAAACCCGAGTATCTGGAATTCTAGGCAATGATTCTTCTTGGGGATGATAAATTAGGATTGGTGAAGACCTGTATAACTGCAAATATTTAAGTTTATTAGCATTAGGCGATCCTTATTACTCCCTCCTATTCAGCCTATTCTTCCATCTTTTCTTATTGATGATAATCACGTTTTCTTCCCTCTTTCCTTATTTGGTAAGTTTTTTGTGGTACAAATTCAATTTCATGTGGGGTAGGTGATTTGTGTGGTCTAAATTCATTTCCTTAATTTTGGTCTAAAAAGAAAGGGGAAGAATAGGCTGAATAAGAGGGAGTATATTTTTCTTTGGCATATTCTAAAGGCTATTAGCTCAAAAGGGAGAGCAATGTGCAAATTTTGTACAAAGGTATAGGTTCGAATCCCATATAGCCTAGTTAATTTAAGAATCTGGTGTTTAGAATTTATTGAAACGAGATATGTAGTAAAAAAATGATAAATAAAAACAATAATAATACACGGGATTGCAAAATTAAAGACGTGCAGGTCATGATCGGAGTCAGCTATGCAGCAGTGACGTGCATGGAGCGAGTTACAGTAAAACTCATGTTAATATGTTGCCATAACTAGCCAGTATATTACGACAAAAAATTATAGTGTCTTCATCCCAAACATTTGCTTACCTTTAGTTAAAATATCCATGTTAAAGAACAACACACACCTTTTAGTAAGTGGTATTATAATCGTTGGTAAGCGTTACAATAACAGCTAGTAAGCGCTACAATAACAGCTAGTAAGCGTTACAATAACAGCTAGTAAGCGTTACGATAACAGCAACGTGGCATCATCCTATGCGTCCATGATCTAGATCCAACGGTCTGAAATGGTAGGACGGACTCATTTAAAACCCTGGACTCACCGGATCTCCGCTGTATATATATATATATATATATATATATATATATATATATATATATATATATATATATATATATATATATATATATATATATATATATATATATATATAGATTTAGGATCGGGTGAGAACGAACATTCGGTGCATACGGTGAGAACGAATCTCCTCCCTTAGATGAGGGTGAGATTAAAGGTTGAGATCACCAACTCACCCCTTAACTACATCTTTATCCAAACTACTTTAGCTTATTGTACACACTTTTTACATAAACCTAAATACATTTTTTGACGGACTAAATATATTTTTTTTTACGTTTTTTATATAAACTTAGATACATTTTTTGACAAGGTAGATACATTTTTTTACTTAAACCTAAATACATTTTTTGACGGAGTAGTTACATTTATTTTTTATTTTTTTACATAAACCTAGATACATTTTTTGACGGAGTAGATACATTTTTTTTACTTAAATCTAGATACATTTTTTGACGTAGTAGATACATTTTTTTTTTATTTTTTTACATAAACCTTGATACATTTTTTTTACTTTTTTTTTACATAAACCTAGATACATTTTTTTGAAGTAGTAGATACATTTTTTTTTTTTACTTTTTTACGTAAACCTAGATACATTTTTTGACGAAGTAGATACATTTTTTTTACTTTTTTTACGTAAACCTAGATACATTTTTTGAATGATTAGATACATTGATAAAAAAAATTTTTACTTTTTTTACAAAACCGAGATACATTTTTTGACGAAGTTGATACATTTTTTTTTACTTTTTTATGTAAACCTAGATACATTTTTTGACGGAGTAGTTACATTTTTTTTACTTTTTTATGTAAACCTAGATACATTTTTTGACGGAGTAGTTACATTTTTTTTTACTTTTTTATGTAAACCTAGATACATTTTTTATAACGGAGTAGTTATATTCTATTTTCATCTAGGTGCATTTTTTTAAAATTTTTACATAAACTTAGATACATTTTTTGACGGAATAGATACATTTTTTTACCAATTCTAGAAAAATATAAAAGTTTTTTACTTTAATTTCTAAGTACATTTTTTAACCATGTAGATACGTCTTTTTTTCATCTAGGTGCATTTTTTAAAAAAATTTACATAAACTTAGATACAATTTTTGACGGAGTAGATACATTTTTTTACCAATTCTAAAAAAATTTAAAAGTTTTTTACTTTAATTTCTAAGTACATTTTTTAACCATGTAGATACGTCTTTTTTTCATCTAGGTGCATTTTTTAAATTTTTTTACATAAACTTAGATACATTTTTTTGACGGAATAGATACATTTTTTTTATTTAACTTTCAAATACACATTTTTTTTGCAAACCAAATATACGTTGTACTTTAGATTAACATAGATACGTTTTTTTTTCTACGGAATCCAAATATACTTTATAAGATAGCGGATACACTTTTCTTCATCATAGGTACACTTTTCCCAAGTACCTTCATACCTGTAGTCCACCCATATTAAATACATCTATCAATCATGGAACCAACAAATAATTAGTTGTATACCACAATTCATCCTTTTCGTCACCAAAATTATAGAAATATTTTACTAAAAAATAATAATAGAAAATTAGAGATAGGGGTGGCAGAAACTGATGAATTAAAAAATTGTACATTGAGAACGGCGAGAGATTTTGCCAGTGGCTTTCTGAATGCCGAAGCTAATTCGAGAGACTTTTTTAATGAATCCCGATTTATCTGGGTTTGATAATCGGAAATGCTAGGGGTTTGTGATGTTCAATGGCGTTGTCGGAGTTGTTTCGGCATCGAGGAAGTTCGTCAGAGATATTGGGTATCCGCGTTCTCCTTCTAGTGATTGATTATGGTGGTTGTCGGAGGAAAGAACGAATAAGCTCCAGGAAACAACAAAAACGTCATGGTCGCCTCGACTGTTCGAGATTCGTCGTCGGCGTAAGGTGGTAATTGTTGCTGGCGAGTGGTAAAAATGGATGCTATGATTTTGTATTTGGGTGACAAAGCTCGACGAAGAGGCTAGTAGAAATTTAAGCTTTTGTGGTTAACAATGGTGTATTTGGGTTGTTGCTTAATATTTGAGGAAGATGATAGTGGTTTTAGTGTGTGGCTAGCATTTGTCGTTATAATTGGTGAATTCAAAGGAAATGGATTGGAGTTGTATTAAACAAAAGAATCAGGGAAAATAAAGGGTCTTAACTTTTATTAATTCAATCTCTATGTCTAATATCAGCCGTTTATTTAATCTTAATCTAAGGGAGGAGGGTTGTTCTCACCGTATGCACCGAACGATCGTTCTCACCGGATCTTGCCTCTATATATATATATATATATATATATATATATATATATATATATATATATATATATATATATATATATATATATATATATATATATATATATCTAGATCTAGGATCGGGTGAGAACGAACATTCGGTGCATACGGTGAGAACGAGTCACGTTCGTTGGATTAAAACACAATCAACGGTTAAGAAATACGCACAACCCACATTCTAGATAGATTTTTTGACGGAGTAGATAATTTTTTTTTTTTACCTTTTTACACAAACTTAGATACATTTTCTTACGGAGTAAATACTTTTTTCTTTTTACCTTTTTACGTAAACCTATATACATTTTTTTGACGGAGTAGATACATTTTTTTTACTTTTTTACGTAAACCTAGATACATTTTTTTACGGAGTAGATACATTTTTTTTTTACTTTTTTACATAAACCTAGATACATTTTTTGAAGGAGTAGATACATTTTTTTTTTTACTTTTTTGACATAAACCTAGATACATTTTTTGGAGTAGTAGATACATTTTTTTTACTTTTTTTACGTAGACCTAGATACATTTTTTGACGAAGTAGATACATTTTTTTTACTTTTTTTTACATGAACCTAGATACATTTTTTTAAGGTTTAGATACATTTTTTTACTTTTTTACGTAAACCTAGATACATTTTTTGACGGAGTAGATACATTTTTTTTTTTACTTTTTTTACATAAACCTAGATACATTTTTTGAAAGAGTAGATACATTTTTTTTTACTTTTTTACATAAACCTAGATACTCGTACATTTTTTTGAAAGAGTAGATACATTTTTTTTACTTTTTTACGTAGATCTAGATACATTTTTTGACGAAATAGATACATTTTTTTTACTTTTTTTTACAAAAACCTAGATACATTTTTGTAATGTATCTAGTCTAAGAATCAGAACCAATTTTAACCTGCCGCTAGTGGCTGACCAAGTGACGAACTTAAAAAAAAACCATGGCAGTATATATGAAGAATGCCCCAAAACTAACATACGTTTTTTTATTCTTAATTCTCACGGGAATGAAATACACTGGACAACGCGGCACAGATCATCTACAATCAAATTGGATGAGTTTAAGACCTTGATACATGTAAAAGCATCATACTGCAAGCTACCATTCAAATAGACTAAAAAATTGTTGCAGAATATATACACACATGCAGCATGTTTCTTAAAAAATGTATGCAAGTATGAATTACATACAACACCAATCACCAATGTTAGCCACAGAATCAATCGCGAATGATGGCAGTTGAATCACATCCATGGCAATAAGATCAAACTCAGTGCTATGCGTGCTGGGTTTTGATGGTGTGCAGATCCATGGTGCACACGGATACTTAATCGACCAATTCACAAAACAAGGAATCAACGACAGAACTGATAAATACGGAGGGCCACTCGAAAATAGACTCAGGTTCCTACTTCAAGTAGTCCAATCTGTTATCTGCCTTGGGTTCCGTCTAATTAGGACCTTAGATTTGATTTTAATCCATGGTTGAGAAACGTTCTCACCGTATGCACCGAATGATCGTTCTCACCGGATCTTGCCTCTCTCTCTCTCTCTCTATATATATATATATATATATATATATATATATATATATATATATATATATATATATATATATATATATATATATATATATATATATATATATATATATATATATATATATATATATATATATATCATATAGTACTAGATATTGTTATTTACTACTTATATAGGTCGGAGATAATTAAGACGGGTATAAACGGGGCGGGTACATGTGGGGCGGGATGGGTCTGGGGTGGGGTGGGGATTAGGCGGTCATGTGATACCCGCATCCGTCCCACGACCCGTGACGAATGATACTTTTGAAACTCATCCCCGCTCCACGACCCATCAAATCATTACCCACACCAGCCCCACGTGGGGCGGGTGTGGGGCGAGATCCGCCAAAACCAGCCCCATTAACATCCCAAATATGTGATATTGAGTATCCAATGCGAATAAAATTGTTGTATGTCGAGATATGTCGGGATATCAACCATATAGTTTTCTTGGCAACAACTCTTTTGATTTATTTTTTAATTCGAATAGAATTCTTGTTTGTTGGGTTGCAAATTATCAACAATTTCATTCTCATGGGCAGCGAAAATAGTGCTTGACAAGAGAACATTAAAATTAGATTAGCTACAAGCGATAATACACGAGACAATGTTTAGGGTCAATTCGAAAACGAAAATTACCAAATAAATCGGATGAGATACCACTATTCAAATTGACTAGAATTCACATTGCTTTATTTTTTTTTTTGAGATATGATTGTTATTTTGATAATCCTGCCTTATGCCAGTTTTTTTAGATATTTGTTAATTTGAATCCACGCATGGCTAATTTCATTGAAACATTATCTCAAAGGTTTCATTCATTTTAGTTTGAAAGTTAACGAACAGTTTTAGCTAGTGATATTTAACTGTTATATAGTATACTTACTTTGTCTCAACGGTCATTTTATTTAGTGTTTAGTATCATAATTTTTTATGTAACTTTTATCATGATGCTAGTATGGAAATAGAAAGTTTTTCTATCTTTACTAAATATTAAGTTTAAAAACTGATAATGTAGATTGTAGACACACAACATTATTAAAACTTATGAGAGAGCTAGTTTACTACTTTTATACTCCTATCCGGATTGAATCCGAGAAAAATGGATGTTATACACCAAAATTCCGACTCTTTGAAATAATAATGATAATATAGGTTCTGTTCGGTAAACAACGGATTAATATTGGCATATTTCAAAAGCGGATTTAACTAGCAGAATGATTTAGCGGATTTGATTAGCAGATTTATTTAGCAAAATTATTTTAGAGGTGTTTGGTAATTGACAGTTTAGATTAGCAGATTGTCTAAAATCTTTATAAAATGACATATAAGGACAAAAAAATTATTTATTAAATATATAAAAGGAATGTTAATATTTTATTAAGAGGGTAAATGAGACAATTTTTTTCTTTCGGATATGCTAATTCAATATGCTGGTAGGAGCAACATATTGTAAAATTGTTATTGGACCCCAATATACTATTTTAATATGTCATTAACCAAACACTCTAAATAGCATATTGGTAAGTCAAACATGCAAAATCTTTCAAATATATTGAAATTTGGCCAATATGTTGTTTACCAAACAGAGCCTAATATGAAAAAAATAAATTTCCTGAAAACGATTTTACAATATCACATTGTAAAATCATTTAACGAATAACTCCAATGATAATGTAAGAATTGTCGATTGGAGAATTAAGTTAGATTGTCACGAATTGTTTGGTATTTGGTTATCGTAAACAAAGCTATATTAAGTTGAGCACAATCTAGCATGTCACTTGGCCAGTTGGCCATAACACGAATTTTAGACAATGCCTGATTTTTGGTTTATATCAAATTGAGCCACCAATAGTTGTTCGGGGTCGTGTTCACTATTCTGATCCCCTCTTACAAGTTTGGCACGACGTAGGAAATATGCATGTATAATTTTCACTTACTGATATTTAAATGTCACGTATAATCTAAAAGGGCGTCTACTTTTTGAATTTGATACTATTTCTTTTTACTGATTTTTATATGTCACATGTAAGCTAAAAGGGCGTCTACTTTTTGAATTTGATATTATTTCCTAATCGTGTTTGGAAACACTGATTCATTTTCATAATTTCAATTGTAGAAATCAAAATGTTTGAATTCAATTTGAAATCCAATTTCAAAAGTTCGTTTGACAAACCCATGGAATTGGAATTGGAATTGGAATTGGGCGAGACAGATATTGGTCGAAGTGATCGAAAAAAAATTGGGAAAAAATAATTTTTTCACGAAAAATATTCGCGATCGGAATAAATCTCGAAAATTAAAATATTACGATTAAATTTGGATATAAAAGAACGTAAATAGTGATGGAATTGAAATAACTACTATATGTTACGGACATGACAGGCTCAAATTTTAACTAGGTTGGAATTGGTAAGTAATTGAGTCCAATTCCAATTTCAAATTCTAGAAACTCTCAAACACTTAAAATATTTCAATTACGGAATACAATTCTAATTACAAGTTGTCAAACAGGCTCTATTAAAGTGTCACGATTCAAAAAGTTATGTTTTGTTAAAGCACCAATTCAACGTAGATTACTTGTAAACCTAGATGCATTGATACATACTGTTATGAATTATGATAGATATACTGTACAAGTCAGCTAACACGTGGTTTCATATGCCGATCCGATCACTGGTCTTTGTTAACACAAAAAAGACTCATAGACTAAATAAATTTATTAAAGTCGAATGTTAAAACTAGTTCAGACTTCAGAGTGACTTTGTGAAGCAAGTTGGGTTAGTCTTTGTTTATGATATGAATAATATAAACAGACAAAATAAGTGACAACCAAAGTAAATTTTGTAGATGCTCAGCTCATCGAACTGACTTAGGTTACTCCAAGTGTCCAACCGTTTACCATTTACTCCCTATATTGTTCTTACTACATCATGTTCATTGAAAACACTACAACTTAGATAATACGCGTTTTCACTTCATATGTTTATCCTATCATAGGTTTTCCGTTAGGGTAGTGCTAGGGCGACACCGGGTGTTACTGATTTCGGTAACACCCTAATAAAAAAATAGAAATTTGAAAAGTTAATTTTCATATTTGCGCCAATCTTGAAAGGGTAGAACCGTAATTCACATATTTAATTATTTATCAGGGTGGTTGATCAAGGGAGGCCGACGGTGGTTGGCCGTCAACGCCGCCGGTCAAAGGTGGGGGTTTGACCACTAGTCTGCGACCATACGATAATCAACAATTAAATGAAACATCGAAAATGTTGTTAGTGGGGCTTGAACACATGACCTCTTGATTGAGTTACACATACTAATGCCACTATGCTACACAAATTATTTTGACAAATCTGTATCTCTTTTGAGATATATACATATATTAAAACTTGAACACAAAATTTTGCTCACTTATACTTATAATAATTACTAAATAATGTACTTATAATTTATAAGCAATGTACCTTTAGTATAAAATCAATATAATGCTTACTAAAGTGAATTTTTTAAAAGTTGAACACAAAATCAATATAATACTTTACATAATTATTATAAAATTTACATTTATTGTAGATGTCATATTATTTTAACAAAAAAATGTATGCACGTAAAATATAATTATGTCAAATATACATTATATTTTCACTTGAGGTACATAATATTTTCCTATATGACATGCGACGCATATTTCAATGTTTGATTTAACAACTTTTTATTTTCCTCAATATTTAATTTATTTTGTTTTTAAACTTAAGCATTTTGTTAGATGTTGATTTTATTTTAGCCAAAAGGAATATTCTTTTAATTTGTTTTAGCAAAATGAATATTCTTTTATGAGCGATATCTTTTACTTATGAGGTTTCTTTTTTTTCTATTTTGTGAGTTTCCTTAGAGTATAAATAAGTATATGTTATATTTGAAAACTATTAAACGGTAAGTAAGTATGTGTTTGGCCCTGCTTTCCAACTGTTTTTTCAACCAAAGAAATAGAAGTTGGGTCAAAACTACTTTTTAAAAAACTAAAAACTAATTTTATTAAACAAAAATTCTAAGTATGTGTTTGACCCTACTTTTCAACTGTTTTTTCAACCAAAGAAATAGAAACTGGGTCAAACATTACTTTTTCAAAAACTAAAAACTACTTTTGTTAAACAAAAATTCTAAAACTGACCCCTAAAAACACCTAGAAACAGCTGTTTCTCCTTTCACGTTGATCTTAAGTTATTTGAGCGCCAAAATCCAAAAAAAATTGATAGAAACTAGTTAGGCCAAACACGATAAAACTGATAAAAATATTTTTTTAAAAATTTTGGCCAAACATGAACAATTTTATCAGGAACTAGTTTTAAAAAAACTCCTTTACAAAAGTAAAACTTCTTTTCCATAAACAATGTCAAACATGCACTAAAACTGGCTCCTAGAAACACCTAGAAACAGAAGTAACAAATTGCTACTTCTGTTTCTCTTTCCACGTTGCTCTTAAGTTATTTGAGCGTCAAAATCTAAAAAAATTGATAGAAACTAGTTAGGTCAAACACGATAAAACTGATAAAAATATTTTTTTAAAGTTTTGGCCAAACATGAACAGTTTTATGAAAAACTAGTTTTCTAAAAACTCCTTTACAAAAGTAAAAATTCTTTTCCATAAATAAGGCCAAACATGCACTAAATCAATTCAAATTTTCCAAAAAATATAATATATTCCATAATTGATTAAATTTATAATTTAATTAATAAAATAATTAGTATTACTCTTAAATTCAAATTTATAATTTAATAAATAAAATAATTAGTATTACTCTTAAATAATATTATAATCTAATATGTCAGATTTATTTAAATATATAACTCTAATACAACTAGGTAATCAACTACTATAATATTAACCACCCATCTATGTAGTAAAACCAACAATAATAATAGCAACTCGAAACTCGAGTAATAAAAGTCATATTAGCAGCAACAAGGGTAGTAAAATTAACAATAATAAATGTTGGAGTAGTGGAAGAAAAAAAAAATGACGGCGAGAGAAGTAAAAGTAATAGTAGTGACAACACATACATGTAGCGAAAGTAACAGTGGGAACAACGGAAATAGTATAAAAAATAAATTAACAATTCGTTTTTAAGAAAACATTAACTTATTTAAATACATGAGTTTGATAGAACTAATGGGTTAACCGCAAAAATAGCATGAGTTACAAACAACAGTAACCGAAAAATTAGTGAACATAATAGTATTAACAGGGAATGTAGTGAAAGTACTCATATTATCAAGGGGCCAGGATAGCTGAACGTGTCTCATAATTTGTTGATTAATTTTACTTCTAATCTTAATTTCAAGATATAAATTGTAAATATATATGTTAACCAAATTTAGCGAATCATATTTCATAGAAAATAAAATTTAAATGATAAATAAAAGTAGATCGATAACAATAATTATAGCGAGAGTAATGAAAGTAATTAACAATAGTAATAACGAATATAATAAAAATAACAATTCTAAGAACAAAATAAAGTATATATGAAAAATTAGCTAAGCCATCGATTTAAGTAAAATAGTAATAGCAGGAGTAGTGAAATCGTCTCATAATTTATTTCATTGTAATTTTAAGATATATTCCGTCTCATAGAAAAATATATTAATGTAAATTTATTAGTTATGCAACTTTAAAATAGTTTTAGTTAATTGAAAATATATTTTAATCTAAATAAAGGTAGCCCGTTCGAAGCCGGGCACCTCCACTAAAAATAAAATGTACTTTTGCCAAAAATACATTGTACGTACATAATTTTTGTTGTTATAATAATATGACCTGTAATAAATGTAATTTCGTAATATAATTATATAATTATAAGTACATCAAATATTTTGTTCATTTTTTATCAAATACGTTTAACTAACTGAAAATTATATTGATTTTATACCGGGTACCTTGAATATAAGTTAGAAGTACATTTAAAGATTATTATAGGGATATATTGATTCAACTTAATATATAACAATAGAGATACCAAAATCACAACAAGATGTTTATGTTATGGTGGTAATAGTAATTGTATTTCACTCAAGAGGTTACGGGTTCAATCCCCATTAGGAACTTTTTTTAAAGTTTCACTTTGAGGGTTGGTTTCAACCACTGACCGCCAATCACCGATGGTCAACGGTCCACCAGTGTTAAACGGTGGCCACCGGTGGTCAATGTTGACGGTGGTCAAACCGCCGGTCTTAACCGTCTTTGACTATAATTCAAAATTAACTAATGTTAGTTTCCTAAACTACCCTTCACCACCAATAAATTTAAAATTTGAATGTTGAGGGAGGGAACACAAAATACGTAAGTAAATTACAATAATACCCCGGGTGTCGCTCACTTTGAGTAACACCCTGTGTCGCTATATCATTATTCTTTCCGTTATCACATCAACCTTCATAGACTACATACAAATGGCTCGATCTCTATGTTATTGTTATTGTATCACGTTGATTGAAAACATTACAACTTAGGTAAAAAGCGCTTTCAATTTCTATGCTTATCTCATCATTGATTTTCCGTTATCACATCAACCCTCATAGACTACGTACAAATTTGCTCCCTATATTTTTGTTACTGCATCACATTCATTAAAAACACTACATGCAACTTAGGTAACACACGCTTTTAATTCATATGCATATCCGATCCCATCATTGGTTTTCCGTTATTACATCAACCCTCAAAGATTACGTACAAATTTGCTCCCTATATTGTTGTTACTGCATCACGTTCATTGAAAACACTACAACTTAGCAGGAAACACGCGCTTTTAATTCATATGCTTATCCGATTCTATCATTGATTTTTCGTTATCGCATCAACCCTCATAGACTACGTACAAATTAATTATATTATCTAATTTTTAATCATCTCTATTATAATCTAATTAAAACGTTTCAGTTAAATATTATATAGTTTTATTTGAAATATAAATTTAGGAACACCAAAAGATGATATTGTTTTAAAAAAAATACATGGCTAACTCATAGTTTTAATTGATATATTGTTGTTGATTTTTTTATGATGAATGGGTTGAATTCCCCGGGCCCATGCATTCCTGCACGACCACATGGACCATGTAAGCCAGTTTCCAGGCGCTGCAGTGTCCAAGTGGTCATCGCCCTATCTGATAGTCGAATCTGAGACCTCTCAACTCTTACATTTCTGCGCCCTATCTGATAGTCGAATCTGAGACCTCTCAACTCTTACATTTCTGCAAGTTTTAAGGTTTAACACAAATACCATTAGACTAGCTAACACCACTTGATTAAATGGTGGAATTAATGAAGTCAAGAGGAATAGAACACAAGATCTTTTGATTTAGGGTAAGATGAAAAACCAGGAGATTACTTGCCTATGTTAAAAAAATGTTTTACATAAGATTCGAACCCCTAACCTCAATTAACTTACCAAGTTCTAACCTCAATTATTTAATATACACAAATATAATATAAATATGTTATATTATGAAAACTATTAGAAGGTAAATAACTCTAGCTAGATTTCCAAAAAACTATAATATTAAATAAATAAATATTTCGATTTGATTTAATGCATATATTTATTTAAATATATAAATCTCTTAAAATCATGCCAGCATATTTAAAAGTAAGTTTGTTAGTAGTGAATTTTGTTTAGTAACATTGAATATAATAATATGATAGTAATCATTCATTTGAATAGTCAAATTAACAACATTAGCACCGAGCGGGGTACTGAAAGGAACAACGACAATAGAGAAATTATCAATATTAATGCGTCGGTAGTGAAAGCAACAATAATTACGGTGATATTATTAAACTAACAATAATAACAACGGATGTAATCAAACTAAGAATGTTACAATAAAAGAAAATATATATGAACAATTAGCTAACCAATCGGTATAAGTAAAATATTAATAGCAAAAGTAATAAATTTGTCTCATAATTTAATTTATTTTATTGTAATTTTAAGATATGTCGTAAAAAAATATATTAATGATAAATTTATGAGTTATAAATTTTTAAAATGTTTTATTTAATTGTAAATAAATTTTATTGTTAAATAAAAGTATCTTTAACGGACCAAATACCAATACTAATAATTAAATGGGGTGATAAAAGTTAAATGGAGTAAGTATTAAAGTTGAAACTAGTTGGGTTAGTCTTTGTATATGATGTTTATAATTTGTTAAAGTTGAAACTAGTTGGGTTAGTCATTATATATGATATTAATAATAGAACCAAACAAAACAAAACAATGTGTATTGTGCTAGCTAGATAGAAAAGGTTTGTCGTCTTACTTATATTATCGTAGGTATGTGTATTTGTGTATCACGATTCACGAATGAATAATTTATAGGATCTGTCACTATTATGAATGTGTGCTAAAAACATGCAGTTCACACGGTTTACGTGTATTCACTTCACTATAAATACCTTGCTTTAGTTCACCATAATTCATATCATAAAAACAACTAGCAATATTAATCCGCATTTTACCCATACAAAAAACAATGATTTCTGTAGCCATTCCCATCGTTGTAGTCTTAATAAGCATACTATTAGGTTCCTTGAGCTCAGTAATAAAACTACTCAAAAACCCAATCATAGTAACTTCAAAATTAACAAAGAAATTAGATAGTAATAATATTTCACATTTACCTCCAAGTCCACCCAAATTACCCATCATAGGACACCTTCACTTAGTAGGGAGCTTACCCCATCGTAGTTTCCAAACCCTAGCCAAGAAATATGGTCCAATTATGCACCTTAAGCTAGGTTCCATGCCTGTTATCGTGGTGTCGTCACCCGATATGGCGGAACGTCTTCTTAGAAACCACGACGTCCTTTGTGCAAAGCGACCCATGTCCGATGTCTCACATGACCTTTCATATAGGTCAAAGGGGGTTATATTTACCCCATATAGTGCCTATTGGCGAAACGTGAGGAAATTATGTGTGATGGAGCTTTTAAGTGCTTCTAAAATAAGATCCTTTGCATGGTTAAGGAAGGAGGAGATTGGGAAATTAGTGTGTTCGCTTAAGAACGCTTCGGACGCTAATCAGCCTATTGAAATTGGAGCGAGTGTGGGTGGTGTTTTAGAAGAGTTAATATATCGAATGTTGTATGGAAGTCCTAAAGAGGATTTGGCTCTTAGGTCTGTTGTCCTTGAGGCTTTGAGACTTTCCGGCACTCTCAATATTTCTGACTATCTTACTTTTCTCGCTCCCTTCGACATTCAGGTATCGTTCTTCGGCTTTTCTAACGTGTACCCTAACAGCACACATTAATAGTTTTAAACAAGAAAATTTGTGAGAATATATCATGAATGATGATACACAAACTCACATTTATCATAATTAATGAAATATTTTCAACAATCTTTCTCTAATTAACTTACTAACTTATTAACATTTGCATGCCTATAGAATACGCGTTATAAAAAAACGTTTTTACTGTACTAACTTATTTTCTCTTTACGTAAACGATTCAAATCCATCAATTTCGATAGTGGTCTCTTCAACTCGAATACATGGTCCACCTTTCCTTCCTCAGAAATTCTTGATTCAGACTAATTAAAATAAGACGGATCAAATGTTATCATTTTTTTCCTAGAATATAATCATTTAATAACAAAATGTTATATCGCAAATTTGTCACTCTTTATCCTGAAAATGATGGTTACATTTTATCAAAAAATGATAATATTTTATTGTAAAAATTACTACAATTAGTCCGTCTTATTTCAAACGGAAAAATGATCCGTCTGAAATAAGAATTTGCCCTCCTCTAATTATAATTAAGAAAAATAATGAGTCCAATAACGCCATACGCAATATCAATCCTAGTTACATAGGACATTTAGATAATAATATATTTCTTGGACTATTATTAGAGACATTTGGACTTATATGCTTGATATATTATATTACTCTAAAATGTATTTCAAGGTTATTAATCTATTTCCGCCAATATTGATTATATAGTACTCTTAATTTCATAATTAATTCGATTTCTTTCAATATTACAGGGCCTTAGACGACGCATCAAAAAGCTTATGGTAACCGTCGATGACGTGCTAGAAAAGATCATCAGCAACCACGAAGACGAAGCCAAAAAGGAACAACGAACACACAAAGATTTAGTAGATGTTATGGTATCAATAATGAAAAATAACAATTGCCCTAGTAATGGACCGTCATATACACTCGAACGGGATAACATTAAAGCCATTCTAATCGACTTAGTCGTGCCAGCCATCGATAGTGCTACAAACATCGTAAGATGGGCACTTGCATCTCTTTTAAAGCACCCACACCAAATGAAAATACTTCAGAAAGAGATAGAAAGTGTTGTCGGAATGAATAGAATTGTTGAAGAAACCGATATACCTAAATTACGTTACTTAGATTTAGTAATTAAGGAAATATTTAGGTTATATCCTATAGTCTTTTCCCCACATGAGGCCATGGAAGAATTTTCATTTGACGGGTACAAGATTCCAAAAGGTTCACAAGTATTTTTAAATTCATGGGCAATTGGTAGAGACCCGAGTATATGGTCCGATAATTGTGAGGAGTTTCACCCTGAGAGGTTTATTGACAATGATATTGATACGATTAGCGGGCAAGATTTCCGGCTAGCGCCATTTGGGTTCGGTCGAAGAAGATGTCCGGGAACTCTTCTAGGTTTATTGAATGTGAAGTTGTTGTTATCTCAGTTGGTTCATTGTTTCGATTGGACGATGGCTGATGGTAAATCCCCAGAAGGGTTAGTGATGAAGGAGAAGTTTGGTCTTGTTATGGCCATGGATAGTGAGTTGGTTTTGATTCCTAAATACCGCCTTAATAATGTTTAAAACAATTGTATTTTGAATTAGTGTATCACAATTATGTAATTGTCAATTTGTAGAAATTGTAACAAAACGCACGTACATGTGTTTAGTTATAGTTTCAGGTGAATGATGTCAAACATTATCAGTTGCTAATTAAATAAAACAAAACCCATATTTAATTCTTATCATGGGGATCGAAATCCTTGAATACGATACTAGTTTTAATCCCGTGCAAATAATGCACGGGTGACTTTTAAATTCGTGCAAAAAAATATTGGTGATAGCGGTTACCTTTCTATAAAATTATTTTTATTTTTGAGTAATTTCTTTTTTTGAGAAAAAATTGTGTAAAACGATTTCGGTATTTGAGATTTTTTTAAAGACGATTTGAATGACATAAAATAACTTGATAATAATTGACTCAAAAATAACTCAAACCTGAAATAAACCGGTTCGATCAAATAACCCGACTTGATTGTCCCTTTTACCAGGTCTAGGGAGGGGGTTCAACAATTTCTTTTTACGTTATGATTTTGCCTAAAATTAGTAGTAAAAGTAATTATACAATCAATCTTCACTTGCCTGTACCTCAATGTTAATCGTAGTTATCACATTATCGATAACCCATCCATTTTTTCATATAATCAAACTCAACCAACTGTTTCTTTTCATATTATCAATAACTCATCTGTGTATATGAATTACGGAGTACTTTTGTACCTTGAAGACTGAAATAAATCGCAGTTTTTTTATAATAAATAATATACTCCGTAATTTTTTTTAATATCCAGGTTGTAATTTTTTTTTAATATTATATTGGTATATCATAGAAAACATTTTAACTTTTTCCGTGAAAAAAATTATTTAATTTGTAGTTTTTTGAATGTTTATATTGTATTGTATTAGTAATAAAAATATATAATGTATGATGAATGGTTTATGTTATTAAATTTGGAATAATAATTTAAGTAGTTATAAAGTATGAAAGAAATTAAAGTGAGTGATGAAACATGGGGGCCCTACAAAAAAAAAGTTTTTTTTCAACTTTAAAATCAAGAACCAATAGAAACTCTTCATTTTCTACTCCTTTTATAGTAAAGGGATTGTATTGGTGAAGTTTGATGAATACTAAATTGATAAAATTCGGCATATGTATCCAAGGACGAAGTTAGGGTAAGATAATGACCCGGTCCTCTTTTTTTTTCGCTTTTATACTCATTTATTAAAGAACTCCTATCATTATTTCAGCATTTTTCGATATTAACTAAGATTTCTAAATTAGGTTATATATGAAACATAAAATTTTTTTATATATGCATTGATTCTATTTAATAAATCCATAGTTCATAGAGTGTTCATATTTATAAGATGAAGTAACTTGAAAATATAAATAAAAGATAATAAACTATTATAAACTACGGTGCGATTAAAAACGTAAAATACTACACTCCTATATTCAACAAATGGGAACATCATATAAAAACGGAGGAAGTAATATTCTCCACTAGATAAGAACCATTTCCCTTCCTACTTTCTCATTACAAAAATCATCGTTGACTTTAAAATAAAATAGGCTAAGCGACATAGTCAAATAATGTATACTGTATAATATAACTAATCCCGTCTAAATAACACCTGGCCAAATGAATGATATTTAACTGTTTACCACTCGGCCACTTCAACAATTATGTTACTCCCTCCGAGTTATAGTGATTGTTTCTTTTGCTTTATACAAAAAAAAATAAGAATGATTCTAAACCACACAAAACACCTACCCCACACTTAATTGATTTTGGACCACAAAAAAATTACTAAAAAGGGAAAGAGAATCAATCACTAAACTCACATCAAAAGGGAAATAGGAACAATCACAATAACTCGGAGGGAGTATATATAATACCACTTTTTAATACTTGACCTTGCAAACCTAACCCGCGCAGTGGCTCCCTCGGCCATGCCTTAGCTTCGTCTGTGTATGTATCTTATAAGGTTTTAATATGTTTGACTCAATATGCTGCTTATTTAGTAGACTTTTAAATATGAATCTCTCTATAATTACACACTAATACATCAATTTATTAATTTAAACCCGCTAATTATCAAACATTTATACTAATATACTAGTTAAATATGTCAATCAAATTTGTCATTTGTAATTTGTTTAACCAATTTATTTCAGCTAATTATAAACTGCAGATTACCAAGCATGGTCATTTAATTTTCCGAAAACAAAATGAAAATAGCACGAAATACTACCCTAAAAAATATATAATTTTTAGCTTCATCCTTACCTCTTCATAGCTATATAAGATATAAAAGTGTATTGTTTGCGACAAACACTATCTGTTATAAGGTGAAAGCGGATAGTGTTACTCTCATAATGCCTAATAAGACAAGTGGGGAAATGAAGCACCCAATAAATAGTGTCACCTGTATATTATGGGAGGGTACAATGCGTTTTCAACTTATAACGTATAGTGTCAGTCTTTGGTGAAAATTTGGGTATAAAATGAAATTGCAAATAACATCATAGCTACGCCTTTGGTTAATCACAAATTCTCATGACATTATTCGAAAAAATGCTGAAAACGATTAATTCCTGTTATTCCAATTCTACCCTTAGTTTTTGATATTATAGGCTTGTACTTCTCCGGTTCTCCAACAGCAAGTTGACAACAACTCACTTGACCCAATCGATAGTGTGTAGTCAATTTATTTGTTTTCTGGAATTTATTGTGACTGTCCGTGGGTTTTAGACCATCCACAAGTAAGGTCGTAAAGGAAGTCGCAATTTTGTTGGATCACGGGTAATTACGTAATTGAAATTAATTTTGGTGACCTTGAAATTTTTGAGGTCAATTTGTGACCCTGAATCAGTTGGTGACCTTTTTGGTAACCTTTGACGTGTCAAAGTGTTATCAACTTATTAAATTATTTGGTGAGGTAGAGAATGTAGTTAATGATTGGAAAAGTTGAAAATGAAAAATAAGTTGAAAATGATTGGATTGATGCACCTAGATCGTGACCTTCTGATTGGGAGGGTGAAAATGGGTCAAAATAATTAAGACGAGATTAACAGTAAAAATGTTGGTGTCCGATTAGTGCGACCTTCTGCTTGGGAATGGTCTTAGAGAATGACAATAAATCCCAGATGCTAACTTCATATCTAACTGGTAGAATTTAGATTTTAATATTTTGGATTTAAAGAATATGGTTTCGATTTATATGTGTAAAAATAGATCTAGATATGAATATGGTTGAGATTTAAATTCTATCCTTAAATTCATTACTATTTTATTTTAAAATTAAATTAAATAAGTTAAAGAAATAGTGAATTGTACTCCCTTTATTTTTCTGTTTTCTTCCAATTTTATTAAAACGGAATTACTTTTTTCACATACGGACTTTACTCTTTCACATACACTTTTTCATTGATTTTCCTTCTCTTACCCTTTTCCTAAACCTAGATAAATTATTAGGGTTTGTTAATTAGTGAAATTACATATCTATTTGTTTATCAATTATTATCAACGAAGGCGAGGTGGTTTGGACGATGATTATGGAGTGGTACTTGACAATGGTGTCTAACTGTTTTAATGTAATTCGTGTGGAATTAAATTATCATAGACATAAAACAAAGAACCCTAAAATCTACTATTTGTAACCGTCATAGAAAACACGTGCATACACAGGTCAAATCCTATATTTCTATAGACCAATTGCATTGATGGAAAGAGCTTACATCCAATACTACTTCATTAATGAAAAATCTTCATTACCCAGTTATTGTTTAAGAATCAATTGGTGGAAAAACTTCATAATTCAATTGACAGTAGTTGTAAAAGGTATTGAAGTAAACGGTAACTCTTGTGTGAGACCGTCTCACGCGTACAATGGGTTCATTTATTTGTATTAAATGAGAAATTTATTATAAAAACAGATGTTCTCATGATGTGAGACCGTCTTATTGTAGAACTAGTTTTACGCCCGTGCAATAAATCCACGGGTTTATTTTATTAAATTGAAAAAATTAATAAGAGTGTGAATATATTTTATAAACATATGATTTTAGTATCGCAGTTATATCAATGTAAAAAGTAAGAAAAATTTATACACTTAACTTAGACATAAGTAAAAACAACGCATTTGCTTGACATTATAAAAGTATACAAATTCTTATTTAGAACAACAATATCGGTTTAAGTTTACGACGGTTCAAATATACATATGTAGGATGAATAAATAAGACAACACAAAAGCACTATGTATAGCGAAAATAAAGATACTGACCCATTTTAAACTTAAGACGGATAGTAACCGATAAAAAGATATAAATTTGAAAATTATACTTACGGTTTAAATCATAAGTTCCTAACCATCGTACTGAACCCAAATTATTATTAGGTCGGCCCTCTAACTACCAAAAAACTCCGACCATATAATATAATATAAACCATGCTTTTTTATATAATTTTATGTATATTTAAGACGGAGATACATATTTTCGTTGATTTAGAACTCACAACTATTTTAATTTGTTAATTTACAGTATTGAAATGTTTCAACTCTCAACTATTATATTTGGTATTTAATTTTTGTTTGTGTTTTATACTTATTACCACTAATTTAATTTTTCATTGCTCCATGCTACATTAATATTGAAAAGTTTTAATATTGGAATACTCCATTTGTAAAGTTTCGGTGTTGTAATCATATTATTAATTTATTATATCTAATTTATGCCTTTAATTTATGTAAAATTAGTTAACTTATTATCAATGATCATCAAAGATCTGATTTTTCCGGTTGAAATTGAGTTAGTACTCTATGAGACTTTATATTTCATTGTGTGATTATAGATTGTAACTTCTTTAATTAACAAAAGTAAGGAAGAAATTAAATCGATGAAAGCTTGAGAAACGCGGAAAGAGATTAAATCGACGAAAACTTGAGAAAAGTTAATTAATCAAGTATAAAGAATATGGTGGACCCTACTCTAATTATAAAAAAACTTCCTACTTTTAATTAACCAATAAGAATCCTTTAAATTTTATCCCTTTTATAGTAAAGGGATTTGTGTGAAGTAAAAGGTATTAAACGGAGCGATGTTGGTGGTGAAGAGAGATAAGGGAAGGGAGAAAACAATTAATTGGGTGAAAGAGTAAAAAAATTAATAAGGGTAAAATTGTAAAAAGCGTATGCGAAAGAGTAAAATTTGTATGTGAAAAAACACGTTCTTATTAAAATACTTCTCACATATATTAGAGATACGATAAGAAAACTAAAAAATGGAGTATCATTTTTTAAAAGTTTTTTCAAAACTTAAGTTATGATTTCTTCCATTGACATTGTTTTATTGCAAAAAAAAATCCTTTGTTTGCTAGCGTATTTTACGTAAGTTTATTTCGATATATATTTACAATAAAAGCATGTGAATATAGACAGGATCTAGATCAACTATGAGATATAAAGATCTAGATTGGCCTAAATTCTGTCCAAATTCTACCAGTTTCCATGGATGACAATGGATTCAGAACCCTATCCAAATTCACCGGATCATACCTTAATGTAACGATAGGTGTTGATACTTACTTACCTTTACATATTTAAAACTAAGCAATAGTACAACAATGGTATACATTAATCACAAATTCTTGTTTCAGACCGTCACTTTTGGTTTGAAATAATAAGACGGGATTTTGTAACCATTTTACAGTCCCCCCTGCTGACCTCCTCCCTCTTCCGCGCCCAGCCTGTTGGGAGGGAGCACCGATGTCATCCAGCCCAAGGGAAAAGGACGGGGCCTGCACCATTTCAACTTCAATCAACTCATCCAACTTCTTACCCACTGCATTTCATGCTGCGACGAAGCCTGGGCTCCCCAAAGAATGGGTAAACGAGCCTGGGGATTGGGAACCATCCCCTTGGCTACTGGAGTAAGACCCAGAATTCGATGGCAATGTAACATCCCGCGTTTTCGTAAATTATATTTTAAAGATTTTAATTTATTTTACGGAATAAAATAATATTTTAATAATAAATCGTAATGTTACTTTTAAACTTCCGTTAAGATCCGTCTTAAGAACCTTAAGTCCTTAAGACGAAATGACTTGGCTAAATCAAACCCGACTAAAAATCCGTTCACAATCAAGTGACCCGACTCATTTAAGAAAGGACGCAACATAAACCCTAAGCCCTTGGCTTATGTCGACATATTCACATTTCACAAAACTCAAACACTGTTACATCCATTTTCCTATTCTCCTCCATTTTCTCAAGCTTCAAACCCAAATTCCGAGCTCATCCGATTTCCGAATCAAGATAAGTCATACATTTTCGGAATCCTTGCGAAATTTCCAAGACATCTATCTCTTTCAATTTCGATTTCGTTCAACTTGAAAAAGAGGCTGTTTTGGATAATTTCCGTTTTAAGCCTCTAAAAACCGTTTTCTTTGTTGTAGGAGCGGATTTAGAAGATCTTGAGGTCGATAACTTTGTTGAAGAGGAGCTAGGAGCATAAAACGCTTTCGAGGTGACGATAATGAGAAACTCGGCCTTTATGTGTATATTAGCATGTTTGTTGTGATTCTTGTGTTGATTTCTGTTTTTGTTGATATACATTGATTAAAGGACTTAGTAATATGTTTAGGATGTTTGCTATGTGAAGATTTCATGCTTTAAAGTGTTGTTATAAGTTCTTAAGCATATTTTCAGTTTTTCGCACTTTGCGACGGATACTCATTAAATTCATTTGAGGATTGTTATGGGACTTACTTGCTGATAGATTAGTAGTATTTGGCGTTTGATATTGTTGTGTAAACATCACATGAATCGTTGTGTTAGTTTTGGTGTCGAATGGGTGAATTTTGAAGAAGGCTGAAATCACGATTTTGCGTTACAGGCTCTCTGAGCCGGTCGACCGACCGGCCGCCGGTCGACCGGCTGGGAGTGCATTTGGGTGTTTTTCGTACTTTGAGAATTTGGCCTTGGACTGCCAGCCGGCCGACCGGCTGCCTGCCGACCGGCTGGTAGTCCCTTTGTGTCGTGTATGTTTTTGCGAAAACTATAGGTAGATGGGAGCCCAGCCGGCAGACCGGCCGCCTGCCAGCCGGCTGGGAGTGCAATTGGGAATGGGTTGCGTTTTTAGTAAAGGCTAGGGAATGGGGTTCCCAGCCGGCCGACCGGCTGCCTGCCGACCGGCTGGGAGTCCTTGTGTGTTTTGTTTCGAAAAGAAAGATGAGCTGAGTGGGTCACCAGCCGGCCGACCGGCTGCCTGCCGACCGGCTGGGGACCCCTAAAGCTATTTTTGATTTGTAATTTAATCGTAACTTTCAAACGGTTAATCGGTTTTGGTTGAAACTCGTTTTGTATACCCGTGATATGTATTTGAGGTCCCCGGAGGATGGGCAACATTTTATTGAGTTCGGGAATGGAGTAAGGATAGAGACCCCCCGGTCGGGTAACCGAAAGGGAAACCGGCCCTCCCTCATCTTAGTTCCCGGGGTCAATTAAGTGTTGATTAGAAGTTGAAAGGTAGAACTATAGAGTAGTTCATAGACTTGGATGATATTGTATTGATGCGTATTAAGTTATGCCTTAAGCTGGCCTCTGAACTTAATACGTAGGTTGTTTGTCGTGTATGGGAACATGCGTTGAGTTTTCGCCTCTGAGTTCCATACATGTCTGTTTGTCGTGTCTGGGACATGCGTTGAGTTTTCGCCTCTGAGTCCAGACATGTATGTGTGATCGCGTCAGGACATGCCTTAAGCTGGCCTCTGAGTCTGACGAGTAGAGCAACTGCACGACGGGGCAGTCAGGTTGTCATACCTTACCCGGAGTGCAGGTGTTTGGTGCTAGAACATGCGTTGAGTTTTCGCCTCTGAGTTTAGTACCTTGTGATGTGGTAGGGGAACATGCGTTGAGTTTTCGCCTCTGAGTTCCTTACTTATGATAGTGAATTGAATGCTAGTCCATGCGTTGAGTTTTCGCCTCTGAGTCTAGTGTTCTGTGATAGCCGGTCCATGCGTTGAGTTTTCGCCTCTGAGTCCTTGCTTGATATTGTGAACTTGGTATCTAGGTTATGCGTTAAGATGTCGCCTCTGAACCTTTATACTTGCTGAATGTTTGGTAATTAGGTTATGTCTTAAGTTGACCGCTGAACCTCTTTACTTGATGTTATATCTGCTTGCCTTAGAGTTTGGTACAGTGTCAGATATGCATGTTGAAGTTTGTGAATATATCGCTTGAGTTGTAATCTGTTCATCCAAGGCATTGGATGACTCTTTTATCGGTTTCATAAATAGTTGGATTGAAAGACCCCCCCGACTGGGTAACCAGTAGGGAAACCGGCTCTCCTTCCTAACGGTTTATGAAGTTGGTTGAGAGCCGTGCACTAGAGTTTGCATGATAGTATGAGGACAGTTGATGAGTTGTTTATGCTTCACATGTTATATATGTTGGAGTATTCTGTATTGCTTTATGTGTTACGTGTTGTCACAAAAGGTGGCTAGGAGAACTCTAGTCACTCCCCACTGATTGTTGCGTACATGTTTACATGTATGTAGGTACATTACAGGTGGTTGGCAGAGGGGTTGCATGGAGCTAGCGAGCGATGATCCTTCATCGATTGACTTACACTTTTACGTTAGCTAGACTTAGAATTACATTTCAGTTTTTGAGTGCCTGCAGGGATGTGCCATCCCAGGCTGTGTATATATTTCATTTCAGTACTTAGAACTGTTACTTATCTATTTTGGTTTCAGTTTCCGTTTACGTTTCAGTCTAAGACTTCTCGCATGTTGTTTTATCTTCTAAAAAGGTTTAATTCCGCTGCATTTTTAGTACTTTGTGTGTTTTATATTTCCGCTTTCGCGAGGGGTTTTACAGTTGGTATCAGAGCATTATTGCTCCCGACGCACTCATGTGACCCCCAACCTTAACTTGACCATATAATTGAATAATGAATGAGAGATGGGGTAGATTTAAGGACTTATATTGTAGTCTGTTTTGTGATTGCTTTTATTAGGCTCTAACGTGTTTGTTGATTGTCATTGATTTCACTTTTATATCTTTCAATCGACGAACCGTGGGCTTATCCATTTGGCGGTGGAGATTGGAGTTTCTACCGAGGATAGAAGATTCGTGCTACTGTTGGGGAATGCTTCTGAGCCTTGAAGATGCTCCTCTTTCTTTGTGCATCACCTTCTTTGATAACTCTGGATGCACATCCTTCTTTTAGAATATTTGTCTATGTTGCTTGAACAGATCTTCATATCTTTTCAGCTTAACCTTGTTGCTTGCTTTCTTAAGGTGCCCTCTAGGTAATCTTCCCTTGTATTGGATTTGGAGGAACTAGTCTTAGGATAACTGTAAGCTGTGTTTTGAGAAATATTGTTATTTGAGGAATAACTTAAGAGGTATCGAGAGACATGTTTTGGTGATCTAAGGGTCTAGTTGTCTATCCAATTGGGAGAGTGAAAGTGAGTGATATGATACTTGCTTGAAGGTTGAGTTGTATACTTAGTATTCGGTGCAACCTAACCTTGAGAACCATGCTTAGATCGTGAAAGTTTGTGGATTGTAGAGTACTGTTGAAGGAGTTAGATAAGATACTTGGGGATATAGACCGACCTAGAAGAATAGGCTTAAGATGCTAATGAAAAAGAATAGATGAGTAAAGTAGTGAGTTAGTATCACTTGATTTAGGTGAGTGATTAAGTTGAGAAAGGTCCGTTGTTTAGGAATGTGAATCATTGGCTATAATGGTTGAATACTTGAAGAGTTTTGTCTTAAGCTTAGGAGAAGTGAATCACTACTTGACCCTCGGTTGTTTAATGGATTTTAGCGTTTACCTAATGGAGGACTTAAGAGAAATTTAAGGATGCACCACGGTATGTGGATGGAATAGAGAAGTTCATTTGGAGATGAAAGTTCAGAAACTTGATGGTTAAAAATTGTTAACTTGTGGACAGTGAAGTAAGTAAAGTGGATATAGCATTTAGGGGTGATGACCTGAAAGTGTTATTGAATTGTCATTTGAGGGACTAGCAGAGATGAGACATCTCAAACTTTTGGGAATAGGTAGTTGTAATGATGATATCGTTTAAAGTTTGGAAGATATGGATATATGAATCATTAGAGGAATTGTTCGTGAGAACCGATAATTGAATGACTTGATGTGGAAAGTAAGAAGTGAGAACCCCGTGAGAATGGTGAGAGACCTGCACCTTGGGAGATGTCCTTAATCGTTTATTTCATTTCGCTTCTCGCCTTTCCCCTCCTTTGCTTCTCCTTCTGACCATGGCTTTCGTTACCTGGTCATCTCGTTGCTCCTCGAGTCGTTTCTTAGGACTCTCTCGAGATCTGTATCATGTTTGCCCTTAAAGTTCGTATCTCATTTGATCTCATCTTCTGTGAGCCTTGTTCCTTTTCATTTAGATTAGTGGAAAGATCGACCTATTCTCGGGGTAGAGATACATGCCTTGAGGAATGCTTGGTTCTGCGTTGTCAGGATTTGGTTGAGAGAGTTGGTGAGAATAGTGTTCGAGCGATGTTGGATAGTGTACCGTCTTGAGAGTTCCATGTAGGATGGGTCGGTGTGTAAGTGGTATTTGTAGATTTTGAAGTACCATTTGAGGATTTGAATAGAATGCTCGGAGTTCTAGATGAATTTAGAGGAATGTACCTTGGATGAAGATGATGTGGTTAATTGGTTGAATGAGGTAAGTTAGTGCTACTTAATCCTTAGGAATTTTTGTAATGCAGAAAGGACCACATACTTGAGGAACGAGAGTTATTGGTAACGGTGTGAGAATGTTGAGACATTTACGATTTGACTTATGGAGTTGACTGAGTGTTTGACCGTAGGTTACTTATTGAACCTCAGCGTTTACCTATTGAGATACTTAAGGAAATTGTAAGATGCCCCACTGTTAGGCGGATTGTTTTTAATAGCTGTGGAATAATGGAAGTTTGTTGGCTTAATAATACTTCGATGGTGATTGATGGGTAACCATTGATGTCTGAGGTAATCATGGAGTAGAAATTTGTAACTTATAAGTGTTCATAAATATCAATTGAGGAGTCTCGGAATGTGAGTGCCTAAATCTTATGGAAACTATAAGAGTGAAAGTTGTTACTTCTGTGGAACTTTCTTTGGGATGTATATTGTTGGTAAGTGGTTGGAAATTAGAGATTCAGAAGTTGTTGCCCTGGTAAAGTCTCGATTTGAATGTTCACTGCGATAAAAAAATTGGGAATTTAGGATTTCGAAGCACCTTGTGGAATAAGTTGTTGGGATCAAACTGTTAAGGATTTAAGGTTATAGGATAATGAGTACCGTATCTGGGGTTTTGAAGTTCGTTGTTATGGTGGTAGAATTCCAGTTCAGAGTTTTGGAAGACTTCTCGTTGAGGAATACCTTGTCCCGTGGAGGAAATAATGGTAAGAGGGATCGTGAAACCATTGAGAGACTAGAGATCACTTGAATCGTCCTTCTTGGGGTATATTGGGAATCGTTGTAACAGTGCTTTGATTATGGATCGAGTGATTAGTGACCCCATGTTTAGCAAGAGTTACTGTTTTCCTTGACCTCTAATCTGGTTGATTCATTCCTTCGATCCTTCCTTGTACGCTCTGTCAGATGTGAAACTAGGAACTCTTAATCCTTCGTGTCGAAGGTAATCTCTATGACTGTTTCTGCGCTCCCAGCGACTGTTCTTGAAATTCGTTTCCCTATTGTTGATTCTAAATTTGCTGTTTTTGGAAAATCTTACTGCTTTTGGAGTTGGAAACTACTTCCTCTTCCGTTGGAGGTAAACTTTTGTCTTTGTACAATTTTACTCTTTCAAGAATTTGAGAATAAAAGTTAATTTTTAAGGAAACCTGGTTTGAAAGAGCCGAATGTTTTACAACTTTGAGGGATTTCAGCGTTGATTGCCACTGAAACTTGTTATTGGAGACGTCTGATAACCTGTGCTGTGCTTATCAACACCGAATCAATCTAAATTTTGAATTTTGACTGATTTAAATTTGGGACTTGTCTCAGATTTGGAATGTTGGACTCTTGAATACGTAACGAGAATCCCAATGTCCATTGACAGAGACTGGTGCCTTAAAATATTTTTCTTCTGGAAAATTTTTTGAAAGATAAGTTTTGGGTTACCATAACCCAGTAGTACGTTTTGGTAGTTAAGTTGTTTTCGTACTTATTTCTGTCTTCAAGTTTCGAGGACGAAACTTTTTGAAAGATGGGGTGATTGTAACATCCCGCGTTTTCGTAAATTATATTTTAAAGATTTTAATTTATTTTACGGAATAAAATAATATTTTAATAATAAATCGTAATGTTACTTTTAAACTTCCGTTAAGATCCGTCTTAAGAACCTTAAGTCCTTAAGACGAAATGACTTGGCTAAATCAAACCCGACTAAAAACCCGTTCACAATCAAGTGACCTGACTCATTTAAGAAAGGACGCAACATAAACCCTAAGCCCTTGGCTTATGTCGACATATTCACATTTCACAAAACTCAAACACTGTTACATCCATTTTCCTATTCACCTCCATTTTCTCAAGCTTCAAACCCAAATTCCGAGCTCATCCGATTTCCGAATCCAGATAAGTCATACATTTTCGGAATCCTTGCGAAATTTCCAAGACATCTATCTCTTTCAATTTCGATTTCGTTCAACTTGAAAAAGAGGCTGTTTTGGATAATTTCCGTTTTAAGCCTCTAAAAACCGTTTTCTTTGTTGTAGGAGCGGATTTAGAAGATCTTGAGGTCGATAACTTCATTGTTGAAGAGGAGCTAGGAGCATAAAACGCTTTCGAAGTGACGATAATGAGAAACTCGGCCTTTATGTGTATATTAGCATGTTTGTTGTGATTCTTGTGTTGATTTCTGTTTTTGTTGATATACATTGATTAAAGGACTTAGTAATATGTTTAGGATGTTTGCTATGTGAAGATTTCATGCTTTAAAGTGTTGTTATAAGTTCTTAAGCATATTTTCAGTTTTTCGCACTTTGCGACGGATACTCATTAAATTCATTTGAGGATTGTTATGGGACTTACTTGCTGATAGATTAGTAGTATTTGGCGTTTGATATTGTTGTGTAAACATCACATGAATCGTTGTGTAAGTTTTGGTGTCGAATGGGTGAATTTTGAAGAAGGCTGAAATCACGATTTTGCGTTACAGGCTCTCTGAGCCGGTCGACCGACCGGCCGCCGGTCGACCGGCTGGGAGTGCATTTGGGTGTTTTTCGTACTTAGAGAATTTGGCCTTGGACTGCCAGCCGGCCGACCGGCTGCCTGCCGACCGGCTGGTAGTCCCTTTGTGTCGTGTATGTTTTTGCGAAAACTATAGGTAGATGGGAGCCCAGCCGGCAGACCGGCCGCCTGCCAGCCGGCTGGGAGTGCAATTGGGAATGGGTTGCGTTTTTAGTAAAGGCTAGGGAATGGGGTTCCCAGCCGGCCGACCGGCTGCCTGCCGACCGGCTGGGAGTCCTTGTGTGTTTTGTTTCGAAAAGAAAGATGAGCTGAGTGGGTCACCAGCCGGCCGACCGGCTGCCTGCCGACCGGCTGGGGACCCCTGTAAGCTATTTTTGAGTTGTAATTTAATCGTAACTTTCAAACGGTTAATCGGTTTTGGTTGAAACTCGTTTTGTATACCCGTGATATGTATTTGAGGTCCCCGGAGGATGGGCAACATTTTATTTAGTTCGGGAATGGAGTAAGGATAGAGACCCCCCGGTCGGGTAACCGAAAGGGAAACCGGCTCTCCCTCATCTTAGTTCCCGGGGTCAATTAAGTGTTGATTAGAAGTTGAAAGGTAGAACTATAGAGTAGTTCATAGACTTGGATGATATTGTATTGATGCGTATTAAGTTATGCCTTAAGCTGGCCTCTGAACTTAATACGTAGGTTGTTTGTCGTGTATGGGAACATGCGTTGAGTTTTCGCCTCTGAGTTCCATACATGTCTGTTTGTCGTGTCTGGGACATGCGTTGAGTTTTCGCCTCTAAGTCCAGACATGTATGTGTGATCGCGTCAGGACATGCCTTAAGCTGGCCTCTGAGTCTGACGAGTAGAGCAACTGCACGACGGGGCAGTCAGGTTGTCATACCTTACCCGGAGTGCAGGTGTTTGGTGCTAGAACATGCGTTGAGTTTTCGCCTCTGAGTTTAGTACCTTGTGATGTGGTAGGGGAACATGCGTTGAGTTTTCGCCTCTGAGTTCCTTACTTATGATAGTGAATTGAATGCTAGTCCATGCGTTGAGTTTTCGCCTCTGAGTCTAGTGTTCTGTGATAGCCGGTCCATGCGTTGAGTTTTCGCCTCTGAGTCCTTGCTTGATATTGTGAACTTGGTATCTAGGTTATGCGTTAAGATGTCGCCTCTGAACCTTTATACTTGCTGAATGTTTGGTAATTAGGTTATGTCTTAAGTTGACCGCTGAACCTCTTTACTTGATGTTATATCTGCTTGCCTTAGAGTTTGGTACAGTGTCAGATATGCATGTTGAAGTTTGTGAATATATCGCTTGAGTTGTAATTTGTTCATCCAAGGCATTGGATGACTCTTTTATCGGTTTCATAAATAGTTGGATTGAAAGACCCCCCCGACTGGGTAACCAGTAGGGAAACCGGCTCTCCTTCCTAACGGTTTATGAAGTTGGTTGAGAGCCGTGCACTAGAGTTTGCATGATAGTATGAGGACAGTTGATGAGTTGTTTATGCTTCACATGTTATATATGTTGGAGTATTCTGTATTGCTTTATGTGTTACGTGTTGTCACAAAAGGTGGCTAGGAGAACTCTAGTCACTCCCCACTGATTGTGGCGTACATGTTTACATGTATGTAGGTACATGACAGGTGGTTGGCAGAGGGGTTGCATGGAGCTAGCGAGCGATGATCCTTTATCGATTGACTTACACTTTTACGTTAGCTAGACTTAGAATTACATTTCAGTTTTTGAGTGCCTGCAGGGATGTGCCATCCCAGGCTGTGTATATATTTCATTTCAGTACTTAGAACTGTTACTTATCTATTTTGGTTTCAGTTTCCGTTTACGTTTCAGTCTAAGACTTCTCGCATGTTGTTTTATCTTCTAAAAAGGTTTAATTCCGCTGCATTTTTAGTACTTTGTGTGTTTTATATTTCCGCTTTCGCGAGGGGTTTTACAGGCAAGCCACCCCCCTCATCATGCGCTAGCTCCTTCAGCAGCCGTTTGTGGAGGGTCGACACCATTGTCAGATTTCGCCTCATTGTCATCCATTTCCGCACACGCAGCTACATCGGACACCCGAGAAAAAAAAGGGGTCAGAAGGTAGATCTAAACCTGAAAACGGTCATTACAATCTGATAGAAGGGGACTTACGTCATAGAAGCTTGCTTCCAGCTCTTCGTCAGTTGGAACGCCATCAGGTAGGGGGAGTGAAACATATCGTAGTGGGGGCTCTTGTGAAGCTGGACCAGGCTCATTCGCCCGCCTGTACAGCACCTTCGGGAGATCCGCTGATATGGGATACACGTCCAAAACCCAAATCCCTACCCCAAAGGCGCGGTGGAACGGGAACGCAGCCACTTCTTCCGCAATTCGGCGTTTCAGCCGCTCATACGTCCAATGACGAATGAGTGGCAGGCTTCGTCGTTCGGGCACTCCCTTCCAAGTCAGCCGATGGAAGTACATAAGCTGCAGGAACAGTAAACAACCCCCAATACTCTTCGAATCCAGCGACCTCCATGATTCAACGGCCTTGTTGAGCCGTTGAAACACAAACGAACACCAATCCAACTTCGATATGGATTCCACTTCTCGATCTTCTACAGCAACCACCAAACGAAAATCTATGCAGCTGTGGACTCTCGGTGCCAGGAAAGTCCCCATTGCAAATAACACAAACAACTTCTTAAACAAGGGCCCCCCATTAGTCAGGCCCACCAGTTCCTGTCGAACTCGCTCTAGCGGCAACTCAGCTTTTGGGCCTAGCTTGAACCTCTCACGCCAAACTGATGCCAAGATCTGATCGTTCCTCACATCAACCTCCCTCTCCGTACATGGCAACATAAAAGCGTCGTAGACGTCGTGCTTGGTTATCACATAAGGGTGGTACCTTGACAGAAGGTACATTTGCGAGGTCGGATCGTACTTGCACAACAACCAGTCCACCATCCCATGATGGAAAGCGTGCGTCTTCAGGAGAAGGAGGCCGCCAAAGCCGATTTTCTCAATATCGCGCTTCTGATTTTCAGACATAACGGCAAACAAATTATACAAACGGGCCGGTGAGCCATGCCCTTCAACCTCTTTCTTCTTCCTGCAACAACATTTTTCAAACGGGAACGTATTAAACACAGAATTAAATTTATCAAATGTATTAGCAAGACTGACAAATAGTAACGATGGACACAAAAGACAATTCCAAGAATCAAGACATCAAAACTAAAACAAGAAAATATCCAATATAGTAAATAATGTACATATAAACAATTACAATCAAAATGTCAACATATTTTATTTACTACCTCAGATAATAACGACAAACTAAAACATATAAACGACAAATACAAAAATCAAGTCATCATAAATTATAAAAAAACGTATAAAAAATAATAACTAATGTACATAGAAACAATTACCAAAACAATGTGAACATCATTTACAATATCTGACAACAGCCACAAACTGAAAAACCGAGGCACCCTAAATAAGCAGAAAAAGTATCCCATATAATAACAAATGTACATATAATACAATAACAATAAAAACATGAGATGTTATGAGCATACACAGATAACAAAGTAAGATAACAATGTCACAAATTGACTAAGTAAATGTAACCAATATAATTCAAATTGCAACCCACTATCATAACGCCAATTGAAGACAACATATGTCCATGCAACACATGACTACATAACAAATACAATATAAGAATATTTCAATGTTGCTAACCAACTAAAAAATGTTATGAGCATACGCAAACAACAAAATTACTAACTAAATGTACCAAATAAAACTACAAAAAATGTAAGCCACCATAAATCTTCTACCTTACTAAAATATGGGTAACATATGTTACTATTCATTATGAATAGTAACTTATTTTTTTGTCTTTTATTGTATTTGGACCTTTAGATAAAAAAAAATGCATTCACTTTTTTGGAACGTATGATCAAACAATTTCAATATCAAAAGGCAGGTTTCCAACATACAATACAACTTAGCATCCTCAAAAATTTGAGAAAACCCGTATTCGGTTTCCGAAACCAGAAGCTTGAGGTTCAACACTTCATGTGGTATATATGAATACCAATCTATCCATCTCAATACAATATAATGAATTTGGGTCATTTGATGCATTCACACCCACTACATAAATTATTAATCGACGTCCTATTTCTAACGCTTATTTTAAGAAAATACTCGTTTAATAGTAATTTAAACCTTATTATATTATATGTAAGACAAAAATATATATTCTACGTTCAATTTAAGACAATACTCGTCTAATAATCATTTAAACTTTATTATATTATACGTACGAGTACGACAAAAACAAAATATATTCTACGCTCAATTTACGACAATACTCGTTTAATAGTCATTTAATCCTTATTATATTATACGACAAATACTATTCCCCTTACTAAAATATGGTAAGACAAGTTACTACTCATAATGATCGAATAATAACTTTTCTACTCTACTTTTATTGGTCGTATTTCATGGATTGTGTTTGTTTGGAGTTTTCTTACTTTTATTCCACTCATCTTTTATGGGTCGCGTTTATTTAGGCTTTTATTACTTTTATTTGAATTGCCTTTGGTGTCACTAATTAACACTCTAACAGTACTGCTCTTTGTCTTCCACAACTACATTGTCGCATTATTTGTCTTGTTCCCTCATATATCATATTCACAATACTCCTCTATCTCTTCCACAACTATATCTCCCCTCAATTATTCACACAATTTTTTTTTATTGATGGGAGACACTGATCGACATATTACTTATGTTTGTATTGTTCCCGTGTTCATTTGGTATTGTTTAGGTGGTTACAAAGTTGTGTACATGATTGAAGGAGAGAATCACGGTTAAGTATTCATCTGATTTCTTGTAGTTCAGTAATTATCCTATACAACCGTCTCACATATGGATATTGTGAGACGGGTTCTTTTAACCCGTTTTACAAAACGAATATAATAAATGGGTCAGACAAATTAATGTTGCACTGGGGAGTTATGTGCAATAATTGTAAGATTTCGAAAATTCCAAGACAGTTTTGAAAAATTCTAATTTGTCTTCCCCATACAATTTTCTCCTTCCCCATATGGTTTCTCCTTTCATTGTTCCATGCACCCATTATCATTCACTTCTTCAGAAAAATTGTTCACTTACTCTGTCATTGCATACCATATACACGATTATTTCATTTCTCCCCAAATTTTTTTGCTTTTATTTCATTCTTCCACAATTATTTCAAGATTATCGAAGAAGAATTTGGTAGAAAAACCGTAGCAAGAAAAAGAACAACAAGTGAAGATATGTTTATGTTTAATTTTTATCAGAAACTGGGTACGGTAAGTTTTTGTTAATCGATTTACTCGATTTTAATCCATTTTTGTGGGATTTTTTTAATCCAGTTTTTTCAATTTCATATTTTAATCTATTTTATCGAGTTGCATGTCTAATTTTATTCCATAAGAAATCCATTTTTTGACTTGTATGTCCAAGTTAATTGCTTTTATTTCCATAATTTTTCTAATGAATTATATTTTCTGTTGTTGTTAGTGGAGGAGGCTGAAGAAGAAGTTGCTGACTGAATTTGGATTTCTTTTCTTACTCTGCTTCTTTGTTTTGGTGACCATTTTCTAGTTACAGATAACCATGTTATAGGTACTAGTGGCCATGTTATAGTCTTATGAACTGTGATGACCTTACTCATAAACCATGTTATATGTTAACCAATTTATCGTGTGTGTATGTTATTGCTGTTGGTACTCATTCTCAACCTTCTTGTTAGTTTTCTGTGTACGTTCTTAAAGTTTTTATATGTTTTCATTTTTTAACAGCCATACAAAGTAGCCTAGATGTTGACTAAGCGAGACATGGAGATGGTGAGAAGATTTAATGCGACAAGGTTGGAGGAGTTTAGGGTAATTGGAGTTGTCAATGAGGATGAGTCTATTGTGTTGTCTCAAGTCTTGACATCAGGGCACAATTTTTCATGCATTCAAGAATGGAAGAACCCGAAATTTCTTGCTGCATATCAACGTCTTGCTCAACAACTTGATAAGGCAACTTGTGTTGTTGTGGAGATGTCATCTTTTGAACTTAAATTTTACAAAATGATCGAAAGTTATTGTATAAATGGTCACTCTGTATGTTAAAAGTCATTACAAATTATAGTATAATGCTCACTCTGTATTAAAGAGTAATGACCAGTTTATTAGCATGTAAATATGATTTGTTAAGTTTAAAAAAATGGTCAGAAGTGGTTGTATAAACGGTTACTTTGTATATACAGTGGTCACAAATTATAATATAATGGTCCCTCTGTATTAAAAGAGTGACCAGTTTGCCAAAATTAATTAATTTGTTATCAGTAAATTTCAATGTTAAAAATTACCAAAATAGTCACCCTGTATGATAAAGGTGGTTACAAATTATAATATAATGGTCACTCTGTGTTAGAAAGGGATCAATTTGTCAAAAAAGCTTTAATTTGATATCATAAAATTTAATTGTTAAACATTACAGAAATGATCACTCTGAATGATAAAAGGGGTCACCCATTACAATATAATGGTCACTCTATATTAATGAGTGACCAGTTTGCAAAGAATACTTTAATTTGTTATCAGTAAATTTCATTGTTAAAATTACAAAAATAGTCACTCTATGTGATAAAAATGGTCACAGATTACAATATAATGGTCACTCTGTGTTAAAGAATGAATAGTTTGCCAAAAATGCTTTAATTTGTTATCACTAAATTTTATTGTTAAACATTACAAAAGTGGTTACTCTTAATGATAAAAATGGTCACCCATTATAGTATAATGGTCACTCTTTATTTATGAGTGACCAGTTTGCCAAAAATGCTTTAAACAATGGCACTGGCTCAATATGATTTGAAAAAATTACAAACGTTACTTCACTGTCATGTAACAAGAAAAACTTAAACGATAAAACTACTACAAACAAGATTAAATTAACTTAGAAAACATATTATAAGAGACGAGGGATCGGGGTGTAAGGAACCACTTCATATGGTACTTTGAGATGAACACACAAAAATATCTCTCGTTCTCGGGGGCTTCGGGACTTTTTCTGCGACAAAACCCCAACCTAAATCCAAAACCTATAGCGTTGGCATGAGATTCATACATCGAATATAATGTCTCCCATTTAAGGCTCGTCTCCCCAACCAATGAACTAAATATATCTCCACCTGAAAAATCCACATACAAAATATGTTCAGTTCATCAGAAAGTTCATAATAATATAACTTGGTCACTAGTAAATATAACATGGCCATCTGTAACTACAACATGGTCACCCGAATTTATAAAATGGACAATTCATCAAACAGTTCATAATACTGTAACATGGTCACCAGTAACTATAACATAGTCATCTGTAACTATAACATGGTCACCAAAACAAATAACCATACACTTTTAAGCAAGTACATCAGACAGTTCATAATAATATAACCTGGCCACAGGTAACTATACCATGATCATCTGTAACTAAAACATGGTCACCGAAGTTTATAACGTATCTTATAGTTATTGCAAAACTACCAAAAATTAATTATAAAACTGATTCTATGTTTCTATTTAAATTTGAGTGTGACTTTCTTAAAAAAGAAACTTGTCAAACTAACAAATGAAACTTATTAAACACATAATTCCAGCATAAGAAAGATTATGACATTAACACATATTTTCTCAAAAGAAATTTATTAAACTAACAAATGAGTTGTAAAATGGTGAACTCAACACTTACTAACAAACGTATAACAAATTACGTGGTCACCAACATTTATAACATGGTCTCTAATAATATAAACATGGTCAATACTTGCTGACAAACATAATGACTTTGCTAACCGTCAGTATTGCAACCATTCTCCTATGCTCGGTTATCTCCAATAACTGTACCACCATCGGGATTGGAAGGGTCTTCATGGTTTACATCTGAAACGACCATTATAGATGATTCATTGTCTACCATCATTGGGATTGGAATGATATCACTATCCATGCTAGTGATATTTTTTTATCTATTCTTATTTTTTAATTAAGAAGAAAAGAAGACCATGGAATGATTATTGCATGCATGGACGAAGTACCAGAAACCAGATGTAAGGGGAAGTAATTAGATGCATGGTGAAGTAATTAGATGCATGGGAAACAATTAGATGCATGGGGAAGTAATAATGTATGGGAAAAATAATTGTATTGGGAAAATGATCGTATGTTTATTAGTAGTAAATGCAGTTATTGGACAAATAAATAGATATTAAAATATACTAATAAAAGATGGATATCCATTGCATAAAACGGGTAAAAGAGACCCGTTGCATGATATTCGTTTGTACAACGGTCTTATAGTAGTTTTTGTGCTTGTAGTTTACATTTGATTTTGGCCTTTAAATTTCATCACTCTTTTCCCCTTGAAAACCCACAATTCATCTTCATTTTCCCAAGGAATTTGTATATTAACTTGTCAGTCGAAACTAAAGTACAAGTTGTCATTATATGGATTTTAGGGCTATTTGGTAGGTAAGGCCGTAAGGGTATCTGGGTATCGCTCCTTTTGATACGATGTTTCTATTTTTCATTTAGGTTTGTTCTATTTTCGGTTAATCATCTTAATTTCATGAAAAAGTTTGATTCATTTTGGTGTTTTAGTAATAATAATAATAATAATATTGTAGAAATTAAGATATATTTTTCATTTGGGTTTGTTCTATTTTGGACTTTCATCATGTTATTTTCAAAACGCTGTTTTATCTAATCCTTTTTCGTTTTATTATTTATTTGGTTTCCAGGGGCTAGATTGATTAGGCTTTGACAGAAGGAGTTGATAATCTGATATATTGAAGTGGTTCTCATTATAAGGGTTTGCAGAATGCACACGATGGTTCATCTCAGAGGAAATACAAGCGTATACGCCCACCCGACATATTTGGAAGTTATGAACAATAACCAGAGACCTGAATTTGAAATAGCTTTTAATTGGCGATTAGGACCGAGGAGATTAAGGTAATCTGATAGATGTTCAATTCCTTTAGCACCGTTATTTCATGGTGTTAATCTTGTAAATTAATCTTATGATGATGAAAACTACACTTTGTGTTAGAATTGAGCAATGAAATTGATAATGATCTTCTTAGCGAGGAATCGAACAACATTATAATATAAATTATCCAATTTCATATTCCAACTTAGCCACCAATAAAATTAGAATTATTTGTACCAAAATTGAATAAAGACGAGAATATTAAATACTATTACCCCGAAAATTTCCAAACTTCTATTGAGAGGAAAAAAGAAAAGTGAAAACAATTACTATGTATCTCTTATAAATAGAGGGATTTACAAAGAGATAACGAAACTTACATTTGTTTCATTCATAGAGGGAAACTCAAAGTGACAATCATCCATCAAACCCAAAATCATAAGATAATATGATAATTCTATAGCGCCATAATCCATTGAAAAAGAACGAAAATATCATAATGATTTGATAAGAATCATCAAATAATTACTCCTCAAAAATCCTGATCCAGGGCTTCACATGGTGCAAGTTTACATAGAAACGGGGATAGTGATGTAGTCTAGGGTAAAACGTATAATACACGATTTTCGGGATTTTGGGTCCCAGAATAAAAATGTCCATAAATTAGACAGACGATTCCTGGGCTGGCCTTGGAAGGTTCGAGGAGCAATGGATGACATATAACGTTGTAGGTGTGCGATAAACTTGTCTAGGGTGAAAATGGTTGGGTCGAATGAGGAGTTGCAAGGGAAAGGAAAGGACAAAGAAAATCACGTTGATTTCCGCATGATTCTAAGTAAGGAGGAAATGAATGAAATGGGAAAGAGAAAAGAGGAGAAGAAGAGAACTAGAAGCGGGGGGAAGAGGCTCAAGTGAAAGTGAATTAGCGAAGGACACATGAAGAATAATGAGAGACAATGAAGGGAGAAATTGATATGGTTTGCTAGGTTTTGTTCAAAATGACGGGGAGACGGGGATGAGAGATCACGTATGCTTTATTTTAGACATAAGGCCATTGGTGGGATAAAGGAAATGAAATCGTGTGTGCTTAGCTTGGTTCAGATTGAGGGTGGCGAAAGGTGTTGAATAGAAGGGAGAAGGATGGGGGTGAGGATGAGGCAAAAGAAAATGGGAAAGAGAAGGAGATTGTATAGGAAATGCAAGGAGATACGGAGATGGCGGGAGCGAGAACAATGAATTAATTAAGAGAAAAAGTAATTGAAGTACGATGATAGTTCAGAAACCCATTAATTTCAACATAATTCAAAAGTAAGTTATTCATAACTTTCTGGAAAGTTTGTAAGATTTAAGTATTTTTTTTTAAAAAATAAATAAAAAGGTTGATTGCAAAATCTTATTGCTTTCTGACCTATTGAAATTTTGGACGGTGATGGGAATGAGAAGGAGAAAGACGAGGGTGGTTTCCACTCGGTAAAAGTCTAGATTATATATGCGTAATTACTCTTTTTTCTTCGACATGAAATTTTGCGAAGGAGGCTAAGTTGAAAAAGAAGGGAAATGAAAGATAAGGAGAAAGAGAGGCTAAAAGGAAAGGAAAATGGAAGCAGAGGCAGGAATGGATGTATAAGACGGGATAAGAGGAAAATCCAACTCCAAGGAGAAGGCGCTAAGGAAAGGGAGGAGCTAGAAAGAGAACTCATTTGACCTTCAAACATAGAAAATTGTGTAATGTGATTACAGAACGAAACCTTCTATGGAACAATAATGATTACGGACGGCGCTATACGTCACTAAAGCAACGAAGATAATAACCAACCTTGACGGTACAACAAAAAACAATACAACATGCATAAAGCGATACTAATTAAAATAGATGAGTCACACTATCTTGGGGTATGGCGCGCTTCGCGCGCCATACAACAACTAGTAATCCAAAAAGGTACCCTATATAATAACCAATGTACATACACTACAATAACAATTAAAAGATGAACAAATTACTAAACCAGAAAAAGAATATGAAAACGTTATCAGCACACACATAACAAAGTAAGATAACCATGTTACAAACTCACTAAGTAAATGTATCCAATATAGTAATTAATGTACATGGAAACAATTAGAATCAAAATGTGAACATAATTTGCTACATCATATAAGAACGACAAACTGAACAAGCAAGCCACCATAATAAAACAAAAAAAGTACCCCATAGTTGAACCATTGTACATAGACTACAATAATAATAAAAATGTGAACTAATTGCAAAGTAAGATAACCATGTCACAAACTCACTAAGTAAAAGTACCTAATATAATCAAACTCTAACCCACTATCATAATGCGAATTAATGCCAACATTTGTGAAACCAAATCCATCATATATTGATATCTTCACATACTACGTATAATAGGAAACAAAAAATCCAAACAAATTGTATACAAAATAGTCATTAATGTACCCAGAAACAATTACAAGTTAAATGTCAACCTTTTTTACTACAATCATCTAAAAAAGATAAAACTGAATTAGCAAGACACTAAAAATGACAAAAAATGTACCAACTATAATAAGCAATGTACACACACAACAATAACATTATAAATACCAACATATTACTACACCACATACTCATCACACAAATGTAAAAAACAAAATGATGCATTCACAAAAACCAAAGTGCCACAAATGCTAAACATATCAATGTAACAACTCCAACACACGACAACATCCAATGTCACCAAGAAAATGTTCTATGTAACCACTATAAAGTAATAACAATATTACGAAACCGTGCACAATTTAAGAAAATGTTATAGAACACTCACTTTATAACCTCATAGGTTTCAGCTATATCCGTCTTTCGCCTCTTTGAGGCTCCCCAGTATTAGCAGGGCCTATCACCGAAAAACCCAGATGTCACTACTACATACTTTTACGATCCCATAAAATGTAAATAATATAGCAAACCAATGTTTTACCTTTTTCCTTTGCTCTAGTTTTTGGACCTGCAACCCTTTGCTCAGTAGTTACCACCGTCTTCACATTTTCGTCAACATGATCTATCAGAAACAAAACACGGTCTATTAAAAAAACGGTCATAAAAACAGTCAAAACAGAAAATACGTTTTCAATACAATAATAACCAAATGCAATAACGTGCCTTCTTCTTCTTCTTCATCGCTGTTACCATCCTCTTCTTCTTCATCACCGTAACCATCTTCTTCATCACCGTTACCATCTTCTTCTTCTTCTTCATCAACATTATCATCCTCTTCTCCTTCTTCATTACCGTCACTGTTACCATCTTCTTCTTCTTCTTTGTACTCCTCTTCATAATCAGCATCTGCTTCCTTTGCTTTGCCCTTACTCTTGGGAGGAAGGTTGAATGTTACCTTCCTCTTCCGCAACACCTTACCCTCATCAACCTCCACCGAAATTTGCTTCTTTCCTCTGCCCTTTAAGGGGGCTTTCCTCTTACTTCTCGGTGCCTCCTCTACAACATCGGCGGTTACTGACAACAACACCAAAAACATAAATTAAAATAACAAAACAAATGCAAAACACAAACTCTAATAAACCCTAAAAATGTGACTTGCGTATAACAAAAATTAAACAACAAAACAAAAACCATAAAAGACCAACATTTAAACAACAAACACAAGCCCTAAAACAAATACTGTTTCTGAAAATGGTAATGTTTAACCAACAAACATGCAAAAATCCAAAACAACAAACACAAACCCTAAAAAATTCATACAGTAGTCTGTTATTTAAAAAACCAAAATGCAAAAATCCAAAACGAACAAGAAATATCATACAACATTGTTATTTTATTAAAACCAAAACATGCAACACGAAATATTATGATAACGAATATTTAAACCACAAATCGCATAAAATACCATACAATATTATTTTATAAAAACCTAATAAAACCACAGGACATATCATACAACATTGTCTTATAAAAATAAACAAATATGCAAAAATCGAAAACAAATACTACAAAAAACAAAACATGCAAAAAACGAAATACTATTTTAAACAAACATGTAGAAAACGATTACTATTACTAAATAAACAAGAATATCAAGTCCCAAAACGTAATATTATATTCAAAACGCTAAACCCTAAACCCTAAACCCAAAACAAACATGCAAAAAAACCAAACTTAATATTATAATAACAAGAACCCCAAATCCCCAAAATATTAGAAAACGAAATTGAAATTATACCTTCATCACCCTCTTGTGATTGATTTCCTGGAACATGTTTTCTTGATACACGTCTTGCAGCTGCTTTCCTCACCATCTTTTATTCGTTTAATATATTTGGATTTTTTGGGGGTTTTTTCTTTGTTTTTTACAGAGAGAAGGGGGAGAGAAGGGGTGTTTTCTTTGTTTTTTACAGAGAGAAGGGGGAGAGAAGGAGAGAAGTAAGAATGAGGGTTGTAAACTGAGGAGTTGGGGGGGTTATTTTGCAAATGGGGGAGTTAATATGGGGGGTGGTGGGGGTGACGAGAGTGACGGTTTAGGGGGGAAGATGGGGAGACAATATGTGTAGTTCAGTCAAATGTCCAATCAACATTTAATGCACAAATTAGTATAAGTATCTTACCGTATTCCAAATATATATCGTATTTAAGCAATACGGTATGTACTTGGCCCGTCGCAACCTTAAGACGGGTAGTTCCGTCTTAAGGAAAACGGACACCTATTTATTAACCATGCTGAGGTATACCGTATACATACATAGTCACCCTATCACAACCCCAAATCCTCTATCTCACAAACTGCCGCTCTCACAACCCCATCCCTTTCTTTTTCTCTTTTCCTTTCATTTTCCTCACTTTTTCTTTACTAATTTCCCCTTTTTTTCCTCCATTAATTTAATCTAAATTAATTTCCACCAGTATCTCAACTATTTTACACTTCAACAACCAAATTTCTGGATTTTTTCCTCTAATTTACAGGATTTTCTCAAATGGGTATTGATTAAAACTTCCATAGTTGCTCCCTCAAGTAATCTACTGTGATTTTCTCTGTTCTTTTGTCAATTTAATTTATGGGTTTTTGTTGAAGTTTTATCTTTACACATATCTTTTCATAATTTGACATTTTATTTTTTCTGGGTTTTTGCAGATTTGTAGCATTTAAATCTGTAGAAAGTTTTGAGTTGAGCGTTTTTGTACGTCTCTTTATCTCCTAATCTCATAATACTTCCTTAATTTTGTATTTTGTATTTTGTTTGATAAGGACCTCTTTCTTTGATAAAGAGGTGTTTGTTTGCAGATTTGTAGCATTAGTTACAATATTTTGCTTTTGGACGTGTTTGTTTGCAGATTTGTAGCATTAATTACAATATTTTTGCTTTCGGATTAGAAGGAAATTTTAATATGGTTGTCTTTCTTTTGCATTTTAGGTACAATCTTTGATGCAGATGAACTTCTCAAATTGTTGATGAACAACTCTCGAGTTTCAAATTGTAAATTAGTTTTTTGTGCAAGAATATCAATTACTCCTTATATTTATATTTGTAGATCGATATTGTATTTGCTAATTGTAATTTACTTTATATAATAAAGTTAATCCATATTTTTAATTGAGGTACTCAATTCTTAATTACTTCAAAGTTGTGGGTTTATACGCATTACTTTCAGCCTAATATGGGTTGGGAGTATGTATTTTTTTTTACAATCTGAAATACGGTTAGCGACCAACAAATAGTTTTAGTTGCAAAGTTATTACCTATTAAAGTGGTAGCTAATCAGCAACAAATATAAATTAGTCGCTAATTAGCGACCATAATTATATTTAGTTGTCAAATTGCGTCCATTAAAATTGGTCTCTAATTGGCAACTCTATCATTATGTAGACGCTAATTAGCTACCATATTGTTTAGTAGCTAATTAAAGACTATTTTTGCGACCAACCAGATTTTGTGACCGGGCCTATAGCATCCAAAAAAAAAATAGTCGCAAGTTGGTTGCTAAACTCAGTTTGCGACTAATTATAAGGGTTTAGCGACCAACCATGTTGGTTGCTAATAGGCTATTTTGTTGTAGTGTTAATAATAAGTGAAGATGTAAAATAAATGCATAATGTTGAATTATTTTTTTATTTTTTTTGTAATGATATATAATTCCCCTAAGGTAAGAAGCTTAGAAAATTATAATATTAGATGACTTTTTAGCTTCTCAAGATTTTAATTCTCATAAATTAAATTTTTACTAGTAGCATAGGTTAAGAATGCTCCAAAATTAGTTTTAGTTAGTCTCCTTTTATTTAGTTAAGTTAAGAGATAATATTATCTATATATCTTATCTATATAATTACAGAAACATTTCAGAAGTCCTGATTGAGCCACGTCATCAACGGAGGTTTTCATCTTTTTTTAAAATTCTCTCAGGTGGGTCCCGTAATGTGTTTAATGAATTTCTTGAGTCATAACCGCCCGATATTCTAAATAAATGTCCGATATTGTAGTTTCAGAAATATCACGTAACATTTTTATATAAATTCGTAAACATAAATTCCTACGAAAAACGGTCAATTTGTATAACATAAAATTAAATATTGTATAATCAAATATATATGTCCCGTCTAAAACGATTAGACAACAATTTATTATTAATTTTTTAATTCTCTCAGGCCGGTTCCGCAATGTATTTGATGAATTTCCGGAGTCATAACCGCCTGATATTCTGAATAAATGCCCGATATCGTAGTTTTAGAATTATTACGTAACATTTTTATATAAATTCGTAAATATGAATTCCTACGAAAAACGGTCAATTTGTATAACATAAAATTAAATATTATATAATATTTTGTATGTTAATTAGTATTATTTTCATTTTCAATTTTAATAAATCAAGTTAATCAAATAAATAACATCCTAAAATTAGTTACTTTAAAGTATTTTTGGAACAATAATATGACAAAAAATAATGTTAGTTAAACTATATCAAGTAAATCTAGAAAAGTTATATTGATTTTTAATTTTGTATATAAATAACAAACATACATTTATTTTTCATGATAATCATATCAATATCAGCATGCCAAAAATATTAAACACAAGAACTAATCTAAATTTTTATTTAAAACTACAAAGAAGACAATGATAAAAATACGAAAAAAATACCACAAAATTCTAGCATAAAACTTCATGGATGAAAATTTTAATTACGGTAAAAAGTAACTATTCAAGAGTTTATGTGTAAACTTTCACATAAATATTATTTGAAAAAAAAAGGTCCAAATATTAAATTAATAATGACACGATAAAAAAAATGGGATATTGAAATTGCAAAAGAAAAATACCATAATAGATACTTAACATTTACAAAAACACGAGTAATGACGGGTTTTGGGGGCAGTCATATCTTTTTTCTCTAATAAGGTAAAAAAAACTATATTGATCCCCTAGAGTAGGACCAACATATTTCATTATTTTGAATGAGGTAAGTTGAAACTATCGGCTTTCAAACCATCTCTAAAGAATTCGACATGTTGACAACTTTGATTTATGAGTGAGTTGTGACGATGAAAAATGCATATATAATGAAGAAAATTTTGAGATTTTTGTATTAACATTTACTTATCATTGTATATTGTAATTTTATTATGATATTTCAAATTTATATAGAGTGATTACGTTTTGATATACTTTGAATATAAACTGTATGTTAATATTTCAATATTTTTAGTATATCGGTCATATGAAATTATATTACAAATCGAAAATAAAAAATATGACTAATCATTATTTATAAAAATCGAAAATATGACATAAAATCAAAATGACTACAAATGCTAAACAAATCAGAGTGTGTCGATACTCAAGATATCAATCCTGGTTAAATGAATATGGAACTCTTAAATAAAGCTTTAAGAATTTATTGTTACAAACTCTTATTAATTTGATTGAACAATATTATAATTATTTTAATTTATAAGATGGAAATGTTTTAAATTCTTAGAATTCACATGAAAAATCATTATTATTAAAATAATTCAATAATAATTAAACACAAAAGAAAAAGTATCATATGTTACAACATTTATTTATCTAGTATAATAAATCTCATTGAAATGATGTAATTATTTCAATACTTATCTTTTTGGAAAACATGACACATAAATTTGACCAGAACATCCTAACCTAGATATCACGATCTGTAATACCCGGCCAAATACTGGATCTAAGGATTTGAATTTGACACTACCTAAATAACTTGATAAAAATAAACCTGAAAGTGACTAAAAAAACCTGATTCATACAATATATATGACATGAATTCATAAAAACCTAATATTACCCCGACCTAACTGATCCTACCTAATTGACCCATTTGCTAGTTGTAATTGTACTCTCGCCATAACAATAATCCATGATGACATGATGCTTATATATATGTTTTTTAAAATTATGTTTATTCTCTTACTTACTTCCTACCGTTGTCCCAAACATTCATAAGACACAATACTTGCACCCGATTCTCATTTGGTATTAATAATTTCGGATATAATCCCAAAGGGTATTCTTGTGCGATGTTCTAAATTGTTTTTACGAAAATGTGAGTTAAAATAATCACAGTGAATTTGGGACTACGCATCTAAAAATGGGAAAAGAAATGAGGTCACTTAGATCAACCAATGTGATTGACTTAGTTAAGTAAATATGCAACAATCGATGGAAAATGAAAAAAAAAAAATCGAGTTGTCGACGCTTCTCGACAAAATAAAAGACAACAATTACCATGAATAAAGTGAGAAATATATGTGGTATTATTATATGTGAAAAATTTGCAATAGAGTTGAAAATCATATATATAACCATAAATCAAATTAATTTTGAGGGAGCATATCATAAAATTGTATTGTTATCAATATGAAATAATATATAAGCTTGCGACTGGTACATCTGTAAACTTTTGAGTTTAAGCATATGTGTTGTCGTCATATCTATATGTTCATAACTATCTTAATTAAATTAGCTGACCATGATTGTAGATCATCATCCACCGTCTTTTATTTTTTACATATTTTAAAGTTAATAATTTTTTTTGTAAATATAGGTCCTTTAAATTGATATTTAGCTCATCTTTTATTATTAGTCATATATTGTCAAGTATTGGTCAAATATTGATTATTTTTTACACGTATGATATTTTATGTAACAAATGATACTTTTACGTAAAATTAAACCATTATTGTAACAACCCTGGATATATCATAAAATGTAAGAACTTTAATAGTATTGTATAAACATTTGATAGACCATCTTAGATATAAATTGATAAAAATTTCATATAATAGCTATAAGATCATTTAGTAACAAACATATCAAAATATTTCAACATATCTTATGTGGAGGATGAGAAATAGTAATGCCTTGTACACGACCAAGGCTAAAGCACAATCTTATCTATATTAATACATAAACATTTAATGATTTCTGGTGAACCCACGTTATTAATCCAACATTTTTTTAATTCAATTATGGTAGGACCCGCATTGTTATTTACTAAATTAATTATCGAATAACTACATGTGTTTCATTAGTTGTGTAAATATTACGTTGTTTTTTTGATTTATTTTGTAAACAATAAGAAACCATATGCTCTACTTATTTACATGTAAATATTTTAAAGACAATATTGCTAATAAAAATAATTATGTTTATTTTAAAGACGATATTGCTAATAATAATAATTTCATGTATATGATAATACAATAAAAATAATTTCGGTCATAAAATTATCATTGAATTAATTTTCTTACTACATAGTACATGACTATGTAAGGTTATTAGATAGTTCACAGGTTTCGAAAAGACCGTCTTCCACTAAAATAAGGGAGACATAAATGAAAAATAGAAATTAAATAGCTCTCTCCCTTTATCATATGAGATGTCTCTCAATAATGCTATTAATAAATTGTTTCTCTATAATGGGGATTCGAATGATCTGAAGGGAAGGACATTGGAAACAAGGATAAGATATTTGTTTTACTACGGGGTTATGTTGAATGAGTAAACACATGAGTGGTTGAGAGATGTGATCGGATGTCATAGAAATAGAATAGTGGAGGTGAGTCGAGTCAATGTGACAAGAGTTGCGAGACATGAAACTAAGCTGGTATAGTGATGTAGCGTACTACGATAAGTATAGGAATTGAGGTATACATATGAGATAAGAGAAATAATATGTTAGTTGTGAGTTTCGAGGATTAAAGAATGAAAACTTGATAAACTTTTTGTACGATGAGTAAGCCTAGTGGTAAGTTACGAGATGAGATTTGGAATTAATGTTTGCGACCGCATTGCGGGAAATGACTCTCAATCCTACGATCGCCTTTCATGGGACCCGTCACGGAGAGGATGTGCACATTAATGGTTTGGGTACCACTGCCGCGAGCAAGTGGGGGTTGTTTGTGGGACTACAAGTCGCCACTGTGAGATGATTGGTTATTGGTGATATCAACATGTTATACCTTGAGATTTTTATATTGTTCTTGATTTAGGTAGTGACGATATTACGTATACAGTAATTGACGCTTGTGGTTTGTGCGTTGTGATAATCCATTGATATTGTAACACCCCGATATTTTCCGTCTTATAAAATTTAAAGATTTAATTTAATTTCGAGAATAATTTATATTTCATGAAATTTCGTAAATATATTTTAATAATATTAATATTTCATTTTTAAGTATTTTAGTTTCCAACAATATTTCGAATTTCATAAGTTTTAAGTTTCGGCTTTGATTTTCAAAAGTGACAAGTTATCGAATAATTTTATGAATTGTGGTTTGTTTGTATAATTTATTCTATCTTGGGTCATAATAGTCTTAAGATACCATTTCTGTCTTAGTTAGCCAAATCTAAGTCATCCCGACTCATTAAATGAATTCCGAGTCATTTCCGACTCAAACCTCCCATATACTTCTTATGTTGTGTTTTGTTCATAAAACACAATTCATTCTTCATCTCCTTCAACAAACACAAAACCCTCAATCCCCATTATTGGTGATTTTCCAAGAACACAAATTCGACCATAGCTCCTTCGTTTCTCGCTCAAATTCTGAGTTCTTTACATGTAAGTTATCCTCTCCTTCTCCTCCTTCTTTTGATATAAACAAATTTTTGTCTTGTTGAGTTTTCTGAAAACCCGTCTTTCTAGGGTTACGTTTTTGATTCGTTTTCCTTGTTGTTTGTTGGTGAGATGGATGCTTGGTCTTCATTGAAGAGTTCTTTGGAGATTTGAAGAGCTTTAAAGGTAACTTTGAGAGGTTACTCGACTTTAAGTCAAAAGTCGATTGTGTATGGTCATTGTTGTTTAATTTCTGAAATTATGAGGTATTGTGTTGTTTAATTCCTTATTCAATTGAATGAAATGAGTTTCTTGTTGATTGGTAGTAATGAATGATGGATTTTGGTTGTGTTTATTGTGTAAATTGATATCCGTCATATGTCTATGTGTTAATAGCGACAATGTGATTTTCGATTGATTAAATCCATGTCAAGTTTGATAATTGTGCTTCCTATCAATTGCTTACATATGAGTCTTGTTATGCCCATGAATTAGTGAGTTTATGAGTTGAAATTACCGCTTGTATCATGTATAAACTCGTCTAAAAATCGTTGTTCAAGTATTGGAATGGGTGGTGCAAAGTGGGAGTTTCCTGCGTGAAGTTTGGCTGACCCGTGAAGGGCGCAGCCTGCGGCCCATATCACGCAGCCTGCGGCCAGCCACGGGAGGCTGCGCTCGTGGCTGGTCGTGGGCATGCCTTTGGGCTGTTTTGGGCAATGTTTTACCGCTTGTTCGGACATTGTTTGAGGATGTTAAATCATTATAAAACTCGTATTAAGATGTACATATATGTAATGTATGATTCACGAGTCGAATTCCGTTCATCTTCTATTGTTTAATTCACATGCTTACGACATAAGACTTGGTATATAATTCTAATTTATTGTATTTCTGAATGAAATGTAAACTTGTAGAACGAGACTTGTCAAATGAATTATTGTTATTTATTAACCATGTGAGTCAAATGCTTCGGTGATTCCATTGTGGTTGTATGAATAAATGTTTAAGCCGTATTTAGAAGCTAAGTTGAGGAGGAAGATCCCCCGGCCGGGCAACCGGAAGGGAAACAGGCTCCCGCTACAAATTAACTTCTAGAAACTAGCTTAAGCGTTGTCTTGTTTGAATTGAGGCTCATATGTGTTAAATGAGGTAGTTAACAGTTATGTTAGCTTGAGTGGTAATGATAACGGTTATGTTGTCTTACTTGTAATTTGATAACGGTTATGTTATATTAAGTTGAGTCGGGTAACGGTTATGTTGCCTTGCTTATGCTTGGGTGACGGTTATGTCATTCTAAGTTATGTTGGTGACGATTATGTTACCTTGTTTGTGAATAGATAGCGGTGATACGATTTGTGTATCATTGTAATGAACTAATGTCACCCAAGTTATGGGATTTATCTATGTTTGGGATTGGTCGGAGGTCGTGCTCACGCGCTCCTGTAGTTGGAGATCGTGCTTTATGCGCTCCGGTCCCCGTGAGTCGTTCGATATAAGTTATTACATCGAGAGGTCTGGCCAGGTCTTAGGCATATAGTTTGCGGTTATGCTCTATACATAGAATCGGTGTCGTGGTTAGGCGTCCTGATAGCTAGTGTCGTGGTTATGTTATCTAGTGGTCAGTGGTAACGGTTATGTTCCCTGACGGCGTTCATTCTATTCTTGTGTGTTGTTCTATGATCGGACATGCCACCTAGTTGTTGGCCGCTGAGTCATTCACTTAGTTGATTATCCGTTTTGATAATAGTTCATATATTGATTTTGATTATGTTCAGATGTTGATTCTTGCCGTTTTTACATGTTTTGACGTACCGTTCATGCCTTGATCACGATTGTCATATTTGAATATATCATGTTTGATTACTTATTAATGTATATGCATGTTCATATGTATATGCTGTGTTGTATTATCGTTTACGTGTTTTCTGACAAAAAGTGGCTGGGAGAACCTCGAGTTACTCCCCACTGGTTGTGGCGTACATGTTTCATGTATGTAGGTTGGTGCTGCTTGGGGAAGATGTGTGGCTAGTGAGCATTATTGATTATTCGGTAGTTACCTTTCACGATTAGTTTAGATTTAAATTATATTGTTATCGTGGGATACCTTATCCCTCGTTTATCTAAATTGCTTTGTATAAGTTTTACTGTTTAGTAGTTTTTGTCTTCCGCATGTTGTTTTGATATTCCGCGATTAGGTTTTAATAAATATGTTGAAAAGTTTTAAAATTATTGTATTTCCGCTGCAAGTTACTTGTTTGTTTTTATGTTATATCGCGGGGTGTCACATATATGGTGAACAAGTTCTTAGTAGGTAGCTCAATGCTGATTGTTTGCTTGAGGCTAGGAAGGTGATGCGTGCATATTATATACACTTTTCAGTATCTTTTTTGCACGCATTTCTATCCTTTACGGGTGATTTATATCATTTTGTGCCCCGAATATGCTGCTTTGTGCTTTTCTTGCTATTTTGTAGGAATGAGACCGGAAGTGGTGAAAACCGAGCCAAAGTTGTCCCAAGTACATACGTTTAGAAGATGGGATCGGAACCCAAAACAGAACTTACGAGCCCTAGGAAGCGTGCATGTCTAAGTAAAAGGCTGTATATAGAGGATAAACGTGGGCTGGAATAGAGAAAGTGCTCGATCGACTTCAGCAATTGGTCTATCGATTAGATTTTGGTGAAGGATTGGTCGATCGAGTAGAGCAATTACTCGATCGATAATTGCAAACTCTGAAGTCCTCGATCGGGAAGCTCATTTACTCGATCGGGGGGATTTTGGTGAATTCTACTCGATCGAGAGGACTGATTTCCTCGATCGGGCATAATTTATCTGATGGGCTTTGTTTTTACGTTACTTTTAGGGTAGAATCCCGAGATCACTCAAGTTCTACTATAAAAGAGATTAGTGTTTCTCTAATCAGAACAATTCAACACTTAGCAGTAATCATTTTTCACTTAGTCTTTTTTACACACTTTTCAAGATCAGAAACATTTTAGCTTTGCTTCGTTCTTCATTCCTTCTTGCCTGGAACTCCGGATTATCTTGTAATCATTCTTTTCTCTTTAACTCACTTGCTTTTATTTTCATTCTTGCTCTCTTATTGTTATTGCTTTTCTTTATTATTATAATTAGTTTAAGTTACATCTTACTTCATGTCTCTTTATAATCTCATATCAATTGTTAGTGTAGATCCCAAAGACATGAGAAGCTAAATTCTTTATATGTTGGATGAGGAAAACCACGCTAGTGAAGTAGTAGGATTTATATGTTTAGTTTGTATTGAAATAAGGATTTCTTGATGGCAATTTATTCTGAACATAGTCGATTGAGTGCACGCAGGAGACCGGTTTATTTAGTTAAACGTGACCTAAATCGAAAGATTGGAAGGGTGGACTTGCCTATAGAACAATATGTTGGAGGAAGTGTCCTCGACAATAGTGTGTTGACGTAATTAAAACTCATTTGAATGAAACACAACTGGGAGTGTTACTCTTTTAAAGTCAACTGATCAACATTTATCGATAATGATTGGCTGTCTAGAGTTTGACATTATCGTCATATGATGGTGGTGATCAGTTGATCCCTTAAGGTCATATCTTTAGGGAATTCCGTCTCAATAGAATAATTAATTAATATTGTATTGGATACAAATTAATTAATAACTGGAAAATTTTGGAAATGATTTTATATGACGAATATTTTTATAATGGGATTATAATAATAATTAAAGTCAAAGTAATGAAATTGTTTTATTACTCGGTTTTATTTATTCGTTTAGGAAACGATTAAATTGAGAATGAACACGGTTGATCATAAAATTACAAAAGTTGTAATTAAATTATGACATTACATTTTTGTACAAAAATAATTTCGAATTATTAGTGTACCTATTTAAATGTAATAAAATTTGTAAATTATGAATTTTAATGGTTAAAATTGCACAATTAACAAATAGGGTCATGTGTTATGAGACATGTGTGACATGTTACAAATTAACACAATTGACAAAAATAAAATGGGTCTATATTAAGCCCCATAATGAACCGTGTAATGTGTATGTGTGTATGATGTTTGTGTGCAAGAATGAACAAAGTGATTATGTGTCTTACACATAAAGCATCTTGTAAGGCATATTTCACCCTTTTGTGTAAGTAAAAGTGGAGCATGCATTGGCCTTGGATGGCTTGCTTGGCCGGCCATATGCTCTCACTTGTGAGCATATTTTGCTCTATATATTGCACTACAATACTCACTACAAGCCTTAGTGTGGTGTTGGTAGCTTATTCATTCATACACAACATACATCCAACATCTAATTCTCATCTTCTCTTAGAAAATAGTTCTCTAAGTTTAGTGAATCATTTCTAGTACTAATAATATTAAGAGTAATATTATTACTAACTCTAGTTTACTTATACTAATTTTCTAGTAACAAAATTAGTATTAGTTTGAGATCGGGTCCTTGATACGCATCTTTTGGAGACGATTTTTCTTAGATCGTTTAAGGGTATTTCGGTGGTTTGAAGACTCATATAATAGGTGATTATTGAGTATAAACCTTCTAAAACCAATGTAAGGACTATCTCATCTTATGATATCATCTTGCATGCATAAGATCTATTTAAGTTTTTATGACTAAACTTAAAGAAACGAAACTCATATTAGATTTGAGTATAAAATAAGGAACCTAGTTTCCTACAATTGGTATCAGAGCATTACGGTTGTTGCATGCATGATCGGATTCATGTTTTATGTTAAAATCGGTTTAACATACACATTTCGAAAATTTCGAAATTATTGTGTTTATTATGATAAATCACAAAATAATTTTGCATGTTAAAGTTTCTGTTTCTAAAATGGTTTTAGGACATAAAAGTAATTTTATGGATTTTTATTGTTCATTTTTATATTTATTTGTATATTTTGTAGTTTAAATCGGTTTTAAACAACAATTAATGGGAAAAATAGCTAAAAATAGTTTCTGGCCGAGATTTTTTGATATGTTCTCACATGCATATTTAATATATTGTATATGATTTTTCATAAGAAATGGAGTTAATATGCATGGATTATGAATTTTATGAGATAAATAGTCATAATATGAGCAAAAATGGGTATATATGGTTATATTTCGAATTTAATCTTAAAAATTTTATGAGAAGTCACATGCAATATATAAAGTTCCTGTATGAATTTTCGAAATTATTGGAATTATTTTGCATGATTAATGATTTTTATAGTAAAAATCGGATTAATAGTGACTTAAATTCGACTTTAATAGTTATAGTTGGAATCTTGCCATAAAAACTTTACACAATGTCACATACAATATTTACAGTATGTATGTAAGTTTTGGGAATTTATTCTCAAGTGATGCATGATTTATGATTTTAATGGTTAAAATCGGACAAATAGTGACTTATTGTGTTAAAAATAGTTAATCTTAATATTATGGCATGAAATTTTACCCATAGATGTCTTATATGATAGGAACATCAGATCTAAAAGTTAGATGTCAAAAAGTTTCTGTTTTTATGATTATTAATTTTAATGAGTTAATTAGTTAATAATCGTAATTTATGAGTCGAAAAAAATAAAATTTCGAGTATGGTCTGTAATTTTTGGTCTTTTTCCGATTCTAATATGTACTTTAGGATGACTAAAAATTTATAGCAATTTATTGCAAGTTTTTATAATTTAAATCGGATTTTAAACCATAAAAACGGCTTTTATACGATTTATTTAAGAAATAAGCCATAAATAATTGCAAAAGACCATTTTAATAATTTCTGAAATTTTAGAAAATTTCCAGAAAGTTTAAAATTTTTGAATTTTAAATTTCGAATTTTATTGACTCATTTGGCCATATTTTGTTTATTTTTTCCCGAAAATACAAGTAATTTATGAACAATAATGCAAAATCAAGTTAGATCATGATCAAATATTAGTAGAGACTAAACATTGATTCCTAAAGTAAGTTAGGATGATTAACTTGGACATAAATGAGATTTATGTAATTTTGGATGATTTTAATAGTTAAAATCGCGCATATCCGTAAAAACCGTAAACAAATATGAGATATTTGCTCCCATAAGGCGATTTGGCATTAAAATTGAGCATGTGCATACATATTTTATTATTGCAATTTATTTAATATGAATGTCATATTTTGAATGTTATTTATATAATTTGGAATTATGTAATTTTTCTTAGTATGGCCTTAGTTTTAATCAATATTACCCGTAATGTAAGGGAATATTGATTCGGTTGTAATTTATGTGATCTCGTATCACGGGTTTGTAATTTAATTTAAATTTTCAGTTTTACAATAGAATAGTTGTATTATTTTATTGTAATTCCGGAGATCCAAAAGACAGGTGCCATACGGAAAGGAGTTCCGACAAGACGGTGTTTTCTTGGATGGCGTGCCAATGAAGTTCAAGGGACCAAGGAGTTGGTTTCCGAATTTGTAATAGTTAATTAGTTTTTCTATTACTAGGAAGGCCATACTAGGATTTTATTGCTTTATTGCTTTTACTTTTGCATTTTAATATGTTTGCATGCATAGCCAAATCGCCATAAACATGCATGTTAGTTTAGATCGTTAAAAACGACCGTGTCAATTATAATTATCGAGTTCACCAATTTAATTCGCTTAAAGGAGATGGATAATAAATTGACAAGACCTCTATATTAAACAAAAACAATTGAGAATTAGCCTTACCAAATAGTAGAACCCATGAGCTTCTATTTCGTGGGGTGGTGCTAGTCCAGTGGGCAGTACGAACCCCATTACGTAGGATAAGTGGGGCGATGGGATGGATTCAGTCCAGTGGGCGGATCGCATCCCGATGCATTTGAAATTTGGTTTGTACTCAACGGAAGTGTAGAGGACCAGTGGTCAATGTGTTCCGGGCTAAGATGAATAAATAATTATTTGTCATCAACCAAGAGTTCTAGGGTAGAACCGGTTTATTTTAACCCACCAAACCATATTGTTGGGTCGGAGTTCCAGTGGTTCACGATTTCGATAGTATGGGTTTGGGTCTTGGAATCATTTATAAAATTGGATAGAGGTCATTTTATAGATGCATCAACTTAGTAAATATGTTTACAAGTTAAAATGAAAATTAAAACGATTAGCATTTAATTTCTTCATATGTTTAAAAATTTTGTAGTCCTCGTATCAATATCAATCATGACTACTTCCACTACTACAAACTATTCATGGTTACGTTCCTTCATGGATCGTTGTAAGCTAGAAAAGAATGGGGCAAACTTTGCCGATTGGGATGCCCAACTATTGTTGGCGGCAGAGGGAGACGGTAAGACCGAATTCCTCATTGAAGAATCACCTCCCGAACCTGCAGAAAATGCCACCGCCGCGGCAAGACGACCTTATGATACTTATCAGAAGGAGTCTGCGGCAATCAAAAATGTTTTGATCTTCTCGATGGAGCCAGAACTTCAAAGGAGTGCCATAAAGATTGGCACGGCCTATGAGATCTACTCCAGGCTTGTGACAATGTTCTCAAAGGCTTCGAGAATTGTCCAATACGAGGCGGCATCGGCTTTCTTTGATCTCAACCTTAGGGAGGGGCAAAAGGCTAGCCCACATGTGCTCAAGTTAATTGAGCATGTAGAAACCCTAAGGATGAATCAAGTGGACATTCCAAAGGAACTTGTGATTGACAGGATCCTCCACTCCTTGTCTAAGGTGAAAACTTATGTACAATTCCGGGTGAATTTCAACATGAGAAACCAAGACATCTCTCTCGATGAATTGCACAATATGATCGTGCAAGCTGAAAGGGATATGGGCCTAAATGTTAGTGCCCCTAAGGATGTGCTCAACATTAATGTTAAGAGCAAAGGAAAGTTCAAAAGGAAGGGTAAGGCAAAGGGGAAGCAACCTTCCAAAGGTTCAAAGAAAGTGTCTTCTGAGGCAAGCACCTCCAATTCCAAGAAGAGCCCTCATCAAGGGGCCAAATGCTTTTACTGCAATGGCAAAGGACATTGGAAGAGGAACTGTTCCAAGTATCTCAGCGATCTCAAAGCTGGGAAGATTCTTCCAGTTGGTACGATAACTATCCCGATTTTATGTTAATCTCAACTAATGTATTATGATACAAGTTGTGATATGAATGCTCTTCTTACTTGAATTAGGGCATGAAAGCAAAGATAAGGGAAAAGAAAAACAAGCTTAATGGATCAAAGGGAACTAAGAGTAGCTCCGCTCGGGATGATCAAGGAGCTTTGTTTTTCTCTTATTTAGCTAGCATTTCAAGTGTTGTGTGAACAATTTAGAACCTATGTTTATTTCCTTGTTGGACGAGGAAAAGGGGATCCTTGAACAAATTGTTGTACTTTGGATAATATAGTGACTTGGTTTTCAACCCAAGTCACTATCGGTTTTATTATTATGTTCATGTTTAGTTTAACATACACTTGCAAATCTTAAACATAAAATAGAATTGATTATGACATTTCAATGTATGACCATTGAAACCGAATTGGTATAGGATACCCAATTCAAATCAAATCAAAATCAAATTAAGTTTAGAACTCAATTAAAAGAAAAAGTTATCAACCATCCAAAACTATCTAAGCTTTAAATCGAATAATTTCTGTAATAAACCATAAGGATACACAAACCAACATCAAAGTCATTGCTTGTGGCCTTAGTGGCTATCTTTGGTGATAAAATGGGATTATTATTACAAAGATAGAGTGGGAGAAATTTGAAAGGCCACAAATAGCATATGATATTGACCAGCACAATGGATATGATCTATTAGTGAATAGTAGGATTTATTGTGTTTTGGTTATGTAAAAGATAAAAGGGAAGATTAAGTTGTGGATGGGATCTACGATTTAAGGTTGTAAAAGGTAGATTAGGCTGTAGATAAGATTCTACGGCTTATAAGCCCAAAAGTTGTGGATAAGATCTACGGTTTGGTAAAAATCTACGCCTTATATCCCAAGAGCAATCTACACCTTATGGTTGTAAAAGGTAGATTAGGTTGTGGATAAGATTCTACGCCTTATCATCCCAAAAGTTGAGGATAAGCCCAAAAGTTGTGGATAAGATCTACGGTTTGGTAAAAATCTACGCCTTATATACCAACGGCCCCGGCCCTGGAGGATACTTCAAAGATAAATTCTTGAAGTTTGTAAGGAAAAATTCTATACATGGATAAGATCCATGATATAGTCCTCGTACAGTACAAGATAAGATAAATGTGGGGAACTGAAAGTTCCTACACACAGAAATTGTATACCATAAGAAAAGACTCTTATAGAAACTACGGGAGGACACTCGAAGAAAATTATTCAAAAGATTTTGCAAAGGCTCAAGAAAGGGTTCTTGGATTTAGATGGTGATCTAAATATGCCAATGCAAAGAACCATGAAATTTATAAGACTTACGTGCTGATAAATGAGATTTGTTGAGAGAAGCAGAAGCAGACATGTGGATGTCTGCAGTCTACAAAGTTAAGGGTAACTTTGTTGAAAGTATACAAAGTTAAGGGTAACTTTGTTGAAAGTAGTAAGGCAATTCATTGAGAATGAATTCAGTAAACTCAATAACCATTTTTCAAAAGGGTATTTGAAAAGGATGTGACTATTAGCACATATGGTTGAAGTCCCAACCATTTCAATTCATTGAATGTTAAGGAACATTGAATTGAGTGGGAGCTTTATGATTTACGGTTAAATGAAAAGTTCAGTGGGAGTTCTCGCTCCAGGATTTGAAGCTATTGAGTCATGGGTATGACTTCAGGATCTTCAGAATCAAGCAAGAACAAGAGTTTAGTGGGAGTAAACGTTATCTAAAACAACTCATTGCTCGTTTGGAATGAAGCATTGATACTCATGAAAGGTACACGAGTTTTTGGTTCTAGATGACATATTGATATGAATTAAATCTAATTGAACATAGGATGTTTAGTTGAGATTATAAGAGACATCTTGATGTTAGTATTAAGGTTGTTCATGGAGATGAAGATAGTATAACCATGATGGGATCATGGAAATTTATCGAACCTTAAGTACTATTGTTTGCACGTTTAAATCACTAATGTTTCCGCCATTAGTATGATCGTGTAAAGTGGATGCGCACCGCTTACAGGACAACCCGTAGAGCAGGTTTTAAATCAATGATTAAACCTTGATCAATTGTCAAAGTATTCTCCAATGAAGATAAAAGACAAATTCAAGATCTTGGAAGATAACTTAGTCGTATGGTAAAAGGTTTGCAACGACTCAAGTTCCAAGAAACCAAGCAAAGATTTGAGATAATCTTTGGCTTACATTCATTGACTATGCATCTCAATGACTTGTATTTTAACTACATGGTCATCACAAGATTCTACAAAATGTGTAAGTTCATAAATTATGTAAAGGCATTACTGTGGCTGGGAGTTACACAATGCACATAATCTTATTCGCTAGTCATGAGAATGACTTGTCTCTTTCAGAGGAAAGATCAATGTATGGATATGATCCGCAAAGTGAACGATCGCACGAACCGTGGTAAACCTGGTTTACTCAAAATGAAGATAATTACAATTTTAGGGGATGTAAACAAGAGACCCTAAAGCTGATTGTAAATTAAATGGTGTTCAAAGGTTGACCACTTGGATGGTGTAATCCACTAATTGTTTGAGTTATTTATAACTCACGAAAGGTCAAGTAAAATTCAAATGGGATGGTAAGACCATATTGAACCCCATTAAAGTGAATTGAATTATCATGACCTCGCCCCCAGTTGCTTAAGTGAGGTGACATCTCAATGCAACCGGATGTGTGATGCGATTGATGGCGAGTTCAATTGCCATAGAGTCATACGGGATGACTAATCGATCACCTAGGCATAGACATGTTAAGATACATTTGCCGGGCTAATGACCGCTGATAGAGCTCTGGCGTACTCTTATTAAAAGACTGCCTGGTCGTGGCGGGAGCATCTATCGTGTTTCACATGAGTCAGTTCTTGGACTAATGACTGTTCTCAGAGGTGGCACAGTTTTCAGATTAACTTTGATTTATGTCCTAACACCTTCGTAACTGGGGTTTATAAGGACATATTTTGGGTTATGATGGGCTGTGGCCAGCCGGAAGGAATGAGTCGATTGGGAATTGTCCATCCCTTGTCAGGGTTGAGAAATATCTCTAGGCCACTCGAGGAGAATAATAACTAGAAATGCGTGGCCACGCTCGGAAAGTATCTATGGTAGATAATTCCGGTCAGTAGTTATAAACTCCAGATCGAGATAAACCACTCTAGATTTTAATCAATTGCCGGCACGACCTGAGAGGACGCCATGCATTGAGTGGGAGATAGTAATAGGGCAAGAGAATTGGTGACACACACTTGTCTCGGACAAGTGGGAGATTGTTGGAGGAAGTGTCCTCGACAATAGTGTGTTGACGTAATTAAAACTCATTTGAATGAAACACAACTGGGAGTGTTACTCTTTTAAAGTCAACTGATCAACATTTATCGATAATGATTGGCTGTCTAGAGTTTGACATTATCGTCATATGATGGTGGTGATCAGTTGATCCCTTAAGGTCATATCTTTAGGGAATTCCGTCTCAATAGAATAATTAATTAATATTGTATTGGATACAAATTAATTAATAACTGGAAAATTTTGGAAATGATTTTATATGACGAATATTTTTATAATGGGATTATAATAATAATTAAAGTCAAAGTAATGAAATTGTTTTATTACTCGGTTTTATTTATTCGTTTAGGAAACGATTAAATTGAGAATGAACACGGTTGATCATAAAATTACAAAAGTTGTAATTAAATTATGACATTACATTTTTGTACAAAAATAATTTCGAATTATTAGTGTACCTATTTAAATGTAATAAAATTTGTAAATTATGAATTTTAATGGTTAAAATTGCACAATTAACAAATAGGGTCATGTGTTATGAGACATGTGTGACATGTTACAAATTAACACAATTGACAAAAATAAAATGGGTCTATATTAAGCCCCATAATGAACCGTGTAATGTGTATGTGTGTATGATGTTTGTGTGCAAGAATGAACAAAGTGATTATGTGTCTTACACATAAAGCATCTTGTAAGGCATATTTCACCCTTTTGTGTAAGTAAAAGTGGAGCATGCATTGGCCTTGGATGGCTTGCTTGGCCGGCCATATGCTCTCACTTGTGAGCATATTTTGCTCTATATATTGCACTACAATACTCACTACAAGCCTTAGTGTGGTGTTGGTAGCTTATTCATTCATACACAACATACATCCAACATCTAATTCTCATCTTCTCTTAGAAAATAGTTCTCTAAGTTTAGTGAATCATTTCTAGTACTAATAATATTAAGAGTAATATTATTACTAACTCTAGTTTACTTATACTAATTTTCTAGTAACAAAATTAGTATTAGTTTGAGATCGGGTCCTTGATACGCATCTTTTGGAGACGATTTTTCTTAGATCGTTTAAGGGTATTTCGGTGGTTTGAAGACTCATATAATAGGTGATTATTGAGTATAAACCTTCTAAAACCAATGTAAGGACTATCTCATCTTATGATATCATCTTGCATGCATAAGATCTATTTAAGTTTTTATGACTAAACTTAAAGAAACGAAACTCATATTAGATTTGAGTATAAAATAAGGAACCTAGTTTCCTACACAATAGACTTAAACTAATAGAGCGAAAGTTATTTAAGGGACCCTATGGTGATTTGAGACCGAAAGGAGACAATCACTACCCTCCTTATCAAAGACTGAATGATCTAATTAATCTGATAGCGTAATACTGTGGTGACCCGATTCCTGACATATTCCCTTCTCTTATGTTTAGACTTATAATTTTCTCTGCCTTTTTTCCTCTCTTTTAATCATCTCATTAGTTTAGATACACATGTTAGATTTAATCATCCAATAGGCCCTGTTCTTTTGGACTGAAACTTAACTGAACATAACTGAACTGAACTTATAGGATCTGAACTGAACTGAACTTAACTTATAGGAACTGAACTGAACTTATAGGAACTGAACTGAACTTATAGGAACTGAACTTAACTGAACTTATAGGAACTGAACTGAACTGAACTTATAGAACTGAACTGAACTTATAGGAACTGAACTGAACTGAACTGAACTGAACTGAACTGAACTGAACTTAACTTATAAGATCTGAACTGAACTTATAAAATCCGAACTTAATTAACTTTATTTTAATTTAAGTTAACTATTATTATTATTATTATTATTATTGTTATTATTGTTATTATTGTTATTATTGTTGTTGTTGTTCTTCTTATTATTATTATTATTATTATTATTATTATTATTATTATTATTATTATTATTATTATCCAATAGATGACATTGATAAAAAAAATTAGTCTAAAACACAAGGTAGTTTAAAATATTTTCAACTTTATATATAATGGTTTGTTCATAGTTCATACATTATACTACAATTACATTACGATAAAAATAATTCACTATTACAATTTTCTTTAACCATTTATTTTCTCTAACAATGGTGATGAAGAAACTGATTAATGGGGGAGTGACAATTGGTGAGGGTAAGGGCGTCGTATGATGAGTCGTTGTTTTTTGGCATTAATGAGGATGATAGTTTGACATTAAATAGAGAGTAAAAGACCGGTAAATTATTGATGAATTCTTTTTTTTTATAGATGACGTGTATCGAATAATTAAAGCGAAATGTTTGTATCGGTTGTTAAAAATAATACTCCGTATATAACTTTTCTTAATTGAGTTTATATGAACTGAACTTATAGGAACTGAACTGAACTTATAGGAACTGAACTGAACTGAACTTATAGGAACTGAACTGAACTGAACTTGTAGGATCTGAACTGAACTGAACTTATATGAACTGAATTGAACTTATAGGAACTGAACTGAACTTATAGGATCTGAAGTGAACTTAAGTTAAGTGACTTGAAGTCCAAAAGAACAGGGCTTAATAGCATAAACTTCATACTAAATTATTCGGTAAATACTAGACGCGGAAGCGTACCTGATTGGCTTGCGCAATTAAAACATGTATTCACCAATGGGCTATCACATTTTTGTTGATATAAATGCAGATTATTACGTATATATCACTAATTTTTCATAATTTATATGAACACAAGGCCCAAAAATATGGAGGCCCGGTTCGCGCACTCGGCCCGCACTTGGTCATATCCGCCCCTGCTTCTAGTAGACACACCTACCAATGAGGATCTCTCTACTAATGGATGCGGGGAGATTAGGCTACTGTGTGCTACTAGGGACCATAACCCTAGGTGACTATATATATATATATATATATATATATATATATATATATATATATATATATAGAGGCAAGATCCGGTGAGAACGATCATTCGGTGCATACGGTGAGAACGACTCTCCTCCATTAGATGAGAATTAATTGAAAGGCTGAGATTAAATTTTAAATTAAACATAATTGGATTAAAATTGTACAATCCTAAAACGCATTATAGAAACCTAATCAACATTCCGTTAACCGTTAATTCTTACTCGACCTCGCCGTCCCCTTTCTTTCAGGGGGCACTCACCTAATGAGTTCTTCCCCAGTTACCCACCTCGAAAGAAGGTAAGCTAGACTGTTTTGTTTTTTTTCCTTTTGTTTTGTACTTTGGTTGAACTTCTCTTTGTCAAATGTGAATGAAAGAAGGAAAAGTCCAAAGCGAGAGAGGTTTCTCGGGAACGGGCGCTTCTTCAGAGAGATGTGCCATAAACATGGAAGATGAGAAGGGCTCGCATATAAACAAGTAAAAAAAAACATCAAACTTCGCTACAATTTAAAATACATTAAATTCAAAAACAAGCAGTTGAGAAATGAAATCATACTTGCAGCATTAATCAATGAATGTCTACTACCGCGAACAAAAGTTTGACTAGACTGCTGCGACTACAAAATTAACCAAATTACACACTGAAATTAGATTTAAGTAAAAAAATGTATTTAATGTATGTATTCCGTCAAAAAATGAATTCAGATTTAAGTAAAAAAATGTATCTAATCCGTTAAAAAATATATCTAGGTTTATGTAAAAAATTAAAAAAAAAAAAAATATCTAGTCCATCAAAAAATATATGTAGGTTTATGTAAAAAAATTAAAAAAAAATGTATCTACTCCTTCAAAAAAATGTATCTAGGTTTATGTAAAAAAAGTAAAAAAAATGTATATACTCCGTCAAAAAATGTATCTACGTTTATGTAAAAAAGTAAAAAAAAAGTGTATCTACACCTTCAAAAAATGTATCTAGGTTTAGGTAAAAAAAGTAAAAAAAAAATGTATCTACTCCTTCAAAAAATGTATCTAAAAGTAAAAAAAAAAATGTATCTATTTCGTCAAAAAATGTATCTAGGTCTACGTAAAAAAGTAAAAAAAAATGTATCTACTACTTCAAAAAATGTATCTAGGTCTACGTAAAAAAGTAAAAAAGAAATGTATCTACTACTTCAAAAAATGTATCTAGGTTTATGTAAAAAAAGTAAAAAAAATGTATCAACTCCTTCAAAAAATGTATCTAGGTTTATGTAAAAAAAGTTAAAAAAAATGTATCTACTCCGTCAAAAAATGTATCTAGGTTTACGTAAAAAAGTAAAAAAAAATGTATCTACTTCGTCAAAAAAAATGTATATAGGTTTACGTAAAAAGGTAAAAAAAAAAAAAAGTATTTACTCCGTAAAAAATGTATCTAAGTTTGTGTAAAAAGGTAAAAAAAAAATTATCTACCCCGTCAAAAAATCTATCTAGAATGTGACGTGGGTTGTGGGTATTTTTTAACCGTTGATTGTGTTTTAATCCAACGGACGTGACTCGTTCTCACCGTATGCACCGTATAATCGTTCTCACCCGATCCTAAATTTATATCTATATATTTATATAGATTTAGGATCGGGTGAGAACGATTATACGGTGCATACGGTGAGAACGAGTCACGTCCGTTGGATTAAAACACAATCAACGGTTAAAAAATACCCACAACCCACATTCTAGATAGATTTTTTGACGGAGTAGATAATTTTTTTTTTTACCTTTTTACATAAAATTAGATACATTTTTTTACAGAGTAAATACTTTTTTTTTTTTACGTTTTTACGTAAACTTATATACATTTTTTTGACGGAGTAGATACATTTTTTTTACTTTTTTACGTAAACCTAGATACATTTTTTGACGGAGTAGATACATTTTTTTTTACTTTTTTTACATAAACATAGATACATTTTTTGAAGGAGTAGATACATTTTTTTTTACTTTTTTTACATAAACCTAGATACATTTTTTGAAGTAGTAGATACATTTTCTTTTACTTTTTTACGTAAACCTAGATACATTTTTTTACGACGTAGATACATTTTTTTTTAACTTTTTTTACATAAACCTAGATACATATTTTGAATGAGTAGATACATTTTTTTTTTTTTTTTTACATAAACCTAGATACATTTTTTGAAGGAGTAGATACATTTTTTTTACTTTTTTACGTAAACCTAGATACATTTTTTGACGGAATAGTTACATTTTTTTTTACTTTTTTTACATAAACCTAGATACATTTTTTTTTTTTTTACTTTTTTACATAAACTAGATACATTTTTTGACGGAGTAGATACATTTTTTACTTAAACCTAGATACATTTTATGACGGAGTAGATACATTTTTTTCCTTTTTTATATAAACCTAGATACATTTCTTGAAGGAATAGATGTAGATGAACCATCTCAACCAAAACCTTAAGGTGATGGTTGAGGCCCAACTATTATTAATATTCTTAATACGCTCCCTCACTCAAATGCCCATTGGGCTTGAAGAGTGGTTAGTTTGCACAGGCCCACCCATACCGTGTGCTGGTTTCCACTTCGTGGTTTTTGAGGGGTTTTGAGGTTGCCAGGATTCGAACCCGTGACCTTCGGTCACACTGGCTCTGATACCATGTAGATGAACCAACTCAACCAAAACCTTAAGGTGATGGTTGAGGCCCAACTATTATTAATATTCTTAATAATAGATACATTTTTTTTTACTTTTTTACATAAACCTAGTTACATTTTTTGACAGAGTAGATACATTTTTTTACTTAAAACTAGATACATTTTTTGACGGGTAGATACATTTCTTTACTTTTCTTACATAAAGATATATACAATTTTTTGACGGAGTAGATACATTTTTTTTACTTAAACCTACATATATTTTTTGACGGAGTAGATAATTTTTTTTTTCTTTTTTACATACACCTAAATACATTTTTGACGGAGTAGATACATTTTTTATTATGACGATTCGATTTTGCAGAACTTAAATTATGTTTTATTCGAGCAACAATTATAATTGCAGTGGAGTACGATTATAAGGGAAAGTTGCTCCTATTTATTAATGAATCAGCAGACTACCTTGATTTTCTTAGCTACTACGGGTACAACCTCTCTACCATAAAACTCATTTCGGCTCAACTCCCGGATGGATTTTCCTGCCCGAATACTTCAAGCAAAGACATGATATCAAACATCAATTACCCATTTATAGGTGTATCCAAGAACATAAGTTGAGTTACCAGGTAACTTTTAAAGCTTCTGATGCCAAGGGTGACTTGTTTGGGGCGATAACGTGGACCAACAAGTACAGTGTCAGAAGTCCGTTTGTTGTAACCAGTGATTAACCCAAGGGATTACTCGTATACATCTATAGATTCTATACATTGTACGTTTATCAAGTGTTTTAATTAAAGTTACAGTAGCTAATTTGATGAAGGTAGCAGTTTGTAATTTTTTGTACAGTAGAGAACTTCAATGATGAGCATAAGCATGAAGAAAGTTTAATTGATAACCTTTCATATCAGTCGTTCATTCCTCTTCATCCAAGGGATAAGGGTCGTTCTCACCGTATGCATCGAATGATCGTTCTCACCGGATCTTGCCTATATATAGAGTCAAGATCCGGTGAGAACGGTTATTCGGTGCATACGGTGAGAACGAGTTATAACCATTAGATTAAAAACAAACTACGGCTGAGAAGAATCAAACCAAACCCAGCCATGTACTATTGCCATGTAAAAAGCCCACTTTCATTAAATAAAATCCAACCCAAATTATTTAAAAACAAATCACTGCCAATAATTTTCTTATTCTTTCCACTGACACTATTATATTCTTATTTCTTACCCACTATCTCCGTTTATCATTTTCCCAAAAATTTCACAAAACAAACAAATCAAACCTATCAAAATTAATCGTATCTACCTCCGTTTATCACTTTTGACATAATCTTAAATACATTTTTTGACGGATTAGATATATTTTTTTTTTTACTTTTTTACATAAACCTAGATACATTTTTTTGACGGAGTAGATACATTTTTTTAAATAAACCTAAATACATTTTTTGACGGAGTAGATACATTTTTTTTTTACTTTTTTACATAAACCTAAATACGTTTTTTGACGGAGTAGATATATTTTTTTACTTAAACCTAGATACACTTTTTGACGGAGTAGATACATTTTTTTACTTTTTTACATAAACCCAGATATATTTTTTGACGGAGTAGATACATTTTTTTTTACTTAAACCTAGATACATTTTTTGACGGAGTAGATACATTTTTTGACGGAGTAGATACATTTTTTGACGGAATAGATACATTTTTTTTTACTTTTTTACATAGACCTAGATATATTTTTTGACCGAATTTTTAGAATTATGCTCAGTAAAGAATGAATTTAATTCATTTTAATTTCCATCTAGGATGGGAGTTCTGCTCCCTGTTCAAGGACAGTGTTTTGATCAGTTTTATGGAGTACTTCTTTAGTTAAATAAAAGGTTCGGAGGACGAGCCCAAAAGTGAGGGAAAAGCAGTACCATCTAATATTCTCTTAACTTAATAAGTTGAACAAAAACGAAGTTCGCAATCAGTAGAGTAGCAAGCTTAGCGAGGATATCCCAATTCCAATTGGTCGGGCTTTAAGACTGAGCGAAGTTCTTTCGAGCGAATTTCTTTCGAGCGGTCAACCCCAACCATATCACGATCTGCGATGGCGGCAGCTTCCATTTTTGGACGAATAGACACATTTTTTTACGGAGCAGAAAAATACAAATAAAAATAAAAATACGAATAAAAATAAAAATACTAAAGTACATAAAGATTACAATCACCGTTCTAAAATTACTAAAGAACACTAAAATACCCTTGCAAGTTATTCAATGATTACATTATTTTACTTCAATTAATGAGAAGATGAGCAATTGAATTTGGCCGAAAAAAACAAACAAATCTCACACTTCATCATTAACCTCAGAAAACAGCAAAAGTTCAACCACAAAAATTGAATAACTCAATTGTATTAATATTTACCACCAAAATTAAACAATTCTCAAAGATTTACTAAACAAATAACAAATCCCACGTCCCTCTTCAACTTATCCTAATTATCCATCTTTATTGCTAGAAGTTGATATACTCGTATTCGCAATCTCGTCGTTCCGCATTTCTCGATGAGGTCGATCTCATTTGTGATAATTTGTGACATCATCGGCATTTTCTGTGGTGGAAGGTCATATCGTCGGTGTCGGCTATGGTGGTTACCGGCGACCGTTGACTGTTGACGTGATAGGTAGTGTTGTTAATTGTTGAGGAAGGAGTTCGTATGTCGTAATTGTTACTAAATTGGTGTATAGTTTGTTGGAATTTTGTTAATTGATTTAATCTAGGCCGTGGAATACTGTTTTATCTAAGGGTGGATACTCGTTCTCACCGTTCTCACCGAATGTTCGTTCTCACCCGATCCTAAATCTATATATATATATATATATATATATATATATATATATATATATATATATATATATATATATATATATATATATATATATATATATATATATATATATATATATATATATATATATATATATATATATATATATAGAATTGGGATCCTATGAGAACCACCAATATAATGAGAACCGTGAGAACTCTACCTTACGGACTTTTTAAAAAAAAATTAATGACATATTTGGATTCGGCATGGAATTTTAAGGCTAGAGAACATATTTCTTGGTCTAGAAAATATATACTAGTGACGGAAATCAAGGCGAGATACGTTTTATTAATTTTCATGCACCTACTACCGATTTTTACGCATCTATCATTTTTCATGCACCTAAGACTCATTTTAATGCACGTACAACCTCTTATTTCATGCACCTAGTAATCATTTTCATGCATGTAAAAAATTTCATGCACGTAGTGGTTGTTTTCGTGCATTTATAGCCGTTTTAGTACGCCTAATTGTATTTTCGTACACTAAGTATATATTTTGTTAATTAAATCAAAATTTTTTGTTTATTGATACTAAAGTGTGTATTTGAATAAGTTAAACTAATGGTAAATGATCCAACGAAACATTTGAAGCGAGATATGGTGGAGATTTAGTGAGGGTTCTCATGGTTCTCATTATAAGGGTGGTTCTCACCGGATCTCGACCCTAGAATTGGGATCCTATGAGAACCACCAATATAATGAGAACCGTGAGAACTCTACCTTACGGACTTTTTAAAAAAAAATTAATGACATATTTGGATTCGGCATGGAATTTTAAGGCTAGAGAACATATTTCTTGCTCTAGAAAATATATATATACTAGTGACGGAAATCAAGGTGAGATACGTTTTATTAATTTTCATGCACCTACTACCGATTTTTACGTATCTATCATTTTTCATGCACCTAGAACTCGTTTTAATGCACGTAAAGCATCTTATTTCATGCACCTAGTACTCATTTTCATGCATGTACAAAATTTCATGCACGTAGTGGTTGTTTTCGTGCATTTATAGCCCTTTTAGTATACCTAATTATATTTTCGTACACTAAGTATATATTTTGTTAATAAAATCAACAAATTTTATTTAATGATACTAAAGTGTGTATTTGAATAAGTTAAAGTAATGCTAAATGATCCATCGAAACTTCCGAAGCGAGATTTGGTGGAGATTTAGTGAGGGTTCTCATGGTTCTCATTATAAGGGTGGTTCTCACCGGATCTCGACCCTATATATATATATATATATATATATATATATATATATAGAGGCCGGATCACGTGAGGCCGCCTATTACGGTGAGGCCGCCGAACCCTTATTATGTTGCACATGATTTTCAATGTTCATTGGACTAATTTCAATGAGATGATAATTATGGGTCATTTATAACAATTCATTTGGCCCAAATATTTTCTCTATCTTAAAAAATTATCCATTTTGCTCTTTTTCTTATTTCGTGAAATTTGGGCTTAAAATATTTGTTTACTCGCAAAATGTTCAATTTCTTATTTTGTGAATCTTCGACCTTAATTTGTGAACTCGGGACCTTATTTCGTGAAACTTAGACTTAAAATGTTTGTTTGCTCACAAAATGGATAATTTCTTATTTCGTGAATTTCGGGCCTTAATTTGTGAAACCGAAACCTTATTTCGTGAAACTTTGACTTAAAATGTTTGTTTACTCACGAGTTGTTTAATTTCTTATTTAGTGAATCTTGGACCTTAATTTGTGAAACCGGGACCCTATTTCGTGAAACTTGGACTTAAAATATTTGTTGCGCACAAAATATATAATTTTTTATTTCGTGAATCTTGGACCTTAATTTTTGAAACCGAGACCTTATTTCGTGAAACTTGTAATTAAAATGTTTGTTTACTCACGAAATTTTTAATTTTTTATTTTGTAAATCTTGGACCTTAATTTGTGAAACCGGAACCTTATTTCGTGAAAGTTGGATTTAAAATGTTTGTTTACTCACGAATTGTATTATTTCTTACTTCGTGAATTTTGGTCCTTAATTTGTGAAACCGGAACCTTTATTTCGTGAAACTTGGTTTTAAAAAGTTTGTTTAATCACGAAATGTTTAATTTCTTATTTCGTGAATCTTGGACCTTAATTTGTGAAGTCGGGACCTTATTTCGTGAAACTTGGACTTAAAATATTTGTTACTCACGAAATGTTTAATTTCTTATTTCGTGAATTTTGGACCTTAATTTGTGAAACCGGGACCCTATTTCGTGAAACTTGGACTTGAAATGTTTGTTTACTCACGAAATGTTTATTTTTTTATTTCGTGAATCTTGGACCTTAATTTGTGATACCGGAACCTTATTTCGTGAAACTTGGACTTAAAATGTTTGTTTACACACGAAATGTTTAATTTTTTTATTTCGTGAATCTTGGACCTTAATTTGTGAGGTCGGGACCTTATTTCGTGAAACTTGGATTTAAAATATTTGTTTACTCAAGAAACGTTTAATTTCTTATTTTGTGAATCTTGGACCTTAATTTGTGAAACCGGGACCCTATTTCGTGAAACTTGGACTTAATATTTGTTGCGCACAAAATATATAATTTTTTATTTCGTGAATCTTGGACCTTAATTTGTGAAACCGAGACCTTATTTCGTGAAACTTGTAATTAAAATGTTTGTTTACTCACGAAATTTTTAATTTTTTATTTCGTAAATCTTGGACCTTAATTTGTGAAACCGGAACCTTATTTCGTGAAAGTTGTGAAGAGTTAAGAACGAATAAACACCAAAGAGGGGGAGGGGGTGAATTAGGTGTGACCTTTTAAAATTTTAAGGACAACTACACTTGAGAGACTTAATGACGAGTAAGTTCACAAGATGAGCAAAGTGTTCTATGCAACAGTATGATTGACTGTTACACAGAAACTTGGAATCGTTCAAGTTAGCGAGAATAAAGCGAAGAGTATGTAAGTAAATAAACAAACAACCAAAGTTAAAAAATTGGTTCAGTCTCTACTCCGAGACCTACGTCCAACCGTTATTTTATTGATTGTTTAGAAATTTACTCCAACAACTAAACGAATACAAGTAAAATAACTCGCCAACCTACTCCGGTTGCATTTGTTCAAAGCTACTCCGCTTCAAGACTTGACTCAAACTTAAAGCTACTCCGCTTCAAGAGTTTTAGGACGTTCTATCTCTGGTTTACAGGATCAGAATCTCAGTTGTTCACTTAAGAACGTGGAGATTTACATTTAAGATCTAAACACGAGAATCATGGAACAAACTCATTATGTCACAGTGTAGCTTACTGATGCATGGAGATTTTCAGACCGAGTTTGAGAAAAACGTTTGAAGACTTTTAAACTTAAAATGATTTGCAAAACTTAAAGAAAGAACTTTGAAGGCTTAAGAGTTTTGCAGAATACTTCAATAAATGTTGTAAAAGCCTTAGCATTGAATGAGGCTAAGGGGTTTCTTTTATAGTACTTCAAATGTGGGTATTACCCAATGTGTACTTCCTTTGTACTTTTATCCATTGGATAATAGCTAGCCCACTTGACAAGCAAAAGTTGTTGTTTAGTTTTCATTGGCTCTTGATAAAGCAAATCAGATTTTGTTTGTAAAATATCTTCTAATAAGATGCTTAGTACTATTTACATTTCAAATGTAAACAATTCATAAGTTCTTATTATTTTACGAAATGCGGTACACTACGAATAAGACGGGTTTTTACGCTTCAATTCGTGCGTGCCAAAAGAGAAGACGATTTTACAAGAAAATAGATTTTGACAATTATTTTCAGAAAACTAAAGTGACTGTTTTGCACATTACTTGAAAACATTTTTCTCGTACTAAAAATCTCCATGCGGTACAGACGCAACAGTCTGATGGACTGTTGCATGACAAAGCTAACACTTGATTTTAACGAGGATGTTCCACTTACTCTTACATTTGTGACTTGGGTTACAAAGGGATGTTCTTGACTTGTGTTGTTCTTCTTGATCATGTTTGAAACATAATGGATGATCTCTTTGTTGCCTTTGTTCTTCAATCCATTTGCTTAGCCTTGAATACTCAATTCATGCTACTTAAGAACAAACAATTAATATTAACAAGGACTTGTCATCATCAACTTAAAATTTTCCAACAAATTCCCCCTTTGATGATGACAAGCCTAAAACATGTGATTTTTTCCCCCTAAACCCAAGGTCGGTCTAAACACCTAACATGATTGTTCACATATGATCAAGAGGTTAAAAACTAATATGCCTTAGTCTAAGTAGTTCGTTCCAAGCATCAAGCTAAGACATATTCAAGGTGAACGTTAGCCTAAGAGTTACGAGACAAACAAACAACACATGTTAACCACATACTTCCCCCTCTTGACATCATCAAGGGGGGACTTAAGCACCTGCAGAAGAGTTCATAACACAGTTCATACAAGCATAGTACGTAGAGTTCATAAAACAAAAACAACGACAAAATAAACAATGTACTTAGAACAAGTTTTTGAAAAGCCACGGGAAGGGGGGTTAATGATTAGTGGGGATGGTTGATTTTTTAGGAGGCAAAGCGCTCAAGAAGGTCTTCATTCATGGTTTTGAGCTCAGCCATTGCTCCTTTCAAGTAGCTCACGTCCTTGACCAGCTGCCCCATAGTTTCAGCCAACTGATTCAACCGAGCAAGGACCTCACGCTGATCAACATTTTGTCCCACTGTTGCTTGAGTTTTCTTCACCAAAACTCCATTTACCACGGCCATGCTCATCCTTGACAACAACCCCGTTGACATCTCATCACTCAACTTCTCCACAGCTGGGCTACCCTTTTCACCACCCTCTCAGCAGAAAACACCAATGACAGCCACATACCATATGGCACCACGAAAGTAGTGTCAAAAACACTGTTTTGGAAACCGGTGGCCGCTTCATGGATGCGGGAAAATATAAGGCGCGGAAGGTTGATGGGTTTGTGTTTAACAATATGGTGAATGAGGAGCATGTCGAGAAGAGAGCATCTCCTTCGGCTATTGTTGCTAGGTACTAGGTTACGAAATACGAGGTTAAAGACAAAGCGAATTGGGGCGGGAAGTTCAATGGCATATATATTGGTTGGGCCCTCGGTAGCACTAGGGCAAAGTACCTTGAGTACTTGGGCACTTGTGACCTCCTCAACTTCCCCCCAGTCACGTTTTGGAAACGTTGTCAACCCCACATCAGAGATCTCAAGCAACCCAGCAAGTCTCTCAATGGTAAGAACAAATGGTTTACGGTTTATCACAGCAGAAAGGGTACCCGAAGCAACATCAACTCTGACTGTTGCATAGAATTGGATGACTTCGGACAAGTACATGGGACTATACTTGTCGAGAAGGTTCACCCAACCCTGTGCATACATAGCCTCCTTAAAATATTTAAAAGCGGGTGATGAATCATACCAAGACTTGCGATAGCGTCTTCCACTGTGAAAGCAACAGTTGAGGATACCGTGACATGCCTTCAATGTGTCCTCCGGCAAGTCAAGAGAGTTGAGATGATTAGCCACATCATTTTTGAAGGCATCTGAGTAAGAGGACACGGCAAGAGCACGACAAGTGTTTGTAGGTGTCTTGTCCTCTAGGATTTCCTCATCTTCTTTCAAGAGAGGACATGAGCTTTGAAGTTTTGGCCCTCTTAGCCGTGCGGGTTTTTGACCCGGACCCCTTTCTTTTTGTGGTTTTGATTTTGGTTGCTTTGGTGGGTGGATTTTCATAGGGGATCTCATCATCCTCTTCTTCTTCAAATATTGCAGCCATCTTTCCGTTGGAACGGGTCTTGGATGAGGGTTCGGAAAACAGTGGGTCAAGCGTTTCCTCGAACACCTCATCTTCATTCTGAGTTCCCTCTTTTTCAACAGTGGTGTTCACTGTTTCATCCTCTTCCATAGCCTCCGTGTTTCTCTCCTTTGTTCCCACACTTTCTTCATTCATTTCTGAGTTTTCTTTGTCTTTGCTAGCACTCATCTCATTGAGTGTCTCAACCACTTCATTTTCTTCTTCCTCCACAACTTCTTTAGACTTTTTCTTTACTACCTTCTCCTTTTTCTTTTCCTTTTCTTTTGATTTTCTCATTTCCTCTTCCTTTTTCTTACTGAGATCCTTCATGATCTCATCAATCTCATCACTTTCGGATTCGGGTTGGGTGGACATATTTTTTCTTTTTGCTACAAATTTGGGTTGAAGGAATTTCTAAGATTTTGTAGTTCTCTTGCAAGGTTTTTGGGAGGCATTTTATTGAAGAAGGAAGGTGAAGGTTGTACGGTTTTGGACGGGTGAGGAAGGAGAGAGGTTGTCAGTTTTCTTTTGCTTTTGGATTTGTACAATGAGTACAATTTGCATGGGAAATGAAGGGATAAGAGTAGGTAGTTAAGTTTAAAGTGTAGGAGGTTGTACTTTTGAGAAAGATGGTTGGTTTGATTTGACAAGTCATTTATGTTTGAGTGGCTCAACATGTTTAAAGTACACTATTCCTTTTATTGTAATTTTTATTTCACATAAACTTGTACTACACATAATATTAAACATAGTAATGAGTACTTATTTTAGCATGCATTAAGTTATCTCCTCTAGTCAATCATGTAGGAGAAGTACGTGATTTTTCAATTTCGTTACATTTTGTCACGCAAACCAATTTCCGACCGAAGTCTTTCGAATTGTTCTCATTCCAACGGTTTTGTGAAAATATCCGCAAGTTGATCTTCGGTTCTACAAAAACTTAAGCATATATGGCCTTTTTCCACTTGATCACGTAGAAAATGATGTCGGATGTCTATGTGTTTGGTACGTGAGTGTTGTATTGGATTTTTCGAAATGTTAATAGCACTAGTGTTATCACAAAAAGTAGGGGTAGTTTCGAAAATTAGACCGTAGTCATGTAATTGTTGTCTTACCCATAGAATTTGTGTACAACAAAGAGCGGCACTTACATACTCACTTTCGGCCGTGGACAATGCAACGGTGTTTTGTTTCTTTGAAGCCCATGAAATTATGCACGGTCCAAGGAACGTTGCAATTCCCAACGTGCTTTTTCTTTCCACGAGATCACCGGCATAGTCCGCATCTGAGAAACCTACAAGATCAAGTTCAAAATGAGTTGGATACCAAAGGTGTACTCCTTGTGTTCCAACCAAATACCTAAAAATCCGTTTTACGGCTTTGAAGTGTGATTCTTTAAGACTTGCTTGGAAACGAGCACATACACAAACACTATATTGTATATCCGGACGACTTGCGGTTAAGTAGAGAAGTGAGCCAATCATACCACGATAAATCCTCTCACCTACACTCTTACCTTCTTCATCTTTGTCAATTTTGACTTTGGACATCATGGGGGTAGGCATTGGTTTGGAGTCGGACAACCCGAACTTATTTAACATCTCTTTTAAGTACTTTTGTTGATGAATCATTGTTCCTTGTTCATTTTGTTTGATTTGAAGACCAAGGAAAAATCCTAGTTCTCCCATCATACTCATTTCAAATTCGGATGTCATCAAATCAGAAATATACTTATAAAGAACGTTATTTGTTGCACCAAAAATAATATCATCGACATAAACTTGTGCAAGCAACAGTTCAGTTCCTTGTGACTTAATAAACAACGTTTTATCAACCGAGCCTCGTGAGAAGCCGTTTTCAAGTAAAAACTTGGACAATTTGTCGTACCAAGCTCGAGGAGCTTGCTTTAAACCGTAAAGTGCTTTGTCAAGTTTGAAAACATGGTTAGGAAAATCATTATTTATAAATCCGGGAGGTTGTTCAACAAAAACTTCCTCTTCAAGGTATCCATTTAGAAACGCGGTTTTCACGTCCATTTGAAAGAGTTTGATACCTTGAAAGGATGCAAAAGCTATGAGCATACGTATGGCCTCAAGTCTAGCTACCGGTGCAAAGGTTTCATCATAATCAATCCCTTCTTGTTGATTATAGCCTTGCACCACTAGTCTAGCCTTGTTACGTATGATTTCTCCAACATCATCAAGCTTATTGCGAAAGACCCACCTCGTACCAATGACAGTACGTTGGGCAGGCCTAGGAACCAGATGCCATACCTTGTTACGTTCAAATTGCTCTAATTATTCTTGCATTGCTGTGGTCCAGACGTCCAGTATTCATCAGTCAAGGCCACTATGACATTGGTTGGTTCAATTTTTGAGATGAAAGAATGGAATGCACAGTAATTTTGGAGGGAGGATCTGGTTTTTACTCCTGAATTAAGATCACTGGTTAGGTTTGATAGAGGATGTGAGCTTTGATGTTTCCAATTTTTGAGAACAAGTGGTTCGGGGGAGTTATTTGTTTCTGATGCAACAGTAGAAGCTACTGTTGATTTTTGGGAATTTGTTGAAAGAGGACTTGGTTCTTCCTCTATTTGTGTGGTCAGTTGCTGTTCCCTTTCCAAATTTCCCCCTGAGGTGCTGGCTTCTTCTGTTGGTGAGGGAGTGTTAGTTCCCCCTGGATTTTGGCCGTTTTCCTCATGCAACATTTGATCAGACTGTTGCACGTCCTCTTCTAGCACTTGATCATGCCAATCTCAAAGTCATCATCATATTCATCTTCTTCATCCTGATCATCAGAAATAAACAAACTTGATTCATCAAATATTACATGTACTGTAACACCCCCATTTATTTAAGGGCCTGAACTAGGACTTCCTATATAAATAAGGATGTTACCATCTCGGTTTCCCGAGGCAGTAGATACAAAGGAAGATAAACAGTACTTTAAATTAAATTTAAACTCAAAACATGTTCTTACATAAGCAAATTATAAAACTGTTCTGATCAAAATAAAAGTACAACTCATCAACTGCTATCATGTGATCTAGACTCTAGGCAGGTCCGGGTCCATGCTTCTCCCTTCCCTAAGCTCCCATAGTCTTTATACCTGTCAATCTGCTCCCCAATACATTGGTTCATCACAGGTGATCACGAATACACGGGGTCAACCACGAGGTTGAGTAGAGAAAAACTGTAAATACCACATTACTATAAATAGAAAGTCAAACTTCTCCTCTCCGAATCACAGACCCTTTTATCTCCACACCAATCACAGACCCTTTATCTCCGCACCAATCACAGACCCTTTATCTCCACACCAATCACAGACCCTTTATATCAACTCCCGCATCATAAGAGTATATGGCCAATATAATATCTCAACTTTATTCATCAACACGATATATACATATATAAATCACAACAGTTAATGATCATGCTTCACATCATAAACGAGTGCACAGTTAATCCCCTACCTGGAATAGCAGGAAATGTAGATACGTCCAAGCGCGTTAAAAGTGTTCCACACGAAACTTGCCACCTAAACACGTATATGTAACAAATTAACAAACTTCCCGAACCCCTTATCGGTCATACTTACTATAAATAGCAACCTTCCAAAAGTGGAAAGTTTCCATAAATAGAAACTTCCCGATATAGCAACTTACGTTTACATTTCGAATCACTCCTAATAAACATTATTACCCCTATCAAAGTTTCCCATAACTAACCTAACCTTAATAAATAATATTCTTTTACCATTAATAAAAATATTACTATTACCATAAATAGCCAAAACATTCACAATAAAAATAATAATGACCATAAATAATAATAATAATAATAATAATAATAATAATAATAATAATAACACTTTCCTTATCACGGCCCAACACACGACACGCCCACATTAAACCCCTCATAACTCCACCGTTAAGTCACCACAACCACCAACCACCACGGCCCCGCGTACCCAGAACCACCAACAACTCCGGCGACCACTGCCCACCAGGTCGCCGGCCGCCAGTGGGTTGAACCAACCCCATAACTCGCCTGAGAGACTCAAGCCACCCCTCGGCAGACCCTCCTTGACACCCCTGTCGACGGCCCACCAGACCAACCCACCACGTACCACTGACACCAACATGCTCCCTGGACACCAGACACCTAACCACGGTGGTACCACCGCGTCGACCTCCCCCGAGTCAACGGTGGTACCATCCTCCAAACCACCCTGTACACGCATTCAAACAAATAGAGCCGAACAGGGGAAACGAATCCCCCTGTCGACAACTCCTCAGTCGCCTGAACCCACCGTGCCTACCACCATGACGACCTCCTGACTACCACCCAACTCTCTGACTTGTGACCCGTACCAAAAACACGAAACCCAATCTGACACCTACACTAACATAACCTGATCGTGACAACAGAGAAAACGCCAACCCAGAACTCATCACTGACCCGTAACAAACCGCCCATAGCCACCGCCTTTACCCTAAACGACCACCACCGACTCCACCACGTATAACATTACATGACATATTATGCAAATCACACAAAACGAATAAGAAATAGAGACTTAAAACACGATTACTTATGTGACTAAAACCACAGACCAAAACAGGAAAAATAACGATGTGTGAGACATACCAGGTTTCCTATTCAAATCGAACCACCTAGCCCTGACCCACGACCACCGTGCTCGGTCTCTTTTACTCCTCTGGGGTGGCGGCTATGTGTGTGAGTTGTTTGAGATGAAATTAGGGTAAAGCCTTGGTCACGATGAAGTGTTAAAATATGACGGCAGAGGGGCTGCTCGTAGGGTTTAGGTGAGTTGTTTCCTTAGCTTTAGCCATGGGCTTGGGTGATAACACACATCCCAAGGCCCAAATAACGTACTAGGTGGTCTAGGGATCGAATCCCCGCGACAGCACCGCTTGCTCAAGCTATTTAAAATATATAAATATGTATAAACCGTAAAACAACTAAGCTATCGATGCGAAAACCTTAATTATCGAGACTAAATTTCCGAGGTATTACAGTCTTCCTCCCTTAAAATGAACTTCGTCCCGAAGTTCATCCTCACTTAGGTGACAAAACGAACAGTGAAAAAAAAAAACCAAATAATGATGAACTCAAAATGCAGACCAACACCAACACCAAAGTGAAATGTTACATTCCACCCCCTTAAAGAAAAGTTACGTCCGCGTAACTTACCTCAATCGAACAAATGTGGGTAACGCTCCCTCATAGATGCCTCAGGCTCCCACGTAGCCTCCTCCTGATTATGGTTGGTCCACAAGACCTTCACCAAGGACGTCTCCCCATTACGAGTCTTTCGTACTTTCCTGTCCAGAATTTCCTTTGGAGTCTCAATGTATGCCAACTGCTCATCTACCTCAATCACCTCATGTTGAAGCACATGAGATGGATCACTCACATATTTCCTCAACTGGGACACATGGAACACATTATGGACCTTGGATAGGGTTGGGGGTAAAGCTAAGCGATATGCCACCTCTCCAACTCTGTCCAAGATCTCAAATGGCCCAATAAATTTCTGACTCAGTTTGCCACGTTTGCCGAATCTCATCACACCCTTCATCGGAGAGACTTTCAGTAGTACTTTCTCTCCGACCTCAAATGAAATATCGCTCCTCTTCAGATCGGCATAACTCTTCTGTCTATCCTGAGCGGCCCTCATCCTCTGTCGAATAATCTGAACCTGCTCCACCATCTCCTGGATCATATCTGGCCCCAATGTCACAACATCAGCTCGATTATCCCAACACACAGGGCTCCGACACTTCCTCCCGTATAGTGCCTCGAAAGGGGCCATGCCTATGCTTGCATGATAGCTGTTATTATAATAAAACTCGATCAACCCCAGTCGATCCTCCCAAGATCCTCCGAACTCAAGTACACAAGCTCTCAATATATCCTCAAGAGTCTGAATCGTCCGCTCAGTCTGACCATCAGTAGCCGGATGAAAAGCTGTACTCATCTTCAATTGAGTACCCAAAGCAGCCTGTAACTCCTGCCAAAATCTGGATATAAACCTCGAGTCTCGATCGGAAACAATGTCCTTGGGTACGCCATGCAGTTTGACCACATTCTGAACATATGACTTAGCCAACTCGGCTTTACTCCAGGTATCTTTCATTGGAATAAAGTGAGCTGACTTAGTTAAACGATCCACAATTACCCAAATCATGTTGTTGCCCCTCTGAGTCCGAGGCAACCCCACGATAAAATCCATTGAAATGTTCTCCCACTTCCACTCTGGTACATCTAACGGCTGGACTTTCCCCTGAGGTCTCTTATGCTCCCCTTTCACTCTCTGACAAGTCAAACACCTGGACACAAACTCTGCGACTTCCTTCTTCATGTTAGGCCACCAGAACGTCTTCTTAAGATCTTTATACAGCTTATCACCCCCTGGGTGAACGGAGTATGGAGTAGCATGAGCTTCAGTCAGGATCTTTCTCTTTAACTCCTCTACATCCGGAACACACCATCACCCACTGAACCTCAAACTACCGTCGACATGAATACTGAACTTGGTTGACGACTCTCCACCCTCACTCTCCACCATCTTGCGCCATTTCTGGAGTCTCGCATCGTTCTTTTGTAACTCCCGAATCTCCCCATACAACTCGGGCTCTACTATCAAATCACCAAGAGCATCCCCTTTCCGAATCATAAAAATTCCCATCTCCCTTAACTCACTGTGCAACCTCACTCTCGATCTGGCACAACTCAAAGCATGTAATGACTTCCTACTTAGAGCATCAGCCACAACATTCGCCTTGCCCTCGTGGTAGACAATCTGCATATCATAGTCTCCGATTAACTCTATCCACCTTCTCTGCCTCATATTCAATTCTTTCTGGGTGTAGATATATTTCAGGCTCTTATGATCCGAAAACACTTTGAAAGTGGCTCCATAAAGGTAATGGCGCCACAATTTAAGTGCAAACACGACTGCGCCCAATTCCAGATCATGAGTCGGATAATTTTCTTCGTAGGTCTTCAACTGGCGAGAGGCATACGCTATCACTCTCCCATTCTGCATTAGCACACAACCCAACCCATGTTTCGAAGCGTCGGTATATACTTCGAAATTATCATTCCCAACTGGCAAAGCAAGGATAGGAGCTGTTGTCAGACGTTCCTTAAGGGTCAGGAATGCCTTCTCACAACTCTCATTCCAGATAAAACGGTTCTCCTTCCTCATCAACGATGTCAACGGCTTTGCTATCTTTGAAAAATCTTTGACAAATCTTCGATAATAACCAGCTAATCCCAGGAAGCTTCGAATCTCACTCACATTCTTCGGACTCTGCCACTTAGTCACTGCCTCGATCTTACTAGGGTTAACAGATACCCCTTCCTTTGAAATCACATGCCCCAAAAACGCGACTTTCTCCAACCAGAACTCGCACTTGCTCAACTTAGCATTGAGCTTATGCTCCTCCAAAGTCTTAAGTACCTTCCTCAAATGATCCTCGTGCTCTTCTGCATTCTTGGAATATACCAGGATATCATCTATGAATACCACCACGAACTTGTCCAGATACGGGCTGAAGACTCGATTCATCAAGTCCATGAACACAGCTGGAGCATTAGTCAATCCAAAGGGCATAACCACAAATTCATAGTGGCCATACCTCGTTCGGAAAGCGGTCTTTGGAATGTCTTCATCCTTTATTCTCAACTGATGGTACCCGGATCTCAAGTCAATCTTGGAGAAAACCCCAGCTCCACTTAACTGATCGAACAAGTCGTCAATTCTCGGCAAAGGATAACGGTTCTTGATGGTTACATTGTTCAGCTCTTGGTAATCAACGCATAGCCTCAAACTCCCATCCTTCTTCTTCACAAATGAAACAGGTGCTCCCCAGGGTGACACACTAGGTCGGATGAACCCTTTCTCAGCTAGTTCATCCAATTGCTTCTTCAACTCCTCCATTTCCTTCGGTCCCATGCGGTACGGTGATTTAGATATTGGTCCCGCTTCTGGTTTGAGGTCAATGGAAAATTCCACTTCCCTCCTCGGCGGTAACCCTGGAACGTCGTCTCGAAAAACGCCCTCAAACTCCCGTACCACAGGTATCTCACTAGTCTTGGGGTTCTCAGCCTCACAATCCCACATTTGGCACAAGATTAGGCTCTCTCCTTTCCGCAAACTAGACTTCAGGGTGTTGACGGATATGAATTTGATTTTTGGCTTGACTCGGTATCCCTTGTAAGACACCCTCACTCCCTTAGGTCCCTTCAAAGAAATCTTCTTTTGGTGGCAATCGATAAAGGCCCTATACTTCCCCAACCAGTCCATCCCTAGGATCACCTCAAAACCCCCCAGCGGAAATTCTATGAGGTCACAGTAGAAAATTGCTTCCCCGATTTTGATGGGTACACTTCGATAAACCCTACTACAGGTGATTGACTCCCCCGAGGGTATGGTCACTGAGTCCGCGACTAAGTCGAACCTCTCAAGACCCAAAACTCTAACATGCTCTCTAGACACAAAAGAATGGGTTGCACCCGAATCGAAAAGTACAAAGGTAGGTCTAGAGTTTACAAGGAAAGTACCAGTAACCACATGAGCATCCTCCTGAGCTGCCTGCTTTCCCATGGCAAAGAGTTTGCCACTGGACTTGACTCCACTCTGGCTGGCAGAAGATGTTCCAGCCTGCTGATTCCCTTCCGTCCCCGTCTTGTTGTTGTTCCCACTTCCATTGTACTGATTCTGGTATGATCGGTTCTGATTGTTGTTGTAGTTCCTCTGATAGTTGTTGCTGCCTCCCGACTTCGCACCCCCACCATAGTTTGTCGTGGGTGTGCGATAGCCACTACTACCATAGGACTGAGTGCGAGGTCCCTGGTATCCGGATGTAGGCGTACGATAGCCCCCGGACTGATTTCCTCTAGATGAACGACATACTGCCTGCTTGTGCCCAATCTTTCCGCAGCCGAAACAGACCATTCCCAACGAACCACTGCCAGAACCTCCACTCCGGAAGTTGCCCCCACTCTGGTTTCTCCCACCACCAGAGGCACTACTCCCAAAGTACCCACTGAACTTGTTAGTGCTTTGCTTCTTCGATCCTGAACCCTCAGTTGCTGATTCAGCCTTCCTCTTTAAATTTATTTAAGGGCCTGAACTAGGACTCCCTATATAAATAAGGATGTTACCATCTCGGTTTCCCGAGGCAGTAGATACAAAGGAAGATAAACAGTACTTTAAATTAAATTTAAACTCAAAACATGTTCTTACATAAGCAAATTATAAAACTGTTCTGATCAAAATAAAAGTACAACTCATCAACTGCTATCATGTGATCTAGACTCTAGGCAGGTCCGGGTCCATGCTTCTCCCTTCCCTAAGCTCCCATAGTCTTTATACCTGTCAATCTGCTCCCCAATACATTGGTTCATCACAGGTGATCACGAATACACGGGGTCAACCACGAGGTTGAGTAGAGAAAAACTGTAAATACCACATTACTATAAATAGAAAGTCAAACTTCTCCTCTCCGAATCACAGACCCTTTTATCTCCACACCAATCACAGACCCTTTATCTCCGCACCAATCACAGACCCTTTATCTCCACACCAATCACAGACCCTTTATATCAACTCCCGCATCATAAGAGTATATGGCCAATATAATATCTCAACTTTATTCATCAACACGATATATACATATATAAATCACAACAGTTAATGATCATGCTTCACATCATAAACGAGTGCACAGTTAATCCCCTACCTGGAATAGCAGGAAATGTAGATACGTCCAAGCGCGTTAAAAGTGTTCCACACGAAACTTGCCACCTAAACACGTATATGTAACAAATTAACAAACTTCCCGAACCCCTTATCGGTCATACTTACTATAAATAGCAACCTTCCAAAAGTGGAAAGTTTCCATAAATAGAAACTTCCCGATATAGCAACTTACGTTTACATTTCGAATCACTCCTAATAAACATTATTACCCCTATCAAAGTTTCCCATAACTAACCTAACCTTAATAAATAATATTCTTTTACCATTAATAAAAATATTACTATTACCATAAATAGCCAAAACATTCACAATAAAAATAATAATGACCATAAATAATAATAATAATAATAATAATAATAATAATAATAATAATAACACTTTCCTTATCACGGCCCAACACACGACACGCCCACATTAAACCCCTCATAACTCCACCGTTAAGTCACCACAACCACCAACCACCACGGCCCCGCGTACCCAGAACCACCAACAACTCCGGCGACCACTGCCCACCAGGTCGCCGGCCGCCAGTGGGTTGAACCAACCCCATAACTCGCCTGAGAGACTCAAGCCACCCCTCGGCAGACCCTCCTTGACACCCCTGTCGACGGCCCACCAGACCAACCCACCACGTACCACTGACACCAACATGCTCCCTGGACACCAGACACCTAACCACGGTGGTACCACCGCGTCGACCTCCCCCGAGTCAACGGTGGTACCATCCTCCAAACCACCCTGTACACGCATTCAAACAAATAGAGCCGAACAGGGGAAACGAATCCCCCTGTCGACAACTCCTCAGTCGCCTGAACCCACCGTGCCTACCACCATGACGACCTCCTGACTACCACCCAACTCTCTGACTTGTGACCCGTACCAAAAACACGAAACCCAATCTGACACCTACACTAACATAACCTGATCGTGACAACAGAGAAAACGCCAACCCAGAACTCATCACTGACCCGTAACAAACCGCCCATAGCCACCGCCTTTACCCTAAACGACCACCACCGACTCCACCACGTATAACATTACATGACATATTATGCAAATCACACAAAACGAATAAGAAATAGAGACTTAAAACACGATTACTTATGTGACTAAAACCACAGACCAAAACAGGAAAAATAACGATGTGTGAGACATACCAGGTTTCCTATTCAAATCGAACCACCTAGCCCTGACCCACGACCACCGTGCTCGGTCTCTTTTACTCCTCTGGGGTGGCGGCTATGTGTGTGAGTTGTTTGAGATGAAATTAGGGTAAAGCCTTGGTCACGATGAAGTGTTAAAATATGACGGCAGAGGGGCTGCTCGTAGGGTTTAGGTGAGTTGTTTCCTTAGCTTTAGCCGTGGGCTTGGATGATAACACACATCCCACGGCCCAAATAACGTACTAGGTGGTCTAGGGATCGAATCCCCGCGACAGCATCACTTGCTCAAGCTATTTAAAATATATAAATATGTATAAACCGTAAAACAACTAAACTATCGATGCGAAAACCTTAATTATCGAGACTAAATTTCCGAGGTATTACATGTACGCTTTCCTCCATTTTCATGGTACGTTTGTTATATATTTTATAAGCCTTACTATGATCCGAATATCCAACAAATACTCCTTCATCACTTCGAGCGTCAAACTTTCCAAGATTGTCTTTTCCATTATTGTGAACAAAACACTTACTACCAAAACATTTTAAGTGTGAAATGTTAGGTTTTCTACCTCGAAGCAATTCATAAGGAGTTTTGTTTGACATTTTTCGAATCATAACACGGTTATAAATATAACAAGAAGTATTGACCGCTTCTGCCCAAAAATTTCTAGGAACCTTAGAGCTAATGAGTAAAGTCCTAGCCATATTTTCCAAAGTTCGATTCATTCTCTCCACTACCCCCGTTTTGTTGTGGGGTTCTAGCGGCAGAAAAGTTATGGCTAACACCGTACTCATTACAATAGTCTTTGAAAGATGAATTCTCAAATTCGGATCCATGATCGGATCTTAATGAAGTGAGTTTGTATCCAAATTTATTTTGAGCCTTCTTGACCCAAATAAGGAATTCATCAAAGGTTTGATCCTTAGAAATTAGGAACAAAAGCCAAACGTACCGTGAGAAGTCATCAACAATTACACAAATGTAGCTACTACCACCTTTGCTAGGTATACGCATTGGTCCACATAAATCTATGTGGATGAGTTCTAATGGTAGAGAAGTACTAATGACATTTTTGGATTTAAAGGAGTTCTTTACTTGTTTCCCTTTTACACAGTCATCACAAAGAGATTTGAATTCAAATTTTATGTTAGGAATGCAATCTACTAGGTCAAGTTTTCTTATGGTATTTAGTGTTTTGGCATTCACATGACCAAGTCATTTATGCCAAAGCCAAGGGTTATTCTTTTGAACACTCATGCAAGACAAGGTTTGTCCCGACAAAGAATGAAGATTGGTCATGTAAACATCCTTAACACGATTACCACTAAGAATGAGATTCCTAGTCTTTTCATCTATTATTCTACATTCATTTGCACGGAATTCAAGAATATTACCACGATCACATAATTGAGAAATACTAAGAAGATTGTGCTTCAAACCTTTGACAAGCAACACTTTGTCGACGCATAGTGACTTTGACTTACCAACTTTTCCAATACCAACTATTTCACCTCGTTTGTTGTCACCAAAAGTCACCATACCGCCATCATAGGCCTTTAGTGAGAGAAATTGGTTTTTATCTCCCGTCATATGACGTGAGCATCCACTGTCCAAATACCAATTGCTGCTGCCTCCCACTATAGCCTGCACATAATCAATTCGTTAGTTTAGGAACCCAGACTTGCTTGGGTTCCTTCTTAACATTCTTCTTTTTAAACACTTCCTTTTTGACCCATGATTGTTTAGCTCTTGAAGTACTTCTTTCTAGGTCAAGTTTTCTCTTTTCACATCCATTGAACTCATGACCGGTGTTACCACAATAGTTACAGATTATGTATTCAGCAAGACCAGCGTATTTTCTTCTTCTGAAGTTAGTTTGACTCGGGTCTTGGTTTCTAATGCAACAGTGTGTGTTACTGTTGCGTGAAAAACCAAGTCCAGTCATTTTCTCTCGACATTCATATTCTTGTGATTGCTTTAGAAGAAATTCTAGGACTCTCTGACTACCTTCCCATTTGAGATAGAAGGTTTTGGCCTCATCTAACTTTTTATTCAAGGTCTTGATTTCACTTAGATGTTCATGGTTTAGCCTTTGTGATTTGTCGAGAGCATGTTTAATGTGACTCACTTCATCACTCAACATTGATCCAACTTATTGTAGTTGTTTGTTATCTTGCTTATAGAAAGTGAGTTCAAACAGCAAAGAGTCACGTTCCTTGGTGATTGTGGAGACACGTTTGTTAAGACTGTTCAATTCTTTGTCAAGATCTGATGCAACAGTGCAAGAGTCTGTGACATGAATTTGTTCCAGTTTTTTGGTAAGAGTACGGTTCTGTTTTTACAAACTCTTGATTTCATTTTCGACAATGGTTGAGGAGCTGGTTATGTCATTTTCATTTAGACTTTCTTTTAGACAAATGTTTTCTTCAGCAATGTTCTCGATTTCTTCTTGCATTGCTTCAAGTTTATTATTTTGAACACGACACTTGTCTATGAATTGATCTAATAAAATGCACACTTTATCTTTTGAGAATGACCGAGCCTTTTTCTTAAGTGAGTTTACCTCATTGTCGGAGTCAGAGTTGGAATCATTTGAGTGGGCCATAAGACATACGACCTTTTCTTTAGAAGATTTTGAGACACTTTTTGAAGAGTTTGACGAGACACATAACTTGGCATCTAATTCGTCCTCAAGGACTTCATCCTCTTCGGAATCAGATAAACCCCAAATAGCCGTCATGACTTTTGCCTTATAATCTTGCTTTGCAACGTCACGTTTTTCCTTTGATTTAAATAGATCCCACTTTGGACATTCTTTGATTTGGTGACCCTTGTCACCACATTTAAAGCATCCAATAGTAGAAGTCGATTTTCTCTTAGGAAACTGTCGTTTACTAGCATTAGTCTTAAACCTTTGAGAACCCCTACCATTTATCATACTTGCAATGTTTTTGGTGAACAAAGCAAACTCATCATCTCCATCCTCCTCATCATTTGAGAGAGCATTGAGAGCGAGCCCTTTCCCTTTGGAACTTTCCTCAGAACGCTTCACGAGGGTTAATTCGTGAGCCATGAGTGAGCCCATTAGTTCATTAAGGGGTAGAATAGATAGATCCTTTGCTTCTTCAATAGCGGTAACCTTTGGTTGCCATTTTTCGGTTAGGCTACGAAGAATTTTGCGAACTAGATCCTCGGGTTCAAAAACCCTCACTAGATTCTTGAGTTCATTGACAATGCTAGAAAAACGAGATGAGAGACTATTTATGGATTCATCCTTAGTCATGTTAAACATCTCGTATTGTTGCATAAGAAGATCTATTCGATACTTTTTTACTTGAGACGTTCCCTCATATGCAAGGCATAGGGTGTCACAAATTTCTTTGGCCGACGTGCAACCAAATATTCTATTGATCTCTTGTTCACCGATGCCATATTGAAGGATGGACATGGCTTTAGAGTTCTTTTCGACCTTTTTGTAATCTGACTCAACGTACTTGTCCTCGCTTTTTGGTGTACTAGTGCCATCGGCATTAGTGACAGAGATAGCGAGGGGGCCATTTTTTATTATTAACCAACACTCATAATCAGTACCCTTAACGTAGTGCTCCATGCGATGTTTCCACCAGACATAGTTATCTCCCTTGAAGATGGGATACTTAGTGTGTTTATTTTCGTCCATAACTATAGGATCAACTCTTTTGCGGCTTAGCCAATATCAAGAGCACGAGGCTCTGATACCAATTGAAGAGTTAAGAACGAATAAACACCTAAGAGGGGGAGGGGGTGAATTAGGTGTGACCTTTTAAAATTTTAACGACAACTACACTTGAGAGACTTAATGACGAGTAAGTTCACAAGATGAGCAAAGTGTTCTATGCAACAGTATGATTGACTGTTACACAGAAACTTGGAATCGTTCAAGTTAGCGAGAATAAAGCGAAGAGTATGTAAGTAAATAAACAAACAACCAAAGTTAAAAAGTTGGTTCAGTCTCTACTCCGAGACCTACGTCCAACCGTTATTTTATTGATTGTTTAGAAATTTACTCCAACAACTAAACGAATACAAGTAAAATAACTCGCCAACCTACTCCGGTTGCATTTGCTCAAAGCTACTCCGCTTCAAGACTTGACTCAAACTTAAAGCTACTCCGCTTCAAGAGTTTTAGGACGTTCTATCTCTGGTTTACAGGATCAGAATCTCAGATGTTCACTTAAGAACGTGGAGATTTACATTTAAGATCTAAACACGAGAATCATGGAACAAACTCATTATGTCACAGTTTAGCTTACTGATGCATGGAGATTTTCAGACCGAGTTTGAGAAAAACGTTTGAAGAGTTTTAAACTTAAAATGATTTTGCAAAACTTAAAGAAAGAACTTTGAAGGCTTAAGAGTTTTGCAGAATACTTCAATAAATGTTGTAAAAGCCTTAGCATTGAATGAGGCTAAGGAGTTTCTTTTATAGTACTTCAAATGTGGGTATTACCCAATGTGTACTTCCTTTGTACTTTTATCCATTGGATAATAGCTAGCCCACTTGACAAGCAAAAGTTGTTGTTTAGTTTTCATTGGCTCTTGATAAAGCAAAACAGAATTTGTTTGTAAAATATCTTCTAATAAGATGCTTAGTACTATTTACATTTCAAATGTAAACAATTCATAAGTTCTTATTATTTTACGAAATGCGGTACACTACGAATAAGACGGGTTTTTACGCTTCAATTCGTGCGTGCCAAAAGAGAAGACGATTTTACAAGAAAATAGATTTTGACAATTATTTTCAGAAAATTAAAGTGACTGTTTTGCACATTACTTGAAAACATTTTTCTCGTACTAAAAATCTCAATGCGGTACAGACGCAACAGTCTGATGGACTGTTGCATGACAAAGCTAACACTTGATTTTAACGAGGATGTTCCACTTACTCTTACATTTGTGACTTGGGTTACAAGGGGATGTTCTTGACTTGTGTTGTTCTTCTTGATCATGTTTGAAACATAATGGATGATCTCTTTGTTGCCTTTGTTCTTCAATCCATTTGCTTAGCCTTGAATACTCACTTCATGCTACTTAAGAACAAACAATTAATATTAACAAGGACTTGTCATCATCAACTTAAAATGTTCCAACAAGTTGGATTTAAAATATTTGTTTACTCACGAATTGTTTTATTTCTTACTTCGTGAATTTTGGACCTTAATTTGTGAAACCGGAACCTTTATTTCGTGAAACTTGGACTTAAAAAGTTTGTTTAATCACGAAATGTTTAATTTCTTACTTCGTGAATCTTGGACCTTAATTTGTGAAGTCGGGACCTTATTTCGTGAAACTTGGACTTAAAATATTTGTTACTCACGAAATGTTTAATTTCTTATTTCGTGAATCTTGGACCTTAATTTGTGAAACCGGGACCCTATTTCGTGAAACTTGGACTTAAAATGTTTGTTTACTCACGAAATGTTTATTTTTTTATTCCGTAAATCTTGGACCTTAATTTGTGATACCCGAACCTTATTTCGTGAAACTTGGACTTAAAATGTTTGTTTACACACGAAATGTTTAATTTTTTTATTTCGTGAATCTTGGACCTTAATTTGTGAAATCGGGAGCTTATTTCGTGAAACTTGGACTTAAAATGTTTGTTTACTCACGAAATGTATAATTTTTTATTTCGTGCTTCTTAGACCTTAATTTGTAAAACCGGGACCTTATTTCGTGAAACTTGGACTTAAAATGTTCCTTCCTCTGTTAAATTTCTGTAGAAATATTCTTCAAACAACTCAAGCCTATGTCTAATGCACGGTTTTCAGAATTTCAGCTCCTGATATGTACATGACTAACTTAATTGATCCAAAATTATATCCTCAAACTTTCCCTTTCCAATTTTCACCTGACCATCATCACTACCACCACCACCATTGCTGACGGCAACAACCCATCAATGGCGGAAATGATAGAACACAAAGCACACGCAAGAATCGGGTTTTGGGTAATCCAAGTGATGTATATTATGGTAATACAATTTCAATTAGGATTTCTAATTTCTGGGCATCGTTAAATTGGAGCCTTCACTTCATCTTATCATCAAACCTCATCCTTTTAATGATCTTGTTCAATTTAATTCCCTTGATGAAGTTGCTCTATCATATGAGAAGTATCCTAATGTTCTGATAGCCAAATTTGTGAGTTCCTTGCTTGTTTCCCCTTTGAATTGTCGTTGCTCGTTGAGTTTTTACCCAACCGTTTTCTCGTTTCCTACAAAATGAATGTAACAAAGAAATTTCCAACTTTGAGTATTTTCCGGTTCCACAATCTGCACCACAGAAGTACTTCTAAACAAAAATCATCACAAGTAGGTATTTAAAATTACAACTTAGGAGTATTAAACAACAACTTGTGTAATGCACCTTTTGACCCTGTGAATTATTATTCTCTGGTTTTGGTAAAAAAAGAAAAGGGTACAGGAATCTGAAACCGTAACTACCATGGACAAGACCATTTAAGACTAGTAAGAAAATAAAATCTGACTTACCCCATCAGTAGCAAGAACGATGAACAGATCGTCAGAAGTTACACGGTGATGAGTGACGACAGGAATGGAAATAATGCCGTGAATCTATTTTATTTCTTCAATTTTGTTAACGGTAGTTGAGTGAATCTATTTTATATCCTGTGAGGTCATTAACAAGGTAACCTCAATTGATCTAAACCACATGTTAATAATAATTTGAATGGTAGAGATGAGTCCGGCGGCCTCATCCTAAGAAGGGTGCCTCGCGTGATTCAAATTCTATATGAGGCGGGATCCGGTGAGTCCACCTAAATATTTGAGTCCATGAATCCATTTAGAGTATCACAAGTTGTATTAAAACATATCACGTTTTTCTTACACTACAAAATCTACAATATCACAACCTTTTCAATATAATATCACAGCAAACAATATCACGCACTATATAAGACAATATCACGAAATTTTTTTCCAAAACTTTTTTTCCCGAAATTTTTTTTTTGAACATTTTTTTTTCTAAATTTCTTTTTTCAATTTTTTTTCTCGATTTTTTTTTCAGAATTTTTTTTTTGTGATATTATTTTGAAGAACCGGTGATATTGTATTGAGTAACTTGTGATATTGTAGTGAAAAACAATTGAAAAATTTTTTCGAGAAAAAACGCCTTTTGTTAAACAATATCACGCAATATATTAAATAATATCACGAAATTTTTTCAAGAACTTTTTTTCCCGCAAATATTTTTTTCGAATTTTTTTTTTCAATTTTTTCTCTCGAATTTTTTTTCCGAAATATTTTTTTCTCGAATTTTTTTTTGTGATATTATTATGAAGAACCGGTGATATTGTATTGAGTAACTTGTGATATTGTAATGGAAAAAAATTTCGAGAAAAAACGCCTTTTGATAAACAATATCACGCACTATATTAAACAATATCACGAAATTTTTTCAAGAACTTTTTCTCCCGGAAATATTTTTTCCAAATTTTTTTTTTCAATTTTTTCTCTCGAAATTTTTTTTTCTCGAATTTTTTTTGGTGATATTATTTTGAAGAACCGATGATATTGTATTGATTAGCTTGTGATATTGTAATGAAAAAAAATTCGAGAAAAAAACGCTTTTTATTAAAAAAACGTGTTTGTTTTAAAAAAAAATGCATACTGAAAAAGGGAATTTTTTTAATAAAGAAAATGTCATTTTAAAAGAAAAGGAAAAAAAAGTGATATTGAAAAAGAAAAAACAAAAAAAGGTAAAAAATTTGATATTGAAAAAACGTGATACTTTTTTATATAACTTATGATATCATTCTTAGACTCATGGACTCAAATATTTAGGGTGGACTCATGTGATACCAACTCTCTCTCTCTCTCTCTCTCTCTATATATATATATATATATATATATATATATATATATATATATATATATATATATATATATATATATATATATATATATATATATATATATATATATATATATATATATATATATATATATATATATATATATATATATATATATATATATATATAGATTCAGGATCTCGTGAGAACCAAATTACCATGAGAACAGTGCGAACTAAATCACAACCGTCTAATAATCAATTACCAAATCGCTGTAATAGAAACATTCTTTCTATCTCATTCCCACTGCCACTCCCGACATCTCCATCCTTCCTCTTTCCCATTTCACTCCCGACATCTCCGTCCTTCCTCTTTCCCACTACCACCACCGTCTCCGTCCTTCCTCTTTCCCATTACCACCACCGTCATCTCCGTCGCAGGTGATATAAACAATTCGATTTCTGAAAGTATGGTTTCCTAATTTCCAGTATTAATTAGATTTTCCTGTTCTAATCTAGTTTAGTCTACTAATTACTAATAATTTATTCTCGATTTTGTGGTGTGTTTTCCTTATTATGCTAGTGAGAGGAATTCTGCTTGGGGAATTGCAACCTGAGTCCTCAACTGAGTAAGTACGTTTTTGCATGCTTAATTGTTGAGATCGGACTATCGGAGTATGTAGTTTGATTGATACTTGCTAATTTTGAATCAATAGGGTGGACTTAATCTGCTTCCAATCTGCTTAAAACATTGAATAAGTAGGACTTAATCTGTGAATAGTTAATTATGCTTGCAGTTGTCGTTTAATATGAAGTATAGCGCTTAATTTGTTGATCAAGTAGCGTAATGACAAGAACAAATTTGGCCATTCTGTCAAGTTAAGAGTTATATAATTTTTAAATTTGATTGATACTTGTTAGTTTTTTTATCAAGTCATTGGCCTGAATAATGCACTTCTACCACAGTTAGCAATTTGCTTAAGCATTCAATAATTATACTTAGTCGGTCAATAGTAACTTAAAAGTTCAGTTTCAATTTTATATATGCAAATGAGAATTGTTTATTCTTAATTCTATTTGTTGATACAGGAGCATAGTGACAAGAATAACTCGAGCAATATTCTAGTTGTTTTGGAAGTAGGTTTGTTAATTAACTGATGCTTAAAGCTGAGATTATTCGAGAAATTGTTACATTTCTTTGCCAACTATTACGTACATTTCAATAGTGCCGTAGTTACATTTTAAATGTATAGTAGGTACATTTCTATGAATTAGGAACTACCTAGTGGTGTCATCATCTCATTTTTCAACACGCCTGTTTTATATTGACTGTCGATTTTTCTGAACGAGGGTTTGTTACTTGAGGATTCATGCTAAGAGGGTGTGTTACTTGAGGATTCATGCTAAGAGGGTTTGTACTAGTAGTTGATGTAAAGGTTTTACCTGCTGTAAGGAACTGGAACGAAATAAAGTGTTTTTGATTTTCAATGTGGCTGTTTCTGATTTGCTTTTTTGTTTGTTTTAATTTGGTTCACTAGATCTAAAATTTATGTTTCTCTTTTAGATTGATAAATGTGTTCTTCAATATGCTAAATGTATCACATTGCAACCTGGTTTATCAATGGGACTTGTGATTCTTGTCATTGTTAATTGTGTTTTCCTGTAACGTATTCGTCCCTTCTCTTATAGTCATGTTGAATCTGAACTAGAGTTTGAAGGTTGAGAATCAAGTTTATGATTATTCACCCAAATTTGTGCTGATTCGCCATTTTATATTACTAATTGCAATAGGCTCTTTTACTTATGTATGGAGTATTTAATATTGCTACGAATACTATTTCTCTGGTTCTGGGTTTAGAATTAGTTTTTTGCTGGTTGTGTTCATGTTCCACAGTAGTAACTCTAATTGACTAGAGGTAATCACTGAATGGGCAATTGAGTCCCGTTGCAGGCCTGTGCGCTGGCCGCTGAGGACAATTACAGGTATGGTACTATCACCATAGTTGCTTTTAATTGGCGCAAATTTTTGTTTAGGAACATTGTAGGTCTCACACCGTTGTTGTATTGGATGCACTAGGTACGTTTCAAAAAGGTAGTAGGTACATTTTAAATGTATAGTAGGTACGTCTCTTCCTTATGCCACGTTTCCAATATTAAGGGGAAGGGATTTGAGTTGGATTAGGCGACTCCTCGGTTAAATAATTACGAGTTAAATAATTTTACTGTATCATTGACATTGTATACCGTTCTTTACTGTTATCAGCGTTTTGAAGTTCCAACACTGCATTTGATTGTAATTGATATGTAGTATACTGCGGTATGACTTATGAGACGAATGAATATTTCTGTTTTTTAAGTTAATGTCGTAGCAGATCGCGAGAATGCTTATAATGAGTACATAACTGATATTCTGTATTTTCTGATTGTTGCGACATTGTGTTTCCTTTCGGACAGTAAGGTAACTGTTTTCATCTTTCAGGATTTACCAGCTAAGGCAAGTAAGACATCTAGGGGCATAGCAATCTGTTCACTTCACAAGTAGTTCACGACTTATTGCATTACGCATTTTTACTGTTGCTTAGGAGTGTAGGACTGTACCAGGTGAGTCGTGAGATGTTAACTGTTAAGGTCATTAGTTACTCATAGTGTTATACTCTAGTGTTCCCAAAATGCTCAAGTACAGTATACAACTCTCACGAATCACTATGTTGATAAATTCATAATTATATCAATCAAACATAAGTGTAAGCATGCTAGAGGTTCACGTTTAATATAAGGATGAGTATTTGGTCCGCTAAGTGTACGACGAGCTTGCACGAGGATAGACGTTGACTTGAATTGATTTTTTTTATCTTTGGCTCAAATGGTTTCATGAGATGTATCCCAGACTTTCTTTAGAAAGGTACTTGGATCTGATGTACTGTTGCAAGCTCAGTTATGTATTCACTTTGATTGCCCCATGTTACGTGTCTATACTGGATGCTGACGGATGCTAGGCTTTGACATAATTGCGTGATATGCTACTGCTACTTTTTTTGTTCCTTATCTGAGATACATTAAGCTTTGGTGGTATGGACTGAACATATCCGTAACTGAAGTTTTGGCCAAGGTATGATTGTATGAGTCTTGAGAGAGATTTTAATGTGAAGTGTTCGCCATAGTATGATTCCGAGGAACTATTTGATGGGAGCTGAGCTACAAGAAATTTATCTTATACTGCTCCGTATAAAATTTGCGATACTGGATGATTTTATGATACGGGTATTGAGTTGTAAATGGGAACCATTTTGATCTTCCAAAAAACTGAGAGCTATTACGTCCTTTTTTGCTTTGTTAGCAGTCTCCTTATCTCCTCCATATTCTGCAGGCTTCTTTGCAAATAGTTGTGTCTAGAACCAAAATTTACAGTGATCGTGTTATCCTGGCTTATAATAACCCCTTTTAGCTGCGTGCATACGGCCTTATCTACAAATAGGTTAAGTCAAAGATCACGAATTTTTGGCCAGTTTATTCTTTTTAAGTAGGTTGCTATATTTCTTTGGCCTCATTTTAATTCTGAAAATAAGCTTGTTCTTATGATTTTGCAGGTATGAAGAAACTAAAGGCGATAGCTGATGATATTCCAAGTCCATGCAAGATGATGAATGGCTCTCCTTCTAGGAAAATAAAAAGAGATTATGATTCCACTATTGTTCTAGCTCATGGTCACTTTCTCTGCCAGCTAGAGTGCATTAGTATATCTTTAGAATGCTTTAATATATATCTTCTTTGCTGGTACTCTTGGTTTTTAACATAATATGTGCTTTTTATATATGAACAGATACGAAGGAACTAGCGGTAAAAGGTTTTGGTGCAAGTACAAGTAAAGTTGATTCCCCTACCTCTTTGAAAACAAGGATGTCACCAAAGTTGTTGTTAACATTCATCAAACAACATATGAGTGATCAACAAAAGGCAGATATACAGTCAATAGATTTTGGGGGCTTGCTAATGCTTCAAACCGACATGGTTCCTGGCTTTGTAGCTTATAGATGCTTATCGAAAGTATATTATGCTTGAACTTTTAAAATGGGATAAGAATACAATAAAGGTAATATTTTGAGAAGTGTATATTTAATAGTCCTCTGTCTAATTGACTTATTTCCAGAACATAATGTCACGCCAAATTATAGCTTTTTCTTAGCATTTGATTTTTCATGCAACTCTTTACATGAGATAAATTTCAAGTTTGCATTAGTTGAACGTTAAAAAAACTTATGCCAAGATCTGGATGGGAGAATTGAAGAATTGGATGGAAGAATTGAAGAATTTCTTAGCACATGAAACTTATGTATTTATTTCATATACTGACAGAGTTCTTTTTGTTTTATTCTTAGCACATGAAACTTATGTTTTATTCTTTTTGTTCAACAACATTGTAAGGTTTTATTGAGCTAGTGTGAATTTATTGTTTTATTCAACCCAAAACCCCTCTCGTCCTCATTTAGGGCCGATTTTATGAACTAGTTACGTGTTTTGGTACTAGGTACATTTCGAAAAGGTAGTAGGTACATTCTGAACGTATAGTAGGTACGTCTCCTCCGTATACCCCCATTCCCAACAGTAAGGGTAAGGGTTTTGGGTTGGGTTAAGCGGCTATGCGGTAGAGGGCCGCCTTATCCAACCCAAAACCCCCCTCATCCTCATTTGGGACCGTTTTTAATGAACTAGTTACGTGTTTTGGTACTAGGTACATTTCGAAAAGGTAGTAGGTACATTCTAAATATATAGTAGGTACGTGTCCTTCGTACGTCTCCTAAGTTCGCAACGGATATTATTTAAAACCGCCCCCATAGTCTTAATTAAATAATTAAAGTATTTAAAAGGCGAGGCTTATTATTTTGACGTATCCGTAGACTAGGAAACGAGGATAAGAACAAGAAGTAGCAATTCTTTAATCCCAACAGGCCCACGCCAAGTCCTTTAAATACTTACATTACTAACTTCTCAAATTCAACCCAAACACAAAAAATCACGTACACGGGCAGATTTTATGAACTAGTTACGTATTTTGCTAGTAGGTACATTTCGAAAAGGTAGTAGGTACATTCTAAATATATAGTAGGTACGTGTCCTCCGTATATCCCCATTCCCAATAGTAAGGGTAAGGGTTTTGGGTTGGGTTAAGCGGCTATCTGGTAGAGCGCCACCTTATCCAACCCAAAAACCCCTTCATCCTCATTTGGGACCGTTTTTTTATGAACGAGTTACGTGTTTTGGTACTAGGTACATTTCGAAAAGGCAATAGGTACATTCTAAATATATAGTAGGTACGTTTCCTCCGTACGTCTCCTAAGTTTGCAACGGATATTATTTAAAACCGCCCCCCATAGTCTTAATTAAATAATTAAAGTATTTAAAAGGCGAGGAGTATTATTTTGACGTATCCGTAGACTAGGAAACGAGGACAAGAACAAGAAGTTGCAATTCTCTAATCCCAACAGGCCCACGCCAAGTCCCTTAAATACTTACATTACTAACTTCTCAAATTCAACCCAAACGCAAAAACAATGGATCTCATTCTATTACAAAAGGCATTTTCGTTTGGATGAAATATCTATGAAGCACATCGCACCTAGCAACTGTTCATAGTAGGCCACCATCTGACTCCCATATCAATGAAGCACATCGCACAAAATATCCAGGCACTCACACTTGATATCTCTCCTTGATCCCTGCATACATAAGATTATTTGGATGAAATCAACATAAGTAGTGTAGGAAATGGTTTCGTGAATGCAAAAAGATACTACAGAGGTTGAAACAAATTAAACAGTTCAGGCATCTAAAAACAGAAGAAAAATAAGATACTTAGAGGACAAGAATACAAACTACAAAGCCATAAAGCAAAGATTTGCATCAACAAATGGCTGAAAGAACCAATTCCAGGAGTCATTTTTATGTTGATGCTTTTGTCTCCTCTTTCCAGACTATATTTTTTAGAGTTGATAGGACCTTGCAGTCTTCTCTAGTAATTGGTGCCAAAATCTTCCTTCTTCTCTTACAGAATATATCAGATAACTCAGAATATCAAGTTAAGTCATGTAGTCAATGGTATAGCCCGTTCCTGGAATTATAATGAATTTCAACTGGCGTACAAAAGAGAAAAAAATTAATCTCCTTAAACTATAACTATCAGCAAAAAGTTCTAAAAATGCAGTTGTATAAGGAGAATAAATGTAGATGTTGTACTCCTAATACAATTTCTGTGTCGTATTGATGCTTCCACTTTAAAGAGCATTTTCACATGGGAATGTGAAACAAAACGCAATAAGCCAGGTAGCAACAACACAATTTGGTAGCAAAGCCTAAAGATTTAGGACATAAAGATGTTAATGTACAGGATCATCAACTCTGAATATTTGAAATTTTTGAAGAATTATATTTTCTGCATCATAACGTTGTACATGCTTCTCTTTGGAAGCGAGCCACAATTTTCCGCGATAACAATCTAAAACCAAGTTTCGACACCCTGGCTATGGAGTACTTGAGTGCCATCAGTACTGCATCACTCAACATGCCATTGCATTCGCATTACCAGCATAAGTTTTTAATATAGTCGGATTGCCTTGGCCTAATCATCTAATCATTCAATTATTCATGTACTGTGGATCTAGCTTTTCGCGTGCTTTTGGTTAAGTATACATTTTCCATTAGGTGCAACTAGCGTAACACACTATTATGATTTTTGTTTTGAATTCTTGTTCGACCCAGGAATTAAATCTTCCCCTATAGTACCAGGAAATAACATTTGTAGTGGGAGTTATATACCCAGCCTGTTCCCCATAATCTGTAAGACTGTAAGCATTGTTTACTAAAAAAACACTCACATAAGTGGTCATCCCCTGTGTGAAAACTAAACAAGAATAATCCAACAAAGACCCAAGACCAAGAAGAGGTAGCCACTGAGTATATATGTAGACAAAAGTTGTTCCAAACCTAATTAGCTATTTGAGTATTGGTCATGCCTCAAAGTTATTATCACAGATACCTCTAGCAAATGCATATTTCAAAATGGCGTATAATCCAACAAAGACCCAAGAACCGTAAGAATTTGAGTATATGCAAAAGAACAACCAGAAGCTAAGATTGCTAAGTGCTAACTACAGGCCAATACAAAGTTATTATCACAGATACCTCTAGCAAATGCATATTTCAAAATGGCGTATAATGATTAAGATCAGGAAAATGGACACAAAATTATTTCTAATTCATCCTTAAAAAACGACTAGAAAAAGACTTATCATTTAGTTAGATTACTTATCACAAAGTCGACTTGGACAATTTCTACTATCATGGTGTGCCATTTCTCCACAAGCACGACATTTCCTTAAGCTATCTAACAACCCTTTACTGAAAACACTCCCTGATATCGTTTGCAAGTTACTGAAACTAGAAACTCTAGCTCTTTACCGTTTGTGTGAGACTTGAAAAGTTACTCGAGAACACGTCTACTCTTAATAAGGTACGTTTCAAAAGAGTCATAGGTACATTTTGAATATATTGTACATACATTTCTTCCACTAAAACCCAGCAAATCAAACAGATGCATTACAAAATAAATTTTTTCGACTAAAACCCCAGCAATAAACTAATATTCAAACAAAATGTATAGGGATAGTAAAAGGGAAGAGAGATTACACTAGCAATATGACATTTTTATAATTAAAATGCTAAAGTTTCATACAAATACAATGTAATTAGCCTGTAAACCCCAATTTTTTGCAATTTTTCAATTGATTATAAACCCTAATTCCCCCAAAACCCTAATTCTCCCAATTAATTTGACTTTCTGCATAAAATTAAACTCGTCAAAACTATACTTAATATATGTTCAATGATAGTAAATACAAACCAAATTGAAGATAAAAAATTCGATTAAACTAATATCTTCGATTAAACAAGTATACATTATTTTCTGAACTAACCTTTGTTTGATGAATAAATGATGAACTTTGATTCTTGAATCTCGGATTTTGTTTTGTAGAGCTTAATTTAATGCTGGGATTCGTCGGGGTGGATGCCTGAGGTTGAAGGAGACAGTCATTGTTATTTTGAAGAAGCTAAGAGTAAAAGAGAAACGCGAACTCGAGCCTGAGGTTAAATTCTTTATTTTGCCTTGGTTCTCACGATTCTCACTGTAACTTGGTTCTCACGGGAACTCGAGCCTATATATATATATATATATATATATATATATATATATATATATATATATATATATATATAGGGTTGGGATCCGGTGAGAACCACCTTACAATGAAAACCGGTGAGAACTCTTCCTTACGGAGTTTTTTTTTTTTAAATTAATGACATAATTGGATTCAGCATGGAATTTTATGGCCAGAGAACATATTTCTTGGTCTAGAAAATAAATACTAGTGGCGGAAAAATGATAGATACGAAAAAATAGATAGTAGGTGCATGCAAATAAATAAAACGTATCTCACCTTAATTTCCGTCACTAGTATTTATTTTCTAGACCAAAAAATATGTTCTCTAGCTATAAAATGCCATGCCGAATCCAATTATGTTATTAATTTTTTTAAAAAAAGTCCGTAAGGTAGAGTTCTCACAAAGTTCCCATTGTAAGGTGGTTCTCACCGGATCTCAAGTCTATATATATATATATATATATATATATATATATATATATATATATATATATATATATATATATATATATATATATATATATATATATATAGTCTCCTTAGTCTAATGGGTCCCTCATGCATTAGAAACCTAATGGGTATCTACACTTAGATAATAGTCAGACTCATACCTTTTAAGACCTATATAAGCCCGTATTTATTACACTGTAGTGGATCACTTTATATTTGGGCTTAACTTAATTGATAATACATAAATACAATTACTCCCGAATAAATAATTTATTTCACGTATATTATTGTATTAGACCCATAATTCTTACAAAACACAAATTCAAAACCCCCATTTTATGACCAACAAACGATATATTTTTTGTTTTACTTGGCTTGGGATTTTACTTCTAACTCCAGAAATAGTATATTTGGGCTTACCCCTTTAAAGTTTGCTGCAAAATTGAAAACTAGGTTTTGTTTATTTTATTTTATTTTATTAATATTAGGGTGCAGATGAAATTCATATCACCTGATAGTGCCCTATCATCATCCTATATATATTACTAGATGTCATGCCCGGGCGTTGCCCGGGTAATATCTTGACGTGGTTTCAAAGTAATTATCGTAACAGTTAATCTTTTAATAAGTATAATAGGCATATATAGAGAATAATTCATGTATTTTTTTATGGCTAATGAAACATCAGATGTATCATCATCAATGGGACAACATGGAACGTTGAAACTTGAAAGTGCGTGAAATTTCAATGGAAACGAAAACTTGTACCTTCGATTCAATGGTTCTGGAAAGGCACTTACATATTACGCATCACTGTCGTCAATATAATTTGTTAGCACACGTACTTTTATAATAACTTGTATATTTTTCATTTAAGCATCATCTTGAATTTTTTTTTATCCAATATATCTAATATTTGAAGATAGTCGAAATTCCTACTTTTTTAACATTAACTCGTATTTTTTTTACATTCGATCGTTTTTTTTTTTTTTTACTTTAACTCATATTCTTATCTTAATAACACGTATTCTTATCTTAATAGCTCGTATAATTTTTACATACATTAGCTCGTATACTTTTTACATTAGCTCGTATTCTTATCCTAATAGCTCGTATTGTTATCTTATTAGCCCGTATTCTTCTTACATTAACTCGTATTCTTTCTATATTAGCCCGTATTCTTATATGCTCATATTTGTAAGTTCGTGATCCTCTTATATGCTCGTAAGTGTTTTTTACATTTGCTCGACTTCTTATCTTAATAGCTCGTATTTTTTTTTAAAATTAGCTCGTATTCTAAGCTTAATAGCTCTATTAGCTCGCATTTTTACGTTAATAGCTCGTGTTCTTATGTGCTCATATTTTTTAGTTCCTGATTCTTTTAAGTTCTTATTTCTTTTACATTAGCTCGTTTTTCTTATATATTCGTATTTTGTAGCTCGTATTCTTTTAATTATACCTCGTAATCTTAAGTGCTTATTATGTCATGAAATTTGACGTCTTGCAAATCTAGTTCTATTTTTTTAGCTCGAGAAGTGTTTCAATTAGCTTGTGTTTTGATATTTTGTTTACATCAACTCGTATTCTCATCTTAATAGGTCGCATTCTTATTATGTGCTCGTATATTTAAGTTCGTGATCCTTTTAATCTCGTATTTGTATTCATTTGTGCTCATATATTGAAGCTCGTCTTAATAGCTCGTATTTTTTTTCATTACCCCGTATTCATTTGTGCTCGTATTTTAAAGTTCGTCTTATCTTAATAGCTCGTATTGTTTTTACATTAGCTCGTATTCTTAGCTTAATAGCTCGTATTCGTTTTATATTAGCTCGTATTTTCAGGCTAACAGCTCGCATTTCTTCGTGCTTGTATTTTTTAGTCCGTGATTCTCTTAAACTTTTTTTTTACATTAGCTCATATTCTTATGTGTTCGTATTTTGTAGCTCGTATTTTTTTTAAATATATCTCGTAAACTTTTAAGTGTTTAATATATTTATCAATACATCTATTTATGTTTTTAATTAAATAAGAGAAGAGAAACAACAAATTATACCATAACTCTACGGTAGCCAAAACTCTTAGTTTACAATCAATTATTTTATTAATTAATTCAATAATTATCCAACTTATATTTTTATTTATATACTAAATTTATTTAACCAAACTAATAGCCAATGAAATTGATCTAAAATAATAGCCAATCAAATCAATTATTTTATTAACTAATTCAATAATTATCTAACTGATATTTTATTACTATTTAATTATCTTTTTATTTATATACTTAATTTATTTAACCAAAGTAATAGCTAATTTAATCTCTCTAAAAATAATAATTATCCAACTCATATTTTATTACTATTTAATTATCTTTTTATTTATATACTTAATTTATTTAACTAAAGTAATAGCCAATGAAATTGCTCTAAAACAATTTTAATTAAATAAGAGAGGAGAAACAACAAATTATACCATAACTCTACGGTAGCCATAACTCTTAGTTTACAATCAATTATTTTATTAATTAATTCAATAATTATCCAACTTATATTTTTATTTATATACTTAATTTATTTAACCAAACTAATAGCCAATGAAATTGTTCTAAAACAATAGCCAATGAAATCAATTATTTTATTAACTAATTCAATAATTATCCAACTGATATTTTATTACTATTTAATTATCTTTTTATTTATATACTTAATTTATTTAACCAAAGTAATAGCTAATTTAATCTCTTTAAAAACAATAATTATCCAACTCATATTTTATTATTATTTAATTATCTTTTTATTTATATACTTAATTTATTTAACTAAAGTAATAGCCAATGAAATCGCTCGAAAAATTCCTCTTTTAAGTATATATATTGATATATAATAATTGCCTTGGATCTAGATTTTGATAAAGGTCAAGTCCGGCTCATAAAATTGTACTCCATAAATTTGAACATATCAATATTTAGGACTCGGCTTTGAGCCCCCAATAATTGTCATCATATTCTTGGCTTAGACTAAAACGATGTAATTAAAATCATTGCAAGATAAACTGAAAAATACAATTGAAAAGTTTATCTTAATTTCATATATAATTTGTAAAATATATACAAGAGAAGATTAAACAAAGCAAAAGCAAAGAATACAATTCCAAAAATTATAGTGAATACTTGACAATATACAAACTTATTTTTTGCTAATTGCAACTTATTTTTCCTCCTCTATATTAATCATTTTCCTTGAAGAGCAACACCCAAAAGTCCAACTCTAATTCCGGCCTTGCTAACAAAACCATTATCCCTACAATAATAAGAAACTACTCTTGGCAATATTGATTCATCAGCTTCGAACCCAACCCGTGATGACCGCTTCTTGGCTATCCCTTCCTGACCCATTGTCGCGCTACTAGCACTCGACTCTCTGTTAGTGGTTCGCTTGTAGGGGCTAAAGTACCTAGCTTGTAGGTAGCCGTTGCGTCTCCAAGGCGCAACATACAAGTCCGCATGCTTTAAAGACTCCTTCATAGCGGCACTCATTAGCCTTATTATTTGTTTTAGGAGATGCGGTTTTTCTATGATCATTATTGAAGGTATCATGTCTAATAGTGTGGAGTATCTTGTCGTTGGCCGTACTATATCTAGCTCGCCAGCCATGGACACCTCCACCATGTATCGTGTTTCCCCTACGTTCACGTCGATATACTCGAATGTTCCTGCCGGGTATCGACCTGTTTTCTCCCATCGAGATTTGCAAAGGCCTGTGTTTGTTAGATAAAAAAATTCGTTAATGAACTTTTCTGGGGATTGCACAAATAAATACGGAGTAATATATTACTCTAAAAAAATTCACGGCCCAACAAGTAGCTTGATTAAGGATTTCAAATCAATTTTAACAATATAATTTAGCTAATTTGCATTCATAGTATTGTTATTAGTAATTACATTCAATAACCATCGAACTAGCTAACATATTTATTATTATTACTATTATTGCTTTTATTGTGGCATAAACTAATGTTTTAATTTGTAAATTTTAATTACCCAATTAACTTAACTACATGTTGAAAACATATAGTATAATAATTAATAAACATAAAATAATTATAAATGAGATGAGTGAATTACCAGCATCGAAGCCCTTTTGGCGAAGATGAGACATGACGTTACGTTTAAGACCACTTCTTGAAGTTGTACTAGCTATATCACCATGATGATCATCGTTAATATTCTCAACATACAATTTCAATGCAGTTTGAATCTCCTTGCTAATCTTTTGTTTCACACCCTTCTTATTATCTCTTCTACACTCTAATAATAACTCACGTAAACTCTCTTTCCTTTGTGTATCATCATTATCGTCCTCATTATCTGATTCAAAATCGTCTTTTTCATCATCTAGGTCGTTGCTCTGAGCCATATCCATATCCATATCCATATCGAATGGATCTAAACCATCGCCTTTTTTTTTTTTTTTTTTTTTTTTGTTTGGTGAAATGTAAAAATATATTGAAGCTCAAAAAAGGAAGGAGATTCCTTCCTTTATACAGTCCCTTACATCATCAGTTTAGCAATCCAGGCCTTATCCTTGGGAGGAATATGGCCTTTACATCTATATGCTATTTTCATACTAATCTCATCCTTAATCAAATTAACAATAATCTCAGGTCTCAGAAGTCTATTATCCAGTCTAGCCTTGTTCCTTTGGTTCCATATGTGGTAAACAGTGGCATTAATGATAGCATACACCACTCCTCTCTTCAGCTTTGATCCTCGTCTACTCAAGCACCAGTCTGGTATAGCTGAGCCAGGTAGCATAAGCCCTGTCCATGCCCTGAGATGCTGCAGAATCTGAGAGCTATACATACAGTCAAAAAACAGTTGGGAAGCCAGTTCTGTGGCAGATCCACAGATGCAGCACAAATCATCAGGTGTAACTCCATATTGAGCTAGCTTGTCTTTTGTCTTGAGAGCCTTGTGATGATACATCCAATTAATCATGATATGTTTCTTTGTTGTCCAGGCATTCCATATCAAACCAGACCAATTCACCTCAGGGCTTGCAGGCCTTAACAGATCATAAACCTTGCTGATAGAGTACTGATGCTGTCCATCAAGCCAGTCTGCAGACACAGTGACCAGTATGTCTTTGATCTTGCATATTTTTTTCCATGTCCAAGCAACATCCAGCTTTGGTGAGTAAGTCTGCCAGTCCTGCCCTTTAATGTATATATGATTAACCCATTGCACCCATAGCTTATCAGCCCTAGCATGAACCCACCAGGCTAACTTCCCTACTGCTGCTTTGTTTCAGTATGCATCATTTTTGAGGCCCAAGCCCCCTTCTTTGGTGGATTTACATGCCTTCTCCCATGCCACAGGGGGTACCCTCTTGTAATCCACCCCTCCATCCCATAAGAAGTTCCTACACATAGCTTCAAGTTTGTGAGTCACTGAAGTAGGCAAAATAAAAATTTGAGCCCAGTATGTGTGTAGGGATTTCAGAACAGCTTTAATAAGGATTAGTCTTCCAGTATAAGACAATTTCCTTGCCCCTATTGCTCTGATCCTTTCCATAACTTTGTCTATTATAGGTTTGCAATCCAGTTCATTCAGTTTTGTTGGTTTGATGGGCACCCCAAGATATTTGAAAGGTAAGGAACCCTCAACACAGCCTGCTACTTGAACAATATCTGCCTTGACTGACTCTTGGACCCCATTGAAGTATACATTAGTCTTTGAAGGACTCATTTTCAATCCTGAACCCTCTGAAAAGGTAGCAAATGTTCTGAGAAGTATCATTATAGAATTGACATCTCCTTTACTGAATAAAAGGAGGTCATCAGCAAACATAAGATGTGAAAGCTTCATAGGACCACACAAGGGATGATATTTGAAATCCATTGTGGTGGTGGTATAATGCAGGAGCCTGGACAAGTATTCCATACACACTGTGAACAAGAGAGGGGATATAGGGTCTCCTTGTCTGAGCCCTCTCTTGCCAGGAAAGAAGCCAAAAGTGTTGCCATTGAGACATAAAGAGAAGGTAGTTGTTTTAACACACTCCATCACAAGTCTAACAAAGTGAGTTGGGAATTTGAGAGCCTCCAACATCTGTTCCAAGAAATCCCATTCTACAGTATCATAGGCCTTCTGTAAATCTATTTTGAATAAGCACCTTGGGGATACTGTTTTCCTTCCATAGAGTCTAATAATATCCTGACATATCAAGATGTTCTCCATAATACTTCGACCATGAATGAATCCTCCTTGACTAGGTGAGATGATGTCAGGTAAGACCTTAGCCAGCCTACTGCAAAGTAGTTTGGATATGAGCTTGTAAACCACATTACAACAAGCAATTAGCCTGAATTGAGACACATTCTGGGGATGATCTACTTTAGGAATAAGTGTGACATTGGTGGCATTCAGTTGCTTAAGCAACTGTCCCTCATTAAAGAATTCATGAACTGCTTTACACACATCCTTCCCTATGATGTCCCAACTGGCTTTAAAAAACTTACTAGTGTATCCATATGGGCCTGGGGCCTTATCATCAAGAATGCTAAATAAAGTGTCTTTGATTTCAGCATCTGAAATAGCCAGCTTCAGTATGTCACAGTGGTGTTCAGTACAAGTGGACCCTTGTTGCACTATATGAGTGACCACTGATTTGGTAGGTGTTCTTGTCCCCAGAAGCTTCTGATAGTAAGCTAGGAAACTCTCTTGGATACTGTGAGCATCAGTGTGAATATTTCCTGCACCATCTGCCAATTGATAGATCTTATTCCTCCTCCTTCTAGCTCCGAGTAACCCATGAAAGTAGGAAGTATTGGAGTCCCACTCCTGTAGCCAGTAAGCCTTAGCCTTCTGTCTTAGAAAAATGAGTAACTGGGTATGCAGCTGGGTGTAAATAGCATGGGCATCATATTCATTTTGCATTAGACTGATATCTCCAGGGTTTTGGATCAAGGCTTCCTGACATATCTTCAGCTTCAGCCTAGCAATCTCAGTGGAGTTCTCAATATCAGAAAATTGCTGTTTGTTCAAAGTTTTCAATGGCTTTTTCATTGCCTTCATTTTCTGTACCAGCAAATACATGTGAGTCCCATAACCTGCTGTCCTCCAATGCTGCTCCACCAACTGTGAGTATATCTTAGATTCACACCACATGTTCATGAATTTAAAAGGTCTGTGTCTAGTATGAACCTCCTCTCCAGTGACCATGTTTTGAATGATACATGGATTATGATCAAAATAGCCTTCAGGAAGATAATTAGCCCGCATATTTGGTAGCACTTTGTCCCAATCAGCATTAGTGAAAACTCTGTCTAGTCTAGTATAAACCCTGTCAGTTGGCTTTTGTTTATTAGACCACGTATAGAAGGCCCCTATGGTTGGGCATTCTTCCAACTGGCAGTAAGTAATGCAATCTTGAAAGGGAGTGGCCTCAGCTAAGGAGAAACTGCCTCCCACTAGTACAAAAACCCCCTATTGCGTCAAGTGATTTATGTCGGTTCTACCAAAACTGACGCAAAAAGTACTTAATTTTGGCGGGAGTGCATTTTTAGCCTTATAGTTCAGCTATTTGCGTCGGTTCTACATAAAAACTGACGTAATTGTTGCGTCGGTTATGAGGAAAACTGACGTTTTTGTTCAAATGCATCAGTTGTTTCCACAACCGATGTATTTAATATTCTACTTTTACGTCATTTGCAATTGAAATTGATGCAAATGATAATTAATTAAAAAAAAAGAAAATAGTCATCGACGAATTCATAGACCCTCGCTCTCAAAACTCAATCTCCTCATCAAAACCTACTCCTCCTACAATTCACAAAACCCTAACTCTGCTACTTCATCATCGTCCCACCACCTGACCACCATCACCGACCTCCTTATGTCGTCGCACATCCATCACCGTGCTGCAGTCCTTTTGTCGCCGCTCAGAACATCCATCAGTTATTTTGAATCACGTAAATTAATTATCCTTGCACTGTTTTTTCAATTTCATACTAGTTTTATGAATAATTTAGAACTTAATTGTTAGTTGGTAGGTCATATTAGATTTATATACTTTTAAAAGTTAATTCTTCATCTGGATTTAGGGTTAGTTGATAGAAATTTTGGGGATTTTGTATGAAGTTAGTGACTTTGTATAGTACCCAGTATATGATAATTCTTACCTCTTTGCTTTTTATTAGATTGTGAATGTCCTTGTAAAGGGGGGAAGAAAGCCTCCTCGCGGACACCATATTCAGGTATTTTGGAGCTTTGTGCATCAATATTTACTTGTTGTAATTGTCAAACTCAATATTAGATGGCTTTTTCAATAGCTCTTATGTTTCATGATACTCTGTATAAGGTTACATATATTTTTGGGTTTTAAAATATACTCGGCCTTGAAAAAAAGCGATCTTCCCCCTTATCATGCACATCTTTTTGTCTCTTTTCTTCTATCTGGAATCTCATTTGTTGATTTTATTTGTTGGATTTTGTGGAATTGGGATACAATTTTGTAATTTTTTTGTCACTTCATTCAGTTGTCGTGCTTGATATGGAATTATCACCAAGGTACTATATAAGTTGGAGATGGCAATACCCATAGGATGCGATATTTTATCCTTGGCTGCATGTATCAGCTATTGTTTGCAAATACTTGGGTATCTTTGCTTGTCTCAAATTATCCTCAACTTGCATCTAAACCCTTTAGTATATGGAGTTTTGATTTCTTCTCCCTTCAGAATAAAGAAGTCTTTAGTATACTTGAGTATCTTTGCTTTAGTCCAAGATGTATGTATGTTATTGCTTATGTTTCTGGTAAAACTTGCAAGAGTGACGGAAAACTAAAGAACACATTAACGAGTAGAGGAAACATGTAATTTTCTCCTTTTGACACTCTTAGTTGGTTTTCAGGTCCTAAGCCAGGCAATGGAGACTTTACATCAGACCAGTATCACAAATACAAGGTCACTCTTTTTCGTATTAGCTATCACCCTCATGCTTAGGCTTGTATTATACTCCGTATGTGAGCTTTTGGTAAGCAAATGTAATAGTTCACTCATAAGCAAAGGTAATTGTACTGCTTCTTTCTTGCATATACTTTCTACTGTTTCTGGTTTTGAATGACATTCTCTTTTTTTTGGTAATTTTAATCTACAGGAATCCAGCCACATGTTAGATTGATACATTCAAATTCACCTCAGGTACATTTTTCATCTCCATTAGATCAAATGTACCCACTGATCTCTCAACAGGCTAATTTGATACATTAACGATTCAATGTACATTTTTTTCTGGTTGGCTATTTAATTATAAACAGGATAGAATGTCTAAACATGTTGTATCACTCAGGCTGCCAGATATATCGGAGATGTCAACAAGTCGTGTCAGTGTTCATTAGAGGCAATGTTGCTATTAACACTTTAGTTTTTTAATTACAAAAAATCTAAGTACATTAATGAATAGCAGGTGAAGACTCTTTTCTATCTGCAATTCTTTACATACAAGTCAAATAAGCATTGGTTTGAATTGTCTTATTGGTGTAACCAATATACGCCATTTCTATATATCTTCTTCTTCTCTTGTTATAATAGCCTGGCTTCTTTTTTTGTTCCTGTCTTTCTTCTCTTTTGGGTATTCCTTTAATTAGGAGACTTCTGTGGTGTCTTATTGGTGTAACCAATATACGCCATGAAGTGCAGGGGCAGTTAGTAGCAGCAGCTTGGATTGTTTACTGCTGTTCAGTGCTGGGTGTGGTTTCAATTATATTGCAGTTTTGCCGGCCTCTACATCAGTCATATTGTGTAATTATAGGTAGCTGATATGTACTGTTCCCTCTTGTTTGTCCTGATTTATAGGTACTGTTGTTCAGCAATTCATGGCTGCTACTTTGTAGTCATTATTGTGTATTTCTCTATGTCTGCAACAACAAGAACTACAAAAGTGAAGCCCTTTTGCTGTTTTGCATGTTGGTTCATATTGTTGTAATACGGAAGAAAGATGGGTAAATGGGTCACCTTCATACTCTGATATGTGCAATAAGCTATTAGGAAATTAAGCTAATTTTATACTTGAAGCTCAGTGTAGAAAGTCTGGATTGGCGAAATGCTTAATGCGTGCTGGGAAACTTGTATTGTCAATAAGACCCAGCTAATGACCTATGCTCACATCAGTCACATCTAACCTGTGTAGCAGAACTATAGTTGGGTTGAATTTGGAGATTAACTTGTAGTCCTTGGTTGGTCTTCATTCCTCAATTCTTCAATTTTTGAGGACTTCTTATCCTCTGGCTGTACTCTCGCCTCTTGTTTAGCTTAGCTGTATTCTTAATTTCTTACTGTATCAGTTATATTCCTTGTTGATTTATCTTTCTGCTAATTTCAGAACAGTGATAACTTTCCGCCCCAAGGAGGAAACTCTTTTGAGACATTCAATTTTGGGGCCAAATGGGCTTTCTGCAAAGTGGCAGCCACCGGCTAGTAATAAAGAGGTGTGTGATTGTGGCATCTGTGATATTTTTGCGTTGCAAATATTCTCCCTGATCTTGGTCTGATGTATGTAGGTCCGGTATCCAGTAATGTTGATCTGACCCCTGTGGAGATTCCAAGGTTATTCCCTAAGATTTTGTGACTTCCGTTTCATGCTTGTTCATTTTCGAATGTTTTTGTTTATAGGAGCCCTGGCGATTTCGAAACTACATGTTTTTTGTTTGCTTGTGTTTATTCCTGTTCTTTATTTTCTCCTCACTGTTACTGTACGAATGTGTATCATTGCATTTTACTTGCATTCGTTTGCCTAAATTACAAGTCCCTGGAATGTGAAAAATATGGCATCCTCTAAACTTCTTTTTAGTCAAGTTGCAAGCCGTTTTTGTTTTTGTTGGCTTTTAACGACTTGCAAAATAAAGGCGTGTCTCTTTAGTGTTTAGTCAGTGTTGCTGCACTTTGTGGACATTTGTGACAATGTTTTCTCCCAAGGTTTTCATAAATTTGTTTAAATTTATAGTTCTATTCTCCTACAACATAGTTGCATTGGCGATGTTCGTGATTTGAAACTTAGTTTTCCCATGTAATTGAGTGAACTGTGCATATTTTTAACCAACTTGATTTTGTGTTGTTTGTCTGCTGAAATTTGTTGATTAGCAGGTTTGATGGTGTTGTGGCTGATATAGATGTAGTAGTACGAAAAGATTATAGTACCTCGGCTTTTGAAAGGACAAGTCTAGAAACTGTGGCTGAACCTAGGGGTGACATGCAATCAGCATCCACAAGATGATGAGAAGCCGATGATTTCATTGACGAATTAGATGTTCCTGATACAGTTAGTGTCAAGCAACCAAACCCCCTGCTACTCTTGCAGAAGTACAAGACTTAGTCGCTGTTGAACAACCTTCGGTTAATTGCAATAATGATGTGGATAGCTCTTCAATGGGTAGTTTGATTCAGCCTGAATCTCCTATGGAGCTACACATTGTAAGATCAGTAACTACTTGATTAATTTCTGTAGTTCGTTCCATAATTTCTTGATGAGCTGGATGACATAATTAAGACTTGAAATCATGTATACTTTGTGGTTTAAACATATTTGTATTTTGGAGAAATATCTACGAATAAAGATAAGATAAGAAACCTATGCGTCTCGTCTACGGAATTTAAATTTTTGGAGTTTTGGTTGTACAGGTGTGCTGCCGAAATTTCGGTAGCGGTTTTTTTTTTTAAAATATAAAAACAATTTGCATCAGTTTTTACAACAAATGACGCAAATGGTAAACAGTAATTGCATCGTTTTTGAAAAGAACTGACGCAAAAAATAAGAGCAAAATAGTCAGTTCTAGACAAAATTGACGCAAATAACACTATATGGCGCTAAAATAGCTCATCAAATACATCAGTTGTAAAATAACTGACGCAAAAAGGTGCACAAAAGCGTCAGTTCTAGAAATAACTGACACATATACTACCTTATATGGCGCTAAAATAATGTATAAATACATCAGTTCATTAAAAACTGATGCAAAAGGGTATGTATTTGCGTCAGTTCCACAACCTTTTGCGTCGGTTATTATATAAGAACTGATGTATTTGACTATGTATTTGCGTCAGTTTTGGGAAGGAACCGACGCAAATAACCACCTTTTGCGTCAGTTTTAGAACTGACGTTTCAGTAAACGTCTCCTTGATATACGTCAACCCAGAACCGACGCAATAGGTCGTCTAAAACTGACGCAATAGGGGATTTTTGTACTAGTGTCCTAATCTCTCCTCTGGCTCGATAACACAATTGAAATCTCCCCCTATGGCCCATGGACCTTGGATACCATCTGATAGTCTAGTTAAATCTGACCACAGAGTTTCTCTTTCTGCAATCCCATTGAATGCATAGACCATTGTGATATTGAAGTGCACATGGCTAGGGATATGCTTAACTAACAGATGAATGTATTGGGGCTTGTATTCAAGGAACTCAACATAGTATTCATCTGGTTTCCACCCAATCCAGATACGCCCACCAGGATGTGTATGAGTATTAGAAATTATACTCCAGTTATTAAAAATAGCCATAGCATGATGATGATTCTGGGGCTTTATTTTAGTTTCTAACAAAGCAAATAAACCTACATTATTATGAAGCAGTAAATTATTTATATCTTTCTGTTTTTCTACTCTATTCATACCTCGTACATTCCATATTCCAATGATCATGGGACATGGGTTGGTGAAGGTGACCTATTAGCACTGGTACCAGTGCTAACATTATTACTAAGCACACTCTTGTATGTTGGACTGAATTGCTTTCCTTCTAAATCAGCCATGAAACTTTTGGGCATGCCATACAAAGGTTCTTGTGTTGTGTCACTCTCCTGCATTGCTTCCTGCTCTGATTCAGAGACCACTGGAGTGCTAGTAATGATTACTGGTTGCACTGATGGAACAGGTGGGAGGGGTGGTCTAGCACCTATTGGGCCCACCTTCCTCCTCCACACTTGTCGTGTCTTTGGTGCTTGAGAGGGATTCTTCCTGCATTGAGTTGCTACATGACCCATAATCTGACATTTTGTGCATTTGCTTGGGGTCCATTCATACTCCACTCCTATATTCATAACAACTCCCTTTTCATCCTGAACTTTGATCATATTAGGAAAATGTTGATTGACCTGCACTTCAATCATGATGCGTGCAAATCCTAACCTTGTTCTATTTTCAATAGCTTCATCCCTCCTCATGAATGTCCCAATCTTTGCTACTATCTTAGGGATACTGGCTCCCCACATTTTGAGGGGCAGCTTCTGTAACCTAATCCACGTAGGTACAGATTTGACTTCCTCCTTCTCCAATTCCACATCTGGTAGCCATTTTTTAATTATGACAGGCTTACCATCAAAGAGATGCATCCCTGCTGCCAAGACCTGCTCTTGCATCTCTTGTGTTCGAAAGCGAACAAGAAATACTCCATTATGCATAAAGGAGATGGTCTCTATATCATGATGCTTCCATATCCTTCTTATGTAACCTTCAAACACAGGCCATGGTGGATTTGAACCTAAGACAAATCCATATACTGCAAATTTCCAGAAGGCTACCTCCTCCTGAACGTCCTCCTCTGTAATAGTTATGACTTTTTGGTCATCATCCATAAGATCAGTGATTCTCTTTCCATGCCTATCATACCAGTCTCCCATAGTATCCTCTGTGGTTTCATCATTAACATCTTCAACATGCTTTTCCATGGTATCCGTTGTCTCTGCCTTGTTGGTTTCACAAGCAGCATATTCATTGAAGTCAAACGCGGCAATACCTGATATGTTTGTCATACTGCCATACTTGACTGCCTCGTCTATGTCAGGTCCTCTCTCAGCCGTGTCTTTTCTCCCTCGTCCCTTAGTCCCCATCGTCTTCCTGTTAGTAATGTTACAAAGCAGAGTTGGTGAAGAATCCGTAGCCATAGTGCACAGGATCTTCAGAGTCAACGCCGTCAAAGTCTCCTTCAAATCGCCATGTGAGAGAGCGTCTAGGGTTTTGGAATAGATCTTTCTGATTTTAAAACCATCGCCAATACTCACTACCACTACTACTCTCAATAAACGAGTTAACGAGATGAGAGAGGTTGGCTACACTCTCCCGCCAATACTCACTACCACTACTACTCTTGCACGGTTGGTGCCACTTGACGGCCTCATCGAAGGCCACCGCTACCCTTTTGAACTTGATGGGTACTTTAGCCATTTTTGTAGAGGGCTTTTTAGGACAAAATGACAAAAGTGAAAGGAAAATCAAGTGTTAATAGAATTAAAATGGAGAATTAATTCTTATATATGAATAGTAATTTGGTAATGGTGAAAGAATGTGGTGAAAATGGAGTTAGAGTGTCGCCATGCATGGAAGGTAATTGTCTACTTTGTTCAACGAAGCGTGAATATATTGATTTAGTCCTTACTAACCCTTACTTTTTAAGATTTATATATGTGAAAAATTGCCAACGGTCATTTTTAATTTCAAGTTAATCTCTCCAAACTCGATCTCCAGTTGCCACCAGAAAAGTCACGACTACAAATATAATTTACTAGAAGTGTGAAGTCCATCTTAAGACCAACATTCGATGTCTAATTTTTAACTATCCCATGAACATTAGACTTACACAAATGTTTACATTCCCTCCTCAAACTCGACTCATCTTATTGCTTCTAAGGCTTAGCTTGGTAAATAGATAACTATGTTAGTGAGATCCCAACGCCTTACGCCTTGGTCATGAGGTCTCCTAGTTGTAAACCAGTTCTCATATACGTGCTGAGTGTAAAGAAAACATTGTTTGTAATTTGTCTCCATCATAGTCACAATCAACTTCCAAGTGCTTCGCATCTGTCATGGAACACTAAATTGTGAGCTATGTGTTGAGCTGTCTGATTCATTGTTCCTAAATTCGTGATCTGGATCGTAGGATTTATAGGGAATATGATAAATAAGATAACTTTATATGCATAAAAGAGGGAGAAGTACGAAGAGTTTTATAGTACAAAGGAACAACTAACCTAGTCAAGCTACACGACTAACAACCGGAGAATATCAAACAACAAGAGTAAAAGTCTAATTTAAGATATTGATAAGCTATAATAAAGGAGAGGATAAATGCAAGGATAATTAGGGGAATATTATGCAATATTCTTTACATGCTCCCGTAAGACAGACGGGCGAAGCGTGAGGCCGATCTTGGACACAAGTGAGATAAAGCGGGCCTTGGCAAAGGTTTGGTGAGTATATCAGCGAGCTGGTCGTCTCCACTAATGTGTTGAATTCGAATGGTGCCCAATTGGACTTGCTCACGAACGAAGTGGAAGGCAAGAGCGAGATGTTTCATACGGGAGTGAAAGATCGGATTAGCAGAGTAATGCGTTGCACCAAGATTGTCACAGTAAATTGCAGGGGGTTTTGTTGTGGAAATGTCGAGTTCACCAAGAAGAGAACGAAGCCATAGAACCCAGCCATGGTGTCAGCGATGGCGCGGAACTCAACTTCTGTTGGGGAGCGTGAAAGACCGCGTTGTTTCTTTAACGACCAGGAGACGGGGTTGCGACCAAGGTGGACGATATAGTCGGATGTTGAGACATAGTCATCCGTGTCACGACCCCAATCAGCATCACAGTAGGCGTGTAGGCAAGGTGGCGTTGAGCAATATAGTTGAATGACGTGATTGGTGATGCCCTTGTGAAAATGAAGTAGGCGTTTGAGAGCAACCCAATGATCAACCGTTGGATGAGCAATGTATTAGGCCAGTTTATTTGTGGGAAAGGAGATGTCGGGACGAGCTAAAGAGAGATATTGAAGGCTGCCAACTAAGGCACGATATGTGGGAGCATCTATTTTTCTGGTTGTTTAACGAGGGGATATTCAGTGGACATAGGTGTAGTAACAAGGCGCGGGTCATCCATATTGTAACGTGTAAGGAGATCAGACACATACTTTGACTAGTTGAGATGAAGACCAGAGGAGGTATGGGGGACTTCAATGCCGAGAAAATACGATAGAGGTCCGAGATCTTTAAGGGAGAACCGTGCCGAGATACTGGAAATAAAATCGTAAATATCAGACAGATCGGGCCCGGTCACAATGATGTCAAGAGTAAATGAAGAGTGAAGAATCGGATAATGAATTGCGAAAACCAAAGGCCAGTAGATAAGTGCGAAGTTCAATTTATCATGCTCTCGGGACTTGCTTAAGTCCGTAAATAACCTTGACCAATTTACACACATGATCGGGTTTGGAGGAGTCAATAAAACCAGGAGGTTGTGCCATATAGACGGTGTTGGAAATTGTGCGTTGAAGGAAAGCGTTATTTATGTCGATTTGGCGTAGGGACCATCCTTGGTTGACAGCGAGAGATAGGAGGAGTCGGACTGGGGTCGATTTAATAACCGGGCTGAATGTTTCAGAATAATCAATACTAGGTTGTTGATGGAAACCTTTGACAATAAGTCGTGATTTGTGTTGCCTAAGAGTGCCATCGGGATTGTATTTATGCGAAAAACTCATTTGCAGCCAACACCGTTATGAGCAGTGGACTTGGGAACAAGAGTCCAAGTACCATTCCGTAGCAATGCCTCGTGTTCCGCTAGCATGGCAGCTCTTCATTGGGGATCAATGAGGGCCTGTTTAACGGTGTTGGGTATGATGTGAGGGTTCGGGTTGGGTTGAGTGGTAGCAGTTTTGGCGTACTTTGGGTTTGGTTTGCGGATATTGTGAGAAAGGCGAGTGGCATGATGGGGCGAGGGATGCGGTGGCGGGGTAGGGATGCCAGAGGAGGGTGTAAAGGTACATGAGGAGAAGGTAACGGGGGTAGGAGAGGCAGACGTGAGAGGAGAGTTGGAGGTGGGTGTCGGGTCAGAGGAAGGCAGGGTCGTGGTGGTGGTGATGGTATTAGTTGTGCGGGGTGAGTCATAAGTAGATGAGGTCATGGGGGAGGCGGTTGTTGGAGCGTCTGATACTGGAGCAGAAATGAGAGGAACGGAGAGGAACGAAGAGGGTGCACCAGCTGGTCGGATCCATAGGGAAAGGTGGCTGAGTGAAGGTAAGTTGTGAGTAAGGAATTCAGTTTTGACAAAGCGTACGTGTCGTGATGTATAGAGGCGGTGTGCAGTGGGATCATAGCAAAGATAAACGCTTTGGGTGTTCGAGCATCCTAAAAAGATGCAGGGAAGTGATCGGGATTGAAGCTTGTGTTGGTTATAGGGTCGTAACCAAGGAAAATAGAGACACCCGAAGCTACGGAGTTTATTATAGTTGGGTTGCTGACTGAATAATTTGTAATAGGGGAGTCTTTGTTGAGTGTGGCGGTTGGGAGTCGATTAATTAAGTATGCGGCAGTACATAAGGCGTGTGACCAGAAGGTAGTAGGTAATTGAGTGTGGGTAAGGAGAGAAAGGTTGGTTTCAACAACATGACGGTAACGTCTTTCTGCAAAATCATTATGTTCGGGTGTATGTGATGTGTGCATTTTGTATAGACCTTTTTGGCCTTTTTAGCACACGTTTGTACGCCTTTTCCGTAGTATTTTTCTACGTTTATCCTCCGAATAGTTTACTTTGGTTTGTTTCGCATTATTTGCAGGAATGAGCCGGAGCAGAGTCAAATTAGCCTTTTTACGGTCTTTCAAGCTTGCATAGGAAAGTCGGAATGAAAACTTGTTGTACCAAGATGCGTGGATTGAATCTTAAAGGTTGGAAGGATGTTCGAGGTGTTTGAAGCTCAGCGATCGAGAGCTTTATGTCTCGATCGACTTGTTCTTGCATGAAGAGGTGCTCGATCGAGCTAAATCGTGCTCGGTCGAGTATGTGCCGATTCGATACCTCTCGATCGAGAGACTCTCATTCTCGGTCGAATTGTTTGCTAAGATGAAGATCTCGATCGAGTACATTTTGTTCTCGATCGAGCTGTTGCTTGAGGATTCTTCTCGATCGAGGATTTATTCTTCTCGATTGAGGAACTCCCTGTCTGTTGAGTTTCCCTGTTCACGTCATCTTCAGTTTGGGATTTTCTTTATAAAATAAGAGCATTCGTGAACAGGAAAACACATCTCTTTTTCTAGAAACAAAACCTCGATATTATGTTACTTCCTATATTATTTTTCTAGTTTATAGATTGGCTTCATACTCTTGTAATCAGAACGGATTCTTCTTTTCATTCGTCTTATGCTATACAATTTCGGTATTTTGTCTTTCTTCTCTTATTTCGATTCTTGCTAAAGTTTCTGTCATATTTCTGTATTTGCGATTCGTTATTGTAATTGTTCTCCTTTGAATCATGTGTAGCTAATTATCCCACTAGGATTTAGGGTAGCCATGGCATAGGTTGTTTTACTAGTTTATAATACCCGTAATTCGGTTTGTATGTATCCGTCGCATTTTATATCTGTTAATTTTTGAGTCGACGCACTCAATTGACTGTTTAGAAACCCTCTTGGCCTAGGTCGGAAGATTGGTCTAGGGGTAGTTCTGCGACGATTATTAGGACCATACTAATTAGGGCGGAAGCTAAGTTGGTATAGTCTTAGGGTGAATAGCGAACCGGAAGGACCTTTTCATTACCTACAAACCACAATTAGGGTGTCCTAAGTTTTGTAGTTCAGACCTAGATGCCATGGTGAACCGAAGATCCTAGAGTTCTCTCCTCCTTATTTTCCCTTCTCCCTTTTTCTTGTAGTTTTAGTGACTTATTAAACCATAACCCCCAAAATCGGTTACTTCAGATGGACTTGTTTAACCTATAGAATTGTTATCTCTCTGTGGATACGATGCCCGACTACCTCTGCTACATTTAGTTGAGACCGGTTAGATTTTATTTTTGATAGGGTTGCGACAGCCGTGTCAAATTTTGGCGCCGTTGCCGGGGAGACAGTGTAATTTTATAGTTTAATCTTGTTTGTCTTTTTGTCTCAAGGAATTTATTCCTTGAGACAGTTCTTACGTTTTGTCCTAGTGTTTAGTGCTTGCAGGTATGCCTAATATCGCAAGTCATTCTGAGCCTATTGCAAATGACTTGCCCCAAGGACTTATTCTCCCTACAACTAAAGAGGGGACGTTCGATATTCATCCGTCTTTTCTACAGCTAGTGGAGCGGAATGTGTTCAAGGGCAAGGTAGAAGAAGACCCGGCCAAACATGTTGAGCTTTTCACTGATTATTGTTCAACCATCCCACTAGTCGCCGGAGTGACTCGAGATAAGGTTAAGGAATTTTTATTTCCTTTTTCCTTAGTAGACGATGTCAAGGACTGGTTGAGAAATCTTGATATGACAGCTGCCAAAGTTGTGGATTGGAATACTTTGGCAATAGCATTTTACAGACGGTATTTTCCTCATTAACGAACTGTTGTGCTGAGAGGGCAAATCACCAATTTTTCTCAAGCCAAAGCCGGAAATTTGAGTGAAGCGTGGGCTAGATTTAAAAAGCTGGTTCGGTCAGTTCCTCATCATGGATTTGAGCGTTGTTACCTATGCACTCAATTTTACAACGGGCTGCAGTATGAGCATAGAGCTATTCTTGATGCTGCCGCGCTAGGAAGATTTCAAGTTAATGTGGCTGATGACAAGGGTTGGCAATTAATAGAGAATATGGCCACTTACACGGCTAACTATGGGAACCCTAGGAGTGAGCAACTTGTTACCGTTGATGCCGTTGTTGATGACGTTCATGTGGATGAGATGGTGAATAAAGATGAAATAGATCAAGTTTGTGCTACGGAAGTGGTGTGCGGTAGATGTGGTGAAGAGGGACATGACCCTATATCTTGTATGGCCCAACCCGAGCAAGTTTATGAATATAGGAGATATAAGCAAGGAGGTTCGTTCTCCGAGCTTTATGCGGATTTGACCTCTACAAAGAGCCAAGCACCAACTGATAATGGCCAAGTACTCATTACCCAAGCCGAGTACGGCGATCTTAGAGCAAATATCCATGAGCAAAAGGTTGAGCAGAAATTGAGCGTGGATGCCTCGCATTGCTTGAGAAATGTGAGACTTTATTTCCCAAGAAAGACCATGTACTTGCAATCAATTTGAGGAGCGGTCTTAGTTATGACGGACCAGTGTATAACCCAGTGAGCACAGATCCCGAGGTGGAGTTAGAGATCCTTGTAACAGACGGAGATCAGCTGGAAAATAGTCGATCGAGTGAACCATCTTCTCGATCGACCGGTTTTGTGGGACAATCTTCCCGTTCGATTATTTCTGGTGAAGAAAATGGTCGATCGAATAACTCCGTTCCTCGATCGACCAACTTGGAGGCAGAAGGAGATCGATCGAGCAACATGACACCTCGATCGAACAGTTTGGAAGTCCATAGTCCTCGATCGAGAACAATTACAGAAGAAAGCCCTCGATCGAGCAGTTGTGAGCCTCGATCGAGGGAAAAGCAGAACACAATTACTAATTCAGATTCCGTGAGTAACAGAGTACCCTCCCCTGCTGTGGGGGTACCGAGGAATGACAAAGGAAAGGAGAAAGTTGGGGACCCACTTCCGATGATTAAAGTTCCCTACCCAGGCCGACTGCGGGTTACAAAGACGGAGAGGCAATTCAACAAGTTTGTGGATATGGTACATGGCATTCAAGTAACCATTCCTCTTGTTGAGTTAATTACCCAAGTTCCGTCTTACGCAAAATTTATGAAAGACATCATTACGCGTAAGAAGGACTTTGTAGAATTTGCTACAGTCGCTTTTACGGAAGAGTCTAGTAGCTTGATTTTAGGTAAATCCCCACCCAAACTGAAGGACCCGGGTACTTTCTCGATTTCTTGTGTCATAGGAGATGTGACGATAGATTGGGCGCTATGTGACCTTGGAGCTAGTGTTAGTGTCATACCCTATTCTATTTTCTAAGCTTAATTTGGGTCGCCTAAAAACGACCAATATCACCCTACAGATAGCTGACAGATCTGTTAGACGGCCTTTAGGTATCTGGAAGATGTGCCCATTAAGGTGGGCAAGTTTTTCATTTCAGTGGACTTCATTGTTCTAGATATTGTTGAGGATACCCGCACCCAGATCATTCTAGGTAGACCGTTTTTGTGCACCTCTGGAGCCATAATAGATGTTAGACTTGGGCGTTTGACTCTAGAGGTAGGGGATGACATGATTACATTTAATCTGCCTGAGACTTTGTCTAGACCTATAATAGAGGACACCTGTTATTCAGTAGATGTTATTGATGAGTCTTCTTATTAGGTTTGGTTGGATTCCCTGATTAGGGATCCGCTAGAGTCACTAATGTTGTTAGGTGAGTGTGCAGATAATTCAGATCACGAGGATTGGGATACTGTGGAGGAGTTGTTCGGAGTTGCTATCGATGGGACGGAGGTGCCCGATGAGGTTGCATTGATTGATGTCGAGTTGGAGCAGGTAGAGAACCTAACACATCCTTTGTGTTCAGCTGAGGTAAAGGTTCCGGAACGTAAGGCCTTTCCCTCTCATCTTAAGTATGCTTTTTCTTGATAATACAAAGCAATTTCCTGTTATAGTAAGTGCTTCACTGAACGATAATCAACTAACTACTTTGTTGAGCATCCTTAAGAGAAACAGGAAGGCAATGGGCTATTCACTGGATGACATTAATGGCATCAACCCTGATGTCTGCATGCACAGGATAGACCTGGAAGAAGGTCACAAACCCTACAGGCAAGGTCAGCGGAAACTAAATCCAAAGATGGAGGAGGTAGTGACGGCCGAGGTCATGAAATTACTCGATGCAGGTATAATTTATTCTGTTGGCAACTCAAAATGGAGGTCATGTTCAGGTAGTGCCTAAGAAAGGAGGTACTACTGTTGTGACTAATGAAAAGAATGAATTAATACCTACCAGACTTATGACCGGGTGGCGGATGTGTATAGATTATCGACAGTTGAATGCCGCCACTAAGAAAGATCATTTTCCCCTTCCCTTCATTGACCAGATGATAGAGAGGTTAGCTTCACATGAGTTTTTCTGCTATCTAGATGGATACTCATGATTCTTTCAAATCCCTATTCATCTAGATGAGCAGGAAAAGACTACATTTACTTGTCTTAAGGGTGTCTATGCTTATCGTAGGATGCCTTTTGGTTTATGTAATGCCCCTGCCACCTTTCAAAGGTGTATGATGGGAATATTTTCTGAGTATATAGAGTCTATCATAAAAGTTTTCATGGACGATTTCAGTGTTTATGGGAATGATTTTGAGCATTGTTTAGCTAACCTTGACAAAGTTTTGCAGCGCTGCATTGAGGTCAATCTCGTGCTAAACTGGGAGAAGTGCCACTTTATGGTTAAGGATGGTGTAGTCCTTGGGCACTTGGTCTCTAATAGGGGTATTGAGGTAGATAGAGCAAAGGTGCAGGTGATCTAGCAATTACCCCCTCCGGTTAATGTCAAACGGGTGAGAAGCTTTCTTGGTCATGCCGGATTTTATCGCCGGTTTATCAAGGACTTCTCTAAGATTGCTCGACCGCTTACACAATTGCTTCTGAAGGATGCTCCTTTTGTTTTTATTGATGATTGTCTTTCTGCTTTTAACACTTTGAAGCAGACTCTGGTTTCATCACCTATCATTCAGCCGCCAGATTGGACGCTACTGATGTGTGCATTTCATATAGACATTTTAGGCCTTTTTTAGCACACATTTCTATGCTTATTCCGTAGTACTTTATTACAAATATCCCCCCGAATAGTTTACTTTGGTTTGTCTTGTGCTAATTGCAGAATGAGCCGGAGAAGATCATAATCAAGCCTAAAACAATTTAACTTAGGAGTAGCAAATATACCTCGCATAGAAAAGTTAGGGGGAAAAAGGAAAGAGAATATGGTATAAAACAATTTTATGAGTATTAGATAACAAGAGATAGTAAAGTTTATTATAAAATAACCAAAATAAGTAGTACTACAGCAACCCAGTTTTTCAAAAATAGTAGATAGTATGACATTTATATCGGTCATTTATTATACTCTAGATATAAAAAGCATCACAAGAAAGATGTATTCATACTTATATATCGTATCTTAATTCAATGAGTTGTTTTTTTTTTGGCAGGTGTAAACTATACCAAGATTACACAGAGGCCTTCGCAAAGTTGTGAACAACCTTGTTAAGGTTCCTTGGCATAAAACTAATACATAAGCAAAGAAGATCAGAAAAACACGATTTAACATCAAATAAAACGCCGAAAACAATAGAATTAGTAGCCTCAGAACCACCATCGTTAACCACAACATTCTTGAAGGGACAGTCAACGCTTGACAAAGCACAGGTACAATCATTACTCATCAGAAACCACGGAGACCAATAAACCCCTTGAACCATCAGATCCAAGAAGAGGGCACAAAGTGTACTTACGCCACATCGACGTAGAAATGAAAAGGTGGAGAAAGACCATAAAAGTCTATGCCAAGCGGAGCAAAAACTCCTACACTTTGGGAGCCACTCATAACAGGCAAGTAAGCTGAAGTCCAAAACAACGAGCAATGACAGTGATGCGTGCATTTTATATAAACCTTTTAGGCCATATTAGCACGTATTTCCATGCTTATTTCGTAGTGTTTTACAACAAATGTCCCCCGAATAGTCTACTTTGGTTTGTCTTGGGTTATTTGCAGATATGAGCCGGAGAAGATCATAAACAAGCCTAAAACATGTCCATATGCATGCATTTAGGAGAAGAGTTGAGTTTGAGCTTATTACTACCATCTTGAGATGCGCGTAGAAGTAATGGAAGTCTATCGAGCGAAAGAAGAGCTTCACGCTGCTAGTGCCTACTTTGAAGAGCCATAACTTGAGTTCTACAATAGATAATCAAGTGATTATAATTGGAGGTGAAACCTTATCCTCTTATCTCTCCAACGCCACCAACAAGGCGTGATTTTCACGAGTAACGAAGAAAAGACGACTATTTGAAGTTCAGTGCGCATTGTAGAAAATCTGTTCAACAAATAAGTCGATCGACCACTTTTGGTCGATTACTAAGTCGATCGACCAGTGTCCTAGTCGATCGACCACTTTTGGTCAATTAGGAAGTCGATCGACCAGTTTCCCATTCGATCGACCAGTCTTTTTTCCCGTAAGCCCAAGTTTAACCAAAGCCCACGTTGGGAGTCAGACTAATCTTGTTTTTAAGCAGCTTTTCAGTTCTTTTTAGTTTATCAAGATCTTTATCTTATCTTTTATCTTTACTTTTAGACTTTACTCTCAAAACTTTTAATCAGTTAGCATTTTTCTAGCTTTCGAGAATTCTGCTTTGCCGCTTACATTCGGTTGTTGGTAATTTGTCTCTGTTGTTAATTATGACGTTTATTTGTGTTTAATTGGTTAAGTCGACGTAGCTAATTATTCGTATGGTAAACCCCAACCTAAGATCGAAAGCTTGGTGAGGGTTAAGACCTGTCATAAACATTAGAGTGCCCTAATAAGTTGCGAGAGCCCGTTAGAAGCATTCTAAGGCGAATAGCGATCCGAGAGGACATTTTCACTACCCCTTAGATTTCCACTTGCGACCGACTCTTGACCTAGACTTGACCGTTACTTTTTCATTGGTGAACCGACTATCCTGGTTCTTTTTCCTTCATATTATTTTTACACTACTTTGTTTTACGCTTTTCTTTTCTCTATTCCTTCACTACTTTTAGTTTAGTTAAAACAAACAATCAAAACCCCCAAAATCTGGTTACCTTGTCGGACTTTAGTTTAGCTTTTAGAATTCATATTTGTCTCCCTGTGGATACGATCCCGACTTCCTTGCTACATTAGTTAGGCTAGTTGGTTATCTATGATAGGGTTGCGACAGCCGTGTCAAATTTTGGCGCCGTTGCCGGGGAGATGATGATATTTTATTTGCTTTATTTTAGTTTGTCTTTTGTCTCAAGGAACTTCGGTTCCTTGAGGCCATTCTAATGTCTTCAATCCAGTTTCTACAGGGTGAAGACGAATCATTTGGTACTTATATAGACCGGTTCGAGGAGTGGTTGGATACGTTGAATTATGGAAGCTTGACTGCCCTCCAGATTTGCTTGTCTATCATCCGGGGTATGAATGGCCCTACACGATCTTACCTCAGCTCAATAGGTAAGGGAGATTTCAGTGGGAAACCTGTCAATGAGCTTATGGAATTCTTTGACTGGTTTGCCATTGAGAGAATCAAACCCACTTTCTCACTTTTGTCAGACATGGATGAGGGGGTGGGTGAGACCGTAGAAACCGTTTTACAGAATGAAAATGCCGTTGATGGAACCATAGAGAAGGATATCATAGGCTTAGTTGATAATCCTTCCTTGAGGACGATCTAGGACCTCTCTATGATACTTTTACAGATATCGAACCATGTGAGGAAGACTTGAGGGACTCTATAGAGAATCCATTTCGCGACGAGTCTTGCGATGAGGAAAGTGAGGATGGGCGATTGGAAAGTCTAGAGGTCAAATGGGACTCATATGATGATATGATAGATGAGTATGTTATAGGTGACCCCGTTAACACATTCGACTTTACCGCCCCCTGCATTTGGGATGACTTCCCACCTTCTCCTATTGCACACTAGACTCTTCCACCTCACGTAGAATACCCGTCGAAGGAGGTTATTTCTTCTCGTGTGTTTTCATTGTTAAATGTTTCTGTGGTCTCCAACTCTCTGTTTTCCTGTGATTTGAGCTTCGGTGTTCCACCCTCGACTAAAGGGTGGAATTATTCAGTTGATTTTTATAGGAGCTGTCAAAGAAAGTTTAGCAAGGTGATATGCTATTTCACTTTGTTTTTATTTGCTCCTATTAATTGCTGGTGCTACTTATGCTTTTGTGTAGCACATGCGCAGATTTTTGACCGACTTCTAAGGGCTCTGAGCTGTTTTGATTATGTACATTCTATCAGCCGCTACTTCGTCGCTTGCTGATGCGACAATTGACTCGATCGAGTCTCTCATTACTTCCCATATCTGATTCGGTTTGGGCGGAGGGGGGGGGGGGGTCCGTGGTGCGCGCATTCTTGTAAGTTTCTGACTCACTCTCTTTAGTTTGCATTTCTTTTCCTTTACTTTGTACAATGAGGACATTGTATGGTTTGGTTTGGGGAGGTTATGCATCCATATCCGGTCTGCATATTGTTTTTATTACATTTCCGTTATCACGTTTCATTTACATATGCATTGTTTTATCATTTTCCTTGCATCCTAAAATTACCAAATAAAAAAAACTAACGTTTACTTTTGCATACTAGATCGAATCAGTTTGGAGTTTCTCAGTGCTGTTAAACCGTCAGAAAACTCAAACTAGGTAATTGTTTCACATTTTTTAGCAAGTTCTTTGGCAATTTTCTCGAATCTTGTTTCAAAGCATGTTGGACAAGTAGACTGGATTTGATATTTTGGCAACCTACAATAACTTTCTAAGGAATTAGAGCCTACAACCGGTGACATTCATGATCGGTTCATCTTGGAAAGTGAGTAGTTACTCCTTATGAGACATGTAACGTCAATTTGCATAAACATGAGTATAGTTTTTTTTATACCTGTATGCATTCGGGTTTGCGGTTTGTTGATACATGTGGTAGAGGTTCCCTTTTATTCATTTTACCCATAAGCTTCACAAAGCCAAATTTGTCTATTTCTGTCCCATATAGCTACAATCCATGATTTTGCCCACCCTAGCCGAGCTAGTAATGGTAGCCTTTTGGGAATGTGTTGTTTTACAATTTGGTTAATTTATCTTGTCACAGGAAAAATGGGTGAAAGAAAGAAAAAAAAGAACATCAGAAAAAAAAAAGAACATCAGAAAAAAATTCAGAAAAAGGGCAGTATGATGAAGAAAAAGAAAGAAGACAAATTCATGTATGAAAAGTTGAAGAAATCAATTGACGATTTTTCTACTCCCATGCTTTTTATATCGTATCTTATGGGGGGTTGATAAGTTTTTGAGGTGTTGATAAGTTTTTGAGATATTGAGAGTTGGATGCACCCAATCTACATTGTTGTGTATTGATTTATTGAGTATGAAGTTGGGAGATATATATAATTTGGTTCTCATGGTTACTACCTTGGCTTTTAACTCCAGTTTTTGTCAAATTCATTTTCATCCCCTTCTTACCCATAGCCTCACATATCCCATAACTATCCTCGGCATGTGTCATGGTCATTAAAGTGTGGGAATGCATACGTACGGTTATAGAGACTCTATTCATGTTAGATTGCAAGCATGTTCTTATAGGTCGTAGTTAGGTAAGTGATCTCGATTCTTCCTATCTTGCACTATATATTGCCTTGTGTTTGTTTGAGCGATTGAGCGACCCGTGAGAGTCCAGTTTAGATAATCTTGCAAAGTCCAAAGTCCAACCTCTTTATGAAGCATGTTCAGATTCGCTTTCTTTAGGATTTGACGATTAGAGATGATTCACTTGCTTTAGATGTTTGAGTCGACAAATTACTTGTTCGTGTTTAACTCCTAAGTTTTTAGTCATTGTTTGTTACACTATTTGCTTGGGGACAAGCAAAGCTTTGGTTTGGAAAAGTTTGATGCGTGCATTTTATATAAACCTTTTAGGCCATATTAGCACGCATTTCCATGCTTATTTCGTAGTGTTTTACTACAAATGTCCCCCGAATAGTCTACTTTGGTTTGTCTTGTGTTATTTGCAGATATGAGCCGGAGAAGATCATAAACAAGCCTAAAACATGTCCCTATGCATGCATTTAGCAGAAGAGTTGAGTCGGAGCTTATTACTACCATCTTGAGATGCGCTTAGAAGTAATGGAAGTCTATCGAGCGAAAGAAGAGCTTCACGCTCCTAGTGCCTACTTTGAAGAGCCATAACTTGAGTTCTATAATAGATAATCAAGTGATTCCAAATGGAGGTGAAACCTTATCCTTTTAGCTTTCCAACGCCACCAAAAACGCTTGAATTTCACGAGTAACGAAGAAATGGCGGCCATTTGAAGTTCAGTGCGCATTGCATAAAATCTGTTCAACAAATAAGTCGATCGACCACTTTTGGTCGATTACTAAGTCGATCGATCAGTGTCTTAGTCGATCGACCACTTTTGGTCGATTAGGAAGTCGATCGACCATTTTCCCAGTTGATCGACCAGTCTTTTTTCCCGTGAGCCCAAGTTTAACCTAAGCCCATTGGGTTATCGGTTGGGAGTGAGACTAATCTCGTTTTTAAGCAGCTTTTCAGTTCTTTTTAGGTTATCTAGATCTTTATCTTATCTTTTATCTTTACTTTTAGACTTTACTCTCAAAACTTGTAATCATTTAGCATTTTTCTAGCTTTCGAGAATTCTGCTTCGCCGCTTACATTCGGTAATTTAATTTCTTTTGTTCTATTCATTCTCATTTCTTTTACTCTTTGCTTATTATTATTTTATCTTGCAATTTTATTATCGCGATCATGTACTCCCTTTCCTTTATTTATTCTATCTCAATCGTTCCCTTCTTTATGCGTAGCTAATTCTCTTGACTAGGATATAGGTGATCCCACTACAAAAAACACGCGTTTTACTGACGGAAAAAATCCGTCACAAACAGCTAAAATCCGTCAGGAAACAGCATTCCTGACGGAATATCCGTCAATAAATTCCGTCACTAAAATTCGTCACTAAAAATCAATTACTGACGGAATTTCCGTCAGTAACTTATATTACTGACGGAATTTCCGTCAACAAGAATATTGACCATAGTGACGGAATTTCCGTCAATAATATAAATACTGACGGATATTCCGTCAGTAAAGTCAACAAGAAGTTTGACCTTACTGACGGAAATTCCGTCACAAATATATATTACTGACGGAATTTCCGTCAGTATGGTCAAACTCTTTGTTGACTTTACTGACGGAAATTCCGTCAGTATTTATATTATTGACGGAATTTCCGTCAGTAATTTGTGCGAGTATGGCCGGGAACAGCAGCCTGCTGTCCAGCCACAATGTTATTGAAACATTGTTTTACATATTCACGCGTTCATTATCAAAACCTGCAACAAACAAACACACTCGTCGACCGCAAAGCGGGAATCCAATTTCCACATCAGCCGCGTATCAGGATCCAAAGGTACTTAATAAATAAAGTCAAATAACATACAATGGTCCATAATTTGTTTAAACTACCACACAAAAGCTCAACATGATCAATTCTTTAGCTACATATTAACTAACTTAAGTCATAAACTAACACCAACTAGCTAACTAGCATGAAACCTAAAGCATAATCTAACCTATGGGGGCTATACTACCGTCACCTCCAAAACCAAATCCATCGTCTGGAGGGGGATCTCTACTGTTAGGAGGGGGAAAACCTGAACAGGTGTTCGGGGGCAAATGTGCTTGCATTTGTGCCCACATCTCAGCCATGCGTTGTTCCATTTCCTTCTTGTTGTTGTTGACTTGTTGCTGAAGATCCTCTCTCGCGGCGCGCTCCTTACCCAACTCCTGTTGAATGCGAGTGTACTCAGTGGGTGCGTAGGAGCAGGATCGACGGCCTTTGTTTCCTGGAGGCTCGTACCAAACTGTTGGCCCTATCGAACCGGTGCCGAACATTCTGGACTTCTTGTCAAACCCGTCAACAGCCTTGTAGAAGGCCCCATACTCGTCTCGAGGCTCTCCATTTGGAGTGGGCTGAGAAATGATTTCCTTATAAGTAGCCTGGAAAACAAAAAAATTAAGAAAAAAATGTTATACTTATCATCAAAATTCAAACGAAAAAATTAACTAGTTTATTTGTAAATTAATTAGTAGATAGATTGACTTACATCGATCTTCGCAGCTCGAGGGTTGACCCACTGTTGAAACTTATTCTTCTTAGTATACTCAAACAGCTTATACGGCGTTGCCTCGTCACCCTGAAATAAGTTTGAATACAAAAGTTGATGAAAATATAATCGGATTGGTTAACCAAATTGTGAAAAATATATAAATATAAATATTACTTACCAATTCTTTGAAAGCATCCGAGCAACTCTTCCGGCCAAGAGTATGGGTGCCCAACGCTTTCCCGTCTACACCACCGGATCTCCTATTTGCCTTATTAATTGCAGATTTTTTGGCATAGTCAGGATCATCTTCAGCCCTCTTTTGAAGCTTCACCCACCACCTCTCGGGGCACCAATTTGGCCTTTTCCGGTTATAATTGGTGCCATTGACGAGACTTGTAATCCTCCGCGAAACACGAGTCTTCCACTCGGTCTTGGGATCATAGCCAACTTCCACAACTTTGACACGATTCTGTTAAAAAAAAATTAGAATATTATAAAAACTGTGTTATGATTGAATTAAACAAGCTTAGTTAAAAAATGATAATTTGGAAATTTATATACCTGGAAGTAAGTGTACATCTTCTTACGTTGTCCATGGCTAGCTTGACTCCAATTGGTGAGTTCGACCGTGGGTTCTTAGGACCTGGAACGATCATGCTTAGAAACATAAACTGTCTCTTCATGCATAACCAAGGAGGTAAGTTATACGGAGTGACAATTACTGGCCAACATGAGTATTTCTTCCCAAATTGTCCATATGGTTGAAAGCCATCAGTACACAAACCCAACCGAACATTGCGAGGCTCACTTGCAAACTCTGGATGCTCTCTATCGAAATGTTTCCACGCTTCTCCATCACTTGGGTGTGCCATAGTCCCCCTTTTTCTTAATCGGGAGTTTTTATGGTGCCAAGTCATCTCACCTGCTAGGTGTTTGGTTGCATATAGACGTTGCAACCTTGGCGCAAGCGGAAAATAAATTAATGGTTTACATGGAATTCGCCTACGTCTTGAATTCTTATCACTTTTATACCGAGATGCATGACACTTTCTACATTGTTCAAGATTAGCATCTTCCTCCCAAAAGAGCATGCATCCAGTAGGACAAGCATCAATCTTCTGATGGGGTAGTTGTAGTCCCTTTAAAAGATTTTTTACCTCATTAAAATTACGCGCCATTTGATTGTCCTTTGGAATAATGTCACCAACGAAGGACACAAAACCATTGGCGCATCTAAGAGATATGTTGTTCTCACATTTGAGTGTTACCAACCTAGCAGCCGCTTCCAACAAACTCATACTACCTCCCTCGTACACTGGTTTTTCTGCTTTTTCTAACATTTTAAAGAAACAAGAAACCTGAGGGTTTGGGGTTTCATGACGCACTTCTTCATCACTAACGCCATCGGGATTGAGTTGATCCTCCATTATTTGATCAACGGTATCACGTAATGCATTTTCCACAAACTCACGATACGGATTTTCATTAACTACTGTACTGCTTGTACTTCCTTTCGTAGAACGTTTTTCACCGTGATATGTCCATACATAGTAATTCTCGGTAAAACCATTTGACCATAAATGATTTTGAACATCCCTTAACTTTTTAAAAGCGCCGTTATTGCATTTTTTACACGGACACCTCGTTTCACCTAAATCCTTGTACACACTACTTTGTTCCACAAATTTAAGAAACTCCTTCACCCCATTTGCAAATTCACGCTTAGGTTTCTTTTTATCGTCTAATCTTTCATACATCCACTGTCGCTCTATTCTTTTCATGTTATTATGAATCTACATATATATTGGCCAGATTTATATATATGTTAAAAGATTAAAAAACAAAGTTATAAGCAAAATAAATACATATTAATTAAACATATTAGCATAGCAATTCAGTTAACAAATAATAATATTTCTTTATTTGTTTTTCATGGGTCCTTATCACTCCAACCTAAACCCATCAATGTACGTTTCAAGTCACTAGCAAACATGCACTTGTGATTTATTAATGACAAAAAAATTCGGCAGCAATTCCCATCCGTTCTTCAAATACACAATGTAGAAAAAATAATTTTTCCACATATGTACTCAAAGAACATTAAAGGAATTGTAACCGAATTCTTTTCTCATTAATAAATCACAATAACATGTTTACTACCTAAGTGACTTGAAACGTACAAAGACAGTCCCAAAACGGGGACTATTCAAAAATTACTCCTAATGAGTAATTTTTGAACGGGTACTAGGTCAATATAAATAATAAAGGCACTTCTAGCATATAAGTAAAACATTTGTATTTTTAACTCATTCATAAGAAATTAGCTATACTATTACCTTTTTATATTTTTAACTTTGATTAGCATAATTAAACCAAAATTAGCATAATTAAATAAAAATTAGCATAATTAATCAAAACTTAAAATAATTAATCAAATATTTACATAACTCATCAAACATTATGGCATCTATCCTAAATCAAGCAAGGCTTCTATCCTAAGTCAATTAACATATATAATAACAATAAAAAACTAACTAATTGATTCAAAAATTAAGAAAAGAGCATAAAATAAAAAATTAAAAAAAGAGAAGGATGAATGTTTACCTTAAGATGACGGTGACGGTGGTGGAAGTGAAATAGGGTGGCAAGAGTAGTGGTGGAGGGTGTGGTGGAGGGTTTCGTCGGGTGCGATTTAGGGTTAGGGAAATAATTGGGGGTTTTTATGAATTGGGGAAAATAACGCGACTGAATCAGGGGGTATTAAAAAATATTTCTGACGGAAAACTGACGGAATTTCCGTCAGTATTTAACTTAACTGACGGATTTTCCGTCAGATAAATACTTACGTGGCTTTTCAAATGTTCAAAATTCAAAATTTAAACGAATACATCTGACGGAATTTCCGTCAGTAAAGTAGATATGTGACGGAATGTCCGTCAGTTGTTCTTCCGTCAATAAAGCAATGTTCTGACGGAATTTCCGTCAGGAATCCAGTTTTCTGACGGAATGTCCGTCAGATGCCTTTACCGCCATTGACTTTGTCAACGCGCCAATATAATCTGACGGGTTCTGACGGAATTTCCGTCAGTAATTTTTACCGCCATTGACTTTGGTCAACGCGCCGGATTTAACTGACGGCTTGTGACGGAATTTCCGTCAGGAATTTATTCCGTCAGTATTCCGTCCGAAATCCGTCAGTCCTTTGAAAAAAACTGACGGAATTAAAATTCCGTCAGAAATTCCGTCAGTATGTCGCGCTTTTTTTGTAGTGTCCAATGATAATGTGACGAAGTTCGTTTAGGTTAGATTTGTTGTTGGTAATTTGTCTCTGTTGTTAATTATGACATTTATTTGTGTTTAATTGGTTAAGTCGACGTAGCTAATTATTCGTATGGTAAACCCCGACCTAAGATCGAAAGCCTGGTGAGGGTTAAGACCTGTCTTAAACATTAAAGTGCCCTAATAAGTTGCGAGAGCCCGTTAGAAGCATTCTAGGGCGAATAGCGATCCGAGAGGACCTTTTCACTACCCGTTAGATTTCCACTTGCTACCGACTCTTGACCTAGACTTGACCGTTACTTTGTCATTGGTGAACCGACTATCCTGGTTCCTTTTCCTTCATATTATTTTTACACTACTTTGCTTTACGCTTTTCTTTTCTCTATTCCTTCACTACTTTTAGTTTAGTTAAAACAAACAATCAAAACCCCCAAAATCTGGTTACCTTGACGGACATTAGTTTAACTTTTAGAATTCATATTTGTCTCCTTGTGGATACGATCCCAACTTCCTTGCTACATTAGTTAAGTCAGTTGGTTATATTTGATAGGGTTGCGACAGCCGTGTCAGACAGATCTGACACAAAGACAATCCACTTGAACAGCCCCATGGCAGTCCTAAGAGGCCACATAAAGAAGGACACATCACACATCCATAGTAGAAAAACTAAAGTCTTTATTATTTGAGTCTTTATTATTTGGCAAATAAGGAAACATGATTTATTCTGATAAACCATAATCATAAACAACAACAACCACCGCGACTAAGCCCACCAAAACCACCACCACACAATCCGACTCCCACCTACCTTCCACGCCTTTCACGCCAACCCCAGAGGTGACACATCCAGCCACGCCAAAGCAGCCGCCCCCAACCACCCCCGATCAACCCGGATAAAACCTGTACCCAAAAACCACCCACGGTCCCACCGACACAACCCAACATCACACTGAGACTCCAAATTCCAAAAACGAACCCCCCCAGGACCATTGGTATACATGCAACCGACCACCACCGGAAGACAAGAGACCGACGCAAACGAAACAAAGCAAGGAATTGATCGGCAGGAACCACCAGATCATCCCAAGAACCAACCACAAAAAAAACAAAGGATGGTCAAAACCCATCAAAACGGACCAACCAACAACCAACAAAGAGGGTCTTACCTGGGATGGGGAAAGGGGCGAGGGAGAGGGGAACATCCCTGGGTTGCATGTACCACATTCAATGACAGGACAGAGGAACGGTGGAACGCAACGACCTCAAAACCAAACCACACACCACATTCCCACCGCGCGCAACGGAACAGGCCCGGAAAGTCAGAAGAGGGATATGTCTGTTTTTTTGACGAATTAAAATATTTCACAACTATTATCTAAAAAAAATGTGTCATTCAAGTGTCAAGATGAGTTAATAATCACCGTTAATCAAGTTATGGTAGCCCTATAATTGTCCTACAATTCCTTTTCTAAATAAAGACCAAAATACTCTTAAACTTTTTATATATAACCAATCATTTCAGGTTACATGGTCAACCTACTAGTTTAATATATAATACAAGATTAATTAGAGTAATAATACAATTCCTAATTGCGCTTTTCACCACTGAGATAGTTAGTGCAACTAGCTTATTAGCTAGATTAATCATTTTCATTTTCCTTAAAGAGCAACACCCAAGAGTCCAACTCTAATTCCGCCCTTGCTAACAAAACCATATCCCTACAATAATATGATACTACTCTCGACAATATTGATTCATCAGCCTCGAACCCAACCCTTGATGACCACTTCTTCGCTAGCCCTTCCTAACCCATTGTCGCGCTACTAGCACTCGACTCTCTGTTAGTTGTTCACTTGTAGGGGCTAAAGTACCGAGCTTGTTATGATACTATTGAATCTCCTTCAACAACTCACACAGGCACGAATGAATAAGCAAAGCAGTTGTAACTGATTCCTGATTTACAGGAAAGTTGTTACAAGTTAGTTACTAGATATTTTCAGTTAGTTACTAGATATTTTCATAGAAGGATCTAGAAATTGTACATGTACATAAGCAATGTACATCACTATGTTTTTAATTAATTCAATTACACATTTTATTTACCTTTGTTGTTCAAGTTCACTATTCTAAATCATCAAAATATCTTCTTCTTCTCTACACCTAACACTACTAATGTGCTTTCAAGCTTCGAGTCCATGACTTCATCTTTTTTTTTGAATTTACATGGTATCAGAGCAAGTTCTGAACCTGTCTCTGCATATTCGTTATATCTTCCGCTTTACTCTGAAAATCAATCTCAAGACTATTCTTAGTTCTTGCAGTTTTCAATTCGTTATCCTTTTCTTCAAAATTACAATTCGTTACTTCTTCAAAACTATTACTGCGAATTTAAATCAAAATGCCGACAAATGTTCAAGATGATCAGGCTCAGTATAACCCTTTTGAGGATCCTCTTTTTCTTGATAATTCAGATCTTGCTGGATTAAGTTTCGTGAATAGTTTGTTCAATGGACGTAATTACCGCCATTGGAGGAAGAGTATGAAGTTTGCTATGTCAGCTAAAAATAAGGAAGATTTCCTTACTGGTCTTACTGCAATGCCAGGAATCACATCCTGTAAGTATAATTTGTGGTGGAGATGTGATTATTCTATGGTGAGATGTTGGCTTGTTAATGGCATGGAAGCAGAATTTAGAAAAGGCTTCATGTCTTGCAAGACTACAAAGCAGCTATGGGGTGAAGTTTTCAAAAGATATGGCCAAATGAATGGACCATTACTGTTTCAGCTCAAGAAGGATTTAAGAAATGTTGAGCAAGATAAGAGTTCAGTTGTTGAGTATTTTAACAAGCTAAAGAAGCATTGGGATGAAATTGAGGAAATAGAACGTTTTCCAGATTGCAGTTGTGGTGTACTGGCCAAGTGCACCTGTAATCTTCTTTAAAAAAATGCTTGAAAAAGCAACCATGGAGAAAGTACTTACGTTCTTTATGGGACTAAGTGATGATTATGACAATGTGAAGTCACAAATTTTGGCTATGGAGCCACTTCCTCCCATCAACAAAGTATATGCCATTATTCAACAAGTTGAATCTCAGAAAAGGATTTCTAATGTCATGAATTCAGTGCATGACATGAGTGCTTTGTACTCTAACAAATAAGGCAATTACTCTCCTAAACAACAAGGACATTCATCTAGCAACCAAGGGAACTGGAAGAAGGATAAAAGGTCTAAAACAAACAAGAGGTGGTGCACTCATTGCAGCAAATCAGGACATTTTCAGAGAGTCCTGCTTTGTTCTTCACCCAGAATTAAAGGAGCAGTATCTTGCTCGTTTCTCTAGTAATGCTAGGGTTCAAGAGGTAGATGGACATCCAGCTGGAGTAGCTGACACACCAATGGAGGTTCATCATTATCAAGCAGCATCATCTCAGACTCATTCTGATCATCAGGGTGCTCATATGGCTAATGCAAACATTGCAAAATGTTGTATTTCAACAAGTCGTGTAGATGTTACAAAAACAACAACGTGCCAATGCTAATTCAGTAGAAGAGCACGCCAATGTATCAGTTAAATTTGCAGGTACTGCCCTAGTAACTAATATTATCACTTTTGCGTGCAATATTGCTGATTGTGATTGGATCATCGATTCTGGTACTAGTGATCATATGACAGCCAAAAAATCATATTTTTCTTCTATACGACTGTTATCTAAGCCAATTATTGTTGGGCTACCTGAAGAAACTACCAAATTGGTGCGTTATATTGGAGAAATCCAACTGCATCCTTCATTTGTTTTGCATAATGTGTTATACATCCCTAAATTCACTGCCCTACTCTTTCTTCAAATGCTGCTTATTCTCAGTCCTTCAATGTGTTTAATCTAGACACCTATCTATTTCTTATCAAGCTTCTTTGAATGCTGTTTTAAACACCATGGAACCTGCCAACTACTCACAAGCAAAGAAAAATCCTAAGTGGATAGCTGATACGTGTCTATTTTATGATGTTTTACATCTATTTTTACACGTATTTGGTCGCTCATTTACTATGTTTTAGCCTTTATTTCCCACAAATCGTGTACTTTCGTATTTTTATGCACTTTTGCAGATTTATGCGGAAAAGAAGCAATTTAGCACCAAATCCATATCCTCAAGTCTTTTGCTTAATTAGGGAATTAATGGAAAGTCAACTGGAGTCAAAAGTCAAGTGCCAAAAGTCAAAACAAGAGAAATCCGAAGATTTCCGTACAGAGGCGGTCGACCGACCACCCAAACGGGTCGGCCGACCAGTCCTGAATTTTAATGAAGCCCAAATTTCAAGGAATGCCGGAAATAAAAGAAGCCCAGCAAGAAACGGTCGACCGACCCATATAGTAGGTCGACCGACCACAACAGAAGCCCATACGATTCTTTTTCGGAAATAAATTAGAATTAGAGTCTTTAGGAAACTCTAATCTCTTACCCTATATAAGCTAATCTTGTAGCTAGGGTTTATTAGAAAGTTTTGCATCGAATCATCTAGTATCAAGTTTTATCATACTTAGTTTTATTTCAAGCTTTAGTTTTGTAATCTTTCAATAGTTCCCAAGCATTCATCAATGAAGTTAGTTTCTTTCTGCCCTAATTCCAAATTGTGGTAATTACTCTTTTAATCTTGCTTTATTATCGTTCTTGTTTTTATTACAATTGTTAAGTTAGAATCCCATGCTTTATTGAATCTTGCATGCTTAAATTATTTACTATGTTCTCCATGTTTATTCCCAATTTTATAATCGTCTTAACAATCATGAGTAGCTAATTTTCATATGTTAGGATGTAGGGGATAAATATGCGTAGGTAGATAAAATTCGAAAGACCGACCTGTAGCAGGACCACGGTCGGCCGACCGGAATAGCTGGTCGGTCGACCGAGGCCGTGGTCGGCCGACTGGAGTAGCTGGTCGGTCGACCACTCGCGTTTTTTTTCTTATTTCGTCTTTTCTTGTCAATTATAATATCCTGCAATGAGACCATAAGGAGACTTGTAGGATGTTAGTAATGACCTACCCAAGATTGAAAGATACGGGAAGGGCATTGGTTTACACCTTAAGACGGATAGGTTACTCAAGGCTGAAAGGTATGTGACCTGGAATTTAGGAATCACCCTTATTGTTGACACCCAATAATTGTGAGACCTAGGAACTAATAGCATAGGCCGAAAGGAGCTATTAGGTAGCATAGACCTAAAAAGATATGTTACACCCCCTTACGCGACTGCAATACATGTTGACCTTAGGATTTATTTTACCTTAGCTATTTATTACCCGAACATCCTAGCATCCCTTTTTATTATATTTTATTCTCATCTTTTATTTTTTTTGTTTATTTTAATCTTTGCCTTAGACATAGTAATTAACCAATAAAACCCCCAAATTTGTTACCTTTAAACAGTAACATTCAACAATAAACATTCCCCACCTCCTTGTGGTTCGACCCTGACTTTCACTATCTATTGTTAAAGTTAGGAATTATAAATTTTATCTTTGGTACCCTCAACGACGGGCATCAAATTTTGGCGCCGTTGCCGGGGAGGTGACGCCAGTGTTTATTGTTTTTTGTTTTTGTTTCCCTTTTTGTTTAAGGAACTTTTTGTTCCTTAAACCCTCTCACTTTTTTCTTGTAGTTTCCATCTTATGCGCAGGTCAGTTCAAGGAGAACTCCTACCACTTGACCTCGAAATTAAGAGGACTCTTAGAGAAAGAAGAAAACAACTTCTAGCAAATCAGGAAGGAGGCTCACCATCTTCCTTATTTCAAGAAGGCTTATTCGAATTACCACCATCTTCACCAAAAACACCACCTTCACAACCAAATTCACCCATCAATCCACCTTCACCAAAAACACCATCTTTTACCTACTTTCCAGTTTTTCCTAAAGAAGAAGAGAACATGACAGAGGAAGCTACTATTGCCAGTCACTCCATGCCTCAGGCAAAGGACCTATACAAAGGGTTCACTTTACCTGCAGGTACTGGGAAGCCATTCGAGGCCAAGCCTGCCTATATTACTATGGTTGAAAGAAACCAATTTGGAGGCTCGGCCAATGAGGATGCTGCTAAGCATATTGAAATCTTCACAGATTACATATGCTCTATAGCACCCCCAGAAGGAGTAACGCAGGACCAGATTAAACAGACCATGTTTATCTTCTCCCTTAGGGACTCTGCGAGAGAGTGGTACAGAGATCTTGACTGCACTGCTGCGGGAGTCACAGATTGGAACACCTTAGCCTTAGCATTCTACAGGAAATATTATTCCGCGTCAAAGACTAATGCTTTAAGGGCGCAGATTACTAATTTCAAGCAAGGTCCCAATGAAGACTTTAGCGAGGCGTGGGACAGGTTCAAGAGACTTGTTCGATCCATACCACATCACGGATTCGAACAATGGTTTCTTTGCAACCAGTTCTACAATGGCCTCTATGATGACAACAGGGCCTATTTAGATGCTGCAGCTAATGGGAGATTCCAAGATAATTCAGGAGAGACTAACGGTCTCAAGTTAATAGAAGATGTTGCTGTGCACCGTGCTGAGCATGGTACTTCCAGAGGAAATCAGAGGAAAAACGAGTACAACCTGTCAGCAATTAAGGCCTTGACTGCCAAGTTAGAAAAATTTGAGGCTGCAGGAAAGCTCGATCTAGGGAGTGGAAGCAAGGGAGGAATTTACCAAGTGAACGCCGTCCAGGACGGACCCTTTGCTTGTGAAAGGTGCGGTGGAGAAGGGCATGTGTCAAAGTTCTGTACTTCATCTAATGAAACATGTGCCGCTTTTCAGCATTATCGTGGGAACAATTTCTATGACCCAAATAATAACAATGTCCATCCCAACTTAAGGTGGACAAGCCAGAATGTTCAAAACCCACAACACATGCAACCTCAGCAAAATTCCACTTATGTACCCCCACATAAACAAAACTTCCAAAGACCACCTTTCAACCCTCAACCACCTTCTAATCCACCACCCAACACAGATGCTCTTATCCAAAATCTTATCGGGTTGGTTCAGAAGGAGTCACAGGCTAGAGAGGCAGGGATGAAGATGTTAGAGTCCCAGATTGCTCAGATCGCGAGCAAGAATGATACTAGGGCTCCGGGTCAACTTCCGACCAAACCAGACCAGAAGAAAGAGACTCTAAACGTCGTAACCCTGTGAAGTGGAGCTAAAGTGGGGGCTGAGAAAGAAAAACAGGCGAGTAGCAGCGAAGGCGGTCGACCGACCGAAAAATCTGGTCGACCGACCGCAGATCAGGATCCAGAAATTTTGCCTGAACAGGAGACTGGTCGACCGACCGAAGATTCTGGTCGACCGACCATTGAAGCAGAACCTGAAGTTCCCTTTCGTCCAGATTTGCCGAATAACTTGCGGGATTTCCTTTTCAGGGGTGACAAGACCCCCAGGTTTTTAAAAAGGGCTGCAAATACGGAATCCTCAGCTGCTCCTTTTCCAGAGAGACTCGTGCCTTCAAAGGATCAGGTATCTTTTGACAAATTTAAAGATGTGATTCGTTCATTGAATGTTCAAGTCCCATTTTTAGAATTAGTTCAACAGGTTCCTTCATATCTTAAATTCATGAGACAACTTTTGTCACGAAAGAGGTCTCTAGAAAAGGTTGAGTCGGTAGCCCTCACTGAAGAGTCATCCAGTTATTTAACGCATGTCATTGCCCCTCATAAACTAGAAGACCCTGGTAGTTTTTCTGTCCCCTGTAATATAGGAACCTTCCCAGTTAAGAAGGCTTTATGCGACTTAGGTGCTAGTATAAGTGTCATGCCCCTAAGCGTTGCCTTAAAACTAGGAATGACCGAATTTGCAGTGACCAGTATGACAGTCCAGATGGCTGATCGCACATCTATGGAACCTGTAGGGGTGTTAGAAAACATCCTTGTCCGTATCGACAGGTTCTTCTTCCCAGTCGACTTTGTAGTTTTGGACATCCCAGAGGATGCCCATATACCTATAATTCTAGGAAGACCCTTTCTTCACACTGCGGGTGCCATTATAGATGTAGGTACTGGGACTCTAACCTTTAAAGTAGGCAAGCATTCTATTATCTATGGACTATCCTATAGGAAGAAGGACGCTATGACCCCCATCACATGTAATGCTATCACTTCTGAGAAAAAGTATGAGGTCATCACTACTTCTCCACCTTTATTACCTGTTCCTGTATCTGTTTTTACACCTCCGCCCCAGATTGGGAGCAATAGGGAGGACACTTCTATTATGACTATTGCAGGAACTGGTTTTGGGAAACCCAAAGTGAAGGAAGCCATCGTCCAGAGAGGAGGAATGGGATGCTTAAGCTATGAAGAGGATGAGGATCCAGACGTCGTGGATCGGGAGGAGAAAAAGAAGAGGAGGCAAGCTCAAGAAGAGAGACCGTCGCAAATACTTTGCGACGGCGGAAAGAAGATGTGTTTTGCTACTAAAGCAAAAACCGTGGAGACTACGGCATGTCGTCAGAAGCCGTGGTCGGATATCTTCCGCATCTTTAGCGGATAGTTGTTTTTAAGTTGCAGTTTTAAGACAATTTATTTTATGTTGTGTGAGACTTTTTAATTTTGTTTGCTAGTAGTTTTAGATCCTTTCCTTTATGTTTGAGTAGTTAAAACTTTAAGAATCGTTCCGGGCATCTCGCGCATTGTTGGGCGCACATATTTTCTTGCTTTTTCAGGATTTACGAAGAAATGAAGACCTCCAGGACGCAGAGGGTCGACCGACCAGAAACATCGGTCGGTCGACCAGAGACGCTGTATCGCTGAATTTTCTGTGATTCACAGGAGGTCGGTCGACCTGTTACACCGGTCGGTCGACCTGCTCTCCGCTGTAGTCTTTCGTTTCTCTTACTCAGAAATCGCAAAATTGACTTGGATACTTGAGTGGCACTGCTGACCACCAAAACCTCCCAGCTTACGCTGGTTTGGGGAGGTTTTTCTCATACATCTATTAACCCAGTGAGTTCTTTCCAGTTTTTCCTTAGTTTTTAATTTCTTTGCATCTTTCTTTTAATTTTCTGAAACCTTTACTTAGGCTAATGCACAATGGGGACATTGTGCGGGTTGGTTTGGGGAATGGTTTCGTGTCACATGCATTGCATATTGTCACACGTTTATTGCATTTCTGTCTTGCATCGTTCTTTTCTTTATTTTCCTTACATATACAAAAATCCAAAAAAAATGAAAAAATTCAAAAATTCCAAAAAAATGCACGTTTATTTTAGCATATAGGTCGAGTCGGAACGAAAGTATTTCAAGGATGATTTAGCTATCTTATATGTTTATATCTTTACCTTGCCTTGTCAACTTGTTTTAGTATGAGAATCTTTCGCATATCTACGAGTTTTTGTCAACTTGCATATCTTGAGACTTGACTTATACCTTGGCAACCTACTATACATTCTAAGGTTTAGAGCTTATTTCCTGGTTTCATTCTTAAACCAGTTGTCTAGGATGTGAGTAGTACTCCCCTTGGAACATGTTACATCAATATGCATAAACATGAACTTGAATTGCTATATACTTGTTTTACTATCTCGTTTTGTGAGTCTTGATACGTGCATTTGGGATCCCTTTTCTCATATTTACCCATAAGCCTTACATAGCCAGAATTGCCTTTTTATTCCCCCAAAACTACATCCCATACTTAGCCTACCCTTCCAAGCTAGTATTTGTGGTCTTTGGTTTATTTTTTTGAGGCATCTTGATTTGTATGCTATCATGAGCAAAAAGAGAAAGAAAAGAAAGAAAAGAAAAAGAACAAGAAAAATTCAGAAAAGAAAGAAGAAAAACGAAAAAAAAATCCGGAAAATACAGAACCAGTCGACCGACCGCCTTAATGGGTCGGCCGACCACCTGACATCATCAGAAAAAAAATTCGTTCCAAAAATCCCTTTCTTTTATATGTTATCACTCCCGTGCTTCATTCAAAAATATTTGGGAGTCCTTTCTTATATTTAATGTGAGAGTTGTGCTACAAAAAGAGCACTTTCTTAATATCAAAAAAAAATTTGTGAATTATGTTGTTGGGAAACGGTTTTACTAGCTTGGCTACTAACCCCACATATCCAAAAACATCTTGACCACTTTTACCTTTTACCTCACATATCTTTCATTACCCCAATTGCATGTATCTGAGTCACTTAATGGGATTGTTATACAAAGTTGTAGAATTCTTGTTCATGTTAGATTGCAGGCATGTTTTCATGGGTCGCAGTTAGGTGAGTGTCTCAACAAAATTACTTCTTTCTATCTTCTACATATACTCACCCTTTGCTTCATGAGTGTCTCGAGCGTACCGCGAGAGTCCATAGTATAAAGTCTCTATAGTCTCTAGTGTTGCAAGTTTGACGACACTATAACTCGTTTGCATAATTTAAATACTTTCTCATTTTGTACTTGGCATTGGTATAGGCTTACATGTAAATTTCGCTCTGAGATTGAAATCGTTCCATTAGTTAGGATCGAGTCTATTTCCTGCTTGAGGGCAAGCAAGGGTTTGGTTTGGGGAATTTGATACGTGTCTATTTTATGATGTTTTACATTTATTTTTACACGTATTTGGTCGCTCATTTACTATGTTTTAGCCTTTATTTCCCACAAATCGTGTACTTTCGTATTTTTATGCACTTTTGCAGATTTATGCGGAAAAGAAGCAATTTAGCACCAAATCCATATCCTCAAGTCTTTTGCTTAATTAGGGAATTAATGGAAAGTCAACTGGAGTCAAAAGTCAAGTGCCAAAAGTCAAAACAAGAGAAATCCGAAGATTTCCGTACAGAGGCGGTCGGCCGACCACCCAAACGGGTCGGCCGACCAGTCCTGAATTTTAATGAAGCCCAAATTTCAAGGAATGCCGGAAATAAAAGAAGCCCAGCAAGAAACGGTCGACCGACCCATATAGTAGGTCGACCGACCACAACAGAAGCCCATACGATTCTTTTTCGGAAATAAATTAGAATTAGAGTCTTTAGGAAACTCTAATCTCTTACCCTATATAAGCTAATCTTGTAGCTAGGGTTTATTAGCAAGTTTTGCATCGAATCATCTAGTATCAAGTTTTATCATACTTAATTTTATTTCAAGCTTTAGTTTTGTAATCTTTCAATAGTTCCCAAGCATTCATCAATAAAGTTAGTTTCTTTTTGCCCTAATTCCAAATTGTGGTAATTACTCTTTTAATCTTGCTTTATTATCGTTCTTGTTTTTATTACAATTGTTAAGTTAGAATCCCATGCTTTATTGAATCTTGCATGCTTAAATTATTTACTATGTTCTCCATGTTTATTCCCAATTTTATAATCGTCTTAACAATCATGAGTAGCTAATTTTCATATGTTAGGATGTAGGGGATAAATATGCGTAGGTAGATAAAATTCGAAAGACCGACCTGTAGCAGGACCACGGTCGGCCGACCGGAATAGCTGGTCGGTCGACCGAGGCCGTGGTCGGCCGACTGGAGTAGCTGGTCGGTCGACCACTCGCGTTTGTTTTCTTATTTCGTCTTTTCTTGTCAATTATAATATCCTGCAATGAGACCATAAGGAGACTTGTAGGATGTTAGTAATGACCTACCCAAGATTGAAAGATACGGGAAGGGCATTGGTTTACACCTTAAGACGGATAGGTTACTCAAGGCTGAAAGGTATGTGACCTGGAATTTAGGAATCACCCTTATTGTTGACACCCAATAATTGTGAGACCTAGGAACTAATAGCATAGGCCGAAAGGAGCTATTAGGTAGCATAGACCTAAAAAGATATGTTACACCCCCTTACGCGACTGCAATACATGTTGACCTTAGGATTTATTTTACCTTAGCTATTTATTACCCGAACATCCTAGCATCCCTTTTTATTATATTTTATTCTCATCTTTTATTTTTTTTGTTTATTTTAATCTTTGCCTTAGACATAGTAATTAACCAATAAAACCCCCAAATTTGTTACCTTTAAACATTAACATTCAACAATAAACATTCCCCACCTCCTTGTGGTTCGACCCTGACTTTCACTATCTATTGTTAAAGTTAGGAATTATAAATTTTATCTTTGGTACCCTCAACGACGGGCATCAAATTTTGGCGCCGTTGCCGGGGAGGTGACGCCAGTGTTTATTGTTTTTTGTTTTTGTTTCCCTTTTTGTTTAAGGAACTTTTTGTTCCTTAAACCCTCTCACTTTTTTCTTGTAGTTTCCATCTTATGCGCAGGTCAGTTCAAGGAGAACTCCTACCACTTGACCTCGAAATTAAGAGGACTCTTAGAGAAAGAAGAAAACAACTTCTAGCAAATCAGGAAGGAGGCTCACCATCTTCCTTATTTCAAGAAGGCTTATTCGAATTACCACCATCTTCACCAAAAACACCACCTTCACAACCAAATTCACCCATCAATCCACCTTCACCAAAAACACCATCTTTTACCTACTTTCCAGTTTTTCCTAAAGAAGAAGAGAACATGACAGAGGAAGCTACTATTGCCAGTCACTCCATGCCTCAGGCAAAGGACCTATACAAAGGGTTCACTTTACCTGCAGGTACTGGGAAGCCATTCGAGGCCAAGCCTGCCTATATTACTATGGTTGAAAGAAACCAATTTGGAGGCTCGGCCAATGAAGATGCTGCTAAGCATATTGAAATCTTCACAGATTACAGATGCTCTATAGCACCCCCAGAAGGAGTAACGCAGGACCAGATTAAGCAGACCATGTTCATCTTCTCTCTTAGGGACTCTGCGAGAGAGTGGTACAGAGATCTTGACCGCACTGCTGCGGGAGTCACAAATTGGAACACCTTAGCCTTAGCATTCTACAGGAAATATTATTCCGCGTCAAAGACTAATGCTTTAAGGGCGCAGATTACTAATTTCAAGCAAGGTCCCAATGAAGACTTTAGCGAGGCGTGGGACAGGTTCAAGAGACTTGTTCGATCCATACCACATCACGGATTCGAACAATGGTTCCTTTGCAACCAGTTCTACAATGGCCTCTATGATGACAACAAGGCCTATTTAGATGCTGCAGCTAATGGGAGATTCCAAGATAATTCAGGAGAGACTAAGGGTCTCAAGTTAATAGAAGATGTTGCTGTGCACCGTGCTGAGCATGGTACTTCCAGAGGAAATCAGAGGAAAAACGAGTACAACCTGTCAGCAATTGAGGCCTTGACTGCCAAGTTAGAAAAATTTGAGGCTGCAGGAAAGCTCGATCTAGGGAGTGGAAGCAAGGGAGGAATTTACCAGGTGAACGCCGTTCAGGACGGACCCTTTGCTTGTGAGAGGTGCGGTGGAGAAGGGCATGTGTCAAAGTTCTGTACTTCATCTAATGAAACATGTGCCGCTTTTCAGCATTATCGTGGGAACAATTTCTATGACCCAAATAATAACAATGTCCATCCCAACTTAAGGTGGACAAGCCAGAATGTTCAAAACCCACAACACATGCAACCTCAGCAAAATTCCACTTATGTACCCCCACATAAACAAAACTTCCAAAGACCACCGTTCAACCCTCAACCACCTTCTAATCCACCACCCAACACAGATGCTCTTATCCAAAATCTTATCGGGTTGGTTCAGAAGGAGTCACAGGCTAGAGAGGCAGGGATGAAGATGTTAGAGTCCCAGATTGCTCAGATCGCGAGCAAGAATGATACTAGGGCTCCGGGTCAACTTCCGACCAAACCAGACCAGAAGAAAGAGACTCTAAACGTCGTAACCCTGCGAAGTGGAGCTAAAGTGGGGGCTGAGAAAGAAAAACAGGCGAGTAGCAGCGAAGGCGGTCGACCGACCGAAAAATCTGGTCGACCGACCGCAGATCAGGATCCAGAAATTTTGCCTGAACAGGAGACTGGTCGACCGACCGAAGATTCTGGTCGACCGACCATTGAAGCAGAACCTGAAGTTCCCTTTCGTCCAGATTTGCCGAATAACTTGCGGGATTTCCTTTTCAGGGGTGACAAGACCCCCAGGTTTTTAAAAAGGGCTGCAAATACGGAATCCTCAGCTGCTCCTTTTCCAGAGAGACTCGTGCCTTCAAAGGATCAGGTATCTTTTGACAAATTTAAAGATGTGATTCGTTCATTGAATGTTCAAGTCCCATTTTTAGAATTAGTTCAACAGGTTCCTTCATATCTTAAATTCATGAGACAACTTTTGTCACGAAAGAGGTCTCTAGAAAAGGTTGAGTCGGTAGCCCTCACTGAAGAGTCATCCAGTCACTACTACAAATCTAGGATAAGAGGACGCCTCTTAGAGGGCGGTTGAGGAGGAAATCGTCCTCTATCAACCAAATAAAATTGGCGCCATTAGTCCTATTACAAATAAGACGGTTAGCAAAACAACCGTCCTCTTTATCAATGTAATAAGGACGGTTGGTCAATTAAACCGTCCTCTTATTTAAAAAGAAGACGGTTGTATATTCAACCGTCCTCTTAACAGTCAATTATCCAAATATGACCTAAAATCTCATCTTCCACTGCCAATTGAATATACCCCCATACGATTCAATCATCCATTCTAAACGAAAAAAACCTAACTTTCCAAATTCTCGTTCATTCATCATCAATTTTCCATTCAATTATCAGCAAAGACGATTCAAACTGCCAATCAATTCTAATTCTTTGACATCAGAACGATACAATCTCGCGATGCTAGTGGACGTTGGAGTGCCATCTAACTCACCAATATCAAGATCCTCTTAGAGTTGGAAATACTTCTACCGAAGTCCGTCTCATGTACCTAGTTGTATCTCTTAAACGGCATGCCTTCTTTCCTCATTACTATATTCTTGCATTTCTGCATCATTAATGTGTACAATTGTAACTCAGATACTGGAATAGAAGGAACCCAATAAGCCCCATATAGGTGGGTTACTCACAGGTTAGTTAATTATAATGTTCGATATATGTTAATCTGGAAGGTTAAAGTTTGTAAATGTTCCTCGAAATTTCAAAAGCTTAGATATTTCGTCATATTTTTGGCTTAACTATAGCTTTATTTCACCAAGAGTGGAAATAGTTGCTTCATTTTCTTCAACTGTTATTTTATTTTGCTTTTTGTTTGTGCTTTCTTCTTACAAAGCGTCTTGCTTGTGATGGACACTATCACAAGCTGAAGACGGATATTGTTCTTCTCACAATAAGGCAAATGGGAGGGCATATGGGGAAAATGGAGCACCTCATGGTAGTGCCACTTGCATAATGTGAGAGGATCAATATCCGTCTTCAATGAGAATTTGTGTTCTTATTATAGCTGTTTTCCGACATTTTGTGACCAGGTTTGTGTGTTATCTTCTGCTCGTCTGGTACGACAACCAACCTGTGACCCACATTCGTCGTAGTTCGCCAACTTCTGGTTCACAATTAGGTATGTGTTTTCTTGCAACTTTTTTGATAAAGTAATCAAAACTCATCTGATTTTAGAAGCTTTGATTTCATTTGTCACCGAATTTCGAATTTCTACGAGTTTGGGATTAGGAATTCAATTATTATTATCATGTTAAGCCGTTAGGGTACAATGGTTATCTTTTAGAGGTAGGGGTTTCAATTAAATTAGGGTTGGGGCTTTTTAATCATCTTAATTGAATATTCTAGTTCAGGGATTGGGGGTTCAAACACTTAATTCTTTTAGTTCGACTGGTATTTACGTTTAAATGGTAATCACTCTCGTTCCAACTAGTTTTTTACGTTTTCATTCATTTGTGACTGGTATTTTTATCAAATGTAAAGTACTTTGTGGAGGGTTTTTTTTTTTTTTTTTTTGGTAAAAGGTAAGTATAGAATATATCAAAACCAAATGTACATATGAGACTACATCTAATACAAGTTATTCGTAAACAATCTAATTGCTCTATGATAACTACTTGTAGTCTTCCGTTCTTCACTACCATCACTCGCACACCCAAAAGCTCTAATTCCGAATGCCAAAGACGATTAGTCCATACTGCCTAGTGCCCAACATTAAGACACCTAGAACGCTAAATCCCAAAACCCAGTAGATGCACAAAATAGATGAATCTAGCTTATGCATACTCGCAATTACGTGGACAGTGGTTAGCAATTTAACCCACTGCACGCCCACAAAGACAATTATGATAACCTTGCAACTCTACTGTAAAACGCATGCCCACAACTAAAATTATTCTCCTTCAATTATTCTACACTAAAGCACTTAGTTATCTCAATTCCAATTGGATAGACAAGACCATCAGATGCTCCTGCAATCCATCAGCACTGACTATCTGCCAGCCGAATAAAGCAGACTGTACAGATGCACCAGCACAAACAGATACCACGACTTCTGTCTAGACACAATAGCCACAGTCCCAGCCATTGTATTGCAGACCCATAAGACTTGTTATATTTGTTAATATGCATTCAAAATGATGTCCAGAGTGTATCCTGAATTCCTGATGCTTCATCTGATAATAATTGATAGCTAAACTTATTTTGGTGGGTAGCTTCTCTGTGTGAATGCTGAAATGGGATTGATGCTTCAGTTTGTTTTCGTCTAAATGTTATTACGGAGTTTGAATGAATGTGTAAAACACTATTGGGTTTGGAGTCGGGGACTGTGGTTGTGTATTCAATAGATATAAGGGTCTGAACTCTGAAATTGAGTTTTGAAAAAGGTAAAAGATTGTCTTCTTAGGAAACCAGCTGATTTCGTATGCAACTGTAGTTCATTCTTGACTGAAATGCAAGCTTAAATTTGGAACAGTGGCTTTATCCGTTAAACATGTCTTCTCATTTAGACTGTCGTCGATTTACAATTTTAATTGAATAAGCCATTTGCATAGTACTCAAATCACTGAAATTATAGTTCGAGGTAGCTTTTAGGTTCAGGAGCACATCATTGTTCTGTTGCAAACTCAAAGCTGGTTGCAATATATAGCACAATGGGTGAAGGGCATTCAACTGTTTGTTGCCTGTTTAGGGTCCTGAGAGCTACAATTTCCTTTTCCAGTTAGACAGTCACTCACTTTCGTCGTACTCTTATGGTTGAGGTAGCTATGGATTCATGTCCCTTCAAGTGTGGAATAATTTCTAAAAGCAGTGTTTGCATATGCTACACATTACGACCACCCTAAACGGCAAAATTATTGTGTAAACTTCACTATTATGCAATGATTCAACTTGATATTGCGTTCTGGACGATGAAGACTTTCTTAGCAGTATTGTTATTGAATGGCAGAATGACAGGAGTAAACAGGGGAGAGTGCAAGCAGTAGCAGTATCTCGCGATATTTTTTAGAGCAGAAGCCTCTTCCAGAACAAATAATGAACAATGGAGAAGTCTTAGAGATGACGATTTGTCCCAAGTCTCCGGCATTCCTGGTGGTGTTTTCGTGCACATGAGTACACATGCTTCTCCTGTGTGCAAATTGTCTAGTATACCCCTTGATCAAGTTCTCTCTTTACTTTCCGTTTTTTTAAAAATGCGAGCTAATTTCAGTTGTCCATAGCCTACACAGGATGAAGTACAAATAGGTTGAGGCTGTTGATCATACTCTTAACTTGACTAGAAGTCTCTGAATTGATCAGTACCAGATCAGCAGACGTAATAAAACGATAATCCACCATTGCAGCAACGCGAGCATTATTATTGCTCTACGAACATAGGTACGCTTGATCCTCATTATGTATGTCCATTAGCTAAGCTGGTTCGTGACCACATAACAAGTATAGGCTTTACCGACAAATGCTTAATTTGCTATGGAAATTTTAGTTGCTAAACGTTCCAGCCTTGTAGTGTAGTTTTGTGTAGTGAAGTGTAGTGATGTCTGCTAAGTTTCGCTTTACAAGACATCTCTTATAATTAAAATGTACTGCATATTCAGTCTTGATTTTACGAATGTTTTCACTGTATATTTGAAAATGGTTTCTGTTACACCTGATGCATGAGTTATCGAGATGAGCTGAAAGTTGTATACTGTATGCTAGATCCATCAGTAGGTCCTTGAGGCGTAAGCATATACTGAAACGTTTGTGTACTGACATCTATTGTACCGTTAAAACGTTTCCGTAGGAAGTAGGAAGTAGGAAGTAGGAACTAGGAACTGTTAGTTTTGAGTATTTTTGTACTGGCTACATGCTCATTTCATTTCTTATTGTAAAACTATCTAAAAAGATGCTCAAGAAATGTGTATTCAAGCTTAGAATGGCGCCTGCACTTTAATTATCTCTTAACCTTGATGTTGTCTCGATTATTAGCCATCGTATCTCATATTTTTCTTACTATGTAGGATGTATGACTACAGGGTCTCAATGGTTTTCAGGGTCTGCGTGGACAACTCCAGCTGCAGCGACTGCACTCTAGTTAAGGTAATTTACCAACTGCATAGCCATACTGCTATATAAATTCTTGTCGTGTTAGTCGATTCCTAACTAACTGCTGGTCAATTTCTAATTTTTAACTGACTGTTTCGTGTGAAACAATGTTTGCTGTAGTTCTTTTACGAGTTAAGAGTTCTATATGACCTTGATATCGCATTTGAACAGGTGGATAACATGGTATACTGCTGGAAGTTGTGCAAATTTTAACTGACCTTGAGATTCTTGTAGAGTTGTAGTAGAAGAAAAAGAGTATGCTGAACCAGGATCATCAGTAAGAGGCTTCTCATAGGGCGCGCTTTATACGCGAGACCCCTTTGTTTAATATAAGTATACATTTCCAACCACGCAAGAGATTTAGATTTGTAGAAGAGAGATTATGAGGTCCAAGACACATCATCATGGGGGAGCTTGTACCCTTTATAGTTACAAACTTATTCCTTTTTGTTCGGTTAGATTTAGAGTATAAATTTAACTCTTGTTGTATTTTTCGAATGTAAGATATGAAATATTTAAGTTAATGAAACAATTTTTATTTTAAAAATTAGTTTTCAAAGATCATGAATTTGATGTTATAAATTGGTGCAAAAAAAAGGATATCTATATTTATATATTGGGACCAAAAAAAGGCGGGCAATATTAAAAAATTGACGCTAAAAAATTATGTGAGCATGTTCAAAACAAGACGGTTCCGAATCAAAACCGTCCTCTTTAAAAATATCAAATAAGACGGTTACAAAGTTAACCGTCCTTAAAAACATCAAAGAAGACGGTTGCAAACTCAACCATCCTCCTTAGAAACTTCAAAGAAGACGGTTCTAATTAATTGGAACCGTCCTCTTTTATAAATTCAAAGAAGACGGTTCTAATTGCAACCGTCCTCTTTCTTAAATTCAAAGAGGACGGTTTGACTTTTTTTTCAACCGTCCTCTTAGGCAACGAGGACGGGTGAATTTAGGACGGTTGTATTCGGGTCTTAGGACGGTTTTGAACCGTCCTCGTTTCCCCTGTTTGTAGTAGTGAGTTATTTAACGCATGTCATTGCCCCTCATAAACTAGAAGACCCTGGTAGTTTTTCTGTCCCCTGTAATATAGGAACCTTCCCAGTTAAGAAGGCTCTATGCGACTTAGGTGCTAGTATAAGTGTCATGCCCCTAAGTGTTGCCTTAAAACTAGGAATGACCGAATTTGCATTGACCAGTATGACAGTCCAGATGGCTGATCGCACATCTATGGAACCTGTAGGGGTGTTAGAAAACATCCCTGTCCGTATCGACAGGTTCTTCTTCCCAGTCGACTTTGTAGTTTTGGACATCCCAGAGGATGCCCATATACCTATAATTCTAGGAAGACCCTTTCTTCACACTGCGGGTGCCATTATAGATTTAGGTACTAGGACTCTAACCTTTAAAGTAGGCAAGCATTCTATTATCTATGGACTATCCTATAGGAAGAAGGACGCTATGACCCCCATCACATGTAATGCTATCACTTCTGAGAAAAAGTATGAGGTCATCACTACTTCTCTACCTTTATTACCTGTTCCTGTATCTGTTTTTACACCTCCGCCCCAGATTGGGAGCAATAGGGAGGACACTTCTATTATGACTATTGCAGGAACTGGTTTTGGGAAACCCAAAGTGAAGGAAGCCATCGTCCAGAGAGGAGGAATGGGATGCTTAAGCTATGAAGAGGATGAGGATCCAGACGTCGTGGATCGGGAGGAAAGAAAGAAGAGGAGGCAAGCTCAAGAAGAGAGACCGTCGCAAATACTTTGCGACGGCGGAAAGAAGATGTGTTTTGCTACTAAAGCAAAAACCGTGGAGACTACGGCATGTCGTCAGAAGCCGTGGTCGGATATCTTCCGCATCTTTAGCGGATAGTTGTTTTTAAGTTGCAGTTTTAAGACAATTTATTTTATGTTGTGTGAGACTTTTTAATTTTGTTTGCTAGTAGTTTTAGATCCTTTCCTTTATGTTTGAGTAGTTAAAACTTTAAGAATCGTTCCGGGCATCTCGCGCATTGTTGGGCGCACATATTTTCTTGCTTTTTCAGGATTTACGAAGAAATGAAGACCTCCAGGACGCAGAGGGTCGACCGACCAGAAACATCGGTCGGTCGACCAGAGACGCTGTATCGCTGAATTTTCTGTGATTCACAGGAGGTCGGTCGACCTGTTACACCGGTCGGTCGACCTGCTCTCCGCTGTAGTCTTTCGTTTCTCTTCCTCAGAAATCGCGAAATTGACTTGGATACTTGAGTGGCACTGCTGACCACCAAAACCTCCCAGCTTACGCTGGTTTGGGGAGGTTTTTCTCATACATCTATTAACCCAGTGAGTTCTTTCCAGTTTTTCCTTAGTTTTTAATTTCTTTGCATCTTTCTTTTAATTTTCTGAAACCTTTACTTAGGCTAATGCACAATGGGGACATTGTGCGGGTTGGTTTGGGGAATGGTTTCGTGTCACATGCATTGCATATTGTCACACGTTTATTGCATTTCTGTCTTGCATCGTTCTTTTCTTTATTTTCCTTACATATACAAAAATCCAAAAAAAATGAAAAAATTCAAAAATTCCAAAAAAATGCACGTTTATTTTAGCATATAGGTCGAGTCGGAACGAAAGTATTTCAAGGATGATTTAGCTATCTTATATGTTTATATCTTTACCTTGCCTTGTCAACTTGTTTTAGTATGAGAATCTTTCGCATATCTACGAGTTTTTGTCAACTTGCATATCTTGAGACTTGACTTATACCTTGGCAACCTACTATACATTCTAAGGTTTAGAGCTTATTTCCTGGTTTCATTCTTAAACCAGTTGTCTAGGATGTGAGTAGTACTCCCCTTGGAACATGTTACATCAATATGCATAAACATGAACTTGAATTGCTATATACTTGTTTTACTATCTCGTTTTGTGAGTCTTGATACGTGCATTTGGGATCCCTTTTCTCATATTTACCCATAAGCCTTACATAGCCAGAATTGCCTTTTTATTCCCCCAAAACTACATCCCATACTTAGCCTACCCTTCCAAGCTAGTATTTGTGGTCTTTGGTTTATTTTTTTGAGGCATCTTGATTTGTATGCTATCATGAGCAAAAAGAGAAAGAAAAGAAAGAAAAGAAAAAGAACAAGAAAAATTCAGAAAAGAAAGAAGAAAAACGAAAAAAAAATCCGGAAAATACAGAACCAGTCGACCGACCGCCTTAATGGGTCGGCCGACCACCTGACATCATCAGAAAAAAAATTCGTTCCAAAAATCCCTTTCTTTTATATGTTATCACTCCCGTGCTTCATTCAAAAATATTTGGGAGTCCTTTCTTATATTTAATGTGAGAGTTGTGCTACAAAAAGAGCACTTTCTTAATATCAAAAAAAAATTTGTGAATTATGTTGTTGGGAAACGGTTTTACTAGCTTGGCTACTAACCCCACATATCCAAAAACATCTTGACCACTTTTACCTTTTACCTCACATATCTTTCATTACCCCAATTGCATGTATCTGAGTCACTTAATGGGATTGTTATACAAAGTTGTAGAATTCTTGTTCATGTTAGATTGCAGGCATGTTTTCATGGGTCGCAGTTAGGTGAGTGTCTCAACAAAATTACTTCTTTCTATCTTCTACATATACTCACCCTTTGCTTCATGAGTGTCTCGAGCGTACCGCGAGAGTCCATAGTATAAAGTCTCTATAGTCTCTAGTGTTGCAAGTTTGACGACACTATAACTCGTTTGCATAATTTAAATACTTTCTCATTTTGTACTTGGCATTGGTATAGGCTTACATGTAAATTTCGCTCTGAGATTGAAATCGTTCCATTAGTTAGGATCGAGTCTATTTCCTGCTTGAGGGCAAGCAAGGGTTTGGTTTGGGGAATTTGATACGTGTCTATTTTATGATGTTTTACATCTATTTTTACACGTATTTGGTCGCTCATTTACTATGTTTTAGCCTTTATTTCCCACAAATCGTGTACTTTCGTATTTTTATGCACTTTTGCAGATTTATGCGGAAAAGAAGCAATTTAGCACCAAATCCATATCCTCAAGTCTTTTGCTTAATTAGGGAATTAATGGAAAGTAAACTGGAGTCAAAAGTCAAGTGCCAAAAGTCAAAACAAGAGAAATCCGAAGATTTCCGTACAGAGGCGGTCGACCGACCACCCAAACGGGTCGGCCGACCAGTCCTGAATTTTAATGAAGCCCAAATTTCAAGGAATGCCGGAAATAAAAGAAGCCCAGCAAGAAACGGTCGACCGACCCATATAGTAGGTCGACCGACCACAACAGAAGCCCATACGATTCTTTTTCGGAAATAAATTAGAATTAGAGTCTTTAGGAAACTCTAATCTCTTACCCTATATAAGCTAATCTTGTAGCTAGGGTTTATTAGCAAGTTTTGCATCGAATCATCTAGTATCAAGTTTTATCATACTTAGTTTTATTTCAAGCTTTAGTTTTGTAATCTTTCAATAGTTCCCAAGCATTCATCAATAAAGTTAGTTTCTTTCTGCCCTAATTCCAAATTGTGGTAATTACTCTTTTAATCTTGCTTTATTATCGTTCTTGTTTTTATTACAATTGTTAAGTTAGAATCTCATGCTTTATTGAATCTTGCATGCTTAAATTATTTACTATGTTCTCCATGTTTATTCCCAATTTTATAATCGTCTTAACAATCATGAGTAGCTAATTTTCATATGTTAGGATGTAGGGGATAAATATGCGTAGGTAGATAAAATTCGAAAGACCGACCTGTAGCAGGACCACGGTCGGCCGACCGGAATAGCTGGTCGGTCGACCGAGGCCGTGGTCGGCCGACTGGAGTAGCTGGTCGGTCGACCACTCGCGTTTTTTTTCTTATTTCGTCTTTTCTTGTCAATTATAATATCCTGCAATGAGACCATAAGGAGACTTGTAGGATGTTAGTAATGACCTACCCAAGATTGAAAGATACGGGAAGGGCATTGGTTTACACCTTAAGACGGATAGGTTACTCAAGGCTGAAAGGTATGTGACCTGGAATTTAGGAATCACCCTTATTGTTGACACCCAATAATTGTGAGACCTAGGAACTAATAGCATAGGCCGAAAGGAGCTATTAGGTAGCATAGACCTAAAAAGATATGTTACACCCCCTTACGCGACTGCAATACATGTTGACCTTAGGATTTATTTTACCTTAGCTATTTATTACCCAAACATCCTAGCATCCCTTTTTATTATATTTTATTCTCATCTTTTATTGTTTGTTTATTTTAATCTTTACCTTAGACTTAGTAATCAACCAATTCAAACCCCCAAAATTGTTACTTTAAACATTCACATCAAACAATAAACATTCCCCGCCTCCTTGTGGTTCGACCCTGACTTTCAGTATCTATTGTTAAAGTTAGGAATTATAAATTTTATCTTTGGTACCCTCAACGACGGGCATCAATAGCAGCTATGGATAAAGAGCTTCAAGCACTTGAATCCAATGGGTCTTGGGAAATGACAAGTTTGCCTCCTGGTTTTAAACCCATTGGATCCAAATGGGTATTCAAAGTCAAGTTCAATTCCAATGGGACAGTTGAGAGATATAAAGCACGGTTGGTAGCCAATGCTTTTACTCAAGTGAAAGGGAAGGATTATAAATCTACTTTTTCTCCAATGGCCAAGTTCAGCACGGTCAGAGTTCTTCTTTCTGTTGCAGCATCAAAGGATTGGCCAATTTTTCAGCTTGACATCAACAGTGCCTTTCTCCATGGGTATTTGGATGAAGAAATTTATATGCATCCTCCTGATGGTTATTCTAAAGGAAGTAATGGTCAAGTTTGCAAGCTAAAATTGTCTCTTTATGGACTCAAGCAAGCATCCCGTCAGGGGAATACTGAGCTCACCAAGTTACTAATTGATGCCCGTCGTTGAGGGTACCAAAGATAAATTTATAATTCCTAACCTTAACAATAGATAGTGAAAGTCAGGGTCGAACCACAAAGAGGTGGGGAATGTTTATTGTCTTAATGTTAATGTTTTAAAGGTAACAAATTTGGGGGTTGATTGGTTGATTACTATATCTAAAGCAAAGATTAAAACAAAACAAGAATTAAAAGATGAGAATAAAATATAATAAAAGAGGATGCTAGGATGTTCGGGTAATAAATAGCTAAGGTAAAGTAAATCCTAAGGTCAACATGTATTGCAGTCGCGTAAGGGGGTGTAACATATCTTTTTAGGTCTATGCTACCTAATAGCTCCTTTCGGCCTATGCTATTAGTTCCTAGGTCTCACAATTATTGGGTGTCAACAATAAGGGTGATTCCTAAATCCCAGGTTACATACCTTTCAGCCTTTAGTAACCTATCCGTCTTAAGGTGTAAACCAATGCCCTTCCCGTATCTTTCAATCTTGGGTAGGTCATTACTAACATCCTACAAGTCTCCTATTGGTCTCATTGCAGGATATTATAATTTATAAGAAAAGACGAAATAAGAAAACAGACGCGAGTGGTCGACCGACCGGCTACTCCAGTCGGCCGACCACGGCCTCGGTCGACCGACCGACTATTCCAGTCGGCCGACCGTGGTCCTGCTACAGGTCGGTTTTTCGGATCTTATTTACCTATGCATATTATCCCCTACATCCTAACATATGAAAATTAGTTACTCATAACTGTTAAGACGAATATAAAATTGGGAATAAACATAGAGAACATAGTAAATAAACTAAGCATGCAAGATTCAAATAAAGCTTGGGATTCTAACTTAACAATTGTAATAAAAACAAGAACTATAATAAAAACTAGATTAGAGAATAATTACCACAATTGGAATTAAGGCAGAACTGAATAAACTTTATTGAATGCTTGAGAATTCTTGAATAATGATAAAAGATGAACTAGATGGTAAAAGATTGAATAAAAGATGCTAAGGATTGATAATAGATATCAAGCATACCTAACCCTAATCACAAGATTTGTTTATATAGGGTAAAAACTAAGAGTTTCCTTAAAGCTAAAACTCTACTTTATTTCCGAAAAAGAAATCGTATGGGCTTCGTGCTGGTCGGCCGACCCGTATAGCTGGTCGGTCGACCACTTCCTGCTGGGCTTCTTTTATTTTCGGCCTTCTTCGAGAATTGGGCTTTATTGAAAATCGGGCCTGGTCGGCCGACCCGTTTAGCTGGTCGGTCGACCGCTTCTGTACGGAAATCTTCGGATTTCTTCTGTTTTGACTCTTGGTACTTGATTTTGACTCCAGTTGACTTTCCATTTATTCCTTAATTTAAGCTAAAGACTTGAGGATACGAATTTGGTGCTAAATCGTCTCTTTTCCGCATAAATCTGCAAAAGTGCATAAAAATACGAAAGTACACAATTTGTGGGAAATAAAGGCTAAAACATAGTAAATGAGCGACCAAATACGTGTAAAAATAGATGTAAAACATCATAAAATAGACACGTATCACTAATCTCGAAGGGTTTTAATCAATCCAAGAATGATTATTCTCTATTCATCAAGGAATTGGATTCTACAATTGTCATAGTCCTAGCATATGTGTATGATTTACTTATTACAGGGAACAACAATGAGATTATCCATGACCTCAAGCAATCTTTGGATAAAGCTTTCACTATTAAGGATCTTGGCTTAATTAGGTATTTTCTGGGTTTGGAGATTGTCAGATCACTAGAGGGGCTACTGGTGAATCAACGCAAGTATGTTGTTGATATTCTTAGGGAGACTTGTATGGAAAACTCCAAGCCAGCTCAATTTCCTCTTCCTCGTGGTCTTCACTTATCAATTGATGAAGGTGAACCAATCACTGAACCAGAAATCTATAGACGTCTTGTGGGCAAACTGCTGTATTTGAATCTCACAAGACCAGATCTTTCTTACTGTGTTTAACACCCCAGCCAATTTCTCAGTGCTCGCAAAGTACCTCATTTGCAGGCAGCACTCCATGTTGTCCGCTATCTTAAGGGTACACAAGATGTTGCGTTATTCTATCCAGTAGATAATCCACTCCATCAGCGTGCTTATTGTGATGCAGACTGGGGTTCTTGCCAGTACAGTTGCAAGTCATTAACTGGGCACTGCATTTTCCTTGGACACTCTTTAATTTCCTGGAAGACTAAGAAACAAAAGACTCTTTCAAAGTCTTCAGCGGAATCAGAGTATCGTGCCATGTCATATACTGCGGGAGAGTTGGTTTGGCTACATTCTTTTATTGCTGATTGTTGAGTAATATATTCTATATAAGTAATATATTGTTTTATGTTTTAATAATGACAAGTCTAAACAATTTTGTTTTATATGGATATGCGTGTAATCGTGCGTTTAAGTGTACAGTTAATTATAGAGCAACGATCGTAGTTTAATAAAGTATAAATCAATCGAAGAATTGAAGAACGATCAAGCTCATATCAAGTGTCAAGTCTTTTGAAGATTTACAAGACAAAAGCTTCATTATGATATCAAGAGTTCTTAAGTTATAAATCATTCCTATAACTATTGAAGAAATGAGATTTGCGTGAAATAAGTCAAGGCGTGAAGATTTATGCATGCTAGTAATATATTATTATATATTAATTTAGTAATCTTATAAACGGTCTTAAATAGAAATATTCTTTAGTTAACAAGAATTAAAATATTTATCTTATGAGATAAATATTAATTCTAAAATGCTAAGGATTTTATTTTAACCGTTATTGTGAAAGTCAAGTTCCTAGGAAAACGTGCTTCGAGAATATGTCTCGAAAAAACGTGTCTATGAGACGTGCATTGGGAATCGTGCATGTAGGGATATGCTTCTCATTTTCCTATACGAGTTCTAATACGTTTCATATTATCTCTATGGTTAATTAAATAAATAAACTTGTTTATTTAATTTACTATCAAGATTGACTAGGATTTGATTAAATATAATTTATTATATTATTGACAAGAATTAGGAATTGATTCAAAGAAGGATTCTATATTTTAATAGTATAAGATATTTCCTAAATCTAAAAGGATTGTAGAAATATTATCTTATATCTTAATATAATATTATCTTATTAGAATCCTTTCCTAATTCATATAAGATTAAGTTTTAAATATTACCTAGAATTAGTATTCTAGATAAAGTACTATTCCTAAACTATCTAGGGTTCAACCTAGATCTAAATTAGTATATATATGCTCTCAACTCACACGCCTAAAACGACTCACGATAATCAAGCCTCACGCAAATCAAGAAGAAAACGGACGTAGTCTCTCACGCGTCTCGATATTCGTGCAACCATTGTCAAATCTCGTAATCAAGACTACAAGCATTGAAGAAGATTCTTATACATTCAAGATCAACAATACAAGAAGTTGTTAAAAGTTTATCTTACTTACTTAAGATAGTTTCGAGTATTTAACGGTACTCATTGTAAGCAAGTATTTCACGATACTTGTCGTAGCTAGATATTTTACGGTATCTAGATTGAGTTACAACTAATATCAAAGTTGTACGAGTGGATTGATAAAATTGTAATCCGGAGAAGGTACTAATTTTATTAATCGAGAATAGTGGACGTAGGTTTCAAAGTGTGAAACTGAACCACTTCAAAACATCGTGTCTCCTTTACTTTATTGTTCTTACTTATTACTTGTTATTGTTTCATCACAACTACCACCATCGAAGAAGAATCGAAAAAGTTGGCATACTCAATTCAACCCCCCCTTCTTGAGTATATCTAGGTCAATAGACTCTTCACTGATTTCAAAGTCGATTTCTCGTCCTATTCAACTCAATTGCGATAACAAGGCAGCACAACACATTGCATCAAACCCTGTATTCCACGAACGCATTAAACATTTGGACATCGATTGCCATAATGTTCGTGAAAGAATCCAAGAAGGTTTCATCTCTACAACTCACGTCTCTTCCAGTATCCAACTTGAGGGGAGGCTATGAGACTATTGAATCTCCTTCAACAACTTACATAGGCACGAATGAACAAGCAGAACAGTTGTAATGTATTAATTCCTGCAGATTTGCAGTAAAGTTGTTAGAAGTTAGTTACTAGATATTTTCAGTTAGGTACTAGATATTTTCATAGAAGGATCTAGAAATTGTACATGTATATAAGCAATGTACAACACTCTGTGTTTAATTAATTCAATTACACATTCTATTTACCTTAGCTGTTCAAATTCACTATTCTAAATCATCAAAATATCTTCTTCTTCTCTGCACCTAACACTACTAATGTGCTTTCAAGCTTCCATTAATGGAGTCCATGAATTCATGATTTGTGAATTTACACTTGTAGGTAGTCGTTACGTCTCCAAGGCGCAACATACATGTCCGCATGCTTTAGGGACTCCTTCATAGCGGCACTCATTAGCCTTATTATTTGTTTTAGGAGAGGAGGTTTTTCTATGATAATTATAGAAGGGATCATGTCTAATAGTGTGGAGTATCTTGTCGTTGACCGAACTATATCTAGCTCGCCAGCCATGGACACCTCCACCATGTATCGTGTTTCACCTACGTTCACATCGATATACTCGTATGTCCCTGCCAGGTATCGACGTGTTTTCTCCCATCGAGATTTGCAAAGGCCTATATTTGGTTAAGAAAAGGTTTCATTAGTGAAATTTTTAAGGGATTGCATAAAACAAAAAAATTATTCGAACAATTTCACGTCACAAGTAATTTGTTTCAATTTATCTTTATTAATTGGTTAAGGTTATCAAATCACTTCAACAATAATCGAAATTTTGTTTTGAACAACTATTGATTAGCAAGATTATTACATGTTTAGGTAAAAATTCACCTAGTATTTAGTTTCGAGGTTATAGTGATTTCTAACTTGAATGTAGGTGGATCATTGTTAATTTTATGTTTATGGATTTGTTTGAAGGTAGGTGAGGATGCAAAAGAGATGATGACGCGGAAACCCCTTAGGGAAAAACCGCGGGAGGACGATATCCTCCAAGTTCCACTAGAATGCTCTTGTAGAATGTATTCTGTGTTACAAGTATTTTCTAGGGTTTTTGCTAAGTGCTTGGTATGCTAAGTGGTGGAATGCCTTTACATTGTACACTATTTACATATTTATAGCCATGTCTTACTATGGACCGTTGGATATGGCTATTATCCAACGGCTCCTTTGCTCTTTCTTTCATCCTCTTTTAGCTTCTTTCCTCCTATTCCTTTTTCTGGCCAAGTCTGGCTGTGTGGCCATTTTGGGAAGTCTCGATCCTTGATCCCACAGCTTTTCCTTCCTCCTCGTTCTTGCTGCGCGTCTTCCTTCTTCTATACTCTTCTCCTATTGTTGACTTAGCTTCCTTTATGCAATCTCGGCCCAATTATACGATGCCACGTGTCGTCATACAAAATAGTCAATTTTGGGGTATAACATTAGCCCCCAGTTCTTGCATGAATGGATTTATGCGAGAACTCCTTCAGCTTCTGGATCCAAGATCTGTGCATGACTTCGGGCAGGGGCTTCAAGCAAATTCTCCGGGTAGAAGACAGTGATGGGACGTTTATCAGTTTTTATTAGAACTCCCTTTTAATGCTCTCCAACCGTTTGCCAACTGTCCCCCACCCCTACTTTCGACATTTAAATTCACCTCTTCCCTGTTTATTAAGTTCCCTTCTTTTCACTTTTACTCTTTACTTTTCACCCTTCCTACTTCTCTTTCTTCCGAACTTCAGTTTTCCTCAACCGCCTCTTCGTTCTCTTCCCAGATTTAAGGTAACTGTTCCTCTATAGTTTCCTCTTTCGTTTCCGCTTCAATGGCTCCCAACTTATTTCCCTCTCGTTCTTTGCTAAAGAACGATTATTTAGTCGATTCTTGTTTATCTCTCGTCGACCCTCCCGTGGTAAGGGATATTTTCCGTTTTGATGAGGATGTTGAATTCGTCGTCCCTAAACCGGGCCAGGTGGCTGACGCTTGTCGCCCCGGTTGGACCACTTTCTATTTGTACCCCTTCTCGTTAGGGTTGTCTTTTCCTTTTCCTGCATTTGTGCAGGAATTCCTTCACCGTTCCAGACTCCCACTGTGGCAAATCAATCCTCATGCATGGAGGATATTACTTTCTTTATCTTTGTTGAATGACCGTTACTCCCTTGACATTACCTTGGGCGACCTCGCCCATGTCTACATAGTTCGCGGTCTGGGTGGTGCGCAGTTCACTATGCGCGCCAAGTCCAAGTTGGATCTTCCCATTATCTTTCCACCCAAGCCTAAGGATGCAGGGTGGTCTGCCCAGTTCGTCTTTGTGCGGGTGGACTCGCTCCCTCCGCCCGCTGATTATATTTACATTGATCCGGTGGGGCCCAGAGGTACTTGTAGCCCCTCCTCTTTGTTATCTTTCTTGTTATTGCTTACGTTCTTACCGTTTTCTTTGCGCAGGTGTACCCGATTTGATTCTTTCGAGCAACGCTACATAATCTTACAGCAAGTTGTTTGGACTAGATTCAGAATACCGCCATTTCAACACTCTATTCGCTCAAGACGATCAGGAAGAGATGTCGACTAGCTCAGCCAGGACGATCATGACACCAGCAGAGATGCTTGCTGACCGCAAGAAGAGGGCTGTCGTTTCCGCAGTGAAGCCTCTTGCAAAAAGAAAGCTGGAGCCAGGCGAGCCCCTACCTGCTTCCAAGAAAGCTGCCCTGCCTGTCCCTTCGGATTCAACTTCTTCAATGGCCCCTTTCCGTCTTCCACCTCCTGCAATTTCCTCTAGGACTCACAATAAGGCTTCTGCCACAACTGCTCTTTCTAGGAAGTCTTCCTCCCATGTGGTGGAGGACCTTAGTTCGGACATAATCTACCTGACGGAGGGTTTTGGTTGTGATCCGGAGGCAGATCCTTCGCCTGTCCTTGACCGTCTGCTGACTTCTGGTTCTGAAGGATTGCTGAAAGACCAACCCATCATGTCGTTGTGGCGTCAGGCCACAGAGGATATTTTCTCAATGAGCTCTACTTTCACCACCTTTCTTTCTTGCGGTGCTTGTATGTTTGTTTGCTTTAACTGACCGCCAGTGAACTGAACCTTTCCCCAGGGGTGATGTGTCCTATTTTTATATGATTTTCACCCCTCTTTTAGCTCATCTTTACATGATAATTTGCACTTTATGAGGTGATTTTATGAGCAAATTCCGTGTTGTAGGTGTTTTGCATGTTTTGTTGCATTTTGTAGGAAACGGAGCAGGTTGCGACCTTTTTCTATCATTTTGGCATTCACCGAGCACCACGAGGCTACTTGGAGCGAGTTTTGGCCATGTAAGGGCATTTTGGGAAGATTATTTTGCTCTTAATAATCAAGTCCTTGTTCTTATTTCCTTAAGTTGATAATTTCTATTCTTTCTTTTATATTATCATTTTAATTCCAATTTATATATTGTTATCATGTTTATGTTAATCAAATCAATCTTTGTTAGTTTATATATTATCATGAGTGAGTAGTCTTATAATCTAGGGTTTATGGAAGCCATGTTAGATTAGTAATTGATAATTGTTGAATTGGGATTTATTATTATCAATTTGTTGTTTCTATAACATGCTTGTTATGTATTGTTAACCTTTAATTCTTGATCACAATTATTGGTTATCTTGTTAATTCTTTTCCTAAGATCGAAAGTCGGGGATAGAATTTGCCTAAGTATGTTTTGTAGCGCGACCTAGTAAGTGCGAGAGCCCGCTAGTAATCGTTCTAAGACTAGTAATAAAATCAAGAGATAATTGCTAATAAGTCTAGACAACTTTTGATCATATGTTTCCCCAATTCGACACCAATTATTGCTAATTTACATGTGTGAACCTATTTCCCTAGATCTTTTATTATCATTGTTTTACATCTCAATTTGTTATCGTTTTAATCATCACACCAAACAATCAATCGAACCGACCTTGATAGAATTCTAACCATAGCTTGTCATATTGCATCTACCGTCTCCCTGAGATCGACCCCTACTTCCTTATCTACATTTATTTGTTAGTTAAGCCTAGGGTATCTTTGTTAGGTACGCGATAAGCCTATCAAGGGGTTTCAAAAGATGTTGATAGGATGCCGCAAAACTGAAGTCTTGTCCTAGGAGGTGCATTCCTTTAAGACTGGGTTGAATGCTGAGCGAGAACTCCGTGCAAGAAAGGGCGGAAGAGTTGATGTTCTCCCAGGCTAGGGTGGTTTAGCTGGAGGAGGCCCTTGCCAAGTTGCGCGAGGAGAAGGATGCCCAGTTGGCTGAGAAGGAGGCGGAGCTGAGAGTCGTGGTGGCCAAGAAGAAGAAACGGGCAAAGGTGCTGCACAACATTGCTCCTTACTCTTCTTTGGAGGGAAGGATAGCTTGCCTTCGGGAATACAAGGAGGGGGAGCATGTGAAGTGGGACTTGGAGGCGGAGGAGCGTTTCATGGCGACCTTTTTCCCCGTTACCCCCGTGGTCCCCGAGCTTTCAGATATTAATCCGGATGGTTCTCTCCGGTCGCCAATTCCTGGTTCCCAGAGGTCCAGAGTGCTGCTCCCGTTCCTCCTTCTCCTGTTGGCGTCGTTCAGGATCAGTTTGTTGATGCCCCTGCTGAGGAGGGTTCTTCCTCTACCAAGCACTCTGGTGGTGAGGCGGTGGTGTAGGATACTGCTGATAATTAGTTTTCTGCGCCCTGAGTGGCATTCAAACTTTGTCGATTTGTTTTGTTATTTGGCTGGGCTAGTGCACTTAACATTAGGTTGTGCCCTGGGCCCTGCGTGGCGGGCTTCGTTTTTCTTTTTTTCTTTTAAACTATACTGGGTGTCGCCCAGGAATTTCTGGCAGCCTTTTTGTGCTGCCTCAGTATGCGTTTTATGGATGACTTTTGTGTATCTTGTGCGTTTCTGCTTTATTTCTGTTTGTATGGCTCAGCTGTTTTCTTTTAGCGTTTTGCCTTTGTTTTGTTTGTTCATGCATGATTGTGTATGTTTGGCCAAGTGTGGGTGCTGGCTTCAGGGTATACCCAACTCAGTTAGAAGGTGTCAGGCTTTCGTGGGTGCTAGGTATCGTGGGCGACAAGGTCCCAGTTGGTCGTACTTCGCTTTGCCCACGCAGTGTGGGGAGTTGAGTGTGACTCAACTCATGTAATGTTTCAGAAAAAACGACATGTTGCAAATATTCGTAGTAAAATAACTCTAAGTAAATTTCCATTAGCTTGTAGGGGTCACGTTTCCCAAATGACTCCGTTAGGATGGCTAGATCCTGAGGATGGTACATTTATATAGTTAAAACACAAAATGCTAAAACAAGTAGATACCCCAAAATCTGGACTCAGGTGTTGGACGCAGGTTCTGAGGATGCTCTGAGGTGCTTTTTCTTCATATATGATATTTTTTAGATGGATGATATTCCAGGGTTTGGGCACCATGTTTCCCTCCATGTCCATCAATCTGTAGGATCCACTTCCCGTTGTACTCTCCACCTGATAGGGTCCTTCCCAGTTGTAGGCGAATTTCCCGGCTTTCTGGTTCTTCATGTTCTGGAACACTTTCCTGAGGACCAGGTCTCCTACTTGGAGGGTCCTGACCTTCACGTTCTTGTTGTAGCTTCGGGCTACCATTTGCTTGTAGGCTGCCATCCTGATGGCGGCGCTGGTTCTGAGCTCGTCAACTGTGTCTAGGCTGCTGGCCATTTCTGTTTGATTGCGCTCTTCTGTCAGGCAGCCGTATCTCTAGGTTGGCACCTTTACGTCTGCTGGGATGACCGCTTCTGCTCCAAACACCAAGCTGAAAGGGGTTTGGCCTGTTGCTGTTTTTGGCGTGGTTCTATCAGACCACACGACTAGAGGTAGCTCATCTGCCCATTTGCCCCCAGCTTCTTCCAACCTCCTCTTCATGTTGTCCATGACGATTTTGTTGCTGGATTCTGCCTGGCCATTTGTTTGCGGGGTACCTGGGAGCAGCTTTTAGTAGGGTGATATTCCAACTAGCACAAAATGCTTCTGTTTTGTTAGATATGAATTGCGAGCCATTATCACACACTATTTCAGAAGGTATACCGAACCTGCAGATTATGTTACGCTTAAGGAAAGATATCACCTGATTTTCAATAACCTGCGGGAAGGCTTCTGCCTCTATCCATTTGGAGAAGTAGTCCGTTAGTGCGAGCATGTAGGTTCTGTTCCCGGGTGCTCTGGGCAATGGTCCTACGATGTCCATTCCCCATTTCATGAAGGGCCAAGGCGATATGACTGGGTGCAGAGGCTCGGCGGGCTGGTGTGTGACAGGTGCGTGCCTCTAGCAAGCTTTGCATTTCTTGGCGAGCTCCACTGCGTCTCTTCGTACTGTCGGCCAGAAGTATCCCATCCTGATTGCTTTACTGGACAGGCTCCTACACCCTGCATGATTTCCGCAATCTCCGATGTGGAGGTCATGCAAGACCGTTTGTCCCTCCTTTTCGCCCAGGCACCTCAGGTAAGGTCCTGCGAGCGATTTCCTGAACAGTACACCATCTATTAGAACGAATCTGGAGGCTTTCATTTTAAATCCTCTTACCTCCTTTTTGTCTGCAGGAAGAGTCTCATCCTGCGGCCAGTTTTGGTAGGGTTTCCTCCAGTCATCTGGCTCTTGCTGTTCTGCAGTGTTGCTGAGAACGCCTAGTCCTGCTTCCCAGTGGGTGCTGGAGTATTCAACTTCCCGGTCTTCCTGAGAAGTTGACGGTTCCAGCACGTGGGTGATCGGGATCGAAGAGATGTCCCCTAGTTTGAACGTTGCTCCCAGATTGGCCAATGCGTCTGCCTCCGCGTTCTGTTATCTGGGTATCTGCTCTATCTTGAAGGTGATGAACCTAGCTCGCCTGTCTCTGACCACCTACAGGTAGGCTATCATTCTGGGGTCTTTGGCCTCGTACTCGTCATTGATGTGGTTCACTATGAGCTGCGAGTCAGTGAATGCCTGGAGATATCTGACTTTGAGGTCCAAGGCTAGTTGGAGTCCTTGTATCAGGGCCTCGTATTCTGCCACATTGTTGGTTGCTTGGAATTCACACCGCACTGCCTGGACAATCATGTCCCCTTGAGGAGACCTGAGCACCATTCCTACTCCTGCTCCCCGACTATTAGAGGCTCCATCTACGTATAGCGTCCAACAATTTTCTTCAGAGTCCATTTCTGGAGGTAGGATTTCTCGGGCTGCCTCTTTCTCCAATCCTGGGCTAAAATCAGAGACAAAATCTGCAAGGGCTTGTGATTTTATCGCAGTTCTAGTTTCAAATTTTAGGTCGTAACCACTTAGGTGGACAGACCATTTGGACATTCTTCCAGACAGTTCTGGTTTACTCAATATGGGTCTCAGGGGGTAGCAAGTTAGGACTGATATGGAGTGAGATTCAAAGCAAGGTCTTAATTTATATGAAGTCGTAACTAGAGCAAGAACTAGCTTTTCAGGGGTTGTGTACCTGGTCTCTACAAGAAGCAGAGACTTACTGACGTAATAAACTGGGTGCTGGACCCCCTCGTGCTCCCGTACCAGGACTGCGCTGACTGCTACTTCTGTTACTGAGAGATACAGGTACAATGGCTCCCCGGGTTCTGGTTTGGACAGGAGTGGAGGAGTGCTGAGGTAACGCTTCAGTTCTACAAATGCTTTTTCGTGCTCCTATGTCCACTCGAATCTTTGGCTCTTTCGCAATATGTCGTAGAATAGTCTGCATCTGTCGAAGGACCTGGATATGAACCTATTGAGGGCGGCCACCCTGCCAGTTAGCTTCTGCACATCTTTTGGTTTCTGGGGGGATTCTAGCTGGAGGAGTGCCTTGATCTGCTCGGTACTTGCTTCGATCCCCCTCTGCGTTACCATATATCCCAGGAACTTTCGCTGGATACCCCGAACGTGCACTTGGAGGGATTCAGCTTCATTTGGTACTTCCTCAATATGCTGAAGGTTTCTTCCAGATGTTGGGCATGCTGACTGGCCGCTTTGGACTTGACTACCATGTCGTCTATGTAGACTTCCATGGTTTTGCCTATTTGATCTTTGAACATCATGTTCACCAGCCTTTGGTAGGTGGAACCTGCATTTTTTAAACCAAATGGCATAATATTATAGCGGTAGATACCTCATTCAGACCTGAAGGCAGTTTTTTCCTGGTCCTCTGGGTGCATCTTTATCTGGTTGTATCCACTCCATGCGTCCAGGAACGTAAGCATCTCGTGGCCTGCTGTTGCGTCCACCATAGCGTCTATGTGCGGCAGGGGGAACGGGTCTTTGGGGCATGCTTTGTTCAAGTCGGTGAAGTCTACGCATACTCTTCACTTCCCATTCTTCTTGGGAACCACCACTGCGTTTGACAGCCACTCTGGATATTTTACCTCCCTGATTTTTCCTGCAGCCAGGAGGTCGTCTACCTCCTGGTTTATCACCTGATTTCTTTCTGCAGCAAACTTCCTTCTTTTTTGTTGGACCGGCTTGTAGCCGGGGTTCACACTTAACTTGTGTGAGATTATGTTTGGGTCTATTCCCACTATGTCCTCGTGGTACCACGCAAAACAATCAATGTTAGCCTTTAATAACTTTAACAATTCCGACCGAACGGTACCTGTACATTCTGCTCCTATCAGCACCTTCCTTTCCGGATGCAGCGGGTCCAGGGGGATTTCTTCCACCTCTACTTGAGGGGGTTCTTCATAGGTTCCCCTGAACTGTCTTTCCTGTGATTGCTATGCTGGGGGAGGAGTGGTTGTGGGCTTGAGTGCCACCTTATAGCAACTGCTCGCTTCTTCTTGGGTTCCTCTTATTGTCTGAACTCCCCACGGTGTAAGGAACTTGAGGCACTGGTGGTATGAGGACGGGATGGCTTTCATGTCGTGTATCCATGGCCTGCCAAAGATAACATTGTAGGTGAAGGGACCATCAATCACTAAGTACCTCACCTGCTTGTTGATTCCACCGGCGTATGTCGGGATAAGAATTTCTCTGAGGGAGTGTTTGGTCTCTCCGCTAAATCCCACCAGCGGTACCGTCTTCTTGGTCAGGTCTGCTTCTCCAAATCCCATGCTTTTCAGGGTTTCCAGCATGATGATGTTGACCGAGCTCCCCGTGTCCACCAGGATTTTCTTTACCTTGTAGTTCCCTATGGACAGGGTGATGATCAGGGCGTCATCATGGTACTCTGCGCCTTCCTCAACATCTCTTTCGTCGAAGCTGACGGCTGGCAGATCCTGGGTGCTGATCCTGCACGAGAATTCTGGTTTGTCTCCCTTGGTTTTGGTCGCATGTCTCTTGGCGGCGGAGTATGTAAGCCCACATAATTCCAAGCCCCCTGTTATCACGTTAATGGTTCTAGTGCAAACAGGAGGGCTAGAGGGTGCTACCTAACGAGTCGCTTTCACCTTGGTTCCCTTTGGCAGGATGTGGTTCAGGTTGCCCTGCTCGTACTGGTATCGGACCTCCTTTCTGAGGGTGATGCAGTCCTCCGTTATCTGACCGATGTCCTCATTATGGAAGACGCACCTCAGGCTGGTGTCTCTTCCATCCTTGCTCCTTTCTTCTGCCCTCTTCTTGGGCCATTTGACCTTCTCTCCCAGCTCCTTCAGGGCCTTGATTAATCCTGCAAGGTTGACAGTAAAACCATACTCTTGTACCTTTGGTGGCAGGTTTGGATCGTTCTTCCAGCTTTTTCCTCCGGAAACCTTGTGCACCGGTCTGCTGTAGGGTTTCGATCTTTCTTGCCTGTCTGCTGGTGCTTTCCTGCTGGTGGACGCTGTGCTGCAGCTGATCCTTCTTGGCCCTGCATCCTCCTCCAATCGAATGGCATCCAAAGCCTTCTGCTGAACCTGAGCGTATGCCGTGCATGGCCATTTGGTTAACTCTTTGTATAGGTCTGAGGCCTGTGGTAGCCTCCAGCGGAAGGCGTGGATGGCAGTCTTCTCCTCGCAGTGAGGTATGGACACCATCTCCTTGTTGAATCTAGCCAGGTAGTCCCTGGTGGATTCCTCATCATCCTGCTGGATTTGGTAGAGGTCACGGGTTTGCTTTTCTGGTCTCTTGCTGCTGGCGAACTGCTGGTTGAACGCGTTCACCAGTCCTGCAAAGCTGGAGATACCAGAGTTCGGCAGGCTGACGAACCACTGGAGGGCGGCTCCTGAGAGAGTGGATCTGAATCCTTTGCACATGCATGCTTCCTTCAGGGGCCCATAAGCTGTCACCACCATCATTTTCTGCTTGTACTGGTTGACATGATCTATTGGATCGGCCGTTCCGTCATAATTCGCCATGTTCGGGGGAGTGAAACATTTGGGCACGTCCACCGAGACTATGTTGGGAGTGAACGGTGAATCTGCATAGCTGTTTGGGGCAGCCTTTTCCAGGGGCCTTGGTACTCCTGGTATGCGGCTAACCAGGTCCAACAACTCTTTGTATCGGTGCTCCCAAGGATCTGATCCTGCAAGAGGGTTAGCAGGGTTCTAGGGGGTATCAAGGGCGAAAAGTGCATACCCTTGTGTTCTAGGGGTCTGATTGACCATCGGCTGACTGAGTATGGGCTGACTGAGCGGGGTGGTGTGGACTATTGACGGCGTCTGCTGGGCAGCGCAGCCGGATGACCCAGCCCCTAGGAGGAGCGGGTGCCTCGCCGACGATCCTTCCCCTTGTGTCCAGCCCGGAGTTGGTGTGGGCGAAAATCCTGCATTACCACGATGGTTAGTACTAATGGGTAATCTCACAAGTCCGTTACCTGGGGCTCCTGTTTGCGGCGGAGGCGAGTCTAGGTCGAAGGAAAGGTATCCCAGCCCTGTGGGTGTGACTCTTTCTGGTGGGGTTACTCCTGCAAGGTCTAGCCTGGTGACCAGCTCGTTGGGGATAGCTCTTGCCTCGCTCCTGCTTCCTGGAGGCCTTGGAATCCTGAGTCCCACATCTGGTCCCCCACTGGCATGCGGAGGTTGGTTCTGTCCCACGGCTAACTTCCTCAGCTCTTGGTTGTCCTTCTTCAGACCATCTACCGCTTGGTGGAGGGCAAAAATTCCCTCCATCATGGTTTTCCACATATCTGGAGTTGGAGCTTCTCCACCGGTGTCACCTGGGTTGGCCATTGTTCCACTGGTGGTGGTGCCTGACTGCGCCTGGGGGGTGCTGCCGCTGAAGGGCGCCATTGTTACCGCTGATGGAGATTCCAGAGCCCCCGTTGAGGTGGGGGTGGTGTCTACCACCGAGGAAATGGGTTGTGAGGTTGTTTGAGGGGTTGTGTTCGTCATTTTTGAGAGATTTACAACGAGTTTAGGTTTTTCACACTTCTCGGGTTGAATAATCATTATAGCCCCACGGTGGGCGCCAAAATGTTTAGGTAAAAATTCACCTAGTATTTAGTTTCGAGGTTATAGTGATTTCTAACTTGAATGTAGGTGGATCATTGTTAATTTTATGTTTATGGATTTGTTTGAAGGTAGGTGAGGATGCGAAAGAGATGATGACGCGGAAACCCCTTAGGGAAAAACCGCGGGAGGACGATATCCTCCAAGTTCCACTAGAATGCTCTTGCAGAATGTATTATGTGTAAATTAATTGTCTGCCACTATCCATACATATCAAAAAACAAAAAAGTATATCCTTATAGCATATTTATCACTCATCAATTATTATTGCTACATATCAAACACCAATAAAACGAACGAACCCCGGTGTATAACAATTATTAACAGAAGCAATAGCGTTGACAAATCGATAATTTAATATGAAGGAGGCTCTGATGCCAGTTTTTAGAATTAAATCTTTAATAAGACCATAACTCCATACTAAATTAATTGGTAAACCGGAGTAGCGGAAGCGTACTTGATGAATCCATAGGAACAGGATGAACGGATGAATTTGAGTTCCTGGATTATAGCCTTCTAGCAGACACACTCTCCTTAGGGTTTCTCTCTATTGATGGGATGTATAAGAGTTTAGGTGGAAGTGTGCTACTAGGTACCATAACCCTGCGTATATATAGGGAGTGATATAAAACCCTAGTACCCTATAACAGCTGCCTTATTCTGATACACATCATGTATCAGTTAATAGGTATCTACACAATTAAGATATCTGGCCAATACTTTATAAGACGTAATTAATTATGCCCGTAATATATTATCCGAATGGATCACCGTATTGGGCTAAACTTACAATAGCTAACAAATACAATTATTATAATCATGTGTCTACATAAATAGTATTGGACCCAATATATATTGTTACAGTCCTCCCTAAGAGACCTATTAATACTAGCATCCTCCAAATTTGTCCGATTTGTGATAAACTCTTCAACGATGTTGGTATACTCCATGGCATGTTGAGATGTTTGTACGATAATTTCGCCTTCTTCAGTTTCATCATTGTATTGATTGGGATCAGCATATAATGCATATAAAGGTCTTTCATCCTCAACAATCATATTATGCAATATAATACAATTCATCATAATCTTTTGCAGCATATTTCCATCCCATGACAGAGCAGGGTATCGAAGGACAACAAACCTAGCTTGTAATACCCCAAAAGCACGCTCCACGTCTTTCCTTACACGCTCTTATCTCTTTGCAGACAATATTTCCTTGGGGGTTTGTGGAAGAGGGATTGATTTCACAAATGTAGAACAATTTGGATAAATAACATCGGTGAGATAATATGGTGTGTTGTATTCATGCCCATTCACTGTGTATTTTACTGGTGGAGCGCTTCCATTCAACAAATGATCGAAAATAGGAGAGCGATAAAGAACAGTATGATCGTTACAAGTACCCGGTAGGCCGAAAAAACAATGTCATATCCATAAATCTTGAGAAGCAATAGAAAGACATCTCATTTTAGTATTTTCATTATTAGATGAATCGGAGGAACCAAAAAATAGCTCACGTGCTTGTTTCATTTGTTCTTCCTCCATGTGTTCATCCAATATTTGAGAATAAATTGTTTGTTAAGTATGAAAAAGTATTAATATTTGTTAAATTAAATAAAGTATATGAGTAAATGGTAACAAAGAAGAAAAGTGAGTTGAAATTAAATATGCAAAAATGTTAGTATTTATAGATATAAAAGATTTGTAGTCGTTGGAATATTCCAATTTATAGCCGTTGGAAAATATAACCGTTGCAATATTTGAATTTATAAATGTAATCGTTGTTGTCATTTCAATTTATGAATATAGCCGTTGAAAATGTAGCCGTTGGACATAATTATTATATTAAACTTAAAAACCACACTTAAAAATAATACATTAAACATAAATATTACATAATACTTGAAAATAATACATTAAACTACTTATTCTTCGACTCCTCTCTAGCAGAAGTTAAGTTCGAACTATGAGTTAAATTTTCCCACATTTGCATCTTCAGCTTCCTCTCTTCCAACTCATGTCTTTTTAAATTTAACTCATACGCTAAATTTTGTTGCTCTATAAGCTTCGCTCTTGATGCTTCAGTTTTGTTACTTTTGGTTCTCATTATCTCATTATTCAACTCCAATTGTCTAGCAACACAGGAATATCAAAGCAACTTGAGTTTTCCCTTTATTTCTCTTAGCAGCTTTAATACCCATAGGACGCACCCTAGATGGACCGTCATCAGTTGGCGTAGAGTTGTCATCTTTTTCATTGACCCTCGTCCTTTTACCACTACTGTCAGATTCAGTGTACGATGTTGGTGGATCTTCAACCGGATCTCTTAGAGAAGAATGACATACTTCACGCCATTAAGAAAAATTTTGTAGCATCCGTCATTGACTTTCAAAAGTGGCCACACCTGTACCATGTAGCCTCTTTGCCTCATCAATCACATCTTCTTCTCTCATTGCTCTCGCACTCTTTTGACTAGCTTGTTCATAGTGACCGACCCACTTCATAACGCCGGCGGCTATTCTATACCAACGATTTGTTAGCATACAAATCGTGTGTTCCCTTGTTGGGGTTGAGCCTGATCTTGATGGTCGTGATTCGTCAAATTTAGCCTTTACTCTCTTCCAAAATTTAACTTTTCTTTGGTTGGTGCCAATACGAACATCAGTTGAGATACTCATATATGCTGCTATAAGAAATTCATCTTCCAAGTCTGATCAGGCGGTCTTTTTTCTCCCAACATTATCGAGTGCTACATTAGGAGGTAATTGACTCTCCATAAACTCATTATGATGAAATAAATTCTCATCGGAAGATAACTCTACAACCGGTGGTCGTTTGTGGTGTGGGCTCTCTTCTTCGAAGAAATAAGGATTACTTTCTTCAAAATATCCCGTTATTGGTGTAGAATAATTTGAGTTTGATGGACTTTGCATTTTTTGCATAGGTGAACCTTGATTATTTAATAAAGTTTGATTTTTCATTGCTTGTTGAAATTGAAGAAATTGTATAAAATTAGGATCATCGTAAGGATTAATTTTGTTATTATCATTATTGTTATTCATAGTTAAAAGTTGTATTATTAGTAAATATTGAGATAAAATAAATAATTTGTGAAAATATATACAAATTTAACTCTATTTACAGACCAATTTTTTTTTCAAATAACAAAAATTATAACGTTAAAAAATGTTAACGTTACAAAATGTTAACGTTGGAAAATAGTGCATGCAATTAATTCATTTAATTGCGTGTGTGTGTATGCAAGCTAGTCGTTGAAATTAATTGAGTGGTAAATTGAAACCAATTTGCTGGAATCTTGTTGCAGCCTTTTTTCCCTCAACTTTTCACCTGTCATTTTTCCTTACTTCACTGCTTCCTTTTTCTCCTATGGAGATCTCCACTCGAATGGAGAAAACACAACTCTCCATCTCCATCCCATTTTCTCTCCATGGTTGTGTAAACTATGGAGATTTTTTTTCTCCATTCACTCTATGGAGAGTTTTCTCTCCATGAATGTGGATGCTCTAATGGTCTTTTTTTATCTTCAAGTTAATCTCTCCAAAGTACTTGATCTCAAGTTGCCACCATAAAAGTCACGAGTACGAATATAAGTATGACGAAATGACGGATGACACAATTTACTAGAAGTGTGGACTTCATCTTAAGAGTTAAGACCGACATTCGCGCGATGTCTAATTTTTTCATCTTTCATCCTAATGTGAAGAGGTATAATCCTTCATTATTGTTGATGTGAGCAAGGAAGCTTAACTAATAGTAAGAGTTTGTTATGGACTTATAGAGAGAGAAATATTATTTCGAAAGATATTTTGTACATATGAGAAGCAAGTAATTATGTTAAATATGATCACTATTTAAAGTGTAACTAACTACTAACTATTTTCTGGTTGTTGATGGTTTTGGGGCCTTTACTGGTCCTTTTGAGGTCACCGGGTCTATCTTTTCGATTTGAGGAATTTAGGTTGTTTTGATTTTTGTTTGAGCGGTCTTTTGAGGTTTAATGATGGGGTTGACATAACAGTTTTGATGTTCTGGATCAGTTTGAGGCTGGTGGCTGTTGGGTTCTTTATGAGTCTCTCTGATGTGTTGGGTAGGGTAAAGTCGGGGTTTGACAATGTTCTTGGTTAGTCAGATGCGGTGGTCTCAAGTTAATGACTTACATCGTTCAGTCCCTTTCTTGCTTTTATGTTTTAATAATAATCTCGCTCCTTTTATAGGAGTTTTTACTGTATTCTCGAAACACCTACGAGGTTCCTTGCTGTGAGGTTGGTTAGGATGCCCTCTTTAGTCGCCCTTCTTAATTTACTTGGTCCTCTGGGTCATTGGTCTTTGGACTGTTTGGGTCGTTCACCACGGTGTAGGAGACTCGTCTCCGCTGAAAACAAGCTTGTTCGGCTCATTCTTCCCCTTTTCTTTCTACGCTCTTGTAGCGGTAGTGCACCTGGTCCGTCTAGTTGGCCTGTGCGATTTTTCATTAAAGCTATTGAAGTCGACTACATTGCTCGTCTTCAAACTTCGCTTCATCAGCCTGCTCTCGTTCTTATTTGCTTCGTTGTTTTCTTAGATATACTAAACTTTTATGTAATTTTTAAGGGATATTCTACGGTGTACCCCCTTGTTTTTTGGTTTTCTATGTTGTACCCCTACATTTTATAATTTTTATGGTATACCCTTAAACTTCTTACTTATTCTCCATAATGACCTCCTTCAAATCTTCATTAATTTTATCCCTATAAAAAGTCGTAATTTGACCTTTATTTCGACTCATTAATGTGATATCACCATTCTATATAGGAAGTATCACTACGAAAAAATACTGCCTTTGCGACGGATTTTTTGCGACGGACACAAAATCCGTTGCAAAATTAGTTTTGTGACGGACTTCGCGACGGATTTTTTTTTTGCGACGGAATTTGCGACGGACCTGAATTTCCCAGACCCGCGAAACGAAAGTCAAATGGCGGGAAAGTTTGCGACGGAAATTCCGTCGCAAATATTGACTTATGCGACGGAATTTCCGTCGCAAACATATTGACCAGGCTTGACCAAAAGTTGGTCAAGGTCAAATGTTGACCAGATTTGCGACGGAAATTCCGTCGCAGGAGTCAATATTTGCGACGGAATTTCCGTCGCAAATCTGGTCAACATTTGACCTTGACCAGATTTGCGACGGAAATTCCGTCGCAAAAGTCCGTCGCAAACACTTTATATACAGACCACGGGATTCATTTTCCCCAAATCAATTTCAATTTTATTTCTTAAAACCTAAAGGCGATTTCGACGAGCGACCACCACCACCGTAAGGCAACCACCACACCGCGCCGCCACCGCCGACCACCCCACCCCACCGCGCCGCCACCACCGACCACCACAACATCCTTCCTTCCTCCTTCTCTTTCCTTTCTCCTCCTTAATCTCCTCTCCTTTGTCACCGCCGCCACCACCTCACCGCCGGAAAATCCTTGCCGCCGCCACTTCCTTATTCATTCTCCATTTCTCTTTATGTATGTATACTAACTTTCGTTATTTATGTATCGTCTTAATTAGTTATGCTTAGTCCGTCGCAAAATTCCGTCGCAAATTCCGTATTATTGTTTTTTATTGTTATTAAGAATAGTTAGTTTAGTTTAATTGTTATTTGATTAGTTTAGTTAGTATTGTTAGGTGATTAGTGATATTGGGTTAGTAGCTAATTTCGTCCCAAATCCGTCGCATATTGTTGTTAAGATGTTTAGGACGATTGATTTTTGATATAAAATTTGCATTGTTGTTGATTGTTAGTGTTGTTGATTTGTTTAGAATATTCTTGAATAGTACCCGTTCAATAATTACACATTAGGTGTAATTGTTGAATAGTCCCCGTTTTGGGACTGTCTTTGAATCTTTCATGCCATTTAGGTAGTAAACACTCTTATATTTCTTGATTGTAATGAAACAAAAATTGGGCAACACTTCCTTATTGTTCTCCAAATACATTCTATATAATGTATTTGGAGAACAATAGGGAAGTGCTGCCCAATTTTTGTCTCATTACAATCAAGAAAATATAAGAGTGTTTACTAATGGTATGAAAGATTCAAAGATGGGTTTAGGCTGGAGAGATAAGGACCCCAGACCAATATATGTAAATTGTTTTTTTTTGCAGGTTGGTGTTGGTGTTGGTGTTGGTGTTGGTGTTGGTGTTGGTGTTGGTGTTGGTGTTGGTGTTGGTGTTGGTGTTGTTGTTGTTGTTGTTGTTGTTGGTAGTTGTTGTTGTTGTTGTTGTTGTTGTTGTTAGTTGTTGTTATATATATGTAGTTGTTATTTAATTGTTGTTGTTAATTAATTGTTGTTGTTGTTAATAAGTTGTTAACTAGTTTTTGTTGTTAGTTGTTGTTATATATATATGTAGTTGTTGTTATTTAATTGTTGTTGTTAATTAGTTGTTGTTATTGTTTGTTAAAATATGTAGATTTACTATGAAGAGATTAGAAAGAAAATGGATGTATGAAAGGTTGGATTCTAGGAAAAAAATAAGGCAGGATTTCGTAATTGGTGTTAATGAATTCATTAACTATGTTAAGCAACAAGACGAATACGTTAGGAATAGAGAAATTAGGTGTTCATGTTCTAAGTGTAAGAATACAAAGTATTTAGTTGAGCAAGAAGTACGGAAACACCTTGGTTTGAGAGGGTTTTGTGATAACTACTACGATTGGGTGTGTCACGGAGAGAAATTCTCCGTTGAGGAAGAGGGAAGCTCATCAATGCACTCCGACAATCCTTATAGAGATATGGTAGAAGATGCGTTACGCGATAGCATTGATCAAATTAGGGAAGATGCTCTAAACGCCGAGGTTGTCGATGAATCTCCAAATCCTAATGTATTAGCTTTTTTCCAAATGCTAAAACATGCCGAACAACCTCTTTATGTAGGAAGTCGTATGACATTGCTACAGTCGGCTTCAAGGTTGATCACTTTAAAATGTGAATTCAACTTAGCTGAAAAATGTGTAGATGGTTTTGCGTCATATATCGGAGATATGATTCCTGAAAATAATCTTATGACGCGTAACTACTACGAAACCAAAAAAGTTCTTAAAGCTCTTCAACTTCCCCATCAGAAGATAGATGCCTGCTCGGTAGGATGTATGCTTTTCTGGATGGACGACGCTCACCTTGATAAGTGCAGAAAATGTGGTACGAATAGATACAAATTAGAGAAAAATGCAAATGGCAAAAGAGTTCCCGAAAAGTTCTTAACTTATTTTCCATTAGGACCACGGTTGCAACGCTTTTATGCCACAAAGCACATCGCGGGCGAAATGCGTTGGCATTATGAAAACCCTCGTGTTAGTGGAACAATGTCTCATCCAAGTGACGGGGAGGCTTGGAAACAGTTTGACCGGCTGCATCCTGATTTTGCATCTGAGCCTAGGAATGTCCGTCTAGGACTTTGCACTGATGGTATCGCACCGTTTAGTCAATTCGGGAAGCAATATTCATGTTGGCCGGTGATACTTACTCCATACAATTTACCACCCTGGCTTTGTATGAAAAGACAGTTTATGCTCTTAACATTACTTATTCCCGGTCCCCACAATCCAAAGAAAAACCTTGACGTCTATTTGCAGCCTCTTATTCACGAGTTGAAGCAATTATGGGAGACGGGGATCTTAACCTATGACGTTTCCCTGAAGCAAAACTTTGATCTTAGAGCCGCACTCCTATGGACGATCAACGACTTTCCTGCATATGGCATGTTATCTGGTTGGACAACTCAAGGTGAGCATGCATGTCCATATTGTATGAAAAATGAGACTAAGTCAATTTGGCTACAACATGGCAAAAAATGGAGTTGGTTTGATTGTCATCGACAGTTTTTAGACAGTAATCATGTTTTTCGTAACGATAAGGTGCATTTTAGAAAAGGGAAAGTTGAGCACGATGTTTCTGCGAAGAGGTTAACAGGCAATGAAGTATGGGATTGTGTCAAACATCTACCGAAAATTGTGGATGGATCTGAACGTGAACTGAATTTGCTTAAAGGGAAACGGATTGGGTGGTGGAAACAAAGCATCTTTTGGGAGCTTCCCTATTGGAGCACGCTACTAATTCGACATAACCTTGATGTCATGCATATTGAGAAAAATTTCTTCGAGCAAATAATTAACACTGTCATGGACGTGAAAGGAAAAACGAAATTAAACTCAAATGCAGAGAAAGACATGTTACTTCTTTGTTCGAGTAGAAGAAAAGGGTTCGGTCGTTTTGAAAAAGGAACAAAAGAAGGTCCTATGTGAATGGGTATACAAACTGAAGTTTCCCGACGGTTATGCTTCAGATTTGAGAAGGTGTGTCGATATGAATGAATTGAAGATACACGGTTTGAAAAGTCATGATTGTCACGTCTTCATGGAGCGATTACTCCCAGTTGCTTTGAGACATCTTCTTCCAAAAAATGAGTGGAATGCCATAACTGAAATTAGTCAGTTTTTCAGAGATTTGTGTACTTCATCAGTACAGATTGAAAAAATTACAAGTCTCGAAAATAACATTGCGGAGATTATTTGCAAATTAGAGAAAATCCTTCCACCTTCTTTTTTCAACTCAATGGAACACCTACCTATTCATTTGCCCTATGAAGTAAAAGTGGGTGGTCCTGTGCAATATAGGTGGATGTATCCTTTCGAGAGGTAATGCCATCATCCTTATTCAATTCTTTATATTACATAATACATATTTTTCATCATATTTTTCATTCTAAATTAATTTGTTTGTAGGTTTTTGAATCATTTGAAAAAGAAAATCAAAAATAAAGCTCATGTTGAAGGGTCTATATGTAATGCATATTTAATTGAGGAAATAGCAAATTTCTGTTCCCTATACTTTGAAGATCATATAGACACCAAGGCAAAGGACCTTGACGTTGGTTCAAAAAAGCCGACACAATCTAACTTGCCTGAGATATTTCAAGATCATGATGGCACAACTTCTGGAAAGTGTCGTGAAAGGTTTTTAGAGGATAACGAATATGAGCGTGCACACCTCTACGTTTTATCGAACTGCGATTCTGATGAATTGAAACGAAACGAAGTGTAAGTGGTGAATCTAAATTCTTATACTTGAATTCATAATTATTAGTTGTTCAAAAATTAATAATTCCCCTAATTTGAATATAGGTTGTTTGAAAATTTTATCATGAGAGAACATCCTGAATGTGTCGTAGGCAATGATGTTTGGGAAAAATATGAAACAAGATTTCCCAGATGGTTTAGATCTCAGGTTACTAATATAGAAGATCCAGTTCTAATTGCCTTAGCAAATGGTCCCTCAAGAAGAGTCAGAACATGGAAACGATATTCCGTCAATGGCTACAAATTTCGAGCTTTCATTCAAGGAAAAGATTTGGTTAAGTGCACAATTAACAATGGAGTTTGTGTGAGTTCCACTGAAGGAGCTGACTACTATGGGACCCTTGACGAAATTGTTGAAATGACTTATACAGGCCCACAAAGCACTTACAAAGTCATTTTGTTCAAATGTAGTTGGCTAGATAACTCCGAAAGAGGCATGCAAGTGCATAAGGAATATAAGCTTGTGGATGTTAACCGGAGTAGAAAATTTGCAAAGTACGACCCATTTGTGTTGGCATATCAAGTGGAACAAGTTTACTATAGTCCTTATCCAGGTATAAAAAAGGATCAAAGTCAATGGTCAGCGGTATTCAAAACCAAGGCTAGATCACATGTCGATGCCCCCGTTGATGAATCTTTCTTTCAAGAAAATGTTACTAATGGTGAAACAATACTGTCACCAATTGAAGTAGAAGAAGAAGATGAAGATGAAATTGTGGAGGAACCAGAATACATTCAAATTGTGACAGTGAGGCGACATGAGGACGAGGACGAGGACGAGGACGAGCTTGAGGATGAGGATGAGTATGAGGATGAGGATGAGGATGAAGATGAAGATATTATAGATTCTCTTTGTAAGGATGTAGGAATAAATTGTTCAAGTGATGATGATGATGATTAGGACTACTATCTATTAGATTCGATAATCTTGTATTTGTTGAAATTATTGTAGATGCCGTATGGCTTAATGTCAATGAAATTATCTTTTAATCTTATTATTCAAGTTTTTAATTACGTAAAGCATTTTTTTCTAATTGTTGCTATATTAGTTTGATAATAATATGCCGGGCGGAAGACAACGAGGTGGTGGTAGTCGTCAGCCTGAGGGAGGACGATCGGGAGCTAATCATGATGAGGACGAGATTGTACCTGAGACTCAGCCGCCTACACATCGAGTACACCTCGATCCGACTGATTACGAAGGCGCCAAGTGGTAAGTATCTTATTTGTTTCCTGTGCAATTGATTATATATATGAATATATTGATTATAATATGATTACTTGTTGACTATTTTATTTTCACATTTAACTCTTTTTCAGGTTCAGTGACAAAGACGTTTCTAATCTTATAACACAGACCATTATTTGCAACTACAAGGAGTATGCGCCCAACTGGTCAGAAGCGTCGGATTACATTAAGGAAGAGTGGTGGAATTGGTTTGAGGTATTTATTAACTGTTTACTACCTATTTCCGTTTTATTATTTATTACCTATTTATTGTTTCTTATTTATTTAACTATTTTTTTCTTGATACAGAAAAAAGTTACCTTTCACCCTCGTGATAGAGCAGCGGTTAGGTCGGCGTGGGAAGACATGATGAAAGACCGCCTTCGCAAAAAAATCCACTACGCTATGCAGAAACCAGCGGAGAAAAGGCCGCAGTGGATACCGGCGGATATTTTTGAAGAACTGAAGGGTAGAAAGGACAATCCAAAATTCCAAGAGAAATCCGACAAAAACAAGACCAACCGGATGTCGGGAAGTACCGAAAAGGGCAAGGCCTTAGGTACTCACATTATGGGTCGTAAAAACACCCTACAGATGATGGATGAAATGGTAATTGTTTAGTTTTTACTTCACTTTTTCTTGTCTTCAATAATTTTCACCCTTTGATAATCTTGAATGTTTTTTTCAACAAGTGTCGTTGGATTTAAATTGCAGGCTGGAGAAGATGGGAGTGATGTACCATCGGCCTTGAAGTTGCTTGAGAAGACAAAAAAACATCCCAAGAAGGGTTGGCTATCAACGAAACCCAAAGCACTATTTGTAAGTTAACAGAAACTTTTCTTTATATTTTAGTAATTTGGTTTACTAATTAATTAACGTATACTAATAACATTTTATTTTTGTTTTGTAGGAAAAAGTTTTTTCCAGAAAGAACAAAATGATAAGTGAAGGGATCCCGGAGCAAGATATCGACGACAACGAGATCTACTTCGAAGAAGTAGGCGGTTTCAACAAGAAAGGGTTGATACTCGGTATGGGAAATGCAGCCCCAGTCATTTACGAGCGTCGTCGTCACTCAAGTGCTGGGACCCAATCATCATACACCCCAGGTTTGTATTTTATAGTTTATTAAAAATTAAGACTAACCAATTATTTAACCATTTACTAAATGAATATAATATCATGTTTGACTATTCATTGCAGGTATCGTCGGCAGAGTTCTTCGAGAGAATGCTCAGCTAAGAGAACGTGATCTCGAGACATCCCAAAGGCTGAAGGCAATTGAAGAGTTCTTAAGTCAGCGGGGGGAGTTCACTACTCAGAGCTGCAACCCGGGAGGCTTTTCTCAGCCGAGACGCGACTTTGACGATGATGGCGGCGACAACGCTAGGGCGGCCAGTCATTTCGCCACCCCACAGCCCACCGACACGACCGTTAGATAGATTTCATTAGGTTGTTTAGTTGATGTACCGCGGACTATGTTTAGTTTTTAGTTGGATTATCATTTGTAAAACTTTCTTATTAGTTATGAAAAGACGTTTTAAAACCCTTGTCTCCGACAAGTTTTTGTTGCTGGGTTGTTTTTCTGAAATTGCAGGTTTACAGATCATGCAAAAGGGAAAAAATAAATCATTTCAATGGAAATGGGGAGCTGGAAAAACGGCTGAAACCCGAAAATCATACAGGCATTTGCGACGGAAATGTCTCAATTTGCGACGGAATTCCGTCGCAAACCTTGACCAAAAGTCAAGGTCAGTCAAGATTTGCGACGGAATTTCCGTCGCAAATGGTCCTCTTTGCGACGGATTTTCCGTCGCAAATCTTGACTGACCTTGACCAAAAGTCAAAGTCAGTCAAGATTTGCGACGGAAAATCCGTCGCAAAGAGGACCATTTGCGACGGAATTTCCGTCGCAAATCTTGACTGACCTTGACTTTTGGTCAAGGTCAGTCCGTCGCAAAATGGGGGTCAATCCGTCGCAAATAGTGTGCGACGGAAAAATCCGTCGCAAACTAACATTTTGCGACAAAAATATGGGACAGATGCAGTCCGTCGCAAATCCGTCGCAAAAACATGATTTGCGACGGATTTCACCCTTTTTGCGACGGAAAATTCCGTCGCAAAGAGAACACTGTTTTGTAGTGTATCACAAATAATTTTAAATAGGCATAAACTTTTATTAAAAACATATGTTATGAAGCATGAAATAATAACAACACATTGATGAAATTGAGTTAGATTTCTATACTATTTGGTTGGTTAATGTTAATTCGGCGGACTAATAAGTAAATGAGTAGGTTGTCGAGTAATTGAAATGTTAAATAGACGATTTAATAGATAGATTAAGAAATTAAGGTAGCAAAACCAATAAACAAGGTCATCGTATAGACTAATGTATAGAGTTTAAGGGCATATCATAGTATTTAAAAAATGTAGGGGTACAACATAGAAAACCAAAAAACACGGGGGTGCACCGTAGAATATCCCAATTTTTAATCATACCTTTGTTGCACTAGGCTTGCTAGTCAGGCTTCTTGTGCAGCCTAGTCCTTAAGTTTGTTCTATAACTTTTGGACTTCCTTAAATTGTCATAGAATCGTTTTGGTGGTAAGATCTGTACATGATCGATCATGATCAAATAGGATCACATAGAATTATATAGGATCGTGAATGATCAGATAGGATCGTGTATGCTCAATGGTAGGATCGTTCAGGATCGTAAAATGCTTATTTGTGTTACAAATTTGTCAATTTTGGTTGTTTTTCTTTACTTACAACTCTAAATTAAAAGCATATGTAGTATATTATTATTATTAAACCTTCCATGTCACTAAATAAACATTTAACACTATAAATCATAAAATTATACCAAATTGTTTACATAAACTTATTTATCCAAGCTATTTGTAAGATCAAATGGGGTGGATTTGAACTTAAAAAATACTCGGGTAAAAAAATGATTTTAAAATTAGTTAATTAAATAAAAAATGAAAAAAATGCAATGTTTATATAAATATTTCACAATTTAAATGAATGTGAAATTGAGGAAAAAATATACTCCGTAGAGCCCGAACTTATAATACATGACATGCAAAAGTCAATAATTATTTTTTTTTTGCTGTCAAACATTCAGAACATAGATGAAATATAAAATCAGTGATTAGACTCCAAAAAACCGTTGAATAATTAAGTGTATAACAAACACAAACAATAAAAAAATTAGACATAACCATTGTAATACTCTTCTCTTATACGAACTGGTGTACTCGGTTGAGTTAGTCGTACTCAGTCTAGTAAGTTAAGTACACTTCAGTTGGATTCTTAAGTTTGGGTCTGTTCATTTGTACTCGGTACACGAGTACTCACTCGAGTACCCTAGGTACTCGGTCGAGTACACCGGTTCAGAGTCGGTTCCGCAATACATTCATTATTAGAGGAACCTGGATTTATAAATCATAGTTCATTGTGCCTATTTCTTTGGATAAACATTTTTCTCTCAAACCCAAACCCTAAATCCCTCTATTTAGCATCTCGCAAGGTCTTGTTCGTATGTTGATCATCTTAGGTTGTGCATTTATCGTCTTTGTAAGTAAGTTTCCCTAATAGTATCTTTTGATTGATTTGTTAGGGTTTGTACTTTGTAGTGCTATGTTGTTTTAGGAGGAGGATTCGTAGAAGAACAAACGCTTGTGATTCTAGTCTTGCTTGATTACCTAAACGTAGGGTTTTCCTACTCACTTATCTGTTATATGTGACGATGTAGCAAATTCGGGGTAAAATAAAACTAAAAGCTAGAATAAAGTATAGAAATGCGTGTCAAATTTACGATAAAAGTTTATATAAAAGACACATATCAAATTTATATTTTACTTTTGTCTTACCTGGCCTCTATCATCTGACCTGTTTTAAATTCAGGACATATTTATCCATTTTAGACGTGAATTTACATATTTTGACTTATCAATTTCAGGATTCAATTGTTTTAAATGAAACAAAGTTTAGCATTATATATTTATTAGTATCCATATTTTACGATACATAACTTTAGATGTTTTAAAACATTTTTTATGTACTTATCACATGTTGATCTACCTTGATTCTTAAGTTAGTTGTCCGTTATGCATTCACTTATACTTAATCTATGAGTCAAGATTCACTGCCGGCTTATCCAATTAGATGTAAAATGTAAAATTATATTATTTTTTACTCATATGGTCAAACAGGCTGAGTCAAGTTTCGACCTTAAACTAACTGGTGATTGCATATTTGGATTGAACGGTTACATCTTTTGATCTCGGAAAGAGATGGGCTGCTCGAGTTAGATTTTTTATGGTTTGAGTCAAATTTTGTCAAATCTACAAATACGATATTGGTTCACAAATTTGAAAAACTGTAATAATATTTTCTCTTTAAAAATGAAGAAATAAATTGTGCATAAATTCATGAATAAAATATCCAAATTTTTAATGTCATTTGTACATTTTTTTTAACATTGTAACCAGTGGCGGATGCAGGATTTTGACGTAGGGTGGGCACAAATTTTTTTTCGACAAAAAATTTCTTTAATTTATAACGCAATTTTTTGTTTTGAATTTTGTTCTATAATATTATGGTATAATGTTTAAAATGAAACGAAAAAAAAATCTCAACCGATGTTTTTAACCTTACAGAATAAAGAATTTAATATATTATGAAGAATAACAGTATATATTGGTACAATGTTTCAATCTCAGTAATTGTCTAAAAGAATAATTTGACAAGTATATTTAATAATGATATAATAAATTTTAATAATCAAATGAACAATTAATAGTAATGGTGTAGTGGTTAACTTGTTAGTTCAGTACCTTGAGGTTCAAGGATCAATCCTCTCAACAAGCAATTTTTAAGATGGCCCAAAAATAGTTTTCGCCCAAAAATAGTTTTCTGAATAAAAATGTCATTGGTAAGATTTGAACCTGAACCTAAATCTCCTTTGCATTAGGACAATACTCTACCACTTGAGCTACAAAGTTATTTTGATACTTATTGACACTTATATATAATTATTTTCTGAAACTCGGGGGAGGGCACGTGCCCACCCTTTCCCTCCCCCAGATCCGCCCCTGATTGTAACATTGTTGCTAATTTATGTAGGCTATGTATCTAAATGAGAAATTTACTGTTAAATAATCACATTTTATTATTACCGACATATACAATATCTTGACTGCTAATGTAATTTATAATTCAAATATAAAAATCCTAAATATAACATAAAATTTAAACATTTTTATATAATATTTTAAATAAAATTCATGTGTCTTTTAAAACAAAAAATACATTTCGCGTTATTTGCACGAATTTAATACTAATTTTTTTTTAGAAAAAGACAATTTTATTTGCGGAAGCATAAAACATGATCAATTAGGGTATGAGAGCAATAGCAATAGTAGAACTTCATATAAAGTTCTTGCTATTTCCAAGCTATTTTCACAAATTACTAAATTTAAGAACTTTACATCACAATAGAAGAACTTTACTTAATTCTTAATTAAGACCCACTATTAATTATCTTATCTTCATACACCTTTTTTTTTCTTCTTGAAACCAACAAAGAACTTGGTTCTTAAATAAAAACTTGGTTCTTATTTTAACAAATCCAATATGACTCATAATAGAAGAACTTTATTTTTAAAGTTCTTATTTACAAACCCAAGAATAAAAACTTCTATTGCTATTACTCTGAGGCTACTATGAGCTTTACATGAGTGAATGTAGGAAGACCAGATTTTGGAGATTCAATGAACATAGACATTCTGATTTCAATGATTGGGTGCAACTGTGCTTAGACATCTCTGTTTTATATTTTGAGCTCACGTATTTGCTTAAAAGTGGTATTATTTCTCTTAAGTTTAACACGAGTTAAATAGTTAACACGTTTATAGATAAAGTATTCATAAAATGCTCGCAAGAGTGAAGTCTAGTGGTTAAAACTTGGGTGAAAGTCCCAGGAAATCCGGGTTCAAGCCTCCCCAAGAGCAAAATCTTGTGGACCATTCTTGGCCCGAGTTTATGCCTAAATAGACTTCGAGCCTGTCACCGGGTGGTTTACCTGGTGTATGTGCTTTGCAGGCTATCACATGTACTCGCGGGTTTACCCAGTGCGCACCAAAGGTAGCGGCTGCAGGTTCCCTCGTCAAAAAAAAAAATGCATATATATTGTAATATTGATAGGAGACTTATTTATCTATATAAATAATATATGTATTTAATCCATTTTAATCTTAAAATTAATATATCCGTTTTAATCTTAAGACAAATATATTGGTTTTAAGGAGATACCGAGTACGTTAGTTTAAGCTAAATGACGTCGTCTGTTTTCCTCATAAGTGATACCGCACCCATTAGTGATTAGGCCATTACTCAATTACTGGGGACAGTCTAGTTGACATTGTATGTACTTGATACTTCATACTCCGTTACTTGATACTTCATAGTTCATACTCACCGAGTCCAATGCACCAATGCCAAGAGATAATATTTAAACTTCTTTTTAATCGAAAGAGGGGGAATCTAGGAATGAATATTAATAGTAAAAAAAATTAAAAAGGAAAAATATAAGTAGTGGGATTCAAACTCGAGGCAATAGGTAGGAAACTAAAAGTTCTACCATTGAACAACAAGTTGTTTATTGCACATTTAATGAAATACCGTTTACTTATCTATGAGTACTCAAATATTTGGGGTAACAAAAATCCGTCTTCAAAACCAACTTTTTAAGTTTGGGGTAGCGACCGCCACCCCTTGCTACTAAGTGGGTTCGCCCATGAGTCGAAATCATGCATGAATGATCTTTCCCTTTTACCAAAATCAAGATAAGTGAGTTTTAGACAAAAATAGACATATCTAATGAAAAATATCCCTTAAAAAACAATACTTATTTTGATAATTATGTATATTGGTGTGAGTTTTAGAAGACATACTTATTTGGACAAATACGGCTAAATAACAGTTTAAAATAAGAGTTGTGAATTTTCTCTAATATTTATTAGCCTTGACAACAATATTTTTATATGTCAAGAGCTGATAAGATTATATGGAGAGAATTGTATTTGGAATGATTGTATTATTGATTGATCGGTCTACATCATATATGAGGAGGTATTTATAATACCTTACCTCTTGATTAAACCTAACCCTAACTTAACTCTAATAGGCCTTAGTATCTTAAGGCCCTAATACCCTCCCGCAATCGTCAAACCCTAGATAAACCCTAATGATAGATGAGCTACGCCCAATATCCTAATAAGAGCTCCAATAATATTCCCACAAGCTTAATGATTAAAGTTTATTTTTATTTTTATAGTCCAATATCTCTATAATCATTACTAATTATTGTTTGACATAGAATTCTAATATTCATATAAAATGACAATTCACATTGAAAGACTCTCTTCATTCAAATTTATGGGAATTGGATAATTTTGTTTGGTTTACTAGATAGAAAATAGAAAAATTAATCTTGTTTACTGAGAATATTTTCGCAACATAAATTTGGTGATTATCTACATAATTTATTGTCCACTTGTCAGACTTGTCACTAAATAACAACCACTCACGAATAATTTTCTTCCCTCTCATTGAGTATTTATAGGAAAAATAAAGACAAATAAATGACCGTGACAAAGGAAATATTATCACTTTTGAAATCTTAGAACTAAGTTTGACTTAAGTGTGCGTATTATAATAAAAATGAAGCTTTCTATAAATGAAGATCAAAAGAGTGAGAAATTGAAAATGTTCTATGCAATATTTACCAAATAAAGTGATGCAATAATTTTCAACAAACTAGTGTAATAAATTTACCACCAAAACTTCAGTTAAAAGTTATTATAGCTCCAACGTGTTAATTGCAAGTAAGAGTCCTTTTTACCAATTAAAAATCCAACAAAAATAAAATTCTATTAAACGTGACAACCAAACAAAGCCTAAGTAATTATTCAACAAATATAATGCAATTAAAATTGATGAACGACATGCATACGACCGTTTCAACACCAAATTGATGAGGAAATAATGATTTTGAATACTCGATTTTTTTTAATGAAATGCTTACACATCACAAAAAGTTTAGTACGATGCACAAATTCTCATGTAAGTATGCTATTATATATTTACTCAAAATTGGAGTGCCCTCTTTAAAAATGATATTTGCAATACTCGAACTTTTTATGAAATCAGGGCCGGTCCTAAAGATTTTGAGGCCCTAGGCAAAATTGTAAAATGGGGCCCTAACTTTTAAAAAAAAATTATTCAAGTAATTTATGTGCAATTATCTAACGCTCCGTACAATTTAATAAAACGGACGCATGCAAACTTTTGAATTAGATGGAGTTGATTCAGGAAAAATCTTAAAAAATTTAGAAAAAAATAATTTGGATTTGGAGAATTGAAGAAAGGGTACCTTATAATTCAACCATTTCATCGTTAAAAAAAATCAATAGACTGAAAATTTTTCAAAGTTTAGATATTAGCTTTATTAGACGTGTCTATTGAAAGTACAATTTAGACTAATTATACTACGACAAACACAATTCGCATAAAATCTCAAAAGCATGTAAAATATTTTATAATTCAATTGTCCCACTAAATACGTAAAAAATTAAATGAACGAAACTATCAACGTAATGAACTAAAACAAAATATAGAAATGGGCCTTGTAATAAATTCAAAATTGAAAATAAACAAATAAAAATGTGGCCACTAGGAATAGAACATAAGACCTCTTAACCTTTAGTAAGATACAAAACCACTACACCACTTACCGTAGTCTGCTTTTTATATGTAATACATTCTATTTGACAAATAGTAGACTTTTAATCTCGCACTAATGGACCCCTTTTAGACTTGGGCCCATGTCATTTGCCAACCCGGACATCCCTTAGGGCCGGCCCTGTATGAAATGCTCAAGAAATTACACAATTCAGGAGGTTTAGTACAATGCACAAAAAGTCTCTAGCTAGTAATGCTAAATATCTAATGTAAGTATACTATTTGGATTGCCATCATAAAACAATGATATTTGAATTACACAATTTTTTTTTTATGAAATGCTCAAGAAATCACAGAGCTCAAAAAAAGTTTACTACGATGTCCAAAAATTTATAGGGTCTAAAATAGAGATTACTTACTAAATTATCGAGAGACTAATCTTCCCTAATCATTTACTTATTACTAGTTGTAAACACAAATTTGCGTTAATTTGTAAACAAGTAGAGAAAAACACAAACAAATGTAACAAAATAATTATTTTATTAATTCAAAAGATTTAGGGTACAATCTTCTAGTTATTCTACTGATTCAATTTCCGCAAATACAAATGAGAAGGAGGGTCTTGATTTGAAGACTTGATTCTCCTTAGTTGACTTTGACTTGGTTTTGTAGAGAGGGTTTGTGTGTGATGTAGTTTTCTTTGTAATTTTCTCACTAGTCTCAATGTGAGAGCTAGAGCTTGTATTTATAGAAAAATGAAAGGCTTGATTTCCACCTTTCATGGACTTGGTAGTCTTTATCCTTTTTTAATGGACTTGGTAGTTATCTTGGTCCATTTGAATGGATTCAACCCGTCTATGAATTTAACCCATTTACCGGATTTCGTCACTTTGTAGAAATGGATCCACTAAAACTAAATTAAATTGGACTATCTCTAATTAATTTTCGTCCAAGTCAATTTCATTAGTTTACGTTTCCTTTGACGAGTCAACATTTGACATTTGACTTCCGACGTGGCAGTTTACATTTCCTTCGACGAGTCAACCTTTGACATTTAACTTTCGACGTGGCACTTGTACAAAATTTACGTGCCTACACTAGTGACCCTTTTATTATTAGTCGTGGTTATTGATCGTGATTCGTTAACGTAATTAATGTTGAGACTACCTCGATAAACTTTTACCCAACAATTTAATTAACCATAGACTTCTCACACAAAGTGAGGAAGCATTCACGAGTCGATACATTATAACTTAAAAATGAACAAAAACGCGAAATAAGGTTAGATTCATTGTCCACATTCATTAAGCAAACCAGACATTAAAATAAACAGATGTTCTAATATGGCAAATACAAGAATTAAAAGTAGACCTCCTATAAATACTATGGATTTATAAACTTAATTTTGCAATCCAAATAATATTTTAACAAATTACACATTCACTTTCTATGGCAACACTCTAACTCCATTTTCACCTCATCCTTTCTCCATTTTTATAATTTCATATTTTAGACTTTTACTTCTATATATAAACAATTTATTATTTATTTACTTTCACTTTTGTCATTGTCTCCTACAAGAATTACTAGATAAATGGCTAAAGTACCTATCAAGTTCAAAAGGGTAGCAGCGGCCTTCGACGAAGCCGTCAAGTGGCGACGTCCGTGCGAGAGTAGTAGTGGTAGTGAGTATTGGCCAGAGAGCGGAGCGGCCAGCCTCTCTGATCTCGTTAACTCTTTTATTGAGAAAGGCGATGGTTTGGATTCATTCGATATGGATATGGATATGGATATGGCTCAGAGCGACAACATAGATGAAAAAGACGATTTTGAATCGGATAATGAGGACGATGATGATAAACAAAGGAAAGAGAGCTTACGTGATTTGGTATTAGAGTGTAAAAGAGATAATAAGAAAGGTGTGAAGCAAAAGATTATGAAGGAGATTGAAATTGCATTAAAATTATACGGCCAGAATAATAACGATGACGATAACGATGATGATATAGCTAGTACAACTTCAAGAAGTGGTCTTAAACGTAACGTCATGTCTCATCTTCGCCAAAAGGGCTTCGATGCTGGTAATTCACTCATCTCATTTATAATTATTTTATGTTTATTAATTATTATACTATATGTTTTCAACATGTAGTTAAGTTAATTGGGTAATTAAAATTTACAAATTAAAACATTAGTTTATGCCACAATAAAAGCAATAATAGTAATAATAATAAATATGTTAGCTAGTTCGATGGTTATTGAATGTAATTACTAATAACAATACTATGAATGCAAATTAGCTAAATTATATTGTTAAAATTGATTTGAAATCCTTAATCAAGCTACTTGTTGGGCCGTGAATTTTTTTAGAGTAATATATTACTCCGTATTTATTTGTGCAATCCCCAGAAAAGTTCATTAACGAATTTTTTTATCTAACAAACACAGGCCTTTGCAAATCTCGATGGGAGAAAACAGGTCGATACCCGGCAGGAACATTCGAGTATATCGACGTGAACGTAGGGGAAACACGATACATGGTGGAGGTGTCCATGGCTGGCGAGCTAGATATAGTCCGGCCAACGACAAGATACTCCACACTATTAGACATGATACCTTCAATAATGATCATAGAAAAACCGCATCTCCTAAAACAAATAATAAGGCTAATGAGTGCCGCTATGAAGGAGTCTTTAAAGCATGCGGACTTGTATGTTGCGCCTTGGAGACGCAACGGCTACCTACAAGCTAGGTACTTTAGCCCCTACAAGCGAACCACTAACAGAGAGTCGAGTGCTAGTAGCGCGACAATGGGTCAGGAAGGGATAGCCAAGAAGCGGTCATCACGGGTTGGGTTCGAAGCTGATGAATCAATATTGCCAAGAGTAGTTTCTTATTATTGTAGGGATAATGGTTTTGTTAGCAAGGCCGGAATTAGAGTTGGACTTTTGGGTGTTGCTCTTCAAGGAAAATGATTAATATAGAGGAGGAAAAATAAGTTGCAATTAGCAAAAAATAAGTTTGTATATTGTCAAGTATTCACTATAATTTTTGGAATTGTATTCTTTGCTTTTGAATTTGTTTAATCTTCTCTTGTATATATTTACGAATTATATATGAAATTAAGATAAACTCCTCAATTGTATTTTTCAGTTTATCTTGCAATGATTTTAATTACATTATGTGGACAACTAAGCTCCGTTACGGTTTCTGATTCGATTGATCGAAAAGCTAGGAGATTTCTTTAAGGAAGTACTGAAAATAAAAAAACAATTCATCTTATTTTCTGGGAGAACATCCAAAATCCAAAATTATTAGGGGGTTTGGAATCCAATCAGCGAGGCAATCCAATGCGGCATTTCTAACTAAACTGGGATGAAGATTTTTGGCAGAACCTTCTTCATTGTGGTCTCGAGTTCTCCGAGCAAAGTATTGCAACAATCATTATGATATCGATATCTTTCGACCAAAACCTGGTATGTCTAATGTTTGGGATGATATTTCAGAGTAATCTAAAACTATTGTGAGAGAAACAGCTACTGCAGTTGGTAACGGTAGGCGGACTTTATTCTGGGATCATGCTTGGGTTGATGGAATTGCCTCTCTGATTTTAGTATTACCCCTATTCCGGAAGACTTACTCGGAGCTATTATTAGCGATATGTGGGCCGAATGTAATGGATGGAAGTGGGATGTTTTCGCTAACTATCTACCACAACATATTCTCCAGCGGATTTCATTTATTTTTCTAGACTCAGATCCTGATCTCGAAGATACCCTCTATTATTGGAACGGGACGTCGTCGGGCAAATTTTCTATTAAGTCTGCTCTTGGCTTTTTGCGAGGTTTTGATTCATCCTCACCCAAAGGATCCCGACTGGCGCACCATATGGCGCCTCCCAGTACAACAGCGAATAAGAATGCAATGTTTCTTTGGCTCGCGGGCCGTAACATAGTTATGGTTAATGTCATTAGAGTTCACAGGAACTTAGAAGATGATACTATGTGCCCCAACTAGAAGCAGCGACAATGAGGAAGATATTGAGCACTTTCTGCGGTCTTGTCACGTCTCTAGACAATTCTGGTATATGTTAGGTATTCATCCCTCCAGTACCGACTTTTTTTACAACTCCTTTCGCCATTGGGTATCCAAAAACGCCTGTATCGAGACCAATTCCTGAGATGCTGAGCCTATGAATTTGCTATTATTTGTTGGTGGATTTGGAAATGGAGAAATAATATTGTTTTCGGAAGACACACTGAGAATCCCGCTGAACCTCTGAGTTTCCTTTATCAACAATTTGCAAGCTCGAAACAAGCGTTCGACATGTACAGTATCTTCATTCCTCAACCCAAACCACCTAGAACTGAAATCTTTGTTCGTTGGCTGCCACCCCATCACGGATGAGTTTAATTGAATACTGACGGAGCTTCTAAAGGTAATCTGGGTCAAGCAGAAGGAGGAGGTATCCTTAGGGATGAGATGGATAATTTTGTTTCTGCTTTTTATTTCTCTTATGGTATCTATTCATCCATGAAATCAGAGCTTTTGGCCCTTCTTGCTGGTTTGGAGCATGCGAAATCTCTCAATATCAAGAAGCTCTTAATCGATATGGACAATGCCTCTTGTGTCGGGATTATCCTCGAAGATCAACTTGCCAGCAACAGTCTAAAGTTTATTATCCAACGTTGCAAGGAGTTAGTGAATGATTCTAGCTCATTGGGTCACTAGAATTGAACATATATACAGAGAAACAAATAGAGCAGTTCACTATCTAACAAATCGCGGCGTCTAATCAAGCACCACCATTCAACATTTACAAGGTCCAACTGCTGAACTGCGAGCTATCTTTCAAGAAGATATATTTGTGGTTGCTATTCCCCGTATAATAGCGAACAATTTGTTTCTTATTCGGGCCTCTCTTTTCGTACCAAACAAAAAAAAAATTAAATTAAAAGTACTATTAATCTTAATTTATGCAAATAATTCTATTAAAAAGTATCTCTTTATAAATTAAATCTAATTAATATCTTTGGTACCCAAATCTTGGTTAACCGACCTGCATAAGGCAATGTGGGCTGATTACATATATGTGTTGCGATTTAAGGAAAACTGCAGTTCTTTCCTAAATCCAAACTTGAGCTACATAATAGAGGTGCTACGATTTCTATAATAATTATTAACAGAATTTATAAATAGCCCTCTTCACCCCCTAATATATTTACGGAATTCTCTAAAATTTATTAACAAAACTTTGACAAACAAACAGAATAAAATAAAGCAAGAAGAAGAAGAAAGTTCATAAAATTACAAGGGTACTAACCGGAGGAGTAGTGAACGTAATTTCAAAAGCAAGCGATGGAGGAATACTTCCGTCATCTACACGTAGAAGCACAACAAGGGGAATTCCAACAAAAGCAACAATTACAACGGTATTACTATCACCATCAACAAGTAGAAGCAGCAAAACACCATGAATGGCAACAACAATTATATTTATTTCAGCAGCAACAATTACATGACTATCAAAAATCCCGCATACATCAACTACGACTCGAAATCTTCGGTGCTAATTTGGAGTATCTCACTCGGACCGCCTCAACCCATGATATCGACCAGGGTTCGACTCAACATAAACCATCTCACTTCTCGCTGTTCTCTTACGATGTATGTTATTACATTCTAAATCTCTTACGCGTTATCGCAAAACTTAGGATTTAATTACTCGCCTAATCGGTATATATACTAATTAGAATGAAATTTGGGTGTTTGTAGATACATGACAAAGATGCATTCAGAAAGAGTATCTCAAGAACAGGGGAGAAGCCGAAGCAGGACAATGAGTCAACAAAAGAACGCGGTTTTGTTAGAAAAGAGAGAGAGTCGAATTCGGAAAAGCAATCTCCATCTATGAATGTATGTTTAACAAAGAGAAAGTGTCAAGAATATCTCAATGGATGATATGATCAAGGAAACAAGACTCGATGTTTTTTGTATTAAGGTCTTAATTAGATCGTAAAATAGAGAATTATGTCTTTCTTACTCATTAACCTCAAGTTTCATCGCTCATATTGCGTAGCGAGACTACATATTTACTAGTCATTAATTCAATGGTATGCCCCCAAACGTTGCTATCTAAAACGTGCAAATTAATTATTTATAAACCGTATAGCTAATTGACCAACTTATAACCATAAGTAAAGTCGAACTCCTGAGAAGTAACGCTTAGCTCATGATTCTAAATCTTGTAATTAAAGACAACGAGGACATGCTTAAATGGTTTTTCAAGATTTATTTGATTGCAAATAGATTCAAATAAGAGTACTAAACAAGTTAAGTGAATAAAGTAGAGAATTTATCAAATAATGAAAGAGTCTTGACCTAATCCATTCCTTCACCATCTAATTAATGGTCGATCATTGATAATAATTCAGTCTTTTCTTACCCAAATTAGTCTACTTTTGTGGAGGAATAATAACCCTGATGCGGGTGTAATGAGGCATCAACGTCGAAAGAGCTAGAGAGCATGGTTTCCGAGGCCGTGTAGGAGAGGACGGTTTCCAAAACCGTGTAAGAGTATTTAGCTTATATTTCGAATAAAATTAGGGAAAATAATTATTTCCCAATCTTAGTTAAATTAGGAAGTTAGTTATTTACTAATCCTAGTTAAATTAGAGAAGTTAGTTATTTCTTAATTTTAGTTAAATTAGAGAAATTAGTTAATGCTAATTAAATTAGGAAAGTTTGTTCTTTCCTAATACTAGTTTAATAGCTTTCCTAGTTAAAATCAAAGTTAATACTTTTTCTAGTTAGTTTACGGAAGAAGTAGATAACTTAGTTATTTAATAGAAGTTTTCTTTGTGAACGTTGCTAAATTAACTTTGCGAGTTTAGTCTTTCAATCTTCCTTGCGAGATTGATTTTGTGTTTCAAGTTTGAACCTTGCGAGGGGGCGTGAGGATCACCGTGTGTTATCTTAGTAACTTTAATAAATTACAAAAATTAACAACAATAACAAATAATTCCGCTGCACAGTTCGAATTACAGTCCACAATCATATTCAGGTCACGACATTCGAGAACGATCAGTCCTGCAATCTGTTCAATATCGTTCCTCCACATGGTTTCACATCAAACCCCCTAAATCGTCTTCATATATAGAAGTAATCAACAATAAAAGCCTTTGTATGTACAAAGAGGGTGTTATGTAACGTACCCGTGTAGAGAGGACAACGGGTAAGATCTGAACCGAATTTTATAGGATCCAATTCAAATTTATTTTAAAATGGTATATTCAGATCATACCCTTATTCTTAGGGTCCGGAATTTGTAGATCCATATCCGTATCCTAAGAATCTGGGTAGGGTCTGGGTGAAATCCAGATCCGTCAATCTCCAACAATACATTGAAACCACAACCAAGTCACTATTATACACTATCTATTTCACCTTTACTTGTCGATTAGAGACGATATTTTGGTCGAGTTACCCATTCTTAGTTTCACGGCTTTAAAAATCATAGTCCAAAAGAAAAAAAAAAAAAAAAAAAAGAGCCGTACAAAAGTGTTAAAAAGTCTTATAGCAAATTACAAATAAGGTTTACAAACCACAAAATAATTATAACTCCAACAATTCATAATAAAACAACTTATGTTCAAACCAACAAAACACTAATACTTCATTCCTTGTCTCCATGATCTACCTTTGAAGGGTTGAATCTATCCAAAAATTACCCTTATAGAAATTAAAAGGGGTCCAAGGGTAGGATCTGGATCTTATTGGTGGGATCCAGATCCGACCCTCATACTTGTATAAGGATATATGAGTCTGGCTTGGCCTGCTGGATTCTAAGGATCTAAAATAATGGAATTTAAATTCTACTCTTGAATATCGGGTTTAGCGAATGTGGGTAGGATCCGGGATCGATTGTCATCTCTACACCCGTGTCACTGTGTCACATATGTATATGTAATCTTGTAGAGGATGTACATGTTATGACTTATGATCAACCAATGTAGAGGATGTACATGTTATGATCAACCAAGATGCTATGAGCTGAAAAATGAAATGCACAAAGCCTACAAGCTCACTTAATAAGGCTTGTAAGAGCTGAAGCAGGCCTTAGAGCGGCGGCAGTCAAGTGGCGACATCCGTGCGAGAGTAGTAGTATTGCATGGTAGCGAGTATTGGTTGGAGAGTGGAGCTACACACTCTGATCTCCTTAACTCGTTTATTGATAAGGGGATGGTTTGGATCCATTCAACATGAAAATAGATATGAATATGGCTCAAAATGACGACACTAATGAAAAAGACGATTTGACTCTGATAATAAGGATGATGATACACAAAGGAAAGATAGTTTATGAGTCGTTATTAGACTGTAAAAGAGATGATAAGAAAGGTTGGAAGCATAAGATTAAAAACAAGGTTGAAATTGCACTGAAATTATATGGCTTTTTTTAATTAAAATGACCATTTTCAATAAAGTATTTTTATAACGGATATACCCGTCACAAAAACGACTTATTGAATATATTTACCTTTTTATTATTGATTTTTTTTAATTTAATAAAATTAAAGCATAAAACTAGTTGATATTATAGGAAATTAATTAATTTTAATATTGACCAAATATTTTTATCAAATTAGTCAAATGTTGTAAATCTTACTATATTTAACTTATTAATATGTATTCATGGGCCACACGCCCACACCGCACACATTAGCAAAAGAATTGATCTAATTACGTCTTGTACAGAGTATATATCCTCTAAATTATAAAATAAATAAATTTTAGGGTTTGTAGAAGTTTCGTTTGTATGTTTTTAGTGATCTTTCAATGATTAGTTACTCCACTTTAGTCAAAGCCGAGGTCTAAACATAGTTAAGCTACACTCCTTATATATCCTAATTCTAACTAGTAAAGGATTATTACAACAATTTTACCTACACCTAAATTACTACCCTGTATATAAATAGATCATTTGTATACACCATTATCCCATACACACATACAAAAACCCTAGAAGAAGAGAAATCAACACAAAAAAAAAAAAAATAAAGCAAAGTATTTGCAAAATGGCAACGCGAGTGATTGGAGGGCGATTTGTTGATGATATTTTGGAGGAAACAACTTGTATTTCCACATTCTTGGAGAGATTGAATTACTTAGCTCAAAAAGAAAATCAAGACCAAGAAGATGATGATGTGCAAGAACAACCACCACTTTTGCAACATGAAAAACTACATCTAAGCATATATAAGCATGGTGAAGACAAACATGAAGATGAACTTATTACTAACTTTATCGCTAAGGCATCCTTAACGTCGGCTCGTTTACCGCCTATTAACCCTAGTGATCATCATCATCATGGTGATAAAGAAACATTCAAGAAGAGTACTATTTCAAAGATTGAAGACCCTAAACTATCAAAGGATCATCTTCTTTCGTATCACATCTATGATGACGATGAAATATTGGATGAAAAACAACGACAAGAATTTATTGGAATCATCCTCTGTAATTTTGGCTTAATAAGTGGTGATTTGAGGAAGATTAACAGTGCTCCGGAGGAGGAGGAGGAGGAGGATCATCATGAAGTCATGGCTCAAGAATTTTCCTACTTCTCTTACGATGTATGCACATAATTAATACTTGCATTATCATCTCTTTTATTCTTTATTTCTGCAATTATATGTTAATTACTTAATTTTTAATATAACTATATGTATAATTGTTGTTGTTGCCCATTTTAGAAATCCAACAAAGAAGCCTTGAAGAATAATTTATCAAAGATTGAAGACCCTAAATTATCTAAGGATGATCAAGGCGACAAGACTCAAGGTTTCTCGTATCGATTATATGATAACATTGTACGTACACTTATACCCTTTCCATCTCGCGACTTTCTTTTTATTTCTATGATTGTGTTTAGTAATTGATTAAGTAAGTTTTAAGAGTAGTTAACTTATATATTGTTGTTTTTTGGTGATTGTAGATATGGAAAGAAGAAAGCTTCTATGGCGTCCACGAAACGTATTTCAAATATTGAAGAGTACGTAAAAACCAGCGGATGATAATAACCTACGGAGTACTATTTATGGTTTCACAACTTTGCAACTTGAATTTGTTTGACGACGATGAAATAGAGACTATTAGGGTTTTACTCTAACCTCAAATTTGATACTTGCGATATTGTGTAAGACCGGTTATATGACATGACATATGTCATGTGATTAATGATATAATATGTAGTTGTATTAAAAAGTTACTCTAGTATTTAATCTTTCTTGCTTGAAATCGTTTTACAATTAAGTTAAGTTTAGCTTAGCAAAGATCCGCCGCCATTGAAAATTACTTCTATTATGCAATAGTTCTTTTCTAAAAGCACAAATTTTTATTTGCGGCCGATCAAATAATAACTATATGGGTAGATAAAAAAACAGATTAATTAGGAAGTAGCAATTTGTTTTGTCATATATATCCACATGAATAATACTTAATCCGAGACTTAATGAAAGTTGGCATCTATAATAAATGGATTGATAAGTCACGACACACTCGTTTTATCTTTAGTATATGATCTCAATTTTATTTTATTAATCAACTAATGTCGATCTTTGTCAATAGCTCCCCAGCCCTCGCGTACTTAATTAGGATTTAGTCAAGTCGTTTCTTGTTAAAAGCACCGAATTCTCTAAGGTGTTTATGTGTTTCGATACTATTTCTTATCCAAGTTTTTATTTTTACAATTTGATCTATATTTTGATTTGTTTAGGCTTAATTGACCATCGAACAACGGTTTTAACATTCACTTGATTTCTAAATGTCGCGAATTTAAGATATATTGTTCATAAATATGTTAAAGAAATACTCCATATAACACTATAACAACGTACCAAAATTTATTTTCATCTTCTTAGGCTCCCCTGACCGGTTTAGTCTTTTCTTGTTAAAAACGCGGAATCACGTAAGTGTTTACGTGTTTCGATTATAACCCGTTATTCAAGTTTTAAATTTTACAATATCTTTTGATCAGCATCTAACAACATGATTTAACATTCATTTAATTTCTAGAGATTGAGAATTTAGAATATCACCATAAATATGTTCAAAAAAATTATCATATATAACACTGTATAACATCATACCAAAATCGTATTTATTAAAGCAATAACTACAAAGCTCATTTGTCGCTCTGTGGTTTAAAGTACATTATTTTTTTCTTAGTAAACTCCACAATGTCCGTCACATACTCTCCCATATTTTTCGTTTTTATATAGATAATTCATAATACAACAATCAAGTTGAACCGTCGTGTGGTCGTGTTAGATATATAAAAGCAACCTACTAATTTTGTTGATATCATAAAAACGAAATAAATAAATACAATTAAAATTTAGGATTACATAATTATTAAGTAAACACATAATAATAATTTTGTAGAGTAAAAGACAGGATACGTTCATTCAGACAAAAACGCGGTCTAATTTAAAATAACACACATATTTTTTTTCTAAATTAGTTGCATAATAAAAAATGTGTGAAATAAAATAGAATATACAATTTGAATGAATTACGTGATATTATTAAAACATTGTACAATAATATATACCAAAACTAACGTCATATATAAGTCAATCATGAAATTAAACTGCGTTATAAAATTAGCCGTGATGTAAATCAAGAGTTGGAAAATATAGTCAAAAATAGAAAAAAAAATAAACAAAAAAAATTATCTCAATAGGGTCAAAATCATAAGAAAAATTACAAAATCAATATTAATGTTGTAAAAATAATCAAAACTATACTGCACAAAAAAATAATTGAAAATTTTAAATAAAAGAACATATTGTTCTATAAAAACAATACTTTACCAAATGTATAAATCATAGATCGACTTTTTTTCATTTGAATGAAACACATTACTTAAACGAAAAGTAATTAACTGACTTAGGTCGTAACTAATGGGCAACAATGTGAAAAAAAACAAATAAAAAAATAAATTTGAAATAAGCAAAAATTGAACTAAAAAATCACAACACTTTTTAACTAATACAGAATAAACGAAAAAAAGAAGACTAAAAAAATTACTTAAACTGATAATAATAATAATAATAATAATAATAATAATAATAATAATAATAATAATAATAAATCATATATATGATGAGTATCATATTCGAGGGTAATGATTAGTCATGGAGTATAATACGCAAAAGAGTGATAGTTGATTAGTAGTTGAGAGAGTAAATATAGCGACGGGGTTTGTTTACAGGCTTTTATATTATATGCACATAAAGGTACTAGTCTTTGCACGGGTTTGCTATTTAAGGTATTGTTGTAGAATGTGTTAATAATGATAATTGTTTTTAGGGTTATTTAATGTCAATACTCTAAACTATTAAGGTCCTTCTTAAAATACTCTGAACTATGTTTTAACTCAGATTACTATGCACTAATACACCCCCTATCCTAGAACAGAATTAGCAAATTTTTTACCTGTTGGAGCAGGTGACTATTATAAAATGACGAACTCACCCGGCCTTTCCCACCCCCTTCCCTTCTTTGTTTTCAGTCACAACGACTACTTTCCTCCATTAAATTCCTTCTTCATTTCCTCCATTAAATTTCCTCCATTAAAATCCTTCATCATCTTCTACAATATATTCCATCAATAAAGTGCTCATCATCTTCTTCCATGGAGTCTGCTTCAAAGCCCTCTACCATGGTATTTTGCAAATACAATTATGAAGCGGTTTTGAAGACCATTGGTAAAGGAAGACAAGTTGGGGAAAAAATTTATGGCTGTCCTCTCTGGCCTGTAAGTCCCTTTTTTTTTTGTTTATTTTTTCAATTAATTGATTTAAAAATTGGGTTTCATTATAATTAATTTGGGTTTGAATAAAATTTAGGGTTTCGTAATTAATATGGGTTTGAATAAAATCTGGGTATGATTTAAAATCTGGGTTTAAATGGTGGTTTCCTTTCTTTTTCATTTCGCAGAATGGTTGTGGTTTTTTCGTGTTGGAGGAAGAGTTGCAGAACAGAAGTGTGAGCTGCCAACAGACTAATGAATATGATGAGAAGTTGAAGAAATTAGAATTGAAGAAGGAGAAGTTTAGGAAGGAAATTGTGTATTTGAAGAATGAATTAACTAGCCACTTAAAAAGGAAAAAGATGCTTTTATATGAATTAACAATTTAAATCGTGCAATCAATTTGGGGCAAAATTGATTAAACTTCGTCTTTAATTGGGTAATCAATCACTGCATATAAATGAACTTAAAGAGGAGAAGAGGTTAATTGAAGAGCAGCAATGGAGGTTGATTCAAGTAACAATGGCGAAATATTGTTGGCAGTGAAAAGGGAGAAGAAAAGATGAAAATTTGAAGTACAATTGAAATTAGGGTAAATTGTAAAGGTTAAGTCAAAGGAAACCTGTGGAACAGGTTACCCATCCACCTATTTCATTACGTGATAAATGATATAATAGTGGATAATAATTTTTTTTGTTTTACTTATGAATTTGGAGTGCAAAATATGTTTTAGTTATCTGATTACAAAAAATTCTTAATTTATATGATTGTTTAACAAATCATGTGATTATATATTTGTAATTTTGTTTATTGCTTCAAGTTGTAATGCATAATTGACATAATTGCTTTTAAATTTATAAAAAAATTATTGCTCAACATGGGTGGGGGCCTTTACTTGAAAAAAACAGGGATATTCTACATGGTACCCCTCAATTGTTTGACTTTCTACATGGTATCCATGCACTTTTTAAAACATACATGGTACCCCTAATTGTGGTCATTATCACTACGTGTACCCCTAAACTTTATTTTCCGTCAATTAAACTCAATTTTGGGCGTTAAATGATTACGTAGCCGCATAACCAAACTTGACATTTATCATCTCATGACATAAGGACTCTATTAGAATTAATATTCATTCTTTGGACGTGATAATTTGGCAAAGATCAATAATTTTTTCGTCAACAATATTTTAGCCCATATATATATATCTATAAATATTAGGATCGAGATGGATATTGAATCTAATAGAGTCCTTATGTCATGTGATAGTAAATGACAAGCTTGCTTACGCGTTCAAGTTATCACTTAAAGCTTAAAAATAAGTTTAATTGACGGAAAATAAATTTTAGGGGTACACGTAGTGATAATGACAACAATTAGGGGTACCTTGTATGTTTTAAAAAGTGTAGGGGTACCATGTAGAAAGTCAAAAAATTGAGGGGTACCATGTAGAATATCCCAAAAAATAAAAGAAAATAAAAAAAATATGCAATTAACCAAGGGTTACACATTAGCACTGTGGTTGTTGCTTTAATAAAGAAGATAATATGACTTATTTGAGGTGGGTCGTTTAGTTCATGGAGTAATATTGAATTCGTTTTAACCCGTTGTTGAAAACAAATTTACCCGAGTACTACTCGATATTTACAAGTTTTTATTTAACACGGGTGTATCTGTCTTAAGTTTAGTACGTGCTAGGTAATATGTGTAAGATAAAAACATAATGTATTGGGCTATTAACAACTTTGTTATGCTTAAAGGGATCATATTTGACTGATTTTGGTGTTTGACCTTCGTCTTAAGCGAAACTAACCTTTTTTTTTTGCATTGGTTATTACTTTCCACATAGTACAAGTTTGTGTCGGGTATAATGTTTGGTAATTATTTTATGGAATAATTGTTTGTTCAGATATTGGTAAATATGAATTACAATTTACAATCTTTTTAACAATAATTATTCATGTAATTTTTCTAACACATGAAAACAAATGGTACTTCTTACGGAATTACTTTTTCACATACGAACTTTACTCTTTCACATACATTTTTTCATAAAATTTACGTACCATACCCTTTTTCCACCCATTTGCTAAACATAATCAAATTAACTCTCTTATATACATTTTTCCCAAATATTGAATCTAATAACTCTAAAAACTTACCCAATGAACTTTAATCCTGCAATTAACTAATTAATTTTGGTTTTAGCAATTATTAAACATTTTATTTAAAGTATTAGGTTACTAAAATTAGGGTTAGTTTGTAGGTGGTGAAAGGCAGGTGGTTAATGGTTATCCTAGATATATGCAATGGGTAAGGGACGGTGCAGTGAGTCGGTCACGATGGTCCTATTATGGCGGTCGTTAGTGAGGCGGAGGGTGGTGTGTTGGCGACGGAGGACGACGGGGTGTGTGTTTGGGATGGCGTCGGGTTGTCGGGGGAAGAGGCTGGGTGAGAACAGCTGGAGGGTGGTTGGGTTGGTTGCAGGCTGGGACATGGGTGGGAGTGGTGGTGGCGGCGGCGGGGTCGTAGAGAAGGGAGTACGGGGTTTTGGTTCTTTCGTATTAATTGGGTTGCTTTTTTTTAATATTAATTAATTAGGGTAGTGGTGGCCACTGGTGGGAAAGGGAATGTGGGAGTATTAATTAGTTATTTTATTTATTTTTTAGTTTTTTATTTATTGATTGAATAATTTTATTTAGTTTATTTAATTTTTCAAAATCCTAAGACAATGATTATTGTAAAAAGATGTAAATGGTGATGGAGTGTAACACCCCCATTTATTTAAGAGCCTTTAGCAAGACATTCTCAAATAAACAAAGCTGTTACCATCTCGGAATGTCCGAGGTAGTGAATAACAAAGTAAGCAAACCAGAGTACTTTATATAAAAACTGATTAAATTTAAACTTGATATTACAACAACTACGAGAACCAAACTTTGATGAAAATAAAAGTACAACTGAAGATATCTAAGTGTGATCTATCTCTAAGTAGGTCCAAGCCATGTCTCTCTCCATGCCCAAGCTCCCAATCCATCTGTCACCGACCTGTAAAGTCTACTCCCCATTCCGGATCATCGTAGGTGTCACACGAATACACAGGGTCAACCGCGAGGTTGAGTAGAAAGATAAATAATAAGACAACAATATAATATACTCCGTAAAATTGAAACTATTTTATATAAAACTCAACGAATAAGCAGGGTTACATTACCATGTAGTAAGGTCCATATTCTTATCATATGACTACCGTTCATGTCACTAAAACTATAACAGAGTATCACATGGTTACATCACATAATCCATAATTGATTGAACTCTTATATAGAACTTATCTACCCGTAATTTCACCAATAAGCATGCTGCAGCAACTTATAAAAAAAAAATCACAATTAAATAATTACTCAGCTATATTGCGAGCTTTAATAGTTTTTAGAAAATACAATGAATTAACGAATCATAGGAAAAAGAATCAAATGCATATCCTAAGGGAATTATTTATAACAATTTTAAACACTCAGTTGGTCTGAAGAAAACTTTACAACAATACGACAGAAAATTGGACAACTTGCAGAATCACTATTAAATAACAACTGGTTAAGATCTACATGGCTTATCATTTTGAAAACATGAACGAGTATTCTAAACAGTGGAGTTGAAATTATGCACAAACAATAAACACGTTTTAAATGATTCTGTTTGCAAAACATGGGTCAAAACGGAACTGTGCAGGAACTATTTGACCACTGTCGACTAAAATATTTATTTTTCTCAAAATATAACTCGTAACATGAAACCAAAATCATTGGAGAGCTAGCTCAGAAGGTTATCATGCATAAAAATTGTCAGACCCATATATAGAACACATGTAAAATGGCAGCCCGTTCAAACAAGGTAATATTCTGTAAATTTATATAAAAAAAAAATTAGTTCTTTTACAACTTCACATTACTACCACGAAACTCAACCATTTTCTTCCAAAACACGTTGACATATCATTGAGGCATAAACACCACCATATTAACATATATTCGTCACTCCAACTGTAACTGTCATCTAGAACACGTTAAGATTTCTAAACTGGAAGTAGAACCAACTAATTAACTCAAACATTTATACATTGCATGTATATACCGTTGTAACACATATTTATATATCATTCATGGCTTGGGGCAACACATTCCGCATATCACTAGACATGTATTACTAATATATATAAGTCTGATCATTCATATCCAAATACCAACAATATATGACCTAATTACGGTAATCATTTAATAATTAGATAATCACATGTACGCTTCAAACACCAAAATCATATGATCACATCCCTTTTAACTATTGCTCAACAAATACAAATTCATACTCTTCAAATTTTAATTCAATCATCCTGCTCGATCCACATCTTAATATCAATCATAACTTTCAACCCACATTATTAACCATAAGTCATGTATCACTTACCTCATTCTTCTCCTGCAATGACGTTAGTACAGTATAACGAGGTTACTATAGTCTACCCCACTCTTCAATTACTCTCATTGGGTTCCCGAAACAGAACCGAAAGGGCCCATGGTTTGGTGTGAGGGGGCCCCTAACTCATCCCGTTCCTTTTTGGGGGCTCCTATCAGTTCCATCTCGGGGTTCATTTTATTAGACTCTTCCTACGTTCATTATTATTCATTTAGTTTAGGCCTGAGGATCGTTTGCTCTGATACCACTTTGTAACACCCCCATTTATTTAAGAGCCTTTAGCAAGACATTCTCAAATAAACAAAGCTGTTACCATCTCGGAATGTCCGAGGTAGTGAATAACAAAGTAAGCAAACCAGAGTACTTTATATAAAAACTGATTAAATTTAAACTTGATATTACAACAACTACGAGAACCAAACTTTGATGAAAATAAAAGTACAACTGAAGATATCTAAGTGTGATCTATCTCTAAGTAGGTCCAAGCCATGTCTCTCTCCATGCCCAAGCTCCCAATCCATCTGTCACCGACCTGTAAAGTCTACTCCCCATTCCGGATCATCGTAGGTGTCACACGAATACACAGGGTCAACCGCGAGGTTGAGTAGAAAGATAAATAAGACAACAATATAATATACTCCGCACCGATCCAACGCCACATAAACTCCGCACCGATCACAAGACCCCTTTATCTCCGCACCAATCACAGACCCTTTATCTCCGCACCAATCACAGACCCTTTATCTCCGCACCAATCACAGACCCTTTATCTCCGCACCAATCACAGACCCTTTATCTCCGCACCAATCACAGACCCTTTATCTCCGCACCAATCACAGAATATCAAATATCATAATATACCAATCAAGTATTAATATAAAGCAATCATGGTTATCATCGATAACAAACAGAGCGATCATTATAATAAACACCGTATTTCCCCTACCTGGAATTGCAGAATGACAACCGAACCGCTGCTAGAATCGTTCCACCTTGAATTTAGCTCCTATAAATAGTACTTAAAATCAATTGCTAACCATACCACCCAAACACTACCACCTTTATTCTATATTACTCGCAAGGAAAACACTTATCGCACACTGTAGATATACACATCAACATCAACATGCTCATATATATATATCAACTAACATTAACTCCTTAGTCATATCGATCACCATTAGTCAAGTTTAAACTTACTAAGTATAGACTTACCCTATATAGACTTACTAAATATGCCATTAAATCAATTAGTCAATTAAATAGAACCCATAAAAGCAACGATTCCATTACTTAACCATAGTCACCACAATAAATTAATACTAATAACAATAATGGTAATAAGCATAACAACCAACAATAGCTTTACCAAAATAATTTACTTTTCTACTAACACCAATATTACAAGAAAATAACAATACTAATACCTCACTTATCGCATAAACTTGTAATATTAATCATCAAGCCACCAATCAAATAATAAAGAAAGTAATAATAAAAACAATAGTAATATTAACCATAATAGAACATTAGTAATTATAATAATATACCAAAATATTCATAACACGCAGCAACAAACGCAACAACAACCCGTTGTCTAACCAAGAACCACGCCTTCGACAAGCCCCACAAACCGTATCCAACCACCCCTATCTACACTAAGCACGACACCATAGCTACCCCCCCCCCCCCGAGTTCGTCACTGACACGGTGGTTCCTGGGAAGAAGCCACTGACCGTCGACACCTCCAATCACCACCCAACACCAGACCTAAACTCGGCCAAACCACCATGACTCTGTTTTGATGTTTCTGAACACCCAATTCGAAAACCACCATAGACATGTTTATGAAAACCACGAAACACCTTGAGAACCACCAATCCAACCTCCTGACGACCACCTACCCAGACACCCTATCACCCAAACAATACGCAAACACGACCCGACTCAAACCGACACACAAACAGCACGCAAACAACGTTTTCGATCTTGGCAGGCGACTCAACCACCGAAATCTGGAGGTCCTCGGTGGTCGGTGGTGGCTCGACATGGGTCCCTAGACACTATCTCATACCCTAGACTACTAACAAACAATAATTCGAAACTAAAACTGGGTATAAACGATATACAGTCTACAAAGAAAAGGAAGAACAGAGTAGGTAAAACGAAAGCAATGGTGACCGTACCTCTTTCTCAGTGCAATCGAGCAGCCCTAGACCACCTTAAACCCACCGTGAAACCCTCCTTGCCACCCTCTGATATGTCGGCAGTGCTTGTGTGTGATAGTTTGGGTGTCGAGTAGTTTAGGGGTAGGGTTTTAGGAGTGTTTTTATATGGCGGCAGCAGCAGTTCTTGTGTGTTTGTGTTAAGTGTTGTGTGAACGGTTCTTGGGCTGTTTCACTTGCACGCTTACCGAGGCCCAAGACACACAATTAAACATGTTCCAAACATACTAACCAAACCCGACAAAACACAAGTAGCATATAAAACATACAACCCGTATTCGATAATTAGGTTATCGATAATTAAGTTATCGAATATAACCAACGTAATATTATTAACATGGTAGCAAAATTAAGAAATAAGACAAATAAAACATAAAGAAATACGGAGTATTACATTGAGAGAGAAGGAAAGAAAAAATTATTTGGGTGAGAGATTGAAAAAATGCCAAGGGTAATATTGTAAAAGTTGTATGTGAAAGAGTAAAATCCGTATGTGAAAAAGCACGTCCCATTTCTCATGTAGTACATGTTAATGAGATTTATGAAGTATTTTTCTAACACCTTATAATATATCTTATATGATAATTTCTTGGATTTAAATATATAATAAATTGATTAAACCGTTTTAAAGGTGCACAAGTCTATTCTAATTTTATTCAATTTACTATGTAACAATTTGTATTAAATGAAAATTGAGTTAGAATTGCATTTTAAGATATCTACGAGTCAAAAGTTTCATTTTCCCCTGTAGACAGGGGTTATCAAAATAGCCGTTTAACTCAAACTATTTTTGTAATACCTCGAAAAGTCTAGACTCGACAAGTAATTTTATCTTGTGACGATAGTCGCTTTATGTTACGTAACCATGTTTAAGTTAGAATTATGCCGTTATTCTTTTTAGAGGGAGTTTATGTCTTTAGTAGGAATCGATCCCTAGACCTGTAGCATGTCGAGTTGGGCCTCGAAATTCGTGTACTCCTCAAGCCCACGGCAGTCTTGAGAGAACACAAACACCAAAACCTTTTAAAACAGCCTCTCAGCCGTCACTTGTGTGGCTATTCAAAACCTAAACCTAGCATTTCAGATCTCATACAACCACACACTCTACAGCCGTCATAGCAAGGGGTTCGTAGGTGGTCTTCACGGTGACCCTAAGGCAGGGAATAGGTGGTCGAAACACCCAAGAAGTAGGTACGTTCACCACTATGTTAAACACTGCTCTGTTCGCTAGTCTGTCAGCGTTTTCTTACGCGGTTGTAGGTCGTGTTTATCTGTTGTTGTGTTCACTCTTTCGTGTTTTTCAATCTATGGTATTGGGAGTCGTGTTCTGACCTTTGTCGTAGCCATGTCAACCACCATGTAGCACCAGACAAGGCGTGTTTCTGACGCCTGTCACAGGAGTTTCTGTCGAATCATAAAAGAAGTCAGACCATGTATAGTTCGTTTGATTTTTAATGCGTTTTCATATCTCGTTTGTACTGGTTGTCGGAGTGGTGGGACTGGTGGTAGACAGGTGGTCGTCCTGGTGGTAGTCATGGTGGGTCTAGGCGGCTGAAGTGTTGGCGGCAGGGGTTTTCGTTGCCTCTGTCGGATCTGGGTTCTGTCCTAGCGTGTGTCAGGGGTGGTTTGGGGGTGGTACCACCGTTGACTCGGGGGAGGTCGACACGGTGGCACCACCATGGTTAGGATGACCGGTGTCAGGGGAGTATTTGAGTGTCGGCCTAGGGTGGTTGGCTGGTCTGGGTGGTTGTCGACAGGGGCTGCAAGGGAGGTTGGTCACGTGTGGGGTGGAGTTCCAGCGGGTTTGAGTGGGCTGGTTCTCTTCACCGGCGGCCGGCGACCTGGTTGCTGGTGGTCGCCGGGGTTGTAGGTGGTGTTGGGGTTAGTGGGCTGTCGGTGGTTGGTGGTTGTAGGGGTGTTGTGGTCGTGTAGGAGAGTAGCGATCTAGGGTTGTTTTGAGTCGGGTTGTTTTGGATGAAGTTCGTTTCTTTTACTTTCTTTTTATTTATTGGTTTTATTTCTAAAATGCTTGGGTATTATTATTATTATTATTATTATTATTATTATTATTTTTACTAGTAATATGTTTGTTATTTATGGTATTTATATTTTGTTTTAAGGGTAAAGATTTTATATTTATTAAGGGAAGTTTTAATGTGGGTACTAATGTATATTTAGAATCATTTGAATTTCAAAACCAAAGTAATATTTTTGGAAGTTGTTATATTTAGAAGCTACTATATTTGGAAGTTGATACATCGGAAAGTTTCTATTTATGGAAACTTTCCACTTATGGTAGTTGCCATTTATAGTAACTATGATTCGTTAAGGGGTTCGTGTAAGTTATTAATTGGTTACGTATATCTGTTTAGGGAGCGAGTTTCGAGTGGAACGTTTCTAAGCATATCTCGGGTTGTGTCTACGTTCCTGCTATATCAGGTAGGGAAAAATACTGGTTTACAATAATGTGTAATCTGTTCTTATGTGTTAATAAGCATGTTTATGTTATAATCTCATGTGAACGTTATATTGTGCTATTTATATCTTTTGAGACATTGTTACGATGTGAATATATATATATATATTGGGTCTTGTGATACGATGTTGGATCGGTGCGGAGTATATATGGTGTTGGATCGGTGCGGAGTATATATGGTGTTGATCGGTGCGGAGTATATATATGGCGTTGGATCGGTGCGGAGTATATATTTGGCGTTGGATCGGTGCGGAGTTTACTATATTGTTATAATTATTGTTTTCCCTACTCAACCTCGTGGTTGACCCTGTGTATTCGTGATCACCTGTGATGAACCAATTATTGGGGAGCAGATTGACAGGTGGCTGAGACTAAGGGGGAGCTATGGGAGGAAGAGCTTGGATCCGGACCAGATTAGATGTCTAGATCACCTTAGTCAGTTTAATACGAGTTGTACTTTATTTATGTTGTTAAGACCTTTGGATATGTAAGAACATGTTTGAGTTTAAAGTTAATTTAAAGTACTGTTTATCTTCCTTTGTATCCACTGCCTCGGGAAACCGAGATGGTAACACCCTTATTTATCTGAGGAGTCCTAGTTCAGGCCCTTAAATAAATGGGGGTGTTACAAAGTGGTATCAGTGCGAACGATCCTCAGGCCTAACCTAATGAACCCAATGAATGTAGGAGAGTCTAAATAAAATGAACCCCGGGATAGGACTGTTAGGAGCACACAAAAGGGGAAGTATGAGTCTGGGGCCCCCTCACACCGAACCATTGGCCCTATCAGTTTTACCCGGGAACCCAGAGTGAATATACGAGAGAAAAAGGGTAGGTTAAGAAAAGCTGAAAGTAATGGTATACTGTGATAAGTATTCTATGAGAATTCTGTGTATAAATGACTGTTGGAAAAGCCGGAAGGGGCATAAGCATGGAAGAATCCTTAATTGTTGAATATGAATATTAATATGATAAGTGAAGTGATTTGAAGCATGTTAGTAATTCTTCTCTCATCATGTCTAGTGATATGCGGTTATGTGATCCCTGAGCCATGTTATAGAAGAAAACTACTTTGTATGATAAGTATTTATAGACTTTAATGCTTAGGGAACATAGCCCTAATCCAAATGGGTACCCACATGCGTCGGGACTCATTTCTTTTCTGTTGTATTATAGTATGCCTCCGCGAAGAGACAATCTCGCTAATATCACGCAAGAAGAATTGGACCGTTTGATCGCTGAAAATGAGGCCCTAAAGGCCAAACGCATGGACTCGGCAAAAATGAGCACAATAATCGCGAGGCATCACCCTACCCAATTCACTGGGGAGGGGGAACCTCATCTGCTGGGGGCATGGTGTCGGGAATTCACTAATCTATTCGAGTTGGTGGCTTGCCCTGAAGAATTGAGGGTTGACCAAGCAGCCCACTATCTTAGGGGTATGGCCGGAGATTGGTGGACCGGGAACAAGGGAGAGATCCGGGAAGCAGCTAGAGAGGATGAGACCGAGTTTGTTGCTTGGGACGCATTCAAGAGGATCTTGTACGAGGTGTTTCTACCAGAATTCCAAAAGAGCAAGCTGAGGGAGGAGTTCGATACATTCAAGATGTCGGAGGACATGACTGTAGAGGCTTATTACAGGAAATTCATCCAGTTGGCGAACTACGTGGGAGACATGGGTTTCGATGATGCCATGCTGGCAATGAAATTTGAGAGAGGGTTATCAATCGCCATCAAGAAGAGATTGATTGCAGCTCCGCCCACCACAGTCCGTGACATTTACTTAAGGGCTGGGGCGGCGGAGAGGCTTTCCGAGATGATTAAGGAGGACAAGAAGTCCAAGACAGAAAAGAGGAAGGCGGAATCAGTAACCGAGGGTTCTGGATCGAAAAAGCAAAATAAGTTCAGTGGATATTTTGGGAGTAGTACCTCTGGTGGTGGGAGAAACCATGGCGGGGGCAGTCACATGAGTGGAGTTTCCGGCGGTGGCTCAGCGGGAATAGTTTGCTTCGGCTGTGGGAAAAGAGGACATAAGCAGGCAGTGTGTCGCTCTTCTGGAGGGAATCAGTCCGGGGGTTATCGTACGCCTACATCCGGATACCAGGGATCTCGCACCCAGTCTTATGGTAGTAGTGGCTATCGCACACCCATGCCCAACTATGGTGGGGGTGCAAAGTCTGGAGGGAGCAGTAATTACCAGAGGAGCTATAACAATTATCAGAACCGCTCGTACCAGAACCAATACCAAGGGAATGGAAGCAGTCAGAAGACAGGAGCAGAGGGGAATCAGCAGGCTGGGACATCTGGTACCAGTCAGAGTGGAGTCAAATCCAGTGGCAAGCTCTTTGCCATGGGAAAGCAGGCCGCGAAGGATGATGCTCATGTGGTCACCGGTACTTTTCTTGTGAACTCTAAACCTACTTTTGTACTTTTCGATTCCGGTGCCACCCATTCGTTTGTGTCTAGAGATCATGTTAAGGCTTTGGGGCTTGAGAGATTCGACTGGGTCGCAGATTCAGTGACCATACCTTCAGGAGAGTCAATAGCTTGTAATAGAGTTTATGGGAGTGTACCCATCAAAATCGGGGAAGCAATTTTCTATTGTGACCTCATAGAGTTTCCTCTGGGGGCTTTGAGGTGATTCTGGGGATGGACTGGCTAGGGAAGTATCGAGCTTTTATCGACTGTCATCAAAAGAAGATTTCCTTGAGGGGACCTAAAGGAGTGAGGGTTTCTTACAAGGGATACCGAGTCAAACCAAAAATCAAATTCATATCTGTCAATACTCTCAAGTCTAGTTTGCGGAAAGGAGAAAGTTTAATCTTGTGTCAAATGTGGGACTGTGAGGCTGAGACCCCCAAGACTAGTGAGATACCTGTGGTACGGGAGTTTGAGGGAGTGTTTCGAGACGACGTGCCAGGGTTACCCCCGAGGAGGGAAGTGGAGTTTTCCATTGACCTAAAACCAGGAGCGGGACCGATCTCTAAATCACCGTACCGTATGGGGCCGAAAGAGATGGAGGAGTTGAAGAAACAATTGGATGAACTAGCTGAGAAAGGGTTCATCCGACCCAGTGTGTCGCCCTGGGGAGCACCTGTCTTATTTGTGAAAAAGAAGGATGGGAGTCTAAGGTTGTGTGTTGACTACCGAGAGCTGAACAACGTAACCATCAAGAACCGTTATCCTTTGCCGAGAATAGACGACTTGTTCGATCAGTTAAGTGGAGCTGGGGTTTTCTCCAAGATTGATTTGAGATCCGGGTATCATCAGTTGAGAATAAAGGATGAAGATATTCCGAAGACCGCTTTCCGAACGAGGTATGGCCACTATGAATTTGTGGTTATGCCCTTTGGATTGACTAATGCTCCAGCTGTGTTCATGGACTTGATGAATCGAGTCTTCAGCCCGTATCTCGACAAGTTCGTGGTGGTATTCATAGATGATATCCTGGTATATTCTAAGAATGCAGAAGAGCACGAGGATCATTTGAGGAAGGTACTTCAGACTTTGGAGGAGCATAAGCTCAACGCTAAGTTGAGTAAGTGCGAGTTCTGGTTAGAGAAAGTGGCGTTTCTGGGGCATGTCATTTCCAAAGAAGGGGTATCTGTCGACCCTAGTAAAATCGAAGCTGTGACTAAGTGGCAAAGTCCGAAGAATGTGAGTGAGATCCGAAGTTTTCTGGGGTTGGCAGGTTATTACCGGAGATTCGTCAAAGACTTTTCGAAGATAGCAAAGCCGTTGACGTCGTTAATGAGGAAGGAGAACCGTTTTGTCTGGGATGAGAGTTGTGAGAGGGCATTTCTGACTCTAAAGGAACGCCTGACAACAGCTCATATCCTGGCCTTGCCAGTTGGGAGTGATAATTTCGAAGTATTTACCGACGCTTCGAAGCATGGGTTGGGTTGTGTGTTAATGCAAAATGGGAGAGTAATAGCTTATGCGTCTCGCCAGCTGAAGACCTATGAAGAAAATTATCCGACGCATGATTTGGAATTGGGCGCTGTGGTCTTTGCACTGAAATTGTGGCGTCATTACCTTTATGGAGCCACTTTTAAGGTGTTTTCTGATCATAAGAGCCTGAAATATATCTACACCCAGAAAGAGTTGAACATGAGGCAGAGGAGGTGGATAGAATTAATTGGAGATTATGATATGCAGATTGTCTACCACGAAGGCAAGGCAAATGTGGTAGCTGACGCTCTAAGTAGGAAGTCAGTACATGCTTTGAGTTGTGCCAGATCGAGGGTGAGGTTGCATAGTGAACTAAAAGAGATGGGAATTTTCATGATCAGGAAAGGGGATGCTCTTGGTGATTTGACAGTAGAGCCCGAGTTGTATGGAGAGATACAGGAGTTACAACAGAACGATGCGAGAATCCAGAAATGGCGTAAGATGGTGGAGAGCGAGGGTGGAGAGTCGTCAACCAAGTTCAGTATTCATGCCGACCGTAGTTTGAGGTTCGGTGGGCGTTGGTGTGTTCCTGACGTAGAGGAGCTAAAGAAGAAAATTCTGACCGAAGCTCATGCTACTCCGTATTCCGTTCACCCAGGGGGTGATAAGTTGTATAAAGACCTTAAGCAGACATTCTGGTGGCCTAACATGAAGAAGGAAGTCGCAGAATTTGTGTCGAGATGTTTGACTTGTCAGAGGGTGAAAGGGGAGCATAAGAGACCTCAAGGGAAAGTTCAACCGTTGGATGTACCAGAGTGGAAGTGGGAGAATATTTCGATGGATTTTATCGTGGGGTTGCCTCGGACTCAGAGGGGCAACAACATGATTTGGGTGATTGTGGATCGTTTAACTAAGTCAGCTCACTTTATTCCAATGAAAGATACCTGGAGTAAAGCCGAGTTGGCTAAGTCATATGTTCAGAATGTGGTCAAACTGCATGGCGTACCCAAGGACATTGTTTCCGATCGAGACTCGAGGTTTATATCCAGGTTTTGGCAGGACTTACAGGCTGCTTTGGGTACCCAATTGAAGATGAGTACAGCTTTCCATCCAGCTACTGATGGTCAGACTAAGAGAACGATTCAGACCCTTGAGGATATGTTGAGGGCTTGTGTACTTGAGTTCGGAGGATCTTGGGAGGATCGCCTGGGGTTGATCGAGTTTTCTTATAATAACAGTTACCATGCAAGCATAGGCATGGCCCCTTTCGAGGCTCTCTACGGGAGGAAGTGTCGGAGTCCTGTGTGTTGGGATGATCGAGCTGATGTTGTGACCTTGGGGCCAGACATGATTCAGGAGATGGTGGAGCAGGTTCAGATTATTCGACAGAGAATGAGGGCCGCTCAGGATAGACAGAAGAGTTATGCCGATCTGAAGAGTAGCGATATTTCATTTGAGGTCGGAGAGAAAGTACTACTGAAAGTCTCTCCAATGAAGGGCGTAATGAGATTTGGCAAGCGTGGCAAATTGAGTCAGAAGTTTATTGGACCGTTTGAGATCTTGGACAGGGTTGGGGAAGTGGCATACCGATTAGCCTTACCTCCAGCTCTATCCAAGGTCCACAACGTGTTCCATGTCTCGCAGTTGAGAAAGTATGTAAGTGATCCATCGCATGTGTTGCAGCACGAGGTGATTGAGGTAGATGAGCAGTTGGCATACGTTGAGACTCCGAAAGAAATTTTGGACAGGAAGGTACGGAAGACTCGCAATGGGGAGACGTCCTTAGTGAAAGTCTTGTGGACCAATCATAATCAGGAAGAGGCTACGTGGGAGCCTGAAGCATCCATGAGAGAGCGTTATCCACATCTGTTCAGTTGAGGTAAGTTACGCGGACGTAACTTTTCTTTAAGGGGGGTGGAATGTAACATTCTATGATCTAAGTAAAGTTTTGCGATGTTTGTGTGTTCCAAGTTCGTTTGAGTTGGGTTATTTTGTCACCTGAGTGTGGTTGAACTTCCGGACGAAGTTCATTTTAAGGAGGGAAGACTGTAATACCTCGAAAAGTCTAGACTCGACAAGTAATTTTATCTTGTGACGATAGTCGCTTTATGTTACGTAACCATGTTTAAGTTAGAATTATGGCGTTATTCTTTTTAGAGGGAGTTTATGTCTTTAGTAGGAATCGATCCCTAGACCTGTAACATGTCAAGTTGGGCCTCGAAATTCGTGTACTCCTCAAGCCCACGGCAGTCTTGAGAGAACACAAACACCAAAACCTTTTAAAACAGCCTCTCAGCCGTCACTTGTGTGGCTATTCAAAACCTAAACCTAGCATTTCAGATCTCATACAACCACACACTCTACAGCCGTCATAGCAAGGGGTTCGTAGGCGGTCTTCACGGTGACCCTAAGGCAGGGAATAGGTGGTCGAAACACCCAAGAAGTAGGTACGTTCACCACTATGTTAAACACTGCTCTGTTCGCTAGTCTGTCAGCGTTTTCTTACGCGGTTGTAGGTCGTGTTTATCTGTTGTTGTGTTCACTCTTTCGTGTTTTCTAATCTATGGTATTGGGAGTCGTGTTCTGACCTTTGTCGTAGCCATGTCAACCACCGTGTAGCACCAGACAAGGCGTGTTTCTGACGCCTGTCACAGGAGTTTCTGTCGAATCATAAAAGAAGTCAGACCATGTATAGTTCGTTTGATTTTTAATGCGTTTTCATATCTCGTTTGTACTGGTTGTCGGAGTGGTGGGACTGGTGGTAGACAGGTGGTCGTCCTGGTGGTAGTCATGGTGGGTCTAGGCGGCTGAAGTGTTGGCGGCAGGGGTTTTCGTTGCCTCTGTCGGATCTGGGTTCTGTCCTAGCGTGTGTCAGGGGTGGTTTGGGGGTGGTACCACCGTTGACTCGGGGGAGGTCGACACGGTGGCACCACCATGGTTAGGATGACCGGTGTCAGGGGAGTGTTTGAGTGTCGGCCTAGGGTGGTTGGCTGGTCTGGGTGGTTGTCGACAGGGGCTGCAAGGGAGGTTGGTCACGTGTGGGGTGGAGTTCCAGCGGGTTTGAGTGGGCTGGTTCTCTTCACCGGCGGCCGGCGACCTGGTTGCTGGTGGTCGCCGGGGTTGTAGGTGGTGTTGGGGTTAGTGGGTTGTCGGTGGTTGGTGGTTGTAGGGGTGTTGTGGTCGTGTAGGAGAGTAGCGATCTAGGGTTGTTTTGAGTCGGGTTGTTTTGGATGAAGTTCGTTTCTTTTACTTTCTTTTTATTTATTGGTTTTATTTCTAAAATGCTTGGGTATTATTATTATTATTATTATTATTATTATTATTATTATTATTATTATTATTATTATTATTTTTACTAGTAATATGTTTGTTATTTATGGTATTTATATTTTGTTTTAAGGGTAAAGATTTTATATTTATTAAGGGAAGTTTTAATGTGGGTATTAATGTATATTTAGAATCATTTGAATTTCAAAACCAAAGTAATATTTTTGGAAGTTGTTATATTTAGAAGCTACTATATTTGGAAGTTGATACATCGGAAAGTTTCTATTTATGGAAACTTTCCACTTATGGTAGTTGCCATTTATAGTAACTATGATTCGTTAAGGGGTTCGTGTAAGTTATTAATTGGTTACGTATATCTGTTTAGGGAGCGAGTTTCGAGTGGAACGTTTCTAAGCATATCTCGGGTTGTGTCTACGTTCCTGCTATATCAGGTAGGGAAAAATACTGGTTTACAATAATGTGTAATCTGTTCTTATGTGTTAATAAGCATGTTTATGTTATAATCTCATGTGAGCGTTATATTGTGCTATTTATATCTTTTGAGACATTGTTACGATGTGAATATATATATATATATATATATATATATATATATATATATATATATATATATATATATATATATATATATTGGGTCTTGTGATACGGTGTTGGATCGGTGCGGAGTATATATGGTGTTGGATCGGTGCGGAGTATATATGGTGTTGGATCGGTGCGGAGTATATATATGGCGTTGGATCGGTGCGGAGTATATATATTTGGCGTTGGATCGGTGCGGAGTTTACTATATTGTTATAATTATTGTTTTCCCTACTCAACCTCGTGGTTGACCCTGTGTATTCGTGATCACCTGTGATGAACCAATTATTGGGGAGCAGATTGACAGGTGGCTGAGACTAAGGGGGAGCTATGGGAGGAAGAGCTTGGATCCGGACCAGATTAGATGTCTAGATCACCTTAGTCAGTTTAATACGAGTTGTACTTTATTTATGTTGTTAAGACCTTTGGATATGTAAGAACATGTTTGAGTTTAAAGTTAATTTAAAGTACTGTTTATCTTCCTTTGTATCTACTGCCTCGGGAAACCGAGATGGTAACACCCTTATTTATCTGAGGAGTCCTAGTTCAGGCCCTTAAATAAATGGGGGTGTTACAATTTTTCACAATGACCATTTTATAAATTTAAGGGATATTCTACATGGTACCCCTCAATTTTTTGACTTTCTACATGGTACCCCTACACTTTTTGAAACATACATGGTACCCCTAATTGTTGTCATTATCACTACGTGTACCCCTAAACTTTATTTTCCGTCAATTAAACTCATTTTTAAGCTTTAAGTGATTACTTGAACGCGTAAGCAAGCTTGTCATTTATCATCACATGACATAAGGACTCTATTAGGCTCAATATCCATCTCGATTCTAATATTTATAGATATATATGGGCTAAAAAAATGTTGACGGAAAAATTATTGATCTTTGCCAAATTATCACGTCCAAAGAATGGATATTAATTCTAATAGAGTCCTTATGTCATGGGATGATAAATGTCAAGTTTGGTTATGCGCATAAGTAATCATTTAACGCCCAAAATCGAGTTTAATTGACGGAAAATAAAGTTTATGGGTACACGTAGTGATAATGACCACAATTAGGGGTACCATGTATGTTTTAAAAAGTGTAGGGGTACCATGTAGAAAGTCAAAAAATTGAGGGGTACCCTGTAGAATATCCCTAAATTTAATTACCAAAATGACCATCTAAGTTAAAAAGTTGCCATAAAAAAACCTAAACCAATTTTGTTTGTCAAATTTATTTATATTCCCTTAGAATAATTTAAATATAGACATAAGAACTATGCAAAAATTCTACAAAACTGAAAAATATTAATTTTTCTATATTAGTTTCAGAAAATTAAGAAAATTATTTGTTGACCCATGCATTTACTATTAAGTTCTGAGTGAAGGCCTGCAAATATTTTTAAAGTTTAAAAAGAACATGCAGTTTTATAAATATAAATAAAAATATTTTCATAAAATATTGTTTACAAAAAATAAGAACATGCAAAAAAAATATGCAGTTTTTCTAGTTGACAAAGCGCTATAAAAAATGGAAGCGTAGAATTTCTAATCATTAGCTACTACTCCCTCCGAGTTTAGTGATTGTTCATTTACCTTTATGCACAAAAAAATAAGAAAATGATTTTAAACCATACAAAACACCCTACCCACACCGAATTGATTTTGGACCACAAAAAATTTACTAAAAAGGGAAAAAGGAATAATCACTAAACTCGCATCAAAAGGGAAATAGGAACCATCACAATAACTCAGAGAGAGTATTAGATATTAATACAGATTTTATAAATAATTTCAATTTAGAAAAAGATTAAAAAAATAGTTTTCATTTATTATGGAGGTGAATGATTTATCATGATACACTTCAAAAAAAAACTAAATTTGGATACTATGGTTAGATAATAGGTATATATATTATATGATCATTTTGGTAAATAGAATGAACATATGGTCATTATGGTAAGGGGGTTGCGAAAGGTCGTCGGCGTTTTGCGAAAAATCGTCGTCGTTTTTTAAACAAAAGACAAGCCTTGCCCTTTTCTCTCTCTTTCTCTACCTTTTATTCTCTTAAATAAAAACAACATAAAATCCAAAAAACGGTTTCAACATCGAACAACGACAACGATTTAATGTCAAACGACGTCAACGATTTAATGTCAAACGACGACAACGATTCATCGTTAAGTAACTAAAATCTTAATTTTTTTTTCAAATAATTTTTGTTTAATTCCTTTAGTTGAAATTATGTTGAATTATTCGTAGAAGACGTAGAAAAGACAAACCCAAGACAAATTAAAGTCAATCGAAATTTTGCATGGGACTTGAGTATTGGCCGTCCTCGCGTGGAAAGGACTTGAGTATTGGCCGTCCTTTTAGGAGACCCTTTCCCCTACCCCTAACTCCCCTACCAGCCTGTGGCGCTGCTGCTGGTTGTGATGCTATCGGGACACGACGCTTAGACCCCGTCACTCTTCGGCCTGCGGTACGGCCAATTGCAGGCATGATATCATCTTCATTGTAAGACAACTGCAATTACGAGATTACAATAACGTTAAATTAATATAATTAAACAAATTGTCATAAAATACTTAAATAATGAAAAATAAAATATAAAATACACAAAATTATCAAAATTAAACAAATTTTCATAAATAACTAAAATAATTCAAAATAAAATCAAAATTAAATAAAATTAACAATTTTTTATACAATTAAATACAAAATTAATATCTTTTAATGAAACAATAATAAATTTTAACTATTAAAATTGAAAATAACGGTTGATACGAAAAAAAAAAACCGAACCATGAGGGACATCCCATTCCCACGTCCCAACCCCCCCCCCCCCCCCCCCCTAGACGTGTACTTCACACATCCCAACCCCCCATAGACGTCTAGTTCAGACGTCTCTCCCCCCCCATAGATGTTTGGAGCACACGTCCCTCCCCCCCTTGGACGTGTAGTTCACACGTCCCGACCATCTATAGACGTGAAGTTCACACGTCCCATGCCCCATACGACATCCCATTCCCAAGTCCCTACCCCCCATAGACACCCCATTCCCACGTCCCAACCCCCCCAAGTCGTGTTGTTCAGACGTCCCACCCCCACTAACCGTGTAAACCACATCTCCGACGCCTACCAAAATCGTGTTTCTCCTTTCCATTCATTCTAATCCTACCATTCTAACAACAACAACAATACTACTAACAACAACAATAACAATAACAACAACAACAATGACAATAACAACTAACATATAACAATAACAAATCTAAATTAATTAAACTAAAATTAATTAAACTAACCAAATTAACAATAACAACAACAACAACAACAACAACATTAATTAAAACTAAAACTAAACTAAAACTAAAACTAAAACTAAATCTAAATTAATTAAAAAAAACAACTAACCTTGGTACTTTCGGTCGTGTTTGTAGAGGTGGTGGCGGTGCTCGGCGGCGGCGGTGCTCGGCGGTGGCGTGTGGTGTGGTGGTGGTTTGGTGTGTTCTTGGTTAAGAGCTAAGGGAGAGTTTTTTTAATTTTTGAATTTTGAAGGAGAGAGTGAAGCTAAGGGTAGTCTTCGTCTTTTGTCAAAAAACGTTGACGATTTTTCGCAAAACGTCGACGACCTTTCGTGATTCGGTTATGGTAAATAGTTTAGATAAAATGGATATTTTGGCAAAAGACCGGTGGACAAGTGTAATTAAATGAAAAACAAGTTAACAATTTGTAATTTCACTAATTGTATGATAATTTATGCATGAATAATTTTGTTTTATCTATAGTAAGATTGCGTATCTTACTATAATAATTGCTCGACCAATTAACACTATTATATCATTTTACACTAATTTTAAGTGAAATTTTCAAATGAAATTCTTAATCTTTTTTATTAACTAATTATTACATTGCCGAATTAAATTTTCAAATAACAAATAGAAGGAATTTTATACTTAAGTTTAAAACTTAATTTATATTTACAACTTTTATAATAACTTCTTAAACAACATACTGTGCAATTTACACGGGTTTAAAATTAGTATTAATCCGTAGTCCATGCCCATTTGAATCAGAAGGTTCGCAAATGGAAACAACAATTTACAAGTAAAATGTTGCAGCCCAAACGGGTGACCAACTATTTCGGGCTCAAATCTTGGTTAAACCGAGTTGCATAAGGAAAAATGGAATACCCTGAGGCCTGAGCTACACTCACTACAACTTATAAATACCCTGTTTAACTCTCCATTTACTTCTCACAATTCATAAAATTATTAACAAAAAACAGACAAAATAAAGCAAGAAGAAGAGGAAGAAGAAGAAATTGAAGTAGAAATTCATCTACATTACAAGAAAATAATATTTCAAAATCAAGAAAATAATAATAATAATAATTGAAAATCAAGAAAATAGTAATAATAAGAATAAAAATGGAGGAATACGGACTTCATCATCTACGACGACAAGCAAAAGAACAAGAATGGCAACAACAACAAGCATATGAATACCAACAGCAACAATTAGGACTCTACTATAATCAACGACTCGTCATTCATCATCGTCTTAATCTAAGACTCTCTACCATGGCTTCCAATTTGCTTTATCTCACCAGAACCACCACCACCATCACCAACACTCACAAACCATCCCACTTCTCCTTTTTCTCTTACAATGTATGTATGCTTCCATTCTACGTCGTCGTTTAAGCGCTTTTCTTATTTTCGAAAAACAGCCAAGAAATGGGTATTTCAAAAATCTTGTAAAGTTTACAGTTTTAGTAGTACGTAACAGTCACAAATTAGAATGAATTTTGGGTGTTCAATTTGTAGATACATGACAAAGATGAATTCAGGAAGAATTTTTCAAGAACAGAGGAGAAGCCTAACTACAACAAAAACAAGATTCAGAAGCGGGATCGTTGGGAACTTGCTGCTAAAAACAAGAAATACTTGACTTCCAAACAGCCATATTCATACACCCCTTTCCCACCAAATTGATCTTCATACACAGAATACTTGATGCACATTTGAGTACCAATGCCGATTTCTGTAACAGGGTAATTTCTTCTCATTCTTTTCTAATTTTTAGGTTTTCATGTAGAATAATTGAGAATTTAGTACGCGTATGATCTCTTTTTGATGTAACATCGTTCTATGGATTTAGGGTTTTCGTTCGTAAAAGGGTATTTTCGATTGCATTCTGCTGTACTTTGTCTGATTTCATATGGAGTACCTATTAATGAAAATTTGTGTTCCAAATACAATACTGTGCCACTACATTTGAGATCGGTTCCTTTGACGGTACTTTCTTTGAGCAAATACTGTCAAAGGAAGTACCGTCAAAGGTAACACTACTCTTCGACGCTCTCTACCCCTCTGCTGTCACGGTTTTTTACTGTGGGGAAATTTGTCGTTGCTTCACCATCTCGTTTCACCCTTTTTTTACCCTTTCTGTCCCTCTTCAGTCGAAAGTCAGTTTAAACCAGTTCGTCCTTTTTGTGAACCGTCTATGAACACCACTATCTGACAGTAACTGACGGGGGAGGGGACTTGCTTCGGCCTCCTGCCTCCATATCACGAATGCTGTCAACTTTTTAGTTCTGAACAGATTTTTATTTTTGAAATATAGTTTATTGTATTATAAATTCGCCCCTTACATTTCAGATCCTGCATTGTCAGTGTCTCCAAATTTTTAGACAACAAAATGATCAGTTCATTGTATGCATACTAGTTCGCGTATAGACCATATGCTGGTACAAATGTAAGTTTCACCAAATCGCCGATGTCCTGATAAAACCTAGTGGTTTTTTACTTTGTCAATCTCCAATCATTTGAAAAATATGCAATGTGTAGCATCTTGCCGTTACAAAACTATCAGCTCAGTTAAAATGACACTTAAAAATAGTCTCAATAAAATACATTCACAGCTCATTTGACAGACGAGCCAAGAAGTGCTCATCAGTCATGCCTCGGCATCGCCAGCCATTTTGCTTTCTGATTGACATTCTTCATTGCGAGTTAGGACGTTATTTAGAGTCGGAATCATGGTCGTCCTCATGTGATGTCAAGCCAAGGCTCAAATCTAATTCATTCAAATCCTGCCGGGCTGGTGGCGTTTGGTTCTCTTCAGAATCCTACACAAAAGTTGCCATTTTCAGCAATGTTGAAATTATGAAGCAAATTCAGTCATTTATCCATGAAAAGTATTCAATAAAGACTACTTAGTCATTGATTGTTGCAAAATTAGCCCTGGATCCTAGAGTGCGTGAGAGTATACCTGGTTTTCCTCCATAGGGACATCATTGATGTCGGGTTTTTCGTCAATGTCATCTCCTTTTGACACTTGCTCATCATTATCTCCATCTGTGTCAATATGCTTAGCTTCATCGTCAGACTTCTCTTCATTTTCTTTTTTCTTTTCCTCTAGCACAGCTATCTGCCCAAAGTAAAGAAGTTTTGATCATAAGCTTTGATATTGACATATGAATTCAGTAAGAATACAAAAGGCAAACTATTCTCAAGTGATCCAACAGCTAGACTACTCAAAAACTACTAGCCTGGCCTTACAGAATAGAGGACTAAGGCTGTCAGATACCGCAGAATAGCAAAACCAAGAGCACCTAGTCTTCATCATACCACCGCAGATGGAGATTGGGACGTTAGGTTATATGGCAAGTTGCCACGGGTTTGCTCATCTACTGAGATGGTACGATAAAGGTTTGAATCTCAGCAAAAATATTACATAAGAGTAACAGCAACAACAAACACAAGGTCTCAATTATTTTCACAAACAGGAGTTATCGTTTGAAACTGTTAATGTGAGCTGAAGGGAAACAAAAACAAATGTTGTCTTCTCTTGTAACATAAGGATATAGCGAAATTGAAGTGCCTCCAAAGTCCAAACTATTCACTGATAAAGTGTTGTTTGGTTAAGTCCATGTTGGATAAGGTATACAACATTCACAAAGTCAGTACCTCCTGTCCTTAAATAAACAATATAGCTAAAAGTCGGAAAAACCGAATTTAGAAGGCTTAGACTTAATAATTTATTTTATTCAAGGACTATTGGTATTTGGTAGACTCCTTAAATCACTCGCAACTTCCTACAGGAAAGAACGGGCAACAGTTCCTAACCTCTTGCAAAAACATTTAAGCTTATTGGATATGGCAACGGTGGTTTGAGGTAGAAACTGATTGCCAATACGCCCATTACAGATTCTTATGATAGGAGTCCGGCTCATCACCTACTAGAACTGCTTGTGTTGTTATAATGGCTCTGAGAATGCTAGGTGTCATAATGGCCCTCAAAAACTAGTGTTGATATTGCAATAGGAACAAAAACCAACTAGAACTATAGAAAACTCAGTGGAATTAGGGCAAGGCAGGAGTCAGAAGGAGCAATTTTAGTTAATTTTTTTGATTTCTTCCAAGGTTACTACTTACTACATCGCATTGTCAGTTCACCTCCCCTAAAATTTCCAATCTATGTTTTAACTTCCTAGCTTTGAATCTAGGTTGCGCCACTGAGAGAACAGTGCAGCAGTGAAATAAGATGTGCACGCACTACTCGAGTTCTTATAGGAAGGCAGACCACCACAGCAATCCCTATCATTTAGTAAATCAACTCAAACATAGAAGAAGCTAAATACTTGATACACAATTATGATATCATAGGACAATTGACTTTGTCTCAAGGACTCCCAACCAAACTTTCGGAGTCCACTAATGTCAACAAGCTAGTATAGCCATGGAATTTGTTCTATATTCGAAAACCTAGACCTCTAAGATTTACCATCATATCATAAGAAATGCTAACAAGGCTATACTAGGCTTCCCGAGACATAAAATAGAAGACAGCAACAGAACAGACCCACTGCAATCGAACAGTCTAGTATATTTCACCTTGCTAAATATACGGAAGGGATGGAAACAAAGGCTTGAATAACAGAAGTTCACCTTCATTAGTCTACTGTCTGATGCCAAGTCAAAAACAAAGCAAAAACAGCTATGTATAAACCGCTACTGAAAAGGTAAACTACCCAAACATTGTTAGATCTCATCACCATTGCTAACAGACAGGCACTCCCCAGTATCCTCTCCCAAACACTCATATCAAGTACAACTTATGACGGTTTAACATAACATCCGCGCTGTGCCCCTTATTCGCCCACCTTAAACATCCAAAACTGAAACCTAGTATTTCAGGTGAACACTGAACCCAATCACCCATCATAAAAGAAAACAAATGCTTCAAGTGCCTTGAACATTAAACATTATTAAAAAAAACAAAGTACAAGAATTGGCCCACAACTTATTCATATCCAACCTAACAAAAAGCATGCTGAAAAATGAAGTTCCAAATATAGTAACATCTGAGGTTCACTAAATCTAAGCTGGTATTTAGTATACAAAGACACCCATTATAAGCATATAACAGCATCATACTTTTAACTCTATAAAGTATATGTCATATGATTATGACCTCATCTACGAACATTCTGAGATGTCATTGTTCACTAATTCTCTTGTTGACCCATTTGACTACTGACATATACCTGAATTTTCTTCAACTTTTAGCAGAACACAAAGTACTGCAGTACTTTGATCATGCCCATACAATAACATTGCCAAGTGTCACCCTATATCCTAAAGTTTCCACCCAACTCTAACCCAAACCAATGACGTAACCAGGATTTATAACTACGGGGTCAAATATTTGAAGGACGGAATTAATTGAATAAGGTACTCCTTCCGTGTCAATCATTCGTTTACCTTTTTAATTCTGAGGATTATAAATTGAAATTGACCAGAGTCGCCAAATTAAATATCCTAAATTAACAACACAAGTTAAACAAGTGGCGTAACGAGGGGTTTAATGGAATAAGGTAATAAGTAATAATAAAATCGATAATCATAACTAAAAATTTCAAATGTTACGGCGCTCGCCCGCCCGCCCCCAATTCCACCACTGACTTAAACACCAATATCCTAAACCTCAATTAAAATCAATTAAATCAAACAAAAAACACAAAGATCCAAACTTTATAATAAAACAAAACAGATCACGAAATCTAACAATTACCCATTTGAATTCATCACCTAAATCATCTCCCAAATCAAGCAAATCACAAAAAAGCATAATTAAAAAAAGGGAAAAGGAAATAATACCGGAATAAATTTGAATTTCCGGCGAGGCGGCTCGTGAGAAACGACGTCGTCAAGGTCTTTAGTAGGACTATCATCACTAGGACTACCCCTTTTGGTACCATTAGGAGAATTTGAATTATTATCATCTTTACTATTATTGTCTTTGGAGAGTGGGGTCCACTTGAAGAGACGAAGATGAGAGGCAGAAGAATTATTAGAGCCGTTAGAATTATTATGATTTGAATGAGGGTGATGATGATGATGATGATGATGATGATGAGCGGAAGAGGAGGGAGGAGGAGGTGGTGTAATTGGTACCCAATTCTTTTGCCATTTGCGTACTGGTCCGGTGAATACGGTGGTTGTTCCGTATCTGCTTGACGATCTACCAAGTCTAGCTCCTACTCCTTCCATGCTTGGTTAAGGGGGGTTAGTTCGGTTCGAGGTTCGAGTCGGGTTAGTTCGGGTTTTGAAGTTGGGAGGGACGCACGCCTTTTGATTGTTTGATGGTTTGGTTGTTTGTGTAAATTGTGTTTTCTCTCTTGTTGGAATTTGTTTGGGGGTTTGCTTCTCTCTCTTCTTTTTCTTTCTCTTTCTTCTTTTTTACGGTTTTTTCTTTTGTTATTGGTGGTTGGGTGGGTCGGGCTCTATTTCACGGGTATTTCCATTCTGAATTAATTGGTTTCCTTTCCTTTTTCTGTTCGGATTATATATGAGTAATATTTAACCTAGTTTTATTATTATTGATATTAAAAGGTTGAGAAACAGATAATTAATAAGTTTCGGTATAATATTAGTATCATGGGTTGTAGGTTACACACTAAAAAACTACTGTATTAATTTATATAAGATCGGAAGATATGATCATGGAAAATTGAAGATAGACTTGTAGATCTTTTTTATTATTGAGAAAAATATTTAATTTTGGTCTAAATTTTTACTAAAGAAATTATTTCATATCATTCGGTAAGAGTAATTATTTTAATTAATAATAGATTTTTTCACTAATTCTTATTTCAGACCGCAAGATCCATCTGAAATAATAAGAACGATACCATTTCCTCTCACACAATACTTCTTTAGGTAGGGGTGGGAAAGCTGAAAGCACATGGGATGTTCCACCATCCATATGATTTCCACTTGTAGAGATTTTATTATTTCAGACGAAACTTACGATTTGAAACAATACGGACTGTAGATTTTTAATGTTGTTAATCACATGAAGATAAATTAAAAATTGATTTAATAGACTTAGACTAGACCTAACATGGTTTTTGGTGCACCAACAAGCTGACTAGCTAACGTAGGATACTTTGTTTTAATAAATCTCTCTTGTGATGGGTATATCCGTTATAATTTTGTGACGGATCAATATGATCCACTTGAGTAGATAAAACAAACATAAAGTACTTAGAGAGATACAACTTTCTTGTCTTTATCTACTTATATGAATTTTATTTGGCCGGTCACATGCTTGTGATGGATATCGTCCGTCACAAATGAGAATTTGTGATTTTGTTTTTAAGGGCATAGGTTCAACCGTTCAAGGGTAGAAAAATAGGATGGAGTGATAGACGCCAAGCTTTGAGGATTTAAACTTTAAAGTCGAGTACATCAAGACTATATCTATATCTATATCTATATAATAAAATAAAAAGGCTAGATTGAGCATAAAATTGTGACATGTGGCAGCGCGAAATCAAGGCAAATGTAATATGAATTATAATTAAGAGAGATATTATAATAAGATTTATTTACTAACTTAAATCAAAGATAACCAAGAGTCCGAAATTTAAAACATCGACCATTTGCTTATATAACTCATACCATTCTCCATTAAATGTCCAATTAATCCCATTATATTTACATTGTTAATAGAGGAGATGAAGATTTTATATCATTAGAGCAGTCTTTCTTATCTCCTATATTTTGTAACATACAAATTAGAAAAAATAAAAGGACATCATTATTATTATTCTTAAATTAAATGTCTATATTAAATATTTGATAAATTAAAAAAAATCAAAATTAATATAACTTCTACAAATTCATAACCGGTGATTTATAACTATAAATGACATTTCAACTCTATTTATGAGGATAAGAAGACAATACAATTTTTGGTGTTATTCTTTATATCAATTAATATTTTAGTTAATTTTTGTTCCCATTTTATAAAGATTTCACGTTATTTATATTAACGGTTTTTCTAATGCGTGCCCTATAGGCACGCATTAATACTTAATTAGGCACACATTAAGTATTATCCATATATAATAAGATTTTTTAGTTACCTTAATTATCTCTTATTTCTCTCTACTAAATATTCTTATATTCTCCATAATATTTATCTCTCCTTACTCAATTTTATTGCCTACGTTGTCATTCATATTTGATTGATTTTTTTTTTTTTAAATTATTTTACGTAACGCAATTTCTTATCAATCAACAACATAAACATTTAATTGAAATATATTAACACTAAAAAAATACTAATTGAGTATAAAGAACATAATCAATACATGTCATAATCACTTAAAACAATTTTAATCATCTCAAATAAATTTTAAGATACAAAATAAAAATTTCGAAATATACAATAAAGTCTCTAAATTTATTCCACTCTTTTAAACAAAAAAATAGGATTTAAGCCTTCTCTTGTTTGTGAGTCTTTTTTTCCTCTTTCTAGCAACAACCGGGACATTATTTACATAAATGTTCTTCTTTTCCGGACAGGTTGTGATTTTATGCCCGAACTTTCAATTGATTTAGGGTATATAAAATTTGTATAAATTTTATTGATGATATAAATAAACTAAATGGTGGGAGGAGAAAATATTATGGAGAATATAACAATATTTAGGAGAGATAATTAAGGTAACTAAAAATCTTATTCTATAAGGATAATACTTAATGTGTGCCTAATTAAGTATTAATGTGTGCCTATAGGGCACGCATTAGAAAAACCGTTATATTAATGCGCAATCAAACTGTATATTATGTTAAAAAGTATCAATTTGATTATAAGGAAAAAAAATGGAGCTATTATATTTACTTATTGTTGATTCAACATATTAAAGTTCATTTTCCCTCAATGATATTCGGTATAACTATTTATCTTGACGATAAAGAAGTATTCTTTTACTACGCATATCGGATATGAGTTTAATTTTAGGTTCAGACTTCAATGCTCCATTAAAATTTTAGTCATTTCGGTGAGAAATGGTGAATATTTTTGAAAAAGAGTTTTCAAATAGACTTGATGATTTTAAAGACGTGTTTTTTAAGTTAGTTGATGGTGATAATGGTCACTGTAGCAAACTAATATCGACCACAACATAAAATAGTGAAAATGTTCGCGGTCTTAATTTGCAATTTCCTTTCTCAATTATATATGAGTAAAACTATTTGCAAGCACGCGATTTTCGCGGGTCATAAAACTAGTTTTAACTTAATAGGAATCGAATATATGACCTCATAATTTGAAAGTAGACTATTTATTATTGAGATCCTACGAGGTTATGAGTATTCACAATGGTCTATTTTTACCTCCTTATATACACATAAATAGTATTCGAAAGAGAGAAAAAGTGGGTATTTTGTGAGAGTAAACGGTACCTCCGTCACAAATGAGAATTTGTACATTAAATGAGGAGCCTCATTGTTGCGAATGGTTTCCATTATTTGGGATGCTTCTAGATTTAGAGAAGTTCCCAACTAAAACTATACACACTTTTCACTTTTGATTAAGTAGTGATCGCGTTTTTGGTTAAAAAATAACCTATTTTTCAAAGTGTTCACTATTTACCAAAAAATGTCACATTTTGCAAAAAAAATTTACGGAATAAAGACCGCCGCACAGTTGATAATGAGGAGATAAAATATAGGGCACCTCACCTTTTCGGATACCCCAAGGACACATGATAGTGAGGGTATAGCAAAATGAGTTAAAATTAAGTTAAAAAAACGGGATTTTATTACTCTCTAAAAAATCTCTCTCAAAAACTCTTTAAAAACCCTAGCTTCCATCAATACGAGGCTCTCATCGATGATAAACCACAAAATTATATATGCAATTAGTAGTATGGTTATCTATAATCTATTCATTAAAAGTCTCCATTTTGGTGAGAATCGTTTTTCTGTCCCTTATTTTGGGGTTTTATCCATTTATTCGTGTTTTAGTTTCATCAATAATATCGTCAAGATTAGTTCGTTGATGGTTCGTTGCGTGTTCTTTCAAAGGGTACAAGTAATTTGTCAACGATCTTTGAAAACAGTCGGAGGTATGCTTTATCTCATAAATCAAACGAAGGATCCCCTCAAAAGCTACATGAAGATAGCGATAATAGGACGAGCCGAGTTGGCAGAGGCTGTTTTGAGATCCTTAGTTTATAAGAAAATTGTTTTTCTTTGGTTTTCATCAGATTTGTTTTCAATTATACCTACTAGTATTTTTACCCGTGCGATGCACGGATACTAAATTATTTGTGATATTTATAAAGCTTGTCACCAAGTAAATCAAAAATAAACCATAATACCTTTTTTCTTGATATAAAAATAGTATTAATTCATTCTATAAATGTGACATTTTGTTAATAAAATATTTCGTTTACATACATTTATGTCATTAATGCTACCCTCATCCATACACTTATCATGGGTTCATCGTATTAAATCACAGATACATCTAATCATCCAACTCGCCGCAATCATCTTCAGTACCACACGAAAGAATCCTTTAAACTATTACTCTTACCCTTCGAACAACACATGAAACGGTACACAATCCAAAGTCGCGCCTACCAACCTATCATGAAATTAACCACCAAATGCAATGAAGTTGTCTTTATTCATACCTCAAACAATCATCCAATTCATCATTGACACCCTTCTCCTAGTTTCCAATACACACCTAAAATATTCAAGTTACCCCTCCTTCACGAAATACTACATCCAGACTTATCCCTCAAAGTTAGCTCTTCCTTTGAAAAGTTCATCCATCTATCAGAAACTTAACTTTTAGCTTCAAAATCGACCTTGTTCGAATGAGAAGTATTTGACGGGAAAAACAAACACATGCAATTTTTAGTTTAGTTGACAAATGAGGTAGGAGAGAGGTGGCAAAGAATGAATGAAGGATGTAACACTCGAGATGTTACATTGGAGTTGGGTGTAAATTTTAAATCTTATGTTTTTAATTGATCACCAAGACAAAAAAATAGCTTAGTTAAAAGTTAATCATAATTTATTGAAATGACGTTTATTAACATTTGATTAGGTATTTTTTTGTTTCACAAAGAAAAACAAAATTGAGTTTACAAACACGGTGTTTTAGAGATTTTTAACCCATTTTCATTGCATACATGCTTATGTTATTTACACATAATAAAACCTTGAAATAAAATTGATCTACTTTCTCAATTTTCTTACTACATACCCCTCATTTTCCCTACCATTCAGCCATTCATCGTACCCTTTTCACCCAAGTAACCAATGTGACCATCAGAATCGACCGTATGCCTCACTGAACATCTCGTCGTATCTACATTTACTTGTACTGCTGAAATCATACTCTTAAAAACACTTACCTCCTACCTCAGAACCTATATATATAACCCCACCTTTAAAAAAATAGATACACCCATTGTAAAATCAATCCCCATCATATAAGACAATCAAAATTGAGTATATACATGATATTTAAGAGATTTTTAACTTATTATCAGAGCATATATGCCTCTGTTTTTTTTTTCCACATTATACAATCTTGAAAAAAATTCTTATAAGTATTTTCTTAAATTTTTTAATCATTACCTTACTACCCTTTTTCACACCATTTAGGCTTTCGTCATATTTTCTGACCCAACTAACCAACTTAAATCAATTAACTGCATGCATGAACAATTCTAGCTTATCGAAATTTGATTTCATTACTCAAACACGCTATTAAAAAGTCAGAGAGTAACCCTAACCCCAGGACACTTCTACCATCAAGACCTATGTATTCTCACCTCTCAATAAAACGACACATCCAACGTAAAATCAACTCACACCATATAATACAATGCCCACCTGTAAAAAAGAAGTTGAAAATATGTATTGGGTAGAATTAAATAGAATACAAACTATAAACTATAATCTTATAGATATGACTAACAAATAACTTTGTTCTTCTTGCGACGTATTTGTTTAGAAAATTCTTTTAGTTTTTCATTATTTTGTTGTTTATCAAATAACGTCTAATACTCATCTACATTTCATTTCATCCACACAATTATTCCACCCGATCCACCTATATTATCAATGTGTTCTTTATTATTTATATTTACACTCCTTGGATTGTAATTTGACAACCCAACTAACCAACTTCACCATTCATCAAATGTATCGTTGAACAATTGCAGGCTATTGGATTTGCTTGTACTACTCAAATTACACTCTTAGGGGACGTTTGTTTAGAGAAAGGGAAAGGGAAAAGAAATAAGAAAGAATAAGAGGGGGAAAGGAAAGAGATTACCTACAACTTAATTGGTTGTTTGGTTACACCAAAAAAGGGAACTAATCATTCACTCACACTCACTCCTACCACTAACACACACCACCACAAACAAACATTTATCTACTGGCGGCAATTATGGTGGTTGAGGTGTCATGGCGGTGGTGGTGGTAGGAGTGTCATGGCGGTGGTGGCGGCGGCGGCGGTGGTCACAATGATGATGGTGGTAGGAGTGTCATGGCGATGGGGGCAATGGTGGTGGTAGAGATGTCATGACGGTGGCGATGGCGGTGGTCACGACGGTGATGGTGGTGGGGGGTGTCATGGCAGTGATGGTGGTGAGGGTTTCACGACGATGGTGGGGGGTGTCATAGCGGTGGTGGCAGTGGTAGTGGTGGGGGTGGTGGCCTAGGTAGCACAGACACTTCTCGTAATGAGTCATACCGTGTCCGACACCGACATTCCACGGACACACGCGAAAATGTGTCGGACGCCTATAAAGTCGTGTCTAACTTTCAACATTTATTTGGGCACGTGTCCGACGCGTGTCCATGGTGTTTGAGTCATGTCCATCGCGTGTCCACAGTATTTGGTCATCATTTGGGGGTGAATGATATTCTTCAGACGAGAAATGCGCTATCGAAAGAGATTAATTAGAACATTGGTTCAGATGAGAAATGAAAATGAGTTATTATCAAGGGCAAGTTTTACCTTCACTTACTTAAAATTAATATCAAATACTTTTACAAAAATAAAATTAAACATTTATAACTATAAAATGTATATTTTATTAAATTTAAATAACGTGTCATGTGTCCTAAATTTCATAACATGTCATGTCACGTGTCCGTGTCCGTGTCGTGTCCATTTTGGTGCTACCTAGGTGGTGGCGGCGATGGCGGTGACGTCATGATGGTGGTTGAGTGGTGGCTATTGTGGTGGTAGATGAAGAAATTGGTTGAAGGGTAATAAGGGTAATGAAATCTCATACTCTAAGGGGGTGGGGGTAAGAAATTAGATAGATTGAGGGGTAACGAAGAGAGTTCCATTCCCTTTGTTTGTGTCAAACAAACACCAACAAAAGGAATGAAAAATTTTGTTTCCCTTTCTTATAGACCCCTAACCAAACGTCTCCTTAAATCCTTCATTCCTCGGGACCTATCCCCCCTTCCCTCAAAAAAGCGACACATCCATTGTTAAATCAATCCCCGCCCTATAAAACAATGTTTTATCTGCAAAGAATAAGTTTTAATAGAAAAATTGTAAAAAATTAATGATTTCCTTAAAATGGTTAATAAGTTTTATCCCATTTCTCATCTTTATGTTTATTAGAAAAGTTGGAAAACGTTAAAACATTTAAATAGAAAGCATACAAATATTAAAGAATATAATTTTCTAAAGTTAATAAGGGGTAGAAAAAATTGTAAAAAAATATTTATTTCCTAATTCTAATAGAAAAATTGTGAATAATTTTTTGTTTTCTAATTATAACAGGAAGATGGTAAATAACTTATTTTTTAAAAAATCAACTATATTATAGTTCTAATAGAAAAATCGTAAATACTTTATTATTTTCTTATTTTCTGATTTTAATAGCACAAAAAGCATTATAAAGTCATTCAACATTAAATATTATGCTCCGACCCAAGATGACATTCGATTAGATGAGTATAACATTTGATTGTGTAGTTTTATATTTATCAAAGAAACAAAATTGAGTTTATACACATGATATTTTAAAGGTTTTAAGCCAATATTATATTATTTGCCAGTTCTTATTTTTACATATAATACACTTTTCAAATAAAATTTATTTATTTACCATCTCCAATCAATATCTCACGTTACACCATTTTCTATATTCAACTCTTTCCACCCGACTAACCAACCAACCCCATCAGAATCAACCATAACCATTCCTTACGCTTAAACAACCTCAGCCCCAAATATGAATATATTTTTCTATCTCTTAAATCGCACTCGTAAATGTCGGAGAATAATCCTACATGTCGAGTACCATTCTCACTCACCTAACCAACTTAACCATCAAAGTCAATTGTAAAATGTATCTCTGAAAGGCTCGAAACCCCTACCTACCGACATTTACTTGAACTACTCAAATCACATTATCCAACGTCGGAGAGTAACCCTACCCCGCAAGCACTTATCTCTACCCTCAAGACCTATCTACCCCCACCCTTAAAAAAAATAGACACATCTAATGTGAAATTAACCCTCACCCTATAACAATCAAAATTGAGTATATATATATAGACCTGAGATCCGGTGAGAACCACCTTACAATGAGAACTTTGTGAGAACTCTACCTTACGGACTTTTTAAAAAAAAATTAATGACATAATTGGATTCGGCATGACATTTTATAGCTAGAGAACATATTTCTTGGTCTAGAAAATAAATACTAGTGACGGAAATCAAGGTGAGATACGTTTTATTTATTTGCATGCACCTACTATCTATTTTCTCGTATCTATCATTTTTCCGCCACTAGTATTTATTTTCACCTTGATTTTTTTTTAAAATGTCATGCCGAATCCAATTATGTCATTAATTTTTTTTTTAAAAAGTCCGTAAGGTAGAGTTCTCACAAAGTTCTCATTGTAAGGTGGTTCTCACCGGATCTCAGGTCTATATATATATATATATATATATATATATATATATATATATATATATATATATATATATATATATATATACATATATATATATATATAGACCTGAGATCCGGTGAGAACCACCCTTATAATGAGAACCATGAGAACCCTCACTAAATCTCCACCATATCTCGCTTCGAAAGTTTCAATGGATCATTTACCATTAGTTTAACTTATTCAAATACACATTTTAGTATTATTAAACAAAAAAAATTGATTTTATTAACAAAATATATACTTAGTGTACGAAAATACAATTAGGCGTACTAAAACGGCTATAAATGCACGAAAACAACCACTACGTGCATGAAATTTTTTTACATGCATGAAAAATGATTACTAGGTGCATGAAATAAGAGGCCGTACGTGCATTAAAACGATTTCTAGGTGCATGAAAAATGATAGATGCGTAAAAATCAGTAGTAGGTGCATGAAAATTAATAAAACGTATCTCACCTCGATTTCCGTCACTAGTATATATTTTCTCGACTAAGAAATATGTTTTCTAGCCATAAAATTTCATGCCGAATCCAAATATGTCATTAATTTTTTTTAAAAAGTCCGTATGATAGAGTTCTCACGGTTCTCATTATATTGGTGGTTCTCATAGGATTCCAATTCTATATAATATATATATATATATATATATATATATATATATATATATATATATATATATATATATATGAGATCCGGTGAGAACCACCTTACAATGAGAACCTTGTGAGAACCCTACCTTACGGACTTTTTTAAAAAAAATTAATGACATAATTGGATTCGGCATGACATTTTATAGCTAGAGAACATATTTCTTGGTCTAGAAAATGAATACTAGTGACGGAAATCAAGGTGAGATACGTTTTATTTATTTGCATGCACCTACTATCTATTGTTTCGTATCTATCATTTTTCCGCCACTAGTATTTATTTTCTAGACCAAGAAATATGTTCTCTGGCCATAAAATTCCATGCCGAATCCAATTATGTCATTAATTTTTAAAAAAAACTCCGTAAGGAAGAGTTCTCACCGGTTCTCATTGTAAGGTGGTTCTCACCGGATCCCAAGTCTATATATATATATATATATATATATATATATATATATATATATATATATATAGAGGCGGGATCCGGTGAGTCCACCTAAATATTTGAGTCCATGAGTCCATTTAGAGTATCACAAGTTGTATTAAAAAATATCACGTTTTTTTTACACTACAAAGTCTACAATATCACAACCTTTTCAATAGAATATCATAGGAAACAATATCACGCAATATATAAAACAATATCACGAAATTTTTTTCCCAAATTTTTTTTTTCAAGTTTTTTTATCGAATTTATTTTCCGAAATATTTTTTTTCTCGTTTTTTTTTCAAATTTTTTTTGTGATATTATTTTGAAGAACCGGGGATATTGTATTGAGTAACTTGTGATATTGTAATGAAAAAAAATCGAAAAAAATTTCGAGAAAAAACGCCTTTTGTTAAACAATATCACGCACTATATTAAACAATATCACGAAATTTTTTCAAGAATTTTTTTTTCACGGAAATTTTTTTTTAAATCTTTTTTTTTCAATTTTTTTCCAAATTATTTTTTTTTCGAATTTTTTTTTTTTGTGATATTATTTTGAAGAACCGGTGATATTGTATTGAGTAACTTGTGATATTGTAATGAAAAAAAAAATCGAAAAAAATTTCGAGAAAAAACGCCTTTTGTTAAGCAATATCACGCACTATATTAAACAATATCACGAAATTTTTTCAAGAACTTTTTTTCCCGGAAAAATTTTTTAAAAACTTTTTTTTTCAATTTTTTTCCAAAATATTTTTTTTTCGAATTTTTTTTTTGTGATATTATTTTGAAGAATCGGTGATATTGTATTGAGTAACTTGTGATATTGTAATGAAAAAAAAATCGAGAAAAAACGCTTTTTTATTAAAAAAAAAACATGTTTATTTTAAAAAAAGTGCATACTGAAAAGGGAATTTTTTTTAATAAAGAAAATGTCATTTTAAAAGAAAAGGCAAAAAAAAGAAAAAAAAAATACTATTGAAAAAGAGAAAACCAAAAAAGAAAAAAAATTTGATATTGAAAAAACGTGATACTTTTTTATATAACTTGTGATATCATTGTTAGACTCATGGACTCAAATATTTAGGGTGGACTTATGTGATCCCAACTCTCTCTCTCTCTCTCTCTCTCTCTCTCTCTCTCTCTCTCTCTCTATATATATATATATATATATATATATATATATATATATATATATATATATATATATATATATATAGAAATAGGATCATATGAGTTGGGGTATATTTGGTGAGTTACACCTTTGAATCTGAGCCATTCATTTTGAGTTGAGATTAGTGGCTGAGATTAAATCTCACGATTCATATAAAAACCCAAATTTTACACCTGTCTTCTTTTTTCCCTCTTTTCAACTTCCAATTGAAAATCACTGCAAAACCTCTGTAATTCGAAAATCAACCGCAAAACCTCCATAATTCTACTGTAAAACCTTCATCTTCTCCAGTAAAACCTCCATCATCTTGCTCATCTTTTCTTCGTCGATTAGTTCGCTCATTTTCGTCTCTAATCTGTTCATATTCAGGTAATCTCCAGTAAAACTATTGACTTCGTTTTTCTTCTATTTTCGCTACTTTTGTAGGTTTTTTAAGTTGATTTTTGTTTTGTTTTCTGTTGTTATTCTTCAATTTTGAGCAGTGTGTTTCATTATGTAGTTCAATTAGAGTATTTGTGTACTTTTTTCTCGTTTTAGCATAATTTTAGGGGTTTTTTTCATATTCTTCTTTGATTTTTCGTCAATTCGTTAAAAATCTTCGTTTATGTAGTTGTGTTTTACTTAAAATTGGTGTTTAGTTCAATTAGTCACTTTGCATTTTGTTTCCAGTTAAAATTAGGATTTCTTAATTGTATTTTCCAGATTTTACAATTCAACAACATATTACAATAATAGCTGTTATTGTATTCATAATAGCTGTTATTGTATTCATAATAACTGTTATTGTATTCATAGTAGCTGTTATTGTATTCATAGTAGCTGTTATTGTATTCATAGTAGCTGTTATTGTATTCATAGTAGCTGTTATTGTATTCATAGTAGCTGTTATTGTATTTATAGTTTCATAGTAGCTGTTATTGTATTCATAGTAGCTGTTATTGTATTCATAGTAGCTGTTATTGTATTTATAGTTTCATAGTAGCTGTTATTGTATTCACAGTAGCTGTTATTGTATTCACAGTAGCTGTTATTGTATTCATAGTAGCTGTTATTGTATTCATAATAGCTGTTATTGTATTCATAATAGCTGTTATTGTATTCATAATAACTGTTATTGTATTCATAGTAGCTGTTATTGTATTCATAGTAGCTGTTATTGAATTTTAGTGTGTGTGTGTGTTATTGTATTTTAGTGTGTGTGTGTGTGTTATTGTAATATATCCAGATTTTTACCTGATTTTTGAATTTTAGTGTGTTTTTTCTTTAAATTAGCTTAAATTGTTGTTTAATGGAGATAATGTGTGTGTGTGTTATTGTAATATATTGTTGTGGTTATTCTACAGTGATAATGGCACCTAAACGTAAGGCCGAGGCTCAAGTTGGTAATAGAGCTGATTTGAAACGTTCCAAAGTAGTTTTCCGAAGGAAGGGGCATAATATTTCCCCTCCAACTCCAATATTGAACATGTAAGTACACTTATTCTTCTGTTTTTAGAGTTTCTGTTGATGCATCACTTTTTTATTTGCTTTTCAGACAATTATTGTAATCGTCTCAGACTGTTATTGTAATTGTCTACGATTGTTATTGTATTCGTGTGAGACTGTTATTGTAATGTTCTAAGACTGTTATTGTATCCCCTTTTTTACTATGATTTACAATAACAGCTATTATGAATACAATAACAGCTATTTTAATGGTTTGTACACAGTTATTTATAATGTGCTTAGACACTTCATTTAAACACAGTTATTGTATTATATAAGTTGTGTTATTGTATTATAAAACTCAGTTATTGTATGCAGTAGTGACTTCATGGGAGTGTTGTTGTATTTTATGCTTCAGTTTGTGTTTATTTAGCTTGTATGGTTTTTTGCAGTCTTCGAAGATTAAAGTCAGTTGCCGCCCTAATGTCCTAGTCAACCTTTTGCAAAAACTTGGGCCAAACCAGAAAAAGGCAGTTGTTGAGTTGGGGTTTGGTGCTTTACTTGATTTTAAATTGGGTTTGTTGCCATTGCGTGTTATACCACTGTTTGTGAAGCACTTTAATTCAGAATCTAATTTTTTTGAAGCAAAAGAGATTAAATTCCCTATTAGCAAGGCTGATGTTCATGATATTTTTGGGTTGCCAATTGGGGGTGATAAGGTTGAGGTTGTTTACACGGGTAATAGTGTATTATCTTCCCAAGAGACGCTAAAAGATGAATTTAGGAAGAAGTTTGACGTGAAAGGGCCAAATTATGTAAGTGTGCCTGCTGTGTTTAGTAAAATAATTGAGATGGGAGATGATGGGGGAGATGAATTTAAGCGCTTGTTTGTGCTTTATGCTATGACAACTGTTCTTGTTCCTCCTTCTGTTTATGGAATCGATTTCTCGCTGCTTAAGGCTGTTCAAGATGTTGAACGTATCCCCCATTTGGATTGGTGTGGTTACGTTTTTGAAAAATTAGTTGAGGGTGTGTGATAGCGGGGTTTGTCGCCCTCCCCCGATCAAACAATTATTTATAAACTACAAAACTAATGTAGTAGGGTAGTCGAGGTCGATCCACAGGGAGGTTAAGTTTGAGTACTAGTCTTGTCTTAGATTATAGGTTAGCTACACGAATTAATAAAATGATTTAACATTAAACTAATTAACTAAAATAAAATAAAATTGAACTAAGACTACTAAATTAAGTAAACAAGTAATATAAATAATAATCTAAACAATAAAAGAAAGGCTAGGGTCCGATTTTCTCCACCGACACACCATGTTTACACTCATAAATCTCGTTAACAAGTCATTGGGTGATGGTTAGGGGGAAACGCCTCTAATTCACCAAACACCCCCCTCTCGGGTTCGCGTTTGGACACTAGCAACCCCAACCTACCTCCCTCTCGGGTTCATAAGTCGGAATCCCTTATTCTAAGCTAAGGTCAATAATAAGCCCACGTTATTTTTCCGGTCATCCCACCCCCTCTTTCAAGGGTCGATTTCAAACCGAAAATTAAGGGCATCCCTCTTAAGTTCTCCCTCTCGGGTTCAACTCAAGACGACAAATTAGTCCAAGTGAGGTGAGCCAACTCCCAACCTAGCCAACTCCCGTCGACGGTCAAGGGTCAAAAGTCAACAACAATCCCAAATAAACATAAACAAGTAAAACCCCTTAATTAACCCCAACTACTCACCCAACAACTAGTTAATTACGGAATTCAATCAAGTAAACTTGGCATGCTAGGGATTAATCGAACCCTAGTGAAAATACTACTCACTAATCATATTAATTAAACTAAAACAAACATAAAAGATGGAAACTTGAAAACTAAACATGTTTAAAAGATAGACTAACACTAATAAGCATATAAATAAACAAACAATGAAAAGTAAACACTAATTAGTCTATAACTAATATTAACAAAGTATAAATGTTGCATCCTTAAGAAGAAAAGAACAAACTTTCACTAAGACATTTCAACAAACACCTTATGTTCATAAAGTCAAACAATAAAAATGGAGAAATAAAGAAGAAGGAAAAGTGAACAAATGATAAACTAAGTAAAAGAGAGGAATTTTATACCAACAAAATGTAAAGAAATGAATTTGGAATGAGTTGTTGAGGATGAATGTCTTCTTCCTTCAATTTTCCACCCAAAACCAAATATAAATCTTCATACAATGTTGTAAATTAAGACGATAATCTACCTCTATACTAAAATAAGGAAGAAAAATGGAATGTTTGTTTTGATTTAAATAAAACTCATCTACTCCTCATTTTTGCTCTGCCTAAATACTCGCTGCCCAGAAACCAATTGGAGAGCCCCTTGCCTGGTTGCTTCGTCTGCCCAGAAGCACTCCCCACGAAAATGAAGTCCCTTCGCCGAAATGTTGCTGCCCTCTTCCTTGATTGGAGTCCCACGTGAGTCCTCATTTTTGAGGAAAGCCCAATCCCATTGCTACACTTGCTTTGGCCCAAAATTTATGTTATTCAATTACTTTTCGTCTTCTTAATCCGTTTCGAACCGGTTTTTATACCCGAACTTGGTACCTATAAATAAAAAGACGAAAGCAATGCCAAAACACTAGCAAATAATATGAAATAATATTATTTAAAATTAATCGACTAATATATTATTTGACACTAAAATGAGTCAATTAAGCTAACTCGGGTTATTATTTCGCCCAAATAAGAGATAAAATATGGGTAAAAATCGGTAAAATATGATGTTATCAAATCTCCCCACACTTATCTCTTACTCGTCCTCGAGTAAGCTCACAAACTATACTAAGACCCATAATATAAAAGAACTATCCATATACTACTAATATCCGATGAAAGGCAATTAACGGGCCTCCTCCGTCCCTTCAACTCACAATGAAACACAATGAGGTATGTGCTCCGTTGCAAGGCAAGTGGGGGCTTGCGGAAAATTGGACACATCCTAACATGAAGCACAAAATTAGCAATAAGATGCATCAACAAAAGAAAATGTCACTTTCCTGATCTAAGTGGCGAATATCAACTAAAAGAGAACAAATTCAACAGCATAAACTCCTTCACAAATACTAATTCAACAAGTCACTAAGTCCAAAAGGATGGCAACAAATCACTACCAAATAATGCTAACCTAGACTACTTTCATAACCATGATCCAAATGCTTCCGTCGAGGGTGATCGGATGGAATGAAATGATAATCCCCATGATGCTAGAGGCATGAGACAAACAAGTCTAGGATTCTCTACAAAGTAAAGGTCATGGATCGTCCCAAGCACGACAAGGAAGCATGGCAAAAAGGATTTTTGGAAGGAAATGCTCAAATCATTAGAAAAATGGTGGATTATTCAAAACTTAACCTCATATGTTTTTTTTCTTTCATCTTTTCTTTTTTTTTTTCTTTTTTTTTTCATGAGCTAAGATGGGGTTTGTCCCACGCGTGCTAATGTCCTTTGCTTTCGCCAATCGCTTATTAGGCAACCGGTTAACCTCTAGACAATAGCTTATCGGGGTGACAATCACTCTGTCTTTGGGCGGTCGAATTCACGACCAAGTGGGAAGCCAAATCCTTGGCCCCCTCCAAAGCACATCGAAGTGGTACGCCTCCACCTAAACTATATGATCTTATTCCACTTAAGAGGTTTCTTTTTCACTTTTTCAACATTTCACACCAAAATTTAAAGAAATGAGCATTTTAAAAACCACCAAAAATTTCAAGTTACCATCCCACCCAAACCGACAAGGTCACCAAGACTAGTCAATCTATACCTATTCGCATCACGAGGTTGGACAAGGTGATTCAAAATGCAAACCCTCGACTTGGTAGTGGATCACGGTTCGAAAGATACTAGCAAAGCATAACCTATAGTGTTTCAAAACCATTCTAGAAGACAAAGTCACAAGTAGAAAAAATATTTACAATGGCCTAAATGCTTTCGTCAAGGTTCTCAATTAGGCAATTTGGAAACATTTTACTAAATGCAACTACATGCCATGAATGCAACTAATATAAACATGTTATAATGCAAGTGCAACTACCAAACTATATGTCAAATAAACTAATGCAACTCCTAACAGCACAAAGGCACACAAACCACAAGCAATCTCCACAATATACTCCAAATCCTCCACATACAAGCCCATCCTCCTTCAAATAAACAAATGAAAAGAAAATGAGAGCGAAATGAGGGTTGGAGCGTTCATACCGTGGCATCTTCAAATTCCAAAGCGGTGCTCAAATAAAGTGCTGCAAATGCGAAAAGAAAGAAAAACAAGCAAACATATATACAATTCTATACTAATAAGGTAAAAACATGTTTTTTGAATTTTTTTAAATTTTTCAAATTTTTATGGTTTTTTTTTTTTCAAAAATGATGGGAAAAGAAAACACAATGTACGACATGTCACAAACTTAAGAAACATGTATAAAAACATAATAAACATGTCTAAATAACACAACACCACCAAAATTACCAACACTCCAACTCCACAACAAATGTCCACAAGGGACCAACACCACCAAATCCAATCCACAATCCAACAACTCCAACCAACCAACAACAAAATCCTCCCCACACTTAAACTTGACATTGTCCCCAATGTCTAAGAACAAGCGAAGGTAAAAAGAGGGTGGCTAAAGAATAATACCGTTTCAAGCACAATCTTCGATCAATCACTTTGTGAACCTTCTACTTCTAGCCACCGTCTTGTTGGTTTGAAGCTCACAAAAGTACCTATACACAGAAACAAAACAAAACGAAACACAAACAAGCAAAGAAATATATACACTCAAGCACATAAAACAAGTTAGTCATTTAAAAAGCCGGTCAAAGATCTCATTAACCTGTCAAATAAACTTGACCAATTTTCAAAGAAATAATCATAGTGAAATAACCATGAAAATGCACAAAGCCAAAAGATAAGAATGATAGTAAATGGTTTGTGGTCAAGCATACTAACACCAAATATCCCAAACTCGCACCAATACTCATCACTTGGTTTGAAAGGAGCAAGAGGTGACTCAAAATCATCCAACTCATCCATGTGAACCTTGTCAAATATACCCTCACGACTTTTCATTAAGCAACCCTCAAGTGACAAGCTCAAAACCAACTCAATCTCCTTAGAAATGAATTTAGAGTCCTCCTCAATCATGAACTCATAAGATGGGATAAGAAAGTCAAGTGGAGGCAAAACAATGGGAATAAGTGAATCAACCTCAAGTATAGGGGTAGCTACGGAAACTTGCTCAAGGAAACTCTCAAAAATGAATTCTCCTAGAAAGTCAATATCCACAACATCATCATCCCACTTTACATCAAGGCTATCATCAAGAGTGACAACGATCTCCTTATCCCAAGAACCATTAAAGATATCATTCTCCACCACTTTTTCTTCACCACTCAAACCATGTTCTCTTTCACTATCAACACCATATACCATGTAATAAAAAAGCAAGTTTTCCCTCATTGTCACACCACTCAATTCCTCAAAAGTGGGGTTTTCATAAGTTTTCCTCAAGGAAAAATCAACTAACTCATCACTAGCAATAGTAGGTAAAGCCTCAAATTCACTCTCTTCCTCAACATCATCACTCAAAGGCTCATTCAACCAAATATCATCATCATCCTCCATCACAATCATCTTCTCAAAGGATGGGGATGTATAAGAAGAACATGTATCAAGATCATGTTTCACATCACAAGAAAATTCATAAGAAGATGGAAACTCATGCATATCATTCACAAATTCATGGATAAGGGGAACATGATGATCATAAGCATGAGATTGAACATAAGACACATTCATAGGAGAAAAAAAGTCCACGTTTCCACTCAAAGCATCAAACATAGAATAGTCATAACGTTTAAGTGTACTTTGTGGTCCTCTCTTAGATGTAGCCCAAATAGAATTTCGATTCTCATCCGCATAAGCCATATTCTCAATCAAAGCTCTAACATCATCAACGCTCAACTTATCAAAAGCTCCCACCCCGGATGAAACGGTCACAAAGTTTTTAAGAGAAGGGAGCAAACCATCAAAGAAAGTAATCATGACTTGACAAGGGGAGAAACCATGATGGGGACAAGCTCTCAACAAACCCCTATACCTATCCCAAGTCTCACTCAAAGTCTCAAACTCACCTTGTTGGAAAGTGAAGATTTGACGCTTCCTAAAGGTGGTTTTAGAAGAAGAGTAAAACTTGTTTAAAAAGGTTTGAGCCAAGTCATCCCAAGTGCAAAAGGTGCTAGAAGGGTGAGAGCGTAACCATCTCTTAGCTTCACCCTTAAGACTAAAGGGAAAAAGTAAAAGTCTAATGGTTTGGTCCGATAGCCCCTCCTTCTTGACAAGGTCACAATTTGCCTCAAAAGTCTCTAAATGGTCAATCGCCTCCTCACTCTCTAAACCACAAAAGACATCTTGCCTAATCAAGTCAATAAGACCTATATCAAATTCATAATCAACCTCCACAACCCCAATATTAATAGGCCGGTTAATATGAGTAAGATTTGGTCTACAAAAATCACGTATGCAAGACATTGCCAAGTAATCTCAAACAAGTGTTAAAACAAAAGAAAACAAAATAGAAACACAAGTCACAAAAAACAAGTAAGTATGCAACACTTAAGCAACATGCTACAAGTTTCATGCAACAAGTATCAAGTAACAAGTAACAAAAGCATAGTCTAACAAATCCAAAACTAAACTAATATCAATCCGTTAACCTCCCCGGCAACGGCGCCATTTTGATAGCGGGGTTTGTCGCCCTCCCCCGATCAAACAATTATTTATAAAACTCAACTACAAAACTAATGTAGTAGGGTAGTCGAGGTCGATCCACAGGGAGGTTAAGTTTGAGTACTAGTCTTGTCTTAGATTATAGGTTAGCTACACGAATTAATAAAATGATTTAACATTAAACTAATTAACTAAAATAAAATAAAATTGAACTAAGACTACTAAATTAAGTAAACAAGTAATATAAATAATAATCTAAACAATAAAAGAAAGGCTAGGGTCCGATTTTCTCCACCGACACACCATGTTTACACTCATAAATCTCGTTAACAAGTCATTGGGTGATGGTTAGGGGGAAACGCCTCTAATTCACCAAACACCCCCCTCTCGGGTTCGCGTTTGGACACTAGCAACCCCAACCTACCTCCCTCTCGGGTTCATAAGTCGGAATCCCTTATTCTAAGCTAAGGTCAATAATAAGCCCACGTTATTTTCCCGGTCATCCCACCCCCTCTTTCAAGGGTCGATTTCAAACCGAAAATTAAGGGCATCCCTCTTAAGTTCTCCCTCTCGGGTTCAACTCAAGACGACAAATTAGTCCAAGTGAGGTGAGCCAACTCCCAACCTAGCCAACTCCCGTCGAAGGTCAAGGGTCAAAAGTCAACAACAATCCCAAATAAACATAAACAAGTAAAACCCCTTAATTAACCCCAACTACTCACCCAACAACTAGTTAATTACGGAATTCAATCAAGTAAACTTGGCATGCTAGGGATTAATCGAACCCTAGTGAAAATACTACTCACTAATCATATTAATTAAACTAAAACAAACATAAAAGATGGAAACTTGAAAACTAAACATGTTTAAAAGATAGACTAACACTAATAAGCATATAAATAAACAAACAATGAAAAGTAAACACTAATTAGTCTATAACTAATATTAACAAAGTATAAATGTTGCATCCTTAAGAAGAAAAGAACAAACTTTCACTAAGACATTTCAACAAACACCTTATGTTCATAAAGTCAAACAATAAAAATGGAGAAATAAAGAAGAAGGAAAAGTGAACAAATGATAAACTAAGTAAAAGAGAGGAATTTTATACCAACAAAATGTAAAGAAATGAATTTGGAATGAATTGTTGAGGATGAATGTCTTCTTCCTTCAATTTTCCACCCAAAACCAAATATAAATCTTCATACAATGTTGTAAATTAAGACGATAATCTACCTCTATACTAAAATAAGGAAGAAAAATGGAATGTTTGTTTTGATTTAAATAAAACTCATCTACTCCTCATTTTTGCTCTGCCTAAATACTCGCTGCCCAGAAACCAATTGGAGAGCCCCTTGCCTGGTTGCTTCGTCTGCCCAGAAGCACTCCCCACGAAAATGAAGTCCCTTCGCCGAAATGTTGCTGCCCTCTTCCTTGATTGGAGTCCCACGTGAGTCCTCATTTTTGAGGAAAGCCCAATCCCATTGCTACACTTGCTTTGGCCCAAAATTTATGTTATTCAATTACTTTTCGTCTTCTTAATCCGTTTCGAACCGGTTTTTATACCCGAACTTGGTACCTATAAATAAAAAGACGAAAGCAATGCCAAAACACTAGCAAATAATATGAAATAATATTATTTAAAATTAATCGACTAATATATTATTTGACACTAAAATGAGTCAATTAAGCTAACTCGGGTTATTATTTCGCCCAAATAAGAGATAAAATATGGGTAAAAATCGGTAAAATATGATGTTATCAGTGTGCAACGGTGTAGAGGCGGGTCATGTACTTTGCGTGGGTGTATACTTGTTGTCATGATAGCATACTTCCACCGGTTGCGTTTCAAGGGTCATTCAATGCCCTCTGAAACTCCCCTTATCAAACATTGGGATGAAGAATCCTTTCTCAGAAGGGGAAAGTTAGAGCTGAGCTCTGGTTCCCTGGGGAATGGGGAATATATCAGCAATGTTTATCCCAAATGGCAACACTCAAAAGCTACAATTGATACTTCGTACAAAGGGAGTTCCGTTGTTGGGAGTTCCGTTGTTGACAAACCTGAACCTGGAAAGAAGTATCTTGAACTACCCAACAGTTTTGATACGGATGAGGTCATTCGAAGCTTCTGATGTAAGTTTTCTAATTTACATCAGTTATAGTTTCAGAGTAGTATAACAATTATTCTAATTCATATTAGCTGTTATTGTATTCATAATAGCTGTTATTGTAATTCATAATAGCTGTTATTGTATTTATAATAGTTGTTATTGTATTCATAATATCTGTTATTGTATTCATAATAGTTATTGTATTTATAATAGTTGTTATTGTATTCAGTTTTCCATTCTGTAATACCTGTTATTGTAATTCATAGTAGTTGTTATTGTATTCATAGAAGCTGTTATTGTATTCATAATAGTTGTTATTGTATTCATAATAGTTGTTATTGTATTCAGTTTCCCATAATGTAATACCTGTTATTGTATTTCATAATAGTTGTTATTGTAATTCATAATAGTTGTTATTGTAATTCATAATAGCTGTTATTGTATTGCATAATACATGTGTATTGTAATTCATACTAGGTGTTATTGTATTGTATAACAATTATTGTAATGATTTATTATAGTTATTGTTTAACGCCTTTTTATTTTTGTTTTTTAGGTTTCTCAATTACATTTCTTGATGATGAAGAGAGATGTCGAGATATTTCTCCATTTGTACACACAAAGAAAAGAAGCAATGGAGAAAGAGTCTTGTTCAACTAATGATGCTTCTACTTCTGTGTCATTGGCTTCCCAAACTCCCGCTTTTTTGAATGATGAGAACTCAATGTTCATTAAATACTTTGATTTTATTTGCGAAAAAGCTGAGGAAATCAAAAATGTGGGAAGTAAGTTGCCATTGTACGAAACATTTTGCAAAGAGCATGAAAAAAGTACAGCGGAAACAACGGGGGGTGTGGGCAGTGGTGGACATGAATTTAAGGTTGTATATTCTCGGAGTAAAAAGAAGTCTGTGGGCAATCCCATCAATGAAGATCAGGCCGAAGATGGTGATGTGGCAGATCTTGGAGATTTGGGTGATGAAAGAAGTAAAGGAGGCAGTCCGATAAATGATGAGGCTGAGGCTGAAGATGTTGATCTGGGAAATCTGGAAGATTTGGGTGATGAAAGAAGTAATGGTGGCAGTCCGATAAATGATGAGGCTGAGGGTGAAGCTGATGATCTGGGAAATCTTGAAGATTTGGGTGAGGAAAGAAGTAATGGGGGCAGTCCCATAATTGATGATTTTGGAGATTTGGGAGATTTGGATCAGGTTATTAACAAAGTTGTCAGCGATAATATTGTTGTGGAAAGAAACCCGGACAGCTCTTTCATTAATTCTTTCCTGCTGCATTCTGATGTTGTCCCTCAGCATATATTTTTTGGGAAGGATGGTATAGGTTGTGGGTTAGCATGTGGAGTTCGTGATCCGGAGGCAGTGGTGGTCTCTGAATTCTTGATTGAGTACAAGGAGCTTTTTGCTCCTATTTTAAGTCTGAGGAAAAATGTGCTTGATTATTGTTTCCTACATGACCATGACTTAGGAACGGGGTAAGCATTCTTTTAGTTTTTCCATGGGTTTTTCTTAGTTTTTACTTTTTTTGCGCCGCAATTATTAATGATTTTGTTTCAATGTGATAGGGAGGATTTGGTCTCGTTCTCAAATTTCAATATGCTAACTCGAGATGATATTATTTCAATGTCTGCCAAGACTATGATGACATCCAACATTATCGACTGTTGGTCATTTTTACTGAATGACATTATATTCAAGGCCGAGAAAGAGTTACCTCCGTCCAGAAGATTTTTTTGGACAAGTCATTCAGTATGTGTTTCTATTCTGGGGGGTGTTATTTTAGTTGCTTATTTTTGTTATTGTATTTTGCATGATGTTAATTATTGTAATGTACAATACTTGTTATTGTATTCATAATAGCTGTTATTGTATTCATAACAGCTGTTATTGTATTCATAACAGCTGTTATTGTATTCATAGTAACTGTTATTGTATTCATAGTAGCTGTTATTGTATTCATAGTAGCTGTTATTGTATTCATAGTAGCTGTTATTGTATTCATAGTAGCTGTTATTGTATTCATAGTAGCTGTTATTGTATTCATAACAGTTGTTATTGTATTCATAACAGTTGTTATTGTATTCATAATAGCTGTTATTGTATTCATAATAGCTGTTATTGTATTCATAATAGCTGTTATTGTATTCATAATAACTGTTATTGTATTCATAATAACTGTTATTGTATTCATAGTAGCTGTTATTGTATTCATAATAGCTGTTATTGTAATGCATAATGTTAATTATTGTAATGCATAATTCCTGTTATTGTATTGCATAATGGGAATAATAATTATTTTAAATTTTTCATAGGACTCTTTATTCAAGTTCATCAATGCTGCTGATAATGAGAAAGATATGTACAGACAAGAAATTTTTAATACTTGGGAAAATGTCATTGAGAATAGCGAAGGCTCCCTTGACATCAGAGCTGATTGGGTATGTTTTTTATTGGCTTATTAGATGTATTTTTATGTTTTTCAAAATTCTTCATTAATATTTTTACCGACATCTCTATTTTTTATAATGTCAGGTTTTTCTCCCTGTTCATTTTGGAGACCATTTTTTCTGCGTTGCTTTAAATTTTGTGGAGAAGAGTATCAACTATCTTGACAATCGGGTATACGATGATTTTGAAGATAGTATCTGGTTGGTGGCTACCAAATCTATTGTACGTACCTTTATATTATGTTTTCTTAAAGTTATACCTTTTTGTGGTTATTTTGTATTTTTTATAATGTTAATTATTGTAATGTATAATAGCTGTTATTGTATTTTTTTACTTGAGCATGACTGACTTTGTTTTTAAAATTAACCAGGTTGAAATATTTGGTAGATTTCTGGTAAAGGAAGGGCATGAACGAGGCAGCGAGGTCTCTAATTTCAAACTTGTAAATGTGGATTTTCCATGGAAATTAGAAGGACCTCAAAACTTAGATTGTGGTGTTTTTGTCATGATGCATATGATGTTTTACAACGGGGAGTTGTTTACATCAGAGTTGCATGATCCACTAAAAAGAATTATTTACAGAGCTGAAATTGCTGCTATCCTAGTGTTAGCTGATATCAACAAAGAAAGAGAGAGGTTGTTGCCTTTGGTTGAGGAATTTACAAAGACAAAGGAACAGTTGCTCCCTAAGTTGATTGAAAAACGAAGGTCAGCTGAGATGGAAAACGAAAAATTTGAGGCCACTGATCTGGAGGTTGCTAGGATATTAGCTGAGAAACTGGTTGCTGATGACGGAACTCCGGTAGGTTCAAAAAAAACTGTGCAAAATGAGCCATTCAGTGCTGGGATAATTAGATCATCCAGAGGTGGTTCTAGAAGAGCAAACTCTGATGGTCTTGGCTGCTCAATAAATTGTGGGAAGGCAGACAAAAGTATTGTTGTAGTGTCAAAAATTATGAAGACTAATAACAGATTGACAACTGGGTTACCAAGTCTGAAGAAACAAGTTATTGACTATTGTTTCTTGGACGATTACACACTTAAAAATGAGTATGTGTCCTTTTTCTCTTTTGTTGCATTTCAACTGTGGGTTCTTTTTCTCGTTGTGGTATTAGTGATTGTGTGTCTTATTTTTTGCAGGGAGCTTTTGTTTTCTTCTGGAGCTGCTATTGTGGATAGGTCTGATGTTATGTCAACAAAACCTGATGATTACACTGAGACACGGGTTATAACAGCATGGTCAATTGTGTTGAATTACATGGAGGTTACAGAGAAAGAATCGCCAACGATGATGTTCCTTAGTTCAGCACACATGGTATTAGTTGTTTTTACTTTTGTGCAGTTATTATATATTTTAGCTTTTTTTCATTAAACCGGTGTTGAAAACTATGTCATTTTTCAATTAAGTCAGTTTACATAATAGCTGTTATTGTATTCATAATAGCTGTTATTGTATTCATAATAGCTGTTATTGTATTCATAATAGCTGTTATTGTATTCATTATAACTGTTATTGTATTCATTATAACTGTTATTGTATTCATTATAACTGTTATTGTATTCATAATAGCTGTTATTGTATTCATAATAACTGTTATTGTATTCATAATAACTGTTATTGTATTCATAATACCTGTTATTGTATTCATAATACCTGTTATTGTATTCATAATAGCTGTTATTGTATTCATATAGTAGCTGTTATTGTATTACATAATACATGTTATTGTATTATGTTGGTTATTGAATTGCATAATACAAAACCGTTGTATAAAATTCAGTTTTATTTGTGATAGGCAATTGTTGAAGACATGCTGGAAACCACTCATGGGGTTCTAACTCCAAATGACAGTGATAAAGACAGGATCTTTGAGTTTTGGAATTGTTATTTATCTGAACATGTTGTAAACTCTGCGATCGACGTGGACCTTGTCTTCATCCCGTTGTCCTTAGACATGCACTACTTTTGTGTTTGCATTAACTTCATAAACAAGACGGTTGATGTATTGGACCATACATTGCATGCAAATTGGGAAAAGTCTGATTTCTTCAAACTTGCAAAGATTGCAGTATGTTCTCTAAATTCAAACTCTCTTTAGTAGTTATTGTATAGTTTTGTATGGGTTATTATATAGATAAAAATGAGTTTTTGTTAATTAAGTTATTGTAATGTGTGTGTTTTTGATACAATTGTGATTTTGCATTTTTTTGTGCATGTTTTAGGTTGAATTGTTTTCCGACTATCTGGATACAAGGAAAACAGCAAAAGAAGGGATTTCCGTTAACACATTTAAATTTGTTAATGTTGATTTTGAATGGAAAACAAAACTTATGAACAATCACGAATCAGGATTCTATATCATGTTTCACATGCTCACATACGAAGGGAAGCACGAGAAGGGATTGGTATCAATTAAGAAGAAAACGGAGAGGACTGCTTTATGGATTGAGATGATGTGTATTTTGTTGATGTCAGATGCCAATTACTCAAGAGCGTCTCTTTTGGATGAAGTGGTGAATTTCAGGGAAAACATACTGAAAATGGAGAAGAATCTTGTAAACAAGAGGAAAAGTTCTATGAAAAGGTATAAAAGTGTAGCTTTAAGAGGTTTTGCTAAACCAAAAAAATGATCTCTTTTTAAATGTTGGAAATTGTAATTGTTGTGGGAAAGGATTGTATTTTTGCAAAGCGTAGGAAGTGCTATAGTTTGTGACAGCTATTGTAATCATCAAAAACAGTTATTGTATTCATCAAAACAGTTATTGTATTCATCAAAACAGTTATTTTAATTTTTGTTCAGACAGTTATATGCAATGTCTCAGGCAGTTATTTTTAATGATTTTCAGACAGTTATTGCAATGGGTTCATACAGTTATTCTAATGATTTTCAGACAGTTATTATAATGGATTTTACACTGTTATTGTAATCATTATAACTGTTATTGTATTCATAATAACTGTTATTGTATTCATTATAACTGTTATTGTATTCATTATAGCTGTTATTGTATTCATTATAAATGTTATTGTATTCATTATAGATGTTATTGTATTCATTATAGATGTTATTGTATTCATTATAGATGTTATTGTATTCATTATAACTGTTATTGTAATTCATCATAACTGTTATTGTATTCATTATAACTGTTATTGTATTCATTATAACTGTTATTGTATTCATTATAACTGTTATTGTATTCATTATAACTGTTATTGTATTCATTATAACTGTTATTGTAATACATTATAACTGTTATTGTAATACATAATAGCTGTTATTGTATTCATTATAACTGTTATTGTATTCATTATAACTGTTATTGTATTCATTATAACTGTTATTGTATTCATTATAACTGTTATTGTAATACATTATAACTGTTATTGTAATACATAATAGCTGTTATTGTATTCATTATAACTGTTATTGTAATACATTATAACTGTTATATGTAATACATAATAACTGTTATTGTATTCATTATAACTGTTATTGTAATACATTATAACTGTTATTGTAATACATAATAGATGTTATTTGTATTCATTATAACTGTTATTGTAATACATTATAACTGTTATATGTAATACATAATAGCTGTTATTGTAATACATAATAACTGTTATTGTATTCATAATTGCATATGTTGAACTCCAAAAACACGATTTTTAGTAAGTAATTATTCTAAAGTTTCTTACACGAAATATAGATTCTCAACTATAGTAATCTAAGACAAAATACTGAGAAATTTTTGTATTATTGTAAAGTTGTGATACGATTATTGTAAATGTGTTTATTGGATGCCTTATTCATCCTCCATTTCATCTCCCTCTTCATCTTCTTCCTCAGGTGCATGCTCAACAAATGGATTTGGGCAGTTTCTTTTGTCATGGTTTCCCATTTGTTTGCAGTTATTACATAGACTCTTTGGTTTGCTTGCCTTTTCAATTGCCTTTTCCTTGTTTGATTTCATTCTCTTGCCACTTCCTTTGTTTTTTGCAATCTTTGGTGGGTGAACAGTAATGTTTGATTTTGCTGAACAACCTAAGAGCATCTCCAATTCTTGTTCCTTTGTCAAGTTCTCTTTTGTTGGACAATTTTTCTCTCGAAATTGTAAAAGCATCACACTTAGTTCCTTTATATGGTCTGGAGGCATTGACTTTAGAGCACTTATTGTTGCATAAAACTCAGACCATACTCTTGATAATTCCAGCTTTCTTAAGTCAGTTGGATCATAATCTTGTAATAACTTTCCATCCAGTCCAAACAAAGGCTTTCTATATGATTTCTTCATCCATCTACTTGCGATGTACTTCTCCGGTATGCTAGTCAATCCTTTACCTGATAGTACCCATATTATGTGTTTACAAAGGATTCCTTTCCTCTCAAACATCTTGCATGTACATGTTGTTTCTTTTGTTTCGGTATTGTGAACAACCTGCACAACAGTATAGTTATTATTGTATTGCATTATAACTGTTATTGTATTCATAATATCTATTATTGTATTCATAATAGCTATTATTGTATTCATAATAGTTATTATTGTATTCATAATAGCTGTTATTGTATTCATAATAGCTGTTATTGTATTCATAATAGCTGTTATTGTATTCATATTATTGTATTCATAATAGCTATTATTGTATTCATAATAGCTGTTATTGTATTCATAAATAGCTGTTATTGTATTCATAATAGCTGTTATTGTATTCATAAATTCAGTTATTCTATCTTTTGTAAAACGAAATAACCTGAAATATTCTACGATTCTTGTAGGCATCTTCAACATCTATATTGTGAATGTTTCCTTGCTCAGAAAATCCTCTAACTGCACAAGAACAGAGAGCCGCCTGCAATTGTTCTTGGAATTCATAGAAAACAGCGTGTGTGTAGATTTTGGAGGCATGTTTCTCGATCATAGTCTTAGATGAAACTTGAGGCAATGTGGTGTCACTTGCTGCATCAAGACATTTCTGATTATAGCGTTGTTGTTCCATTGCACTTTGAAAGCGCAACCAAAATTCAACAAGTGTGCCATTTATGCTCTCGAATCTTTTGAAGTAACTGTTTTGACTCTCCGATCTTTGTGTTGTTTTCAAAAGGCAACCTAAAGGCAAATCCCGAAAGTAAGCAGGTATCCATTTGTGTCTTTTGCCATACATGTATGTCAACCAAGTGTTATCATGTAATTCAAAGTCACTGATCACTTGAACCCATTTTTCTTCAAACTCTACTGGTTCCAAGTCAGTGTCCCAAACAACTGAACATATTCTCTCAACAAAGTCTGTTTCCTTACAAATTTGTGATTCAACTTTATCAGTTAATTTTGACATTATATGCCACATGCAGTAGCGATGTCTCGCTTTCTTGAATACGGAATTCACCCCGAGTTTAATCGCTGGATCTTGATCGGTAAGAATGCACTGAGGTTCTTTCATTCCCATACAATCGAGGAACTTCTTAAACACCCAAGTGAAAGACTTATCGTTCTCATGATCGACAAGTGCAGCAGCAAAGGTTACTGATTTTTTGTGGTTATCAACACCGGTGAATGGCGTGAAGGCCATATGATACTTGTTAGTGCCATAAGTAGGGTCAAATGTGATGGTGTCCCCGAACATGGAATAATTTGTCCTTGCCTGCCCGTCTGCCCAAAATATTTTAGCCAAACATTCATCCTTATCAACTTCATAAGCATAGTAAAAATTTTCAGAAGTTTCAGCGAGCCCCTTTAAATAGGCGAGAATCATGTCAGCATCTTTGTCACCTATGAAACATTTAATATTTCTTTTGAAGTTCTTGAAATCCGTCAGAGTTGCACCAATGTTTGCATACCCATTTGATTGTTCCCCCATCATTCTAAATGTCTTTGTAGCACCAATGTTGAGTTTACAATTGTTAACAATTGTTTGCTTAATGTAAAGGTTAAGTGTTCTTAAATTTGTCTGAAATTCCCTTTCTTTGAGTGGACAAAGTCTGTGATTGTGACCTTCGTAAAACTGATCAATGACATACCCTCTTATCTGCATGTTATCATTAAATACAGCAGCAAACCGTATTTTTGCCTTGCAACCAAATCTTGTCAGTTTCGTTTTTTTTGCTTCTACAGACCTTTTTCTCTTCTTATTCCCTTCTGCGTTTTCAGTTTCAACAATCGGCAGAAACTTTTTGCGATTCTCTTTGAAACCATGTCTGTTACAGACCATAGATTTTTTGTCTATCAAGCCATCACGGAATCTGGTTTGTGTGTACTTTCTCGGTATGAAACCACAGGCCACAGCATATAAATTGTAAAACTCGATTGCCTCCTCAAGTTTTACAAACATTAGCCCCAATGCAGGCTTGAAACCATTTTCTACCATCCTACTCCACTCCTCACTACCACCTGGAGTGTATCTCATTCCAAGATTATGGACAGTATTATCCCCTGTTTCTGATGCAAATGTGGGTGTAGAGAAAGTTGTTTCATTGGTATTATTTATTTCAATACCTACAAACATATTGAAATAAGTTACTATGTGCAGTTATTGTAAGTTTCTGTACCTGTTATTGTATTCATTATAACTGTTGTTGTATTCATCATAACTGTTATTGTATTCATTGTAGCTGTTATTGTATTCATTATAACTGTTATTGTATTCATCATAACTGTTATTGTATTCATTGTAGCTGTTATTGTATTCATTATAACTGTTATTGTATTCATTATAACTGTTATTGTATTCATTATAACTGTTATTGTATTCATTATAACTGTTATTGTATTCATCATAACTGTTATTGTATTCATTATAATTGTTATTGTAATACATAATATCTGTTATTGTATTCATTATAACTGTTATTGTAATTCATCATAACTGTTATTGTATTCATTATAACTGTTATTGTATTCATCATAACTGTTATTGTATTCATTATAGCTGTTATTGTATTCATTATAACTGTTATTGTATTCATCATAGGTGTTATTGTATTCATTATAGCTGTTATTGTATTCATTATAACTGTTATTGTATTCATCATAGCTCTTATTGTATTCATTATAACTGTTATTGTATTCATCATAACTGTTATTGTATTCATTATAACTGTTATTGTATTCATTATAGCTGTTATTGTATTCATCATAACTGTTATTGTATTCATTATAGCTGTTATTGTATTCATTATAGCTGTTATTGTATTCATCATAACTGTTATTGTATTCATTATAACTGTTATTGTATTCATTATAACTGTTATTGTATTCATCATAACTGTTATTGTATTCATTATAGCTGTTATTGTATTCATTATAACTGTTATTGTATTCATCATAGCTGTTATTGTATTCATTATAGCTGTTATTGTATTCATTATAACTGTTATTGTATTCATCATAACTGTTATTGTATTCATTATAACTGTTATTGTATTCATCATAACTGTTATTGTATTCATTATAGCTGTTATTGTATTCATTATAGCTGTTATTGAAATCAAGAGTTATTTTAAGCTCAATACGTAATTCATAATTGCAGTCAATATAAACTCAATAGTGAGTTATTTTAAGCTCTCATATAGTTATTGTATCATGAAATCATGAAATCATTATAAACTAGACAAATTGATACCTGAAATCGTCAATGTTTGATCGTCATTAAGCTGATTAAGATGATCGTCATTAAGTTCGTCTGAATTCATGATCGCAAATCCTGAAGATTACGAAAACAATACATAAATTGTCGTACAATTTGTTATTTGAAGCAAATAATTCAGCTATTCAAGTATTAAAATAACAAAATCGTAAGAATTATTACCGAAAAATTAGGGTTCTGCAAGTTTTTCGTCTGATTTTTCAGAATTGATGAAGAATTGATGAAGAATTGATGAAGAATTGATGAATTTGATGAAGAATTGATGAATTGATGAAGAATTGATGAAGAATTTTGATGAAGAATTATACGATTTTCTGAGGTTTTGTGATGATTTTTTTGGGTTTTTGAAGGAGAGAGAAAGTTAGGGAAAACAGAGTTTGTTAGAAATTTGTTGAAGAATTATGAATTTTACGCGCGTCTTAGAAATTTGGGTTTAGGTCAATTGTATTTATACGCGGGGGTAACTCACGGAATATGGCGAACTCACCGGAACTCGCCTCTATATATATATATATATATATATATATATATATATATATATATATATATATATATATATATATATATATATATATATAGAGAGAGAGAGAGAGAGAGAGAGAGAGAGAGTTAGGATCTATTGAGTCTAGGGTCTTATGGTGAATCCGTCCTACCATTTCTAGTCATCCGATCATCTCAATCCTATGGCTGAGATTTAATCTCATATATTAATTTTTATTTTACTACTATATAAACATCATTGTTGCCTAATTTTTCTCATAATTCATAAAAACTTTCTCTCTCTTCTTTCTCTATCCTCAAATTTTCCCCTGGACATCCACTTGCTTTTAATCATCATGCTGATCATCGATTTCTGGTAAATTCATCCTAATCATCTTCAATTTTTCTGTTAACTTTCTTCGATCTCTTTTATTTTTTTTAATTTGATTACTCGGTAGTGACAAATACTCGGTATTCACATTTTGATTTAATTTTCAATTTGATTTCTAGGTTTTCGTCATTTTCAATTTATAATTTAGTAACCTGCAAAATTCTTCAAGAAGAAGAAGACGATCGAGTATAAAGGAACGAAGAAGAAGACGATCGAGTATTTCGCACTTAAGAGTGTTGACAAGTCTCATAAGAACAAAATTCTTCAAGAAGTATGTTTCCTTTTCAAATTCATGTCGTTTACTCCTAACAAATCTTATCTTGATCAATCATTTTATTTTATGTGCACTTGATTTCCTAATCAACTCTTCTAGATTTAGGATATTTTCCAAATTAATCTTCAATTAATATACGGACTATATTAACACAAACTATGTTTTTAAGACTAAACTTGCTACTACTATGTCGCTGAAGTTGTGAATTGCTCAAACCACTGTCAACAGCGCCAAATCACTGAAACCTCTTACATCAAGTCGTCAACTATTTAGGATAAAAATAATATGTCCATTAATTTCATCCCTACGATGTTAGTATAAGCTGTTACAATAGCGTTTTAATCTTGTTACGATAACGGTTTAAGTTATGACGATGTTAGTATAAGCTGTTACATTAGCTAAATCAGCCCATTTTTGACATGCATCGTCTGTTTCTGAATATGGCATCCTTCTTGTTTATTAGTATTTAACAGACCATGTATGTTATAATAACACACGTGTGTCATTATAACATACATATTACACTATTGTAACATGTATTTTATAGCTACTATAACATTTTACTGATTCTCATATTAAGACTTCATATGTGTGTTATTATAACATACACATGTGTGTTATTATAACATACATGGTACATTACTGTAACATGTGTTATACAGTTATTTATAACAGTTTCCTGAGCATCATGCTAAGATAATGGATTAATTGTGTTATTATAACATACATATTAGACTACTGTAACATGTATTTTACAGCTACTATAACATTTTACTGATTCTCATATTAAGACTTCATATGTGTGTTATTATAACATACACATGTGTGTTATTATAACATACATGGTACATTACTGTAACATGTGTTATACAGTTATTTATAACAGTTTCCTGAGCATCATGCTAAGATAATGGATTGTGTTATTATAACATACATATTAGACTACTGTAACATGTATTATATAGTTATTAAAACATTTTTCCTGATTCGAATATTAAGATTTCAAAATTGACAAGTTCAATTACTTTATCACGTGTCTTTACAGTAATGTAACAACCATATAATATTGGACATTTTAGAATAGACCTGATGCAACTCAAACCCGTGTATCTGGAATTCTAGGCAATGATTTTTCTTGGGGATAATAAATTAGGATTGGTGAAGACTTGTATAACTGCAAATATTTAAGTTTATGCATTAGGCGATCCTTAATATATTTTTCTTTGGCTTATTCTAAAGGCTATTAGCTCAAAAGGGAGAGCATTGTGCAAATTTTGTACAAAGGTATGGGTTCGAATCCCATATAGCCTTGTTAATTTAAGAATCTGGGGTTTAGAATTTGTTGAAACGAGATATGTAGTAAAAAAATTTGATAAATAAAAACAATAATACACGGGATTGCAAAATTAAAGACGTGCAGGTCATGATCGGAGTCGGCTATGCAGCAGTGACGTGCATGGAGCGAGTTACAGTAAAACTCATGTTAATATGTTGCCATAAGTCCATAAATTAATATATGAGATTAAATCTCAGCCATAGGATTGAGATGATCGGATGACTAGAAATGGTAGGACGGATTCACCATAAGACCCTAGACTCAATAGATCCTAACTCTCTCTCTCTCTCTCTCTCTCTCTCTCTATATATATATATATATATATATATATATATATATATATATATATATATATATATATATATATATATATATATAGAGGCGAGTTCCGGTGAGTTCGCCATATTCCGTGAGTTACCCCCGCGTATAAATACAATTGACCTAAACCCAAATTTCTAAGACGCGAGTAAAATTCATAATTCTTCAACAAATTTCTAACAAACTCTGTTTTCCCTAACTTTCTCTCTCCTTCAAAAACCCAAAAAAATCATCACAAAACCTCAGAAAATCGTATAATTCTTCATCAAAATTCTTCATCAATTCTTCATCAATTCATCAATTCTTCATCAAATTCATCAATTCTTCATCAATTCTTCATCAATTCTTCATCAATTCTGAAAAATCAGACGAAAAACTTGCAGAACCCTAATTTTTCGGTAATAATTCTTACGATTTTGTTATTTTAATACTTGAATAGCTGAATTATTTGCTTCAAATAACAAATTGTACGACAATTTATGTATTGTTTTCGTAATCTTCAGGATTTGCGATCATGAATTCAGACGAACTTAATGACGATCATCTTAATCAGCTTAATGACGATCAAACATTGACGATTTCAGGTATCAATTTGTCTAGTTTATAATGATTTCATGATTTCATGATACAATAACTATATGAGAGCTTAAAATAACTCACTATTGAGTTTATATTGACTGCAATTATGAATTACGTATTGAGCTTAAAATAACTCTTGATTTCAATAACAGCTATAATGAATACAATAACAGCTATAATGAATACAATAACAGTTATGATGAATACAATAACAGTTATAATGAATACAATAACAGTTATGATGAATACAATAACAGTTATAATGAATACAATAACAGCTATAATGAATACAATAACAGCTATGATGAATACAATAACAGTTATAATGAATACAATAACAGCTATAATGAATACAATAACAGTTATGATGAATACAATAACAGTTATAATGAATACAATAACAGTTATAATGAATACAATAACAGTTATGATGAATACAATAACAGCTATAATGAATACAATAACAGCTATAATGAATACAATAACAGTTATGATGAATACAATAACAGCTATAATGAATACAATAACAGTTATAATGAATACAATAACAGTTATGATGAATACAATAACAGTTATAATGAATACAATAAGAGCTATGATGAATACAATAACAGTTATAATGAATACAATAACAGCTATAATGAATACAATAACACCTATGATGAATACAATAACAGTTATAATGAATACAATAACAGCTATAATGAATACAATAACAGTTATGATGAATACAATAACAGTTATAATGAATACAATAACAGTTATGATGAATTACAATAACAGTTATAATGAATACAATAACAGATATTATGTATTACAATAACAATTATAATGAATACAATAACAGTTATGATGAATACAATAACAGTTATAATGAATACAATAACAGTTATAATGAATACAATAACAGTTATAATGAATACAATAACAGTTATAATGAATACAATAACAGTTATAATGAATACAATAACAGCTACAATGAATACAATAACAGTTATGATGAATACAACAACAGTTATAATGAATACAATAACAGGTACAGAAACTTACAATAACTGCACATAGTAACTTATTTCAATATGTTTGTAGGTATTGAAATAAATAATACCAATGAAACAACTTTCTCTACACCCACATTTGCATCAGAAACAGGGGATAATACTGTCCATAATCTTGGAATGAGATACACTCCAGGTGGTAGTGAGGAGTGGAGTAGGATGGTAGAAAATGGTTTCAAGCCTGCATTGGGGCTAATGTTTGTAAAACTTGAGGAGGCAATCGAGTTTTACAATTTATATGCTGTGGCCTGTGGTTTCATACCGAGAAAGTACACACAAACCAGATTCCGTGATGGCTTGATAGACAAAAAATCTATGGTCTGTAACAGACATGGTTTCAAAGAGAATCGCAAAAAGTTTCTGCCGATTGTTGAAACTGAAAACGCAGAAGGGAATAAGAAGAGAAAAAGGTCTGTAGAAGCAAAAAAAACGAAACTGACAAGATTTGGTTGCAAGGCAAAAATACGGTTTGCTGCTGTATTTAATGATAACATGCAGATAAGAGGGTATGTCATTGATCAGTTTTACGAAGGTCACAATCACAGACTTTGTCCACTCAAAGAAAGGGAATTTCAGACAAATTTAAGAACACTTAACCTTTACATTAAGCAAACAATTGTTAACAATTGTAAACTCAACATTGGTGCTACAAAGACATTTAGAATGATGGGGGAACAATCAAATGGGTATGCAAACATTGGTGCAACTCTGACGGATTTCAAGAACTTCAAAAGAAATATTAAATGTTTCATAGGTGACAAAGATGCTGACATGATTCTCGCCTATTTAAAGGGGCTCGCTGAAACTTCTGAAAATTTTTACTATGCTTATGAAGTTGATAAGGATGAATGTTTGGCTAAAATATTTTGGGCAGACGGGCAGGCAAGGACAAATTATTCCATGTTCGGGGACACCATCACATTTGACCCTACTTATGGCACTAACAAGTATCATATGCCCTTCACGCCATTCACCGGTGTTGATAACCACAAAAAATCAGTAACCTTTGCTGCTGCACTTGTCGATCATGAGAACGATAAGTCTTTCACTTGGGTGTTTAAGAAGTTCCTCGATTGTATGGGAATGAAAGAACCTCAGTGCATTCTTACCGATCAAGATCCAGCGATTAAACTCGGGGTGAATTCCGTATTCAAGAAAGCGAGACATCGCTACTGCATGTGGCATATAATGTCAAAATTAACTGATAAAGTTGAATCACAAATTTGTAAGGAAACAGACTTTGTTGAGAGAATATGTTCAGTTGTTTGGGACACTGACTTGAAACCAGTAGAGTTTGAAGAAAAATGGGTTCAAGTGATCAGTGACTTTGAATTACATGATAACACTTGGTTGACATACATGTATGGCAAAAGACACAAATGGATACCTGCTTACTTTCGGGATTTGCCTTTAGGTTGCCTTTTGAAAACAACACAAAGATCGGAGAGTCAAAACAGTTACTTCAAAAGATTCGAGAGCATAAATGGCACACTTGTTGAATTTTGGTTGCGCTTTCAAAGTGCAATGGAACAACAACGCTATAATCAGAAATGTCTTGATGCAGCAAGTGACACCACATTGCCTCAAGTTTCATCTAAGACTATGATCGAGAAACATGCCTCCAAAATCTACACACACGCTGTTTTCTATGAATTCCAAGAACAATTGCAGGCGGCTCTCTGTTCTTGTGCAGTTAGAGGATTTTCTGAGCAAGGAAACATTCACAATATAGATGTTGAAGATGCCTACAAGAATCGTAGAATATTTCAGGTTATTTCGTTTTACAAAAGATAGAATAACTGAATTTATGAATACAATAACAGCTATTATGAATACAATAACAGCTATTTATGAATACAATAACAGCTATTATGAATACAATAATAGCTATTATGAATACAATAATATGAATACAATAACAGCTATTATGAATACAATAACAGCTATTATGAATACAATAACAGCTATTATGAATACAATAATAACTATTATGAATACAATAATAGCTATTATGAATACAATAATAGATATTATGAATACAATAACAGTTATAATGCAATACAATAATAACTATACTGTTGTGCAGGTTGTTCACAATACCGAAACAAAAGAAACAACATGTACATGCAAGATGTTTGAGAGGAAAGGAATCCTTTGTAAACACATAATATGGGTACTATCAGGTAAAGGATTGACTAGCATACCGGAGAAGTACATCGCAAGTAGATGGATGAAGAAATCATATAGAAAGCCTTTGTTTGGACTGGATGGAAAGTTATTACAAGATTATGATCCAACTGACTTAAGAAAGCTGGAATTATCAAGAGTATGGTCTGAGTTTTATGCAACAATAAGTGCTCTAAAGTCAATGCCTCCAGACCATATAAAGGAACTAAGTGTGATGCTTTTACAATTTCGAGAGAAAAATTGTCCAACAAAAGAGAACTTGACAAAGGAACAAGAATTGGAGATGCTCTTAGGTTGTTCAGCAAAATCAAACATTACTGTTCACCCACCAAAGATTGCAAAAAAACAAAGGAAGTGGCAAGAGAATGAAATCAAACAAGGAAAAGGCAATTGAAAAGGCAAGCAAACCAAAGAGTCTATGTAATAACTGCAAACAAATGGGAAACCATGACAAAAGAAACTGCCCAAATCCATTTGTTGAGCATGCACCTGAGGAAGAAGATGAAGAGGGAGATGAAATGGAGGATGAATAAGGCATCCAATAAACACATTTACAATAATCGTATCACAACTTTACAATAATACAAAAATTTCTCAGTATTTTGTCTTAGATTACTATAGTTGAGAATCTATATTTCGTGTAAGAAACTTTAGAATAATTACTTACTAAAAATCGTGTTTTTGGAGTTCAACATATGCAATTATGAATACAATAACAGTTATTATGTATTACAATAACAATTATAATGAATACAATAACAGTTATAATGAATACAATAACAGCTATAATGAATACATATAACAGTTATAATGAATACAATAACAGCTATTATGTATTACATATAACAGTTATAATGTATTACAATAACAGTTATAATGAATACAATAACAGCTATTATGTATTACAATAACAGTTATAATGTATTACAATAACAGTTATAATGAATACAATAACAGCTATTATGTATTACATATAACAGTTATAATGTATTACAATAACAGTTATAATGAATACAATAACAGCTATTATGTATTACAATAACAGTTATAATGTATTACAATAACAGTTATAATGAATACAATAACAGTTATAATGAATACAATAACAGTTATAATGAATACAATAACAGTTATAATGAATACAATAACAGCTATTATGTATTACAATAACAGTTATAATGTATTACAATAACAGTTATAATGAATACAATAACAGTTATAATGAATACAATAACAGTTATAATGAATACAATAACAGTTATAATGAATACAATAACAGTTATGATGAATTACAATAACAGTTATAATGAATACAATAACATCTATAATGAATAAAATAACATCTATAATGAATACAATAACATTTATAATGAATACAATAACAGCTATTATGAATACAATAACAGTTATAATGAATACAATAACAGTTATAATGAATACAATAACAGTTATTATGAATACAATAACAGTTATAATGATTACAATAACAGTGTAAAATCCATTATAATAACTGTCTGAAAATCATTAGAATAACTGTATGAACCCATTGCAATAACTGTCTGAAAATCATTAAAAATAACTGCCTGAGACATTGCATATAACTGTCTGAACAAAAATTAAAATAACTATTTTGATGAATACAATAACTGTTTTGATGAATACAATAACTGTTTTGATGATTACAATAGCTGTCACAAACTATAGCACTTCCTACGCTTTACAAAAATACAATCCTTTCCCACAACAATTACAATTTCCAACATTTAAAAAGAGATCATTTTTTTGGTTTAGCAAAACCTCTTAAAGCTACACTTTTATACCTTTTCATAGAACTTTTCCTCTTGTTTACAAGATTCTTCTCCATTTTCAGTATGTTTTCCCTGAAATTCACCACTTCATCCAAAAGAGACGCTCTTGAGTAATTGGCATCTGACATCAACAAAATACACATCATCTCAATCCATAAAGCAGTCCTCTCCGTTTTCTTCTTAATTGATACCAATCCCTTCTCGTGCTTCCCTTCGTATGTGAGCATGTGAAACATGATATAGAATCCTGATTCGTGATTGTTCATAAGTTTTGTTTTCCATTCAAAATCAACATTAACAAATTTAAATGTGTTAACGGAAATCCCTTCTTTTGCTGTTTTCCTTGTATCCAGATAGTCGGAAAACAATTCAACCTAAAACATGCACAAAAAAATGCAAAATCACAATTGTATCAAAAACACACACATTACAATAACTTAATTAACAAAAACTCATTTTTATCTATATAATAACCCATACAAAACTATACAATAACTACTAAAGAGAGTTTGAATTTAGAGAACATACTGCAATCTTTGCAAGTTTGAAGAAATCAGACTTTTCCCAATTTGCATGCAATGTATGGTCCAATACATCAACCGTCTTGTTTATGAAGTTAATGCAAACACAAAAGTAGTGCATGTCTAAGGACAACGGGATGAAGACAAGGTCCACGTCGATCGCAGAGTTTACAACATGTTCAGATAAATAACAATTCCAAAACTCAAAGATCCTGTCTTTATCACTGTCATTTGGAGTTAGAACCCCATGAGTGGTTTCCAGCATGTCTTCAACAATTGCCTATCACAAATAAAACTGAATTTTATACAACGGTTTTGTATTATGCAATTCAATAACCAACATAATACAATAACATGTATTATGTAATACAATAACAGCTACTATGAATACAATAACAGCTATTATGAATACAATAACAGGTATTATGAATACAATAACAGGTATTATGAATACAATAACAGTTATTATGAATACAATAACAGTTATTATGAATACAATAACAGCTATTATGAATACAATAACAGTTATAATGAATACAATAACAGTTATAATGAATACAATAACAGCTATTATGAATACAATAACAGCTATTATGAATACAATAACAGCTATTATGAATACAATAACAGCTATTATGTAAACTGACTTAATTGAAAAATGACATAGTTTTCAACACCGGTTTAATGAAAAAAAGCTAAAATATATAATAACTGCACAAAAGTAAAAACAACTAATACCATGTGTGCTGAACTAAGGAACATCATCGTTGGCGATTCTTTCTCTGTAACCTCCATGTAATTCAACACAATTGACCATGCTGTTATAACCCGTGTCTCAGTGTAATCATCAGGTTTTGTTGACATAACATCAGACCTATCCACAATAGCAGCTCCAGAAGAAAACAAAAGCTCCCTGCAAAAAATAAGACACACAATCACTAATACCACAACGAGAAAAAGAACCCACAGTTGAAATGCAACAAAAGAGAAAAAGGACACATACTCATTTTTAAGTGTGTAATCGTCCAAGAAACAATAGTCAATAACTTGTTTCTTCAGACTTGGTAACCCAGTTGTCAATCTGTTATTAGTCTTCATAATTTTTGACACTACAACAATACTTTTGTCTGCCTTCCCACAATTTATTGAGCAGCCAAGACCATCAGAGTTTGCTCTTCTAGAACCACCTCTGGATGATCTAATTATCCCAGCACTGAATGGCTCATTTTGCACAGTTTTTTTTGAACCTACCGGAGTTCCGTCATCAGCAACCAGTTTCTCAGCTAATATCCTAGCAACCTCCAGATCAGTGGCCTCAAATTTTTCGTTTTCCATCTCAGCTGACCTTCGTTTTTCAATCAACTTAGGGAGCAACTGTTCCTTTGTCTTTGTAAATTCCTCAACCAAAGGCAACAACCTCTCTCTTTCTTTGTTGATATCAGCTAACACTAGGATAGCAGCAATTTCAGCTCTGTAAATAATTCTTTTTAGTGGATCATGCAACTCTGATGTAAACAACTCCCCGTTGTAAAACATCATATGCATCATGACAAAAACACCACAATCTAAGTTTTGAGGTCCTTCTAATTTCCATGGAAAATCCACATTTACAAGTTTGAAATTAGAGACCTCGCTGCCTCGTTCATGCCCTTCCTTTACCAGAAATCTACCAAATATTTCAACCTGGTTAATTTTAAAAACAAAGTCAGTCATGCTCAAGTAAAAAAATACAATAACAGCTATTATACATTACAATAATTAACATTATAAAAAATACAAAATAACCACAAAAAGGTATAACTTTAAGAAAACATAATATAAAGGTACGTACAATAGATTTGGTAGCCACCAACCAGATACTATCTTCAAAATCATCGTATACCCGATTGTCAAGATAGTTGATACTCTTCTCCACAAAATTTAAAGCAACGCAGAAAAAATGGTCTCCAAAATGAACAGGGAGAAAAACCTGACATTATAAAAAATAGAGATGTCGGTAAAAATATTAATGAAGAATTTTGAAAAACATAAAAATACATCTAATAAGCCAATAAAAACACATACCCAATCAGCTCTGATGTCAAGGGAGCCTTCGCTATTCTCAATGACATTTTCCCAAGTATTAAAAATTTCTTGTCTGTACATATCTTTCTCATTATCAGCAGCATTGATGAACTTGAATAAAGAGTCCTATGAAAAATTTAAAATAATTATTATTCCCATTATGCAATACAATAACAGGAATTATGCATTACAATAATTAACATTATGCATTACAATAACAGCTATTATGAATACAATAACAGCTACTATGAATACAATAACAGTTATTATGAATACAATAACAGTTATTATGAATACAATAACAGCTATTATGAATACAATAACAGCTATTATGAATACAATAACAGCTATTATGAATACAATAACAACTGTTATGAATACAATAACAGCTGTTATGAATACAATAACAGCTACTATGAATACAATAACAGCTACTATGAATACAATAACAGTTACTATGAATACAATAACAGTTACTATGAATACAATAACAGCTATTATGAATACAATAACAGCTGTTATGAATACAATAACAGCTGTTATGAATACAATAACAGCTATTATGAATACAATAACAAGTATTGTACATTACAATAATTAACATCATGCAAAATACAATAACAAAAATAAGCAACTAAAATAACACCCCCCCAGAATAGAAACACATACTGAATGACTTGTCCAAAAAAATCTTCTGGACGGAGGTAACTCTTTCTCGGCCTTGAATATAATGTCATTCGGTAAAAATGACCAACAGTCGATAATGTTGGATGTCATCATAGTCTTGGCAGACATTGAAATAATATCATCTCGAGTTAGCATATTGAAATTTGAGAACGAGACCAAATCCTCCCTATCACATTGAAACAAAATCATTAATAATTGCGGCGCAAAAAAAAGTAAAAACTAAGAAAAACCCATGGAAAAACTAAAAGAATGCTTACCCCGTTCCTAAGTCATGGTCATGTAGGAAACAATAATCAAGCACATTTTTCCTCAGACTTAAAATAGGAGCAAAAAGCTCCTTGTACTCAATCAAGAATTCAGAGACCACCACTGCCTCCGGATCACGAACTCCACATGCTAACCCACAGCCTATACCATCCTTCCCAAAAAATATATGCTGAGGGACAACATCGGAATGCAGCAGGAAAGAATTAATGAAAGAGTTGTCCGGGTTTCTTTCCACAACAATATTATCGCTGACAACTTTGTTAATAACCTGATCCAAATCTCCCAAATCTCCAAAATCATCAATTATGGGACTGCCCCCATTACTTCTTTCCTCACCCAAATCTTCAAGATTTCCCAGATCATCAGCTTCACCCTCAGCCTCATCATTTATTGGACTGCCACCATTACTTCTTTCATCACCCAAATCTTCCAGATTTCCCAGATCAACATCTTCAGCCTCAGCCTCATCATTTATCGGACTGCCTCCTTTACTTCTTTCATCACCCAAATCTCCAAGATCTGCCACATCACCATCTTCGGCCTGATCTTCATTGATGGGATTGCCCACAGACTTCTTTTTACTCCGAGAATATACAACCTTAAATTCATGTCCACCACTGCCCACACCCCACGTTGTTTCCGCTGTACTTTTTTCATGCTCTTTGCAAAATGTTTCGTACAATGGCAACTTACTTCCCACATTTTTGATTTCCTCAGCTTTTTCGCAAATAAAATCAAAGTATTTAATGAACATTGAGTTCTCATCATTCAAAAAAGCGGGAGTTTGGGAAGCCAATGACACAGAAGTAGAAGCATCATTAGTTGAACAAGACTCTTTCTCCATTGCTTCTTTTCTTTGTGTGTACAAATGGAGAAATATCTTGACATCTCTCTTCATCATCAAGAAATGTAATTGAGAAACCTAAAAAACAAAAATAAAAAGGCGTTAAACAATAACTATAATAAATCATTACAATAATTGTTATACAATGCAATAACACCTAGTATGAATTACAATACACATGTATTATGCAATACAATAACAACTATTATGAATTACAATAACAACTATTATGAATTACAATAACAGCTATTATGAATTACAATAACAGGTATTACATTATGGGAAACTGAATACAATAACAACTATTATGAATACAATAACAACTATTATGAATACAATAACAGCTTCTATGAATACAATAACAGCTACTATGAATTACAATAACAGGTATTACAGAATGGAAAACTGAATACAATAACAACTATTATAAATACAATAACTATTATGAATACAATAACAGATATTATGAATACAATAACAACTATTATAAATACAATAACAGCTATTATGAATTACAATAACAGCTATTATGAATACAATAACAGCTAATATGAATTAGAATAATTGTTATACTACTCTGAAACTATAACTGATGTAAATTAGAAAACTTACATCAGAAGCTTTTGATCGAATGACCTCATCCGTATCAAAACTGTTGGGTAGTTCAAGATACTTCTTTCCAGGTTCAGGTTTGTCAACAACGGAACTCCCAACAACGGAACTCCCTTTGTACGAAGTATCAATTGTAGCTTTTGAGTGTTGCCATTTGGGATAAACATTGCTGATATATTCCCCATTCCCCAGGGAACCAGAGCTCAGCTCTAACTTTCCCCTTCTGAGAAAGGATTCTTCATCCCAATGTTTGATAAGAGGAGTTTCAGAGGGCATTGAATGACCCTTGAAACGCAACCGGTGGAAGTATGCTATCATGACAACAAGTATACACCCACGCAAAGTACATGACCCGCCTCTACACCGTTGCACACCCTCAACTAATTTTTCAAAAACGTAACCACACCAATCCAAATGGGGGATACGTTCAACATCTTGAACAGCCTTAAGCAGCGAGAAATCGATTCCATAAACAGAAGGAGGAACAAGAACAGTTGTCATAGCATAAAGCACAAACAAGCGCTTAAATTCATCTCCCCCATCATCTCCCATCTCAATTATTTTACTAAACACAGCAGGCACACTTACATAATTTGGCCCTTTCACGTCAAACTTCTTCCTAAATTCATCTTTTAGCGTCTCTTGGGAAGATAATACACTATTACCCGTGTAAACAACCTCAACCTTATCACCCCCAATTGGCAACCCAAAAATATCATGAACATCAGCCTTGCTAATAGGGAATTTAATCTCTTTTGCTTCAAAAAAATTAGATTCTGAATTAAAGTGCTTCACAAACAGTGGTATAACACGCAATGGCAACAAACCCAATTTAAAATCAAGTAAAGCACCAAACCCCAACTCAACAACTGCCTTTTTCTGGTTTGGCCCAAGTTTTTGCAAAAGGTTGACTAGGACATTAGGGCGGCAACTGACTTTAATCTTCGAAGCACTGCAAAAAACCATACAAGCTAAATAAACACAAACTGAAGCATAAAATACAACAACACTCCAATGAAGTCACTACTGCATACAATAACTGAGTTTTATAATACAATAACACAACTTATATAATACAATAACTGTGTTTAAATGAAGTGTCTAAGCACATTATAAATAACTGTGTACAAACCATTAAAATAGCTGTTATTGTATTCATAATAGCTGTTATTGTAAATCATAGTAAAAAAGGGGATACAATAACAGTCTTAGAACATTACAATAACAGTCTCACACGAATACAATAACAATCGTAGACAATTACAATAACAGTCTGAGACGATTACAATAATTGTCTGAAAAGCAAATAAAAAAGTGATGCATCAACAGAAACTCTAAAAACAGAAGAATAAGTGTACTTACATGTTCAATATTGGAGTTGGAGGGGAAATATTATGCCCCTTCCTTCGGAAAACTACTTTGGAACGTTTCAAATCAGCTCTATTACCAACTTGAGCCTCGGCCTTACGTTTAGGTGCCATTATCACTGTAGAATAACCACAACAATATATTACAATAACACACACACATTATCTCCATTAAACAACAATTTAAGCTAATTTAAAGAAAAAACACACTAAATTTCAAAAATCAGGTAAAAATCTGGATATATTACAATAACACACACACACACTAAAATATAATAACACACACACACACTAAAATTCAATAGCAGCTACTATGAATACAATAACAGCTACTATGAATACAATAACAGTTATTATGAATACAATAACAGTTATTATGAATACAATAACAGCTATTATGAATACAATAACAGCTATTATGAATACAATAACAGCTACTATGAATACAATAACAGCTACTGTGAATACAATAACAGCTACTATGAAACTATAAATACAATAACAGCTACTATGAATACAATAACAGCTACTATGAATACAATAACAGCTACTATGAAACTATAAATACAATAACAGCTACTATGAATACAATAACAGCTACTATGAATACAATAACAGCTACTATGAATACAATAACAGCTACTATGAATACAATAACAGCTACTATGAATACAATAACAGCTACTATGAATACAATAACAGTTATTATGAATACAATAACAGCTATTATGAATACAATAACAGCTATTATTGTAATATGTTGTTGAATTGTAAAATCTGGAAAATACAATTAAGAAATCCTAATTTTAACTGGAAACAAAATGCAAAGTGACTAATTGAACTAAACACCAATTTTAAGTAAAACACAACTACATAAACGAAGATTTTTAACGAATTGACGAAAAATCAAAGAAGAATATGAAAAAAACCCCTAAAATTATGCTAAAACGAGAAAAAAGTACACAAATACTCTAATTGAACTACATAATGAAACACACTGCTCAAAATTGAAGAATAACAACAGAAAACAAAACAAAAATCAACTTAAAAAACCTACAAAAGTAGCGAAAATAGAAGAAAAACGAAGTCAATAGTTTTACTGGAGATTACCTGAATATGAACAGATTAGAGACGAAAATGAGCGAACTAATCGACGAAGAAAAGATGAGCAAGATGATGGAGGTTTTACTGGAGAAGATGAAGGTTTTACAGTAGAATTATGGAGGTTTTGCGGTTGATTTTCGAATTACAGAGGTTTTGCAGTGATTTTCAATTGGAAGTTGAAAAGAGGGAAAAAAGAAGACAGGTGTAAAATTTGGGTTTTTATATGAATCGTGAGATTTAATCTCAGCCACTAATCTCAACTCAAAATGAATGGCTCAGATTCAAAGGTGTAACTCACCAAATATACCCCAACTCATATGATCCTATTTCTATATATATATATATATATATATATATATATATATATATATATATATATATATATATATATATATATATATATATATATATATATATATATATATATATATATATATATATATATATACTCCTATGTTACTTTAGATATTTTTAACTTATTTTTACAGCATTTATGTCTCTGTTATTTTCACAAAATAGAATTTTGAAATAAATTTTTCTACTTACTAAGTTTTTCTAATCAACCTTAGTACACACGTGCTATTTTTTCATATCATTCATGTATTCTTCGTACCCTTCTCGGCTAACTAACCAACTTGACCAATAGAATCAACTGTATACCTGAATAACCATAACCTATTGACATTTTCTGTAAAACTCAAATCACACATAAACGTCGGAGAGTGACCCTACCCCCAAGACACTTATTTACTTCATCCCTTGAGACCTATCTACCCTCATTCTTAAAAACAAAAATCGACAAATCTAATGTAAAATCAACCACTACCCTATAAGACAATATCTTATTGTAAAAATAAGTTGAAAATATGGAGGAACAAGGAATACGGACTATAATAAACTATAATCTAATACTATGATTAAAAATAATTTCGATCTTTTTACGTACTCCTTAATCTACCCGTCTCGAGCACCTTTTATTTGTCATTACTTTGTTGTTTATGAAATACCTTCTAAACACAATTAAGTTTCATCTCACCAACACAGTTATTCCGCTTGACTCATGTATGTCGTTGTGTTCTTTATTATTTATATTTATAATTATATATTTATACTAATTAAATCGAAATTTGACAACTCAACTAACCAACTTGATCATCAAAATCATCAACTATATCCCTTAACTACCCCAGCCTATCGAGATTTTATTGTACTACTCAAATTACACTCTTAAACGACACAGCCTAATAACCCTACCCCTTACGACAATACCCCTTACGACACTTACCTCCTCCCTCAAAACCCATTTACCCCCACCCTCGTAAATAAATGTCACTCTATAAAACAAAATCTCATCAATAAAGAATAAAGTGAAAATATGCAATAATTTTTTTTTGTTGTTTATGAAATACCTTTCAATATTCATTTAAAATAAATGTCATTCACACAATTATTCCACTTGATCTATCTAAATCATCATTGTGCTCTTTAGTATTTATATTTATACTCCTAAAGTATAGTATATATTTGACATTTGTCTTATTTTCGTTTTTACTTAATTAAAGAAATTATCTCATTTCTATCGCATTGTTAAGTACGAAAGTATATAATGTTAAATATGTAAGTACTTTCATTTATTAGTCCACAAATTTTTAATTAAGACGGGTTATTCATTTTAAATTTATGAAGTGTCAAGTAATATGGAAAAGAGAAAAACATAATCCATAAGGAAACTGGAAAAGTAACAAATTTATCTTATATCTTCAAGTGGGACTATTTTTGACCCATTTTAATGTTAAGACGAAGACAAATTGAATTACAGGTTGAATAAGTTAATAACTTTAAATAATAAGTATAAAAATATTAAAGATTAATGTTCTAAATCTAATAGGAATCTCTAAATAAACAATTATTTTCTACCTCATTTTTTATTTTCATATTTAATAAAAATATTGAATATAGTTAATAACCATATATATATAGTAAGTATACAAATCTTAAATAATAATATTGTTCTAAATCTAATAGGAAGTTTATAAATAATCAACCATTTTCTAATTCTAATTATAGAAAAATTGTAATTAATTTATTATTTTCTTATTTTCTAATTCTAATAGGAAAATTATAAACAAATTATAATTTAATCAACTATTTTCTAATTTCAATAGAAAAATTGTAAATAATTTATTATTATCTTATTTTCGAATTCTAATAGAAAAATTATAAATATAAATTATTATTTATAAATATAGCGTTTTGTAATAGTTGGAGACTACCACGTTGCTCGAAAAAAGCATGCTTTAATTATATACTGGAGTTAATGCCCGTGCGATGCACGGGCCTAGTTGTAGTATTGTGTCTTGTAAACCACCGTTAAACATCAAGTTATAAAACAACTTATAAAAAGTTTATGATTCAAGTTTTTTCTACAAAGAGGACCATTAAAAGCATTCGAATAACTAAGACTAATGTTACAGATGAGTACCATGTATGTGGTATCCCGAGTATGTAATTCTATATTCCATTGAGTTTGTGTAGTTAATTATAAGATGGTTGGATACTTGGATTTTTTTAGTCTCTCAAACATCATCTATCGAAATTGTCTTCATCACTAATAGTAATAAGAGAATTCTCCCGCCGGTTGGTATTGGGTTATGATACCACATTACCACCAATACCATGAGTAGTATGATAAGTAATTGAGAAACTTGAAATACTAAGAATACTTTTTTTTTTACAACAGTGAAAACCCGAAACTTAAACAACCGAGTAAGCACTTTTCGCACTTTTCGCACTTAGTACTCCAGGAAGTACTAAGAATACATACTACACCAAATACAAACTTGAAGCGGAGTCCCTTTTGAATGGCTCGCAACAAAAAAGAAGGCCCTAATTTCACATATTGAACGATCACAATCTACGCACAATCCTCTTATTATATTCTTCAACCAATCATATTGTTCGAAAAAACCTCCAACCCTATAAATTCTAATATGTGAACAACTCGACTACTAATTTATTTTATCTTTTTCTATTTTTATTTCGAAACATCTTATTATATTCTTCAACCAATCATATCGTTCGAAAAAAGCCGACATTGACCTAAAACCCAACATTGACCTAAACTACAACACCTAAATGTGACCCAAAATCCGAATTAATCTTAAAAAAAGTATTTGATAATAATAGTTGTTACAAATGTAAAAATAGGCTGACCTAAAACCCGACATTGACCTAAACTACAACACCTGAATGTGACCCAAAATCCGAATTAATCTTACCCGGCCCAAAGTGAACTTAATTATCTTGACTCAACCGATTCTACCCGAAGTGGCCGATCTGAAACCACCTAGATCCAAAATTACGATTTTCACTCTTGATCATGAACCCGAAAATGACCGACCCACTATACCGACTACATCAGTTTTTATCATTAACACTAATACACTATCCTAGTATTTAAGATTGTGAAATATCTCAAGTTAAGACGGTATTAAGCAAGACATACTCACAAGAATGAACAACATGTCTTGTTTGTGACGGGCTAATCTCATCACAACCTTGTGACCTCTTACAAAAAGGGAGAGGGGACAAGGTGGAGCACCCTTCATGTGCTTTCACACACCTCTCATGGGTATTTTGTGGAGGAAACGGTATCCGTCACAAGCTTGCGACGGATACCGCCGTCACATATGAGAATTTGTGAAAAATGAATTGTCATTTCTTAACATTAAAGAGTGAAATTTTCATATCTTTTGTTGATTCAATTTAATACAAAATATTTAAAATGAAAAACACAAAAGTTGATAAAAATATGTAGCAGTTAAGAAAAAATAGGTTACCTAATTGGCTTGCACCATACTGATGAATTCAATGAGCATCAAAAGAAATTTTCTACAATAAACTTGTGGAATTATACTAAAGGGTAGATAATTTATTAAAAGCTCGTCATGAAATAGAGTATACATCGGATGTACTACCATCCGTTGTAGTTGTACAGTTCTGAACTTTAGAATAATAATTTCGACTTTTATTTTAAAAATTATGAATTTTATTACTCCCTCTTATTCAAGATAATTGTCACATTGTCTATTTTCGTCTATTCACAATAATGTCCCATTGTCCATTTTTGATAAATGTTTATACTTATTTTAATCGCTTTAACTCACAACGATACATCACCTTACCCCACAACACTACTTATTTTAATTACTTCTACTCACAATAATAATCAATAATACTTCCCTTTCTCCAATCTTCCTACCCCAACACATTATTTTACTATAAACAAATGAATTTCTTAATTCTTGTGCCAAACCGACAATGGACAGTTATCCCGACTGGGAGGGGTATAAGGTATCTAAGTTTGTTATTTGAACATTATCTCAAAAAATTACAATATATCTCAAAAAAATTACATATTAGCTCAATTATGTTTGCATTTTGACGAAAAAAATTTAAATTTAACTTATGAATTTCAAAAAACTCGGAAATAATAGACATAAATTCAATTAAAAATTTAAAATTTAAAGATAGGCGAGAGGCAATACATATGATGTGTGTTCCTTTTTCTCCGGAGTAGAGTGGCCGCAAAATCATATTAAAACCTACAATAATTTAAATTTATCCTTTTTATATCTATAAATTAAATGATAAAAGTAAATTTATTAATTAAATTTAATTCGTTGATGAAAGTTATGATGAACAATTACCTTGAAAAAATTGACGCGGTTTTGAAAAGGTATAACATTTGTATAAATCAAGTTAGTCATGCAGAAACCTTGCATAAAAATTCAAACTTTAATAAAAATTAAAATACAACAATTAATGTATGACTAACTAGAGAGTATGACATTAAACGCTAAAGAATTTGTAATTTGTGAAAATATTATCTTGAAGATTGATAAGATAGTTTTTCTAAGCAAGGTAATAATCTAAAATGGCGATATCAAAAATAATTATTTGTAAGCATCTTTAGGGTTTGGGTTAGGCGGGAAAAAATTTAACGGTGGTGCACCCGTGTCAAGTTTAATAGATAGTGATTATTCTATTATACTTATATATAGATATAAAAGTAAACATGTTATAGATATAATTAAATCATACTCGTATGAGATAGGATAATCATTCAATAACATGTGAAAACGATAAACAAGTCAAGTCAAGTCAACTCAAACTCAACATGAGTCAAATCATCCAATCACCGTTATACGCGGCTACCTTTAAAACATGTTCACATACCATCACGCATACCTAAACAAACAAGTCAAATCAAAGAAATATACTTATGTCAAGTCAAAAGACGTCACGTTTACTCTCCTTAAACATGTTCACATACCATCACATGGTCCTAGTCCGAACCTGTCCAGAACATTCCGCCTCCAAGACTCGAACTAGCTAAGAACGAGTACCCTTATCGCCTAAGACACAACCGTTTGCCAAGACAACGCAAACAATCAACCAAGCCAAATTATTTCCCCTTCAACAATTGCAAGATTTCGAAGGAAAATGACCTCTTCTATTCTCCCTTTCTTCCCCTCCACTTTTGTTATACACACTCTAAAAGAACATAAAAGCTTTAGTTGTGGCTAAATCATAATTGTAGAACAAATCTGCCAGTAAACATCGTCCGACCAAATATTTGGACAATGGGGATGCACACAAAGAACAAATCACAAGGCACGAAGTACAAAAGCAATAAAACAGAAAGAAATAGAAGGGAAGGAAAATAATTTGGAAGGTAGAAAGCAGAGATGCTAGGGTTAGTATTTGAAGCCAGAAACCAGGTAACAGAACCAATCTCCTCAATGAAGCTCGCAAAACCACAAAATTGATGGCTTTTAAATATCGAGTAGCATACTTGAAAATTTATAAAGAACGCATTCTTGACAAGCCATATTTATATTCAAGAAATTAGGACATTAGCAACAAATATAAACCAAAGATCATTAAGATTGGAACGACAAGTTCTACAACAAAGAATTAGGCATTGAAGTTCAAAACTCGATATTCAAGGAACCTACAATAACAGGGGTACCGAATATGTTTCCTTCAGGAACCCTGCTTCATTTTAGAATTGCTGCGGACATTTTAAGGTGTAAAATAGTCTTTGGGAAAAATAAAACAGAAAACAAGTCACAATAAGGAAAGGCAAAGGTTTTCGACATTATTCTTCTGCAGGAACAGGTTTTGCCTCTTGGAAATAGTCATGCCTGAAAATTAAGAACGGAAATCCAGTGGCGTTAAAGTGCATCATAAATATAAGTAGCCTGACCTAGAAGCACGGGCTTAAAATGCCTGATCTAAAAACTCAGTATTGGTGCTGATTGACAAATGACTGAGCTGAGCTAAAACCTATAACCCATAAACAAAGAAAGGGTCCTCATAAATATACACTCACTGAATCTTTCGGCTAAGTTGGTAAAGTCCAGTTCCAGCCATTGCCACGTTTACGCTGAAAAGATTCCAGTTCTTCTGCAACTCATAATACAAGATATGTTACAATATATTAGCAAGCATGGGCAGTCAGAAAAGACGACAGTAAAGTTAAATCTAAAATTTTTGGGCTCCATAAAGGTTTAGTTGAGCTATCTCTACTGAAAAACTAAGACACAACGAAACATTTCAAATGGCAGTAATTTACAGCTTCTAAAGCATTCAGAAAATAGGTCAGCACATTTACTGGACCGGTAATGTGTGCCGGAACATGTAAGTAGCAAGAAACAGCCTTACTTATTACTTTAATTTAAGTACTAAGCAGGCAGCACTTTCTGTCATGGAAATCAATCAAAGTTTCAGTCGCAGTATTGTCTTTCACAGCCTAATCTAGCCAAATGTGGCTTATATTGCCTAAAAATACAGCAAAAATGTGGCCATGATGTACCCATATGAAAGTGTTATCCACTACAAAATTTATTGGTATAGGTTTCTCATAACTTTTCTCAAAGTAACTTTTTGCCAAATTAAAAGTTTAACTGATTATTTAAAAAAAAAAAGGTCATATATTAAAAAAACATAAGAGTATAACGAACAAAAAAGGCCCTGTGCATGATTTATTCAAGATGACAAGAAATTTCAATAAATAACTCTCGGGTACCAAAGCAACATGAAATTGCCAAAAAAAACAGACAAAATTCAAGGTGACAATAAACAAGAGAACCATATTAACATGCCAATAATAGCCACATAGCCTACATTCCCAACTCGAACCCATACAAATATTCAATAGTATTAAAGGAAGTTACTAAAGAGCAAATGTAGCATTGAAGACAGAACATATCACCAGCAACAAGGCAAGGGTGTAAGGCAGTGCACTAGCCATGAACACGGCCTAGAGTCTATACTAGATGCCTGACATAGGCATAAATAGAAACTAAAGTCAACTTTTTCAAGATTTCAACTGTAGAAGATGCAAATCCTACAGGATTCATAACTGGATCATAGTATTACTGAGTTATATCTTATAGGCACCGAGATAATTTGATGTATATATGTAGGCAACTAACCACCCTGGAAGCTTAGATATACAAGCAGGACAGCTATCAGAAACCAGATTCAGGGGTAAGAGGAAATATCTTCGTATGTATGCTTAGATGAGGAAAGAGTAGAAAGAACTTACAGGGGTAATTACTGTACTGTAGCGAGACCATATGATCCCAGTGCATGCAACCGCTGACAAGCAGAACAAGAAAAAGGAAATTTGATAAGAAAATGTTATACCTAAGCAACAAAAATATCAACTTCAAATAATACAAAATTAAAGCAGGCTATCCACATCACAAGGAGCATGAGTGGGACTATGCAAGATGCTACTTCCTATGGGTAATTTCGCTTAATACCTATTTGTTGAGGGTATGATAGTTTCTCTGGCGGTTTAGCGAAGTCTGCAATGTTGGCTATACTGATGCCCCACTTGAATGTGGGTGCCCAAAAGTGAACTGCACATCAATAAGTTGTTGGGAAATCAGAACAAGATTTGCTGTGGCATTAAGCAAAACTTGGGCATAGAGATTACTCATATAATAAACCAAAGTACCAACCAAAAATTAGCTAATTTATTCCATATACTTATCTCAGTCAATAGATATCCTCATAATGCAGCACAAGGACAAACATCTTTAGCTCTTTACTAGCTAGGACCCATGATAATAGGCGATATCAATGTCTGAGTCGAAGACTATCTTGAAGCAAATTAAGAAAGAACATTCTCGCTTATCATCACGACTGATTCATAAATTTATTGCCAAAGAAATAACAGTTACAACACTCAGTAGAGTCTCAAGGCCTCAACCAAGATCACCAACCAAATTAACATTTAAAGATGCAAACATTTGACAAGGGCTCATGTGTTAGTTAAAAATAGAGCTTCATTGCATTAAATCCCAACTCCACCGATAATTATAGGGAAATAAGCGACGACTCCGAAATTAAGTCCAACACCAACAAACTTGTATGATCCATATATCATTAACCCTAGCTCACTTTTAGTCAGAAATCCTAAAAAGTAGCATTGCACAATTCCATATAAATCTACTCACGAATTCGATAGGGAGTTAAAAACCCGCCTCAAGAACTTTAACCTATCGCTTTTCCATCCTTAGAACTTGTTTTACCAAAAACATGGTGAATTGCTAAATTGTACTCCAAATCAATTTGTTTTTCACCATTAGTATATTGCTTCAAAGCAAATACACCCCATGATTCGCAATCGAAATCCTAATGAAATATCCAATCATTTCTTCCGTCAATATAATATTTCAAAACTAATTCTTCCATCGACCACAACACACACCAATTAAACAAAAGAGAATCAATGAAATATAAATACACCCAGCAATTCTCCTAATCTATGTTAATCCGATCACGTTAATTGTGAATATAACATAACATGAGATAACATAATTAACATGGTCAAATCTGAAATGAAGAACAGATGAATGAAACCCCAAAAAAAATAGGAAAGTAATGTGAAGAGAGGGAAAGCGAACTAGTTTTAGGGCCGGCAGGATGGTTCAACAAAGCTTGAAGCTTAGAAGACGCCATTGATGAAAGTAATGATTAGATAGATAACAATGTCAAAGGCTTTTGGGTTAGGTTGTTATGATATGTTTTATTCTCTCACTGCGAGTGTGCGTTCCTCCTCTCTTTTTTGGACGACAGGGTCACTCCTGTTTTTTGGACAATGATACCACGGTCACTGGATCGTACCGAATCGCACTACCACTTGGGAGTTGGGACAAGTGATAATGGGTCAGAGTTAGACCTGTCAGATGGGTTTAACGGACGAGTTATGGGTCTGATAGATACGGGTTCGGGTAAAATACGGGTCGGGTGTATTTTGGGACGGGTAAAATATAGGTCAAGTCTATACGGGTTCCGGGTCGGGTTCGGGTAAAAATACAGGCAATTAACATTTTTTCCTCGTATTTTTTAAAAGTTCTTTTATATCGTAATAATTCCTACCTTTATACGTTTTCTCTCCTCTTGCTCGTCTTAGTCAACTTAGTTGTCACCATTTTCGTCATCACCACCAAGTATCACCATTGTTATCGTCATCATCACCTTCACTAGCTCGCTAAGTACGATAATGAGACTCAAATAAGATAACAATGATGATGTGACATGTGATCTAAGGAGATGATGTGGAAGTGTTGACGCGAAGTGCGATTTAGTTTGACGTAATACGATGAAAGTGACGGTGTGACGCACACTTTGAGGTGATGATGTGGCATGTGGTCCTAGACGATGAGGTGGCAATGATGAGGTGGAATGAGGTGTACGTGATAGTGTGACGCAAATTTTGATGTGATGACGTGGCATGTAGTCCATCGAAATAATGAGCTGACAGTGCTAGCGTGGAATGTAACTTGATGTACTACACTAAAAGTGACGACGTGACACACACTTCGATGTGATGACGTGGCATGTGGTACGAGGTGATCTGTTGGCGGTGCTGACGTGGAATGCAATTTAACGTAGTACGGTGAAAGTGACGGTGACACACACTTTGAGGTGATGATGTGGCATGTTGTTTGACATGATGACGTGACATACTGAATATATATACATATTTCTTCTCAAAAATTTATAAGTCATCAACACCTATATGACATTGTATATTATAAAAATTGATATATTGTCTTGACCCAACAGTCAACCCGCTGAGGGTCGGGTTTTGACCCGTTGTTTACGGGTCAAATGGGTTCAGGTACCTTTTGGGTTCGGGTTGAAAAAACCGAGTTATTACGGGTTATTTACGGGTCGGGTTACGGTCGGTTTCCGGGTCGTGTTAGGTTTTGACAGGTCTAGTCAGAGTCCGGCTTAGATTTAATGAGTTGGATTTTACAGGGTTGGGTTAGGGTGTAGGAAATCTAGAGATACCCAAAAAGTATACATGCAGATGTATATGAGTATCATACATTGACACGATCCATGAAATAGTCCATTTTCTCCCACTTGTCTTCCCACTTGCCTTGTTGTGAGAGGATTACTATTTGTCTTCAGCTTGTGACGGATAATATCCGTCATAAGTAAGACTCTTTGTACAATCAACAACTACAACCCCAAATTCCAAATTAGGGTTTGACAATTCTACAAAACTGATGCATAAAACAGAGACACAAATTTACCGAACAATTACAGCGGAAACAATGCGATGACTATCCAAACAACGAACTAGCCTTGGAAGAGATTAGATTAATAAGAGAGAAAGGGATTTTGTGTGAAAAAGTAAAATGAAAACTGATTTGGCGTAATTAAAGTGTTTTAAAGTCTCTCCTTTTAAATTAACCAAGCCTGCATAAACCACCCGTCAGGCCGCAACTCGTTCGAGTCACCAACCAACTCGGCCGAGTAACAAGCTACTTGGTTGATTTCTCACTCGGCAGAACACAAACTAGACATAACTGACAACCAACTCGATCTTGACTGAGTAGATAAGAGGCAGAAACTTGTCTTACTATATTTACAATACCAGAGTTGGAAACTTTGATTGAAATCTTCTACCTTACTAAAATATGGTTAACACAAGTTACTATTCATTATGAATAATAACTTGTTTTGTGGTCTTCTATTTTATTTGGCCTTTTGATCGAAGAAAATGCATTATTCACTTTTTTGGGCCATATGATAAACAATTTCAATATCAAAAGGGAAGTTTCCAACATACAACTTAACATCCTCGGGAGGTTGAGAAAACTCGTCTCTGGTTCCGAAAGTAGAAGCTTGAGGTTCAGACACATCTTGTGGTATATGAATACCCATCTATCAATCTCAATACAATATAATGAATTTGGGTCATTTGCATTCATACCCACTACATATATTATTAATCGACTTTCTACTTTTACGCTCAATTTAAGACAATACTCGTTTAATAGTCATTTTACCCTTATTATATTATACATACGACAAAAACAAAATATATTTTAAGCTCAATTTAAGACTATACTCGTTTAATAGTCATTTAAACCTTATTATATTATATGACAAAACCTATTCCCCTTACTAAAATATGGGTAAGACAAGTTACTATTCATAATGATATAATAATTTTTCTACTCTACTTTCACGGGTCGTATTTCATGGTCTGTGTTTTTTTGGGCTTTTCTTACTTTTATTTTACTCTACTTTCATGGGCCGTTTTTCACGAGCCGTGTTTATTTAGGCTTTTCTTACTTTTATTTGGATTGTCTTTGGTGTCACTAATTAACTCTAATAGTACTGTCTTTGTCTTCCACAACTACGTTGTCACGTTTGTCTTATTCCCTCATATATCATATTCACAGTACTCCTCTATCTCTTCTACAACTACGTCTCCCCTCAATTATTTACGCAGTTTTTTTTACCTTTTTATTGATGGGGAGACACTGATCGACATATTAATTATATATGTATTGTTCATGTGTTCATTTGTTGTTGTTCAGGTGGTTACGAAGTTGTATACAAGATTGAAGGAGAGAATCACAGTCAAATATTCATCCGATTTCTTGTAGTTTACATTTAATTTTGGCCTTTAAATTATTTCATCACCCTTTTTCCCTTGACAAATCACAATTTCATCTTCATTCCACATGGATTTATTTATTAACTTGTTATCCGAGACTAGAGTACAAGTTGCCCTTATGAAATAGCTTGTAGCTAGCGATTAGGAGCGAGGAAATTAAGTTAATATGATCCTTTAGCACTACTATTTCATGATGCCAATCTTGTTAATTGCTCTTATGATGATGAAAATTACAGTTTGTGTTAGAATTGAGCAATGAAATTGATAATGATTTTTTTAGCGAGGAATCGAACAACATTACAATATAAATTATCCAATTTCATATCCCAACTTAGCCACCAATAAAATTAGAATTATTTGTACCAAAATTTAACAAAGACAAGAAAAATAAATACTATTACCTCAAAAATTCCTAAACTTCTATTGAGAGGAAAAGAGAAAAGTGAAAACAATCACTATATATCTCTTATAAATAGAGGGATTTACAAAGAGAGAACGAAACTTAACTTTGTTTTATTCATAGAGGAAAACTCAAAGTGACAATCATCCATCAAACACAAAATTATAAAATAATATGATAACTCTAAATCCATTATCCAATAAAAAAGAACGAATAATATCATAATGATAAGATCGAAATCATCAAACAATTACTCCCCAAAAACCCAGATCAGAGCTTCACATGGTGCAAGTTTACATAGAAACGGGGATAGTGATGTAGGTTAGGATAGAACGTATAATATACGGTTTTCGGGATTTAGGGTCCCAGAACAAAAATGTTCATAAATTAGACAAACGGTTCTCAGACCGGCCTTGGAACGTTTGAGGAGCAATGGATGACATATAACGTTATGGGTGTGCAATAAACTTGTCTATGGTGAAAATGATTGGGACTAATTAATGAGGAGTTGCAAGGGAAAGGAAAGGACAAAGAAAACCTTGTTAATTTTCGAATGATTCTAAGTAAGGAGGGAAAAAATGAAAAGGGAAAGGGAAAAGAGGAGAAGAAGAGAACTAGTTGCGGGGGCAGGAACAGGCTCGGGTGAAAGAGAATTGATGAAGAAGGAGACATGAGGAAAAATGAGAGAAAATGAGAGACAATGAAGGGAGAAATCGATATGGTTTGCCATGTTTTGTTCAAAATGACGGGGAGACGGGAGATGAGAGATCACATATGCTTTATTTTAGACATGAAGTCATTGGTGGGATAAAGGAAATGAAATCGTGTGTGAGGGGTTGGTTCAGATTGAGGGTGACGGAGGGTGTTGGATAGAAGGGAGAAGAATGGGGTGAGGATGAGGTAAAAGGAAGTGGAAAAGAGAAGGAGATTGTATAGGAAATGCAAAGAGATAGGGAGATGGGAGAGAGAACAATGGACAAAATAAGAGAAAAGGTAATGGAAGTACGATGATAGGATAACATTCAGAAACCCATTAACTTCAACATAATTCAAAAGTAACTTATTCATAACTTTCTGGAAAATTTTATAAGATTTACGTATATTTTAAAAATAAAAATAAAAATTTTGATTGCACAATCTAATTGTTTTCTGACCTGACGAAATTTTGGAGGGTGGCGGAAATGAGAAAGAGAAAGACGAGGGTGATTTCGACTCGGTAAAGTCTAGAATATATATGCATAATTGCTCTTTCCTTCGACATGAAATTTTGCGAAGAAAATTAAGGTGAAAAAGAAGGGAAATGAAAGATAAGGAGAAAGAGAGGCTAGAAGGAAAGAAAAATGGAAGTAGAGGCAGGAAGAGGCGTATAAGGACGGGGTAAGAGGAGAATCCAATTCCAAGGAGGAGGCGCTAAGGAAAATGAGGAGTTAGAAAGAGAACTCATTTGACCTTCAAAGATAGATAACTAAATTCAAAGCAAATAATGCAAGAGGACAATTGTGTAATGTGGTTACACAACGACACCTTCTATGGAACAATAATGATTACGGATGTTGATATACGTCACTAAAGCAACGAAGATAATAACCAACTTTGACGATACAACAAAAATCAATACAACATGAATAAAGCGATACTAATTATAATAGACGAGTCACGCTATCTTGAAGTACGGCGCGCGAACCCGTACAACAACTAATTGTACCAAAAATGGAAAGACTAGCTCTACACAGTCAATTCACAAACCAAATATTGAAGAATAATGATTAATATGAAAAATGGAAAGATTAGGAGACTAACTTAATTGTCAAACCTTAAATGGTGAAACATGTGATGCTTGGTGGTTAATAGGAAAGATAAAGTTAATAGGATAAGCTAATAGCATCTAATACACCTTTGACCTTTTTTCTCTTAATAATAATTTTTAAAATTTACGTGTTATTTTTATTTTCGACATTAATGTTTTTTTTGGAATATCAAAAGTAATCAATTTACTCCATGCTTATTAGTGGAAAAATATATTATATAAATAATATACATATACAATATAATTAAAATGCTAAACTAAGTTGTTTTTTTATCTCCACGTGTCAAGATAAGCTATTTATAAAGTATATCTATATAAAAGAAAAATATTAAATTAATATATACCCATAGATTTTTGATAATTTGTTTATATTATTTCTCTTAGTGTTTACTTACATTTATAAAAAAAACGGATACTAATGAGTAACATATCTTTTTATTTTGAATTGTTAATATGATAATCTTGTTTTATTTATTTAGTTACCTCATTTATTTTATTTTTATTTGATTAAACGTTACAACAGCTTAGAGAAAGTGAGTGAAGAATATATTTTTTTGTTAATATTAGTTGTATTCTTTTGATCTCACATATTTGTTTGCTCTTCTAATTAATCGATTATATTTTCGTACATGCAATGCTTTCTTTTTATGATCACTTTTTATTTTTTTATCAAGTTCCGTAAACTCCAACATGGATTGTGCAAAATTAGAACTATCTTGCAACGTTACTACATTTTATTTCTTTTCTTAGGGCCGAGATACTTGTATCATGTATTAAGTTGAATATATAAAACCTACATATCTATCATTTGTTCAGTTCATGATCAATTATTTTTACTCAAATCACGCAGAATAATCATAATAATAAAATATAAATATAAAAAATGCCCTAAACAATATCGTGATTTTCACGGGATACAAAACTAGTTGTCTTTTAAAACTAATACGGAGTACCTAAAATTAGGGCTGAGTAAAATCGGATATCCGATCCGGTTTTGGAATCCGGATCGGATATCCGAATTTTAAAATTTCAATTTTCATTATCCACATCCGATCCGAATTTATTGGATACCCGGAAAATCCAGAATCCAAAAATTCGGATATCAAGCTTTCAGAATCCGGATTTGACTATTTGCATTTTGCAGGGATATTGGGCCTAGTGGGCATTGGGCATTGGGCTTTTGCAAACTAAAACTGAAGGCAATATCGCCATATCAATCCATACCCCCATTTGAGGGGTCTTCGTCTCTTCGATGCCATAAAACCATAAATTACAAGTCTTGATCAAATTACAATCCCCGATCAGATAAATGACAAGCCCCGATCGCATAAATTATTAAATTACAAGTCTTTATTACAAATTTTAAAACAAGTCTTCAACCATCATCAACAACGATCTCAGGTTGCCCCAACGTCAAGTCTCCCATATCTGCCATTTCAGATTTAAAACACAATTAATTAGTATAAATGAATGAAAAAATATTAATGTAAACATGCAGTAGGCAGTAGGCAGCAAGCAGGCAACAACCAATTAAGCAGGCAGTAGGCAGAATAAAAATTAAGCTTGCAGCAGGCAACAACCAATTAAGCAGGCAGCAGCAGGATAAATATTAACATTAAAGAAAACATGTAAAGAAACATGCACAAAAAAATGGACTCACCCTTTTCGATTTTGTCCATATCAAATGATGTATCCTCAGCGCAAAGCGGGGTCCCAGCAGTACGAAGCCAATCTTGTGCACATAAAAGAGCCTCCACCATTCTTGGAGACAAACATGTACGGAATGAATTTAGAACCCGAACCCCGATGCTAAAACCGGACTCTGAAGCAACCGAAGAGACCGGAATAACAAGTTCATCTCGGGCAATCAAATAAAGTATGAAATATCTTTTTTGGTTATCCTTCCACCATTGTAGAATGTTCAAAGTTGATTCCCTACTTTCTCGAGGTTCATCCAAGTTCTTTTCCCATTCTGTTTTTCCCAACATCTCCATCACCCACATCAAGGTCAAACCTATTACTCAAAAGCGCACCAAAGTTAAAAGTATCATCTTGTTTATTATCCTTAGGATGAGGGTTAGTTCTAGTGGTGTTGGTGGAATTAGAAGATGAGGCATCTCCCTTTGATTGAGGAGTGGAAGTAGAATACTCTTCAAATAAGCTTTGGAAGAAATATTTGATATTCAAGCTTAAAAGCTTACCCCTCTCTTCACCATATGCTTTCCTCACCATCCAGTCAACACCAACAAATTTCCATCTTGAGTCAAGTATTAATGATATAAATAAAAACAAATTTAAGTTATCAATTTTGCCCCAATACTTTTCATACTTGACCTTCATTTTATATGCCAATTTTTTAATGCCTTCATCTTTATGAGTGAGATGCTTAGAGAGCGCCTCACCAACACCAAATATAACCCCAACATAAGCATTACTAGTGACATAAAGAAAACCCGACATTTTCAAAGTGGCACCATAGAAAACTTTCAAAAAGAGTAACAAACTAGACACTTGCTTCCACTCCTCACTTGTAACGTCATCACCATGCTTCCTCATTTCATTTTGAAGAGTGGAGTCTTTCACATATAAAAGACCAAATGCCTTCTTAAACGTTAAAGAAGACTCAAGCATCAAATAAGTGGAGTTACACCTTGTCTCGACATCTAAACATACACCACTACTTTTACTTTCTATTTTCTCCTCTAACACACATGCCTCAAATTTGTTCTTTCTAGCGGGTGAGGACCTTACATATTCACATAAAGCACAAATTTTAGCAACTGCTTTTATAAGATCTTGTAAGCCATCCTTAACCACTAAGTTTAAAATATTGGCAACACATCTCATATGTAAATATTTCCCTTGTATTAAATCAATTTTTATATTATTAAACTTTCTCTTTAAATAATCAACGGCAATATCATTAGGGTTAGCATTGTCTAACGTCACAGTCAATATTTTTGTCAAATTCCATTCAGACAAACACTTATCAATCATTTGACCAATTATCTTTCCCGTATGACCATAAACTTGACTAAAGTTAATGACTCTTTTATGCAAATTTCAATCAGCATCAATGAAATGAGCAGTTAAACACATATAGCTTAAGTTTTGACTAGAAGTCCACAAATTAGTAGTAAAACACACCCTAGAAGACATAGTTCCAAAGAAATTTTGCAACTTTTTCCTTTCCTCAATGAATAAACTATAACAATCTTTAGCAACAGTAAACCGAGAAGGAACGGTAAATTGAGGATTCATCTCTTTACAAAATGCTAAAAACCCAGCTTTTTCACAAGTGAGAAATGGTAACTCATGCACATTATCATCTTAGCAAGCGACTTTCTAATTTTATCATAGTCATAAGCCCACAATGTTGAAATACTAACATTTTCAGTGGTCCCGTCTTCATTGACAATGGTAGTGTCTCAAAACTAAGTAATTTTTGTTTGATATCAACATTGGCGCACATTTGGACACTTTTTAAGATGTCCAGACAAAGTACTAGTCCCATTAGATGATTTGCAATTTACAGATTCATCACAATATAGACAAACTACAGTTACTCCACCTTTAGACCTTTCAAAATGATCCCAATAACGAGATCAATTTTTTCTGAACTTACTCATCTGAGGTATTATTGTGTTATCAGTAGGAATTTTTGGTGGTTTACCTCTCTTTTTTGTCGTTGATGGTTCAAAACTCATTCTCGCCTTCTTAGTGGAATGCTCTTCACCAACATCATCTTCTAAATCAGTGTATCTCGCATCACTATTGTCATCTTAACCTGATGTCATCTGCAAACAAAGAGCAAACAAATAATGATTAACAACAAACAAAATTAACAACAAACAGATTAAGGAAATAAACAAGCAGAAGAGCAAGCAGCTAATGTAAATAAACTGACGACACTGTAAATAAGTCCTGGAAATAGATTAAAACAAAAAACATAACAAAGTATCAAACAAATGGTAAGGGGCAACAAACAAATGGTAAAGAAGCAACAAACAAATGGTATTGAGCAGACAGTACGCAACAAGCAACATCACATTATTAAGTCATTAACAGGCAGCAGCATACACTCATGCAGTAGGCAACAAGCAACATATCAAATAAGTAGGCACATCAACAGTCCAACAGATAAAACAAAACAAGAAATTACAATCATAAAATTCATGCTAATGAGCATCCTAGGCAGCATAAACTCTTATTCTACAATCGTAGTAATGAGCAAACACGCAACATAAAATGTGTATTGTTTCAAAGTGACCCACATTAAATGCATATATATACACTAATACACGGCTAACATGACAAGTTGATGACAAGCTGATGCATATATACACGACAAAATAAAACCAGAGGCGAAGTGACTAAGTACATACCACATTTCTATTTAGTTATTTATTTAAATCGCGAATCAAATAATCCAAATTAATCACTACCTTAACATTTTCTAATTACAAACCCTAAAAGTTCTCAAATTTGCAAACAACAAGCAACAAAAATGTCAATCACATAAAACAGCACCCAAAAAACTAAGCTAAATCAGCAAAAATCAAATACACAAATAATAATTTGAAGTTCTAAACAAAACCCATATCCCAAATTTTAACTTAAACCTCTTAAACTAAACAAATGACAGATTCAATTAATTTTCATAACACAGAAAATGACAAACCCTAGAAACCCCAAATTTGGGGGGAAATGAAAATTAAAAAGATGAGTACTTTCAATTTTGAAGAGCACGAAATGGGTAGATGAGAAATGACTGATTCCCGAAAGTATTTTTCTTTGGGTAATCTGCAAATCATGAATCAATTATAATCATGAAACGAAGAATAACATAATTAAATATACGATAAAGTAATTAACAAATTAAAAAGAGAAGAAATATTTACGATTTAAAAAGTGAGTAGTGACTTCTATGAGAATATGCCAGTATTGATGAATTAATGATGAGAGATTTGATGATTGAAGATGAGATTTGATGATTGATGATGAGAGATTTGATGATTGAAGATAAGATTTGATGATTGATGATGATCAATTGAAAAAAGGGAGAAAATATTGAGGGAGGCGATTTAAATTAGTTTTGAATTGGGTGAGGGTCTGTCGGTCTGAGGAGAGGGAGGGAGGGAGTGAGGGAGTTTTAGGGTTTGTCACTTGAGTAATGAATAATGACCCATTAGTAATGGGTACGATTTAATGGTTTATTTCATTTTAAATTCTTTTTGTTGAAAATAATTTTTTAAAATCTGGATCGGATTCGGATATCCAGTTTTTAGAAAATCTCGATCCACATCCGGGCCATTCTAGTTTATTCGGTTAAAATCGGATCGGATATCCAATTAAATGGAATCCATATATTCAAATTTTTTTCGGAATCCGGATCGAATTTGGATGAAAATTCGTACTCATTTCTTTATACTAAATACTAAATCTTCAAAAAGACATGAATTAACAATTTTGCCCTTTTAATAATTAACTCATCATCACCCTTGCCTTTTCCCACCATGTTCACCCTTAACATTTCTCGTCCACCACTCCCCCACAATTACCACGACACACCCCCAGGCCCCACCACCGACCGGTGACAGATTACCACCAAAAGTGATTTGCCCTCGGCGATTCATCCTAAAGCCAGCTTGTTAGGCACCCAAAACTAACCTAGAACTTCCCCAAACCACAACACCAGCATTTATTTACACCACAAATCAATAGCCACAACCCCTACTTACACCACCAAACCGTAGCCACAACCTCCACCATTGTCACATTAATGCTGACGCAGGAGAGAGGTCAAGTTGTAAAACCCCTCACGAAAGCGGAAATATAAACACATAAAAGTACCAAAAATGCAGCGGAATCAAAACTTTTTAAAGATAAAACATGCGAGAAGCTAAAAAAAAAATCTAAACATGCGAAAGATGAAACATAACTAAGCATCCAGTACAATACAAAAGCAGCCCGGGATAGCATATCCCTACAGGCACAAAATACAGAAACATAAGTCTAAGGTCTAGCTACACGATGTAGGTAAGTCATCGATGATAGGATCATCGCTCGCTAGCCTCAACGTAACCCCCTGCAAACAGCATCCAGTACCTACACACACACATGTGCGCCACAGTCAGTGGGGAGTGACTAGAGCCCTCATAGCCACCTAATGTCATACAACACCGAACATATAAACAAGCATTATACTCCAACATAAATAATCATGTGAAGCATTTTCATCTCATCAACTGTCTCAACTATCATGCCATACTAATGCATAGCTCTCAACCCAACTTCATAAACCGTTAGGAAAGAGAGCCGGTTTCCCTACTGGTTACCCAGTCGGGGGGTCTTTCAGTCCAACTATTTATGAAACCGATCGGAGAGTCACCCAATGCCTTGGATGAACAATACTAAATTCAAACATCAGACTCATCATGCAATATCATCTTAAACATCGTCACAAACATCTAGATCTGACACCGTACCGTTACTAGGCAAGCAGATACTAAACAATCAGCAAGTATAAGGTTCAGCGGTCAACTTAAGACATAACCTATATACCAAAACATTCAGCAAGTAAGAAGGTTCAGCGGTCAACTTAAGACATAACCTAATTACCAAAACATTCAGCAAGTAAGAAGGTTCAGCGGTCAACTTAAGACATAACCTAATTACCAAAACATTCAGCAAGTATATAACACAGTACCCCTACTCAGGCAAGTATATACCAATCAATACACACACGCGAACCACCCACGGAGGGGTTCGACCACAAAACACTGAACCACCCACGGAGGGGTTCAACACAAAGAAAGACAGAACCACCCACGGAGGGGTTCGTCAGGAAGGCAGAACCACCCACGTAGGGGTTCGCACGAAGGAATCAGAACCACCCACGGAGGGGTTCGACACGGAGAAAGCAGAACCACCCACGTAGGGGTTCGCACGAAGAAGACAGAACCACCCACGGAGGGGTTCGTCAGAACAAACACGATGAACCACCCACGGAGGGGTTCAACAACCAAATCTCCAAAGGAGGCTAATCAATAAACCACAATCAAATCTCCAAATACATCTCTCAACACTTAATCGACCCCGGGAACTAAGACGAGGGAGAGCCGGTTTCCCTTTCGGTTGCCCGACCGGGGGGTCTCTATCCTCACCCCATTCCCGAACCCAATATAGTGCCGCTCGAACTCCGGGGACTTCTAATCATGCATACAAAGCATACGGAAAAGAATCAATGCAATCCGACTTGGAAGTCAAGAGTTATTAAGCAAATAACACAATCAGGGGCTCTCAGCCGGTTGGCCACAGGCGGCCGGTCAACCGGCTGAGAGTCCTCACACTCCAGCCGACACAACAAAGAAAACAACACAAAAGGTCTCCCAGCCGGCCAGCCGGCTGCCGGTCCACCGGCTGGGGACCCCTTCCCTTTCTCTTCTCGCAAAACTTAAAACAACAACATAAGGGGCTCCCAGCCGGCCGGCCGGCTGCCGGTCCACCGGCTGGGGACCCATTTTCTTACAACCTTCGAAAAGCAAAGATTACAAAGGGGGACTCTGAGCCGGCCGACCGGCTGCCGGTCAGCCTGCCGGCTCAGAGCCTCTGTTCACGCAAAATACTATTTTCGCCATATCCAATCTTTTCAATACTTTACAATTTCAACCTAAACATGTTTCTAAACAACGATTTCATACTTCCAGCACGTAAACCACATCAAATGAACATATGAACATGAATACAAACAATCATTTCATGTCTTAACACCAAAATCCCAAATTAAACCGATCTTAACATGTATACACCTAAATCTCATCTCCTCATCAATTTCATCATTAAATCTTCACAAAATCAGTATGTATAACATAAAAAGAACATCAAGAACTCCATAATCATACTAACTCTCATCAAAACACATTAAAATCACATATAGTGCTAATTTAGACAAAAAGGCCGAGTTACTCATAATAGTCACCTTTAAAGCGGTTAAGCTCCTTGCTCCTCTTCAATCACGTCACTAGCCTTCTTATGATCGTCTAGGGCTCCTCCTACAACACGAAAAACGATTAAAACTAGGCTATAAACGGATTACTCCAAAACAGCCCGTTTTTGAAGTGGAACGAAATGAAAAACGGAAGTGACGGATGGCTTGTAAATTCGATGAGGATTCCGAAAATGCACTTATTACCTCGATTCGGTGAACGGATGATGAAGAAAAGAGGGGAAGCAGATGAAGATTTAAGAGAGTTTTGAGAGAAAATAAAATGTCAGTGTTTGGTTTTGAAGAACAATCAGATGTCGACACAATAAGGATTTTAGGGGTTTAGGAGTTGTCCTTTCCGTTTAAAAGGAAACGGACTTGAATAAAACAAACGGGTTTTAAGTTGTCCTTTTAAAAACTTGAGACGGGTTGATATTAAATAAACACGGTATCTTAAGCTTAAATGATTTTAAGACGAACTTAACGGAAATCTTAAAAATATAAATTACGATTATTATTAAAATATTATTAAATTCCGTAAATTACTTTATTTTAAATAAAATACTCCTTACGAAAATACGGGATGTTACACAAGTCATGGTGATGGTGATGGTGATAGTGATAATGATAATGATGCGTGTGGACGTGTGATGTATGTGGGGATTAGTGGGTTAATGTGGCAGGGATGGTTAATGTGGTACGTAAAATGGCAGTGATGGTTAATTAGTAAAGGTAAAATGATCATTTTGCAAGATTTGGTACAAAGTATGAAAGAAAAGAGGATTGTACTATTGTAGGTATACGTTTTAAAAGAAAATTATCTTAGGTTTAAGACTTGAAAAAGTGTATTATTATACCTGGTATTCCCTTTGTTCCGAACTTCCGATCAATTGTTATCTATTTTTGTTTTCGAGTCGTTCACCCAATTGTTATCAATTTCTATTTAATTTTAAGGTTTACACTAGTGGCTAAGTGGATATATGATAGAGAAAGCCTTTTAGTTGATAATTATTTCTCTCTTCTTTTTCTTATTTTCTTAATTTTTGTGCTAAAATGAATAGATAACAAATAACCAAGACCAAAGTAGTACTATAAGTTATCAATTTATTCAAATAAATATATACTCTCTCAGTCTTTCCTATTCTGGATAACTGTCCCATTGTCCATTTACATCTATTCACAATAATGTCCCATTGTCCATTTTTGATAACTTTTATACTTATTTTAATCACTTCAACCCACAATAATACTTCACCTTACCCCACAACACTACTTATTTTAATCACCACCACTCACACTTGGGGCGTCTCGAATAATTCGGAGGCCGTGTGCAAAATGAAAATGGAGGCCCTCAAAATAAATAAAAGTGGTTATGGAAAGGCTTGAACTCGGGTGGCTTGGGCAATTAAAACATGTATTCACCAATGTGCTATCACATTTTTGTTAATACTGATGGAGATTATTAGGTATATATCACTAATTTTTCATAATTTATATGAATACAAGGCCCAAAAATTTGGAGGCCCAGTTCGCGCGCTCAGCCCGCACTTGGTCATAGCCGCCCCTGTCACACTAGTAATCAATAATACATTCCCTCTTTCAAATCTTCTTAGCCAACACAATACTTTTTAGGGTTATTTAATCCCAATACTCTGAACTATAGGAGTCCTTCTCAAAATACTATGAACTATGTTTTAACTCAAATTACTATGCACTAATGTATAATTTATCTCGTAATGAAACAGGTGGAAGGGTAACCTGTTCCACCGGTTTCCTTTGACTTAAACTTTACAATTACCCTAATTTCAATTTTTCATCCTCTTCCCTTTTCACTGCCAAAGTAATTTCTTCATTTTTACTTCAATTAACCTCTTCTCCTCCATTGTTGCTCTTCAATTAACATCTTCTCCTCTTCAAGTTCATTTATATGCAGTGATTGATTACCCCATTCCAGACGAAGCTTAATCTGTTTTGCCCCAAATTGATTGCACGATGAATCAGGTAAGTTGACCTTTTTTCCTTATGTTTGATTGATTTTAATTGTTGAATTTCTTTCATTTGTACTTTAATTTACCTTAATATGATTTACCCTAATTTGATTTACCCAGAAATTGCACGAAATGTTAACCATAATTTACTTACCTTTTACTTTTCCCTAATTTAAGACCATATGTTGTTTTGTTGTTAATTAGGGAAATCAAAATCCAGCAGGTGTTGTGACTTTGAAATTATGGTTTGATGGGTATTTTAAAAGGGGTGATGAAGGTCTTTTGTATATGGGTAGTACATTTAGGACAGTTGGTGTAGACCCGGATGAGATGTGCTGGTTTACAATGGTTGAGGAAGTAGAAAAATGTGGGTTTAAGAGAGATGTGGATGATATTTTTTTCATGAGCTCTGTTGATGGATTACAAAGGGCTTTGAATGATACTCATGCTATGGTTATAGGTAAGCAAGCTATAGTGGAGAGAGTAGGGGAGTGTTATATTGTTCCTGAGTGTGATATTCCTCAATTAATGCAATGGGTGGAGTATGGTGTAGGTCTAAATTTAATGAAGAAACCTTCAAAAATGGTCCCTAGGAGAAAGGGAAGTAATATTTTAATGAGTACAAAGAAGGGACCACCTTTATGTTCACCCACAATTGCAACCCCCACATTAATTAACACACAAAACATAAGCACTCAGAAAAGCACAAAAACATCAAAACCACCAAAAACACAATCATCCCCGGATATCATTGTCCACTATGACCAAAATCCTAAAAGTTCACCCAAACAAACCTCAATTGAATCATCCTCAGTAGGTATACCTAAATCATCCTCAGTAGGTGTATCTGAACCCCTTTATGATTGCAATGAGCTTACCCTAGCTGATCTGTTCAATGAGTATGAGACAAATGCTGATGAAGCTGCTTTGAATGATGACTTAAGTGAGAATGAAGATGAGGACCCTGGTTATGACCCTGAAGTTTCTTTCATATTTGGCAGGCACCTCAAGGATTTGGAGTCCTATTTGATGAAGGGGGGAATGCATTTACGAATGTAAATTTATTAGTTTGCAATACAAGTTCATTAATTTGTTGTGTTATTTGATCAAGAAGTGCATGAAACTTGACCATTATTTTGCTGTTGCAGGTTGTGGGCAGTTCAGGACCAACAAACATCTCAGTTAATGGACAAGAAGGACCAAGTACTCAAGACACTGTAAATCAGAATGTTTGATTTCTGTGTGGTATTTAGTGTAGTAAACAATGGTTGTATCAGACTTTGGTTAGCTGGTTGCATCAGACATGTTGTATGTTGGTTGTGTCAAACATTTTCAGTGTTAGTTGTATCAGCCAGTAATTTTGTGGTTAGTTTGTATCAGACATTAGCATGAAATGAAATGAAAATCACATTTTATTGCAAATGATGAATGGGGATGAGATCTGTTTTGGCTTAGGATGTATATATGCTGGTCATAGGCTCTGAGTTTCTGGGTCTGATGACAAGTGTGCAACAGTCTGTGCAGATGCAGGGACTGGATGCATCTTTTGTAACTGTATATGCTCCATGAGCAGTGATTAAATGACAGTGTATTAGTGCAGGGAAAATAAGCCATCTGGGGCAAGTGTAAATGCTACTGGAATGGAGTTCATTCAATTGAACTGAGCATTCTGCAGTAGGTTGTACTCACGCTGGCAGGGAGTGGGTGCCAGACGCTGGTCTGGTATGTGCAGAAGGGATTTAGGTCGGGAGCAAAGTGTTGTGTCATCCAATAAGCTCTCTCATTTTTCCTCGGTCTTTATGGCGAAACCAAAGATAAACAAAGTGTTGTGTATTTTTTAGCCAATCTGTATCATGATGCTGATCAAGATCAAGAGCTAAACCCTTGAATAAAAAAATATGAGTGCAGTAAAAGACACTTGATTTAGCATTCCTGATTCACAGGGTTAGATTGTGATTTGTGATGTTAGTGAACTTGGTTGTTTATTGGTTGATTCCTATCTCTTTTGGAGTTTTCCTGAGATACAAGTTTAGATTGCTTCAAATTAGATGATTTCAGTTTACTTCTGTTTGTTGTTAATCTACAATTAACAATTAACAATGATATATTTATCTTTTGGTCTTTGTTTTCATTGATATGACCGTGTACATCGGTGTCCTACTCGTTTGAGGTGAAATGATAGACCGAGTTTTCTTTTCTTACAAAAAAAAAGTTGTTGTCGATTGACAGTTACTAAATTGCTTACTGATCTAGTCTGGTGTGGATTTGTGGTCCTTCAGTCCTTCATGTTTAATACTGAACTGCACTTCTCATTAATTAACTTAGACATTATGAGTTCCCGAACTCCAGCTAAGCTAACCCCGGGTGTCTTAAGTCATTCTCAGATATTATCGAAACGAATTTCCTACATGTTTCTGGCCTTCCTAGATACTTCTGTAGACTGATTTAACGACTTGCAGACAAGCGAGCCGGCTTATAATATTAGTATGATCATATCTTCTATTTGTTTATGTGTCGACTGTGACGTGTGTTTTCATGAATAGATGGCAACATTGAATTTCGCAAATGGGACACCGTCTACAAGATTGCCCTTGGTTTAGTCAAGGGACTGGCTTATCTTCACTCAGGACTACTCAAACCCGTAATACATGGCAATCTGAAGTCCAAGAACATACTCTTAGGTCCAAGTTTTCAGCCGTTCATATCCGATTACAGCCTACATTTGCTTCTGAACCCAAATGCTGGACAAGAAATGCTCGAGAATTCAGCTTTTCAGGGGTACAAAGCTCCTAAGATAATGAAAATCAAGGATGCTCGTGAAAGTACTGATATATACAGTTTGGGAATCATCTTACTAGAACTCCTGACTGGCAGAGAACCTGTCAAGTTAAATGCCTCAGATCCTCAGGAGATGCACTTGCCGAATGCAGTAGGTTGTACTTGTATTCAGTCAGATGCTCTGAATTGTTCTTTTGTGTGGACGTGATAAGTAAAATGATGTTGCAAGCTTAATAGAAAATTTAATGGAGGAAATGAGGAAGGAATTTAATGGAGGAAAGTATTTGACTGAAAACAAAGAAGGGAAGGGGTGGAAAAGGGTGAGTTCGTCATTTTATAATAGTTACCTGCTCCAACAGGTAAAAAATTTGGTAATTTTGTCAAGGATAGGGGGTGTATTAGTGCATAGTAATTTGAGTTAAAACATTGTTAATAGTATTTTGAGAATGACCTTTATAGTTCAGAGTATTGACATTAAATAACCCTACTTTTTATTATTTAATTATTTTCCTTAATTTTTGTGTTATTGTCAAAATGGGACAGTTATCCCACCTAAAAGGGAGTAGTTAATTATATCATGGTGATGGCCATACAAAATTAATTGTCTTTACATGCACGTACTTTGAGTAATATTCTAATAGGAGTAATAATGTAGTTATATGGAGCTCATCTATTTCGGCCCCGCATGCTAAATACTCATTCTAGTCATACCCAACTCAAGTTTCACTAAAACCAAAATAATACGGGGTAAATAATAAAGCTTTCTTAACGCATAGATAGCTAGTCAAGCATGATTAGGCCCTCTAACTTTTATCTATGTTGTCTGTTCCACGCCTTATAATTTACAAGTACAACATATTTACATACGTAGGCGAGGTTGCAGTACACTATTTGCTTTTCACCAAATACACTCATACTTCACTCTCACCTTCAAACTTTTACTCTAAAGTTACAATGTGATCTACATAATCTTACTTTTTTTTTTACTTTATTTTGTTTGGCCTCTAGTTTAACGACGTAACATAAAAGCTTAAGTATCACTAGAGTATCTTAAGAGAAGATTATCTTCATCCCCAAGTAAGGTTAATAAGGCTCTCTTTTTTCTGGCTTATTTTCAGTTCGTTTCAGTTCAGCTCAGCTCTATTCAGTTCAATTCAGTTCAGTTCAGTTCAGCTCAGCTTCATTCAGTTCAGTTCCGTTCAGTTCAGTTCAGCTCAGCTTCATTTAATTCATTTCAGTTCAATTCAGCTCGACTTTATTTAGTACATCCCACATTATTATTATTATTGTTGTTTTTTTTATTGTTTTTGTTATTATTATTATTATTATTATATTTATTTATTTTTTATTCTATTTTTTATTATTAATTATTAATTATTATTATTATGATTATTATTGTTGTTTTTGTTGTTGTTTTTATTATTTTTTTCCTTATTATTTTTTTAATTATTATTATTTTATATATATTTTTATTGTTTATAATAATAATAATAATTATTATTATTATTATGTTATTATTATTAAACATGAGAGTAGAGAAAATGTAATTGAGAAGTAAAATTTGATAACATTCAAATAATAATATTTGTTAACACAATCGAAATTCATAATCTAAAAAATATAGATATCATTAACAAAGATATCATCTATGTTGCTTCGTTATTGACTTCCGTATCATCTTGATATATGTGCTTCATTTTCGAGGTCATTATGGACACCAATATCACACCCTATTTTTTTTGCAATTTCTTTTCGAACTTTGTTCATGAATTTATTCCGTTCTTTATCATCCATGTTTGAATTTGTTTTTCCTTGAATACTTTGATGTTTTATAAGTAGAATACCAAGTTTATGCATCCGAATAAAATTATGAAGTGTGAAAGCGGATACGATAATTGACATTTAATATTTCGTTGTTATTTGTGACATGTTTTTTAAACACCTTCCACCTTCTGTTCATCTGACCAAACGTCATTTCAACCGTCATCCTCAATGATGAAGGTCGATAATTAAAATGTTCAAATATTCCGTTAGGAGGTGCATGCTTATATTCAGGCACATAGTTTCTCACGTTTGGATGGCTAATAGGAGACAAATATCCAAGTGTATTCGGGTATCCTGAATCCACCAAATAATATTTACCTACAAATGTTTATATATAAAAATAATTAGTGTTTAGACGTAAAATGTTTAGATAATAAAAAAAATGAAATACATGCCACATTTACCACATTTAGACGTAAAATGTTTAGATAATAACAAAAATAATTAATGTTTAGACGTACAATATTCAAATGTTGCTTGTACTAATTTTAAAACACGAGAATTAGTCATGGTTAATGATGCAATTAGTGTGATAACTTTGTGACCTTTGATGGTTAATTTATGACCAAAATCAATAAAAAGTCTATTTGTGATATTGGGTGTGTCCAATTCACCTAGTAATTGATCTACTAGATGCCAATTTCTTATTGGCCGTATAATTACGTTCCATTAAAAAGTTACATGATTTCCATTACTTTAATTCTCTACTACTTCATTGCCTCTCCACTACTTCCCTTAATATTTAATGTTTTTATTTTTATTTTTATTTCTAGGTAAACATATTAGTTTATGTAATCATGTTTTTAGTAATTTTCTTTTTTTTTTTTCAATAAAATCGTTTTCTTACTTTTTTATAATTATAAAAGGGTTATTTAATATTTTTCCCGAAAACTACGCCATAAGATTAATATAACTGTAAAATATTTGGGTAGTTTTTATTTTATTAGTAAGTCTTGCTTGCGACGGGTCACCATTTGCGATGGATATTTTGTGAGATTAAATGTATAAAAAATAAGTTAGTGGAGAAAGGGGACCACATGAATAGTGTTGAAGAGAGAGAATAAATGAGTATTTTGTGAGAAGAAACGGTATCCGTCGCAAGCTTGCGACGGATAGTGCCGTTGCAAATAAGAATTTGTGTTATTTTATTAAGATATTACCCTAATAGAAAAAAAAGTAAATTTATAAAATGTTAGGAAAATAATAATGTTAGGAAAATAATTGTAAAAGTGAGAGAGAGAAAAATGGGATGAAAAATGTGAGAAATAATTGAGAATGTTGTAAAGTGTAAAATAATTGAGTTGATGACTTTAAAAATAGGTTAAGATAAATAAAATAGTAAGTCTTGCTTGCGACGGGTCGTTGTTTGTGACGGATATTTTGTAAGGTAAAATGGATATAAAATGAGTTAGTGGAGAAAGGGGACCATGAATAGTGTTGCAGAGAGAGAAAAAGTGGGTATTTTGTGAGAGAAAATGGTATCCGTCGCAAGCTTGCGACGGATAGTGCCGTTGCAAATAAGAATTTGTGTAAATAAAATGTACAGAATTTAGATCGTGACCTAGTTAGGTCCACTACTGCTTAGCGAATTGGGATGGTCTAAGAGCAACAAATACTTGGTACAAATAGTAAGTCTTGCTTGCGACGGGTCATTATTTGTGATGGATATTTTGTGAGGTAAAATGGATATAAAATGAGTTAGTGGAGTAAGGGGACCACATGAATAGTGATGCAGAGAGAGAAAAAGTGGGTATTTTGTGAGAGAAAACGGTATCCGTCATAAGCTTGCGACGGATAGTGCCGTTGCAAATAAGAATTTGTGTGGTACAAAATGGGGGAAAAAGTACAAGACATAAGTATAGTTAGTTATTGGTATTCCCAAAAGATGTTGGAGATAAATAAATGCTAGCACTGCAGTCAATACTCACGGATGCTGTAAGTTTCTGACTGTTAGTTAAGATATTTTAGGAGTAGTCATTGTACAAATTTGATTTAGCAGGTAAAAGAGTACACATTGCAATTCAGTTTTATCATTTTGTTTGCACACATTTAGTAAAATGACGGCACATACATCACAATTATTTATTTTGTACGGAGTACGTACATCAACAGCGCCACAATTTGCCTTCATGAAGACTGGAAAGAGTTACTCCGTACAAGCTTTCGGAGGCGACAAGGAATCAAAATGTCTTACAATTTACAAGGGGTAACGGGTTTAAACTATGCTCCCATCTTAACAATCTTCTTCTTCTGTTATCAAAAAAAAAAAAAAAAAGATTCCTTTAATTTTTTTCGCCTAAGTCATTTCGGTTATAGCTGAGCATCACTTTTCTCATTTGAATTTGGAAAATTGTGAACCCAAACCAGTGAGTTATCTTATATTTTTTTTTTTTTTTTTGACAGATGATTATGATGTACTTATGCTATTGATTGTGCAATAGCATGAGCAGACCTGTTTAAAGACCTAGGACAATGACTTAAGGAAAAACAGGGACAACTATTAGTAATACATAAAATACTCTTGACAGTAGAAACGATATCTTTGTCGCTATTGCCACACCCATTAACTTGTAGCACCAGATTAAGACAATCTGAGGTAGCATCCAAATGGAAGAAGCCTCTCCGTATGGCATCTTTGCAAGCTTACAAAAGAGCCACAGATTCCGCATGAATGGGGGAAATGGCCCAAAAAGAAAAACCACCTGTTGTGATCGTTGAACCATCTTTATGCCTTATGATCCATCCAGCAGTCGACCTGTAATTTTTGTTCCAAGAGGCATCGCATTTGTTACGTACACTGTCCTGACATAACTCAGATCCTAGAATGGTAACCGGAAAATGATTCTTTAGAAGCTCCGCTGTAGACATGTATTCATGAAGGTTATGTCTTTGAGATACTAACTTCCTTTGTTGTTCCATGATCTTGTATCTTTCAACATTCCCCGAAGCATGTGTATTTAATTTACGCAACAGAGCACCAACGTTTATCTCGGAATTGTTAAAAATCTGATCATTCCGTGAACACCAAATTGTCCATAATGTGGATATAAAAGTAGACGTTAGAGATAACTTATCTGGTTGTCGAGCAAAAAAAGAAAGCCAATTAGCAATCCATAGTTGAACCGAGATATGGGGAGTAGCTAAGGTTCGTATGCCAAGAGGTGAGGCAAACCATAGATTGGAAGCAAAAGGACAATCGCGAAGCAGATGGTCAATAGTTTCTGGAATACACTGGTCATTGCAATGAAAACAAAAGCCATTAGATGGACCATTACGTTTTTTAATTTCCATTGCACATGGTAATATGTTTGCCATGATTTTCCACATAAAAATTTTCCATTTTTGTGTGATTTCCAGTTTCCAAATCTTGTTCCAATTAAGATTCGATGGACAAGAAACTTGTCTCTGTCTATCCTTTGCAATGGCTTTTGTATTCCACCGATTTCAAAATGCTGTAGTATATCCACTTTTTGCTGAATAACATCCATCAGGTTTGCAGGTCCAAATAATTTTATCTGGATCATTGATGAAAGGAACAGGAATAGCTAAAATGTTCTGTAAAGCCTCCGAAGCACCCATGGCAACAATACTCTCAGTATTCCAATGTCCATCTGAAAGTTGTACTTCGGCAATTTTAACTTGAGGCAAGGTAGATTCATTCAGTTGCAAGATAGAGCTCAAGCTATTATTTCCAATCCATTTATCCCTCCAAAAATCCAGATTAGAATTGTAACCTACTTGCCAAGCTAAGTTTTCCTTCAGAAGTTGTATACCCCAAAGAATACTCCGTCCTCCCCAAGACATAGGAATTGAATTCCAGTTTGCATTAGTGTCAGTTAAAAAACGAGAGAGAGGGTATTTGTTGCCAAGTATTCGACTGATCAGTGATTCTGGTTCCGAAATAATTTTCCATCCTACTTTTGCCACTAGGCTCTGATTAACGCATTCAGTGTTTCTAAATCCCATACCACCATCCATTTTCCTGAGCTGCAAAAAGGCCTTACTACACCAGTGAATTCCCTTACCATGAATACCCTTACCCCACCAAAATTGTGAAATCATTGAATCGACCTTTGATGTCACACTTACCGGCATACGAAATGCTGATAGAGAATAAATTGATAGTGAAGATAGAATAGAAGCGATAAGAGTCAATTTACCTGCTGTAGAAAGGAATTTGTTATTCCAGGATAGAATACGCCGACGAACCTTCTCAATAACCATAACATTAATCTCCTTTTTAGTTCGGCCAAATTCCAGAGGTAGTCCCAAATATAACCCCAAATGACGAGGTTGCTGAATAGATAACACTTTCATACACTCCCTTGTTGTGGCTAAGGTACAATTTGGGCTAAATGTAATTGATGTCTTATCTTTGTTAAGCTTCTGACCCGCTATGGCACAGTAAGTTTTCAAAACGTTATTAATGCCCCTACAGTAAACTTCAGATGCGTGTGAAAATAAGATGAGATCATCTGCAAAGAGTAAATGTGACACTCTAGGGGCTCTGCGAGAAATTTGTATCCCCTTAACTACTGAAGACCGTTGTGCCTCCTGTAACATTTGAGATAAGACCTCCGTACATAGAGCAAAAAGGAAAGGGGATAGCGGGTCTCCTTTTCTCAAACCACATTTTGGAGTAAATTTATTGGTTGGTCTACCATTAATAACGATCTCATAGGTTACTGTGGTGATACTTTCCATAATAATGTTGATGATATTAGACGGGAACTCCATATGGATTAAAGTAGCGTGAATGAAATTCCATCTTAATCTATCGTAGGCTTTGCTCATATCGACTTTAATCCCGAGTAATCCCACTTTGCCATATTTTTTGTTGTTAATATGATTATAAAGCTCATGACTGATCAAAATGTTGTCTGTAATTGACCTGCCTGGGATAAATCCATTTTGGAAATCACCCACCAACTGATTCATATACTTCTTAACTCTGTTGGCTATACACTTGGACATAATTCTCATTAGAGCATTACATAGACTGATTGGTCTATAATGTTCAACCTTTTCTGGAGCATCATTTTTTGGAATGAGAATGATTGCTGTCCTATTAAATTTTTTTAGGATATGTCCTTTGTTTAACATTCTTAGCAAGGCCTTTGTTACGTCATCCTTAATATATTTCCAGAATTTTTGAAAGAAGATACCTGTAATACCATCAGGCCCTGGTGATTTATTGTGGCCCATCTGAAAAACTGCTCTTCGTATTTCTTTCTTTGTAAAGGGACTCCGTAAAGAATCATGTTGATCTTGAGTCAATTTTCGCTGGAAAGACTGGAAAATATGTTTATTTTTTTCAGAGAATTCATCAAATGATTCAGGGGTAGATGTTGCTTCAAAAATATTCCCGAAAAAAGAAGCAAAGGATTGAGCTATTGTCGTTTCATCAAAAGACCACTGACCATCATTCAATTTGATGCCAACTATTTTATTTTGACGTTGTCTATTCTTGAAGAAGTTGAAGAAGTACTTAGTACATGCATCCCCTTCCGTTAACCATTTTATCTTAGCCCTTTGTTTCCAAAAGGTTGTGACCGCCTTATTAAATTCGATAAAGCGATCATGAGAACTGTCAAAAATAGTTTCATTTTCACCTTTAAAAACCTTATCGAGATTATCCGTGAGTTCGTCATCGAAGTCAGACCATTGTTTATGCCATTCTTTTTTCTTGTTAATGGTCCAGTTTTTAAAAGCTTCTCTAATTCTGTGTAGTTTACATCCCAATCTAAAATAAACTGAGCCCTTATCATATTTAAACCATTCTTGTTGCAGTACTGTAGTTGTTTCAATGTGATCAAGAGACCATGATTCAATCTTGAAAGATCCCTTATGTTTATTATTATGAAGCTGAGTTTGTAAAATCAAAGGTGCATGATCTGAACACTGTATAGGAAGATGTAGAATGTACGTATCTGGAAAGTAATCGTACCATTTTGATGAAGCAAAACCTTTGTCCAATCGTTCGTAAATGCGTTCATTTCCTTTTCGATTGTTACACCATGTGAAATGAGGTCCCTTAAAGGGAATGTCAGTGAGAGTATTGCGACATTTCCATGCTGTGAATTCCTTTGCACCGAAAATATGGCCTAGCTGACCGCCTAACTTATCTTCCAAGTATTCGACCTGATTGAAATCGCCTACTAAGATGTATTCTGCGTCTAATAGTGATAAAGATTGCTCAATGGAGTCCCATACCCCTTGTCGCTTATGTCGCTTTGGTTCTCCATAAACAGCGCAAAAGTACCGAAAGGAAAGGGGATTTTCATTGATCTTCAAAATGATAAGGTTAGGTGATGATGAGATGTGGGTTATGATTAGAGAAGGTCTCCATCCAACCCATAACCCTCCCTTACTAGCCCTAGCATCAACGCCTACAGACGTTGTAAAACCTAGATGTCCAAAAAGGCTGTCCACCAGACTAGCCGTACATTTAGTTTCAGAAAGGAAAATAAAGTCTAAAGAACTACTATATATGACCGCTTTTATTTTAGTTATTGCAGGAGCCATTGGGTCATTCAGCCCTCTGCAATTCCAAACAAGTGCCTTCATTGAGAGTTAGGAGATTGATTTAGTTCAATCCCCGCAAAACCTTGCTGATGTTCCTGAACTGGCAACGAACTGTCTGATGAGGTTGAAAGGATTATCAGATCTTCATCCTTGATTGCCATATGAAAAGAGCTTTTGTGATCAGGAGATAAACCCATTGCATTTCTTTTTGGACTACTGGACATAGCCTGAAATTGCTCCCAGCAGTAGAGGTCGTCTGTGTTGACTGATTGAGACCCTGGGTCTGAGAATGCTTTCCTCTTTTTCTGGAACCCTCTTTTTTCAGCCACTGCTGATGATTCACCAAACAATAACTCTTTCCCTTTACTCCCATTACACTGATTTGTACTAACAGCCCCAGATGTAACAAGGGATTCATGATTCAAAGGGTGTGTAATAATATCAGTGTTAATTCTTGGTGGAATTTCCTTTGGACTCACATCTTGGTGATTTGGCTCATTCAAGCCAACCAAATTCTCCATATTATCCATGACATCATGAAAAGTTTCAGAATTGTCAGATGAGGATTTAAAGGAACTCATGATAGAAGGAGAGTCTGAAGATATGAGTGGCCATTCAGGTGTAGGAACAGGAGAGGAATCATCAGAAAGTATTTCATTTCTTTGAAACTGATTTCCAATTTCATTATCATAGGGGGTGTTTCTTGTCTGAATGGGTTCATGATATGTGATTGGTAAAAAATAAGGCATATCCACCCGCTGATTATAGCCTCGCGCATCATTTTCATGGCTAATTCTATATGGATCACTTTCCACTCTAGTTGATATAGAATTTAGAATGAAAGATGTTTCATTAAAAGGATATTCAAATTCACCTTGGCCTCTGATGTCTGCTTGGAAAGGAATGAACGAATCCTCCAGTTGATTATGATCATTTGTAGCTGGAATAGGTGGTACAAAGTTTGCATTATCATTGTGTCCCATAAACTGTACTGGGTTTTCCATTGTTACATTTTGAACCTCTTCCATCAAAGGTTCCTGAAACTGTTGTTGATGAACAACCTCAATTGGTTGAGGATGTTGAATTCTGATATTGTCACCACCATGAGTTGCCGTATATCCAGTATGTAAAACAAAATCATTTTCCTGATTTAAAGTAGGTTCCGATGAATGTCCTTCAATGAAACCATCCTCCATCCTATGAAACAGAGGTCTGGGTATATTCCCATTCCCATATGCCACTTGAGTATCCATACCATATGATTGATTATTGTTTGCATGTTGCTGATTTTCCACTGTAATGGTCCCTGTATGGTTAATACCAAGATTTAAAGCATTTTGTGTAACCTGGACAACCCCATTATCTTGTACCTCAATAAAGACATCATGTACTTCTTGAATAGGTGTAGGAATCTGTACATCCATATCTCCATTTTCTTCTCTTGTCAGTTGTTGTTGTTGAAGGGTTGCATGTTCCTGAAAATTGTTTGGAATGTTTGTATGCACCTGATCTGCAGTTGGCTCAGTCCCATTGTGATGTTCAACCTCCATTTCATTGATATTCTGAATGGGTGGGACTTCATTCTGGTCTTGCATGTGTTGCATGTGCGGATTTAGATTTTGTTCTGCCTCGAAGATCACTGGACCAGCAAAGGGGAGGGCTGTAACTGCAAACTCCATCCCAGGTTGTACTCTTCCACCATCTACTAAACCCAGATCGAAATCAGTAACATACTCCTCTAGATAATCTGCAGGCACGTACTCACCTCTACGTTCCCCCAACCTTAACTTTGACGTGATATAATGAGACGTTGATGGTAAAGCACATAGATTAAGATTAAACATTGTAAATTGGTATCTCGTCTGAAATACCACAAATCCCTTGTCAATCGCTCTTTCCAGAGCTGAATTCAGAGTAGAAATAATGTCAGTGATCTTATCAGGACAAATTCCTCTTTTATGACCGATTCGGCCACAACGAGTACAAAACTTAAAAATCTCCTCGTACTTAAACTGGATCCAAAGGAGTTTTGAGTTGGTGCATGCCAAGAAAAAACCTGGGTTTAGTGGTTCTCCAAGACGGATAGTGACCCGCATCCTAAGATAATCATGATCAGGAATATGCTCGAAGTCTTCAAAGGTTGTGTCTCTTCCAAATAATCTTGCTATGATTCCTGCCATATTTTGGTTTAAGTATTCAAAGGGCAAGCCACAAACCCTTACCCAGATCTCTGCTGTTGGAAAGGTGACACACCGAGGTATCATACCAGCTCTCCATTTTCGAAGAACCATCAAAGCACCATCAATGACTAGGACACTCCTTTCCAAAACATCATTCATGTCATGCATGTTGTCAAAATGAAGAATGTAAATGTCACCCATTCTTTTGACATGCACTGGCTCCCTTGTAGCCCAATGATCCTCGATCATTTGATTCACCGATGAAGCCCTCAGAAGACGGTAGTCAACTAGGAAGCCAAGTAAGCATTTTTCCCAGTATGATGTTGAATCATCCATATTATGAGGGTGTGGAGAAACAACACTTCCCGATCTTGGAAACCTCCATGCATTGAGAACTCCAGGATCTTGGGCTACTGCAGTTCTAAAATTTACATTATGAAAAAGAGCTTCAAGAGGAGCTATTTGATCTTCAACATAAAAGAATGGATTATTCTCCATATCAGTAGAAAAGATAGGTATTTTAGAGAGTTTTTGAAAAGATATTAAAAAGGTAACTTGTGAAACACTGAAAAGGAAGAAAACCTAAAGCTTTGTCAGATAGCAAATGATTAAAACTTTTGGAAACTATAAAAAGGAAAGGGAATACGGAACGATAGTGGACAAAGCAATAAAGGATGATTTGGGAAACTGTTGATGTCAGTTGTAAGATTGAATTCTGTAGGATATATGTTGGAGAATGAAGAGGGGTGAATTAAATAAGGTTTGTTGGTACTTTTAAGAAGGAAAAGTAAAAACTCCCACGGATGGAGAGAAGTGCTCTAGAGTTTTTTAGAGGGAGAAGTGCATATTGGTTTTATTGGTCATTATCTTATATGGTATGAAGTATAATTTGGAATTTTAATAAGAGTAAATTATTAATTACACCATTGTATAATACATTTTTTAAAACTTATTCTCACGTCAATTTTTTTTATTATATTAGAGCCAACTTAATACCTCAGTTCAAAAGTTGCGTTCAAGCCCATTTTCAGACGAAAAACCAGTTGAAGTGACCATTTTGCCCTCGTGACTATTAACCCCTGACGATGCCTCTTCATTTACCATAGTTCTTTCATTTTTACCTTGTTTTCAATTTTTCCCAAAAAATTCTACCCTAAAAAATCCGCAAAAATTCATCACAATTCATCTACTATACTCATCATCGTTCATCCATCACAAGTTGTCAGCAAGCCAATTTATGTAAGTTGTATTCTATGTTGTTTTATCAATTATTGACTGATTTTTGTTAATTTGGTAATGTCTTAATTTCTTGTACTGTATTCTGTTTGTTTACCCTAATTTGTGTGTTTATGGTCATTAAATTACTTCAAGTGCATGAATCTAATTTCTAGGTTTTAGTTTTTACGATTTTTGGAAATTTCATTTGCTAACCCTAATTTCTGGGTTGTGAAGTATGTTACCCTAATTTATGGGTTTTAAGATTCTTGGTAGTTTAGTATTAGATCTTAATTTATGATTTTTGAATTTTTGGGCAGTTGTAGTTATTTGAATTTATTGTTTTTTGTGAATATATTGTAGGAAATGAGTTCAAAACCTCCTACAAGGGTTAGTTTGCTTGTCTTTCATGGTGGTCAGTTTATGTCATGTGACGAAGGAAAGTTTTCATATGTGGGTGGTAGTGTTTATCTTCGACCAAATATTCTGTTTGATGATGTTACTGTGGATATGTACAAAAAATTTACACTTAAATTAACTAGAAATGACTCACAAATTTGGTATAGAAGACCAATTATGAGTATTAGTGATGCTGATGGAAAAGCTTTATTGGATTCTTGTTTTGCTTTACTCGATTTACTTAAGACTTTATGCAAGAATATCAAGACCTTGACTGTGTGGTTAAGCTTACCAACAACAACAAAATCTTTTTCTTTAGAAAACACCAAAAGTGTCCGTATGGGCCCACTGAAAAAAGATGATATGGTGGGTAAGAGTTCTTTAATTGGTAAAAATGACAGTATGAAGGCAAAAAACAACTCTATTTGTCTTATTCAATTCAAAGCACCGACAAAACAACTACCTACCCCGGAAAACTTTCAAAGTCACCTCTCTTACCTTTAAGAAAAAGCCCTAGACAACACAAAAATTACACACAAATTTCACCAAATCATATCATAATAAATTACCTTGTTGATGTAAATGTGATTTCTGGAAGGGAGACGTTAACCTTGAAAAGGAATTGTAACCCTATTGTCGGGGATGGGGTTGTATTTAGGGATACATAGAGGGATTCCGAGCAGACACGTGGTGTTAGTGGTGTAGTACCTGGGTTTATTGAGCTTAGAGGTGACAAGAACAATGTTAACAAAGAAAAAGCTAAGGTTAATGATGATATTGTAATACCTACATATTTTGCATTTCCTAATTCTTTTCTTTGCTTGATTTGGGATCGTTTTTTTTTTTTATAATGGCGTTAACTTGCGTGTAGAGGGTAATTTTAAACTTCGAGGACGAAGTTCGTTTTAAGGTGGGTAGATTATAATACCCGCAATATCCGTATTAATTTTTAACGGATAATTTAATTTAAGCTCGAGTATTAATTAAATCCGGGTATGATTTAATTAAAACCGAGAATTACGTACGTAAAACCGTCGCACGAAAAACCGTAAACGACAAAAAAAAAACTGGTGTGGTTTCCCCATGCATGGGAAAGAGGAAAAGGAGAAAACATCTCCCCTTCCCCATGCATTGAGCCGTCATTTCCCTTCCCCCTTCCCCATACCTTTGTTTTTTTTTCTTTCTTACCTCTTTAAGACTTAAGACACCAGCCTATTCCCCACCTAAACCACACACAAACAACAACAAAAAAAAATAATAAGAGAGAAGGAGAGGGAGACGTGAGGGAGAAGAAGAAAGAACAAGAGGAGGATCTTGCATAATACTTGAAGTTCTACACTAAGTAAGCTTATGAACTCTCCAAATCTGATTTTATAACCTTTTAACATGCATTCACATATCACTTAACATCTAAACATGAACTTAAGAATCTACAACCGTGCATGCAAAGGATTGAACATAGTAAAAACCGTTATTTTGTCAAAAACGTAGCATGCATGTAGTAGATCTGAAAACACATGTTAAAATAAGTATTTTCGGAAAACAAAAATTTGGGAATTTCCTTAAGTTGTCATAAAATCACTCACCAAAAATTAGGATGTTTGCATGAACCGTTTAGAAATGAAAAATCATATACTACAACATGTTTTCTGTTTATCCGAATCACTATATCTCACTTAAAGAGCCATCAAACCATATTTACAAAAGGAATCAGTGTCTCATCTCTTAATATGTTAAACTAAATTGAGTCTAGATGATAATAGGCTTTTGAATCAACTCGTTTCGTTTTGTTAAGAGGGGTTTATGATGTAAAACTTTTCATGACTCATTTTCTGACCACTGTTTTTAAAACGCGTTTTTAGATCTGATAAACCCATTTTTGAGACAACATGCATGGCTAACAATATGTTCTAGTAGACCTGGCAAAAATATACCGAACCCGAATAATGGATCGAAATTACCTGAACCGACACCTGACCGTACATCTGAAATATATAACTTCAACTTCATTCGAAACCTGAATCAACCTGAATTGAATCGAAACCGAACCGAATTTGTAATATCCGAAATAAACCTGAAATCGAATGAACCTGAACCGTTTCAACCTGAACTGTTTTGATCTGAACCGAAACTTACCTGAACCGATTTCTACCCGTAAAATGATAACTAAAACCCAACATTTCAACCCGAAATGACCCGAATGTTAAAAAATAAAAGTCAAAACATAATCATATTAAAAAACAAAACATAAAGTTTTTCACAATTTCACTTGTTTAGCCTTAAACCTCTAATTTTGTTCTTTTTTTTTTTAGTAAAAGTTAAGTACTCCGTATAAAATATATTAAGAACAAAAGTAAGACTACATCTAATACAAGTAATCCTAAGCTAAGATTACCCTACAGGACTCGCTCATCTATTAGCAAGAATCTTTCTTAGTCAATTAGTCTGCTTGTCTTGCATCTTGCAATCCTCTTTGTATTTTCTTCTTTTGAAAAAAAGGCTCATGTCCAAGTCCTAGTTCCACGGTTCACTACTTATCTACATTTTTGTGATAGGTTAAGACATTCATTCCCGCCAAGTAAGAGGAAAGAACTCTTCCAGTAGATCCTGGATCTAGGCAAGCGACTATATATGCGACGCTTCCGTCAACAAAGAAATAAGGGGGTGGAATTCCAGCCGAATCTCTAGAATAACTCCATGAATTCTACCGATCTACACGGCCAGAATCACGCATATCTGCTAGTACTTTGACAGGGGATTGCATTCGCAGGCAAAACCCACTGCACGCCCCAATGCTACACCACTGCCATCCTCAAAAGAACACGACAATGCTAGCTTCAGGGTGCTACTCTGCCTGAACAGCAGCAGTTCCTGCACACTACTGTACTTGCCATTAAAAAGTAAAGACAGTAGTTTTTTGAAGATGATTTCAAAGTACAGAACAAGATGTATATATAGGCACAATTTAGGCGGTAAAATAACTCATCTCGTCTTCATTTTCGCGGGTAATTTGATGGAAAGCGTAAAAATAATTCCAAATTCTCCAAAAATTGGAGCCAAAATATGATTAGTTCGATTTTTGTTGAACTGAAAGAAATAAAGTAAATAAATCAATTATTTTTACAATATATGACTGCGAATTTATTCAATTTAACGGAAAAGATTAAAAGAATTTGAAAGAAGAGATTTAGTTAAACAATATAACTTACCAAAAGCCCAAATCCGAAAATTTTACAAATCAGAAAAATAATTAATTAAAAAATTAGGGATAATTAAGGATTTACTTACCATAATGAGAAATCCTTTCCATATTTACAAATTTTTTTTTTTGGTTCAAATGAGCGCACTATGTCGCGGATGAGAATCGAACCCCCAACTTCGTGGTTGGGATAAGAGTGCTCTTACCACTTGAGCTAACTCTTGTTCTCTTCCATATTTACAAATTTACGATAACTGATATAATGATATTTGAGTTTTTTAATTTTTATGCTATGGAAGAATGAAGATAACGAAGGATCGGACGGAACTCATGGAAGATTGGAATTTGGAACTTGGAAAGTTGGAAGAGATAAATAATTAGATATTAAGTAAGAATTAAGATATTAAATTGTTAAACTGATAGAGTGATAGAAGAGGAAAGTGAGAAAGTTAGAGGGATCAGGGATATGGGCCTTTGGGTTAAGAGTGAAGACGCCAAAATTTTAATTAGACTTTTAGTCTTCTAGACTTTACTAATTTTAGTAGTTTACTATTTAGTTTGCTATATTTTTTGTTTTTTTATATCTTAATTATTTGATACGAGTCGATCATGCAACACGGTCACACGGACACGGATACATGAATACTGAATACTGAATACTGAATACTGAATACATGAATAAATGATAAAATGAATACACATTTTATAAAATGAATACACGGACACGGATACACGAGTCATGCAACATGTCCCAGAAATTTATACGAATATAAATATATAGTTGAACCACTAAAATTCAAGATGAAATTGTAAACTTAGTTTATTTTTATATAATATAATAATTAATAGAGTATAATATAGGCTATATGGCCATATAGGTCAATATAAACTTAAATTAAAGCTTTGCGAAATTTTAAAATAAAAGGTTGAGCTTCTTGGATGATGGCTCATTAGTTAGATTTTTTATTTTTTTTTTAACAGTTATTACTTTATTAGTATAAAGCTGAAATCGACTCATCGAGTGAGATGTTACTACAAATAAATTCAAATCATTTGCGAGTCGGATGGATTGTAGTTTTATTCTCGATAACTATTCGGCTTTATTTTAAGTTCATTTAATAAACCTAGTGTTAATGGATATATTTAAGAAATTAAAATCACCTTAACAAACTCGAGTTACAACATAAATATACTCTCTTAGTTTCATTTATCATTTTTCATAGCGATAAGTAATAAGTGATACGATCTTTCAATGGAGTATATACTATATAGGATGAAATAATCACGATAAAATAAAGATAACTTAATATTGAAAATTGTTAAATATTTATGATCACTTTATCAAGTACTTGTATTATATACGAATTTCTACTATTTCACATTTGCATGTTTGACTCTTCATAATCAAACTATTCATATATATAAATACCAAATAAAAATAAATATTAGATAAGTAAAAAATATAAAATCAAGTTATAGCATTATATTAATTACAATTAAAAACAATGAAATACGATCCGACAAAAAGAATCTAAAATTCACTTACAAAAATAAATGATATATAAAAATAAAATAAACACTTAGAAACTTATTTGTCCATGCACATCCGATTCGGATATGACTCGAATTGAATCTCATCTGCTTCGATATTCACCCGATCCGAATCTAATTTGCTCCGATATTGACCGAACTCGAACCTGAACCGACTTGAAATATTTACAACCGATAAAATGCGGTAACCGAATCCAATCTGAATTGAACCGAACTGAAATCGAAATTAAAGGCCAACCGAGATAACCCGTTCGAAAAGAACCCGATCCGAAACTGATCTGATTGACCTGTTTGCCAGGTCTATGTTCTAGACACAAAGAGGAATCTAATAAAACCAACCATGCACGAAAATATGACGGTTTGGATTTTATATGATTTTTACAAGTTTCAGGTATATTCTGGAAAAATGTTCTAATTAGTCATACTTGTTAAAAGCTTGCATTTCCATAAAAGGGTAATTTAGTCATACGTATAAATATAATCAGTGACCCATCTCTTCACATGTTAAAGTTTAATGAATGTAGAGTGTAGTAGCACTACTACAAATCTAGGATAAGAGGACGCCTCTTAGAGGACAGTTGTGGTGGAGACCGTCCTCTATCAAGCAAATAAAATTGGCGCCCTTATTGGTATTATAAACAGGACGGTTAACAAAAAGACCATCCTCTTTATAAACGTATTGAGGACGGTTGGTCAATTAAACCGTCCTCTTAATTAAAAAGAAGACGGTTGTGTGTAGGAACCGTCCTCTTATGTACACAAAAGAAGACGGTTGTTGTTTTAACCGTCCTCTTTGGTGTTTCCAAAAAACACAACCCACCACGACTGTTAATTCTTCTTCTTCTTCTTTCCAAAATAGAAACCCACGCATGTACGACAGTCTCTACTTCTTCTTCTTCTTCTTCTTTCCAAATTACAAAACCCACCTTTCTCAATACAATTCTTCATTAATCCTATATATTGCTATTCTATATTAATTGTTTTTATATTTCTATTCAATATTCCTGAATTAGTCTTCATCCTAAATTCACACTTTGACCATCGCGCGAGCCTCCAATTCGTTGTTGCCCACGTTCTCCTTCATCATTATTATCAAGGTATGTTCATTAATCCTATTGCTAATATATTAGTTCCGGAAATTCATATTTTGAACTCGATTAATTTTGGTAATCGGGGATGAAACAGTTTAATTGCAGTATTTTGGTAATCGGTAATATTAATCCCTACTTTTGAAATTCATATTTTGGTAATCGGTAATATTAATCCCTACTTTTGAAATTCATATTTTGGTAATCGGTAATATTAATCCCTACTTTTGAAATTCATATTCTGGTAATCGGTAATATTAATCCCTACTTTTGATATCAATTGCAGTATAAAAACTTGCAGAAGTTGAAGTCTGCTATAAACCTGTATTTAAGGAATTCGTCATTCCGGTATGTTACCCTGTTATGCCTTGATTTATTTCTGAATTACATTTATATGTATATGCTGTGATAATGCTATGCTATGTTTATTTCTGAATTATGTATGTATTTCTGAATTACATATATATTTCTGAATTACATATGTGTATCAAGCGTTTGTGTAAACTTTACTAAAAAGCGTTCCGTCATCAATATATGTTTACTTGCAATCCACTTGAAGTGTGAGTTAATCCATAACTGACTACTGACTGTGTAGAGAATTGCAAAGAATAATTAATGTTTGTCCATAATTCTAAATACATTGTATAGAATGCAGTCACTCTTGCATCGTGTTATTGAGATATTGGCAGAAAAAATATAACGATATGAGGAGGAGGAGGGGGAGGGGGAGGGGGATGTTAAGCTAGACATTTTACAGGGACTTTGGGGGTAAGAACTTCCTTCTATAGATATGTCTACTGACAACTTCACTACAGTATAATTTTCCCGATTATGCTGAAAAAAAGTGTACCTATGGAGCCTTGTGGATGCTGGGTGTGGTATATTCTTCAATGAACTTGAGTATTCTTATGATTCTCTGCTTGACCAAGTTCCGAAGGGTTTAGTATTTTCTGCCTTTACGTTGCTGCTATGAATGATCCCTTGAAATGCAATAATTGTGATCTCGTTCAAAGCTCGACTTGATAGACATTGTTTCCCTTGTTTCATGAGGAAATGCCTTCTCGAGCAGTGCATTAGCTGAGGAGTCAAAGGGATGCGTATGTAGGTAACCGGAAAGACCTAGTTGTTCCCATTGCAGAACGTTCGTCCATTTTTCCTACTTCTTTACAAACATTATCCAATATAAAGAGGAAATCTCTTACAATTAAGAAGATCCTTAATGGATGAGCTTCTTCCTTTGCTGTATCACCATGAAAATATTCGGTCACTTCTCACACATGTGCTAATGTTCTCCTTTCATAAGCCTTGACCCTGGCTATCTGATTTTCGGCTTCTTTAAGAAACATCTTCATGGACACAAAGAATTTGTCGAGGTTATCTGGCTTTTCTTGCTGCAAAACTAGTCTGATTTTCTCTAATCCCATTTCCAGCTTTATTTGACACATAGCTACTTAGGACATCTGAGTCCATCCCAGCTGCACCTTTCACACTACCCAGTTCTCGGCTGAGCCCTGACACAACCTGTAACCCATGCTTTCTGAACTCCTCTTCCTTCTTTGCAGCACTTTGTTGATTTGGAAGAGTCTCATAATCTATTTCTTCTGATTTTACGATTTCTTGAACAACAAAGTGGAGCAATGTTGTCTTTCCGTCTGTCCCTTTTATATCTGCTAGTTTTAAGAGTGTGTCGAGTTTAAACGCCTTTGCCTCTCCACGATTTGTTCCAACATTCATTATATTCCCTGTTTGAAGAACAGTTTCTAGGAGATTAAGGAAGAGTCTGCTATTCTTCAATTCTTCACTTGCTATCTGTAGTGAATTTGCCATCCAAATAACAATTAATAAAAAGATTTATCTCGTAAGGATGACAGGATATTACTTAACTAGTTATATTTCCAGATATATATGCTGTTTAGAACTTTAGCCATTAACTTCAGAGATTTATGTCGCGTTTACCTCAAGGGTATCAAATGATTTTGTAAGGTATTTCACTTCTGCGTCAAAGTTAGCTCTGTATAGCATAGCTTCAACTCGTCTAAAAGCAAATGGTATATCAAGGATGCCTTTTAGAAATTTCTCTGCAGCACCCAACTTTGAAATGTCACCACTGTAGTCTTTCAGCTTTATTTCTTCTTCCTTCATTGGTGCCATCTTGACCTATGTCTCGAAGAGCTCTGCACCCAAGTTCTCGGGATCACCTGTTGACAGAAATGTATGCTTGATTTTTCAGAATGAAAGGTATTACTAAGTTATGCGTGTAAGATAGTAGGGGAGGAGTATGAACAAGCCCGTCTCAGTGACTCTTGGTTTAGTTGTCACATGCTCCAGATATACTCAGCTAACTAGTAATTGATTGCATTCTATACTCTTGTATGATCTTTAACTAATTTATCTTGGCCTTATCAGACATTGTGTTCTCATTTTATGTGCCATTGACAATAAAGCTTTTTCTACATGGCGCGAATGATCTGGCTGGCCTTTCATTTCAACCAGAAGTTAATGGAAACATATATTGATGACGGAACGCTTTTTAGTAAAGTTTAAGTAGTCAGTTATGGATTAACTCTATTTTAGAAACAAATTTATTTTTGTTAGTTATCAAAGCGTTTCGGTAACAAGTTCAGGCTCATAATCCGTATTTTGCTCCATATCAAAGCGTTTCGGTAATAAGTAGCATCGAATAATATAGTAAATGAAGATAATCGGACAGACTATATTGCTAAGGCTATGACATGTACGGGTTGTGAAAGTGGTCGAAAACTTATTTTTGCTCCATATTTTGAAGGGTATGTACCTTTTTTTTATACTAGCTATTATTTACTATATTATTCGATGCTACTTATTGATATTGATACATTGTTAACTCTAAATGGTAGTAATCATTGGATGCTGGCTGCTATTAATCCAAAGGATAATGTAGTATATTGGTGTGATCCACTTGGAAGTCTAGAGCCTCGTAAATTTTTGAAGGATACAATTAATATGTAAGTTTAGCATGTATATGATTTAAGAAATTGCAATTATCAAGTGTCTTTACATTTATATTCGTAAGATAACTATAATTAGGCGTATATAACATATATTTAACACAGGGCAATTACGAAGATAAGTTCTATGGATCCTGAGAAATGTCAGCAGAAAGAGTTTGAATGGAAAATAATAAAGGTATCTCTTTAACTAATAATCTTTTTTTTTTATGAAAGGTAAGTAGTATATATCAAAACCAAAGTCAAGATTACAAGGAGACACTAAAAATCTAACGCTACTCCATGTTTGCTTATACCATTAGTTAAAGAGGGGCTTGGCAGTTCGTTCGACCATCGATCTTGACCGCATGCTGCAATCTATCTGTTCACCCACCTATCACCTCTAATTTTCACTCTTCCTTCAAATTAGTATAGAGTATATAAAAGGATTGTCCCAGCTAGTATCCCCTGTATGTAATAGAAGAATTAGACAGGATCCTTCTGTTAAAATCAATATCTATTATACTCAGATTATTTGAATCTCTGGCATTCTCATTTTTCTCTCCTGTATCCAATACATAAACACGCAACTTGAAATTAACATTTTTCTCTCCTGTATCCAAACTAAAACCAAACAATTATATTGCTGTTTGCGTCGAGAAACCAACCCTAACAAGAAGGCAATTAACACAGGGTTTCTTAATACCTTTTTGAAGAGGCCCTGGAACTACTTGCTGTTCTCTAGTACATTCAGAAATAGGCTGAAGTTGTACATTCTCTTGAAATTTATGTTCATCATGATTCTCGCCAGGTATTGCAATATAACTAGAGTTAACATGTTGAGGTTTAACTGTCAACTTTGAGATATCTTCAGCTATTCTTTCTTTTAAATCATCTTGGTGATCCAGTATTCCTTTTGGGACAGTAGGGGTCACCTTTACATTCTTCTTCATGGGACCTTTCTTCAGCTGATTGACACCTTTCTTCATATGATTGATTGCCCACAGTACCACCATTGATATGAAATTCCCACACTTGTACAGTCTAGCCCCTGCATCTGATTGGCCAGTCAGGCCCTGCAACACTAATTCACATGATTTCGATTTCAGTGTCCTAAGCAGCCCGTTGGAAGCGTCTTATGTGGATATTACATCTGCCGATATATGTTGGAGATCATTAGAGGACGATATATTAATATTATGCCAAATGTACATGCTTTATTGTTTTTTGGTTGCAATATTTATTTATTTTGATATAAATTACACGTCTCTTGATATGTAAATGATTGTAATCGTGTCTTTTGTTTCTATGTAGTTCATGTTTAAAGCACCAAAGACATACTCAGTTGATCAAATTGACGAGGTGTGAGACATTTGGGCAACATATGTATTGCAGTTTAAGGCGCAAGTATTCGAAGGCAACGTTTAAAGTATACCAACATTTGGATGGTATCTAGATAGCATCAAATTTTGTAAGTTGTGTTGAACTTATATTATAGTTCGTATTTTATAGATACAAACTTATTGCTTTTTCCTTAAAAATTGTAGGAGATTATTTGTTTAAGTTAATGAAACAATATTCGGTCAAAAATTCGTTCTTTTGGTACAATATTTGCAATGAACGAAGGAAATGGTGCACAAATTGCAATGTCAGGCTGTTACATGCTTTTCTTATGTTTAACACATTGATATATAGGGTTTGTATAGTTTCATTGGTGCTTGCTTGGAATATGGTCCCATGGTCCATGGATTCGGACCATATATACTTTTGTATTTATTATTACTGTGTTGCTGGGCTACTGCTACCGCGGCAAGGCTGCTGCTACCGCGACCGTGCTGTTGTTTATACTGTCCCTAATGCGAGCGTTTGAAATGGCTGTACAAGACGGTTTTGTAAAAAAGCGTCCTAAAATTCACGTTTCAAAATTATGTGAGCATGTTCAAAACAAGACGGTTCCAAACTCGAACCGTCCTCCTTAAAATTGACAAAGAAGACGGTTCAAAATAAATACAAAGAAGACACAAAGAAGACGGTTCCATATCAAACCGTCCTCTTTTATTTATGTCAAAGAAGACGGTTAAACTGGGAACCGTCCTCTTTTATTTCTAACAAAGAAGACGGTTGTGGAGGGGAACCGTCCTCTTTTGTAAATACAAAGAGGACGGTTTGACTTTTTTTCAACCGTCCTCTTAGGTAACGAGGACGGGGGAATTTAGGACGGTTGCTTTCATGTATTAGGACGGTTTTCAACCGTCCTCGTTTCCCCTTTTTGTAGTAGTGTAGGCTTTCGTTTCGACCCGTTTCGACACGTTAAGAGTATTTACCACCCCGAAACTTTTTAAGACTCACTTTTGGACCAACTTTGGTAAACTGTAACTTTGGACCCCTTAAACACATTTTTAGTCTCTGACCACAGAGACGTTAAAGATGGACGTGTCACTAAGGAACCAAACCCCACTGGTCTCGCCTCAAAATATTTAGTAACAAAGGAGATATGACAGTTTAAAGTTTCTGTTTTAAATCTGTAAAAAAAACCGAGAAAGTATAGCTATCGCATAATTTACTACAAGTAGCTTAGTAATGGTCGTTCATATAAGTGACTATTATTTTAAATATTATGTAGAGTCGGGATTCGTAGAAGAGGCTCTCTAACCTTTAACCGCTTGCAAGGTAAGGGAAAACACCTTTTGCGTATCCTATTGATAAACCGTTTGAATTATTGTCTATCTTGTATATTGATATCTTTGTTATATTAAGTATCTATGTTGTTTGAACTTACCTTACAAATGATTATGGACAAGGATTTATTTGTTTTAATCTCTGGAAAGGATATTGTATTTGATAAGAAATAAGTAATTATGATTTTCGGAAAATCCAAAACCGTTTTGCTTTCTACAAGTTTGCAATGACTTATCAAATGTTGAGGAAATGGTTTTTTGTTTTGGAGACGGAATTTCATATTGGTTGAAACGGTTTTGGTAGAGGGGTAGGTTGTCCCTAGTGAAAGGGATTTCCTATACAGAGCTTTTGATGGGGGTTAGTTGATCGAGACCCCGTCCTCTTATCTTCCTCTTTGGGGTTGGCTCTTAGAGGGGTGTGCACACTCGGGATGTTAGGACAGTTTTAGTACATGATTTGGTGACTCTCGTCTTATCCGGTTTGGGGCGAGTGTATCCACTTCATACGGCCTCTATCCAAAGTTATACAGATGTTGAAATAATTGGAAAAGAAAGGTTTTCTTGAAATAGAACATTCTTGAAGGTTTGGTTTGAGTTTGAATACTTTGGAATACTTATGTTAATCTTACCATTTAAAATTATTGTTTCCTTTAATTTAATGTTGACAAATCTTATATTATGTTCTTCAATTATTCGAAGTATTTTGATATGTATTATTATTTTATAAAATACCTTCCAAGTTATTCTTTCTTAATTCATTTGCATTGCTTTCAAATCGTTTACCTTACTCAACAATATTGTTGACCCGTTTTATTTGTTTTGTCCTTGCTTGGACCTGCGGTGATCACAAAATGTGTGAGCAGATCGTGTGACAGGTACCCGTGGGAATTAGTCGTGGGATGCACAAGAGAGCGCGCTTAATGTTTCAATCAAAGACAAATGCTTTGACACCTTATCTCTCTTTTGGATCGTTGAACTTTATTTTCGCTTCCGCAAACTTTAAATTTGGTTGTAATCGTATTTTATCCTTTGGATTTTAAATTATTAGACAACTACCTATTTTACTTCATGGTTAGGTACTACTACCACATTTGGTTTAATTGTGACACACCCATTATCCGAATTTTACCGCAAAACTCTATTTACTAATGAATAGGATGATGGGGGTGTTACAGACATAATGCCTGAGGTAGGTAGAATTAGGAAGCATGTGAAAGGGAAGAAAGTAGATCTTGGGGAAGGTAAGAAAGTAGATCTTGGGAAAGGTAAGGAACAAGATTTGAAGAAGAAAGGAAACAGATTAGGTTTGAGAAAGAGGGGGAAATTAGTTAAAAAAAAAACCAGAACAACAAGTTGAGTTTACTGATTCTGAGGTAAGTGAGCAAGACAGTGATGATTTTGGTCTGAAGGAGTTTGATATTGGTTTGAATAAATTTGATGACTTCTTTCAAAAAGAAGGAAATGTCGTAAGTGTGAAGGGAGTAGAAGATGCTTTAGGCATTGTTGATGAAGCTCAAGTTGAGCCTTCAAAAGCAAAAGAGAGTTTTATATGGTGTAGATGACTTGTATGTGAATGTTGAGGCAAAAGTGGATTTTGACTCAAATGAGTTGAAAGGTATACATGGATCCGATGATGATGATGGCGTGTGTGTTCTCATCTTGCATTTAACCCTGAACATGACTTTAGTAAACCTATAAAGCTAAGGTTAGGGTTAATTTTCCCAAGTGTTGAGGTTTTTAGAAAAGCTCTTGTGCAACATAGTGTCACTAATGGCTATGACTTCTACTACTCACACAATGGAAGGGATAGAGTAATAGTCTACTGGTGCAATAGGTGTAAGTGTGAGTGGAACAAAAAGAGGTCAAAGTTAGGAAAATGTGTGTGTGGGACTAAGAATCCATGTAAGTTCAGAGTGCATGCTAGGAATTTGACTAAACAATTATTCCAAATTACTGGGTTACATTTGACGCATAATTGTGTAATGTCGACATATAATAGAAATGTGAGTTCTGAGTACCCAGCTGAGAAGTAAATTGAGTTTTGGAGAAACAATACTGATTGGAAGTTATAAAAATTCCAGAAACATGTACTACAAGATCTGGGAGTGCATGTGACTTACATGAGACGTTGGTTGGCAAGGTCAAGGGCAAAGTTTATGATTCATGGTAATGACAAGGATCGGTATGCTAGGGTATGGGACTATGCATCAGCAATGTTGAAGTACAACCATGACAATTCAGCATTTGTAGTGTGTGACAGTATTAAAAGACCTCCACCTATATTCAAGAGATTTTACATCTGCCTCAAAGCATGTAAAGAAGGCTTCATAAGAGGATGTAGGCTTATACTCGGAGTGGATGGGTGTCATTTGAGGGGGGTATATCCTGGCCTCTGTCTAGTGGCAGTGGAGATTGATGCTAATAATAACATATTTCCAGCAGCATGGATAGTGGTTGAGGTGGAGAATAGAGATAGTTGGACTTGGTTTTTAGAAATGTTGTGTAATAATATAAAAAAAGTAGAGGGGGAAGGGCTTACAGTGATGTCTGATAGACAAAAGGGTCTGATTGATTCCTTATCTAATGTGGTGCCAAAGGCTAATATCAGATACTATGCACGACATATTTGGGCCAATCTGAAGTTGAGATTCAGTGGCCAGTTATTTAAAGAGACATTTTGGGCAGCAGCTAAAGCTTTGACAAGGGTAAACATGTTTTCTACATTACTTCTTTTTTGAGTTTTCTGCATAATTTTGTTTTTTTTTTAAGTTGAGACTGTTGTTGTTTTCATATATATATATATATATATATATATATAGAATTGGGATCCTATGAGAACCACCAATATAATGAGAACCGTGAGAACTCTACCTTACGGACTTTTAAAAAAAAAATTAATGACATATTTGGATTCGGCATGAAATTTTAAGGCTAGAGAACATATTTCTTGGTCTAGAAAATATATACTAGTGACGGAAATCAAGGTGAGATACGTTTTATTAATTTTCATGCACCTACTACCGATTTTAACGCATCTATCATTTTTCATGCACCTAGAACTCGTTTTAATGCACGTACAACCTCTTATTTCCTGCACCTAGTAATCATTTTCATGCATGTAAAAAATTTCATGCACGTAGTGGTTGTTTTCGTGCATTTATAGCCATTTTAGTACGCCTAATTGTATTTTCGTACACTAAGTATATATTTTGTTAATTAAATCAAATTTTTTTGTTTATTGATACTAAAGTGTGTATTTGAATAAGTTAAACTAATGCTAAATGATCCAACGAAACATTCGAAGCGAGATATGGTGGAGATTTAGTGAGAGTTCTCATGGTTCTCATTATAAGGGTGGTTCTCACCGGATCCCGACCCTATATATATGAGCAGGCTGATTTCTCAAAAGAAATGGAAGGCATGAAGTTGTTATCAAGGGATGCATGGTCCTTTCTGAATGACATTCCCCCAAGGCATTGGTCTAGGCATGCATTTGATTGTAATTGTAATTCAAATCTTCTCTTAAACAATGTTTTTGAAGTATTTAATGTTGTGCTGAAAGATGCTAGGGATAAACCAATACTTACACAATTAGAATTGATGAGAAAGTATGTTATGCAAAGAATATGTCAAAACAAAGATGGTGGGAAATCATATGAAGGGAAGGTGATGCCATATGTAACAAAGTACTTAGAGTGGGCCAAAGATGAGTCCAGATTTGCTATCTTTATACAATCTGATGATCATGAGTTTGAGGTGGAACTTAGGGAGAGTAGGTTGTAGTAAATTTGGAAGATAAGTCTTGTGGGTGTAACCATTGAAACTTAATTGGTATGCCTTGCTCTCATGCAATGGCGTATCTCTTAGAGAAGAGAATGAATCCACTTGACTATGTTGATGAATCGTATTCAAGAGAAAGGTACATGCTTACCTATGTCATCAAAGTTTCCCTAATGCCTGGTGTAAAACATTGGGAACCTACTGGTATGCCAGAGCCACTACCACCAGCCTTAAGAACCATGCTAGGGAGACCTAAGGGTAAGAAAAAGAGAAAAGAAGCCGGAGAGAAAGAAGACCAAGGACTGAAAAGCGCAAAAAAGCCTAAAAACTACAGTAACTGTGGAGGTTCAGGACATTATAAGAGAACTTACAAACATCCAACTGCACCCCCCTACGACTGCTGTCAGGGTACCTGGTGGAAGGCCAATAAAAACAACAGAATGGGCAAAGAACACTAGAGAGAAGACAATGTCAAGAGCAGTCTGAAAAGAAGCATGGAAAACAGTTTATCTCAATGGTGCATCAACAAGTACCTCTTCTCCTATGACATTAACAAGCATTGTACCTCCAACTTCGTTGTCATTCACTGAGTTGTTATCCCAAGCTTCTAATAACCAAGAAAATCAAGCATGGCACTAGTCCTAGCATATTATGAAACTGTTTTCTTTTGTTATTTTCAGAATAATTAGTAATGTCAAAACTTAGATGTTGTTTTTCAACAAAAACAATTGTACTGTTGAAGTATGTTTTAATTCAACAAGTTTGTCAAATTCATTTCAGCAGTGTTCATTTCAGTTTGTCATTCATTTTTTCACTCAAATTTGGCAAGTGTTGTATTTATTTCAGTTTCATAGCCAACAAAAAGGACCAAATGTGCAGTGTATAACAAAGAAACAACTTTGACGAACATAAGGTCTCACATTACCATTAAGGACGAAAAAATACAGATTGTCATTACAAGGCCATTGACCATAGATCATTGCAATTACATACAACAACCTACTTTGAAAATGATGATCATAAAGGCTAACACTATCATAGGAAATGAATTGCAATAATTGCCACTCTCATTCTTTATCGTAAAGGATTTGTTCTTCAAATTTTTAATCTCGAACTGCAGCTTTTTTCTATCATCCTTAAGCCACTGAATTTCACGACCGAGAGCTCCGACTTCATAATCAGCAAGTCTCTTCTCAATCTTCAGCTTATTGATTAAGTCTTTTTGCCACTCTATTTGAACACGATCATGCCAACAAATCCAGCGACAACCAACCATACCAGTTTTTGGGTTGGAGAACTTGCACTTCTAAAAAAGTCTTCCTGGATTGTCGTGTGTTGAAGACGTGAAAATCGCAACTGACACACCACAAAGATATTTTCTGGGTAGCTCATCAACCCCACTATTATGAGTGCTTTCATAGCTACTTTCAATTGACATGTTGCTTAATAACCTAACATTCAAAACAGAAAAAAAATTCAACCTAATGAGTAAGAACCATAACATTAAAAAAAACAGGAAAAAATGGAACTAGCTGCATTAATTAAAAAGAGGAGAATGAACAAAAACAATACTTGCCTTAGAGGTTGATTTCTTCAATTGAAATTAGGGAAAAAATTAAATTGGGGGAAATTAAGTTAGGGGAAAATTAAATTGGGGAAGATAAATGAATAAGAGGATGAATGAAGGGAGGGAGGGAAAAATAGAATAGGTAAGGGTATAATTGTCCTAATAAATTACTTTGTCAGAATTTTTTTTAAATTGACGGAAATTCTGCCTAATCCGATTTTTTGGTGCAACTTTTGAACTGAGGTATTAAATTGAGTGTAATTTAATAAAAAAAATTGACGTGACAGTAAGTTTTAAAAAGTGTATTATACGAGGGTGTAATTGATAATTTACTCTTTTAATAAATATGTCCACAATCTTTACCAGATGTATAGAGTATATTTGTTGGGAATTTAGCGTCAATCTTCCACATGCAACGAAAGCAACCAATCGACAAGTAAACTATAAAAGTAAATAAATATAAACAATAATAAGTTTATACAATATTTACGGTCAGATTCAGGGAAAAACCTTCCAAACTGGAAGTAGAACCCTCTAACCAAATACACTAGAATCCATTATAATTGTAAGACATGTACAACGTAATTGTTCCAAATTAAATCCCAATCTAAAACCCACAATAAAATAAAATAACAACTGCCCTCCAATAATATTAGTAACGTATTCGCTAAATCTCGCACATGATATTACTTAAAATCCCGCACACTTTGTCACCTTCTTCCGAATTTACGCTTTGTTAAAAAAAACTTCTATATCCTCTCCTTGTCACCACCAACCAAATTGCTTATATAATTTAACAAATTATGGATTCTAATTTCGCAAATTCACAAGTAATTTCATTATTCTATCATCAAATTTATTAATATCCATCTTTTAATTGATTGAATGAATGTTTTTTTATCTTAGAGAGAGTGATTTTTACAATTAGGGTTTGAAATTAAGGGATTTTGGATTTTTGATTGTTGAAGGTGGATCAGTTTAATTATGACGGCTGGTGGTGGGTCGGTTTATGGCGGCATGTGGTGGTGCGTTCTGTTTGTGAGCCGCTGGTGGCGGGGCGTCTAGTGGTGGGGAGAGTAGTGGTGGGGTAGCTAAGTGTTAGAAGCTGCATATTTAAGCCGCAATTCTAGCCTCATAGCCAAGAAATCGCGCGCTCGGTCCTTTCACTTCGAGCCCTTATATTTCTTATTCCGCGTTTGTATTTTCATTTCTAGTTTTTTGTGTCATTTAGTACTCCAAGACTAATTTATGTGTGTCGAATTTTGGAGTCTAGTTTTTAGTTTAAGTTATGCTTTTAGTTGTTAAGAAAAGGTAGCGTTATTCTACACAATCAATGTATCCGGCTACCAGACAAGAAATATCAAATTGCCTCTATGAAATGTGCTAGTCAATGAAATATCGCTTCTCATCATTAAGCTTGTTATTCCTTTCTTATTGCTTTCAATAATCGTATTGCTTAATTTTATTACTTTCGTGTGCCGGGCGTTGATAATCGCGACAATGATTCCCGACACACACCCCGAGACCCGAGATACTTTCTAGTGGGCAATCCCTCACTAGTACGAGACCCTTGTTGCTTGCATTCGTGTCGTAGAGTCGGGTAAGGGTGCGTTGTGCGCACCATGATCCGGAAAAAGTACCGGACTGTGATATTTGGTATCCGAGCCCGGTCTATGGACGGGTTTCTGCTTGCCGTATTCATTCATCGGTGTCGAGAAAATGGGCAAGACGATTGAGGAGCGAGTGTGCTTCCTCGAAGACGCGTTTGATAATAGACTTCCAAAATCGAGGGCATCGTGATCCGTATGGGAGAGAGCCTGAAGGAGACGGAAAATACGGTTAATGGCCTCGAGTCGACGGTGATCGCGATAGAGGCCCGAATCCAAGCGACCGTTGATGCAATTCTCGAAGATCGATAGGAATAAATTGCTCACCTTCACCGAAAGATCGAGGAGCTCGAGAATACTTGCGCCACGCTCATAAATGACGGAAAATTTTCAGGGGGCCGTAAGGTGAAGGCGCCTCAACCTCGTACCTACAATGGGGCAAGGGATTCGAAAGTTTTCGACAACTTCGTTTTCGATATGGAGCAATACTAGCTTTTGAGTAAGTGGGCTCGATGAAGCGGGGAAAGTCAACACAACCAGTATGTGCTTGACGGATGATGCCAAGATGTGGTGGAGGGCTAAGTACATACAAGGAAATGGAAGCCGACACGATCACGGCGACATCGTACGCCGGCTGGCTTCAAGAGGATTTTGAAGGTTCATTTCTATCCCAAGGCACTAAATGTGTTGCTCGGAGGAAGCTGAAGGAGGTGAGGCACACCAAATCAACACGAGATTTTGTGACTGAATTCTCTTCTTGCATTCTAGATATTACCGAGATGACCGAGATTGACCAAACATTCGAGTTCATCGACGGATTGAAGAGGTGGGCGCAACAAGAGCTAATGAGGCAGAACCCCAAGATGCTTTCTTCAGCAATATCTGCCGTTTGCGTGTTTTGTGCGTAAGGGTCCCCATAATATGGCCGAGTGTCCCAACAATGCACAATTTAACGCGATGTTTCATAACATCACTAGTACATAAATGACTTTAGGCATGGACAAATGACAACGGTCATTAAAAGTAACCGTTGCCTATTAGCAAAGGCAAGGGTTGTTAATAACAACCGTTGCCAAATATAGAGAAAAAACTTATACGGCAACGGTCCACCCAGAAACCGTTGCCATATGTATTTTTTGTACACAATTAAGACAACGGTTTTGTATTCACCGTTGCCATTTATTAAAGTAAGGCCCAAATAAATATATTATTTTCACTCTTTATTCTAAAATAATACCTTTTTCATTCATACATCAATCTCGTCTTTCCTGTAAAATTAAACCCATTTTCACAAATTCACAATCCTATATTTCAGAACCCATTTTCTTCAACGACGGTCACAACCATCACCAAAGTTGTCGCCGACAACCACGCACCATGTTATCGCCGAGATATCAATCGTGACCCACAATCACTTCGTCGTAGTTCGTCAACTTTTAGTTGGCAATCGGGTATGCTTTTTTCTTTCAATTTATTTCCTAAGTCATTGAACTCATCAGAATTTTGAAGACATGATTTCGTTTGTCATCAAATTTCGATTTTTTATCTGTTCAGATTGAGCGATTCAATTATACTATCATTAAGGCGCAATTATTAAGTTTTAGGGTTAGAGCATTCAATTAAATTTCAATCAATTAAATGCTTCAACTCCTGCTGCCCTCAGTATCCTGTTAATAAAGTGAGGTTTAATTTTGTGAATTGTTTGTAGTTATTGTTTCGATTTTGAGCTTGGAACGTTTGGCTGTGATTTGGAAATGTTGTTCTTTTACTTTCAGTGTTTTGGCGTTTGTGATCGAGTTTAGCTGGTTAAGTTTGTTGTGTTAATGTTTGAAAATGCGTTGAATTTGATTTAAAACTAGTGTTGCCAATCCAATAAATGCCCGTCGTTTCCGAAAAGCGGACTGTTAATTTGATTTTATTGACTCGCGAGTTTGTTGGCACAGATGTGTGAGGAGTTGCGTTAACTAATTGTGTTGTCCGTCTTTGATAATGGCTTAATAGAGCCGAATGAATATTGATGTGTTTTTGAACTCATGAGGTCAAATGTTGATAGGTTAGGTAGCGCTTGGTGTAATATATGGTCGTATGTCTGTGCAATCGTTGAATTTTGGTTGATTAGACCATGGTATTGAATTGCATTATCAGCCACGAGTGTTGGTCGTGGTAGTGACATAGCGTAGTAATAAGTACTATGATGCAATCATGTGTTCCATGGTTTAATTTATCATGGCTTGCTATATTGGTTGTGTTGGTTACATACCAGCATAAGGTCGGCTGTGTAACTTGTGTTAATCATGTATTGGGACATGGGGCATTGCTCAAAGTGTTGGATGTTCTGGGTAAATATTTATCATAATACTTTTGGAGAGGTGTTCATGATTTGCAAATAGCAATTCGATTAGTTGATTAATCTTCACCTGTTGATCTATGTTTAACAGCAAAAATGTGTTAATGAGCTAATGGACTGAAAAGTTGGCATATGAAAGACTCTAATGGTAGGTCGATTCTAAGTGTTGTAGATCCATCAAGAAATTTGTAAAGTAATCGTACATCAATCTAGTAGGGACAGTTGATCATCCTACTATGAGTTTATGATACTTATTAGGCCTAATTTATTTTCTTTCAACATTGAATTGGCACAATTGATCTCTGTGGTTTCACATAGGGAGAGGACTTCTTGCAACTGACATGGAGACACATTTACCTCACCAAATAAATCAATCTTTGAGTCACATGGATGATGTTGTCCTAGAAAGATTACGTTTGGCTGAAAATGGTGTTAATTTTGTTCACCTGATTGACAGCAAGACAAGTGCTTCTTCTCAAGAGGAAAATTTTGTTTCTCTATGTTTTTTCGAATTTATTTAGTTTTGTTATTCACAAAACTGTAGTTTATTGAGTTTGTATGTGTAACTACTGTATTATGTTTTAGAAACTGTTTAATATAATTTGATGTAGGAGACACTGATTATTAGATTGTAAAACTAGATTGTTGCGGTTAATGTTATAGATTGGGGAGAAAAAAATCACCTTTGTAAAGCTAGGAATTCTAGATTTTGTCAGCAGGATACTTAGTTCCTAAAAATGTCTGCTGGACTGAAGTATCTGAATGAGTCTGTGCCTCTATAGGTGATGATATGGGATGATCACCAGAGTCATGTATTGGAGAGTTGTCCTTCCGGTCCGAGGTTCGAGGTGTTAGACTTTGACGTGGTCGAATTGTTGTAGTTCTTGAGCAGAAAGTGTTTGTTTATAATTATGCAGACTTGAAGCTTCTCCATCAGATAAAGACTATTGCCAATCCTAAAGGGCTGTGTGAGGTATCTCAATCAGCTGGGAAGTTGGGTTTTGGTCTGTCCTGGGTTGCAGAAGGGGCAGGTTCGGATCACACTTTTGTGCTTTCATTGAGTTTAAATAGAAACAGTTTATTTGCGTTAACTAGTTAATCGTTCTTTGATAGCTATTCTTTTACTTCTACAATGATTTTACCTTCAGGTGTTGATATATGAACATGTTGTTCGTGGTAAGCTATTTACCATCGTGTTATCTATTGCATCGTACAGATCAACATGACTTGTGTCGTGGTCTGCAATAGTGAGTTTTGCAGGCTGCTTTACTGATGTTAATGCACTTTATTATGGCGTATGTATGTGCTGTAATTGTTGCTGCTCAGATTGTGTTACAGCATGCACTCTGGTTTTGCAGTAGTTTCAGACTGTGTGCAGTTGGGTATCACTGTGTAGAGTTTTGATGTGCAGTCCGGCAGCTACAGTTCTATCATGATAAATGGTGTTGCAGTTTTGCCAAGATGTTCTGGGTTTGCAGTCCAGCTCCATTACTACGAATAAAAAGGATCTCTAAATTTCAAGTCCCTTTAGAATCTGCAATATTCAAGTTTCTTAATGGCTAGACTTAGTTTGAAGTTCCTGTAGAATCATGTACATTGTTTTGAGAACGGAAGGGTATATATTGGTTTTGTAATTAATTATTATCTTAATAAAAAAAATTACATTTACCCAAAAATATATTATTGGAATATATATATTTTAATATTTTAATTGAGCAACGACAACGGTTGTTAAAAATGCAACGTTGCCTTTTAAATACATGAGGCAACAGTTGCTGTTAATAACCGTTGCCAAAAACAACTTTTGGCAACAGTTACTAACAGCGACCGTTGCCAAAAATTACGTTTGGCAACAGTTACTAACAGCGACCGTTGTCAAAAATTACTTTTGGCAACGGTTGGGTGATTGTTTACGGCAACGTCCCGATTTACAATGGTCGTGGAATCGTTGCCATATATGCTTTTTGACCGTTGCCAAATGACATTTCTGTACTAGTGCATGCTGAAGGGAGCCCAAGAACGTCTTGATAGGGCAATGACTGACTATCATCAAGAATATGAAAAAGACTCAAGTGTAGAGGAGGATCAACCATGAATGAGCTCGCTTCGGAGGATAAGTGCGATGGGGAAGCTGGATGAAACCCCCGCAAAGAAATACACGGGGCTCATGTACATGGACTTGAAGGTGAAAGGGAGGGAGGTACAAGCAATGATCGACTCGGGAGCCACCCACAATCTAGTGACGAAAGAAGATGATTAGTCTAGTTTAGTAGAGCTTAATAAAGATATTTTGATGATTAATTGATGAGTTGAGGAGTATTTTATTTGATTTTAGTTTACATGTCTTTGATATTGGGTTGATGATGGATTGTCATGTTTTTATTGGATAATTGGATTGATTTGTTAATATGAATGAAGTAGGCTTCTTTAGAGGTTGTTGTTGGGCTAAAGATGTCATGCAATATGGTTTTTGAAACAAGTCAAGGTCCAATTACTATGGTCCAAGCAAGTGAACATCAAGACAAACATTGGATTCCAACTCTATTTTATGACACAAACATTGGATTTCAACTCTATTTTATGACACAACATGACTTAATGCAATTTCAACAACTCCTTAATTCTCATTTATGTTGGTAATAATACCTATAATTTAAGAGACATTAAGGAGTTGTCCTTTGAAAACCTATATAAAAAGATGTTGTTTACACTTTTAGGGGTATGCTTCATACGTTTTTACATACTACTCCATCATTTTAATCATTAGAATACACAAAAATATTTTCCAATTTCTAGTTTATTTTAGTTAGTTTTATTTGTATGGAGAGCTAAGTTCTACATCTTGGAACAAGTTCTTGAAGCCATATTAGTGTTGAATTGTAAGACTCTTATTCTATTTCTATTTTATGATTTGAATATCAAGTTTAATTTGATTTAATGTTGGTTTGTTAATTAAACACCTAGAATGATCAACTAGTTGTTGTTATTAATTTACCATTGCTAGATTAGATGAATGAATCTTTTGTTTGTTTATCTATTTCATTGTAGCAATTATAATTCATCAAGTAGTATGCTAATTCATCATTGTTGAGTTATAAACGATTAAACTTGTATGAATCAAAGTGAAGTATCGCTTGTTTTCTTCATTAATTCATCTTTGCTAAATTTCATAACTTTATTCTACAATTTTGATACGATTAAACGCTTGACTAAATTGACAATTTTGTAAGATTTATTTGTTTACGCTTGTAGCTAGTAACTAATCATATATATGTAGAATTAGAAGTCAACAAACTCCATAGCAAAGTATTCAATAGTAAAATAGATTAGAAGAGTCAATGATCAATTCATAACTAATTGGTGGAAATTACTTGGTCCAAGAATTATTCTCATATTTATTTACACTTTTAATTATTTATATCATTTTTATATTCATTGCTTTATATTTCCGTTTTAGTAGATTAGATCATTCAACATATCAAAACCCCTCATTTGGTTACTTAACTTTAACACATATTTAATCGACAAAAAGACATTCCTTGTGGGATCGACCCCTACTTACACTTGCTACTAGTTTGAGTTTGTAGTGGATAAAATTATTAATTTGGAGACTCACGACAAGCTTAGCCAGAAGAAGCCGACTGAGTGGGATTAGTTCTGAGCGACGTTAACAACTGCTTGAAGCCTGTTAATGGGAAGGCGAGACGTATCCGATGAGTGGCTAAGAAGGGGGACAAAACTAAAAACGAATAACCGATCAACTCGATCACGTATTACCTCCGGGATCAATTCTTATATTCTCACTATGACAAACGTGAATTCTAGCTTAATGACACCTTTATAACGCAAAACAAATACGAAATCGGAAAATTGCCTAAATGTAAACCTCGCTACTTGGTTGGTCATCGATCGAGCATGCTACTTGGTTGGTGTACCGACCGCCTTTATGTGGGGAATAAAGCATGTATTCACCCTAAACTTGCAGGATTATAATGAAAAATACAGTTGTGTTTATAGTCATAAGATTAAAAAGGATAAGAAAAAGAATTCAACCTTTGGTCCTTTGTGCTTATTGTTGGGAAATGTGTCCTCAACAATAAGTGCGATCACGTAATTAAATCTCATAACAAGAATGCGCAAGGGATGATACGAATTATTAGTCAACTGACCAACATTAATCGGTAATGATTGGCTAGCTAGAGTTTGACATTACTGTCGTATGACGGTGATGGTCAGTTGATCCCTTTAGGTCACACCTTTAGGACAATTCCCTTAATTGATAAAATGATCAAATGTATATTGATACGATTTGATCATATTCCTTAAACTCGTATATCGAGAAATTAGAGGTTAAATCTTAATGTAAGATTTATGTTTAAAATTGAAACGTGTCAATTGTTAAACATTAAACGATATTTTAAGATATCGTAATTAGAATGAATTGGGTTGAAATTAATACAAAGGTTGTAAATCGTATTGACGATAAAATATTATTTTACAATGGTAATTTCGAATTACTTGTCAATTAATAAATATGATTTATTTGACATAATATTTATACGATAAATATTTATATGCTTTGTATAATTATAATTTAATTACCTTATGACATATTAGATGTCATACTTTATACAAATTATACAATTGACAAAATTGTAAAATTAAGTCCATTTTATGGACTTAATAGCCGGTTATGGTGAGGGTTAGTGTAAGGTGTTTTAATTGTTAAATACACCATTAATCATCAAGTTTAATATGTTGCCTTGAGAACACTAACCTAGATGCCTCCCTAGTGTCTTGAGAACACAACATGTTCCCTCTTTGGCACTCCCTAAGCCGGCTACCCCCTTCCCAAGTGAGCATGCTTAAGTTAGTTTATATGATAATTAAAGTGGCATGCTCATCATATATATATGGATATATGTTAATCATTCATTCTTCTTCTTTTCTTCTTAACCCTAGCCGAAATTGTGCCCAAACAAGAAGAGATTATCAACCTCTAATACTTATTATAAGATAATAAAATTTATACTAAGAGTAGTATTCAAATATATTTCTAATAAGGGTGATTAGAAATAGTTTAAGGAAGAAAACCGATTCTAAGTCTAGCATACAAAGTTTCGGTTCTTTTGGGGTTGTCTTGGTGCATCCGGAGGAGGTATTCTATATTGGGTACTCGGAGGATCATCCTTGCAATATACTTGGACCGTGTGTAAGGACTCGGTCTACTCTTTATTTCCGCTTAAGCATGCATAAGATCTAATATAAACGAGTTTATAATTTTGTTAATTAAAAGTTAATTAAAAGGTTTGTTAGTATGACTAAATTAGTTTATGAGCATCTACTTAAACCTAACAATTGGTATCAGAGCAAAATGGTTGTTTGCATGCTTTCCGTTTCGTTTTTACGGAGTTATTGGAATAACAAAATAAAACTTGATAATTTTCGTTTAAATATATGATATGCACGAAAATATTTTAGCATGATACCTACTGTTTTCTAATATGATTTAGAATATTTGGAATAATTTTTGCATGAATATTGATCATTGGTATTTTTATTTCGGTTTTTAATACGTTTTAATGGTTAAAAGTGATTAATTTTGGGAAAAATAGTTAAAATAAACTTCTGGCCGAGATTTTTCAGTATGATATCACATGTATTTTCTATAATATGAATATGATTTTTCGTAAATTATAGACCTTTAAATCGTGTGATATGAATTTTAAGTGTTAAAATGCAAAAAGATGAATAAAAATGGGTTAAAATAGTTATATTATGAATTTGACTATAAAAATTTATGAGGATGTCACATGCAATATTTAAAATTTATGTTGAATTTTCCAGAAATTTATCTCAAATATTGCAATATTATAGATTTTTAATGTAAAAATCGGGTAATTAGTGACATAATTTCGACTTTAATAGTTTAAGTTGGAATTTGGCCATAAAAATTTAACACGATGTCATATATATTATTTCCAGCATGTATAAAATTTTCGAGAATTTTATCTTATTTTATGCTTGAGAAATAATTTTAAATGTTAAAATCGTATGATATATGACGTAAATCGTTAAAATTTGCAAATGTTGTTAAAAATGGCCGAAAATATAACCCATTTTAGTCATATGTGATATGTTCATCATGAAAATATTCTTGGGTGCCTAAAGTTTCAGATTTGATTTGTATTAATTTAATTTTGTTTTGTTAAAAGTAGCAATTAAAATTAAATTAAAAGGAGGCATGCTTTAAAATTTCGGCTATGGGGCAATGTGCCATTTAATTTTCTGTCCATCTTGTGTTCTTAAAAAGGGTTTTGGAAGGTATAAAAATATTATTAGTATTTAATTTGCATTTATGAAGTTAATTATTGAATTTTCCGACTTAAATTGCTCGTTTTACGTGTTATTTTCGAAATAATTATAAAACCGTCTAAAATACTAATATTTTAACTTTCTGAAAATTTTAAGAACATTCTGGATTTTTCAAAATTTGAATTTTGAATTTTCGAAATTTTTAATGTCTCTTTTGAATTTTATATTGTTTTTCCCGAAAAACCGAGTAATACCGATCAATATTAAAATATATTAAGTTAATTCATGTTCAAAGTTTGAGTAAGACTAAATTTTGAATCCTATGCGAGTTAGGATGATTAACTTAAGGATGAAAACCGTTTCATTTAATGCATAGTGTTGTTAAACGTTAAAACACGCAATTCCATAAAAACCGAGGTTTACGATAACTATTTAAATAAGTGTTTTAAATAGGACGATTTGGCTTAGGATTTGCATGTTTATTCATATTTATATAAGCATTGCATATTTTATATTATGAATGTCATGATTTATTTTACGTAATTTTGGGAATTATGTAATTTACTTAGTATGGCCTAGTTTTTTAATCGGTATTTCCCGTAATGTAAGGGGTTACCGATTCGGTTGTAATTTTGTGATCTCGCATCACCCAATTGTAATTTATTTCTATTTTATAATGTATAAAGTAGACTAGAAAAGTTGTAATATTTGTAAAATCCGGAGTTCCTTGAAGACGGTGCCATTCGGAAAGGAGTTCCGACAAGACGGTGTTTACCTCGAAGTGCGTGCCGCGTGAAGTTCAAGGGACCAAAGGAGTTGGTTTCCGAATTTGTACTTTGTTATTTCTTTTCTAGGAAGGCCATACTAGGGTTTATTTATGCTTTTGTTTTTGCTTTTTATATGTTTGCATGCATAGCCAAATCGTCATACATCGTATCATGCATGTTTCGACCTAGTCGACCTAGTCTTTTATTTTATCGATAATTCACCGACTTAGTTCACTTAAACGGAGATAGATAATAATTTGACTAGATCTCTTACATATTAATATTGAGACTTAGCCTTACCAAATAGTACGGACCCATGAATCCCTTCTTCACAAGGACGTAGGCTCGGCTATACCGGGGTACTAAAATTGTCACGTTGGGTAAGTGGGGTAATAAGATTACACCTTGAAATTTGGTTGATCTCAACGAAAGTATTCGTAACCGTAGTTGCAATAAGTTCGGGCTAAAGATAATTTTAAGAAAATTGTCGACCGAGAGTTCTAAGAGTAGAACCGATTAAAGAGTTAATCCACCAAATTATACCGATACGGGTTGAATCGGCTACACCGTGCCCGGATTAGTATGGGTTTGGGTCTCGGGATTGTTTACTTAATTGGGTAAGAGATCATTAAGTAAATATATATAACTAAACTTAAAGTTTTAGTTTAAATTATGAATGATGTTGTTTTCCTTTTATTATTGTAGTTTAATTTTCAACATCGACTATGGCAACCAACGCTCCACCTCTCACTAACGTATCATGGCTTCGATCCTTTATGGATCGTTGCAAACTCGATAAGCATGGTTCCAATTTTAAGGATTGGGATGCGCAATTACAATTGGCCGCTCAAGGTGACGATAAGAGTCGTTACCTATCCGAAGCCGCTCCTCCCGCTCCGACCGCTCGTTCGTCGGTCCAAACTCGTGAGGCCTATGAAGCCTACATGAAAGAGTCCTCCGCTCTTAAAAATGTGCTCATCTTCTCCATGGAGCCGGATCTCCAAAGGAGTATGATTAAGTTGACCACATCGTATGAGATATACACCAAGCTTGCGACCATGTTTTCGCAAACTCCAAGGGTGATTCAATACGAGGCGGCTTCCGCCTTCTTTGACATAACTTTCAAGGAAGGGCAAAAGATAAGCCCTCATGTGCTCAAACTAGTTGAGCTCGCGGAGACTCTAAAAGCTCAAAATGTTGATGTTCCCGACTCTCTTATCATTGACCGAGTTCTTCACTCGCTCAATAAGGTTAAGGCGTATGCTCAATTCCGGGTGAATTTCAATATGCGAAACCAAGAGACCTCGTTAGACGAGTTGCATAAGATGCTAGTCCAAGCCGAAAGGGACATGGGACTTCATGAAAGTTCCACCAAAGATGTTTTGAACATCGAAAAGAAAGGGAAAACGAGCTTCAAGAGGAATGCCTCAAAAGGCAAGGGCAAGAAAACGTTCAAGCCCAAGGCGACCAAAGAAAAGACCTTTTCGAAAGGCGCTTCCACCTCGTCTTCTAAAGAGCAAGACAAGTGCCATTATTGCACGAGGATCGGTCATTGGAAGCGAAATTGCCCCAAGTACTTAAGCGATCTCAAAAATGGGAAGGCAACCGCCGTAGGTAATAATTCTCGCGTATAATTCATGTCGTTTTATCAACTTATGTATAGTGATACAAATGTGTTGATATTTACCCTTTTTAAATGTTTTAAAGGGGCACCCCCAAATAATGATAAGGGCAAGGACAAGGAAGCTTGAAGTTCCTTACTTGGATGGCTCCGGTAGCATCCAATTGATCGAAGACTTGAAGAGCTAGGCTCTAATTTTTCATATCGTCTTCTTTCATATTTTGCATTTATTTATGGAACAATTTAATTATTCTTGTAAGACAAGGATTAAAATCCTAAAACAATGGTTGTATTTTGGATATTAGTGACTTGGTTTTCAACCCGAGTCACTACTTTTGTTCTTAATCAATGTTTTGATTTCTCAAATAAATTGCATACCTTGTTAAAACATGAATAATAGTGATCTAATCACGAAATAAATATTGATACGATCAAGTATAAAAGAATCAAAAAGTTGATTAAAACGGAGAACTACACCCCATGAGATAGATTCAATCAAAATGAGACTATATCAGTTCATTATAAGATTTTCATTTTAAGTGAAAATGAGAATGTATTCATTACACCTATCAAACTTCAAACATTCAAATACATTGGTTGATCGAAATAGCTATCCTTAGACAAGTAAAAGTTATTGTTAGAAGGATAGAGTGGGAGAAAATGTTTCGCTCACAAACCAATGATATTAATAAAGGAAGGATCTTAGAGAAGATTCTCACTTGGGAGTCTTAAGAAGAACCCTAAGTGATTTGAAGAAACTACGGGAGGACACTCGGAGAAAGGTTCTTTGTGTTCATTGTTTCATAGAGAGGTGATTTGAAGAAACTACGGGAGGACACTCGGAGAAAGGTTCTTTGTGTTCATTGTTTCATAGAGAGGAAACAAAGCCCTAAATGATTTGAAGAAACTACGGGAGGACACTCGGAGAAAGGTTCTTTGTGTTCATTGTTTCATAGAAAGGAAACTTGAAACCCCGTATGAAATCATCGATAGGAAAACGGTTCCTATGTAGTTATAAAGAAATTATCATGTCATTTTCATCTCGAGGAAACGATGACATGATAAGAGGGTAATGATTGATTGAATGGAAATAGATCACTATGGGGATAGTGATAATGATAATGATTCGAGTAATAGTTTAACATGCGAGAAATGAAAGGTTCATTTAAGATATCGAGAGATATTGATTTTAGTGGGAGCGATTTTCATAAAAAGAATTAAGCCTACCATTTAGAGAGAATGGGTGATTCTTTAAGGTGTAAAGAATAAGAGGTTTTCAATTCTAGATGATCAAATACCTTATATCATAAGATGATGGAGCTTTACGGGAAGGTTTATTATATGGATAATAAAAGGTCGCCCACTAGAAGTTAGAATGGTTGGATACTTTATTCATAACAATGAATGAAACCATTATCAAATAGCCAAGATGTTTGAAAATTGTAAGAATGATGAAATCACTAATAAACTACAATATAGATTTCAGTACATAAGTGACTATAGAGAGTGATTTTAATCCCTCCAGTATATCGATACGTCACAAGTTATAAGATAACAGTGGGAGCCTTCCTCCGGAAAGGAAACTCAAAATCTAGAAAGAGTTCTAGATATGTACTCAAATAGAATCATGTTATACGAGATAATATGAGAATAAAGGAGACCAAAAGTTGTAAGTTTTGCTATCATGAATAAAGGTTATTCGCATGAATAAAAGGTTTATTCGCAAAACACTAATACAAACAGATGATTGTGCATCAAAATGCAATGTAATAGTATTGACTATTGTTGCATGACAACATCATTTGAGTTATTAATAACTCAAAGTAAAAGATACTTTGTCAGAATCCAAATGGGTTGTATGAGACAATATTGAACCCCATAAGTGAACTGGATTGACTTAGTATAGCCCCTAGCCGCTTACATGAGGTGACGTCTCAAAGCGACTAGAGTGTGAGGCGATTGATGGCGAGTTCAAGTGCCATAGAGTCATATGAGATGACTAGTCGATCACATAGGCAGACTGTAAGAGACACTCTGTCGGGCAATGTGACCGCTTATAGAGTTCTGGAAATTTTATAGCCGGGTCGTGGCGAGAGCTGCTATAGTATTCTTGTGAGTCAATTCTTTGACTAAAGACTACTCTCCCAAGATGGTACAGTTTAGGCATAACTTTGATCCATTCTCTACGACTTTTCGTAACTGGAGTCAAATGGGATTGTTTTGGGTTGTGACTGACTGTGACTAGTTGAAGGAAGTAGTGCGATAGAAATTGTCCACCCCTTGTCAGGGTTGTTCAAATCTCAGGGCCACTCGAGGAGTAATTAACTGGAAATGCGTGGCCACGCTCGGAAGGTATCTATGGTAGATAATTCCGGTCAGACAGTTATTCTCCAGATCGAGGAAACCATTCATGATATGATCAAATGCAAGAACGACCAGAGAGAGACATCTTGCATTGAGTGGGAGATTGTAATAGGACAAGAGAATTGGTGACGCACACTTGTCGAGGACAAGTGGGAGATTGTTGGGAAATGTGTCCTCAACAATAAGTGCGATCACGTAATTAAATCTCATAACAAGAATGCGCAAGGGATGATACGAATTATTAGTCAACTGACCAACATTAATCGGTAATGATTGGCTAGCTAGAGTTTGACATTACTGTCGTATGACGGTGATGGTCAGTTGATCCCTTTAGGTCACACCTTTAGGACAATTCCCTTAATTGATAAAATGATCAAATGTATATTGATACGATTTGATCATATTCCTTAAACTCGTATATCGAGAAATTAGAGGTTAAATCTTAATGTAAGATTTATGTTTAAAATTGAAACGTGTCAATTGTTAAACATTAAACGATATTTTAAGATATCGTAATTAGAATGAATTGGGTTGAAATTAATACAAAGGTTGTAAATCGTATTGACGATAAAATATTATTTTACAATGGTAATTTCGAATTACTTGTCAATTAATAAATATGATTTATTTGACATAATATTTATACGATAAATATTTATATGCTTTGTATAATTATAATTTAATTACCTTATGACATATTAGATGTCATACTTTATACAAATTATACAATTGACAAAATTGTAAAATTAAGTCCATTTTATGGACTTAATAGCCGGTTATGGTGAGGGTTAGTGTAAGGTGTTTTAATTGTTAAATACACCATTAATCATCAAGTTTAATATGTTGCCTTGAGAACACTAACCTAGATGCCTCCCTAGTGTCTTGAGAACACAACATGTTCCCTCTTTGGCACTCCCTAAGCCGGCTACCCCCTTCCCAAGTGAGCATGCTTAAGTTAGTTTATATGATAATTAAAGTGGCATGCTCATCATATATATATGGATATATGTTAATCATTCATTCTTCTTCTTTTCTTCTTAACCCTAGCCGAAATTGTGCCCAAACAAGAAGAGATTATCAACCTCTAATACTTATTATAAGATAATAAAATTTATACTAAGAGTAGTATTCAAATATATTTCTAATAAGGGTGATTAGAAATAGTTTAAGGAAGAAAACCGATTCTAAGTCTAGCATACAAAGTTTCGGTTCTTTTGGGGTTGTCTTGGTGCATCCGGAGGAGGTATTCTATATTGGGTACTCGGAGGATCATCCTTGCAATATACTTGGACCGTGTGTAAGGACTCGGTCTACTCTTTATTTCCGCTTAAGCATGCATAAGATCTAATATAAACGAGTTTATAATTTTGTTAATTAAAAGTTAATTAAAAGGTTTGTTAGTATGACTAAATTAGTTTATGAGCATCTACTTAAACCTAACACTTATGGCCTAAGAACAGGAATTAAAGTAAATTCCCTCCTATAACTTGCACCCAAGACTTGATTGAGATGATGCCGCGTGTGCTAGAAAATACTCTCCAATTGCCTTGCAATATGGGGAGAGCTTTTGAGAGGTTTTAGATGTGAGATCTGAGTTTTGGGAAAAAGATGTTCTCAAAACCCTAATTGTGAGAATTATGAATTACCAGTTAGTGACAAAAGGAGAAAGACTCTCCTTTTGTATTACTTAGGTCGGCCGAATGGGTCTTGGGTAAGGGTGGGCTTTTTCCACTCTTACCTTATACCTTTGCGTGATTCGACCCGATTAGCTTTAAGTTGTTCGCGGGTTTTATTTATAAATCGTAACATGTTATCAGATATTAATATAGTCGATATATTAATAATGGTCTGACAAAATACGATATTGTATAATTACCCAAATTAATATAACTGTTTATATTAATACGCGAATACTATATTTAATTAAATATAACCGTTTATATTTAATTTACGAATTAATCTTGTAATCCGTATTAGCTAAAATTATTTAATCCGTATTAAATAATAATCTCAACATCTTATTGACTAATTTATTAGTCAACACCTCTGACTAACTGTTTAGTCATATCCGGCATAAATGTGACTGTATTTTCATACCTTCACATCTCTCAAACGTGTCCTATAGGTGTGACGTATAGGGACCAGTTGATCACCGCCATCCGTATGACAATAACGTCAAACTTATCTAGCAAGCCAACCGTTATTGATAAACGTGGATCAACTGGTAATAATACAAAAGTATGCCCTTGTGATCCTTAAAGAGATTTAAAAAGTCATTGTACTTAATTGTCAAGGACACCAGCCCCAACAATCTCCCACTTGTCCGTACAAGGGTATGTGCAATGACGTTATCACACTACATGTGGAGGACACAATCTCCAACAAACTCCCACTTGTCCGTACAAGTGTAGGTGCGATAACCGAATCTCATATCCTTTTAAAATTTCTCCCACTCAATGTAAGACAATTTGCAAATCCGCATTCGCAAAGGTCGTATCTCACAAGCGATCTGTATCAAGAGTGGTTTCCCCGACTAGAGAGTAACTTAACTGATAAAACGAATCTGTATTCGAGCATGGCCATGCATTTCAGTTACTACTCCTCGAGTGGCCCTGAGAAATGATAAAATCCTGATAAGGGTTTGGATATTTCCCTCAACTCGAATCCTGCCGATATCGCCCAGCATGAAATAACCCAGAAAAAATCCTCTTGGCCCCTGTTACGGTGACCGTGGGAAAGAAACCAAAGTTACCCAAAATCTGTCTTAATCTCAAGAGACAGTTGAAGGTCAAAAGACTCGACTCTAAGGAACACTATGGAGGTCCTATCCACGACCAGGCACCCAATGTTATAAAACATTTAGGACTCCATAACGTTGTCACGGGGTGTCCTACGAGATATCCGTATAACTCGCCTTTGTGATTGGTCAGTCATCCACGTGACTTATGGCTCGTTGAACCCACCATCAACCAACGTCACAAAATGATTACCTGAGTTATCAGCTCAAGTGGGTAATCAAGGACCAAAACGATGTAATGTTAATCAGTTCACTTTGTGGTGTTCAAAATTGGCGTACAATTCCACATGAGAAACAAAACATTTTATATCATAACAATAAGGTTGAATAGAGTACACGAGAAAATGAATTATTACATGAATTCATAAAAGAGTACTACAACTTAGGAATACATCCAATTCCCATGGAATGAATGTGCCCTTCATGCTTATCACGTGGTAATGCTTTTGTGAGAGGATCGGCTATGTTGTCATCCGTAGCGATCTTTTCAATAAAAATCTCCTTTTGCTCCACGTAATCTCTGATTAGATGAGCTTTCCGTTGTACATGCCTAGCCTTGCTGCTAGACTTATGCTCCTTAGCTTGGAAGATGGCACCGCTATTGTCACAATAGACGGTGATTGGGTCATTCGAACTAGGCACTACTGATAGTCCTTGTAAGAATTGACGCATCCATATTGCTTCCTTAGCTGCTTCTGAGGCGGCATAGTACTCGGACTCAGTCGTAGAATCTGCTGTAACACTCTGTTTAGAACTTTTCCAGCTGACAGCAGCGCCATTAAGAGTAAAAACGAATCCAGACTGAGATTTCGAGTCATCTCGATCCGTTTGGAAGCTAGCATCTGCGTAACCCGTGGCGCAGAGCGTCGAGTCGCCTCCAAAAGTCAATCCCCAATCTTTAGTCCTCCGTAGGTACTTAAGAATGTTTTTCACGGCCATCCAGTGTTGTTCACCTGGATGAGCTTGGAATCGACTTGTCATACTCAATGCATATGCAACGTCAGGACGTGTGCATATCATGGCATACATGATCGATCCTATTGCCGAAGCATAAGGAATCCGACTCATGCGCTCTTTCTCTTCCACTGACTTAGCTTCTTGAGTCTTGCTCAAGTGAAGCCCAGGAGTCATAGGAAGGAACCCCTTCTTGGAGTTCGTCATGCTGAATCTCTCCAGAATCTTCTCTATATAAGATTCCTGACTGAGAGACAACATCCGTCGTGATCTATCCCTGTAGATACGGATGCCCAAAATTCTTTGTGCCTCTCCCAGATCTTTCATCTGGAAATGGTTTTTCAACCATGCTTTAACCGAAGATAAGAGAGGTATGTCATTCCCAATCAAGAGTATGTCATCGACATACAGTACTAGGAATACAATCTTACTCCCACTCGACTTGATATAGAGACATGGTTCCTCGACTGATCGAATGAACCCATTCTCTTTTATCACTTGGTCGAAGCGATGATTCCAACTCCGCGATGCTTGCTTAAGTCCATAGATGGAACGCTTAAGCTTGCAAACTTTCTTAGGATGTGCTGGATCGATAAAACCCTCGGGTTGTACCATGTACAACTCTTCCTCCAAATAACCGTTTAAGAAGGCGGTTTTAACGTCCATTTGCCATATTTCATAGTCATGAAATGCGGCGATCGCTAAGATAATCCGAATGGAACGTAGCATGACTACGGGTGCAAAGATCTCATCGTAGTGCAAGCCTGGCATTTGGGTCAAACCTTTAGCAACTAGTCTAGCCTTATGGATATCTTGTTGTCCTTCCACGGCATGCTTTATCTTGTAAAGCCATTTGCATTGAAGGGGACGTACCTTTGCAGGTAGGTCCACAAGATCCCACACGTTGTTCTCATACATGGAGTCCATCTCGGATTGCATGGCTTCTAGCCATAGCTTTGAGTCAGAACTGGTCATGGCACCTTTATAGGTTGTGGGTTCATTACCCTCTAGGAGTAAGACGTCATCTGTATCGTGTTCCTCGACCATACCAATGTATCTGTCCGGTGGAATAGAGACTCTTTCTGACCTCCTAGGTTCCTCAGGGATATCTACCGCAGCCTCGGTTGAAGGTACTGTTTCCTCCAATGGTTGCTCGGTAGTTGATTCTTGAACCTCCGATAACTCGAAGGTTCTATTACTCGACTTGTTCTCGAGAAATTCTTTCTCTAAGAACGTCGCACTAGCCGCAACAAAAACACGTTGTTCGGTAGGCGAGTAGAAGTAATGACCAAACGTTCCCTTTGGATAGCCTATAAAGTATGTCTTGACCGATCGCGGGCCGAGCTTATCCTCGTGTCTCCACTTGACATAAGCCTCGCAGCCCCAAACCCGAATAAAGGACAAGTTAGGGACCGTTCCCTTCCATAACTCGAATGGAGTCTTGTCAACAGCTTTAGACGGACTTCGGTTAAGTATTAGAGCGGCCGACAAAAGAGCATAGCCCCACAATGAATCAGGCACAACGGTGTGACTCATCATGGATCGAACCATATCAAGTAAAGTTCGATTTCTCCGTTCAGACACACCATTTAATTGTGGTGTTCCAGGTGGAGTCAACTGTAGCACGATCCCACAGTCTTTTAGGTGTTGATCAAACTCGCGTGAAAGATACTCACCACCACGATCCGAGCGTAGTGCTTTAATCTTTCTACCCAGCTGGTTCTGTACCCGATTCTGGTATTCTTTGAACTTGTCAAAGGATTCACTTTTATGTTTCATCAAGTAGACATAGCCATATCTACTCAAATCATCCGTGAAAGTGATGAAATACCTATAGCCTTCTCGTGCGTTGATCGACATAGGGCCACATACGTCCGTATGTATGAGTCCTAATAGGTCGGCAGCGCGCATTCCAACACCTTTGAAGGAAATACGAGTCATTTTGCCGATGAGACATGATTCACACGTGCCATATGATTCGAAATCAAAGGGCGAAATAGCTCCATTCTGTATGAGCTGTTTTACGCGTTTCTCATTTATGTGTCCCATACGACAATGCCATAGGTAAGTTTGATCTTTGTCACCTACCTTTATTCTTTTATTATTCACATGTAATATCTCGGTGGTTTGATCTAAAACATAAATTCCATTCATGGAAACTGCCTTGCCATAAATCATATTGTGTAAGGAGAAAATACAGCTATTATTCTCTATTACAAATGAAAAGCCGAGTTTGTCAAGTGCAGAAACTGAAATAATGTTTTTGGACAAACTAGGAACATAATAACAGTTATATAAAAATAACTCGAATCCACTTGGAAGCTGGATTACGTATGTTCCCTTCGAGACTGCAGCCACACGTGCTCCATTCCCGACACGCAGGTCCACCTCACCCTTGATTAGGGGTTCTTGGTTTCGGAGGCCCTGCACATGATTACATAGATGAGAACCACAACCAGTATCAAGTACCCAAGTTCCGCAACTTGCATGGTTAATCTCAATCATGTGAATAAAAGAAGAAGAAGACATACCAACAGGAGTAACACGGCCTGCTTTAATGTCCTCGCGATACACGGGGCATGAGCGCCTCCAATGCCCAGTCTTGTGGCAATGGTGACATTCCATGCTTGTATCCTTGCTCTTTGTCTTGCCTTGTGAGTTACTCGACTCACCAGGCCCACTCTTAGCAAATCCTGGTTTCTTGAACCTGGGCCTACCTACCGCTAGGTCGCCCTGAGCTTTAGCCTTCCCTTTACCTTTTCCCTTACTTGAGATCATGAGAACATCCTGCTTTAGACTCCCACTCAACTTTAGATCCTTCTCAGTCTGTACGAGAAGGGAGTGGAGCTCATGGGGAGTCTTCTTCATGTCGTTCATGTAGTAGTTGGCCCTAAAGAGGGCGAACCCATCATGAAGCGAATGAAGCATGCGATCAACGATGATGTTCTCACTGATCTTGCAGTTTAGGGTCTCCAGTTTCTCGATATTCTCAATCATGTTGAGAATATGTGGGCTAACAGCTTGGCCCTTCTGGAGTTTCGCCTCAAAGAAGCGACAGGTATGCTCATAAGAAACGATTCTCGGAGCCTTGGAGAATTCGTTAGTGAGCGTGGTGAAAATCTTGTTTGCACCATGGGTTATGAAGCGTCTTTGCAAATTAGATTTCATTGCATAGATGAGTACGTTCTTTATCGCACCCGCTTCCATGACGAAGTCGCTATGAGCGCGAACATCGTTGGCTCTAGCTCCAGTTCCTGGGTGTGCCGGAATGGGCTCAGTTAAAAACTTAAGCTTTCCGTCAGCAATGGCAGCATTCCGTAGTGCTGCCTCCCAGTCAGAGAAGTTTGACCCATCATTCCTCAGTCTAGTTGACTGATTCATGGAGTCCATGAAGGCTTTTAGCCAGGATTCACGTGCTAGCTTGGCACTTGGCATTGGGTCTTCACCAGCCATTTTAGTTTTACAGCAGTTTTAATGAACGTGTTCTACACTGAAAGAAGATAAAACAAAACCATATAAGCAACTTATTGTTGTGATTTAAGTCTATATTAAATTGAATTTAAACTCGTAGACTCATGCATTTATATAATTGATCTCCCTCAAGAATTATATAAACGATCCCAAGACTCAATTTCCGTATATTGATAAGCCCACAGTTTGGCTAATTCCAATCGTTGGAACTCTTGGTCGATAGATTTCCGTAAATCCTATCTATTAGTCCATCTCAGTCACTGGAATATTATCGAGTGACCATGATGTTGAGATAAAATAAATCATCTGTTCCCACTTACCCGACGTAGAAGGGGTCATATTATGCCTACCGACGAAGAAGGGATTCATGGGAGGCTGATTTATAAAGACTAATCTCAATTTTTGGTTATACGAGGAAGACCCCATCAACTCTTATTTATCCATATTTAAGTGAACTAAAAACTAGCATTTGCGTGAATGAATTAAATAAAGTGATGGCTTTTAAATTGACATGTGACATCTGTATTGTCACAGAAAACTAACGCGTGACCTCTACATGAGTCAGTTTTCAGGCATGATATAGGTGGTTTGGTTTTTAGGCGGAATATGATGCAAGCTATTATCGATGAAAGCGTAAAGATAAATGCAATAAACGTAAATAAAAGTCCTAGTGTGGCCTATCCTACCAAAATAAACATAAAACAACTTGGAATCCACCGTTGGACCCTAGAAGCTTGTCTTGATGTTCTATCTTGGTCCTTGCAGCGGGAGTGAGCATCCGGTCTCCGTCTTGTCTTTGGTCTTCACAAAATTACTAATTTAAATTACAAAAGTAATCCTAGATACATTCTAATTTAAATACAAAAGTAATTACATGGCAAAAACCCAAAACGGAGATTCAAGATCTCAAAATTACAAGCAAGATCGTGTCCCTTCATTACGGTGACACAATCTTCTAAGGCCACACTAAGTTACAACCGTTTGCAAAAATTAAATACGTTATTGAAAGCATTCAAGGCATTCACAAGACGATAAATAAAATGCATCAACTAAAAACAATTTATACATGACATAATACTGTTATTATGATTAATAAATTTATACCAAACCACCTTTTAAGATTAAAATTAAGTGACTATACCGTTTTAATCACCAATTTTAACAAACATATAATCCATTATTTTAAACTGTTTTAAAACAATATGTATCAAACGAGGGTGAACCGTTTCACTAAATAATACACTATTTCCGTATATAGTATATTATTTTAAGCCATGTGAAAATAAAACATGTTATTTTCGAAAATAAAAAAAAACGAGTCTGTTACAGGGGGGGAGGTCGACCGACCTAAACTTGTGGTCGACCGACCTCCTGCCGAAAAACGGAAAAAACTGCAACAGTAAAATTGGTCGACCGACCTATTAATTAGGTCGACCGACCAACAAGTAGTAAAAACGAATTTCAGAAAACGCAAAACGCTGCACTTTTTGAAATTAAAACAAGTTTTTACCTTTTAAACTTTGATTAAAACAAGTAAATCAAAATTAACATCAACAAGGGTTCACATATTGTTAAGAATATCGATTAATTAACAATATGTAAACAGGAATCGAAAAACAAGATCGAAAACTCATAAAGGAAACTGTTTTTAAAAAAAAAACAGAAAACTCACACAGGGGCGGTCGACCGACCGCTAATACTGGTCGACCGACCGACGCAGCGGCAGAAACGAGATTTTTCAAAATCTTTTAAAAAAAACTTATGAAAAACACAAAAGTAAAATTTTCATGGCCTAATGCTCTGATACCACTTGTGGGGAATAAAGCATGTATTCACCCTAAACTTGCAGGATTATAATGAAAAATACAGTTGTGTTTATAGTCATAAGATTAAAAAGGATAAGAAAAAGAATTCAACCTTTGGTCCTTTGTGCTTATGGCCTAAGAACAGGAATTAAAGTAAATTCCCTCCTATAACTTGCACCCAAGACTTGATTGAGATGATGCCGCGTGTGCTAGAAAATACTCTCCAATTGCCTTGCAATATGGGGAGAGCTTTTGAGAGGTTTTAGATGTGAGATCTGAGTTTTGGGAAAAAGATGTTCTCAAAACCCTAATTGTGAGAATTATGAATTACCAGTTAGTGACAAAAGGAGAAAGACTCTCCTTTTGTATTACTTAGGTCGGCCGAATGGGTCTTGGGTAAGGGTGGGCTTTTTCCACTCTTACCTTATACCTTTGCGTGATTCGACCCGATTAGCTTTAAGTTGTTCGCGGGTTTTATTTATAAATCGTAACATGTTATCAGATATTAATATAGTCGATATATTAATAATGGTCTGACAAAATACGATATTGTATAATTACCCAAATTAATATAACTGTTTATATTAATACGCGAATACTATATTTAATTAAATATAACCGTTTATATTTAATTTACGAATTAATCTTGTAATCCGTATTAGCTAAAATTATTTAATCCGTATTAAATAATAATCTCAACATCTTATTGACTAATTTATTAGTCAACACCTCTGACTAACTGTTTAGTCATATCCGGCATAAATGTGACTGTATTTTCATACCTTCACATCTCTCAAACGTGTCCTATAGGTGTGACGTATAGGGACCAGTTGATCACCGCCATCCGTATGACAATAACGTCAAACTTATCTAGCAAGCCAACCGTTATTGATAAACGTGGATCAACTGGTAATAATACAAAAGTATGCCCTTGTGATCCTTAAAGAGATTTAAAAAGTCATTGTACTTAATTGTCAAGGACACCAGCCCCAACACTTTATCCATCAGCGACGAGAGAAATTCCTAAAACCTTTGGATCCTTGTCGCAAAAATCACAAAAGAAGCTGCAGGGCACACCGAAAGATCAGTCGGCTGCCTGTCACTGACTGACCCTACCCTAACGCTATGCTCATGACAAGTTCACCTTCGTCTCGCCTAATTCATACACCCAAGCTACCTTTTAATCGACTGTTATTCATCATACTTGCTTTCTAATCGTTCTCGACTCACAAACATTGCGACTATTACTTAGAACATAACCTATCAAAGTTTGTTATTCCATTATAGCCGGCACGGTGATATCCCAAATATAAGATGCCCCGAGTAAAGTTATTTTTTTCAATTTAATTTCATTTTTTTTAACTTCAATCGAAAGAATACGAGTTAAAAATATGATATAGATTCAGTGAGAACGACCTAAACTTAATACGACACGTCTCATCTTAACCCAACCAAAATTCCGAAATTACCACCCTTATCCCCTAGTATCTTATGTCAACTTAACTTCAAAACCCTTGTTCCCTATAACTAAACCTGTCAAACGGGTCTAACGGGCGGGTTACGGGTCGGGTAGATACGGGTTCGGGTAAAATACGGGTCGGGTGTATTTCGGATCGGGTAAAATACGGGTCAAGTCTATACGGGTTTAATTTCGGGTCGGGTTCGGGTAAAAATACGGGTCAATCAACATCTTTTCCTCGCATTTTTTAAAACTTCTTTTATATCGTAATTCCTACCCTTTATACGTTTTGTCTCCTCTTACTCGTCTTAGTTAACTTAATTTTCACCATTTTCGCCATCACCGTCGTTATAGTCATCATCACCCTCATTTACTCTCTAAGTACAATAATGAGACTCAAATAAGATAACAATGATGACGTGACATGTGATCTGAGGTGATGAGGTGCAAGTGTTGACGCAAAGTGCGGTTCAATTCGACGTAATACGGTGAAATTGATGATGTGGCATGTGGTCCTAGGAAATGAGGTGAAAACAATGATGTGGAAATAGGTGTAAGTTACAGTGTGGCACACATTTCAATGTGATGACGTGACATGTAGTCCATCGAAATAATGAGGTGACAGTGCTAACGTGGAATGTAACTTGACGTATTACACTAAAAGTGACGACGTGACACTCACTTCGATGTGATGATGTGGCATGTGGTACGAGGTGACGAGTTGGCGGTGCTGACGTGGAATGCAATTCGACGTACTACAGTGAAAGTGACGGTGTGACACACACTTTGAGGTGATAACGTGACATGTTGCTTGTTTGAGGTGATGACGTGACATACCGCATATATATATGTACATATTTTTCCTCAAAAAATTTTAAGTCATCAATACCTATATTGACATTATATATTTTAAAAATGATATATTGTCTTGACCCAACGGTCAACCCGCTGCGGGTCGGGTTTTGACCCATTGTTTACGGGTCAAAACGGGTTCGGGTATCTTTCGAGTTCGGGTTGAAAAAACCGGGTCATTTACGGGTTATTTACGGGTCGGGTTACGGTCGGTTTTCGGGTCGGGTCAGGTTTTGACAGGTCTACCTATAACCCTTATACTAGGTTCGTATGTTCCATTCATTTGTTGTCCTATTTTATTTTTTATATCTCAATCAATTGTTGTCTTTCTATTTTAAGAATCAATTTGATGAACAATTAGATGATTCATATACTATTTAATTCACTTATCAATTGTCATTTAGTAATTAACTCATCTCTCTTTTTTATTCATTGTGCTAAAACATAATGACAATAATTAACTAGTCGGGTCGGGTCGGGTCTCGGGAGGGAGTATGAAGCGTCAACTTAACTTCAAACTGGTAGATAAGACTTATTCATCCGTTGCTCTCTCAATCCCCAATCCCCATCTATCCCAACTAAAAAAACCTCTCTAAGAAACCAATCCGACATCATACAACTAATCACATTGCCCCAAACACAAATAATGAAAAAACTCTACAGCAAAGGAGCTATCCACCCTTCACCTTCCTCCACAACTTCCCACCCTACTTTCTCCCTCTCCTTCCTCCCAGCAACCCTCCTCGCTCTCGCCGCCACGCTCTCCATTGACGACAAACAAGTTCTCGCATATCTCCTTTCTTGCTCCACCACCACCACCCCCTTTGACTTTGAGCCCTCTAAACAATCATCATCCAATCAAAAACACGCAAACACAAAAACCAAAAATTACCCTTGTAACATTAACAAGAATAACACCCATGTAGCTTGTTTTACGTGTTACTGTTTTAACTGTTATACAAGTTACTGGGCACGTTGGGATTGTTCTCCTAATCGTCAACTTATTCATGAAATTATCGACGCTTTTGAAGACGATTTGTTAGCTCAAAGGAAGAAGAAACATGGGGTCAACAGAAGGGATAAGAAGAAAAATGTTGCTAAAAAGAGTTTGGATGGTTATGGTGTTAATGATGATAAGTATGAAGGGTTAATCCGAGTTGGTACCGAGTCAGGCAGGGTTGAAACGGTTGAAGACGGTGATGAAACCGAGGAGAAACAGGGGTCTGTTAGGAAAATGGTGAGTTTTATTTGGGGAAGTGTTTGGGGTTAATTTGAGTTTAATGAAGGATTAATATTATTAGGATTTGTTTTTAATTATCTGGTAATCATAAAATCATGCTTTTGCCTGACTTCCTTTTTCAAGAAAACATCAAATTTCCGTTTTATTCAAGTATTTTTCCATCTTGTATGATGTAATCGGGGCGGAGTTAGTCGGGTAGCACTCGTTACACCAAACTCCGGAAAAATGAGTCAATGGTTATCATTTTTGTTACCTAAAAATATAAACACAGATGAGGAAAATTTGATATGGAAAAGTTTAATTTCTAGTTCCGACTATGGGTCCATGGATTTAAGCATGTAAACTACTCGTCCTCTCTTTGTAATACCAATGTAATGAATATGTGCAGTTTTGGTTTTTTATTTTCATTTGAGAAATGTATAGTTTCACACTTTCACTAATTATAAAAGATAATGAATTAACCTAGTTTAAGTAAATCGGATAGTGTTAGTCTAGTGGTAGTTGACTACCAGCTCACGCGATGACTACTTTGCCATTACAGCCCTCGAAAGGGCGGCTTACCTGGTTCATGTAGTGGTGTGAGAATGCATGGACCCGGGGATCCAACCCCATCATTAGAAAAAAAAAACCTAGTTTAAGTAAACTTAATTTGGTTATTACGAAAACATCTATATATTCACTATAAAAAAATCACTATCTAATATTTAACGATGATGAAAAGGGTTGTGAGAAGTTTTAACTTTAAGATGGCGTGAAATAAAATTGTTTTTACGGCTTTATCTTAGAATTTTAGGTTCACTAACTTGCGTTGTTTGAATGTAGCTACTCTTGTAGTTACTCTCTCGGTTCCATTAATAATTTAAATTTATTTTCTTTTGTCGTTGCAAAATAAAAAAAGTAAGAAGTGTAAACAATTAGTCGGCAATATGTGGATAGTTTATTCTCTAATTTTGGTTGGTAGATGATTATTGTTTATGTTTTCATGAGGCGACAAAGATTATTTCTCCTCCTACAACCATGACTTTATTTAATGCATATGTAGTGATGTTAGGGGATAATTCATGAGTCAATGAGTCATGACCTAGGTAGCATCAAAAAGAATACGGATACGATACGAATACGTGACACGGCATGTCATGAAATTTAGGACACGGGACACGTCATTTAAATATAATAAAATATATATTTTGTGGTTATAAATAACGTATAATTTTATTTTTATCATATATTTGAAGCTATATTTAAACAAATAAAGGTACATTTCAACCTTTACTATAACTAATTCTCATTTTTCACTCAAACTCATCTTCTAATCGATCTTTTTTAAAATTTTATTACTCGTCTAAACTATAATATGTTTAGTCAGGTGTCTAATAAGTGTCGGACACGGTATCGAACACGAGACAACTAATTAGCAGAAGTGTCCGTGCTACCTACGTCGTGACTACTTTCATTTGCTTATGCGTGTTATTTGCAAAAACAAAAACAAGCCTTTTTCATACAAGTATATAGCTTTGGATTTTGATTCTCTCCTGTAATATAATGCGCTCAATCAAAATTTAATTTTTCTTTTAATTTTTGCGGAAAATATATAAAAAAAATCCGAATAACCAAATAATAAAATAGGAAAAAAATATAGAATACGAGCTAATATAAACAAATAATTAGCTTGTGAGTTTCCCTGTTTTGATGTCATTATTGAAAGAATATGGTGAAGTATTAGTGCATTGCATCTTATCATGGCAAAATACTCCTTTTGCGCCTTTTGCATGATTACTTTATTCTCTTATAAAGTTGTTTCGTCCTAACTCCTATGGAGTATTTTCTTTCTTGATAGATTCAACGTTGCTCCGGAGTATCTTATATAATTGAAATAATTATTTCATGGAAATAATCATATTATTGTGAGGGCCGTCTTTAAGGGTATTCACTCAATTGGTGCAATCGCATTAGGTCCCCAAATTTTTGGGACCTTTAAATATGAATGCTAGACTAAAGAGTAAAGAGTTATATAAAATGTTTGTTCAAGCAGTTCACATGGTATTATCACAAATTTTTATTTCAAACCGTCATTATGTGTCTTAAACATAAGACGGATCAAATACATAACAAATTACTCCACTACTTGTTACCTAAAAAATGACTATTCTTTTGTCATTATTACTCCCCACTTAGTAGTATTTGACCCGTCTTAAACAAGACTTATTGTAGAATTATTACTCATGTAATAATTTATTCAATCATTTATTTACGGTAGAACCAAATCAATTTATATAGATTCTATCCAACCATAAATTCTGAGACTTTTAGCGTTATTATTTTTAAAAATAACTACTAATGAGAATTAGAGTTGAAAAATCGGAGTAAATAATTCATGATATAGTCATATAATAAAACAAATATTTTTCAAAAAAAAAAAAAAATGCATTGTAAAACTTTTAAGAGGCCGAATTTTAAAGTCTCATTCAAAGCTCTCAGAGCATCTTCAATGGTAAGCTAGTTGCTACTAGCTTACCTTTGCCAACTAGGATTTTTAAGCTAGAATATTTTTAAGCTAGAAACTACTACAATGGTAAGCTACAAGTGTTGTTGATTATATTTTATGCATATTTCTACGTGTATACTTTTAATTGGTCGATTTTTTTTGTAGGGCGCTAGTAGCTCGTTTTAAGCTAACTCAAGAAAAGTGCTCCAATGGTCAAGCTAGTTGCTTAGAAACTTTTTTATTTGCAAGCAAGTCCTTTTGGGTAACCATTGGAGATGCTCTCATAAGTTCTCATAGCGCCCTTATTATTGTTCATCTTTTCAAAGTAACCGAACTATGTTTAGAGCAACTCCAACGGTTGCATTTAGGAACCTGCTTGCAATTGATATAAATATTTTAGCGGAATGCTCACCATTAGAGCATCAAGTTACGTCCCCGCTTGTAAGCATGTGTAGCTTTGTCAAGCTGCATACTTGAAATAAATTAATAATTAAGAAATATGAAAGTGACCTACTGATGTACAAATATGAAAGGGTGCGGATGCATAAGTATGAACAATTGGGGAAGAACGCTAATTAAAGACACGATTGCTAAGGAAGAATTGGGTTAGGGATGAAGACACAAACATAGGGAGTTATATGTAATGAGTAAGGGTACATTGGTCATTGCAAATTTACGTAAGGCGATAAAATGAAGTCGAGTCGATAATTTGACAAAATCGTCAATAGAATGTAAAATAAATGAAAATGGTGGGGATGAAAATAAAAGTTAGGTGGTTATTTGTAAAGTAGAACATAATAGGTAGTAAATTGTAAAATTAAGAACATAATAGGTGGTAAATTGCAATTTTACCATTATATTATGATACTTTATTTATTATGTGGACCCTTTTAAGCTACATTTGTTGTAGTTTACCACTGGAGAACGTTGTAATTTAAAACCTTTGTTGCTTCAAAAGACGATGTGGCAAAGCAAGCTACAAAACCTCGTAGTTTGTCATTGGAGTTGCTCTTATAGTTTTAACTTAGAATAAACTCAACTCATGTGAGTACTCTAATCCCTTTACTATAAAAGTAATAGATTTTAGAGAATTCTGATTGGTCGATGAAAATTAGGATAAGAAAAATTTAATTGATGTGGGATCCGCCATGTTCATTTACATAATTAATTACCTCAATTTAATCTTCTCACTACTTTCATAATTAAATAAGCTACACTATAATCACACATTGAATATGAAATCTTCCGAAATCATAACTATTTCAATTTCAACAGTAAAAATCAAATTTTTGATGATCATGGATAATAAGTTAACTAATTTTACATAAATTAAAGGTATAGATTAAATATAATAATATGATTGAGATGCCTCAACTTTACAGATATAGTATATTCCAAGATTAATGAAGTTGTTAATACTCCATTTAACATGCAGCTAATAAAATGATTAAAGTGAGTGACAACGAGTATAAACAGAAACAAAAAGTGAATATCAAATATAATAATATATAAATTGACAAAAATTAATGCATTCAAATACTGAAAATCAACAAATTAAAATTGTTGAGAATTGAAAATCAACGAAATTATGTAACTCCGTCTTAAATGTACATAAAATAGATAAAGTTTATATTATATGGTCGAAGTTTTTTGGGTAGTTAGAGAATCAGACTAATAATAATTTGGGTTCATTACCATGGTTATGAACTTAGAATTTAAACGTTAAGTATAATTTTAAAATCTATATATGTTTTTACTGGCTATTATCTGTCTTAAATTTAAAACGGGTGAGTATCACTCTCTCATGAGTTATAGAACAACTATTTTATTTTCGCTATGCATAATGCTTTTTTTTTGTTTGATTCATCCTACATATGTATATTTGATCTGTCTTAAACTTAAACCGATAATGTCGTCTTATATAAGAATTTGTATAACTTTATAATGTCAAGCAAATGCGTTATTTTTACTTACGTCTAAGTTAAGCGTATAAATTCTTTTTATTTTTTACATCGATATAACTGCAATACTAAAATTATATTTTTTATTAAATATATTCAACTTTTTATTTTTATTTTTTCAATTTAATAAAATTAAACCCGTGCATTTCTTGCACGGGCGTAAAACTAGTACTCTCAAAAGTCTTAATATTCTGTCACATCACATTTTGGCGAACATTTATTATTTTCTTTATCATTCAGACTAACCTCGGACTCACCTCAAACTTTAATTTACACATTATCCATCAAACTCTATTTTTTACATCACCTCTTTTTTATAAAAAGAAAATGACAAATGAGATTCACTCATTGGATAATTTTCATTAAAAGGTGGGTCAAGACTCGATCACTTAAAGTCTTCAATCTTGGAAAAAAAGTATTAAGTTGAGTCTTGGTTACAAGACTCAACTTAAGAATTTATTAAGACTTTGGTAGATAACTGATAATCTTGAGTGAGTCTTGTCTTAATACTTATCAAAGTATTATCACAAGACTACCAATAATCTTACCCAAATATAGATTCAAATTTTCGGCCTATTATATCCCGTTAATAATGACATTACAATGACATGTCAATGATGTGGCATCGATGATATTAATAATAATGTTGTTTAGCATATTAATACCTAATAAGTCTAAAACTTTGCATATTACTACTTAATATGTTGAATTATTCAAGTAACAACCCAGAATATGTAAAATTTTACACGATTACTACCACCTTGCCAAAAATTGCTAAAAATTGACGGAAGTCAGTGTGTTTCGTCCTTTTTTGATTTTAAACCCAAAATAATACCCATCCTATCCCTTAAACTACATCCTCCATTAAATCCCTCTGTCCTTCTACTTCCTCCATTAATCTCTTGCTTTAAGAGATAAGTTTTTTGTCCTACCTCCATTAATATCTTCCAAATAAAACCCCTCAATTACTATTATTCATTCCAGATTTTCACCTCCTTCATTCCATCCATTAATCTTTTGCTTTTGTTTCCCCTAATTCTTAAACTTCCAGGTTCTATCCTTCCATTAATCGAATAAATAATAGCAATAAGCATCAATGTGCAACATCTAAACATAATAGTAACAGCGTGCTTACTTGATCAGAATTTGAGAAGACGACCTTCTTCTAGTGTTGCAAATTGTGTTTCTCCCTTGGATTTTTGGATGAAAATATCAGCAGAGTAATGGGTAGGACTTAAGCGTGGGTTAAGAGGGGGAGACACATTTAAGAGGCAAAGAGAGGGGAATATTAACGGGGAGGGTAAAATAGACAATTGACTTACTCCGACCATTTAAAACTAACTAAAATCCGGTTTCCGTAAAAAAAAGTAACAAACTGAGTAATTAGGTGTGATTTTAGGTAATAAGATGCATAATTATTATCTTAGGTAGTAATATACGATTTTTTGAACTTATTAGGTAGTAATTTGCCATATTTTTAATAATAATAATAATCCCTTTGGATTCCAAACTATGAAACCCCATCATTGCAACATCTCTTCCTTGCGCCGCTATTACCTACTTCTTTGCCGCTCCTAACCATCCTCCCACCCTATATCCTCTTTTCCTCCTCACTGAAATCATCATGCATTTCCACTACATCGCCACTTTCTCCACTTACTTCAAGCACCAAGCTAATCAGTATCATCCAATAACACCCTCTACATTACACCACTATCAATCCATATTTATCGTATATCAACTTTGACGACCATAATCTTAGGCAATCACCATTTTCTTTTGTCTCAATTCTTGCGTTGTTGCATCATACCTAATTGTTCACAAATTTGCGACAGTCTTTAATTGAAAACAAGGCAAATAAACTAAGATAATGAATTTAGCAACATGCTATTCGAGAAGAACGTTGTCAGACGGGGAATATGAACGTATGGAGGTATTTTTTGCTGAGAAGTTTGGGTGGTCGGACTCTATGTGCTCATGTGGCCCTTATATAGGTCATATAGACAACTTCACAGACGACTTCACAAGTTTGTCAGATATATGGCACTTGTGAAGGTTAGCCGTCACAAATAAAAGGACTTAGCTTGTGATGAATTACCCATTTCATATAAGCAAATATGTGATGAGTTACCTGTCACAAGGATCTATATTTGTGACAGATAACCCATCACATATAGCGTTGTTGACCCTTGTTTCTCAATCAAGGTCACATATCTTTTCCATCCTATATATTTCGAAAATATTATAGTTATTGTAACAATCCTTTCCGTATATACTTGATTCTCTAGGCATTATATATAAACACCAATTCTCATTTGTGACGGTATTATCCATCGCAAGCTTGCGACGGGTCAAATAAAATCCATGTGGGGAGATAAAGACAAACCATTTGTTATTCTCTATGCACTTTCGTTTTTGTCTTACCTAATCAAGTGAGTGTGCTTGATCCGTCGCAATTTGTGACGGATATACCCGTCACAAGAGAGACCTATTAATAGATAGGATCATATATGTTGTAAAAAGGCAACAATTCTGATGAATATACAACTATTACATTCTTTATATAATAAAATTCTCAAAAAACACACCCCGATCCAATGACGAACTTGAACTCTGGTGACCACCAACTTAACAATCCCACCAAACTTCATCTTATTCTCTTCTTCGTTCTGAAAACCCCTAACATCAGCATCTCGCAAGTTGCTTTCAATGGAAACAACTATGACAAATGATCTCGTGCTTTTCAACCCGCTCTTGTCACTAAGGCCAAGCTAAGCCATATCGACGGTTCTGACACTAAACCTTCGAGTTCAAGGGTTGATTTCAAATCTTGGCCGGTCAACTAATGCTTTGGGGACCGCTTGAATCTTCAACACGATTGAAAAAGATTTAATAAAGACTGACTCATACCGTCCCGAAGCGAAAGAGTTATGGGCTAATATTCAAAAAGTTTTTGTCAAGGAAACGATGTCAATTATAGGCGGATCTTCTTGAGTATCGACAAGGTCCTATCGAATCCCTTATCGCCTATTATGGCCATATCATACAGATTTAGGTTCTTATCGAATTTGACCATCTACATACCTTCATGCTCGTGGAATATGTGCACTTGCGATTGGGTGAATATCCTTGATTTTCGTCGTGGAAAAAACATTTATATGAGTTTTTGATAGGTCTTGATGACTTTTTTGATAATGCTCGGTCTGAAATTCTTTGGACTAACCCCCTTCCCAATCTTAATCAAGCCTATAATCGTATACAATAGGAGGAAGCGGTACGAACTTTTAATAATCATAAAACCGACTCTAAATTCGATTCAATAGCTTTTGTTGCTCGTGTGAATAATGGACCTCATCAATCTGGTAGGGTTTGGTTTGAGATGTTTGACCGAACCATTGGCAATCCCTCCGACACATCCAAATCTTTTTTCATTGCTTGTCAACGGTCTGGTCACACATATAAATTTTGCTTTGTGTTACTGGTAATTTCCCCGAATGGTAGGTTGATCGTCCCCGTGACCATATATATGTTCCCCCACATGCTACAGATATGAGCAAGGTTGTGTTCGTCACCAACGAACATGTCAGAGCCTTGTTAGACCGTACAAAGACTCATACTCTTGACCTTCCTCCTCACATGTTAATATGGTATCAGGCACGGCCATGGTTGGCTCTTCATTTCTCGGCAATGGTGCTTCGTCGTCCCGCTCATCGTTGACTAATTTGGACATAATTGATTTTAATACTCTTTACCAACGATAGTTGGAAGAATTATCTTAGATTTGGCAAGCTCGAAAGACATAATCCGCAAATCATCGTCTCAATGGTAATATTTCATGTATCTCTTTGGATTCTTCACCTGTCACATCGGATCACATGTCGTAATGTTTTTATCACTTTGCCAATATTCACGTTGTTAACTCGTTGTAAGTCGAATTACCTAATAGTGATCTTACGATCACGATGCAAAGTGATTGTATAAAACTATTTTCATGTCTTATTTTATACAATTTTATATGTAGCTAACCTCCATAATAATTTAATTTCTGTTTCTAGCCTATATTACTTCTTGATGTTACGTTTACTATACAATTTTCTCATAAATGTTGTCTAATTTGAGGCCATACCTCAAAAATGGTGATTAGTGTAGGTGAACATCGTGAGGGGTTGTACTACTTAACGGCTGTTCGGAAAGACAAGGCTGGAGCACACATAGTATGTACCACAGACACACTCGAACTTTGGCACTGGAGGTTGGGACACCCCTCTTCCAATATGTCACGTTTTTACGTTGTTTTATTAAGACATATCACATTTATTCTTGTTTTCATAGTAAACACTGAGACATTTTCCTTCCTGCAAAACAAACTCATAAACCTTTTTGTTTAAGTATGAATATTGATACTGATATCTTTGATTGAATACATTACGATGTTTGGGGACTATGTTTCAAAAATGCTTTTTTTTGGTTAACGGTATGTTTTGACAATAGTCGACGATTTTTCTCATACTACTTGGGTATATTTGTTACAACATAAAAGTGATACCCGTCAAACTTTATTAATTTTTTTTTCTCTATGCTGATTGATCGTCAATTTCAAAAGAAAATAAAAACTGTTCTAAGTGAAAACAACAAAAAGTTCGCATGCTTTGATTTTTTTTAATGAAAACGGCATCCTTTTTCAAACCTCAAACATTGACACTTCTTAACAAAAGTGTTGAGTTGAACGAAAACATCGTCATATTTTAAATGTTCACGCTTTATTTTTGCAAGCAAGTCTTTGTATTCCTTTTTAGGGCAAATTTTTCCTCGCTATTGTTAATTTAATTAATCGCACACCATTTGTCATTCACCATGGCAATACACCGTACGACATGTTATATAATTAACCTCCGCCTATGGATCACATTTACATGTTTGGGTGCCTTTGCAACACTCCCAAAACCCAACGCCTTTACCAAGGACTCTCAGCCTATGAAAATGTTACCATCTCGGTTACCCGGGGTAGAATATCAAAGAAATGTCACGAACATTAAATAATAGTTTATAAAATTCTAATACAACTGAATCCAAAACCAAACTAATTGAACATCTAAAACTAAAAGACAACGTAAACTAAACTAATTATTCTAAGTGATGACTCGTCCTCCATCCTAAGCCTTACATCATGAATTACGGGATACCTGCTGAGAATATGTTCACCATTATCCATGGATCATCACAGTACACAAAATACACATACGTTACTTACTATAAATCATAATTCCTCGCTAAGCATGTATAAAAGCTGATATATACGTAATTAATAACCATCTTGTATTCGAGTACACATCGCAACATGTAGTTCTGGTGGAGACTGTAGCCACGCCACCTTCACCCCGCTTATCCGCGGCAAGCGATACCCAGATCCTTAATGTGCACATCATCTCCATGGCAGGAGCCACGAAAAGCGATCGTGGGATTGAGATTCATCTCTTGACAATGGACCCAAACATTCAACAATAATACCTCAATAGTAATCATAATCACAATTCCAATCATTTCCCTCAATCAATTCACAATATACGTCACCACATATAACATATAATTGGGTAGGAAAACTCTACCTCAATGCAATTAACAAGACAATAAAATCACAAACATTCCTCTACGAATCATCCACTTATATCAACATAAAAATTCATATTATCAACTTAATTAAGGCACTACAAAACTCTATGATATCCATTGATTGAACTAAAAGATAAAACTTACTTGAACGACGAAAGACAAATAAGCTAGGATAATCAACGCAACAAAATCCCTTGTGAGATGCTAATTGGAGATGTTTAGAATTTAGTCGTGAGAAAAAACATTTTGTTTTGGTATTTGATGGAAACAAGAAATTATTAAGAATTATCCCAAAATATCTAATTAACATGTTGCGGAACCGGAAACAGTCCGGGTACTCGACCTAGTACCTAACGTACTCGACCGAGTATGTTCTACTCAAACAAGTACGACTTGTACTCGACCGAGTACATCTAGGCAGACGTAGACTCACGATTCTAACTTTGTGTACTCGCTCGAGTACGCAACCGCATGAAAGGGAGCAGTATTACAACCTTCGCTTTGTTAAAAACATTAATCTCTCTCGTAAAAAATTAGCTTCTCGAAGCTGAAAATGTGTGTTTTTACGATATCATTTTGGCAAAAAGGAATGGAAGGTTTACAATTTGGATACCGATACTCATTTGACCTCTTACGACATTATTTTTAACATGAATTCCCGTAAGAACCTCTTAATATACGCGACACACCAAAAGATGGCCCGTCTTCTTGATGACACCCTCACTCCCATTGAACACATTCTTATTCACCAAGAAACAATCCTCGACCAATATTCTATTCCTACTCCCAACGAGAACACCACCAAAACTCCATCTACCACCCATACGCCCTCCAGTACTTCCAATGAAACCAACAAACCTAGACAAGCCTAGGCAAACCTTGAAACACCATCAGTTACTCTAAGAAATCAACCGCCCACACTGTCAACCATCAACCCACGGATGACTCCTCCATACCCCCACGACGACTCAAATTTAGGAAAAGGACACCACACCAAGCTTCCTTACTCTTTCCTCAAGGGATTCATTCGACCTTTTATACGCCCCTAGACTAATTTAATCGCTGCCCAAACACCGTATCAAGGTACGAAGTATCCCGCTTCTCATTTTTTTAATTATGAAAAGTTTTCTCCTAAACATCATTTTTTTTATTGGTCGTGACCAAAAATCACGAGCCTAGTCATTTTAAAGATGCAATGCAGGTATCCGAATGGCGAGTGGCTATGAAACTCAAGATTGACGTAATAGAAAAGAATAACACTTGGACACTTGAGCGTCTTCCACTGAATAAAAGGCAATCATATCCAAATGAGTTTACAAAATTAAATACATTGTTGATGGCACCATCGAACGTTACAAAGCTCACTTGGTGTTAATGGGGAATCGAGAAGTAGAAGGGGTTGATTATAACAAAACCTTCGCACCTACCGTGAAACTTGTTACCGTTCGCACTCTACTTGTTATTGATGCGGCCAAACAGTGTAAACTACACCAAATGGATGTTTAATATCCTTTTTTTCTATGCTGACCTTTAAGAAGAAGTTTATGTGAACCCGTCTCCTGGCTTTAATTCAAACACTAATGGGAAAGTATGTCATCTCCAAAATCATTATACCGTTTTCTTCTAGCGCCCCATTATGAGTATGCCAAAATTGTCTCCGCTCTTCTAAATTATGATTTTACACAATGGCCATACAACCACTCTTTATTTTGAATGGCTACGAACATCACCAAAGTCCACGTCCTTGTTTATGTAGATGATCTCACTATTTGGGGCAATAACACCATTGTCATTCATTGATTCAAAGAGTATCTAAGTACATTCTTTCATATGAAAGACTTGAGTCCTCTAAAACATTTCTTGGGTCTTGAGATTGCTCGCAATAAAAACGCAATCCAACGCAAGTATGCACTGGACATTCTCACTGAGACAGGGCTCATGAATTCAAACCCAGCATTTTTCCCATGAACTCTAATCATCGCCTAGCCATCTCCACTTCAGCACTCGTTACTGATCCCGAAGCTTATCGAAGACTTGTGGGATGCCTCATTTATCTCACAATTATTAGACCATAACTAATTTATTCCGTCTACATCCTCGCACAATTTAGGCATGTACTCCACCTTGACAATTGGCAAGTTGCACTTCAAGTACTACGGTATGTTAAAGACAACCAAGGCTAAGGAATTTTACTCCATGCCAACATGAGCTCCATCTACAAGCCCATGTCAATGTCGATTACGCGAGTTGCCCCTCGACACACCGATCTCTCTCTGCCTGCCTAGTATTCTTGGGACCCTCACTTATATCCTTGAAAACCAAGAGCCGAACTACTTTTTATCGCTTATCCGTTAAAGCCGAATAGCATACCATGACATACATATACGACTTATGAACTCAAATGGCTCAAAAGCCTAATTCATTTCCTCGAACATCTTCACAACCATCTTATTTGTCTTTTCAGCGACAATTAATATGCCATTCATATTGCTCGAAATCCCGTGATTCATGAACGAATCAAACACATCGAAGTTGATTATTATTTTGTTCGCGATAAGATCTTACAAGGTACTATTACTACATGCTACATCCACAAAAAATATCAACTTGCGGATATTTTCACTAAACCTCTTAGACTTTCTCCTTTTGCTGAATTTTTCTCCAAGTTAGGTGTTTTGACTCTCAAGCTCCAACTTGAGGGGGTAATATAGTCGTTGCTCCTCATCAACCATAGAGTTGTTGTCCCTTAATCTCAATCAACACTACAACAAATCCCTTGTTTTCTCGATGCTTTTTAGGTATTTTCGACTCTTAAAAGCGTCGCCATATTATTTATCAACGCTTTTAGAAGTGTGGGGGTTTTGGGGCGTCAAGAATTTTCGACGTCATTGGTGTCAACCTTGTCGACCCATATTTGCGTCAGTGTCCTATTCAACTAGTGACACTTTTCTATGATATTTCTTAAGGGCAAGATTTTGAAAGCTTCTTGACGCTTATTTTGGTCCTTGTAACCTTTTTGGCTACTAATGCTTTTATCAGTATGTACGACTACAATTTGCACAAATAAACTATCTACATACGCTGAAATTAGGATTGATGTCCGAGGCACCATAACTGATAATGCTCTTTTGAGGGAGAGAATAATCTAACTCTCGTAAATTGTCACATCTTGAGATAGTGTGGTCCTCATTAATAGAAGAAGTGTGAGTGCAAAAGCCCTAACTAGAGAACTTGTACGGACGTATAATCTGAATGATGAATCTAAGGGTGTTTGCTCCATTACGCTAAGAAGAATCTCGGAGAACTTATTTTGTTCACTAGCATATATGATGTGTGCATTTTATATAGACCTTTTAGGCCGGATTAGCACACATTTCTATGCTTATTCCGTGGTATTTTGCTACAAATATCTCCCGAATAGTCTACTTTGGTTTGTTTTGCTATTTTGCAGATATGAGTCGGAGAAGATCATAATCAAGCCTAAAACAGGTCCTTATGCATACATTTAGGAGAAGAGTTGAGTCGGAGCTTGTTACTACCGTTTTGAGATGCGCAAAGGAGCAATGAAAGTCTATCAAGCGAAGGAAGAACTTCAATTTGCTAATGCCTACTTTGGAGAGCCATATCTCGAGTTCTACAACAGATTAGCACGTGATTCCAGTTGGATATGAAAGCTTATCCTCTTACCTTTCCAACGCCACTAAGAACGCTTTATTTAAGCGAGTAACGAAGAAATGACAGCCATTTGAAGTTCAGTGCGCAGTGCAGGAAATACACGCTGAGAAGTGCTCGATCGAGAACTTTAATCTTCTCGATCGAGATCGAGAGGTTCTTTTGCTCGATCGAGAGGTTCTTTTCCTCGATCGAGAGGTTTTGATTTTTAAAGTCCTCGATCGAGAAGTGTTGGTACTTAATCTTCTCGAACGAGAGCTTTTCATAGCCATTCTTCTTGATCGAACTTTTGATAGCTAATTTTCTCGATCGAGAGGTTTTTCTTCTCGATCGAGAGCCTTGTCGGGTGACTGCTCATTTTCCCAGAGCTTTTGTCAGTTTTTCTTTTGTGTCTTATATAAGAACTCGTTTGTGAGTTCTTTTAGGTCATCTATCTTTTTACAGAACTCATTTTTTAACTCTTAGCCGTCACAATTTTCTATTCAATAAAATTTGTTTTAGTTTTGTTTCTTTCTTCTTAAAACTCAAGGATTGTTTTGTTACCGTTCTTACGCCGGATTCTACTTGATTGTAATCATTCTTTCTCTCTTAATCTTAATCTTTCTGTTTTTGTTGTTTATTGTTCTATTATCATTGTTTTCATTCTGCTCTTATCTCACGTTTTTAGCATCGTTTTCTGTATCCCTTGCTTTCGTCTGTCCCTTTGTTTTCGTTCTTTGTTTTTTCTGTTTCGTTCGTTTCATTTCTGATCTCCTTCTTAACTCTGTTTTCCTCTGTTCTTATTCAAATATTTCATACTTCTTTTTTACTCATTTAAAAGCATCGATTTTCGTACCCTTTGTTCCGTTTGTCTCGGTTCTGTTTCTCCTTCTCTTCGTTGCTATTTTCTGTTCATTGACGTATCCGTGCTCTGCTCTTATTCTCGTTTTTCTGCCTAGAAAACCGTTCCTCTGGTTTCGTTTACTGTTTCGGATTTCGTGCCTTGTGCTCACTTGTATCGATTTCTTTACGTCTCTTTTATATCTCTATTTTGTCACTGTTTTTACAATCCATATATCATGTCAAATGTTAGCATAATTAGAGTAGTCGTATTCAATTATAATTATTACGTTATGAGTAGCTAAATTGTTTATATGTTGGGATGAGGGAAACTGTGTCTTATGCATGATAGGTTGTAACCGGGTTTGGTAGTTTTGCGGTAGGAATTATCGTTAAGCAATATAATTGTGTTTGGTTGAATGAGTATACGCAGGAGACCATTTGTTTAGTTAAACCCCGACCTAGATCGGAAGATTGGAAGGGTTAGGCTTGCTTAGCAATAATAATTAGTTTCTGTGAGGGCGGAAGTCAAGCAGAAATGACCTTAGGGCGACTTAAGACCGGAATGTATAGTCGGGTTAGAGACGTGACTGTAATAACCTAGCCCTTCCTACCAATAATCTGACCAGCCTAGTTTATACCGATAATGTAACACCCCCATTTATTTAAGGGCCTGAACTAGGACTCCCCAGATAAATATGGGTGTTACCATCTCGGTTTCCCGAGGTAGTAGATACAAAGGAAAGAGCACAGTACTTTATTATTAAAATGTTAAACTCAAAAACAAGTTCTACAACCGTTTCCAAAATTGTCTCAAAAGATAAAGAAAACCTACAACTCATGATAGAACTACTATAGTGATCTAGACACTGTCTGGTCTGGTCCGGATCCAAGGTCACTCCCATTAGCTCCCGTAAACTCAGGTACCTGTCAATCTGCTCCCCAATAAATTGGTTCATCACAGGTGATCACGAATACACAGGGTCAACCACGAGGTTGAGTAGAGGAAAAATAAACAATCAAATCATTACTAAAAATAGAAATTCAATCATCTCCACTCCGAATCACAAGATCCATTATTCTCCGCACCAATCACAAAACCCATTATTCTCCACACCAATCACAAGACCCAATATACTCCGCACCAATCACAAGACCCAATATACTCCGCTCCATATCACAAGACCCATTATTCATCACATCGTATCGTATCACAGAATTATGCAATCAAATAAACACAATATACCAATCATATGATAATAAGATGAACATAGTTAACATCAAATAGTAAACAGATTACTCATCACCTTGTACACATTATTCCCCTACCTCAATCTGCAGAACGACAACCGAACAACTGCTAGAATTATTCCATGCGGAAACCGTCACCTAAATATATGTTATTTAACGATCAATACTCCTTCACGTAACCCCCAACCTCAGAACATTAAAGATACCAAATATAGTAACTTCCTAAAATTGGAAAGATTCCTGAAATAGAAACTTTCCCGAAATAGCACTTACCCAAAATCGTAGTGTCACCTTACCACTACTAAACATTACAACTATCGAAGGCATAAAATACTAACAATATCATTTAATAAAGTAATAATAATAATACTAATAATAATAATAACAATATATAATAATAATAATAATAACAACATGAACATCATATTACCATATCCTTATAATTCATGACAATAATAAAACAACTAATAACAATAATAATATTGATGTTAGTAAAAATAAGAATAACAATCTATAATAATATTATCTTAGTAAGAGTAAAAACGAATGAACAACCCAAACAATACGTAGCAACAGCCGCAACAAGAACGAACAAGAACAGCCCCCCCTTACAACCAACCATGACTGACCACCGTAACAAACACTACTCCCAACACCGCCTGCAACCCCTGACTCCCCAACTGGCACCACCAGGCTCGCCCCTGAGCCACGGTGGTTCCACGGTGGAGATCAGTGGCCGCCTATCACCACCACCACTGCCAAACAACCGCAACAAACCCATCAACCCCACACTGCTCTGTTCCCGCGTGACTAACAACCACCACGAGAACTACTGCTACCACCGACACGACTGACCCCCACCACCGTGACAACCACCCGACGAAACTCCTATATGCACCCAACCCAGAAACCCAAATCACCCATAAGAACACGAGCCATAGCTTATTCGAATACAAGCATAATATCCATGTTTACAAACTCGGTTCTAGAATTAAAGAATGACTGACACAGGCGACAGGAAAAATAACCGTGATAGGTGGCTCTTGGTGGTCGGTGACGACCCTACTAGGGTCAAAACACAGACTAAACACCATAGCTTAACAAGGTATAACAATCAAACACGATGAACATGTATAAACGATTGGTAAACGAATTGAAAACCACTGCATAAACAGAGAACGAAATAACGATAAAGCATATATCCACTTCTCTATGAAACGAATGGCCTTACACCCCCTTAACCCACCGTGTAAACCCTTCCTTGTATCCTCGGATGTGACGGCAATGAGTATTGGTGGTTGTTTGAGCGTCGACTAGGGCATAAATTAGGGTTAGGGGACTGTTTTATATGGCTGCAGGAGAACGAGGTCTGATGTTTGTGTCAAAGTGTGTGTTTTTCGATTTTGGACTGTTTAGGGTTGCACGCAATTTGAGGCCCAAAACACTTGCTTAAAACGTGATCTAATAACTAATACTCAAACCCGCTATTCCACTAATAACATATAAAACATAAAACATGTATTCGATAATTTAATTATCGAATATAAACGTTCAAAAGACCAACAACACGTCAATATAACTAATATTTATTAAAATAAAATACGAGTTATTACAGTCTTCCCCCCTTAAAATGAACTTCGTCCCGAAGTTCAACCACACACATATATATCACCGCGCTTACAACTCCAACATATATCACATACTCGTATAGACTCAAAACCTAACACACCATAATAAGACAATTAACATAAGTGAACTCATTATCACGAACTGTGAAGATACGGGATATTACAGATAATGCTGACGACACAGTGACCCGATATCCCATCATATTTCTCTTTTCTGAATTTATTTCATATCTTTCTCGTTTCTTTCCGTAGTTAAGATAAAAGAATTTAAAACCCCCATTTTGTGACAATCCGACAGACTAATTTAGACAGATAATTAGCAACTTTGCCTCCCTGTGGAGATCGACCCTATTTACCGCTAGCTTCCGTTAGTGGTATTAAGTTATTAGTTTTGGTACTGAAACGACGGTATCAAATTTTGGCGCCGTTGTCGGGGAGGCGATGCTTTTATCTGTTTAACTTTGTCTGTTTTTTTTCGCCTCAAGGAAAGACTGAGTACCTTGAGGCTGTTCTTTTCTTTTTCTTTAGTGCTGTTTTGATAGGCCCACAGGTTTACTAGACAGGCTACGGAGGGAGATTTTCGAAGGGAAGGTTGAGTACCTTCGATCCCTTTGCCAAGATGACGTCCGTATCCCGACTGATCGCTCAGTTTGAAGCTCAAGCTGAAAAATCCGTTGATTTGGAGAGGAAGGAGTCTTGGGGTTGTGGTAATCACCACACTACACCACAACCGATACCACAACAAACCCCTCCACCTGCTGAAAATAATGAGATCGCTGAGATAGTCGAGATGATAAAGGCATTGACGTTAAAGGTGCAATCAAACCCCCACGCTATTCGTCTTGAGAAGTTGCAAGTCCAAGTGAACGATTTGAGCAAACGAATTGAGCGAGAAAAGGCTGATACAATAGCATCGAGGAGTAATCATGTCGATCGAGTACCTGACAGTATTCGATCGAGTGAATTAGAGGACAAGCCTCTCGATCGAGCTGCTGCAATTGCTCGATCGAGCAAGTATGAGGAAAAAGACCTCGATCGAGTAAACCAGAGTACTCGATCGAACAGAAGAGAGGATACAATCCTCGATCGAGAAGACGAAAACACTCAATCGAGGACTTCTGATGACGAGGCTTTCTTTCAACTTTTCTCCGATGCTCAACCAAGTAGTTTTACCGATCGATCAGTTCCTTACCCACAAAAGTTGCTGCCACACCGTGGATTTATGGATCGGTTATGAGCTCTCGACGTCATGGCTCACTACAATGATACGATAACTCAGGTACCTACTTATGCCGATTTTATTTCTAAAATTAATTGGTCTAGGAAGGATACTTTTGAGTCGGTAATGAACGCAGCCATGAGTGACGAGTTTAGCACACTTCTTAGGAAGGGGACCCACCCTATAATGTCTGACCCAAGTCATTTTTCTATCTCATGTTCTATAGGGACCCATTTGTTCGATAATGCTTTATGTGACCTCGATTCTACTGTCAACATCTTACCTTTACCTCTTGCAATGCAATTAGGATTGACTAAGTTTGTGCGCGCTAGAACGACTATTCAATTGGCTGACTACTCTTATGTAAAGGTCAAAGGAGCTTTACATAATGTACCTATTAGGATCGGGAATTTCTATATTCCCGTAGACTTCGTTGTTCTTAACATACTCGGGGACTGCAATGTTCCCATTATTTTGGGAAGACCATTTTTGTGCATTGCCGGCGCAATTGTTGATGTCGGGGTTGGGACACTTACCTTTCAGGTCGGAGGAGAGGATTTGGTTTTTACTAAGTCCGATGACCCTAGGGAACCCATACCTATCGTACCGTGCGATAATTTCCCTCTTGTAGAGCCCATTGCCATTCCGTCTGAGCCACCTTATGAATCACAAATTATTGCTGCTGTTATGACACCTCCGCCCCATTCTGGGAGCAAATTGGAAGAACATCTCCTTGTTTCTCTTTTTTGCAGGTAGTGACGAGTTCAACGAACCGGGTGGTGTGATGGGTGCTCCTAGCGTGGAATATGGAACTACTTGGATAGATGATCCAGGAGGAGGTGTTGATAAGGCTATGCCGTTGAGAAAGAGGATGCGTGATGTGCTGAAAGTTTGGGAGCCGGGTGCTTTGAGGAGTTCTCATTTTTCAAATGCCAAGCTGTGGAGACCGGAGGTTGACTTGACAATTGTTGAGGCTACCGCATTCAGTCAGAAGCCTCATAAAAGGCCGTTAATTTGTTGTGTTCGATAACAATGAAGAGGGTCGAGCTGGGACCGTTTAATCTAGCGCTACCGGGAGGCAACCCGGAGTTTGAACTTTTTATTTATTTCTGTTTTGGAACAATTAGCTTTTTATGTTTTATGTTGTAATAATCGTGCTCGACTATAGATTTTGAACTCGTCTTCGCGTTTTGGGTAGTATTTTGTGGCTGTGATTGCGTTTTTGCAGGGATTGTCCTCGATCGAGTAGCGTCATAACTCGATCGAGAAGATTTTCAACCTAGAATACTCGATCGAGCAACCAAGGGATTCGATCGAGAGGATGTGTGGCTTAGACTCCTCGATCGAGTGGTCCAATGATTCGATCGAGGGAAATCGCAAGGCAAACAATTCAATCGAGCACTGTAACTACTCGATCCAGATGTCGTTCTTGTACCAGCGACTCTGACAGACTGCGATACCCTGCTTTGCTTGATTTCTGTGCTTCAATTGCAACCTCCCATTTCTGGTTCGGTTTGGGGAGGTCCGCGGTGCATGCACTTTTGTAAGTTCCTAACTCTTCTTCTTAAATTTGCATTTCTTTTCCTTTACTTTGTACAATGGGGACATTGTACGATTTGGTTTGGGGAGGTTTTGCATCCATATCTATGTCTGCATTTTATTCTACTGCATTTCTGTTTGCACGTTTCAAATTTAGCATGCATTGTTGTTTTATTTCCAAAAAATTGAATAATTTTAAAAAAAATCACGTTTATTTTTGCATTTTAGGTCGAGTCAGATTGAAGTGTTTCATTGCTTAAAATTGTTGTATGCTTAAGCCTTGCACTGTTTCACGTCTTTTAGCAAATTCTATAGGAATTTCCCGAATTTAATGTCACATTTTTGTTGAAATAGTAGACTTGACTGAAATTTTGGCAAACTACAATAACTTTTTGAGCTTTAGAGCCTTAAACTGGTGACATCCATGACCAGTTATTTTAGGATTGTGAGTAGTACTCCCTACATTTCATGTTTTGCATGTGTATGAGTTTTGATTTCTTATTGCCTACACGCATCGGTTAGAGGTCGGAATTACACGTTTGGAGGACTATTGCATCACCCCCTTTCTCATTTTGCCCATTTAACTCCACATTAAGCCATAACTGCCTTTTGCCCTTAACTACATCCCAAACTTAGCCTACCATTGTGCCGAGTTATGTGGTAGTGAAGGAATTTTATCGTTGTATCAGTTGTGGCTCGTTTTTTGATGTATTGGAGTGTGTGCAAAGGAGAAATGGAGAAAGTAAGGTTGTGTTATGCTCCATCGAGAGCTTTATAGCTCGATCGAGGCTCTCGATCGAGAGGTTTTGTATGCTTAATGTGCTCGATCGAGAGCTTTTCTTGCTCGATCGAGAATCTTGGAAATAAATAGTCCTCGATCGAATGGTATTTTGGTCGATCGAGAGAAATGGAAATATTTGACCAACAACCGAGAAAAAACAAGAAAGAGAAAAAAATGAAAAATGAATAAAAAAGAAAAGAAAAATCAAACGAAAAAAAAGAAGAATAATTCGGTTGGAAAATATTTGGGATGTATGATGTGTTTGCCTAGTCAAAAAAAAAAGAGGGCATGAGTTTATTTTTGAGTTGGAATATCGGGATATGTCTTCTGATGATTTGTTAGGTTCTAGCTTGGCTTTAACCCCACATTTCCATACATGTCTTGCTCCTTCTGTCCCACCTAACCTCACATTCCCAAATTTGCAATAGTTCGGCTTGTAATGGACATTGACGGTGGTGTGCGTGTGTACGGTGCTTGAAATCATTATTCATACTAGTCTAGCATGCATGATTTGTTGGTCGTAGTCTAGGTGAGAGACTATATTTTCTTCTCCTCTTTTACATATAACATCTCACCATTTGCTTTGCTGAGAGAAGAGTGACCCGGGAGAGTCCAATTTTGAAAGTCTTGCAAGGTCAAAAGTTCAACATTATTTGGAATATGCATAAATTCGTTTGCTTAGGATATTGAGCTGTTAGTACTGATTCATGTGCATTAAACGGTTTGAGTTAACAGTTTCAGCTTGTCCATGTTTTACTCCTATCTGTTTAGTCTTAGTTAGTTGCATGAGTTTGCTTGAGGGCAAGCAAAGGTTTGGTTTGGGGAAGTTTGATGTGTGCATTTTATATAGACCTTTTAGGCCGTATTAGCACACATTTATATGCTTATTCCGTGGTATTTTGCTACAAATATCCCCCCGAATAGTCTACTTTGGTTTGTTTTGCTATTTTGCAGATATGAGTCGGAGAAGATCATAATCAAGCCTAAAACATGTCCTTATGCATGCATTTAGGAGAAGAATTGAGTCGGAGCTTGTTACTACCGTTTTGAGATGCGCAAAGGAGCAATGAAAGTCTATCAAGCGAAGGAAGAACTTCAATTTGATAATGCCTACTTTGGAGAGCCATATCTCGAGTTCTACAACATATAATCAGGTGATTCCAGTTGGATATGAAAGCTTATCCTCTTAGCTTTACAACACCACTAAGAACGCTTTATTTGAGCGAGTCACGAAGAAATGGCAGCCATTTGAAGTTCAGTGCGCAGTGCAGGAAATACACGCTAAGAAGTGCTCGATCGAGAACTTTAATCTTCTCGATCGAGAACTTTAATCTTCTCGATCGAGAACTTTAATCTTCTCGATCGAGAGGTTCTTTTGCTCGATCTAGAGGTTCTTTTCCTCGATCGAGAGGTTTTGATTTTTAAAGTCCTCGATCGAGAGGTTTAGGTACTTAATCTTCTCGATCGAGAGCTTTTCATAGCCATTCTTCTCGATCGAGCACTTTTGATAGCTAATCTTCTCGATCGAGAGGTTTTTCTTCTAGATCGAGAGCCTTGTCGGGTGACTGCTCATTTTCCCGAGAGCTTTTGTCAGTTTTTCTTTTGTGTCTTATATAAGAACTCGTTTGTGAGTTCTTTTAGGTCATCTATCTTTTTACAGAACTCATTTTTTTACTCTTAGCCGTCACAATTTTCTGTTCAATAAAATTTGTTTTAGTTTTGTGTTCTTTCTTCTTTAAACTCAAGGATTGTTTTGTTACCGTTCTTACGTCGGATTCTACTTGATTGTAATCATTCTTTCTCTCTTAATCTTAATCTTTCTGTTTTTGTTGTTTATTGTTCTATTATCATTGTTTTCATTCTGCTCTTATCTCACGTTTTTAGCATCGTTTTCTGTATCCCTTGCTTTCGTCTGTCCCTTTGTTTTCGTTCTTTGTTTTTTCTGTTTCGTTCGTTTCATTTCTGATCTCCTTCTTAACTCTGTTTTCCTCTGTTCTTATTCAAATATTTCATACTTCTTTTTCACTCATTTAAAAGCATCGATTTTCGGACCCTTTATTCCTTTTGTCTCGGTTCCGTTTCTCCTTCTCTTCGTTGTTGTTTTATGTTCATTGACGTATCCGTGCTCTGCTCTAATTCTCGTTTTTCTGCCTAGAAAACCGTTCCCTTTGTTCCGTTTACTGTTTCGGATTTCGTGCCTTGTGCTCACTTATATCGATTTCTTTACGTCTCTTTTATATCTTTTATTTTGTCACTGTTTTCACAATCCATATATCATGTCAAATGTTAGCATAATTAGCGTAGTCGTATTCAATTATAGTTACGTTATGAGTAGCTAAATTGTTTATATGCCGGGATGAGGGAAACTGTGTCTTATGCATGATAGGTTGTAACCGGGTTGAGTAGTTTTGCGGTAGGAATTATCGTTAAGCAATATAATTGTGTTTGGTTGAATGAGTATACGCAGGAGACCATTCGTTTAGTTAAACCCCGACCTAGATCGGAAGATTGGAAGGGTAAGGCTTGTTTAGCAATAATAATTAGTTTCTGTGAGGGCGGAAGTCAAGCAGAAATGACCTTAGGGCAACTTAAGACCGGAATGTATAGTCGGGTTAGAGACGTGCACGTGACTGTAATAACCTAGCCCTTCCTACCAATAATCGGACCAGCCTAGTTTATACTGATAATGCTGACGACACACTGACCCGATATCCCAGCATATTTCACTTTTCTGAATTTATTTTATATCTTTCTCGTTTCTTTCCGTAGTTTACATAAAACAATTTAAAACCCCCATTTTGTGACAATCCGACTGACTAATTTGGACAGATAATTAGCAACTTTGCCTCCCTGTGGAGATCGACCCTATTTACCGCTAGCTTTCGTTAGTAGTATTAGGTTATTATTTTTGGTACTGAAACGACGGTATCAATATAAAAGATAACCTCTTCAAGGTCGAGGCATTTAGAGACATTCGTTAAAAAAATTGTTTTGTGAAATTTGGAGTACATTTATTAAATCTATTTCTACTCTTAAATTTCCGCGCTAAAAGTTTTAGAAAACAAGTTGTTCAATCATTAATCAATACTATATGTATATATAATCTGAAAATCAATTGCATAAATCTTTACATTCATTACATTATATACTTTATTAGATGTATAAAAATATTAATTGTTTAACGTAAATTAATACTATAATATATGGTTTTTCTAATGTGTACCTTGAGGGCACAAATTATTAAACCTAACTGTGAAACAATTCGCAACATATTATCATGAGATATTCAAATATAAACCCATTTTTACCATAATTAAGAGAATATATGTTATGAATTTCACCACATTTAGGTGTCGTTTAGTTCAAACATTAGGTATGGAATGGAATGAACTCTAACTCCAAAGCGGTATGAAGTTAGAGCCACATATTAAAGTTGTTTGGTTCAATCCGAGAATGGTAATAATAATTTGTTGGGTGGAATGAAGTTAAAAACTTAGGAAAAGAGGTGGGTATGAAATTCCAAAGGTCGAAATGGAGTTAAAATTCACCAAGTATCTAACACCATTCCAAAATGCTTAAACCAAACAGTGGAATGAGCTAAATTCATTCCCTGCTTCAACCAAACACCCCCTTAGGCTATTAGGGCACACGTTGATTTAGTACAAAAATAAGTCTGTTTGTAAAGCAAAAAAATGATTTACTATTATTTTCTGTACCATTTTTACAACAATTTGTAATTGTCTTTCAATAAATTTATAGAAAGGTTATCTATCACGAGATCTACTAAACTTTTAATTATTTTTTCATTTATATCCTCGAACTTTTAACATCCGAAGTTATTTTGTAAGGTTTTTTATACTCCTTAACTACTACCTTAGATAACTTCACTCTTTTAAAACAACTACCTTTTTAAAAAAATAAAATATAAGAATTACTAGCATTGGACATTAGTGTTGCCAAAAGTGACAAGATTGGCCAGAGTGCCCCTGAGTAGTCCAAAGTTTATTGTGTGCATATTGTTGTCCGCATAAAATATAGTGGATGTCTCAATTTTACGAGTAAGCACTCCGTACGTACGTATCAGTCTATATATGTTCTACGGAGTCTAATTACTCTAATATAAGTATATAACAGGATAATCTATTGTGGTTGTTCTCGACAATGTCGTTACAATAAATGGGGTTGACATTGTTGTCTCAAAATATGTCAAAGAGACAAACACTTTTTATAAATAGCTCCATCATGGCCAAATTTGATACCATACATGACAGAAACAATAAAGGCAGCGTCACAATCAAATAATCAATATATGTTGGGAGGATCGATGAGGAACTCAGGTAGTACGGACATTTTTTCCTAATTAGTCCTCCCGTATTCGACACCGTGTTCGACACTCGGACACTCAACACTTGTTGCACACATGGCTAAACATATATATTATAGTTTAGACGAGAAATAAAATTTTAAAAAAATCGATTAGAAGATGAATCGGGTGAAAAATGAGAATTAGTTATAATAAAGGTGAAATTGTACCTTTACTTGTTTAGATTTAGTTTCAAATACATGATAAAACTAAAATTATACGTTATTTATAACCATAACATATACTCTATTTTATTATATTTAAATGACGTGTCTCGTGTCCTAAATTTCATGAAATGCCGTGTCACGTGTCCGTGTCGGATCCGTGTCCGTGTCCGTTTTGATGTTATTTAGTGAGGAACTGGGGGAGGTTTAGCGAATTCAATACTTGTTCAGTAACTAGGCTATAGAACGAGTTGTAATATAATTGTTACATAATGTTTTTAGCTTATATGATATATTACTTAAACTTATAAGTATATATTTTAGGAGTTTTAATAAAATGAATTTTAACTTGTTTAAATAAATATTAAACTCAAAATATTATAATGAAATTTAAAAATAATACATATATAAATTCAGCTAGATTTTTGTTTGTGTAGAAACAAACACAATACGTTAAGGTGTCCCGAAGGTCATAACTACCCACCTATACTTTGTGATCTACCCTAAATTATGAAGGTTTGAGTCATAGTTGTAGATGCGTTGTAATAACCGGTTTTTAAAAGACTATTTTTGGGATCTTTTAGGGTGGAGGAGTTCTAAATTGTATACCTTTTTGGCATTGGTCATAGTAATAACGCCCGTATTTATTAAGGAAAGTCTTGCTAAAGGCTCTTTGACGAATGAAGTGTTACAAACTGGTATCTTATTTATTAAAAGAACAACCACATATCCTATGTGTCAAACTCTTCTTAAAAGAACGAAATTTAAGGCACCACCTTAGAGGTAGGAATTAAATAACGTAGTTCCTTATTCATGTAAGAGTTTTACTCATTAATGAACTTTTTTTCCTTATTTTTCAAAGCCAAACTACCAAATTGGTAAAATTAAGTAGTGTGTTTTGGACAAATTGGCCGGTAAAAAAAAAAGTAACATGTTTGACAAATTGGTAAAGAAAATAACATGTTAGATAAATTGGTAAAAAAAAAGTTAATTAAGTGATATTAGGCCAAAATAAATAAATAAGTAATAAATATCTTTTTTTAAAATTTTAATGGTAAATAATATATATCGGGTTGTGCCGATTCGTATTTGGGCCATTTTTCGGGTATATTATTATCAAGTTTATTAGGGGCAATGGTAAATAATATATATCGGGTTGAACCGTTTCGTATTTAGGAGTAATAATAAACGTTCTTGTTAGATTTTATTTGTTCAGATAATTTCGGGTAACAGGTTATGATAAGATCCTTAGTTCGGGTGTAGCGCCAGTTTGATTAAATCCATCGGTCAAGTCAGTAAAGCTCAATTCCTTTTTATTATATCTTTGGTTAATATAAATTCAGGGTAACATAAATAACTAACGATTTCTTATACTATTGTAATAGTCTTTGGTTAATATTAAAATAATTGTCGAACTCGAAAGACAAGACTCGAGTTCACACGACACCCGATACAAATGTTTATGGTTGTAAACTAGTCATTGCATATATATATATATATATATATATATATATATATATATATATATATATATATATATATATATATATATATATATATATATATTGATTGATTGATTGATTGATTAAAGGAAGCTTTTTTCTAAGCACGTGCTAGTCTCCACTTTTTACAAAACACTTAATTATAAATAATGATTTACTTACAATTTTTCTACTAGAATTAGGAGATAATTAATTATTTACACTTTTTCTATAAAAATTAGAAAATTAGTAAATTGTTGTTTAGATAATAATTTATTTATAATCTTCCTATTAGAATTAGAAAATAAGACAACACTTATTATAAATAATGATTTATTTACAATTTTTCTACTAGAATTAGGAGATAATTATTATTTACAATTTTTCTATTAAAATTATAAAATTAGTAAATTGTTGTTTATATAATAATTTATTTATAATTTTCCTATTAGAATTAGAAAAAACAAAACACCTAATTATTATAAATAATGATTTATTTACAATTTTTCTACTAGAATTAGGAGATAATTAATTATTTACAATTTTTCTATTAGAATTAGAAAATTAGTAAATTGTTGTTTACATAATAATTTATTTATAATTTTCCTATAAGAATTAGAAAATAAGAAAACACTTAATTATAAATAATGATCTATTTACAATTTTTCTACTAGAATTAGGAGATAATTAATTATTTACAACTTTTCTATTAGAATTAAAAAATTAGTAAAAATTGTTTAGATAATAATTTATTTATAATTTTCCTATTAGAATTAGAAAATAAGAAAACACTTAATTATAAATAATGATTTATTTACAATTTTTCTACTAGAATCAGGAGATAGTTAATTATTTACAATTTTTATATTGAAAGTATAAAATTAGTAAATTGTTGTTTAGATAATAATTTATTTATAATTTTCCTATTAGAATTAGAAAATAATAACACACTTAATTATAAATAATAATTTATTTATAATTTTTCTACTAGGATTAGGAGATAATTAATTATTTACAATTTTTCTATTAGAATTAGAAAATTAGTAATTTGTTGTTTAGATATTAATTTTTTTATAATTTTCCTATTAGAATTACAAAATAAGAAAATAATAAATTATTTACAACTTTTCTATTAGATTTAGAAAAATAAAAAATAGTTGATTATTTACAATTTTCCTATTAGATTTAGCACATTATTATTCTTTAATATTTATATACTTACTATCTAAGTTTATTAACTTTATTCAACGTTTTTATTAAAAATGAAATCGGAAATGAATTAGAATAATTGATTCTTTACAAGTTTCTTATCTTAGGACATTATTCTTTAATATTTATATACTTACTATTTACGGTTATTAATATTATTCATCGTTTCTATTAAAAATGAAAATGGGAAAGTGGCGTAAAAAAGAACTAATTTAGTTTGTATTCGTCTTAACATTAAAATGGGTAAAAAATAGTCTCACGGGGGATATAAGAGTAATAAGACAAATCTTTTACTTTTTCTTATACATTATGTTTTTATCTTTTCCATATTACTGAATCATTCAAACTTAAAATGAATACCTCCATCTTAATTAAAAATGTGTGGAACTAATAAATGTAATTAGTTAAATATTTAAGTCTAAACAAATTCCTACCTAAAAGGAACATTTGCGATCAATCATATTCGACCAAACTAAGAGCAACACTACTATTTTTTGGTACAAGAGTAGCACTACTATTCAAGTGAGTATTATCCACTTTCGTACTTAATTATGCGAAAGAAATGAGAAAATTTCTTTAATTAAGTAAAAAAGAAAATAAGATAAATGTCAAATATAGTATATTCAGAGAAACCCCAAAAATGTCAAATTTGGATTTAATTAGTATAAATATAAATATTAAAAACCACAATGTTGATGTAGATAGGTGCTGAAGTAGAATAATTTTGTGGATGACATGTGTTTTAAATGAATATTGAAAGATATTTTATAAATAGCAATATTTATTCCTAATAAAATGACATTTTTTTACGGGGGCGGAGGTAGATATGTTTTGAGGGAGGAGCTAAGTGTCTTCAGGGATAGGGTTACTCTCCGACGTTTAAGAGTATTATTTGAGCAGTACAAGCAAATTGGTCAGAGATGTTCAAGAATACAGTTTATGATTCTGATGATCAAGTTGATTAGTTGGGTTGTCAAGTTACGATTTAAGGAGTATAAATATAAATATGTAGATATTAAAGAACATACTGATGTAGGTGATCTAAGTTAAGCGGAATAATTGTATTGATGAGATGAAATGCAAGTGGGTATTAGAAGGTATTCATACAACAAAGTAATGACAAATAAATGGTGTTTCTGAGACGAATAGAATAAGCCGTAAAAAGATCAAAAATATTTTTTTAGTTAGTATTAGATTATAGTTTATTATAGTCCGTATTCTTTTGTTTTTCCTCCATATTTTCAACTTATTCTTTACAGTGTGACATTGTTTTATAGGGTAGGGGTTGATTTTAAATTGTATGTGTTCATTTGTTTAGGGATGGGGATAAATAGATCTCGAGGGAGGAGGTAAGTATCTTGGGGGATAGAGTTACTCTTCGACGTTTAAAAGTGTGATGTAAGTTGCACAAGAAAATGTCTATATGTTAGAGTTGTTCAGGGATACAATTGATTATGTTAGTCAAGTTGGGTAATTATGTGAGAAGGGCATGCGAATATCTAAACGGTGTCGAAAAAAGTTGCGTATGTACTACATAATGATTAGAACAGCTGAGCAAGTATATAGGTAGATAGATTTTATTTCAAAATTATATTTCAAAAGTTGCGTATGTACTACATACTCAATTTTGATTGTTATAGGGCGAGATTTGATTTTACATTGGATATATCTATTGTTACGAGCAATGGGGGTAAATAGGTTTTGAGAGAGGAGGCAAGTGTCTTGGGGGAAGGGTTATTCTACGACGTTGAAGAGTGTTGAGAGTCGTACAAATAAATGTCGGTAGGTTGACGAGGTTTCCAGGAATACATTTTACAAATCATTTTAACGGTTACGTTGGTTAAGTGGGTGAGAAGGGTACTTCATGGGTAGGATTATTCTCTGACGTTTACGAGTGTGATTTAGAAGAATGAAAAATATATTCATATGTAGGTTGGGTGAAAAGGGTTGAATTTGTGAAAAAGTGGATAACGTGAGATATTGATTGGAGAAAGTAAATGAATAAATTTTATTTGAAAATGTGTATTATATGAGAAAAGAACCGACAAATATAAAAATATAGGTTAAATACATTTAAAATATCACATGTATAAACTCAATTTTGTTTATTTGTTGGACACAAAACTAAACAATCAAATGTTATACTCTCTTCAGTCCTATTGAATGCTCTATTGGGCCGGAGAATAATTTTTAATGTGGAAAGACGTTATAGTGTTTTTTGTGGGAGTATTCTTGGAAATATTTAGGGGTGTGTATGAAAAGATGTCCTAATGTGGAGTTGTAGTTGCAAATTTGCAATGATAATATTGTAAATATAAGATAAAAGAAGATATTTATGTCAATTATTTTATCAAGTATGGAAGAAAAACATTGGATTAAATTGTACAAAAATAGAATGTGGGAACATTGGATAAGAATTAATGAAGTATTTGTCATGTCAGTATTATATCGCGGTAGATAGGTAGATAGGTCTGGAAGTATGAGGTAAGTGTCTTGAGGATAGAGTTGTTTTCCGATATTTAAGAGTGTGATTTGAGAAGTACAAGTAAATATAGATACAATGGGCTTTTCAAGGATGCGCATACGGTTAATTCTGATGGTCAACTTGATTAGTTGAGTGAAAAGGGTACGGAAATGCCTGAATGATGTGGAAAATGAGAGGGGGGGGGGGTATGTAGCAAGAAAACTGATAAAGTAGATTAATTTATTTCAAGGTTGTATTATGTGTAAATGACTAGGCATATATGTTATAAAAATAAGTTAAAAATCTTTGAAATAACATGTATGAAAACTCAATTTTGTGTTTCCTTCTTGTGAAGCACAAAAATAAGTAATCAAATGTTAATAAATATCATGTCAATATAGTATTGTTAACGTTTAACTAGGTTATTTTTTTGAAAGCAGAAGTTAGCTAGGTTTCTGATAAATGGATGAACTTTTCAAAGGGAGAGTTAACATTGATGGATAAGTTCGGGTGTATTGTGAAGGAGGGGTCACTTGAATATTTTAGGTGTGTATTGGAAGCTAGGAAAAAGTCTCGATGATGAGTTAGATGGTTGTTTAAGGTAGCAATAAAGATGACTAAATCGCATTTGATGATTAATTTTATGATAGGTTAGTAGGCGTGGCTTTGGATTGTGGACGTTACATGTGTTGTTTGAAGAGTAAGAGTAGTAGTTTGAAGGGTTCTTTCATGTGGTACTGTAGATTATTGTGGCGAGTTGGTGGTAACATTAATGAAAGAAATAAAAATAAATGAGGTAATTTTTTTAACAAAATAACACGTGTATATATAGAACGAACTAATACTATTTTTATATAAAAAAAATCTTATGATATACTTTTGATTTACATGGTGGAAATTTTATAAATAACACAAATTAATTTAGTATTCGTGCATCGCACGGGCAAAAATACTAGTAAACATTATAAAACAGGCCCGAAAATAACCAAGGTTAGAAATTAGCCGACACAAATTAATCCAAATCAATCCAAATCAATCGTAAATGTAGTTTCAAGTCAAAATAAATTTAAGTCGAGATATCTTAAAGGTTAAAATATGTTCGCATATATTACTTACTATTTATTCATTAATAAAAAATCTTTTTATAATATTATTTATCGATTTCGGGCTAAATATCACTTAATTTAAACAATTTTTACCAATTTATCACTTCATCATTTTTTTACCAATTTGTCCAACATGTTATTTTTTTTACCAATTTGTCCAACTTGTTACTTTTTTTTACCAATTTGTCTAAAACACTCTACTTTTTTACAATGGTAATTTGACCTATTTTTCCGTTATATACCCTTTGCCTGAAAAAACCCTCTCTAATTCTCTCCCTCACAAAATTAATCAAATCCGTCAAATTACACAACTTGTGTACTCCGATATGTAAGGTTTTAGTTGGTCTTTATTTAAACACCAATTCGCATTGAAGACGGACACTTTTTGTCACAAGTTGACGACGAACACTGTTTGTCACAAGTTGAAAACGGATATGGTCCCTCTTACAATATGTAAGTGGCACTGTTCATGAAATATTCTATTTTCCTCCACTTACCCTCCTCCTTGCCTCTGTTACACGGAATATAGAGTACACCTTTATGTACATAAATTACAGGATAAAACGATTTTATACTGTTAATGCACTATAATCACTAAAATATAAATTTTTCATTTAATGCTAAGAAGTTGTCTTTTTACATATTAGATTTGTCCCACGATATAAAACCGAATTGCAAAACACGTACTATTTATTATTAATAAAATCTATATTCATCGTAATCTAAAATATCATGCATTAGTACAGATCTGCCCTAGTTGAATTATTATAGAATTCGTCATAGATACAATCCCAATCCTAACAAGAAGTACACAACGGTCCAATGAGGCATACATCATAAGTAGACTCATACTCAACCCGACTAACCTAACCCAACACCCGAACTGAACTACTGAAGACATTAAATTGACTCACATAGTTGATCCAACCTATATAATAAACCGACCTGGAAGTTTATTGTTGTAAATTGACCATTACCCTCTTAAATACTTGAATATAAACTAGACGAAAATGATCTAAACACGAAATAACACAACCCGGCCGACCAAGCCTGAATCTTGCAAACCCGAACTAACCAAGCCCGAAGGTAAACTATGATTGATTGTACCTCTTAATAGAGAGTTTCGAATATGACATTTTCATTTTCAAATTGACCAACAATATCTTTGACTATCCATTATGTTTGTGATTCTATGTGTTCCTTTTTGCTTCAGTCTCTAATTGAGTATTGGCGTACCCTAATTCACATAATGGATTGATGATAAATTAGCGTAATATTACATTAAAACAAACAAAGGGGGTGTAGCTCATATGGTAGAGCGCTCGCTTTGCATGTGAGAGGCACGGGGTTTGATTCCCCGCACTTCCATTTTTTCACGACTACATTTTGTGTGTGATCCATTTTCCTTTGGATTCTTTACTAGTCTTAAACCCATGCAATTTGCACGGGTTTGTTATTTCAAATTTTGTTATTATCAAGAAAACTAATTATTATGTTTTGTATAAAATCCAATATACTTGATGTTAAATCACGCTTCTAATCAAATTATTATTGACTAATTTTGTTGCAAGTCAATCTTGTTGCTTAATCGAATGTTGATTAACTTTTCGTTTGGTCGAAAGCTACTTCCTAAGAAATCACATTACGCATTATCTACTTTAATATACATAATATACATGTAGCCAAATGATGGAAAATCTCCAAAATCCTAAAATTGTTATTTACTTATATGTAATTATACTATAATACATATAGTCTTAATACTACAATGAGTTAAATATCTTTCTGGTCGATAAAATAAATTTGTTTTTTTTTTCTATGCGTGTTTATGTGTCTTATACATACTACTTGACCCGTTTTAAGTTTAAAACGAATATATCTATCTTAAGCTTAAGACGTAGTATATATATTTGTCTTCAATAAGAATTTGTAGCAGTGTAAATTTCCCTGTAAATGCAATATTTAGACTCATTTAATTGATAATCTACAAATAACAATTTTTTATTTTGAGTGGATATTTCTTAACACGAATATACCCGTTTTAAGCTTAAGACAGATATAATCATCTTAAATAAAAACCGGTATGACTTTAACATAAATTCTACTCTACGACAGTCGCACGTGCGACCAACCAAAAAGTGACAATTTTTTGATAAATAGTTACCAGTTTTAATTTAAATAGTGACTACTGTTTTTGGTTAAAAAAATGACGCATATATCCGTTTTAAGGTTAAGACATATATATATACCCGTCTTAAATTGAACCTGTATTAATTTAAAGTTTCCCTATAGATGCAAAGCTTAGGCTCATTTAGTCGATCACATTTCAAATGATATTCAAGATTTCGAATAGGTATTTCTTATTATTGATATATCTGTAAAACGAAATAAAACGGGTTAATAAGAACACACTTACTTAGATGGGACACACATTTTGTTAATCTTAGTAACTAAATGTATTTTATTTACGTCTTATAATATGTAATACTTTACTCGTTTTTATATAACCCGTCTTAAATGAAAACGGGTGCTACATTTCTAGAAGTATTTACACATTGGTAGAAGAATACGACCCATAACGCAACTCATTTAAAGATATATTTTTATATTTTGTAATGTTCCTAATTTTCCGTCACATAACTGTCGATGTATTTATTATTTAAAAATATTACTTCTATTTCAATGTTGCATTTGTTACTCTTCCCTCAAATATTTCGATTATATATTAAATATTTTATATAATAAAGCCTTGTTACATGTTATATTTTATTTAATTGTATAAAACTTATTCTCTCAATAATTTGTTTACTTCTTCTCATGCATTTTTATTAGATGTATGATTGACCTAGATAGAGTTTCTGTTTTGGTACAGTTTTTAGAGATGATATTCTATTAGTATGATATCGCAGGTTTTTTTATCCATATAGGTTAATAATAATTTGTAGTTATAAGCAATATCGTAAATATTTGTAATTTGTTATTTGTTATAATTTGTAATTTATATAGTAGATAAGTTGTTTTATCTTATCTTATATAAATGTATGTTGTAACGGAGGCATCCCGTTACCCAAATAGTTAATTGATAAGGTGATAAGAACAATAAATAACTATGTAAATAAAGTTGACACAAGGAATTACGTGGTTCACCGGTAAAATAACCGGCTACGTCCACCCTTCAAGGAGATCAAACTTCACTAGAATGGAGAAAATAGTACAACAGTAGACCGGTACACACGCGCTCAATATGAGCCAAAAGTATACCTTATTCTACCAACAAATATGGTAGTCTCAAAGGGACAACCCAAATAAGACGAAGGACAAATTATCTTGAGGCCAACCCAAGATCTAAACAAACTCCTCCAATCTTCAAAGACAAACGAGACTGACAAACACAAATAATAGAGCCCTGAGACAAACTGAGTTTTCTTCTCCAGAAGGAACCTCACAAATTGACCCTCTTTATTGTGCTCTCAAATCTCTCACATCTTTGTCTCTTCTAATTAACCTAGAATAATACTTGAGTCTTTATATAGTTATTCCACCCAAGATAAAAATATCTAACCTAATTAGAAACCAAAGAGTATTAGGAAACTAATATAATAGTTTCCTAATCTAATTCAAGATTCTCCTACCATAAATAAACTAAGAAACCAAGTCTTAATAAGACACTTAGCTTATATCCGTCTTCGACACAAATTCAAGGCACAAATTCACAACAATCTCCACCTTGACTTGAATTACCCAAAAACGAACCCAACATAGAAGAACCGAATCCAGATCAGCTTCAGCGGAATCGATCCTCAAGTCATTATCTGTCCCGATAGTCTCCATTCTGACTTGAACACAACTCCCAAAAAATGGACAAACGAATCAAATGTGCAACAAACGTGACCAATATACGAAATACCCAATGTAGTAAGCTGAAACTACCAAATGTACTAAGTATCCAATATATCTTCATAACAATAGGAAGGCCAAACGTAGCAAACTCCAAAGAGACCAAAAGCTACCAAAACACCAACACAAATATATGAGATACCAAAAGTCACTACGATGGAACGGTGTACCAAAACAACACACACAAGACTCCAAAACAAAATCTCCTTCAAATTACGTGGCTAGATGTACCGTCGTACCAAATTGTCCCAAAAAGAACACAAACGCCACGAACAAAACAAATGTCTCACTTGAGTATAGTAGGTGTCATGACCACCACAAATATGCCTACACCAAGGCAACAAAACTCAAGTCGAAACCAAACATTCTAAGCGAGCACAAATTACCTCCATCAAAGGTACAAACTGTTAGACTAGCAAGTCCAACCCAAAAGCTCCAAAGAATAAACTCCCGTCGAAGTTTCAAACGACCCCTTACGAGATCCCAACGACTCTCTTTCAAGAGTCATAACAGCTCCACCTGGAGCCCCAAACCGCCCCACCTTATGGGGCGCAAATCGCCTCATTGAAGCGACGAGACAAAAGTTGATAGCTTGTCTTGAGAACCTTGTAGTTTGACCTGTACCGGAATAGACTCCACCTTACCGTCAACACCACCATTCTCACTAAAGCTATCCAAACCCAACAAAACTATTTTTTCCCAATGAACTCTTCAACATTCAAAACATTCGTTCCCGACATAATAGTACGATATTGTCCGCTTTGGGCCAAGTCCTCACGGATTTACTCTTGGGCTCCTTCCCAAAAGGCCTCGTACTATTATATTTTCAGGACACTTATAAAGATGATCTTTCACCTTTACACTACCGATGTGGGACATGGGTTTGCACCATAACAATCCTCCCCTCAAACCAAGGACCATCATCTTAACTCGGACCTTGACCTCCGTGGAGAACTCCCACACTCTACAGCCCCAACTTCTAGACACCCGAAACATAACCAAGTCTTGATAACCTCCCCTAAACCGACACACCATGTGCCCTTCTTGGGGATTTGCTACACATGCATATCGAATCTCCTCAGCATCCAATATACCCTGGACCGGGTCCGTCACTTCAGAAGTTCTAGAACACAAATGGTGTCTGGCATCCAACCTGGAAAGGACCCACCAGACCTGTGGCACCCAATCTGATAAGGGTCCACCTGATCAACAGTTCTAGTACACAGATGGTCTTTGTCCCACAAGACCTATGACGCCTTTCATCCGTTTAGGCCTGGACGGGGCTTGCTCACGGACTCACCATGAGCTAGGAGTTCCATGCCTTACAATGTACAACTTCAAGTCTTGGGCCTGTTGATGCATCCTCGTGTCTAGCCTAAGTCAACCTTGGGCTCTGATACCAATTGTTGTAACGGAGGCGTCCCGTTACCCAAATAGTTAATTGATAAGGTGATAAGAACAATAAATAACTATGTAAATAAAGTTGACACAAGGAATTACGTGGTTCACCGGTAAAATAACCGGCTACGTCCACCCTTCAAGGAGATCAAACTTCACTAGAATGGAGAAAATAGTACAACAGTAGACCGGTACACACGCGCTCAATATGAGCCAAAAGTATATCTTATTCTACCAACAAATATGGTAGTCTCAAAGGGACAACCCAAATAAGACGAAGGACAAATTATCTTGAGGCCAACCCAAGATCTAAACAAACTCCTCCAATCTTCAAAGACAAACGAGACTGACAAACACAAATAATAGAGCCCTGAGACAAACTGAGTTTTCTTCTCCAGAAGGAACCTCACAAATTGACCCTCTTTATTGTGCTCTCAAATCTCTCACATCTTTGTCTCTTCTAATTAACCTAGAATAATACTTGAGTCTTTATATAGTTATTCCACCCAAGATAAAAATATCTAACCTAATTAGAAACCAAAGAGTATTAGGAAACTAATATAATAGTTTCCTAATTAATCTAATTCAAGATTCTCCTAACATAAATAAACTAAGAAACCAAGTCTTAATAAGACACTTAGCTTATATCCGTTTTCGACACAAATTCAAGGCACAAATTCACAACAATGTAAATGAACATGAACGCTTTTCTGCGAGTCAACTTTTTAATCAGAACAATAAAATTGCAATTAATTCTGGAATGGTTAGTAGATCCTGAAACTATGCAAATCTAACCACCGTTTGAAAAGTCAACATTAAACCATAGAGTGCCACATAGATTATGTGTTGTGTTGTTGCTTTAATAAATACAATTCTAGGAACAAGATGAGCTAAAGTATGAGCCACACTTTGTTTGCTCGACTGGTAAACGACCAAATAACCAAGCTAAAAGACCGACAACAACTAAGAATGTCATTAACAAACAAAGAAAACAAACTTCGTCTGCTATCCTTCCGCTTAAGAGCTTTGATGACTTGAAGACAGTCACTTTCAATCACCACCTTATCAGCACCCTTACGCCTAGCTTCATGAAGCCCTTCCAAAATCGCCGCCGCTTCCGCTGTATGGGGCTCCCATTCCTCATCCTGCGCACACGAAAAGCACCACTCCACCTTACCCTCCACACCGCGACAGACCCCTCCCAAGCTAATTGGCAACTTCGATATAAAGTTATAAACGCATGACTTGAAGTTGTAATGTTCATATTGTGTATATCAGGCTATGATCTTCTCGATTTTAGATTTGACAAAAGAAAATTAATCCATCCAAAATAATTTCTTAAACCAATTTGACAAAATTAACGGCAGACGCAAGTGACACGCTTTAACTTGGAGAGTTTGTATACAGATAATTCTACGGTGCCAACAAAATTCATTTTAATGGACCCTCTCGAAGCATAGACTGGAATACTGGATGCGTACTGCCGTACTGCTGCTTTTTACCTGGACTCGCCTGCAGCACCCTGACACGCCCAAAACATCGCAATTAAAGACGCGCAAATTATCAATTTATATACCACAAAACATGCTAATTATACTAATTATAAAACGAGTATAACAACAAGTAAAGGGGTCGAACCCAAGAGAAGGAGGGTTTTGCTAATGGTATCTAAAGATGTAAATAGAGCAATGAAGACTAACTAATCACAAAAATGTAAAAATGGGGGTTTAGGGGTTGATTGAGAATGCAAACAAAAGCAAACAACATTCAAATAAGAGTGAGTAGCAAATAACCAAACAAACAAGTATTAAGATGAAAGAGTATCAAGTTTAAGAAAGACTTAACCCAACTCAATAAAGTGAGACACTTTAGTTAATAAAACCTCTTAATCAATCCTTAAATTAGAATTATTGTCCTATTAGTGAGCTAGAATCTCCAAATTCCCTTAATAATGGCCAACAACAAGGAAATCACCCTTAGAAATTGACCCAACTCATTAGTTTCTCCTAGTGGAAATCACACACATAGGATAGATAACAAGAAGATAAAGCAATAGAAATTTAATAGGTGCAATTGCTCACAAGGAAATCACACTTAATGAGTAATCACAAATTAATCTCTCTAATGTCAATTAAATCAAGAAGAAATCACATTCATTAATTCAATGACAAGTTGTTGCAAAATGGGATTACAAGGAAACACACTTAATAAACCCAACAACAATAAATTAAGGAAATTGGTGAGATTTAAACAACAAGGAAATCACACTTAGTTGTCTTAATCAAACAAAATTCCAAAATCATACTATAAATCCAAGAGATTAATAACAATAACAAAAATTAAGGAAAGATTAGAGTATCTTACAACCAAAGATTACACCTTTGAGTTGGATTAAGAGAAGAGATTAACTCCCCATTCAAGATCTAAAACTCAATTAAAAAGATAATATAAGATGGTAAGGGATGTAATGAGATGATATGAAAACCTAATGTAATCACCTCCTTATAACCTAAACCTAATTGGGGATAATGGGCCTCCAAACACAAGGTTAAAGCAAATTGGCGAAACAGGGCAGATTGACTCGGCACGATGCCATTTTTGGAAATGAGAAAACCGCACGGTGCGGTTTTGCTCCTGGACAGCAATTTTCCAAAAGCCATATCTCCCTCGATACTTGGCCAAATGAGGCGTGTGACCTATCGTTGGAAAGCCAAGAACATAAGCTTTCACCTCCACTTGGCCTTGCATCGATTGGAGCTCTAGAACTCAAGATATACCCATTTGAAGTTGATCCTCATGCAACCGCAACTTCAATTCTTCAATTGCTTCATATTTCCAATTCTTCATGTCTTAGGTAGTCTTCTTTCATACTTGTAGATGTTTTGCACCATGATAACTTCTTGACATGCCCTTGCTTTCGATAATTGCACAAAATTCCATTACTAACCCCGACACTTGGAAATTGGCAATAATGACGTAAATCATGTAAAACCGCATCCCAATGTCGCTTTATTGTACTTAGAATATGCTAAATAGATAATAGAAATACGAGCTCATCAAACACCCCACACTTAAGCCTTTGCTCGTCCCGAGCAAACTATTGTAGATCCAATCAACGAACAAGAAGCTCACAACTTAAGCATGGGTGAGCTCTAGCGTTCCGCCTTTCTTTTCTCATACGTCATCCTACTTATATCTCCCTCATGACATTATCAACATGGCACCATGCCGTTACAACATCATCACAAAAGTATGTGACCCAAAGCCTCCATGACGAACGCTCTTCTCTCACACGTCCTCCTTATGCCTTCCCTCATCTAAAATGATCCTAGTCTACCAATCATTCTCCATTAACTCATCACAATTCATCACAACAACACTCCTTATCACTCCATTCATTTCAAACACAAGGTTACCATGATCTTCAAGGCATCTCCTAAAATACAAGTTGGTAACCACAACATCCTCCTAATTCCACACACAATTTCAAATGACAATGGCAAAACAACCAATTCACTTCATTCACCAAGTATACCAAGCACTAGTTACAAAATAATCCTCCAAGTCCCCCTCCTAGCCTTGGCATACTTCTAACCTACCCTTCCGGCCTTCTAGAGCTCCACCACTTATGTCACCACAGCCTAAAGAAAGTATTCACGTATGTGACATGATTTCAAGGTTTCAAAGAGTCAACATGATTTTTTCAATTTTTTTTCCTAATTCTCTCATTTTGCCTAAACCGCCCTTTCGGGTTTTCGGTTTAGCTCTTTTCCTCACCTCTACTCTCGTGGCTCGCACTCATTTTTTCATTTTGCCCGCAGCGCCCTTTCGGGTTTTCACTCCGACCTCGGCCACTTTCCCATTTTTGCCGAGGATGCCCTTTCGGGTTTTCATCCTAGCCGGGTTTTTCTCTTTCTTTTTTTCTTTTTTTTTTCTTTTTTTTTTCTCTTTTTTTTTTCTTTTTTTTTTCTTTTTTCTTTTTTTTTTTCAACATGAAATGAAATATATACAATATATTACAAGAGTTACGAACTCATGTCCACCACCCCACACTTGTTCTTCACTTTGTCCTCAAAGTGATGGTGAACATCCAACAACTTCCTTGTTCCATCGATTGTCAAGAGCGGAGCAACTCAACGCCCTTAACAACTTATCAAATACATTAGCCCACAAACAAGAGGAGTGACAATAGTAGAAAGTCAATAAAAACCAAGCATACGCAATGAAAACATGTGCATATGACAAATGATTCATGGTGCCTTTATGTTCGGAAAAATATTCAATGTCATGATAAGGCTCTTTGAAAGAAGGGTTGGACTTGATAAAAAACCAAGTAGGAGCACGGAGGCATAAAAGGTTCTTTAAAAGCTTGAATGAGGGGCTCTTTCATACAACTTAAGGATGATCCCTCTTTGAGTGGTCAAACCTCAACAAAAACAATTTTAGTTCCCTCACTTACATTCTCCTCAAAGTTCACAATTACTAACTTCTTAGCCAAAGGAGGGTCACAACCAACATTCTCAAGAACCAAAACTTTCTCATTTTCGACCTCAAGCACCTCATAAATCATTCCTCCTTGACCATCTTTCTCAAACACCTCAACCAACGACTCCTCAATGGTCAATTTCGAACAAGGGTCACTATGAATAAAGGAATCGTCCTCAAGGTGTGAAACATCAGCTTTGGTACAAGGAATGTCAATGGGAAGCCCAATGAGTGGTGCCAAAGAAAGTTCCAAGTCACATCTATCATCTTCATCATCAAAGAAATCGTCATCCTCAAATTGAGACTCATTTATAACATCGACGGATTCTTCACCATCATTAGTTGTTTCAATATAATCAAGAATTTGATTCATTTGAGTTTCAAGATTAGACATTCTGAGTTGATTGTGTTGGAACAAGGTGTTTTGAAACTCTTTGGTGTTGGCTTGCATTGTCATTTGGTCTTTTTGTATTGTTATTAGGTTCATTGCAAGAGTTTTCATGTTGTCTTCCAAGGAATTTTGTGGTTCATTTTGAGGTGGCTTTTGAAATGAAGAGTTTGATGGGATTTGATAAGAGTTTTGAAACTCCCATTGATAAGTCTCATTAGCCAAGTATAGAAAAAATTCCCACTTCTCTTCATAACCAAATATATATCTAAACTTCCCCTCACTTAAACGATAAACATGTAACACCGTTTCATCATTCAAACCATTAAAGACCACATGACAAAGCTCCCAAGTTTGATAGGGGTATCGACATCTCGAGACAAAATTACCCAACCTATCAAAATATTTGTAAAATGGTTCATCTTTACGTTCAGGAAAATAAATAAGATGGGCCATTAAATCAAACAAAAGAGCAATTTAAACTACAAAAACTAATTCTAATATTTACAAAAACTAGTTACACAACAAAGCACCCAAAAACACACAACTACTCTAAAAATACAACTAGAAACACTAACAAAACCGTTACCTTCCCCGGCAACGGCGCCAAAATTTGACACGCCCAAAACGTCGCAATTAAAGACGCGCAAATTATCAATTTATATACCACAAAACATGCTAATTATACTAATTATAAAACGAGTATAGCAACAAGTAAAGGGGTCGAACCCAAGAGAAGGAGGGTTTTGCTAATGGTTTCTAAAGATGTAAATAGAGCAATTAAGACTAACTAATCACAAAAATGTAAAAATGGGGGTTTTGGGGTTGATTGAAAATGCAAACAAAAGCAAACAACATTCAAATAAGAGTGAGTAGCAAATAACCAAACAAACAAGTATTAAGATGAAAGAGTATCAAGTTTAAGAAAGACTTAACCCAACTCAATAAAGTGAGACACTTTAGTTAATAAAACCTCTTAATCAATCCTTAAATTAGAATTATTGTCCTATTAGTGAGATAGAATCTCCAAATTCCCTTAATAATGGCCAACAACAAGGAAATCACACTTAGCAATTGACCCAACTCATTAGTTTCTCCTTGTGGAAATCACACATAGGATAGATAACAAGAAGATAAAGCAATAGAAATCTAATAGGTGCAATTGCTCACAAGGAAATCACACTTAATGAGTAATCACAAATTAATCTCTCTAATGTCAATTAAATCAAGAAGAAATCACATTCATTAATTCAATGACAAGTTGTTGCAAAATGGGATTACAAGGAAACACACTTAATAAACCCAACAACAATAAATTAAGGAAATTGGTGAGATTTAAACAACAAGGAAATCACACTTAGTTGTCTTAATCAAACAAAATTCCAAAATCATAACAATAAATCCAAGAGATTAATAACAATAACAAAAATTAAGGAAAGATTAGAGTATCTTACAACCAAAGATTACACCTTTGAGTTGGATTAAGAGAAGAGATTAACTCCCCATTCAAGATCTAAAACCCAACTAAAAAGATAATATAAGATGGTAAGGGATGTAATGAGATGATATGAAAACCTAATGTAATCACCTCCTTATAGCCTAAACCTAATTGGGGATAATGGGCCTCCAAACACAAGGTTAAAGCAAATTGGCGAAACAGGGCAGAGTGAATCGGCACGGTGCATTTTTGGAAATGAGAAAACCGCACGGTGCGGTTTTGCTCCTGTACAGCAATTTTCCAAAAGCCATATCTCCCTCGATACTTGGCCAAATGAGGCGTGTGACCTATCGTTGGAAAGCTAAGAACATAAGCTTTCACCTCCACTTGGCCTTGCATCGATTGAAGCTCTAGAACTCAAGATATACCCATTTGAAGTTGATCCTCATGCAACCGCAACTTCAATTCTTCAATTGCTTCATATTTCCAATTCTTCATGTCTTAGGTAGTCTTCTTTCATACTTGTAGATGTTTTGCACCATGATAACTTCAAGACATGCCCTTACTTCCGATAATTGCACAAAATTCCATTACTAACCCCGACACTTGAAAATTGGCAATAATGACATAAATCATGTAAAACCGCAACCCAATGTCGCTTTATTGTACTTAGAATATGCTAAATAGATAGTAGAAATACGAGCTCATCACACCCTTAACCAAAAAGCCCAAGTTTCGGAGAAGAATTAGGAAGGATACTATTGAAAATATGTCGGAATCCCTTGGCTTCATTATGTGTCATCACCAACAACAAAACTGGAATCTGAATGGTTGTATACGCTTCAGTTAAAGAATTTTTTTTTTTTTGTCTAAACCGGGTGTCCACCGTCGATAATAGTGTATAATCCCCTCGCCGTGGGTGCTCTCATGAAGAGGTAAACGGTTGGCCAAAGTGTTGCTCCATTCCCATGGATAGAGAATCGAACCCCTGAACTCATGGTTAAGGATGAGGTGAGCAACCACCACACCAAACACATTTGGTTTAAAGAATTATTATAAGCATGAATCTTGCAGATCTACAGCTCGTCCGTTACCCTGTCTGTGACCTTAACGTATGTGATGAATGATGATGAGTACACTTAAATTATTCGCTACTAGATTATACCCGTCTTGTTCATGAATTGCTACTTCACTACTGATGTCTGAAGTCTGATGATCATAGTTTTTCCCATTGCCTTTTAACTTTCGAAGATTCACAGCCATCTACTTGGAACACTAATCGGTGATAGGAAGATTACAGTTTTTATGATGTCATCAATGTGGTCTGCAACTAGTCTGTAATAGAATGAATACTCTCGTAGAATATGTATGTCTGGTTAGACTTATAGAATGAATTGAGTTGAGAAGTAGGAAATTTGCAGCTAATTCTGTACAAATTGGTTATTGCAGGGACAATGCAGATGTTAGATCCAAGGCACTTGAAGCTCTTTATGAGTCAGGGTTACCAAAATGGAAGTTGGGACTTCACACAGCTCGGTTCAAACGAGACCAAACAAAATGTTGATGCAGCTTCCAGGCTAAAAATTACGTCAATAATTACATAGATCAATAAACGACTTGAAGATAATTAGTGAATTCATATTCATAATAACTAGTGTGGCACGCAGGACTTTAAGACTGTACAGGTATAGAGGAAGAAGTGGAAGATATGATGCAGCCTTTGAAACGATCAACAATGGCTAGCTGGGCACTGCGTCGGACCAAACGCCGATGAGATGGAAGAGGCAGGCCATCCTTGACGCAGGCATCATATTCCTCGAGAGCAGAGACGATGTAGCTGAAGTCCGGCCTCTTGTTTGGGTTCGCTGACCAGCATCTCTTTATCAGGTGAGCCAAGGCTGGTTGGCAACTTGCTGGAAGTGGTGGCCTGGCATTCTGTATCATAAAATATACGTGCACAACAATATTAGCAAAAATATATAAGGAATAACATCAACTCCGTATTACATATTCTGTAAAACATGTAAAAGTAGAGTCGAAAAAAGAAGACGAACCTTGTTAGCCACAGCAAAAGCTGCTTGGACAGGGGTCATACCCTGAAAGGGAAGCAAAGCAGTGGTAAGCTCCCAAAGAACAATCCCAAAGCTATAGACATCAACTTTCCTAGTGTATGGCTTCTCCTTTATCATCTCTGGCGCCATCCACCGGTACGTTCCCATGTTCCCTTTTGTTTCTCGACATTGAGTTTCTAAGCATGATGTTCCAAAATCCGCCACCTTCACTCTCATTTCGTCGTTCAGAAGCAAGTTGTTCGACTTGAGGTCCCTATGGATGACTCCTTGTGAGTGTAGATACGACATTCCTCTTGAGATGTCGAGGGCTAATCGTAGGATTGTCTCGATTGATAGAGAGTACGGTTCTTTCTTGTTCAGGTACATCCTAAGTGTTCCTTGGGACATGTATTCTGTTATTATGCAGTATACTGGTGGTTTCTGGCATGCTGCTATAAACTGCAATCATACAACAACAACCATTTAATGTTTTATTCATCGTAACTCATATGCATACAACCGTCTCACACAAGAGCAACTAATTACCTGGACTATATTAGGGTGATAAAGGCGCGAAAGCAGGCCGAGTTCAGACTTAAACTGAAGTTCAAGCTTAGCTCTAGCTTCTTCTTGATGAGTAGGAATTCTGACCATTTTGACAGCAACTGCTCTTTGCTTATAAATCCCTCTGTAAATCCTACTATGTGCCCCTGATGCAAACTTATTCCCTATAAATAGCTGCGAAAGATCAGCTGTCCATTCTTCTTGATTCTCCTTACTCGCTTCCCACGTTTCCACATTCTCTGAATCTAATATCATTGACCATGATTCTAAGCTATCAAATCTCTTCTTCTCCATGTTGTTTTCAGCGTCCGAATCCCAGTTCTTCCTTGCTGTTGTTGAAATCGACCGAATTGGCAATGATCTTCTCCCCCTTCCTACTTTTATGTGTCTTAGTGACCAAAAACATGAAGTTTCCATTTTTCTTGTCAAAGGGTATACAAATTTAAAGTAAACTAAAAAAAGATTGAAGTTTCCTTCTGAAAGTATGAATTGATTTTAGAAACTGCATGAATCGATTCAAATGCATGGTTTCGATGGCGAAGCGAAGTGATTCTTCATTTGTTACACTTGCGTCACAAATTTAAACGCGATAGAAATACCCAATGAAAATTTGAAGTGTATAAAATCATGATGAAAACAAAAATAAACAGAACAAAAAGAGGGAGTAATATAGAAACAGAGGATAACATGGGATTATATATATAACTAAATAAGTGCCCAATTTAGATAATTGTGAAAAGAAAAAAGGTATAACTTCAGGGGTTTGATTGAATTCATGGCTGAGAATTTAAGAAAGGAATACAAGAAACAAATTAGTAGTATAAAACTGTGTCATTTGTATTCTCTAGAGACCAAAGGCGTTCTTAATAGGGTTGCACGGTTCCCTACACCCCTTTGTTCGGAAATATTTTACAAATTAGTTTTAATAAAGTTGTCAAATATTTAGTGGTGTAGTGGTTAGATACTTAGGCCTTGATCTTGATCTTTCTGACCTAATTTCAGCTCCTTTTAATTTTGCTTGTTTGTATTCCTTTAAGTTTTATTTATATTCAATCAATTATGTTCATTTAATCTCTTCACAAAATTAACTTTTAATTCAACTAAATTCACTTCACCTCAGTCCACTCAATTTGGTTCAATTAAACTCTACTCCAATTATTTCAATTCAGCTCGTTTCAACTGTAAAGAACATGGCCTTAGTTTCTGTTCATTTCACATTAAAAAAAAATTATATACTTACAAATTTATACAAAGTATTTTATTTATACCTTCTTGAATTATTTAGATCCGATTTTTTTAATTTTGTGTTTTACTTTAGCCTGCCGACTTTTTTCTGTTAAATTTTAATAATTTAAAGTAAAATTATATAATCATTGTTAAGTTTTTACACCCCTATCATTTTATAATTTAGAATAAAATTATTATTAAAAGTAATCCAAAAGACACAAACAAGTAAATCGGTTATTGTCGACTGTCGACGCGACAGTCATTATGAAATTAGTTACTAAGTTAAAGATATAAAAAAAACACAAAAAAGCTTCAAAAAATGATCTTTTAAAGCCTTAATGAGAGACTATTTCTCACGAGTATATGTGATAAAATGATAAAGAGAATGAGAGAAGGGGGATTGAAGAAAAAAAGAAAGAAGTTGGAAATATTCACGGTTTACACTTTATATAGTTGGAGTAATAAAATGAGGGGAAGTATATGTGTATGTGATGGGAAAAGGCCGGGGAGGGAAAGGAGGGATGATTTTGAAAGGGATTTTCAGGAGTGTCTCGTGAATGGAAGACAAACAAGTAAGAAAAAGCCTAAGGGTATGTATGCTCTAGTCCTTTGCTTCCACTTACATTTGAGTGGCCATCCTAATAACATGCTTAGCTTCCATAATGGCCTATTCGTGTTGGGCTTCAACTTAACTACCCTTCAAAATCTAATTGTTTGCTTTAATCATCCATTATAGTTGTAGGATTGTCATTTAATCACGTGTGTTTTTTTTCAACGGTATACTGAAATTAAAATAAAAGAAATTTAACTATATAACAAACCACGGAAAATTGGGGTCCTTTAGAGTACTAAAATACCAACTAACCGAACTAAGAGTATATGAGTACGAAATGGAAAGAGTAAGACGACACTTCTTGTATGGAGGGTGGTAAAAATCGTCGAAGTGAAATAAGTCTGCCTCCTTTCTTTTAGCCCTCCTGATCTCAACATCCTCCTTCGTGAACTTGCAAAGAGAAAGAGAAAAGTCGACATAAACCAAAAATCATTTCTTCTTATGAAAACTAGTGTGGGTCACATGACGACCTCTACAGTAGGACTAATCCACCATGCGTCTACAACTCCTATCCTTGTCTTCTTGAACCGCAACAAACTTGAACTGAACCGCGGACACCTTGCTAACTTGAGCTTTAGTAATTCCTAAAACAGCTTCCTCTGAAGCACTATATCATTTACCATATCATTCTTGAGAAAAGGTGGCCTGGGGAATTCTCAACATGCTCCTTAGATGAAGGATAAGAGAAGGGAACTTCTGCTGCCCTTGAAGTATCTTCATGGGGAGTTCCCGTCTAGATATAATTTTCAGGGATAAGGACTCGAACCCTCATGAAAGACAAAGAATCTGTATGAAAAAAGGAGATATCCTTTCCGCTAACAGTCATAATTCGTGAAAGAAGCTAATCAAATGGTTAAATTAAGTTTTGATATGCTTTTGTTGAGGTTAGTGGCGAACCTAGAATTTAATGTATGGGGTAGCAAAAAAATTTAAAAAGTGAAGCTAATCAAATGGTTAAATTAAGTTTTGATATGCTTTTGTTGAGGTCAGTGGCGAACCTAGAATTTAATGTATGGGGTAGCAAAAAAATTTAAAAAGTGAAAAATCCCATGTAGTGGGAATCGAACCCAAGACCATTGGGTGGGAATTCATATCCTTTACCATTGAAACACAAGATTTTTATTACCATTTAATAGGATAATATAATATGTACTTATATACTATTCAACAATATTCGGGGTAACCAAAATCCGCTTCTAAACCAACTTTTTAAGTTTGGGGTAGCGGACATCACCCCTTGCTACAAGGTGGGTTCGCCCCTGGTTGAGATTATGTTGCGTTGTTCGCAGTTTACAATTGAAGAGTCACAACGAGTTTAACACCTAAGAGGGGGAGGGGGTGAATTAGGTGACCTTTTAAAAATTTCTGATTTAAACTTGATAGTTTAATAGTCAAGCAACGAAAGATAGAGTCTGAGCAACAGTATAGGCAACAGTTGCACAGACCTGCTAGTTATCGTAAGTAGCAAGCATTCGAAAGATTGATAAGAGAATAAACAAGAATATAAACAGGCGATATAAAAAATTGGTTCAGCTCCTACTCCGGAGCCTACGTCCAACCGTTATCTTATTAAAAGTTTAGAAGCTACTCCGCTTAACTAGAACTATTACAATAAGACAACTCGCCAACCTACTCCGGTTGCAATGCTTCAAGCTACTCCGCTCAAAGACTTGACTCAAACTTAGAGCTACTCCGCTCTAAGAGTTTTTGATGTTCTACCTTTGGTTTACAAGATCATGTCTCAAGGGTTCTCTTTTAAGAACATGGAGACTTCATTTAAGATCTAAACACAAGGTCCTTGAACATACTCATTAGGCATTAAGAGTGCTACTAGTGCTTAGGAGATAATGTCTTTGTTAAAACCTTTTTGAAGACTTTTAAAAACTTAAAACATTTGCAAAGTTACTTTGAAGAATGAAGCACAAATCAGTTTTGCAAAGTTTGTAATGAATGCACTAAAAAGTCTTGGCAATAAATGAACCCAAGGGTCCATATATATAGCCGAAATACGAAGGCCTTGAAACCCTAAAGCATGTGCTTTGTTCACCTTTTACAACTATGTGATTGTCTTACTTGGTGGGTAAAAGGGTGAATCAGTTTGACAAAGAAGGGAAAAGGACTGGTCAAAAACACAAGGCTCTATGTTGCACTCATTTAGCTAAGGAAGCATTCAACTTTCCCTCATGGAGAAACTCACTTAGCTAAATGAGGAAATAAAGCAAGATTTTACTTTCACAAAGACCAAGTCTCCTTTGAATAAGATTTTCAACTTGATTTTCTGAACTTTGATTCAAATAATAATTTATTTAAACACAAGCTGATATTTTGAAAACAATTTCAAACATTTGAAATCCTCTTTGAAAATTATCTCCGTAACTAGCACTAGACACAGGTCATGCAACAGTCTGAGAACTGTTTCATGACTTTTGCACTTTTAATGACTTAGATGAGTATGATCAATTACCTTGCTTACAACACTCTTTCTAGACTCGACTTAGATTGCTTCTCTTGCATCTTGGGACTTCTTCTTGATTTGTCTTTGATCATTCACAAGCTTGATATCATTTGCTATTAAACACAACACTTAGAAAAAGACATTAGAAGTGATTAGGAGTAACTTGGCATCATCAACGTCAAGTGTTCTAACAAATTCCCCCTTTGATGATGGCAAGTTACTCATAAAATTTTTGTCCCAAGTTCCCCCTTAGCCCATGGTGAGTCGGTCTTTGTTAACCACAATTAATAAGACATCAAGAGATACGTAATCAAGGTGATCAAGGGTTTGACAATCTTAACTTAAGTTAGACTTCTAATCATGGTTGCTAAAACATTTCTACGGTGTACGTTAGCCTAAGAGTCATTGAGTAATAGCAACATAAATTTTATAACACTTACCCCTCTTGACATCATCAAGAAGAGAAACATACGAGGATTAAAGTAGCAGTTCAAGCAAGCATACGAGTCTAAAAAACAAGTCCAGAAAACAGAGTTAAAAGCAATACATGCATGATAGTAATAATAATATTAGCAAGCTAGATGATAGGGGAGTGGGTTGGGTGGGGGGTTTAAGCCTCGTCCTCGGCCTCCTGCTCCTCTCCAGTCAGCCTCTCCATGAGGTCCTCATTCACCGTTTTCAGCTCAGCCACCTCCTCTTTCAACGACTCAATGTCCACAACCATCTTCTTGACAAGAGTCAAGACTTGATCCAACTTATCATTAGCTAGCCCTGGTGCAACAGTTGACGCATCTGTTCCTTTTCCACTGAACTTCTTTACCAACTTACCCTCCTTAATTACCAATGTCATTTGAGAAAGGAGACCGGAAGTCATCTCATCACTGAGTCTTTCCACAGTAGGGCTCCCATGCATGATAAGCTTATGCTTTTTAAAGATAAGGGAGAGCCACATACCATATGGGATGAGGGTGGTTTTGTCGAACTTTCCCACCTTGATTTCCTTGGCAAGTTCATGAATGCGGAAGAACATGAGATGTGGAAGGCTTATGGGTATGCTTTTGAGGATGTAGTAGATAAGGGTCATTTCAAGGTATGAACACCGACCACGGGTGGAGACATTAGGGTCAAGGACACGTCGAATGAAGTTAAAGATGAAGCGGTGAGGAGCATGAAGTTCGGCACCATAGATGTTGGAGGGTCCTTCTCTTTGAGTCCCGGGTCGGAGTGTTTTGGTTATATCGGTGACAATGGATGCCTCAACTTCCCCCACGTTCCCTTAGGAAATGTATCTAGGCCAGAAGGGATGACTTTGAGGGCGGTGGCCAATTGGTCAATGGTAAAGACAAGGGGTTTATCACTGATGTAAGCGGAAAGGGTTTCTGATGCAACATCCACACGTACAGTTGCAAAGAACTGAACGACCTCAGATACGTACACAGGGCTGTACATGTCTAGCAAATCAACCCAATGTTGGACAACCATTTCAGTTTTGAAAAAATTAAAGGCGGGAGAGGTAGCATACCAATCTTTTGCATAACGCCTACCCGTGTTGAATGAGCACGATAGCAAGCGGTGGCACTTGTCAAGCACCTCTTCGGAGAGAGGGAGATTGGAGAGATGCGCCCATACCTCATTTTTGAACGGTTCATCGAAGGAAGTTGCAATAATTGTGGTGCAGGGGTTGGAGGAACCGGGCTGATCAGGAGCTTTGGTGTGCTTTTGAAGACGGGTTTTGGGTGTGATTTTGGTCTTTTTGGTAAGGAGACGGGTTGATTTTTGTGGGGGCTTGGTGATTTTTGTGGCTTTGGTTTTCTTCAAGCTTGAAATGAATGTTTCATCATCCTCCTCATCTTCCCCAAACATTTCACTGATCTTTCTTTTGAGTTTGGATTTGAGAGAGATGTGCTCCAATGGATCAAGCCCATCATCGAACACTTCATGATCATGATATTCATCCTCATTCACATTTGGTGCAACTGTTTCCGGTTCCTTCTCTTTCTCGCCTTCCTCCTCTTGTTCACTTTCAACAGCCCTTGTCTTTCTTTTCTAGGCAACACTCTTTTTCTTTTTACTTCCTTTTTCAGGTTCAACTTCCTTGGCACCTTCTTCCCGGCTCTTTGGCCCTTTCTCGGTTGCCTCTCCTTTTTTCTTTCCCATATCTTTCTTTGCATTTTCTGTTCCTTTTTCAATCTCATTATCATTTCTTTTTCCCTTATTTTTCTTTCCCTCTCTTTCTTTTTCAGTTTCTTCTTTCTCTCCTCCTTCACTCTCCTCGACTTCTTCATTCTCCTCATTTTCTTTCTCACTTTCATTGACTTCCTCTTCTTCATTTTCGCTTTCCTCAGCCCCCTCTTCGTCTTCTTCGTTTCCTTTTTCGGTTTCATCAACTACCTCAACATTTTTTTTGATTGCATGTTCCTCTTCCTCATTCCCTGCAACAGAGTCTTCGTCCCTTGGCTCATTTGGATTTTCGTGATCAGACTCGGACTCTGAGGGAACATCCATTGGAACTCCCACAATTTTTTTCGTGGTAGTTCCCTTTTTCGGAGCAGCCTTGGTTTTTGGAGCGGTCGTGGTTTTTGCCTTGGTTTTGGCGGTGGTGGTTTTGGCAGGGGATGAAGGGGAGGCCATTGTGAGCTTTGCGACGTACTTTGGGTTGTAGGTGTTGGCAAGGTTTTTCAACTCTCGGCTTATGTTTTTAGGAGGCATTTTTGAGAGGTTTTAAGGAGTGGTTTAAGGAGGGGTATGTGAGGAGGTTGAAGATGAGGGATGTGGGTTTAAATTTTGAATTTAGAAAGATGAGAGAGGGAGATTGGTAATAACTGATGGGAGGTTAATAACTAGTGGGTAAGTGATGGGTGTGACGGTTTTGGGCGGTTGAGTGTAGGAGTTAATGAGGGGATTTTGGGTGATAATAAAGGTGATTTGATGGGTCAAGACTTACTTTATTAAATAATCACATGCATGCTTACTCCTTTTATTTTCTCAATGAACTTGCATTAAAAACCGTACACAAACACAAATAGCATTTTTAAACCGATCCACGTATATTCTCGACTCTAGTCAATCATTTAGGAGACGGAAATTATTTAATGTTACGCATCACTCAACAAACCAATTTCCAACCTAAGTTTTACGAATTGTTCTCTTTCTAACAGTTTTGTAAAAATATCCGCAATTTGATTTTCGGTTTTACAAAAATTAAGACATATCGTTCCTTTTTCGACTTGATCACGTAAAAAATGATGCCTTATCTCAATGTGTTTGGTCCGAGAGTGTTGTATTGGGTTCTTAGAAATATTAATTGCACTAGTATTATCACAAAAAATAGGAGTGGATTCGAAATTAATACCGAAATGGTGCAATTGTTGACGAACCCATAGGATTTATGTGCAACAGAGTGCAGCACTGATGTACTCGCTTTCGGCCGTTGATAGAGACACGGTGTTTTGCTTTTTGGAGGCCCACGTGAGCAAGCATGGGCCCATGAACGTGGCAATTCCCGACGTGCTCTTACGATCTAACATGCATCCCGCATAATCGGCATCGGAAAACCCTACAAGATCAAGCTCATAGTAAGAAGGATACCAAAGATATAGATGTTGGGTTCCAATTAAGTATTTGAAAATCCTTTTTACGGCTTTGAAATGAGATTCCTTAGGGTTAGCTTGAAAGCGAGCACATACACAAACACTATATTGAATATCGGGTCGACTTGCGGTTAAGTAAAGTAATGAACCGATCATACCTCGATACACCTTTTCACTAACACTCTTACCATTAGGATCAAGATCAAGTTTGAGGTTAGATACCATAGGTGTAGCAACGGGTTTCGCATTGGTCAACCCGAACTTACTCAACATTTCCTTCACATACTTTTGTTGATGAATCATGGTGCCTTCTTCTTTTTGCTTGATTTGAAGGCCAAGAAAGAATCCTAGTTCTCCCATCATGCTCATTTCAAACTCAGATTTCATTAGACTTGCAAAATAATCATAAAGAGCTTCACTTGTTGCACCAAAGATTATGTCATCGACATATACTTGCACAAGCAACATTACATCTGAGTGTGCCTTAATGAACAGAGTTTTATCAACCGAACCACGTACAAAACCATTTTCCAAGAGAAACTTTGAAAGCCTATCATACCATGCTCTAGGAGCCTGTTTTAAACCATATAGAGCTTTATCAAGTTTGTAAACATGGTTCGGTGATTCATTATCCAAGAAACCCGGTGGTTGTTCAACAAAAACTTCTTCATTTAGATAGCCATTTAAGAATGCGGATTTTACATCCATTTGAAAAAGTTTTACGCCATGATGAGCTGCGAAGGCAACGAGAATTCGTATGGCTTCAAGCCTAGCTACCGGTGCAAAGGTTTCGTCGAAATCAATTCCCTCTTGTTGGTTATACCCTTGCACCACTAGCCTTGCTTTGTTCCTTACGATTTCTCCGTTGTCATCTAGCTTATTTCGAAAAACCCACCTAGTGCCAATGACAGTCCGATTTGACGGCCTAGGGACAAGATGCCATACCTCACTTCTTTTGAATTGGTCCAACTCTTCTTGCATGGCCAAGATCCAACAAGGGTCTTCGAGGGCAATTGAAATGTGATTGGGTTCGATTTGTGAAAGGTAGGCATTGTATGCACAAAAGTTTCTGAGTGATGATCTGGTTTTTACCCCTGAATCAAGGTCATTGGTCAGGTTATCAAGAGGATGAGAGCTTTGGTGTTTCCATTTCCTTGGTATGGTGGTGTTAGGAGCGAGAGCTTGTTCATTCTGTTCTGATGCAACAGTTTCAGGGTCTGTTGTGTGGGGAGGATTTGGTGGGGGATTTTGGGCATTTATATTTGTGGGATCAGAGAGTGATCCTTGGCTTTCTTCACCAGCTCTGGATATGCTAGCTTCGTCTGAGGGTGAAGGGCCTTCAATTCCCCCTGAGTTTTGGCCTGCTTCCCCATGCAACGGTTCCTCTGACTGTTGTTCAGTATCCTCAGCTTCTAACACATGGTCCATATCACGACGGACCATTCCAAGTTCAAATTCATCATCCTCTTCTTCATTGCTTACCTGTTCAGGGGACACAAAAAGACTAGATTCGTCAAACACGACATGAATGCTCTCTTCCATTTTCATAGTCCTTTTGTTAAAGACTTTGTAAGCCTTGCTGTGGTTAAAAAATCCCACAAAAATTGCTTCATCACTACGGGCATCAAATTTTTCAAGGTTATCTTTCCCGTTATTGTGAACAAAACATTTACATCCGAAGCATTTTAAATATGAGACATTTGGCTTTCTTCCACGTAGAATTTCATAAGGTGTTTTGTTGGTGATTTTTCTAATCATGACTCGATTATAGACGTAACAAGAGGTGTTTACGGCTTCGGCCCAAAAGTTTCTTGGAACCTTAGAGCTAATGATCATGGTCCTAGCCATATTTTCCAAGGTTCGATTCATTCGTTCCACAACTCCGTTTTGTTGTGGAGTTCGTGCGACCGAAAAGTTGTGGCTAACACCATTTTCATTGCAATAAGTTTCAAAAGAGAAGTTCTCAAATTCGGTTCCATGGTTGGACCTTAAAGCTCCAAGTTTGAGTGAAAATTTATTTTCGACCATTTTGAGCCAAATTAAGAACTCACTAAAGGCTTTATCTTTGGTTCCAAGAAACAACAACCATACATATCTAGAACAATCATCAACAATTACACAAATGTAATTACTACCACCTTTCCTTGTGATACGCATGGGTCCGCAAAGGTCAATGTGAACAAGTTCTAAGACACGTGATGTGCTAACACAATGTTTAGATTTGAACGAACTTTTAACTTGTTTTCCTTTGACACAATCATCACACAAGGAGTTAAATTTGAAGTTAATGATGGGTAAACCTTCAACTAGGTCAAGTCTTCTAAGGTTGTTTAGTGTCCTAGCATTCACATGTCCTAACCTCTTATGCCAAAGCCACGGGTCATTTTTATGAACACTCATGCATGAAAGAGTTTGACCGGACAAAGAACATAAATCAATCATATACACATCCTTGACACGTTTACCTTCGAGAATTAACTCCCTTGTCTTACCATTCAAAATTTTACACACATGGGCATGAAATTCAACGATATTACCTCGATCACATAATTGTGAAATGCTAAGAAGATTGTGTTTTAACCCTTTGACAAGCAGCACTTTGTCCACGCATAGTGATTTTGACTTACCAACTTTTCCGATATCAACAATTTCACCTTGTTTGTTATCGCCAAAAGTCACCATGCCTCCATTGTAGGCTTCTAGCGAGAGGAATTGGCTTTCTTCCCCCGTCATGTGACGAGAGCATCCACTGTCTAAGTACCAATTGCTGCTGCCTCCCACTAATGCCTACGCAAGTTCAAACAGTTAGTTTAGGAACCCAATCAAGTTTGGGTCCCTTCTTAACACTCAAAACCGAGTCTTTTCTAACCCACGTTTTTTGTGCTTCTTTGGTGTTTCTTGCTAGGTCATGTTTTCGTTTAGGACATTCATTGAACTCATGACCTATCTTTCCACAGTAGTTACAGATGATGTACTCAGGTAGTCCGGCATACTTTCGCCTTCTGAAATCAGTTTGGCTTGGGTCCTGGTTTCGGATGCAACAGTGAGTGCTCCTGTTGCCTCTGAAACCAAGTCCAGCATTTTTCAAAGCTTTCTCATTTTCCTGAGATTGTTTTAACAGAAATTCCAAGATATTTTGACTTCCTTCCCATTTGAGATAAAACTGTTTTGCATCATGCAACTCTTTTGTCAAGGTCTCTATCCTTCCTAGATGGGTTAGATTTAGTTTTTCGACTTTTTCTAACTTTGCTTTGGTATGACTCACTTCATCTCCTAACACTGATGCAACTTCCTCTAGTTGTTTGTTGTCTAGCTTGTATGAAGTGATTTCCATTAAGAGGGAGTTACGTTCCTTGGTAAGTGAAGATACCATTCCTTTTAGAGACTCAACTTCTTTACAAAGATCGGTTTCAACAGTACAGTGGTCTGTTACATGAGCTGTTTCAGTTTTACTCATTAGATTTTGATTTTGTTTCCTAAGCAATTTAACTTCCTTCTCAAGTTGGGTTATAGTACATGTTTGGTCTACCTCAGTTAGAGTTTCCTTTAGGTTGACATTTTCTTCAGCTATACTCTCAATTTCATCTTGCATGACACTTAGCTTATTGTTTTGGACACGACACTTGTCTATGAAATCATCTAAAAGGAGACAAATTTTGTCTTTAGAGAAGGTGCGGGCCTTTCTCTTTAGACTATTTACCTCATTTTCAGAATCTGGATTAGAGTCAACGGAATGAGCCATAAGGCATACGGCGGTTTCCTTCTTCGCAGATTTTGAGGTTTCGTTTTTTGATTTTGAGGAAATGCATAACTTTGCGTCCAATTCTTCCTCAAGGACTTCATCCTCATCGGAATCAGACATGCCCCATATAGCTGTCATTACTTTGCTCTTGTAGTCACGTTTAGCATGCTCACGTTTTTCCTTGGACTTAATCTCGTCCCACTTTGCGCATTCTTTGATTTGGTGACCTTTGTCACCACATTTGAAGCAACCAAAAGTAGAACTTGATCTCCTCTTAGGAAAACGTCTTTTGCTAGCATTGTTGAACTTTTGTGACCCACGACCATTTATTATGTCGGCCATGTTTTTGGTAAACATAGCGATGTTGGGAAATGTGTCCTCAACAATAGTGCGATCACGTAATTAAATCTCATAACAAGAATGCACAAGGGATGATACGAATTATTAGTCAACTGACCAACATTAATCGGTAATGATTGGCTAGCTAGAGTTTGACATTACTGTCGTATGACGGTGGTGGTCAGTTGATCCCTTTAGGTCACACCTTTAGGACAATTCCCTTAATTGATAAAATGATCAAATGTATATTGATACGATTTGATCATATTCCTTAAACTCGTATATCGAGAAATTAGAGGTTAAATCTTAATGTAAGATTTATGTTTAAAATTGAAACGTGTCAATTGTTAAACATTAAACGATATTTTAAGATATCGTAATTAGAATGAATTGGGTTAAAATTATTACAAAGGTTGTAAATCGTGTAGACGATAATCGTCATTTTATATTTGTAAATTAAATTACTTGTCATATAATATATGCGTATATATATATGTGTTTACATAATATTTATATGATAAATATTTATGTTAAGATGATATTATTATGTGACATATAAGATGTCACATTTTACAATTTACAAACTTATAAAATGGAATCCATTTTAAGGATTATGTGGGACGGCTAGGTGGTTAGTGGTGTGGTTAATTAGTGTGTTTAATACTCAATAATCATATGTTAGACATATGCCTTGAGAACACTTACCTAGTAACCACCCTAGAGTCTTGAGAATGGAAATGTTCCCCTTGTTGCTCTTCCCATAGCCGGTTGCCCCCCTTCCCAAGTGAGCATGCTTGAGTTGTTTTATTATCTTTTAAGAAGCATGCTCATGATATATATATGATATAACATTCATTCTATTTCCTTCTTCTTCTTCAACCCTAGCCGAAATTGTGCCATAGTAAGAAGAAATTATCAACCTCTAATACTTATTATAAGATAATAAAATTATACTAATTGTAGTATTTAAATAGTATTTCTAATTAGAGAGATTGGAAATATATTAAGGAAAAACCGATTCTTTGCCTAGCACAAAAGGGGCTTCGGTTTCATTGAGGGTTTTGTCTTGGTGCATCATTAGAGGAGGTGTTCTACTTTGAACACTAGGAGGATCATCCTTTCTTGCATTTGGACCGAGTGTAAGAACTCGTTATCTCTCCCATTTCCGCTTATAAAGCATGCATAAGATCTATTATAAACATGTTTATAAATATATTAATTAAAGGTTAATTAAAAGGTTTGTTAGTATGACTAAATTAGTTTATGAGCAACTAGTAAAACCTAACAATTGGTATCAGAGCAAAATGGTTGTTTGCATGCTTTCCGTTTCGTTTTTTACGGAGTTATTGGAATAACAAAATAAAACTTGATAATTTTCGTTTAAATATATGATATGCACGAAAATATTTTAGCATGATACCTACTGTTTTCTAATATGATTTAGAATATTTGGAATAATTTTTGCATGAATATTGATCATTGGTATTTTTATTTCGGTTTTTAATACGTTTTAATGGTTAAAAGTGATTAATTTTGGGAAAAAATAGTTAAAATAAGCTTCTGGCCGAGATTTTTCAGTATGATATCACATGTATTTTCTATAATATGAATATGATTTTTCGTAAATTATGGACTTATAAATCGTGTGATATGATTTTTAAGTGTTAAAATGCAAAAAGATGAATAAAAATGGGTTAAAATAGTTATATTATGAATTTGACTATAAAAATTTATGAGGATGTCACATGCAATATTTAAAATTTATGTTGAATTTTCCAGAAATTTATCTCAAATATTGCAATATTATAGATTTTTAATGTAAAAATCGGGTAATTAGTGACATAATTTCGACTTTAATAGTTTAAGTTGGAATTTGGCCATAAAAATTTAACACGATGTCATATATATTATTTCCAGCATGTATAAAATTTTCGAGAATTTTATCTTATTTTATGCTTGAGAAATAATTTTAAATGTTAAAATCGTATGATATATGACGTAAATCGTTAAAATTTGCAAATGTTGTTAAAAATGGCCGAAAATATAACCCATTTTAGTCATATGTGATATGTTCATCATGAAAATATTCTTGGGTGCCTAAAGTTTCAGATTTGATTTGTATTAATTTAATTTTGTTTTGTTAAAAGTAGCAATTAAAATTAAATTAAAAGGAGGCATGCTTTAAAATTTCGGCTATGGAGCAATGTGCCATTTAATTTTCTGTCCATCTTGTGTTCTTAAAAGGGTTTTGGAAGGTATAAAATTATTATTAGTATTTAATTTGCATTTATGAAGTTAATTATTGAATTTTCCGACTTAAATTGCTCGTTTTACGTGTTATTTTCGAAATAATAATAAAACCGTATAAAATACTAATAATTTAACTTTCTGAAAATTTTAAGAACATTCTGGATTTTTCAAAATTTGAATTTTGAATTTTCGAAATTTTAATGTCTCTTTTGAATTTTATATTGTTTTTCCCGAAAAACCGAGTAATACCGATCAATATTAAAATATATTAAGTTAATTCATGTTCAAAGTTTGAGTAAGACTAAATTTTGAATCCTATACGAGTTAGGATGATTAACTTAAGAATGAAAACCGTTTCATTTAATGCATAGTGTTGTTAAACGTTAAAACACGCAATTCCATAAAAACCGAGGTTTACGATAACTATTTAAATAAGTGTTTTAAATAGGACGATTTGGCTTAGGATTTGCATGTTAATTCATATTTATATAAGCATTGCATATTTATATTATGAATGTCATGATTTATTTTTACGTAATTTTGGGAATTATGTAATTTACTTAGTATGGCCTAGTTTTTAATCGGTATTTCCCGTAATGTAAGGGGTTACCGATTCGGTTGTAATTTTGTGATCTCGCATCACCCAATTGTAATTTATTTCTATTTTATAATGTATAAAGTAGACTAGAAAAGTTGTAATATTTGTAAAATCCGGAGTTCCTTGAGGACGGTGCCATTCGGAAAGGAGTTCCGATCAAGACGGTGTTTACCTCGAAGTGCGTGCCGCGTGAAGATCAAGGGACCAAAGGAGTTGGTTTCCGAATTTGTACTTTGTTATTTCTTTTCTAGGAAAGGCCATACTAGGGTTTATTTATGCTTTTATTTTTGCTTTTATATGTTTGCATGCATAGCCAAATCGTCATACATCGTATCATGCATTTTTCGATTTAATCGACCTAGTCTTTTATTTTATCGATAATTCACCGACTTAGTTCACTTAAACGGAGATAGATAATAATTGACTAGATCTCTTACATATTAATTTTGAGACTTAGCCTTACCAAAAAGTACGGACCCATGAATCCCTTCTTCACAAGGACGTAGGCTCGGCTACACCGGGGTACTAAAATTGTCACGTTGGGTAAGTGGGGTAATAAAGATTACACCTTGAAATTTGGTTGATCTCAACGAAAGTATTCGTAACCGTAGTTGCAATAAGTTCGGGCTAAAGATAATTTTAAGAAAATTGTCGACCGAGAGTTCTAAGAGTAGAACCGATTAAAGAGTTAATCCACCAAATTATACCGATACGGGTTGAATCGGCTACACCGTGCCCGGATTAGTATGGGTTTGGGTCTCGGGATTGTTTACTTAATTGGGTAAGAGATCATTAAGTAAATATATTTAACTAAACTTAAAGTTTTTAGTTTAAATTATGAATTTAAAATGATGTTGTTTTCCTTTTATTATTGTAGTTTAATTTTCAACATCGACTATGGCAACCAACGCTCCACCTCTCACTAACGTATCATGGCTTCGATCCTTTATGGATCGTTGCAAACTCGATAAGCATGGTTCCAATTTTAAGGATTGGGATGCGCAATTACAATTGGCCGCTCAAGGTGACGATAAGAGTCGTTACCTATCCGAAGCCGCTCCTCCCGCTCCGACCGCTCGTTCGTCGGTCCAAACTCGTGAGGCCTATGAAGCCTACATGAAAGAGTCCTCCGCTCTTAAAAATGTGCTCATCTTCTCCATGGAGCCGGATCTCCAAAGGAGTATGATTAAGTTGACCACATCATATGAGATATACACCAAGCTTGCGACCATGTTTTCGCAAACTCCTAGGGTGATTCAATATGAGGCGGCTTCCGCCTTCTTTGACATAACTTTCAAGGAAGGGCAAAAGATAAGCCCTCATGTGCTCAAACTTGTTGAGCTCGCGGAGACTCTAAAAGCTCAAAATGTTAATGTTCCCGACTCTCTAATTATTGACCGAGTTCTTCACTCGCTCAATAAGGTTAAGGCATATGCTCAATTCCGGGTGAATTTTAATATGCGAAACCAAGAGACCACGTTGGAAGAGTTGCATAAGATGCTCGTCCAAGCCGAAAGGGACGTGGGACTTCATGAAAGTTCCACCAAGGATGTTTTGAACATCGAAAAGAAAGGGAAAACGAGCTTCAAGAGGAATGCCTCGAAAGGCAAGGGCAAGAAAACGTTCAAGCCCAAAGCGACCAAAGAAAAGACCTTTTCGAAAGGCGCTTCCACCTCGTCTTCTAAAGAGCAAGACAAGTGCCATTATTGCACGAGGATCGGTCATTGGAAGCGAAATTGCCCCAAGTACTTAAGTGATCTCAAAAATGGGAAAGCTACCGCCGTAGGTAATAATTCTCGCGTATAATTCATGTCATTTATCAACTTATGTATAGTGATACAAATGTGTTGATATTTACCCTTTTTAATTGTTTTAAAGGGCCACCCCCGAATAATGATAAGGGCAAGGACAAGGAAGCTTAAAGTTCCTTACTTGGATGGCTCCGGTAGCATCCAATTGATCGAAGACTTGAAGAGCTAGGCTCTAATTTTCATATTGTCTTCTTTCATATTTTGCATTTATTTATGGAACAATTTAATTTTCTTGTAAGACAAGGATTAAAATCCTAAAACAATGGTTGTAATTTTGGATATTAGTGACTTGGTTTTCAACCCGAGTCACTACTTTTGTTCTTAATCAATGTTTTGATTTCTCAAATAAATTGCATGCCTTGTTTAAACATGAATAATAGTGATTTAATCACGCAATAAATATTGATACGATCAAGTATATGATAATCAAAGAGTTGATTAAAACGGAGAACTACACCCCATGAGATAGATTCAATCAAAATGAGACTATATCAGTTCATTATAAGATTTTCATTTTAAGTGAAAATGAGAATGTATTCATTACACCTATCAAACTTCAAACATTCAAATACATTGGTTGATCGAAATAGCTATCCTTAGACAAGTAAAAGTTATTGTTAGAAGGATAGAGTGGGAGAAAATGTTTCGCTCACAAACCAATGATATAAATAAAGGAAGGATCTTAGAGAAGATTCTCACTTGGGAGTCTTAAGAAGAACCCTAAATGATTTGAAGAAACTACGGGAGGACACTCGGAGAAAGGTTCTTTGTGTTCATTGTTTCATAGAGAGGAAACAAAGCCCTAAATGATTTGAAGAAACTACGGGAGGACACTCGGAGAAAGGTTCTTTGTGTTCATTGCTTCATAGAGAGGAAACTTGAAACCCCGTATGAAATCATCGGTAGGAAAACGGTTCCTATGTAGTTATAAAGAAATTATCATGTCATTTTCGTCTCGAGGAAACGAAGACATGATAAGAAGGTAATGAATGATTGAATGGAAATAGATCACTATAGGGATAGTGATAGTAATAATGATTCGAGTAATAGTTTAACATGCGAGAAATGAAAGGTTCATTTAAGATATCGAGAGATATTGATTTTAGTGGGAGCGATTTTCATAAAAAGAATTAAGCCTACCATTTAGAGAGAATGGGTGATTCTTTAAGGTGTAAAGAATAAGAGGTTTTCAATTCTAGATGATCAAATACCTTATATCATAAGATGATGGAGTAACGGGAAGGTTTATTATATGGATAATAAAAGGTCGCCCATTAGAATTTAAAAATGGTTGGATACGTTATTCATAAAGATGAATAAAACCATTATCAAATTAGCCAAGATGTTTGAAAATTGTAAAAGTGATGAAATCACTAATAAACTACAATATAGATTTCAGTACATAAGTGACTATAGAGAGTGATTTTAATCCCTCCAGTATATCGATACGTCACAAGTTATAAGATAACAGTGGGAGCTTTCCTCCGGAAAGGAAACTCAAAATCTAGAAAGAGTTCTAGAAATGTACTCAAATAGAATCATGTTATAAGGGATAATATGAGAATAAAGGAGACCAAAAGTTGTAAGTTTTGCTATTATAAATAAAGGTTATTCGCAAAACACTAATACAAACAGATGATTGTGCATCAAAATGCAATGTAATAGTGTTGACTATTGTTGCATGACAACATCATTTGAGTTATTAATAACTCAAAGTAAAACATACTTTGTCAGAATCCAAATGGGTTGTATGAGACAATATTGAACCCCATAAGTGAACTGGATTGACTTAGTATAGCCCCTAGCCGCTTACATGAGGTGACGTCTCAAAGCGACTAGAGTGTGAGGCGATTGATGGCAAGTTCAAGTGCCATAGAGTCATATGTGATGACTAGTCGATCACATAGGCAGACTGTAAGAGACACTCTGTCGGGCAATGTGACCGCTTATAGAGTTCTGGAAATTTTATAGCCGGGTCGTGGCGAGAGCTGCTATAGTATTCTTGTGAGTCAATTCTTTGACTAAAGACTACTCTCCCAAGATGGTACAGTTTAGGCATAACTTTGATCCATTCTCTACGACTTTTCGTAACTGGAGTCAAATGGGATTGTTTTGGGTTGTGACTGACTGTGACTGGTTGAAGGAAGTAGTGCGATAGAAATTGTCCACCCCTTGTCAGGGTTGTTCAAATCTCAGGGCCACTCGAGGAGTAATTAACTGGAAATGCGTGGCCACGCTCGGAAGGTATCTATGGTAGATAATTCCGGTCAGACAGTTATTCTCCAGATCGAGGAAACCATTCATGATATGATCAAATGCAAGAACGACCAGAGAGAGACATCTTGCATTGAGTGGGAGATTGTAATAGGACAAGAGAATTGGTGACGCACACTTGTCGAGGACAAGTGGGAGATTGTTGGGAAATGTGTCCTCAACAATAGTGCGATCACGTAATTAAATCTCATAACAAGAATGCACAAGGGATGATACGAATTATTAGTCAACTGACCAACATTAATCGGTAATGATTGGCTAGCTAGAGTTTGACATTACTGTCGTATGACGGTGGTGGTCAGTTGATCCCTTTAGGTCACACCTTTAGGACAATTCCCTTAATTGATAAAATGATCAAATGTATATTGATACGATTTGATCATATTCCTTAAACTCGTATATCGAGAAATTAGAGGTTAAATCTTAATGTAAGATTTATGTTTAAAATTGAAACGTGTCAATTGTTAAACATTAAACGATATTTTAAGATATCGTAATTAGAATGAATTGGGTTAAAATTATTACAAAGGTTGTAAATCGTGTAGACGATAATCGTCATTTTATATTTGTAAATTAAATTACTTGTCATATAATATATGCGTATATATATATGTGTTTACATAATATTTATATGATAAATATTTATGTTAAGATGATATTATTATGTGACATATAAGATGTCACATTTTACAATTTACAAACTTATAAAATGGAATCCATTTTAAGGATTATGTGGGACGGCTAGGTGGTTAGTGGTGTGGTTAATTAGTGTGTTTAATACTCAATAATCATATGTTAGACATATGCCTTGAGAACACTTACCTAGTAACCACCCTAGAGTCTTGAGAATGGAAATGTTCCCCTTGTTGCTCTTCCCATAGCCGGTTGCCCCCCTTCCCAAGTGAGCATGCTTGAGTTGTTTTATTATCTTTTAAGAAGCATGCTCATGATATATATATGATATAACATTCATTCTATTTCCTTCTTCTTCTTCAACCCTAGCCGAAATTGTGCCATAGTAAGAAGAAATTATCAACCTCTAATACTTATTATAAGATAATAAAATTATACTAATTGTAGTATTTAAATAGTATTTCTAATTAGAGAGATTGGAAATATATTAAGGAAAAACCGATTCTTTGCCTAGCACAAAAGGGGCTTCGGTTTCATTGAGGGTTTTGTCTTGGTGCATCATTAGAGGAGGTGTTCTACTTTGAACACTAGGAGGATCATCCTTTCTTGCATTTGGACCGAGTGTAAGAACTCGTTATCTCTCCCATTTCCGCTTATAAAGCATGCATAAGATCTATTATAAACATGTTTATAAATATATTAATTAAAGGTTAATTAAAAGGTTTGTTAGTATGACTAAATTAGTTTATGAGCAACTAGTAAAACCTAACAAGCGAACTCGACATCCTCATCCTCCTCATCACTTGAGAGAGCATTTAGAGCGAGTCCCTTTCCCTTTGAACTCTCTTGAGAGCGTTTAGTAAGTGAGAGCTCATGGGCCATGAGAGACCCCATTAGTTCATTTAGGGAAAGTGCGGCAAGGTCCTTGGCCTCCTCAATAGCCGTCACCTTCGGTTGCCACTTTTCAGTTAAGCTTCGAAGGATCTTTCGGACTAAATCCTCGGATTCAAAGTTTCGACCTAGGCTTTTAAGTTCATTAACAATGCATGAGAAACGTGACGACAGACTGTTGATTGACTCATCTTTTCCCATGTTGAACATCTCATATTGTTGCATGAGAAGATCAACACGGTACTTCTTGACTAGAGATGTACCCTCATGAGCTAGGCTTAGGGTATCCCAGATTTCTTTTGCGGAAGTACAACCTGATATACGATTTATCTCTTGATCACCGATGCCATATTGAAGAATGGACATGGCTCTAGAGTTTTTCTCGATTTTTTTGTAATCATTTTCGTTGTACTTTTCCTCATCTTTTGGTGTCGTTTTTCCATCTTTATCTGTAACCTCAACCTTAAGTGGGCCCTTTTGAATGATCATCCAACATTCATAGTCAACCCCCTTTACGTAGTGTTCCATGCGGTGTTTCCACCAAGCATAGTTTTCACCTTTGAAGATTGGGTACTTAGTGTGTTTAGACTCGTCCATGACTACGGATCTTTCTCTTTGGTGGTAAGACCTAAATCAAGAGCACGAGGCTCTGATACCAATTGAAGAGTCACGACGAGTTTAACACCTAAGAGGGGGAGGGGGTGAATTAGGTGACCTTTTAAAAATTTCTGATTTAAACTTGATAGTTTAAGAGTCAAGCAACGAAAGATAGAGTCTGAGCAACAGTATAGGCAACAGTTGCACAGACCTGCTAGTTATCGTAAGTAGCAAGCATTCGAAAGATTGATAAGAGAATAAACAAGAATATAAACAGGCGATATAAAAAATTGGTTCAGCTCCTACTCCGGAGCCTACGTCCAACCGTTATCTTATTAAAAGTTTAGAAGCTACTCCGCTTAACTAGAACTATTACAATAAGACAACTCGCCAACCTACTCCGGTTGCAATGCTTCAAGCTACTCCGCTCAAAGACTTGACTCAAACTTAGAGCTATTCCGCTCTAAGAGTTTTTGATGTTCTACCTTTGGTTTACAAGATCATGTCTCAAGGGTTCTCTTTTAAGAACATGGAGACTTCATTTAAGATCTAAACACAAGGTCCTTGAACATACTCATTAGACATTAAGAGTGCTAGTAGTGCTTAGGAGATAATGTCTTTGTTAAAACCTTTTTGAAGACTTTTAAAAACTTAAAACATTTGCAAAGTTACTTTGAAGAATGAAGCACAAATCAGTTTTGCAAAGTTTGTAATGAATGCACTAAAAAGTCTTGGCAATAAATGAACCCAAGGGTCCATATATATAGCCGAAATACAAAGGCCTTGAAACCCTAAAGCATGTGCTTTGTTCACCTTTTACAACTATGTGATTGTCTTACTTGGTGGGTAAAAGGGTGAATCAGTTTGACAAAGAAGGAAAAGGACTGGTCAAAAACACAAGGCTCTATGTTGCACTCATTTAGCTAAGGAAGCATTCAACTTTCCCTCATGGAGAAACTCACTTAGCTAAATGAGGAAATAAAGCAAGATTTTACTTTCACAAAGACCAAGTCTCCTTTGAATAAGATTTTCAACTTGATTTTCTGAACTTTGATTCAAATAATATTTTATTTAAACACAAGCTGATATTTTGAAAACAATTTCAAACATTTGAAATCCTCTTTGAAAATTATCTCCGTAACTAGCACTAGACACAGGTCATGCAACAGTCTGAGAACTGTTTCATGACTTTTGCACTTTTAATGACTTAGATGAGTATGATCAATTACCTTGCTTACAACACTCTTTCTAGACTCGACTTAGATTGCTTCTCTTGCATCTTGGAACTTCTTCTTGATTTGTCTTTGATCATTCACAAGCTTGATATCATTTGCTATTAAACACAACACTTAGAAAAAGACATTAGAAGTGATTAGGAGTAACTTGGCATCATCAACATCAAGTGTTCTAACAACAATAATACAATATTGTCTGTTTTAGGCTAAACTCTCAAGATTTATTCTTAAAATCTTTCCTAAAAGATCTGGTACTAATATATTTGGTAGACACTTTTAAAATGTTATTTCACCATTTACACCACCAAATTGAAACTTGGTCTCTAGGCCTGTATATTTGAGCTTACTGAAGTTGTAACTTAAACCCCGATTAAAACATATGCTAGATAAAATTTATGTAAAAGTTATAGCACGAATTCTAGAGAATTTGCTCAAATTATGTACTCTTTATATAAGATTACAACCAAAATAGTGATCATACACATTTAAGATATGGTCTAAGCTCATGATCGATCAGTCTTAACAATAGATCATTAAACTACATTTAAGATAGGTCTAAGCTCATGATTGATCAGTCTTGAACTCTTGATAATAGATCATTAAACTGTAAAATAAAGCAGATGACGAAACATAATTCTAGTTAAAATAGTATGCACAACAAACTTATAACATTTTACAATCCAGCTAAAATAATAATATATAATGAGAAATAATTATGACTTATGAAATAATTAGAGAAAGACACCACTATATGGAGGCACGTAGCTAAATCCTGACATAATTGCGTATGGAAGGATGTTTAGACGGAGATTCAAATTTAGTTGATAAAAAGTCCCTGTTTCCACTTTAAGCGAATATGTCGATGGTCTCGGTATTAAAGTTTGAAGGTATTTCTCGGGGAGGTGAACTCAATCCCTAAACATATAATTGCCGTGACTAAACATTAAAACATTATTGTGCTAATTTCACCTTTGAGCATCGATGGATGAATGGATGGCCAACACCCTAAGTTTTGAACAATCTTTTATTTTAATGCTAAAATCAAACATTTGTGTTTGTGGTTTGCGTTCAAAGAATTTGTAGCTTTTTTTTTGCTATTCTTGTTTTAGACTAAAGTTGCTACTTGAATGCTCTGCAGTTTTGGTCTAAAATGTACAAATATAGAAATGAAAAAGGAATAAAGTATAATAGGTCATCTACAAACCTTAACAATTTAACTTCAGTATTTTTTTACTTGAATTGAAATTTCACAAGTATGCAAGTCTATTTATCTCTTAGATTAAATAGGAAAAAACCTCTATCTCAGGGACGGAGTGGCATTGATAGTTAGGGATAAGGGAGTTCTCGGTGGATCAGGAGCAAAGGTCAGAATGAATTGGGTCATTTGTGTAATACTCCTATCGTTTAGCTGTTGGGTTCTCGATCGAGTAGGTTATACTTGACCGAGTACTCATGTTTTGAGAGTTTTATTAGTTTGTCTAGGAGGTACTCGGTCGAATATAGATTATATACTCGATCCAGTATTGTGTACTCAATCGAGCACCCGATCGGGTAGCGGTTCTGCAAGATAATTAGAATGTATGGGATGAAAATTAAAATTTTCATTCCGTCGAAACTTATTCTTAATCAGGTTTGTCTCCTAATCTCAACTCTAATCACTTTAATCAATATCTCGAAAGGTATCGTCAGTATTTACTCGTAGATTGTATTGTGCATTAGTCTTATCGTCAGTAAGTAGATCTTGTCTTTGTTTAATCGTTTTGAATCCTAGACTTTGGGGTAGATATTGTTATAAGTTTGTGATGCAAGCTATGTGATATTATAGGTGGAGACTTCGTAGAAGATTAATTCTAGTCTTGCGGTGGATTCCGTGATATTGTTATAAGGTAGTGTTTCCTTACTCAGTTTTCTATATGATTGATATTGGCTATATGTCACAATCTTTGTCTAAGTTATTATGTTTGAGATATTGTGACTATGATGATTGTGATGATTGTGATATTGTTGTGGGACCATTGTCGAGAGATGGTTTCAACCCCATAAACGACCCTCGTGACTCCCGTCACGAAGGGGATGTGCACATTAATGATATGGGTTCGCTCGTTCGTGATGAGCGGGGCTTAGGTGGTAAGGTTACGGTCCCCACTGGCGGTGTGGATTACCTGTTGCGATGGGTAATCCGATGATGCTACATGTTACGATGTGTAGTAGTGACTTTTGGAGATTATTCACGTGGCTGTGTTTGAGCATGATGATATCTGCTTGATTTTGTTTATCTTGTTTATAGAGTTGGTTGACCCCATTTTATTGTTGTCAATTATGGTGATCCATTCAAAGATGATGAGCAATTGATTAGCAGGTTGGTAGTGCAAGATGTTCAGAACATGACTTGGGACAAAGTCTTCACTTAGAGATGTTGTTGTAATACTCGTCGTTTAGGGTCCCGTTGACCGACCCTTGACCATAGAGAAAGCTCTTGGTCAAAGCTGGAAGGGTCAAAGCAGAGGTTTAATCAAAATCCTTTTTTAATCACACTACAAAAAAAACGCGGTGTTCTGACCGAAAAAATCCGTCAGGAAAATCGCGTTTCTGACGGATAATCCGTCAGAAATTTCCGTCCCAAAAATTCGTCACGAAAATCAACTTTGTGACGGATTTTCCGTCAGAAAAATAATTGTGACGGACTTCTGACGGTCTACCCGTATCATAAAAAATTCCACGGTCAAATTTTTTTTGACTTTTAGTGACGGATAAGCCGTCAGTAGCTGGTCAATTGTGACGGATAATCCGTCAGGAATTATGTCCAAAAAGTCAATATTTGACTCAATTTCTGACGGAAAATCCGTCGGAAATTTGGTCAACTGTTGACTTTTGTGACGGATTATCCGTCAGGAATTTAGTCAAATTTTGACTTTTTTTGACGGGTTATCCGTCAGAATTTAAAGCAGTATAGGCTGAAAACAGCTGCTTGCTGTCCAGCCCAATGCGATAGCATTGTTCATATTTACAACCTCAAAATCACTAAATCCTGCAAAACATTCATCATCCGCCAAACGGAGATTTATATTTCCAAGTCGACCGCTAAGCGGGAACCAACAACAATTAACCAACAACAAAGAAAAAACATGGGTAAGAAATTGAATTACATAAAAGAGTCTTCATAATTCATACACTAACATAAAATATGTTCTAAAGTTAATAAGTCATAATCTCAGTTTGCATTTGACTAAACTATCCTAAGTGGTTGGAGGATCAACTGACATGTTACATCCAAAGCCATGAGGGTCGTCCGAGAAGTCATCACGTCGGTGATGATTTGGCATACTTGAGCATGACTGAGTGGAAAAGAAAGTCTGCATATCACTCCAAGCTTTTTTCATTTCCGCCATTTCCTCTTGAATTTGTTTTTGAGCTGCTTCAGTGCTTTCAATTTTTTCTTTGAGACGCATATTCTCAGTTTGCATTTGACTAAACATGCTTGGTCGATAAGAACAAGATCGACGATCTCCTCTTTTGTCCCTAGGATTCTCATACCATACCTCTTCACCCAATGGACCAATCCCAAAAAAACCTCCTTTTTTGTCAAATCCTCCAACAGCTCGTGGTAGGTCTCAATCTCATCCCGAGGCTCTCCGGTTGGCGTTGGTTGACCCAAAAGTTCATTGTAAGCAGCCTGAAAAAAAGACAAATTATTAAATAAAAAATAAATAAAATATATTGTAAAATTATCATTTTAATATGAAAAATATACAATAAGTCGCTCGATTAGAAATACTTACGTCTGTCCGAGCAGCTCTAGGGTTAATCCACTTTCCCTTCTTGTTTTTCTTCGTCTTCTCAAACACCTTGTACGGTGTAGCCGACTCGCCCTTTAAAAAGCAAAGAAAACATATATGTTAATTATATCCGACAATAAAAATATTAATTAACCAAATTTAATGTTTTAAAAATTTATGAAATACTTGCCATTTCTTTGAAAACATCAGAGCAACTCTTGCGGCCTAGAGTGTGGGTGCCCAACGCTTTCCCGTCCTTAGCACCAGACCTTCTATTTGCCTTGTTTATGTCTGATTTTTTTAAAATTCAGGACTTCTCCTTCCAACTATCGGGCACCCAATCCGACTTCTTCTTTTCGTATTTGACACCATTCACCATGTGAGTAATCAATCTCGTGACCCTCCTCTTCCACTCAGGAAAAGGATCATACTGAGAATCAATGGACCTCACATGAGTCTGCCATAAAATAAAATGTTATTAGAAATAGAAAATATTAGTTTAATTTTAAAAACTAATGTGGCTTGTTTATTTTTACATTACCTTAAAGTAGATCCACATCTTTTCTCGTTGCGCATAACTCGCTTCAGTCCAGTTGGTGAAGTACTCATCGGTAAGATTTTGAGTGAACGAGGCAACCACGTATCTCTTTACAATCTTGTCATTCCACCTGATTAAAAGCAAACACATATATATAAATATGAATATTATAAATTTGAAGGATATATTTTTCATTAATGGAGGATAAAAAAAATACTTACCAACAACCGTTAACTACCGAAGGATCAGAAGTGAGTATAATCGGTGGATTTCGGTGGGGCACATTGTCACCGGTCAAATGAAGGTCATCATCATTCTCCTCCATTTCTTCGTTCTCATTTTGAGAACGCCTACCTGATCCACTCCCCAATATCTTTCGTATAAATCTCGACATTTACCTGCTTCAAATAAAGCTAACAATACAAATAAACACTAGCAATAAAATGTTAACCCATGAAAAATAAAACAAAGTTTTCATACATTTCTTATGAATGTATAACCAAAGGATAAATAAAACATGTCTTACAAATGTATGCTCAAAAGATAAATAAACAATTACAAGTACTCCCTATCACCCCTAACTATCACTATCACTAGAAATTAAAAAAGTTTCATCATCCGAAAATAGAATTCCGACTTCTTCTTCTTCCTCCTCATTTATCTCAATTGTGGTGTTTTGAACTAAATCTCTATCCTCTTCTTCCGCGACATTCCCGTCATATTCATCTTCACCTATTTCACCTATTTCATCTGCAACCACTTGATACTCATCTTCAGTATCTGTCTCTTCTACCAAAATTGATGAAATTGAATGATCATTGAGAACCACATCTTCTTGGAATTCAATTTTGTCAATAGGAGCATCAACATGTGATCGTGCCTTGATTTTAAAAACCGCAGACCATTGATCACCTTTCTTAGTGGTTGGATAGCTAGCATAACAAACTTGATCGACTTGAAAAGCTGCCACAAATGGGTTATGTCCTTTGAGTTTTCTTTTCTCATTCACATCTACAAGTCCATATATCTTATGGATACTAAGTCCTTGTGGGGAGTTATCAAACCAATCACATTTAAACAATATCACTTTATAAACCTTGTGCTCGGTATAATAGGCAAGTTCAACTACTTCATTTAGAGTTCCATAATAATCCAACCCATCTGTAGAATTCACACAAACCCCATTGCTTATGGTAGCTTTGGAAACATCAACTCCCTCTTTAAAAGCTCGAAATTTATAACCGTTGATAGAATATCGTCTCCATGTCTTCACCATGGTACAAGGACCTAATGATAGACCTAATACTAAAGGATCCTTCCATCTATTAGCCTACCAATAAAACAATATATATGTTAATTAAGATGTTTAATTATAGATTATTTCAAATTGGTTGCTTATTTTAAAAGAAAATGTATTACTTACTTCATTTCGTAACCATTTCGGAAAACGTTTCTCATGTTTCGTCCAAACATCTTCAGAAGAAGTAACATCAGGAAATGATAATTTGATATATTCCTCAAACTCCCTATATGTACAACATATATAATAATTAACTATTAACTAAAATTATACCTTAATGTAATTATTAAAATAATGTAGGTAGAAGTGACAAAATAATGATTAACTTACTTTTCATAGGACTCCAAAAAGTTTCCACAGTTCCTTAGCACATAAAAATGAGCGTCTTCATACTCTTTCTCGTTCAAGTACCTCTCTTTATATTTCCCGGTTGTAGTTCCCATGTCATCATTGAATAACTCAGGTAATTTTGAAGTGAGCTGGTCATCGAAATTCACACCAATGTCTAAGTCTTTCGCTTTTGTATCAATGTGATCTTCGAAATACATCGAACAAAAATTCGAAATTTCCTCTAATAAATAAGCGTTGCATATGGAACCCTCCACCCGAGCTTTATTGCCAATCTTTTTTTATATGATTAAGAAATCTCTCAAATGGATACATCCATCGATATTGAACTGGTCCTCCAACCTTCGCCTCATAAGGCAAATGCACAGGTAGATGCTCCATGGAATTGAAGAAAGACGGAGGAAATATCTTCTCTAACTTGCATATTATCTCTGCAATGTTTGAATCTAGACGTTCCATAGAATCAACTTTAATCGTAGAGGTACACAAGTCTCTCAAAAATTGACTTAACTCAGTTATTGCATTCCAAGGACCCGTCGGGAGCAAATGTTTTAAGGCAACAGGAAGTAACCGTTGCATAAAGACATGGCAATCATGACTTTTCATGGAATGCAACACCATATTTTTATGATCAACACACCGACTCAAATCCGAAGCATAACCATCCGGGAATTTCAATTTGGCAACCCACTCACATACAGCTTTTTTCTCCGCGGCGTTTAAAACAAACCTAGATGATGGGGGCCGTACAAAGCAATGCTCTTTAAAGTCAGCTTTACTATTAACTCCGAACTTAGTTTTATTTGGTTCATTCATCACCGTACTAATAAGATGTTCAAAAATGTTTTTCTCAATGTGCATAACATCTAAGTTGTGTCGAATCAACAAAGTTTTCCAATAAGGAAGTTGCCAAAATATGCTTTGTTTCCACCATCCTTCATTCTTGTCTTTTAATTTTTTCAATTCTTGATCAGAAGCATCAACAATTCTTGGCATATCCTTTACCGCATCCCACACTTCTTCACCAGTTAATCACGATGCGGCAATGCGATCTTCAGTTTTTCTAATCTTCAGAAAATGCTTGCAGTTGTTGCGAAAAGGATGATCAGGTCTCAAAAACACACGGTGACAATCGAACCAACTAACTTTCTTGCTATGTTTAAGCCAAAAGGAGTTATGATCTTTGTCTTGACAATAAGGACAAGCATGGTATCCAGACGTGGACCAACCGGAAAGCATGCCATATGCCGGAAAATCATTGATAGTCCAAATTAATGCAGCTTTCAGTTGAAAATTTTGTTTCTTATAAACATCGTAAGTGTGCACACCCGTTTCCCAAAGTTCTTTCAACTCTTTGATCAACGGTTGAAGGTACACATCTAGATTTGTCTTGGGGTTCTTAGGACCTGGAACGATCAATGATAGAAACATAAATTGTCTCTTCATGCATAACCAGGGAGGTAAATTATACGGAGTGACAATCACAGGCCAACATGAATATTTTTTCCCAAATTGGCCGCCATGTGAGGAAAATCCATCCGTACGCACAAACCCAACCGAACGTTGCGAGGCTCACTTGCAAATTCTGGATGCTCTCGATCAAAATGTTTCCACGCTTCTCCATCACTTGGATGTGCCATTGTCCCTCTTTCTCTTAATCGTGAATTTCTATGGTGCCAACTCATCTCACCTGCTATGCTCTTGGTTGCATATAATCGTTGTAACCTTGGTGCAAGCGGGAAATAAATTAACGGGTTATTCGGAATTCGCCTCCCATTACTTGAATTATTGTTACCTTTGTACCGAAATGCATTACACTTTGTACATTGCTCGAGATTGACATTTTCCTCCCAAAAAAGCATACATCCAGTAGGACATGCATCGATCTTCTCATGTGGTAGTTGTAGTCCCTTAAGAACACTCTTAACCTCATTAAAATTACGTAACATGTCATTTTTTGTTGGAATCATGTCACCAACAAACGACATAAACCCATTCGTGCATCGAAGGGATAAGTTGTTCTCACATTTGAGTGCTATCAACCTAGCAGCGGCTTGCAATAAACTTATTTTGCTTCCCTCATACACTGGTTGTTCGGCTTTTTCTAACATTTTATAGAAGGAAGAAACTTGAGGATTTGGGGTTTCATGACGCACTTCCTCATCACTAAGGTCATCAGGATTGAGTCGATCCTCCATTATTTGTTCAATATTATCACGTAATGCATTTTCCACGAGCTCCCGATAAGGATTATCACTAACTACAGTACTACTGCTACTTTCTCCGGTTGGCATTTCCTCACCATGATACGTCCAAACATAATAACATGGGGCAAAACCATTCGACCAAAGATGCAGTTGAACATCCTTAATCCTTTTAAAAGCTCTGTTATTACATTTCTTACATGGACACCTCATTTCACCTAAATTCTTATACACACTACTTTGTGCAGCGAATTCAAGAAACTTTTTTACCCCATTTGCAAATTCAAGCTTAGGTTTCTTTTTCTCATCTAATCTTTCATACATCCACTGTCGTTCTAATCTTTTCATCTTATTATGTATCTACATTCAAATAATCAATCAATTGACAATTATTAATTAACTATCACATATAATACACACAAAAACAATATCATCAATGAATATATAATTATTGTCAAGAAATCAAATAGTCTTTGAATTAGGTCCTTATCACTCCAACCTAAACCCATCAATGTACATTTCAAGTCATTAGCAAACACGCACTTGTTATTTATTAATGGGGAAAAAATTCGGCAGCAATTCCCCTTTATTCTCCAAATACAAAATATGGATTATATTATTAGTCCATATATGTATTCAGAGAAAATTAAAGGAATTGTCACCGAATTTTTACCCTCATTAAAAAAATAACAAGTATCTGTTTGCTACCTAAATGACTTGAAACGTACAAAGACAGTCCCAAAATAGGGACTATTCAAAAATTACTCCTAATAAGTAATTTTTGAACGGGTACTAGGTCAATATTTAACAATTCAGAATTATCAATAACTAACAATTAACAACAATTAACAATTATCTACAATTAACAACTAAAAATTAACAATTATGAACCACAACAACAATTAACAAATAATAATTCAAAATTAACAACTAATAACTATCAACAACAACAACAACAACAATTAAGAAGTAACAACACTAACAACAACAAATTATTAGCAACTATCCTAAGTCAATTTTTCTATCTAACAGACTACTATCCTAGGTCATTTTTTCTATCTAATTGGCATTATCCTAGATCAAAATTTCTAACTAATTATCTATTAACCTAAATAAGTTACACTAACTACTTTCTAAACTAACTCATTCTTAAATAAATAGTTAAGTAATAAACATAAACAATTACCTAATTAATTTTGCAAAGTAGTGTTGGCGCGTGGTTGTCACGGTGGTGGAGGTTGTCACGGTGGTGGTGGTTGTCACACTACAATGTACAAACAAATCAATTATAAATTGAAATAAAACGAAAAGAAAACTGTAAATTAATGAAAAAAACATAAATACATTACCTATTAGCAAGGTGGAGTTAGTAGTGTGTTGGTGGTTGTCACGGTGGTAGGATTGGTGGGGTAGAAATCGGATTTTGGGAGGAGATTATGGGGTTTGAAGTGTTTTGGGGTAAAAAAAAAGAAGGCAGAATGAACGCGTGAGGGTTTCTGAAACTTTTTAAAAAAAATCCTGACGGATAAGCCGTCAGGAATACAAATTTACATATTCTGACGGAATAGGCGTCAGGAAGAGTTTTATTTTTGGAAGAAAATAAAAAGACTATTTAATGCAGTCGTGGGTTGTGGAACTGTTTGAAATATTCCTGACGGATTATCCATCAGGAAAAGTAAATAAAAGCTTCCTGGCGAATAAGTCGTCAATACCTGATCACGTGGCCTGTTCTGACGGATAATCCGTCAGAAAAAAGTTCTGCTTTTTCAGCAGTTGCAGCCTTTTGTCAGTCTTTTTTCCTGACGGAGAATCCGTCATTACCCATTACTGACGCACTATCCGTCAGAAAATGCAACAAAAATTTCGCGGCTTCCCATTTTGTTTTCGCGGTCTCTTATTTTAACGGATTTGTAACGTCTTATCCGTCAAAAAATGATTCTGACGGATATTCCGTCAGAACTTAGTCAGTACACCGAGGTATCTGACGGACTGTATTATCCGTCAGAATTTCGGTCAGAACACCGTGTTTTTTTTGTAGTGTCAGCTTTCTGTCCGTATTCCTTTCACCTTTCACCCTCTCTCGTACCTGTATGAATTCGTCGCAAAAGCGATGGCGCGAATGAAGAGTTCACATATTAGATCTTGGCGTTGCCGATGCTCTAGTTTTACTCGTAAGTTACCTTTTTCAGAATTGACCTTACCTTTGTCTTTTTGGGTTAGTAATGGGTAGTAATCTGTTTTAAGATGGTCGTGGGTATTGGCATGATGACTCGTGGTTTGGATGCGCGGATGCTTGCTTAAGGTAGGTTATCCTACCCAGTCAGTGTTTAATCTATGTATATGTGTGAAGATGTTATGTGTTATTTGAACGGATTAAGTATGGATGCTGATTGTGGTATGCTATAGGTCTGGATGGAGTATTAATTGTATTGGTAATGGTGATGATATGATATGTTGGTTATATTGGTATTGGAACCATTGTCGGGAGATGGATTCCAACCCCACGGTCACCCCTCGTGGCTCCGGGTCACGAGGGGTGTGCATATTAAGGAACATAGTATCGTTTGTTGCGATGAGCGGGGCATAGGTGGTAAGGCTGTGGTCTCCACCACGATTACCTATTGCAATGGTAATCTGACAGGGCTAAGCATTGCGATGTGTAGTCGGTTACTATAGTTATTAAACTTTGTGCCCGGGTGTCCGATTTTGACGATTTTTTTCTTCAAATCGCTTAACTTTATGAGACGAACACAATGGTAAAAATAATAAAAAATTGAAAAGTGGGCTCATTCGTGTGAAAAACACGAACTGGCCTAGGCCCGCTCCTGTAAATCACAAGAATGGGTATAAATCCGTTCATGTGGATTGCACGAATTGGCCTGGGCTGGTTCGTGTAAATGACAAGAGTCGACCTAGGTCAATTCGTGTGTTTTACATGAATGACCCATTTCATTTTTCTCCATTGTGTTCGTCTCGTCGAAATAATCGATTTGAAATAAATTCGTCGAAAATGGACATTCGAGCACGAAATTATGGCTGCTTAAAGTTTTTCGTTCTTTATAGTCAATTTTTTCCCCAATATAAACCATTATTATTTATCCTTTATGTTGTTAATGCTAACATAGATATAAAGTTCATTAATTCTTATGTTCAATATTATTTTTTTGTTAATTTATCAGTAATTAATACGATAATTCATATTTAACTTATGTTAGCGTCACTTATTTTTGATTAATCGATACAAAATAATGTTAGAAATATATTATAGAGAGAAGGACAAACTTGGAATGTTAAAATGAAAAATAGGGGCAGAATGGGTAATATAGGTGCGCAATTAGGGATGACAATTATGGTCAAACCAAGCGAACCCGAAGAAAAAATTCGATTCAAACTCACTCTTTAAGAACCCATCCCCAATCCACTTTTTAAAAATCCATATCCATATTGAAAGGCCCAAATCAAATTCAAACCTGATCCATTCATTCCCGAACCCGATCAAATCGGATATTTTGGAAATTGAGGCTTTATTAAACTTAAAATTTCTATTTTCTTATATAAGATTAATTTTATGTAGTCAAATAAAGTTCCAGATTGAGTTTTGGATTATATGGTGAATTGGATATGAGTTTGGAAAAGGTACAAAAAGTGAGGTATGGATTCAACATTTTTGGATATGAATCGAATATGACGATTGATCCGTGATCTAATAAGCAAGTGGACCGGGTTGGGTATTGTAAAACCGAATTCTATCCGACCCATTGATGGCAATGCGGATTGCGGAATATAGCAATTTTGCTACCTAAATGCAAACCCTAAACCCTATACTGCGTTTTCTTTCACACCAATTTCTCAATCAATCTGATTCTTTCTCAAACTCCATTGATTCATTCTCTTAAATCCCTCTCCCTAAATCTTCAATCGTTGTCACCAATTGAAGAATCAAGATTTTCTTGTGTATGTTTTTTTTTTCTACATTTTTCTGTATGCTCAACGAATTGATATGAACTCCTTGAATTTGTTATGTATTTTCTTATTTCATTTTTTATGTTCCTCTTCCATTGATTTCTGGATTTTCTGCATTTTTTGTTAACATTATTGTGTATTTTTGGAGATTGGATTATATTAATCTTGGTTATTTCTGCTAAATTGATGAGTCGGTTTAATCAAATTATTTTAATAGTCACATTATTCTAATTTGTTAAATTTTACAGACGGTATACAAACATTCTAAATTTGTAGTCATGTGTTAATTATTATTTTGGCAATTCTCTAAATTGAATTCCAAGTAATTTGTGTTTGATAATATGTCAAGTATAATTGTTTTATGATTACAATTTTTTCGAATTTGAATTTTTTATTTCTCGTAATTGCATTAATAATGCAGCTGATTTGATGTTGTATTATAATTGAACAATTTTGAGTGATAAACATTGAAGTGATCTAATTAAATTGATAGTATGAAGGTGCTTCTTGATATCTAGCAACTGCAAAACGCCTTTGAATTGTTGACTTTCAAGCAGCTGTCTGTTGCTTTACTGTATCTCCGAGTTTACTAATCGTAGGAATCTGTCATAGTCGATAAATAATGGAGTTTGGAATTTATAGGTGAGTGAATGTGAAATTGAAGGGTTTGAGAAGACGAGCAATGAAGACGACATTACAGTGTCTCCTGAAGAACAGAACACTAATGAGGTCTCCAATACTACGATTCTTACCTTACGTTAATTACCACACAAGGACAAAGACTCCGTCTTTCGCTTCTTCACCAATTTTACCCACCCGTCTTTCCAATCTTTCATCTCCCTTTAATTTATCACCTTTTTATCCTTCTCTAATAACTTTTCATGATTATAGCAATAAAATTATCATCCACCCTAGTAATCACATCACTGAACGTAATCATAATCACCTCACTGAACGTATTGGTAATAACATTATTCTACACATTTCTGATGATGATGATGATGATGATGATGATGATGATGATCCGGATGCAGTAATTCCGGAATGGGAAGATGATGATGATGATGATGATCCTGATTATGGTGATGGAGGTGCTGGTGGTGGAATCGCGCTTCAGAATGTCCCTTGGGGTGTAAGAGTTTTATCTATAGCTCAAGAAATTCTGCTACAATTTCCTGATGACATAAAATTATTCGCATTTAAGACTACACCACGTTATTTTATTTATGTAAGGCTATACAAACTCACCCATGAGTATGGTTTGCCTGACATTACCGAGATTGAAAAGTTTAATACAGAATACCTGAAACGCTTAGACGAAGAAGGATCAAAAGGGAAAATACCAGACAATCTTGGCGTTGAGGTATCTTCCCCAGGGGCAAACCGTTTACTGATGGTCCCCGATGACCTGCTTCCATTCAAAGACTTCCCTATGCAGGTATCGTACGTTGAGGAAGGCAAGACCCAGGTAAAGGTGAAAGTATTTTACCTCGAGTCAATTGACACAGAGAGTGAGCACTGTGTTTGGAAATTGGCTGATGTCGAGGAAAACAGGGATCCTGAAATCAAAGGAAAACCGTTGAACCGTAAACAGAGAGATTGGAGATTGAAGCTTCCATACACCATGATAAAGAAAGTAGCATTGCGCTGCTTGAATGATTGATGATTCTTTTTGTGTTTATTTCATTTGTTTCCTTGAGAAACTTCTGGTGAGTACCACCCAGTGAAGTACTTTCTTGAAATTTGCTTCATACTCTTGCTGGTGTTCATTGCGTTCCAATGAAAGATGTTTGTTTAAGTCGAGATGCCATATGGAGTCGGGCTACAGCTTACAACCTATGCTGACCTCGTAGTCTTATGTAACCACCACCAGCATTGCAGCATTGCAGCATGAGAAGCACAAGATGACTATCAAACCCATGAGATGATGATAAATTATTTCATTTGTAATTTTGCATGTAGTGCAATGTGAAATAGATTGATTAACCAAAAGCATTACAGCTACTTCACACATCTTTGAATATAGCATCCAACTGCAGAGTATTCAACCAACAATAGTTAAGCCAAACCAAGAGTGATGGTTTTCCATATTTTGTTGACGGCAACTTTCTGCAAGCCTTCTTCACCGGCATCATCTAGACATGGCTAATTCAATCACTAGTTTCCACTTTCAGGTAATACCAGGCTTTGCCTAAGGAAGAGGTGAGAGTTTTGGGTTCAAATGCGTCTTGGAGAAGACTTGAACTTCGAATTGAGCTCCAATAACCCAATGCCGTTTTAACCAAAACAACTTCTGGCGCAATTCATGCCTTTCTGCTTTTATGTCCAGTATTTGTTTCTGGACCCTTGTTACGAACTGTTCCCTTGATTTTTTGTGGATATGTGGCGAACGCAATACGGTGTATAATTTTTTGGTTTCTGGCAACCCAACTTTACTCGTGTGTGTGGTGGAAGACTTCCCATCACCGGCCGACCAAAGCAGGTTCAATTGAACGGATTTTGGTACTCATGATTTCAGCTGCCTGTATAAAATGTTCACAATCAACATATAAACAGATTCTAAAATAATCTTATAAAGAAATCAATGGTATAGAACTCGTTGCTGGCATTATGGACTGCACAAGTGTACAGTGCACAGTGCACAGATAAAGAAACGTTTTTCAGATGGTTAATGTGTGTGCACAGTAGACAAATATTAATATAGTCCGGTCATCAGTCCTCCCTTTTAACCCTTACCTAACTAGCGCCACTCTCTTTTAAATGTGATCCGACGTAGTACTATCAATTGTGAAGTTTTTGAATATGATTCAATTAATTCACTTAAAGATTAAACTCCAAAATATTTCGACATAATTCAAAAACATTATTTATAAACCTTAAAAATGTGGGAAAAATATACATAAACTCGAAAATAAATGAAATTTGAGGTAGTGCATGTGATGTATGTTTCTTTCTCTTTACATGAATTGTCATATTTGCTCTTGAGAAGGATCTCTCTTTGCTTCGATTCTGAAAGCAGTGTTGTTTTCCAATTCACCATCTTTACAGGATAGTTGGTTTGAAAAAACTTTTAGGTCAAAGTCAGAGACAAAGTTGAAGTAAAAAGATGCCTTGATCTCAAAGTATAGAGAGAGGGAGTTGAAGTAAAGACTTGTCCTATGGTTACATTTGACATGTACGTAAATGCTTAAAATTTTAAAACTCATCCTTCTGTCGTATTGAGAATCGACCATGAGTCTTGGCTAAGCGTTAGTAATATATACTCCCTCCGTCCCAATTAATTGTCTCCCTTTCATACAAACAGTAAAAATTTCACAACAAATTCCCTATTTTCCAATGACTATGTAAACTGCTTATACAATACTCTATATATTTGGTATTAACACATAATTACTGCTCTAAGACATGAAATTTACAGCAGTATGAACTGAATAAGGTCGCTGTAAATTCGTTTTACTGATAAACGAATTAAGAAATGCCGACAGTCTTGCTAAGCAACCAAAGTACTAAGGATAATTCCACTCCGAAAATAGTATGAAGGTATGTTCTATCCAACATGAATCCAAACACTGTAATCCCAGCTCTGTTGTTCTCTAGATAGGTCACTGCAAAATAACATATCCAATTTTCAGTTTATCTTCAATTTCTAATTTACATAATATCAACGTTGATGCTTAAAACGGTGTCGTGACAACTTATTCTTGAACCGAACACTGCCCATTAACATAGCAATTGAGTATAGTTACCTAATGCTTGCCTTCGTTGGTAAGTGATTGTATTAGCTATTGCAGGCACCATCTTAGCATTGTCGAGGTTGTCTTCACCATCCCCGTCCTCATCATCAGATTCAGAGCTCGCACTAAATGGAAATACTTGAGAAGAAATTTGAGGGGATAATGAGTGGATGACTTGAGGCTCACCCTCGGCCACATCTTCAAAAGCGTCAATGGTAGCACATACATGCCATTTTGAAGCCAACGCCGTGATGGCTTGTGCTCTATGTGTGATTTTTGCCGCACTCCTTAGGCATATGCACACTCCCGCTACCAATGTTACAGAGCAAAGCTACAATTTTACGAGTCAAATGTTAATGACGATTTGAAACGATTGTCAAATGACATTTTACATGAATTTTGAATGAAACGGTTTCATGTATTTAGGTACGAAACCATGATTGTACAATTCTTGTCGCGTAAGATATGTTTCAGTTGAAATTAATACGTAAATCAATATAAGCAAGAGATAAGAGCAAGAATTACCGCAACTTCACCGGCAGTGTACATATTGACCTGACTATTAGACTTAGTAGTAACAAGCAAGGAAGCAAGCTGGCTAAACGTGACAAAGAGCAACATAAACAAGAGGAAAGCCCGAAAGCGATGACTAATAATCCTCAACGTCCTTCGGATTCTAAGGTGCTCAGACAAAACAGAAGCAACATCGGTTTTGACTTGGAAGACGAGAGCAAAATCCTCGAGTCGAAGGATTTGAAGGTAGCAACTTGATCTGTAGAGGACACAGGCTAAGAAGAAGATGGAAGAACGATAAAGCCAGGAACATTGTTCCAATATACAGGAAATAGCGTGGCTTAAGAACATGTTGCCGTAGTATGGGATTTTATCGCCTCCTGTTGTGTACCACCAGATTTTGTAGGCTGTATCGGCTGCGAAACATGGTAGTACGAATATGCATAGGATTTTGAGTGATTTCTGCAAGGATCATTACACCAAATTTTAATCAGTCTCTTAAAAAACAGCAAAGAAAGTTGTCATGATGTATTAAAAGTACAAACAAACATTTCGATCAGTAGCGGATCTGAGGGTACTAGGCGGAGTAAGAGAGGGACTATCCCTGTTAAAAACCCGAAGTTGAGATACTTAGATTTTTCCCATTTTTACCTCATGGCCTTGCTAGTTCTAAGTTATTGTGTGGTTTCCCACCGGGGATCAGATGCTTGTAAAACACACGTTAATACTTTAAAAATTTGTCATATTTTTATCAATTGGAAGCATAAGAATGATGAGCATAAATTGCCTGGATAATTAGTGCTCGTTAATCTTTGCATCTTTCTTTTGCTAAGATTCGCGCCATTTATCTTTGATGCCTAAAACCCAAATTCCGTGGGTCGATTGGGTATATCAGTATATGTACAATAACTTATCGAGTTTGACTTCTAAATTTTAAAAAAACTTACGATCGTAAAGAAATATTGCTAATAAGTTGCATACTAATTATATTAGATGTATGTAGACCTGACAAATGGGTCGAACGATCGGGTTATGGATCGGGTAGATACGAGTTCGGGTAAAATACGGGTTAGGTGTATTTCGGGTCCGGTAAAAACGGGTCAAGTATATCCCGGGTCAGGTTCGGGTAAAAATACAGAACAATCAACATCTTTTTCTCGCATTTTTTAAAACTTCTTTTATATCGTAATTCCTACCTTTTATACGTTTTCTCTTCTCTTGCTCGTCTTAGTCAACTTAACTGTGACCATTTTCGCCATCACCACCCACATCACAATCGTTATCGTCATCATCACCCTCATTAACTCGCTAAGTATGATAATGAGACTCAAATAAGATAACAATGATGACGTGACATGTGATCTGAGGTGATGAGGTAGAAGTGTTGACGCGAATTGTGGTTCAATTTGATGTATTTAATACGGTGAAAGCGGCTGGTATGACACACACTTCGAGGTGATGATGTGGCATGTGGTCATAGGCGATGAGGTGGCAATGATGTGGAATAAGGTGTAAGTGACAGTGTGACTTACATTTCGATGTAATGACGTGACATGTTGTTCATCGAATAATGAGGTGATAGTGCTAACGTGGAATATAACTTGACGTACTAAACTAAAAGTGATGACGTGACATACACTTAGAGATGATGACGTGGTATGTGGTATGAGGTGATGAGTTGGCGGTGCTGACGTGGAATGCAATTCGACGTACTACGGTGAAAGTTGTGACGGTGTGAAACACACTATGAGGTGATGACGTGACATGTTTTTTGAAATGATGACGTGACATATTACCGCATATATATACCTATTTCTTCTCAAAAATTTATAACTTATCAATACCTATATGACATTATATATTTTAAAAATGATATATTGTCTTGACCCAACGGTCAACCCGCTGCGGGTCGAGTTTTGATCCGTTGTTTACGGGTCAAAACGGGTTCAGGTAGAAAAACCGGGTTATTTACAGGTTATTTACGGGTCGGCACAGATTTTGACAGGTATAGATGTATGGTGTAATTAAATGCAAAAATATGATTGTGTCTTAATATATACTTAAAATTTAATATATACATAAAACGTATTTTATGTGAATTTTAATAACATAAAAAAGCACGACCTAAAATTTACTCCATATGTTGCGATTAACAAATTACTATGACTCCACCCCAAAGTTTCTGGCATTTTCTGGCATCAATCAACATAAAGCATTTATTGAAATATAGTTTTATTGAAATAGCTATCAAAATTGAGAGACTTTTGCTTTAATATTTTCTAAGTATGTTTAAATATTTGCTCCAACAGATCTTAAGAAAGAACATAATACAAATCAACCCCTTACTATCATATAATTTCAAAAATAAAAAAGAACGACAAATAAATTTTGCTCCTAACTTTATATAATGCATATGTTCGCTAATTTAAGACTGTTATTATCATATACTCCGTATGTCATTAAATAGATGACATAGTCGGAAAACAATTTGTTATAAACTTACAACGGTCTCGATTCTCAAATGAAACATTTTATTTTGTAATTGGTAGTAATGATCTGAACTATGAATATAATGATGATTAAAACAGAGAAAGATCAAAACTTGGAAACCAAGCAACATAATTTGGGTGATCATATATATATTGAAAAGTGGAGATTAAGAAGAAAAAGAAACCTGAAGTTGAATAGTATAATCATCTCTGACTTTGTCACTTTCTTGACAAAGTTTATCAAGAAAAAGAAACTTCCTTAAACCATACTTCCTAACATAATGAGTGAGGCAAAAATAGGATAGAACAGAGATAGACGAGAGCGAAAGCTCGACAACAGAATCAAAGGGTTGTTCATGATCTCGATCATTGCAAGAAGAACAAGATATGACAAAGTGAGATATTATTGGAACTCCTATGCAAAACAATAAGAAAACGGACCAAGATAAGCTTGCTTTCCATGGATTTGATTGATCAATAAATGCCCAATTAAGAAATATTCTAAATTTTTTAAGTTCATCAAGTTCATAGTCTATGAAACTCTTTTGTGTTTTCAAGGATAGCAACTTTTGTCTCTCTTGGTCCTCCATTTTAAGGAGTGTTATGGGGGTTTTGTGCTATGATTGATCATATGGATTCAGGTTTAGGCTACTGTCTTCATTTTTGTGGTTACTTGTAAGTTTGTCAAAGTAACTACATATATATAGGGAATACTATATTGCCACGTATGTTATTCGAAAATTGTATTCCTTGAGTTATGATGTTGGTTCGTTTACCTTGATGCAAAAAAAAATTAGGAAATGATTCTAAATCATACAAAATACCCTACTTCACATTGAATTGACGTTGGACCATAAAAAAGTTACTAAAAAGGGAAAGATGAATCATCATTAAACTCGCATCAAAAGGGAAATATGAACCTACACTATAACTCGGAGGGATTATCTATTTAAGACCGTATTCATGTATGCTCTTTCTGTCCTGGTTATTTGTTTATCACAAATAGGACTATATACCGATATGCATATGAACATCGTACCTCTAATACAAATTTAATTGAGTTTATATGCAATTTTTTTTGAGCTTTTAACACTTTTTTCTTGCACTATAATCTTTAGTGTTAAAATTAAAATCTTTGGATTTTATATGTATTATTTTGAGTTTCAATATAATATTTTGAGTTACAATTTTTTTATAAAGACGCTCAGAATTTTTTCAATAAACCTCGTAAAATATATGTATAAAATCAAATTTTTTGTTATAAAACTCGAAATCTATACTATCATATGTATACATTGGTTGTTTAATCCTCTAGTTGTTTGTTTATATATAATAAGTTTTCTTTTCGTCCTAGTCATTTATTTATATATGGTAAGAACTGAAGTATTGAACTCAACTCTCCAAATATCGAAAATTTTAAAGGATCAACAATTTGTGTTGAAAATATGAACAATTTGGAGAGTTGGGTTCAATACTTCAATTCTTGATCCTTTAAGAATTTTGATTGACATGTATTGGCCTGGGATTACTGAATTGTAGATAATACGGGTCTTTTAAAACTTTTAGTCTAATAAAGCTGGCATTTTATTTGATCATGTCGAGTCTGGTTCGTATTTTGTCAATTTAAAATAACTTCTTATGTTACCAATTTTAACATGACCTAACTATATAAATATGTTAGTTGTCTCTCAACCCTAATCCAACTCATTTATCTCTTTTATAAAACATTTATCTCTAACAAGTTATTTTAACCCACTTTACCCATGACCTAATTAACTAACTTATATGAGTCATTGACTCAAAAAGAGATGAATAATACCCCGTATGTCTTTTTCTTAAAGGTTATACTCCTAGTTACTTTAGGATTCTTTTCATTTCCGTTAGACAAAGGACTCTTTATTTCCTCTCTCAAACTCTTTTAAGAGTATTCCCCCTACAACTTCAATTATCCCTTTATTTTTTGTGCATAAATTTAGAATTGTTAAATGTTGCATAATGCATTACATTTTGAACCGTTATAAACATTTTAGTTCTTTTTAGAAAATAGAGAGGATATGACTCCTTAAAATGTATGAACCAATTTTGTCAGCTTCGTGTCGAAAAGACGATAACTCTAACCCGACCAAATAAATTGTGTATTGTAATTATGTTAACCTAATTACTTAGCTGAGCTACTTTTATGAACTAACCCATTTATTTTGTGTCAGCTTCCAATGATCATGCTTTCTAATCGTGTCAACTATGTTCTAGTCTAAGCCTAATTTGAATGATATAATTTCTTAGACCAATTAAGATTGACCCGATTTAAAAAACATAATTTGTTAAACATATTTAGATTAACCCAATATGCTAAAAGTGGAAATGGGGCAATTTTATTGAATCCCTTTACTATAAAAGGGATAGAATTTCTTGCAATCCTACTGGTCCATAATTTTTAAAGAGAGAAAATGTTTTCATTTTTGTAGGATCCCATGTTTTTTGTGTGAATTAATTAGTTGCTCCATTACTTTCCATTTAATTAATTTCTCATAAGTTTAAATTCAAAAATACAAGAGACCTTTATTTTGTAAGATTTATGCTAAGTTGTTAACTACTATTAAAATCAACATCTAAAAAAAGTGATGAAAATTATATCAACCTCCATTCAAAAGAAGATGTATCTCTTTAAAAGAAATCATTGATAAAATCATTATTAAATTAAGAAATTGAAATATAATAATATCATCAATTAACTAAACAAATCTAAAAAAAAATTATAAATTCACATCAACTACATGTATACTTAGAATAGTAAGTCTTGCTTGCGACGGGTCACCATTTGTGACGGATATTTTGTGAGACAAAATGGATACAAAATGAGTTAGTGGAGAAAGGGACCACATAAATAGTGTTGGAGAGAGAAGAAGTGGGTATTTTGTGAGAGAAACGGTATCCGTTACAAGTTTGCGACGTATAGTGCCGTTGCAAATAAGAATTTGTGTACTTAGAATACAAGTGGAGAGTCTTTATGCGAGAATGATTTGTGTGTTAATGTGACCAGATTCCAAACGTAAGGGGCTATTATCACTCATACGATAAATAAAAAATAATAATTATTCAATAAAATCAGCATGAAAAATCGTTTAAATTTTTTTACTAACAAATGATTAATGAGTATAAAACTAGTAGGCCAAAGAGGGAACATTCAACTACATTAGAGAGAGATGCCACTAACAATATAACCAGAGCAAAACAAAAATAAAATTAAAATCTCGTTTGTTGCTCACCCAATTTATGAAAATTCTGAAAATCCAGAAATTGTGATTTTTAATGGTTATTTGGTTTACCCTATTTTTTTGATAAAACCTACTCTTTATTTCATAGTAATTGAAAAGAAAATCAACTCCAACATTACAATCAAATGAATTTCTGCAATTTATTTGAATTTTATAAATTGATGCATAAATTTAATTCTTGTATGAATCAAATAAGGTATAATTTAACTTTTTTTTTCTATTTTAATATTTTATGTATATATTTAGAATAGTTATTGTAATCTCTAATGACGGGAAGTGGGAAGTACGTAGTCCTGTGTTTAAGTGGTCAATTAGTAGTTGTAGAGAAAATGAAGGCGCAAGGCACATATATATCATGTGACATCTTGTATTATTAGTAATATTGGCTTTATGTGTCAGAAGCTAAGCTAAAGTTGACAAGTACCACGATCAACACCTAAAAAAGGCGTAGATTAATGTGAAGTTTAGCTTCCAACTCCAACCATTACAAGGATTTTACCCCGTGAAACTGATAAACAAAAGTGCTATTCTACCTTAATTACTCTACATACACAATTTGTCCACTCCCACGGAACCGTCACAGTTTGTTAAACACAATTAGGATAATAATCTCTTGCTTTGTTATTTCTCATTACCATCAATATATAATATTTTTAGTGGGCACATGGCCCAATACAAGAGTAGTCTAAAATGGGCTACGGCTTACATACACGAGATAGTCTATTACCCCCTTCAAGTTGGAGCATACGGATTAAAAATGCCCAACTTGGCAACTAACGACTGAAATTGAGAAATACCGAGCGCTTTCGTAAGGATATCAGTTAATTGAACCGTAGTGGATACATAAGAAGGAAGAATAAGACCGTCTTTAATGGCATCTCGAACAAAGTGGCAATCGATCTCGATATGTTTAGCACGCTCATGGAACACCGGATTGTGAGCAATGTGGAGCGCCGACTTACTATCACTGTATATTTTCACGGGCGCAGACAGACCCCCAAGTCGCTCAAAAGACCCTTGAGCCATTTAATCTCGCCAGTGACGGCGCGAAGAGCACGATACTCGGCCTCAGTCGAAGACAAGGAAACGGTGGGTTGTTTCTTGGTCTTCCATGCCACAGGAGAAGACCCGAAGTAGACCAGCCATCCAGACACCGAACGACGACTCTCGACACACTTTGCCAAATCCGAATCACATCAACCAGTTAATTGCAAAGTGGGAACGAGAGGACAATAAAATCCCATGACCCGGGGTGCCTTTGAGATAACGGACCTTTCTCAAAGCGGCATGCCAATGATCATCACGTGGGGAACTCATGTACCGAGACAAAATATGAACCCCATAAGAAATCTCCAGCCGCCCGACCAGTCTGCGATAGCACTCCGGGTTAGGTCAGAACTTGCTCGTACTCTCCCCAAGACGGTGGTGTTGCTCGAGTGGAGTAGGAGCGGGTTTACACCCAAGAAGCCCAACTTATTTCATAATATCTAATGCGTATCTCCGTTGACACCAGAAAATACCATCCGAATTCCGCGCAACCTCGATCCCAAAGAAGTATTTTAAGTCACCCAAGTTTTTGATATGAAAACATTTATGCAAATAGGCTTTGAAGGAAATAAGGGAATTTAAATCATTTTCGGAGATAATTAAGTCATCGACATAAATTAGAACACTAATACGGACGCCCTCCTTCACAAATGTGAATAATGAATAATCATGATAGCTTTGAGTGAAACCATACCGTTTTAGTGTCGCGCCCAGTTTCACAAACCAACACCGAGGTGCCTGCTTTAACCCGTACAAAGACCTTTTCAATCGACAGACAAGATCGGGCTTAGGAGCATCAAACCCGGGAGGCAATCGCATAAAAACTTCATCTTCCAAATCGCCATGAAGAAAGGCGTTATGCACATCCATCTGGTGTAAGTGCCATTTTTCGCTGCCGGAACAGCAAGAAAAGTCCGGACAGTTGTCATTTTAGCTACCAGCGCAAATGTCTCATCATAATCCAGCCCTTCTGTTTGGTGAATTCCAAACACAACCAAACGAACTTTAAAGCGTTCAATGGAGGAGTCAGACTTATACTTTATCTTGTACAGCCATTTACTTCCTAATGCCTTCTTTCCCGTGGGCAAGGGTTCAAGTACCCATGTTTTATTAGCATGAATGCCCTCATTTCGTCCGACATAGCCGCCCTCCACTCACTATGTTGCACGACAGCCTTAAAGTTTCGAGGCTCCGTATATGTGGTAAGAGCGGCAATGTAGGAACGATATGGAGTAGAAATTTAGTGCAAGACAAATAATTTGCAAGCGGGGGTAAGGAGTACCTGAGGAAGGAGAAAAGGCAAGTTGGCGCGAGACTTGAGATGGACTATCATCACCACTATCTTCACCATCACACTCGAGATAATAATCATTAAGATTGCGGTTCAGGACCCGTGTACGCTGACCCCTTCCCAAATCAGGTTGTACCGAAGGACTAGGGGGCTGATTCGGAGCAGGCGAATGGGCCGGATTCGAATCAGGGGTATTGGGCAGAGGTTGAACAAGGGAGCTGGGCTGGTTTGGTGTTGGTATTACCATAGGATCAGACCCATCAACATTAGGGCCATCACCATCATTGGCCCAATCAACATTGACATCATCTTGGCCATGTAAAATGGGATTGGAATCACTAACAAGAGCAGCACTATTGTTGAACGGATATTGATCCTCATAGAATTTAACGTCTCAAGATACAAAAAATTCCCGTCGCTCCAAATCATATAAATACCAACCCTTTTGACCAGAGGGATACCCCATAAATACACACTTCCGACTCCTACTTGCAAACTTGTCACCTTTGGATTTTTGATTGTGAGCAAAGCAAAGGGAGCCGAGTACGCAAAGCAGCTCAAAATTAGGTAATTTGTGATAAAGTCTTTCATGGGGGGTTATATACCACATTCAGTAATCGTGACGGAGTCTGATTAATGATAAAAGTCGCAGCCAAAGCACACTCACCTCAAAACTTAATAGGCAAGGCACCCTGAAAACGTAAGGCCCTAGCAACATTTAAAATATGTTGATGTTTCCGCTCAACCCGCCCGTTCTGTTGTGGGGTACCCACACATGAAGATTGAAATAATATACTGAGGTCGGAAAAATAAGGTTTTAAAGGGTGAAACTTCGTCCCGTTATCACTTCGTACAATTTTAAGCTCAGCCGAGAATTGTCTTTTAATCATAGCATGAAAATTTTTAAACTTTTGAGGCACCTCCGTTTTGGATGAAAACAAATATATCCACACCCCCCGTGAATAATCATCAACCAAAGTAAAAAAAAAATAACGAGCAGCCGTCGTGGACGGAACATCATACAGTCCCCACAAATCGCAATGAATTATTTCAAAAGCATGTCGACTATTATTGGTACTCAAAGGAAAACTGTTACAAATGTGCTTAGTGCGATGACAAACCTCACACGGTTTTGACAAAGATAAGACTTTAGTACGAATAAAAGGAAGGAGCTTAACAATTTGCTCAGATGGATGTCCCAATCTGTTATGCCACAAAGAAAAACAACTAGAGACATTATGAGTAACGTGCCCGGCCTTCACGGGAGCCCGAAGATAGTATAGTCCATCAAGCCTCTCACCACTGCCAATCTCCTCCCTCGTAGCCCGGTCCTGAATGAGACATGAAGAGACATTGGTTATAAATTCACAATTTAAAGTATCACTTAACTGAGATGCCGAGATCAAATTACACGTCAGTTGTGGGACAAATAAAACATGATATAATGTAGTGGTGGAAGTCATAGCTACACGGCCCACATACGAAGCATTAATTTTCAATCCATCAGGCAAGCCCATAACACGACTCAGAATAGTTTTAACGTCGGTAAGAAGTGAAAAATTACCAGTAACATGATGGGAACATCCCGTATCAATAAGCCACTTACCGGAATGATCATGGCTAGAAGTACCGTACACATTTACCAAAGAAGCGGAAGGCACATAGGACGGATCAGTAGAAGGACCCACTGGTCGGGTGTGTACGGCATTACTCGCAGCCGCTGTTGATGCTTCGGTTCGGCCATTGTTACTGTCATTCGTGGCACGATCATCACTGCCACGTCCACCCTCGCGACCGTGGCTGGATGACGCACCCCCGCTACCACGACCACCCCCACGCTTTGTCCCTTTATGTTCGTAATACCGGTCCGGAATATTCCCAAGAAGATCGAAGCACATGCTTCGATCATGTCCATTTCGAGTACAGTGAGTGCAGTGGAGTTTCTGACGTTCGTTACGCGATAATTGGGAGGGCAGTTTATGTTGGGGACGAACAGTATTGGTAATGGCAAAACTAGCAATCTCATGTGAGGGCTCGGGTGTGACACTAATCCTGCGCACACTCTCCTATTGACATACCATGTGGTAAGCACGAGCAACAGACGGAAGCGGGGCTAGGCTAAAATGACGGAACGAAGCGAAGAGTCATATGTTTGGGTTGAGTCGGAACGGTAGTATTTCAATGATGATATTGCTTTCTCATACGTTTATGCCTAAGCCTTGTTAGGTGACATGGTATTAGTAGAATCATATGCATAATCTACGAGTTTTTTTGTCAAAATAGTTGCTGATCTTGAGACTTGACTTTGATGTTTGGCAAGCTACAATACATTCTAAGGTATTAGAGCTTTATAACTGCTGTCATTTGTGACCGGTTTGTTTAGGATGTGAGTAGTACTCCTTATGAGACATGTTATATTAATATGCATAAATATGAACTTAATCTGCTTAATACCTGTATGCACTTTAGTTTGTTGATTTTTGACACATGTGAAAGAGGTCTCTTTTCTAATTTTACCCATAAACCTCACATAGCGAAAATTGTCTTTTTTGTCCCATAAGCTACATCCCATACTTGGCCTACCATATCCGAGCTAGTATTTGTGGTTACAGGAATACATTACTCCTTTTGGTTATATTGCTCTTAATTGAGAAAGATGGTGAAATTCTGCAAAGAAAAGAAAGGATCAAGGAAAAGACAAAAAAGAAAAAAAAGGAAAACAGAAAAAAGAAAGAAAAACGAAAGCAAAACGCTGAAAATCAGTCGACAGACTCGAACACTTAGTCGGTCGACCATATGTTGTAAAATCAGAAAAAAAATTGCATGCTTGAAAGCCTTTATTCATTTGCGAACTATATTCATCCCATGTGTTATTCATATCATTTGGGGAGTCGTTTTCCTTAGAGATTGTGAGATTTGTGTTTTGAAATAACACCGTATTGATTGATATTGAGTTTGGAAGTGGTGATATTTCTTGTTGTTTGGATCCCGTTGTTTGCTAGCTTGGCTTTTGAACTCCACATATCCAAATCTTCTTAGCCCTTTTTACCCATTACCTCACATATCCATTTTTCCTCAGCATGTGTCATGGTCACTAGATTGGAATAATGTATATGCACGGTCATAGAGATTGTTTTCATATTAGATTGCAGACATGTTCTCATGGGTCGAAGTTAGGTGAGTGTCATTACAAATTTACTTCTTTCTATCTTTACATATATACTCACCCATGCTTATTGTGTGATTTGAGCGACCCGCGAGAGCCCATTTTGATAAATCTCTATAGCTGATGGCCTGGATTAGCAAGTTTTTGATAACTTCATAACTCGTTTGCATGATTCACTTTACTAATTAATTGTTGATTTTGCATTAAACTGGTTTCGGCTTTGCAGTTGCATTTCGCTCTGAGAATTGAACTCGTTCCATTAGTTTCTAAGATCGAGTCAAGTTCTTACTTGAGGACAAGCAAGGGTTTGGTTTGGGGAAATTTGATGCGTGCCTATTTTATGATGTTTTACATCTCTTTTTACACGCACTTCAGAGCTCATTTATGTAATTATAGCTATTATTTCCCCTATTTCGTCTACTTTCGTATTTTGGTGCATTACTGCAGATTTATGCGGAGATGAGTAGATTTTGAGTCAAATCCATCCTCGAGTGGATTGCATAGCTAGTGACATGGAAGGAAAAATCAAGAAACGAGCTTAGCGCGCATTTCAAGGCCAAAAAAGGCAGATTCCAGGAGTTGTGAGAACTGATACACCAGCTACAGTGGTCGACCGACTGGGCACAGTGGTCGGTCGACCGGTTCACCTGTTGCGCATGTTTCAGAAATCAAATTTAAAAGATCAGAAGCTTCGACAATCCCGACAACTGGTCGATCGACCAGTATCAACGGTCGGTCGACCACTTCACCTTTGATGGAAAATTAAAGGACGTGATTAAGCCCATAACCGTGTTTAGGTTTGGAGGAAGGGTTTCGCGAGATTTCTATATAACGTGAAACCCCTTCCTCTGTAAAACCTAGCTAGGCATTCGGATTCATTCAGTATCATTCTACCATCTAGTTTAGCATCTAGTCTTATCATAGTTTTAGAATCAGTTTCGAATAAACCTTTTGTTTCCACGGATCTTCAATAAAGTTAATCTTTCCGTTCTCGTTCCCTTACTTGTTTACGGTACTCTTCATTCTTATTTAAGTTTGTTTACAGTTTTTATAAGATTAGTTTCCGGTTAGTTAGAACCCAAAGCCATTGTTCTTCTTATTTACAATCTCGTTAGTTCTCTGTTGTTGTTATCGTTATAGTTTCTGTTTTATTAAAGTCATGAGTAGCTAAACCCCATATGTTAAGATGTAGGCGAGCTATAGCGTAGATAGCGTAGTTTAGGGTAAACCCGTAGTAGCGCTTGGTCGACCGACTGGCTTCTCTGGTCGGTCGACTGATGAGTGGATTGGTCGATCGAATGGAATAGCTGGTCGGTCGACTAATTTCGCGTCTGATCAGAACGGTTTTACTCCGTTAAGTGCAATATCTTTCAATGAGACCGAGAGGAGACTTGTTAGAAATGTTTAGTAATGACCAACCCATGGATCGAGAGATAAAGAAGGGTAGTAGTTAATGGTTTAAGGCAACTAAGTTACTAAGATCGAAAGGTATGTGACTTAGACTTTAGGAAGCACCCATCATATTGACAACTAGTATTAGTGAGATCTAGGGACTAGTAGCATAGGCCGAAAGGAGCTACTAGTTAACTCGGACCGAAAGGACTTGTTATACCCCCTACGCGACCGCAATATGGACTTACCTAGATTATTCACCATCGTAGTTATAGCAACCCGAACATCCTAACATTCTTTTATCACTTGTTTACCTCTTTAATTTCAGTTTTCCTTTTGTTATTTTCTTTATTAGTTCTAGTTCTAAACAAACCAATAAAACCCCCTTTTTACCATAGACTAAAGATCTAAGCAATTAATATCTCCATTCCTCCTTGTGGTTCGACCCGTACCGTACTTCCTCTAACTTATGTTAGTCTTAGTTCGGAATTATAAATTTTATCTTTGACACCCAGAACGACGGATATCACTTAAAAGTACTATTTAGGGCCCCAAATTGGCAATTTGAACCGGGCCTCCTAAAATCAGTGGACGCCTCTGAGCGATGATCACTTGGCAATTGCGGCCTCCGAAGGGGTGACTTATGTGGTGCGGGAAATGCATGAGCCCGGACGGATTCAACCCACTCGTCATTAAAAAAAAAAATATTATAAAATGATTTTTTTTTTCCTGAAATTTAGATTAAAATATAAAGATCGAGTTTGATTTTTTCGTTTGGACAAAGTTAAGGGATCATTTAATACAATAGTAAGTCTTACTTGCGACGGGTCACCATTTGTGACGGGTATTGTAACAACCCGACCCACCACGGTCGTAACACACCCCCAATAAGATGGGAGGTATGTCTTTGGGCCGATTATTTGTCCTCACTTAAGCCCAAAAGCACAAGGCCTTGTTATTAAGTGGTGGGTGGAAGTTATTATAAACATACCACAAGCCTCACATTCTACCGATGTGGGACAACTTTCCTCTCACACACTCTTGGGGTGTTACAGGTATTTTGTGAGATAAAATGGATAGAAAATGAGTTAGTGGAAAAAGGGGACCACATGATTATAGGGATGTCATTGGGGCGGGTACAAGTGGATACCGCCCCGCACCCGCCCCAGTTGGGGCGGGGATGGGTAGAGCTTTGGCGGGTGGTGGGGCAGGGACGGGTACAAAAATTGTACCCGCCATGGGTAGTGGGGCGGGGATGATTTTGCGTATTACCCACTTCATACCCGCCTACCCGCTAATTATTACAAAAATTAATACAATTATTACGATAATTTTACAAATATTATTTTGTTATAATTATGACGTAACGTTAAAAATAGCTATTTTGTAAAATATTTTACCAATTTCTTTGGTAAATAACTAAAATTATATAAACAAATTCCTGAAAATAAAAATTAATAGTAGTTATTAAACCAACTTATACGGAAAAAAAGAACGGAAAAATTTATGGTAAAGCGGGTAAAAGGTAGGTGGGGCGGGGATGGTTTTGAAAAGTTGTACCCGTCATGGGTGGTGGGGCGGGGATGGTTTTGGAAACTTGTACCCACCATGGGTGGTGGGGCGGGGATGGGTGCGAGGTTTTCTTGATTGGTGCGGGTACGGGGAAGCCTATATCCAGCACCGCCCCGCCCCAATGACATCCCTACACATGAATAGTGTTGGAGAAAGAGAAAAAGTGGGTATTTTATGAGAGTAAACGGTATCCGTCGCAAGCTTGCGACGGATAGTGCCGTTGCAAATAAGAATTTGTGTTAATACAAAGTACAATCAGAAATTTAATGGGTTTAATCTCAAATTTAAAGGGATTAATTTATCACTTTCTTGCTCCTGATATTTACATTTTGATAATTCAAGATAGGTCTTCAACTTGGATAATAACGTTGCAGAAACAACTAAACTAAAATTAGAAAGTCTCGTTTGTGACGGGTCACCAATTGTGACGGATATTTTGTGAGATAAAATTGATACAAAATGAGATAGTGGAGAAAAATGGGACCACATGAATAGTGTCGTAGAGAGAGAAAAAGTGGATATTTTGTGAGAAAAACGGTATCCGTCACAAGTTTGTCACAGATATCGCCGTCACAAATGAGAATCTGTGAACTAAAATAAGCATGTTAATATATTACTATCATCCCATACCAAAAAAAAAAAATATATTACTATCATTAATTAACTTTAGTGGTTTGGGTATGACATTAATTAAATAAATTTATTTGGAGAATGTAAGACCGTGTAGAAGACCACTAAAACTTCAATTTGTATGATGGATACGGTCATACGGAGTAGATCATAAATCCTAGATTGGGATTAGGGTTGTACAAAGGTCCAAACCCGGACCGGACCGGACCGGACCGTGGACCGACTTCTACTCATTTCTCGACCCGCGGACCGGACCGCTGAGCTCAAAGACCGGACCTTGGACCGACCCTTAGGTCCGGTCTAAACCCGGACCGTAACCCTTTGGGACCGCCAATTTCGTAATGCTATTGTTTTAAACAATAAATTCATAACTAAGTGGGTCATATTGTGCACTATACATACACGTCGTTTATAAATCTTGAAAAATTTGGTGAATATGGAGAATTGGAGTTGAACATGAATGAATAGTCTGGATATCCGATAACTAGTATGTATAACGTAGTTTAGTAGTATTATAGTAATAATAATATACTACCAAATACTAAAAATTATGATAATTGATATCTTACGAGATTATGTGCAAATATTAATAAGGAAATATAAAAATTTCAAATTCTAAGTTTAGCAAGTAATAATAAAAAAAATACGAAATTATATGCATCCGGTCCATCAACCGGTCCAAAGGGTTAACCCGCGGGTTTAGACCGGCTAGGACCGCGGACCGGTTCTCCACATTTTGATGACCCGCGGACCGGACCTTTAGGTGTCCGGTCCGGTCCGGTCTGACCCTTACGGTCCGGTCCGGTCCGGTCCAGCGGTCCGGGTTAATATTTGTACAGCCCTAATTGGGATGAAGTTAGTTTAGGGGTTTGATAAGGAGTCGCCATTTAATGCATCACAAATTCTTATTTGCAACGACATTATCCGTCGCAAACTTGTGACGGATACCGTTTTTTTTTACAAAATATCCACTTTTCCTCTCTCTTCAACACTATTCATGTGATCCCCTTTCTCCACTAACTCATTTTATATCCATTTTATCTCACAAAATATCCGTCACAAATGGTGACCCGTCGCAACCAAGACTTACTATTAATGCATTGCTCCCTCCAATTTTTCTTTTTCTGGCCTTTGTTTGTAGTCACGATACTCGCGGTTTAAGAGTTAAATATTAAATTGTGGGCCATCAATATTAAAAACATTAATAAAATTGGAGTAAAAAAATTGGGTGAAATAATGATGTGAGAGAGGATAAATGAATAAAATATGAATAAAAGTTTTCAAAATAAGAAAGGGGAAGAAATTCTAAATAATCATGTTTAACGAAATAGAGAAGAAAATGCTAATTAAGAGGGAGTATTATTTAAGCACAAAATCTCATTGAAGATGGGCATTATCCGTCTTCGGTTGAAGATGGATAAAGCTCCTGTCACAATATGCAAGTAATACTTTTCATGGTGTTGTACGAAAGCGTGAATATCTTGAGTAGGGCATATGCTTGGTCGACGTCCACTGTTCATAATAGTACAAACCTCAAACTCTCAAAGTATGGTCGACGTCCACTGTTCATAATAGTACAAACCTCAAAGTATAATATACTTGTGCATTCATATTTGAGGACTCATTTTCTTATTCCGCACAGGACATCCATTTGTTTTAAGACGCCGTTGGTAACTGAGCTGAATTAATTGGAGCTGGAGTAAAAAAATTAGGTTGCGATGAGATAAATTGAACTTACTTGAACTAAATTGAAATGAGTTAAAATTAAATTAAAAAGAATGAGATTTTATTACTCTCTAAAAAAATCTCTCTCAAAAACTCTCTAAAAACCCTAGCCTCCATCAATACGGGGCTCCCATCGATTATCAATCGATCGATGGTAAGCCCCAGAATTACATCAAATTTCAGTTAATAGTGTGATTGTCTATAATCTATTCAATAAAAGTCTCTCTTTTGGTGAGAATCGTTTTTCCGTCCCTTATTTCGGTGTTTTGTCCATTTATTCGTGGTTTAGTTTCATCAATAATATCGTCAAGAGTAGTTCGTTGATGGTTCGTAGCGTGTTCTTTCAAAGGGTAGGAGTAATTTGTCAACGATCTTTGGAAGCAGTCGGATTTATGTTTTATCTCATAAATCAAACGAAAGATCCCCTCAAAAGCTACAAGAAGATATTGATAATAGGACGAGCCAAATCAATATATATACTTAAAAGAGGAACTTTTGAAGTGATATTATTGGTTCAAGTTTTGTGAATTATTTAAGTAGTTATAATTATAGCATAAACAGAAAATTATAAATCAGATATATTAAAATAAAAACAAAAATCAATATCTAAGATTATCAAGTTAAGGAGTCAAATGAATTGTAGCACACCACATGACAAACTCTTCTACAAACTCCTATTAGACATTAAACTTATTGATAATAACTATTATAAATAGTTTATAATGTTATTAGTCATCCCAATTTCCCACCCAATGCTTCCTTAAAATTACAAGTTTTTAGTTTTTCATGCTTTTAAATTGCTCTATGTTAAATTTTTAGTTTTTAGTTTTTCATGCTTATTCAATTTCCGTATGATGGCAATTGTTTGCTACTTCCGCAAGGTTTTGACTATGTCAATCATCTATTTATAAATAACTTTTGATTACAGATTTGCAGCTTGATATTTGAGTTAACAGCATTGGTATTAGAGCACAACGGAGATATAGGAGCACTAAACACTGGTAACTGAGAAAAAACATATGCAAACAATGGGACATGTATGGCCAAAATTGGAGATCAGGGTTAGAAATGATACAAACCAGATGAAGATTTTCTGAAACTGCTAGAGAGGCTTTGCCCAACGGATGTATCCAAATCATTCTGCTGAAAACCTGATTGATGTTAATCACAGAAATCATACATGAATTAAACTACAGCAATAAAATGTAAAGAGAAAAAGCTGACGCCAGGGTTTCTGCTTTGGTATATTTTATTATAAATTTGATATTAAGTTCTATAATTTTTTTGCAGCATATATGATATCGTTGATTAGTAGTCTGTATGTGAGAATTGCATGCTCATCTACACAAATATGACATAAAGGATAACTTGATAGTCAGAAACGGCGAATCTTCCTTGGTAGACATTATTATGAATGCAAAACGCAACCTATTCAAGCAATAGAATTGCAACAGCAGAAGGATCCTTCAATATGGAGTATATAATATAACTTACACATGTTAGTTTTCATAATCTAACTTTACGCATGTTACTTTACATAATTTTCTCTAAGCTTTACATAATTTAGATTCTTGATTCTTGATTCACATTTTTAGGTTCAATATGTATTTTTCTCTTTTGTGCATAAAAAATAATCAAATAATAATAAAATAATTATTGAATAAATTACTACTTTGTTTAAATAACTTATTTATATAAATAAAAAGATAATTAAGTAGTAATAAAATATCAGTTGGATAATAATTGAATTAGTTAATAAAATAATTGATTTCATTAGCTATTTTTTTAGAGCAATTTCATTGGCTATTACTTTTTTTTAAAATAAAAATTGAATTAGTTAATAAAATAATTGATTTCATTAGCTATTGTTTTAGAGCAATTTCATTGGCTATTACTTTGGTTAAATAAATTAATGATAATACGAGCTAATATAAACAGAATACAAAAACACGAGCTAATTGAAACACTTCTCGAGCTAAAAAAATAGAACCAGATTTGCAATACGTCAAATTTCATGATATAATATGCATGATAAATTGTTATTTTATTCAAAAATTAAATAAATTAAGTATATAAATAAAAGATAATTAAATGTTAATAAAATATCAGTTGGATAATTATTGTTTTTTGGGCGATTACTTTGACTATTACTTTGCTTAAATAAATTAAGTATATAAATAAAAAGATAATTAAATAGTAATAAAATATCAGTTCGGTAATTATTGAATTAGTTAATAAAATAATTGATTGTAAATTAAGAGTTTTGGCTACCGTGGAGTTATGACATAATTTGTTGTTTTTCTTCTCTTATTTAATTAACAGTATAAATATATCTATTTATGAATGTATTAAGTATTTAAGTTAAAAAAATACGAGCTACTATATACAAACACATAAAAATATGACCTAAGGTAAAAAGAATACGAGTTTAAGAGAATCACGAACTAAAAAATATGAGCACAAAAACCATGCGAGTTATTAACCTAAGAATACGAGTTAATATAAAAAAAATACGAACTATTAATTAAGCTAATAATACGAGCTAATGTAAAAACAATACGATCTATTAAGATAAGACTGACTTTAGAATACGAGCACAAATGAATACGTGCTAATGAAAAAACAATACGAGCTATTAACATAAGACGAGCTTTAAAATATGAGCACAAATGAATACGAATATGAGATTAAAAGGATCACGGACTTAAATATACAAGCACATGAGAATAATACAGCCTATTAAGATGATAATATGAGCTAATATAAACAGAATACGAAAACACGAGCTAATTGAAACACGTCTCGAGCTAAAAAAAAAAATAGAACCAGATTTGCAATACGTCAAATTTCATGATATAATATGAATGATAAATTGTTATTTTATTCAAAAATAGAATTTGAATAAAAACAAGATAATAAGATAATATTAAGTTCTAATAAGAGATCTTTACTGAGAGTTGGATTTTCGAACAATATACCACCCTAAATCAAATGAATATGGGTTGGTAAAATAATATGACGTTTTTGTTCCAATTTGACGAGTAATAAATGATTATTAAGTGGAGGTAATTAGCCGGGCAAAAGAAGAGAGTTATTTTCCGAAATAGGCGATTTTCAACAATTAATTAACGAAATAGGTAACTTTTCAAATTTATTACCGAAAATGGGTCCACGTCATCACCGAAGCTAGGATTATATAGGATCGTATTCAAGTCGCTTACCGGGAGGGCGACTATATTTATAATGTAAACTTTTAAAAACCGAAATGAACATAGAGTCAAATCGCTACGGGGGAGAGCGACTTGAGAAAGCAGTATAAATTGAAGTCGCTGGGGGAGATGGCGACTAGAAACCAAATAGAAAAATTCCCTTCCCTTCACCCATAGCCAGCCACTAATCTTCCCCTCAACACATTTCATTACATTCACAAAAATTAAGCACAAAATCATAAAAAATAGGAGAAACACAACGAATTCAAACATCATAACTAAGATACTCATTCTTTTGCTCTTTCTAATATCCCTGATTCTTGTTCCACGGGTTTCGGGTGAAAATTTTGGAATCTAAATATTGATTCAAGATTGAGTTTCGGAAATCGAGAAGGCGAAACAGGGAGTAATCGATGCGTTCTGATGGTAGGATTGTACAGGCAAGTGTACCCTCCATCTAAAGAGGAAATGCTGTAGGAAATTAGTGTTCTGGAGAGATGAAGTTTGATGAAATTGGGGGAATTGATTAAGGAGTTCCATAGTTTTGAGACGGATTTGAAGCGGGTTAAGGGTTTTACCTGTAATTTTGACCGAATTTCAGTGATTATAGCTAGAGGTATTTTAATTTCCGCCATTGTTGTTGATCGAAAGCTCAAATTAACAAGTTGTTACTGGGGAGTTGGGAATGTGGTAAATGGTATTGTAATGTTTTATTCTCCCAGTTTCTAAGTCGCTTAGGGGGATAGCGTTTTAGACTTTTAGGCCCAAGTCGCTCACCGCCCGAGCGACTTGGATTTTTGCCCAGATTCGGAAAATCCGATCCTACGTGGACCCATTTTTGGTTATATATTTCAAAAGTAACCTATTTCGTTAATTATTTAGTGAAAATGGCCTATTTCGGAAAAAAACTCAAAAGAAGAAGCATTTTCTCAATGTAAAAATCGTGATAAATACTTTAAAGATACTGTTGTGATATGTCCCGGATAACGCCCGGGCTTGAATTCTAGTTATATGCTATTTTGAGATCGTTTATAAAAAAATTATTTTTCTTTGATTTCTATTAAATTTGTATTCAGTTATACCTATTTTTTGTAACTATCATATGCGTATTATTAATGAATGGTTATTTACTTGAAAAAAAAATTGAACGGGATTTTATTTGTATGAATGAAAACCAAATACGAGTACAATCATTTTAGCAAGTCAGTAGGAATTCGTATAGAAAATTGTGGGCCATTGTAGCTTACAGATAGCCAAATGGGCTCAAACGTAATAGTAGGCCATATGAATATGGAGTATGATTTTGCCAAAATAATACCCAACGGAAATTGCATCGCATCAAACTAACTGTGCCAGAGCCGAAAATCTGCAAAACAAGCTAGTTTAGAAGCCCATAACGTACAACCGGTATTACCAAGGAAAAAAAATGGCATGAGCCCATGAGAATAGAGCTTTGACGGGTAGTGGGAGGGATATGAGTCATACACTCACACGACTCCAAGTGAGAATATAAAATTCTATTTACTACCGATGATGGAGGTGAGTATAAATAAGGTAAACTAATTTTACTCCCGTGCAATTTGCACGGGTTCATTATTAAAATTATTGTCAACTAATTTAATTAAGGGTAGTGATAGGGCGACATCGCTTATTACTGATTTCGGTAATTCAAAATACGTAAGTAAATTACAATAATACTTCGGGTGTCGCTCAATTTGAGTAACACCCGGTGTCGCTATATCATTATTCTTTAGTTAAACATGTATATTATTTCTATAAAAATAGTTTTATTCTCGTTCAAATTGCACGGGTTTATATTTTAAAACATTGATATATCTAAATGTTAATAAATTCACATATTAAGTTTTATACGAAGTATTATGTAGTAGTGTTATTTATTTCTTGGTTATAAGTTATATGTGTTGCATTATGAAAATGTTGTAAGATGGAATAAAATAACTACTTTTAATATAAATATGTGATACGAATTAATATTAATTGTACTTCACTTATTAGTCATATGTAAAGCTGGACAACAATGTAAGAAATCCACCATCTAACCCAGCTTATTTATTTTAGTGTTTTAATTAAGGTTTTATTTGAGTTTTTTTATATATTTTTCGTCATACGAAAGTCCGTTATTTTTTGAGATATATACGCTAACATGTCGAGTATTCATTTGTATTCTAGTGTACCACATTACCATCTTGAAATTTTGGTCCAATTTTTACATTTTACATAAAATTAATTTAAAAACTGTTTTTATTTAAAATATTTTAATAACTAAATTAAATAAGATCAGTTAATTACGTGTTTTTCTTCGTTTTTTGAATTCTCACCATAAAAATTGATTTATACAAAATTTTACTTTTATACGGGATATTTTAGATCAATTTTATACTTTTAGTTCATACGTGTATGTAGTTATATTTTATTTTTAAAGTAATTAAACATTGATTTTTAAAAAATTTAGACGATCATGTTATTGTTTTTTCCTTTGAATTTGTGTTTTTAGCAATATTGTTTTTATATTTATTTATAGAACAATTATTTTTAAAAAAAATTATAAAGGTAAAAGTTTAAGAAAAAAATATAAAAGACAGTTAAATGTCGAGAAAGTAATCGTAAAAAAAACTGAATAATGTTGTGGGGCTTCAAAGACTGGCCCACCAAAGAAAAAATGCAAAAATAAAATAAAAATTGTTGATTAATGACGTGGCTTAATGTGGATGCATGAAATGGTTCTGTATTAATATAGATAAGATTTGGCTAGAGTTTTGCAACGGATATGAAATGCACTTAAAAATTCTAATAATCTCATTTTTGTTGCCTTTTGTCATTTAGAATAATAATAATAATAATAATAATAATAATAATAATAATAATAATAATAATAATGTAAAATAGGGAATATTATCTTTAGGAATATTACTAAATATAATATTTCTCAACTAATATAAATAATATCTCCTAACTATAATATATCACAAATTCTGGTTTACAACCGTTGTAAATAAAAATAATTTACAACGGAGGTATAAATCCATCTAAACCACCACTTTTTTAGGGGTGGGAGGGGGGTGATGGCGTTTTTCATCATTTCGTTGTAACTTACAACGGTTGTAAGCAAGAATTACTATACATACTAGTTTTTTTGCCCGTGCGTTGCACCGATATTGAAATAAATTGTAATTATAGTGTTTTATACTACTTATTTTAGTTGTAAAACATTAATTGTGCATTTAATGTGTGATATATTATTATTTTAGATTTCAGTCAATTACTAATTTAACGTCATGTCAATATTGGGAAGAAGTAGAGAATTCCATATTTAGTTGGCAAGTGAGATATGAGAGAAATGGGGAAAGAACGAAAGATTACAAACAATACAACTGAAATGATATAATGAGGTTAAGTATGTGACAGTCATTTTCATCATGAATAAAATAACCCAATTAAAAGTTAATGATATAATATTGACATAATATATACCACTTCGTTCGTATCCAATGTTTCAACATTTCATTTTTGTACAACTTTCCATTCATACTTAGTAAAATAATTGATATAAATATCTTATTCTATTTCTTATATTATTTACAATGATACAATTGTAAGTTTGTAACTAAAAGTCCACATTACAACATCTTTTTATACACCCCCTAATAGGGCTGTACAAATATTAACCCGGACCGCTGGACCGGACCGGACCGGACCGTAAGGGTCAGACCGGACCGGACCGGACACCTAAAGGTCCGGTCCGCGGGTCATCAAAATGTGGAGAACCGGTCCGCGGTCCTAGCCGGTCTAAACCCGCGGGTTAACCCTTTGGACCGGTTGATGGACCGGATGCATATAATTTCGTATTTTTTTTATTATTACTTGCTAAACTTAGAATTTGAAATTTTTATATTTCCTTATTAATATTTGCACATAATCTCGTAAGATATCAATTATCATAATTTTTAGTATTTGGTAGTATATTATTATTACTATAATACTACTAAACTACGTTATACATACTAGTTATCGGATATCCAGACTATTCATTCATGTTCAACTCCAATTCTCCATATTCACCAAATTTTTCAAGATTTATAAAAGACGTGTATGTATAGTGCACAATATGACCCACTTAGTTATGAATTTATTGTTTAAAACAATAACATTACGAAATTGGCGGTCCCAAAGGGTTACGGTCCGGGTTTAGACCGGACCTAAGGGTCGGTCCAAGGTCCGGTCTTTGAGCTCAGCGGTCCGGTCCGCGGGTCGAGAAATGAGTAGAAGTCGGTCCACGGTCCGGTCCGGTCCGGTCCGGTCCGGGTTTGGACCTTTGTACAACCCTACCCCCTAAATATTTTCAAAAACACCGACACAAAAAACATTATAAAGTCAATCGATATTAAAATTTATTCCCCTACTAAAGGGAGTATTTGATTGGATTGAAGGAAGTATAACATTTGAAGGTTTAGTTTTGTGTCTAACAAAAAAATAAAATTGAGTTTATACGCATGATATTTTAAACGTGTTTAGCTTATATTTATACTATTTGTCGATTCATATTTTCAAATTATACACTTCTTCAAATAAAATTTATTTATTTACCTTCTCCAATCAATATCTCACATTATCTATCTTTTTCCATATTCAACCATTTTCACCCAACTAACCAACCAAACACATCAGAATCAACCTTAATCATATCCATATTCCTAAATAACTCATCCTCACATATAAATATATTTTTTTTATCTCCTAAATCACATTGTAAACGACGCCGGGGAGTAATCCTACCTGTCGAGTACTATTCTCACCCACCTGACCAACTTAACCATCAAAATCAATTGTAAAATGTATTCTTAAATCCCCGACATGCCGACATTTAGTTGTATTACTAAAGTTACACTCTTCAACATTATAGAGTAACCCTACCCCCAAGATACTTACTTCCTCCCTCGATACCTATCTACCCCTACTCAAAAAAAAATAGACACATCCAATTTAAAGTCAACCCTCACCCTATAACAATCAAAATTGAGTATATATACATGTTACCTCATAGACTTTTAACCTATTTTCACAGTACAACATCTATGTCTATGTTATTTTCACAAAATAGAATTTTGAAATAAAATGTATCTATTTACTTTCTCAATTGTTCTAATCATTGTTTTAATACATATGTATCCTTTTTCCATACCATTTAGGTATTCGTCGTTCTCTTCTCAACTAACTACCAAGCTTGATCAACAGAATCAACCATATCTCTGAACAACCTTGAACAACCCTAACTTGTAGACATTTTCATGTACAATTCAAATCACACTTTTAAACGTCAGAGAGTAACCCTATCCCCGAAGATACTTACCAACTCCCTCGAGACATATCTATCCCCATCCTAAAAAAAATTGACACATCCAATGTAAAATCAATCCCTACCCCATAAGACAATGTCCGACCGTAAAAAATAAGTTGAAAATATGGAGGCAGGAAAAAAGGGAATATGCTCTATAATAAACTATAATCTAATACTAATTAAATAATAATAGTTGGAACATAAGAAAACACTAAATACCATAAGAAAACTTGACCTAGTAGATGGCATTCCTAATATAAAATTTGAATTCAAATCTCTTTGTGATGACTGTGTAAAAGGGAAACAAGTAAAGAACTCCTTTAAATCCAAAAATGTCATTAGTACTTCTCTACCACTAGAACTCATCCACATAGATCTATGTGGACCAATGCGTATACCTAGCAAAGGTGGTAGTAGGTACATTTGTGTAATTGTTGATGACTTCTCACGGTACGTTTGGATTTTGTTCCTAATTTCTAAGGATCAAACCTTTGATGAATTCCTTATTTGGGTCAAGAAGGTTCAAAATAAATTTGGATACAAACTCATTTCATTAAGATCCGATCATGGATCCGAATTTGAGAATTCATCTTTCAATGACTATTGTAATGAGTACGGTGTTAGCCATAACTTTTCTGCCGCTAGAACCCCACAACAAAACGGGGTAGTGGAAAGAATGAATCGAACTTTGGAAAACATGGCTAGGACTTTACTCATTAGCTCTAAGGTTCCTAGAAATTTTTGGGCAGAAGCGGTCAATACGTCTTGTTATACTTATAACCGTGTTATGATTCGAAAAATGCCAAACAAGACTCCTTATGAATTGCTTCGAGGCAGAAAACCTAACATTTCACACTTAAAATGTTTTGGTAGTAAGTGTTTTGTTCACAATAATGGAAAAGACAACCTTGGAAAATTTGATGCTCGAAGTGATGAAGGAGTATTTGTCGGATATTCGGATCATAGTAAGGCTTATAAAATATATAACAAACGTACCATGAAAATGGAGGAAAGCGTACATGTAATATTTGATGAATCAAGTTTGTTTATTTCTGATGATCAGGATGAAGAAGATGAATATGATGATGACTTTGAGATTGGCATGATCCGTCGTGATATGGATCAAGTGCTAGAAGAGGACGAGCAACAGTCTGATCAACTGTTGCATGAGGAAAACGGCCAAAATCCAGGGGGAACTAACACTCCCTCACCAACAGAAGAAGCCAGCACCTCAGGGGGAAATTTGGAAAGGGAACAGCAACTGACCACACAAACAGAGGAAGAACCAAATCCTCTTTCAACAAATCCCCAAAATTCAACAGTAACCTCTACTGTTGCATCAGAAACAAATAACTCCCCCGAACCACTTGTTCTCAAAAATTGGAAACATCAAAGCTCACATCCTCTATCAAACCTAACCAGTGATCTCAATTCAGGAGTAAAAACCAGATCCTCCCTCCAAAATTACTGTGCATTCCATTCTTTCATCTCAAAAATTGAACCAACCAATGTCACAGTGGCCTTGACTGATGAATACTGGACCACAGCAATGCAAGAAGAATTAGAGCAATTTGAACGTAACAAGGTATGGCATCTGGTTCCTAGGCCTGCCCAACGTACTGTCATTGGTACGAGGTGGGTCTTTCGCAATAAGCTTGATGATGTTGGAGAAATTATACGTAACAAGGCTAGACTAGTGGTGCAAGGCTATAATCAACAAGAAGGGATTGATTATGATGAAACCTTTGCACCGGTAGCTAGACTTGAGGCCATACGTATGCTCATAGCTTTTGCATCCTTTCAAGGTATCAAACTCTTTCAAATGGACGTGAAAACCGCGTTTCTAAATGGATACCTTGAAGATGAAGTTTTTGTTGAACAACCTCCCGGATTTATAAATAATGATTTTCCTAACCATGTTTTCAAACTTGACAAAACACTTTACGGTTTAAAGCAAGCTCCTCCATGATGTCCAAAGTCAAAATTGACAAAGATGAAGAAGGTAAGAGTGTAAGTGAGAGGATTTATCGAGGTATGATTGGCTCACTTCTCTACTTAACCGCAAGTCGTCCGGATATACAATATAGTGTTTGTGTATGTGCTCGTTTCCAAGCAAATCCTAAAGAATCACACTTCAAAGCCGTAAAACGGATTTTTAGGTATTTGGTTGGAACACAAGGAGTACATCTTTGGTATCCAACTCATTTTGAACTTGATCTTGTAGGTTTCTCGGATGCGGACTATGCCGGTGATCTCGTGGAAAGAAAAAGCACGTCGGGAATTGCAACGTTCCTTGGACCGTGCATAATTTCATGGGCTTCAAAGAAACAAAACACCGTTGCATTGTCCACGGCCGAAAGTGAGTATGTAAGTGCCGCTCTTTGTTGTGCGCAAATCTTATGGGTAAGACAACAATTACATGACTACGGTCTAATTTTCGAAACTACCCCTATTTTTTGCGATAACACTAGTGCAATTAACATTTCAAAAAATCCAATACAACACTCACGTACCAAACACATAGACATCCGACATCATTTTCTACGTGATCAAGTGGAAAAAGGCCATATATGCTTAAGTTTTTGTAGAACCGAAGATCAACTTGCGGATATTTTCACAAAACCGTTGGAAAGAGAACAATTCGAAAGACTTCGGTCGGAAATTGGTTTGCGTGACAAAATATAAACGAAATTGAAAAATCACGTACTTCTCCTACATGATTGACTAGAGGAGATAACTTAAAGCATGCTAAAAATTAGTACTCATCAACTATGTTTAATATTATGTGTAGTACTACCTATGTAAAATAAAATCACAATTAAAGTGAATAGTGTACTTTAAATTGTTGAGCCACTCAAAATTAAATGTGTTGTCAAATCAAACCAACCATCCTTCTCAAAAGTACACCCTCCTACACTTAAACTTATAACCACCTACTCTTATCCCTTCATTTCCCATGCAAAGTTGTACCCTCTTTGTACAAATCCAAAAGCAAAAAGAAACTGCCAACCTCTCTCATTCCTCACCCGACCATAAACCGTACACCCTCCATCTCCCCTCTTCAATAAAATGCCTCCTAAGAACCTTGCAAGAGAACTACAAAATCTTAGAAATTCCTTTAATCCAAAGTTTGTAGCAAAAAGAAAAAATATGTCCACCCAACCCGACTCCAACATTACCACCGCCTCTGAATCCACCAAAACCGTCCAATCCCGTAAGAAGGTGGCTGTCAGAGGTGGTGCAACCGGTCGAAAAATGCGCGGCAAAGGAAGAAGAGAACCCATTTCTCTTCAACTTGACCCATCGGTTGATTTTGACACCGATGAAGAGGAGGGTCATAATGAGGATGCCACTGTCAGAGAAAAAGAAAAAGAAACACGGTCTGACATCCCTGATTTGAATGTCGAAGAAGATGTGGAATCCGAAAGTGATGAGATTGATGAGATCATGAAGGATCTCAGCAAGAAAAAGGAAGAGGAAATGAGAAAATCAAAAGAAAAGGAAAAGAAAAAGGAGAAGGTAGTAAAGAAAAAGTCGAAAGAAGTTGTGGAGGAAGAAGAAAATGAAGTGGTTGAGACACTCAATGAGATGAGTGCTAGCAAAGAAAAGGAAAATTCGGAAATGAATGAAGAAAGTGTGGGAACAAAGGAGAAAAACACGGAGGCTATGGAAGAGGATGAAACAGTGAACACCACTGTTGAAGAAGAAGAAACTCAGAATGAAGATGAGGTGTTCGAGGAAACGCTTGACCCACTATTTTCCGAACCCTCATCCAAGACCCGTTCCAAGGGAAAGATGCCTGCAATATTCGAAGAAGAAGAGGATGATGAGATCCCCCATGAAAGTCCACCCACCAAAGCAACCAAAACCGCAAAACGCAAAGGGTCCGGGTCCAAAACTCGCCCGGCTAAGAAGGCCAAAGCATCAAAGCTCTTGTCCTCTCTTGAAGAAGAAGATGAGGAAATTATGGAGGACAAGACACTCGCCAACACTTGTCGCACTCTTGCCGTGTCCTCATACCCAGAACCCTTCAAAAATGATGTGGCTAATCATCTCAACTCTCTTGACTTGCCGGAGGACACATTGAAGACATGTCACAGTATCCTCAACTGTTGCTTTCACAGTGGAAGACGATATCGCAAGTCTTGGTATGATTCATCACCCGCTTTTAAATATTTTAAGGAAGCTATGTATGCACATGGTTGGGTGAACCTTCTTGACAAGTATAGTCCCATGTACTTGTCCGAAGTCATCCAATTCTATGCAACAGTCAGAGTTGATGTTGCTTCGGGTACCCTTTCTGCTGTGATAAACCGTAAACCATTTGTTCTTACCATTGAGAGACTTGCTGTGTTGCTTGAGATCTCTGATGTGGGGTTGACAACGTTTCCTAAACGTGACTGGGGGGAAGTGGAGGAGGTCACAAGTGCTCAAGTACTCAAGGTACTTCGTCCTAGTGTACCCGAGGGCCCAACCAATATCTATGCCATTGAACTTCCCGCCCCAATTCGCTTTGTCTTTAACCTCGTATTTCGAAACCTTGTACCTAGCAACAATAGCCGAGGGAGATGCTCTCTTCTTGACATGCTCCTTATTCACCATATTGTTAAACACAAACCCATCAACCTTCCGCGCCTTATATTTTCCCGCATCCATGAAACGGCCACCGGTTTCCAAAACGGTGTTTTTGACACTACTTTTGTGATGCCATATGGTATGTGGCTGTCATTGGTGTTTTCTGCTGAGAGGGTGGTGAAAAAGGGTAGCCCAGCCGTTGAAAAATTGAGTGATGAGATGGCATCGGGGTTGTTGTCAAGGATGAGCATGGCCGTGGTTAATGGAGTTTTGGTGAAGAAAACTCAAGCAACAGTGGGAGGGAATGTTGATCAGAAAGAGGTCCTTGCTCGGTTGAATCAGTTGGCTGAAACTATGGGGCAGCTGGTCAAGGACGTGAGCTACTTGAAAGGAGCAATGGCTGAGCTCAAAACCATGAATGAAGACCTTCTTGAGCGCTTTGCATCCTAAACAATCAACCTTCCCCACTAATCATTAACCCCCCCTCCCGTGGCTTTTCAAAAACTTGTCCTAAGTACACTGTTTATTTTGTCGTTGTTTTTGTTTTATGAACTCTACGTACTATGCTTGTATGAACTATGCTATGAACTCTTTTGCAGGTGCTTAAGTCCCCCCTTGATGATGTCAAGAGGGGGAAGTATGTGGTTTAACATGTGTTGTTTGTCTCGTAACTCTTAGGCTAACGTTCACCTTGAATATGTCTTAGCTACTTAGACTAAGGCATATTAGTTTTTAACCTCTTGATCATATGTGAACAATCATGTTAGGTGTTTAGACCGACCTTGGGTTTAGGGGGAAAAAATCACATGTTTTAGGCTTGTCATCATCAAAGGGGGAATTTGTTGGAACATTTTAAGTTGATGATGACAAGTCCTTGTTAATATTAATTGTTTGTTCTTAAGTAGCATCAAGGCTAAGCAAATGGATTGAAGAACAAAGGCAACAAAGAGATCATCCATTATGTTTCAAACATGATCAAGAAGAACAACACAAGTCAAGAACATCCCCTTGTAACCTAAGTCACAAATGTAAGAGTAAGTGGAACATCCTCGTTAAAATCAAGTGTTAGCTTTGTCATGCAACAATCCATCAGACTGTTGCGTCTGTACCGCATGGAGTTTTTTTTTAGTACGAGAAAAATGTTTTCAAGTAATGTGCAAAACAGTCACTTTAGTTTTCTGAAAATAATTGTCAAAATCTATTTTCTTGTAAAATCATCTTCTCTTTTGGCACGCACGAATTGAAGCGTAAAACCCGTCTTATTCGTAGTGTACCGCATTTCGTAAAATAATAAGAACTTATGAATTGTTTACATTTGAAATGTAAATAGTACTAAGCATCTTATTAGAAGATATTTTACTAGACAAATCTGAAATGCTTTTTCAAGAGCCAATGAAAACTAAACAACAACTTGTACTTGTCAAGTGGACTAGCTATTATCCAATGGGTAAAAGTACAAAGGAAGTACACATTGGGTAATACCCACATTTGAAGTACTATAAAAGAAACCCCTTAGCCTCATTCAATGCTAAGGCTTTTACAACATTTATTGAAGTTTTCTGCAAAACTCTTAAGCCTTCAAAGTTCTTTCTTTAAGTTTTGCAAAACCATTTTAAGTTTAAAAGTCTTCAAACGTTTTTCTCAAACTCGGTCTGAAAATCTCCATGCATCAGTAAGCTACACTGTGACATAATGAGTTTGTTCCATGATTCTCGTGTTTAGATCTTAAATGTAAATCTCCACGTTCTTAAGTGAACATCTGAGATTCTGATCCTGTAAACCAGAGATAGAACGTCCTAAAACTCTTGAAGCGGAGTAGCTTTAAGTTTGAGTCAAGTCTTGAAGCGGAGTAGCTTCGAGCAAATGCAACCGGAGTAGGTTGGCGAGTTATTTTACTTGTATTCGTTTAGTTGTTGGAGTAAATTTCTAAACAATCAATAAAATAACGGTTGGACGTAGGTCTCGGAGTAGAGACTGAACCAATTTTTTAACTTTGGTTGTTTGCTTATTTACTTACATACTCTTCGCTTTATTCTCGCTTACTTGAACGATTCCAAGTTTCTGTGTAACAGTCAATCATACTGTTGCACAGAACACTTTGCTCATCTTGTGAACTTACTCGTCATTAAGTCTCTCAAGTGTAGTTGCCGTTAAAATTTTAAAAAGGTCACACCTAATTCACCCCCTCCCCCTCTTAGGTGTTTATTCGTTCTTAACTCTTCAATAATTTTGATCTTTTTACGACTTAATTTATCTGTCTTGAAAACACCATTTATTTGCCATTACTTTGTTGTTTATGAATACCTTCTAATACCCACTTACATTTCATCTCATCACCACAATTATTCCACTTAACTCACCTACATCATTGTGTTTTTTTATTATTTATATTTATATTTATACTCTTTAAATCGTAATTTGATAACCCAACTAACCAACTTGATCATCATAATCATCAATTGTACACCTAAAAACCCCGACCTATTTGTTTGTACTACTCAAATCACACTCTTAAACGTCGGAGAGTAACCCTACCGCTGAAGAAAATTACCTCCTCTCTCAAAACCTATCTACCCCGACCCCTGTAAAAAAATATGTCACTCTATAACACAAGGTCCCATCGGTAAAGAATAAAGTGAAAATATGTCGGAACAAATATATTGTTGTTTATGAAATATATTTCAATGCTTATTTAAAATGCTTGTCATCCATACAATTATTCCACTTGACCTATCTACATCATTATGGTCTTTAATATTTATATTTATTTATAGTCCTTAAATTGAAATTTGACATTTTTTGGATTTCTAAAGTATAATATATTTGACATTTATCTTATTTTCTTCTTACTTAATTAAAGAAATTATCTCATTTCTTTCGCATAATTAAGTACAAAAGTGTATAATATTCACTTGAATAGTAATACTACTCTAGTACCAAAAAATAGTAGTGTTGCTCTTAATTGGGTTGAATGTGTGATTGATACTTAACTACTTTTAGTTTAGTTCCTTTTAAATAGAAACTTGTATATAGTTAAATACTTAACTACTTTCATTTTAGTTCATTTTAGTTCCACACAAATCTGAATCCAGACGTAGGTATTCATTTTAATTTTGAAGAGTCAAGTAATATGGAAAATATAAGAAGATAATACATAAGGAAAAATAACAGATTTGTCTTTATATCCCAATGTGGGACTATTTTTGACCAATTTTAATGTTAAGACTAAGACAAATTGAATTAGTTATTTCTTCCGCTTTCTCATTTACATTTTTAATAGAATGTTGAATAAAGTTAATAATCTTAAATAGTAAGTATATAAATATTAAAAAAAAAATATTCTAAGTCTAATAGGAAAATTGTAAATAATCAATTAAATAAAGTTAATAACCTTTAATAGTAAGCATACAAATTTAAAGAATAATAATGCTCTGAATCTAACAAGAAAATTGTAAATGACTAACTATTTTTTAATTTTCTAATTCTAATAGAAACATTGTAAATAATTTATTAATTTTTAATTTTTAATTCTAATAGGAAAATTATAAATAAATTATTATTTAATGATCTATTTTCTAATTTTCTAATTCAATAGAAAAATTGAAAATAATTAAATTATCTCCTAACTAGTAGGAAAAATGTAAATAAATCATTATTTATTAATAACAGTGTTTTGTAAAAGTTGGAAACTATCACACGCTTAGAAAAAAGCCTCCTTTAATTATATATATTGATATATTGATTATCTTACGATAACATATTCTCTAATCATGTTTTATAATATTCTCTAATAAATAATAATAATAATAATAATAATAATAATAATAATAATAATAATAATAATAATAATAATAATAACAACAACAACAATAATAATCATATATTTATCTAATGCAGAAGCCAAGCTGCTGACGTGGCATCACTAGAAAAAAGTTTTGTCCTACGTGTCGCGTTGTAAAGCATCCTAGAGCTATTGTCCAATTAGATTCATCCTAGAGCTATTGTCCAATAACATTCAAGATATGGTATAATGGTATAATAACTATTCCAAGATTTCACGGACTAAATCTATGGAATCACAAGATTTCATTCCATATATTGAAACAATAAATAATGACAGTTTTGGCTGAAGATTAATTCCGTAGCACGGCCTAAATCCTAGAGTTACCAATCCATAATCACCGAACAAAAAAATACCTACAAGTATTTTTTAGACTACATTTTCGATTTACATATGGGTCGGAATAATTACGGGTCGGAATACCTACAAGAATTTTTTAGACTACATCTTTTTATGGTTTAATCGTTATTAAATATGGGTCGGAATAATTACTCTTCATCGGTATATACACTTATGTGAGCGTCGTGATTTATTAGACTACATTTTCGATTTATTGTAAGACATCTGACTATTCACGTGAATGCGAAACATTTTAACAACTACGGAGTATTTATTTAATATAGTAAATAGTAAATGAGTGGTCATTTAATAATTTTGGAATGTCTTCGTGTAAGATGTCGCGCGCAATAACTGTTATTTATTATATGAACATCTTTAATAAATATAATTAAAAATACGTTTTTTAACCCAACTATACATTTACTACTCACGTCTCATCAGATTATTTACGTTTTGCTTTTATTGTACGATATGTAATATAAAACTTTATTTTATATATGGGTTACATATTTTAAAAATGGTGCAATGAGTAATTAAAAGTATACAAATTCTATTGTAAGTCTTGATCATCTTAATGAACAACTATATGATAGCTCATGTATACCGTCATACCGACATGTGTCATAAATAATTCAAAATTTATTTATATGTATATAATTAATCAGCTTTCTTTGATATTATTAATTACGGTATTCATCTAAAGTTAAAAACAGGCCACAGTAAATAATTAATTTGCTTATCTCCAATATTATTAACTATATTCATCTAAAGTTTAAAAAACAGACCCGTGAATTTCACGGGTTACAACCTAGTAATTGTTCGATTCAATTGCCTTTTTTTGGGTCTTTCTAGGTGTCATGATGGTGGTGGTAGAGATCTCACTAAAACCCCTATGCTTACTTTGGCACCTTTGTGATCGGCATTGTAGTTGCGATGCTTAGGTACTTACTCATCAAACTCTTTCCAAAGTTTGGTTGTTTTTTCTGATATTGAGATTACCTTAAAGCGTATGGAGGTTTCGTTATGTGGTGTGTGCCTTAGAACTCATACTTTTAGCTCTAAGTGTCAGCAAGGTCGGGGCGATCTTGTGGTGTATCTGGATTGTGGTGATGATCTTATTCGCTTTATTCTTTATGATTTTCCCAAACCTTCGGCTCCGGCTCCGTCGTTTCCCTCGTCTGATGTTGAGGTTGCGCCTGTTGGATTGACTATATCTTTTCTTGTTCGTTTGTTATCTATAAGGTTATGCTCCGTGAAATCCATTCATCCTAAGTGTCGCCTTGATTTTCTCGGGTTGTAATATAGGCATTAGAGGACGTGGTTGAGTCTCCCGATGACCTCTCTTGCTTGTTTGGATTAACTTGCTTATGTTGCCTCTTTGTATACTTAAGACCTTTTTTTTCATGGAGTAATATTGATTGTTGGACTGTTGTAAAGCGTCGGTGTCAATAGGGAAGTATTAGCAGTGTTATTCATGCTTCAGGTGTGCATAATGGCAGTTTGCAGCTTATGCAAGAGCCTTAGCTGAGGATTCTCCTTATTTTAGTGTGGAAGAAGATCTTGATTTGAATGCGAGCTTAACATCCGGCAATGTCGGAGGAGGATTTGTGATAGTCACTAAACTGTTGATGTTCGGGTATTTTCTTCATCAGGCATGATGCTCACTCCTCTGATTGGTTGCGTGCAATTCTTCTTTTTGGGTTAGGGCAGACTATGAATGGAAGGACCTACCATAGTATGCTTAATTAGCTACTGACTGGGTGCTTTGTTGTTTACGATGTCTAGGCTTTATCCTGCTTGTTCTCGGGTCTTTGAGGGTGATATCTGTGACAATTATGTTGTGTCTTGTGATGGTACAGTGGACATTAAGAATCAACTTAACCTCGTTCGCGACACCTTATTAGATATCTACTTTAGGTCTGAGATTTCTGTTGGTAAGAAGGTTGTTATCGGTTTGGTTGATGGGCATGGTAAGCCCTTTTGTCCGACGGATTTGTTACTTTATTATTGGGACAAGGGGCGAGATGTGTGTGTCGATCTGACGGGGTATTCCCCTTGACCCAGACTGGGATGTTTGATTTTGTAACCGATCGTGTTGTCGTTGATGCTTGCTCAACGTAAGAGTGTAAAGTACCAAGATTTGTGGACAACGGCTAGTTATAGTCTTCTACCCTTCTCCTTCTATTTGTTAGGGGAGCTAGATAAGGATGTTGCTGCTTTGCTCAAACAAATTCAAAAATTCAGAAATAGTGTAACGTCTCATCATGAATATAAGCCTTTTATGTTCCCCAATCTCCCTCCAAACTGCCTCCACCCACTCCCTCACTCATACAAGTTACAACCCTCCCTATCTACTCTAATTCCTGCCAAACCAAGTATAATTTTCCTGAAAATTTAAGAATAAATATAGTTTACCCATGTCCCTTTTTTTTAATAGAATAAATATAGTTTACCCATGTCCCTTTTTTTTATAGTGTTTTCTCCGTGATTTGAATTAATTTTTTTCCTCGACAAAAGTATGACGTTACTTTAAAATTCCAATAAATAAATAAATTAGACCGTTTCCGACCCTAGAGTATTGCCGTCTTATGAGTGAGACTTGAGTGGTATACGGACCAAATGAGAGAACAAGAGTCTAAACCCAAACGCAAGAAATAGTATCAATATAAAAGCCTAGTATATGCTTCTTTGCGTAAATGTAGTTTGTTGGTGAATGTTACTCAAGGGGGTTCTTAGCCAACCACCCAACCCTCTAATTTGTGACTATAATTTCATCATGTGGTTTTGCCAATTTTGGAAATCGGCATCTACCTTTTTCACGTACTTACATCTTACGTACACGAAATACTCATAGGAGTATCTATCAATCCTTAACACAATAACAACCCCATAATTTAGAGGGTATATATCAAAGTTGGTTAGTGTGAGTGGTAAGGGTTCTTATCTCTTAAACATATAGTTAATGGTTCGATTTACGACTGTTGTGAATGAAAAAAATCAAACCTATTAAGTTGTCTTGAGTACCCAAAAGAGATTGTCTCAACTATCGGTAAGGGCATAGTCCCACCCAAGGCAAAAAAAAAAACGACTTTGAATGTATATAATTGCGTATATTTTGTGATGTTTGTGTAGTGTTTCTTTCACTATTACTCAAGAGTCAAGTCTATCAATTTTTCCCATCATTTATCTATAATCTTGGAAAGCATCTAATAAACATCACTCATTTAAGAATGTCAACACGTGAGTCGTCTTCTAAATAAAGAGCCCCACTAGTACATAACAATCACGGTCCGTTCGAAGTTTAACATACCTTACCAATACTTGGACCGAAATATTTAAGCTAAGCAGAACTGGAATTATAGTCAACTCAAGTGAAAACGATTTCAAACAAAATTTATAAGAGCTAAACTTAAAGAAAATGAAGAACAAAATAAAACAAAACAAAGCTAAATTAGTAAAGCTTGAAAGAACTAAACTTATAAAACTAATTTAAATTGAACAAAAACTAAATGCAAAAAAAGGAGGCTTAAGCTTCATTTAATACCTCATATATCCATAAAGAATATTTAATTGTTTAAGCTTTCTTATATCATCAAGTACTTATGTCTACTTTTTTTTCATTTAACCATGTTGATATCAAGAATCTTTCTCTACCATATCAAAAAAAATAACACAAATTTTACAATAAGACGGTCTCACACCATGAAACCATCTATTTTTATAATAAATTTCTCATTTAATACAAATAAATGAATCCGTTGTACGCGTAGGACGGTCTCACACAAGAGTTAATGAATCCCTATATTATAAAAGGAGTAGAATTTCAAGCATTTTCATTGGCCGTTAATTTTCATAAAAAAATTGATTAATATTAATGTAGGACCCCCCATGATCCTCAAACTAATTAATTACCCTCCTTCTTCCTTCCATTTTTCTATTAATTCAATAATTTTTTACTTCTTAATTCAATAAATTGTAAAGTTATTAAAATTAATTAACTTTAAAAATCATTAAATTTAATTAACTCTTATTTTTAAAAAAAACGAACAAGTAAATAGCCGAGAGAATGCACTAAGATAATGTTATTATTGTTCATCGCATAACGAGTATTATTCATTGTGTAATTACCATTTTTTTAATTACATATTTACCTCTACAACATAGATAAACAACAAAATAAATTTTTTATATAAATAGAGTTGAAAAAAGGATAACAAATTTTTCTAAAGCTATTATAGTTTGAACACATACTTTATATCAAATTAAACGAGCCAAATAAATAAAAAAAATACATATATAATATAATATAAAAATAATATTAAAATCATAATTTTTTTTAATTTATTCACTTTTTTTATTAATTTTTCAATTTAATAAAATTAAACCCGTGCATTTTTTGCACGGGCGTAAAACTAGTAAATAAAGGTAGAAGTAAGCTAAACACACAAAAATTAGAACCAAAAACTCTTGAGTATGTTTGGGAATCTTGAATTGAAATTAAATTCCGTAATTTTAATATTTAAAATGTTTGGGAACCACTAGAATTTGGAATTGGAATTGACTCAATTCTTTATCAATTCCAAGCTAGTTACTTTCAAATAACTATCATGTAGGCTGTAGTAGTCATTTCAATTCCATCATTTCTTACATTTATTTTGTAATGTAAATTTCATCGCGATAGTTTTATTCATAATATTTTTTACAAGCGCAAATATTTTCGGTGACAATATATATTTTTTCAAATATAAAGATCCGTTGACTGCGACACATATCCGTCTCGCCCAAGTATAATTCTAATTCCAATCCTATGGGTTTCCCAAACGCAATTTTGGAATTGAATTCAAACATTTGGATTTCTACAATTGAAATCATGAACATAAAATTATTTCCGTATTTCCAAACACAACCTTAAATGCTTTGTTCGTACCTGTTTATTTGATGAGCAGGTGAATTGAATTCAATAGACGGGACAACCCATAAATGGTCCGAGATATTGTCATCTGATCATCTCCCATTTCTCTTCTCGGAGTCCTTTATATAATCAACTACTCCAATGCAGTGATCCACAAACAGTAACCTAAAATATCCTCTACGATTTACTCCCCCTGTTTGTTTCCCACACCTCGCCAATATTTTATTTTCACCACCCTATTTTTTAACCAATTTAATTCGCACTCCCATTCCCTAACTACTTTCTTTGGTCAATTCCCATCCACTTGGCGCCACAAATAATGAAACTGGAAAATTCAACCGATGACGACACTTCTACCACCGCCGTATCTCCCTCGTCTGCCACCGTTACTGTCGCCGTCTCCGGCGGCATCATCGAAGAGGTCTACTACGTTCCGCCGTTCAATTTCGCCATGGTTGATAACGGTATTTTCCGGTCCGGTTTTCCTGATCTTACTAATTTACCCTTCCTTCAAACCCTAGGCCTTCGATCAGTCATGTAATTCATCATTCTACCTTTAATTCAGTTATTGTTATTGTTGTTGTTATAATTTGTGTGATTTTGACGTAATTAGGGGCTCATGTGCGAATAAATTGTTAAAATGTGTAGATATTTGTGTCCCGAGCCGTATCCGAAAGCGATCACAGAGTTTTTAGAGGCTAATGGAGTTCATCTATTTCAGTACGCCATTGAGATGTGCAAGGTTTGCTTCTTTTTGAATTTTGGAGTATTTTTGTAATTATGTGTTTTGGATTGATCATAGGAATTCCTTTACTACTTTTGAGAGTACTCGCATTGTCGACAGTGAATACTCTGGTTTAGGCCCAAAAAATGAACGAGTTTCTTATTTTGAGTATTGGATGGTGAATACCCTGGTTTACGCAGTTCCGCTCCAAAAACTGAACTAATTGCTTATTCTGAACATCCGTTTTAATAAAATTGAGTTTCTATTTTGCGTTGCAGTAAAGGATTCTAGAAAATTATGAGAATGTCACCCGTCTCTACTCTCTACTCTGATATTGAAGCATAGGGCTTGAAATTAACTAAGTTTAATTTGTTATGCAATTTGCGGGAGCTCTTGAGACACGGGAGTAATGTTGTTGTTTGAAATATATGAGCTTGTGTATTGTCAAATCTTAGAAGGTTTGAGCAGGGGCCTCCCCTATAATGTTGTTTATGAATACTTTGTAAATTTTAGAATCATATAATTTACAACTGGACTGATGGTATGCTATTGGCCTCGGTATTGTGGGCATGGACTTTGTCAGGAGTCGAGAGTGGTAGCCTGATTTTTGTAACTTGTTCTTTTTCTGCAAGCTTCAACTCTGAGCTTGTGGATCGCGAAAGTTGGTGATTACTAGAGAGTTTTGCTTACAAAAGATGTGAACTTCTCGAAGTTGCATGTAAGTAATTTTGGCTTATGTAAATGGATCCTCTAGGCTTCAAACTTCCAATGTTGGTTCTGATCTGACGTCACTCTATCACTTTTCAGAGGGCAGTCAGAATTCAGAAACATGATACTTCATTTGAACTATGAAAAGCTGGCTGCTTGCCATCGCAAAGCCTTGTTCAACTTGCATATTTACTTTTTGAGCTGTGACATGGTATACTTGAAGAGTCAAGAGTGTAATATCCATGTCTTATCATCAAAGGACTTTCAAGCTTTTGTAATACTGATCTGCAAAATCCTCCGTGTTAATACTTTATTTTTCTGGTGTGTTAGCCATGCCTCATATATTCTCTTTTTATTGCCTTTACATCTGGGGTCCAAAATCTTATTCTTTCTTCTTTTTTCCCCACCTTAAATCTTCTTCTGTCCTCTTTTTCCCGGCCTTACACCACATATAACCTAACTTGGATTTGTCCCCGCCTTACACCACATATAACCTAACTTGGATTTGTATCCGCATATTGCAGCAGATGCTTACGAATGGAGACTATTTTGAATGAATGTTTTCATGACTCGAGTCGTATATGTTTAGGCGCGTTATGTGTTCCGCTTAAAGGAAGCTCAAAAGATAAAATAAAGTGGAAACTGAAGAGAATCTTTCAAACAATTGTTTGCTTCCTTTTGTTTTTCCTTTTAACTCATGGTGTGGTGCACCTCTACACGGCATAAAGTTTGCTATTTCTGATGGTATGTAAAGCTTCAACATGTCATCCGGAGTTGCGTAGTCTTGCACTCATTGTTGTTGATATACCTCATATGATATCAATGATCAAGATGTGATGTAGTATTCCCTCTATTTGAGTAAATAAGACCATTTGAGTTTTTCAGCGAGGCCAAAAAGCCAAATGCGATTAAATAACTGAAAGAGAGGGGGTAACTAGCAAGGATTGGTACCCTTTGCATCAAGAGCCACAGACTAAGCTATGATCTTTTTACAATGCTTAAATGACGGACTTTGAGCATAACTCGCATGCAGATCTACGATGGCCAAAGTGTAGACGTTAAAACATTAGACCTGCATTTAAGGCTCCGATGTTGTAGGCTGTAGTAGTAAATCAACGGAATCACAATGCTTTGTCAGGTTTAGGAATCTTTATTATAATCATGTTCATTTCAACTCATCAGTCTCAGAATGATCATTAGTTTTATTACCGTGGGTGTGATTTGCAGGAACCGTTTGTTAACATTCCTCCAGATATGATTCGTGACGCTATGAAGATTACTCTTGGTAATTTATTTGAATTTGTGCTATACTGATTGCTAATCATCTTATTTAGGTGCTGCGTGATTCTGAAATCTTACCATCTTTCCTGAACTTGTGTAACAACAGATACAAGAAACCACCCTGTCCTGATACACTGCAAAGGCGGAAAGGTATGCTATCTCAGCAGTATTACTCTCTTTGTTTACTTAAAATTCACTACATTTGCTTTTGGACCAATGTTTAGGAAATGAAAAATATAGGAGGGAAGTTAGGGGGACAATTTCTAGGGAGATGAAAAATATGTGGAAAGGTGGTGAATTTAAATGAATGGAGCAAATGTTTATCTGTGCTTGCTTTCCGATTCTTAGTTGTATGGTATTGAACACTTGGTTATATATATATGCAGCACCGAACCGGGTGTCTTGTAGGATGCTTAAGAAAGTTGCAAAAATGGTGCCTATCATCGATCTTTGACGAGTACCAACGATTTGCTGGTGTGAAAGCTAGGATATCAGATCAGAGGTTCATAGAGATGTTTGACATATCGAGCTTGAAGAACACCTCGCTCCAATTTTCATGCTCAAAGAAGAGATGATCAAACATATCTACATTTTCAATTCATAATTCGCCGTTGCTAATAGATATGTTTTAACATATGCTCAAAGGTTTGTCAAGTAAACAAGTTTCACTAATAGGTGTTATTTACACATTGCAATAACTTAGCAGTATAATACTTGCGTAAATTTGGTATCTGCATTTGTTGCTGTATGAAATGTAACGATAGGTGAAGTTGCTTATTTTGTAGGGCTCATTGTTCTCTCTAACAATGAATTGCATTGATGTAAACAACCGATTCCATTAAAATGATCAAGTATATTATTATTTGGGTATATTACCAGATTAATGCCATGATCGTTTAGGCTTAATTTTAGTTCACTCTGTTTCGATCAGGTTTGACTGTTTGGTTGACAATTGATGAATTCAGTACATGTATTATGAGTTTTAAGTATAATTCAGCATAGTTGAGGTAGTTTTAGTTCAGAAATACGCGGATGTTCTTTCTTACATTGCCATCTGGAGTCTGGACTAGCTATTGCCATATCTCGGACAAGTTGGAGAGATCCGAGGCAGAAGTCTGACTAGCACTCTGCGGACCAGGGTCACTTGTGTTCGACGAAGACATGCTAATTCCAATGTCCAGTCACTCAAGAAATGACCGCCACATTAAACACCAAACTATTAGGTCTTCGACTACTTTTGGTGTCTTGGTTGTAGAAATATGAAAGGTCTTGAGAAATATTTTTGTGTATTGTACTCAATTGTGTTTACAGAGTACATATAGACACAAATATATACTACTACTATGATATTAGTACGAAAATCCTATTGGACATAAACGCGGACTATATAGGAAGCCTAACTACTAAATACAAAGACCGCATATAAAGACCGTATTTTAACACCCCCTCAAGTTGGAGCGTGGGGATCAACGACGCCCAACTTGGATAAAAAATGACTAAACTGGTGAGCACCCAAGGCTTTTGTCAATAAATCCGCCACTTGATCATTGGTGTGCACATAAACGGGATCAATTAAACCACACTGGATCGCGTCTCTCACGAAATGACAATTGCTCTCAATGTATTTAGTACGCTCGTGGAATACTTGATTACGAGAAATGTGAAGGGCCGCCTGATTGTCGCAACAACGAAGCCGACTTGTTATTCGGAACGGAAAGAAAATCTAAAACACCTCGTAACCATTTCACCTCACATGTAGCAAACGCCATTGCACGATATTCAGACTCAACGGCAAAACGGGAAACTGTCGGTTGCTTCTTCGTTTTCCAAGAGACAAGACTATCCCAAAAACTACATAATACGCTGTCAAAGACCGTCCTGTCAACAGACAACTATTGTAATCAGTGTCACAAAAGACGGATAATTCAAGAGTAGAATTTACCCGAAACAGCAAACCTTGCCCTGGAGTGTTTTTGACGTACACTCACGCACCGTACGAAATTCTCGGCTCTTTCATAAACTGTGATAAAGTATGAACACTAAATGCTAGATTCGGACGTGTCTTGGTAAGATAAATAAGACGCCCTACCAACCTTCGAGATTGCTCGGGATTGTTGAATTAGTCATCATCCACTTCAGCCAATGATTTTGGTCCATGGGCACCTTATCCGGCCTACTACCCATATAAACCTGTCTACGTCAAAATATCAAGAACATATTTTCTCTGACAAATAAAAATCCCGGAAGTACTTATAGCCACTTCAATTCCGAGAAAATATTTCAAAGCACCGAGATCCTTCATGTAAAAACAGAAACTACGGTATTATTTGACATGACGTATAGAATCCGCATCACCACCACCAACAACAAGGTCATCGACATACACCAACACATATACTTCAACGCCATTCGATCGATAAGCAAATAATGAATAATCGGACAAGCATTGAGTAAATCCGTAAGCCAAAGAAGAAGAAGATAAATTTTCAAACCAACATCTAGAAGCTTGACGGAGCCCATACAAAGACTTCTTAAGACAACATACCTTGCTTGGTGTATCAACAGAATAGCCTTGTGGTAGACGCATATATACCCCTTCTTCCAAATCACCGTGAAGGAAAGCATTATGAACATCCATTTGATGCAATTCCCATCGTTTAGAAGCAGCTAAAGCAAGAAAAGTACGCATGGTAGTCGGTAACCACTTTGCAGTTGGAGCAAATGTCTCAAAGAAATCAATACCTTCCTCTTGTCTATTGCCGAGTACCACAAGATGTGCCTTAAATCGTTCCACCGATCCATCGGCTTTGAGCTTTACTTTGTAGACCCATTTATTCCCGGTCGTCGTTTTACCCTTAGGTAAATCAATTATTTCCCATGTACCATTTCGCCTGCTGAGATGACTCGCTTATTTCTCCCTCGGGTGCGGCTATTACTGTAACAGCCTCGTGGGTCGGGTGCCACATCAGTCAAAATGAATTGATTGAATTCCTCATCAGTATCGGTAAATGGGTCATGTATGTGTGTATTATCAACCACATTATCAACACGATACAGAAAGACCGACCCATAAAAAAGGACATCCCGAGATACAAAATATTGTTTTGTATCCAAGTCATAAACCTCCCATTCTTTTTTACAAAAAGGGAATCCTACTAAAATGCATCGCCTACTCCTAGACCCAAATTTATCACCGTCTTTGCGTGGATGTTTGACGTAACAAAGACAACCAAAGACGCGCAAATTCCCATAATTAGGCTTCTTGCCAAAAAGTAATTCATACAGAGTACAACCTTTGAGCAAAACAGAAGGTGTACGGTTAATTAAATAAGCCGCACTCAAAATACATTCTCCCTAAAAATCAATAGGAAGGTTAGCTTGAAAACGAAGTGCTCTCGCCACATTAAGAATGTGACGATGTTTTCTCTCCACTCTCCCATTCTGCTGTGAAGTACCCGCACATGTGGTTTGATAAATAATGCCATTAGTATCAAAATAATTTTTAAGACTTTTAAACTCACCCAATTATCCGACCGAACCACTTTGACATCCATATTAAATTGTCGTTTTGTCATGGCAACAAAATTCTGCAATAATTGATTCACTTCATCTTTTGTCTTAATCAAAAACACCCAAACGACCCGAGAAAAATCATCCACAATAGTCATAAAATATCGACTTCCACAAGATGATCATGGGGTACGATAATCACCCCACAAATCACAATGAATTAATTCAAAAATAGTTTTTGCTTTATTTTCACTAGTACTGAATTATTCTCGAGTCTGTTTAGCACGCAAACAAATATCACAAATATCCGAAACATGTTTATTATTATCAAAAGGTAAAAGACTAACTACTCTCTTCGAAGGATGTCCCGATCGGAGATGCCACAAATTCCCATCATCACTCTGCTTTCGGCCAGCCATCACACTTGGCTTAGGAGCTCCCCGAAGTAAGTATAGCCTCCCTCTTTGTTCAGCCTTACCAATCGTCTTCATCGAGACGCGGTCCAGCAAAACACAATTATTATTAGTGAAATTTCACCGTACAATCTAGCTCCGACAGAAGCTGGAATGCCGATATCAGGTTGCAATGAAAATCGGGAACAAATAAAACATTGGTCAGAATTAAATCATTATATACCTTTTCATTCCCTTTCTTCGTTGCCTTATTAGCATGTTTCCCATTGGGAAGAGTTATCATGCGATGCTCAATTTCTTGCAAATTCTCCAATAACTCGTTGCAACTTGTCATGTGATGTGTGGCACTAGAATCAAGTAACCAAGAAACAACATATTTCGTCTTACCACTCATTCAAGTGTTGGAACTGTACTGAGCATAAAATCCCATTGATTCTGCCCTGTTTTTGCCATCCCTCGCACTTGTGACGCGCCCCTTTGCTTTTCCACGAACTCCCTCTTCTTGAATGAGGTGGGAATAGGCTTTATTGAGTGAAAGCAGAGGCTCTTGCAATAATAAATTCGAAGACACAGTCGAATAATCATAACAAAGCCCCAAAAAAATAAATCGTGTAGTTTACCTTGATCGCTGCTTCCAATTGCTTGTTAATTCCACATTTGCATCCGCCACAATTGCAAATCGGGTTCTTATCATAGTTATCGAGTTCATCCCAAAGCCGCTTCAATCTTCCATGCTTACAACTAGCAACAGAACCTTTTATACATACAATGCAATTTTGGACCGTTTCCAACGCTGAAACGTTGTTCTATATCATCCCAAAGTTCCTTGGCTTCTTCGACATAAGTGATCGATGAACTGAGACTTGGTTCAATCGTGTTGAAAATCCAATTTACGATCAATGTATTCACCATGTACCAATCCTCAAGATCTTCTGAATCGTCGGCCGATTTCTTAATCTCCGTTAATAAAACTAGTCTTATTCTTTGAGCGAAGGACACCTTTCATCTTAACTGACCATTCATCATAATACTCACCCCTCAATTCAACAACAATCAGTTTATCACCAGATTTTGTCGGAGATGGAGAGGAAATATGGACTGAGTTTCGCATCCTTAGTCATATCATCGGATTCGGAATCGGAATCTGCGTGTGAACTTGAATGCGGACTGTCGCCTTCGTCCCGAGGAGAATGATCGTCGTTGCTACTTTCTCTATCGCTCATATGTTGCTAGAAAACCTAGCTCTTATTACCATGTAAAAATATGAAAGGTCTTGAGAAATATTTTTGTATATTGTACTCAATTGTGTTTACAGAGAACATATAGACACAAATATATACTACTACTATGGCATTAATATGAAAATCCTATTGGACGTACACGCGGACTATATACAAAGCCCAACTACTAAATACAAAGACCGCAGACAAAGACCGTATCTTAACATTGGTGCTGTACAATAGTCCTCTTCGTTTAAGCACACAAATTCTCATTGAAGACGGGACACTATCCGTCAAAAGCTGAAGACGGATAGTGCCCCTCTCACATAATGCAAGTTGTACTATTCATATAATGCTTCACTTTCTAGAGTAAAATATCCGTCTTCAGCTTGTGACGAATATTATCCATCACAAGCAAGACTCTTTGTCGTTTAACAGCGTTTCTTTTTGCGTGAACGCCTTATAGGAGCTTAGCATTAGCACTGCAATATCTCATTATAATTTACGACGACATAACATTGAAAATGTGCAGGAGTACAATACAAAATGCACCAATATAGAATATTGTCATTGTAAAATATTTAACAATTCTCTTACATACCAAGTGCTTCATTAAGTACACCTTTTTCTGGGTGACATTAAAAATATAACGTTTACGTACTAACAACACAACTAACATAGTCGTACATACATTATATATATTTTTTCTTTTAGGTAATACATTTTATATTATTTTTTTTTTTATAAGGTAAGGAAACTAGGTTGATCCTCTTGGATAAGACCAACCTATCTCATCCTTTTGAATGAGTAAGGTAAGTTGAAGCCACCGGCTTTCAACCCACCTCGAAAGAGTTGAACATGAATGTCCAACGGAAGCCATGAAGTCAGCAACCTTGTTGGCTTCACGGAAGCAATGTTTAATTATCACTTCATCGAAAAGATGAAGATCAAGTTTCACATACATCCTTGATAATACTAGAGATTTCCCACGGGATTGTTGGGACTGGTGTCCTTGACAATTAAGTACAATGACTTATTAAATCTCTTTAAGGATCACAAGGGCATACTTCAGTATTATTATCAGTTGATCCACGTTTATCAATAACGGTTGGCTTGCTAGATAAGTTTGACGTTATTGTCATACGGATGACGGTGATCAACTGGTCCCTATACGTCACACCTATAGGACACGTTTGAGAGATGTGAAGGTATGAAAATACAGTCACATTTATGCCGGATACGACTAAACAGTTAGTCAGAGGTATTGACTATTAAATTAGTCAATAAGATGTTGAGATTATTATTTAATACGGATTAAATAATTTTAGCTAACACGGATTACATGATTAATTCGTAAATTAAATGTAAACGGTTATATTTAATTAAATATTGTATTCGCGTATTAATATAAACGGTTATATTAATTTGGGTAATTATACAATATCGTAATTTTATCAGACCATTATTAATACATCGACTGCATTAATATCTGATAACATGTATACGATTTATAATAAATACCCGCGAATTATATTTTAGCAATCGGGTCGAATCACGCAAAGGAATAAGGTAAGAGTGGAGAAAGCCCACTCTCACCCCAATTCGGCCGACCCACCCGAGTACTACATAAGGAGAGTCCTTCTCCTTATGTCAGTTACTGGTAATTCATAATTCTCACAATTAGGGTTTTTGAGAGCATTCTTCTCCCAAAACTCAGATCTCACATCTAAAACCTCAAAAGCTCTCCCCATATTGCAAGGTAATTGGAGAGCATTCTTCTCCCAAAACTCATAAGTTTTATTTAAAAATTTTGAAAATTCGTTTCTGTCGCTGTGTCGGTCGTTCGACCCCTTGTAGCGGTCGGTCGACCGCCCCCGTATAAAGTTTCTGTTTTTCCGGCAGTTTCTCTTTTGTGCAATCGATCTTGTTTTCGATTCCTGTTTACATATTGTTAATTAATCGATATTCTTGAGAATATGTGAACCCTTGTTGATATTTTCTTTGTTTTACTCGTTTTAATCAAAGATAAAAAGGTAAAAACTTGTTTTGATTTTAAAAGTGCAGCGTTTTGCGTTTTTCAGAAACTCGTTTTTACTGTTTGCGGTCGGTCGACCTGGTTTATGGGTCGGTCGACCCATAGTGCTGTTGCAGAAATTTTTTTTCGTCAGAAGGTCGGTCGACCCCGTGTTGAGGTCGGTCGACCTCGCCCCTGTAACAGACGTCGGTTTATTTTTCGAAAATAACATGTTTTATTTTCCCATGGCCTTTAGTAATATACTATATACGGAAACAGTATATTATTATTTTTGTGAAACGGTTCACTCTCGTTTGATACATATTATTTTTAAACGTTTTAAGATAATGGATTATAAACTTATTAAAGATTAAAGTGGTTAAAACGGTATAATCACATAATTTTAATCCCGTAAAGGTGGTTTGGTAAAATTTGTTAATCATAATAACAGTATTATGTCATGTATAAATTTTAATTTTAGTTGATGCATTTTATTTATCGTCTTGTTGGATGCCTTGTGAATGCTTTCTATAACGTATTTATTTTTGCAAACGGTTGTAACTTAGTGTGGCCTTAGTAGATTGTGTTACCGTAATGATGGAACACAGTCTTGCTTGTAATTTTGAGATCTTGTATCTCCGTTTTGGGTTTTTGTCATGTAATTACTTTTGTATTTAAATTAGAATGTAAATAGGGTTATATTTGTAATTTAAATTAGTATTTTTTTGAAGACCAAAGACGGAGACCAGATGCTCACTCCCGCTGCAAGGACCAAGATGGAACATCAAGACAAGCTTCTAGGGTCCAACGGTGGATTCCAAGTTGTTTTATGTTTATTTTGGTAGGATAGGCCACACTAGGACCTTTTATTTACGTTTATTGCATTTATTTTATGCTTTCATCGATAATAGCTTGCATCATATTCCGCCTAAAACCAAACCACCTATAACATGCCTGAAAACTGACTCATGTAGAGGTTACGCGTTAGTTTTCTGTGACAATACAGATGTCACATGTCAATTGCAAAGCCATCACTTTATTTCATTCATTCACGCATATGCTAGATATTAGTTCACTTAAAATGGATAAATAAAAGTTGATGGGGTCTTCCTCGTATAACCAAAAATTGAGAATAGTCTTTATAAATCAGACTCCCATGAATCCCTTCTTCGTCGGTAGGCATAATATGACCCCTTCTACGTCGGGTAAGTGGGAACAGATGATTTATTTTATCTCAACATCATGGTCACTCGATACTATCTAGCGACTGAGATGGACTAATAGATAGGATTTACGGAAATCTATCGACCAAGAGTTCCAACGGTGGAATTAGCCAAGCTGTGGGCTTATCAATATACGGAAATTGAGTCTTGGGATCGTTTATATAATTCTTGAGGGAGATCAATTATATAAATGCATGAGTCTACGAGTTTAAATACACTTTAATATAGACTTAAATCACAACAATGAGTTGCTTATATGGTTCTGTTTTATCTTCTTTTCAGTGTAGAACACGTTCAAATTAAACTGCTGTATAACTAATGGCTGGTGAAGACCCAATGCCAAGTGCCAAGCTAGCACGTGAATCCTGGCTAAAAGCCTTCATGGACTCCATGAATCAGTCTACTAGATTGAGGAATGATGGGTCAAACTTCTCTGACTGGGAGGCAGCACTGCGGTATGCTGTCATTGCTGACGGAAAGCTTAAGTATTTAACTGAGCCAATTCCGGCACACCCAGGAACTGGAGCTAGAGCTAACGAAGTTCGCGCTCATAGCGACTTCGTCATGGAAGCGGGTGCGATAAAGAACGTACTCATCTATGCAATGGAATCCAATTTGCAAAGACGCTTCATAACCCATGGTGCAAACAAGATTTTCACCACGCTCACTAACGAATTCTCAAAAGCTCCGAGAATCGTTTCTTATGAGCATACCTGTCGCTTCTTTGAGGCGAAACTCCAGAAGGGCCAAGCGGTTAGCCCACATATTCTCAACATGATTGAGAATATCGATAAACTGGAGGCTCTAAACTGCAAGATCAGTGAGAACATAATCGTTGATCGAATGCTTCATTCGCTTCATGATGGGTTCGCCCTCTTTAGGGCCAACTATTACATGAACGACATGAAGAAGACTCCTCATGAGCTCCACTCCCTTCTCGTACAGACCGAGAAGGATCTGAAATTAAGTGGGAGCGTGAAGCAAGATGTTCTCATGATCTCCAGTAAGGGTAAGGGTAAAGCTAAAGCTCAGGGCGACCTAACAGTAGGCAAGCCCAAGTTTAAGAAGTCAGGATTTACTAAGAGTGGGCCAGGTGAGTCGAGCAACTCACAGGGCAAAACAAAGAGCAAGGATACTAGCATGGAATGCCACCATTGCCAAAAGACTGGGCATTGGAGGCGCTCATGCCCCGTGTATCGTGAGGATATTAAGGCAGGTCGCGTTACTCCTGTTGGTATGTCTTCTTCTTTTATTCACATGATTGAGATTAACCATGCAAGTTACGGAACTTGGGTACTAGATACTGGTTGTGGTTCTCATCTATGTAATCATGTGCAGGGCCTCCGAAACCAAGAACCCCTCATTAAGGGTGAGGTTGACCTGCGTGTCGGGAATGGAGCACGTGTTGCTGCAGTCTCGAGGGGAACATACGTGATCCAGCTTCCAAGTGGATTCGAGTTATCTTTATATAACTGTTATTATGTTCCTTGTTTGTCCAAAACATTATTTCAGTTTCTGCGCTTGACAAACTTGGTTTTTCATTTGTAATAGAAAATAAAAGTTGTATTTTCTCATTACACAACATGACTTATGGCAAGGCAGTTTCCATGAATGGAATTTATGTTTTAGATCAAACCACTGAAATATTACATGTGAATAATAAGAGATTAAAGGTAGGTGACAAAGATCAAACTTACCTATGGCATTGTCGTATGGGACACATAAATGCGAAACGCGTAAAACAGCTCATACAGAATGGAGCTATCTCGGCCTTTGATTTCGAATCATATGGCACGTGTGAATCATGTCTCATCGGTAAGATGACTCGTATTTCCTTCAAAGGTGTTGGAATGCGCGCTGCCGACCTATTAGGACTCATACATACGGATGTATGTGGCCCTATGTCGATCAACGCACGAGAAGGCTATAGGTATTTCATCACTTTCACGGATGATTTGAGTAGATATGGCTATGTCTACTTAATGAAACATAAAAGTGAATCCTTTGACAAGTTCAAAGAATACCAGAATCGGGTACAGAACCAGCTGGGAAGAAAGATTAAAGCACTACGTTCTGATCGTGGTGGTGAGTATCTTTCACACGAGTTTGATCAACACCTTAAAGACTGTGGCATCGTGCTACAGTTGACTCCACCTGGAACACCAGAATTAAATGGTGTGTCCGAACGGATAAATCGAAATCTACTCGATATGGTTCGATCCATGATGAGTCACACCGTTGTGCCTGATTCATTGTGGGGCTATGCTCTTTTGTCAGCCGCTCTAATACTTAACCGAAGTCCGTCTAAAGCTGTTGACAAGACTCCATACGAATTATGGAAGGGAGCGGTCCCTAACTTGTCCTTTATTCGGGTTTGGGGCTGCGAGGCTTATGTCAAGTGGAGACACGAGGATAAGCTCGGCCCGCGATCGGTCAAGACATACTTTATAGGCTATCCAAAGGGAACTTTTGGTCATTACTTCTACTCGCCAACCGAACAACGTGTTTTTGTTACGGCTAGTGCGACGTTCTTAGAGAAAGAATTTCTCGAGAACAAGTCGAGTAATAGAACCTTCGATTTATCAGAGGTTCAAGAACCAACTACCGAGCAACCATTGGAGGAAACAGTTCCTTCAACCGAGGCTGTGGTAGATATTCCTGAGGAACCTAGGAGGTCGGGAAGAGTCTCTATTCCTCCGGACAGATACATTGGTATGGTCGAGGAACATGACATAGATGACGTCTTACTCCTAGAGGGTAATGAACCCTCAACCTATAAAGGTGCCATGACCAGTTCTGACTCAAAGCTATGGCTAGAAGCCATGCAATCCGAGATGGACTCCATGTATGAGAACAACGTGTGGGATCTTGTGGACCTACCTGCAAAGGTGCGTCCCCTTCAATGCAAATGGCTTTACAAAATAAAGCATGCCGTGAAAGGTAAACAAGATATCCATAAGGCAAGACTAGTTGCTAAAGGTTTCATCCAAGTGCCAGGCTTGCACTACGATGAGATTTTTGCACCCGTAGTCATGCTACGTTCCATTCGGATTATCTTAGCGATCGCCGCATTTCATGACTATGAAATATGGCAGATGGACGTTAAAACCGCCTTCTTAAACAGTTATTTGGAGGAAGAGTTGTACATGGTACAACCCGAGGGTTTTATTGATCCAGAAAATCCTAAGAAAGTTTGCAAGCTTAAGCATTCCATCTATGGACTTAAGCAAGCATCGCGGAGTTGGAATCATCGTTTCGACCAAGTGATAAAAGAGAATGGGTTCATTCGATCAGTCGAGGAACCATGTCTCTATATCAAGTCGAGTGGGAGCAAGATTGTATTCCTAGTACTGTATGTCGACGACATACTCTTGATTGGGAATGACATACCTCTCCTTTGTTCGGTTAAAGCATGGTTGAAAAACCATTTCCAGATGAAAGATCTGGGAGAGGCACAAAGAATTTTGGGCATCCGTATCTACAGGGATAGATCATGACGGATGTTGTCTCTCAGTCAGGAGTCTTACATAGATAAGATTCTGGAGAGATTCAGCATGACGAACTCCAAGAAAGGGTTCCTTCCTATGACTGCTGGGCTTCACTTGAGCAAGACTCAAGAAGCTAAGACATTGGAAGAGAAGGAGCGCATGAGTCGGATTCCATATGCTTCGGCAATAGGATCGATCATCTATGCCATGATATGCACACGTCCAGACGTTGCATATGCATTGAGTATGACTAGTCGATTCCAAGCTCATCCAGGTGAACAACACTGGATGGCCGTGAAAAACATTCTTAAGTACCTACGGAAGACTAAAGATTGGGGATTGACTTACGGAGGTGACTCGACGCTCTGCGCCACGGGTTACGCAGATGCTAGCTTCCAAACGGATCGAGATGACTCGAAATCTCAGTCTGGATTCGTTTTTACTCTTAATGGCGCTGCTGTCAGCTGGAAAAGTTCTAAACAGAGTGTTACAGCAGATTCTACGACTGAGTCCGAGTACTATGCCGCCTCAGAAGCAGCTAAGGAAGCAATATGGATGCGTCAATTCATACAAGGACTCTCAGTAGTGCCTAGTTCGAATGACCCAATCACCGTTTATTGTGACAATAAAGGTGCCATCTTCCAAGCTAAGGAGCATAAGTCTAGCAACAAGGCTAGGCATGTACAACGGAAAGCTCATCTAATCAGAGATTACGTGGAGCAAAAGGAGATTTTCATTGATAAGATCGCTACGGATGACAACATAGCTGATCCTCTCACTAAAGCATTACCACGTGATAAGCATGAAGGGCACATTCATTCCATGGGAATTAAATGTGTTCCTAAGTTGTAGTACTCTTTTATTAATTCATGTAATAATTCATTTTCTCGTGTACTCTATTCAACCTCATTGTTATGACATATAATGTTTTGTTTTTCATGTGGAATTGTACGCCAATTTTGGACACCACAAAGTGAACTGAATTACATTACATCGTTTTAGTCCTTGATTACCCACTTGAGCTGATAACTCTGGTAATCATTTTGTGACGTTGGTTGATGGTGGGTTCAACGAGCCATAAGTCACGCGGATGACTGACCAATCACAAAGGCGAGTTATACGGATATCTCGTACGACACCCCGTGACAACGTTATGGAGTCCTAAATGTTTTATAACATTGGGTGCCAGGTCGTGGATAGGACCTCCATAGTGTTCCTTAGAGTCGAGTCTTTTGACTTTCAACTGTCTCTTGAGATTAAGGCAGATTTTGGGTAACTTTGGTTTCTTTCCCACGGTCATCGTAACAGGGGCCAAGAGAATTTTTTCTGGGTTATTTCATGCTGCGCGATATCGGCAGGATTCGAGTTGAGGGAAATATCCAAACCCTTATCAGGATTTTATCATTTCTCAGGGCCACTCGAGGAGTAGTAACTGAAATGCATGGCCATGCTCGAATACAGATTCGTTTTATCAGTTAAGTTACTCTCTAGTCGGGGAAACCACTCTTGATACAGATCGCTTGTGAGATACGACCTTTGCGAATGCGGATTTGCAAATTGTCTTACATTGAGTGGGAGGAATTTTAAAAGGATATGAGAATCGGTTATCGCACCTACACTTGTACGGACAAGTGGGAGTTTGTTGGAGCTTGTGTCCTCCACATGTAGTGTGATAACGTCATTGCACATACCCTTGTACGGACAAGTGGGAGATTGTTGGGGCTGGTGTCCTTGACAATTAAGTACAATGACTTATTAAATCTCTTTAAGGATCACAAGGGCATACTTCAGTATTATTATCAGTTGATCCACGTTTATCAATAACGGTTGGCTTGCTAGATAAGTTTGACGTTATTGTCATACGGATGGCGGTGATCAACTGGTCCCTATACGTCACACCTATAGGACACGTTTGAGAGATGTGAAGGTATGAAAATACAGTCACATTTATGCCGGATACGACTAAACAGTTAGTCAGAGGTATTGACTATTAAATTAGTCAATAAGATGTTGAGATTATTATTTAATACGGATTAAATAATTTTAGCTAACACGGATTACATGATTAATTCGTAAATTAAATGTAAACGGTTATATTTAATTAAATATTGTATTCGCGTATTAATATAAACGGTTATATTAATTTGGGTAATTATACAATATCGTAATTTTATCAGACCATTATTAATACATCGACTGCATTAATATCTGATAACATGTATACGAATAATAATAAATACCCGCGAATTATATTTTAGCAATCGGGTCGAATCACGCAAAGGAATAAGGTAAGAGTGGAGAAAGCCCACTCTCACCCCAATTCGGCCGACCCACCCGAGTACTACATAAGGAGAGTCCTTCTCCTTATGTCAGTTACTGGTAATTCATAATTCTCACAATTAGGGTTTTTGAGAGCATTCTTCTCCCAAAACTCAGATCTCACATCTAAAACCTCAAAAGCTCTCCCCATATTGCAAGGTAATTGGAGAGTATTTTCTAGCACACGCGGCATCATCTCAATCAAGTCTTGGGTGCAAGTTATAGGAGGGAATTTACTTTAATTCCTATTCTTAGGCCTATTCAAGCAAGGACCCAAGGTTGTATTCTTTTTCATGTTTTTATTTATCTTGTTACAATAATCACAACAGTAATTTTCATTATAATCCTGCAAGTTTAGGGCGAATACATGATTTATTCTCCACAGGGATTTGTCAAGTGCTACGGAGGGAGTTGATAACACATAAATTATCACCCTCCACAATTAACTTAGAGATTCCTAAGTGTTTAGCGGCTAAAATACCTTCTTTTAAGGCGAGTGCTTCTGCGACAATAATACTATTAGATCCGCACTTTTTTGTACCTAACAACACGACTTCACCATTATGATCTCTTATACAATATCCTAAAGCAGCTTTATTGCCATCTATTCTCGATCCGTCAAAATTTAGCTTTAAAAAACCATTTCTAGGTTTCTCCCACCAGATTTCCTTCTTACTAGAAGTGTTTCTAACACAAATTACTTTCTCAGGATTGTTGAGATCTTTATGTCTAGTTTCGTTCCAGGCCTTAATGTTATTATTACATAACGTAATAATTTTGTTTATATTGAAATTAACATTATTAAAGATAATATCATTTCTATAAAACCATGCATTCCACCAAATAAAAATGATCTTAACGAAATCATTTTGTGGAATTAAGTCTTTTAGATAATTAAGCTTCATTAGAAAACTTTGACTTACAATATTATCATACTTTGACAAAAAGTTATTGTAGCTAGTAATGCTTATTTCTTGGATAATGGACCTAATCAAAGGACATTCGTAAAAGAAATGATCTTTATTTTCACTAGGATAGTTACACAAAATGCAATGAGGTGGGACATTAATATGACTTTTGAGAAGTCTATCTTTCGTTGGAAGGCCGTCAACACATGCTTTCCAAAGAAAAAACTTCAATTTTGGTGGAATATTCAATTTCCAAACCCACTGAAAGTTACATTTGTCATGAGCGTGATCGAACAAACCTTGAGCTAACCAAGTTGTGTTTTTGTAGAAAAATTTTCATCCACGGACAACCGCCATATGAGGGCATCTGGAATATCATTATGGGGCAGCGGAATGTTAGTAATCTGATTCACAATATCGTTATTTACCAAATTAGCTAATTTACAAACATCCCATTGTTTGTTAGAGGTTATGAAATCTTTAACCAAAAGATTAAGATCGCGGCTATTATCATCATCACTCGTAATGCTAGTAAGTGGGTGCGAGAAAACCCAATTATCAGACCAAAACTTAATATTGCTACCATTACCTACCTGTTATCTCAATCCTTTTTTAAAGAGAGTCCGAAGACTCATAAGTTTACGCCATTGCCAAGAAGAGACTGAGTTAGGCTTATGATCAAATAATGAACAATTTCTCAAGTATATTTTAGTTATCACTTTAACCCATATACTCTCCTTATCCATAAGGATTTTCCATAGAAGTTTCATTTGAAGGGCTTTATTAGCGGCTTCAGAAAATTGTATTCCCAATCCACCAATCGATTTTGGTAAGCAAACTTTATGCCAACCAATCAAACTAGGGGAACGTTGTGAAAGATTCTTATTCCAAAGAAAGTCTTTGTTAATCTTATCTAATCTCTTATGGATTGATGAAGGAAGAAGAAAGCTTTGCATTTGAAAAGTTCCCTTCGAGGCTAAATTAGCATTTATCAGAACTAGTCTACCTGCTTCTGATAAAGAATTTGTTTTCCATTTCGATAACTGGGTGCAAGAAGATTGAATAATACTTTCGAAAGTATTTTTAGTTACTCTGCTATCTATTATAGGACATCCTAAATACTTTCCCAAATGAGCTTCCTCGTTCATACGGAGAATACCTCTAAAAGATTCCCGTTGAGATCGCTCAATATTTCTAGTGCATTGAAAAGTGGATTTGTCAAAATTAACAAACTGTCCTGAAATGTGCAAAATTTATCTAAAATAGACTTAATGGTTCTACAACTTTGGTTATAGGCTTTAGCGAAAATGATCGTATCATCCGCAAAAGTAAGAAAAGGGATTTTCTCAATCCCAGATCCAATTCTAATACCAATATCACTAGAATTAAAATCACTATTCTTTTGTAGAGATCTTGCTAAAATCTTTGCGTGCATAATAAAAATATACGGGGAGAGTGGGTCTCCCTGTCTAATACCTCGAGTGGGTCTTAAAACGTCTCCCGGTCTTCCATTTACTAACACTGAGAACGAGACAGTTTTTATACATTCAATAATCCAAGAGGTCCATTTGATACTAAACCTCATTTGCTTAAATGTTTCCTCAATAAAACTCTATTCTAGTCGGTCATATGCTTTCTCCATATCAAGTTTAATTGCAATCCAACCCCTTTACCTCTTTTCCGTTTAAACGAGTTAAAAATCTCGTGGGCAAGAAGAATATTATCTTGAATAAAGCGATTAGGCGTAAAGGCCCCTTGAAACGGGTGGATTATCTTATGCAAGACACTGCGAAGATGAGTAACTAAGATTTTCGAAATAATTTTAAAGATTGTTGAACAAAGACTAATAGGTCGAAAATGATTTGTTGTTTGAGGATTATCAATTTTAGGAATTAATGCTATGAATGTATGATTTATTTCTTTTAGTAATTTTCCTGAATGGAAAAAAGCTAAAACCGTTTTAGTTACCGAGTTTCCTACAATATCCCAATATTTTTGAAAAAACTCTATCGGAAAACCATCGGGACCTGGAGCTTTATATGCGGCTAAACTAAATACAGTTTGTTTAACCTCTTCCATATTACTTGTAAGGAAATTGTTATCTTCGTCTGAAATTAATCCGTTAATAGATTTAAAGTCTTCATTTTCGTCAAAATGACAAAGTTGATTCTTTGTAAATCTAAGTTCAAACTCATCAGATATTTCTTCTTTAATAAGGTCTTGATCAGTAATATAAGCACCATTTTTATTTATGAATTGCTTAATCTCATTTCTGTTTCGTCTAATAGTGGCATAATTTTGAAAATATTTGGTATTACTATATCCAAAATTAGCTTTATCTATACAAAAAATTTTGTTGCCAATAAATGCGTTTGTAATCTAGCAAGGCATCACGTTTCTTCAACCATTTCAACTAAGCAACTTCTAGAGCCGTAATATGGGATGAACCAAGATGGTTTTGTATATTTTCTAACTTTTTTTCAGCTATAGAAAGTTGTCTAAAGATATTTCCGAAAGTAGATTGATTCCATTTTTTAGCCTTTTGCTTTAGAAATTTGCATTTTTGAGAAAGCCAAAACATATAGGACCCCTGAAATCGGTGTTGCCAACACTTTTTTACTAATTTACTAAAATCGTCTCGAAGGATCCACATAAGCTCGAAACGAAAAGGAGGAGCTTTCGCATGAGCTTGGTCATGAAATTTTACAGAGATAGGACAATGGTCGGAACTAGTAAAAGCATGGTGGACAAATTGCGTATTTGGATAAATACTCATCCAATCAGGGGATGCTAAAGCTCTATCGAGAATTTCAAAAACATTATCAGATCCACATTTCTTTTTCCTCCAAGTAAAAAAAATTACCAGAGAAAGGGAGATCTATAGAATTGGTATTATTTAAAAAACTAATTTATCTTAAACACAACGTGCATTACTAACAAGTGCACCCCCTTCTTTTTCACTCGGGCTTTTAATCTCGTTAAGATCCCCTAGTAATAAAAAAGGCAAATCAAGATTAAGGACAAAGCTTTGTAATTCACTCCAAAAGTCCGATTTCTCAGACGGTTGAGCCAGAGCATAAACAAAAATGAGGCAAAATTTGACATTAATAGTTAAATCACAAACCTCACAAGCAATGAATCTCTTCGACTTAAACGTGACAATTAACGAAAAGGTCATGGATACAGATTCCTTCCAAAATAATCATATACCACCTGATAATCCAATACTAGGAATAAAACCACAAATATTAAACCCAAAATTTGCTATAAGGTGGGGTTCGGACGCAGAAGTTGATTTAGTGTCACAAATAGCTAAAATTTTAATTCCATTTGATGAGGAAAAGAAATTTAGCTCTTCGGCAAAATTCTTTCTTTTTGTACCTCTAACGTTCCAAAAAGCAATATTCATTAAGGACAGATTATATTTGTAACCAAAACTCTAAAAATAGACTTGTACCCGAGAGCGCAACATGAAAAAAAATGATGCACAATCGATTGTGACCAAAATTCTAGAAATAAACTTGGAGCCATACTCAAAAGATGAAGGAAAAAAGAGTAGCTATAGAGAGATTGCAAAGAAAATTCTTACATTGAGGGCCTGGCCCATAGTAAATGAAATGGAAACAAAATAATCCCACCAACAACTCAGCATATCTTAATTGAATCCCAACAAGCCAAAATAGATGCTTTATAAAAGTAGTACATGGTGATATATCATGAGCAGCACGTGCATGTGAGACTATTTTTAGATTAGTCAGAATCTCAAATAGTCTCACGGCAGCCCCAATCACCAATTCATAATCTTTAACATTTATTATATTCAAATAAGGGTCATCCGGCTTACCAAAGATTACAGGCGATAAAGACGAAAGACAATTAAGAAAGTGCAAATGAGAGTAGATAATTAAACAGACTGTGTAAATAAACCATGAGCAATAACAAAGTACAAGCTGAAGAACCTCATGGAAATGGAAAGCATATCAGGTATGCCTTCTAACAAAAATACACTCCAAACATGAGCATACAAAACAAAGAGTCTCTCTAACCCACAAGATAGACCAAACTACTTCCCAAAGCAAAAGCAACCAGCAAAACGAGAAAGTCGGGAAGTACAGTACAAAAGTATTACAGACGGTTACAAAACAGGTGTATTGTTTGACGTACAGCCGCAAAAAATAATGGACTACCATTAACAGACTATAAAAGTGAGAAGAGAGCAAAACAAGCTGCATTAAGTCTTTGTGCGCTTGGATGAAGTTGAAACCGAATCAACTTCCTCCACATCATCCATCTTTCTCTTAGACGAACCCGACTCAAAGGAAGTAGAAGCGCACTTGGCACTATTTACCTCAAGATAACCAATCTTATGGACAAAAGAGCTTGACGAATTAAGAGGGTTTAAAGAGCATTCGGCTAAAACATCGTCATCGGCAATTAGATCATCATCGTACACAATCTCAGCTAAAGCATCGGGTGCTACCATATCTGTTGGCAAAGTCTCCCCAAGAAGATAGAAAGGGTTGGAGCACATAATCTCCCTTGAAACTGTTCCTGGACAAAGAGGTGCTGGACTAATAGCAGGAATGAGGGCTAAAGACAAAGGATTAGGATTTAGATTAAACACAACCATTTCTTTTCCTTTGTCTAGACTAGACTCAATAAGACCTTTATCTAAGGACATTTTTTCAAAAGCATGGACTATAACAGATTCATTTGAAAGCTTATTCTTCATTGAAACATTATCTCTTTCTTTCACCCTTTTTTCTTTGCCTTTTCCCTTATTCTTATGCTGTGAATCAGGGTTTTTAGTAGGCATTTCAGAAGGTTCATTGATAATAATGCCTTTGTTAGAGACATTATCTTTCTTTGTGTTTTTAGACAAGGCACTTTGATTATTTTTTTCTGAGCAGTGGACTGGGGCATAGGAACTTTCTTAGCTGAAACTTTAGCTTTAGTCTTAGGCACACTCCTCATTGGGGCATGGATCACATCGGTCGTCTCAGCTGTGATTCCATGGGATGCTACCCAAGAGGCTCTCGCCAAAATAGACTCAGCAAATTCAATCTTTTTAGGTTCTTTTTTAATAAAGATTTTATTCTCCCTTTTCGAAAGAGACAGTAAAGAACAGAGATCAATAATGTGAAAGGGAGACCCACAACAAGAACAACCAACCGGAAAATCCTCATATTATTGAAAATAAAAGTATGATTCCTATTAACTGATTATGGTAGATGAGATGTAGGGTAACCGTCACTGTTCTAAAGTTAAAAAAATGCCCCGTCTAGTATACACGGCCTCGTTGGCACTCGAGCCCAGGATTAACACAACTGCCGCAACTTTCGTGTAGGCAAAAAAACAGATGAGCACTCCCAAGATCGTTGCCAAAAAACCCCACAGAAGAATTTGTATGAAGAGATAGGAGATAAGTTAATATTATTTTTTGTGTCTCAAAAAAAATTCTGAAGTGGAATTTATATAGTAGTAGGGAAAGCATAAAATTTAACAAAATCGTATTTCGGAAAATAAAAACAGGGAAGACCATATAAATCAGTTATAAAGACTACATCAATCAGACTGCATCAATAATGAATTGCGAACATTAAATTCGTACTAAATTTTTAAATAGCATAATAAACAATAATGTCCGACCTTTTGGTTTTTTTTTTAAAAAAATTAAACAATAAGTACAAATCAAAATACATACTAAATTTAAAATTCCGACGTTTATTATTAGAATATGTTGAACGACAAGTAAAAATCACATCAGTTTAATTTTCCATCTTTCATAAAGGCAACTCTTTCTTTTTATTATAAACTTCCTCAACTTCATTAAATTTTTATATACATACATCTATGAAATCTAATTTAAAAGCTAACTTGAATAGTTTTTTTGGCGTCACATGTCAAGATAAGCTATTTACAAAGCATTTATGTAAAAAATAGACACATATTATTATATCTCACAAGTTATCTAAAAAAAATTAAAGGGAAAGATTAATATGTGACGTTATGAGCTTCTAATTACACTTTTGACCTTTTTTCTCTCAATAATTATATTTAGTATTTATCCAATATCTTATCTTGGATATTAAACTTCTTATGAATATTAAAAATAACTAATTTATTCATTAATCATAACTGGAAAAATATATTGTATATATAGAATACATACAATATAATTAAAAGGTTAACTTAAGTAATTTTTAATCATCACGTGTCAAGATAAACTATTTACAATATATTTATCTAAAAAATAAGAAATAAAAATTTATTATTATATTTCACAAGTCATCTAAAACTATTAAAGAGGAATATTAAAGGGGGGACGTTAATAGAGGAAATTAAAAGTTTCTAACATACTTTGACATTTCTTCTCGCGATAGTAAATTTTAGAATTTATCTACATAAATTGTAACTTTTAATATTCCAACATTCAACTTCGATATTAAAGTTACTAAGGAATATCAAAAGTAACAAATTTACTCCTTAATTATAAGTGGGAAAATATACGAAGTATTGTATAAATAATGTCAAATGGTAACAATATTCACATATACAAAAGTGATCACTAATTTTAAATGTTAATACTCCTATTTATTTTATTTTTGTGCATATTTCCATATTTGATACGGCGTAGTTTATTATTATAGATTTTTTTTTTTGATATTTCAGAAAAAATGTTTTTAGAGAGATTATTGACTTAAATATATATTATTTGGTAGGTGAATTACTAATAAAGGAGCTACACAAATTTAAAACGAGAAGGGTTCTTACTCTTGATTCTTGAGTATAATGGAAGATAATATTGGTATATATATTTGTTTTTAATGAACCTTTTTCCTCGTGTGAATTTGATTTTTTTAAATCGTACATAATCTTCTTAAAAATGGTTCTCGATTAACTTTGTTTATGCTAATTTCAGTTTCAGACTTTCAGTTGGTATCAGAAAAACGAAATCATATTCAATGATCGTGGTATAAAAGATAAGCAGATCTACATATACCACTTAACTTTTGACACTAATAATATATTTGATTAATCGTGCATATCAACTATTTTTTTATGCTACCTTTAATTTTTTTTGCTCTAAAGTAATACTCCCTCTGAGTCGGAGTAATGGTTCTTACTTCCTTTTTGGTGCGAGTTTACTGATGGTTCCTCTTTCCACTTTTAGTAACTTTTTTGTGGTCCAAAATCAATTTAGTGTGGGGTAGGGTGTTTTGTGTGGTTTAGAATCATTTCCTTATTTTTTGTGCATAAAGGTAAAGGAACCATTACTATGACTCGGAGGGAGTATAATGTTTATAGGAATTATGTTTACCTATAGTGTCTTTTGTTTGTATCGTGATTTGCCAAGATATTTAGTAGTACGTTGTCTTTAGTTTATTCTGAACGACAAATATTTGCATATTCAATATAAATAAAACTTCCACAATCGATATTATAGAAAAAGTTATTTTCACTTATAAACGTGCGTGTAAATCACTTAAAAATTATGAGCATAAACTAAGTTTTTTTTGGTTGAAACGTAAGTATTGTATTAAATCAAACAAAAAAGTTTAATTACAAGGATTACAGATCCTAGCCAGGAATGCATCATCCCTGCTAGACAACCTTCCTTTGTCGAGTCTACCAAAATACATAGTAAGCTCCTTCCTAATAAGTGATCCAAGATGTTCTGGTCTTATCAGAGTGTGCTCCATACGACTTTTATTACGCTGTTGCCATATCATGTATATCATAGCATTTAGAATGCTATTCAAAATCGATCTCTTCATTTTCGAACCCTTTAATCTCAGTCTCCATTGAATTGCAAGATTCTTGTTGATCTTTTGATTCGTCCATGTTTCCATGTACTGCACCAACTGTGTACTATACGAGCAATTGCAAAAAAGATGTTCCACTGACTCAGGCTGGTTGGCACAAATGCAACATACGTCATCAGTTACCAGCTGCAACTTATGTGACTTATCCTTGGTATTCATGGCCTTATGATGGTATAGCCATGTCACCATACAGTGTTTAGGAACTGTCCATCGGTTCCAAACCAGGGTATGCCATTCAACCTCTTCACCTTTCTCTCTAAGCCACTGAAGTATAACCACTATATAATAAACAAACTTTGTAATATGAATAAAGCTCTGTTCTTTTGGACTTAATTTTGCTTAATTTAAGTTAAGTTCAGCAAAAATTAGTTAATATCAGAAAAGTTCAGCAAAAATAAGTTAAGTTCAGAAAAAAGAAGTTATGTTAAGTTCAGCAAAAATAAATTCAGAAAAGTTCAGCAAAAATAAGTTCAGTTCAACAAAAATAAGTTAAGTTAAGTTCAACAAAAATAAGTTTTAGAAGAGTTAAGCAAAAATAAGTTTAGAAAAGTTCAGCAAATACTCATACCCATTTATAGTATTGACGAGTTTTAAAAATTTTAATATTTTTACAAATTCTCTCGTACACTCATGTGCGGCTATTTTTTTATTTACCCAAAAGTGTCACTATTAACAAACGAATAGTCCGATTTTCCTAAAAATACACGGGTTAAAAATTACACACAATAATTCTCGTGCGATAATAAACATACTATATTTATATAAAAATAGATTATTAAAAAAATTGTGATAATATAGAAATAGATTATTTAAAAAAATGTGATATGTGATTTACTTTTTAATTATGTATTGAAGTAAGATAATAAATATACTATATTTATATATGTAAAAAGAAACTATTATTATTATTATTACTATTATTTTTATTATTATTATTATTATTATTATTATTATTATTATTATTATTATTATTATTATTATTTATATTATTTAAGTTAATATTTATTTAGTTCGAAAAAGTTAGACTCATATATGTTAAATTCAGAAAAGTTAAGTTCATAAATGTTAAGCAGATATAAGTTAACTTCAGCAAATATAAGTTAAGTTAAGTTCAACAAAAATAAGTTCAGAAAAGTTCAGCAAAAATAAGTTAAGTTCAGAAAAAACAAGTTAAGTTAAGTTCAGCAAAAATAAGTTCAGAAAAGTTCATCAAAAATAAGTTCAGAAAAGTTCATTAAAAATAAGTTCAGAAAAGTTCAGCAAAAGTAAATTAAGTTCAACAAATATATGTTAAGTTCAGGAAAATTCAGAAAAAATAAGTTCAGTTAAGTTAAGTTAAGTTAAACAAAAATAAGTCCAAAAGAACATGACCTAATAGCTCTATACTTAATAATATTATAAAATTTATTTATAAAATTTATTCATATATTTTTTTTTTCAACTTGAAAAAAAAATAGCGTGAGTTGTTGTCAATAAATATATTTATTTAATTTTTTAGAAGAAAAATGGCTAGATAAATAAAGTCACTCATTTTACAAAATCGGCCCATTTCTATAAAGTACACCTCAAGGTAATTTATTAATTAGTACCTCTAATTTAAAAGAATTTATTCTTGAAAATTATCATGTTTATTTGAATGAATATGTTTATTCACTGATATATCAGATTTATATAGAGGAACACGGCCTCATCAATAAATATGAGGTTAAATTTCCAATATGATATTATAAACTATATAATTTCTAAAATGTTGGAAAGCAAAAGTTTATAAGTTTTACAAAGTAGAAATGCATACTAATTTTGAATATAATACCTGCAAAACCGTCATAGTCAGATTAATACTCATTTTCATGTAATATAAAATAAGATTAATTGATAGAAATACTCCAAACTATGAGTGAACTGCTCAAAATACTCTAAACTTTATTTTAACTACCAATAAAACCAACTAATGCCCTCATTTGCTTTGAATATAATTTGTTGTTTGTTAACTTATTGTAGCATGTTTTAATGGTGTGATTAAGTGAATAAATTAACATAGAAGTAAAAAGAGAAAGACGGGTTAAATAAGGGTTTGAAATTTTTGCACTTATTTAGCAGGTAACATGTATCAGGTCATATATTATAATAAAAGCGAATGAGAGTATTAATTGGTTAAAACAATATCAACAGTAGAACTTCATATAAAGTTCTTCCTATTTCCAAGTTATTTTCACAAATTACTAAGTTTAAAACTTCACCTCACAATAGAAGAACTTTATTTAGTTATTAATTAGGACCCACTATTAATTATCTTATCTTCATAAACTCTCTTTTCTTCTTGAAACCAACAAAGAACTTGGTTCTTAAATAAGAACCAAGTTCTTATTTTGACAAACCCAATGCTATCCACAATAGAAGAACTTTATTTTTGAAGTTGTTATTGACAAACTCAAGAATAAAAACTTCTATTGCTATTGCTCTTATATTGATAGTTAAAATAAAGTTTGAGGCATTTTGAGCAGGACACCAATAGTTCAGACTATTCTTATGAATTAACCTATGAAATAATATCTATATTAGTTATAATGAATAATGATTGATAATTATACACGCGATTAATACAATTCTAACCCGTACAATATGGGTATAAAGATTAGTCAATCTATTGATTACGTAATTACCGTAACCCAACAAAGTCGCGACTTCCTTAACGACTTTGGTTGCTACGAACTTAAGTTCATGAGAAAAGTTAATGTGGCTCATTTTCTTATTTTCTCAAATTTCACAAAAAGGAAGATGATAGTCAAGTTCATTGCATCCAACGGTGAAGCAATTTGCATTGGAAAAAGTTGAGCCCATGTTATCTGGCCAAATTCAAATACCCAAATTGCCCTTCTAGGGTTTCTGTTTTATCTCATAAACCCCATCCTCTAATATCTTTACTTCTCTCTAGAATCTTCATTGAGGATTTCTGGGATTTTTCTTGATCAAATTCATCATTTCCCCCTTCAATTTCATCAACATTCACAGATGAAAATCATGCTATGAGTTAATCCCATTTTTTGGCCATAAAGTTTACAACTTTCATCACTTGTAAGTGTACTCTCTTAATTTTTTCAATTTTTACAAGTACCCATTTGCTAAATCTTTAGAAAGATTGCATTTTTGTATTGAAATTATCATTATTTCAGTAATTAATTTTGTGGGTCAATCATATTTTAGTGTTCTGGTTGGGGTGAAATTGTAATTCTACATGGGTAAGTCAGGAAATAGGAAGAAGAAGGGAGGTGTAAACCAAGGTGTTGCAAACGATGCAAAAACTGCTAGTAACAATGGTGGGGCAGATTTGGATTCAGCAGTGTTTCTGAAAAGAGCAAATGAATTGAAAGATGAAGGAAACAATAGATTTCAGAACAAAGATTATGTGGGTGCACTTGAACAGTATGAGAATGCTATTAAGCTTATCCCTAAGACTCACCCTGAGAGAGCTATCTTTCATAGCAATAAGGCTGCCTGTTTGATGCTAATGAGACCTATTGACTATGACCGTGTCGTTTCCGAGTGTACTTTGGCCCTTCAGGTTCAACCTCAGTTTGTTCGTGCCCTTCTTCGTAGGGCGCGGGCATATGAGGCTTTAGGAAGGTATGATATGGCCATGGCTGATGTCGAGGCTCTTTTGGGTGCCGAACCTAATCATAGGGATGCTTTAGAGACTGCTCGTAGGATTAGGATGGCGCTTGGGCCTCGCCAGGAGGCTCAGCAGGATTTGCAGAGTCGCCCCTCTCCTGCGGCTCTTGGAGCCTCTGCTGTCAGAGGTGCACCTGTTGGTGGTCTTGGGCCGTGTTTACCTGCTCGGCCTGTGGCTAAGAAAGGTGCTGTTTCTGTAGGTGGGAGCAATGGTGCTGTGAATAATAATAAGAGTGAAAAGCCACAATCTGTTGTAGTGGCTGAAAATGGACCTGATGTTAAAACACATTTGCCTAAAGTTGTTTTGAAACCAGCTAGTGGTTCTTCCAAGGTCCTTGAGAAATCATCTAAGGAAGGCCAAAGGGATCATTCAGATTCGTCATTTACTGCATTATCTGCTCATAGGCCTTCGTCGCAGGCTACAACTCAATGGAGGCAGCTGAAGCTTGTCTATGATCATGATATCAGACTGGCTCAAATGCCTGTAAATTGCAGTTTTAAGGTTCTCAGGGAGATTGTTGGGAAACGATTTCCATCGTCCAAATCTGTTTTAATTAAGTATAAGGATAATGATGGTGATTTGGTGACAATAACTTGTACCCCTGAGCTTAAGTTAGCTGAGGCTGGTGTGGATAGCCTCTTGCCAAAAGATCCAGAGAGTGAGAAGGTTGATGCTGTTGGGATGTTGAGGTTGCATATTGTGGAAGTGAATCCTGAGCAAGAACCACCTATTGTAGAAGAAGAGGAGATACTTATTGAGACTGAGGAGGCTAAGATAGATGAGAGTGAATCTCCTTCTTCTTTGGGAGACTCTGGCGTGGATTCCATCGAGGCTGAGGTGGAAAAGGCAGATGACAAAGCTTCAAAGGAATTGCCTAAACAGAAGAAAGACCCGTTGGAGGAAGCTGAGTGCAAGGAAGTGGAGATGGATGATTGGTTATTTGAGTTTGCTCAGCTTTTCCGAAACAATGTTGGCATTGACCCTGATGCTCACATTGATCTGCATGAAATTGGAATGGAGCTTTGCTCGGAAGCTCTTGAAGAGACAGTGACTAGCGAGGAGGCGCAGCTTCTCTTTGATAAGGCTGCATTGAAGTTTCAGGAGGTGGCTGCCTTAGCCTTCTTCAATTGGGGAAACGTGCACATGTGTGCGGCAAGAAAACGGATCCCTGTTGATGAGAATGCCTCTCAGGAGGTCAAGACAGCTCAGCTTCTGAAAGCATATCACTGGGTTAATGAAAACTATTCTTTAGCAAGGGATAAATATGAGCGAGCCCTCTCAATCAAGCCAGACTTTTATGAGGGTTTACTGGCAATGGGTCAACAACAATTCGAGATGGCAAAGCTGCATTGGTCTTATGTCCTGGCTAAAAAGGAGGACCTTTCAGGTTGGGATTCTTCTGAGATATTCCAACTTTTTGACAGTGCGGAGGAGAAAATGAAAGGTGCTACCCAAATGTGGGAAAAGTTGGAGGAGCAGAGAGCCAATGACCTGAAAGACCCGAGCTCGAATAAGATGGAAGAGTTGATGAAGAGAAGGAAGAAAACTGGGAATGATGGTGAATCCTCGGCTAGGGTTCCCGGTGAGCCTACTCCAGAGGAGCTGGCTGAACAAGCAGCTGTAATGAGATCACAGATACATCTTTTCTGGGGTAATATGCTATTTGAGCGCTCTCAAATCGAGTTTAGATTGAAAATTGATGGTTGGAAAAAGAATCTCGATGCTGCTGTGGAGCGTTTTAAATTAGCAGGAGCTTCAGAAGCCGACATTTCTACTGTTACCAGCAACCATTGCTCCAATGCTGATCTTGCTGGAGGAGAAGAGAAGAAGACTGATACTGTAGCTCCAGTAGTAACTACTGAAATTGGTGCCTAGATTGTAACACATTGATCCATGAAGTTTATGCTCTTACAGAATTTTGTGGCAGTTGTGATTTTCATCAAAGCACGAGAGTATAGCATGCGTCTCCAACTGATCAAAGTGGTGCATCCGTAGGATTTTGCTCCCAACTAGTGCAAAATTCTGCTGAAAAGAAGACAATGGGTCTTGTACTTACCATGATTTTGATTTGTTACCTTAGACTGTTCTGAAGTAAAACTGTGTATTTGATGCATGTTGATTTTCTTACAAGAGAAAGGAACCTAGATTGATCTTCTGGGTTAGGACCAACTTATCTTATCCTAGGTTTAGTCAAATGTAGCACTTTTGTCGTCCTTTGAATCTCGAGTCTTTGATTTATACAATTTTATCTTCTTCTCTCACATGAGCAATCTGCTAAATCTAATTGTTCCACATTTTCGTGCCAAGTTGTTCACATCTGCATTATCGATAGTCCGTTGAAACCTATTGGTAAAGTTTCTTCGACTTGGTGCTCATCTTTCCAGTTGGGGAATTTGGTGCCCTACATTACTCCTACAAATTTGAGTTGTGACCGAGGTTAATTCCAGTCAATGGATGATTTCTTTGTTGATTCTTTTAAGTAAAAGTTCAACTGCAATATTTGTTGTTGCATATTTGTATTTGTTCTTCTGGGCTTCTGGCAGGCAGTACCTTGTAATATATGCATTGAACAGGCACTTGAATCTGTCAATTTGTGTTTTCTTCCATTATTTTTCAAGTTGGTTCCTTGCATTCTTGGTTATTATAATTCTCGCTTAAATCTGCAAGCGATGTATCTCCTATCAGATGGATTTAGATTGGTGTACTAGTGCTCCGTTTCTGGCGCATTTAGTGGTCGTCATTAGTGGAGTTTCACTGGGATCTGGAAAGGGATTTCCAGGAGAACTTTAATAAGCGATGGCCTCCATGGACATCTAACATTTTGAGAAGCCTTTGCAAGAAATTTAAGCTTGCTCATTTCTGATGTGAATTCCGTTGACGTTCCACTGTGGTTATATTGTCTGTCATCTTATGATAATTCTTCGATTAACTTTTTGGTATCCAGGTATCAAAGTAATAGCATTGTTCTAAAGGAAAAGACTGAAGATTTTTGTGCATATACACTGAGCTCTTCTATGGTTAAAGCGACAAATTTCAGGCTCGAGAATATTTTGGGACTTTAATGGTTAAATTTATTTTCTTGCAGGAGTGCTTCCAAGGTTTAAGTTGAGAGTGGTTACCAAAAATTGACGAAACGTTTGATACTGGATGAAGGTATTTTCAGCAACTAACACTTTAATATCTTTGATTTCATATCAGTAATACTACTCCGTACTGTTTTACATACTACTTAGAATCCCTGTTTTCTTTAGTTTAAGGTTAATATAATCAAGGAACATAGTTGTTTCCTTCATGCTGATATGTTTTTTTGACACCGGAAAGATAAACAAGTTTGGAACTTTATGTCATTTAGTTGATGCCCGCTTTTCTTTCCATTCATGCTTTTGTTTAAAATATAGCTAGACTAGCATTAAACCAGACATCCTATTAGTATTATAATGATTTAGTCAATATCGGAGGGACGTTAAGAGTGATTTAACTAAGCAAACTGTTCAGTTTGTCTATGCTATGATTGCAGGAATTGTTTATTCATCTAGTTTTGATATTTGTTTATTCTCATGATCCTTAAATCACTTTGGATTATGTATTCCATTCCAGTGTATGTTCGATACCTTCTCTTAAACATTAAACAGTACATTAAAGCAATTAAGTATCAGATTCCTGCTTTTTAGGGTAGTAAAGTATTGTGAAGTTGTGAACTTGATTTAGCCACCATGATCAATAATCTTTAATTACTTGGCAAGGAGTGATAGTTTAGTCGCTATGAAGAGATTATCTTTATGGTGGAATGTAACGACTACTGATCCCTCACTTGAGTCGATCACAGCTATTCCAGTAGAACTCGAGAGGGATTAGCGGGATGTTGACCCATCCAATTTAGTTTGTACATAATTAACACGACTTTAGCGCTCTGTTGACTATTCTGGACTTTTGGTACTTGAGAAATTAGCACATAAGATGTTAGTTCTGTGTGAACTTGACTATATGGAGATTGGTGTGCTGTATTTGCGTTGATATCTGTTGGTAGGTTAACCTACTGACTGGTTAGAATGACAATGCTACTTAAATAACCATACAATTTATGTGAGTGTGTTTCATACATAGAAATTGCCAGAAATATACAAGAGTATGTGATATTAGAAGTATAATGAATGCGGGATCATCTCGGTTGAGAATTTGTGATAGTTTAATTATTAAATACTGGATTCAGTTTTTATTCTGACATGGGTCCTCCCTACCTGATATTAATCGGTAGGCCGTATACACGTCTGACTCCGCCTCAAAATATGGTAGCGGTATACAGTTATTCAGTAACCCTCAGAATCGCTACAGAATTCCCTGTGTGTTGCGACCCATATTTAATAACGACCCAAAAAATGCCTGATCTGAGAACAGGCAAGGTTAGAATTTATTGGATGTATCTACTTGAGCTAAGTGGTATGTAAAATATCAATTCTGCTCTGATTTAACAAATGTAGAACAAAAACAATATCCATTAGACCATTACTATATGAAGCTGAAGTACACTTTAGTGAAGTGGATCGACACCCGTCTTTCTGGCAATAAAACTGAATATTTATTGCTTTCATCTCTTTTCAGTATTTGAAGGAAAAAGTTTAGTGGCCAAAATTTCCCTCATCGGTCACATATGTGAATATGAAGTGGTTAATTCTGTGACTTATTGTTGCTACGATTTGGCTATTAATTTGGACTGATGAGAGCACCCTGGTATCATGGTTTTAAATCTCGGCCTATACGATACGACTCGGCCGAGTTGTATCGGATTTTCACTCTATCGATACGAGATATCGGCCGAGAAATCACCGAGATTCACCGTGATCCTTCCGTGGTGGCCCATAAGATCCGGTTATACCGCTACCGCGACTTTGACCGATACCGAGATTTAAAACCATGCCTGGTATTAGTTTTATATTTTCTCTCATTTATTTACTAATGGAGTAATGGACCCAACAACTTTTGCCTATTATCAAGGACCACAAGAACAATCAAATAGGATTTTTCTTCTATCTGAACCAGTATAATGAATGTGACAATTGTAGGACTGTATTTGTATGTGTAGTGGGAGTGATATTCATGCCCTGAACTCGAAACTCGACTGATTGAGTCTGCTGTTGAGGTCTCTACAAAAACATTTGTTTCCGAGTGACCTTGATGAAAATTCCGTTGAAAACTGCAACAGGGACTGATACGTCACAATAGATGAAGCGCAGTCGCTTTAGTGAGCCATCGGAAATATAATTAACAAAGGGATTAACCCTTTTACTCGATTTTTAAGACTCAACTGGAAATACTCGTATAATTAACTAAAGGAATAACCTTTTTTTTTGTCGTTGTGTTTTACATATTCAGTTGACATGTTATAGTGTTTTTTTTTATTGCAGCTGTATGAAAAGGCAAATTGTATCAAGTTGGAAGGAATAGGATTCTGTTTGGTCATTGCTGATGAGGAAATATAGATGATTAACACAAGTGAGATCACACCAAACAAGGTAACAGATCTTTTCTATCATTTCCTTTACTTTTTTGAGTGTACAGCTCATCTCCTGTAGACAAGTACTAATACTACAACTTAAAGAGGTACAAGCAAGTTCATCTTCAAGAAGTCTCTTTCATATCCAAGCATTAACACTACTTTCCGTAATTACGAAAGCGATTAGGTGAATATTTAAATAATTATTACTAGGAAGGTTTATCATTAAAACACACAACTTCTGCTCACTTTTTACATTAGATAACATACTTGAAATAAACTTTTATTCACCAAACAGAAACTTTGAAGACATCAAATGTTCTGTTTAGTCTGTCTGACACACTAAGATTACCAACATATGCGGACATAGCCATAGGCGAACTCTGACCCGTAATTAGTAGTGTAATAAGGGAACACATTACTTATTTACTTATACGGAGTAGTTATTAATGAGATTAATTAAGCTGTTGATATTGGACCGATGTTGAGTGTGCTTTCCATTGCCTTCATTGCCTCAAACCTTGGCTCTTTCTCCTGGAACTTAACCTTTGTGTAGAGATTCATGTAGTCCTCGAACACGAATTTTGGGTATGTTGTACAGTTTTCCTGCTTTTCTAGGAGTTCAGGGGATGGGTAAATCACGGCGTCACTGCCAGGGTTGTAGAATGATGCAATGGACATCCTGTTACCGTCTGTCTGTGCTATCACCCGGTGCATTACACTCTTGTACTTGCCATTAGTAATAACCTAATTTAATGAAGGTGAACTATTCTGTCAGTTTAATTAATTGTAAAGACAAGATGTAACAAAGACGTCATTGTCGAATGAAAATAACACTAACATTACCTTATTGCTTATATGTTAGTGAAAAACACCCTCACTGACTCAATAATACAATATAATTATGGTTTCCAAGTGATGGATGATTTAATTGCCTCGAGAATATTAAGATATATAAATGAAAACTTCAGAGGGATTATACCTCAAGCTGATCACCCAAGTTGACAACTATAGAGTGTTTCATAGGCGGAACATCAACCCATTCTCCATCTTTGAGAAGCTGCAGCCCACTGACCTTGTCATCTTGGAACAATAGAATGATGCCACCGGCATCAGTGTGAGCCCTAAGGCCTTTGATAAGGTTGGGTGTGGGGCATGGCGGGTAGTTGCTAACCTTGGTACCAAAAGTTGGCCCGTTTTTCCCATGGAAGGCCTTCTTAAGGTAGCCTTTCTCAAGGCCAAGATTCTCACAGAGCAAGTCCAGGAGTTGCTCTGATAAATTCTCTATTTCTGCTGCAAAATTCTTCATGACCATCCTGTCATTTTACCACTTTCATGAGTACATATCGTGGAATGAGTTTTATATAAGACGGTTTTTTCAGATCATGCAAGGATTACTATGTAAGAGTATGTGATTGTTACCGGTATTCATCTTCGAGATCAGGGACCTCAGAAATGTTGGAGATGGGGCGATGTCGGAGATGGAAGGTGCTCTCCCAGTCAATGTCATTGACCTCAGATTGAGCAGCCACTAAGCCTTTGGTCTCTACCATGTCCTTGAATTTTTGTTCCATAGTTTTCTTGTAATGTTGCTTTGTCATCCTCTCCACAGCATCCATAAGTTCATGAGATATAGTATGGTTCACCACCTGGATTAATCATATGCCATGCGAAATACATATAAACGTCATGACTCGACATGTAAATAAAATACCCGTTCATGTATTAACGCTTAAGGTTTATGGAGTGTACAGTTTAATCTTTTGTCGTATCATTCCAGTTTTATCAAATGTCCTATAAACTACGACTTGTACAAGTTTAATCTTTTAGACGTCTAAGAGTGTTATTTTTTGGGCGGTATTCTTTTGTATGGACATGAATATACTATTATATATGGAATTATGGATTATTACCTCAAAAAATCCCCAATTCTCACAAGCATCCTTGATTGTGTCCATAATGACACTCCTTTGTTCACCATTGAGCTTCTCCATATCAACAATTGGAAAATTCTCCATATGTTCAAACTTGTCCCTTTTCTTTTGAGTATTTTCTTAGTTGGCTTTAATGTTATGCTATACTTGCTTTGAAATTATGGTTATGTTAGGATGTTAGTGGCCTCTATTTATAGGCCATTATGGGGATGTCATGTACTCCTATGTAGTATCTAATGTTCAGGGCCGTCTCCGAGATTTCGGGGGCCTGTGCGAGATTTTAAAAGTCGACCCCATTACTTTATAAATTACTTTGTATACTTGTAAAAATTATAATTTGAAATTATTGTTTATCCCTTTTTTTATAAAATATTTAGAATTTTTATAAAAAGTATTAGTTAAACTAAAAAAACTCTTTAATGTAAAGTATGTTCGATTTATTTTCCTTGACTAACATATAAAAGTAACAAAATCAAGAAACTTATGAAAGATTTTTTTAATAACGGATTTTCTAAAATATTGGTGAAAGTATCTCATGATAAAAACTCATATTTACCGTAATAAGTGAAATAATCTCATATTTACCATAATAACATAATGAGTGAAATAGTGTTAATGTTTAAAATCTTTCCTTATTTAATTAAAAGTTAGAAGATGCTGAAAAATAATATGAAATGTAACTATGGGGATTCGAACCTGAACCATTGAGACAAATTGATTTATATGCTATTTTATTGCACCAAATAATATAAAATATGTGTTTTCTTACCTCAGAAATCTGGGGCCCTATGCGACCGCACGGCCCACACATGCCAAGGGCCGGCCCTGCTAATGTTAAAACTTGAAACGTAATTATTATAACACAAATTCTTATTGTAAGTTTGGGACGTGCTTTGTCTTATTCAGGTGAAGTAGATGAAATAACTGTAAATTGTCTAAAATGTAGCAATTTGTTTAGCTTATCTATCTATAGATATTATTTAATCCGTCACAAATTTATAATGGATATACCCGTGGCAAGGACATCGATAAAAAGAGTTTGGAAGTTGTAGTTCTTACTAAAATTATTAACTCGTAATCCAATTATACGTGGATCATTTATGTGAGCAATTCCACTAGGGCTACTTCTTAGTTCTTACTCGTTTTTGTCAGCTTGTTATTGATATGGCTAAATGAATTCTTGTTTTAATGACTAGATTCACTCTTTGGTTCCTCTTTGATAACAAAACTAGGATAAAAGGAGAAGGTGAGTCATTTGTGTTTGTCATTTATTTATTTTTAATTAAAATATTTATTATAATGAATAAAGAAAAGATAAATAGATAATTGAAACAAAGAGAGTAAATTAAAACTAAGAAAAACTCGGTAAATACCTGAGTAGTATATTGGCTTCAGCCTCTCATTCCAATCCAATTTAATACTTTGGGTTTTATATTATCAATAAGTCTCTTTTAAAATGGATATAACTATTTTAAGACTAAAACGAGTCAAATATACCCACTTGCATAGATAAGACATGTATTTTTGCTAATATCTAGGCATTTTGTTTTTGTTTTCTATATAACTAGGTTAGAACCCGTGCAAAGTTGCACGCGCATGTATAGATGAAGTTTTACAATTTTATATTATTATAGTAATAAAAGTATATAACATTTTATATAAATGAACTCCTTTAGATTAAAATTAAAATGTTGTCTAATTGCGTTAACCATAAAGTGATTCAATAATGTGGCAATCGATTGACCAAAAGAATTTATATATAGTCTCTACCAATATTTATTTACTTTTTTCTAAGTTTTGAGTTGTATTTTAGTCAAATATACATATAATTGAGACAGAATGGTAACATAAATTGATGGATCAATAAAATGTTCACCCATAAACAGTTTTAGCTAACGAATTCAGGATCGCTCATAAAAACTGGCGAGTATATACACCCGCTTCCAAAACCAAATTAAACTCAATATTGTAAATGTAGGATTAAAAAAATATTTGAAAGATGTATTATTAAATTTGATGTTTTGGGAAAATAAAAAGAGGATTAAGAAGACCAATAAAAAAAGGTTATGTGTGCTTTAAACCTGTCAAAACATGACTCGACCCGTAAACCTGGCCCGACCCAACTTGATTTGATCTGATTTTTTCAGGGTAAAAAACTCGAAAATATTGACCCGCAACCCGAAAGAATAAAAGTTTCATGTCATTGTCGATCAAATTTATTACAAAATATGTAAACAGAAAAACACAAAAGTTGCCACAAATATGTAACAGTTAAGAAAAAAAGTAGGGTACGTAATTGACCTGCATTATAGTCAATGAGTTATATGAATATCGAAAAAAAAAATATAGTAAACTACGTGAAATTATATTACAAAGTACAAAATTTATTAAAAGGTCGGCATGAATTAGATTATGCAACTACCATCAATTGTAGTTGTACAGTTTCTGAATTTTATAATAAAATTTCCGACTGTTGTTTTAAAGATTATTAATTTTATTATAAAATATCTAAATTTGTTATTTAAACATTATGCTAAAAAATTGCAATACATCTCAAAAACATTACATATAAGTTCAGCTAAATTTGTGGAAAATTTTAAAAATATAACCTATAAACTTCAAAAAAGTCAGAAAAAATACACATAAGTTCAACTAAAAATCAGAAATTAAAAATTAAAGTTAGGCCTGAAATACTACATCTGATGTATGTTATTTCTTTTCGAAATAGAGTGATAAAATCATTTTAAAACCTATAATTCACATTTATCTTTTTTATATCTTGAAATATATTGATAAAAGTAAAAATATTAATTAAATTTATTGATAAAAGTTCTAATGAACAAATACCTGAAAATTTTTACATCGTTCTAAAAAAATATAACATGATATATGGATGATATTTGTATAAATCAACTCAGCGATGCGAAAAACTTATATCAAAACTCAACTATAATAATAAATAATTGTGAAAATTGATGTAGGACACTAACCGAAGACTATGACTAGAGATGGCAATGGATCTCGGATCCTACCCAGATCCACCAGACCCTATACCCAAGGGTAGGATATGGATCCCATTATTTTAGATCCTTAGGATCTGGATCTGACCCATATCCTTATACGAGTACGAGGGTCGGATCTAGATCCCACCACTAAGATCCAGATCCTACCCTTGGACCCTCTTTTAATTTCTATAAGGGTAATTTTTGGATAGATTCGACCTTTCAAAGGTAAATCATCTGGATCCCACCACTTTGTACGCTCTTTTTGTTTCTTTTAGACTATAATTTTTAAACCAGTGAAACTAATAGAGGGTAGTTCGACTAAAACATCGTCTCTAATTGATTAGTAAAAGTGAAATAGTGTATAAAAGTGACTTGGTGCGGTTTCATTTGAATGTAACGTTGGAGATTGACGGATCTGGATTTTACCCAGATCCTACCCAGATCCTTAGGATACGGATATGGATCTACAAATTTCAGACCCTAAGGATAAGGGTATGATATGGATATACCATTTTAAAATGGATTTGGATCTGAATCCTATAGGATCCTGTCCAGATCCTACTCATTGCCATCTCTAACTATGACATTAAAAGCTACAAAAATTGTACTTTGGGAAATATATTCTTGAAAATTGATAGGATAGTTTTTAAGGAAGGTAATAATCTAGAACGGCAATATTGAAATAAATATTTGTATGCATCTTTAGGGGTTGGATTAGGCGGGAAAATAATTAACTGTAGCGCGACACGTGTCAAGTTTAATGAATATTGGTTCTTCTTTTATACTTATATATAGATGTGGTAACTATTTGACCCGTCTTATTGCTTCAAACAGGTATGGTTGGTTTGAAAACACAAATTCTTGTTTCAAACCGTTTACCGTCCCTATTCGCTTAAGCATAAAACGGGTCAAATATATACCAAATCACCCCAGATCACCTAAAAAATAACAATTTTTTTGTCTTTATTTTCTTCCCCTAGTAGTATTTGATCGAGGAGAAACAATAGAAAATTACTCCGTATGTACTTTTTCTATTTTTGGTTTAACTCACAATGTATATACTCGCGGGCACGTTAATAATTTACTTTGCATGTAATTTTGCAGATAAGATGCACCATTTGGATCACAACACTTTCACGTCCGGACATTCCGGTTTTATGCTTACAAGTTACAAATACTACTCTACAACCTATTGTACAATCACTAATTTTTTTTTCAAGCCGCAAGATCAGTCCAAAATAATAAGACGGCTAATATTTTCTCTCACAAAATACTCATTTAGGGAGCGAGTCGGAAAGCACATAGGGATGTCCCACCACCCATGTGATTTCTACTTGTGAGAGGTCTTATTGTTTCAGACGGAACTTGCGATTTGAAGCAAGAAGACTGATGTACAGTAAGTATTGTACCACCATAATAATAAGTATTGTTACTATTGTACCACCATAATAAATCTAATAAAATTTATATGTATTTTCTTTGAGATTTTATAATATTTGATTTATATTTAAATTTTTTAATGACAAAATTAAAATTTAATTGATCTTATATACTAATCTTGAGTTTCGTTATAACTTTTTAAAATCAATACTTTTATAATGGAGCTTAGATTTTTCCAAATAAAGTTCTTAATGTATAAGTTTAAACTCAAATAATAGACTATAAAGCTCAGATTCTTATATAGTCTACTTACCTATATAATAATTTGCTTTTCATTTTTTCAATGTTTATTGTTTATAAATTATAACAGATCACAGTATCGGTATATAATTGGTGATTTGGATGTAAATAAGTGTGCCTGATGTATTTTTGTGTTTTAACTTTTTCAATAAATCTCCTTTGTAACGGGCTATCAATTTATGTAATTTTTTGTTCCAAGTTTCCTTTTACTTGTTAGTGCTCTTCAGTATTACATGTATGGATGCGTTACACAGAGTTAACCATTATTTTTTTTTTAATGGTACAAACAGAATTAACGATTATTCAGTCCGTGCAAAAGCACTTTGTATTGCATTACATTTACATGGGCAATGTTAACCAAAGGCAATGGGAGAGTGTCACGGGATGGTATTAAATTTCGATACTATCCATACATATACTTTATATAGTTTAATTATTTTTTTGGTTCATACAAAATTAATATGATAAAGATATTGAGACTCGGTATTATCTGGTGACGACATGCCGACATCTAATTTTTCGTGTGTTAGATATATTTGGGATAAAAAGAATATTTACAATAAATAAAATATTTAATAAATATTCTGTCTACCTACATATGTAGACATGGCAATTTGATACGGTTTGACCCGGATAACATAACTTGTATCCGACATGTCACCCTTATTAAGGAAATTAACTTGACTCATGATTGGCATTGACCCGATTAGTTATGGCTGAATCCCAATGTATATTATTGCAAACAATCCATTATTCTAAATAGCCTAAAAGTAGTTGATCATAAAATATGGGACGTGCTCTTTCACATACGGATTTTACTCTTTCACATACGATTTTTACCACACTGCCCTTATCATTTTTTATCATTCAGTCAATTAATTTTCTCCCTCATCCCCTTAAACACAAAGTAATCTACATACCAATCAATTACTCCGTTCACCACCCCTTCTGGCTTCTGTCACCAACCCCGTACACCGGCCCCGCACCACCTTCCCCTGCTCCGATTTCCCCACCTCCGTTCCCCCTGTCCGCCGCGCCCCCGCCGCGCCTATTAATAACTAAGTAATTGAAGAATTAGAATCCATTATTAAAGTATTTATAATAATTAGTACTTTTTTTATCGTTTCCTTAAGATTATAAGACGAGAGCAAGGATGAAATATGGGAGAGGAAGAAGCATAACTGGGGAAATTGCTTTGGTTGGATGACGCCAGCCTCTACTAATTCGAAGTCAAGTGGCTAACTTGCCTAACTACCTCTGTACCGAAATCTATACCGAAAGAATTGAATCCAAATTCAGTTCTGTCACGAAATTCTGGGCTAGAAAGAAAAAAAGTTGATTCAACATTAGGGTAATATTATAAGAATTGTTTTATTTATGTTTAGAACTTAGAAGGGAGGAGAATTGTTATGTTTAGGTTTAAGGAAAAGGGTAGGGTTTGGAAATTTTATGAAAAAATGTATGTGAAAAAGTAAAATTCGTATGTGAAAAAGTAATTCCGTAAAATGATATGAAGCCATAATGACTAATAACTCGATCCAATTTAACCCGGATTTTTGTAAACTCGAAAGTGAATCGATCTGAAGTCAATCCAATTGACCCACTTTCTCCGGGTCTACTACTATACAACATTTCTTAGTCTAAAATGTAGGGGTGGAATGAGGCGGTCAGCAAGACTGTCGTTTCCCCCAATTTCCCCCAAGTAATGAAACATACCCATTTGAATTTCAGATTTCTGTTTTCAAACTATAATTTAACACCCTAGAGACTGCAATCAACATTTTAGGCTTTTCCAACTTGCAATCCTAATTTCAGCGAACATATTTTGAGAATTTGTAGTGTACTCATGTCTAATTTACTCTTGAGTATCACATTTTTTGTTTTATACGAATAGGTATCATATGATAAGTCCCGATAGCTGATTGTGTAGGTAATATTAAATAATTCATCTCATTGTTATCAAATGACAGTAGTATTTAAAACGTATATATCCATTTTAAACGAGACTAGTTGTCTAGCTGATTGAGTATTATCCTACTCACAATTTTGTAGATGTGCCATAATATCTAGGATGGGTCCTATATAAACATGGTGGACACATAACACATGGTTAGCGAGAAGTTAAGACCCACATGGATTTGTTCATGACGCATTGTATGTCCTTAACGGCATTGAAGCTTTAAATATTAGGTCGATTTCTCTCAACTCAAACGACCAAATACTAATGTGTCACAATTAAGTGAAGTGTAAGGGAGCTGCACGGGGGCAAGTTACTAAAATATTCAGCTACGGACTATCACATATGACTATATGAGTATACAATCTTTTAATAGTTGACTTAGACTTGTGTTATTTTAAGTATAATTATAAATCTTGTATAAAACAGTTTTATATGTACACTCGAACAACAGAAATTTGTTGTCATCGGATCAGTTTTCTGCTTGATATCTTCCTCTAGTGCAACGGGATGCTAACTATTTATTGATAACTCAACATCAACAATAGAGTGGATGAGTGAGTTCCTTGAAGTTTCATAAAACATAATTAGGAGAAATACATTAAGAAAATAGGTTAACTTTTCAAAAGCCTACATTCTCTAATCGTAAGAGTGCTACCACTAACAAACCTTTTTAATAACACCCAATACATTTTTTGTTTTCTTACTCTTTCTTTTGACAAAGGTAAACCATTATATTAAAATAGTATATATTATAGAAATAGGAACTACAAGTAAAGAAAGAAAGCCTTCGAAAGTCAGCTGTAGCCAGACTGTCAGACGATCAATGGCGTTGGGATAGTAAGAGAGTGCGAATATTGAAATAAAATTGCGCACTTCCATTGGTACTGACTTATAAGTAGCCAGAACTGAAGATAATTTCTTGAGGTCACCCAGAAAGTGACCGAAAAGGTTCATACTTTTCTTTAACCTTAACACTAACCCTCCAATTTCCTCTAATTAAAATTCGCATTGCACCAGAGTTAGGTAGTACGAACACTTCTCCTAATTAGCCGTTTCGTGTCTTACATCGTGTCCGACACTCAGACACTCGACACTCGTTGGACACATGGCTAAACATATTATAGTTTAGATGAGGAATCAAAAAAAGATAGATTAGAAGATGAGTTTGGGTGGAAAAATGAGAATTAGTTATAACAAAGATCGAATCGTACTTTTACTTCTTTAGCTTTATTAGCTTCAAATACATGATAAAAATAAATTATACGTTATTTATAGCCATCAAATACATATTTTATTATATTTAAATGACTTGTCCCGTGTCCTAAATTTCATGAAATGTCGTGTCACGTATTCGTGTCCGTTTTAGTGCTAACTACCAGCTAGCACCAGAGTACAAATTTAGTCATATAATCCATATTTTGGTAATTCATGAATAATTCCGGTGACTTCAAACACCGTCACTATATCTTTTCATTAAGTTATCATTTTTCAAACCCAGACTCAACTCAGTTTCAAACTCATACATTCTCAACTGATATACTTTATTCTTGAACTTATTTAAAACTTTGTTACCTCACTAGTTTTACGCCCGTGCAAAAAATGCACGGGTTTAATTTTATTAAACCGGAAAAATAAAAATGAAAAGGCGAATATATTTAATAAAAAATACGAAGTATAATTTTAATATTGCAGATATCGATCTAAAAAAATAAAAAGAATTTATACGCTTAACTTAGACGTAAGTAAAAACAACGCACTTGCTCACATTATAAAATTATACAAATTCTTATATAGGACGACATTACCGGTTTAAGTTTAGGACGGATCAAATATACATATGTAGCATGAATCAAACAAAAAAAAGCATTATGCATGGCGAAAATAAAATAGTTGTCCTATAAGTCTATAACCCATGGGGAGTGATAATCACTTGTTTTAAATTTAAGACGGATATATAATAGCCGGTAAAAATATATATAGATTTTAAAAAGGCTAAATTACAAATAACCACCTTGTATTTGCGTGTTTTTACAAATAAGCACCATGTATTTGCATTTTTACAAATAACACCCAAAATTTCACGTATACTCCCCATTCACCACCGTATATCTGCCCCGAGACTCGTTTTTTAAATTTTTCAACTCGTTAATTAGTGATTAATGTCCAATACCCAGATTACCCTTCCATACATCTCTCCTTACTCCCAGAATCAATTGATCATATATTTTAATATTTGTAAACATCCTCATTCTCCCAATTCACATGAATCCCCAGATTCATGATTAATTGATCAACTGAAACCCAAATCCATTGAACAAAAATGGAACAACTAACCGCCCTCCGAAATCCCTTAATCCACATAAAACCCACTACATTATCCCTATTAATCTTACCAAGATTCATATTTAAATCAAATTCTGACCCATGCTTTCATTAAAAAAAAAAACAAAAAAAGAAACCAGCATTATTATGCCGCTGATTTACTTATGAAGAGAATTCAAATTCAAGCAAGAAAGGGGAATGCAAAAGCTCAATTTCAATCGCCATTTTCATTTAAGATTTGAATTCAACTTTTCATTCCCATTTCTTAGTAGTAGAGGAAGGCATTTCAAGGTAGATAATAAGATTAGTCTAGTAATTTCATAAATCGAAAACCCCACATCAAAAACACCAAATGTACACAAAACGTTGTAAGGAAAGATCCGGGTCACAAAATTCTTGCACAAATAAGCTTATTTTCACTGTAATCACAGATTCACAGCCGTTGCATCTAATCTTACCATAACCATTTGAATCAATTGTTAAGAATTGTGGATGGTTTCAGGTGGCAGAAATGGCGGGAAAACTCGTTTTAAAAAGGGTTTGGAGGTGGAGGTAGTGATGGTGGTGGAAAACTAGAAATGGTGAAAAAGTAACAAGTCAAAATTAGGGTTCTTGATTGTTAGGGTTCTTGATTGTTTTGGGGATCAGTTGGGGGAAATAAGATGAGGAGGGATATGTTGTATTAGGAGTAAAAGATAAGGGTAGAACGGGTATTATAAATAAATTACTAATTAAGGAGTCGGAAAATAAGAAAAATGAGTCTCGGGGCAGATATACGGTGGTGAATGGGGACTATACGTGAAACTATGGGTGTTATTTGTAAAAATGTAAATACACGGTGATTATTTGTAAAAACACGCAAATATAAGGTGGTTATTTGTAATTTAGTCTTTTAAAAATTACACTTAAGGTTTAAATTCTAAGTTCATAATCATCGTAATGAACCCAAATTATTATTAGTATGATTCTCTAACTACCAAAAAACTCCGACCATATAATATACGAAGTAAATCTTATCTATTTTATGTACATTTAAGACGGAGTTACATAATTTCGTGATTTCCAATTCTCAACAATTTTAATTTGTTAATTTCCAGTATTTAAATGTATTATTTTTTGCCAATTTATATATTATTATATTTGATATTCACTTTTTGTTTCTGTTTTATACTCATTGTCAGTCACTTTAATCGTTTTATTAGTGCATGTTAAATGGAGTATTAACAATTTTTTTTAATCTTTGAATATACTATATCTGTAAAGTGTAGGCGTCTCAATCATATTATTATATTTAATCTATACCTTTAATTTATGTAAAATTAGTTAACTTATTATCAATGATCATTAAAGATTTGATTTTTACTGTTCAAATTGAATAGTTAGAATTTCGGAAGATTTCATATTCGATGTGTAATTATAGATTGTAACTTATTTAATTAACGAAAGTAGTGAGAAAATTAAATTGAAGTAATTAATTATGTAAATGAACATGGCGGACCCCACATTGATTAAATTTTTTTTCTTTTCTTAATTTCCATCGACCAATGAGAGCTCTTTAAATTCTATCCCTTTTATAGTAAAGGGATTTTTGCACTTAACTTTTATTTTTCAGTCTACTCTGTAGATGTTTAACTTGTATTAATTATACATATTAATAAAATCCAAGAAACATTTATAAACTTTTCTAAAGTGAAATTAGTTATCCATGGTATTGGCTTAAGACTATGCAAGTATGAGATTCAAACTATTGCTCCTACTTTTCTCATACAGTGGACTACGTCGTTAAAGTTAGTCTTTATTAGTTGACAGAAAACAATGGCGAGTTCAAATAAATACTCAAGCTTACTTAAAATAATTTTCCTATTCAATTTTGAACGGTCTATTAGATGACAATTTGACTCTATTACTCTCCATTTATACTAGTTTTTCTTAAAATAAAATTATGAAATACTTTTTATCAATGTATTTTTTTTTACCGTGTTACTTGCTCCGTTCTGGTCATTTGCCGTCTCTTAGTCAATTGTTTCTCCTTTCAATTTTAATAATGTATTTAATGAGTAAATTTGATCATTCATACTCATTTTGGTCCATTTGTCATCTACTGACTTTTTTCTCTTCCAGAAATCTTTGTAATAAAACCAAAAGACTCAATTGATCAAGATAGGAGAGTATAATTTGTATACATTATATTGAGAAGTTTTTTGGTGGAAGAAACGAAGAAACATATTTGTACTATTATTGAATTATGGGCCTTAAGGTGGTGAAATAATGTATGCGTGGTAGTAAGAGGCATTATAATACTATCTTCATTTTAATTACTTATTTACTTTTAATTAATCTTATAATCTTATTAAAATACTTTTATAGTAAATTTAATAAATATATTATTGATAAGAAAGAATATAATATAATATCATAAAACATGTAGTTAGATATCAACATAAAACTAAGTATAAAACAAAGTTTTTTTTTACACGATATTCTTCTGTTTTTTTCTTGAAATGCTACGTGATACATCTCGTATTTTAAAAATATCATTGATATCTTTGAGCTTATTAAATATTTTCGATATTTTAATTTATAAACTATTAATATCAATATAAATAAATATTCCACGCTCTAATTCGCCTCTTCTAAATATTTTGCTCTTCTAAAGTCCCACTACGTGCCCTCTCCTATCAGTCGAATCTCATTTCTTTCTCCATTACAGTTGATATCACAAGGTGGCCCTCACTTTCTATGATTGGAGGGATAGAAAGCTCCGGGAAAAGCTCTCGATTGTTACTAAATACATTGGTGATATTGGTGATGTTTTTAACAAGGGACTAGAATTCAACAACAAATTGGTGCAACGATGTAAAAAAAATTTGTGTAAAACATGTTTGATACTGTGTCAAAGCAATAGAAAAACACATGTGAAAAGTAGACGGAGAGTGGCACGAAAATGACGTACGTACATATATAACCTTACAAATACTATTAGGAGTTGTTTGGTTACATACGGGAACTTCCAATTCCTAGGAAGTTTCATTTCACATGATTTTATAATTCATTTGAATTAGAAAAATGTTGTTTGGTTACATGTAGGCATTGTAATACATGTAGGCATTCCCACTTACCTAGGGGGACCTAGGTAAGCAACTTCCTCCATTATGGAGGAATTTGGAATTCATGGGAAGTACCAATTCACGTGAATTTGAGTAACCAAACAATATAGCCATTTTGCAATTCACATGAATTAGAGTTCCTGTGTAATTTAGTGGGTAATCAAACGACCCCTTAATTTCTCCAATCAAACATGTACGAAAGTACGTAACCACGAACATATACGACGACACACCTAGTTGTCCTATGGAACGTTATTACTATTAACTATACTAGTTGGCATTGAGATAATTCCAAGGAGGGGTTACAATCACAAATCTTAACTTTATGTAGTGAAGTTAGAGCCACAAATTAAATCTAAAATCCACACAATATGATCCACATTTATAACATTTACGTGTGTTGTCTTTGGACTAAACATCACAAAAATAAAAGCCTAAGATTCATTGGATTCTGTCTACAGATAGTAGCAGTGGCGAACCTAGGTAGGTACGGGGTGACGGACGCTACCCCAAACTTAAAAAAATTGATTTAGAGGACGAGTTTTTGCTACCCCAAATATTGTTAGATACCAGATAAATTAGTGATATCCCATTATATACAATAAATATCTGGTGGTACAATAGTAAAGGCTTTGTTTTCCAACCTAGCGACTTGGGTTCGAATCTCTTTACGTTTTAAATTTTATTTCGCTATCCCAAACATTTTATTCTGTGTTTGCCCTGGATAGTAGGAGTTGCATTGTATGTTTAATTTCATATGCAATTATGCATGCATTAGTGCATTATTATTTCCTCCTAACAAACGATGATTGATGGATCTAACTTCCCTAACCACTCAAATTATTATTTATGTAAAGATTCTTAATTGTTGACAATCATACTAATAACTTCTTCTTTTATGTTTTTGCCAATTTCCATAACATGATATGCTTCTTTTGCCATTTCACTAGTGGACGAGAATCCGTGTTATGTGGATCCCTCACCTTTACCATTTTAATTTGCTTAATGGGATATATATTGATGTCAATTAGGGACTAAACTGAATCGAACTGACGAATTCTTCCAATGAAAAAATTCAATCCAACTCATTTTTAAAAACTCATACTTGGTGCGCTATCTAAACCCTTATCCAAATCTACTATTGGAAAACCCGAATTAAATCGAAACTCAATTCATTCCTATACAAACTCAATCCAATCAAATACTTTTGAAAATTTAGGTTTTATTAAACTTGCAATTTCAATTTTGTCATACTCCCTCAATTCTGGTCAATTGTTATTATCTGACCAAAGAAAGAAAAGAAGGCTAATTATAAGATGACAATCAAGTTGACCAATTCAAACTGCATAGGAAAGATAATCAAATTGTTCAGTAACTGTAATCCCAAAATAGAAAGAATAACAATTGCTTAAGGCGCTCCAAAATGAAATAGGGCAACAAATGATCAGGACGAAAAGAGTAATTGATTAAGTTTGGATTGAGATTTGAATTATATGATGTATCGGATATGGCTTTAGCTAGAGCAAATGTAGACTTGAAAAAAAGTATAATGATCAATTATGTATTTTAAAACTTGGATATAGATTTAGTGGATATGAATTAGTGATCCAAAATATGTAAGTGGGCAGGGTTTGGATCTTGTCAAACCCGATCGACTCCAACCCATAACATGCCATACCACTACATTTTGCTTGCATGCATGTAGTTCAGTGAAAGATACGGAGTATTTAATCTGGTGTTATTTTCCTTTCCTATTTTGAGGAAACTAGTTTTATGCCCGTACAAAAAATGTACGGGTCTATTTTTAAAAATTTTGTAAACATATTAAAAAAGTAGTACAAATATAATTTAATATGAACTTAAATGAGAAATATATAAATTATGAATTCGGGGATGATTTTGACTCCACCTAATTGATTTACTGGTATAATTAAATTTTTTTTTAATGATTATATAAATTGAAATAAATAATCATGACATTATGAAATAAATTTGAACCATATAAAATAGATAAAGAAATTGTATTGTATTTCTATATCTTACCCTTTAAATAACTTACTCTCTAAATGAAAATAAAATGATAGAAATATTTTTAATAGCAGTCTCTTAAAATTTGTGGATGATATTATAAAGAAAATAATAATGTATTGTTATTAAGACCATCTTTTTACTCGATGTTAACGTAGTTTTAATTGACTAATTCTCGAAGGTTGTTATATTTTCTTAAAAATCATAAATTTATATTTTTTTTTGTTAATTTAATGGGTTGGGTTTATTTGATCTTATTCAAAAAAAAATTGATCTACGTTTCTTTCATTTTTTAATCTACGTTTTTTTGTTAATTTTTATCTCCTCGTGTATTTTTTTCATTGTTTTAATTTTATGGGTTGGGTTTATTTGATCTTATTCAAAAATCTTTAATCTAAGTTTCTTTCATTTTTTAATTTACGTTTTTTTGTTAATTTTTATCTCCTCGTGTATTTTTTTCATTTTTTTAGATATACGTATGTTTGTTAATTTTTAACCCTTTGTATAATTTTTTTCGTTTTTTTTTCGTTTTTTATACCTCTAAATATTTGTTAATTACTTCTAATTGTCCAACTTTTTTTAATATTGTTGAATTTCAAGTTTCTAGGTAGAATTTTAGTGATTTTTTTATTTTCGAATTTGGAGTAAAGTTGTTTTTTTTATTATGGAGATAAAAAATTATTTGTAACTTTAGAATGTTAAATGGAGAAAAATAAAATGAAGAAAAATTAAAGCTCCTTGTGTGAGTGGTGAGACATGGCGAGAAAGTAGGTTTTTAATTTCCTAAAAATTAAGCAACCAATGAAAAAGCAGGAAAAATTGTTCCTTTTATAGATAAGGGATTTAATATAAAACCGTATATAATAAAACGGCATTGTATATTTTTGTTGACCCCAAATATTTCTGAGCTTGTAAAAATATATATTTTGGGCTAATAGACAACCATAAAAACATGGATCGATATAGATGCATGAGTCGACAATATCACCTAATAATAATTATTACTCGTATTATTTTATGTAGCCTTAATTTACCATTTCGCAAAGTTCTACTTTACGACGGTCGCACATGCGACCAATAGGAAAGTGATCACATTTTGATACGTAGTGACCACTTTTGATTAAATAGTGACCTTTTTTTTTTCATATTTTTGGAAATATAGATATTTTTAGGATTTATTTTTATAAAAATCTTAAAATTTGGGCCTCGTGTTAAATTTAATGTATTTTGTACATTTTAATTGTCACAAATTATAGAGTAATACCTAGGTAGCACGGACACTTCTCCTAATGAGCCGTACCGTGTCCGACACCGTGTCCGACACCGACACTTCACGGACACACGCCGAAACCTGTCCAACACCTAAACAGCCGTGTCTAACCTTCTACATTTATTTGGGCACGTGTCCGACGCATGTCCATGGTATTTGAGCCGTGTCCGTCGCGTGTCCACGATATTTGGTTATCATTTGCGGTGAATGATGTTCTTGAGATAAGAAATGCGTTAGCGAAAGAGATCAATTAGAATATTGATTCAGATGAGGAATGAAAATAAATTTATTGTCAAGGGCAAGTTTTACATTCACTTATTTAAAATTAATATCAAATATTTTTACAAAAATAAAATAAAAAATTTATAACTATAAAATGTATATTTTATTAAATTTAAATGTCGTGTCCCGTGTCCTAAATTTCATGACATGCCCGTGTCTGTGTCGTGTCCGTGTCCGTGTCCGTGTCCGTTTTGGTGCTACCTAGAGTAATACAGTCTCATATAAAAAGTTGTTCCTTCAGTGCTAATAAACGATTTTTCTTTTTATATATGTTGATCGTCTTATGGTATGAGAATATGAGACCGTTCATACAAAAATTCTAATTTAATTTTAATTGTCAAGGTATCCAAGAAGTTAATTTTCCGGATTTGTAATTTTTTTTATTAAAATTTGTTGTCCCCTATATAGATTTCCGATTTTTTTAAAATTTTCTTTTATTGTAAGGTTGAATGTGATTAATTTTTTTTATCATAAGCTTTTTAACATATGAATATGTATATGAAAAATAATAAGAAATGAGGAGAGAGGGAGAGAGAGTGAAAAAGTATATGAATATGTATAATAAGAAATAATCATTATATATATAAAAGAATCTTGTATTTCTGCCTACGTGGCACAATGTGGTGCAAGAATGAGGGTATTCAAGCTCTCTCATTCAACCTCATAAATTATGTTTTGTTTTAGCCAATCATGCAAAACCGTGTTGGTCATCTTTCCACATTAGCGAACTAGAACAAATAAAAAACTGAAATTAATTATACAACCACTTAATTAACCGTGTTAATTAATATGGGTACCAATTCTCAAAACCAAATAAAAATCTAAAATTAATTATACAACCACCTAATTAACCGTATTAATTAATATAACCGTGTTAATTAATATGGGTACCAACTCTCAAAACCAAATAAAAATCTAAAATTAATTATACAACCACCTAATTAACCGTATTAATTAATATAACCGTGTTAATTAATATGAGTACCAATTCACAAAACCAAATAAAAAGCTGAAATTAATTATACAACCACATTAACCGTGTTAATTAATATAACCGTGTTAATTAATATGGATACCAATTCTCAAAACCAAATAAAAAACTTAAATTAATTATACAACCACCTAATTAACCGTATTGATTAATAATAACGTGTTAATTAATATGTGTACCAATTCTCAAAACTAAATAAAAAACTGGAATTAATTATACAACCACCTAATTAACCGTGTTAATTAATATAACCATGTTAATTAATATAAGTATCAATTCTCAAAACCAAATAAAAAACTGGAATTAATTATACAACCACCTAATTAACGGTGTTAATTAATATAACCGTGTTAATTAATATGTGTACCAATTCTCAAAACCTAATAAAAAAACGCAATAACAAAATACTAATAACAACTAATCATCACTTTTGTGGAACCAGTCACCTTATAAAAAAAAACCGATCCAAGAAATTCTTCCAATTCATTTCATTCTTCCATAAATCTTTTGTATTCTCCATTGAAAAACAGTTGTCTTCCACCTCTTTTTGTTTCTCTTAAATCTCTTTCACATCCTCTTCATTTATCGTCCATCTTTCAACCAGTAAAACAATTTCTAGAAAGGTGTTCAATATTCTCAACAAATTCTTTTCAATTTCACAAATTGCCAAATCATGTAACGTTTAATTATACTCAATAATTGATTAAATTCAGGTTTTCAACAAATTCTTCAAATTGCTTTAACTTATTATACTCAATAATTGATTAAAGTCGAGTTCTAATAATTTTGTTTTATTCCAGAATAACGTATTTAGATTACTTAATTTTAATAATTTCATAAAATTTTAAATCATCAATATTTATTAAACCATTTGTCTCAGTTATTTAACTAAAACCTCCTTTATTCGAAAGTCATAACTTCCCATTTTTTAATCATATTTTTCGTTGTTTCAAGTTATATGTCAAACGGTTCTTATATATCTTATTATATTATATATAAACTTATTTATTTATTTTTATTAAAACTTTTACGTTTATACCACTTCGGTTATTAATATATTTAACAACGTAATTGTTTCGTTCTCTGAAAAAATTAAAATGGAACAATGCCGTGAATTTTCACGGGTGTTACCCTAGTATGTATATGAATATGTATAATAATTAATTGGAGAGAGAGTAAGTGGAGAGAGTGGGGTTGGTTAATGTGTGAAAAAAAAAAAAAGTAAAAAGTAAAAATTCCGGTCAATTACAAGCCCAGAAATGACTTTCCTTTTGTAGATAGGGAATTCCCTTTCAATTTAATATAATTGAAAGATTTTTTAAAATTTAAATTCCGTGAAATCAATTAATTCGGGCACAATCAACAACAAATGATTCACGAAAAAATACATTGAGGTGTAAAAACTAAGCAATGACTTTATAAGAAACAACTCGCTCAGATTTTTATTATATGGTTGACGGTTCCCATGATCGACGAGTGATGCGAACATGTGGTTTCTTAAAATTTTAGCGGCAAAACTAACTGAAATGTTAATATTTTAATAGTAAGTCTTGCTTCCGACGGGTCACCATTTGTGACGGATATTTTGTGAGATAAAATGGATACAAAATGAATAGTGGAGAAAGGGGACCACAAGAATAGTGTTGGAGATAGAGAAAAAGTAGGTATTTTGTGAGAGAAAACGATATAATGCGTTGTAAATAAGTATTTGTGATATTTTAAAGGAGTGAAAGTAAAGGAGTTGTGCAAAAGTGCAAACAGTTAGTCTTGTTTGTGACGGGTAGGGTGGAGAGACGGATAATGACACTCACAAAACGAATAGTGGGATAAGGTGGGGCACCCAAATATGCTTTCCTCTCTCCTCTAAATGGGCATTTTGAGAGACAAAATGGTATCCGTCTTCTCCTTGTGACGGATACCCTCCGTCTACAATGAGAATCTGTGAAGTGCAAATGTGCAATACGAATTAGGGAGTACAAGTGAAAAAGACAAGACAATAGGCTAAAACAAGAAGTTCTCCGATAATCCAGGCAATATTGTACACGTTCATGCATTCCATTTTCCATTCAATCATGCAGCTGCATTTAATATTTGCCATTCAACCCATTTGTACAATCTTCCACTATAGCTTAGGGCTTAGTACTAGGGGTGTTAACGAGCCGAGCCGAGCCCGAGCTTGGCCTTGCTCGGCTCGTGCTCGATTACCAAAACTCGAGCTCGAGCTCGAGCCGATCTTACCCGAGCTTGAAAAAAATGCGCTCGTTACAAAGCTTGCGAGCTTTAACACGAACTCGAGCCAAACTCGAGCCAAATCGAGCCTATATAAAATTGTTTATTTTTAATTTTTTCTTCCGATATTTTCAATAACAAGGTTCGAAGATTTTATCTAAAAATGTTTAGTAAAATCAACAAGATATTTGATATATATGATTCATAGATATAATAACGATAAAATATTTTTATAATATATGAGCATATTTTTATAAAATATGATTAATATCTTATATAATCTCAAATGTTTGAGCCGCTCGCGAGCTTTTCGAGTCGAGCCAAGCTTTGCTCGGCTTGACTCGTTAAGCTCTCGAGCCGAGCCCGAGCTCGAGCCGAGCTCACACGAGCCGAGCTTTGACCGAGCTTTGACCGAGCCGATCTCGAGTTGCTCGCGAGCTGTCTCGTCTCATTAACAGCCCTACTTAGTACACTTGTACTGGATCATCATCCTTTCCGTAAATGGGAGACGCCGACGCCGTCGCCGTCGCCGACGAAAAGGCCGATAGCAAACCTAAATTCTAGTCAGGGCAGGTCCTATGGGGTAGTAGGGTTGACAATTGACAAGGATCCAAGTTTAAAAGGGGATTGTAAAATTAGGGGTGTGTTATTTAAAAAAAAAACAAATTTATCACATGTAAAGTTCAAATTATGGTAAGGGGTTCAGTGATATTTCATCTTAGCAAATGTCCAAAGATCATGTGTTTTATCCCTCATAAAACTTGTTCCATATTTTACTTATTTTATTTTCAGAATTCACACCCATTTCTAATTTTTTTTTTTTTAATATACTATGTTGATAGGCTCATCCATTTAATATTTTTTAATACTCATCCATTTAATATTTTTTACTTATATTTTAATTGGTCAATTGAGTCAGGGTCGTCTCCGAGATTTCGGGGGTCCTGTGCGAGATTTTAAAAGTTGGCCCCATTACGTTATAAATTACTTTGTATACTTATAAAAATTATAATTTGAAATTATTGTTAATCCGTTTTTTTTATAAATTATTTAGAACTTTATTAGTTAAACTAAAAAAACTCTTTAATGTAAAGTATGTTCGATTTATTTTCCATGACTAACATATAAAAGTAACAAAATCAAGAAACTTATGAAACATGTTTTTAATAACGGATTTCCTAAAATATTGGTGAAAGTATTTCATGATAAAAACTCATATTTACCGTAATAAGTGAAACAATCTCATATTTACCATAATAACATAATAAGTGAAATAATGTTGAAAATCTTTCCTTATTTAATTAAAAGTTCATAATAACATAATAAGTGAAATAATGTTGAAAATCTTTCCTTATCTTTCCCCCTTACAAAAAAGTGAATAAGGCTTGTTACTGTTCAAAATGAACAGTAATAAAAAACATCACTTTGCTCTACTTTTTCCTAAAACGCTGCGTTTGGGCATTTCCATCGGTACTTCTTCATCCTCTTCCCTGCCACTCACCTCACTTCCCCTTACTCTTCCCTGCCATTCACCTCTATTAACTTTGTATCCCATCATTAACTCTCATTTTCCTTGCATCTCCATTATCCTCTTCAAAGCTCCCACCTCAATCTTCTGTCATCCTCATCCTTTTTTTCTTTGTTAGATCCATATACATATAGCAATAATTACTACAATCAATCACTTATTAAAAGATTTTCAAGTGAAACACATTTAGCTTTATCGTCGACATTTCTGCCGAGCCTTCAACGCCGAGAGTTATAGGTTTGTGTTTTTTAATCATCGTGGTATTATTAATTACTAATTGTTGATTAATTGATGTGTAATGATTTTTTGCTTTGGTTGTTGGTTTTTCTTATTAAAGCAGATGATTCGTGATCTTTAGTTTCTTATTGCTGATACCATTATGTGTGATTGTGGTTTGATTGTTTATCTGTGATTATTTTTGACTTGTTGCGAATTCGTTATTGTTGGTGATTGTAAAATTAAAATGGGTCCTAATTAAAATTAAGCAAATGATCGGTGGTTGTGCTGATCTTCGTCATTGATCCATCCTGTGTGTTTGCACTTGGTTCAATTTCGAGAAATTGTGTTGCATGTATCTACAAATTGGATTGTTTTTGTTGGGGATGGTGGGATTGTCCAAATGCTAGGCTGCTAGCTGGTGTGGCAACTTAAGAACTGCAATGGATGAAGTTGAAGAGGAAGTCGAGGATTGCTATTGCATATTGGCGTGTCTGTTGGTAGAGATGGAAAAAGGGTGATAATGTATTAGTATGACAGTATAAATCATATTGGCGTGTCTCTTGGTTATGAAATGAAGAAATTAAGGAATGTCAAGTTTTTATGTGCGTAAGGGCGTGATCACCTAATGTATTAGTATGACGGTATAAATCATACCCAGTGTGTTTTTCAATAATATTACTCTCTTTTGATACTATTCTTTCATGGTACAAAGTCAATCCAATACTGGTGATGAACTCGGATAATCAACAAGGTGAATGGTGGCGGAGGAAGGATAGTCAAGATCATCACTATAAGACCAGTTTTGCATTTCATTCCTCTAAATAAGAGGTTTGTTGTCTTTCATTTTTATAGTTGCCTTCTTTCTCTGTCTTCTCCCTAATACTCTGATTCAAGTCGGTATTAACCGCTTTAATGGTCACACACGTCGTCATTATAAAATATCTTGAAAGGTTTAATTTTGGCTTTCATTTTGTAAATTACTTGAGTTATTGTTAGAGTTTAGATCAGCTCAAACCCCAACAACTTTACTACCCTTATTGGCCTTATAAACTTGAACCCGAATTATTTCGATGTTGGTAAAGAAATGCAAAACAAATACCACAACTGAAGAAGTAAAACAAGAATTTTTTGTGAGATGTGTGAGTTATTGGCTGCAGAATTATATATAAGGGCGTGAGGTTTTGAATTGGAGTGTGAAGGTTCGGGGAACAAAGCTGAAGTGTAATGTTTTGCGGGCATCTGCTAATGCCTGTATTTACCATGTTTGGCGTGCAGGAATTTGAGTAGGCTAAAATAATCCAAATATTAGTTCCACTGTCATTATTATTAAAGAACGGAGGAATTACAATGATTATTAACACAAATCAGCGATCGTGTCGTGGATGTCTGTTAAGGACGCGTTTAGCTTCCGTTTTATGGTTCCTCAACATCTCACTCATTCTATACTGAGATTCCTAAATTTTCTAAGGTCCTCTATCAATTCCGCTGGGGATGCTTAATGGTGATGCCCAGGAGCCCAAGTCCTTTACCAATGCTGTCCAGCCACAATCCAAGGTGTCTTTCATTTATGTAATTTTACCCTTAATGAAAAAACTGACTTGCTGAGTATTCTTATTCATATCCTAGGTATGTCAGTATGTCGCCTATCACATCTATGTATCTAACTTCCACATATCTTTTGATGATGTTTAGGCTGCTGATACTTTAGCCGGTATGACAACTTAAGCCTCCACAATTTTTAAAGCAAGTCGAAATCTTGAGAAAACCGTTGGTCAGTCTGAAATTGACAAAGAAGAGGGTGAAATGTCGCCTAAGGCTAAATATAGTATCAAAAACCAGCAAAATCGAGATGACATTATGGAAAATGGTGGTCTAGAGGATGAAGTGGATGCCGAAAATGAGGACAGTGAAAATGCTTCTGAGGGAGGTGATGATTTATCAGTCGATGAATCTGCTGGGGATGAGTGTTCTAGGGAAGAGCATGAAGAAGAGGAAGATGTTGAACATGATGAGCTTGAAGGTAAAGCTGAGAGTGAAGGGGAAGCTGAAGTGCATCATTTAAGTGGGGACGTAGGGTCATTGAAACTATCAGAGAGTTTCTTATCAGCTAAACCTGTTTCAAAGTATATCTCTTTGGCTTCACGTGATGCTGACAAAAGTGATTTTCGAGTCTTCTACGGAAATGATAACTTTTATGCTCTTTTAGGCTTCACCGAGTAAGATAGCTCTCTTGGCTCTCATCCTATTTTGTTGGTTCCTCCTAAGGGTGGAATGATGCATGGTGTTACTATGATAATAGTTTCTGTTGGCAATTTATTTAATTTTTTGTGTCTAACGGATAATAATTGATGCGGTGATTTTTTATTTTTCTGTCTTTGTAGATGCTATATGAAAGGATACTTACAGCGAAAACCAACTCAACATGTTCTGAATCCAAATGGAAAAACTCAAAAGATTCAAACCATTTGGATCCCTATGCCAGGTAATGTAGCTGTTCAACTCGATTGGTTTCAATTACTTGTGTAATGTATAGATAATATAATAAATGTTCGTGTTGTGTGTATATGTAGTTTCATGACGGAGCTTTATAATTTACTTGATGGTTTGTCTGACAACGCGAAGTTTGAGGATGACTGCCGCACTATTAAATTTATGTGGTTGTCTCCAGAAGTAGAGAGCCTAAGGGAATCATGTTGCAAAGGTTGTTTTTTCAGCCTGCTGTACATATGAAAGCTTATAGCATCACACTATATGACCTGATGCATTATCGAGAAGAGCATAATGTGGACCGGAAATAACCCGGGATTTGAACAGAATAACTAAAAAACGACCATAATCCCGAGTGGACAAGTTTGATCCATATATGGTCTTTTTACTGGATCCAATATTGATCTGATCCAAACTTATCTGACACACAAATTTCCTATTCTGAGATGACTTAATGGACTATCTTGAAATCACGCCTGGCTTATCTACGTATTTTGGTGATATCCGAAATAACCAAACTGTTGATCTGTACAACCCAAATGACCTGATTGGACCCAAAAAGTATAATATTCTCGAAATGACTGGACGTAGCCTGATCCTACATGTAATCACCCAAATTATCTAATTAGTTATGAGACCCTTGGCTTAGAATCCTTGCTGTAGTAAGAGATTTTGTGTAAATCGCTTGGTGTTGACTGACCTGTGTCCTCCAATTCAGGAGCAAAAAACTATATGCTGGCCTGGATGAATATTCGGCCTCGTCGAAAGCTGTGGAGGGTGTTCGTTTATCTAATGGTCTGGAATGTAAAGTATCTTGCAGTTCATCCAAGGTAAATACTTCACTTTGCAGTTCTATGTACATGGGTTCCTAATTCTCTGTGTAAAACATTGATCTTGTTGAAGTATTTGATACTATTCTGTTAATTCTTGGATGCAATCTGACCAATGTTTTTTTTATTATATCCGTCATGTTAATTCCCCCTTCTTTTTCTGATCGGTGATTTACATTTTTTGTATCACCATCCAGTAGGAACTGATGACAAAACGGGTAACTTGAGACGCCAGTTTCCTATGCTCAATGCACCCATTTGCCCTCTATATATGTGGGTGCTACTTGTTTAGCTGAAATTAAAGCTCCCTGGTGAAATACACTCAAACTTTACTCAAATAAAATAACCTTTAAGTCGACTGGACGATAATCTTTTTTATGAAACGGAAGTTATTGAGGTTCAGAGAAGGAAGTTATTGAATGATCTTGAGATAACATTTCATTCATCGAATAATCACATGAAAATACTACAGAGTATTATTGTAATTAAATCAATCGAAAAAGAACAACTGAATTTCATGAAAATAGTAAACTTGTAACATTCAACATGTTATGTATGCAATGCTCAATCAACTTGCTTTTGTTTTATAAAAATTCTCCTTGAAATACAGGACACCAAAACTAATACTACGTACTAATGTTGATAGATTAGACTACTAACAATGACTTGATAGATTAAACATTCACTAGATGAATTGTGTAAGCTGTTGTCCTCAACCAACGAGAGAAGTTTGGAGGTTCATAAACAACCGCTCTGTCTTGTTCAAGAACTCAATTCCCACCCGCTCTCTTCTATGTTCATGGTATATTAAGCGTTTTTTTAGACGGAGGGATTATCAGCTTTTAGGTATTCCAATAACTAGACCATCACTTTCTCCCTTTCAATCATTTGTTTACGTTTTTTGTTTGTGTAAACAAACAATTGAGATGGAAGGAGTATAAGCTTCTGGGTATCGAGATAACTAGAATACTACTCCGTCCTTACCAATCATTTGTTTACGTTTTTGGTCCTTGTAAATAAATGATTGAGATGGAGGGTATATAAGCTTTTGGGTATTGAAATAAATTGACTATTTTTAATTTGGAGAAAGTTTGATGTTTATTGATTCAGAATTTGGTTGAACATTTGATCTAAATGAATAAATAAGCTTAATAGCTTACCTAAGGTTACTAGGATGTAGGTTTCTCCTTAGCTTATTTGAATGTTTTCAGTTCAGATTTACTAGAGTATGCCTTATAAACACAAGGAAGCAAGAGGGAGTGGGCTGGGTAGTCTGCTCCTCCCTTGTAACTGTATTGCGTGCATGATCTGTTGCAGACTGAGATCTGGCAGAATTTGGAGGATCTGGTGCTTCAAACTCTGCTGATTGGTAGGGCTGGGTAAGTGAAGGAATAAGGTCGGGTGTAATAGATTTTTCACAGCAGATCTTTTTGCACAGGAACTGCATCTTTTGTGCAGGAAATGTGGCTTTAGGGGTCTGAATTGCTGCTGGAATGGAGAAAGTTGTAGGCTTTTGTTGCTGGCTGGGTAACAGTTTGCAAACTTCTGAACGAGTTCAAGATGGTCTGCAGACTTTGTGTATGCAGAATGTTTGGAAAGACTGAGAGGGCCCTTGTCTTGGGCTGGAAGGCTGTAGGAATTTTTGGGCACTTGGCAATATGGAATTAATGGTTTTGGCTTTCGGAAGAGAGGCGTGAATTTGTAGTACTGCTATAGCAATCAACATCTCATAATAGTTGTTGAGTTCACAAGGCTGATACTTTAGTTTTACATTTCTCATGTAATTGCTTTAGCTTTCTCCTTGTAAATGGTTTGGTTTCTGATATATAATACTTACCTTTTTTTAAGATAAGTGAAATTTTACTAATTTAACAGCCCTGTGTGTGATAACACAAGATGTAATGTTGTACATCTTTATGTAGAACAATGATCAAGTGTACTTTCACATAACCATAATCAATCGTGTGTTATGCCTTAACAGCAGAAAAAACTCTATGGATAATTTATATTCACTGTGTTTTTATAGGCCACTACAACATTTTAAGATAATAGCTAAATATGTACACAAACAACAATACAAAATGCATGAAATTTTAATAGGCAAGACTCACTAACTTGGGGTACGGCGACAACTAGTTTAATTAAAAGTTAGAAGATGTTGAAAAATTCCCTTATTTAATTAAAAGTTAGAAGATGCTGAAAAATAATATAAAAGTTAACTTAGGGGATTCGAACCTGTGCTACCTCAACACAAATCCAATAGCCAAACCATTGAGACAGATTGATTTTTATGCTATTTTATTGCACCAAATAATATAATATATGCGTTTTCTTATCTATTGGGCCCTCAGAAATTTGGGGCTCTGTGCGCCGCACGAGCCGCACATGCTAAGGGCCTGCCCTGAATTGAGTTATAAAATGTTTTTCATGCTTATGAGGTCTTATGTGAATTATGTTCAATAAAACATACTTTTTTCAAATTATACATTTAATGGACTCCTCTAATAAAGCTAATATCTAAACTTTGAAAGAATTTTGATCTCTTATAATTTTCTGACGATAAAAATGTTGAATTATAAGATACACCTTATCAAATTCTTCAAATTCAAAATCATTTTCCTATTAAATTTCTTAAGATTTTACAAGAATCAACATCATTTAGTTCAAAAATTTTTCTGCATCCATTGTTTCATTTATTAAATTGTACGAGATAATTACACATGAATTACTTGGAAAAAAAATTGAAAGGTAAGGTCCACTTTTTCAATTTCGCCCACGACCTCCAAATGTTTAGGACCGGCCTAGATTCTTCACTCCTCCCTGTGATAGTTTCATAGACAAGGAATAATGTACTCGGTATCTTATTACAAAAACGTTTATTATTGACTTATTGTTGATTATGCTTGATACTCTTCTATGATTTCACTATCTCATGTTAACTTGACCGGGATAGTTTTGAACTTTCTAATCCAATGTGACAATATCAATTTTCTTACGTTGTTTATGAGGATTATTTTAATTTAAGGCTATTTATTTTAACTTAAAATTTCTAACAACTTTTCATTTGGTATACTTTTATTTTAATCTGTTGCAAAAGTCGTCTTAATCTAATACGAGGTTGATCGAAATAATTGGACCATCTCAAATATGGTACAAGGCATGCAATAATAATGGACGTGCATTTTGTCCATGCATGCCGTATGTAATGCTCTTTTTTTTTTTTTAATATTTTTAGGAAAGTCATGCTTTGGCTATTATGCCCCATTGTAATTAGAGTTAAATTCATCGGCCCCTTAAACATCTTGTCCATTCACCCTATTTATCTTCCTTTGGCCAACCCCACTCTTAACTTTTTGTCATTTTTCTCTTTGCTTAAAATGATCATGTTCTAATTGTGCATGTATACTCAATTATAAATGATTATTATAGTTCAATAATCTATTACTTGTGTCCCTTAATGTCTTAATTATGTTCTAAGTGGAGATCAATTTCGATTGTTAAGTTTCCAAATGTATGTACGGTAGACTCTGGACTCTGGTAATTGATTGATTATGGCAGATTAAGCAAATCACCAACTATTTTCCAATTGGAGCAAGTCTCTGATAAGAAAAACAAGTTTTTTCCTTTTTATTTTCCCAAATTTAAGTTACCCCCAGTTCGTTCCAATTAAGTAAAAATTGACATGAATAAGTGGAGTTGTAGAAAAACATATAGAAAATGAGCTTGCGTACTAGGAAATCAGACTCATTAGGGCCGACTATCAATAGGATACGCTAAATTAGGGTTAGGGTTTAATAAAATGTGAGCTAGTTTAGCATACCTTAATGATAGCCGGCCCCAATGGACCGGATTTCCTGTAATTGCGCACTATATAGTGTCTTAGAATCCTGCATCACATAAATTGGTTTTATTGTTTTTTTAGGGTGTTTGATTTTTGTGGTACAACTTTTACTCAATATAGTACGCTTTAGACCATTCTATCCTCCACATTTGTTACCCTTAATGCACTACATTTTAGAGGAAAAGAAAGAGAAAACTGCAAACGTAGTATCATCCCCTTCTCTTCTTCCAACTCTAATTACCGTCAGTCGGCCACCGCTCCTGATCACCTAGCGCTCACCCTTACTGCCTTCCTCCGGCTCACGACACGTCTCTCGTCTCCCACATAACATTGCTCAAAACCAATGCCTTTCAAAATGAACCGTTGGAAGCAATATGGCTGAGTCGATAACGAATTCCAAAAATTTGTTATACGCGGGATCTCTGCAAGCTCTTTTCCCTTCACTCTCAAAGTTCATAACTTTTGGCCTTCATTTGATTTTCAATAACCTCAATCACTTTGATATTTTTTCGACATATGCAAAATTAAGGTTTATAATTGATTTAATTGATTTTACATTAAATTAGGTTACACAATTGACAAAGTTTAGTTGATTTTTCGTACAATTACGAATAAATATTTTAGTTGACTTAGGGTGTGTTTGGATAACAAAAATGGAGGGAAAGGAGGGAAGAGAAAGGAAGGGCGAAGGGGAGGGCAAATGAAATAGGGGTGTTTGGAATACAATTTCCTTCCAAATCTCTCCTATTGTGCAGAGATTTTGATTCTTTTTGGAGGAGAGAAAATCAACCCCTCCAAATCTCTTCTTCTCCATTTCCCTCCTCCTTATTTGTTATCCAAACAAGAAATTCTAAATTCTCTACTCACCCTCCCTTCCTTAAGATGTTTAATGGTATGTAAACCGAAAATTAGTTGTAAAAAGTACTGAATTAGGTAAAAATTGTATTGCGAAAATAAATTACGTTTTTTATTTTGACTTAAAACTCAATTGAATAGATGTTAATAACTTTGCGAGTGGAGGTGCTATGGCTGAAACTCTAGTCTTATATTTAAGAGAATAAATAATTTTAAAAGTAATGAAATCATATTAAGGCTCCGTTTGGCAGCGTATTTCATGTACCTGATTTGCCTGAATTAGCTTTTTTGTCAAAAGAATCAGGTAGCTTATTTTTTCGGGAGTGTTTGACAAGTAGCTTATTTACCTGAAATGAAATGCTACATAAGGTAGCATTTTAGATTTCAGGTACCTGATTCTAGGTTATACTAGGTTATACCCGTGAACTTCACGGGTCTGCTTTTATTAATTTAAATTAATATTTTGAATAATTAAAAGATAAAGAAATCAATTATTTTAAAACTTTAATAATATGAAATTAATATTGTTAATAATTAAAAGATAAAGAAATTAATTATTTTAGAATTTCAAAATATGAAAAAATATAAAGATAAAGAAATTGATTATTTTAGTATTTTAATAATATGAAATTAATATTGTTAATAATATTAATCTAAAATATAAATACTATTAGTTTAAAAATTACGTAGCGTTATTTTAAAAATCGTGTAAGATTATAACTAAAATACGGTCCCAAAAATTAAGACGCATACATTGATAAAAGTTATTAAATAATATAAAGATAAAGAAATTGATTATTTTAGTATTTTAATAATATGAAATTAATATTGTTAATAATATTAATCTAAAATATAAATACTATTAGTTTAAAAATTATGTAGCGTTATTTTAAAAATCGTGTAAGATTATAACTAAAATACGGTCGCATAAATTAAGACGCATACATTGATAAAAATTAAAAAACAAAAACAAAAATGAAAAAATAATATTGAACAACTTTATTCTAGAATATACCATATCTTGTATACCATATACCATATCTTGAATGTTATTGGACGTTAATTGAAATGGAATTAATTTGAGTCAAAGTAAAATGGAATATATGAAATGAAATCTTGTTAGAGAAAATTTTTGCCATATATGGCGTATCTTTTTTCTGATTCAAGATTGGTAACTCTAGGATTTAGGCCGTGCTACGGAATTAATCTTCAGCCAAAACTGTCATTATTTATTGTTTCAATATATGGAATGAAATCTTGTGATTCCATAGATTTAGGCCGTGAAATCTTGGAATAGTTATTATTATACCATTATACCATATCTTGAATGTTATTAGACAATAGCTCTAGGATGAATCTAATTGGACAATAGCTCTAGGATGCTTTACAACGCGACACGTAGGACAAAGCTTTTTTTCTAGTGATGCCACGTCAGCAGCTTGGCTTCTGCATTAGATAAATATATGATTACATTTTTACCCTTCAATCTATAATATAGTAAATAATTATTATATCTTTTTCTGTCATTTTACTAAAATAAGCTACATTTTCAGTTAGTTTGCCAAACCGTTTTTTATATAATCAGTCAGCTTATCAGCTCATAATTTTCAGCTAACTCATCAGCTACCTTTTCAGGTTTTAGTTACCTTTTCAGTTTTCAGGTACCTTTTCAGGTTTTAGGTAACTTTTCAACTCGTTTTGCCAAATAGAGCCTAAGTTTTGGATGAAAACGGAAGTATTAATTTCCCTTCAAAAAAGGTGTTGAAAGACCTTGATTCAATTATAGGAGTACTAAGTTCCATTTTTAATGCTTCTTAATTTCAAGGCTTTTTAGGCCGCCCGGCCCATTCATTACTTGCATTGTCTAGTGGGGTTTTTAGAGTTTCTTAAAAAAAAAATTATAAGACCAATTTTAGAAAAAACAACTAGCCCAATAACACAGAGCCCAACTAATTAATTTAATAAATTAGCATGAAAATAAGTTTTTCTACAACATACCCTCTCTACTCAACTTCACACTACCCCTATTTCTTTTCAATCCATTAAACTCTATATTATATTTTCCTTATTTATTTATACTTTTAGTACTATAATATAATTTTCTTAATATTTACGCATAAAGTATATATGCAATGTTGAGTTGTATGGAGAGACTGAGAGAGTAATATTACTGAGAGAGTAATATTTATTTTAATAACTTTTTTTTTGACAACTATTTTAATAACTTACATATTTAGTATTCATCGTAAAATATTGAGTAATTAAAATTAAATTGAAATATGAATGTAATTACAAGTAAACTTTGGGTTTCCTCCTTTTGAATCCGTCCTATTTTATAAGACGGTCTAATAAGCATTATATTGACGTGCGTAGAGCTGTTAACGAGACGAGACAGCTTGCGAGGAACTCGAGATCGGCTCGGTCAAAGCCCGGCTCGTGTGAGCTCGACTCGAGATCGGGCTCGGCTCGAGAGCTTAACGAGTCAAGCGGAGGAAAGGCTGGCTCGACTCGAAAAGCTCGCGAGCGACTCGAACATTTGAGATTACATAAGATATTAATCATATTTTGTAAAAATATGCTCATATTTTATACAAATATGCTCATATTTTATATAAATATTTTATCATTATTATATCTTTGTATCATATATATACTAGATTACATGCCCGGGCGTTGCCCGAGTAATATCTTGACATGGTTTCAAAGTAATTATCGTAACAATTAATCTTCTAAAAATACTTAGTATAATAGGCATATATAGAGAATACTTCAAGTATGATTGTTTTTTATCATTTTACGGCTAATGAAACATCAGATATATAATCATCAATGGAACAACATGGAACGTTAAAAGTGCATGAAACTCCAATGGAAACGGAAACGGAAACATGTACCTCTGATTCACTGTCAAAATAGTTTTTTAAGCACATATATTTTTATAATAACTTGTATACTTTCATTTGAGCATCATCTTGAATAAATTTTTTTATCCAATATTTCTAATATATGAAGATAGTTTAATATATATTATTATAATAACTCGTATTCTTATCGTATTAGCCTGTATTCTTCTTACATTAGCTCATATTCTTTTTGTATTAGCCCGTATTCTTATATGCTCATATTTCTAAGTTCGTGATCCTCTTATATGCTCATATGTTTTTATTACATTAGCTCGTATTTTTATCTTAATAGCTCGTATTTGTTTTACATTAGCTCGTATTTCTATCTTAATAGCTCTATTAGCTCTCATTCTTACGTTAACGGCTCGCGTTCTTCTGTGCCTGTGTGTTTTAGTTCCTGATTCTCTTAAGTTCTTATTACTTTTACATTAGCTCGTATTTTTTTTTATATATTCGTATTTTGTAGCTCGTATTCTTTTAATTATACCTCGTAATCATAAGTGCTTATTATACCATGAAATTTGATGTCTTGCAAATCTGGTTCTTTTTTTTTTTTTAGCTCGAGAAGTGGTTCAATTAGCTCTTATTTTCGTATTCATTTGTTCTCATATTTTAAAGCTCGTATTGTTTTTTCATTAGCTCGTATTAATTTGTGCTCGTACTTTAAAGCTCGTCTTATCTTAATAGCTAGTATTGTTTTTACATTAGCTCGTATTCTTAGCTTAATAACTCGTATTCTTTTTATATTAGCTCGTATTCTTAGGTTAATAGCTCGCATTTTTCTGTGCTCCTATTTTTTAGTTCGTGATTCTCGTAAACTCTTATTCTTTTTACATTAACTCATATTCTTAGTGCTTAATATATTCATCAATACGTCTATGATTTTAATTAAATAAGAGAGCGAAACAACAAATTATACTATAATTCCAGGGTAGCCAAAACTCTTAGTTTACAATCAATTATTTTTTTAACTAATTTAATAATTATCCAACTGATATTTTATTACTATTTAATTATCTTTTTATTTATATACTTAAATTTATTTAACAAAAGTAATAGTCAATGTAATCACTCTATAGAGATTTTTTATTAGTTTTGGACGTAGTTCATAGGGCTCCTTATAAGAAAGGCTAATAGACCAGTTTGCGTGCATGAACAACTTAACATTTTTGCAATTCTTTTATAGAAGACAGCCTAATCGGATTTAATCTTTCTTAGAAGGGAGGGTTTATCCTTAATTCAAGTAAAAGCAACTCCTATTCATGTGAATAAATGACATATATAATAATTATCCAACTAATATTTTATTACTATTTAATTATATTTTTATATATATACTTAATTTATTTAACCGGAATAATGCCAATGAAACTGCTCTAAAACAATAGCCAATGAAATCAATTATTTTATTAACTAATTCAATAATTATCCAACTAATACTTTATTACTATTTAATTATCTTTTTATTTATATACTTAATTTATTTAACCAAGGTAGTAATCAATGTAATCGCTCTAAAAATAATAATTATCCAACTGATATTTTATTGTTATTTAATTATTTTTTATTTATACTTAATTTATTTATTTAACCAAAGTAATATCCAATCAAATTGCTCTACAACAATAGCCAATGAAATCAGTTATTTTATTGACGACTTCAATAATTATTCAACTGATATTTTACTATTATTTAATTATCTTTCTATTTATATTTAATTTATTTAATCAACGTAATAGCCAATGTAATCGCTCTAAAAAAATAATCATCCAACTGGTATTTTATTACTATTTAATTATCTTTTTATTTATATACTTAATTTATTTAACCAAAGTAATGCCAATGAAATTCCTCTAAAACAATAGTCAATGAATTTAGCCAATAACTATGATATTATGATATGACTCTTGCATTCTTACGGATAAGATTTTACATACAAATCAAGTAGATATATTATTCTCTAAGGCTCCTATAAAAGAGTATTTCTTAATTTAAATGATATTCTATATTTTGTTTAATATTTGATTTATAATTTTCATTTTATCATATAATTATAATTAGTTAAATAATTGACAAAACTTAAACCAATAATATCACTTGAACCATTAGCGACTAACTTGTGACGGTTAGCGCAACTACGTTTGATTACTAATTCCCTTTTTCTTGTAATACACATGCCAATCGAGTGAGTTTTTGCACTTAATAATCGCATTAATGAATTTAATCCTATTTGGGGTTCTTTCATTACCGAAAATACCAATACACACAACCATGAGTCCATGAGTACATGAACGGCTAATTAAAAAATACAAAATTGCTAAAAATTTCGTTCGCAAGAATTGGATTACCATTGATCATGGAAAATTATTAGTACTCCGTATCTTGTAATATGGATGTCATACCTACGCTAAGCCTTACAATTTATGGAAAAAAAGTAACAAATATAAATATGTGCTCAAACAGAAAATATAACCATTATTGAAGGAAAAGAAGATCGATATTGAATTACTGATTGCATAGTTAGGCATAACATCTTTCGTATACTATAGTATAAAATAATTTATTAGTGAGTTTTTATTATTGACATTATTGTTAAATGCACTTTCTTCTCGCATTTTTTACTTAACTTTGCATCACAAAATAAGGTAAATTTGAATGCTTGTTTGAGAAGAAGAAAGTAATCAATACAATATTAGGGTGAATGAATTTTGTTATCAACATGATTAACTTCAATTGTCTATATCATATTCAACATAGTATCCATGGTCACTGTACTCTTCACCCGGTACAACACTTCGTATTCGACCGAGGGTTGAATTTCTATCTAGAAAGTACATATACATAACATCAATATTAATTATAGCTAAATATTGAAGGTAATGCAGTAGAGATTAATATTGAATACATCATATTATATGATTACCATAGTGAATATTGAAAGTAATATCATGATGGTGTTTACATGAAATACTCCATGATAGTAGTCAAACTATCTCCATTCCTGAAAAAATACAACATAACACAAAAGTTAATACTGTATATGATTACCATAGTGAATATTGAAAGTAATATCATGATGGTGTTTACATGAAATACTCCATGATAGTAGTCAAACTATCTCCATTCCTGAAAAAAAATACAACATAATACAAAAGTTAATACTGTATGTAAATAGATTATAAATAAATTATACTAAAAGAAAACAGTATTATTATAAAAACTACAAAAGAGAAAATACATATTGAACCTAAAAATGTGAATCAAGAATCAAGAATCTAAATTATGTAAAGCTTAGAAAAAATTATGTAAAGTAACATGCGTAAAGTTAGATTATGAAAACTAACATGCGTAAGTTACGTTATATACTCCATATTGAAGGATCCTTCCGCCGTTGCAATTCTATTGTTTGAATTTTATATTGTATGTATTTTACAATTTGGAGGTAATGTAGTTGCTTAAGAGTAAAACTCTTCAAGTGGCTTTTACGTGTAGTGCAACTATTTTACATCAAATTTTATCTTAGTTATTTTTCTTATTTTTTTTTTCTTATTTTTTTCTTTAGATAGTATACAAAAGTTAGAGCCAATAATATCGCTTGAAAAGTTCCTCTTTTAAGTATATATATTGATATTAAATATCTTGTTGATTTGCTAAATATTTTACATAAAATCTTCAAACCTTGTTATTGAAAATATCGGAAGAGAAAAACAAAAAAAAAAAATCAACAATTTTATATTGGCTCGAGCTCGTGTTAAAGCTCACAAGCTTTAATTTGTAACAAGCGCATTTATTTCGAGCTCGGGTAAGATCGGCTCGAGCACGAGCTCGAGTTTTGGTAATCGAGCACAAGCCGAGCAAGGCCAAGCTCGGGCTCGGCTCGGCTCGTTAACACCCCTAGACGTGATCTATTAGAAGTTGCAAATCGGACTAGGACCGGGCATGTACAACCCTAAGCCTTGACGTGGGCCATTCATGTCCGAACCTAGGTCTAGACGTGCATATTTTATGTACGGTTTTCCTGCACCATTTCCTGCAACATCGCATTTTCATAAATCAGCCATATCTCCCCGTTTCATATCCGTTTGAGGCGTATGGCCTACCATTAGCACCGTAAAAGTATAAGTTATCACCTCCCGTTGGAGTTGTGGCCATTTAAAGTTGTGGCCATTTAAAGTTGACCGTACTTAATAACGATTTGTTTGAAGTTCATTTCGTTTTAAGTCTATTAGTTACTTTGACAAGATAAGTAATTCGCCGCTTGATTTTTCAAAAAATAAATTCGTTTTAGCATTGATTAGTTTTACATTATTTCACTTCATAACTAATTGTTTTGATTTTAGAAAAAACAATTTATTTTCCATTAATTAGTTTAACGATTTTCATTCGTAGATCAAATGCAAGATTCTTCAATTGTTTATTAATCGATATTAGTTGTCAATTTTGATTTACCTATTAAATTGTTAATCGATAGTTTTGATTAAAATGGTTGGGTTTGGTGAGACAAATTAAGAAATTCATTACATAATGTCAGCGTTATTTAGTAATTTGCGCGTTAAATAGCAGATTGACTTAGCATTCCACTTTAAACTACCATGTTATCTCCTCCATTAAAAGTCCTAATTTTTTTGTCGACAACAATAAACTGATAAATGAACATAAAACGTAAAGTATATAGTACATAACAAATGAAAATAAAGAACAGGCTAATTAGCCCAAAGAGAGACTAACTGATCGAGGACGATACAAACGAAAAAAATTTGGATTGCAGAGACATTATGACACATATGAATATAGGGACCGGTAACTTTCTGTTCAGACTGCGTGTTATGAATAAGTGGCCTCTGGGAGGGTTGGTTTCCTGTTGGTCTAGAAATAAGGCAGACTGTTGTGAGCGACAACAAGCATGAGTTTGTTTTGGAAGCGCTTTCGTCAATGCAATTAATCACAAGACCGAGCATTAAATTGTATCTGATATAGTACCTCCTTGTAATTTGACTTTGGTTTTGAGATACTTACCTTTCATCCGAAAAAAGAATATAGGACTGGTGTAGTGAAGTCAGATGCTGTCATCCAATATTGTAGATTAAAATTAAAGCACCCTCCATTGTACGAAGCAAAGCACTTGATATTGTCCCAAATGCGATTATGCATCGTCTCTAATTCTTCATAAAAAAAAAGCGAAAAAAACTCTTGATAGTACCTCAAATGCGCCGGACTCATCGTCTGTAATTCTTCATTTAAAAAAGCAAAAACAAGCGGTGAATGTGGATCGAACATTATTGATAAAAAAACGAATAATATTCATAAGAAAAAAAAGGAAAAAAAATGTGGTAAACCTGCATTGAACACCTTTCATAAAAAAAGTAAAAATATGCGGTGAACGTGGATCGAACACGTGACCTTCAGATCTTCAGTCTGACGCTCTCCCAACTAAGCTATCCCCGCTAGTTGTTTGTTATTCGATATTAGTTGTCAATTTCAATTTGACTATTAAATTTTTATCGATAATTTTGATTAAAATGTTTGGGTTTGGTGGGACAAATTAGGAAATTCATTACATAATGTCGGCGTTATTTAGGGGGTGTTTGATTTGGGGCCTTGGGGGTATGGAATGGAATGGAGTGGATATCACCCATTCAAGTGTTTGGTTGACCACTTTTGGAATGGATTTAGAAACTCAATGGATTCTAAATCCACCCCAACCACTTGGAAATTGGAATCTCATACCGTACCCGGTTCCAATGTTTCTAAATCCAATCCTCATGGATACAAACCCTAAATTTAAGAAAGAAGAAAAAAAAAACCCAAATTGTTATTGTTCTATTGCACGTAAGTCTTTATCTTCTAATTTCATTATAATTTTTTTTTGCTTTAATAAGTTAAATAACCTGTAATTGGTCATGGATATATATGATTAGTTCCACTAATACACGTGTCTATTACGTTAGTTTATGTTATTATGATATTATCTCTTTTTTTAATATAAAGGCCTACGATGATCTGCTAAACAAATTACAAAAATGTCTCTAATTTTCAATGACGATTTGATAAATAAATTACTAATAACGATCGAAATTACGTACACAAAGGAATGATTATGGTTGAAAACCAAAAAAAATTGAAACGTGATTCTGCTCGTTGAATAATTTTAGGAGTGGGAGTGTTCGTGGATTAATTGTGGAATTGAGAGGATAAATTTTTTTTTTGAAGGCGGATATATCCGTTTTAAATTAAAATGGGTCAAGTAATATTCATCTGTATGAATAAGACGAAATTGAAAAAGAATAGGGAAAAGGAAGATGAATGACATATTGAATCCATTACAAAATCAAACCAAACAAGTGTTACCCTGGATTCTCATCCCAATCCATTCCATTCCCAAACTTTGAATCAAACAGCCCCTTAGTAATTTGGGAGTTAAATAGCATATTGACTTGACATTCCACTTTAAACTACCATGTTATCTTCTCCATTAAAGGTCTAATTTTTTTTCGACCACAATAAACTGATATATTAACATAAAACGTAAAGTAGTACATAACAAATGAAAATAAAGAACATAGTAACTGATCAATGACGATACAAACGAAAGATTTATGATTTTATAGCAAAAAAAAAAACGAAAGACTTTTGGATCACACGGACATTATGAAACGTATGAATATTGAGAGTGGTGCAGTGAAGTCAGAATAATTTTCTTAATGTCATCCAATAGTGTAGATTAAAATTAAAGCACCCTCCATATTACGAAACAAAACTCTTGATATTTCCCCAAAAGCGATTGATGTATCGTCTCTAATTCTTCATAAAAAAAAGCGAAAAAAAGCTCTTGATAATACTCTAATGCGCTGGATGTATTGTTTATAATTCTTCATTCAAAAAAGCAAAAACATGCGGTGAATGTGGATCGAACAATATTCATATAAAAACGAGTGTTATTCATAAGAAACAAAAGGAAAAAAAAAGGTGCGGTGAATGTGGATCGAACATTATTCATATAAAAACGAGTGTTATTCATAAGAAACAAAAAGAAAAAAAAAGTGGTAAACCTGGATTGAACACTTTTCATAAAGAAAAGATATGCGGTGAACGTGGATCGAACACGTGACCTTCAGATCTTCAGTCTGACGCTCTCCCAACTGAGCTATCCCCGCTAATTGTTTTTTATTCGATATTAGTTGTCAATTTTGATTTGGCTATTAAATTGTTTATCGATAGTTTTGATTAAAATGTTTGGGTTTGGTGGGACAAATTAGGAAATTCATTACATAACTAATAAGAATGCCCGCGAAATTCACGTAATTTTCGATATATTATTACGCTGGTGGTATTGTGCAAGTTCGGATTTGTAGTCGCATTTAGCTATGATGACAAAAGGAACTCATAAGAAAAAAAAAATATTAATCAAAAACCTATATTGTCATAATATATAGTCAAAATATATTTACCAAATTTTTGTCACGGATTATTAGCATTTTGCCACGAATATTGTTACGTTTATTAGTGTTTTGTCACAATTATTGTTATTATTAATGTTGTTTTCGTTTTATTTTTTTTTGTAATTATTTCAACCAAAGAGAAATTTGTTAAATTTAAAATTTCTAAACTTTTATTTGTCAGTTATAATTGAAAGTAGATTGAATGATTAACATTATTTTGAATAATTATGTTGAAAATTCTAATTTATGTTTAATACTATTGGATATATAAGTTTTTTACTTTTAAGTTTAATTTCTAGACACATAAAAAACAAATTTTAGTATTTATTGTGCTTTAATTTGTGTTTAATGTTATGATTTTTTCATTATTTTTCTTAAATAATAATAATAATAATAATGTGGAATGCTGTAATAGTTTTATGAGCTGAATGGTTAAAGCTACTATTTAGTCTTACCTTTTTATATCATACTAATTTAGTTTCCTGTGAAATCACGTGATTTTTGAAAATTTTCATTAATAAATTTTTGTTAGCATAATTTTTTTATTGCATTTTGTAGTGGTTTGATATTCACATCATTTTATAATAGTGTTTTTTTTTATTATAACATACTATGATTTTGTTATTCTCATTCTCATTACTTTACTAACCATAAAATATCATTTTTAGTCAACGTCAAAATGACATTCTCATTATTTTTGGTCAATATCATTTTTATTATTCTATTGTATACTACTTTGCTTATTTATTTTCTATTTTTACTTTTTTTAAAATAATAAAAATAATTGGTCAAACATTTAAATGTAGTGGACACATATTATTAAGTAACTAATTAATCTAGGTTTTTATGTAGTTAATAAATCAAATGGAATAATTTGGTGAAAATAAACAAATTTTTCATTAATTTGTTTTTGCTAGAAATGTGTTAGAATTTTTATCAATTCATTTTCTTTTATAGGAGAAAAGTTTTCGTAACATTAGAATATAAAAAGTTTAACACAAAATTATGATTATTCAGTGGAATATAAATGAAAATTTCAATAATATAAGTAATTAGTCTATTGAATACTACTTTGCCTATTCATTTTCCAATTTTCACTTTTTTTAAAAATAGAAATAATAAATTGGTCAAATATTAATATGTTGTGGACACATGTTATTAAGTAACTATTCAATCTATGTTTTTTTTATGTACTTTGTCTTTTTATTTTCTATTTTTACATTTTTTTTTGATAAAAAAATTGATCTAGCGTTTCAATGTAGTGTGCCACGTGTCATTCTAGCATTTTCTATTTTTACATTTTTTTTTATAAAAAAAATTGATCTACCATTTCAATATAGTGTGCCACGTGTCATTCTAACATGTTAATATAATGCGCCACGTGTCATTCTAATATTACTTAATCTACGTTTTTTTATGTTATTATATAGATGTCGGTGTTATTTACTAATTTGGGCGTTAAATAGCAGACTGACTTAACATTGCACTTTAAACTGCCATGTTATCTCCTCAATTGAAGGTCCTACTTTTTTTGTCGACAACAATAAACTGATATATTAACATAAAACGTAAAGTAGTGCCTAACAAATATAAATAAAGAACAAGCTAATTAGCCCATAGAGATACTAATTGATCGATGACGATACAAACAAAAAACTTTTTGGATCGTACAGACATTGACTTGTGCAGACGAGCAGTGAAGTCAGAATAATTATTTGATATATATCAGCCAATAGTGTAGATTAAAATTAAAGCACCCTTCATTGTATGTAACAAAGCTCTTGATATTGTCCCAAATGCGATTGATGCATCATCTCTAATTCTTCATAAAAGAAGCGAAAAAAAAGTTCTTGATATTATCTAAAACGCGTTTGATGCATTGTCTGTAATTCTTCATTTAAAAAGCAAAAATACATGCGGTAATTGTGGATCGAACATTATTCATAAAAAAACGAATATTATTCATAAGAAAAAAAGGGAAAAAATGCGGTAAACCTTGATTGAACACTTTTCGTAAAAAACAAAGATATGCGGTGAATGTGGATTGAACACGTGACCTTCAGATCTTCAGTCTGACGCTCTCCAACTGAGCTATCCCCGCTAATTGTTTGTTATTCGATATTAGTTTTCAATTTCAATTTGGCTATTAAATTATTTGTCGATAGTTTTGATTAATATGTTTGGGTTTGTTGGACAAATTAGGAAATTCATTACATAATGTCAGCGTTATTTGGTAATTTCGGCGTTAAATAGCAGATTGACTTAGCATTCCACTTTAAACTGTCATGTTATCTCTTACATAAAAGGTCCTCATTTTTTTTGTCGACAACAATAAACTGATATATTAACATAAAACGTAAAGTAGTACATAACAAACGAAAATAAAGAACAGACTAATTAGCCCTTAGAGAGACTAACTGATCAATGACGATACAAACGAAAAAGTTTTTGGATCGCATAGACATTATGACACATGCATATGAATATTGGGAGTGGTGCAGTGAAGTCAAATAATTTTCTTGATGTCATTCAATAGTGTAGATTAAAATTAAAGCACCCTCCATAGTATGAAGCAAAGGTCTTGATATTGCCCCAAATGCGATTGATGCATCGTCTCTAATTCGTCATAAAAAAACGAAAAAAAGCTCTTGATATTACCTCAAAATCTCAAATGCGCTTGATGGTCTGTAATTCTTCGTTTAAAAAAGCAAAAAACATGCGGTGAATGTGGATCGAACATTATTCATTAAAAAACGAATATTATTCATAAGAAATACAAGGAAAAAATGCGATAAACCTGGATTGAACATTTTTCATAAAAAAAAAGCAAAGATATGCAGTGAGCGTGGATCAAACACGTGACCTTCAGATCTTCAGTCTAACGCTCTCACAACTGAGCTATACCCGCTGATTGTTTGTTATTCGATATTAGTTGTCAATTTCGCTTTGCCTATTAAAAGGTTTATCGATAGTTTTCATTAAAATGTTTTGGTTTGTTGGGACAAATTAGGAAATTCATTACATAATGTCGACGTTATTTTGTAATTTGGGCGTTAAATAGCAGATTGGTTTAACATTCCACTTTAAACATCCATGTTATCTCTTCCATTAAAGGTCCTAATTTTTTTGTCCACGACAATAAACTGATATATTAACATAAAACGTAAAGTTGTACGTAGCAAATGAAAATAAAGAACATGTTAATTTGCCCATAGAGAGACTAACTGATCATTGACATACAAACGAAAAAGTTTTTGGATCGGACGGACATTATATATGACACATATGAATATTTGGACTGGTGCAGACGTGCAGTGAAGTCAGAATAAATTTCTTGATGTCAACTAATAGTACGAAGCACAGCTCTTGATATTGCCCCAAATGCGATTGATGCATCGTATCTAATTCTTCATAAAAAAAGCGAAAAAAGCTCTTGATATGACCTCAAATGCGCTTGATGCATCGTCTGTAATTCTTCATTTAAAAAGCAAAAACATGCGGTGAATGTTGATCGAACATTATTCGTAAAAAAACGAATCAATATATAAACTTAAAAGAGGAACTTTTCGAGCGATTGTATTGGCTATTGTTTTAGAGTAATTTCATTGGCTATCACTTTGGTTAAATAAATTAAATATATAAATAAAAATTTAATTAAATAGTAATAAAATATAAGTTGGATAATTATCGTTTTTAGAGCAATTGCATTGAATATTACTTTGGTTAAATAAATTAATTATATAAATAAAAAATAATTATAATTATTGTTTTTTGAGCGATTACATTGGATATTACTTTGGTTGAATAAATTAGTTATATAAATTAAAAACTAATTAAATAGTAATAAAATATCGGTTGGATAATTATTGAATTAGTTAACAAAATAATTGATTTCATTGACTATTGTGTTTAGAGCAATTTTATTGGCTATTACTTTGGTTAAATAAATTAAGTATATAAATAAAAAGATAATAAAATATCAGTTAGATAATTATTGTTTTTAGAGCGATTACATTGGCTATTACTTTGATTAAATCTAGTAAGTATATAAATAAAAGATAATTAAATAGTAATAAAATATTAGATGGAAGTAATAGCCAATGTAATCGCTCACATGGGTAAGCATATGGTCGGCCATGTCAAGCCTTCATGGCCTATAAAAAGATAATTAAATAGTAATAAAATATCAGTTGGTTAATTATTGAATTAGTTAATAAAATAATTGATTGTAAATTAAGAGTTTGGCTACCGTGGAGTTATGGTACAATTTGTTGTTTCCCTTCTCTTATTTAATTAAAAGAATAAATAGATGTATTGATGAATATATTGAGTAGAGGCGGCAATCATTGACACGACCCGAAAACACGACACGAACCCGACACGAAATTAGCGGGATCGGGTCAAGCTGTTTCAACCCGTTTACGTAATTGGGTTGACACGAACACGACTCGAACTTATATGGGCCGGGTTCGGGTTGGGGTCTTACGACACGAACCCGACACGAATAACCGATTAATTTAAATAGGTTATGATATATCCATCTAAATGGGTTATAATCGGGTTATGTTATTTTGAATTTGAAATAAGATATGAAGATTGTCTATTCTTGCTGTAACTTTTAATTTTGAATGCATTATATTTATATGGGTTGGATGGGTCAAAGGGGTTTAATGGGTCGAAATTGATCTGTTAAAACTTAAATGAGTTACACAAGTCGGGTTGGGTTATTGAAAAAATAAATGGTTGGGTTAGGGTTGATGCATGTGACCTGTTTATCTAATTGGGTCGGGTTAGGGTTGAGGGGGTCATGACCCATTTAATGGTGACACGAACACGAACCCGACACGACCCGACCTGTTTGCCAGGTCTAATATTAAGTACTTAAGTTTACGAGGAATAATTAAAAAAAATACGGGCTACTGAATACAAACACATAAGAATATGAGCTAATGTAAAAAGAATAAAAGTTTAAAAGAATCACGAACTAAAAAATACGAGTACAAAGCAATCCGAGTTATTAACCTAAGAATACGAGCTAATATAAAAAGAATACGAACTAATAAGCTAGGAATACGAGCTAATGTAAAAACAATATGTACGATCAATTAAGATAAGACGGGCTTTAAGATACGAGCACAAACGAATACGAGCTAATGAAAAACAATACGAGCTATTAACATAAGACGGGCTTTAAAATACGAGCACAAATGAATATGACTATGAGATTAAAAGGAACACGGACTTAAATATACAATCACATAAGATTAAAGCCTATTAAGAAGATAATACGAGTTAATATAAACAGAATACGAAAACACGAGCTAATTGAAACATTTCTCAAGCTAAAAAAAATATAACCAAATTTGCAATACGTCAAATTTCATGATATAATAGGCACTTAAGATTACGAGGTATAATTAAAAGAATATGAGCTACAAAATACGAATATATAAGAAATACGAGCTAATGTAAAAGAAATAAGAACTTAAGAGAATCAGGAACTAAAAAATACGGGCACATAAGAAAGCGAGCTATTAATGTAAAAATGCAAACTAATAGAGATATTAAGTTAAGAATACGAGCTAATGTAAAAAAAAAAAACATACGAGCATATTAGAGGAATAAGAACTTACAAATACGAGCATATAAGAATACGGGTTAATATAAAAAAATATGAGCCAATGTAAGAAGAATACGGGCTAATAAGATAAGAATACGAGCTAATAAGATAAGAATACGAGCTAATAAGATAAGAATACGAGGTAATGTAAAAAGTATACGAGCTAATAAGATAAGAATACGAGCTATTAAGATAAGAATATGAGGTAAAGTAAAAAGACTATGATATAATGTAAAAAAAATACGAGCTAATATTAAAAGAATACGAGCTTCAATTATCTTCATATATTAGAAATATTGAATAAAAAATTTCTTCAAGATGATGCTCAAATTAAAAGCATAGAAGTTATTATAAAAATTATGTGCTTAAAATATTATTTTGACATTGATGCGTAATATGTAAGTGTTTTTCCGAGACCATTGAATTAGAGGTACTTGTTTCCGTTTTTATTGAAGTTTCATGCACTTTCAACGTTCCACGTTGTTCCGATGATGATGCATCGGATATTTCATTAGGCATAAAAAACAATCATACTTAAATTATTCTCTCTCTATATATCTGTTATACTAAGTATTTTTAGAAGATTAACTGTGACGATAATTACTTTGAAACCATGTCACCCGGGCATGAAATCTAGTATTATTCATTAAAAAGGGAAAAATGAAATCTAGTATTATTCATTAAAAAGGGAAAAATGTTAAGAAAGTACCAAATTTATGAGATATTAGTTGTTTAATATTTTGGTTGGGTAGGGTATGTAGATTGGTGAGAGAGTGTTATGTTATTGGGTAATGGGTGGGTGGGTAATAAATGGAATTGGGTAAGGGTAGAATGGTAAAAAACAAGTAAAAAAGTTACTAAATATGGACAACGGAACACTTTGCTGAATAGACGGAAATGGACAATGGGACATTTTTTGTGGGTAAGAGGGAGTATTATTCATTAAAAAAGGAAAAAAGCAAAAAAAAATCTACTATTATTCATTAAAAAAGGAAAAATGAAATCTAGTATCAATCAATATATATACTTAAAAGAGGAACTTTTCGAGCGATTTTATTGGCTATTGTTTTAGAGCAATTTCATTGGCTATTACTTTTCTTAAATAAATTAAGTATATAAATAAAAAGATAATAAAATAGTAATAAAATATCAGTTGGATAATTATTGTTTTTAGAGCGATTACATTGGTCATTACTTTGATTAAATAAATTAAGTATATAAATAAAAAGATAACTAAATAGTAATAAAATATCAGTTGGATAACTACTGAATTAGTTAATAAAATAATTGATCTCATTGATTATTGTTTAGAGCAATCTCATTTGGCTATTACTTTGGTTAAATAAATGAAGTATATAAATTAAAGGATAATTAAATAGTAATAAAATATCAGTTGGATAATTATTATTTTTAAAGCGATTACATTGGCTATTACTTTGGTTAAATAAATCAAGTATATAAATAAAAAGATTAAAAGATAATTAAATAGTAATAAAATATCAGTTTGATAATTAATGTTTTTAGAGAGATTAAATTGGTTATTACTTTGGTTAAATAAATTAAGTATATAAATAAAAAGATAATTAAATAATAATAAAATATCAGTTGGATAATTATTAAATTCGTTAATTAAATAATAGATAACTAAGAATTTTGGCTACCAAAAAGTTATGGTATAATTTGTTGTTTTCCTTAAAAGCATAAATATATGTATTGATGAATATATTAAGCACTTAAATTTACGAGGTATAATAAAAAAATACAAGCTACAGAATACGAACACATGAGAATATGAGTTAATGTAAAAAGAATAAGAGTTTAAGGGAATCACGGACTAAAAAATACGAGCACGGAAGAATGCGAACTATTAACCTAAAAATACAAGCTAATATAAAAAGAATACGAGCTATTAAGCTAAGAATAAGAGCTAATGTAAAAACAATACGAGCTATTAAGATAAGACGTGCTTTTAAAATACGAGCACGAATGAATACGAGCTAATGAAAAAACAATACGAGCTATTAACATAATTTAAGACGAGTTTCAAAATATGAGCACAAATGAATACGAATACGAGATTAAAAGGATCATGAACTTAAATATACGAGCACATAAGGATACGACCGATTAAGATGAGAATATGAGCTAATGTAAACAGAATACGAAAACACGAGTTAATTGAAACACTTCTCGAGCTAAAAAAATAGAACTAGATTTGCAAGACGTAAAATCATATGATATAATAAGCACTTAAGATTACGAGGTATAACTAAAAGAATACGAGCTACAGATTACGAATATATAAGAAATACAAGCTATTAAGAGAATCAGGAACTAAAAAATACGAGCACACAAGAACGCGAGCTATTAACGTAAGAATGCGAGCTAATAAAGCTATTATGCTAAGAATACGAGCTAATTTTAAAAAAATACGAGCTATTAAGATAAGAATACGAGCGTATAAGAGGATCACAAACTTACAAATATAAGGATGTAAGGATACAGGCTAATATAAAAAGAAAACGAGCTAATGTAAGAAAAATACGAGATAATATATAAGAAAAGAATACGAGCCTGATACATCTGATGTTTTATTAGTCATAAAAAACAATCATACCTGAATTTATTTTTAAAAGATTAACTGTTACGATAATTACTTTGAAAACATGTTAAGATATTACCCGGGCAACGCCCGGGCATGAAATCTAGTTATTCATTAAAAAGGGAAAAAAACAAAAAATATGCGGTGAACGTGGATCGAACACGTGACCTTCAGATCTTCAGTCTGACGCTCTCCCAACTGAGCTATCCCCGCTAATTGTTAAGTTTTGTACGATAGCTTATATAAAACACATCGCAACGTTCAGAAAACTAAATCCGGACGCAATAACCATTGTTAATTCAAGATACAAGAAATTACTAATCTGAAAATTGAACTGCAGTACTCCAGGGGAAATCATTTCTGATAGTCTGTTGTGAAAGTGAGTTGCATAATCTCGATTTTGGTCAGGGTATGGAAGTGCTGCTTCTGCACAAACAGGTGGGTACGTGGTGCCTGGTGAGGGACCTGGGTATGGTTATTGAGCTAGTCGATTTGTGTCTGTTGGTGGTCGTCAAGAATTTTATTAGAAATGAAAAGGGGGAATTGCATAAATTGAATAGTCGTTTTATTGATAGTTTTTCCAATCTCGAATGATTACATTGACATGATATTTATAACACACTCGAGATCTTAATCGTATCAACTATTATAGGCTACATATATTAAGTTATTCTTATATTATATTTTTCCGATTACGTATAATACAATATGCCGTAATATTCTCAACATTCCCCTTAAAGCCATGGTATTTTGTCGAAATTTTCATGGGTTTGCACAATATCGAATTTCGTTACACATGAGAAAACAAACAACCAAACATCTCCGGTCTTCGTCGGACAGAAAAGGTGTAGTTTTTCGAATCCGTTAAAATTCAAACGTTACGAGAGCTCAATTTTTTTCAAACTCGTCGAAATTGCTGATCAGGAACGTCGCAATTTTCGAACCTGATAAATTCGTCGAACGGAAAAAATATCCGCAATTGTAATTGTCAGTCATTTTTTTATGAAAATAATATTATGACTAGAGCGAAAAATCGGTAAAAAATAGTTAATCATGATATAATCCCGTTGGAGGGTATCGTAATTTATTAATCCCTCCGGCAGGGTAGCGAAAATTCGTTTTTAGGCCTCAAGAGCGAGAGGCTCTGATACCATATTAGAAATAGAAAGGGGGAATTGCACACACATAATAGTCGTTTTATTGATATTTGTTTGTGTCTCGAATGATTACATTGACATGATATTTATAACACACTCGAGATCTTAATCGTATCAAATATTATACGCTACATATATTAAGTTATTCCTATATTATATTATTCCGATTACGGTATAATACAATATGCCGAAATATTCTCAACAAAGTGGACGTGGACCAGTGTTGGTGACAGTGGCGATCTGTCAGCAGTTGAGAGTGGCTACATTGGAAGTGTTAATGGCGAAAAAAACAGGAATCGGGTCATGTTTTTTATTTATATGAGTGCACTATGTCGCGGGTGAGAATCGAACCTCCACTACTACAAAATACAGATACGAAGACGGTTAAAAACCGTTCTCCTATGAGAGGCGGAACCGTGCTCCCCCTGGCCGTGCTCTTTACCTAAGAGAACGGTTCAACCGTGCTCTTAGTAATGCACTTACCAGAACGGTTCTGACGTGAACCGTGCTCTTATGTCCTGCTCAACCGTTCTCTTTTCCCTGTTTAACCGTTCTCTTTGCCATGTTAAACCGTTCTCTTTGGGGCCTTACCAGAACGGTTGTGGTTTGAACCGTTCTCTTTTGTTACTCACAACCGTTCTCTTTTCCCTGTTTAACCGTTCTCTTTGCCATGTTAAACCGTTCTCTTAGGGTGCTTACCAGGACGGTTATGGTTTGAACCGTTCTCTTTTGTTACAACTTCGCGCCATATTTTTGAATTAATAGAGCACGCTTGAGAACATAACCGTTCTCTTTGCACCTGCTATTTTTTTTTTAATAATTTAATTTATAATTCATCCGGCCTATAATTTTTCCTGCAAATAAACGTACAATAACATTGCTCCAACAACTACATCATTCATATAACATTGCTCCAACAACTAAGCTACATCATTCATATAACATTGCTCCAACAACTAAGCTACATCATTCATATATACAACATACTTTCCGATCCACAAATTCTAGATACAATACGTATGTACTTAAGCTAAACTTCTAGCTACGACTTAAGCTAAACTTCATCATCGTTCATGGGTGACTTAAACTGGAGCGCAAAGTTAGCCCATATATCCCTCACCTCGTCAATCAGCTCAAGCGGATATGTCAATGGGGCTCTAAGCATGAACTACAAACAAATTTTCAAAAATTGGTTAGAAAATTTTTATCCAAGACTCCTATATATATAAGTAAAATGAACTAAAAAACCAAAAACATACGTACATTTGGAGTAATAGTAACATATCTTCCTTTGATGACGTCCAACATGTATCGACAAATATAATATCCACATAAAACGGAACCACAAGGCTGCAAAGGGGCCTGAAAGGGTAGCTCATATTATAAATAAATACTTCACGCACATGTACTATACTTAATAAGAGAAACAATATGTTAATATATATATATATATAGATATATACTATATACACAAGAAGTACCTTAATCTTTTTCCAAACAACGCCATTGGCCTCATATTTTGCAAGTGGATCGATAGAGTTCCTTTTCTCAAAGGCCCTGTATATATAGATAGCCAGGTTTATATATTTATTCAGTTTTAGTTGATAATGAAGCGTTAATTTAAAGTATAATAGAAAAACAAGCTAAGGTCTATGATTGATGGCTTTTGGGTGGCTTAACTTTTGTTCCTAGCCTACAAAAACATTTTAAGGCAAATGCAGGGGAGTAACGGGAGGTATAATATATGAAGGCAAAATAAAAAAGATCAGAAATAAGTTAGACATACTTGGTAATTGTATCCATGAAAAATTGACGAGGCTCTGTATGTCCGGCAGGATCACACCAATACACTGTACTTTGAGTCGGATTGATCACGCCCAACATCCAATGCTTACTACAAGTTATAGAAAAATACAACGAAGATATCAACTTAAATATTGACAAAAAATAATAAAATAATTAATCAAGTCATCAATAATAATACTATGAAAAGAAATTTATAATTACGTACCCCTGGGCATATGGAGCAAATATAAGTTTCCGACCTTTTCCACAATCGGTACATGTCATTGCCCTAGCAACATAATCGGATCGATAATTTTCATCCGGAGCAACGGATTCTGAGGACAATGTCTCTGGGCACAAGAATCCATAGTGACTACTAATTTGCATGGTATCGGCAAGATCACTCAAATACCTACAACAATAAGAATCCATAGTAACTTTCTAGTACTAGTTTGCATATTATCAGATATATACTAATGGGATTGCAAAGGGGAAGCTTAAATCATATTAGAGGCATTCTCCTTGTTCTTATCACTGATCGCCTAATAACATAAATCATATAGAGTGAAAAATAGTACGAGATACTATATACATATATATATTATCATGAAATAATTTGCGTGTCTACAAAAATAGAAATATTACCTTGAATTTTTCACTAGTGTGAGATGCCAGAAACTTGTTCCAATCATCTTGTGTAATCTGCTTATACAAGGGTGGTGGTGTCTTCTGGATAGCTCCCGTCTCATCATACATCCACTCACGAACCAAAGTGCATTTCCATTTTCTCCATAATTCAGCCATCTTTTGGAGACACCAATCGTGACGCTCTTCAATGACATGGAAAGCACCCTGAAATATAATATGAACAAACTTTTAATTAGTTTAGACAACCTTACACATTATTTAACGAGACTAACAATTGCCATGAATTAAATAACCTACTATGGTAAGCAATCAAATTTATAATCAAATTTTTTGAAGCTAATCTGTACGACTGTATGATCTCAGCTGTTCATGAGAAATAAGCAATTTTATGGCTAAGATAAAGTGTTAAATGAGATATTGAGACTCATTTTTACATTTGTATGTTCATCAATTTAATAAACAACCTATATATTGAAGTTCCCATTCATCTAAGAAGTTCGATGAGCCTATTCCATGTTCTATGAGCATCAGAGAGAGTGTAAGAAAGAAGTAAGCAACAAGCATTGAAGTTTGAACAAGCATTGAAGTTTGAAAGACGATCTGCAACTGAATTCGACTTCCTGCCCATATACGTCATGAACACTGGCCTGGTGTTCACAGGAAGAACTGGCCAGCAACTGTAAGTGCATCTCTGGTATGAACGAGCATAGGCAGTAGCACGTATAGACTATAGGCATACTATTTAGTGCGTGTGGTATGTAGCAGACCAGAAACAGGCCATATACGTCATGAACAAACCTTATATCAGACCAGAAACTGGCCAGCAACCTGAAATAGACGCAAACAGACCCAAAAATAGACCCAAACAGACCCAAAAATAGACCCAAACAGACCAGAAAATGGACCTGAAATAGACGCATAAATCAGACCTGAAGCAGACCTGAAATAGACGCAGGAACTGACCCGAAACAGACCTTATATCAGACCCGTATCAGACCAGAAAAGAGACCTTAACAGACCCATATCAGACCTGTTATAGACGCATATCAGACCAGCATTAAAAGACAAATGCAGACTGCACAAAATAACCAACTTACAGATACTAATCTCAAATCGTCAAGAGGCTCTATGTCCAGGTATGTCGCAGTAGGGAATGAACCATTTTTGGCAACTTACAACGACAGCTTCAAGCATATATATACAACATTCCCAGGCCAGCATTAAAAAGCATTCTATGATGATCATTACTAAGCATTCTATGATGATCATAACTAAGTTTCTGAACTAATTAAACACTAAGAGGGTTGTAATTAATGAAACAACCAGAAACTATTGGCATAGCAAACTCAGCAGCAACACCATTAACCAAAGAAACAAATGATAAATGATACCTAGACTACACTATGTTGGTTTAAGTTATACAAGGTCCAGATTATAGAGTTGGAATCACACTAGTTAATCATCATAGAATGCTCGGGTCACTTAATAGGAAGCGCTTAGTTAACGATCATAAGTCCCTTAATGATCACACTATGGCTTGTTCACGTTACAATGCATATATGAAACAATAACTTAGAACATGAAGCAAAAAAAACTTAGAACATGGTTAAAATAACATACCGTCAGTTCACTCAGCATAAGGTTCAACGTCGGTTGATCCACATCCTCCCAACTCTCCAGTGCGGGACTAACATTCCCCCCGAACAGTCACGCCTATCCATGAACTAAACTTAGATGCATATTTTCCTGTCGGCAATTTATCTTCTTCGTCCCACTCAAGTTGTATGGGTTGTTTCTCTTTAATAGCTCTTGCAGCCATATCTAAAACAGTTCGGCCCCTGTGAGAAGATATCCCCTTCTTTCCGCTTGCGTCCTCAACAGAGTTGTTCTTTCGACTTCTTTTACGTTTTTGCGGGCCCATTGTTCAACTGTACAAAAAAAAACAGGGATAGCAAGTCAGAACAGGGAAAGCAAGTCACAACAGGGAAAACAAGTCACTGGAACATGCAAGATAGGAAAGCATATAAGAAATGTAGATGAGGAATGCTTCTGATGAAAAGCGGTAAAATGTGAGAAATTATATTAAAACATCAATAATGGAGCAAATTACAAGAAGTCTCATACTGCCACTAAGCAAAAATAAACAACCAAGAAAACTAAATGATTCTATATGATAATAATAATAATAATAATAATAATAATAATAATAATAATGGGACTAGAGCGTTGCTTGGACTGAAGCGTTGCTTGGACTGAAGCGTTGCTTGGACTGAAGTCAGGTCGTTGCTGCCCATAGTAAAAAAAAGGAAAAGCATTTAATAATAATAATAATTTAATAATAATAATATTAATAATAATAATAATAATAATAAAAATAATAAATCGTACCTAATCATGCGTCAAAACCGCGAGGGCGTTTTTTAGAAGAAGACTAGGTATTGGTCCATATCCCTTCGTCATGGTCATCACGAACATATAAACTAGAAGGCTCGAATATATCCGTATCATCTAAATGTGGTACACGAGGATCAAAGCCCTCAAATACCACATCGTCATCGCAACTATCCATTGTGGTCTTACTTCTTACAGATAGCACAACTGACCACTTTTTATCCGATGGATCGGTGACATAAAATACTTGTTTCGCTTGTGTCCCTATAATAAAAGGATCCTCCTTATGACCAAATTTATTAAGATTTACTAAGGTGAATCCTAGTTCATCCTTGCGAACTCCACTAGTAGTTTCAATCCACTTGCATCCAAATATAGGTATTAGAAAATCTGTGTAATCTAACTCCCAAATCTCTTCAATGAATCCATAATAATGCATTTGACTTAAAACTGGTTTCTTATCTTTCGAACTAGCAAAATGCATGCCTTCTGCCTCTACACTAACACCACTATTTTGCATCGTGCTCATGTCATCTTGCCCACGAGTGTAAAAGGTGGATCCATTAACGGCATAACCAGTATAAGACGATGCAAAAGTCTTAGGCCCAAAACAAAGCCTCTGTAATCTAGAAGAAATATACTCAGGATATTGTTGCAAGTCTTCTATAACTCGACCCTTGAACCAAACTCTAAAAGTCTTATTGTGCTCACTTGCGATCCACATCTCTGATTTATTTCGATGCTTCGCCTTCAACAATGCCTTGTGTTCCTCAATGTACGGCTGTACCTCATCCTCGTTATGAAGAACATATGTATGTGCTATATGCCATTTCTCAGTTGCCATATCTAGACGAACATGACCCCTAAGACCTTTGCCCATCATCCACTCACTGTGCCTATTCTTAGGAATCCCAGGTAGCTCAGAATCTGACAAGTGTGCATAGCAATAAAAAAGTGCTTCATCCGTGATTGCACGCTCAGCAATAGACCCTTCAGGACGATATCTATTAGATGTATAATCCTTATACACTTTCATCAATCTCTCAAAAGGATATTGATACCTTAGATAAACTGGACCAAGGTATTTGATTTCTCTAACCAAGTGTACAGTTAAATGCACCATTATTGTGAAAAATGAAGGAGGAAAGTACATTTCCAATTGACAAAGAGAAGTGACAATTAGTTTTTGCAAAGACTCCAACTCCTTGGGATCTAACACTTTATTGCATATGGCATTGAAGAAAAAGCAAAACCTACTTATGGCGAATCGAACTTTTTTAGGTAAAATCGAACGTATAGCCACTGGTAGTAGTTGTTGCATCAAAGTATGACAATCATGAGACTTTAAACCAACAAGCTTAAGATCTGTCATTGATACTAGGCTGTTGATATTGGAAGAATATCCCTCCGGCACTTTAACACTACTTAAGCACTCACAAAACTCTGTTTTCTCCTTTCTTGAAAGTGTATGAGCAGCCGGAGGCAAATAATATCGTGTTCCTTTCTTTTCTGGTGCCAACTCAGGTCTGATTTTCATATCCACCATGTCCATCCTAGCTGATGTGTTGTCTTTTGACTTATTCGGAACATTCAGAAGAGTGTTGATTATATTGTCACACACATTTTTCTCAATATGCATAACATCTAAGCAATATCTTATAGAAAGGTCACGCCAATATGGAAGTTTTTCAAAAAGAGGAGACATCTTCTTATATCCCCGAGACGCTAATTTAGAACCCTTGTTCCCATAAGTTATCTCAATTTTTTTCACTCTTTCATATACTTCATGACCGGTTAATATCTTAGGAGGAGATCGATGTTCAGGTTTTCCATTGAATGGTTTTTGTAGCTTACGATATGAATGATCAGGGTCCAAGAACCTACAGTATCCCAAGTACGCTTGCTTACGAGAAAACTTCAAATAACAAGAATCGACATCTTCTCCACACAAGGGGCAAGCCTCTTTCCCGTGCACAGTGTGTCCAGATAGATTACCATACGCAGGAAAGTCAGAAATAGTACATAGTAACATTGCTTTCAAATTGAAATAACTATTCTGGTAGGCATCAAACACTCGTATCCCTTCATCCCACAACAATCTCAAATCGTCAAGAAGAGGCTCTAAGTAGACATCTATATCATTACCAGGTTCTTTAGGACCAGAAATCAATAAAGACAACATCAAATATTTTCGTTTCATGCAAAGATATGGAGGCAAATTGTAAATAGCTAAAAACACCGGCCAAGTACTATGTTGACTACTCAAATTTCCAAAGGGATTCATCCCATCAGTGGAGAGTGCAAGGCGGAGATTTCTGGGTTCTTTGCCAAACTCGGGATATTTTGCATCAATAAACTTCCAGTCTTTCCCATCGGCCGGGTGTCTCAACTTCCCATCATTTGCTTTTGATGTACTATGCCATGTGAGTAATTTGACATCATCTTTATTCGCAAATAATCGTATCAACCTAGGAATTATTGGAAAGTACCACAAAACTTTAGCTGGGATCCCCTCCTTCTTTTGATATCGCCATTCCTTACACACTGGACAACTAGTGAGATTAGCATATCCTTTGCGATATAATATGCAATCATTGGGACATGCGTGGATTTTTTCATATTTCATACCAATTCCCCTAAGTAGCTTCTTTGCCTCATATGTACGATCGGGAAGTACATTATTTTCGGGGAGCATGTCCTTTAATAATTTCAGGAGGTCTGTAAAACTCTTGTCACTCCACCCATTTGTTGTTTTTAAATTATATAACTTAACAAGAGCTGCCAATTTAGTGTGCTTACAACTACTATAAAGAGGCACTTCGGAATCTTTCAATTTCTCCAATACAACACTGGTATCCTCCAAATCATTTTCATCAAGATCCTCATCAGTTTCATCTACAATACCTTCTTGCTCATCACCTCCAAACATATCTCCCCATGATTTATCCAACATATCGTCACACCCATCTCCTACCTCAGTATTCATATTACAACCCGGATCTTCTAGTGAATTAGACTCATCGGGCTCTTCATCGTCACTCAAGCATGTTTCTCTCTCAATCTCCCCAAATTGGACATCTATTCCATCTAAATTTTGTGATTCTCCATGGAAAATCCAACAAGTGTATTTTGGATTAAAATTTGTCTTATTTAAATGTATTCTTACATCTCCAAAGCTCATATACCTAATATTCCGGCACATATCACAAGGGCACGCCATACTAGATTTGTCTTTCACGTTCTTTATTACGAAGTCATAAAATGCAGCTAACCCGGCATCATATTCTACTTCGCCCTTTTTCCCATTAATCATCCAAGTACGAGCCATATTCGGCTACATAATTACAACATAATTCAATTATTAAATTTATAATTCAATTATTAACGATAATAATACTAATAGCAATAATAATACTAATAGTAATAATATAACTAATGTTAAAAACAACAATAAAAGGACGATATTAATATCAACAATACTCAAATAATAATACCGTAATGATAATAATAATAATATCATAAATAAACATAAATAACAAACATCCCCCTACCCTTTGATCCAGGGATCAAACCCCACGACCAACAACCTAACCTAACCATGACCCGACACCACCCTAGACACTACGCAACACCCACGACTCCCTGGTGGAAAGCACCATCCTTCGAAACCACCCAAACACCACGAAAAGCCGTGTAAACAGGCTGACTAGAATGTCCCTGTTTTATAACTGTTTCTGCCGCCCCTAAACAACCAGGCCTCTGGTTGTGCTCCGGCCACCAATTACCACACTACTGTTGAGTTGTATTAGTTACTCATAAACTAATCTTTAGTCATACTAATACAATCTTTTAATTAACATTTTAATTAACATATTATTAGGTGATCTTATGCATGCTAAAAGCGGAAATAAGAGAGTATTTGAGACCTTACACACGGTCCAAATATTTAGCAAGGATGATCCTCCGAGTACCCAAAATAGAATACCTCCTTTGGATGCACCAAGACAACCCCTTAACAAACCGAGATCTTGAACAAGCTAGCACAAAACCGGTTTTTCCTTAAACTTATTCTAATCTCTCTTATTAGAATATTGTTTGAATACTACAAAATAGTATGATTTTATTATCTTATAATATGTATTTAGAGGTTGTTAAATTCTTCTTACTTAGGCAAATTTTCGGCCAAAAGAGAAGAAGAAGTAGTAGAATTAGTATGATATGTCTTACATATATATTAAGCATGTTATTAATTAAGATAATCAAATTATCTTAAGCATGCTCATGGGAAAGGGGAGCCGGCCTTAGGGAGCCTCAATGGGGAACATGTTCTCTTCTCAAGGCATGTAGGTTGGCTTAGTAGTGTGTGTTCTCTAGGCAACATAATGATTAAGGGTGTATTTAACAATTAAAACACCTCACACCCACCTTCACCAAAACCGGCTACTTAGTCCATAAAATGGACTTAATTTTACAATTTTGTCAATTGTATAAATTGTATAAAATGTGACATCTAATATGTCACAATGGCAATACAATATAATTATCTTATCTTAAACATAGATATATAAATATTTATCGTATAAATATTATAATTAAATAAATCCTATTTATTAATTGACAAGTAATTCGAAATTACAATTGTAAAATGATTATTTATAATTATCGTCAATACGATTTACAACCTTTGTATTAATTATAACCCAATTCATTCTAATAACGATATAATAAAATATCGTTTACTGTTTAACAATTGACACATTTCAATTTTAAACATAAATCTTACATAAGATTTAACCTCTAATTTCTCGACATACGAGTTTAAGGAATATGATCAAATCGTATCAATATACATTTGATCATTTTATCAATTAAGGGAATTGTCCTAAAGGTGTGACCTAAAGGGATCAACTGACCACCACCGTCATACGACAGTAATGTCAAACTCTAGCTAGCCAATCATTACCGATTAATGTTGGTCAGTTGACTAATATAAAATCGTATCATCCCTTGCGCATTCTCGTTATGAGATTTAATTACGTGATCGCACTATTGTTGAGGACACATTTCCCAACAATCTCCCACTTGTCCTCGACAAATGTGCGTCACCAATTCTCTTGTCCTATTACAATCTCCCACTCAATGCAAGATGTCTCTCTGAGGTCGTACTTGCATTTGATCATATCATGAGTGGTTTCCTCGATCTGGAGAATAACTGTCTGACCGGAATTATCTACCATAGATATCTTCCGAGCGTGGCCACGCATTTCCAGTTAACTTCTCCTCGAGTGGCCCTGAGATTTGAACAACCTTGACAAGGGGTGGACAATTTCTATCGCACTACTTCCTTCAATTAGTCACAGTTAGTCACAACCCAAAACAATCCCATTTGACTCCAGTTACGAAAAGTCGTAGAGAATGGATCAAAGTTATGCCTAAACTGTACCATCTTGGGAGAGTAGTCTTTAGTCTAAGAATTGACTCACAAGAATACTATAGCAGCTCTCGCCACGACCCGGCTATAAAATTTCCAGAACTCTATAAGCGGTCACATTTCCCGACAGAGTGTCTCTTACAGTCTGCCTATGTGATCGACTAGTCATCACATATGACCCTATGGCACTTGAACTTGCCATCAATCGCCTCACACTCTAGTCGCTTTGAGACGTCACCTCATGTAAGCGGCTAGGGGCTATACTAAGTCAATCCAGTTCACTTATGGGGTTCAATATTGTCTCTTACAACCCATTTGGATTTTGACAAAGTATCTTTTACTTTGAGTTAATAATAACTCAAATGATGTTGTCATGCAACAATAGTCAATACTATCACATTGCATTTGATGCACAATCATCTATTTGTATTAGTGTTTTGCGAATAACTTTTATTCATGATAGCAAAACTTACAACTTTTGGTCTCCTTTATTCTCATATTATCCCGTATAATATGATTCTTTTGAGTACATTCCTAGAACTCTTTCTAGATTTTGAGTTTCCTTTCCGGAGGAAAGCTCCCACTGTTATCTTATAACTTGTGACGTATCGATATACAGTCACTTATGTACTGAAAACTTTATTGTAGTCTATTTATGATTTCATCATTCTAATAATTTTCACTCATCTTGGCTATTTGATAATGGTTTCATTCATCATTATGAATAATGTATCCAACCATTCTGACTTCTAGTGGGCGACCTTTTATTATCCATATAATAAACCTTCCCGTAAAGCTCCATCATCTTATGATATAAGGTGTTTGATCATTTAGAATTGAAAACCTCTTATTCTTTACACCTTAAAGAATCACCCATTCTCTCTAAATGGTAGGCTTAATTCTTTTAATGAAAATCGCTCCCACTAAAATCAATATCTCTCGATATCTTAAATGAACCTTTCATTTCTCGCATGTTAAACTATTACTTGAATCATTATCACTATCACTATCCCTATAGTGATCTGTTTCCATTCAATCAATCATTACCTTCTTATAATGTCTTCGTTTCCTCGAGACGAAAATGACATGATAACTTCTTTATAACTACATTGAGAGGATTGAGATGATTTCTTCTCTTTTATCTTATAAACTTAGAAAAATCATTTATTAAGGAACCGTTTTCCTTCCGATTTCATACGGGGTTTCATGTTTCCTCTCTATGAAACAATGAACATAAAGAAACATTCTTCGAGTGTCCTCCCGTAGTTTCTTCAGTGTCCTCTCGTAGTTTCTTCAAATCATTTAGGGCTCTTCTTAAGACTCCCAAGTAAGAATCTTCTCTAAGATCCTTTATATTCATCATTGGTTTGCGAGCGAAATATTTTCTCCCACTCTATCCTTCTAACAATAACCTTTATTCGTTTAAGGATAGCTATTTCGACTAACCAATGTATCTGAATGTTTGAAGTTTGATAGGTGTGATGAATACATTCTCATTTTCACTTAAAATGAAAATTTTATAATGAACTGATATAGTCTCATTTTGATTGAATTTATCTCATGGGGTGTAGTTCTCATTATATTGATCGTATCAATAGTTTGTTGCGTGATAAAATCACTATTATTCATGTTTAAACAAGGTATGCAATTTATTTGAGAAATCAAAACATTGATTAAGAACAAAAGTAGTGAGTCGGGTTGAAAACCAAGTCACCAATATCCAAAACTACAACCATTGTTTTAGGATTTTAATCCTTGTCTTACAAGAAAATAAATTGTTCCATAAATAAATGCAAAATATGAAAGAAGACGATATGAAAATTAGAGGCTAGCTCTTCAAGTCTTCGATCATTTGGATGCTACCATAGCCATCCAAGAGAGGAACCTCAAGTTTCCTTCTCCTTGCCCTTATCGTTATTAGGAGGCGCCCCTTTAAAACATTTAAAAAGGGTAAACATCAACACATTTGTATCACTATACATAAGTTGATAAATGACATGAATCATAAACGAGAATTATTATTACCTACGGCGGTTGCCTTCCCATTTTTGAGATCACTTAAGTATTTGGGGCAATTTCGCTTCCAATGACCGATCCTCGTGCAATAATGGCACTTGTCTTCAACCTTTGAAGATGAGGTGGAAACGCCTTTCGAAAAGGTCTTTTCTTTGGTCGTCTTGGGCTTGAACGTTTTCTTGCCCTTGCCTTTAGAGGCATTCCTTTTGAAGCTCGTTTTCCCTTTCTTTTCGATGTTCAAAACATCCTTGGTGGAACTTTCATGAAGTCCCATGTCCCTTTCGGCTTGGACTAGCATCTTATGCAACTCTTCCAACGTGGTCTCTTGGTTTCGCATATTGAAATTCACCCGGAATTGAGCATACGCCTTAACCTTATTGAGCGAGTGAAGAACTCGGTCAATAATTAGAGAGTCGGGAACATCAACATTTTGAGCTTTTAGAGTCTCCGCGAGCTTAACGAGTTTGAGCACATGAGGGCTTATCTTTTGCCCTTCCTTGAAAGTAATGTCAAAGAAGGCGGAAGCCGCCTCATATTGAATCACCCTTGGAGTTTGCGAAAACATGGTCGCAAGCTTGGTGTATATTTCATACGATGTGGTCAACTTAATCATACTCCTTTGGAGATCCGGCTCCATGGAGAAGATGAGCACATTTTTAAGAGCGGAGGACTCTTTCATGTAGGCTTCATAGGCCTCACGAGTTCCGACCGCGGAACGAGCGGTTGGAGCGGGAGGAGCGGCTTCGGATAGGTAACGACTCTTATCGTCACCTTGAGCGGCCAAAAGTAATTGCGCATCCCAATCCTTAAAATTGGAACCATGCTTATCGAGTTTACAACGATCCATAAAGGATCGAAGCCATGATACGTTAGTGAGAGGTGGAGCGTTGGTTGCCATTTGATGATGTCGAAAATTAAACTACAATAATAAAAGGATAAACAACATCATTTTAAATTCATAATTTAAACTATAACTTTTAACAAGTTTAGTTATATATTTACTTAATGATCTCTTACCCAATTAAGTAAACAATCCCGAGACCCAAACCCATACTAATCCGGGCACGGTGTAGCCGATTCAACCCGTATCGGTATAATTTGGTGGATTAACTCTTTAATCGGTTCTACTCTTAGAACTCTCGGTCAACAATTTTCTTAAAATTATCTTTAGCCCGAACTTATTGCAACTACGGTTACGAATACTTTCGTTGAGATCAACCAAATTTCAAGGTGTAATCTTATTACCCCACTTACCCAACGTGACAATTTTAGTACCCCGGTGTAGCCGAGCCTACGTTCTTGTGAAGAAGGGATTCATGGGTCCGTACTCTTTGGTAAGGCTAAGTCTCAATATTTATATGTAAGAGATCTAGTCAAATTATTATCTATCTCCGTTTAAGTGAACTAAGTCGGTGAATTATCGATAAAATAAATGACTAGGTCGATTAAATCGAAAATGCATGATACGATGTATGACGATTTGGCTATGCATGCAAACATATAAAAGCAAAATAAAAGCATAAAATAACCCTAGTATGGCCTTTCCTAGAAAAGAAATAACAAAGTACAAATTCGGAAACCAACTCCTTTGGTCCCTTGAACTTCACGCGGCACGCACTTCGAGGTAAACACCGTCTTGTCGGAACTCCTTTCCGAATGGCACCGTCTTCAAGGAACTCCGGATTTTACAAATATTACAACTTTTCTAGTCTACTTTATACATTATAAAATAGAAATAAATTACAATTGGGTGATACGAGATCACAAAATTACAACCGAATCGGTAACCCCTTACATTACGGGAAATACCGATTTAAAACTAAGGCCATACTAAGTAAATTACATAATTCCCAAAATTACGTAAAAATAAATCATGACATTCATAATATAATATGCAATGCTTATATAAATATGAATTACCATGCAAACCCTAAGCCAAATCGTTCTATTTAAAACACTTATTTAAATAGTTATCGCAAACCTCGGTTTATGGAATCGCGTGTTTTAACGGTTAACAACACTATGCATTATATGAAACGATTTTCATCCTTAAGTTAATCATCCCAACTCTTATAGGATTCAAAATTTAGTCTTACTCAAACTTTGAACATGATTTAACTTAATATATTTCAATATTGATCGGTATTACTCGGTTTTTCGGGAAAAATAATATAAAATTCAAAAGTCATAAAAATTTCGAAAATTCAAAATTCAAATTTTGAAAATCCAGAATGTTCTTAAAATTTTCAGAATGTTAAAATATTAGTATTTATACGGTTTTAACATTATTTCGAAAATAACACGTAAAACGAGCATTTTAAGTCGGAAAATTCAATAATTAACTTCATAAATACAAATTAAATACTAATAATATTTTTATACCTTCCAAAACATTTTAAGAACACAAGAAGGACAGAAAATTAAATGGTACACTGCTCAATGAGCCGAAATTTAAAAGCATGACTCCTTTTATTTAACTTTAAATGCTACTTTTAACAACATAAAATTAAATCAAATCTGAAACTTTTGGCTCCCAAGAATATTTTCATGATGAACATATCACATATGACTAATATGGGTTACATTTTTCGGCCATTTTAACAACATTTGCAAATTTTAACGATTTACGTCATATATCGTACGATTTTAACCCTTAAAATTATTTCTCAAGCATAAAATAAGATAAAATTCTCGAAAATTTTATACATGCTGGAAATAATATATATGACATCGTGTTAAATATTTATGGCCAAATTCCAACTTAAACTATTAAAGTCGAAATTATGTCACTAATTACCCGATTTTTACATTAAAAATCTATAATATTGCAATATTTGAGATAAATTTCTGGAAAATTCAACATAAATTTTAAATATTGCATGTGACATCCTCATAAATTTTTATAGTCAAATTCATAATATAACTATTTTAACCCATTTTTATTCATCTTTTTGCATTTTAACACTTAAAATTCATATCACACGATTTATAAGTCCATAATTTACGAAAAATCATATTCATATTATAGAAAATACATGTGATAACATACTGAAAAATCTCGGCCAGAAGCTTATTTTAAATATTTTTCCCCTAAGTAGCTTCTTTGCCTCATATGTACGATCGGGAAGTACATTATTTTCGGGGAGCATGTCCTTTAATAATTTCAGGAGGTCTGTAAAACTCTTGTCACTCCACCCATTTGTTGTTTTTAAATTATATAACTTAACAAGAGCTGCCAATTTAGTGTGCTTACAACTACTATAAAGAGGCACTTCGGAATCTTTCAATTTCTCCAATACAACACTGGTATCCTCCAAATCATTTTCATCAAGATCCTCATCAGTTTCATCTACAATACCTTCTTGCTCATCACCTCCAAACATATCTCCCCATGATTTATCCAACATATCGTCACACCCATCTCCTACCTCAGTATTCATATTACAACCCGGATCTTCTAGTGAATTAGACTCATCGGGCTCTTCATCGTCACTCAAGCATGTTTCTCTCTCAATCTCCCCAAATTGGACATCTATTCCATCTAAATTTTGTGATTCTCCATGGAAAATCCAACAAGTGTATTTTGGATTAAAATTTGTCTTATTTAAATGTATTCTTACATCTCCAAAGCTCATATACCTAATATTCCGGCACATATCACAAGGGCACGCCATACTAGATTTGTCTTTCACGTTCTTTATTACGAAGTCATAAAATGCAGCTAACCCGGCATCATATTCTACTTCGCCCTTTTTCCCATTAATCATCCAAGTACGAGCCATATTCGGCTACATAATTACAACATAATTCAATTATTAAATTTATAATTCAATTATTAACGATAATAATACTAATAGCAATAATAATACTAATAGTAATAATATAACTAATGTTAAAAACAACAATAAAAGGACGATATTAATATCAACAATACTCAAATAATAATACCGTAATGATAATAATAATAATATCATAAATAAACATAAATAACAAACATCCCCCTACCCTTTGATCCAGGGATCAAACCCCACGACCAACAACCTAACCTAACCATGACCCGACACCACCCTAGACACTACGCAACACCCACGACTCCCTGGTGGAAAGCACCATCCTTCGAAACCACCCAAACACCACGAAAAGCCGTGTAAACAGGCTGACTAGAATGTCCCTGTTTTATAACTGTTTCTGCCGCCCCTAAACAACCAGGCCTCTGGTTGTGCTCCGGCCACCAATTACCACACTACTGTTGAGTTGTATTAGTTACTCATAAACTAATCTTTAGTCATACTAATACAATCTTTTAATTAACATTTTAATTAACATATTATTAGGTGATCTTATACATGCTAAAAGCGGAAATAAGAGAGTATTTGAGACCTTACACACGGTCCAAATATTTAGCAAGGATGATCCTCCGAGTACCCAAAATAGAATACCTCCTTTGGATGCACCAAGACAACCCCTTAACAAACCGAGATCTTGAACAAGCTAGCACAAAACCGGTTTTTCCTTAAACTTATTCTAATCTCTCTTATTAGAATATTGTTTGAATACTACAAAATAGTATGATTTTATTATCTTATAATATGTATTTAGAGGTTGTTAAATTCTTCTTACTTAGGCAAATTTTCGGCCAAAAGAGAAGAAGTAGTAGAATTAGTATGATATGTCTTACATATATATTAAGCATGTTATTAATTAAGATAATCAAATTATCTTAAGCATGCTCATGGGAAAGGGGAGCCGGCCTTAGGGAGCCTCAATGGGGAACATGTTCTCTTCTCAAGGCATGTAGGTTGGCTTAGTAGTGTGTGTTCTCTAGGCAACATAATGATTAAGGGTGTATTTAACAATTAAAACACCTCACACCCACCTTCACCAAAACCGGCTACTTAGTCCATAAAATGGACTTAATTTTACAATTTTGTCAATTGTATAAATTGTATAAAATGTGACATCTAATATGTCACAATGGCAATACAATATAATTATCTTATCTTAAACATAGATATATAAATATTTATCGTATAAATATTATAATTAAATAAATCCTATTTATTAATTGACAAGTAATTCGAAATTACAATTGTAAAATGATTATTTATAATTATCGTCAATACGATTTACAACCTTTGTATTAATTATAACCCAATTCATTCTAATAACGATATAATAAAATATCGTTTACTGTTTAACAATTGACACATTTCAATTTTAAACATAAATCTTACATAAGATTTAACCTCTAATTTCTCGACATACGAGTTTAAGGAATATGATCAAATCGTATCAATATACATTTGATCATTTTATCAATTAAGGGAATTGTCCTAAAGGTGTGACCTAAAGGGATCAACTGACCACCACCGTCATACGACAGTAATGTCAAACTCTAGCTAGCCAATCATTACCGATTAATGTTGGTCAGTTGACTAATATAAAATCGTATCATCCCTTGCGCATTCTCGTTATGAGATTTAATTACGTGATCGCACTATTGTTGAGGACACATTTCCCAACAACTACCACCACCGTTATATCCTATGAACACCCTACAACGAGAACCCAGGTACTCGTATCTAGATAAAATCAGAAAGCAGTTCGAAAGACAATTAAAACAATGCAATAGAATAACACAAAACAACACAAAATAACACAAAACGAATAAAACAAAGGCAATTAACAACAGAATTCAGGATTAGCATACTTACATATACTAATTTACACAATGGTATTGACAATTACATCTTAGGTTGATCTCAAACACAAAAATTCAACAAATTTTCGAAACCCATTACTAAATTTCGAAATACCAATATAATTTTCGAACCCATTACTAAATAATTACTAAGTTTCGAACCCCATTACTAAATTTCGAAACCCATTCCCAACCACAACAACTCATATCACGGCCAAATCAAATTGGTAATTCGAATAATTGAGGAAAAAAAAGAAAACAAGAGTAAAGGAGAAAGAGGGCGTACGAATTATCGATGCTTGCTTCAGTTGCTTCGAAAATTGTCGTAGTACTGTATTATTACTTCAGTTGCTTCGTCTTTGTGTTTGAGAGGAGAAGCTATGGCTGCTATGGCTGCTGGGTTGTATCGTCTTTGTGTTTGAGAGGTTTTCAAAAACTGACGTTTAAGTTGTATACTGTTCTTTTGTGATTTTGTTTCGAATTATGAAAGAAAAAAGAGAACGGTTGATAACGGATCCGTGCTCTTTGCGGAGACCAAAGAGAACGGTTGAGAAAAGAACCGTGCTGGAAGATTATGAAGAGAACGGTTGAGAAAAGAACCGTGCTCTTTGTTAATGTAAGAGAACGGTTGAAAAAAGAACCGTGAGAATAACAAAGAGAACGGTTGAAAACAGAACCGTGCTGGTTGATTATGAAGAATAACAAAGAGGACGGTTGTTAATTGAACCGTCTTGGTTGTTTATGTATGAATAACAAAGAGGACGGTTAAGCATTTAAACCGTTCTCTTTGGTTTTATTTTAAACTATAAAGACGGGCATTTTATAGAACCGTCTTCTATTGCTATATTAAAAACTCGCGCCCACTTTTTGTGACAAATTAAGACGGTTCCGCAAAATTTCGTTCCTTAATCCCCGTCTCCTAAACCTATATTTGTAGTAGTGCTCATCATTATGGTTGAGGTAATAGAGCTCTTACCACTTGAGCTACCTTTTGTTCTCTGGAATGCAGGTCGGTTATGGTGACGCGCTATCCTGGTAGGACAACATTAATAATCCGAAAGGTTTCAAATTCGGGTTTATGTTTGTCGAGGATATTTAAAGATATTTAAGGATCCCGCCTTTTTTCGATTGTTTATTTGTACTTTTTATTCTTTTATTCTTTTTTTTTTCCTTCGATTTTTTCAATTGGCATGTTTTTTTTTCTAAATATTAGTATACAGTATCTGTTCCGCTAGTACTCAGCTAATAGTAACTTCGAGTTGGGCTATTTACTTAGCAACTGCGTTGAGTATTTGCTATGTGATGGGGAATCAATGTTGTTAGGATCGGGATTCTACTTTGGATCGTTGAAGTTCTTAGGAACAAATCGGTAGGATCGGATCGTAGAATTGTAAGATCCTACAAGTTAACTAAAATACATAATTGTTTTATCAAAATATGTTAAAATTTTGTGCTGAATCTCAAAACACTTGTATGTTAGCATGCATGTGCGTACTAATTATTCTCGTTTTTTGTAGATTTTTATCTTAGAAGTCATATATAAAATTTTAGTCGCTCAGAAAAATTAAATGTTGATAATGTAGGATCATAGGATCGGGTTAAGATTCTACTCTAAAAAAATTTGACATGCTGAGTAAGATCCTACAAAATTAAGATCTTACCTAGGATTGGGATCGGTCACCACTTTTTGGATCGGAGAATTGGTAAGTGCCTAATTTGTCTCGATTTTCCCCTCGTTAGCCTTGCGTTCTGACTCGTTTCGAGTCGGTTTTAGTCCTTCTCACATGTTTTTTTATAGTTATTTATGTATATTATGAGTCTATGTTGCATCTTTTAGGTTTCGGGGAGGATTCGAGGAAACGGGAGCGGAATTGATTGTTTTGAAGCAAGACGAGGAGACGAGGAGAAAAAGGGCTTGAGCAGGGCTGTCGGCCGGTCATCACCACACCGCCAGCCGGCCTGTTACCAATCCCTCATCTTAGCCTCATACGCGCAAAAAGAAGAAAAAAATCAGGCTTGCTGTCTCAGTCGGTTGCCCAACAGTCGGCCGCCCAGCTGGGCACCCCTCGCCTTTGCCTTGTGCGTGATTTAAGAGAAGAAGGCCCCCCAACCGCTAGCCCGGCAGCCGGCTACCTGGCTGGGAAACCATTGTCCCATACTTAGACAAATCTTAGATGGATAACAAATCAAAGGCCCTAATTGTTGTAACAGAGGCAGATTGACAGCACTATTGATATTTGCTAGTTGCTCCAGTTTCAAGGCGGTGTGTCGTGTGCAAAATCTGGTTCCGACCGGAAACAAACATTTCAATCTGGTCTCATGTCCAACATTCTTTAAGTTTCTGGTCCAATTTTAGACCGGTTTTTATAGGCCTCGACCGGAAAATTTTGAATTAATTTTATTTGATTTTTATCCTAAAATTATGTTTTAATCCGGTTCAATTTACCGGAATTTGAAAAGGCGGGCATGTGAAGACAAACTCGTCTAGTCGGTCCGGTCTTGGACTGAATTATTTTTGGTCTGGTCTCGGTCTAGAATATTTGTAATCTATGTTAATTATTTTTGACGATTTCGGTTATGGTCCATTTTTAGATCGGGACACTGTTGGAAAAAACTGATGCGTAACAAAGCAGAAACAGAGAGACTTATCAAACCAGGAAGGAAAGCAGTGCCGTGGTATGAAGCCACTGACTTGAAAAAAATATCGGCCCGACTTCGGTGGTAATCGTCTACACGCCGTTTGTTCCCCAAGGTTAACACTGCAGCTCTGACAGACCCGACCACACGAGTATAAGAACTTTGGAACGAACAGAAACTGTACCCAGGAAGATATTATAGCAGAGAAGAGGAAGAGATTATAAGAGAGGAAGCATTGTATATGTTGTGTATATTCTGAAATGAAACAGGCTCTATTTATAAGGAGAGTAGACCTGTTCACCAAGCAAAAACGCTCCAGAATAATTGCAGTCAAGCGTGATTAATCCGTGATTAATGGGTTAATTACGCTCCTTAAAGATTTGCCATTACCACTAAGAAAATAACTCTGACCGTTACACAATATATACAAGTGCAATGTATCTGGACAGTCCACAACACACAAGCCCAAAAACATAAAACTGGGCCAAGGCCCGCACCTGCTACCCAAACCCGAGCCCGAACTCGAGCCGGGCCGGCGCGCGCGCGTGTGTGTTTGAACCCAAACCCACAGGCCCAAGTCTCTCAACAAAAGCCTCCTTGGTCCAATCTCTTATACACTAAGGGAAGAAGTAGTAATATAAATAAGAAGAATCCAACTCTCCCCACCGATGTGCAAGAATGGACAAACCAAAAAGAAAGTTTGCTTCTTTCTTAGTCATCACTACCAACAATCCCCCACTGATGGCTAAGGAAAGCTAAAAGAAATTCCTGGGTAAGGAAGGATTGAATACTTAAACGTTCAGTGTCTTGTGACTTGAATTGACGTATTAGTGAAATGAAGCAATAACTTACTTTCAACAAGCAAATATCTTTCGATTTGAATTCCTTGCTGGACTTCGGTCATAGAGATCCCCACAACACATATCGTACCTTCAAAGACTGTTTTGTTCCGCGATCAAAGTGAAACGCTTTTAAAGCCATGCGTTTACCCTGATTTAGGTAGTGCTATAGGGAGAGTTTGTAAATTCTCATATAGATGGTGGCTAAACCATCACACCCCAAAGGTAGCTCAAGTGCTTCTCAGTAGCACTTCTCATAAGAGCTATTAAGGACAAAAGTCCAACTTGAAATAAAAACACAATCCATCAAGTGCGTCTCAAAAGCACCACCAATATGGCTATAGATTGTCAATTGTCCTGGGAATGGAAGTTATAGAGTCCATCAAGATTACTCACTCAATCTTGACGTAAGGACCTAAGCCCCATTCCTCTCGACATCTCAAAGACTACTCTCCTTGTTAACCCCTTTGTAAAGGGATCGACAAGATTACGTTCAGACTTCACATAGTCTAAAGCAATCACTCCATCTTTCTAGAGTTGTCTCACCACACCGTGCCTGATTCGAATATGTCGTCTCTTACCATTATAGACATTATTCTTAGCAACACAAATAGCTGCTTGACAATCACAATGTAAGGAGACTGGTGCAACCTGTCCCCCCCCCCCCCCCCCCACATAGGCACATCTGCTAGTAAGTTCCTCAACCAATCTGCTTCTTGACCAGCCAACTCAAGAGCAATAAACTCAGACTCCATTGTAGAGCGTGCTATACAAGTCTGTTTTGATGACTTCCACGATATAGCACCTCCACCTAAAGTAAACACATAACCACTAGTGGAACTGATTTCATCATTTCCTAAAACCCAGTTTGCATCACAATATTCTTCTAACACAGTAGGAAATTTACCATAGTGTAAAGATAAATCAATTGTTCCTTTTAGATATTTAAGTAAACGACGTAGTGCATTCCAATGCTCAGCACTTGGGTTATGTGTATACCAACTCATTCTACTAACAGCATATGCTATGTCTGGTCGAGTACAATTCATGAGGAACATCACACTTCCTATAATTTTAGGCTTTTAGCATACTCTTCTTGGGAGACACTATTACCCAAATTTTTACACAAAGATATACTAGCATCATAAGGAGTTCTAGCAGGTATCACATCAAAGCTATTAAACTTCTGTAACACTTTTTCAACATAATGTGATTGACTCAGTGATATTCCATTCGAGGTTTTAATAACCCTAACTCCCAGAATAACACCAGCTTCTCCTAAGTCTTTCATCTCAAAGCATGATGACAAGAATTGTTTGGTTTTATTTACAACAAATAAATTACTACCAAGAATTAACATGTCATCAACATATAAGCATATAATTACACAATCTGATCCAAAACAATTTAGAATAGACACACGAATCAAAATTGTTAGTTATATAGCCATCATCAGTCAAAGTGTTGTGAAATTTCTCGTACCACTGTTTAGGTGTTTGTTTAAGACCATAAAGTGATTTTCTCAGTTTACACACCTTACTTTCTTGACCCTTTACCACAAACCCCTCGGGTTGTAACATGTAGATCTCTTCATTCAGGTCACCATTCAAAAAAGCAGTTTTTACATCCATCTGATGTACCACATGATCATGAATAGCAGCCAAAGCAATGAGAGTTCTTATGGTGGAGATCTTAGTCACAGGTGAGTAAGTATCAAAATAGTCAATATCTTTCTTTTGTGTAAACCCCCTCACCACAAGTTTGGTCTTGGACCTTTCTATTGTTCCATTAGGTCTCATTTTCTTTTTAAAGATCCATTTGCTACTAATGGGTTTATTACCTTTAGGCAAATCAGCTAATTCCCAAGTCTGATTAGAAACAATAGAATCTAGCTCATTTTTAATAGCTTCTTTCCAAAAAAACAACATCTACAGATCTCATAGCCTCATTATATGTTTTTGGATCATCTTCTATTAAAAAAGCAGAGACTAGTTCATCAAAAGCACAAATATCACCTGCGTTTTTAGATAGATGAAATCTGATAGAATCAGTCCTGACGAAATCACTCCCATAGTCCTTTTCAACTCTGGGTCTTTTACTCCTTCTTGGTTCAACTGCATAATCAACATAAGTACTAGTACTTGCATGCATAGAACTGTCAGCAAGATTAACAGGCATAATAGGAACAGTAGGAATCTCAGAGAAAGATTCAATCTTCTTCTTCAAAGGAAAAACCTGCTCAAAAAACTCAGCATCTCGAGCCTCAGATATAGACCTGTCACTTAACGACATGAACCTATAAGCAGAACTGTTTTGAGCATAACCAATGAAAACGCAGTCATAAGTCTTAGGTCCAATGGTTGGCTTCCTAAAACTAGGTAAGCCTACTTTAGCCAAACACCCCCACACTTTCAGGTAACTTAAGTTGGGAGCATAACCTTTCCATATAGGGTGTCTTGTCTAGTTTCTTATGAGGTACCCTGTTAAGAATGTGACAAGCTGAAAGCACAGCTTCCCCCCACATATCATCAGGAAGGCCAAAACTTAAAAGCATAGCATTCATCATTTCTTTCAAAGTTCTATTTTTACGTTCAGCTACTCCATTTGATTGAGGTAGGTAAGGTGGACTCGTTTCATGTATTAAATCATTTTTCTCACAAAAATCTACTAGATGACTTGAGCCATACTCACCACCTTGATCTGACCTGACTCTTTTAATCTTTCTATCAAGCTGATTTTCTACCTCAGTTTTATACTTTAAAAACATATCCTCAGCTTCACTTTTATATCTAAGCAAGTACACTCTAGTGTATCTAGAGAAATCATCAATAAAAGTGATATAATAATGTTTACCACCTCTGCTCATAGAACTTTTAAAATCTGCTAGGTCGGTGTGAATTAACTCAAGAAGATTTGTTTATCTAGTTGTAACAGGTCTACTTGGTTTTTTAGAAAATTTAGCCTCAACACAACTTGGACATTTCTCAAAATCTTTTGTTGTTAATGAAGGAATCAGCGATAAAGTTCTAAGCTTTTTAATCGAATTAACATTCACATGACCTAGTCTACCATGTCAAATATCAATAGACTCAGCAATATAAGCAGAAGTAGATGCGTTATTATTAATGATAGAAGATTTAACATTCAAAATAAACAACCCCCACAGAGATAACCCTTGCCCACAAAATCCCCATTGCGCGACATTACAACCTTGTTAGCCTCAAAAACAAGTTTCACACCAGCTTTGTTAAGTAAGGCACCAAACACGAGGTTTCGACGCAAAGTAGGAACATATAAAACATTATTAAGATCAAGAGTTTCCCTGAGATCAGTTTGAGAAAGATCTTGCCTTTGCCTGTGATCACAGCAGAAGATGAGTTACCCAGGTAGACACATTCACCATCAGCAACATCTTCAAATTCAGCAAAGAGATCCTTGTTTGCACATAGATGCTTTGAAGCCCCTATACTGTATCCAGAATCCAGTCACTTGTATTTGCTACCAGATTCGCCTCAACCATCACAGCAGCAATAACATCATTATCTTTAGCAACATGAACTTCAGCCACAGTTTTCTTATCAGGACACTTATAAGCTTTGTGACCCGGTTTTCCACACACATAGCACAACATGTTCTGACTTGATTTCTGGATTTTTGCAACAGGTTTGGTGAATTTTCCTTAACCGAATTTCTTGGCATTCTGACCACTGGATTGACCCTGATCAGTTTTAGTTTTTCCCTTACCCTTGAACCTATCTCCTTTTGAAGACCCACCAGTTTCAACAAGATTGGCTTTTGTAGTAGTAAGAGACATTTGGACTGACTTATCTTTTAGACGATTAGCTTCTTCAGTCCTCATGTGGCTTATTAACTCTTGAATCGGCAAATCTTTCTTCTTATGTTTCAAATGGTTTCTATACTCATTTCAAGAAGGGGGAAATTTGTCTAACAAGACATTAGGTAGAAAGATTTCATCTAATTTCATACCCTCGTTAGTGACATCAGCACACAAGTTCTCATAAACATGAACTTGTTCCATGATTGGTTTGTCATCTACCATTTGAAACCCAAGCCACTGCCCGACTACATATTTTTTCTTACCCGCATCATCAGCCCCAAATGGTCTTAGCAGATTTGTGGACCATGAATAAGTCAAAAAGGGTATTAGACATATGATTAAGGAGATGACACCTAGCAGTTTTGTTATCCTTATCATGTTTCTTAATTATTTCCTCATTAGACTTAACAACCGTAGCCGGGGGTGGGGTAGCCTCAACATAAGTAGCGATTACAGCAGCAGGAGGATCAGAAAATAAAACATAATCGATTTCTAATTGTTCAAAGAACATAACAATTTCTGAGACCACCTCTTATAATTCTGACCATCTAAAGGTTCCAATTTTGACAAGTCAGGTGTGGTTTTGCTGGAAACTATAGCCATTGTTACCAATCAAAAATATTGTTTTCAAATTGTTGGAAAAAACTGATGCGTAACAAAGCAGAAACAGGGGGACTTATCAAACCAGGAAGGAAAGTAGTGCCGTGGTATGAAGCCACTGACTTGAAAACAATATCGGCCCGACTTCGGTGGTAATCGTCTACACGCCTTTTGTTCCCCAAGGTTAACACTGCAGCATTGACAGACCCGACCACACGAGTATGAGAACTTTGGAACGAACAGAAACTGTACCCGGGAAGATATTATAGCAGAGAAGAGGAAGAGATTATAAGAGAGGAAGCATTGTATATGTTGTGTATATTCTGAAATGAAACAGACTCTATCTATAAGGAGAGTAGACCTATTCACCAAGCAAAAACGCTCCAAAATAATTGCAGTCAAGCGTAATTAATCCGTGATTAATGGGTTAATTACGCTCCCTAAAGACCTGCCATTACCAGTCAGAAAATAACTCTGACCGTTACACAATATATACAAGTGCAATTAGGGATGACAGTGGGTCGGATACCCAACCCAGACCCTTAGGGTCAGACCATAACGGGTCGGGTATGGGTCTGAATTTTTGAGACCCACATGGGTATGGGTCGGGTATGGGTCTTATATAAAAACTTCGGGTCCGGGTCCGGGTCTTGGTCATGGGACCCTACCCGACCCTTGGACCCTTATATTTATTAAAAAAAAGAAAAAGAAAAACAAGAAACACACATACCAACGTCAATAACCCAAATAATACACACAAACAGATGACCCTTATTAATTATCATTAATATACTATACGCATATCCAAATAACCATTAAGAATAACGAGGAATTGATGAAAATGATGAGTTTGGGTACGGTAAATGATATAATTTAGGGTCGGGTACGAGTAATGATCCAAATAACCAAGACTTTGTAATACTTTAATCAAGACTTTGTAATTTAATTCGAACTTTGGTATATTTTATTGAATGACTTGTTAAGAAAAATCGGACCCTGGAGTAGACCCTACCAGAACCCAGACCCATTAGGGTCGGGTATGGGTCCATACACAGACCCTACCCATTGTCATCCCTAAGTGCAATGTATTTGGACAGTCCACAACACACAAGCCCAAAAACATAAAACTGGGCCAAGGCCCGCACCGCAGGTGCTCTACCTGAGCCTACCCATTGTCATCCCTAAGTGCAATGTATCTGGACAGTCCACAACACACAAGCCCAAAAACATAAAACTGGGCCAAGGCCCGCACCGCAGGTGCTCTACCTGAGCCCGAGCCGGGCTGGCGCGCGTGTGTTTGAACCCAAACCCACTGGCCCAAGTCTCTCAACAAAAGCCTTCTTGGTCCAATCTCTTATACACTAGGAAAGAAGTAGTAATATAAATAAGAAGAATCCAACTCTCCCCAACGATGTGGGAGAATGGACAAACCAAAAAGAAAGTTTGCTTCTTTCTTAGTCATCACTACCAACAGACACATCTTTAAAATGTCGGTTTTTGTATCGTGAATCGTGACAATAGGTCCTAGATTTGCACATCTCTCCCATATATTACACTGCTATTACACTAAGTTTATAATTTTGAAAACTTAATTACATAAGATATGTAAGTATTTGCTTCACTTAGTTTAGTAAAATGAGCAAGAAATGAGTGTGTGAACAATTGTACTCGCTATTTGTGTTTTAACATAGTAACATAGCACATATGTCTTAAATGCAAGTGGATAAGTAATCACATGATAAACATTTTTCAAACTCAAAATACCGAATAGTAAAGAAAAACAAAAAAAGTCAAATTAGAAGAATCGCAATGAAGTGATGTTTTACAATTATTTTACACCGGAAGTATGTGAGATGCACAACTGCAAGACGGTACGGTGTTACCTCAGATTTTCGAAAAACTTGTGAACATTCAAGAAAGCAAATCACAAAGTCAGCAACATTTGGGAGTTGGTGCTACCTTGAAATTGTTGCCTATTATAATTAGGTATTCCTAAATTGTTGCGAAGTAAGTACTCTTAGGGTGTATTTGGATAATAAAAATGGAGGAAAAGAGAGTGGAGGGGAAAGGAGGAAACATAAAGCGAGAATAAATGAAATATGGATGTTTGAATAAAATTTTCTTCCAAATCTTAGCTATTATGGCGAGATTTTAATTTGCCTTGGAGGAGAGAAAATGGATCCCTCCAAATCTATCTCCCTCCTTTACTCGTCCACCCTTATTTATTAACTATCCAAACAAGGGAGTCTAAATGTCTTACTCTCCCTCCCTTTCTTTTTTTTTTCCCTTCAAATCTCTCAATTCAAACACATTTTTAGTGATTAGTAATTATGTTGAATTTTTGTTCTTATTGCTTAAAGTTTTTTAGTTAGCTATTGAAGTAGATTATTCTCAAAATCACATTTTAATTATTTGTTTATTTTTAATTATTAAATGAAGACATATTATTGAAATAAAGGAAGTAATGAGTTTGTTTGGTTACTACTTTTGTTTATGGAAGATCCAATTTACAATGAATTAGTTTTTTTAAGAAGTTGTTTGGTTGTCCCAACTATGAAAAATTCGAGGAACTCAAAAATAACTTCTTATATGATGTGAGAATTAACTCACCAACTCCTTTTTGGTGAGTTTCACTTCCCACGTTTTTACACATTTCAAATAACTTTTTTTTAATGGATATAGGAATCCAATTTATGAGATTTGTGAATTTCTGTATGGCGATAAAAAATCTTTTTGTAATTCATGGGAATTTACATGTACTAGTTAAGTTTATGCGAAGTGCAACTCCCTACATAAAATTAATTATTGGATGGACCAGTTAAGTTCGTCCATTGTGTATTATATTGGGTTTGTCAAAATAAGAACTTGGTTCTTATTTAGGCTCTGTTCTTTTCGGCTGAAACGAGCTGAATTAAATTAATTGGAGTAGAGCTGAATTGAATTACATTGAGTGCAATTGAAGTGAAGTGAATTTTGTTGAATTAAAAGTTAATTTTGTGAAGAGATAACTGAATATAATTGACTAAACGTAAATAAAACTTAACGGAATACAGCTAAGCAAAACTGAAAGGAGCTGAAGTTAAGCCAGAAAGAACAGAGCCTTAAGAATCAAGTTCTTTGTTGGTTTCAAGAAAACAAAGATTATGGAGATAATAAGATAATTAATAGTGGGTCCTAATTAAGAACTAAATAGAGTTTTCTATTGTGATGTTAGTAATTTGTGAAAATAACTTGAAAATAGGAAGAACTTTATATAAATTCTACTATTGCTATTGCTTTAATGCTCCGTTTTGATATTTGTCACTTCTCCATTTTCCCGCTCTTTTCTTTTACCACGGGTGAAGAAAAATTAAAAAAAAGGGAGAAATAGCCATAGTCCAGATTAAACTAGATGGGATTGGTGTGTTGTTTAAAATTAATTCCAATCCTTCACTTATCCCTAGACAAACTTCTTAACACAGGTAGAAAACATATTTAGGTAACAAGGAGAGACGAAGTTAAGAGAATTTTAACTCATTATACATTAGAAACATAATATGCTATATTGCCAAATATGAGAACTCCGTATAGAATGAATGAAGGGAGTATTGAATGTTATGAGTCCCTTCGTATTAGAAGTATTTGTACATGAAAACAGGGGAGAAACTAGAAATAAAATGTTAAAATATCAAATTTTCCTTACATCGGCATATCTAATGATTTCAAAGTACCAAAAAATCGATACTCTTAATCATTTTTCAAAAGTTGGGGGTAGAGAGTGGCCGAGTGCCACCCTTTATTACTAGCTAATCCCCCTGCATGAAAATAGGGGTAACATTGTTGAGCTATGTATATTGCGCGTGGACAGCTATGTGCGTTCATTACATAACTATACGTGTCGTACATGAAAAGCTGGTGGCATTTAACCATAATGCCTTCGCACATTCTAGGATAAGACGGTCTCATCATAAATAAACGGTCTTACAGTGTGAAACGCAATTGTTACTTACTTTAATGCTTGGGGAGTTTTAGCTAGTAGGAGCACAAAACAATGTAAAGCTAGTTATAGGATAATAAACAGAAAACTTGGCAAATCAAATTTGAGATCCCTATCATTCCCCTTTACAGCCTACAACTAGAGACATACAAAGAACAGTGTACAACAACAGTGTATATGAATAATGATAATAGGCTAGTAGTTTGTACCCTTATAGTTTTTGACTTAAAAACCCACTAATCACGGATTTACAATTGACATCCCTTGACCAAAAACAATCAATTATAAAGAGAAAAATAAGGGGGACTTCATCTGATAAAAGCATAAACTATACTGGTCCAATAGTCCCATACACTAACTTACTGTGCCATTCAATTCAATTATGCAATCAATCGGACCACCTTCCCCTTTTCCCTCCTAGTCCTATTCACTTGTCACCTTTCTCCACTGGGACCGCTATGACTAAATCAGTTACACTTTAATGAATTCGGACCGTAACAATATTGTTGTAAAACCGTCTCGTTAAAAGATATCAAGGACGTCGAGAATACGTTGATTACAAAGGGGACAAGAGCCTCGACTTAGCCAAAGTTCCCTGGAACACACCCTACAATAAGTATGACCACATGGTATAAACGCCGCGCCTTTATTTCTTCCCATGCACACGCAACACACACTATCACTCCCTTCCACCACCACCTCTTCATCCACCCTCTCTTTTCCCTCTCCCTTACTTTCTCTCTCTATTTCTCCGACGTCCGCCGTCTCCTCCAACAACCTCATCAGCGACACCCTCGACGGCGTCGCATTACCTACTCCTTCACCACCGCCGTTGCCGCCGATGTCAATTTCCTCCGTCGCCGTACGATATTCTCTTTCCGCCGCTAACGCCGTCGCTAAATTAATCCCTGAGCTCCTATGCCGCGTCGAGACATCTGTTTCTTCGTTAATTTCCTCAACGATCTCGATTTGGTCGTCGTCGTCATCATTGCCGTACCGCCACGTGGCAACTCCGCAGCATCCGAGACGTTCTCTTAAGATCCTCCACCTACTACAGTAACCGAACAAGAATTTATAGTTAGAAAGACGGAAATCAGGAAATAAGAAAAAGTATACTCAGTTCTGTCTCAATTGACGGTCATTTTTTATGACAGGAACTAACCTGCTGACTTCACGTGGTTCTCCATCGTCGGATCGTATAATCGATCGAGGATCTTGAGAGTCCAATTTTTCAACGGTTAGAAGATCTAGAAGCGTCCACATCCTTCGTCCACTGGTCCGTTGATCGGACGGTAAGGGTGATGGGAGTAACAATGGACGGTCTTGATTTGCCGGACTACTACTCACCGCTGCACTCATTTTTGAATTTATTAAATTTATAATGAAGTGTTGTTTAATGGTTTATGTACAAAATGTATGAATGAGGAAATGAAAGGGAAAGAGGAGAAATGAGTAGGGAGAGAAGAAGGGGGAAGTGATGCAAAATTGTACTTATAGGAAAGTATTGAGGAGTTTAGGTTATATGTCTTGTTTGGTTTGGTCTACTGAAATTCAATAATTTTAGAAAGTGACGTACGTACATGACATGCTCGTGAGATGAAATTAAAATGCAACTTATTTACGTTTATGTTTATGGGTGTGTGATTAATGTCACTTGTTCTCATGTGTGATTCGGCCAACATATGTATTATTTCAATCGAGTTTATTAGGATTTTTAAAATTCTTATTTATTGTTGTTCATTAAGATAAAATAGATGTGAGTATTTTATGATAAAATTAATTATTTATAATAAAAAAAATGTATGGTCTCTTTTTATTTATCCAATTAAGATCAAAAGAATTTAATTCGTAAAATTAATGACGGATCTAGAGGGATGTAGTGGATGTAGGTAGGGGTGTGCAAGATTCGGTTTGGAATGGATCAAACTGGATCGGAATTTATCGGACCGGAACCGAAATTAAAAAATTCGGTCCGGTCTCCGGTCCACCGTTTTTTTAAGATTCCGGAATCCGGTCCGGTTTGGACTGGGTTTTATGTTTTTATATTTTTTTTCGTCGAAAATATATTAAAATTCTGTCTAAACCAGTCTAACCGTTCCAAATCGGTCCATAATATTCAACAGTCCATAATTTTACTAGTGCAAAATTTTGTCGGTGCATAATATTCAAATTCCGTTCTGGTCCTGGACCGGAATTTTACAGGTCCGGTCCCGGTCCAGAATTTTTATATTCCGGTCCGGTCCCGGTCCATCATTTTTGGCAATTCCGGTTCCGATCCGGTCCAATCTGGTTTTGGACCAGTGCACAGTCCTAGATCGGTAGGGGTGTAACAGAGCTGATTTGTGCTCGAGCTCGGGTAGGCTTGGAATCAGCTCGGAAACTTGAGCTTGGGTTTGAAATCGGCTCAGAATCATCCGAGCTTAAAAAATCAAATTAAAAATAAATATATTTTAACAAAAATGCAAATATAAGAAACATATGATTATAAATGCTAAAATGACATTTTATTAGAAACAAAAACAATTACAAAATGACAACATAACTAAAAATAATAAACTAAGCTGGGAATCGACTCGGATTTGGTCCACCCCAGCTTGAAATCGACTCAAAATTAGTTTTGACCGATTTCGAGCCGAGTTTTTACCGAACTTATTACAAAGGCTCTACGAGCTGGCCCAGATCACTTACCGCCCTAAGTGGATGTACCTACATCCACTTACCTACTTTCTATTACTCTATATGTTGATTAAGAATTTCACTCTTATGAGTGCTCTTTTTATACTTTTATATTATTTTCTAATTATAATTTTAATTTATTGTCTTACTTTAGCTCATAAATTTTGGTATTTTTCGTGTATAAATTGTAACTCCAGTCGCGGAAATTATTTGTTAATTTTCTGCATCATGGGTATTGAAATCCCAAAATCGTCAATGCGGAAAACAGTGATTACAATTTTATACTTCCTCCATACCAATAAATTCTATATATTTCACTTTTTAGGCACTATTCATAAGTTTAGTAAATTTTCGACACAACTTTTAACATATATAACTTCAGAGATATTCATGTGACATCTTGTTTAAATTGTGTTACTGATTATGTTGTGAATATCAAAATTTTATAATTTTATCGATATGTAACTAAAGATATTAACAAAAGAAACGGATATTAACAAGCGTGAATAAAACAAATGTATAAAATTGATTGAAATGTCGGAAATAATTATTTACCCCGTAATGAAAAACGGTTTGAATCTAACTTAAGACGGAGTATATTTTTGTTTTCAATTTAAGTCGCGTAAGTTTTTAAATGGAGTTGAAGCAAGAATCAAGATGGAAAATAATAAGGGAATGATGTGCTGCTTCGAATTGGTGACTGACTGCAAGAGTGCCAGGGAGGCAGCTTTAAGGGTCATAGAGATTGGAGAGACATTGGAGAAAGCAAAAGACAAAAAAGAAAGAAGAAAAACAGATTGGAGAAACGTGAAAATTAGAAAAAGCGCAAATTTAGGTTGAAAAGATACTCATTTAACCAAAAGAAAAGCTGATCAATTTGCCGGTGCTCACCTACTTGGCGCCACTATTTCGTTTCAATTCTATTCTTTTACTATTACGCAAATCCTTATTTATGACTCACAATGTTCCCATAAGCTTGTAACGAGTCGAGTTTAAAAAAATTCACTTAAATAGATAGAAATAAATTATTTGTAATTTGTTATAAATTTTTACTTTTATTTTATTTATATATACGTGATTTGTTACAAACTTATAACGAATTTACGTATCTTAGGTAGGAGTTAATATTACTATTATCACACATGCATAAAGATTTTCTTGTTTAGCTCTTTTAGGATTAGTTGATCCACTTCCTTTCAATCAAATCGCTTGAAAGATGTAACATTTCAAATAGTTGATTGAATTATATATTTAACTAATTTATGTCTCTATGTAAATATACGATTTTTTTTTGGTAAATATGTAGAGAATTTTCATTTAGCAATTAAATTTTTAGTTTAATATTATAATTTATAATTATTAATGATTGAAAATTACATTGATTTCTATTTTCGTGTTGTATTATTAAGAAGTAAAATAATGATTAATACTAAGAAGTAAAATTTACATTAACTTGTTAAATTTAATATTGTAGTTTACATTGAATATTAGATACATTTATGGTAAAAAAATTATGGTAATTGAGGATTCGTAGCATATTTGGTAGCTTGAGAGTATATGAGACAATAAGGAACATATAAAATGTAAGGTGACCAAAATAATTGGTAGAATAAATCATTTAATATATTAAAGCAACAGCCGGTAACCGCTATTAGGTGACGTGTCGCGCTCATATCGGTCGACCGTATAAAATACAGATTATGTACACAATAAATACGTAAAACAAAAACTACCCACTTATCGGGGGATTTGATCCTGGGACCTATTGTCAACAATACTTCCGTCTTAACCACTAGACTAAGACATCTTCGATATCACCCTCTCTAATTTGTAAAGGTTATTCCGTCCACACTATTTTCCATTTGTCTCGATCTTTTCGCCATCTTAATTTCTTGAATTTTTCCTAAACTGTAAAAATAGTACTCTGTACTTTTTATCAACTTATACTTTTAATTTCCTCATAAATACCAGATTTTTGCAAAACATTTAATATCCAACCATATTTTTTTAGTAATTATCATATAATAGTTTTTTTTAACAATTATTAATCACGGCATGTTTTTAGGCATGATTGATTTTATGAAACTATTTTTTGGGTCACGAGTAAGAAGGGTCCGGAAATTTAAGGTGAAAGAAAACAATTTGATGAATGTAATATAACTATTAATGTAGTGGAAGAAAATATTCGATATTTGTAATGTTTTTTTAGCATATGCGAGATATTATAAATTGCTTCAACACTATATTACACAAAACAACGGTCAATATGATAGAAATGTCCGTCGAAAACGTCATTTGGTTTTGTTGCAAATGTAACGTTGGCCTTAAACATCCGTCGCAAGAGGTAAATTGAGACGAAATATTTCCTCCCGGAACAAAGATGACTCCGTCTCAACTTTCAATTGTCATATAAGAGTCGACATTATTAGGTGTTGTCGACTTTATGTTACTAATGAAACATGACCGACTTTATATTATTACTCCGTATTTTTTAGGTTACCCGTAATAAGTGTTTGAAAATTTTATATTGGAGAAATACAAACTAATAAATGTAATATATTAACAAATGTAGTTTCTAAAGACATTTTTCTATATTTGTAATGTTGTTGGCTATTGGCAAAACATTATAAATATTTTACACAAATTATATGTGGCCCGTCACAATTTTGTAGTATTATTTACAAACAATTTAATTACTTTTGAACATCATTTATTAAAAGAGGACTTTTGAAAATAATTAATTTTTGTTATATTTAGCCATCTCTACGAAATATCGAATAATTTGTGATAATTTTCATATTATTTCTACTATAGTCTTTTGATTACCCGGTAATTCTTTTTTTTTTCTGTCATTTTTCTTCGTCGAAGTCGTTTTAGGTTATACGTTGTTTTTGTAGATGTGATCTAATTTGGGGGATTAACTTAACTTACTTAGTTTGACTATGGCAGATTCGATTAATGGTAAACGATTTAATTTGCGAAAATGATTTGGGTGTTTAGCGTGAAAAAAGGCTCAATTATTTTTTGTTGGCTCAACGAAGCACGCACTTGGTCGCATTACAATAGAGGGGAGGGAGAATCGAACCTAGGACCTATTGTCCAGGATAGCTCCGTCTTCACCACTGAACAAAGACATCAAAAAGACTCAATCAATTATTAGACTATGCAATTCTCCAAATTAACTAATTAAGAAATAAACTTGATTAATGGTGGCAGGTCTATCTCCAAAGAAAATCAAGATGACAGCATTATTTGGTATTGTTTCTTATTTCGGTTGTGTTTGCTTATGATTTAAGGTGAAATCTAAAGATTTTTAACTTAGTTGATTATGAAATGACTGAATATCGAAAATTAGGGGTCATTGTTTGATTTTTAATCCAAAAATTATAGTCAGAGTGATCCGAGATTAATGGTTGCAGAGGAGTTAAAAGATTCTATGCATAAGTTCAATTAGTGCAATACCATCTTTTTTTGATGTCTTAACATTTTTTTTTATCTTCTTTGACATTTAGTTTTTTAGTTGTTGAATTCGTAGTGTTCAATTGTTCATATTCAGTTATACCAACATTTGACCCTCTTATAAGGTCATTATTACAGTTAGTTTCACCTTACATAAATATCTCATCTAATAGACCCTACAACTCTACCAACATCTCCTTATAAGGTCATTATTACAGTTGAGAGTTTTCACAATTTTTTGTTTGCTTAGTAGTAGCCGCTAACAGCTTTAACAGAATAAAGCCTTAACAGAATAAATAAAGTTGGCTATTGAAGTCTTGAAGAGGACGATAATGAAAGTTTTAGGTAGGTAACTAGGGTTAGACCGTTCATATAGATGTATCCTACACGAATACGTGTCCAGGTGTCAGATTTGACTATTATATGAAAAAATATCATGTTTTTGATATAAAATTCAGGATCCAAGTGTCATACCTATGTCCGAGTGTCCAGTGTGCGATTGTCTGCGCAATATAGCTATAAGTATTGGTTGTAAAATTATGGTTATGTTACTATCAATTATACGACTACCAAATTAGGAAATGATCATTTTTAATTTGATTTAATCATTGTGAGACTACTATTTTAAGGCATACACCCTCCGACTCTAAATCATTCCATTTTTCAAAATTCCTGATGTGGATTTTGAACAAATAGGTCAATTCAAAGGAATTAGACGGAATAATATGTACTAAATTTTATTACTCCGTATATTTTAATTTGTTTCACCTTACCAAATTAGCTAATACATATTGGAGGGCTCGAATTTTGTATACTCCGTCTTAGTTTGTAAAGGCGCGCCTCGAGTGCGCCTAAGATGCTCCATGGATGAGACACTAACCAAATCTCGCCTTGGTGCAACTTAGATTTCCTAGGACACATTAAATGAGACTTAACAGATTATTTGGAATCTAATAAACCGTAGAACTTTCCAGAATATGCTACTGCATAAGCACTGCTGAAAATGCAAATTATCTCACAATTAGAAAGTATGAATGTTATACTATATTAACATTTGGTGTTTGCATTCCAGGGAAACAACTAAGGGGTGTCAAAGTTCAATTTCAATTTGAAGGCACAAATGCAAGGAGATTATATATGGCGTGATTAAAATGATCGAGCTCTTTAATTCTTTGATTTTAGTACTCGGTGTAGGCCTGTATCATACAACCTTTACAACATTCCGTTGGTATTTATATTTAGAATTGCACTAATATGTTTGATATTGTTGTACTTGATGGAGTCAGTCTCATTAATTCTTTGATTTTGTACGAAATATAGAAAAATGACTATTTTAAACGAGATTTTTCTTACGATGAAGGAATAATGATTTGAATCATCTCTGTTTTTATTTCCAGATTATCATTCAGAAACAATTTCTATATTTTGTTAATGCAACTGTAAAATTGAGTATCTCCGACCTCTTACATCATGGTTTATGGGAGTCATTCAGGTATAACGTAATATTGTACTTTTTCACATTAACGATGAGATTACCCGTGTCGTCTTCCTCCTTTGATTTCCCTAAGGATTTTTATTATCTTTACGTTTGTTTTGTCTTCAATCAATATTTAAGGTGTAAGAATGGATATCTAATTTTAAACTATTTATTGATTTTATACATATATATTCACTTATTTAAACATTTCCATATTTATACAAAATATTTATATTTTTGAGTTAAAACTGCTACCTACATAATTTTTTTATACTTAGATTCATATTATACCCGTGCATTTATGCACGGGTTACACACTAGTTTCTCTATAAAGAGTTACAAATAAAACTTTCAGAGTAAATGTAAAACCCACCATAGACTAAAATGTTAGGTCTAATTTGTAAGATAATTATTTGAGTAGAAAAATTTCTTGACCCACCTTTTTTTTCGGTAGAGAGATGTGAAATGAGAGAAAAACGAGCTAGGATGCTCTCTATTATTACTCTCTTTTGTTCATTATCTTACTTTTTAATAGTCTAGATTTTGCACCGAAACGATCCAGCGGTCAGACGATATTCTCATTCGGGGATTTGCCTCTCTTTTGTACCAGAAAAAGGTCAATGAGGGGTTGAGCGACTTTACCCCAAATCTGTGGTGTAGCTAGCTTCGTGCATGCATACATATCTTACGTGGAGTCATTTTAGGTAATATATGTCAAAGGAGCCACATTTTGTTATTTTCTTTGTGTTTGAGACAGGGTTACCAAATTCTCCCACCCCCTCCAAATTCCGAATTGATTTAAGCGAACCAATTCACAATTCGCTTTTGTGTCAATTCATTGCTTGGTAATTCGCTTAGATAAGCGAATTATAGGATTTCGCTAAAATCCACAAAATTTTCAGAACAAATTAGTAGTATATGCTAGAAATGTAATAGTATTATAAAGTAATGAGAGAGATAATATATTTCTGAATGAATGAGGAACAATGTTAAATAGCCTCTATATTTATAAGGCTGAAGATACAAAAGACATCTTACATAAATGAGGTAAATAATAAATTAGCCTAATATATTTATTCTAATTTCTATATTTATAACACTCCCGGTCTCCCCCTGATGACTAGTATCGAAGCACTTATTCAAATAGTGGAGAGGGCTAGGACATCAAAGTATTGTTGGACATATTTTATGTTGCCTCATTAAAACCTTGACAAGGAAAACCCTTTGGGACAAAACCTTGACGAAGGAAAAAGAGTACAGCTTGGTATATCTAATAATGATGCTCCCCTAATTAAAAAAAAAATTGGTAAGCTAAGGATCGTCGCTTATAAATCCTTTAACCGACGCATTCCAATCTTAAAAACCAATTTCTTGAATGTTGAAGTAGGTAATGCTTTGGTGAAGAGATCAGATCTGCTAGATTATCGCTTGAGCGTACTTGTTGGATGTCTATTTCACCTTGTTTTTGCAGATCATGTGTGAAGAAGAATTTCAGACTAATGTGTTTCGTTCGATCTCCCTTGATAAAGCCTTCCTTAAGTTGTGCTATGCATGTGGCATTGTCTTCATATAATATCGTTGGTGACTCCTTAATTGTATGAAGTCCACGTGAATCCTGAATATGGTGTATCATTGACCTTAGCCAAAGACATTCGCGACTTGCTTCATGTATTGCCAATAACTCGGAATGATTTATAGATGTGGCCGTGATTGTTTGTTTTACTGACCGCCAAGATATAGCTGTAACTCCATAAGTGAATAAATACTCAATTTGTGATCTTCCCTCGTGAGGGTCAGATAGATAACCTGCATCTCCATAACCAACTAGTTTTGATTATTTAGGACTATAAGGGTAAAGTAAGCCTAAATGAATAGTGCCACTGAGATATCGGAAAATGTGCTTGACCCCATTCCAATGTCTTTTAGTTGGAGAAGAGCTGTATCTTGCTAATAGATACATGAGGGCACCAATTGCACTTAAATATGGTAGTTCTGGACCAAGAATTTCTTCACCGTTTTCTTTAGGACGAAAATGATCTTTATTTATATCGAGTGATCTCACAACCATTATTGGTGAGCTTAAAGAATGTGCTTTGTCCATGTAAAAACGTTTTAGGATCTTTTGCGTATATGCGGATTGGTGGACAAATATCCCATTTAGGGTGTGTTTTATTTGTAATCCAAGGCAAAACTTTGTCTCACCAAGATCTTTCATTTGAAATTCTCTTTTTAGATAAACCGTAGTTTCTTCGAGTTTTTCAAGGGTTCCAATCAGATTTAGATCATCAACGTATACCGCAATTATAGCACATCCTGAGTTGGATTTCTTAATGAAGACACATGGACAAATAGCATTATTGGTATATCCTTCTTTTAGTAAGTACTCGCTAAGACGTTTGTACAACATTCTTCCAGATTGCTTTAGTCCATATAGAGCTCTTTGAAGTTTAATAGAGTAAATATTTCGTTCATTAGGCTTGTTTTCTTCAGGTATACAAAATCCTTCAAGGATTTTCATATAAATATTACTATCAAGTGATCCATAAAGATAGGCTGTGACTACATCCATAAGACGCATATTAAGCCTTTCTGAAGCTGTCAAACCAATCAAAAAATGAAATGTTATTGCATCCATTACCGGGGAATCAGTTTCTTCATAATCAATTCCTGGTCTTTGTGAAAAACCTTGAGCAACTAATCGAGCTTTATATCTCACGATTTCATTCTTTTCATTGCGTTTTCGTACAAATACCCATTTTGTATCCGAAGGATTTTATGCTTTTAGGAGTTTCAACAATTGGACCAAAAACTTCTCTCTTTGTTAATAAGTTGAATCTGCTTGGATTGCTTCCTCCCACTTTGGCCAATCAATTCTATTTTGACATTCTTTAACGGATTGTGGTTCAAGATCATCGATATGCTCTATGGCATCTAGAGCAATTTTAAAAGCAAACTCATTATCGGGAATAATCTTATTCCTATCCCAGTTTCGTTTTGTACCAGAATAATTTATAGATATTTCATTGTTTTGAGGTACATGTTCCTCTTGAGGTGCAATTTGTTCATTTGTAATTGATAGTTCATTTCTTTTTTCGTGGAACTGAATCCTTTGCACCAAGAGGTCGACCACGCTTTAGACGTGGCTTGAAGTCATATGTATTATGATGATCATTTTCTGGGATACGTACTTTTGCCGGAGCATTTGCAGCATGTATATGTAATTTGTCACCCTTCTCGTATCAGTAAATGCATCGGGCATTCTATTTGCAATATTTTGCAAATGTATGAACTTTTGAACTTCAAGCTCACATTGCTTTGTACGAGGATCAAAATGGGCTAATGTTGGTGTATTCCATGAAATTTTGTGATATTCCCCAAGCTTTAATTTTTCTCCCCCTAACGACGGGAAATGTGACTCGTCGAATTTACAATAATCAAATCTTGCTTTAAAACATCTCCTGTTAGGGGCTTTAAATATGTGATGATTGATGGGGAGTCATATCCAACATATATGCCGAGTCTACGTTGAGGACCCATTTTAGCTCTCTGCGGTGGAGCAATTGACACATATACTGCACAACTAAAAGTTCTAAGATGAGATATACTTGGTTGATGCCCAAATACAAGTTGTACAGGGGAGTATTGTTGATAGCTGGTTGGTCTTATACTACAAGTGATGATTCATGTAATATTGCATGGCCCCATGTTGAGAATGGTAAATTCGACCTTAAAATTAATGGTCGGGCTATCAATTGTAGTCGTTTTATAAAACTTTCTACCATGCCATTCTGAGTGTGTACGTGGGCAACTAGGTGTTCAACATCAATACCGATTGACATGCAATATTCATCAAATGTTCTAGATGTAAACTCACTAGCGTTGTCAATACGAATAGATTTGATATTAAAATCTGGGAATTGAGCTAGTATTAGTCTAATAATTTGTGCAAGCAGCCTTGCAAATGCAGTCGTACGAGTTGAAAGTAGGCAAACATGAGACCACCTAGTTGAAGCATCAATTAGGACCATAAAATAGTGAAATGGACCACTGCAGGGGTGAATAGGTCCACATATATCCCCTTGAATTCGTTGAAGGAAATTAGGAGATTCAACACCAACTTTTGTTAAAGATGGTTTGATTATTAATTTTCCTTGATAACAAGTATCACATGGATAATTATCAATGGATAAGATTTTCAAACTCTTTAAAGGATGTTCATGTGAATTTTCTCCAATTCGACGCATAATTGTTGTTCCAGGATGACCTAATCGATCATATCAATTTTTAAAAATATTGGTATTAAGAGTTTTCGACTGTTTCACAACAAGATGTGTTTCTCTTAAAGCGGTATGGTATAGCCATGAGGGTAAGCCAAGGAGTTTCTCTATTATTTTTTTTTTATTTCCCGAGATAATTTTTGTATTACATATATAGGTACTCTATGTTAGCCTCGGTTGTTGTCTCAAGATGATATCCATTAAGATGGATATCTTTGAAACTCAATAAATTTCGCTCTGACTTTTTAGAGAATAAAGCTTCATGAATATTCATTTTTGTAGACATAACAAGAAATATTAATTACTCCACTTGGCTCCTTCTAGGTGATTTTAATGTGGTCAGGGATGTATCTGAGAGGATAAGTAATACTCCACCTACTTGGGCTGATTTACATGACTTCAATGATTGCATCCTTCACAGTAACATTGAAGATTTGAATAGCACTGGTTGCTCTTTTACTTGGACTAATAAACAGGACCCTACCTCAAGAGTTTGGTCCAAATTGGATAGGGCAATGGCTAATCCTCAGTGGAATGTAGTTTTCCCAGCTACTTCAGTCAACTTTATGGCCTCTGGTGTCTCTGATCACTCTCCAGTCAAAGTTACTGTGTTCGAGGATCTGGCCCCCAAGAAGAGATTTAGTTTTCTAAATAGCTGGATGATGCATTCTACTTATGATAAGATGGTCAAGGATGCCTGGTCTAGTCCTATCCTGGGATCTGCCACATTTAAACTGTTCCATAAGATGAAGGCAGTTAAGCTAGTTCTCAGTAAATTACATAAGGACCAATTCACCAGTATCACTCAAAGGGTACAGAAAGCTAAAACTGATTTGCAGCAATGTCAAGAGACCCTCCAGACAAACCCTATGATCCCCCATCTCATTGATCAGGAAAAAGTCTTGTTACAGGACTACTGTTTTCTGAAATCTGTGGAAATGAAGATCTTGCAACAGAAAGCAAAAATCAACCATATTATTCAATCTGATGATTCCACAAAGTATTTTTATGCAAAGATAAATGAAAGGAAAACTCAACAGATAATTGGTCAGATTAAGGATAGGCATGGAGTATTGAAAGAAGGTCTGAATGATGTTGCTACTGGTTTTGTTGATTACTATAGACATCTCTTGGGTGGTTGTACAGTAGTGGAACCCTTTGATCATTCCTTCATTCAAAGGGGTCCTTGTGTTTCTGGTGCAGAGGGTTCTAGTCTTATCTCAGCCATCACAACTGACGAAATCAGGAATGCTCTTTTTTCTATTGGATCAGATAAGAGCCCAGGACCGAATGGGTTCTCAGCTGGGTTCTTTAAAAATAGTTGGGATATAGTAGGGAGTGATTATTGCAAAGCAGTCCACTCTTTTTTCCAAACTGGCAGAATGAGCAAGCTTGCTAATTCCACCCTCATTGCCTTAATTCCAAAAAAGAAGACTTGTGACTCAGTGCTTGATTTCAGGCCAATTTCATGTTGCTCTACTCTCTATAAAACCATTAGCAAGGTGCTCTCTGATAGATTAAAAAATGTCTTACCTAATATTATTGGTGCAGAACAAGCAGCTTTTGTCCAAGGGCGTAGCATACATGAAAATATCATGCTTTCTCAATCTTTGGTTAAGGGCTATGCTAGGAAAGCCATATCTCCTAGATGTCTTATTAAGGTGGACATTAGGAAGGCTTTTGACTCTCTTCAATGGCCTTTCATTAAAAGCATGCTAGAGGCTTTCTGTTTCCCACCTCAATTCATACAATGGGTTATAGGTTGCATTACCAGTACTTGGTTCTCAATCAAACTTAATGGTTCAGTTCATGGTTTTTTCCAGGGCAAAAGTGGTATTAGGCAGGGTGATCCACTATCCCCTTATTTGTTTGTGCTCAGTATGGAGATCTTGTCTAGGCACTTAAGAATTATGCATGATCAACCATTGGTCTCCTATCATCCAAAGTGTTCAAGATTAAAGCTCAATCATTTAATTTTCGCGGATGATCTTATGATTTTCACTAGGGGTGATGTTCCTTCAGTCACAGCAGTTTTAACTACTTTACAGCAGTTTGCAAACTGGTCTGGGCTTCATGCTAATCATGATAAAACTGAGGTTTATTTTGGAGGTGTGCCTGCAGGGGTCAAGCACAGTATTCTTCTTACCACTGGGTTTTCTGAAGGATCTTTTCCTTTTCGATATCTTGGTCTTCCATTGAATGCTGCCAAGGTAACCATTGATATGTATGCTGCGTTTATTAGTAAGATCCAAGGTTCAATCCAACACTGGTCATCGAAGTTCCTTTCGTATGCTGGCAAAGCGCAGCTTCTGAACTCCATCATATTTGGCCTAGAAAATTATTGGTGTGCTGCTGGATTGCTTCCTGTTGGTGTAATTAAGCAAATAAATAAGATGTGTAAGAACTTCTTTTGGGGGATTATTGAGGACAGGAGAAAACTGGTAATGAAAAGCTGGGCTAGCCTTTGTTCTCCCAAAACTGAAGGTGGATTAGGGATAAAGGAGCTTTTGTCTTGGAATAAAGCCCTTCTTGCTAAATGGATTTGGATCTTAACTAATGAACCCAATGGCCTGTGGTGTAGTTGGAACAAAACATATGTCTTCCCCCGCTGCACTTTCTGGGAAATTGATAAGAAAGACTTCCATTCAGAGAGCTTGCGAAGTATTGTTGCAGTTAAAGACGAAATTGTTCAAAAATGTGGTTCTATTCCTGCTGCTCAATTCCTTCTGCGGAGCTGGGTTCACCAGGATGTGTTTAAAGTTGGCTATGCTTACCAGTGGTTCAGAGTAAAGTATCCTATTCTTTCTTCTCATAAAGCCATTAATAGCACGGCGGTTCTACCTAAGCACAGAGTTATCGTTTCTTTGGCTTTGCAACATAAGCTAGCTACCATAGATTCCTTGCAGAAGAGAGGATTTTGCCTGGTCAATAGATGCAGTTTATGCTGTTGTGCTTGTGAAACGCATTCTCATCTATTTTTCAGATGTCCTTTTGCACAGGCCGTGTGGAAGGGGCTTCTTTGTTGGATGAATATTCAGAGACGAACTTGTAGCTATATTGATGAGTATGGTTGGATATTGAATCGCAGGAATGCTAAGCATTGGAAATCTGCCTGGTATTGTTGCTGTTTAGCTGCTGCAGTCTATAGCCTTTGGACGGAACGAAATAGAAGAATTTTTGGGGGACATAGTCAAACAGAATCCCAGGTCTTGTATTCTGTGAAATTCATAGTCTGTAGTTACCTCTTGAATGGGAAGTTTCCTAAGTATAGTACACATATTATTGACACAATGCACCATTAGCTACCTCTTTTGAGGTGGTAGGGGTTATACTTTTTGCTTGCAAATGTATCTTCTTTTTACCCCTTGTGGATGAATAAGAAGATTATAACTTTTCATGCAAAAAAAAAATATTCATTTTTGTACCATTTGGTAACATAAGCAATGTTTTGCCATACCCCTCAATTATGTTTGATGTTCCTGATATAGTATTAACATTAGCCGTTGCTAATGTTAAATGAGAGAAAAATCGTTTATCACGGAGAATTGTATGTGCTGTTGCACTGTCCACAAGACAAATATCTTCGCCATTTGCTATCACCTTTTTATTAGTAATATCCATATTCCTTTAAGAAGAAGAGAATAATTACGATAATGAAAGGTAGAAAAAAATGGGAGAGAAAAGAAAAGAAACCAATGAACGAAATAATAAGAATGTAAAATAAAAAAACAAATTGCATTACTAAAAAAACTTCAAGAGAATCTGATAAATAAAAAGTCCAAAAAAAAAACAAATCTTGCTAGACCAAAACAAGCATGATCATTTATTGAATAAAAAAAATTAAAGTCTAGTAAATGGGCTTAGATATCGCCAAGGAAATTATCAATGTCATCAAATTCGCCATAATTTGCAGTGGCCTTGAACTCAGGAAGATCAAGGTGGGCATTTTCATTTGGTTCTTCGAATTTAGCAAAAGTGTTTCAACATTTTTTCCTTGAATTGAAGCCTTATAAAGATCAACAAGATGTTTCGGCGTACGACAAACATTTGCCCAGTGCCCATGTGATCCACAACAATGACATACTAGTCTTAAACCCGTGCAAATTGGACGGGATGTTACATAGAATATTATTATTAACTAAGTTATATAAAAACGTTCAAATTTTATGTTATAATTTAGATTTTAGATTTGAATTATAAATTACATTACCAATCAAGATATTGTATATCATAATAAAATGTGATGAATTAACAATAAATTTCGCATTTAGATACATATACTAAAAAAATTAGCATCAAGGTTACAATGTTAAAAATATTATGCAAATGATATTAACAAATTTGAATAATTTTTTCATGAATTAAAATATTTGTAAGCATGATTTCTTCATTTTTAAAGATAAGATATTATTGCAATTTTTCAAATTTATTAACCAATGTCGTATTTGTAGACTTGTCAAAATTTGACTTGAGTAAAAATCTAACTCGACCAGATCCTATTTTTCCAAGATCAAAATATTTAGATCTTAAATCGTGACCCGTTTAATCCAAATATGCAATGATCAGTTAGTTAATCTAAATATAACATAAAATTTTAACATTTTTAGATTTCTAAATAAGTACAATTATTTAAACTATATTAACATATTAGTATTCCTAAATTTCTAAATATTTTTTTCTTTTTTAATTTGTAATTTGATGTTTTTCAATTGCTGATTTTTATAAGAACATAATAATAACATATCAAATTAGTATTAGTAACTACTTTAAGAAAGTTAATTAGTAATGAGCAATTTATATATATATATATTTTTTTTTGCAAGAAAGTTATAGACTTTTTTATTCCTCCATAAAGGGAAAAACGTCAAGACTTTCATTACAAAGGACTAGCCCCTACTACTTTCAAAGTAAAGTATAACATCAAACAACTAATTGTCTATTAGGCATTGCTTTGCTACATCATAATATTTAGGATGGACCTTAGACAAAACTCTAATTCTGACATTTTCTTTGATTGAGTCTAGCAGTGTCCCAGTTTTCTGCTCATAGCCATTAAATGTCCGTTGATTTCGCTCTTGCCAAATCCTGTATATCACACTTGTAATTCAACTCTTATACCATCCAGATTTCCAGTGCCTTTTTGCTGTTCTTCCCATAATCCAAGTGATCTCCTTTGTGTAGTCAGAGCTTCTGTGAGCTAGCCCCAGCCATTGTAAGACCCCTGCCATATTTCCTTCGAGTATTCGCAGTTAAAAAAGAGATGGACATGTGATTCTGCACTGTGCTTACATAGAATGTATCTGTTTGGGGCATATATGCCTCTGTTTTGAAGCAAGTCCTGAGTAAGGAGCTTATTTTGCAAAGCCAAAGTGGCAATAATTCTGTTAGAAAGTTCAATGTTGTTGTCCTGAAGTGCTGGAGTCCAGGCTTTCTTCTCTGTCTCTCCTTTGAACCATAGATAAGCTTTGTTAATGCTAAAGTGTCCTTTGTCCTGCCAAGAGTTAAACACAGTAGTAGCCCTGTGTATATCTTCATGCCTCCCAATAATCTCATCCCTCACAGCCAAGATGCCCCTCAAGCTTTCTGCAAAGGATGATTTCTGTTGAACCTCCCAGAATGAACCAGTTGGAAAAACGTATGATTCATGCCATTTGTACTAGACACCTTCTTTAGTATTAGCTAGGACCCAAATTTTCTTAGCTAATAGAGCTTTGTTCCATGCCTGAAGATCTTTTATGCCAAATCCACCAGCATCCCAGGGGGAACAAATGTTCTTCCAGCTATGCAGAATGATCTTATGAATCTCCTCATCAATTCCTCAGAAGAAGTTCTTACACATTCTGTTAATAGTCTTCACTACATTTTTGGGCAGCAGTAAGCAAGCACACCAAAAATTAGTGATACCAAATATGACAGAATTGAGCAGTTGGGTTTTACCAGCATAAAAGAAGGTTTTAGCTGACCAGTGCATCAAATGCCCTTTAATTTTATCTACCAAAGTATCAAAACCATGGATCCTACTATCAGCAAGAGTAAGTCCCTGGTATCTAAAAGGGAATTGACCCTCAGTGAAGCCTGTGAGATGCAAAATCTCATCCCTGATATTGCTAGATACCCCACCAAAGTAGATATCAGTTTTTTCTGGATTTGCAGACAAACCTGACCATTTTGAGAAGTCAGTGAGGGTATATAGGACTGCATTCACAGAAGGGACATCCCCTCTTGTGAATATCATTAGGTCGTCTGCAAATATGAGGTGAGTCAGACCCAGTTTTTTGCATTTAGGATGAAAGGAGACTTGAGGTAATCTGCAGATTTGCCTCAAATATCTTGTTAATAATTTCATACTTAGCACAAATATATGTAAGGTGATAAAAGATCACCTTGCCTCACTCCACTTGCCCCCTGAAAAAAGCCATGAATCTTTCCATTTACTTTAAGAGAGAACCAAGAAGAGGTTATGCAGCCCATAATCCAGTCAGTGAATTGCAGAGGGAATTTTAAAGCATTAAGCAGATCCTTAATGAAACTCCATTGTAGAGAGTCAAAGGCTTTTCGAATGTCCACTTTAATTAAGCATCTAGGTGTCAAATGCTTCTTTTTGTACCCTTTAATCAGAGTTTGAGAGATCGTTATATTTTCATGAATATCTCTTCCTGCAATGAAAGCTGCCTGCTCTTGCCAAACAATGTTAGGAAGAACCTTCTTCAATCTGTTAGCCAAAACTTTGCTTATAGTTTTATAAAAAGTGGTGCAACATGACAAAGGCCTGAAATCCATCACAGAATTACAATTTTGCTTCTTTGGAATGAGAGCCAGAAGAGTAGCATTTGCAGTCTTACTCAGCCTTCCATTCCTGAAGTAACCTTGAACTGCTTTACAGTAATCCTCACCCACATACTCCCAAGATTGCTTGAAGAATTCTGCAGAAAATCCATCTGGCCCTGGAGTTTTGTCAGATCCAATACTAAAAAGAGCTTCCTTGATTTCTATATTAGTAGTGGGTTGAATTAAGCCAGGTATATCAGCCTCCTTAATGCATTCTCTATTTTGAATGAACTCCACATTAGTAGGAGCAGTGGCAGTTGAAGTACCCAGAAGGTGCTTATAATAATCCACAAAGCTTTCAACCACTTTTTCCAACCCATACTGAGTTACATTATGCCTATCCTTTATTTGCCTAATAATTTGCTGCTGCTGCCTGTGTTTAATCCTTTGAAAGAAGTACTTTGAAGAGGAGTCATTATACTGGATGCTATCTATTTTGGCTTTTTGCTTCATTATACTTCCTTCAGCAGCCCTAAGATTATTATAATTTTGAAGCAATATCCTCTCCTCCTCATAGAGTCCTGAGGAAAGCTTATTGGCCTGGATTTTCTTCTGGCAGTCCATTAGATTGGCATAACATTCTTTGACTTTATGATTAATATTTGTGAAACTGTCCTTATGCAGAGTCTGAAGACCTCTCTTGACATTTTTTAACTTTTCAAACAAGGAGAAAATGGTAGCCCCAATGATCCTTTTCTCTCATTGCTCTTTAACTATTCTGTGATAATCTTCATGCTTAGTCAAGCAATTCAGAAAACTGAATCTAGCTGTAATTCTCTCCTCTTCAAACATTGTGACCAAAACAGGTTAATGGTCAGATATCCCCATTGGCAGGAAGTTAGCTATAGCAACAGGAAATTCATTCCGCCACTCATAATTGACCAGGGCTCTATCAATTTTGGACCAGACGATGGTCTCCTCATCCTGCTTGTTCGTCCAGGTCATGTCACATCCAATCCATTTCAAATCATCCGAAGCACAGTTATGCAGACAGTCATCAAAGTCCCTCATATCAGCAAGGGAGAAGGAGGTCTTACTCAATCTTTCATTTGAATTCCTGACGACATTAAAATCTCCAAGGGCAAGCCAAGCATGAACTTTGCCTCTTATATTACACATACTCTCCCATAGCTCATCCCTTACACGAGGGTTATTCCTAGCATAAACCATGGTAATATCAAATTTCTTATTAGTAGCATGATGAGTAACATCACAATGAATAAACTGATCATTAGTGATAGTTTTTCGTATTGTGACAGTTGCAGGATTGTAAATAATCCAGATTCTCCCATTTATGTGATTTTCATAGTTGCATAACACATTATACCCCTTGAAGCTATTTTTGATTATACTCTTAGCTTTCTTCTGCTTAATTCTTGTTTCCAGCAGACCAATAACATCTATTTGGGAAGTTTTTATATACTTTAATACTTCCTTTATTTTGAGAGGATCATTGCCCCCTCTAATGTTCCATGAAGATACTTTCATTTGAAACAGGTTGGCGTTTGTCCCCTATAACTCTTTTGTTAAGCTCCTCTTTTACCCTCAAGATTGAAAGTATTTCTTTTGGGTCCTGCATAGGGAAAGTAGTATCCATGACTACAGGTATGGACCCTGTATTCAAGGCTATTCCAGTGTCCATAAACTGTGTCCTCTTGCTGCATTCTGAGTGAGGTCCATCCATGAGTACATTCTCATCATTAATGTTCTTCTCTCCTTCATTAAGATGATCAACACCCATAAATGGCATGTCACCTAGCAGACAAGGAAGAGTGCCATCCTGGTGGGGTAAAGTTTCATCAGTTCCAGCATTTAAAAGAGCAGAAAAGCTGTTCATTATTGGGAGACTCCTTCTCTTATCAGCATCCCTTTCTCTTTTCCATGCTGCTTGAAATTTTTTGGCAGCTTTAACAGGGATACTGAAAGTAGTTGCATCAGATTCAGGAGCAGACTGACTTCCAGGTAAGGGATCCCCATCATTTGTTGAGCCGAAGTCGTATGCTCCCAAAGATAGTATTTATAACACTTAAACCTTAAACTAATATAGTATATGGTAATAAGGATTGATCCACAGAGAAGGCGATGTAATTTAAGTGAATTATAGTATAGAAAATAAGGAACAATAAAAGGGGGGTTTGTGATTGAATAATCTATAGTCTACTAAACAAACAATAAAGATGAATGAATTCAGATGATTAAAAGGTCTTGGGTCAATAAACATCCGCTATCAACAAACTAATTGGTCTTCGATTGTCTTTAACTCAATTACTCTCAAGTACTTTATTGTGAAAAACAAGTTTCCTTCTTCCTCTTAAGTATAGTCAACTAAGTCGAAACGCGATATTAGAAGACCCTAATTATTGAACAATCTAAGCCAAGCGTCTAGATTTAATCCAACAATAGCATTAACAATCCAAGGAAGCAATAAAGATAACGATCTTTAACACACGCGGTTAACGATTCGAATTATATGTTTAGTCTCTACCTCGTCCTAATAACGATGAAACGCATACAAATTATTAGGGTAAAGCTTGCTACTTTAGTCTAGATTAACTGAACAATTATGGATTCAATTTCTAAACATGCGATAGATTAAAGTAAACAATTACTAATTGATCAGATTAGCAAGAGAAAACAATAATCATAAAATACGAGCAAGAGACCTAAACAATACTTGAGAAATAAAAGGGAGAAAGAACAATCTCACAATTAATTAGTCGAAACTTCCGTTTATCAATCCAAGAAAATAGAGGATTAGTTCCTCATAATTATTAAGCAAAAGAAATTAGGGTTCTTGAAATTTTCCCCAATTCTAAAAGTTGTATGAATGATAAAGTAACGGATATGCTAAACTTAACCTAATATTCCTAATTATAAGTTATAACCATAATCATCCTAGAAAAACTGAAAGAAGGAAATAACAAAAAACAAGCGCATAGCATCCGAAACACGCGCGGGTCGCCCGTGTCTTCACGCGAGTCGCGCCAATTGCTGACATGCAATTACAACTTCCGTCCTTTGTCTTCAAGTTGATTGGCTTATGTTGGGCCATTAGGGGACAGCCCATGTGCATGTTTTCTTGTATGAAGTCCAACACAATTTCTCTCCAATGCCCCTTATTCTTGTGAATTATTTTCCAATTCAATTTGTACAAGTCCAAGTGGAATTTATCCACTTGCTAATCCATCACATTAAACTTGAACCATATTGTCAACCCATAACCCATGTAAATTCCACTAATCCATATTCCAACTTAATTACTCCCAAATGCCATCAACACCAAGAAATCGGAATTATACAATTATACCTCCATACGCTACTAAATTCATCAATAACTCATCTAAATTGACACTTTTATGCCCTACTAAACCCGTCTTATCAGATACTGAAAGTATTTGCATCAGATTCAGGAGCAGACTGACTTCCAGGTAAGGGATCCCCATCATTTGTTCCCCCTTTGCCCAAATCTCTCTTCAAGGCTGTTTGAGATTTATTATGATCATGTTCAGGGCAAGTTTCTGTTCCCATATTATCAGTTTCAGGCGCAGAACTGGTTTCCTTCTGATGAGGCTTAGCAATGGGGACATAAATCTTTTTGCTAGTTTTTTTTCCTGTTGCTTAGGTCTGTTCTTCTTGCAGGTCAGAGCTTTGTGCCCCATCTTCCCACAAGTAGAGCAATAACGAGGGAGTCATTCGTAGTCCACCCTCTGATGAGAAATTCCATATGGTGTATTCATTTTTATAGTCTCAGGAAGAGTCAAGGATATGTCTGCCTCTACCATGACCCTTGCAAAAGAGAGTTTTTCCTTATTTGTAGTGGGTACATCTGCAAACATTGGACGACCAATCTTGCTGGCAAGTTTGCTAAGAACAGAAGAGGACCACAAGAAAAGGTCCAGATCAGGAAATATAACCCAGATAGGTATGATAGACACTCTTTCCATTATTGTAGAGAAGTTAGGAGACCATTGTTTCAGGATAATGGAGTAAGAACCCATCTTCCATGGCCCTTTCTTCAAAACATTCGCCATTTCTTCATCATTGTTAAATCTAATACTAAACCATCCTTTTTTAAAGTAATAGATCTTAGGTTTAGCATCCCAATATTTCTTGGCATAATCCTCCATTTGCTTAAGACTAGGCTTAAGACCAACTATATGTCCCATTAAAGTAAATTGCCAGATTTTCAGTTCATCCTCAAAGTCCGCCATGCTAATCATAATTTCCTCAGATTCCTTACAATTAGCATGGTATGAAAGACTCATCCCCAAATTAGCCTGAGGTTTGACAATATCAACCCAGTTTTTCTTACCATTTCCAGTATTTCCTACAGGTTTCTCCTGGTCTGCAGTCACTACCCCCTTAGCATCATGCAAGGTTGTAGAATTGTCAAGAATGGTTGTATCAACTCCATCTTTATCCTTATCAGTATTATGGACAGTTGGATCCTCATTATTATTCACAGTATTATTCACATTATTCGTATCCTTATTCATTCCCATATCCGAATTCTTCAAAGGAATTGCAACAGGTGAATTCACATTATCTATTTTAGAGCTACTACCAATTTTCGAGTTCAATTGTGAAGCAGAATGATGCTGATTAATGCTAGGTGAAGAATTAATTGCATCAACTATAAAATCATTCAAAGTAGGAATATCGCGATTTGGGGAAAAATGCGAAATGATCTCTAGAGTAGAGTTTCTCACCAGAGTCATGTCAGAGTAATCGGAAAAGGATTTTCCAGCTAAATTTTGATGAATCTTGCGCAGTCGTCCACGCCCCCGAGCCATGGAAGGATTGATTGAGTTGCAGAAATGGCGGAAAACAGGGAGAATCTTGTTATAGAAAGAGAAATTTCATCTCTCTAGAACCCCTATTATGAGCAATTTATATTAATCACAATTCGAATATTTAACATAATTGATTTTGTTAGTAAATGATGCTAGAAAACATGGGGTAGGGTGGGCCATATATTTAAAAATAAAATAAAATAACGAACTTTCAAACACAGAGCGACATCAGCTCTGTGGTTGTTGCTCTAATCAATAGGATTGTATAGATTATGTACAACTTGATTTTTATATTTATACATTTTGATCAAATTAATGGATATCCAATCTCATGCAATTATACATGGGTTTAAAACTAGTATACTATGTTTTTTCCATAATATATTAATATTTATATACGGAATTGATATTAATGAAATTGATCTTTTGCTTAAGAAAACATAATACGGAGTATATATTGATAATTTCTTTTGATATTATATGATTAGAGATGTACTTAATGGTATATTGATTGATTATCCATGGATAAAGATAACTTGGCTGATTCTAATTTTTCGTGGGTCGAATGAGGCACAATGCCACTAATTTTTAGTCTTTAATTTATTACAAAAAAATTGATTTTGTCAGATTACTGGCAAGTGGAGCATTCCGAATCAAGCTGGCAATGCTCGACCCAACGGAATTAAATATGATATTTTGTTAAATTCTAATTAAAGCGACCAAATTAAATATGATATTTTGTTAAATTCTAATTAAAGCGACCAAAACAAAGTAAAATCATATATCACGTTGGGTTATTTTATCTTTGGTTTTGTCAATAACATGAAAGCCGGTAAAATATCAATAAGCGGATTATACCACCAGAGGTATACAATTTTCTGTACATATTTTGAGTTTTTTAATAGAAAATTCGAGCTTTATTAGAAGGAATATGAGCTATATGATAAAATATATGAACTCTTTGAGAAAATATTGAGAATCGAAAACTATTATACAACTAAAACACAATACATATAAGTTAAAATATATTTTAATTTTAATATAAAAAAAAACTAAAATATAACTCAAAATAGCTTAAAACCTCAACAAATATACACATAAGCTCAATAAAATACATCATGATTTTACGATGTTATTATACATCTGGTTGAATAATCCTTCTTGTGGCTAAAATACGTATATGATTTAGGTAAAGCAAGGGAAAGAAAGCTGACATTAAGGAAACCTAAAATTCTAAAAATAAATCCTTCAAAGAAAATTCTAAAAATAAAAAATGTCATGAAGGTACATATAAGGTAAGGCGCTGTTAGATGACAACAAGGTTTCGTGGTGTAGTTGGTTATCACGTCAGTCTAACACACTGAAGGTCCCCGGTTCGAGACCGGGCGAAGCCATTTATTAATTTAAACTTTTTTTATTGCAGAATATAATAGCATTTATAATACGGAATATAAATATCACTTTTGATATGATTTTCCATAATGGTTAGGGTGTACTTCATTGTATATCGATTGATTACCCCATCAGTCTAAATTTAGCGTACTAACTGTGCTAGTATTATGTACTAGTTTTACGCCCGTGCAAAAAATGTACGGGATTAAATTTATTAAATTGAAAAAATCAATAACAAAGGTGAATATATTTTGAAAACATATGATTTTAGTATCGCAGTGATATCATGTAAAAAGTAAGGAAAATTTATACACTTAACTTAGACGTCGTAAGTAAAAACAACGCATTTGTTTGACATTATAAAAGTATACAAATTCTTATTTAGAACAACAATATGGGTTTCAGTCTACGACGGTTCAAATATACATATATAGGATAAATAAGACAACACAAAAGCATTATGCATAGCGAAAATAAAATATTTGTCCTATAAGTCATTGGGAATGATACTAACCCATTTTAAACTTTAGACAGATAGTAACCGATAAAAAAGAATATAAATTTGAAAATTATACTTACGATTTAAATCATAAGTTCATAACCATCGTGCTGAACCCAAATTATTATTAGGTCAGCCCTCTAACTACCAAAAAAACTCCGACCATTTAATATAATATAAACCATGCTTTTTTATAATTTTATTTATATTTAAGACGGAGATACATATTTTCGTTAATTTAGAACTCACAACTATTTTAATTTGTTAATTTACAGTATTGAAATGTTTCAACTCACAACTACTATATTTAGTATTTAATTTTATTCATGTTTTATACTTATTACGACTAATTTAATTTTCATTGCTCCGTGCTAAGTAATATTGAAATTGAAAAGTTTTTAATATTGGAATACTCCCTCTGTAAAGTTTCGGTGTTGCAATCATATTATTATATCTAATTTATGCCTTTAATCATATCTTATCTATATAATTACTGAATCATTTCAGAAGCCCTCGACGCGCCACGTCATCAATGCAATTGTGATTTTTTTTTTAATTCTCTCAGGTGGGTCGCGCAATTTCTTTTATGAATTTTCTAGGAAATAACCGCCTGAAAATCTAAATATATACCTGATATCATAGTTTAAGAAATATTACGTAACATTTTTTATATAAATTCGTAAACATGAAATTTTACGAAAAACTCGTGTAAAATTACGTAATTCATTTGCACAACTATTTTGATTTTACAAAAATAAACCGTAAGTTTTATGTAATGATTAATAGCGGGATTGAATATACCTGTTGATAATTAATAATTTGCACAACTGTTTTAACATTAAAACGGTTTATGGTATTAAAATTTTAGAATAGACCGCAATTTCATTTATGAATTTTCTGAGAAATAACCGTCTGAAATTCTAAATAAATACCTGATAACGTAGTTTAAGAAATATTACGTAACATTTTTTACATAAATTTATAAACATGAAATTTTAATTTCTGGCAAATGTATACCCGTTAAATATACCGGTGTATTTTTGCAATCGTAAAAAAGCGACAATACTAAATTTAAAAACAAAATTGAGTAAAGTTAAAAAATTTCAATAAATAATTACTATACACAATATATCGATATATTATATTGATGTTCTTAAAAGTATACCAGTTAAATATACCCGTGCATTTTTGCAATCGAAAAAAAGCGACAATACTAAATTAAAAAAACAATAAAAATAATATAATATTAATATAACAACCAATAATAGTGTACAAATTTATATATATTGCGAAATCAAATCATAAACATAACGGTACAAAATAAACCTTGAAATAACATCTATATCGATTTAAAAATAAAAAATAAAAGAATGGATATTAAAATAATATTATTATTATCATGTGCATTTTAACGTATTACCAATATAACAGAAATTGTGTACTAGGATGGGTGACCTCCTGGGAAGGCCTCGTGTTGCACCCCTTTTTAAAATTCGAGTCTCCTATAACTCAATAAGTCGCCTTTGGTAAATTTTTTTCCTCAAAAAAAATATAACTGAAATTGAATGCACAATATTCACGTATTATTGACACTATTCGGTAATATTAATTATCCACCATATTTTTTTCTAAAAATATACCCGTGCAATTTTGCACGGGTTTAACACTAGTATTTACCTAATGCAGAAGCCAAGCCGCTGACGTGGCATCACATGAAACAAGCTCCGTCTTACGTGGCGCGATTTAAAGCCTACTAACATATTGCTCGGTATAAATTTTAAAAATAAATAAATTAATTAATATTCAACACAAAAAATTTAAATTTCCTAAATTGAAAAGAATCATGATAATTTCTGAAAGATATGATTTGAAATATGGATTTTAAATAGTTTCCTAAACAAAATTTTAAGATTCCGTGAATTTTAAATATGGATTTTAAATAACTAAAAGATAATAATTTCCTAAAAATAGAATTTCCGTGAATTTTAAATAGCTTCCTGAACAAAATTTCAAGATTTCATCAATCCATCAATTATGCACAATTAATTGACCTAATATGAAAAGAATAATAACTAAATGATTTTAAATATGGATAGATTATGCTTTGAAATTAATTTACTAAACTAAATTGAAAAGAATCATAATAATTACTGAAATATATGATTTTAGTTAAATATGGATTTTAAATAGCTTACTAAACAAAATTTTAAGATTCCGTGAATTTTAAATATGGATTTTAAATAACTGAAAGATAATAATTTCCTAAATATAGAATTTCCGTGAATTTTAAATAGCTTCCTAAACAAAATTTCAAGATTCCGTCAATCCTTGAATTATGCACAATTAATTGACCTAATATGAAAAGAATAATAACTGAACGATTTTAAATATGGATAGATTATGCTTTGAAATTAATTTACTAAACTAAATCCTAATGTGAAACAATAACTAAATTTAGTTATACAATTAAATTTCCTAATTATACAAATGATTTCCTAAACAGAATAATTCCGTATTTTATAATGATTTCCTAATTATACCCGTGGAAAATTTCCAAAACTGAAGTCGTGCAGATCTTTCAAACCTGCAGATTTTATAATCCGTATTTTATAATAATCAGAATTTTATAATCAGAATAATTCCTAAACTAAAAGAATAATATCTGAAAGATTTATGATTATCATCAGATTTTAAAAGAAGCAAGAATCATGGATAGTAACTTGCAAATCATACAATTCATATTCATATACAATCATACTACGTAGTGTTAAATTAATATTTATAATTATTGAATAATTATAATTATTGTTTAAAAAATATTTAGAAACAACCAATATCATATATATTTAGAAAATATATCAAGATAAACAAATCGTGCTTTGTTTAGAAAGTATATAAAGATAAACAAATCTCTCATCATTCACCATTAACAAATATTAACAAATATATAAAGATAAACAAATCTCTCATCATTCACCATTCACCATTTTTTCTATTTTGCTGATGCGCCGACAGTGAATTTTAGATGCTTAATGTTGTTTTTTAATTTTTTTGTCTTTTAACTTATAAATATATATGTCGGATTAATTTAATCCGACTCGGTTTATATATTAAGGTATGCGTCCTTAATTTATGCGAGCGCATTTTAGTTTTAATCTAACACGATTTTTCACATAACACTATGTAATTTTTAAACTAAAAGTATTTATATCTATTTAATATTATTAACAATATTAATTTCATATTATTAAAGTACTAAAATAATCAATTTTTTTTATCTTTATATTAATTTCATATTTTAAAATTCTAAACTAATTAATTTCTTTATATTTTAACTATTAACAATATTAATTTCATATTATTAAAGTTCTAAAATAATTGATTTCTTTATCTTTATATTATTAACAATATTAATTTAAAATACTAAAAACAGACCCCTGAAGTTCACGGGTTACAACCTAGTTTATGTAAAATTAGTTAACTTATTATCAACGATCTGATTTTTGCGGTTGAAATTGAGTTAGTACTTTATGGGACTTTATATTTCATTGTGTAATTATAAATTATAACTTATTTAATTAACAAAAGTACGAAAGAAATTAAATCGATGAAAGCTTGAGAAAAGCGGGGAGAGATTAAATCGATGAAAACTTGAGAAACGCTAACTAATTAAGTATAAACAATATTGTGGACCCTACTCTAATTAAAAAATATCTTTCTAATTTTAATCAACCAATAAGGATCCTTTAAATTGTATGACTTTTACAGTAAACTAGTTTTATTCCCGTGCAAAAAATGCACGGGTTTATCTTCAAAATTACGGGATATATATACAAAATATTAGTTTTTATTGTAGGTTTTGAAATATTGGCGGGTGTAATTATTTTAATCCCGAAATCAAAATATTATTAATTATTTTTATTGTTTATCATCAATAGTCTTTAATTTAACATATGTGAATTAATTTATTTATTGATTAGGATGAGTTTAAGGGTTCTTTATCATAAAAAAATTAGTTGTTTAGAAAAATTCATTATTGTTAATTTATCTGTTTTATTGGGAATTAGGATAATTCATCGCAAATTTGTCAGATTGAAAAATTTACAACTTTCACTGATTGACTAATTTAGGAGGAAGTAGGGGAATAATTAACAACTTTCATTAGCTTATTTTTTTATTATAAATTACTTAAATACTGTGATTATTGTTCTTTTATAAAAAAATATTGTTGCTTTAGAATTTTTTGAGAAATTATTGTTCCTTTAAAGTATTTTTTATTTTATTTTTATGAGTAATTTATGGTTTTAACATATGTACAAATTTTCGTTCAATTTGATGTATATACGGAGTACATTTTATTGACAAAGTTTGTAAAAAAGAAATAAGATGAAATCTGGAACAATATTAGTTATTAAAATTTATTCTCTTTTGTATAACTTATATCACTAATTTTTTTCTTTAATCAATTTTCATAACTATCCGAGATGTTAATTTTAAGTACAATAACTTTTATTTAGCCAATCAACTTATATTTAATATTTGTAAACTTTTAATTTTATTGAAGAAAGTAAACATATAGTTACACTAATTATTTTTTTTTTTTTTTTTTTTTTTGCAAGAAGGTTATTTCCATATATTTCAAAAGAGAATACATGGGTTGGCTCTTACAAAGAATATCCCCTATACAGTATATAGCTTAAGACTCCTAGAAATCAAAAGCACTTCTATGTTCCTGAGGAAAAATGGAACCTAGCTTATGAACCAAAATGTATTTTACAACCAATTTGACATCCAGGACAACAGCTGAAGGTAGGCGCTCTTGATTCTGAAAAGCTCGAAGATTGCGTTCACCCCAAAGGCAATAGACCATAGCTGCAATAGAGGACTTGATCCAATAAGTATGCCAGTTATTTTTCCTGCCTCGTCGAAGGACATATGAGATGATGCCATGGAGCTGAAGGTTCAAAATAGGAAGGCCAACCCAAGTTGTAACCTCATGTAAGATGGACTGAGAGTAAGGCCATTGGAAGAAAAGGTGCCTAGAACTTTCAGCAGCATTTTTACATAGATAGCATCTATTCGTCAACTGCAATCCCCTAGTGCGCAGCAAATCAATCGTAGGGAGCTTCTTTTGAAGAGCAAGAAGTAGGATTATCTTGTGCTTAGGTAGAATAGACTTGGAAGTAAGGAATTTATAGCAAGTCAATCTGGGGCCCTGACTCCTGATAGCATCGTAAACAAGCTTAATAGAGAAAGAACCCCTGATGTTGCATTTGGAGAGCATAGTCTGAACTGCCTGAATAGACCCCAGCTGAGCAGCAATTTTATCACGGACTTTAATAGTGCCTCTGAGAGATTCTGGGAAGTGATCCTTAGAAGTAATATCCCATATATTGAACTGTCTTAGGAAGTAGGCTCTGATCCAATTGGTCCATATCGTGCCTGTCCCATGATCAAGATGCCACAGCCATTTCAACATTGGAGCTCTATTCCAAGTACATACCTCCTTAATGTTACAGCCACCCTCCTCCCAAGGGACACATATAGAAGACCAACTCTTGAAAAACATAGATTTATTAGGTCCCCAAAAAAGCTTTCTACAAGAATTAGAGATAAGCTTACACACCTTTGAGGGCAGAAGTAAACTACTACCCCAGAAATTAGACAGCCCAAAGATGACTGACTGAATAACTTGAGCCTTCCCAGCATAAGTCAGGAACTTAGAGTGACATTTTTGAAGCAAGGCCAGAAGCTTTTGGGCAAGGGCATCATACATATTGCTTGTGAGTCTAGAAGAGAAGACTGGAAGCCCTAAGTATTTGAATGGGAGGGTACCTTCACTAAGACCAATAGTATGGAGAATAAGCTGCTTGAGTTCAGGGGCAACTCCTCCAAAGTACACATCAGATTTATCAATATTTATCCTCAAGCCTGACCAAGAAGAGAAGCTATGGAGGGTGTCAGCAACCTTTTTTATAGAAGGCAAATCACCCCTCACAAATACCATTAGTAAAATAGAATAAGAGAAAAGAGATAGTGGGAGGAATAGTAGGAAGAAAGAGAGTAATTAATTAGTTTGGTGATTGTGGGGGAGTAAGTGGGACATCTTAGTTTTTTTCTTAATTAAAAAAAGAGGAAAAATTCCAGCCAATTAGAAGACTTGAAATGTCCTTCCTTATATAGAAAGGAGATGATACCGTCTTTATTAAGACTTACGGATAATAAATGAATTTAAAATTTATAGATAGTGTAAAGTGATATTTTCTGTAATTAATTTGAATGAGATGGAAATAGTAACACAATAATCTCTTGACATTTTTTTTTTAAAATTTACCAAAATTGGAATTATTTCGCGACATATTTAAAAATGTAAAATGTGAAAATAATTAAAATAAGTCTTTATATTTTTGTCGTACTCGGTCTCCCTTCTCCACACTATGTGGCGGATTTGGGGAGGGAAATGGAGGACACGTGTCACCACACAACCCAAAATATTCAGTTAGATGTGTAAGTTAGTACTCTTTTTCGCAATGTAGTGATATTGTTGTAGTGATAACTGAAGGGGATTGAACTCATAACTTGTATACCCAATATTGATTCTTAGTGTATTTTTTTTGTGATACTTAATCGTGTTACATACGTTTTGTTTCTTATTAGTTCTAGATTTATATTTATTTCTAATATTTTATTCAAATATATGGACTCTTTTATGATATTTAGTCATATTAGTACGTAAATAAACGCAAATAATATCGAAATTATGGTTAAAATATTTTGTGCCCCAAATCCAAATTCCTGCATCCGTTCTTGTCCACACTCGATATCTATCTCCTTTAATGAGTTTAATCCTAGACCCATATTCATCAAAATCCCAAATTAAATTCATAATATATATCCATGTTCATCATCTTAAACTTTGTTGTAATCTTTTTGCTTTATTCTCCGAAGCAAAAACAAAAAATGATAAATGACTATCTAATTACTTCAATATATCACCATAATTTTGTAGTTTGTTTTTATTTGATTATTTCGGATGTTCAATACGGAGTATCATATATTATCACCATACAATATTATCATCATATCAAATATTATTATCATATCATATAAAATTATCTTATCATATATTATTATCAGATCATATATTAATTTTTCTTATTGGAATTTATTTTTGATAAGTCAACAGAAATTCCATATTTTTGCCGATTGATTTAGAAAATATATTTTTCTAAAAAAAATAACTTCGTCGGATTATCCTAATTTATAATTAGAAGAAATTTTTGTACGCATGCTCCTAAATTTATAGCGGCTTGTTTTAATATTCAGTTGCATGTATTTTAAAGTTTATATTTTTCTTTATTTTAATAAATTTTATCAGTAATTTTTCTCCAGTATCATTTTTTTCTGGACTATTGGACTGTTAGTTTTATTGTAAAATACGGTTTTTAGGATATTTACCAATTTCGATTTTCATTATATTTTTTCAAAATTATTTCTGTCCATAATTATTTTATATTTTGTAAATTTGTTTCTACTATAATGTAATTTATATTCATTGATATTTTTTTATACTTTATAATTCAGTTCATGGGTCTAATTTTTTGGCATTCATAATTATATTTTAATATATGTTTTGTATTAATATGTGTTGTATTGTTTAGTGTATGTATTAGTTGGAGATAGGAAATAAATCAAATAACTTAAAAATTAGGGAACCCACATTTTTATTATGAAAGGGAATTGATTTTTTTTACTAAAATCAAGGAGCCATTAGCATCACTTAAAAAGTGTTTCCTTTTATAGATAGGGGATAGTGTCAATCTTTTTTCCTTTCTTTTGATAAGAACTCGAACCCACCTTCCTTTTGTTGTTGAATTTTTTCGGGCCTATTCCGTTTTCATGTCTTTTCCACCTCTTTCAGCATTAATAGCATTTACTTCAGTAATTGGAATAGACGATGAGCCTGTGGGATGAGTTTGATGGTTTTGCATTAATAACTCATGGTTTTGTTCAGCAACTAATAAACAAGAAATGAGCTCCGAATACTTTTTGAACTGACGCTCTCTATATTGTTGTTGGAGAACCAAATTTGAAGCATTAACGGTTGAGAAAGTTTTCTCTAAAAGATCAGATTCAGTAATGATTTCTCCGCATAGTTTTAAACGAGAGACTATCTGAAAAAGTGCCGAATTATATTCAATGACACTTTTGAAGTCTTGTAGACGAAGATGCATCCATTCGTACCTTGCACGTGGAAGGATAACCGATTTTTGATGGTCGAAAAGACCTTTTAATTCAATCCACAAATTATACGGATCATTCACTGTTAGATACTGTTCCTTTAAAGACTCGTCAAGATGACGACTTAGTGAAATTAAAACCCTTGAACGAATTTCGAGGGATTCATTGTTCCCTTCTTTAATAGTTTCGCAAAGAGAGGTGGCCTTGCGGTGAATTTCGGCATCCAAAATCCATGACAAGTAAGTTTTCCCGATATGTCAAGGGCCAAAAATTCTAACTTTGAGAGGTTCGACATCTAGTAAAAAAACAAAATGCTCATATTAATTATATACTAGAAAAGGTTGTTAATCTCATATGTATAAAATAAATCGAACTTATTATGATAATAGCAAAAGGGAAAAAAAATTAAGCAACATATTGTAAGACGAGATATCTGAAGGGACTACTGCATAAAGGACATTGCTTACAATACCAGTAATAATAAATGGATTTAAGCATCCATTTTTTAGTACTCTACAACTGAAATATTCAAAACAGTTTTCTCAACATGATATGGTATTGGTAACATATACTCCGTATTGTCGAGGCTACGAGCATAACATCATACAATAATTCATTCCTTTCACACACACACACACACACACACACACACACATATATATAGGGTCGAGATCCGGTGAGAACCACCCTTATAATGAGAACCATGAGAAACCTCACTAAATCTCCACCATATCTCGCTTCGAATGTTTCATTGGATCATTTACCATTATTTTAACTTATTCAAATACACACTTTAGCATCAATAAACAAAAAATTTTGATCTAATTAAAAAAATATATACTTAGTGTACGAAATTACAATTAGGCATACTAAAACGGCTATAAATGCACGAAAACAACCACTACGAGCATGAAATTTTTTACATGCATGAAAATGATTACTAGGTGCATGAAATAAGAGGACGTACATGCATTAAAACGAGTTCTAGGTGCATGAAAAATGATAGATGCGTAAAAATCGGTAGTAGGTGCATGAAAATTAATAAAACGTATCTCACCTTGATTTCCGTCACTAGTATATATTTTCTAGACCAAGAAATATGTTCTCTAGCCTTAAAATTCCATGCCGAATCCAAATATGTCATTAATTTTTTTTAAAAAAATCCGTAAGTTAGAGTTCTCATGGTTCTCATTATATTGGTGGTTCTCATAGGATCCCAATTCTATATATATATATATATATATATATATATATATATATATATATATATATATATATATATATATATATATATATATATATATATATATATATATATATATATATTCGTTTTTTAATCAGAAACTACAACAAATCATTTCATATTGGAGAACCACAAAAGAAGTTGACATGGGAAACAAATTTACGTAATAACATGATATGGTATTGGTAACATATACTCCGTTTGACAAACCATTTCAGCTACCTGATTTGCCTGAAGTAGCTTTTTTGTCAAAACAATCAGGTAGCTTATTATTTTTAGAGTGTTTGGTAACTACCTTTTTTGACTGAAAAATGGTAAAAAAGCTACCTGAATTAAATTTACCTCATGTAGCATTTGATAAAACAGGTACCTGATTTATTTTTATTTACCTATTCTTCCCTCGGATTTTATGACATTTATTAACAAAATTAAACACAATACAAAATCCTTACGTAACCTTAATTAATTTTTTTTATGTGTATGACTTTAATAGAAAATTAATTTTATATCAATAGTATATTTTCGAGGATATATTGTTTGAATTTTGTTTTTACCTAATAGTTATATATTAATTTGTGAAATTCTTTGGGCATGAATCATGTGTATAGGGCATGAATCATGTGTATATAAAAGCTAGTAGTTGAAGCTATTCCTATAACTTGATTTTAATGGTCAATTCATTCGAAACAGTGTGCATGAAGAAATCATAGAAGTAGCAATGTTGACATTTTCAAGTACCATTTTAAGTGCACGATTCTATTCATAAGTTACTACTCTATTTGTTTCGGTCATTTGTTTACAATAACACAAGAATAATAGTAAAAACGTAAAAGATATCAATAATAAACCATGTCCTTTTACGTCATTTTGTCAAATATCAGCTACCTTTTCAGTTAGTTTCCAAACAATTTTAACAAAAATCAGCTACGTTATCAGGTTTTAATTTTCAGGTACATTTTCAGCTACCTTTTCAGATTCCAAGTATCTTTTCAGGTTTCAGGTACCTTTTCAGCTAGTTTTGCCAAACAGACCCTAAAGCAACTAAAAAAACGATATATAAAACTTAAATAGAAAAATAAATATGATGGCTACAAAATCTCATAATGAGATCGTCTCACGTTATTTTGAAAGGAGATCGTCTCACATTATTTTGATAGGAGATTGTCTCACATTATCTTGATATGATATTCTCACATTATTTTATAGGAGATTCTCACATTATATTAATAGGAGATGTCTCAAATTATATTGATATGAGACAAAAAAAATATTGTAGCAATAAAAAAAATAATAGAATAAAGGAATCATATGTCCCGATTGATCAGATGTACGTGTTTGTATAATACACATAGCGATCAAAAAAGATATTAGCAAAGCTATTTAATTATGCATAGCATATGAGGTGCTGCTTTGCGTACGTATAAGGGAACTAGTATGAAAAAAAAATTAAAATCATACATATTGAGAGTGATTTTTAATTGTTGAATTGAAAAATACTATTGTAGACAAACATAATTGAACAAATATTGTTTGCTACGTACATACGTATGATATCCGTTCAATAAGATGAAATAATTATAAGTACGAAGACAAAAAATAAAAATAAAAAGGGTTATTCTGCATGGTAACCCTGTATTTTTTTTGAATTCTACGTAGTAACCCTACTTTTTAGTGAACACACATGTTAACCCTCAACTTTGTTAATATGTATTGCCGTGACCCTTAACTTCTTTTCCGTCAGATTTGCCCGTTGAGTAAGTGATGTGGCCAATTGAATTTTGAGATTTTCTACAAGGTAACCCTCTGTTTTTTTTATCCTACAAAATGACTCTATTGGTTTTTTACAACAGAAATAATTTTAAAAATACTCTCTTATTTCCTCAATTTATTAACACGTTTTTCACTCGATTACTCAAAAGAATGTCAACTCTCAATATCATCTCTTCAAAAGTACATTACCATAAGTCTCTACTCCTCAATTGTACCCAACTTTAGTGTATGGATATGTCGAACAATTAAATTTATTATTGCTTTTACAACATTTTTTGTTTTGGGATATTTGTTGAGGCTTAAAAAAAAAATTAATTACATTAATGCTATGAATTAAATTTTGGATTGATTATTATAATGTTCAATATATAGTACTTTTACTACACTAAAACTTGAGAGTGACGGTAAATTATTGAGAGACCATTCTTTTGTACCATTTTATTTATATTTTGTGCCTATTTTGTTATTGATCGTACCATAGTAGTTTCGTACCTATTCACATAGTAAATGTACTTATTTTATCTTTAATCATGATTTGTACAAATTTTATTACTTTTAGTACCACTTTTCTTAAATTTGTACAATAGTCTCTCAATAAGCTTATGGAGAGGCGGTCTATTAGGAGACCTACTGCTTTTACTATGGTATTTAGAATTTTTTATTGGGAATTTTTTGATATCGAACAAGATTTTTATTGAAGTTTTTTATTCAAAACTCGGTCTATTGCATAGTAATGAGGGTGAATTTGACAATTTAGGTTAAATCAAGCAAAATTGTGAAATTAAGATTAATTAAGGGATTATGTTTTATTGTTTTTATACACATGTGATTGTAGAAAAACTAAGGTTATGTTGTAAAAATTTTAAAAATATAGGGTTACCTTATAGAAAATCTCAAAATTCTATTTGCACGTCACATACTTAACGGACAAAATTGACGGAAAAATAATTAAGGGTCATGACAATACATATTAATAAAGTTGAGGGTTACCATGTGTGATCTCTGAAAAGTAGGGTTACCGTGTAGAATATGAAAAAAATACAGGGTTACCATGTAGAATAACCCAAAAAAAAAGAGAAAAGAAGAGTACAAAACCTCATACGTATGAAGATAGAAGAAAAAGAATAAAATAAAGGAAGAACAAAGTACTATACGTATGAAGGTAAAAAAACGATTGTAATAGTTACCGCTCAATAGGTTGAGTCTCGTGCTGATAACGTATTATAAAATAATGAGAGAGATAATATATTTCTGAATGAACGAGGAACATTGTTACATAGACTCTATATGTATAAGGTTGAAGATACAAAAGATATCTTTCATAAATGAGGTAAGTAATAAATTAGTCTAATATATTTATTCTAATTTCTATATTTATAACAAATAGTACTTGATCAATTTTAAGTTATTTTAGTGCTTACAGATTTTTTTACAGAAATTTTATCAATTATGATTACGAATCCGCTAACCCTGGTTTGAAACTTATTTTAGGAAAAATAAAAACTCTATTTTTTCACAGCAACTCCAAGCCCTCGATCTTAACTACAGTTGGCAGTGGGCCGTGCTGGGCGGGCCCGCGTAGCCGGCCCACCGTGCCGAAACCTATAAAATGGCCCGTTTGTGCCGTGCTTTTTGGCCCACCGTGTATGTCGTGTCGTGCCTGGCCCGGTGACTAAAAGCCCAGTCGCGGCCCGCCCATGACACGGTGGATTTGCGAGCCGTGTCGTGCCGTGTCGTGCCGTGTCGTGCCTGGACCTTGGGCCGGTCGTGCCATGTTCATGGGCCGGTCCGCGTATACGATTTAGTCAATTAATTAAGAAAGAAAAAAAAGAATTTGTTATTAAACGAAACGATGTTAAAAAATACCTCAATCTTTTATTAAAAAGGCATGAAACGATACAAGTTTACAAGTTTATTTAATTAAAAATACAATAAAACGATTAAGAAACGATATTAATTATTCGGACGAGGTGCTTGTTTCGTCGGAATCATCTTCTTTTTCATGATGGACCTTGTCTTGTTCTCGATTTTCGGCATTTATCCAATCCTTATAGCACACTAACATTCTAAGTGTATCAGGTCTTTGACGAGTTCGTTTTTCATCCAATACCCTATTTGCCGCACTAAAGCAACTTTCGGATGCAACGGAAGACACTTGAATGCTTCAGTTTTATATAAGAATTGAGAATTTAAGATAAGTAGAAGAGAAATAGAGAATAAGAGATGGATAGAATTGTGAAAAATGAATTGAATTGAGTTGGTATTTATAGAAGGAAATTATTAAAAAAAAAAACAAAACAAAAGAAAAGCTGAAACAACATTACAACACTCTAAAGTCTAACGTCTCCAACAATCCAACGTCCATATTTCCCCATTCCCATTTCCCAAGTCCCAACAACTATATTTCCCAATTCACATTTCCCAAGTCCCAAGCCCAACAACCATATTTCAACGGCCATCGCTGATAATCTGATATCCGAAATTCCAACATGCAACAACGAACAGCCTAATAAAGCCCACCGTGCCTCAGACCGGGCCGGTCATGCCGGGCCGGCGTGCCTGTTGCGTGACATGGCCCGCCGTGCTTTGGGCCGGGCCTTGCCTAGGCACGGATTTTTCGAAAATTGTGCGTCACAGCCCGGAGGTAGACCCACCGTGCTCGTGCCGTGCCGCCTCGAAAATGCCGTCGGGCCGGACCGTGCCATGCCGTCCTCCGTGCCGCCCACCGTGCCTCAGCCCATAATACCAATCTTAACATCATCAGACCTAATATAAAATGGGGTGTGATTAGGTATGCATTTGTGTTGTATCACATTGATTTGTATGTATTTACTCTTTACTGATCCTTTCACCCCCTTTTACCATTCTTTCTAAGTTGCCCCATAATTTAAGATTTTTGAGGAGTACGGAATATTTTATTTAAATGGGCGATTTCTAAAAATCTTGATTTGTATTGTACTGTATGTATTTAATGATTAAGCACTTACGCGCGCATACGTAAGCGTCGATAATTAAGTCCAGACTCTCGAAATCAGATTGCTCACACGATTAGTACTTTGACTCCTGTGTCATGAATCATGATAATATATCAAATTGTATAATGACGTATATTTACTTTTGAAGCATATCTAGATAGTAAAATGGAGTCGCATATAGCTAACTCATTGTTAATATTTTTTTGGGTTATTTCATAGGAATAATCCAACCAATACCCAATCTTCTAATATTAATCCGTACTAGCGATTAATTGAGAAAAATCCAACTTATAATCTCAATTATCTTTCATTAAACTTTGTTTATTTTTAAACTTTTATTATCAGTAAGCAAACACGTCACATTGACTTACTTTTTGTTTTTCCTTCTTCATGTACAAAAAGTAAGTAAAGGTGACGTGCTAGCCTACCGATAATAAGAGTTTAAAAATAGTCAAAGTTCAATGACAGTTAAATGTGGTTATAGGTTGGATTTTTCTTAGTTAATCGTTAGTATGGATTAATATGAGAAGATGAGACATAGGTTGAATTATTCCCATGAAATAACCCTATTTTTTTTGACAACGGTGTACTGATATTAAAATAAAGAGAGTCAGTTACATAACAAATTTTGGGAGATCGGGGTACTAGTAAACCAACTAACGGAACTAATAGTACATGAGTAGGAAACGAAAAGTGTAAGACGACAATTTTTATAGGGAGGATAAATTCGATGAAAAAAAGCGTCAAATTGAAATGAACGAAAAGTCGACGGAAACCAAAGACCTTTTTTTTAAAAAAAAAAAAACTAGCTTGGGCCACATGACGATCATGACAATGGGAGTAATCCACTGTACGTCTACAACTCCGATGGTAAGAACCTACCTTATCTCTAAAACTGTTGTTATTACTAATTGCAACAAACTGGTCGAACTGAACCGCGGATATCTTGCTGACTTGAGTAGAGCCCATTGAGATCCACTTCTTCTTAGCAATTTGTAAAACAAATTCATCTTGAACCACATTATTCTTCTCGAGAGTAACTGGAGAATGCTGAACTTGCGCCTTAGGTAAAGAAGAAAAGGAGGGAACTTCTACTGAACCTTAAAAAATCTTTATGGGGAGTTCCCATCTGGATAGAATTTTCGGGGATGAGAGGTCGAACCCTCATGAAAGACAAAGAACTGGCGTTGAAAAATGAGAGATCTTTCCCGACTAACAAAGTATCATAATCCTTCAAATAAATTTGCAATTTATATTTAGCTCATTTTTTGTTAGAAGAGCAAGTTGCCAATTTTCCATTATAAGAATTAGGGGTAGGGTCAGTTTTCATGGACCGAGATTGGTCGGACTCGCTCGCGGATAGTATTAAAGACCAACTAAATAACTCATTGATAATATTGAGAACGACATGTTATATATGTGATATATGTTACGGCAAAGGGCAAAATAAAAGAACTAAATACTGGATTAGAAAAATCTTTACCGTGTCACCGACTCATTGTATGGTAGTCGTTGCCTTAGAAGTTTAATCGCCCTCGACATGGTGTTGTCCAACTGAGAACGACGCTCCTCAAGGTATACACAACGCTCTTTCAATTTGCACCCAAAAAGGAAGATTAGGAACTCGAATGCTATTGCTCAGATTTTTTTCGTAAAGAACCGAAGAGAGAAAGAGAGGATTTATAGAGAAATGAATTGTGTGATTTGCAAACAGAAATCTGTCTTATTTAGTGTGTGTTTGACCTAACTTTTCAAAGTGTTTTTGGACTTAAAAAACACTCTTTGGCCACACACATCATTTATTTAAAAGTTAAAAATATTTTTTCAAAAACTCAAATACCCTATTTTTGCCCATAAAAATAGAAGCAATAATTTGATTTTGTCGGAGATTTAATTCCTGCGTCCTCTAATCCAAATTTGAAGTTGGCTAATTTTTGGGATAATAGTAGTCGGGGTCACTTTGAAGACTCTTTCCTTGTCGAGGTTGTGAATGATCATAATGCTTCTAGTCAGAATAAATATGAGGCTAAATATTAATGACATCAGTCCTTTTGTGCAAGATCATGCATTTTACTCCTCTTTTACGAGTTACAAAGGATTGACGTCTACTGTTTCCTCTAATATAGCCAAAGATCTTTCTAATGAAGTCAAATCTCAACCTAATCTTCAATCTGCTATGCTAAATTGTTACCCTTCTAAGAATGGAGGTATCATTGCTAATGAAGCTCAAACTAGGGGTTTTTCTGACATTGGTACTTCCTTTATTTCTGATTATTCTCCCATGTTAGTGGATGGATTAGAGATGGAGAAATATATTTCTTTTATTAAAGCTAGATCTAAGAGGAAGGTTATTACTAATCCGACCATTGTTGATACTTCTGGCTTTACACTATCGTATTTTAATGATGCAAAAGAATTCACGGTTGGTGTGAATAAGAGAGTTTCTAAGAGGATGGATGTTTACGTTTTTGACTTAAAAGATAGTATCCCTTACATTCCCCCGTCTGTTAGTCTGTCTGCTACAATTTTCGATGAGGGTTTCATGAAAGTCTGTTTTCATGTATTATACACAATGTGTTTGCTAACTATGACTCTGTTGACTTAAGTTTCTCTACTCTTGAGTTGTCAATACAAAGATCAGGTTTTAAAGTTTCTAATGTTTTTAATTCTTTCGTTTTTAGTGGAGCTTTAAGAACGATTAATAACAAGATGCAATGTAATATTGGGAAATCATTTAACGTGGGGAGAAAGTGGGATATTCTTCTAATCTTGATGTTTGGAGCACTAAATGGGTTAATAGGGAAACACCTAGTATGGGCCCTAAACTGACCTCTAATCAAGTCTCGGCTGCCTTGATCCTAAGGTCAAAGATCTTTATTTGGGTCCAGGGAATGGAATAAAGAATTAATAACTGAACTTTTCAGTGAATAATGGCGGACCAAAATCCTGGCTCTTCCACTGTGTTTCTCATAACCCAATGATATGATTTTTTGGAACCATTCTACTCTAGGTATTTACTCCGTTAAAAGCGGGTATGGTATTGCTCTTGACTCTCACCTCAACAAAATATGCACCGAGAAGGATTTATCTAGAATAAGGAGGTCGTGTATTGCCTTTTGTAAAAGAAGGTTTCGGAGACTCCCCGAACCTCAGAAATGGAAAATTTTAGTATGGTGAATCCCTACTAATTCTGTATCTAACATGTCGAAGTTCCAAAAATGAGGAATATGTGTGGACCATTCATGTATATTATTTTGCTATGGTATGGATAAGCTTGAGACTCTAAATAACCTTTTCCGAGATTGCGATTTGGTTGCTAGGATCTGGTCTTCCAGTAATTTGGGCATTCGTTCTGACAATGATTCACACATGTTGGTTGGAAAACGGATCATTAATTGAATCAATTACCTTTCAAAGGCTGATAACGGGGAGTTTTTGGTTATTAATTTGCTCGTTACTATCTGGTGGATCTAGTGTACGCGCAATAATCTCGTATTTAGAGCTGACTTATTCTTGCCTAAGGCTTTCTTCAACCTTCAATATAAGACGATGGCCGAGGCAACTGCGGCTTATAAGGCTTCTCAAGGTATGTCAAGGGTGAATGTGTTTTATACTGGTATATACCGTGTACGACGTGTAGTGGAGTTAAGGAAAAGCTGGAGAATAGTACTCATGTTTATCTGATTGGTCGGGCAACGGGTGTAATACTATCAGGGTGAAAGTAGATACTAGTTGGAATTTGTCTTTAAAGTCTGTTGCAAATTGGGTGGCGTATGATCCTGATGGGGTAATCATCTACGAAGGAGGCAGTAGCTCTTGGTCTGAATCTGCATTACGGGGGAGGCAACGGATATCCGAGAAGTTTTACGATGGGCTAGCGCTAATGGTTTTCTACATTTGGATGTGTTTACTGATTGCCTATAAATCTTTATTCCAAATCACAAGAGTGGAGAACGAATACCATTTGACGCAAGGAATACTTCTTGACATTGAAGCTAGTTTACCTTTCTTCCATTTTATTAACTTTAGTTTTGTTCCTAGAAACCTAAACTCTGTGACTCATCGCCTAGCGAAACGAGCCATAAATCTGTAAGGTTGTGTTAAAAAAAAAATCTGCTTTTCTAGCTCGACAGAGAAGACCATAACCTAAAAAGATTGATAGCTTATTGAGCCCGAATTATTGCACGGCCAAATTTAAAAAATAATTAGTCAAAATTTGATTAACAAACATTATCGGTCAATGACTCTATATGTCAAGTGCAGGTGTTTTGTATGGATAAGCTAAAACCATCTGCACATAGAATTAAATAGATTAGCGTCTCATTCACATTCACGTAATCATCAAGAACTTCCAACGGTTTGACTAACTAATTTGCCCTTGCTATGTTTGCTTGTGGGAATTGAAGTATACAGAGGACATTGACAATATGTTGTCATGTTTGTTTAAAATTAGGCCGGCTTACCTACATTTGATTGATGATCTGCTTCTATCGTTATCCATCTACTTGAATTAGGCTTATTAGTTATAGTTGTTCAACTTCTAATCAAGCTCACACAATTTGTGTGAGAACACAGTGTGGCGGAACAAGGTTTTGAAGGTAAGAATGAAATATAAACAATAAAAATAAATTAGGATTAACTTGTATTTTTTTTTTTTTTTTAGGGTTCGAATGAAACAAGAGCACACACACAAGGCAACGGATCTAGACTGGCTTAGAACGCATCATCTTATGTAACAGATTAGAACGATACCCTTGTACAGATGTTTACCGTTTTGATATAATACTTATATTTCACCCAAAAAAAAAAAAAAAAAAGCTTGTAATTTTTTTATTCAAAAACTTTCATTTGAATTTTTACCTGTTTAGAGAGGACGTATGTCACTACTAGCACGAATAACTGAAATTCAAGAAGTCATTATCTCAATTTTGTCTTAAGCTACATGGAGATTTAACTCATTTAAATCAAAATCCCAAGTTATTAGCTTCCATAATCGATTTTAAGGACTAGTTATTTTTCACGAGTAATTTTTGTTGTACACAAGCTATCGATCTTTACTTTATTTCCATGTTGTAAATTCGTGCCTTGAATTTCTGTCGAAAACAAATTCAGTTAAGTGTCATACTAAGACTTGGTTTCTTAGTTTATTTAAAGTATTAGAAAAATAGTTTCTTAATAGTCTTTGTTTCTTTATTTGTTTAAATCTTATATTTTGGGTTGAATAAATCTATATAAATAATGTTATAGAATAAGAAAAGAGAGGAAATGTAAAGAGGGAACTTAGGAGAAAATAAGCAAAATAGATTGAGAAAGGGCAGAGAGATCCTATTATTCATCACATATGAGGTATATAGATGATGAGGGGATAATAACGAATTACATGTTTAATGGGCATAATGGGTATAATGAGTGTTATGAAATAATATTAGTTAATGTTGATATACATTGGGCTTATACCCATTATGTCCATTAAACAGGTAATTAAGTTAGGATCCCCTCTCCGTCTATGTATTATATATACCCATATGTGATGAATAATATGGATCTCTCTTCCCTCCCTGTCATTTTATTTGCTTATTTTCTTCTAGGTTCTCTCTCTACTATTCTTCTCTATTTCTTATTCTATAATACGTTATCAGCACAAAACTCAACCTATTGAGCGATAATTATTTCAATCATTTTTTTGTTCATTGTTTTTTTCCACTACGTAGCAATTATCAAGAATAAGCTATACATGATTAAATTATTTTGTTATATGTGTTCGATTGCCGCGTGTATTATACCAACACGTACCTCCGATCAATCAGAAGTTCAGAACATATAATTCCTCTAATCTGTTTTTCAATTTATTTATTTTTTCTTTTGCTATAATCATCTTTGTCTCCTATTAATATAATGTGAGACCATCTCCTATCAATATAGTGTGAGACGATCTTCTATTAATATAATGTGAGACAGTCTCTTATCAATATAATGTGAGACGGTCTCCTATCAATATAATGTGAGAAGGGGTCCTAACAATATCATGTGAGACGATCTTTTTATCAATATAATGTGAGACGATCTTCTATCGATATAATGTAAGATCGTCCCCTTTCCATTATGAGATTTTGTAGCTATCACATTAATTTTTATTATTCATTTAAGTTTTATTGATTTGTTAATATATGTTAAGAAATCGAATTTTTAGTCATATAACTCCAGATAACAAGGTTTGTAAAGAAGGTAAAATATGTTGGTAAAGAATAAAGATTATCGAAATAATAATGATTTTATGAAACGTGATAGGTGAATGATTTCATATTTAATTCATTGAGACGAACTCTAATTAATTTTAGATGATCTCATATCTATTTAATTGAGATGGGCACATAAATCTATTTAATTTGAGACGATCTCATATTTATTCAATCGAGACGAGCTATTGTCTAATTAGTTTTAGATGATCTCATATCTATTTAATTGCGATGAGCTCTTAAATCTATTTAATTTAAGACGATCTCATATTTATTCAACTAAGACGAAATTCTATCTAATTAATTTGACACTTTCCCTTATTCCTTTGACATAAGACGATGTAATCATTATAATATAAAAGAATAATGTAAAACTGCTGATGTGGCGCAATGAGGTTTCAGAAAACCTATTTTCAAGCCCCCTCCTTTACTCTCACAGTTCCAGATTTTCTCGGCCATTTTAAACTAACACAACTGCCATGTCATTAGCCACGTAAAATTTCCGTCTTTTGAACCCAATTTTCCATAAAAAACCACTGATTACAATACACACAAAAAAAACGTCAAATGATTATTTCCTTCTAAACCGTACAATTATTTCCTTCTAAACCCAATTTTCCAGATGCCCAATTTTCCAGAATTATTTCCTTCTAAATCGTACAATTATTTCTTTTTAAACACAATTTCTTTGAAAAAAATATGACAACTTATTGTTTTCTAAATCCAATTTTCCAGAAAATTGGTGTGATAATAAATCTTTTTATTCTCCATAATCTTATCGGTTGCCATAAACCGAACTTAAGACCCAATTTTCAAATCTTTTTACTCTCTATAATCTTCTAGCTAGGTTGCCATAATTTTTTTTATTCTCCATGATCCCCTTCATTTCAATACCTTTCTTATCATCTTTCATATTTGAACCTGTAAAACAACTCCTAAAAAATTCTGTTCAATTTCTTTCGATCATTTCTCAACAAAATTTGTTCAATATTCTCCCGTCTCAACAATTTCTAAAATCGCCATGATAAACGTTCTTACTATTAGTCAACTCAAATATGAATCATTTTCTTTATAATTTCCTTTCCTTATAATTTCTTTTTTTTAACTATGTCTTAATTGTTTCATTTTAATCATGTCTTACAATTGTTACTCCTATTAACATTATAATGTATTAGTTTATTAACTTACATAACTTAAAGTTCTCAAATTTGAATGTTATCATTTCCGTATATATTTTAATATACTCCCTCCTACCCAACTTAAATGTCCCATTGTCATCAAAGGACAAAATTTATGGTTTGTTAGTTATTTAATATTTTGGTTGAGCGGGGTATGTAGATTGGAGAGAGGGTGTTATAATTTGTGTAAAGTAAGTAGGGTAATGGGTGGGTGGGTGAGTAATAAATGAAAATTAATAAGGGTAGAATGGTAAAACATTGGTAAAAAAGTTACTGAAAATGGACAACGAGACACTTTGTTGAATAGACGGAAATGTACAATGAGACACTTAAGTTGGGTAGGAGGGAGTATAATTTAATATTATATTATATTTTTTTATTTTTTAAAAAGTACACATGTTCGAATAAATAGAATTGATTATATAATAGATAAAAATTATAGTCATCTTTAAAAATAGGTGTACATAACCCCGTGATTTTTCACGGGTGTTACACTAGTTATAATTTAAAGTTGATCTATCATTTTAATATGAGACAATCTACTATCAAATTAATGTAAATTAGTCTCTTATTAATATCATGTGAGATTTTCTCCCATCATTTTCATTTGATACGGTATCCTATATATTCATCTAAGATGATACAATCTCTCATCTATCTATTTCGAGATAATTTTCTATCTACTTAATGCAAAATAGTATATTGTCATTATAATTTAAGACAATCTTTTATTTATGTCGTTATTATGCAAGATGAAATTCTATCAATAATTCAATATTATTTTAATGTGAGAATAGTTCTTTATCAGTTTAGTCGGTCTCCTATCAAGTTAATGTGAGACGAAATCAGTGTGCAAACGTTGTACGCTTTTTCCTTATCCAATGGATTTGTCCCACTGAGAATAGTCCTTTATCAGTTTAGTCGGTCTCCTATCAATTTAATGCATATTTGAAGGTTATTGTACTCTTTTCCTTTACTAGTGTTTTTCCCACCGGGTTTTCTAGAAAGGTTTTTAACGAGACATATTCTTCAGTCATGTATATCCAAGGGGGGAGTGTTATGAAATATTAGTTAATGTGGATATACATGGGTTTATACCCATTATGCCCATTAAACATGTAAATAGGTTATGATCTCCTCACAATCTATGTATTATATATACCCCATATGTGATGAATAATATGGATCTCTCTTCCCTCCCTCTCGGTTTATTTGCTTATTTTCTTTTAGGATCTCTCTCTACTATTCTTCTTGTTGGAGGAAGTGTCCTCGACAACAGTGTGTTAACATAATTAAAACTCATTTGAATGAAACACAACTGGGAGTGTTACTCTTTTAAAGTCGACTGATCAACATTTACCGATAATGATTGACTATCTAGAGTTTGACATTATCGTCATATGATGGTGGTGATCAGTTGATCCCTTAAGGTCATATCTTTAGGGAATTTCGTCTCAATGGAATAATTAATTAATATCGTATTGGATACGAATTAATTAATAGCTAGAAATTTGGAAATGATTTTACGTGACGGGATTATAATAATAAGGATCAAAGTAATAACATGGGTTTTATTACACGGTTTTATTTATTCGTTTATGAAACGATTAAATTGAGAATGAACACGGGTGATCATAAAATTACAAAGAGTTGTAATTAAAATTATGATATTACTTTTATAAGATAGTAATTTCGAATTACTAGAGGGATTATTTAAATGTAATGAATTTGTAAATTATGGATTTTAAGAAGTTAAAATTGCATAATTAACAATTTGGATCATGTGTGACATGTTACAAATTAACACAATTGACAAAGATAAAATGGAGTCCATTTTATCATAAGTAGACCGTGTAATTATGTGTGTATATGGTAATGTTGATTTATTTTATTTTAATGAGAAATCATTACCATGATACTAGTCTTACAAAAGCTAGTAGGGCCGTAGGGGTGTAAGAGATGTGTAAGAACTTATACTTGTAAGAAAAGAAATAAGAGTGAGCATGCATTAGTGCCTTGGCCTAGAGATGGCCGGCCATTGCTTGTCCAAGGGAGCTCATATTTGCTCCTTATATACACTACATTACACTACATGAAAAGATGTATGATTATTCATTTATTCACACAAGTTCATTCCATACTACTCTTATTCTCTTTAGAAAATAGTTTTTCTAGAGAAATAAAAACATTTTCTCATACTAATAATATTAAGAGTAATATTATTAATATTTCTAGTTTACTAATACAATTTTTCTAGTAACAAAATTTGTGTTGGTTTGAGATTGAGTCCTTGATACGCATCTTTTGGAGACGATTTTGTGTTAGATCGTAATAAGGGTATTCGGTGTTGAAGACTCATATTAATAGGTGATTAGTTGAGTATAAACCTTCTAAAACCAATGTAAGGACATTCATTTATCTTATGATTTCATCATGCATGCATAAGATCTTATTAAGTTTTATGACTAAACTTAAAGAAACAAAACTCACATTAGATATGAGTATAAAATCTGGAATTTCATTTCCAACAAGTGGTATAAGAGCAATACGGTTGTTGCATGCATGATCGGATTCATGTTTTATGTTAAACGGATTAACATACATATTTCGGAATTATTGTATTTATTATGATAAATCACAAAATAATTTTGCATGTTAAAGTTTCTGATTCTAAAATGGTTTTAGGACATAAAAATAATTAATGGAAAAATAGTTAAACATAGTTTCTGGCCGAGATTTTTTGATATGTTCTCACATGCAGATTTTATATATTGTATATAAACTTTTGTAACAAATGAAGTTATTATGCATAGATTATGAATTTTATGAGATAAATAGTCATAATATGAGTTAAAATGGGTATAGGAGGTTATATTTTGAATCTAACCTTCAAAATTTTATGAGAAGTCACATGAAATATATAAAGTACCTGTATAAATTTTCGGAATTATTGGACTTATTTTGCATGATTAATGATTTTTATAGTAAAAATCGCATTAATAGTGACTCAAATTCGACTTTAATAGTTATAGTTGGAATTTTGCCATAAAATTTTACACAATGTCAGATGCAATATTTAAAGAATTTATATAAATTTTAAGAATTTATTCTCAAGTGATGCATGATTTATGATTTTAATGGTTAAAATCGGCTAAATAATGACATATTGTGTTAAAAATAGTTAATCTTAAGATTATGGCGTAAAATTTTACCCATAGATATCTTATATAATAGGAACATCAGATCTAAAAGTTGGATATCAAAAATGTTCTGTTTTTATGATTATTAATTTTTTTTATGAGTTAATTAGCTAATAATCGTAAAATATGAGTCATAAAAATAAAATTTCGAGTATGGTCTGTAATTTTTGGTCATTTCCAGCTTCTAATATTTATTTTAGGATGACTAAAAATTTATAGCAATTTATTGCAAGTTTTTATAATTTAAATCGGATTTTTAACTATAAAAACACCTTTTATACGATTTATTGGAGAAATAAACTATATATATTTGCATAAGACCATTTTATTAATTTCTGAAATTTTAGAAAATTTCCAGAAATTTTAAAATTTTTGAATTTTAACTTTCGAATTTTTATTGACTCATATGGCCATATTCCGTTTATCTTCCCGTATATACAAGTAATTTATGAACAATAATGCAAAATCAAGTTAAATCATGATCAAACATTAGTAGAGACTAAACATTGATTCCTAAAGTAAGTTAGGATGATTAGCTTGGACATAAATGAGATTTATGTAATTTTGATGATTTTAATAGTTAAAGTCACGCATATCCGTAAAAACCGTAAACAAATATGAGATATTTGCTCCCATAAGGCGATTTGGCATTAAAAATTGAGCATGTGCATACATATTTTATTATTGCAATTTTATGAATGTCATATTTGAATGTTTTTATATAATTTGGAATTATGTAATTTTTCTTAGTATGACCTTAGTTTTAATCAATATTACCCGTAATGAAAGGGAATATTGATTCGGTTGTAATTTATGTGATCTCGTATCACGGGTTTGTAATTTAAATTTAATTTTCAGTTTTACAATAGAATAGTTGTTATATTTTATTGTAAGTCCGGAGATCCAAAAGACGGTGCCATACGGAAAGGAGTTCCGACAAGACGGTGTTTTCTTGGATGGCGTGCCTATGAAGTTCAAGGGACCATGAAGTTGGTTTCCGAGTTTGTAATAGTTAATTAGTTTTTATATTACTAGGAAGGCCATACTAGGATTTTATTGCTTTATTGCTTTTATTTTGCATTATTTATATGTTTGCATGCATAGCCAAATCGCCATAAACATGCATATTAGTTTAGATCGTTAAAAACGATCGTGTCAATTATAATTATCAAGTTCACCGATTTAATTCACTTAAAGAAGATAGATAATAAATTGACAAGACCTCTATATTAAACAAAAACAATTGAGAATTAGCCTTACCAAATAGTAGAACCCATGAGCTTCTATTTCGTGGGGTGGTGCTAGTCCAGTGGGCAGTACGAACCTCATTATGTAGGATAAGTGGGGCGATGAGGTGGATTCAGTCCAGTGGGCGGATCGCATCTCGATGCATTTGAAATTTGGTTTGTACTCAACGGAAGTGTAGAGGACCAGTGGTCAATGTGTTCCGGGCTAAGATGAATAAATAATGATTTTTCATCAACCAAGAGTTCTATGGTAGAACCGGTTAAAATTTTAACCCACCAAACCATATCATTAGGTTGGAGTTCCAGTGGTTCACGATTTTGGTGGTATGAGTTTGGGTCTTGGAATCATTTATAAAACTGGATAGAGGTCATTTTATAGATGCTTTAACTTGTTAAAATAATTACAAGTTGAATCAAAATGATGAATGTTTGTTTTTCCTAAATTTGTTTTTTTTATAATTGTTCATTTTTACTCCTATATAATATCATTCGATTGTATGTAACCAATATCTCCGCTAAACATCTTATGCTATATCGACAAATATAATCTCTTTATCCTCACTTAAAACCGTGTCTTTGGTTATGGACAAGGTCCGTAGGAATTATTCTATTCCATAGAATTTGATAGGAAGGTCCTATGCAAACATAATATTAACATCTTAAAATTCCTATTAAACCATTATGAATTCTTATAGAGAAACTTAAATAGAAGTGATCCTAGTCAAAAAGTGTTGATTAAATCTTCTATTCATACATGGTTCTAAAGTCTTATTGCCCAATTTAATAACTTATCGTCTAAAACTTAAGGGTTAAGAACATGACAAAGTTGATATAAATTGGTAAATTGATTTGAGAAAATCATTGTAACCAATATCACCTCACTTCATAGATATTAACTCCTGTGAGGAATTAATTTGGAATTAATTGAAGAAAAGGTCTTCTTCAAGTGATAATTCTTGAAGTAAGTGGGAGCTATGGGAAGACCAAATCTTTCTTAAGTAGTTAAGAATAGAAGGAGGTTGAGAGAAAATCGTGTAAGACACAAAGTTAGAAACTACTCCAAATTGTATAGTCTAAGGATGTTGGAAGTATGACTCCAACATATTTCTTTGGTAATACTTATTTTTTTTGGTGCTAACTTTGGTAATACTTATGACATTAAGTTTTCATTCTACATTGTTTGCATATGACTGCAAATTGGTGATTCACGTTAGAAATTCCATTTTCATATGATTGAACTATGGTAAAAGAATGACAAGACCTACTATTCTAAATGGGTATTTAGAGGAGGATGTGTTAATAACACGATCCGAAAGTTCTTGTAAATCCTATCGTCCTTACGTGAAGAAAATTAATCGTATGACGATTTGTCAAGATGATAAACATAAATGGAACTAAGGTAGTTGCCATTTCATCCGTATGACATATACATGTTATATTATGCTTAACCAAGTTTTGGATTTAGAGTAAGACATAAATAATAGTTATTATTATATACATCATCTCTAAATATAATTTGAGTTTTGCATAAAAGGTAAAAAGTTTTACCATTACGCAATTAAAACAAATGTTGTACTCAATGTTACCACGAATTGATTCATGGTTAGGCCATACGAATCAAGGTAATTATATTCCAAAACTAAGGTGGAAATGTCATATGTACCCTAAAACTCGAGTTGGTGCCCCAAATTTTTCCTCATTTCTCGATTGAAAGTCGCATTTGAGGTTAGGAATCTCATGGGTTATGCGAATCTTGCATTCAAGGCAAGTCATTCACCCTATAAACACTTTAAAGTGTGTAGGTGAGTGAAATTTTAAATCAATAAAGACATTTTACCGAAGTAGAAATACTTTATCTAGAGGATCTATCCTCGAGTAGATGAGGTTCATCTTCGATTGAGGAAATCAACGCACAAGAAATTCTCGTTGAGAATACATGTGCAATGGCTCAAGAAAATGTTCTTGGAATTAGATAGTGATCTAATTGAGCCTAGTAATTTACACCAAATAGAGTGTGATAATGTATCACAAGTTTACTTTCATAAGCACAGAATGGGCGAGAAAGTAGTATTGAATCATATGAGATATGATTAAATCTTTACAATTGAGTGAGAGTTATTTTCTATTCCGATTTTATCGAGCATTTATCTTTCCTCTATGTTATAAAGCATGGGCATACAAGTCATATGAGATATGAATAGGCAAGGTGCCTAAGTTGTAGCCAATTTCGAATGGCGAAATTTTTCCTATATGATCATGAGAACAAATAATTTGTGGCTCATGATGCTGTCTATAAGGAAAAGAGGTTTATTTCTTTTAGACAGAGTGGGAGAAATTATTGTCGAGCCACAACTTCAGTATGATGCAATAGGAAACTGTTCTTCCTAGTTGAGATCAGTGGAAATTTCATTCGAAAATTAAGTTGACGGGTGTCATGTTGCCTTTTAGTGCAACGAACTTGTAACTTGCTTAGATGCTTTATTTAGTTTGGACTCTACTTGAATCCGAAATAGTTCAATTGATTGGTGGAAAAGGTTTCGCACACAAACAATGGAACTATATTAAAATCGGATCAAATGATATTGTTGGATTTTAATATCATCTAGGATGAGCTTTGTAAAATTGCAACTATCCTATAAAGGAAATGTCAAAAGGTTGAATTCTTTGTTTTTGATCATGTGATAATTTTTTGAAAGTCAAGAAGTTATGTTTATACATGAAGTTTAGTGGGAGTAAAGTTATGTCACTAGTCTTACATGAATGTGACATGTTGATCATTATAAATGATAAAGATCATTATGAATGATAAAGACTTGTGAAAGGAATAAATACATCACCACGATATCCTATTAATGGATATTAGCGTATAAGTAGATATTATTATGTCGATAAGAATAAGGGTAAGTTCAAAGGTTTTGAACTATAGAAATTGAATCCACATGCTTCCGCTGCAGGATCAATTCTTTACGCTAAGATGTATTACCATTATCAAACTTCGTATACTTGGAGTATGACGAAATGTTACAAATCGAATTTGGAGAGAAGTCTTTATGTGTAGCCATATAGTTCATGAATCAGTACTGAAGGAGTACTAAAAGGATGAAGCTAAATGTTTGGATATTTCATTGGTTTAATGTGCAAAGAGAGTTGCACAATATCATGTTCTAAACACATATGGATGGTTAGAGAACCATTTTGACTACAATCATAAAGAAAGAAATTTGTTGGAGATATTCTAGACAGTAGAACAATGGAAGGTATTCAACAAATATGAGTACACTTATATCTATGAGATATAATAGAGGGAAGAGTCTCTCAGACATTGTGAAAACAGTGGGAGTTATTCTATTGTTAGAAAGCTTGTGTCTAGATATGGATCAAGACACGTACTCGTAAGGTTAGCATAATGAGATTATGCATAACCAAGGGAAATTATAGTAAGGTTATGTGAAGCACAAAAGTTGTTAAGGCTTACTAACCAAAGGCCTTCTTATAGGCTTAACATGATAAATCATGTGATTTCAATTGAGTTGAGATGTAATACTATACAAGTATGAATTATAGATTATGTAGTAATTGATATGGTATCAATTTTACATATGTGATAATGCATTCATCATTTGAATTATTTATAACTCACGAAAGGTCAAGTAAAATTCAAATGGGATGGTAAGACCATATTGAACCCCATTAAAGTGAATTGAATTATCTTGACCTCGCCCCTAGTTGCTTAAGTGAGGTGACGTCTCAATGCAACTAGATGTGTGATGCGATTGATGGCGAGTTCAATTGCCATAGAGTCATACGAGATGACTAGTCGATCACCTAGGCATAGATATGTTAAGATACATTTGCCGGGCTAATGACCGCTGATAGAGCTCTGGCATACTCTTATTAAAAGACTGCCTGGTCGTGGCGGGAGCATCTATGTAACATCCCGTATTTTTATAAAAGTAATTTTAATAATTTAAAAGTAGTTTCCGGAATTTAATAATAGTTTAATTATAATTAGTAAGTTTTATTTTAAGAAATGTCGTTAAGTTCCGTCTTAAGTTGTTTAATCTAAAGATTTCACGTTTACTTGGTAATTTCCGTTTTAAGATTTTCCGCCACTTACATTTTAGAAACCCGACTCAAGTCAATATAAAGGACACCCCACCCTCATTTCCACGTTACTTCCTCATCTCCCCAAAAATAAGAATACAGTAACATTTGTTCCTCCATTGTTACTTATTTCCACTTCACAAAATCATCATCCATTTACTCATCTCAACTCCGATTGACGCAAGGTTTTCACCTACGCTTTCCTCTCTTCATTCCCGTTCTTTCTATCTCTTTCAATTTCCGTTTCGTCAAAGTTGATTTAGGGGCTGTTTTGAGGTTTACTCGAAATTACCCTCCAATAACCCGTTTTTGTTGTTTGTAGGTGTCGACTTGGACGACCCGGATAAGGACTCGTACATTGTTCAAGATTAGAAGTGAAGAATCGCTCTTTAAGGTGACGATAATGAGAAACTCGGCCTTTTGTCCAATATTAGCACTATACATGATTTTAGTATGTTTATTTACTAGAAACATGTTTAGGCTATGTGGATTGTGGTTGTGATGTTGTAAATTAGTTAGTATCATGTTAGGGTTTGATGATTATATGTTTCTCACATGATTTATTTAGTATTGATAATGGGTATGTTATTTATGTGGAAAAAATGGATGTTTACAATTGTTGATATGAGTGATTATGGGTAATCTATGATAATGATTTTATGATGCACCGTGAGTGTTGGTATATGCTGTAAATTGTGATTTTAGAAGTATATGCAAAGTATGGAAACGAATTATTGATGTTTGATTAAGGTTTAGAGATGTCGAATTTGCGAAATTCTGGGACAGGGGTTCCCAGCCGGTCTGAGGCCGGCGGCCGGTGGACCGGCTGAGAGCCCCATTTGTTGTTTGTTGTGTATCGTTCTTGATTTGCAAAGCTTGGGAAAAATAGTCCCCAGTCGGTGGACCGGCGGCCGGCCGGCCGGCTGGGAGACCATCTTGTTGTTGATTATTGTTTTCGTAAGTATGGGAAAAAGGGTTCCCAGCCGGTGGACCGGCAGCCGGTCGACCGGCTGGGAGCACCTCATAGCCGTTTTTGTTTGTTTTGGGTATGATAGGTTGGGACCCTCAGCCGGCCAACCGGCAGCCTATGGCTGACCGGTTGAGAGCCCCTGACCATGTTAAATTGTTGTTAACTTATGTTCCGCATGTCGGATTTGATTGATTCTTTTTCCGTGTGTTTCGTATGCTTGTTTGAAGTCCCAAGAAATTGGGCGGCGCTTATGTCGGGTTCGGTAATGGATTTGAGGATGAAATACCCCCCGGGCGGGCAACCGGGAGGGAGACTGGCTCTCGCCTCAAATTAGTTCCCGAAGTCGGCTAAGTGTTTCATGGATGTTTAGTGATGAGTTATTTAAGAAATGATTGTCATTCGAGTTTGAGTTGTTGTACATCTTAGAGATGACATTTGTAATTTGTGTAAACCTGTTGTGCGCTGGTATAGTACTCGAGTTCTCACCTGATTGCATCGTGTAGCTGGTTGACCGTAGTGACTTGGTTCTCACGGTCAGGTCTTAGATTGTGTGCCCGCCTTCGGGCATATCTCGTTCCTAGCTAGTTCGGGTCTTGGGGGTGCCTTGTGCACTTGTCGAATCGGGGATCGTGATTCGTTTGCGCTCCGAGAGTCTGGCCAGGTTTAGACTAGGACAGTCTTTTGATGTCGTCCTACCATGGGGTTGTATAGTCTGAGATTGGGAAGGTCGTGGTATATAGACGAGGTGATTGTTGGCCTGCGCATAGTGGTAAGAGTCGAGTCGCTTGGTTGACCTATCTCTTGTTTGTTGAGTTACTTGGATGACCTATCTCTTGTTTGTAGAGTCATTTGGAGCGCAGCCTGCGCCCAAGCACGGGCCAGGTTGGTTTCGTAAGTTTCCTGCAATTCGCCAATTCAATCAATCCTTCGACAACCACTTCTAAACCATGATTTCTAGCATCAAACCTATACAATCAACACATAACAACCCATAACAATCCCAAGTGTGTCTCATATATGATTTTTGCACAAAATCAAGCATTAAACAAGCATAAGAACGAAAATCCCAAATGATACCGATCTTCATGTATACTCAAAATTTCCACTTAAACCATGAATTCAACACAATACTTCCACAATAACATTATAAGAAGCATAAAGAAGATAAAAGTAAACCTAAACATGTTCCTAAACACAAGAATTCATCCAAGAACACAACAAGCATGCTACTTTGACAAAAAGGTCGAGTTACTCATTATCGTCACCTCAAAAGCGATTAAGCCCCAAGATCCTCTTCAACAATGAAACTATCAACACCAAGATCCTCTAAGTCTTCTCCTACAACAAAGAAAACGGGTTTGTAGATGCTAAAACGGAAATTACACAAAACAGCCCCTTTTTCAAGTTGAACGAAAATGAAATTGAAAGAGACGGATGTCTTGCAAATCTCGCAAGGATTCCGAAAAGGTATGACTTGCCTTGATTCGACTTCGGGAAGACCTCAAAATGTTGAGTTGAAGCTTGAAGAAATAAGAAAAAAGGAGGTTGAAGGAGAAGCAGTGGAAAGAGTTGTGGGGGAGAAGAGATGTCGACATAAGGGTTTGGTGGTGGGGTTTAAGTAGTCCTTTTTCTTACTTGAGTCGTGTCATTAGTTGTGAACGGGTTTTAAGTCGGGTTTAATTTAAGCCAAGTTATTAACATCTTAAGAAATTAAGGTTTCTTAAGACGGATCTTAACGGAACATTTAAAAATAACTTAACAATTTATATTAAAATATTATTTTATTCCGTAAAATAAATTAAAGCTCTTAAAATATAATTTACGAAAATGCGGGATGTTACACAGAGAGGACAGAGTGCGGCTAGCCACTCACTTTTTGACCTTGGAAGCCGATAGATGGTGGGCATTGACCGGACCGACCTTCATTCTTGATCCTTTATTCGATTGGGAGGCTTTTAAGGATAAGCTCGAGACGAGATTTTATCCTAAGGAGCTTAGATCACAGAGACTTAAGGAGTTCATGGACTTGAAGCCGGGAAAGATGTCCGTTCAGGAGTACACCGACAAATTTAACCAGCTTGCTCATTTCGCATCGAGGTTTGTGAGGGATGAGGCCGAGAGAGTTTACTTTTATCAAGGGAAGTTGGGGCCTTGCATCGAGAGTATGGTCCGCCGTGACTCGACTTCTTTCGTTGAGGTTTATGATGATGCTATTTGGGCAGAGAGTTCCATCCGAGCCATAGATGTTGAGACTAGAGCTTCTTCTTCTGCTCCCTTTTCCTTACAGACTTCCTCCCTTGAGAAGAGACCCTTTGATCCTTCACCTGATTCTCCGGTACCTCAATTTAAGAAGTTCAAGAGGTTCGACCCGTCTAAGGTCAAGGACCCGGTGCCTGTACCTAATGCTCCTCTGAAGTGTTTCAAGTGTCATAAGGATCTTCACCTTGGAGTTGACTGCAACGGTGACCCCTACACCTGCTTTGCTTACAACAAGACCGGACATCGCTCCTTCGAGTGTCCTGAGAGGAAGGTTGTCGCTGGTAGAGCTGCTACTGCTGCTGGTGTCGTTCAAAGACCGAAGCCCAAGGGTACCGTGTACGTGATGAGTCGTGCTGCAGCCGAGGCTTACCCTCACCTGGTCACCGGTATGTCTCCGTTGATGTTTTCTTTCTTGCTGATAAAGCGTTGTCTTGAGCTCAACCTTGTTCTTCTTTCGTGTCCCTCACTGAAATTTTCTCCCTTTAACCGCTTTCTTTTCTGCTCTTTGTGACTTCTTTGGAATTTCCTTCTTTTTTAGTGGTTGTAAACCTCTTTTGTTTTACAAATTTTATTCGTTCAAAGGTTTAAAAGATCTAAAAAGGTTGATTTTAGAAAACTTGGTTTGAAGAAGTTGGATAATTTTACAGCTTTGATGGATTCTAGCGTTGATTTACCATTCGGACTCGTTATTGGAGACGTCTGATAACCTGTACTATGTCTATCAACACCGGATCGATCTAAATTTTGAAACCTTTCATTGATTTTCACCCTGGTTTTGCCTTCGGATTAGAATGTCAGGTTCTTGAATGCGCAACGAGAACCCAAACGTTCCTTGATGGAGGTTGGACTATGGTTTTTACTCCTGAAATTTTTGGAAACAAATCTAAGTTTTTGTATATCAAGGTTTCTGTGAAAGTTTTAGTTGTTAATGTTGTCCTTGTAACTGCTTTCAAGTTTCGAGGACGAAACTTTTTAAAAGCTGGGGTGATTGTAACATCCCGTATTTTTATAAAAGTAATTTTAATAATTTAAAAGTAGTTTCCGGAATTTAATAATAGTTTAATTATAATTAGTAAGTTTATTTTAAGAAATGTCGTTAAGTTACGTCTTAAGTTGTTTAATCTAAAGATTTCACGTTTACTTGGTAATTTCCGTTTTAAGATTTTCCGCCACTTACATTTTAGAAACCCGACTTAAGTCAATATAAAGGACACCCCACCCTCATTTCCACGTTACTTCCTCATCTCCCCAAAAATAAGAATACAATAACATTTGTTCCTCCATTGTTACTTATTTCCACTTCACAAAATCATCATCCATTTACTCATCTCAACTCCGATTGACGCAAGGTTTTCACCTACGCTTTCCTCTCTTCATCCCCGTTCTTTCTATCTCTTTCAATTTCCGTTTCGTCAAAGTTGATTTCGGGGCTTTTTTGAGGTTTACTCGAAATTACCCTCCAATAACCCGTTTTTGTTGTTTGTAGGTGTCGACTTGGACGACCCGGATAAGGACTCGTACATTGTTCAAGATTAGAAGTGAAGAATCGCTCTTTAAGGTGACGATAATGAGAAACTCGGCCTTTTGTCTAATATTAGCACTATACATGATTTTAGTTTGTTTATTTACTAGAAACATGTTTAGGCTATGTGGATTGTGGTTGTGATGCTGTAAATTAGTTAGTATCATGTTAGGGTTTGATGATTATATGTTTCTCACATGATTTATTTAGTATTGATAATGGGTATGTTATTTATGTGGAAATAATGGATGTTTACAATTGTTGATATGAGTGATTATGGGTAATCTATGATAATGATTTTATGATGCACCATGAGTGTTGGTATATGTTGTAAATTGTGATTTTAGAAGTATATGCAAAGTATGGAAACGAATTCTTGAAGTTTGATTGAGGTTTAGAGATATCGAATTTGCGAAATTCTGGGACAGGGGTTCCCAGCCGGTCTGAGGCCGGCGGCCGGTGGACCGGCTGAGAGCCCCATTTGTTGTTTGTTGTGTATCGTTCTTGATTTGCAAAGCTTGGGGAAAATAGTCCCCAGCCGGTGGACCGGCGGCCGGCCGGCCGGCTGGGAGACCATCTTGTTGTTGTTTATTGTTTTCCTAAGTATGGGAAAAAGGGTTCCCAGTCGGTGGACCGGCAGCCGGCCGACCGGCTGGGAGCACCTCATAGCCGTTTTCGTTCGTTTTGGGTATGATAGGTTGGGACCCTCAGCCGGCCAACCGGCAGCCTATGGCTGACCGGCTGAGAGCCCCTAACCATGTTAAATTGTTGTTAACTTATGTTTCGCATGTCGGATTTGATTGATTCTTTTTCCGTGTGTTTCGTATGCTTGTTTGAAGTCCCAAGAAATTGGGCGGCGCTTATGTCGGGTTCGGTAATGGATTTGAGGATGAAAGCCCCACGGGCGGGCAACCGGAAGGGAGACCGGCTCTCGCCTCAAATTAGTTCCCGAAGTCGGCTAAGTGTTTCATGGATGTTTAGTGATGAGTTATTTAAGAAATGATTGTCATTCGAGTTTGAGTTGTTGTACATCTTAGAGATGTCATTTGTAATTTGTGTAAACCTGCTGTGCGCTGCTATAGTACTCGAGTTCTCACCTGATTGCATCGTGTAGCTGGTTGACCGTAGTGACTTGGTTCTCACGGTCAGGTCTTAGATTGTCTGCCCGCCTTCGGGCATATCTCGTTCCTAGCTAGTTCGGGTCTTGGGGGTGCCTTGTGCACTTGTCGAATCGGGGATCGTGATTCGTTTGCGCTCCGAGAGTCTGGCCAGGTTTAGACTAGGACAGTCTTTTGATGTCGTCCTGCCAGGGGGTTGTATAGTTTGAGATTGGGAAGGTCGTGGTATATAGACGATTCGATTGTTGGCCTGCGTATAGTAGTAAGAGTCGAGTCGCTTGGTTGACCTATCTCTTGTTTGTTGAGTCACTTGGATGACCTATCTCTTGTTTGTAGAGTCACTTGGTTGGCCTATAGTTGTTAGAGTCGAGTCACTAGGTGACCTATCTCTTGTTGATGTAATTGGATGTTGCGCATGCTTTAGTTTGTGTATAAGAATGTTTTATACTTGGCTATCTTAGTATTGTTCGTCCAAGGCATTCGACGACTCTTCGTCTAGTTTCGTAAATGGTTTGGATTGAAAGACCCCCCGACCGGGCAACCGGAAGGGAAACCGGCTCTCCTTCCAAATAGTTTTCGAAGTTGCTTGAGAGCCTTTGCATAGTATTGCATGATGTTATGAAAGATGAGATATTGTTATATATGCTTCACATGTTATAAATGTCGGAGTATGTTGGATGTTTTACGTGTTACATGTTAATGACAATAGGTGGCTAGGAGCACTCTAGTCACTCCCTACTGACTGTGGCGCACATGTTGTATGTGTGTAGGTACATGAGGCTGTTCTGCGGGGGTTACGTTGAGGCTAGCGAGCGATGATCCTTCATCGTTGACTTTTACCTTTCGTTAGCTAGACCTTAGACTTACGTTTCAGTATTTTGTGCCTGTAGGGTATGCCATCCCGGGTTGTTTGTATCGCACATATATACTTAATTATGTTTCTTTTTCTTCCGCATGTTTTATATTGTTAAGACACCTCGCATGTTTTATTTATCTCTTCAAAAGTTTTAATTCCGCTGCATTTTTGGCATGTTTTGTATGTTTACTTTTACGTACGCTTTCGCGAGGGGTTTTACAATCTATCGTGTTTCACATGAGTCAGTTCTTGGACTAATGACTGTTCTTTGAGGTGGCATAGTTTTCTGATTAACTTTGATTTATGTCCTAACACCTTCGTAACTGGGGTTTATAAGGACATATTTTGGGTTATGATGGGTTGTGGCCAGCCAGAAGGAATAGGTCGATTAGGAATTGTCCACCCCTTGTCAGGGTTGAGAAATATCTCTATGCCACTCGAGGAGAATAATAACTAGAAATGCGTGGCCACGCTCGGAAGGTATCTATGGTAGATAATTCCGGTCAGTAGTTATAACTCCAGATCGAGAAAAACCACTCTAGATTAAAATCAATTGCGGGCACGACCTGAGAGGACGCCATGCATTGAGTGGGAGATAGTAATAGGGCAAGAGAATTACACACACTTGCCTCGGACAAGTGGGAGATTGTTGGAGGAAGTGTCCTCGACAACAGTGTGTTGACATAATTAAAACTCATTTGAATAAAACACAACTGGGAGTGTTACTCTTTTAAAGTCGACTGATCAACATTTACCGATAATGATTGACTATCTAGAGTTTGATATTATCGTCATATGATGGTGGTGATCAGTTGATCCCTTAAGGTCATATCTTTAGGGAATTTCGTCTCAATGGAATAATTAATTAATATCGTATTGGATACGAATTAATTAATAGATAGAAATTTGGAAATGATTTTACGTGACGGGATTATAATAATAAGGATCAAAGTAATAACATGGGTTTTATTACACGGTTTTATTTATTCGTTTATGAAACGATTAAATTGAGAATGAACACGGGTGATCATAAAATTACAAAGAGTTGTAATTAAAATTATGATATTACATTTTTATAAGATAGTAATTTCGAATTACTAGAGGGATTATTTAAATGTAATGAATTTGTAAATTATGGATTTTAAGGAGTTAAAATTGCATAATTAACAAATTGGATCATGTGTTATGGGACATGTGTGACATGTTACAAATTAACACAATTGACAAAGATAAAATGGAGTCCATTTTATCATAAGTAGACCGTGTAATTATGTGTGTATATGGTAATGTTGATTTATTTTATTTTAATGAGAAATCATTACCATGATACTAGTCTTACAAAAGCTAGTAGGACCGTAGGGGTGTAAGAGATGTGTAAGAACTTATGCTTGTAAGAAAAGCAATAAGAGTGAGCATGCATTGGTGCCTTGGCCTAGAGATGGCCGGCCATTGCTTGTCCAAGGGAGCTCATATTTGCTCCTTATATACACTACATTACACTACATGAAAAGATGTATGATTATTCATTTATTCATGTAACACCTATATAAGGGCCTGAACTAGGACTCCTCAGATAAATCGGGGTGTTACCAACTCGGTTTCCCGAGGCAGTAGATACAAAGGAAGGAAAATAAATAGAAACCTTTCATAAATGGAAAGTTTCCATAAATAGAAACTTTCCCAAAAATAAAGACTCCCATGACTCACTAATTTTCCCGACTCGTAACTTTAATTAACACGAACAAGACCAACACAAATTAAAGATAAAATAATAAAACAATATTAGTAATAATAATAATAATACTAATAACAATAATGATAATAATAATAACAATAATACTAATATTAAAATACTAAAATGTAATAATAATATTAATAATGATAATAGCAAGGACCATAACTAATCATCAAAATTGCAAAGCAAAAGAGAACAAACCCAAACACGCCTTATGAAAACAAAACGCAGCAGCCACTCACGAGCCCAGAAACAGCCTGACCACCCACTTTGCCGCCAATCCCAGCAACACCAGCAGCCCCTGACTTCCCCACTGGCACCACCAGGCTCGCCTCTGAGTCACGGTGGTTCCAGGGGAGGAGTCAGCAGCCACCGACCACCACCCATGACCCTAGACATCTGCCTCAAACATGACCACACCACCCCTGCAACTGTGTTTCATAGTTTAATACCCAGAACGAAACCCGTCTCCAACAGAAACACGACAGCCACGAACCACCTTTACAAACACCACATTAACATCCTAATTTCGACCTTTATGATAACCCAACACCCAAACGAAAACATAAACCATTAATCAAAAGAAATCTGGGTAAAAGACCATGTTCAAACGCTAAATTGGAATCATATGAATACGACTCAGACAACGTATTAAACACCCACCATCGATGGTCAACCCAGGTCAACGACGGCCCCAACACAACCCACGCCTCATTACCATACGTCCTAGGTTATAATTATGCATAAAACAATGATCTTAAGCTTATACACAAAACGAATAACATGTTAGAAGTGCTACTGTAAAACAGAGAAATACGAAAGGCAGGTGGTCTTACCTGCTTGCCCTAGCAAACGAACAACCCTAGTAACCCCTAACCACCATGTAAAACCCTTCTCCTCAGACTTTGGTGTGGCGGCAGAAAAGTGGCAGAGAGTTTGTGTGTATGTGTGCTAGGGTTAGGTTTTTTTTGGGAAGGTTTATATGACTGCGTGAAGGGGAGCTGTGAGGTGTGTGTTATCAGGGTTTGGTCGAGGTGATGGGCTGTGTTTCATGCACGCATACCGAGGTCCACAGCCATCACTAAAACCGGTTTATTACAAGTTCGTATCCCCGCAGTTGCACACAAAACAAATCCCCAAACGTGAATCTTAAACTCAAACCCGTCACTACACAATTAACATATAAAATCTACTAAGCGCATAAACATACTTGACTAATTATCAAGTATTAACTATCCAAATATTATCGACATAACCATATACCCATAAAATATTAGAATAAAAATATTAAATTACGGAGTATTACAGTCTTCCCACCTTAAAATAAACTTCGTCCCGAAGTTCTCCAACCCCTGATCAACAATCTGGTCACTAGGCATGTACGAACACAAAACGTGATACCACATAACCTCAAGGCTAGTAAAGGTACTTTAAAACACGGAGTATTACATTCTACCCTCGTTAAGAAAACTTTGTCCCCGAAGTTTAACGTATAACAAAATTAAAGAAGGCTTCACGAAACACAATAAAATGCACAACTGAAGTAATCAGAATTATCAAGTATAAACAGTCACCATATACCAGATAGTCATGTCTTAACAACTAGCCATACCCTAAAATCATCAAGATTTTACAATCCTATCCTCCTTAAAACATGGTTACGTCCCCGTAACCCTATTATAAAATTCCAAGTTCCTTACTACGTCCTACTCATTACTCTATCGCATAAAATCTTATTCCGAGTAACCAAGTACCGTATTATCATCGTCGAACGTAAGACCAAAGACAAGGGGTGAGTGAACTGGTGGGGTAAGACCGCACATCAATACTTCCATCTCAAAATCGATTTCCAACTCAGAGTATAACTCAGTAACCGATGTCACACAGGTCCGTAAACACAATGTGGCACAACGGCCTAATAACTCATATCTCAATACCAGTAACCAATTCTCACCTCGATTTCAATATCAATATTGTCAAATGTTCCATGAAAGGAACTGCTCAACACTTAGAGAGTAAAACTCTAAGCTACTCACCCACGAGTCAAGGTCAAAGACTGCGACAACTCGATAAAACACTGAACTGCAATCTCAATCTCAACACAACATCATTCATTGTCTTTGTTCTAGTCTCACGAGCAACCCAGTCCCCCTCAAACTCTATCCCATCAGCTAAATAATATGACAACGTACATATCTTAACCAAATTCATTAACAGGCTTGTATGTATACTTATAAGTCCACAGTTTATAAACAAGAACTTGTACGTTACACCAACCAATCTAATACAGAATCCTTACACATAACTCAAACTAATCCATTATCAAAAGCTTGCCCATCTCACAATCAAAAGAATTATCTTATCAATAGAAAATTCTAACTTTCAAAGAAAAGGACAACTACTAATATTCAACTCAAATAAGTACTCAAGAGAGACCCATAGTAAGTATCATGTAATCATATAATCTCGAGCAATAACAAGAGCATTAGGATTTGTAGAAATCGGGTTACGCAGTAAAACAGAATTAGAGTAGCTAACACTTACACACTTTTGAAATTTTAACGCAAAGTTAGTATTTTTACAACAATATAAACAATCGAGAAACTCATAGTTCATGATTGACAATTAAAACGTTTCATGTTCATAAAAAAAAAATATATATGACTTGCCAAATAAGGGTTGACCTAATGTGCAGCAATTAAATTTTCGTGCAGGATTTCATCAACACATAGTTAAAGAATATGTCATGTTGTAATAATCATCATAATTATTAAAACATCAAGCGATATCATGGATAATCATCATTTTGGACACATTTGAAAACTTGTGAGACATTGAAGTGGTAATTTGTGACAAATCATAAACACGAATCAAAAGACAATTCTACAAGCTATAGATCGAAACAAGAATACACGGAGCCCTTCTGACTCTTCTTTACTAAAACATTGTTCTTGTAGCTCATGAATCATGAAGATTTTAACGTTAGAAACAAACGAACACAAGACTGATACTTCCGTAAATCACATATCAACAAATCATTAATTCCATAGATCGTGGTCAGGTTTTAAACATAATAATATGCATAGGGAATGTATAGGGACTTTTGTCGCAGGAACCTAGACAAAGATGTACCGTTAATATATGAAATAGCATCAATAAGATTCACATTGTTCAAATAATCACAATTACGTGTAACCATTAGATTACTATATCATGCTAATGAGTTTTCCAGTTAAATTTATTCTACCATGTTTCCAGACTCTTCTATGATGAACATGACTTTATCATTATGTATGAACACTACACAATCATCTCGAGGTCATAGTAATAGAAAGCAATATCTTCCGTATAATTGAAACTACTTTGTATAAAACTCAACGAAATAACAAGGTTACATTATCATGTGACAACGTTCATATTCATATCATATGTCTATCGTACATACTACTAATGCCATGTCAGTGCATTACATGATTACATCACACAATTCATATTTGATTAAACCTGTATATTTAAAACCTTACCGTTTCAACAATCATACATCACGCAGCAACTTCTGAAAATCATAACTAAATAATCGCTTAGCTATTCTGCGAGCTATTATAGTTTTTAGAAATTATAATAGATTAGTTAATCATAGGAAAGAGGATCAATTGCAAAAGCTTAAGGAAATTATTTATAGCAAATTTACAACTCGGTTGGTGTAGACATAAACTTTACAGCAATTGGACAGAAAATTAGACAAATTGCAAAAAGTCACAACTAAATAAAGGCTCGATAAGATTGTACATGGCCTGTCATTGTGAAAACATGATTGAATATTCTAAACAGTGGGGTTGAAATTGTGCACAATCAATAAACACGTTGCAAATGGATTCTTTTACAAAAACATGGGTCAAAACGGAACTGTGCAGTAACAATCTGACCACTGTCAACTAAAATATTTATTTCTCTCAAAATATAGTTCCTATTAACATGACCAAAGACATTGGAAAGCTAACTCAGAAGGTTATACAATTTTCATATACATATACGGAACACATTTAAGATGGCAGCCCATACTAACAAGGTAACATCCAGGAAACTAATTAAAACAATTTGGTTCCATTACAACTTCACATTGCTACCTCGAAACTCAACCATTCTTCTTTCGAAACCCATTGACATATCATTTGAAGCATTGAAATCACATTGCACCATATTAACATGTAATTGCCGTCTAGAAAACGGTAAAGATTACGAAACCAAAAATAAAATCAACCAGACAACTCAATAATCATGGTTGTATAGACAATGCATTAGTTTCTACCCTCGTAACAATCACAACTTTATTAAATACAAAAACATATCCTAGAAATCACTAGGGTGACATATATTTAATACACACCTTATAACTAAATTAAATGTATGTAATTAGACGTATAAATTGACATGAAATTTTCAACACATAACTATATAACATTCATGGCTTAGGGCAACACATTCCACATATCACTAGACATAGATTGCTAAGGCAATTAGTAGAATAATATCAATCATAAATCTCAAAATCCGATCACATTTGCATAGTAAACTAAATAGTAACTCTTGCAAAGAATAAAGAATTCAGCTCAGAAAAGTATACACACCTAGAATAACACAAAACAATTATCATCGGGCACGACACCAGTTTCAGTCTACTAGCTTTACACATAGGACTCAACTTGCTTCTTCCTCCTGTAACAACATAGCCTGGTTGGCTCATCTAACTATTCCAGTCAATCTTTGTCATATCCCTCCTACCTCTAACCCCTTAGTTAGCTATAGCTTATGGTGCCTCTATCGTCAACTCATTACACATACCTTTATACTATATCCCTACCTAAGGGTTCAGGGATCAGAAAGCCGCATGCATATCATCAAATAATTCATAAATCACAACTCACGCCATCCATACACTAAAATTTCACTCAAATATTCAAATAAGTCAGCCAGAGTCTTTCATTGCACACCATTAACTATATACCACATCATTGCTAACCTCATTCCGCTCCTGTTAGTACGACATACATAGGTTACCATATAATCTACCCCACTCTTCAATTACTCTCATTGGGTTCCCGAGACAAAACCGAAAGGGCCCAGGTCTGGTGTGAGGGGCCCCTAACTCATCCCGTTCTTTTTGGGCTCCTATCAGTCTCATCTCGGGGTTCATTTTATTAGACTCATCCTATGTTCATTATTATTCATTTGGTTTAGGCCTAGGGATCGTTCGCTCCGATACCACTTTGTAACACCCCCATTTATTTAAGAGCCTAAACTAGGACTCCTCAGATAAATAGGGGTGTTACCATCTCGGTTTCCCGAGGCAGTAGATACAAAGGAAGGAAAAACAGTACTTTATTATTAATGTTAACCCAGAAACAAGTTTGTACAACCAACTTAAAAACGGTCTTGTGAAATAAAATTACAACTCATGACCAACAACTATAGTGATCTAGACTAGTCTGGTCCAAATCCAAGCTCTCTCTTCCCAAAGCTTCCCATAGTCTCAGTCACCTGTCAATCTGCTCCCCAATAATTTGGTTCATCACAGGTGATCACGAATACACAGGGTCAACCACGAGGTTGAGTAGAGGAAAAGTAAACAACCAAACATTACTATAAATAGGAATTCAATCATACCCACTCTAAGTCACAAGACCCATTAACTCCGCACCGCTCACAAGGCCCATTAACTCCGCACCGATCACATGGCCCATTAACTCCGCACCGATCACAAGGCCCATTAACTCCGCACCGATCACATCGTATCTCAGAATGATATAAATGAATAGCTCAATATAACAATCATATTATAGTATAAGATAAACATGATTATCACCAAATATCAACAGAATACTCAACACTATAAATACAGTAATTTCCCCTACCTCGACTTGCAGAAGTGCGGACAAACCCAAATCTCGCTAGAAATGTTCCACGCGAAAACCGCTACCTAAACACGTATTCGTAATGAATTAATAAACTTCCCGAACCCCATAACAATCCACACTGACTATAAATAGAAACCTTCCATAAATGGAAAGTTTCCATAAATAGAAACTTTCCCAAAAAATAAGGACTCCCATGACTCACTAATTTTCCCGACTCGTAACTTTAATTAACACGAACAAGACCAACACAAATTAAAGATAAAATAATAAAACAATATTAGTAATAATAATAATAATAATACTAATAACAATAATGATAATAATAATAACAATAATACTAATATTAAAATACTAAAATGTAATAATAATAATAATGATAATAGCAAGGACCATAACTAATCATCAAAATTGCAAAGCAAAAGAGAACAAACCCAAACACGCCTTATGAAAACAAAACGCAGCAGCCACTCACGAGCCCAGAAACAGCCTGAACACCCACTTTACCGCCAATCCCAGCACCACCAACAGCCCCTGACTTCCCCACTGGCACCACCAGGCTCGCCTCTGAGCCACGGTGGTTCCAGGGGAGGAGTCAGCAGCCACCGGCCACCACCCATGACCCTAGACATCTGCCTCAAACATGACCACACCACCCCTGCAACTCTGTTTCATAGTTTAATACCCAGAACGAAACCCGTCTCAAACAGAAACACGACAGCCACGAACCACCTTTACAAACACCACATTAACATCCTAATTTCGACCCTTATGATAACCCAACACCCAAACGAAAACATAAACCATTAATCAAAAGAAATCTGGGTAAAAGACCATGTTCAAACGCTAAATTAGAATCATATGAAAACGACTCAGACACCGTATTAAACACCCACCATCGACGGTCAACCCAGGTCAACGACGGCCCTAACACAACCCACGCCTCATTACCATACGTCCTAGATTAGAATTATGCATAAAACAATGATCTTAAGCGTATACACAAAACGAATAACATGTAAGAAGTGCTACTGTAAAACAGAGAAATACGAAAGACAGGTGGTCTTACCTGCTTGCCCTAGCAAACGAACAGCCCTAGCAACCCCTAACCACCGTGTAAAACCCTTCTCCTCAGACTTTGGTGTGGCGGCAGAAAAGTAGCAGAGAGTTTGTGTGTATGTGTGCTAGGGTTAGGGTTTTTTTGGGAAGGTTTATATGACTGCGTGAAGGGGAGCTGTGAGGTGTGTGTTATTAGGGTTTGGTCGAGGTGATGGGCTGTGTTTCATGCACGCATACCGAGGTCCACAACCATCACTAAAACCGGTTTATTACAAGTTCGTATCCCCGCAGTTGCACACAAAACAAATCCCCAAACGTGAATCTTAAACTCAAACCCGTCACTACACAATTAACATATAAAATCTACTAAGCGCATAAACATACTTGACTAATTATCAAGTATTAACTATCCAAATATTATCGACATAACCATATACCCATAAAATATTAGAATAAAAATATTAACTTACGGAGTATTACAATTCACACAAGTTCATTCCATACTACTCTTATTCTCTTTAGAAAATAGTTTTTCTAGAGAAATAAAAACATTTTCTCATACTAATAATATTAATAGTAATATTATTAATATTTCTAGTTTACTAATACAATTTTTCTAGTAACAAAATTTGTGTTGGTTTGAGATTGAGCCTTGATACGCATCTTTTGGAGACGATTTTGTGTTAGATCGTAATAAGGGTATTCGGTGTTGAAGACTCATATTAATAGGTGATTAGTTGAGTATAAACCTTCTAAAACCAATGTAAGGACATTAATGTAAGGACATTCATTTATCTTATGATATCAGCATGCATGCATAAGATCTTATTAAGTTTTATGACTAAACTTAAAGAAACAAAACTCACATTAGATATGAGTATAAAATCTGGAATTTCATTTCCAACACTTCTTTATTTATTATTCTATAACAAATACCCTTATATTAGTCTAGAATAATTATGGAAGAGAGAGATTTGAGAGCACAATAAAGATGGTCAATTTGTGAGGTTTCTTCTGAAGAAGAAAACTTAGTTTGTCTTAGGCTTTGTTATTGGGTGTTCGTTTGTCTTTGAACATCGAAGAAGTTTGTTTAGATTTTGGTTTGCCTCAAGATAATTTGTCCTTCGGCTTACTGGGGTAGTCTTTTTTGTTCCTTTGAGACTACTATATTTGTGGGTAGAATAGGGTATACTTTTGGCTTATATTGAGCGTGTGTGCACCGATTGCGCTCACCCTACTATTTTACTATTTTCTACATTGTAGTGAAACTTGATCTCCTTGCAGTTGGACGTATGTAGCTAGTTATTTTACTAGTGAACCACGTTAATCATTGTGTCAACTTTATTTACATTCGTTATTTATTGTTCTTATCACCTTATCAATTAACTATTTGGATAACGGGATACCTTTATTACAAGGATTGTTAAGGTTCAAACCCATGTCCTGCATCGGTAGTGTAAATGCGAAATATCATAATTATAAGTGTCCTGAAAATATAATAGTACGACACCTTTTGGGAAGGAGATCAAGAGTAAATCCGTGAGTTCTTGACCTAAAGTGGACAATATCGTATTATTATGGACAATGGATATCAACGCAACAGAGGCCCAACACGATGTATTCACGCTTCCGCACAACAAATGGTATCAGAGCCCAAGGTTCGACTTAGGCTAGACACAAGGATGCATCAGTAGGCCCAAGAGTTGAAGTTGTATACTATAAGGCATGGAACTCCTAGCTCGGGGTGAGTCTTTGAGCAATCCCCGTTCATCCTAAATGGATGAAAGACGTCATAGGTCTTGTGGGACAAATACCATCTGTGTAGCTCTGGTGGGTCCTTTGTGGTGCAAGATATGACTCGTGGTAGAATAATGTGTTAGGTAAGGGGAGGTTATCAAGACTTAGTGATGTTTCAGGTGTCTAGAAGATGGAGTTGTAGAGTGGTGGGCCTTCTCCATGAAGGTCAACTAGTCTTATGCCCGTGCAACTTGCACGGGCTTGTAGTTTAAAATATTGTAAAAAATGTCGTTAATATAAGTTGTCTTTTTAATAAGGTCAATGACCACATAGAGTTGACCGTGTGTAAACACTGACTTAGAAAGATATTAAGAAAATTCAAATAGAAGAAAGTATTCTACATGAATTACAAAAAGGCCAACATAAAACAACATAAACCCGTGTAATTGTTTTACATGTCTTGAATGTTAATTGGCGCTCGTTTATTAATAGTGTCCTATAAATTGCACATGATTGTTTTCACATGTTGGCTGTTAATTAGGACTTATGTATTAAACTTATTGCGTAAAGCGCGTGATTTATCAAGAGCTTGTAATCTAAACCCGTGTAAAGACCCACGTTGTGAAATTTGAAATATGGAATTTACACATACTATACGTGTATGAGTGAATTTGAAATACAGGCTCGTGTATTAGAACTATAATACGTAAGCATGTGTAAAACAAAACCTTGCAAATTGCACCAGAATGCTTAAATTACCGCGTATGGTTTTTCGGTTGTTTCAATGGAAGACAATCCCGTACAAATTTTTTTATGATTGTTCCAATTTACACAGACCCGCGAATTTGCAAGAACGTACTTTTATTTTTTAACAAATATAGACTTATTTGTCGCATATCTTTAAATTTTTTCCTTAACATATTTAATTGAAGTATAAATAAATGTGATAAGAAAATATATAAAATCATAACCCGTAAAACCATTTGAAAATATGTTAATTTTTGTGAAACAAAGGGTCGAAACTTAGACTTACTTTGAGATAGTTTACCTAAAACAGACCAAGTCGAAAGACATGCTTAGGGATGTCAATGGGGTGGGGCGGTGCGGAGGGGGGTTAAACCGCGCCCGCCCCGCGAACTTTTAATGCGCACCCGCGCCCGCCCCGCGACCCACGGCGGGTTGAACTATTTAAAACCATCCCCGCCCCGCGGGGACCCGTTGACCCGCCTATCTCCTCAAGAAATGTAAATCGAAAATCTAAAATATACTTGTCGTACTACTTGTACAAATAAGTTTTCGCAAAATGCCTTAATATTCAATTAACTAGAGTCCGTGGAGCCATAAAACGTTTTTACATACAAATATACCACCAAAAACATGCACAACCACAGCCCAAAGCCCAAATTCTAACAGAGTACTAGAAGAGTAAACAAAACTACACAACAAATACTCTTCAGTTCTTCAGCTCCGTTTGTTTTATCAGTTTGGGAAAATGGGGGAATTTGGGTAGTTAGTGAATGACCTGAATGTAGTGATAACGATTTACGAATGATTATTGTTTATTGCCTTATTGGATTGGGGAAGTGGGTAGTCTGGGTTAGTGGGTTATTTTACTTATTTACGTGTTTGGGCCTAGGGAAGTGGGTAGATGCGTATGATAGATTTAATTTATTAAAAGTTTTTTTTATTATTTTAAGTTATATTTATTTTATCTTATCATTATTATATATTACTATTAGATATTATTATTTATTAGGTGGGTATAAGCGGGGCGGGGAAATGTGGGGCGGGGCGAGCGGGGTGGGTGTGGGGCGGGGTGGGTCTCATGTGAAACCCGCACCCGTCCCGCGACCCGCGACGAATGATGCTTTTGAAACCCATCCCTGCCCCACAACCCGCAAAATTATTACCCACACCCGCCCCACGTGGGGCGGGTGCGGGGCGAGACCCGCCAAGACCCGCCCCATTGACATCCCTAAACATGCTATTAACGACCCATATACCAACCCACCATAGCCACACATACAACTTTGTGCTCTCTGACGGGTGCAAACTATTCTATGATATCCCAGAAGCCCAAAGATGTGCAGCGTCTAACGGGAAGAGTGGCAGCCCTGAGCAAGTTTATCTCCAGATCTTCAGACCGGTGCAGACTATTCTATGATATCCTGAGAAAAAGCCAGAAGTTTGATTGGACACCAGAACACGAGAAGGCGTTCCAGGAACTAAAGCAGTACCTAAGCAGCCCACCCCTACTATCCAAACCAGAGCAGGCCGGGGAAAGTACTGCTCTTGTACCTCTCCGTGACCGAAGCAGCAGTAAGCGCAGTTCTGGTCCGGCAGCACGAGGGAGCTCAGCATCCGGTATACTACGTTAGCCAGTCGTTGCTGCCAGTAGAAGCAAGATATACCTCACTTGAGAAACTAGTATTGGCATTGGTCACGGCATCCTATAAGCTGCGCCCATACTTTGAGTCTCATACCATCTCAGTGGTTACTAATCACCCCCTCAAAACGGTCATGAGAAAGCCAGAACTCTCAGGACGAATGGCTAAGTGGTCTGTGCACCTCAGTGGATATGATCTCCAGTTTAAACCACGCACAGCCATAAAGTCACAAGCCCTCGCAGACTTCGTCTCCGACTTCAGCCCAGCACTCCAGACCTAAGTAGAGTAGGAAATCCTGCACCTACACCAAGGTGCCAAGCCAGACACCTGGGAATTACGAGTAGATGGGGCATCAAACGCCAGAAGGTCGGGAGTTGGGTTGATCCTTAGGTCATCAGAGGGTGACCTGATCACCCAAGCAGTCCGATGTGAGTTCAAAACCACAAACAACGTAGCTGAGTATGAAGCCCTAGTCCTGGGGCTACAATTGGCCCTGGACATAGGGATCAGCTGCATCAGTGTCTACAGTGATTCGCAATTAATTGTGAATCACGTCAATGGAGCATACGAGGCAAGAGACCCTACAATGGCGGCCTACTAGTGTATGGCAAAGGAATTAATCGGCAGATTCGCAGAATTCTGCATCCAGCAGGTACCCAGGGAACAGAACGCAGAAGCAGATACACTGGCAACCTTGGGATCAACCTTCAAACCAGCCGACGTAGCCAGTATCCCGATCACCCATGTTCTCAAACCAGCCATTCCTGGACCAGATTCGGACCAGGAAGAACTACCTATCTGCAGCAGCAACCCAGACTAGGGGTCAGAGCAGGATTGGCGAAAGCCGTACCTGGACTAGTTGCAACATGATATCCAGCCCAACAATAAGAAAGAAGCACGAAGTTTCAGGATGAAGGCTTCCAGGTTCCTACTGATTGATGGAATCCTGTTCCGGAAATCATTAGTTGGACCATATCTGCGCTGCCTAGACCAGACCGAGGCACAGACAGTCTTGCATGACCTCCACAGCGGAGACTGTGGAAATCATGCAGGGGGAAGAAGCTTGTCCAATAGAGCCCTCAAAATGGAGTACTTTTGGCCCACAATGCGCAAGGATGCAAAGGAGTATGCAAGGAAATGTGACGCCTGTCAAAGGCACGCGTCTGTCAATCACCAACCAGCAGAACCCCTGCACCCGGTCATATCCCCATGGCCTTTTATGAAGTGAGGGATGGATATCGTGGGACCCCTCCCCAGAGCACCAGGAAACAAGCTGTACATGCTGGCCATGACCGACTACTTCTCTAAATGGATCGAAGCAGAATCATTCACCCAGACCACCGAAACACAGGTCATCTCTTTTATTAAGCGTAATATATTCACCAGATTTGGCATACCTTCAGAAATAATATGTGACAATGGTTCCCAATTCATTGGGAAGAAAACCGAGGCTTTCTGCGCTGGGTGGAACGTATCACTCCAGAAATCTACCCCCAGAAACCCCCAGTCCAACGGACAAGCTGAGTCCAGTAATAAGATCATCATTATAAATATGAAAAAGAAACTACAAGAAATGGGAGGGAAATGGGCAGAGGAGCTCCCTCTGGTCCTGTGGGCTGACAGAACTACTCCAAAAGTAGCAACTGGTCAGACCCCCTTCAGCCTTGTCGTCGGAGCAGAAGCTGTAATTCCTTCTGAAGTCAAAGTTCCAACCCACAGATACGGGTGTATAACTGAGGACCAGAACCAAGTAGAAATGACAAGTAGCCTGGACACTGTTGATGAACTCAGGACCAGTGCCTACGTCAGAATGGCCTCATACAACCAAATGGTAGCTCGGAGCCACAACAAGAATGTCAAGATCAGAACCCTGCAAGTAGGAGATCTGGTTCTGAGAAAGGTGTTCCAGAACACCAAAAACCGACAAGCTGGAAAGTTTGCTTACAACTGGAGGGCCCATACCAAGTTGAGAGCATAGTTGGTAATGGGGCCTACAGGCTAATGACAATGGAAGGGGAAATGATACCCAGATCGTGGAACATACTTCACTTAAAAAAGTATATCATCTAGAGGTGCCTCCACCAGACCAGAGCAGCTCCCTTAGACCTCAGGTTCTACTCTGTATAAAGTATACTCTGATTCAGCTTAAAACATTGTCTTGCCTTTATATTTTTTATATAACCTAAGTTTGATAATCTAAGTCTTATAATTTTAAACCTTGGTTCATTTAAAGTCAATTATCAAGTCTTTTAAAGGGAAAAAGTTTTATCACTTATTTTCTGGACCATAATTTGTTTATCCTAGTAGACTGACCTAAAGAGGAAATCTGCACTGATCGCAGGAGAACCTAAGTCAAAGTCTGGCACCCTAGTATAGGGATGGATATCTAAAACACCAGGCCAGCATACCAAAGCAGCGATGGACAAAACACAAACGAAACATGCATGTACAAAAGAAAACGCCAGAAAAACGGTAGAAAAACCAACAAGTAAAACAAAGCCTCATACAATGGGGAACCATACGATTCAAAAGAGCTGCCCAAGGCAGCCTAGGAACAGAATTGTTTTTACTGGTCCACCCGAACCAGCAGCAAAAGTTACAACAGTTAAAAAGCCCACGCATGGGCACCCAAAGTTCAAAGACAAAAAAAATATTAACGCCCATATCAGGGCCCAGCAAATAAGTTTTTAAAAGAACCTACTCATCAGGAGTAGGTTCAGCAGCAGCAACATCAACACAGATGGGGCCAGAGGTCACCTCCTCTCCGGCATCTTGGGACCCCACCATGCCTTCCTCTTCATCGTCAGAAATCAAATCCATGTTCAGGCGACGGGAAAATCTGCAGCGAAAGTCTCCTCCAGAGCAGCTAAGTCCCAGGTGGTATGACTACCTTCCTGGAACTCCTTGACACATTTTATCCGGGTCTCGGCAGCGGTGTAGGCAATAGCCTCAATCAAAGCTCTCTGTAGACCAGCCTTCTTGTGCTCCAAAACTTCCACCTTCAGCACCAAGTCAGCCTCTGAGGCTAAGGCCCGCTCCAGCTTAGACTGAGCTGTGGCCAACTGGTTCTAAGAGATCTCCTCTTGGGCCTTGAGCTTCTCCTGGCCCGTAATCACATCCCGACGAAAGCGCTCAACAGCTTCCCGCAGATTCCCCCTTAAGATCTCCTCCGATTTCAGCTTCACCGCCATCTCCTGCATCCTCCCCAGAGCCTCATCGTGAGCCACCTTCATGCGCTGAAAGTCTACCAACAATGCCTCACTCTGCTGGTTAGCACACAACGCCAGCTCCAAAGCCTGAACACACAAAACCAGATGAGATTCAAAAAAAAAAAAAAAACCCAAAAACCAAGGAAAAAGGCCTGCCTCAAAAGAAACCTCTGCAACATGCCTGACGCTTCGTCAAAATAGAGGCAGAAGTACGGAACAGTAGAGAGTTCAAGGTAGGCCAGAGCTTGGTCTTGGACCCTCCAAAACCCCCAGGGATCTCCAGATGCAGAGCAGGAACGGAGGACTCCCAAGAAGATGTCCGAGGCAGTGGCTCGGACAAAAGTTTAAAACCGGGAGTAGGAATGGTAGGGGGATCTCAAGGGAGACGGATCAACAAAATAAGTCGTAGGAACAGACTCCTGAACTGGATCAGTAGCATCAACTTCAATAGGGGCAGCCTTGGACCCAGCTCCAGCAGGGCTTCCCTCAACAGCTTTTGTCTTCTTCTTTTTCGAGGACCCTGCGTCCCCAGGAGTGAACCTTTTCCTCCGCAGCTGCATCACCCTGTCCATACTCACCTTGGACTTGCCTGAAAAATAACAGCGAAAGTCAGAACAAACAGACTAAGCGCAAATCCACCCAGAAAACAACCAAATAAGAAGCATCGTACCCTCCTTCTTCACCGCCGGAACACCAGAATCCCGGACCAGCTTGGAGAATGACCTCTCCTCAGTAGGAAGGTCCAGGAGCTTGGCCTTTGAAGCAGCAGGATCCTCGGACTCATGGAGTTTGGCCAGGCTATTCCCTGAAAATTCAGATCAACCGTTAGTAAAAATATAACAGCAGAAGAAAACCAAACCAGAGAAATAGACCCATAGCAGAAACCATACCTTCCACCTGCCGCCACTCAGAAAAGAGGTAGTCTAGAGAGGAAGACAGTGTGTCAATCTTGACAAAAATAAAACGAGTGAACCATTTACTATCATCTGGGGTGGTGGGAAAGACAATAGCAGAAGGCATGTTATCATGGCCACGGATCGTGAACTGAGAATGGCCCAGGGAGCGTGAATTAAACCATTGACCCAAGTCCGCCAGCCCTATGTTCAAACCTCGCTCACGGTTCAGAGCGCATATACTGAGTAAGATTCGCCATGCATGAGGGACGACCTGACACATGGCCAATCTGGTCAACTTTAAAAAATCAACAATTAAATCAGGGAAAGGAAACCTTAAACCCAAGCGGAAGGGGTACTCTTAGAAGCAGGTCCACCCCTCCCTCGCAAAATCAGCCTTCTCGCCGGCGAGGGGGAGGTGGTAGACGACCCCTTCCGGGAAGCCGAACCTGATCTTGATAAGAGCAGCGTGAGACTCATTAAAGGTAGAGTCGCAGAGATATCTGGGAGCCAGAAGTTTCTGCGACGGGAAGGGACCAGAGTAGTCCCCTAGCGCAGGAGAGGACCCAGACGAGCAAGCAGCAGGAGTAGCAGCAGAAGAGCAAGGAGCAGACATGATGAATTTGAGATGCGGTAAATATTTTTTATCGTAAAAAGGAAGAAAGAGCAAGAAAACGGTAAAAAGAAAGAAAGAAAGAGCAAGAAAGCAAGTGAAAGAGAAAGTGAATTTTAAAAGAAGATAAAAGTAAAAGGGAGGACGGTTAAAGAGTACTTATAGAGGGAAATAAGCGGTTAAAAGTGAAGGGTAAGTTTTGAATTTGAAAGTCAAAAGTAAATGCAAGTGGGAAGTTGAAATGATGGAGGGGACATGCCATAAATGGGTAGTTGAGAAGGTAGTGTCGTGGGACATCCACGTGTGAAGCATCAAGAGTCTCAAGCCAGCGCCAGAATTCCCAGAGGCAGAAGAAATTCCAGCCCAATTGAAAGCCATTTCAGGCTGAAATTTGGGGGGAATTGTTTAGCCCAAAATTCCGTCATTAAACCATTGGGCCCAAAAGAGAGCTAAAACGCAACCGGCCCATCACCAGAGCAGATTACACATCAGAAGAAAGACGTTGGAGGAGGAGAAAGGGTCAAAACCCTAAAGGGATATTCCCCTAGATTCACTCCTATATCCCAGGACCAGAGCCAGAACTAGCTGACCAGGAGTCCAAGGCTATAAAAAGAGAAATTAGGGCATTATTCATTCATTCATGCTTACGTTGTAATTTTTCTACTTACACACACACTTGTACTCCATTCAAAATAGTGAATACCCTCGATAGTAGTGAAAATCTTGGTGGGATTCCGTTCCCCCCGCGGTTGTTTCCCTCATTGGGTTTTTCCGCGTCACCAAAAACCTCTCGCGTCATTCTGTGTCCATTTTTGTCTTTGCATTGATCTTCTACGTAAATCCGCATATTGGTTGGTACTTTGACCCGCATCACAAAGACTTAACCCGGAAGAAATTTTACCAAAACACATACTACTCTGTATATATTTTGTACCTACCATCTTGCCGCATTCTCATTTGATTTCCGTCTCACCTAATCTGTTACACTCGCCATTTCAAGATCATTTGAACTCGCAATATCCCAATTCCTCTCTCTCTCTCTCTCTCTCTCTCTCTCTCTCTCGTTGAAATCCTTCATACGGAGTTATATTTTTGCCGTAATTTTAGATTTCATTAAAAAATATGCATATAAATATTTTTTTGTCCATATTTCCGGGTTTCAATATTATTATGTTTTTTTTTTCTTTTTATCAAAATATTTCTGATTTTCTTTATTTAATTAAATTTATCCATCGATCTTAGTTATTTAGATATTTCATAATGACTTCATCTTATGTGAATAATTTACGTGAATCATACCCATGAGTAATTGAACACCATAGATATAGTAACTTATTTAATTTTAATGTACATATTTTTCATGTCAATGTTCACCCTATCTACTCTTTTTTTTATAACAATTTCTGTTTCTCTTTATTTGACTTATTTTTCTATATATTTTTCCTATAATAAAAGGTGTTTTAAAAAGAATGTTGAATAATTTTCCTATTTATACCATAATAATTAATTTAACTATAAAAGGTATTCATGATTTTTTAATCTAGTTATTTAATATGCAATCCACATATATGAGTAATTTATCAGTTTTAGATGAAAATAAAAGTGCTTGCGTAGGAAATAAAAGAGAGTCGAGAACATGGTGGGCCACCTTTTAAAATAAAATAAAAAATAAACTTTCAACCACAGTGCGACACCTAAGCACTGTGGTTGTTGCTTTTATATATAGGATGGCTGAGTTAAGATGATGGTCATTGGTTTGAGGCAGGGGCGAACCTAGAGTTGGCAGTGGGACGTGCTGGGCCGGCCCGCGTTCCGTCCCACCGTGCCGGAACCTATAAAATGGCCCGTTCGTGCCGTGCTTTTTGGCCCACCGTGCCGTGCCGTGCCTGGCCCGGTGACTGAAAGCCCCGTCGCGGCCCGCCCATGGCACGGTGGATTTGCGTGCCGTGTCTTGCCTGGCCCATGGGTCGGTCGTGCCATGTTCATGGGTCGGCCCGCGTGCTATAATTTTTTTCTAAAAAACAATTATTTTTACTTGTTCACTTATTTTATTGTATTTTTAATGTATACGATTTAATCAAATAATTAATAAACGATGAAAAAAAATGAATTTGTTATTAAACGATTAAGAAACGATGTTAAAAAAAATACCTCAATCTTTTATTAAAAAAATATGAAACGATACAAGTCTACAAGTTTATTTAATTAAAAACACGATAAAACGATTATGAAACAATATTAATTAACGTGACGAGGTGCTTATTTCATCGGAATCATCTTCTTTGTCAAGATTTTTATATGTTTATAATTTATAAGTTATATTGTATAATTATAAGAACAGATAAGAATTAAGAATTTAAGATGGGTAGAAGAGAATAAGAGACGAATTGAATTGTGTTGATATTTTTATAGAAGTTGAAAATTAGAATTAAGAAAATAAAATAAAAGCATACTAAATTACTAATATACTTCCTCCATTCATATCCAAACTACACCTATTCCATTTTAATTCATTCATATCCAAACTACACCTTTCTTAATAAAGCCAAAAAAATTACTAAAGTATCCTTATAAGCATCAATTATTTACACAAAATGCCATCAAATGGCCCACCATTACTCCACCACAAATAATAAAAAAAGCAATATATACACTTCTCATTGTACTTTCAATCATATTTTATTAAACTCTTAATATTTGTGCATAAAGCATAAATACACTTTGGATTTGAATGGAGAAAGTACTATACTCCACACGCCACATGGCCCACATCTCCACTGAAAGCCTAAAAGGCTAAAACTCTGCAAGTATTGGAAAATTTCCAAACAGAGGAGTGAGACTGTGAGAGGACAGACGCAGCACGCAGACGCAACCGGCAGCACCCTTCATCACCAACGGACCAATTTTCAACAGCTCCTTTGGCCCACCGTGCTGCCACCGTGCCGGCCCACCGTGCCGCCCACCGTGTCGTGCTCCGCCGGACCTGGGCCGCGCCGTGCCTGGACACGGTTATTTCCAGAAATCGCCGTCGGAGCCCGGAGCAAGCACGGACGTGTCGTGCTCGTGCCGCCTCGAATCTGCCACCGGGCCGGGCCGTGTCGTGCCGTGCCGCCCACCGGGTCTGAGCACGAACTGTCAACTCTAGGCGAACCCACCTAATAGCAAGGGGGTGACGGTCACTACCCCAAACTTAAAAAAATTGGTTTAGAAGACGGATTCTTGCTACCTCAAATATTGTTGAATAATACATAAGTAAATGGTACTCATTAGATGTGCAATAAACAACTTGTGGTTCAATGGTTCGAACCCCACTACTTGCATTTTCCCTTTTTGATTTTTTTTCTACCCCAAATATTCATTCTTGGGTTCACCCCTGGTTTAAAGGAATGATTGTTAGGGTGCAGACCTTTGTCTAACATCAATAGTATAAAGGTGAAATATCATCTTTAGAGGTGTCCTAAAAATATAATAGTACAAGGTTTTTTGGAAAGAAGTTCAAGAGTAAATTTGTGAGAATTTGGCCCAAAGCGGATAATATCATACTATTATGAAAAGTGGGCACCGACGCAAGAAAAACCCAACACAAAATATTCAAGCTTCTACGCAACACATGTACACCGATAAACGCACATTAGTATGTGAGGTCGGTTTTACAATCCATGCATCTTAGAATTAGATGTGTGCGTGATTTTAAACCATACAGATTATGGTTATCGGGGTCCATGATTATCAAGTTAGCCTGAGTCGCAGGCCCATATGCGTCACAAGTCTACATTCAACTAAGGCCCTTAATTCCAATCGAACCCACATAAAGTTATGGCATTTATATAGACATAAGATAGTAACTAACTTGTTATAGTAAGTCTTGCTTGCGACGGGTCACCATTTGTGACGAATATTTTGTGAGATAAAATGGATACAAAATGAGTTAGTGGAGAAAGGGGACCACATGAATAGTGTTGGAGAGAGAGAAAAAGTGGGTATTTTGTGTGAGAAAACGGTATCCGTCACAAGCTTGCGACGGATAGTGCCGTTGCAAATAAGAATTTGTGAACTTGTTAAATATCGTCAACAAAATACTAAATATCACCGACAATATGTAATAATTTTCCTAATTTATGCCTCATTATTCTAACGTTCACCTAATAAACTTCATCTTTTTATTAAAAATTAGAATATTTGTTCTAAAATCACTATAAAAAACGACTTATAAAACAATCAAAAAACCATTTTGCAAACTTTTATACTTCCGTCAGCACCACTTTAATTTCAATATTTTCGCCACCAAATTCAATGAATCGACAATGCAAGTAATCAAAATTAATTCTATTTTTAAATTTTTTTAATTAATTAGTTAACTTAGGTGGTTTAAAATCGAATCGTTATTGTTAGAATGGATTAGTGATTAACAATTCTCGCGCGGAAAACTAATCTAAGTTGGAACTTGATTTTTTTTCTTTTAAAAAATAATTTCCGTATCAGATTTGTTTTGGGTGTGGGGATCGATAGTCGCTAATCCATTCTAGTCTAATCCGTTCGTCAAATCGTAAACTTGAAATGTAATGAAAATGTAAAGATATCTCTTGAACATCGTTACTAGCTTGGTCGTTGTCACCGTCGTTAGTCAACACATGATTAAAACTGTTTAATCGGAAATTACGTAAACTAAATTACAATTCTTTTGGAAAAAAACGTCTTTTTTGTTTGTTATTTAATAAATGTGTCGACGACGTTTAACACACCCCGATAATAATGAGACAGTTCAAAATAGGCTGGTTAAAACTCGATCATTGTTGCCCGATTGGAGCTCAAACTTGGTTTGGGTCCTTCATGAGTCAAGGTAAGCAATCTCTACTTCGACTCAGAAAGTTCGCGTGTGTAGGTGAGCAATCTCTACTTCGACTTGAAAAGTTCGCGAGCAGCTCGATACTTTATTATAATTATAATAAGTTTTTTTTTTCCAACTTTTGTAAATAAGTTGAGTTTATATTACATTTAGTTTATAAAAATAAAATATTTTAATCACGTAACGTGGAATAGGCATATTTAATATAACGGGGCTTAGAGCATCTACATTGAAGAGGATCACCCATCCTCTTAGCACTCTCTCTCATCTAAGAGGATGTCCTCTTCAATGTGGAACTTATAATAACATCCTCTTTGAAGGAGGAAGAGGAAGACTTCCTCTATTTTTAGAGGAAGTACAACCTCGGCCCTTGTGCCCAACATCCAATATGATTGATGCATATAATTTTTATTTTACATAATTTTTATTAAAATAAATGTATAAAATTTGTAGGTGGAATGATTTTACGTTTTTCGTATATTATACGTTAATAATTTTACATTTTTCGTATATTGTACGGTAATAATTTTACGTTTTTCGTATATTGTACGATAATAATTTTACGTTTTTCATATTGTACGATGATTTTTATTTTACGTTTTTCGTATATTGTACGATAATAATTTTACGTTTTTCGTATATTGCATGTTTGAATTTTCGTTAATAATTAACTACTACGGAGTACATTTTATATTGCAAGTGGTAATGTGGAATCATGTAGTAAGTACTACATTTCGTACATATGAAATGTATACATTGCATGGATTTAGTATATATTTGATGTTGGTAAATTACGGGTATTAAATGCATTCTCAACTAATTCTATTCAATTTTGTATTTTTTTCTTTTATAAATAAGCACTTATTTTTATCTCATATTATGTCAAAAAATCAATTCTATTTCATTTGATGTATCTTTTTAATCCGTTTGTAATTTATTTGTAACGTATTTTATTTAATACCGCCATCATCTTTTTTAGTAAGAACCTTATTAATTTGTAAATATGATTCAAAAGAAATAAAACATATAAATTAATATTAAAAAATATTAAAACATGAAAGAGGAATGAAAAATGATCCTCTTTGATGTGAAGAAAAAAATAAAAGAGGATGGGGAAGAGGATGAAGATAGTGGAAAATGATTTGGATGAAAGAGAATATGAGGTGTCAAAAAGTTAGTGGAAAAGAGAAGAAATATGAGGATGAAACCATCCTCTTAAGACTCTATTTCAATAAAATAAGTAATATTTTATACTCCCTCCATTCATATCCACTTTGCACATATTCCATTTCGGTCCATTCGAATCCACTTTGCACCTTTCCTTATTTGGTTGTACTTTTAATACTATAATACTATAAAAACACTATTAAGGCCCACTTTTTCAACACAATACTACACTTTACACCTATTTGTTGTACTTTTATTAATATTTTAACAATGCGTAAAAACCCGTGCATAAAGCAAATGTACCAAGTGGAGTTGAATGGAGGGAGTAACTCATTATCAATATAAGAAAGTGAAAGACTTACTTAAGATTTCGTATTCCAATCAAATTACTCAAATTTAAAATATATAAGCATTTTTGTCATTACTCGAGCTCAACATGAGTGGCTAGCCGAGCTCAAGCCCATGATTTTGGGGGATTGACGACCTCGAGCTCTAGCTAAGCAGTCTCGGGCTCGCGGTCAACTCGTTATAACTCGTATTATAATAGAAGACTGGATATTAATTGATTGGAGGAATAGAAGTCTCTCGTTGGTTTTCCAACATGATGAAGTAATATACTTCTTGTAGATTGCTAGCAGACGGCCAATTCAACACCCGATGCGATCCTCTCCAAACGTAATTTGTTTCGTTTTTCATGTGTTTGAAACACGCGAGTAGTGCTGGAAATGTACAGGTAAGATTGCATACATCTAAACACGAGTAATACTGAGGACAGTGGAGTAGCTAGGTTTTTTCGTTTGGGAGGGGCAAAAAATTCCAGCCAAGGTAGACTAAAAAAAATCGAAAATTTTAACTAAAAAATTCGAAATTTTCAATGTTCTGCTTGGTAAGCGCCCTTGCTAACCCCCTAAATCCGCCGCTACCTAAACACACACTACATGCATGAATGCGTACATCTGACTCCCTTACACGATCATTGACATAAGTTTGGATTTCTATTAACATAGTGAAGTTCCATTAATAGAGACTTTATTACTTCTGTAACCCTAAGAATCCATTTTCAAAGATTGTAGTCTAGAAATGTAGATAAAGAAGTTAATCAAAGACATTTACAAGAGAAGAAAACATCATTACAAACCTGATAAAACACTTCAAGTATAATCCCTCTATATTCCTCTGAATTCATTGAAATATAATTATTCAACAAATACCTAAGATCTTTAGGTTCATGCAGCTTATTTGCTAATATAACTTCAACCATGGACCTCCTAAAATCTTGCCTTGGATCATCACTACACTTCTCCATCGCAACAACGAAAACCAATCTTTTGCTACTAGTGCTAGTAGGAGTAGTAGCTCTTCTACTATTACTAGTACTGCCAACCATTTTCTGCTTCCTTTTTCGCGCTTCCATTAACCGTCTTGCTTCTTCTCGTTCTTCTTCCCCTTGTTTGATCATTTGGTCTAGTCTTTCTTGAACCATGTAATGTGCCAGGCTCGAGATTGTCGTATGACGGTCTGACGACCTTAAGTTCTCACCTTCTTCTATTGTTGACGACGAGACACTAATTCTACAATTAGTGCAGCAGAATGCTCTGTTCACTCTGTTCTTTTGGAAGTGCATTTTATGCTTACACATTAATACTAAGTGGCTAAGATGTTAAGTGTGACTTAATGGTGTTTAATTATGACTTTATTAGGATAATTAGCCCCTTAATGAAGTGGGGTCGCGTTAATTATTTCTTTTTCGCGTGTATCATCTGATTTAGTCCGAAATCGAGTTGAGTAGGACTATTACGATGGTAAAACTCTTCCCCGTGAATTTTAACACGGATGAATACCCACGGCTCAAACACGAAACATCTTGATTAACTTAAAACAAATTCCTTATCAGTTGATCTAAGTGCTCATAAGTGGGGAACGTGGGTCGAGTTAATTATAATATGTAAGGATGCGCCTGACATTCTGATTCTGAGGATATTGAAAGAGATTAGGAAGCAGGCATATGGGAAACATTGTGTAATTAAGTTATAGATTGATTATTGTAGTAATTAAGAATTAATTAAGGATGTAATAATGATGTTTTGTTTACCTTTAAGTGAAGTGAAGTAAACTTTTGTACTATTTCATTAGTTGGCAAAATGTGTTTGCTGGAAAATTGATCTACTACTACTAGTATAGGGGACGGGGGACCATGTTTTATCACATTTTATCTTAGGGTAGTAATGCTGAATATGATGATAAAGCCCAATTTTCATGTACTTTACATCTCATGTTTCCACATTTTCATAGTTTCTACATTTTACCATAAGGCTCAAATGCATGATACCGTGTCACATTATACAACATGCAAGTATTTTAGTTGAATAATTTTCTAGCAATTAATTATGGATAATGTTAGAATGTCCTCCTATAGTAACAGATTTAATCTTGATAACACTCTCTTATTCACAAGTAAATTTAACTAAATTTTGGTTTATATATAATGTGTAACATTTGTCATTTATGTTTCTCCTTATTATACATATATTGTTAGGGTACAAACTCATGTTCCACATCAGTAGTAGTGTATAGATGAAATATATCTTTATAAGTGCCCTGAAAATATTATAGTACGAGGCCTCTTGGGAAGAATCCCAAGAGTAAATCCGTGAGGGTTTTGTCCAAAACGAATAATATCGTACTAATAATATAGACAATGGACACAAATGTAGCAGATGCCCAACACGAGATATTCACGCTACCGCACAACATACGATCAAATAAGGAATACTTGTATCGGTTATCCACATAGATCGAGATGGTCAAAATGCAGGTTTTGTTAGTATTCACACGGTATTTTTTATTTTATTTATTATATTTTGCGTTACAAGTTATAAATAAGTAGATTAACAAATTTAGACGGATTAGCGGGTCAAGACTTCGTAAACAACTCAATTGTCAATGCATAATTCAACTATGTGCACAAACCAATCTATAAATGGATGAAAAACCAATAGTGAGATCATCATCAATAATACTAGCTTGCTTTCTTAGACAAACTCCAAACTTTATGTAGGTGAGGCTAATTATTTTTGGGTACAAATGTAGGTAAGGCTAACTAAGTAAAGTTAGAACAAGAGTATCAGTAAAGTTTAGATGCATTGAATGACGGATTATAATTAGATGAAATGCTTCATAAAATTATTGAGACTAGCCAAAATACGGGCATACTCCGATATGTTAACGAAAGTTTAGATCTATTGAATAATGGATTATCAATCGAAAAGTTGGTAACTTTGGGAGGGCAGAATAACAGAAAATAAAAATAAAATATATTGGTTTGTAATAACCCGATTTATTATCCCTTATTTTAATTTAAGCTCTTTTTTATCCGAAAAAAAATATTGAATGATGAATTTGTATTTTCAATCAAGTTAAAGTGAGAAAATAAGAGGAGATCCATTGAAACAAGACTTAATTCTCCTTATATGCTTTGATGAACTAAAACAACAAATTCTTTTAATGATTATGTAAGGGATTGACAACATAATTACTCACTTTTGTTTGATTTGATTCCATAAAACCCTAATTGAAGATAAGTTTTTCAAAAATTCGTCCTATAAAATAAGCAATACAATCATTATGTTCATGCATTTATATTTCTTTGTTTTATTTAATTAATCCCGTATAAATTTTCTTCTCTTCATATAAAACTTAAAAGTCTTAAATAAGTTCTTTTACAAAAGCTTAAATAAGTTAATTAAACGAAGTGGAGAAAAAATTAATGCGGCGTTTGTTTTCCGCATGGGTTTACATAATTACATTTGGAATAAGGAATCATATCAAGGTTGTATGAGTTTGAAATACAACATCCCATGAAATATAAATTCATGGGAAATAAGCTCGTTCGTCTAATTCATGGGAATTTGCTAAAATTGTTTGGTTGTCATTAAGGGAATTCACTTCCATAGGATTTCAACACACCAAGGGGGAGTCGATAAGCAATTTCCCCTATTTATACAGGAAGTTACTTCCATGAGAAGTGACACTTCCCCATTTTTACAAAAAGAGGGCAATCAAACAACTCTCTTATTTGTAATTCATGGAAATTTCCACTTCCCATGTTTTTCCAAGGTAACCAAACAACCCCTTAATTCCTCATACCCAGTGTTTGTTCCATTTTTGGGTAAAATGGGGTTGAACTTGATCAAAGTTAAATACATTTATTGTAAAATCATGTAAATAAATATTTGATCAAAGTAAAAAAAACCATTTAATTACTATATTCTATATAAGTTTTTTTTTCATAATTTGATATATATGATACCCATAAGGCCATAGGTATTAATCTCATACCTACCTTCCATTGGATAAGAGAAACGCATATCTCATAAACTTGAGTATAAATATACGTACAGTACCTGTTTTTACCAAGTAAACCTCTAACATGAGTTTGACCTGACTCATTTTAAAACCGTAACTTATATTTTATGAGTTGAAATGAATAACCCTAAGGCTCTTTTGTTTTCAGCTTAATTCCAGCCATTTTTTAGTTTATTTCAATTCAACTCATTCCACTTTAACTTATTTCTTCAGTTTAGCCTATTTCAGCTCAGTTCAGCTCAATTCATCCCAATTCAGCTCACTTAAATTCATCTCTATAAATCCAACTCTGCTCAACCTTATTATTAGTTAATACGGAGTATTAATATTATTATTATATTTTTTTTTGATGTTATAAATATTACTATGTTGGATATTACAAAATACACTCATTCAACAAAACTACTACCACCACGTTGGAAATATCGACCTCCAGACGATCTTCGGCCTATTCCGAGAGAGGATTTATTAGGAGTCGCCTTCCCTCGTTTAGCTTCTAGTTAATTGTTTGTTTTTCGAGGTTCGCCCTCTTTTAGTACCAAAAAAACAAAAAAAATATAATTTAGTTTCGCTAATTATCTTCTTCCAATTGTGTTATTAAGTCATCGCCGTCATCATCATCATCATCATCTTCTTTACTTTCATCATCATGTGTGCTAATATACTCATAACAAATCAGTAATTATGTAAGAGACTCACTTGCGTAAGATAACAAGTTCAGCCAGTTCAGTTGACTTCAACTTCATCAATAAGTTAAGTTCAACTATATTCAATTGAAAAGAACAAAGTCTAAATCCTAATCAATAAAGCTTCATTTTTGTTGAATTAGGTGCAACTCTCTTGCTTGTTTGGAGTGGAGGACATGGAACTTAAGTGTTACTGGATTAGGAAATGAACATAGATCCTAAACATGGTTGATTTGAGGAAAACAATAAATTGACGAAATTACGATCACTAGCTACATCCCGATTTGTTTCATCACAATATACTTTTATAATTTTTACATAAAATAAAAAAATCGAATTGAAAATAATCTACCCCAAAAAAATTAGAGAATAGTATTTATACATTATAATTAACATATGGTGATATGCAGTATATCTTTGTGAATTCAATGAGTCAAAAAATATTTAAATTTGTTCAAACAAAACAATACTTGGATCATCTTGTATTAAACTCAAATGTTGTAGAGGTAATTACAAAGACGGCCTTAATCATTATACACATTAAATTGAAGTTAAAGAATGAAGAGGAGAATAATGTAAAAGGTTAGTATCAAAAGGCTGCAACCATTGATCGGCCTCAATATAAGAAACGTTAAGGAAGGGAGCAACTAATGTGTCATTAAGCTTTTGCACGTAAGACACCCTTGAACTCATATTTGCACCTACTCCTGAACACATGTACTCCCCGTAGAATACACTCCTGCATCGTATTATCATCATCGATCTCTTAGTTACATCATTCAAATTAAATCACATATTCACCATTACTTATGTGCAATCTAGTCACACAGAAACCCGAAACTCCCGTTGCACCGGAAATGCTCTAAAATCAGTGGCTGGCCCAGGATTTTGTGCAAGGCGCACAAATTTATATTTTACGCGTTATTACGTGGTCTAAAGAAATATTTTCATATTTTGAATTTTTTTTCCTATATTAATTAATATTTATGTAAAACATGGGAAAAAAATTGGACTTTAGATATTTTTTTCAAAAATAATTTTTTTCTCTAAAATACTACGAGCTATATATTTTAACTATATATAAAAATAATAACTTAAAGTTGTAGCATATAATACATTTTGTTACAAAATTTAACAATAAATACAAGTGGTTCGGACTTAGAACTTGCCACATAGTGTAAAGGTCATGTTTGTATATTGGAGGCTTATAAAAATTTATGTCGAAAATTTCATGGGGTCACGTGTCCACCCGGCCCCCTAAATCCGCCCCTGGCTAAAATGTATTTTTTCTATCATAATTATTTGTTTACTTACCCTCACAACTTTTTTTTTAAAAGTAAACAAATGATTGAGATGAAGGGAGTATATGCTGGTGAGAGAAATCTCTCTATTTCATGGCAGGATAAAAGGTAAGTGTCAAGAGTACTCACTGATCATTGGTTGCGTTACCCAAGTCATTCCAACCATCAGGCGAGATAATATCAGTCATAGTGGTGTACGCAAATATGACTCGAGAAAATGCACGCCATGCTCGCCCTAGCCATATTCTTCCGGTACCACCAATGGTGCAGTTGTAGAATACAAAGCCTGAGTTTTCGTCTTGTGATGCTCTGCCACTCGCTGTCACCGCCCCATTTATGAACCGTTGCCCTGGTTGTACCGGGCTTGCTATTGATAGCAACCCGCAATTCTACCCGAACCATACATGACAAATCGACAACAACAAAAAGCCTTAGTATACGGTAGACACTACTTTTAGTGTGCATAGGGTAAATCTTCAACACGTAATGTAATATAATCGCGCCTATTGCGGTCACCATCCAAATCATTTCTTTTACATGGGAACAATTCGAACAATAATTCGCGTAAATAGTTTAGATGCTGGTAAATTGCATGTCATATAATCATTTCTTTTACTTGTTTATTTGTACAAGATAATGACGTTATCTCACTTTCTGTCAGTATATATAAGGGTTTTGGAACATGTTATTTAGTTGTTACCTCGTAAAATGATCTTCCGTTGCCAAAGACAAAATCAATGGAACCTTGAATATAACAATCCTTGAAGTAATGGCGGCCTCGATCATCATGAAGGGTGTCTTGGGCTCCAAAGAAACCACAACCCCAAAACGCGGCCATATCTCCTCCTATTCTGATTGCCACCGCTTGCGCCCCCACAATGCCAGGGCCCGGCATTGGAGCTACATTCTACCACATCATAAATTACTTGCACCAGTAAGAATAATAATGCTTATAAATGAGGCATCCATTAAGAAATATGAAGTACTACTGCGCATAATCACATACAATAAAACTTATGTTCTTGGCAATGAAGTTAGATGAAAAAACTTGAACAGAGCCACTGTAGAAGGTGCCATGTGAAGAGTTGGCCGTATCGTTCCACATAATTCCGGTGTTGAGGTAGCCTTGTCCTTGAAATGTGATGTTTGGTTTGTTTCTTGGAACCATCACTTTTTCGCTTCAATAAACATCAGTAAATAGTTTTGTGTAAGATCGTTTTATATATGGTATGATGTTACCGTTACACGCTTATAAGACTGTGTTACACAAGTTCTAACTGGTAATATGAAGGACAAAAATAAAAACATACTTGTACATGCCGGAGTTGATCCACACAATGATTCTTTTTTGGCTAAGAACAGGAGCAGCATCAACAGCAGACTGTACAGTAGTGAAGTTACAGCATCCTTTCCAATCAACACACAAAATTGATGTTGTATTCGAGTCTGGAGGAGGAAAATCAGGCGGGAAATCTTCGCAAATATCGACTGTGTCACTATGATCTTTGTGGCGGCGTCGATTATCATGCCCATGTCCATGATGATGATGATGATGATGATGATGAGGATGATGAGTCGAGGTCATTATAAGCTCATATTTTGTGAAGTTATTAAAAAATGGTAGGATATTATGATTAACAAAACGATTCGTGGAGGTTAATGATAAAGCAATGGCTAATAAGAGCAGAAATGTTGGAAATTTGAGAGTAATCATGATAATGTGAAATAATAGAGGGGAATGAATGAAATAATAGTTGGAAATAAATAAAAAGAGAGAATACATTATACATATATAAGAGATGGAGAGCTTGAAGTGCAAGCATATAATAACATGACTTGCAAAGTACCCTGGCCTGGTTAGTGGAGATATATGCATCGTTTATATGCGTGAAAGATTGGCTAAGTTGCTAAGATATATACCACCCTGTTTATCTCTCATCTCATTATACCACCATGCTTATGGCTTTCTGTACAAAGCAATGTCGTTATGTCGTTACTTACATGTTTCAGTAGCCTCATTATTTTGTAAATCAACTAGTAGTAGTATGTTGCTCGGCCTCTCTAATATCATTTTGTGTTTAGTGCCGTACACTAACACTCAACAGTTCATTTTAGACCAAAAACCTAACTTTTTCATAAAATAGTCTGTGACAATATTAGCTAGCTAATATTAGTTAGTTAGATGTTGGTTACCTTACTATAAATAAGTCATTTGTGTAATGATACATTTAACATTTCTGAATACAAAATATCTCTCTATAACAAACTCTCTATCTCTCTATAACTAACTAACAAATTCTATTCTTATCACACATCAACAATGGTGAAGGTATACACCATTTCACATGGTATCAGACGTTCTTGGTAACGATTCTGTTCTTCTTTCGCTTCCGCATCTCATAATCCGTGTGTAGAACCTTCTATTGTGGTGTGATTTCTCTTTCTTGATCTTTTTCTCTGCAATTTATTTTACTGTCTCTGCAATCATGCCTGATAATTCAGCTTCGTCTGTAACTCCTGCTGCGTACGAAGTTTTTGATGATCCTTTGTATATTTCTACTTCTGATCAACCTAGTTTGCGATTATCTGAAACTAAATTTAATGGTGATCACTTTTTACAATGGAAACGAGAGGTTTATCAGGCATTACTTGCCAAAAATAAGGAAGGTTTCATTGATGGTTCTTTCAGAATTTCAGATAAAAAGGATAAAAAAATTTATCAATGGACTCGTTGTGACCTACTTGTGCGTCGTTGGATAACTAATTCAATGGAGTCCACCATTGCTGAGACGGTTAAGTACACTACTAGTGCTAGGGAATTATGGAATGAGATTTTAGAACGATATGGCCAAACCAATGGTTTAGAAATTTATCAATTAAAGAAAGAACTAGGCCAAATCTCTCAAGATAACACTAGTCTTATTGAGTATTATAGCAAGTTAAAGAATACTTGGGAAGATCTTGATGCTATAGATCCTATTCCATATTGTTCATGTGGTGCCTTGGATGAATGTTCTTGTCAATTGCTTAAGAGGATTGTAGATAGAGAGACTAATTCTAAACTCATCCATTTTTTAATGGGCCTGAACAAGGGGTTTGATACAGTCAGGACCACTGTATTATCCATGGAACCCTTACCCCCTCTTAATCGAGCTTTAGGTCTCTTGCAGAAAATTGAAAAACAGAGACAAATTTCTGATATTGTTGAGGCTCATACTGAGGCAAATGCTTTTGCTACTGCTCGATCTTCTGTTGTGTCATAGGGAGATTGGAAGAAACAGAAGGTAGATGGGGGGTCTGATAAAGAACAAAGGTTTTGTACTCATTGTAAAAAAGGAGGACACAATTTGGCTAATTGTTTTCACTATAACCCTTGTGAGTATTGTGGCAAAAAGGGGCATGCAGTTGCCAATTGTTACTTAAAGGTTAAAGGCAATAATAATGGAGCTTCAAGGGGAAGGGGCAGATCAATGGGTGGTCGTGGTAATACATATCACAGAAATGCTAATGCAAGTAATGTTAATACCACCATTGATTCCTTTTCTGAGCCTGATAACCCTTTAGAAGTTCTTGATGCAGAATTAGCACCTTCTGATACAGTAGCAGCATCAGTACAGGGAGTTAATCAGGATATGATGGATGGCATTATGCAGAATGTAATGCAACAGGTGTATAAGGCTTTATCTGAGAAGTCTGCAGGAACTTCTTCTGCTGTCAACTTTGCAGGTACATATCTGTATTCACAGGCATGTACAGTGGCTAATACTTTTGGTCAAGAGTCTTGGATTGTAGATACGGGGGCCACAGACCATATGACATCTAATGAGGCAGTTTTGTATGATGTAAGAACTCTGAATAAGCCCATTATGATTGGATTACCAGATGGAACTATTAAGTTAGTTCATAAGATAGGGAATCTTGATCTTACTGAGGAAATTAAGTTGAAAAATATTCTAATTGTGTCTGATTTCAAACAAAATTTGCTGTCTGTGAGCAGACTAATCCAACATACTCCTATGGTGGTTTTATTCACATCCAAATATTGTGCTTTCCAGGACCTTTCAAGTAAGGTACCTTTGGCACTAGCAGAAAAGAAGAGAGGCCTGTACTGGTTTGATCCCTATCTGAAGCATAAAGAGCAGTTGACTGATACAGCAGTTCATCAGCATACATTGTCATCATCTAATGTTTGTAATTCAGGATGTAATCTAGCATTGTTGCATTCAAGACTTGGACATAGTTCCATTGACAAACTTAAGCATGTAATAAAAGTGCCAAGTAATCAAAAATTGGCTTGTGAGACATGTTTTTTTGTCTAAGTTTCATGCACAACCCTTTCAGAGAAGTACTTCACATGCTCAGAATTTGTTTGAACTGGTCCATTTAGATCTCTGGGGGCCATATAGAACAGCAACAAGGACAGGTGCAAAGTATTTCCTTACTATCTTGGATGATCATTCAAGAATAACTTGGACATATTTGTTTCAAAACAAATACCAAGTTCCAGATTTGCTTGAGGCTTTCATTCAATATGTAGCTACTCAATTCAGTTGCAAAATCAAGACATTCAGGAGTGATAATGGGACAGAATTCTTTCAAGAATCGTGTCATCAGTTTTTCCAGCAAAAAGGTATCTTGCATCAAAGAAGTATTGTAGGAAAACCCCAACAGAATGGTCGTGTTGAACGCAAGCACAGACACTTAATAGAGACTGCAAGGGCATTGAGGTCTCATGCTAGTTTGCCTATTAGATTTTGGGGAGATAGTGTTCTTACTGCAACCTATCTAATTAACAAGATGCCTACAGCTGTATTAGGATGGAAGACACCATTTGAAGTCTTGTTCAAAAGCAAACCCAATTATGATGACCTAAGGGTTTTTGGGTGTCAATGTTATGCCCCAGTAGCAAGAACAACTGCTGGCAAAGATAAATTTGCAGCCAAAGGAAGAAAATGTATGTTTATTGGTTATCCTTTTGGGCAAAAAGGATATATTTTGTATGATTTGAAGGATAAAGTTGTTTTCTCTGCTAGAGATATGATATTTCAGAAAGATGTTTTTCCTTTTAAACATCAGAATGTTTCTACATCTGATAATATGGTTGATCTTTTCAATATAAGTGATGGGAATGGAGAGTAGTTGTTAATAAAGTACCAGTGAGTAGTAATACTGCAGATAATACTGCAGATAATACTGGTCTGAATGATGAGATGGTCTGTTCCCATAATACAGACACTGCAGATAATGCTGTGGATAATACAGATACTGCAGATACTGGAGGAGGTGTTACTGATGCTGGTATACTGGTTGGGATAGAAACTGGCACAGTCAGGCAGTCCACAAGACCAAGACAAGTATCTACCAGACTTAATGGCTATCAGGTTACTCACAAATTGCCTACTACCCAGGTTAGACACAGATCTAATGCTGTTTGCAATGCTATGTTCAATGATCTGGTAGATTTTTCCCCAGAATATATTCAGTCTTTGGCAAATGTGATTAGTGAGGTGGAACCAGTTTCCTTTACTGAAGCAATAAAAGATAGTAGATGGATAGATGCTATGGAAAAAGAACTGCAGGCTCTGGAGGACAATAATACATGGGATTTAACTGTTTTACCTAAAGGACTAAAACCAATAGGTTCAAGGTGGGTTTACAAAATAAAACATAAGGCAGATGGTTCCATAGAGAGATTTAAGGCAAGATTGGTAGCCAAAGGCTACAATCAAGTCAAGTATAAGGACTATACCCACACTTTCTCACCTGTGGCTAAGTTTGCCACAGTAAGAGTCCTTTTGGCAGTTGCAGCTTCTAAGAACTGGTCATTATTTCAGCTAGATATTAACAATGCGTTTTTGCATGGGTTCATTGATGAGGAGGTGTATATGACACCACCAGAGGGATATGCTAAAGCACAACAAGGTCAAGTATGTAAACTGAAGAGATCTTTGTATGGGCTAAAACAAGCATCGAGACAATGGAATATTGAATTAACAAAGTTTCTGCAAAAACATGATTTTATTCAATCTAAACAAGATTACTCACTATTTACAAGATTACATCCTGTCACAAAGAAGTTTACAGTTGCACTTGTCTATGTGGATGATGTGCTACTTACTGGAGAGTCAATACAGGAGATAGAACAACTTAAAAGTGAATTGCATACAACTTTCACTATTAAGGATCTAGGACAAGCTAGATACTTTCTAGGCCTTGAAATTGCTAGAAACAGTTCTGGCATATTGGTGAATCAGAGAAAATTTGTGTTGGATATTCTGAAGGATATGCATATGGAAGACTGCAATATTGCTGAATTCCCAATGCCAAAGGGACTGAAGTTATCAACAGATTCTGGTGAATTACTGGAACACCCAGAACAGTACAGAAGGTTGATAGGAAGGTTATTATACTTGAACATGACAAGACCAGATATCTCTTATTCAACACAGCACCTAAGTCAATTTGTCCAGCAGCCCAGAGTTCCTCATATGCAGGCTGCAACCCATGTGGTCAGATACTTGAAGAGTACAGTCAATACAGGACTGTTTTATCCTGCAGATACACCTCTCAAAGTCACTGCCTATAGTGACTCAGATTGGGCTCAATGTGCTTTCTCAGGAAAGTCATTGAGTGGATATTGTATATTCATTGGAGATTCTTTGGTTTCCTGGAAAACAAAGAAGCAAAAAACTGTTAGTAAGAGCTCTGCAGAAGCTGAATACAGGAGCATGTCATTTACTACATCTGAAATGGTGTGGATCAACAATTTATTAGATGATTTCAACATCAGAATACCTAAACCAATACCCTTATTCTGTGACAACCAAGCCGCACAACACATTGCACAGAATCCTGTGTTTCATGAAAGAACAAAACATTTGGAGGTAGACTGTCATTATGTAAGAGATAAGTTGCAGGAAGGCTTTCTGCAGACACAACATGTCAGGACAGGGATGCAATTAGCAGACTTGATGACGAAGGCATTAGGGGCTCAACAACATAATTTTTTGACAACCAAGCTTGGACTAAGATGCAATAAATCGAGTCCAGCTTGAGGAGGGGATGTGACAATATTAGCTAGCTAATATTAGTTAGTTAGATGTTGGTTACCTTACTATAAATAAGTCATTTGTGTAATGATACATTTAACATTTCTGAATACAAAATATCTCTCTATAACAAACTCTCTATCTCTCTATAACTAACTAACAAATTCTATTCTTATCACACATCAACAATGGTGAAGGTATACACCATTTCACATAGTCGAAATCCATAATTGAACACTCTAATGGGGGACACTTGTGGCTGAGTCCGAGTAATATAGCTGGGGGACACTTGTGGCTGAGTCCGAGTAATATAGCTAGTTATTACTAGTTAATTAAAAATTTTGCATTGCACAATGTATTTGTTCTAACTTCTAAGCATGATTAATTCTGCCTTAATCCCCCCTTCAATTTTTGACCCACTCAAGCATGTTAGCAGACTAGGCCTTTTAAAAATGCTTTGTCCACGACCGCTAATTTTGTGAGCTACACATCGGGTTTATTGGACAAGCAGTCGTAAGGTGCTAGTCAAGATCAACTGGTCATGGCCCCATGGAAATAGTAAGTCTTGCTCGTAACGGGTCATCATTTGTGACGGATATTTTGTGAGATAAAATGGATACAAAATGAGTTAGTGGAGAAAGGGGACCACATGAATAGTATCGGAGAGAGAAAAAATGAATATTTTGTGAGAGGAAACGATATCCGTCACAAGCTTGTGACGGATACTGCCGTCACAAATGAGAATTTGTGCCATGGAAAAAGCTTTATTGGAGCTATAAAAATGTTTCACCTATATGAGACACCAACTCACTCGTTATTACTCAAAATCTCCATTGTTTTTTTTGTCGTGCCCATCCTAATTTAGTAGAAGTAATATACTATCTGCCTTTTAATAAATCCCAACTCCAATATCTTAATGCCTTAGCATACATAAACCCGAGCACAAATATAGATAACACTCCTAGGAGTAGTCTTAGCTCGTATCCATGAATTCAACGAGTTATCAAAATATTATACCTATTGTTGTATATTTAATTCCAACTTAATCTTATTTAAGTTTCTTTTGTAACTTTGTGAGATTCTAAACAATCTTTAACTTTCAACTCAATTCAAAATACCACCAGACTTAACTCAAATCGACTCAATCCCGATGACATCTCAAGATTTTACCACTTTACCCACATAAGTTATGGTCAATAGTGCGGCTCGGTTGGGTCTGGGACGGGTCAAGGGGCGGTGCGGGTTTAGTGTATGGGGACCTGAACACGTCTCGGGGTCATGGCGGTCCGGGACGGGTTCGGGCCGGTGCATAGAAAGTGTAACCCGGACCCGACCCGACTGGTGTTATTGGTGGGTCTGGAAGTGGGCCGGGGACAGGTCTGGGGAGGGGCATGTATGGGGCAGGTCTGGAGTCGGGTTTGGGGCGGGTCGTTTACAAAATGACATACGTTTGATAAGCTTTATATTTTATTCCGTATTCCATAATTAAAACGAATACATTCGAGAAGTTGTAACTAAATTACATAATTAAATCACTTACATAATGATGACGGAAATAGATATTTAAATTTAAATAACTCGATTTAATTATTACGATTCAACGGCTATTTTATGCCGTGTCAGCGGGTTAAGTCCACGTGGGGTGGGGGGTCAAACTCACGGGCCTTATCCGGGTTAGGTTCCAAAAATTGGACCCGAATCCGATAACTCTACAATGCAGGCCAAGACGAGTCTTGATCCAGGACAGCCGAACCGAGTCATGTGACGGGTCGGGTCCGGATTAGCAATACCGACCCGAACCAATAAGCAGCCATAAGCCCTTAACACAAGTACACAACTCAATGCACATTCTTACGACCGTCAAGATGCGAATATCCAAGCATCAAAAGAGAGAAATAAAGTCTAATAAACGCTCACATTTTGTCATAGGCGGACACATCGAAGACAACTAAAGTTGCAGCAGTCTATAAACCAACCCCCCACTTCTCTTCCGTCTTCTTTAGTAAAAACATAGTCACTCAGTCACTCACCATCAACGCATAAAGTGATAAAACCCCACAAAATCAATCAAGTCAACCTAACATACACTACATGGCGGCAGCAGCGGTGGCTAATGGCGGCCTCTCCGCCGTCAAATCTACTTCTCAGCCGGAAGTCGCCAAATACTCAACTGTGTACAGCGAACTTCAGAGGAGCCGGATCGATCACTCTCTCCCTTTGCCACGTGTCCTCGCCGGAAACTTCTCCGTCGTCGACGGACCTATCAGCTCTGCCGCCGGAAATCCTGGTCTCTCTCTCTCTCTCTCTGTTCCTTCTTTTATACGAATTTTAAATTTATTTTTGTTAGATTTGTTTTGATTTTAGTGTTTTTGTTGATTTGATTTGGTAAGAATGATAGTGTAGATCTTGTTTTGATTGCGAAATGACGTAAAGTTGTAGAGAGTTGAGTGATTTTATTAGGTTTACCGATTAAGTGATTGAGTGAGTGAACGCGAGCATTATTAATGTGTATCAATTCTTAATTAGTGTTATTCTGCTCATGTGATTTATGATGTAATTTGTAGGCAATGTAGAGATCTTGTTTTGATTGCCAAACTGTGTGAAATTTGAGTGATTTTATGAGTTTTATTGATTGAGTCAGTGAAAGTGAGATTTGTATTGTTTGGGTTTTAATAGTACACTATTGAAAATTTAAAGATCAAGCAATTCGTTGGAGAGATGTCGACTTTGTGTGATTTGTGTTTGTATTGTGAATGTGAAGTGAACATTTGTGGGCTAAAGGATTGATATGAAAGGTCTTGTCGACAAAATCCAGTGAGAGCATGGATGTTCAGTTCATTGTTTGCGTCCTATATAGATGAATGCTAGCGTTATTGGTATGGCTAAAGGATTTGTATTGTTTGTATTGTGAATGTGAAGTGAACATTTGTTTGCATCTTATGATATTTTTATGGTATTTGTAGAGGAAATTGCAAAGCTATTCCCTTGTGTGTTTGGACAACCGTCTTCGATAATGGTACCCAGTGAATCAGAGGGACTTTCATCTGCGCAAAAGCTCAAGATTGGTGTTGTGTTGTCTGGAGGACAAGCTCCAGGAGGCCACAACGTCATTTGCGGCATTTTTGGTCTGCAGTTTGTTTTCAAGTTATTGCATTTCTTAGTTTAGGAACCCTTGGAAACACATATGGTATGCTGATTTACATTTTCATTCTGCGTTTATGTTCTGGTTCTAGATTACTTGCAAGCTCGAGCCAAGGGTAGCACTATCTATGGTTTCAGAGGTGGCCCTGCTGGGATTATGAAATGCAAATATGTTGAGCTGACCCCGGATTTTGTATATCCTTACAGAAATCAGGTGAGGTTACATCAACATGTTTAATACTCTGATGTTATCCATTGTTTCTGAAATTGATTTGTTGTCATTAGCGGAAGCCTGAGTAAGTGGACTGGTCCTGATAATAGTTTACCAATTCATAAAATTGTGCTTAGTGCAATGCATCCTTTTGTAATTTGTTTACCAAACTGTATAATAACATATGTTGTGTTTGAAGCACCAGTCGAAATGTTACAAATTTTAATCTTTTCAACACTTGATCTTGTGCGAGTACATCTGTCAGTTACCTAGTGACGAAAACAGTCAATAAATGTTGAGATTGAGCCTTGACATTTAGCTTCACCTTTTTTGTCTTGTTCGCTTCTGATGATTGTGGGAAGTACTGTTCATGCTTTTCTATCATGTAAATCACATGATTTGCTAGTTAGTGCCAAGATCCAAATGCTAACAATATTGATAAGAATGGGATTTTTTGTTCTTCGCTGGAGGACGCTAACATAATCTTGAATTTGGGAGCCTTATGTCATTGCTAGTGCTATTCGGTTAAATGAAGCTGTTGATGCCGCGCTTGTGTTATTTGTTCAACTAATAGTCACTATCAGTAGATCACTTTCTTAGCATTTTGTTAAAAATCATGAAGTTTACCAAGGTTTGTGGGCTCTGTGACAATCTACCTACCACGACTTTTTGGGGATCTGAATTGCATAGTTTGTCCCTTATTGTTGATCTACTTTCCTGCTAGAACCATACAAGAGCTGTCGTGACTCGTGACTATACCTTAGTTTTTACCGATTACCATATAACCAAACCCTTGAGGGAGCCGTTTGTTTCGGGCATGAGTATGGGTTTGGAATCAGGAATCATACCTGAGTGATATGGGGTTGGAACTCCATACCTGTGTTGTTTCAATTGTAAGCGGTATGAGTTTGAAACTAAGTTAGAGTTGAAATATGTGAAATCCAATTCTCTAAATAATAATTTTAAGAGATAAAATCATGAAAATAAAGATTTAATCAAATAATTATATAAAATGTTTCGTTTATAATATGTATTAATATTTATTTTTCACATTTTTGTTTATTATAGGATACCCATGGGTATCAATCTCATACCCACCCCCCTCCTTGGGTATGAGAAACCCATATCTCATGGGTTTGAGGTATGAATATAAAAGCCTCAAATTTGCTAAACAAACACATGGTAGGGTTTTGTCTCATTCCAAACCCATACCTTACAGTACCTTTTACGTTTGAACCAAACACCCCTAGAAAGGCTTCTTTCTGGTTTGATTTTGTTGATTAGTGATTGTACTGTACAAGTTCTGTTCGCATTATCGCATACTTGTAGTGATGGAGCTTAGTCCTGCCTCCAGATATTTTGTCTGAATCTGTTTGACTTACTGGCGTCTACTAGAAATCTTGGGCTGTTTAGCTTAGCTGATTTGGAAAGAAAACACGTATAATGGCACCAAATGACTCAGATTACATTTATTTATTTATTTTCCTGTTAGTTCTGAGTCATGATGCTCAAGTTAGTGTTATAGTTCTGATCAGCAGCCGATATTAATTTGCCATGAACTTGTCTCTTCAGGGTGGGTTCGATATGATCTGCAGTGGTAGGGACAAAATTGAAACTCCTGAACAGGCAAGAACATTTTTTTATCCTATTCCCCCCTCCTTTTGTCTTGTTCTTTAAATTCTGACATACGTTTCCAACAGTTCAAACAAGCACAAGACACGGCAGTGAAGCTAGATTTAGATGGAATTGTTGTAATTGGTGGTGATGACTCGAATACAAATGCTTGCCTTCTTGCTGAGAACTTCAGGTATAGACAAACACATGCTATTTTCATACTTCAAGCATTTTAAGTAGCATACTGTGGTCTTTTTAGTGGAATATCCACTTTTTCACTAGTGTTTGTGCAATAGCTACATGATCTGTTTTTATTCTTCTTTTGTGTTCATCAGGAGTAAAAACTTGAAGGCTCGTGTTATTGGCTGCCCTAAGACTATTGATGGTGATCTTAAATGCAAAGAAGTGCCAATCAGTTTCGGCTTTGATACTGCTTGCAAGGTATCTTACTCCTCTTTGCTGAGAGTATTCTATTGCTCTTACTATTTATGTGCACACAATGGCATAACTTTTGTCCTCTTTTGCAGATCTATGCAGAAATGATTGGAAATGTTATGATTGATGCCCGTTCAACTGGAAAATACTATCACTGTAAGTAAATGGATATTTCATTGAAGCATATTGGATTTTTTTCCTTTTGTATGTTGTGTAGTTTGTACTCAGTTCATCATGCTAGGGTCTATCGATATTTTTTGCTAAAGCCTTAAGTACATGGCCAATCAGGCTGTTATCGGCTATCTTATTGTTTTTAGATCTTTAATTTGTAAGCTTCATCTTCAACATGCTATCTTTGCAATTATAAGGGGTATGAGTGATGGGATGTGGTATTGTGCATGGAGAAGAAAGAACTAGGGTCACACATTCAGTGCCTTACTCTTTAAACATCAAGGGTAGGAGGTGGGTATAACAGTATAAGTCTTTCCTCTATTAAGCAAATAATACTCGGAAATGGCTGGATCTAGAATCTTCAATTTGGCATCTTCAATAATAACCTTTAATCTTTCACTGCTCAATAAGTATGTCAACCTTTTGTGTACAATTAGCTGATATTTAACCGTCTTAGATAGTTGATTGTGCATTTGTGCATGTTATCATGTTTTTTTGTCTGTATTCATGCTTGTGTGTACGTACGTAGGTTCAATAAGTATGTCAACCTTTTATGTAGTGTATAGCTGATAATTAACTATTGTAGAAAGAGTATAACCTCTTCACAATAATACGCAAGTTGATTTGTGCTTGTTACCATGTTTTTTATGTCTTTCCTCTTGGCATGTGTCTATGTATGCTTCCTTAAGCTGTATCTTAAGATTAATGGAATAGGAATTTGCACCTTAGCTTAATTGTGTTCGAGTCTTTCATAGCTCTGGCATGCGATTCAGTTCGTGTTTAATTTTGTGCTCAACACAACTCAATGTTGCTTGTTATGCTTTTTCAGTTGTACGCCTCATGGGACGAGCAGCGTCACATATCACGTTGGAGTGTGCTTTACAAACTCATCCAAATATTTCTCTTATTGGTGAAGAGGTAAGTCTGTCCATGGTCTTTGCATATTTTCTATTAACATACACGTACCTGGAAGTATGAGCTGTATAGACTTGAGTTGAATGACAAACTTGTTCTCGCATACAAATAAAAAGGATGTCTAACAGCTGCAAGTCTGCAAGTTCTGTCCTTGAGTTACTAAGCTCCAGTTGAGTATTCTGTCTTGTTTCAATATTGTTTTACAAGAGATGTTACAATGTATTGCTGTAGGTTTTTGCCAAGAATCAAACCTTGAAGAATGTGACAGACAACATGGTAGATATAATATGCAAGCGAGCAGAAAGTGGTTTCAATTACGGTGTCATATTAATACCCGAAGGTCTCATTGATTTCATTCCAGAGGTATGGTGTTAGTATAATAGTAAATCTTAAAAGTAAGCGAGGATGTTGTGGCTTTTCACTGTTGCATCTAGTCATATGTTTAAGTAGAAGACCTCTTTGTTATCTCGTGACTCGTCCAGGTTCAAAAGCTTATAGCTGAGCTAAATGAAATACTAGCCCATGAAGTTGTTGATGAAGCTGGCCTCTGGAAAAAGAAATTGACAGCCCAGTCTGTGGAGCTCTTTGATCTTTTACCACAAGCAATTCAGGAGCAACTAATGCTTGAGAGAGATCCACATGGAAATGTTCAAGTGAGTCCTTAGCCTCATAAATTATGCTATTTACCAGTGACTGAGCTTTCATTTCTTTGATGCACATAATACTTCCTTTGTTATAGGTTGCCAAAATTGAGACAGAAAAGATGCTTATTCAGATGGTTGAAACTGAATTAGAGAAGAGGAGGGAACAAGGCTCATACAAGGGCCAATTTAGAGGGCAATCCCACTTTTTTGGGTAACTGAACAGTCCTTATTTTATAGACCATTTTCAATTTAACATCTTCGTGTGAGATATAGATTAGTGGGCTACCTTGTCTTTACGAAAGGCTTTTGACTATTTGAGAATGCAAAACATAAAATGTAGATGAAACCATTGCTCACCTTGATGGCAATTTTATGGATTTCAGTAAAGATGAAGAATTATTGTGTACCTTCTAAATACAAAGCCAGATATCTGAATGTGGTGATTTATTCACACAGCTGAAGTCTATCTTATGATTTGAATCTGTCTCTCGAAAAAAACGGGTGAGGTTGTGTACAATTGTACATCTGAGTATCTGACCCTCTTTACCCTGCCACATGTGGGAGCCAATGAGGATGCTTCGTTAATATCAATCTGCTGAAGCAGCCACCATCGAATGTACAATAAAGCTAGGAGAGGGTATTATTAGGCATAAACTCGCTGACCGTTAGTTAGAGTGCATGTCTTGGATCCTCACTCAACGGTTTTGTTGATTTTTAGTCAAATAGTTGAATACCACTGTTCTCACAATCTAAGTGGGTCAAGCACAAAAGCATGGAATAACGATTACAACTTTTTCTTCTAGTTCCATTTTTAAGAAATGGCAGACCTATTAATTTATTAATTTACTTCAATTTATCAGGTATGAGGGCAGGTGTGGCTTGCCGACCAACTTTGATTCTTCATATTGTTATGCCTTGGGTTATGCTGCTGGAGCTCTGCTGCATGCTGGGAAGACAGGATTGATCTCCTCAGTAATTTTCTGACCCCTTTTTCCTTGCTACTTACTACCTCCATCCCATATATATTTTTTCCTGTTTTTACTTTTGTGGTCAACTTCAAACATACTTGTGTGTAAATTTCGTCACATGGTAGTACAATTACCAATAGAAACCTATTTTTGAATCACTGTAAAGTGTCAACTTTGAAACTGCTGAATTTTGAGAAAATATGACTCAAGTCACAGCATTGTTTCACCACCAACGTCAAATAGGGAGAGCACACAAGGGTTTGATGGTCGGATCGAGTATTATTTTAGAATTTAGAGTGTGTCTCTGTTGATTGTCGGTGGGAAGTGGAAACAGAGTTACAGAGTATTAACATTTTGGTACCAAAATTCCCACTCGAGTAGAGAGAATCATCGGACTAACCTCTTCGTCCATCTTTGTATCTATCATGGCATCATTATTCTTTCATTATGCAGGTGGGTAACCTTGCTGCACCTGTAGAGGAATGGACTGTTGGTGGAACAGCGTTGACATCTCTTATGGATGTTGAGAGGAGACATGGTACTGTCTTTATGTTATCATTACTGATCAACTCTCAAGTTTAAAATTTCAAGATCTGTGGCATCCCTTCTTTTTTTTGCTTCCTTTTTGAGCACTGTTCCATAGTTGGCTCTTTGTAGACCTGGCAAACACTAATTCACCAAGACTATATGGCCTTGTTTGAATAGGCGAACTCGAATATGACCTGAAACCTGAAACCTGAGTTCAATGTTTCCGAATATAGTTCGAGGCGAATGCTAACTAACATACTCAAATGAGACGAGTTAACCGCAATGCAATCAAACTCGAATGACCCGTACCCGAACTATTTTATTGTCAGACCTGCGTATAAAAGTTCTTTATCTTGACTTCTCAAGACTGAGTTGTGATGTTTTACTTTCTAATACTTGCAGGCAAGTTCAAGCCAGTAATTAAGAAAGCAATGGTCGAACTGGAAGGTAAATTTTACGATTTCTTCACAAGTTTAGATTATCATCTTATATGCCACCAAATTTATATTATGTGCCTTGTTATTGTAGGTGCACCATTTAAGAAGTTTGCATCCATGCGAGATGAGTGGGCCCTCAACAACCGATACATTAGTCCAGGTAGGTGCTTCATATCCTCCCCGTAATGTATTACAAATTTACAATGTGTTGCGTTTCTTGGCAGATTTATAACTTATCGGAGGAAATTTATTCACGGTGAACAATTACCATTTGCAGGTCCCGTTCAATTTGTTGGCCCTACATCAAATGCCGTCAACCATACCCTTCTGCTGGAGCTTGGAGAGCAATCCTAGAAACGGTTCAGGAGTTAGGCTTTTTTTAGGATCGTTGTCTCCATGCAATTTGCTTCTTAGGCTTTAAACAACGTGCATCTGCAAATTTTTCGATGAGATATGTGTGTGTTCTTCCACTGAAGATATAACCTTGGATTTTGTGACCCAATCTGCGACATTTGGATTTGTTATTATATTTTCCTAATTCAGATCCGACAATAAAAATTCTCATTTCAGTAAAATCGATCACAATTATTACGTTTTTCTTCTTCGGGGTGTAAAAGTGAATCACAAATTCTCATTTGTGATGGCGGTATCCGTCACAAGTTTGTGACGAATATCGTTTCCTCTCACAAAATACCCACGAGAGTTGAGTGGGAAAACACATGAAGAGTGCCCCATCTTGTCCCCTTTTCCTTTTTGTGAGAGGTCACAAGCTTGTGATGGGATTAGCCCGTCACAAACAAGACTTGCTGACTTGTTGTGAATCAATATTGTGGAGCGAGATAAGAATCAAATGCTTGCGGTAGTGTGGAGCTGTGGACTGTGGATGTGGGGTAAGCTTTAGGTACGATTGTAATCTTGAGGCGAGTTTTAGTAAGTCTTAAAACCAGCAGCTAGCCTTTATTGAAGATGGGTACTATATGTTAAAGTTGAATACGGATAGTATCCCTCTCACAATATCATAAGTGGGAAGGCAAGTGTGATGCTCCATTTAAGTTCCACTTGATTACCATTTGCATATCGTGAGGAACACTACCGGTCTTCAGCTTGTAACGGATTGTGTAAAACAAGATTTACTCAAGACTATCAATAATTTAATAAAGGCCGAGTAAAGTCTTAACTTGGATTTTGAAAATCCACAATTTAAGATTTTAGGTGAGTCTAGACTTGTGATTATGAGATTTGTTTCATAAATTATTAAATGCGGGTGAGATGCAATTTTAAAAGTATAGCACTAAAAAAAAACTCCATATATTGTGAAGATGTTTCTACATATTGTGACAGATGTTATTGTTTCTGATATATTACCTGTGATTACGAGATGAGATGTGGAATTTAATGTTTGGAATCATCGCGGGAAATTACTTTCAATTCTACGATCGCCCTTCGTGGGACCCGCTATGGAGGGATGTGCACATTAATGGTCTAGGTACCCATTGCCGCTAGCTAGTGGAGGTTGGTTGTAGGGTTACAGGTCGCCATCGTGAGATGATTTGGTATTGGTGATATCAGCATGTTATACCTTGACATTGTTATACTGTTCTTGATTTTGGTAGTGACGATATTGCGTCTACAGTAACTGACGCTTGTGGTTTATGCGTTGTGATGATTCATTGGTATGATGAGCAGATTCTTAAGAGCTAGCGCAATGTTGATTGTTTGCTCAAGGCTGGGAAGGGAGGAGTCACCATTGAGGAGTCATAGTAGTTTCACTTATAATTAGTCCCTTAACTTCCGCGGTGGTTTAATCATCATTTGAGTTTGTGACACTTGTAATGTTTGTAATTGTAATTTAATAAAAGTTTCCCGTACCTTTCTTTGATATTATAAATCGGGTAACCGAGATGATAATACTTTCGAGATGATAATACTTTCATAATCTGATAATCCTGCTTAAAGACCTTAAATTATGAGGATGTTACATTATTAATCATATACATCTCCGTTGTTTTCTTTCCCGAAGGTACCAAAATTTTTAAACGTTGATTGTTCTTAATTTTGGGTTAATAAGAACCCTAATTTTAATAATCATGAATTTTTTTATTATATTACTGGTTTTTGTTTTTTATATTTCAATTGTGAGTGTTTGCTTCATTGTGTATTTAAGGTTCGATTTTTTTGTATTTACTTAGTTTTCGTCTATCACAGAGTTGAAACATTTTATTTGAGACAAATATTCATATGAGAGTGTAACACCGTGGCCATATGACTAATTGCTCATTAATAAACTCTTTTATGCTTTTTTGCATTCCTAATCTTATAATGCTATACTGCCATACAGGAAACAAAGTGGTGCTTAGGGTGGTTGAACAGAGGAACGTCAGGACGTACATACAGTTCTCCTAAGACAAGGAGTTATTGCCATAATCAAGTAGTGTTAGTCCAGTGGTAACCGAGTTACATTTTAAAACTTACAGAAATGCAGGGGTTGAGAGCTCTCAGGTTTAACCACTGCAGTCCCCGAAAGGGTGGTTTATATGGTCCATGTGGTGGTGCGGGAATACATGGATCCGGGGTCACCCAAAAAATTAAAAAAAGTTTTTGTCATGGTCTATAGTGCAATTGTATTTGGATTTTCTGAATGTATCAGCAAAGTTATTGCTTAAGTTTATGTTATCTAGTTTATTGCAACAAATTCTCGACTTACTAATAGTTTCTATGCAAGGAAACAAAATCCGTAGTAAGTCCGAATAGGCCATTCGGAGCTCCAGCTTCCAAGAAATGACTTGTTTGAATAACACCACAATTGCATGGAACAGAAGCAATTCACAACTTGATATGGTCTAATATATACTGCATGACGATGTGATTCAAAGAAATGGATGCTTACCTAAAGATAATCCAGACATCAATTGCTTGGGAAATAACATTACCAGTTGTAAATCTTGGATGACGTAACCAGAGGATGATGTGTTTGCTCAAAAATACTCAACTTTGTAAGGACAATTCTTTGAAGGCAAACATTTACGTTCACAGAGCGGGATATTGTACGAGAATCGCGTGCTAGTGGATGAAGTACAAACTATATATGTTGAACTCTATTGTCTGAAATTTCAATACGAAAAATCACATTGAAATATTCAAGCAATTTAGAGATAAACCTAAGATGCTATCATAATGTACAATATTTCAAGTACATTTCCTAGATCAAGAAGCATAATTTTAGTTGTTGTATATGTGTTATATTAGTTCGTATAGATTGGATTAAGTAATGCACCATGTTGTATCAATCAATTATTGAAATTGAAATGACCAAGTAAATAAGACTTAATAAACACTTTTCATAAAAGAAATTCAAAAAATTGTGCCCGACTGTTTACATATTGCCTACTGACAAGACATTACAAAAGTGGTCACAAAACACGAGTTTTCAATTGTTTACAGATTATCAACTACCTAAAATGCTAGGCTGATCAGTACTACAATGGGACAACTATTTGAATTCGTTTAAGTTAGTTTGAGACGTACCCTCCAAATAATGTTGACTACTTCCAATTTGACTTGGGATGGTTTGATCATGTAACTTCTTACCCATTCTTTGTTCAACCTTTTTCTTTGAACCTCTTACCTAAGATGAGTCAATTGGAGATCTTCCACCTTTTTTCTTGGAGCATAATCAACCTGCGATTTTTTTGCATCTTTTCACATTATTTTCAAGAGCACCACACCTAGAGCACTTCTTTGGCTTCTTACCCCTCTTCACTTGACTCATACCCATATCGGACTCTTTTCTACAGTTCCTTTTTAGAGGTTTTTCTGGCATTTTCCTAAATGCAGGTGGTAGTGGTTGTTCATGCTCGGTCTGATCCCACTGTTGTACTCCAGGCACAAGATTGATAGTTGGCGTTTAGGCCAACAAGTACTTATCTTTGGAGTAGGCTTCATCAACATAGTTTTCGGGCTTATGACGTTGGTCAAGTATATATGTCATAGCATGAGTTTAAGGTATTCCGCTTAATTGGTAATGAAAGCAATCACATGTTTCTCAATCAGGTTCACAACATTCCTTACTCCTTTATATATAGTCCAACTAAAAATATATGGACTTATAAAAGCACTAACTTTACAATATCTAGCTTCACTGATAAGTCTTTAGAAACACTTCTCAATGTTTTCACATATTTATCAATGTCTTCTCTTTTTTCAAAGTTTATCTTCATTACGTACCTTCTCATCCACTTCATATGAGTGACAATTGGTTTATCCCTAACATCTTTTAGGACGGCATTAAAACTCTTGCATAAGTTGTTAATATCATACTCTACTTGCACTTTGTTGAGAAGGCTTGTCTAGTCCAATGCTTAGATGGAATCCCATTTATATACTCGAAAGCAGGCTCTGACAAAACTTTGATCTCCTCAAGTTCCGCCATGAACAGAAGCTGTGTTGTGGCCCAGTCAACCCTCCAAAAGCTCTCTTTATATGCTTAATTAGGACATTAAAGTTTGAATTTGGCTCAAATACACTTTACACAGAACCTAATGTTAGCTTTAGGCACCAAAACCTTCTCTGATTCAAGTAGGCCCTGCATATTTAGTGAACATCAATACAAAAACAATAATGCTAAATTTTAAGAAAATAAGAAAGGAGAACGATAGTTTGATATATACCTTCTGTCTATCAGATTTGAATGTCAATTGTCAAGCCATCTCCTTCCTCTTTATTTAAATCCCTTAAAAGCAACTCAAGAAACCACTTCCATGTTTCTCTATTCTCCACTTCAACAACACCTCAAACTAATGGGAAAATATTGGTATTCCCATCCATAACACAATTGCTAAGTGTTGGAGAAAAAATTACAGAACTCAAAACTGTAATTCGACAAAAAAAGAAAAATTGCAGTAACAAAATAAAGAACCATAAATATCGAAACTGGAAGGTAGTGACGTGGTCCGGAACCACTGCCTTCCAGTTTCTGGTCCTTTATTTTGTTATTGCAATTTTTCTTGTTTTGTCGAATTACAGTTTTGAGTCCTATAATTTTTGGTCCAACAATTTGAAAACTGTTTGAGTATTGGGGTAACTATGTCTGTCATATCAAAAATCGTTCCTAATATCACGAAAATTGAACAACTAGACGGTCATAATTATAAGCGTTGGTCCCATAAATAGTTGATGTGGTGCGGAACCACTACCTAAAAGACAATCCTGCTGTTAGCCAGTCTATGAATACATCTATTGTTGCTATCAAAGCTAATTTGGTTGAGTCTGGTGGTCCGTCTAATGTTGCTAAAAAGTTCAAGGGTAAGGATAACGCCAAGGTTGGTCAAGGTAATGGTAAGAAGAATGGTCCAGGGAAGCATACCAAGCCGGTTGCTAAGATCCAGAAGTCTAAGGCTCCCCTGGTTTGCTATGTCTGTGGGAAACCGGGTCACAAAGCCTACCAGTGCACTGATAAAAAGAGTGTTGAAGTCAATGTTGCTGTGACTGATGATTAGGGTTGACAATGGGTAGGGTCTAGGTAGGGTCCAGCAAGATCCGAACCCGACCCTGAGTCACATACCTTGGACCCATACCTGACCCATACCCGAAAGGGTCTAAAATTAATGGACTCATACCCGACCCAATGGGTCTGGGTCTGGGCAGGGTCTACCCTAGGGTCTGCATTTTTTCTTTGACAAAACAATGTTTTTCCTAAATTATATCATTTATCTAGTACTCAAAATTATCATTTTCACCAATTTCCTCGTTATTCTTATTGGTAATTTAGATATGCGTATAGTATATTAGTAATAACTAATAAAGGTCGTATGTATGTGTGTATTATTTGGGTTATTGACGTTCGTATGTGTATTTTTTTTTCTTTTTTTAATAAATATAAGGGTCTAAGGGTCGGGTAGGGTCCTAACACCAAGACCCGAACCCAGACCCGGACCCGATGTTTTTATATAAGACCCGTACCCGACCCATACCCGAGTGGGTCTCAAAAATCCAGACTCATACCCGACCCATTAGGGTCCAACCCTGAGGGTCTGGGTCGGGGACTCGACCCACTGTCATCCATACTGATGATGTCATTGTTGTTGTGGTTGTTGAAGCTAATCTGGTGGGTAATATTGTTGAATGGGTCTTAGATATTGGCGTTTCCAGACACCTCTGTGCTGATAAGGGGTTATTTGTTGAGTTCAAGGAGATAGCCGATGGGGAATGCATCTACATAGGTAATTCTTCATTTACTAAGATCACATACAAAGGCAAGATCTTTCTCAAACTCACCTCGGGGAAAACACTTGCCCTCAATGATGTTTTGTTTGTACCCACATTGCATCGGAACCTCGTGTATGGTGCCTTATTGAACGAAGCTGAGTTGAAACTTGCTTTTAAGGCTGACAAGGTTGTAATGTCGCGCAATGGGGAATTTGTGTAAGGGATATCTTTCTGGGGGACTTTTTGTACTGAACACCGATTCAGTTTCTAATAATATTGCATCTACTTCTACTTATTGATACGTGTATTTTATACAGTCCTTTTAGGCCTTTTATGCACGTATTTTTGTGCTATTATCGTAATTTTATGCTACGAAATGCCCCGAATATGCTACTTTGGTTTGTTTTGTTCTATTTGCAGAAATGGTCCCAAAAGTAGTGAAATCGAGCCTTTTACCATCCGTTTAGCATGCATTTGGAGGAAGAGTGAATTTGGAGTGGGAATGTAGCTATCTTGAGAAGCGCAAAGAAGTAAGATAGCTAGGCGAGCAAAGGAAGAACTTCAAATTGCTAGTGTCTACTTTTAAGAGCCATATCTCGAGTTCTGCAACAGATAATCAGGTGATTTAAATTGGAGATGAAAGCTTATCCTCTTAGCTTTCCAACTCCACCAAGAAATCTTGATTTGAGCGAGTAACGAAAAAATGGCAGTCATTTGAAATTCAGTGCGCGAAGCAGGAATTACTCGCTGAGAAGTTCTCGATCGAGTTCTCTTTTCACTCGATCGAGTGTTATTTTGTTCGATCGAGTGTTTAACTTACTGGATCGAGAGTTTCTGAAGAGGAAATGCTCGATCGAGTACTTATTTTGTTCGATTGAGGTGTTTTATGGAGATTTTACTCAATCGAGTAGAATTGAAGCTCGATCGAGTAATTCACTTATGGGCCATGATTTCCGCGCAACTTAGTTTAGGTTTTCGTTAGTGTTTTTTCTTACTTTGTTATAAATAAGATGATTAGGTTAGACTAATCCATCCATCCATTCTAGATCTAATCAATTCTTCATTAATCAGAAACACAACATTATTTAGTATTTAACATATGACGTTCTTCCCTTCATTCTCCGGATCTTAAACTCTGTATTTTCTTCTCTCTTCTTCTTTAACTCTAGTTATTTAATTTCTTTGCATCTCTTAATCTCTTAGCCTTATTTTCTCAACCTTTATTGTTATTTAGTTTATATCATTTCGTTTCTCTCATCTTTTTATCATATTATTGTTATTCACTATATTTATAATTGTTATTTTCATTATTTCCACCATGAATAGCTAATTTCCCCGCTAGGATTAGGAGATGAAAAGTCTATTGATATGATATACTCAAGAGGGGGGGGGGGGGGGGGGGGGGGTGGTTGAATTGAGCATGTCTTCTTTCTCAAATCTTCTTTGATGTGTGCTTTTGTATGGTAATCGTCGAGTAGAGCAAGTAATAAAGAGAGACACAATATTTTTGAAGTGGTTCAGTTTCACACTTTGAAACCTACGTCCACTATTCTCGATTAATAAACTTAGTACCTACTCCGCATTACAATTTTATCAACCCTACTCGTACAACTTTGATGTTAGTTGTAACTCTATCTAGATACCGTTAAATATCTAGCTACGACAAGTACCGTTAAATACTTGCTTACATTGAGTACCGTGAAATACTCGATCTATCTTACGCTAATAAGATAAGTCTTCAATGTTTCTTCAAAGTCACAATTTGATTAAGATCAATGCTGGAGCACTTGAATCTTGAAACGAATATGACAATTTAAGCTCGAATCTTGAAGAATTATGATCGACGGTTTTTCTTGATTTACGTGTATGTGTATGATTTCGTGTATTTTAATGTGTCATAGGTAGTCTATTTATATAGAATTAAATCTAGGTAATTTGAACCCTAGATGATTTAGGAATATTACTTAAACTAGAATTCTAGTCTTTTAGTAATACTACCATAAATCTAATCTTAATATACTTAGGAAAGATTTAAGAAGATACTTTAGGTATTATACAAGGAATCAATTTCCTAATTCATATTTAGGAAAGATCTTATATAATAAACAAATAGCAACTTTATTAAAACAACTTCCTAAACCTTGTCAAAATATAATAAATTATATTACCATAATATAATCTAGATTGCTTTAGGTTATTTAAATAAATACATATTTATTTAATTAAACAACCCTACACGATTAAGGAACGTGTCATTGTACACGACTTCCTAAACCGTTTCATACTAAATCTAGAATTATATTACTTGACAAATAAGTTAAATAAAAATCCTTAATTTATTAGAAATAAAGAGTTACCTCATAAGAAAATTATTTATTCCTTTTTAACTATTAGATATTTTATATTAACCTATAAAGATTAATAATTCCATAAAATTAGAATACCAATTATCCATTAATTTTAACACGACGATTTTAGGAGAACAAAATCGTTTCAACCATCACAAATATTTCGATCATTTCTTCTTTATGGAGTTATAGCTACGAGCTATAACTTGAACCAATCTCATACTAAAGTCATAGTTGATAAGTATAACTTTAGTTCATTATATGCACTTGTGATCTTCTTTCAATCCTTGATTAGTCAATCCATTGACTAATATTCTTGAATCTTCTATACTTAATTGATGAGATCTTCTAAACTAATCTTCTGTACACTTAGCACACGATTATACGCACGAGTATATAATATACTCCCTCCTATTCAACATAACCTTCCCTATTTCTTTTTTCGTCTATTCACAATATCTTCTTTATTTCCTTATTTAGTAAAGTTTTTATACATATTCTAATCACCCACCCCACTACAATACCCACCATACTCATACTTTATACTTATTTTAATCACCTTACTCACAACAGTTACCTCACAATACATACCCTCTCTCCAATTAACCAACCCCACACCAATACTTTCCTATATAATAATCCCCTTCTTATTCTACGTGCCTTCCCCAAATAGGGAAGGTTATGTTGAATAGGAGGGAGTAAATAGCTAGACTTGTCATTATCAAAACATAAACATATATACTTAATATATGTATTTGAATACATGGTTCAACAAATTCCCCCTTTTTGATGATGCCAAGTCTTTCTTAGATTTGTGACTAAGTGTTTGGTTCCCCCTCAATATAATAAGGGTCATTCATAACAAAGATTAACTTAGAGTTTCTATCTTCTATCTAACCCATATCCTTTAAGAACCCTAAGAGACAATGAATTACGACAGGAGCAAGCTTAGGCAAATTCTAATCTAAGACGCATTTTTCCCCCTCTTGACATCATCGAAAAGATGAGAACAAAGACATAAAACGACGAGAATAATATACGACGAAACATGAATAAGCATGCAACAATGACGTATCACACAAACACAAAATATCATACAAAACAAGTACGAGTGTTAGAAATATACACAACTAAACCGAAATATTAAGCCGATGGGCCGAATATACATAAGGATAATAAAATTGGGCCGGCTTAGGGTTAATGTTTTAATGGGCCATAAGGAGAATAAGAAGAAGTAGGATTGGGCCGTAAACAAAATAAGAGAAGTGAACCGAGGGAAAGGCAAAATAGGTCAAAGGCCTCGGATTCACAATGGGCCAAGGGTAAGGTCAGTTGGGCCCAAAACAAGGATAATAGTTCAATAAGTCCAATCCGGACTTAACCAACAACAACGAAAATAGCCGAAAACGAAACCAACAACAACTAAACAGAGTATCAACACTTGAAATCTGATCAAGAAGAGGACGGGTCATGACGCTTGGCATACGGGTTAACATAATCTGGTCGGGTGCGGAAATTCGAGGGTGGTCAACCTGTCTAGGCAGCTGCTCACATTACGTCCCTGAGCATCCAATGCGAGCTTGAAATTTAGCACCTTCAACGAGAGTGCCTTGACGGCCTCGAATGCTTGACTAGCATCCTCTCGTAATAAACCGTGGTCACGCACCAATGCTCCTCCTTGGGTAGTCAAGAACGAGAGACGATCACTAATGATGAAAAACTCGTCACAGAGCATTTGAATTCCCGAGCCCATCTTATCAATTCTTTGATCCACCTTAGCCATCCAATCCCGTAACTCCTCCTCAAATCCTCGATTACCTGCACCACCACTACTCTCTGCCTCATCCTTTTCGTTCTTTATTTCGCACAAACCAAGAATTTTGTCCATCTTGGCCTCTAACCCTTCGAACAACGGCGAGGGACAAGGCTTGGGTTCCGGACCTACATTCTTGCCAAAGGTTAGATATATACCTTCAAAACAAATACCCATCAATTTTAGAAGCTTATCACACATCCGATCACGAGGGATCACACCAAAACTTGCATCATCCACGACACCCTTCTTGTAAAGAAGCTCGGACACCCACATTCCATAAGGAATGTCGATTGTCGAGCAGAATTTCTCCTTGGTGAGAATACTTGAAACATGACAAATCTTGTTGCAAATAAGAGAAGCTAAATCAACTTTAGTACCCTCCAACCAACAGTAAACGACCACGGCCTCAATACTCGACAATTTGTCCCGACCACCCTTTCTCGGCAAAACCGTATTCCATAAAAAATTGACAAACAACTTCAATTTGGGACTGAAAGAAGCGGTTAACAAGGGAGTGTTTTCCGTAGCATACTCATCAAAATACGTTTTGATTACCATCTTTTGATCCTTAGACACAACACTCCATTCCTTTTTCAAATCAAGATTAAGACCGTCTTGATCAAGCTTAAAGATTTCACAAATTTCAGTTTTAGACACCGTCACATCTTTTCCATTAACAACCGCACTTAAACCTTCCTCACACCCCTTAACCGACGCAAAGAATTGAACAATTTCAATCGGAAACACCAAACCCGAGAAGTTGCTAATGTACTCCCACCCTTGATTTTGCAAGAATTCTTTAAAGAACCCTAAAGATGTGGACCCGTCGACCCATGACGTAGGATAATATCGACCCGAATGTATAGAGTAAGGTAAAACTCGGTCAATGAACATACCTTCTGTTTTGGTCATTCGGACCTGCTCTAGTCCTTCGCGGGTTGCTTCGACGGAGTAGTCTCGAACAGGGTACGAGAGCTTTTCCCGGAAACGAACTCAGGCATGTCGTCGGTGACGGATGAAGACTCGCGGTTCAGTTTTCGACGTTTCCCGTTGTCGGAGGTTGGAACAGAGACGGCGATGGGGGTAGGTGACGGCGGAGGGGACGAAGTTTGGGAAGGAGAGGATGGTGGAGCTTGTTTCTTGTTGTGGGAACGGGTTGCACGATAGGGAGGCATGGTGTTCGGTGGTGAAAGGTGGTGTTTGGTAAGAGTTTATGGAGGTTTGGGAATATTAATTTTTGGAGGTTTTGTGAATTTTGGGGGAGTTGGGAATGGGACGGTAATAATGGAGGGTAGTGAGGTAAGTAGAGGGAGTGGTAATGGTAAATGTGGGTAGTTGGGTAATAGTGTGGGGGTAGGGGCACGTGGCGTGTGAAGAGGAGGGTAGTAGGGTTGGTGGGTCAGGCTGTTTCGTGTAAGGTAAGATATGCCCCTTTTTTTTTTTGAATAATATGTTAATATTAATATGTATAGGTATATATTGTAAGGTGAATTGTAACATGTGTCGTATTATTATTGTGAGATTCGGTTGTGCACACATGCATATATGAATTGCATAACATAAATATGTTCACATAATTTATCATCGAATACACACATACACATGCAGCGGAGTATACGGACACAGTCATATAATCTCATCTTAACCGTAGTCAATCATTGGGTTATTTTTGCTTTTAAGATTCGATTAGGTGTCACCGATTAAACCAATTTCCAATCGCAAAGTCTCAAAACGTTCTCTAGCCAATGGTTTAGTGAAGATATCTTCCCATTGTTTTTCCGTACTACAAAATTCCAATTTTTTATTTTTCTTTTCAACATGGTCTCGTAGAAAATGGTGTCTTATTTCAATATGTTTAGTTCTCGAGTGCTAGGCTGGGTTTTTAGATATAATTATAACACTCGTATTATCACATAAAATAGGCACACATCCAGCATCAATACCATAATCATGTAATTGTTGCTTTAACCATAAAAGTTGAGAACAAACCAGTGCGGCTGCAATATATTCTGCTTCGGCAATTGAGAGAGCAACATAATTTTGTTTCTTGGATCCCCAAGATATTATGCATGGACCTACAAAAGTAGCAAGTCCCGAGCTACTTTTTCTGTCTAATGAACATCTTGCATAGTCCGCATCTGAATATCCTACTAGGTTAAAGTTACAGTCCATAGGATACCACAGATATAACTTTGATGTTCCGATTAGGTATCTTAGTATTCTCTTAACCGCAATCATGTGCGATTCTTTTGGTGCTGATTGAAATATTGCACAGACGCAGACACTAAACATTATATCTGGACGACTTGCAGTAAGATAAAGAAGTGAGCCAATCATACCTCGGTAAGTTGTTTCGTCTACAGACTTACCATCTTCGTCTTTGGTTAGCTTCTTATCTGTGACCATTGGAGTAGGCATTGCATGAGAGGTTTCCATTTCGAATTTCTTTAGCAGTTCCTTGACGTATTTTTGTTGATGAACTTTGATTCCTTCTTCAGATTGTTGAATTTGAAGCCCAAGAAAGAATTTTAATTCTCCCATCATACTCATCTCGAATCCAGAAGTCATCAACTCAGAGAAGTACTTGCACAACTTTTTGTTAGTTGAGCCAAAGATAATGTCGTCAACATAGATCTGAACGACTAGTAGATCTGAGTTCTCGCTTTTAAGAAATAAGGTTTTATCCACAGATCATCTCTTGAATCCACTTTCCAATAGGAACTTTGATAATCTGTCGTACCATGCTCTGGGTGCTTGTTTTAGACCATAAAGTGCTTTGTCCAATTTGAATACATGATCTTTGAGTTTGCTGTCAGGAAATCCAGGAGGTTGTTCAACAAATACTTCCTCTTTGAGATAACCATTAAGAAAGGCAGTCTTAACGTCCATCTGAAATAGCTTCATTCCCTTGTGTGCGGCAAATGCAATGAGTAGTCTTATCGCCTCAAGACGAGCAACAGGAGCGAAGGTTTCGTCATAATCGATCCCTTCCTATTGGTTGTATCCTTGAACCACTAATCTGGCCTTATTTCGCACAATTATAATTCCAGTGTCATCCAATTTGTTTCTGAATACCCATCTGGTTCCAATGACAGATCTGTCCTTAGGTCGAGGAACAAGATGCCAAACTTTGTTTCTTTCAAATTGCTGGAGTTCTTCTTGCATAACAACTATCCAGTCTGGTTCTGCGAGAGCTTCCTTGATATTTGAAGGTTCAATGGTGGAGAGAAAGAAGTGAAATGAGCAAAAGTTGTTTAAGCTCCTTCGAGTTAGAACTCCATCTGTCAGGCTTCCTATGACAATGTCCAAAGGATGAGAGCCCTTGTATCTCCAGTTCCTTGATTGGTTATTTGCGTTACTTGTACTTGACTCGGGATTTTGGCTTGTTCCCCCTGAATCCAAACCTGGGGTTATAGTAGGATCAGGTATAACTCTGACCTCTTCCCTTTGGTTTTGATTCAAAGTTATAACTTCATTAGCTGTAACTCTGGGTTCCAAGTTATTGGCTTGGGAGTTATCGACAGTATCATCAACTATAGCTTCATCTCTCGCACCGTTTTCTCCCAAGTTAAGTTCATCATAAATTCCTTGAGGTTCACCTTCTTTTTTTGTCCATTTCAGGTTCGTCTAGGTTTTCTTCATTGTCATGTAAAGACTTATCGAAGGCATTATTTTCATCAAAGATAACATGAATACTCTCTTCTATGCATAAGGTACGTTTGTTAAAAACTTTGTAGGCTTTACTATGATCTGAATATCCTATAAAAATTGCTTCGTCACTTCTAGGGTCGAATTTGCTTAATCTGTTTTTACCATTGTTATGGACAAAGCATTTACTCCCAAAACATCTTAGGTGAGATATATTAGGTTTGCGACCACGAAGAAGTTCATAAGGTGGCTTTTTAAGGATAGGTCTAATCATAGCACGGTTATGAATATAGCAATAGCACGGTTATGAATATAGCAAGTTGTACTAATAGCCTCAGCCCAAAAGTTTCTAGGTAGACCACTACAAAGAAGCATTGTTCTAGCCATGTCTTCTAAGGTTCTGTTCATTCGTTCTACGACTCCATTTTGTTGTGGGGTTCTAGGTGCCGAGAAGTTATGTCCAACACCGTTGGTCTTACAGAACTCAATAAAGGCATGATTGTCGAACTCAGTTCCATGGTCAGTACGAATAGTTACTAGGTTAGATTCATATTTGTTTTGGACAAGTTTCATGAGACTAACAAATTTATCGAATGTTTCGTCTTTAGAATGAAGAAAGATTGGCCAAACAAATCTAGAGTAATCATCAACTAGAACGAAAACGTACCTGGAACCACCTCTGCTTCTTACCTTCATAAGGCCACATAGATCCATGTGTACTAGTTCAAGAGCTTTTTCTGTACTTACCACTCTTTTTGGCTTAAAAGATGATCTGACGTGTTTGTATCGTGCACATGTGTCACACATCTTTTCTTGATCAAACTTGATTTTTGGGAGACCTTCGACCAAGTCCCATCTTTTCAGCTTACTTAGAATAGGTGAGCTAATATGACCAAATCTCTTGTGCCATAAACATGGATCGTCTAACGTAACTTTCATACAAGAGAGAGAGTTAGTAGGTACGTCATTTAAATCAATCATATAAACGTTTTTCCTTCTATGACCTTCAAGGATTACTTTGCTAGTTCCTTCCATAATTATGCGACATATATCTGCATGAAAAACCACTTTGTTTCCTTTGTTGCATAACTGAGATATACTTATTAAATTATGTTTGAGACCACTTACCAGATATACATCATTTATAGCATGAGGTGATGAAATACCAATCTTACCAATCCCTATAATTTTTCCCTTCTTATTATCACCGAAGGTAACCTTTCCTCCATCAAAGGGTTCTAGGGATAAGAATAGATTTACGTCGCCAGTCATGTGTCTTGAGCATCCACTGTCGAGATACCATAAGTTATTTTCCTTAGCGACAAACTGCACATGTAAATTCAAAGACATGATTTAGGTACCCAAGCATACTTGGGTCCTTTGTTGTTAGTAATCACAAATACATCTTCCTTTTTCACCCAGACTTGTCTTATGTAAGATTTTCTATAATGGTAGTAGTTGGGTTCTGATGTTTTTGTCTATGTCTTAGTTTGAATTTTTGGTGACCAATTTTTGTGTGTCGCAGGTTGAGGAGATTGTTTGGTTCTATTTTTCTTTTCTTCGTAATCGAATGTCATGTCATAGAACCATCTGTGGTCAATGTTTCTTTCCTCAACTTTGTTATCATCACTATTAGAGACGGAAATAGTGTCCTTTGGTATACCTAAGGATTTAACAAACTTGACTCCGGTTTTAAAATCTTGTGCGTGTTTTACACAGTTTTCACGGAGATGACCAGTATGACCACAATAAGTGCATATTAAATACTCAGGTAGGTCGACGTATTTTCTTCTTCTAAAGTCTCTGTCTGTGGGGCTTTGTTTACAATTTGAGTGATCCCTTCTTCCATAACATTAATGTCCTAATCTCATCTTCATGTTGTTATCAGATTGTTCAGTTAGGAAGTTTAGTACGTTAGTATTTCCTTCCCATTTGTTGTGAACTTTCCGAGCATGAAGGAGAAGGTCTTTTAAAGAGTCTATCTCCTTTTTACAGGCACTATGGTCGACGTTGCTGGACTCTTTTAGGTTTTGAATGTCTTTATGAAAGTCAGAAACAACTTTAGCATGTTCCTTCTTGATGTTAGATAAGTTGAATTCTAAATCCATGATCTTATTTTCGAGGATCTCAACTTCTTCTAGATGAGTCTCATCTTCCACAATTGTCGGAGATTTAGACTTTAGAAGCTCATTAGCCTTTCTCAATTATGAAGTTATAGCTTTATTAGCTATAACTTTGGATTGAAGCTCTATAATGTTGAGTTTTAGTTTTGAGGTTATAGCTTCATTAGCTATAACTTTAGACTCAAGAACCTTTTTCTCAGACATCACTATTTCCAATTTAACATTGGTTTCAATGTTCATTTTGGATTTCAGTTTCTTAGCTTTGGCTTTAAGAAGTTGATTTTCCTCAGCAATATCGAGGATTTGTTCCTTCAATTCATCTACCTCAAAACTTTGTTCATGACATTGTTCTAGGGTTTTTTCAAAGTATTTAATTAACAGAGCCTTAGACAAATTTTTAACTTGACTCTTAAGTTGTAGAAAATTTACCTCTTCATCATTGTCGTCTGAGTCGGATTCTCTAAGGAGACATATATGAGATGCGTCATCTTCATCATGGTTGTTTGAGATTAAATCAAGACTGATGTTGCTTAAGCAAAGATTTGCTACCTCATCATCTTCTGAGTCCTCATCATCTTCGGATTCTAGTTCTCCCCAGCATGAAGCAAGCATCACCTTTTTAAATACGGTTTTGGTCTTTTCCCTCTTGGATTTGTCTTTGATATTGTTCCAGCTTGGACAATCCTTGATCATGTGATCTTGTTGACGGCACTTGAAACATCCTCGTTTGAAGAATGTTTGTTTAGAGTCAGTTTTCCTTTTGTCAACCGTTTTGTTATTAGGGTTTTTGTATCTTCCTTTAAAAACCGCTTTCTTGAATCGTCTTGCGAATAGCACTGTTTCGTCTTCAAGTTCTTCTTCGCATACTTCGCTTGTGGAGGCTTGTAGTGCGACGCCCTTTCCTTTAGGGTCATGCGTGATCTCATGAGCCATCAGAGATCCTATAAGTTCTTGGTAAGTTATTTGAGATAGATCACGTGCTTCTTCAATGGTTGTGACCTTTGGTTGCCACTTCTTGGTAAGACTCCTAAGGATCTTCCGAATGATATCTTCAGAATCGATCTTCCTACCAAGGTTCCGTAGTTCATTGATAATGCAAGAAAATCGTGCAGACATGCTATCAATAGATTCATTCTTTTCCATAGTGAAAAGTTCATATCTTTGAATAAGCAAATATATACGATGTTTCTTGACTACGGATGTACCTTCGTAGGCAAGTTCAAGACCATCCCATATTCCCTTAGCGGAATTACAAGATGAGAATCTATCAAATTCTGAAGTTATCATACCGTTTTATAGGAGACTCATAGCCTTTGAATTCTTTTCTGCCATTTTGTAGTCGGCTTCTACATAATCACTTTCCATCTTTTCATAGGTAGTTCCATTGGCGGCGGCGACCAATATTTTCTTTGGTCTGGTTTGGATGATCTTCCAACATTCCCAGTCATATCCCTTGATGTAGTGAGTCATCATATACTTCCACAAACTGTAGTTCTTACCATCGAAGATAGGACACTTGAGATGTTTGGAATCCATTGTTGATAGAGTATATAATATAGAATCAATAGTAGGATCAATCTCACGCGGTTAGGCGATCAAGAGCACAAGGCTCTGATACCAATTGAAGAGTCTATTGATATGATATACTCAAGAAGGGGGGGGGGGGGGTTGAATTGAGTATGCCTTCTTTTTAAAATCTTCTTCGATGTGTGCTTTTGTATGGTAATCGTCGAGTAGAGCAAGTAATAAAGAGAGACACAATATTTTTGAAGTGGTTCAGTTTCACACTTGGAAACCTACGTCCACTATTCTCGATTAATAAAATTAGTACCTACTCCGCATTACAATTTTATCAATCCTACTCGTACAACTTTGATGTTAGTTGTAACTCTATCTAGATACCGTTAAATACCTAGCTACGACAACTACCGTTAAATACTTGCTTACAATGAGTACCGTGAAATACTCGATCTATCTTACGCTAATAAGATAAGTCTTCAATGTTTCCTCAAAGTCACAATTTGATTAAGATCAATGCTGGAGCACTTGAATAATCTTGAAACAAATATGACAATTTAAGCTCGAATCTTGAAGAATTATGATCGGCGGTTTTTCTTGATTTGCGTGTATGTGTATGATTTTGTGTCTTTTAATGTGTCATAGGTACTCTATTTATATAGAATTAAATCTAGTTAATTTGAACCCTAGATGATTTAGGAATATTACTTAAACTAGAATTCTAGCCTTTTAGTAATACTACCATAAATCTAATCTTAATATACTTAGGAAAGATTTAATAAGATAGTTTAGGTATTATACAAGGAATCAATTTCCTAATTCATATTTAGGAAAGATCTTATATAATAAACAAATAGTAACCTTATTAAAACAACTTCCTAAACCTTGTCAAAATATAAAATTATATTACCATAATATAATCTAGATTGCTTTAGGTTATTTAAATAAATACATATTTATTTAATTAAACAACCCTACACGATTAAGGAACGTGTCATTGTACACGACTTCCTAAACCGTTTCATACTAAATCTAGAATTATATTACTTGACAAATAAGTTAAATAAAAATCCTTAGTTTATTAGAAATAAATAATTACCTCATAAGAAAATTATTTATTTCTTTTTAACTATTAGATATTTTATATTAACCTATTAAGATTAATAATTCCATAAAATTATAATACCAATTATCCATTAATTTAAACACGATGATTTTAGGAGAACAATCGTTTCAACCATCACAAATATTTCGATCATTTCTTCTTTATGGAGTTATAGCTACGAGCTATAACTTGAACCAATCTCATACTAAAGTCATAGTTGATAAGTATAACTTTAGTTCATTATATGCACTTGTGATCTTCTTTCAATCCTTGATTAGTCAATCCATTGACTAATATTTTTGAATCTTTTATACTTGATTGATGAGATCTTCTAAACTAATCTTCTGTACACTTAGCACACGATTATACGCACGAGTATATAATATATATAGCTAGACTTGTCATTACCAAAACCTAAACATATATACTTAATATATGTATTTGAATACATGGTTCAACAAATTCCCCCTTTTTGTTTATGGCAAGTCTTTCTTAGATTTGTGACTAAGTGTTTGGTTCCCCCTCGATATAATAAGGGTCATTCATAGCAAAGATTAACTTAGAGTTTCTATCTTCTATCTAACCCATATCCTTTAAGAACCCTAAGAGACAATGAATTACGACAAGGAGCAAGCTTAGGCAAATTTTAATCTAAGACGCATTTTTCCCCCTCTTGACATCATCGAAAAGATGAGAACAAAGACATAAAACGACTAGAATAATATACGCAAAACATGAATAAGCATGCAACAATGACGTATCACATAAACACAAAATATCATACAAAACAAGTACGAGTGTTAGAAATATACACAACTAAACCGAAATATTACGCCGATGGGCCGAATATACACAAGGATAAGAAAATTGGGCCGGCTTAGGGTTAATGTCTTAATGGGCCATAAGGAGAATAAGAAGAAGTAGGATTGGGGCGTAAACAAAATAAGGGAAGTGAACCGAGGGAAAGGCAAAATAGGTCAGAGGCCTCGGATTCACAATGGGCCAAGGGTAAGGTCAGTTGGGCCCAAAACAAGGATAATAGTTCAATAAGTCCAACCCGGACTTAACCAACAACAACGAAAATAGCCGAAAACGAAACCAACAACAACTAAACAGAGTATCAACACTTGAAATCTGATCAAGAAGAGGACGGGTCACGACGCTTGGCATACGGGTTAACATAATCTGGTCGAGTGCGGAATTCGAGGGTGGTCAACCTGTCTAGGAAGCTGCTCATATTACGTCCCTGAGCATCCAATGCGAGCTCGAAATTTAGCACCTTCAACGAGAGTGCCTTGACGGCCTCGAGTTCTTGACTAGCATCCTCTCGTAATAACTCGTGGTCACGCACCATTGCTCCTCCTTGGGTAGTCAAGAACGAGAGACGGTCACTAATGATGAAAAACTCGTCACAGAGCATTTGATTTCCCGAGCCCATCTTCTCAATTCTTTGATCCACCTTAGCCATCCAAGCCCGTAAATCCTCCTCAAATCCTCGATTACCTGCACCACCACTACTCCCTGCCTCATCCTTTTCTTTCTTTATTTCGCACAAACCAAGAATTTTGTCCATCTTGGCTTCTAACCCTTCGAACAACGGCGAGGGACAAGGCTTGGGTTCCGGACCTACATTCTTGCCAAAGGTTAGATCTATACCTTCAAAACAAATACCCATCAATTTTAAAAGTTTATCACACATCCGATCACGAGGGATCACACCAAAACTTGCATCATCCACGACACCCTTCTTGTAAAGAAGCTCGGACACCCACATTCCACAAGGAATGTCGATTGTCGAGGAGAATTTCTCCTTGGTGAGAATACTTGAAACATGACAAATATTGTTGCAAATAAGAGAAGCTAAATCAACTTTAGTACCCTCCAACCAACAGTAAACGACCACGGCCTCAATACTCGACAATTTGTCCCGACCACCCCTTCTCGGCAAAACCGTATTCCATAAAAGATTGACAAACAACTTCAATTTGGGACTGAAAGTAGCGGTTAACAAGGGAGTTTTTTCCGTATCATACTCATCAAAATACGTTTTGATTACCATCTTTTGATCCTTAGACACAACACTCCATTCCTTTTTCGGATCAAGATTAAGACCGTCTTGATCAAGCTTAAAGATTTCAAAAATTTCAGTTTTAGACACCGTCACATATTTTCCATTAACAACCGCACTTAACCCTTCCTCACACCCCTTAACCGACGCAAAGAATTGAACAATTTCAATCGGAAACACCAAACCCGAGAAGTTGCTAATGTACTCCCACCTTTGGTTTTGCAAGAATTCTTTAAAGAACCCTCAAGATTTGGACCCGTCAACCCATGACGTAGGATAATATCGACCCGAATGTATAGAGTAAGGTAAAACTCGGTCAATGAACATACCTTCTGTTTTGGTCATTCGGACCTGCTCTAGTCCTTCGCGGGTTGCTTCGACGGAGTAGTCTCGAACAGGGTACGAGAGCTTTTCCCGGAAACGAACTCAGGCATGTCGTCGGTGACGGATGAAGACTCGCGGTTCAGTTTTCGACGTTTCCCGTTGTCGGAGGTTGGAACAGAGACGGCGATGGGGGTAGGTGACGGCGGAGGGGACGGAGTTTGGGAAGGAGAGGATGGTGGAGCTTGTTTCTTGTTGTGGGAACGGGTTGCACGAGAGGGCGACATGGTGTTCGGTGGTGAAAGGTGGTGTTTGGTCGGAGTTTATGGAGGTTTGGGAATATTAATTTTTGGAGGTTTTGTGAATTTTGGGGGAGTTGGGAATGGGACGGTAATAATGGAGGGTAGTCAGGTAAGTAGAGGGAGTGTTAATGGTAAATGTGGGTAGTTGGGTAATAGTGTGGGGGTTGGGGAACGTGGCGTGTGAAGAGGAGGGTAGTATGGTTAGTGGGTCAGGCTGTTTCTTGTAAGGTAAGATATGCCCCTTTTTTTGATTTTATTTTTTTGAATAATATGTTAATATTAATATGTATAGGTATATATTGTAAAGTGAATTGTAATATGTGTCGTATTATTATTGTGCGATTCGGTTGTGCACACATGCATATATGAATTGAACAACTAGACGGTCATAATTATAAGCGTTGGTCCCAGAAATTTGCTCATGTGGTGCGGAACCACTGCCTAAAAGACAATCCTGCTGTTAGCCAGTCTATGAATACATCTATTGTTGCTATCAAAGCTAATTTGGTTGAGTCTGGTGGTCCGTCTAATGTTGCTAAAAAGTTCAAGGGTAAGGATAAGGCCAAGGTTGGTCAGGGTAATGATAAGAAGCATGGTCCAGGGAAGCATACCAAGCCGGTTGCTAAGATCCAGAAGTCTAAGGCTCCCCTGGTTTGCTAAGTCTGTGGGAAACCGGGTCACAAAGCCTACCAGTGCACTGATAAAAAGAGTGTTGAAGCCAATGTTGCTGTGACTGGTGATTAGCGTTGACAATGGGTAGGGTCTAGGTAGGGTCCAGCAAGATCCGAACCCGGCCCTGAGTCACATACCTTGGACCCATACCCGAAAGGGTCTAAAATTAATGGACTTATACCCGACCCAATGGGTCTGGTCTGGGTAGGGTCTACCCTAGGGTCTGCATTTTTTCTCTGACAAAACAATGTTTTCCCTAAATTATATTATTTATCTAGTACCCAAACTTATCATTTTCACCAATTTCCTCGTTATTCTTATTGGTAATTTAGATATGCGTATAGTATATTAGTAATAACTAATAAAGGCCTTATGTATGTGTGTATTATTTGGGTTATTGGCTTTCGTATGTGTTTTTTTTTTCTTTTTTTAATAAATAGAAGGGTCTAAGGGTCGGGTAGGGTCCTAACACCAAGACCCGGACCCGGACCCGGACCCGATGTTTTTATATAAGACCCGTACCCGACCCACACCCTAGTGGGTCTCAAAAATCCAGACTCATACCCGACCCATTAGTGTCCGACCCTGAGGGTCTGGGTCGGGGACCCGACCCACTATCATCCATACTGATGATGTCATTGTTGTTGTGGTTGTTGAAGCTAATCTGGTGGTAATATTGCTGAATGGGTCTTAGATATTGGCGTTTCCAGACACCTCTGTGCTGATATGGGGTTACTTGCTGAATTCAAGGAGATAGGTGATGGGGAATGCATCTACATGGTTAATTCTTCATCTACTAAGATCACATACAAAGGCAAAATCTTTCTCAAACTCACCTCGGGGGAAAACACTTGCCCTCAATGATGTTTTGTTTGTACCCACATTGCATCAAAACCTCGTGTATGGTGCCTTATTGAACAAAGCTGAGTTGAAACTTGTTTTTAAGGCTGACAAGGTTGTAATGTCGCGCAATGGGAAATTTGTGTGTAAGGGATATCTTTCTGGGGGACTTTTTTTTACTGAACACCGATTCAGTTTCTAATAATATTGCATCTACTGCTGCTTATTGATACGTGTATTTTATACAGTCCTTTTAGGCCTTTTATGCACGTATTTTTGTGCTATTATCGTAATTTTATGCTACGAAATGCCCCGAATATGCTACTTTGGTTTCTTTTGTTCTATTTGCAGAAATGGACCCAAAAGTAGTGAAATCGAGCCTTTTACCATCCGTTTAGCATGCATTTGGAGGAAGAGTGAATTTGGAGTGGGAATGTAGCTATCTTGAGATGCGCAAAGAAGTAAGATAGCTAGGCGAGCAAAGGAAGAACTTCAAATTGCTAATGTCTACTTTGAAGAGCCATATCTCGAGTTCTGCAATATATAATCAGGTGATTTTAATTGCAGATGAAAGCTTATTCTCTTAGCTTTCCAAATCCACCAATAACTCTTGATTTGAGCGAGTAACGAAGAAATGGCAGTCATTTGAAGTTCAGTGCGCGAAGCAGGAATTACTCGCTGAGAAGTTCTCGATCGAGTTCTCTTTTCACTCGATCGAGTGTTATTTTGTTCGATCGAGTGTTTCACTTACTGGATCGAGAGTTTCCGAAGAGGAAATGCTCGATCGAGTACTTATTTTGTTCGATTGAGGTGTTTTATGGAGATTTTACTCGATCGAGTAGAATTGAAGCTCGATCGAGTAATTCACTTATGGGCCATGATTTTCGCGCAAATTAGTTTAGGTTTTCGTGAGTGTTTTTTCTTACTTTGTTATAAATAAGATGATTAGGTTAGACTAATTCATCTATCCATTCTAGATCTAATCAATTCTTCATTAATCAGAAACACAACATTATTTAGTATTTAACATATGGCGTTCTTCCCTTCATTCTCCGGATCTTAAACTCTGTATTTTCTTCTCCCTTCTTCTTTAACTCTAGTTATTTAATTTCTTTGCATCTCTTAATCTCTTAGCCTTATTTTCTCAACCTTTATTGTTATTTAGTTTATATCATTTCGTTTCTCTCATCTTTTTATCATATTATTGTTATTCACTACATTTATTACTGTTATTTTCATTATTTACACCATGAATAGCTAATTTCCCCGCTAGGATTAGGAGATCTGCTGCGTAGACGGTTTTAGGATGATTTAGACTAGGCATTTGTACCTATCAAAATTGCCTCTTAGCTATTTTAACCGTCGCATTTAACAACGCTAATGGCCATAGACTAGCTAGATAATTTGGGTATTTCCGACCTAGATCGAAAGATTGGAAGGGAATAAACCTGCTAAGACCAATATACTACCCTAGTGGACCGAGAGGACCTAGAGTGTCTAGGCATTACATTACACTAACGAGGGCGGAAGTCAAGTTAGGAGTGGTTTAGGGCGAATTGAGACCGGAAGGAGATATTCACTGCCCTTCTGAGAGTACGTTTACCCAATCGTTATTTGTTTTAGACCGTCGCAGCCGTGGTGACCCGAAGTCCTAGTTCTGTTTCCTTATTGCTCACTCTTTACTTTATTTCTAGCGCCCTTTTTTCTCCTTTAATTCTTATTTAGTTAGTATACAAACAATCCAAACCCCCCAATTGTGACCTAACAAACTAGATTTAATAGATAGAAATGATCGCCTCCCTGTTGAGATCGACCCTATTTATCGCTAGCTTCCGTTAGTAGTATTAGGTTTTTTGGTAATGAAACGACGGTGTCACTTATATCGCCGAACTAAGTAACGAGAGCTTGTGACCCACGTGGGGCCAACATTGTGGTGGGATATGGAATTAGCCAGTTGTGTTGGGTCTTGGGCTGGCTATTTGTCGGCTCACCCTATCCAAGTAGGGAGTTGGTCCATGGGATTGTGACCCATGTAGGGGCAACATTGATGTGGGGACTTGTATTGGCGAGATCCAAAGTGGTTAACCTTGATGATGGCTGAGAGTAGAGCCCCACAGTGGGCAGTGGTTCCACACCACGTCACTACCTTCCAGTTTCGGTATTTCTGGTCTTTTATTTTGTTACTGCAATTTTTCTTGTTTTGTCGAATTACAGTTTTCAGTTCTGTAATTTTTCGTCCAACAATATGAAAACTATTTCTCCGGTATGACTGTAACATCCCGTATTTTCGTAAAATCTAATTTAAGCGTTTTAAATTATTTGAAGTAATAAAATAATATTTTAATAATTTATTGTGAAAGATTTTAATTTAATTAGTAAGATCCGTCTTAAGAACCTTAAGTCCTTAAGACGAATACAAACTTGGTAAACTTAAACTCACATCTTAATATCCGTTCAAGTATCCTAACCCGTTTAATTGACTCGGAAAGGACACTTGCTAAAACCCCTAAAAACCCTTTAGTCGACACATTTTCATCATCTTCAACATTTCCACTGTAAAAACAATTCTCACAAAAACCTCCATAAACATCATCTTCTTTTGATCTTTTCTCCATCATCCGTTAATCAAATCGGGGTAATAATAACATTTTCGGAATCCTCATTTAATTTCCATGCCATCTATCACTTTCATTTTCTGTTTCGTCAATTTCGAAAATGGGGATGTTTTCCTCGAATTCTGTTTTCTAAGCCTAAAACCCGTTTTTCGTGTTTGTAGGTGAAGGATTAGACAACCCGGACATCGATAGCTTCGTGGTAGAGGAGGATCTTTAGCCGGAGTGCATTTTAAGGTGACGATAATGAGAAACTCGGCCTTAATGTGAATATTAGCAAGTTTGATGTGTTCTTATGTTAGTTTCTGATTTTTGTTAAAGTATAATGTTTAAAGGACTTAGTAACATGATTAGGAATGTTTTATTGTGATGAATTCATGCTTGTTGATATTCACATGTTCATATGTTGTTTTCTGAAAATTTACACATTTTGCGACGGATACTTGATATAATCGTTTGAGGATTGTTATGGGATTTGTGTGCTGTTAGAATAGGAGTATTGGATGATTTATAATGTTGGGTAAACATCAATTGTAGCAATGCTTGAGTTTTGGTGTCGATTTGTGATGTTTTCAAACAAGCTGAAAGTCGCGTTTTCGTATCAGGCTCTCTGAGCCGGTCGACCGACCGGCCGCCGGTCGACCGGCTGGGAGCTCGTCTTGTGTGTTTTTCGTGTTTTGAAGAAATAAGGTTAGAGACTGCCAGCCGGCCGATCGGCTGCCTGCCGACCGGCTGGTGGTCTCCTTGTGTTGATGTGTTTTGCGTAAGCCATAGGTAGAAGGGAGCCCAGCCGGCAGACCGGCCGCCTGCCAGCCGGCTGGGAGTACATGTGGGGATGGTTTGCGAGTTTTGTAAAGGCTAGGGGAAGGTATTCCCAGCCGGCCGACCGGCTGCCTGCCGACCGGCTGGGAGTCCTTTTTGTTGTTCTCGGTTTTTAAAAGAAAGGGAAGGCTGAGAAGGTCACCAGCCGGCCGACCGGCTGCCTGCCGACCGGCTGGGGACCCCTGTAAGGCTGTTTTGTTGTAATTCATTCGTAACTTTCAAACGGTTAATCGGTTTTGATTGAAACTCGTTTTGTGTACCCGTGATATGTATTTGAGGTCCCCGGAGGATGGGCAACATTATATTGGGTTCGGGAATGGAGTAAGGATAAAGACCCCCCGGTCGGGTAACCGAACGGGAAACCGACTCTCCCTCATCTTAGTTCCCGGTGTCAATTAAGTGTTGATTAGAAGTTGAAAAGTAGAACTATAGAGTAGTTCATAGACTTGGATGATATTGTATTGATGCGTAATAAGTTATGCCTTAAGCTGGCCTCTGAACTTATTACGTAGGTTGTTTGTTGTGTATGGGAACATGCGTTTAGTTTTCGCCTCTGAGTCCAGACATGTATGTGTGATCGCGTCAGGACATGCCTTAAGCTGGCCTCTGAGTCTGACGAGTAGAGCAACTGCACGACGGGGCAGTCAGGTTGTCATACCTTACCCGGAGTGCAGGTGTTTGGTGCTAGAACATGCGTTGAGTTTTCGCCTCTGAGTTTAGTACCTTGTGATGTAGTAGGGGAACATGCGTTGATTTTTCGCCTCTGAGTCTAGTGTTCTGTGATAGTCGGTCCATGCGTTGAGTTTTCGCCTCTGAGTCTAGTGTTCTGTGATAGTCGGTCCATGCGTTGAGTTTTCGCCTCTGAGTCCTTGCTTAATATTGTGAACTTGGTATCTAGGTTATGCGTTAAGATGTCGCCTCTAAACCTTTATACTTGCTGAATGTTTGGTAATTAGGTTATGTCTTAAGTTGACCGCTGAACCTCTTTACCTGATGTTATATCTGCTTGCCTAGAGTTTGGTACAGTGTCAGATATGCATGTTGAAGTTAATGAATATATTGCTTGAGTTGTAATCTGTTCATCCAAGGCATTGGATGACTCTCTTATCGGTTTCATAAATAGTTGGATTGAAAGACCCCCCGACTGGGTAACCAGAAGGGAAACCGGCTCTCCTTCCTAACGGTTTATGAAGTTGGTTGAGAGCCGTGCACTAGAGTTTGCATGATAGTATGAGAACAGTTGATGAGTTGTTTATGCTTCACATGTTTATATATGTTGGAGTATTTTGTATTGCTTTATGTGTTACGTGTTGTCACAAAAGGTGGCTAGGAGAACTCTAGTCACTCCCCCACGGATTGTGGCGTACATGTTTTCATGTATGTAGGTACATGCAGGTTGGAGCGGGGTTACGAGAGGGCTAGCGAGTGATGATCTTGTTGTCATCATATGACTTACACTTATCGTTTAGCTGGACTCGTAGTTTCTTTTGATACAGTTCTTTTGGTGCATGTAGGGATGTTCCATCCCAGGCTTTGTATATATTTGGTTTCCGTACTTAGAACTGTTATACTTATCTATTTGTTTATATCAGTTTTCATTCAGTTTTAATTCACCTCGCATGTTGTTTATGTTTAAAAATTTTAAATTCCGCTGCATTTTTAGTGTTTTTGTATGTTTATATTTCCGCTTTCGCGAGGGGTTTTACAATGATCGTGGTGGCAATCAGTAGTGATCAATAGTTCCCCAAAGTTTACACTACTACGCTCAGGCACACCCACTCGAGACTGAGAGTATTAGAACAATATTTGAACTTTACCCAAACAACTCTTCTTCTTTATAGAAAAGAGAAAAAAGACGAAGTGAGTGAGATAGATTGAAGAGGAGGGTGAGTGCTCTTTATATAGCCAGGATGAGAAGAGACTCTTGTTTTCTCACCAATGTGGGACAACAAGTGTTTCTCACCATTGCAGAACAACACTTTTTCCTCACCAATGTGGGTAAGAAGTGTTTCCTCACCAATGTTGGACGAAAAATTACAAAACTCAAAACTGTAATTCCACAAAACAAGAAAAATTGCAGTAACAAAATAAAGGGCCAAAAATACTGAAACTGGAAGCTAGTGACGTGGTGGGGAACCACTACCTTGAAAACTATTTCTCTGGTGTGACCTTGGTGGTCAACAGGGACAGGTACCTAAAGTTTACACTACTATGATCAGGCACGCGGCGCCCACTCGAGACTAAGAGTAATTAGAACAATATTTGAACTTTACCCAAACAACTCTTCTTCTTTGTAGAAAAAAGAAAGAGAAAAGAGAAAGAGAAGTTTGTGAGATGGTTTGAATAGGAGAGTGAGTGCTCTTATATACCAAGGATGAGAAGGAACTCTTGTTTACTCACCAATGTGGGACAACAAATGTTTCCTCACCACATTGTTGAGGAAACACTTGTTGTCCCACATTGGTGGGGAAACAAGAGTTCCTTCTCATCCTTGCTATATAAAGAGCACTCACCCTCCTCTTTTGGAAGGTAATGACGACTCGAGACTAAACGTATTAGAACAATATTTGAACTTTACCCAACAACTCTTCTTCTTTGTAGAAAAGAGAAAGAGAATTGAGTGAGATAGATTGAAGAGAAGTGTGAGTGCTCTTTATATAGCAAAGAAGAAAATGAACTTTTGTTTCCTCACCAATGTGGGACAACAAGTGTTTCCTTACCCAAGTGGGATAACACTTGTTTCCTCACCAATGAGGGAAAAGAAGTGTTTCATCACCAATATGGGACAACCCTTGTTCTAAAAGAGCAATTTGAAAACGATTTGAGTATGGCAGTGAGACGAAAAATTACAGAACTCAAAACTGTAATTCGACAAAACAAGAAAAATTGCAGTAACAAAATTAATGACTTAGACTAAATTTCATAGACTCTTCTTGTAAGCGATACGTTTATACTCGCAAAATAAATATTATTTTATTTGTGAAGTTTGTATGGAGTCGGAGCGGAAATAGTCTTTGGCATTGAATCCTTAGGCGTAAGCTAAGTTGCACGTAACGAGGGGCCGTATATGTCGATGAATGTTAAATTGTTGTCTGTTAACCCAATCCAAATGCAATTAAGCAAGAAATACAGAAATTGATAGGAGCAACTCGACAAATATTTAGAAGAACAAATATTTATATGATATGGCCGACAAATTAAACTTTTTGTAGTCTAATCTAAGTCCACTATGAGTGGCCGGAGCTGAACTATATTTGTGATTTGTAAACAATCGGTAAGATGCGATGCTGTCACATTAAGAGGCCCCTCTTTCAATGTCAAGGACTCAAGGTTACCATCCAATCGCATGTATGAATGCTTTTGTATGCTCAATTTTAATCTTGTTATGTCTCATATTCCATGGAGAATAAAGGGTCTTGCATGTGTTTTGTGATGGGTTTTTCAAAAAAAATTTACTACTTCTAATTTACCTCCTTACTTACCCTTGTTGTCACGTACTCTTATGTCTTCGACAATTTTATCCGTCACAAATTAAAATTTATTATAAGAGAATTGCATTATCAAAATGATATCACGACATTGACGTACAAGTCGGCCAAACTAATATGTAATTATGCACAATAACCTTATGCCCGGATATTTGTACAGAATCAAACGTAAAGAAATTTAAGGGCACAGAGCAAGTATTCAGTTATATTTTTTAAGTAGGCATTTTAGTATATTTTAAAGAGTTAATTAGATTTTATTCGCTTTGGAAATCCACTTTTCTAATATTACGGTCTTTTGAAAAAAATTTCTACTCCCTTAAAGTTCATTTTAACCTAAAATTACTTCCAGACACAACTTAAGCGACATTTTTTGTCAGTTTTAAACTTATTCCGTTGGTACGTGATTTAGTTAACTTATAATTTGAAAGGTATAATAATGTAGACAAATGGAGAGGGAGTTCAAAAACAGATGAATAAAGTCATTTAATTAGAGTTTTGAAGAAATTTGAGGTCAAAATGGAATTTAAGAGATTTATTTTAGGAAATTTTTTCCAAAAAAAATAATTTTAAAAAACTAAATTTCAAAAGAGACTAAAATCGATCTAATTAGTGATGATTTTTATGACTGCGAGTATTGGCACTGATTTAATTTACATAAACTATTATATTTGCTTTTGAACAAAGGGCGAGTATTTGGACTATAAGAATGTGCTTATGTGTTTGAGTTTTTTGTCAAAGTTTTTGGTGATAATCCCTCCTTAGCCCATCCACACCTATGGATAAAAAAACTCTTCATTTGTGAGACCCAATTCATCCATCTCAACTATCCATCCAATTAATTCTCCATAAGAAATCACCCACAACCATAGATAAAAAACCCTTCATTCATGGGACTCATATATATTACATCTCACATTTTATTTCTCATATTTGATATTTGCACATATGTCTTTTAGTAGATATCAATTGTTGATATTAATTATTAGAGTAATATGAAATATTAATTCAGTGAACAAAACTAAAATACATAAGTAAAGTTGGACAAAAAATAATATTCAAATACAAAAATTAAACAAAATGAAAATATAATTAAAATAGTTAAACAAATACATTAATATTCAATTGTTAAATCAAGCGATATTAAAATAATAACATTACAACATTTAAATGAAACATATCAAATAAAGTGCTTAAATGAAATACCACTTAACTAATAAATATTACACGAAATTTATTTAATCTTCGTCCACTGGAACTTGATGCCCATATTTTTGAGTTATTTTCCGAAATAGGCGATTTTCAACAATTAATTAACGAAATAGGTAATTTTTCAAATTTATTACCGAAAATGGGTCCACGTAGGACTGGATTTCCCGAACCTGTGTCCAAATTCAAGTCGCCTACCCCTTAGCGACTTGATCTTGAATCTGGCCAAAGAAATCAAGTCGCTATGGGGGTGAGCGACTTGATCTCCCCCTGTTTTGCCCTGTTTCCCAATTTCCCCCAGTTTCACGATTTTCACCCAATTTTACCCAAAACAAAACTCCATTGTTTGTACATCTGTAATCTTCTTCAACTATCATTAAAAAAACACAAATGGCTATTTTAATATATCATCTCCTACCTTTTAAACCCTAATCCTCACTTTTCCTCCACCCTAGTTCAAAACTTGTTCATTTTCCAATTTCATCTCTTTATTCTTCTCTATCTTCAACAATTAACACTCCCCAAAATCACTTCACAAGAAGATGAACGAGAACAAATACAACAACCCGTGTTGAAATTTCAATTGAAAAATTGTTTGTTCCACTAAAAACTGACATTTTTTCTTCAAAAATGGTGGTGTTTCATCTTCTAGTTCTAGGATATTAAAAGGGTCTAACTGTAACACCCCCATTTATTTAAGAGCCTTTAGCAAGACCTTCTCAAATAAATAGAGCTGTTACCATCTCAGAATGTTCGAGGTAGTGAATAACAAATTAAACAAACCAAAGTACTTTATATAAAACTGATATAATTTAAACTTTTGGTTATTACAGTTACTACATAACGGAAAAAAAAACAACAACTGATGACTTCTCTAGATATGATCTAATTCTAAGTAGGTCCACGCCATGTCTCACTCCTTGCCCAAGCTCCTAGTCCATCTGTCTCTGACCTGTAGAATCTACTCCCCATTCCGGATCATCGTAGGTGTACACGAATACACTGTCAACCTCGCGGTTGAGTAGGGTAACACAATAATAAATAATGCAACAAAGATGATATGCAAATGTCATGATATGCTCGAGCTCAATCTCATTCTCAATCTCAAACCCGTGACTCCCAGCCATACCGAACCTCCCGGCAGACTATACTCGGCCGTCGCCGAACACCAGCATAACAGCTGAGGTCACCAGGTCTAGTCCTGCAGAACTAGCCTGGGCCCAATAATATCTCATCAATAATATCTCATCATCTCAAATCCGTATCCAATGCATATGTCATGCTTATGAATGCAATATTAACATAAACAATTACCAAATATCATTCTCATGTAAATCATGCTCAACATCCAATATATATACAATTCAACACCCATTCATAACACATCATAGAGTATAGAACCAGTGTATCCTACCTGGATAGCAATATAATCTCATCACGCAGCTAACATTATCCAATCAGCCGAATCACGTCATTACATACCCAACACCTAACAAAATAATATACTTAATTACTAACTAATACAATCACGCAACTAACATAATATATAAATCATTCTAATTAATTACTTAAATAGTATATTACGCATAACGAGACCGTATCAATTATTATTAATCAATCTAACTTACTATTTATAGACTTACTAAATTTAGCATACAAACACTTATAAACCATTACTTATCTAATAACATGTTTAACATCATTACTAATATTAATATTCATCATACTCCATAATAACATAAATAATTATAAATATGGTACATACTCATAATAGTACTCATAACACGTTGTTAGTAATAATATGTCGATACTAACAATATTGTAACAATGATATACGTTAGTAAACGAAAATAACAATATTAATAGTAATACTAATAATAATACCCATAACATATACTAGTAATGATAACCAACAATACCAACAAAATATAATGATAAGGACAATAATAACATAACAATAATAATAATAATAATAATAATAGTAATATAAACATTACTAATGATAATATCAATAACAATAACCATAAACATTACACGTATAAACACAACTTAACAAAACCCGACACAGCAGCGTACACCACGAACACACTACCCTCCTGAACACCTAACTTCGCCGCCAGTTCGAACCCCTTTCCGCTGTATACACCGCCACCACACCACCGTGGTTCCCACCCCTGGACCACGGTGTATCTACAGACTACCACCACCATCCTCAACCAGCCCATATCAGCCCTCGAAACCAGCCCCAAAACACCCTGGTTGCCCACATCCGTCCTCTGTTCCTATTCCCGTGTTTCACGCCCCTCCTGTAGACACCCCTTTAACCACCTTCTAACACCACCCTCGCCACAACCAACTACTACCCACGATACCTCACAACACCCACGAGCCCCTGGTGCCAGCCATTAACTTTCGACACCACTCAGACCTCTAAAAATAACCACCCCAACATCCCGACACCCAAACCGTGTTCCTGTAACTTTCTGCGACACTCTACTTACGGACTGTTTCTCTTTCGTTCTGACCACCACTAACCCTTCCAACACGAACACCATACTCTACTAACTTCCCATCATCACTACTCATGACCCACAACGATAATTAAATCCAGTATGAGCGAATAATCAACCAGGAACGAGGCTGAACAAACACGCAGAAAACAGAGTATGAACAACGTGTTTACTGCCGATATTATGGTGGTTATACAGACGTCTACGGTGGTCCTATTGTTGTTTGACTATGACGACCAGGTTATACATATCACAGGGATTATAAACCACTATAGCATTCAGATTTAACGACATAAGAAAGTACTATAAATGACTTACGGAATCGATGCAGTGCAAGGTATTACGTGTTGTGTACTGTTTGTTGCGTTTTACTCCTTCAACTCACGGTGGTCCACAAGGTTTCTGTTTTGGTTGATGAAGGCAAGCGTGATAGGGATGAAGGTAGATGAAGGGTGGAGGCAGACGAAGGATGGAGGCAGAGGGTTGTAATTGTTTGTCGATGGTAAGGGTTTGTATGAGGTAGGGTTTCATGTTGTTTTAATCTTGGTATCCGTTTCTCACTTCCTAACCCGAGTCTAAGTCCAACCCGTATCTCGAGGTCATAGGCCTCTACTTACCGTTCCCGACTCCTAACTTAAAATAACAAAAACGTATAAATTATTTATACTCATTAAATTATGTGACTAAAACTAGTAATTACAAATTAAATTAATTATGTGAATATATAAAGAACATAAAAATTTAAATATAATTACGACTTAAATAATAAAACAAATATAAATGAGAAATAAATGAAATAAATATAAAATACGAAATATATTTAATATGAATATTTTATCAAAGTTAAGAAAATATAAATGAAATGCCATTTTATTATAAATCATCAAATATAAAAATGATTATGAAATACGAAATAATCGTAGAAATACGATTTACAAAATAATAAAATATTTACGTAAAGTACATTATTATTAATTGAAATACATGTATCAAACATGGTTTGACTGCCGTTGACCGAGGCTAAAATACGGGGTATTACAGTCTTCCCTCCTTAAAATGAACTTCGTCCCGAAGTTCGCCCCTCCCCCGTAACGGTAACGAAACATCTAACAAGCACTCAACAATCACAAGTAGCACTTATATAGACTTTAAAACACGAAATGTTACATTCTACCCTCGTTAAGAAAACTTTGTCCTCAAAGTTTAACGCGTAACTAAGTTAAAAGATATATCACGAATCACGGCATAATGCATAACAGGATTATCAAATATATATATTCAAACAATCACGACATACTAATTATCATTATCAACTAGCCATATCATAAAGCATCAAGATTTTACAATCCTATCCTCCTTAAAACATGGTTACGTCCCCGTAACCCCATTATAAAATTCCACAACCATGTTCACGCAGACCATTGAAACAACAATCACGAGTCATATGATAAGTTAATTACTCTATACTGGCAATTAACATCTATATACCCTTGAAATCTCTTTGAACACAAACTTCAACTATTTACACCAATGTAAACAATCAGCTAATTCATAGTGTATAATTGACAAATTAAAACATTTCATGCTCATAATCATATTATAGAAGCAAGATCATATTTTAGAAGAAAAAAAATATAAGGCAAAATGTAACTAATGTAATTAACATGGAGCACCAACATATTTCTCGAGGTATACACCAATCTTAAACTAGCAAAACAGCATAGCATCTCTACGTATAAGAAGTTAAACCAATTATTCGATATATTGTGATCAAATTTTAATGATAGCGATATGCAATTCACTTCATGGCATAACAATATACATGGAGAAATTATAAAGATTATCACAGAGGACTAAACAAAGGTAACCATTAATATATGAAGGAACATCAACAAGGTTCACATTGTTCAAATACTCACAATTACTTATGACAGTTAAATTGTTATATCAGGCTAATAAGTTTACCAGTTAAATTCATTCTACCACGTGTCCAGATTCTTTCTCTGATAAACATGATTTTAACATTACATGTGAACACCACATAATTATTTTGAGGTCATAATAATGGAAAACAATAGTGTCTTTATAATTGAAACTATTTTATATAAAACCCAATGAAATAACAAGGTTATATTATTATATAACAAAGTTCATATGCATATAATATGTCTACTATTCATGCTACTATGTCATATCGGAATATTACATGATTACATAGCATAATTCATACTTGATTTAAACTTTTATATTTAAAACTTTACCAATTCAACAATCAAACATCACTTAGCAACTTCCAAAAACCATAATTACAACCATAAGGAATTAACTAATCATAGGAAGAACAATAAATTCAAAGCTTAAGGAAATTATTTAAAATAAATTTAACAACTCAGTGGGTTTGAACAAAACTTTACAGCGCTTACACGGAACTTTGGACACTTTGAAAAAATCACTATTAAATAACGACTCATTAAGATTTTACGTGGCTTAACATTTTGAAAACGTGAATGAAAATTCTAGACAGTGGAGTTGGAAATATGCATAAACAATAAGCACGTTTTAAATGATTTTCTTTACAAAACATAGGTCAAAACGAAACTGTGCGGTAACAATCTGACCACTGTTAACCAAAATATTTATTTACTTCAAAATATAAGTCGTTTTAACTTGAAATCAAAATCATAAGAAAGTTAACTCATAAGGTCATCATACATAAAACTTACACATTCATATAGAGAACACATTTTAAACGGCAACCCATACAAATGGATAACATTCTGGAAACTTATTACAATGTCGGTTACTTTAATATTTCACATTATCACATTACATCGTCATATTAAAACACAACTATTCTCAAAATATGTTGACGCATATATTGGAGCATAGAAATGACATCGCACCATATTAATATTTATTCATTATTTCAATTTGTACTTGCTATCATGTAAGCGATAAGATTGCGAAACTGAAAGGTATGATCAACTAAATAAATCAATATTCATACAAGTATACACGAATGTAACACATAGCTATATGACATTCATGGCTTAGGGCAACACATTCTGCATATCACTAGACATAGATTACTATAATATTTAAATCCGATCATTCATGTTCAAATTCAGGACAATATATTACATAGTTACGACAGTCATTTATTAACCAGATATCATATAAAATTCCTAAACACATCAAAATTATTAACACCACTTTGTAACACCAAAATCACATGATAATATCACTCAAAATTATTTTTCAATAAATAGACATCCATTCTCTAAAATTTCAATGCAATCCTTCAGATCAATCAACATCTCAAAATCTGTCGTATTCTTCTAAGGCAAATCATCATACAAGTCAAGCTTATGTTTCAAAATCACATTCCAATTTTCATGTTCTCAACACTTGGAGATCATACAACTCAATCAACATTCAATATAAGTCTCATACAACACAGATCTCCCACCATATTTCACATCATACTTACCTCATTCCCTTTTTCTGCGAAAACGTTGGTACAATATATATATATTGGGTCCTGTCCTTTATTCTATACTACCCACGCTTTACATCTCTCAGGGTAACCAGGTTAGACTGAAAGGGCCAGTGGCTTGGTTTGAGGGGGCCCCTAACTCATCCCAATCCTGGGGCTCCTAACAGTTACTAACCTGGGGTTCATTTTATTAGACTCTTCCTACGTTCATTATTATTCATTTGGTTTAGGCCTGAGGATCGTTCGCTCTGATACCACTTTGTAACACCCCCATTTATTTAAGAGCCTTTAGCAAGACCTTCTCAAATAAATAGAGCTGTTACCATCTCAGAATGTCCGAGGTAGTGAATAACAAATTAAACAAACCAAAGTACTTTATATAAAACTGATATAATTTAAACTTTTGGTTATTACAGTTACTACATAACGGAAAAAAAACAACAACTGATGACTTCTCTAGATATGATCTAATTCTAAGTAGGTCCACGCCATGTCTCACTCCTTGCCCAAGCTCCTAGTCCATCTGTCTCTGACCTGTAGAATCTACTCCCCATTCCGGATCATCGTAGGTGTACACGAATACACTGTCAACCTCGCGGTTGAGTAGGGTAACACAATAATAAATAATGCAACAAAGATGATATGCAAATGTCATGATATGCTCGAGCTCAATCTCATTCTCAATCTCAAACCCGTGACTCCCAGCCATACCGAACCTCCCGGCAGACTATACTCGGCCGTCGCCGAACACCAGCATAACAGCTGAGGTCACCAGGTCTAGTCCTGCAGAACTAGCCTGGGCCCAATAATATCTCATCAATAATATCTCATCATCTCAAATCCGTATCCAATGCATATGTCATGCTTATGAATGCAATATTAACATAAACAATTACCAAATATCATTCTCATGTAAATCATGCTCAACATCCAATATATATACAATTCAACACCCATTCATAACACATCATAGAGTATAGAACCAGTGTATCCTACCTGGATAGCAATATAATCTCATCACGCAGCTAACATTATCCAATCAGCCGAATCACGTCATTACATACCCAACACCTAACAAAATAATATACTTAATTACTAACTAATACAATCACGCAACTAACATAATATATAAATCATTCTAATTAATTACTTAAATAGTATATTACGCATAACGAGACCGTATCAATTATTATTAATCAATCTAACTTACTATTTATAGACTTACTAAATTTAGCATACAAACACTTATAAACCATTACTTATCTAATAACATGTTTAACATCATTACTAATATTAATATTCATCATACTCCATAATAACATAAATAATTATAAATATGGTACATACTCATAATAGTACTCATAACACGTTGTTAGTAATAATATGTCGATACTAACAATATTGTAACAATGATATACGTTAGTAAACGAAAATAACAATATTAATAGTAATACTAATAATAATACCCATAACATATACTAGTAATGATAACCAACAATACCAACAAAATATAATGATAAGGACAATAATAACATAACAATAATAATAATAATAATAATAATAGTAATATAAACATTACTAATGATAATATCAATAACAATAACCATAAACATTACACGTATAAACACAACTTAACAAAACCCGACACAGCAGCGTACACCACGAACACACTACCCTCCTGAACACCTAACTTCGCCGCCAGTTCGAACCCCTTTCCGCTGTATACACCGCCACCACACCACCGTGGTTCCCACCCCTGGACCACGGTGTATCTACAGACTACCACCACCATCCTCAACCAGCCCATATCAGCCCTCGAAACCAGCCCCAAAACACCCTGGTTGCCCACATCCGTCCTCTGTTCCTATTCCCGTGTTTCACGCCCCTCCTGTAGACACCCCTTTAACCACCTTCTAACACCACCCTCGCCACAACCAACTACTACCCACGATACCTCACAACACCCACGAGCCCCTGGTGCCAGCCATTAACTTTCGACACCACTCAGACCTCTAAAAATAACCACCCCAACATCCCGACACCCAAACCGTGTTCCTGTAACTTTCTGCGACACTCTACTTACGGACTGTTTCTCTTTCGTTCTGACCACCACTAACCCTTCCAACACGAACACCATACTCTACTAACTTCCCATCATCACTACTCATGACCCACAACGATAATTAAATCCAGTATGAGCGAATAATCAACCAGGAACGAGGCTGAACAAACACGCAGAAAACAGAGTATGAACAACGTGTTTACTGCCGATATTATGGTGGTTATACAGACGTCTACGGTGGTCCTATTGTTGTTTGACTATGACGACCAGGTTATACATATCACAGGGATTATAAACCACTATAGCATTCAGATTTAACGACATAAGAAAGTACTATAAATGACTTACGGAATCGATGCAGTGCAAGGTATTACGTGTTGTGTACTGTTTGTTGCGTTTTACTCCTTCAACTCACGGTGGTCCACAAGGTTTCTGTTTTGGTTGATGAAGGCAAGCGTGATAGGGATGAAGGTAGATGAAGGGTGGAGGCAGACGAAGGATGGAGGCAGAGGGTTGTAATTGTTTGTCGATGGTAAGGGTTTGTATGAGGTAGGGTTTCATGTTGTTTTAATCTTGGTATCCGTTTCTCACTTCCTAACCCGAGTCTAACTCCAACCCGTATCTCGAGGTCATAGGCCTCTACTTACCGTTCCCGACTCCTAACTTAAAATAACAAAAACGTATAAATTATTTATACTCATTAAATTATGTGACTAAAACTAGTAATTACAAATTAAATTAATTATGTGAATATATAAAGAACATAAAAATTTAAATATAATTACGACTTAAATAATAAAACAAATATAAATGAGAAATAAATTAAATAAATATAAAATACGAAATATATTTAATATGAATATTTTATTAAAGTTAAGAAAATATAAATGAAATGCCATTTTATGATAAATCATCAAATATAAAAATGATTATGAAATACGAAATAATCGTAGAAATACGATTTACAAAATAATAAAATATTTACGTAAAGTACATTATTATTAATTGAAATACATGTATCAAACATGGTTTGACTGCCGTTGACCGAGGCTAAAATACGGGGTATTACACTAACATTGTGCTTAGTAAGAATGCTAATTACGCCAAGTTATTAAAGCTGAGTTTATTAAGAGTAGTGTTAATATCGAGGTTTTATTTTGGGGGAAATTAGGGAAACAGAGGAAAGCAGAGAAATCAAGTCGAAGTGGGGGTGAGCGACTTGATTTTATTGGCGAGATTCGGGAAGTCTGATCCTAAGTGGACCCATTTTTGATAATAAATTTCAAAAGTTACCTATTTCGTTAATTATTTAGTGAGAATCGCCTATTTCGGAAAAAAATTCATATTTTTCTCAATTATGTTTCATCAAATCCTCCCTAAGAGACTTATTATTACCAGCATCCTTCATATTTCTCCGATTTGTGATAAACTCTTCAACGGTGTTGGTATACTCCATGGCATGTTCAGATCTTTGTACGATGATTTCGCCTTCTTCCGTTTCATCATTGTATTGATTTGGATCAGCATATGATGCATATAAATGTCTTCTATCCTCAACAATCATATAATGCAATATAATACAAGTCATCATAATCTTTTGCAACATACTTTCAGCCCATCACAGAGCATGGTATCGAAGGACAACAAACCCGGCTTGTAATACCCCAAAAGCACGATCCACGTCTTTCCTTACACTCTTTTGTCTCTTTGCAAACAACATTTCCTTAGGTGTTTGTGGAAGAGGGATTGATTTCACAAATGTAGACCAATTTGGATAAATACTATCGGTGAGATAATATGGTGTGTTGTATGCTTGTATCCATGCCCATTCACTGTGTATTTTACTGGTGGAGCTCTTCCGTTCAACAAATCATCAAAAACAGGAGAGCGATAAAGAACAGTAAGATAGTTGCATGTACCCGGTAGTCTGAAAAAACAATGTCATATCCATAAATCTTGAGAAGCAACAGCTTCTAAAATAGTTGATGCTTCGTCATTTCTCCCTTGGTATTGTCCTTTCCAAGCAGTAGGACAAGTTTTACAATGATAACTACATTATCGCCCTAATTTTCGCACCTAAAGCCCTTGGCTTTGTCTCGCTTTTATATTGATTTATCTCGTTATGTCCTCATTTTCGCCTAAAGTGTCATCACATGCTATTTTCACGCATTTTCTATGTATTCGTAGTATTGTCACGCTTTTCTAGGTGAATCGGGGCTTAAAGGGAAGTACGAGGAAGTTCACAAGACAAGAAACCAAGTTCGGAAGCCTTTCTAGGTGTTTCTAGCTCTTTCGGGGTGTATCTCCAGCAGTCATGTGTATCTACACCCACCTAAGGAGTCATCTTGGGCGTATATCCAGCAGGCAGGTGTTACAACACCTGACTACCAACGTTACACCCGACGAATGAGAGAGAAAAGGACGAAACTAGACCATCTGGTGTATCCCAGGCCATCCGACTGTTGGAGGAGTGTCCTCCTCAATAGTGCGTATACATAATAAATCTCGTACAAGGAATATCAGGGATTTATGTTGTAACACTACTACAGAAAGCCTTAAGGACATCGGTCAATGCACATCAGTTTTTTCAAAAATCCGATGTCCTTATAGAGTTATTTACATCGGTTGTTTTTACAACCCATGTCCATGACTTGATGATTTTAATGGACATCGGATTTTTGAAAAACCCATGTCCATTGCGTGCTTATTTACATCGAATTTCTGACTAAACCCATGTCCATTGCATTTAATTTTTTTATTAAAACCCCCAGCCCCTACTCCCTCACCCTATAATAATAAACACAAATAAAACCCTCAATATTCTAAAGAAACCCCTCTTATCATTTAATTCGTAACAGTTACCTACGGAATATGAAAAACGTGTGGTTCACAAATGGTTTTCACAATTCATTGTGTTAACAATGCGACTATCGCATTCAAATATGCAATGCAATTCTTAGAATCCTACGGAGTTCTATGATACACACATACTCTCATAATGATCTAAACATCAGATACTGAATTGTTTTCTCAATGGCTCTCATGTCAACACGGCCAGTAAGATAGAGGTACTTATTGAGAAGATCACCATGCCTATTCTCCTCAGCAGTCCATGCTCTTGTCCAAATAGCCCATGAAGTAGGACTTGCCTCGGTTTCATCCCTGACTCCATCTAATGTATTAAGCATAGTCTGATAGGTTGGAAGAGCCTCCTCTGTGATCATATCCCCAACCAGTGCAACATAGTGGTCGTCCGGAATCTCCTTTGCCCTCTGTCTAAGCTCCTTGAGCTGCTCATGAAAACCCTCGGATGCGGGATCAGGAAGAAAATCTTGAGGCTGCCAGCATACATTATATACATCTGTTACTGGTAATTCATTCAATTTTACTTAATCTACTGTTTCATACATTATATACATCTCAACATTGTCTTTAAATTTCACTCATTCTATTTATTCACTCAAGAATTCCAAACCACGTCGTCTAAAGGACTTGCCCAAAATCATCTTCTTATTGTTGGACCTGGTGTTCTTGGCCGCTTAGTCGCCAACCAATGGCGTCAGGTGCATTTCTTTCACTCTCCGCTCCTTTTCATTTTTTATTCACTTTCCATTCATTTTTTTTTTGTCTCTAATTACCCATTTCGTATTGCCTCATTTCCCCTCTTAAGCCTTGCTTGCTTTTATTATCTTTACTTAATTATTATTTATCATCTACATTTCACAACAAAACTTGATGTATGGATTATGATGTATATTGTTTAATTGCCTAGGAATTTCCTGGATGTCAACTCTATGGACACACTGGTACGACTGATCATCATGCTCAATTGCTTCAATTTGAGATTATTCCATCTGTTAAGGGATCGACTCTGCCTCGCCAATTTTCCTACGTTATTTTCTGTGCTCCCTCGTCAAAGACTTTGGATTATACCGCTGATGTCAGGTCACCCTTTAGCTGCTTCTCTTTGCGCTTTTGCGTACATTTGATGTGTAATTTTTGTCATTTCTTATGCGTTATGACTTAAGGCTGATGCATTCAGAATGCCTTAGCATGTGTATCATCTCAAGGTTTATAGTTATTTTGTATTCCCTACTAACTCACTTTAACCAAATTGTTTGTGTATCCTATCAACCTTACTGCGTCGATGTTTTATTTGTCAATTATTATTATTAAAGCTAGAATTTTGTGTATTATTTACAGGTTTTCACACACCGACTGCCATATTCCCAAGAAGAAATCGACGAGGTCAGGGACTTGTGGGCGGACTATTTTCTAAATGCATAGTCTTTCTAGCTAGTAACGTAGTACGTACTTTGATTTTGCAAACTAAGCCGATGTTTGGTTAGTTGTTGAACTTGTGATCTCTAGACTATTTTGGGTAATGTATATGAAAGACGACCGACCTTTGTTGTGATTTGCTTTGTCCCTGTTTAATGAAAGACGAACGACTTTGTCGTGCTTCGCTTTGAATTTGTGTTTGTTTGGTTGATGGTATGGCAGTCTGGCTGGCATCTGAATAATGTATACTGGTGGTACAAATTACCTTCAATACCAGTTTTTTTTTTAAAAAAAATGCAACATCAAGGACAGCGGTTTATGCAATAGTATGATGCATATTAACTTGTAATGCACATGGGCTTCGGTCAACAACCGATGTACAAAACATAAATAGACATCAGATTACAGGTAAAGAATGATGTGCATACATATGAAGGACATCAGACATATTACACCTCCGATGTGCATACATATGAAGGACATCAGATGTGAGCTAAAGAATGATATGCATAAGAATGATGGACATCAGACTTATTAAACCTCCGATGTGTTGGGAAATGTGTCCTCAACAATAGTGCGATCACGTAATTAAATCTCATGACGAGAATGCGCAAGGGATGATACGAATTATTAGTCAACTGACCAACATTAATCGGTAATGATTGGCTAGCTAGAGTTTGACATTACTGTCGTATGACGGTGGTGGTCAGTTGATCCCTTTAGGTCACACCTTTAGGACAATTCCCTTAATTGATAAAGTGATCAAATGTATATTGATACGATTTGATCATATTCCTTAAACTCGTATATCGAGAAATTAGAGGTTAAATCTTAATGTAAGATTTATGTTTAAAATTGAAACGTGTCAATTGTTAAACAATAAACGATATTTTTATAATATCGTAATTAGAATGAATTGGGTTATAATTATTACAAAGGTTGTAAATCGTATTGATGATAATTATAAATAATCATTTTACAATTGTAATTTCGAATTACTTGTCAATTAATAAATAGGATTTATTTAATTATAATATTTATACGATAAATATTTATATATATATATATATATTGTATTACTTTGTTACATATAAGATGTCACAATCTTATACAATTTGTACAATTGACAAATTGTAAAACAAAATCCATATTATGGATTAAGGGTGCCGATTTTGTTAGGTGGTTTTTAAGAGCATGATTAGTGTTTATTGTTGTTAATAAAACATAATCATTAAAGGTGTCTTGAAAGACTACCTATTTCCACCCTATAATGCCTTGAGAAGTGATTTTGTCCCCTTGTTGCACATCCCATAGCCGGCTTCCCCCTTCCCCATGCTCTTAAGTGAATTGTTCCTTAAGCTAGGGTTTAGATGATATATAAGATATACTAACACCCTCATTCTTGCTCTGTTCTTACTCTAGCCGAAAATATCACTAAGCAAGAGAGAATATTTTAACCTCAAAACTCATATTATAAGATAATATAAAACATACTATTTGTAGTATTGAAATAATGTTCTAATTAGAGAGATTAGAATAATTTAAGGAAAACCGGTTTTTGTGCTAGCTTGTTCAAGATCTCGGTTGGTTAAGGGTTGTCTTGGTGCATCCAAAGGAGGTATTCTTATTTGGGTACTAGGAGGATCATCCTTGCCATTCATTCGGACCGTATGTAAGGGTTCGAGAACTCTCTTATTTCCGCATTTTAGCATGCTTAAGATCACTTATAATATGTTAATTAAAGGGTTAATTAAAAGATTATGTTAGTATGACTAAAAGATTAGTTTATGAGTAACTAATAAAACCCAACAATTGGTATCAGAGCTTTTAGAGTCTCCGCGAGCTCAACTAGTTTGAGCACATGAGGGCTTATCTTTTGCCCTTCCTTGAATGTAATGTCAAAGAAGGCGGAAGCCGCCTCATATTGAATCACCCTTGGAGTTTGCGAAAACATGGTCGCAAGCTTGGTGTAAAATTCATACGATGTGGTCAACTTTATCATACTCCTTTGGAGATCCGGCTCCATGGAGAAGATGAACACATTTTTAAGAGCGGAGGACTCTTTCATGTAGGCTTCATAGGCCTCACGAGTTCCGACCGCGGAACGAGCGGTTGGAGCGGGAGGAGCGGCTTCGGATAGGTAACGACTCTTATCGTCACCTTGAGCGGCCAAAAGTAATTGCGCATCCCAATCCTTAATATTGGAACCATGCTTATCGAGTTTGCAACGATCCATAAAGGATCGAAGCCATGATACGTTAGTAAGAGGTGGAACGTTGGTTGCCATTTGAAAATTAAACTACAATAATAAAAGGAAAAACAACATCATTTTTAAAATTCATAATTTAAACTAGAAACTTTAACAAGTTTAGTTATATATATTTACTTAATGATCTCTTACCCAATTAAGTAAACAATCCCGAGACCCAAACTCATACTAATCCGGGCATGGTGTAGCCGATTCAACCCGTATTGGTATAGATTGGTGGATTAACCCTTTAATCGGTTCTACTCTTAGAACTCTCGGTCGACAATTTTCTTAAAATTATCTTTAGCCCGAACTTATTGCAACTACGGTTACGAATACTTTCGTAGAGATCAACCAAATTTCAAGGTGTAATCTTATTACCCCACTTACCCAACGTGACAATTTTAGTACCCCGGTGTAGCCGAGCCTACGTTCTTGTGAAGAAGGGATTCATGGGTCCGTACTTTTTGGTAAGGCTAAGTCTCAATATTTATTTGTAAGAGATCTAGTCAAATTATTATCTATCTCCGTTTAAGTGAACTAAGTCGGTGAATTATCGACAAAATAAAAGACTAGGTCGACTAGGTCGAAAAATGCATGATACGATGTATGACGATTTGGCTATGCATGCAAACATATAAAAAGCAAAAAGAAAAGCATAAAAATAAACCCTAGTATGGCCTTTCCTAGAAAAGAAATAACAAAGTACAAATTCGGAAACCAACTCCTTTGGTCCCTTGAACTTCACGCGGCACGCATTTCGAGGTAAACACCGTCTTGTAGGAACTCCTTTCCGAATGGCACCGTCTTGAAGGAACTCCGGATTTTACAAAAATTACAATTTTTCTAGTCTACTTTATACATTATAAAATAGAAATAAATTACAATTTGGTGATACGAGATCACAAAATTACAACCGAATCGGTAGCCCCTTACATTACGGGAAATACCGATTAAAACTAAGGCCATACTAAGTAAATTACATAATTCCCAAAATTACGTAAATAAATCATGACATTCATAATAAAGTATGCAATGCTTATGTAAATATGAATTAACATGCAACCCTAAGCCAAATCGTTCTATTTAAAACACTTATTTAAATAGTTATCGTAAACCTTGGTTTATGGAATCGCGTGTTTTAACGGTTAACAACACTATGCATTTTTTATGAAACGGTTTTCATCCTTAAGTTAATCATCCTAACTCGCATAGGATTCAAAATTTAGTCTTACTCAAACTTTCAACATGACTTAACTTAATATATTTCAATATTGATCGGTATTACTCGGTTTTACGGGAAAAATAATATAAAATCCAAATGAGTCATAAAAATTTCGAAAATTCAAAATTCAAATTTTGAAAAATTCAGAATGTTCTTAATATTTTCAGAATCTTAAAATATTAGTATTTATACGGTTTTAACATTATTTCGTAAATAAGACGTAAAACGAGCATTTTAAGTCGGAAAATTCAATAATTAACTTCATAAATGCAAATAAAATACTAATAAAATTTTTACACTTTCCAAAACACTTTAAGAACACAAAATGGACAGAAAAATAAATTACACACTGCCCAAGAGCCGAAACTTTAATTTAAAGACTCTTATTATTTTAATTTTAAATGCAACTTTTCAACAATTAAAATTAAATTAAATCAGAAACTTTTGGCTCCCAAGAAAATTTCAGTGATGAACATATCATATATTACTATTATGGGTCAAATTTTTCGGCCATTTTAACAACTATTGCAAATTTTAACGATTTTCGTCATATATCGTACGATTTTAACCTTTAAAATTATTTCTCAAGCATAAAATAAGATAAAATTCTCGAAAATTTTATACATGCTGGAAATAATATATATGACATCGTGTTAAATTTTTATGGCCAAATTCCAACTTAAACTATTAAAGTCGAAATTATGTCACTAATTACCCGATTTTTACATTAAAAATCTATAATATTGCAATATTTGAGATAAATTTCTGGAAAATTTAGCATAAATTTTAAATATTGCATGTGACATCCTAATAAATTTTTATAGTCAAATTCATACTATAACTATTTTAACCCATTTTTATTCATCTTATTGCATTTTAACACTTAAAATTCATATCACACGTTTTATAAGTCCATAATTTACGAAAAATCATATTCATATCATAGAAAATACATGTGATAACATACTGAAAAATCTCGGCCAAAAGATGATTTTAGCTATTTTTCCCAAAATAAACGACTTTAACCGTTAAAACTTTATAAAAACCGAGATTTAATATACCATTAATCAATATTCATGCAAAATATATTCCAAATATTCTAAAAAATTTTAGAAAACAGTAGGTATTCATGCCAAATTAATTTCGTGCATATCTTATATCAAACGAAAATTTCAAGTTTTATATTGTTATCACTATAACTCCCGTAAACACGTAAACGGAAAGCATGCAAACAACCTATTGCTCTGATACAATATATATAGATAATTTTGATTTAATTTTAATTTGTTAAAAGTAGCATTTAAAATTGAATATTTAGAGTCATCTATTTAAAATTTCGGCTATGGGGCTATGTGCCATTTAATTTTCTGTCCATTTTGTGTTCTTAAAATGTTTTGGAAGGTATAAAAATATTATTAGTATTTAATTTTGCTCGTTTTACGTCTTATTTACGAAATAATGTTAAAACCGTATAAATACTAATATTTTAAGACTCTGAAAATTTTAAGAACATTCTGGATTTTTCAAAATTTGAATTTTGAATTTTCGAAATTTTTATGACTCTTTTGGATTTTTATATTTTTTTTCCCGTAAAACCGAGTAATACCGATCAATATTGAAATATATTAAGTTAAGTCATGTTCAAAGTTTGAGTAAGACTAAATTTTGAAACCTATAAGAGTTAGGATGATTAACTTAAGGATGAAAACCGTTTCATATAATGCATAGTGTTGTTAGTCGTTAAAACACGCGATTCCATAAACCGAGGTTTGCGATAACTATTTAAATAAGTGTTTTAAATAGGACGATTTGGCTTAGGGTTTTCATGTTAATTCATATTTACATAAGCATTGCATATTATATTATGAATGTCATGATTTATTTTACGTAATTTTGGGAATTATGTAATTTACTTAGTATGGCCTTAGTTTTAAATCGGTATTTCCCGTAATGTAAGGGGTTACCGATTGGGTTGTAATTTGTGATCTCGTATCACCCAATTGTAATTTATTTCTATTTTATAATGTATAAAGTAGACTAGAAAAGTTGTAATATTTGTAAATTCCGGAGTTCCTTGAAGACGGTGCCATTCGGAAAGGAGTTCCGACAAGACGGTGTTTATCTCGAAGTGCGTGCCGTGTGAAGTTCAAGGGACCAAAGGAGTTGGTTTCCGAATTTGTACTTTTATTATTTCTTTTCTAGGAAAGGCCATACTAGGGTTTATTTTTATGTTTTTATTTGCTTTTATATGTTTGCATGCATAGCCAAATCGTCATACATCGTATCATGCATTTTTCGACCTAGTCGACCTAGTCTTTTATTTTATCGATAATTCACCGACTTAGTTCACTTAAACGGAGATAGATAATAATTTGACTAGATCTCTTACATATAAATATTGAGACTTAGCCTTACCAAAAAGTACGGACCCATGAATCCCCTCTTCACAAGAACGTAGGCTCTGCTACACCGGGGTACTAAAATTGTCACGTTGGGTAAGTGGGGTAATAAGATTACACCTTGAAATTTGGTTGATCTCAACGAAAGTATTCGTAACCGTAGTTGCAATAAGTTCGGGCTAAAGATAATTTTAAGAAAATTGTCGACCGAGAGTTCTAAGAGTAGAACCGATTAAAGGTTTAATCCACCAAATTATACCAATACGGGTTGAATCGGCTACACCGTGCCCGAATTAGTATGGGTTTGGGTCTCGGGATTGTTTACTTAATTGGGTAAGAGATCATTAAGTAAATATATAACTAAACTTGTTAAAGTTTCTAGTTTAAATTATGAATTTTAAAATGATGTTGTTTTTCCTTTTATTATTGTAGTTTAATTTTCAACAACATCAAATGGCAACCAACGCTCCACCTCTTACTAACGTATCATGGCTTCGATCCTTTATGGATCGTTGCAAACTCGATAAGCATGGTTCAAACTTTAAGGATTGGGATGCGCAATTACTTTTGGCCGCTCAAGGTGACGATAAGAGTCGTTACCTATCCGAAGCCGCTCCTCCCGCTCCGACCGCTCGTTCGTCGGTCCAAACTCGTGAGGCCTATGAAGCCTACATGAAAGAGTCCTCCGCTCTTAAAAATGTGCTCATCTTCTCCATGGAGCCGGATCTCAAAAGGAGTATGATTAAGTTGACCACATCGTATGAATTTTACACCAAGCTTGCGACCATGTTTTCGCAAACTCCAAGGGTGATTCAATATGAGGCGGCTTCCGCCTTCTTTGACATCACATTCAAGGAAGGGCAAAAGATAAGCCCTCATGTGCTCAAACTCGTTGAGCTCGCGGAGACTCTAAAAGCTCAAAATGTTGATGTTCCCGACTCTCTAATTATTGACCGAGTTCTTCACTCGCTCAATAAGGTTAAGGCGTATGCTCAATTCCGGGTGAATTTCAATATGCGAAACCAAGAGACCACGTTGGAAGAGTTGCATAAGATGCTCGTCCAAGCCGAAAGGGACATGGGACTTCATGAAAGTTCCACCAAGGATGTTTTGAACATCGAAAAGAAAGGGAAAACGAGCTTCAAAAGGAATGCCTCTAAAGGCAAGGGCAATAAAACGTTCAAGCCCAAGGCGACCAAAGAAAATACATTTTCGAAAGGCGCTTCCACCTCGTCTTCAAAAGAGCAAGACAAGTGCCATTATTGCACGAGGATCTGTCATTGGAAGCGAAATTGCCCTAAATACTTAAGCGATCTAAAAAAATGGGAAGGCAACCGCCGTAGGTAATAATTCTCGTTTAAATTCATGTCATTTATCAACTTATGTATAATGTTACAAATGTGTTGATATTTACCCTTTTTAATTGTTTTAAAGGGGCGCCTCCTAATAATGATAAGGGCAAGGAGAAGGAAGCTTGAAGTTCCTTACTTGGATGGCTATGGTAGCATCCAAATTGATCGAAGATTTGAAGAGCTAGCTTTAATTTTCATATCGTCTTCTTTCATATTTTGCATTTTATTTTGGAACAATTTACTTTCTTGTAAGACAAGGATTAAAATCCTAAAACAATGGTTGTAATTTTGGATATTGGTGACTTGGTTTCAACCCGAGTCACTACTTTTGTTCTTAATCAATGTTTTGATTTATCAAATAAATTGCATGCCTTGTTAAAATATGAATAATAGTGATCTAATCACGCAATAAATATTGATACGATCAAGTATAATATAATCAAAGAGTTGATTAAAACGGAGAACTACACCCCATGAGATACTTTCAATCAAAATGAGACAATATTAGTTCATTATAAGATTTTCATTTTAAGTGAAAATGAGAATGTTTTCATCACACCTATAAAACTTCAAACATTCATATGCATTGGTTACTCGAAATAGCTATCCTTATACGAATAAAGGTTATCGTTAGAAGGATAGAGTGGGAGAAAATATTTCGCTCGCAAACCAATAAAGGATCTTAGAGAAGATTCCTACATGGGAGTCTTAAGAAGAGCCCTAAATGAATGAATTGAAGAAACTACGAGAGGACACTGAAGAAACTACGGGAGGACACTCGAAGAAAGGTTCTTTATGTTCATTGTTTCATAGAGAGGAGACATGAAACCCCGTATGAAGGAATATCGGCTCCTTGAGATAATGATTTTTTAAAGATTAAAAGATAATAGAGGAGAAATCATCTATCTATACGGGAGAAAAGACCGGTTCCTTAATAAATGATTTTTCTAAGTTTATAAGATAAAAGAGAAGAAATCATCTCAATTCTCTCAATGTAGTTATAAGGAAATTATCATGTCATATTCGTCTCGAGGAAACGAAGACATGATAAAAGGGTGATGATTGATTGAAAGGAGAATAGATCACTATAGGGATAGTGATGGTGATAATGACTCAAGATATAAATAAAAGATTTACATGCAATAAATGAAAAGTTCATTTAAGAGATCGAGAAATATTGATTTCAGTGGGAGCGATGTTCATTAAAGAATTGAAACCTACCATTTAGAGAGAATGGGTGATTCTTTAAGAGTAAAGAATAAGAGGTACTCAATTTAGATGAATAAAATAATTTATATCATATGATGATGGAGTTTTAAAGGGAAGGTTTATTATATGGATAATAAAAGGTCGCCCATTAAGAATTTAAAATGGTTACATACGTTATTCATAATGATGAACAAAACCATTGTCAAATAGCCAAGATGAGTGAAAATTATTAATCATAAATAGACTACAATGTAGATTTCAGTACATAAGTGACTAAAAGGAGTGATTCCTTAATCCCTCCAGTATATCGATACGTCACAAGTTATAAGATAACAGTGGGAGCTTTCCTCCGGAAAGGAAACTCAAAATCTAGAAAGAGTTCTAGATATGTACTCAAATAGAATCATATTATACGGGATAATATGAGAATCAAGGAGACCAAAATTTGTAAGTTTTGCAATCATGAATAAAGGTTATTCACAAAACACTAATACAAATAGATGATTGTGCGTCAAATGCAATATAATAGTATTCACTATTGTTGCATGACAACATCGTTTGAGTTATAATTAACTCAAAGTAAAAGATACTTTGTCAGAATCCAAATGGGTTGTAAGAGACAATATTGAACCCCATAAGTGAACTGGATTGACTTAGTATAGCCCCTAGCTGCTTACATGAGGTGACATCTCAAAGCGACTAGAGTGTGAGGCGATTGATGGCAAGTTCAAGTGCCATAGAGTCATATGTGATGACTAGTCGATCACATAGGCAGACTGTAAGAGACACTCTGTCGGGCAATGTGACCGCTTATAGAGTTCTGGAAATTTTATAGCCAGGTCGTGGCGAGAGCTGCTATAGTATTCTTGTGAGTCAATTCTTAGACTAAAGACTACTCTCCCAAGATGGTACAGTTTAGGCATAACCTTGATCCATTCTCTACGACTTTTCGTAACTGGAGTCAAATGGGATTGTTTTGGGTTGTGACTGACTGTGACTAGTTGAAGGAAGTAGTGCGATAGAAATTGTCCACCCCTTGTCAAGGTTGTTCAAATCTCAGGGCCACTCGAGGAGAAGTTAACTGGAAATGCGTGGCCACGCTCGGAAGGTATCTATGGTAGATAATTCCGGTCAAACAGTTATTCTCCAGATCGAGGAAACCACTCATGATATGATCGAATGCAAGTACGACCTCAGAGAGACATCTTTGTAACACCCCAAGAGTATGAGAAGAAAGTTGTCCCACATCGGTAGAATGTGAGGCTTGTGATATGTTTATAATAGCTTCCACCCACCACTTAGTAACAAGGCCTTGTGCTTTTGGGCTTAAGTGAGGACAAATAACGGGCCCAAAAGTGCACACCCATCTTATTGGGTTTGTGTTACGACGGTGGCGGGCCGGGTTGTTACAAATGGTATCAAAGCGACCCTGCGACCGTGTGGTGAGCCTGTGGTCAAGAGTACCCGGGTCACCCACCTAGCGGGGGAAGATTCTGGACTTGGCTGCGGTCAAGGTTGAGGCACAACGAGGACGTTGTGTTCTTTAAGTGGGGGACTTTGTAACACCCCAAGAGTATGAGAAGAAAGTTGTCCCACATCGGTAGAATGTGAGGCTTGTGATATGTTTATAATAGCTTCCACCCACCACTTAGTAACAAGGCCTTGTGCTTTTGGGCTTAAGTGAGGACAAATAACGGGCCCAAAAGTGCACACCCATCTTATTGGGTTTGTGTTACGACGGTGGCGGGCCGGGTTGTTACAATCTTGCATTGAGTGGGAGATTGTAATAGGACAAGAGAATTGGTGACGCACACTTGTCGAGGACAAGTGGGAGATTCTTGGGAAATGTGTCCTCAACAATAGTGCGATCACATAATTAAATCTCATAACGAAAATGCGCAAGGGATGATACGATTTTATATTAGTCAACTGACCAACATTAATCGGTAATGATTGGCTAGCTAGAGTTTGACATTACTGTTGTATGACGGTGGTGGTCAGTTGATCCCTTTAGGTCACACCTTTAGGACAATTCCCTTAATTGATAAAGTGATCAAATGTATATTGATACGATTTGATCATATTCCTTAAACTCGTATATCGAGAAATTAGAGGTTAAATCTTAATGTAAGATTTATGTTTAAAATTGAAACGTGTCAATTATTAAACATTAAACGATATTTTAAGATATCGTAATTAGAATGAATTGGGTTATAATTAATACAAAGGTTGTAAATCGTATTGACGATTATTATAAGTGACCATTTTACATCTAGTAATTTCGAATTACTTGTCAACCTGATAAATGAGATTTATTAATTTATGAATAATATTTATTTGATAAATATGTATGATTAAATTAAAAAAATTGTTATTTTATGACATATTGGATGTCACATAACATAAAATTGTAATGTTGATAAAATTGTAAAATTAGGTCCATATTAGTGTATGTGTGTGCCGGTTTTAATTGCATGGGTTAAGAACATGTTGAGTGTTATTAAATTAACACAACATAATGATTAAAGTTTACTTAACTTTAATTAGGGTGCTACCTTGAGCCACCCTATTTACATGGGAAAGTGTTGTTGTTCCCTCTTGAGCTCTCCCATGCACGGCTACACCACTACTCCCTAAACACCTTAAATTAATTTAGTTAATTTAAGTCTAGGGTTAGGGGATAATATATAAGAGATCTCATGCCCATTCACTACTACTCTTGGCCGAAAATTATACTTAGCAAGAGAGATTTTACAACCTCTAATATATTATTATAAGATAATAAAATCATACTATTTTATAGTATTGCAATAACATTCTAATAAGAGAGATTAGAGTTGTTTAACGAGAAACCGGTTTTGTGCTAGCTTGCGCATCCCAATCCTTAAAGTTTGAACCATGCTTATCGAGTTTGCAACGATCCATAAAGGATCGAAGCCATGATACGTTAGTGAGAGGTGGAGCGTTGGTTGCCATTTGATGTTGTTGAAAATTAAACTACAATAATAAAAGGAAAAACAACATCATTTTAAAATTCATAATTTAAACTAGAAACTTTAACAAGTTTAGTTATATATTTACTTAATGATCTCTTACCCAATTAAGTAAACAATCCCGAGACCCAAACCCATACTAATTCGGGCACGGTGTAGCCGATTCAACCCGTATTGGTATAATTTGGTGGATTAACCCTTTAATCGGTTCTACTCTTAGAACTCTCGGTCGACAATTTTCCTAAAATTATCTTTAGCCCGAACTTATTGCAACTACGGTTACGAATACTTTCGTTGAGATCAACCAAATTTCGAGGTGTAATCTTATTACCCCACTTACCCAACGTGACAATTTTAGTACCCCGGTGTAGCCGAGCCTACGTTCTTGTGAAGAAGGGATTCATGGGTCCGTACTTTTTGGTAAGGCTAAGTCTCAATATTTATATGTAAGAGATCTAGTCAAATTATTATCTATCTCCGTTTAAGTGAACTAAGTCGGTGAATTATCGATATTTTTATGACACTTTTGGATTTTTATATTATTTTTCCCGTAAAACCGAGTAATACCGATCAATATTGAAATATATTAAGTTAAGTCATGTTCAAAGTTTGAGTTCCCGCGACTCTCTTATCATTGACCGAGTTCTTCACTCGCTCAATAAGGTTAAAGCGTATGCTCAATTCCGGGTGAATTTTAACATGCGAAACCAAGAGACCACGTTGGAAGAATTGCATAACATGCTCGTCCAAGCCGAAAGGGACATGGGACTTCATGAAAGTTCCACCAAGGATGTTTTGAACATCGAAAAGAAAGGGAAAACGAGCTTCAAAAGGAATGCCTCTAAAGGCAAGGGCAAGAAAACGTTCAAGCCCAAGGCGACCAAAGAAAAGACCTTTTCGAAAGGCGCTTCCACCTCGTCTTCAAAAGGGCAAGACAAGTGCCATTATTGCACGAGGATCGGTCATTGGAAGCATAATTGCCCCAAATACTTAAGCGATCTCAAAAATGGGAAGGCAACCGCCGTAGGTAATAATTCTCGTTTAAATTCTTGTCATTTATCAACATATGTATAATGATACAAGTGTGTTGATATTTACCCTTTTTAATTGTTTTAAAGGGGCGGCTCCTAATAATGATAAGGGCAAGGAGAAGGAAACTTGAAGTTCCTTACTTGGATGGCTATGGTAGCATCCAAATTGATCGAAGACTTGAAGAGCTAGCCTCTAATTTTCATATCGTCTTCTTTCATATTTTGCATTTTATTTTGGAACAATTTTCTTGTAAGACAAGGATTAAAATCCTAAAACAATGGTTGTAATTTTGGATATTGGTGACTTGGTTTTCAACCCGAGTCACTACTTTTGTTCTTAATCAATGTTTGATTTATCAAATAAATTGCATGCCTTGTTAAAACATGAATAATGGTGATTTTATCACGAAATAAACATTGATACGATCAATATAATATAATCAAAGTGTTGATTAAAACGGAGAACTACACCCCATGAGATACTTTCAATCAAAATGAGAAAATATTAATTCATTATAAGATTTTCATTTTAAGTGAAAATGAGAATGTATTCATCATACCATAAACTTATATACATTGGTTCGATCGAAATAAGCTATCCTTGTACAAATAAGGGTTATTTTAAAGGATAGAGTGGGAGAAAATATTCGACCTACAAACCAATGATATAACTATGGGATCTTAGAGAAGATTCCTGAAAGGGTTCTTAAGAAGAAACCTAAATAAGATAACAAAAGAAACTACGGGAGGACACTCGAAGAAAGGTACACTGAAGAAACTACGGGAGGACACTCGAAGAAAGGTTCTTTATGTTCATTGTTTCAGTGGGAAACCCCGTATGAATTCGGAAGGAAGATCGGCTCCATGAGATAGTGATTTTTCAAAGATTATAAGATAATAGAGGAGAAATCATCTATCTATTCGGAGGCAAGACCGATTCCTTGAAATAATGATTTTTTCATGATTATAAGATAATAGAGGAGAAATCATCTCAGTCCCCTCGAAAATATAGTTTATGTTGTGTCAGAAGGTATGATCTGAAAAGATGGATCACTATAGAGATAGTGATAATAATTCGAGTAATAGTTTAACATGCGAGAAATGAAATGTTCATTTAAGAAATTGAGGGATATTGTTTTCAGTGGGAGCGATATTCATCAAAGAATTGAAACCTACCATTTTGAGAGAATGGGTGATTCTTTAAGAGTAAAGAATAAGAGGTACTCAATTTAAATGAATAAAATATTTTATATCATATGATGATGGAGTTTTAATGGGAAGGTTTATTATATGGATAATAAAAGGTCGCCCATTAGAAATCAGAATGGTTAGATACATTATTCATAACGATGAATAAAACCATTATCAAATAGCCAAGATGAGTGAAAATTATTAATCATAAATAGACTACAATGTAGATTTCAGTACATAAGTGACTAAAAGGAGTGATTCCTTAATCCCTCCAGTATATCGATACGTCACAAGTTATAAGATAACAATGGGAGCTTTCCTCCGGAAAGAAAACTCAAAATCTAGAAAGAGTTCTAGATATGTACTGAAATAGAATCATAATTATACGGGATAATATGAGAATAAAGGAGACCAAAATTTGTAAGTTTTGCAATCATGAATAAAGGTTATTCGCAAAACACTAATACAAATAGATGATTGTGCATCAAATGCAATGTAATAGTATTGACTATTGTTGCATGACAACATCATTTGAGTTATAATTAACTCAAAGTAAAAGATACTTTGTCAGAATCCAAATGGGTTGTAAGAGACAATATTGAACCTCATAAGTGAACTGGATTGACTTAGTATCGTCCCTATCCGCTTACATGAGGTGACATCTCAAAGCGACTAGAGTGTGAGGCGATTGATGGCAAGTTCAAGTGTCATAGAGTCATATGTGATGACTAGTCGATCACATAGACAGACTGTAAGAGACACTCTGTCGGGCAATGTGACCGCTTATAGAGTTCTGGAAATTTTATAGCCGGGTCGTGGCGAGAGCTGCTATAGTATTCTTGTGAGTCAATTCTTAGACTAAAGATTACTCTCCCAAGATGGTACAGTTTAGGCATAGCCTTGATCCGTTCTCTACGACTTTTCGTAACTGGAGTCAAATGGGACTGCTTCAGGCTGTGACTGACTGTGACTAGTCAAAGGAAGTAGTGCGATAGAAATTGTCCACCCCTTGTCAGGGTTGTTCAAATCTCAGGGCCACTCGAGGAGAAGTTAACTGGAAATGCGTGGCCACGCTCGGAAGGTATCTATGGTAGATAATTCCGGTCAAACAGTTATTCTCCAGATCGAGGAAACCACTCATGATATGATCGAATGCAAGTACGACCTCAGAGAGACATCTTGCATTGAGTGGGAGATTGTAATAGGACAAGAGAATTGGTGACGCACACTTGTCGAGGACAAGTGGGAGATTGTTGGGAAACGTGTCCTCAACAATAGTGCGATCACGTAATTAAATCTCATGACGAGAATGCGCAAGGGATGATACGAATTATTAGTCAACTGACCAACATTAATCGGTAATGATTGGCTAGCTAGAGTTTGACATTACTGTCGTATGACGGTGGTGGTCAGTTGATCCCTTTAGGTCACACCTTTAGGACAATTCCCTTAATTGATAAAGTGATCAAATGTGTATTGATACGATTTGATCATATTCCTTAAACTCGTATATCGAGAAATTAGAGGTTAAATCTTAATGTAAGATTTATGTTTAAAATTGAAACGTGTCAATTGTTAAACAATAAACGATATTTTTATAATATCTTAATTAGAATGAATTGGGTTATAATTATTACAAAGGTTGTAAATCGTATTGACGATAATTATAAATAATCATTTTACAATTGTAATTTCGAATTACTTGTCAATTAATAAATAGGATTTATTTAATTATAATATTTATACGATAAATATTTATATATATATATATATGGTATTACTTTGTTACATATAAGATGTCACAATCTTATACAATTTGTACAATTGACAAATTGTAAAATAAAATCCATATTATGGATTAAGGGTGCCGGTTTTGTTAGGTGGTTTTTAAGAGCATGATTGGTGTTTATTATTGTTAATAAAACATAATCATTAAAGGTGTCTTGAAAGACTACCTATTGCCACCCTATAATGCCTTGAGAAGTGATGTTGTCCCCTTGTTCCACATCCCATAGCCGGCTCCCCCCTTCCCCATGCTCTTAAGTGAATTGTTCCTTAAGCTAGGGTTTAGATGATATATAAGATATACTAACACCCTCATTCTTGCTCTCTTCTTACTCTAGCCGAAAATATCACTAAGCAAGAGAGAATATTTTAACCTCAAAACTCATATTATAAGATAATATAAAACATACTATTTGTAATATTGAAATAATGTTCTAATTAGAGAGATTAGAATAATTTAAGGAAAACCGGTTTTTGTGCTAGCTTGTTCAAGATCTCGGTTGGTTAAGGGTTGTCTTGGTGCATCCAAATGAGGTATTCTTATTTGGGTACTAGGAGGATCATCCTTGCCATTCATTCGGACCGTATGTAAGGGTTCGAGAACTCTCTTATTTCCGCATTTTAGCATGCTTAAGATCACTTATAATATGTTAATTAAAGGGTTAATTAAAAGATTATGTTAGTATGACTAAAAGATTAGTTTATGAGTAACTAATAAAACCCAACACGATGTGCAATAACATAATGGACATCAGATGTGAGCTAAAGTCTGATGTGCATAAGGATAATGGACATCAGACGTTTTAAACATCCGATGTGCATTATCAAATGGACATCGGTTGCACAACCGATGTCCTTGATACCCATAATGGACATTAGTGAACTCTACATCGGTTGCTAATCCGATGTCCTTGACCATAAAAGTCCGATGTCCTTAAGGCTTTCTGTAGTAGTGTAATAAACTTGTCAACTGGTTAACATAAATCGGTAACGCTCGACTGACTAGAGTTGGACGTTATTGTCGTATGACGGCGGTGATCAGTTGATCCCTCGAGGTCACACCTATAGGACGATGCCCAAATGGATAGACTAATTATTTATATGAGATATAATATAATTATTAACTTGTATATAATGACTTTATATAAGTCAGGTGAATTTGTTGATGACGAGTTACGAACTCGGGACAAATAAATTTATTATTTAATTATGTTAGTTAGAGATTAGTTATTAATTGTTAATTACCTAAATCATTTCATAATATGTGTATAGAGTGAGGCGGAGGTAATTAGTTAATAATATTTAAAGGAGGTTGTAAAATTAACTAATTATTTATTATAAGACACGTTTTATAATGATAAAATGGTAAAATGTCATTTAATAGTTAAGTGTACTTAATTTGTTATTTAAGTGTTAAATAATTAAATTAATATTTAATTATATAAGATAATAATAAATAATTCTTATAAGCATTAGTAGGACAAATGTCAGAAATCGAAATGGACCGATCCACCTTATATTGACCCCATGAGGTTTGGCATGTTTTCCACTACAAAGTGTTTGTAGTAAGGTGAATTGTTTACAGTTCATAATCCTATATATACCACACTTATACATTTGTAAAGTGAGATTTTTTTAAGAAGAAAAACACTCTTTAAAAATGCCAAAATTGTGAGTGGAAAAATACACCATTTTTCAATTGTTTTTCATGATCTTTTCATCTCCTTTATGATCAAAAGTTGATTAAATTTCATCATCAGAAATTCACACATCAATATTATACATAAATTAATATTATTAAAGTAATAATATTAGATATATACAAGTGTTCTCTTAACTTTATCTAGTTAATAATATTAAGAGATTTTGGGCTAGTTTTGGGTGCAATCAATAGGAGATTACCTATTTTGGTAATTAGAATATTGAAGGACCATCCATTACACTATTATACCTCAAGAACTACCAAGGTAGGAGACCTTTGTAGTGCCCAAAATGCCATCTTACCAATGTAACAAATTTTCGTCTTACTCTTTTTGCATGCATGTATTATTTATTTAGACCACTTTATCAAATTAGCTTGTAATTTTTATATCATTAGAGAGTCTAATGAGGGTCTAAATTCCAAACACCGGCGTAACTCGAGTGCGGTCGGCGTATCGTTACACCGGATGGACCTATTTTTCTGCCTTTTTCGTCTTTTCTTTTGGGCTTTTAACCCTATTTTGTGCCTTTGTATATATACTTAGAATCTGATTTTTGTAGAGAGTTCATTACTTTACTTTTCACAAAAACATATTTTAGAGTTTTTTTAGAGAGATTTGTTAGGGTTTGGGTTAATTCACTTTGTTCTTCCAACTTTGTTTACTTAATGCAATCAAGCTAGTGCCTTTTTCCTTAATTTCGGTATAATAATCTTTCCTTAATCTTTTATTTGTGTTGTTTTAGTTATTTCATTATCTCTTGCTTAGATCATTTCTCCCCTTGATTAATTAGCGCTTAATCTCCTTTTAGTCATTAATCGCATGTTAGCTAGCACAATTCAACCCATAGAAATGTTTATTTGCATAGTCTTTCTTCATCTTGCTAGTTTAAGAATTAATAGCTATGAGTAGTGAGTAGCCCCCTTTCTAGGGGGTGGTTTGACCCTAATATGAGTGATTCTCCTAATTAGTTTCATTTAGTTTGGTTGTTGAGGGGGGATGAATTGGGGTTTAACAAAGGATTTGACTTATTTAGTGTTTAATTTGGGGAATTTGAAATGCTAAACCCTTGACCATCAACGGGAGTTTATTAGGTTAGGTGTTGACCACCCTTATTAGACTAGGTGTCGACTTAGGTTGAACCCGGGAGGGAGAACTTAAGTTGGGTGCCTCTGCTAATCGGTTTGAAACTCACCTTCGGGAGAAGGGTTAGGATGATCGGGGTCTATCGTGGGCTTAAGCCTTTGACCTAGGTGAGAGGGGAGCGAAATAAGCCAATTCTTAGCTTACCTTGAGTCTTGAGTCGGGGGAGACCGAGTCATGAGCCTAGGAGGGAGTTCATTAAGCATAGCTAGTGTCCTACTAAGAGCCCGGGAGGGATTTATCCACCTAGTTTGTCCACCCGAAGCAACCAAGCGTCGTAATTAGTAATGGCAATCATGATTGTTAGTGGTTAAATCACCTCCTAGGTTTTCCTTTACTTGAGTAAATCGTTTCAATTGCGTTTTGTTTGTTCCCTTAGTTTATTCTTTAGATTGTTTTAATTTTATGTTACCTAGTGTAGTAAGATAGATAATCATTTCACCGCTGATTAGACTTAGCTAAACACAAGAATAGAACGATTGGTAATCACCCTAACTCCCTGAGGATCGAGCCTCAATTAGTGCAACGAACTTCGTTCACTTGCGAGGTAAATTTAAAACACATCAAGTTTTTGGCGCCGTTGCCGGGGAGTTACGGCTTGATGTCAATTGTTAGTTCTTAGTTTAGACTAAGTTATTTTTGTTACTAACCTTTTTCAATCAAATGTGTAGGCTATTGCATGAGTACGAGATCTCGTCGTCTTCCACCTCTTCATCCGATAGACCGTGAGATTGAAGCGACCGCAAGAACACTTAACGCACCTAGAAGTGGAGGTAGTTGTTGAGGAATTCGAAAACCCTTTTGGAGAAACTCAACACACAACAATCATGGCGGAAAGGGTTTCCATTAGAGACACCATGGCTCCTAAACCCATCGTAAATCCGAGATTTTTGAGATGAGAACATGAGAGATTTTTAAGAGAGGATATAAGAGTGATTGTGTGATTCTGTGTTTGCAGCAGTCAAGGGCTGAAAGTGGGGAGAGAATATCTCACCCACTAACAGTCACTGACTGTTTCAACAACACAAAAAACCTAGACAGTTTGGAATCCACACAACAAAAACAAAGCCTCGGCCCAAAAAGATAGCCTTGCCAAATCCCCGATCCGGGCCGGGCCCAGGCCCGGGTACAACATGTGCGTGTGCGAGTTGAATTAAGCATCTCGCAAAACTTTTACAAAAGGTTCTCTTGACCAACTAGTGATAAATGTAGTAATAGATAGAAACACATATAAACTTCCATAAGTCTTCTAGCACAAATGTTAAAAATTGACTCTCCAAAATAAGCCCCTATTTCCAACCGTTATTATTACTAGAACTCTAGGAGTGTAGAATGTATCTGGAGTCGGAATAAGTAGTGAATAATCAGAGTGGAGTCTGAACCCTAACTTCCGTAAATGAGGCCAAGTCTTTGTAGGTACACTACAACAAAATGGCACTTGCGCCACGATTTATGTCACGGGAATTCATAATTCGTGACCTAAATTTGCTTAGTCACGGGAAAAAAAGTCCCCTTCCTTCAAAATTAATTGGTACAAAAATTTATGTCACGGGAAAATATATCCGTGACAAATAATTGTTTTTAGTCACGAATTAAGCCATGACCGTGGCTAACAAATGCGTTTAGTCACGCATCAAGTCACGAACGTGGCTAATAATTATTTTTAGCCACAATGTCGTGGCTAATTATGATTTATTGTCACATGTAAGTTAACCGTGACTAATTAGTGTGTTTAGCCACACTGAATTCTTAACGTGGCTAATTATGATTTATTGTCACAGCTAAATTATCCGTGACTATATTGCTCTTAGCCACACACTGAATTCTTCCCGTGGCTAATTGTGATTTATTGTCACAAGTAAATTACCCGTGACTAATTATTGCTCTTAGCTATGCACTGGATTTTTACCGTGACTAATATTTTTGATTTGATAACAAATACTAGTACAAAATTATTAGTCCAACATGGTGTGTACTGTGACATCAAGATGATTGCGCCGTATTATTGCGAGATGTGAACAATATTCGTACTTAATGTTCTTCACTATTGACGTAAATGATCCTATTATGATTATTCTTATTATTGGATTTAGTCTGTCACAAGTGAGAATTTGTGTAATTTATTATGATTATTCTTATTAACACTACTGACTTGCAAATGAATAAGATTATATGAATAAATGATTGTTGTTTAACAATTTATTTTGCTTTATTTTCGTTGAATGCAGCTTTACTTTAAGTATACGTTTAATTATGTAATGACAATTTTGTAATTTCAAAGCTACTTACCAGTTACTCAATTTATTAAATTGCGCAACAAGACCGACAAAAAACACTACAACAAATTGACACTTGCGCCACGATTTATGTTACGAGAATTTATAATTCGTGGCTAAATTTTGTTTAGCCACGGAAAAATTTGATTCACTATTTTAGAAAAATTTTATGCCATGGGAAAATTTTTCCCGTGGCAAAAAGTCAATTGCGCCACAATTTAGGTTACAGTCGTGGCTAATAATCATTTTTGCCACGAACAATGTCACACCCATGGCAAATATATATTTATAATTCTTTTTTTGTTAAACTTATAATATTGAGTAACTTTATTTAGAGACCGCATCACATTTAAAGAGAAAGTATGTCCAATTAAATAATTAACTTATTAACACCTATCATTGAGAAGTCTGAAACTATTATATTGTTAAATAAGCTTTTCATTAGAAAATTGATTTACAACTTTATTTGTAAAATATTTCTACAAGAACTTGAATTCGAAATGTTAAATTGGAGAAAAATTGGGGAGGTTTTTAAGGAGAAAAAAAAAAGAAAAGACAATTAGATTTAAAATATGATTAAATAAAAAAAGTAGTCTAAAAAATTAAATTGAAAATGATTTCCAACAAATCATTGAATAAAATGGAAAAAAAACATATTGATAAAATAACCGATATAAAATAAATCAATATAGAAAAACATTTTATTTATTGAAAATGAGCGTATGACACCGAAAAGTAAAATGAAAATTAAAATATTAAATTTACATGTGTAAATAATGTGAAATTTTGTTGACAAAAAGAAATATCAAGAATAATGAAAAGAAATCAATTTAGAGAAAACAAAAATTTATACGATATTTTCTGTGTTTTTTTGGCAAAAACTGATTATTTTCGAGTTAATAATGTCTTGGTCATTTATTTTAGTAATAAAACTCGGTCATTGATACCTATATGTAGTCATTATTCAAAAGTGATCATTACTTATTCAAAAGTGATTAAACTTATTTTCGTTACAAATACGACGATCTTACAAATAGTATTTGTGTGGAAAAATATATGAAAAAATGGATAAAAGAAAAATAAAATAAAAATGCCTACAAATGAAAAAAAATAAAAAAAAAATGTATTAGGGAAAAAAATATAAGGAAAATGTGATTAAATAGTTTGGAGAAAAATGGTTTTGTTGACTCGGGAAAAAAATAACCCGAGCATCGTTAGTCGGGAGGTCAACATTGAAAACTCAAGTAATTTGAGAAAAATAATATTTTTTTCGCAAAAATATGTAAATCATTTAATATTTATTCGCAAAAATAATAGTGAAGGTAATTTAGAAAAAAAGGAATATAATTTTAAAAGGTTTCAAAGTGTTAACTATATCAACAAGCTTAAGTTTCATTTTCGGTAGCTCATCATCAGAACTCCACTGTTAAGCGTGCTCAGGTGAGAGTAGTATTGGGATGAGTGACCTCATGGGGAGGATATACGATTCACAAAAGTGAATGACTTGTGATTGTAAGTAACGAGTTGAGATAACTAACCAAGCAAGGATTAAAACTTGACAAAATCCCATATGTAACCAAATGTGTTTGATAGTGTGGTGGTTGCTCACCTCATCCCTTAACCCTGAGGTCAGGGGCTCGACTCCTACCCATGGGAATGGAGCAACTCTTTGGCAAGCAGTTTACCTCTTCGTGTGAGAGCCCGCGGCGAGGGGATTATACACCGTTGTCGACACGGTGGACACCCCGGTTTAGACCGAAAAAAAAAGATTCCATAAATGAAAATATGTTCATTATAAGTAAAAAATAATATATTACATTTTGTTTATTTATTTTTTATTTTTTTGTTTGTCACGGGAATAATTTTGGTCACGAGAATTAATTTTTGGTCACGGAAATTATTAGCCACGTGAGAATCTGTGGCTAAAAATATAATTTTAGCCACGTTAATGTTTTTCCCGTGACTATCTGTTAGCCACGGCCACTTGGGCCACGGTAGGTATTTCCGTGACAAAGAGCTTTAGCCACGGGAAATTAATACTTGCGCCACGAATTTAGTCGTGGCCCAAGTGCTTAATTGTAGTAGTGGTATGTAAACCATAGACTATAGATTCAGCATAATCCAGAGAGTATAATCCAACAGACACCTTAAACAAACCATCCACTTTGTCTTAAATCACTGTTGTATTATTAAATGTTTTTAGATTGATGGGATGATAATGCTCATACGGAGTACTCTATACTGTGTATAGTGTATATAGTTCAATTCTCGATGGAGACTTCCCTCCACAAACTGCACAATATTAATATAGTTGGACTTGTACTTCTGTAAATACTAGCCGGCTTCTGCAATGAGAGACTAGTTGGGCTCGAGTTTCGTGACCTTAAATGTACGGGTTGTTGGGGTCAGGTTACACGGAGCTGTGCCGCACTGCTGTTCAACCCTAGCGTTATCAACTCCAGTCATTTAGGAGAGTGTTAATTGGCCTAACACAAATTCTTGTTTCAGACCGTCACTTTTGGTCTGAAATAATAAGACGGGATTTTGTAACCATTTTACAGCTAAATGTAACCACGATAGTATGGTTAATGTTACAGCTTATGATAACTTGTTTGTAAATAATGATTTTGTAAGATGGTTACAAAATCTCGTCTTATTATTTCAGACCAAAATTGTGGTCTGAAACAAGACCCATTGTTGTCCTAAAGAGGATCTTATATTTTTCACGACTTTCCCATTTTAATTCACGAGTTCAATTTCATTTATTTCTCATATTTTTATTATTTTTTTCAAATGTTCAAATTCTATTATATTTTCTTACCAAAGAAAATATATTTTCCTAATTTATTGTAGTCCTATTTATAGATTTATTTGTTTATTTTTCTACTGAATTCTATCTGATCTGCCCTTTAATTTTTCACAAATTGTTAAATTTAAGATTAATATATCCATCATAAGATAGACAAACTTTTTACCCCCTCAATTTTTTTTATATAAGTCACTAGTTTAGAATCTATGTAAAGTTAAACGAGTATGTATAGATGAAATTTTACAATTTTATATAACCATTGTATTAATAAGAGTATATAACATTTTATGTAAATGATCTATTTTTGAAGAAACCCGAAAGTCCCACATGTGAGGATTGTCCCACATTGATAAAAGAGGAGAAGAATTATCATAATATAAGGCAAGGGGTTACTCCCTCTATTGCCAATTGGTTTTAGAGTGGAACCCTCTTGGGTTTATATTGTGGACTTTTTCTCCTCCGTTCGGGTGTGACCCAGACCCGTTGTTGAATTTAACATGGTATCAGAGCCCATGGCTAAAGACCTGGGATTCATGGGCCAGAGTTTGCAGTCGGACGAGCAAAGAAAATTGCTCAGTTGAATATGTCCGGTCTGAGTTGATACTGGGCCAAGTTTACAGCTGGACGAGCAAGGTTGCTCGGTTAAATTTGTCCAGTCTGTGTGTAAGTGGGCTTCACATGTGAGGGGGAGTGTGAAGAAACCCGAAAGTCCCACATGTGAGGATTGTCCCACATTGATAAAAGAGGAGAAGAATTATCATAATATAAGGCAAGGGGTTACTCCCTCTATTGCCAATTGGTTTTAGAGTGGAACCCTCTTGGGTTTATATTGTGGACTCTTTCTCCTCCGTTTGGGTGTGGCCCTGACCCGTTGTTGAATTTAACAATTTTAGATTAAAATTAAAATGTTACCTCACTGCGTTAACCATAAACTCATTCAATAATGACATAAACATTGACCTATAAAAATATAAAGTTATATTATATTCTTTGCCGGAGTTGATTGATCAAAAGAATTTATATATATTATCTGCCAATTATTTATTTACCTTTTTTAAGTTTTGAGTTGTATGTTAACCAAAGGTATGCATATAATTGACACGGAGGGGTAAACCAAATTGATGGATCACTGAAATGGTCACCCATAAGCAGTTTTAGCCAGCGAATTTAGGGTCGCCTCATAAAAATTAGGGAAAGTATATACATCTGCTACCAATATCAAATTAAACCCAAGATCATAAATGTAGGATGCGAAAAATAGTACGGATATATGAAATAATATGATGTTCCCGGGAAATAAAAGAAGAATTAAGAAACTAATAATAAAAGATTATGTGTGCTTTAGACCTGTCAAAACATGACTCGACCCGTCAACCCGACCCGATCTGATCCGGTATTTCATGGTCAAAGACTCGTATATCTTGACCCGCAACCCGAAATGACCTGCAATCTAAATAACCCATTATGCTATGGTGGAAATTCGACCCGACCCGTTTGACACGATGATTTGAAGATAAATTAAGAATATAATTAAAATCTTAATATTTTTATATTATAATTGAAATAATAAATATAATTTTAAGATTTTAATTAAAAAATTAACTTAAAATTCAATTATATATATATATATTTAAAACATTACATGATAAAATAATTATTAAAATAATGTATATAATAATACTCTCAATATAAAATATGATTTAATTTAGATGTTTATTTTTTCGGCTAAAAATGATAAAATAAAATACGTCGTAAACTTTTTCCGACCCGTATTCTAACCCCAACTTGGCCTGATACTCATATGACCGACTCGTATTTCGACCTGACCCGAGTCCCGACCCGGCCAACACGTTTGGCGGGCCTAAACGTACATCAATCTTTAACTCATATATGAAAATAACTATACTAACTTAATTATACATTCATAACAGTTTTTATCATTAAGTCCTGGTATTTAAGACCTTCTTAATTTAAGTAGACTCTCACGACAGATTATAATAGAAAACGGAAAAAAGGTTGTGAAATGTCTTAACTTAAGATATTTTTAGGAAAACATACTCCAAAAATTTAATCTCCATTTCTTGACATTAAAGAGTAAAATTTTCATGTCTTTTGTCAATCCAATTTTATACAAAATATTTAAAAGAAAAACACAAAAATTACCAGAAATATGTAACAGTTAAGAAAAAAATAGGGTGCATAATTGGTGTGTACTATAGTCAATGAATTCAAATTTGAGCACCAAATAAAAGTTTCTACGATAAAATATGTGTCATTATTTTACAAAGTAGAGAATTTATTAATAGCTCAACATGAAGAAGATTACACATGGGATGTGCTATCTTCGGTTATAATTGTACAGTTTTTGAACTTTGCAATAAAAATTTTGAGTTTTGTTTTAAAAATTATGAATTTTATTATAAAGTGTTTAAGTTTGCTATTTAAACATTATACTCAAAAAATTACAATATATCTCAAAAACTTTGCATATAAGTTCAGTTAAATTTGCATTTTGACGGAAAAAAATTAACATGTAACTTATAAACTTAAAAGAACTCAGAAAAATACGCATAACGCAATTAAAAATTTAAGGTTATAGAACGATTGAACAAAGCGACTAGTATAAAAGTAAAAAGTGTACTACTTCGTAGTGTACTACTCAAGTAGACGTCTATGGACGAGGATATAGAACGATTGAAAGATTGATACATTTACTTTTTGTACACTATTTATATGTTAAGCTTCAATTTCAATTTTCTTCCAATACATAAAAAAAATATATTCATGTGTGGTCTTGTTTAATTCGTTTTTACGATTACATTGAAAATATATACTCCCTCTGAGTCTGAGTGATTGTTCCTTTTGCTTTATGCACAAGAAATAAGAAAATGACTCTAAACCACACAAAACACCCTACCCCACACTGAATTCATTTTAAACCACAAAAAAGTTACTAAAAAAGGAAATAGGAACAATCACGAAACTCGCATGAAAAAGGAAACAGGAACAATTATACAGACTCGGAGGGAGTAACTTTTATAATTTTTACAAATACGTAGCTAAAGATATTAAGCACGTAAAACGTACGTTAGAAAACGTGAAAAAGTAAATGTATCAAAGATATTAAGCACGTAAAGCGTGCGTTAGCAAACGTGAAAAAGTAAATGTATCAATTGGAGTTGAATAGAGGGAGTATTTAGCTTCCCTTCGATGATTTGTACCATTTGTACGATCAAATCTTAAAATTTGAGTGATTGGATTTGATTTTGAGACTTTGGAAGTCATATATTCCCTTCATTCAAATTCACTTTCTATGTTTGCTTTTTCACGTTTGTTAACGCACGTTTTACATGCTATCTTTACTTCTTTAGCTAGTATTTGTAAAAATGATAATAGTCAGATATTTCCAATGCACTCGTAAAAAAAAATCAAACAAAATGCCACATGAATATATTTTCTCTTACGTATTAAGATAATATTGAAATTGAATGTTCACTTGTGAATAATGTACAAAATAGAAATATACAAATTAAAGTGGATTTGACTGGAGGAAGTACTTAATTAGTATAACACCCTCATAACTCAATGCCTTCAGATAGGACCATCAGACTATGAAGATATTACCATCTCAGTTACCTGAGGTACAATATAAGATAAACAACAAAAGTCACTTTATTATAGTTAAAGAACAAAGGTTTATATGTGAAATACAACCGTCTGACAACCAAAACATTAAACCAAAACACACTGCGGAAGCTAAAACTCATATGACTCTACAACACTGTCGGTGATCCATCCTCCCTAGCCAGCAAGTAAGTCTGCTCATCTACGGACCTGAGACTCTGCTCACCAATACATGGATCATCACAGTACAACAACAACAAGCGTCGGCAACGGAATAATAAGATGGATATTATACTAAAGCACAACACAATCTGATAACACCCATCACTGCTATCACCGTTACACAACATCTGTGGTGGCCTTTAGCCCCACACCAATTCCCCCACTTACCGCAACAAGGGGTACCTAAACCATTAATGTGCACATCCTATCCGTGGCGGGTCGCACGAAGAGTGATCGTAGGAGTGAGATCTGTTTCATGCAACGGTCCCACACATTACCTTCCAAATCTCAATAGACATACCATAACGCAGTGATATCAGATAATACGACGGTATCGTCACAATCAATATTATACAGAAACTGAGTAGGGAAACCCTACCTCAAGCAATCAACAAGGAGATGTAAACCAAATGCGTTCTACCAACGTTCCTCAACGATGTATATGAATTACTTACTGAAACATAATGAATTCTAACGACATACTAATGATAAGAATAATACTTACTTGTAGACACAAGCTAGGCTAGGCGATCGGCGCATCTAAACTTGTTATGAACCTCTAGGGAGACTTGGGAGAGAAAAGAGAAATAGAGGAGAAAGCTGCGTAAAGCTGATTTAGGGTAAAAGTAATTTAGGTTTTCGGATTAGTTTATATACATAACCGCGGCCCGGCTCTCGGGAAAGACACACTCAGCCGAGTACCACTCACTCGGTCGAGTTGCAATTAGTCGGTCGAGTACCACCCACTCGGCCGAGTTCGACTTACTCGGCCGAGTTCTACTGGCTCGGCCGAGTTGAGTCACAACTCAGCATCTACAAAGGAGGGTTGTTACAATTAGTATATATAGTATTTTTTGGAGTGTTTAGAATACCCTTTCAATCAATTTATTTAAAACCAATCAAGGAATAATACTTTTTCATCTTTAGGTGAAATTTATCTCTATACTAAATCGTAGAGATAATATAAATGGCTAGCAACATGTTCGGTACTAAATTTACCGCCCAAGCCCTTAATGTAGCCTACCAAGAGATCGCTCATGATCCAACAAACCAAAGCCTAAATCAGCATGTCTATACTCGAATAAATGCCAGCCATATATACAAGAAGGGTTGTATGAGTCAACCCAACACACTCTTGACAGCCCGGTAGGCCCAAGGCCGAGCCATGGCGAGGGCCCGAGGGAAATTGTCAGCTCGACGACATACCTCGACACCATGATGACGCCAGACAATGAGTGGTTTACGTGAGAGATACCACGTAAAAACCTCGAAATCCTCACCACTTGCCCTATTAAAATATGTTATCTTTCATAGAACAAGATATGGAATAACTCAAGCTCTAACCTAATATCCCTCTCTCTAAAAGCTTTCTCTTGCTTGAGAAGTCGGACTAAAGTAACTCCTCACGAGTCACGAGGAACCTAGCTGGTATAAAGTGGTATAATACCCTGTATTTTAAGGTTTGGTCAACAGTTAGTCAAACGATGAAAATGTGTGACAAGTTATATTTATTAAATAAATAATTATGTTATGAGATAGAATTGATAAATAAAATAGAACTGATATGAAATTGGGAAGCATGAGGCATGTAGTGTAGTACTAGTAATATTAACTAGTTTTGGTTCCCATACAATGCACGGGATATTAATTTTATGGTATTTTTGTAATGCAACTATAGATGATACGTCAATGATCTTTTCGTGCAATAATCTATAAAAGGATTCACAAACTCATTTATTTTCTTAATCTTTTTTTTATTCTTTAAAATCATATTTTGATTGTACCATAAAAAAAGAATTTTAATAAATGTTAGTCTCATGAAAAGTAGGTGATAATATACTTTTGCGATTATCCATGTTAATAAAAACAATTTGGTACAACATGTTAATATATAAGATTGAGATCTAATTTTTTCCACTAATTAAAACTGTGATAATCTTTAAATTTTGAATATTGTAACCAAGCATAAGCTACTATATCATCGAGCCTTCATTATATGTTATTGTTTCATTTGTAAGTTATTTTGGGTGTTTAGTGGAGAAATCAAATTAAATATCAGTCACATAATTAATATTCATTTTATTTTCAAATGGTGATATTACTCCATCCAAAATGACATTATAGGAGGAAACATGCCCTTAACTGCTTCTAAGTAAAAGTAGGCAAAAATATTGATCATAATAAATATTATTTAAGTGCGCAATGGTCAATGAATCAATGAAACTAAAAGTCGTTGTATGCATTCATTTTCAACTTAATATAAAACATATTTTATGCATTCAAATCATTAGCTTAGCATAGTAGCTACCAATATATATCTCCTTCCTATATGTAAATGTCGACATTTTAAAATACCATAGAACAAACATAATTAATGAAATATAAAAGATGATAAGCAAGAAAATATTTATTAAATACACAAAAATAAGATTGTTGGGTACGATATTAGTTAAATTTCAAACTTATAATTACAATAATGATCTATAATTCACATTCAGAATGTAACTAGATGAATTGGAATTTTATAAAAAAAAACCAAAACACATAGTAAGATCATGTCATGAATTATTCAGGATAGATCGTGTACTAAAACTACAGACATCGACGTGTTAACATAAAAACCAAACTCGAAACACTTAAATAAGTCAAGTAGGTGAAGAATCCTATATTTCAAAGGCAGAATGATGGAAAAAAATACAAATACCAAAATAAACATAAATTTAAAATTATTTAAATTACTAACTTTTTTTACGGGCCTGAAATGTATTAGTCATTCAAGTTATTGTTGTTAATCTTGTAGTTAGCTTGCAATATATTGTTGTAAATGCAAACCTAGCATTTAAGTTCTTTATATAATCTTGTTTTTCAATGAACCATCCATATAAACTAAAATTAACTAAGTGATTAGTGGAGTAACCAACAAAATAGTGGAATTTGTTTTATACAATATTATTGTTATTAACTTGAACTTCATCTTAAATAGTGAAAAAAAGGGATGAGAATCAACTCGTAGAAATTTAAGTATATTTACCTTTGAAGAGTACAACACCACAAATTTGATAGCCCTAAACATGAACAAAAAAACACGTGAAATTAAAAATGTGATGAATACTTCATAACCCAATGAAATTTCCATAAAAAAATAAATAAATTGGGTAATAATTTAAAACCGTAATACATTAAGTTTGATGCGAATAAAATTATACAGAAAATTAAAAGCACATACAATTATACTGGCAATAGCTTACAAAATTTTGTCTTCCTTTAAAAAATATACAAATAACCGAGGATGCATTTTATGACTTTTGAGAATTTTTTTCATTATTATCAAATTTAATACATACATAAATAAGGAGAAATGTTAATGACTTTTGAGCATAGTTTTTCTATTATCATCAAATTTAATATAAACATAAACATGAAAAGGAATGAAAAATGTTTGCTTAATTATCATCATCATTATTATTATTATTTTACAAAATTCACTTTGTATAAAACTGGTTAAGAAGTTATTTTATGAAATTAATATGACTTGTGGACAATGGTAGAAAGTTTAGTTTGTCTTTTAATTAGATTTATAGATTATAGATATATATGTCCGCTTTAATTAAATTGTGGAAATGTATAACAAAAAGTGAGAGTTGCATATATAAACTATTTAAAATTAAAGTGATGTGATTTTATTTATTGTTTGATTTATTCCAAAAAAAATTAAAAAGAAATTCAAAATTTATTCTGAAGTTCGATATTAATTTTTTTTATTTATATCAAAAATTAAAATGCAAAAGTGTATTGTTTATTTTGCTATTACTAATCACCACCATCCTTACCTCGGACCATCTTAACTAACCCTATATATCACCCAAGGCTGGACCAACTCAGTTTTAGATTCAAATTAGGAAACTCATCACGACTCTTGACCATCAGCGTATTTTGACCACGATTGATCACCACAAAGCTCTAATTGCCCAATATCTACCACTATAACCTTTGATAATTGAAGAATCTCAACAAATCCATGAGTAATTTGTTAAGAAAACAAATATGATAGAATTTTAATGCATGCGTGTAAATTTGACGTTGGGAGTAAGTTGATTGAACATGGTCTTTTGGATGGGGAAGCTTGGCAAAAAAATCCAGAAGTTGAAGTTTGAGGAATGATGAGTAATGAAGAGTGAAGACAGGAAAAAAGTGTGAAGTAAAACTTTAAAGGATGAACGAAAGAAAGATGAAAAAGGTAAAAGAAAGAGAGAAATGAAGGTAGGTAAAAACATTAAAAAGAAAGAAAGAAAGTGGGTAAATTTTTGTGTAAAAAATAAAGGTAATCGGTGGAGCAGGTTGCCCTTCCACCTATTTTAGTACGTTAGAGATTGTGCATTAGTTGATAATATTCGTAGTTAAATAAAAGTATAGAGTATTTTGAGAAGGACTGCAATAGTTCAGAGTATTTTTATTAAATAACCCTACTTTTTATTCTCTCACAATCCATTTTATGGATCCAAATAATCCAAGACCGCCTTATTATGAAAATCTCGATCCTAGAATATTAGAATTGTGGAATGAATTTCAACAAACTCACACTAATATGTTACAACAAACTTCATTGCCCCCAAAAAATCCGTATCTCCGACAAAATACGTCACCCACACAAATTTCATATCCCTCTCGACAATGTAATATTAATCCATTTCAACAAACTTATTCTAATCCTCCACCGCCACCGCCGCCGCCGCCATATCGACCAAATATTAATATTTCACCTTCGAGTCATATTTTTTCATCACATGAAAAAATATTACCTTCCATTTCCTTCTCCAACACCTCCAAATTACCAAAATACTCCTCAAAATAATGTTCAAATTGAAGAATTAGAAGACGATAACAACAACAATGAGCATGCATCGAGTCTATCACCTTTATTCATGCGTATTGTAGAGGGCGTAAGAGCTTATGATATGCACTTTCTACACGAACCTGATGCTACATGTAGGTTGAGCATGTCACCAATAATTAAATGCACAACAACACTTCGTCTCTTAGCATATGGAGAGGCTGCTGATAGAGTGGACGAGTAGTTGAGGCTTGGATAATCAACAGCAAGCAAGGTTCTTGTTAGATTTCTTGAAGTTGTTATTCATCAATTTGGGGATGAGTATCTAAGGCGTTCAACTGTTCAGGATCTTCAAAGGCTTCTACAGGTTGGAGAGTATATATGATTCTCAGGCATGGTAGGAAGTATCGACTGCATACATTGAAAGTGGCAAAATTGTCCTAAGGTTTAGAAGTGACTGTGATATTGGAAGCAATTGCATCGCAGGATCTATGGATATGTCATTCATTTTTTGGTGTACCTGAATCATGCAATGATATAAATGTATTACACTGGTCACCTGTTTTTGATGACTTATTAAATGGGCGAGCTCCTCGGGTTAAATATCTAGTTAATGGTCAACAGTTTGACACGTGAGGTACAATATAAGATAAATAACAATAGCCACTTTATTATAATTAAAGAAACAAGGTTTATATGTGAAATACAACCGTCTGACAATATAAACTTTAAACCAAAACACACTGCGGAAACTAAAACTCATATGACTCTACAACACTTTCGGTGACCCATCCTCCAAAGCCAGCAAGTAGGGATGTCAATGGGGCGGGGCGGGTGCGGAAGGGGGTCAACCCGCGCCCGCCTCGCGACCCGCGGCGGGTTGGACCTTTCAAAACCGTCCCCGCCCCGCGGGGACCCGTTGACCCGCCTATCTCCTCAAGAAATGTCAATCGCGAATCTAAAATATACTAGTCGTACTACTTATACAAAAAAAATTTCGCAAAATGCCTTAACATTCAATTAACTAGATTCCGTTGAGCCATGAAACGGTTTTACATACAAATATAGCACAAAACACATGCACAACCCGGGAGAGGAACGAAGTGGCCTATCACCGTGCAAAAACGTTGAATCCAGCCTGGCTTTATCTGGATCTGGTTCGCGCGAAACGATGCCAAAAGTAAAAGAAGTAGATTAAATACAGGTACAAGATCTTATGTTTTGAGCCAAAAAAGAACTAATCATTGGAATTAAGTGCAAATTACAGAGTACTAGAAGAGTAAACAAAACTACAAAACAAATGAACACTGTTTAGTTCTTCATATTCAGTTCTTCAGCTCCGTTTACCGTTTTAAGTTATATTTTTTTATCTCTATATATTACTATTAGATATTATTATTTATTAGGTGGGTATAATCGGGGCGGGGACATGTGGGGCGGGGCGAGCGGGGTGGGTGTGGGGCGGGGTGGGTATAGGGCGGGTCTCATGTGATACCTGCACCCGCTCCGCGACCCGCGACGAATGATGCTTTTGAAACCCATCCCCGCCCCACGACCCACCAAATCATTACCTACATCCGCCCACGTGGGGCGGGTGCGGGGCGAGACCCGCCAAGACCCGCCCCATTGACATCCCTATCAGCAAGCGCTGCTCATCTACGAACCCGAGACTCTACTTACCAATACATGGATCATCACAGTAAAACAACAACAAGCGTCAGCAACTGAATAATAAGACGGATACAATACTAAAGCACAACAAAATTGATAACACCCATCTTTTCTATCACCGTTACACAATATCTGTGATGGCCTTTAGCCCCAAACCAATTCCCCCACTTATCGCAGCAAGGGGTACCTAGACCATTAATTTGCACACCCTTTTCGTGGCGGGTCCCACGAAGAGCGATCATAGGAGTGAGATCCGTTCCCCGCAATGGTCCCACACATTACCTTTTCAATCTCAATAATCATACATAATACAGTGGTAACAACAATACGACGGTATCGTCACAATCATCATTATACAGAAACTGAGTAGGGAAACCCTACCTCTATAGCAATCACAGCAAGATAAATTCAAGACTGGTCTACCAATGTTCCTCTACGGATCCTCCTCCCGTGAATGATATGTATATACAAGTTACTCACCAATCACAACTAACAACCGAGATAACTAACTGGTAAAACAACATTTACTTGATAACTACGGACTAGGCTAGATGATCGACGCTCCTATACTCTTGCTACAGACTCTTGACGTAATATGAGAGGAAGAGGGTGATAGGGGATTAGGTTTTTTGTTTTTTGATTAGGGTAAAATGAATGATTAACCATCGGGTTAATATTTATAATAACTGCGGTCTGACGTCTGGAAAAGACTCACTCGGTCGAGCACGACATACTCGGCCGAGTGCGACTTACTAGGCCGAGTGCGACCTACTCGGCCGAGTACCACTTATTCGGCCGAGTTGGCTCGTAACTCAGCTTATGCCTAAAGGAGCTCGGCCGAGTACCACATACTCGGCCGAGTATTACCTACTCGGCCGAGTTGATTCACAACTCAGCTTCTACAAAAGAGAGGGGTGTTACACCATCTTCTAGAACAGCCTCGTGGAACTGAATGTTGTATTGCCCAGATGCTTGCTTTAAGCTATATATGGACCTTTTGAGCTTGCAAACTTTGCGCTTTTGGCCTTTGACTATAAAGCCACTAGGTTGTTCTATATAGATGTCTTCATCTATTTTCCCATGTAAGAAAGCAATTTTCACATCCATTTGATGGAATTCTAGATCCATGTGTGCTACTATGGCCAGAATAAAGCGGATTGATGCAAACCTTACTACTGGAGAAAAAGTTTCATGATAGTCAATCCCCTCCTTTTGGGTGAATCCCTTTGCCACTAGGCGAGCTTTGAATCTTTTAATGGAATTATTCGCCTTTCTCTTGATCTTTAAGACCCATTTGTTACCAATGGTCTTTCGATATGGTGGAAGTTCTACCAAATCCCAGACTTGTTTAACCTTCATAGACTCAATTTCCTCTTTCATTGCATTCATCCATTCCTTATCGTGGGAACTTGACAAAGCTTCTTTTATGAAAGCTTGTTCGTCAAAGTCGTTAGAAGTAACCATCATTACTTTAGAATTTGCTACCATACATGCTTCATCCTCTATGTCAAAACGACGTCGAGAAATTCTCCCTCGAGCACTCCTTCGAGGTTCTTGATCCAACTCCACATAAGTTGGCTCAATTGCCTTACCACTCCCAATATCCTCATGAGCACTGAGATGTTTATCTCTTGATGGTGGAGTGTGTGAGGTAAGCTCAGGATCTTCAATTTCAAATAACTGTAAGTCCTTGGTAGCCCGGCTTTTGCTAGGAAAATCGTTTTCCAAGAATGTGGCATCTCGTGACTCAATCTCCGTAAATATTCCATCTGAGTTTTCTCCTATGAAAATGTATCCTTAGAATTCTCAGAATATCTTATAAAGATACACGTTTTACCTCTAGGACCCAATTTCCCATGCTCATGAGAAGTGGAGTGAACAAAAACTGCAGACCCCCACGGTCGCATTATAATTTGCTTAAGTCATGCTTATAGCCACTCCATAATTCATAGGGAGTAGAAGTCACGGATTTAGAAGGCACTCGATTAAGAATATAGGTTGCAGTCAATAGAGCATCACCCCAATATGAAATTGGAAGGCTTGCTTGCGCCATCATAGAATGAACCATGTCCGGTAAGGGTCTATTCCTTGTCTCCGCAAGACCATTTTGCTGCGGAGTACCTGGAAAGGTTAGTTGTCTAGTTATTCCCTTGTCTTCACATAATTCTTTGAACATGTCAGATAAGTATTCACGCCCCTGTCAGTTCTCAGGGTTTTTACCGTGATGTCTAATTGATTCTCAACCTCATTTAAAAAACGTTTAAAACAATTTAATGCTTCCGACTTGTGAGATATCAAATAGACATAACCATAACGTGAATAATCATCAGTAAAAGTGATAAAATAACTTGTGCCATGCCCGGCCCTTATATTCATTAGTCCACAAATATCATAATGAATCAACTGGAGGTGTGGTGGCTCTCAGATCATAGCCTTGCCAAATGGTTTTCTAGTAGCTTTATCTGCCAAGCAAGACTCACAAGTAGATAGGTTTACTTTAGCTAAAGGTCCCAAAAGACCTTCTCTAGGCAATCGATTCATCCTATCTTGACCAATATGTCCAAGTCTAGCATGCCATAGATCAGAATCATCAAACATAGTATTGCTAGAAGAAGCAACATATGAAAAACTATTGGCATTTTTGCAAGATAATGTATCCAAAATCATAAAACCATCTTGCATTGAACCACAACCGAATGAATCGGTTCCCAAATAAAGTTTTACATAACCACCTTCAAATACAACTTTAAAGTCCAACTCCAAAAGAGATAAAATAGAGACTAAGTTTCGGCTTATTTCAGGAGCATATAAAACTTTATGGAGATATAAAATGCGTCTATTATGCAGTTCCAGTTTGCAGGTTCCTACACCAAGGACCTCAATTTTGGAACTATTCCCCATGAATACATGTTTGCTTCCTTTAGGTACTTTGCGAAAGTCTACAAAAGTTGTCCGATCTCTGGTTAAGTGCTTTGTGTCTCCCGAGTCTAAAGTCCAAACAAGAACAGACTTAGCCATTAAACAAGAGCTAATGACATAACAAAACAGAGATTTTGACGGGTCAAGACATACCTTCGGCTCAGTGCAATCACGAGCGAAGTGTCTCAGCTTCTGACAATAGTAGGATGTTACTTTAGACATGTCTTTTTTCCACCACGCTTCCCCCTAACATGTTTAGAGTCTCCAATTTTAATCTTCTTTTTAGGAGGACCACTCTTATTCCCACCTTTGGGAACTCCATGAGTACCCCACTTGCGCTAATGGCCAGTTGCCTTGCGCGTCTCCTCCTCAACTATGAAGGCCTCTCCTTCCGGCTTGTCACTTGGAGATGATCTTCCTCAAGCTCGAGGTGGCGATAAACATCTTCAAAAGTTTTGATGTTGTCATTATGAGTGAGGTTCACCTTCATATGCTCCCAACCCTTAGGCGGAAGAGAGCCTATCACAGCCTGAACTAGTTGTTCATCACTTAGAACATTACATGCTAGAGCCAACTCACAAATCATGTTTGACATGGTCGTAAGATGCTACCTCATAGTATGATCACGGCGCTTCTTATAACCATCATAAGTTGGCGCAACCGAGTAGTTGATGTTCCACCATATTGCAACTTAATTGCATCCCAGAGGGCTACATCTGTAGTATTCCTCTCAAACCTAAGCATAAGATCAGTCCTCATGCTACTCAGCATCAATATGCAAGCCACGCGATCCTTCCTCTTGAAGGCATTATAGGCTTCCTGATCACGCCTAGGGATGGCAGTGGGTCGGGTACCCAACCCAGACCCTTAGGGTCAGACGCTAACGGTTCGGGTATGGGTCTGAATTTTTGAGACCCACTCGGGTATGGGTCGGGTATGGGTCTTATATAAAAACTTCGGGTCCGGGTCTGGATCTTAGTCTTGGGACCCTACCCGACCCTAACTGTAAAACCCCTCGCGAAAGCGGAAATATAAAACACACAAAGTACTAAAAATGCAGCGGAATTTAAACTTTTTAGACATAAACATCATGCGAGGTGAATTAAAACTGAAACTGGAAACTGATACAAACAAAATAGATAAGTATAACAATTCTAAGTACGAAAACCAAATATATACAAAGCCTGGGATGGAACATCCATACAGGCACCAAAACATGAAATGTATCAAAACTAAGAGTCTAGCTAATCGATGAAGTGTATGTCATAAGATGAAAGGATCATCACTCGCTAGCTCTCAAGTGAACCCCGTCCAACCTGCACGTACCTACATACATGAAAACATGTACGCCACAATCAGTGGGGAGTGACTAGAGTTCTCCTAGCCACCTTTTGTAACGACACGTAACAAGTAAAGCAAACAGAATACTCCAACTTATATAAACATGTGAAGTATAACAACATCTCAATAACTGATCATTAACTATCATGCAATCACTAATGCACGGCTCTCAACCAACTTCATAAACCGTTAGGAAGGAGAGCCGGTTTCCCTACTGGTTACCCAGTCGGGGGGTCTTTCAGTCCAACTATTTATGAAACCGATCAAAGAGTCATCCAATGCCTTGGATGAACAAACTATAACTCGAGTAACACAATTATCAACTTCATCATGCATATCTGACACTGTACCAATATCAAGGTAAGCAGATATAACACAAACACTAGCAATGGGTCCAGAGGTGAACTTAACACATATCCCACTACCAAACAATGTCGGGTCCAGAGGTGAACTTAACACATATCCCAACATGCAATTCAAGTAATGGGTCCAGAGGTGAACTTAACACATATCCCTATACATACAATTCAAGAAAAGGGTCCAGAGGTGAACTTAACACATATCCCTAATCATCCATAAGCAAAGGGTCCAGAGGTGAACTTAACACATATCCCAATGCTACAACCAAGTATTGGGTCCAGAGGTGAACTTAACACATATCCTAATACACAGCTATCGCACACCGGGTCCAGAGGTGAACTTAACACATATCCCGTGTACGACAACCGATCACGTGTCAGGTCCAAAGGTGAGCTTAACACATATCCTGACACGCCACAAGCAAAACACGTAATGGGTCCAGAGGTGAACTTAACACATATCCCATCACGCGACATACAAAACACGTAATGGGTCCAGAGGTGAACTTAACACATATCCCATCACGCGACATACAACTCAACCATTAACATCCAAAGATAGAAACTAACCTATAGCTCTAACTTCTTAAACCACTAAACAACACTTAATTGATCCCGGGAACTAAGACGAGGGAGAGCCGGTTTCCCTTTCGGTTACCCAACCGGGGGGTCTCTATCCTCACTCCATTCCCGAACCCAATATAGTGTCGCCCATCCTCCGGGGACCTCAAACATGTATCAAAAGTACAAGGAACGAGTTTCAATCAAAACCGATCAACCGTTTAAAAGTTACAAACGAATTACGAAATAAAACAAGCTACAGGGGTCCCCAGCCGGTCGGCAGGCAGCCGGCCCACCGGCTGGACACCCATCTCAGCCTTCCTCTTTCCCATTACGAAAACAACCACAAAGGACTCCCAGCCGGTCGGCAGGCAGCCGGCCCACCGGCTGGGAACCCAAATCCCCTAAATTATACTTTACGAAAAATCCTAAAAGGGGCTACCAGCCGGTTTGCAGGCAGCCGGCCTACCGGCTGGCAACCCAAAGCCTATGTTTCTCAAACTTCCGCAAAAACACCTACAATGCACTCCCAGCCGGTTGGCAGGCGGCCGGTCTACCGGCTGGGCATCCTAATCCTACGCATTTCAGAATTTCGCAAAAACAACTAAAAGCACCCCCAGCCGGTCGACCGGCTCAGAGAGCCTGACCTCAAAATCGTGTTTTCCAGTAAACTCAAAACTTCATTAAATCGATACCAAACTTTAAGGATTGCAACATATGAAGTTCATCCAATATCACAATTCATCCAATAACACTATCTAACAGCAAATAAACCCATAAAAATCCTCAATATGATTATACTTTGTATCCGTCGCAAAACATGAATTTCTGAAAAATGAACAACTACACATGTATAACATCAACAAGCATGTGAGGGCCTTTAAGAAGGATTCCTATCACGATTCTAGATCCAAACAACAATAAACATACGAAATTTCAGAAACTTAAATCATCTTAATCATCAAAAATGCTAATATTCACAATAAGGCCGAGTTTCTCATTATCGTCACCTTAAATGCAATCCCGCTCAAAGCTCCTCCTCTATGATGAAGTTATCCACGTAAGGGTCCTCTAAGCCTTCACCTACATCACGAAAAACGAGTTTTAAGAACTGAAAAACGGTTCTTAAGAAAACAGCCCAATTTTCGAGTGAAAGAAATGAAAAACGGAAGTGATAGATGGCTTGCAAATTCGATGAGGATTCCGAAAATGTGATTATTACCTTGATTCGGTGAACGGATGATGAAGAAAAATGGAAAAGAAGATGAAGAATTATGGAGGTTTTGTGAAATGAGAAATGTCAGTTGTTTTGTTTTGAGGATGACAATTATGTCGACACAATGGGTTTAGGAGAGTTTAAGGGTTGTCCTTTCCGTTTAAATGAAAACGGGTTTGGATGAACGGGTTTTTAGTTAAAGATTCAAGTTGCCAAGTTTGTATTCGTCTTAAGGACTTAAGGTTCTTAAAACGGATCTTACTACTTATTAAAAATACTTTACGATAGATTATTAAAATATTATTTTATTACTTAAAATAATTAAAGACCTTAAAAATATATTTTATAAAAATACGGGATGTTACACTAACGGGTCGGGTATGGGTCTGAATTTTTGAGACCCACTCGGGTATGGGTCTTATATAAAAACTTCGGGTCCGGGTCCGGGTCCGGGTCTTGGTCTTGGGACCCTACCCGACCCTTGGACCCTTATATTTATTAAAAAAAAGAAAAAAAAAACAAAAAACACACATACGAACGTCAATAACCCAAATAATACACACAAACAGATGACCCTTATTAGTTATCATTAATATATTATACGCATATCCAAATAACCATTAAGAATAACTAGGAAATTGATGAGTGTGGGTACGGTAAATGATATAATTTAGGGTCGGGTACGGGTAATGATCCAAATAACCAAGACTTTATAATACTTTAATCAAAACTTTGTAATTTAATTCGAATTTTGGTACATTTTATTGAATGACTCGTTAAGGAAAATTGGACCCTAGGGTAGACCCTACCCGGACCCAGACCCATTAGGGTCGGGTATGGGTCCATTAATTTCAGACCCTTTAGGGTCTGGGTCGGGTATGGTCTAAAGTTTTTTTTACTTCGGGTCGGGTCGGGTCTTACCGGACCCAACCCAGACCCTACCCATTGCCATCCCTGATCACGCCTATGTTGGGCGGTATTGCCTTGTGCAGGTTCTTGCATATGTTGTGTAATAGTCTCGAGCACCTCTTGCTCTTCAAGGAGTAAATGAACTTTACGATGCCATATGCCATAGTTATGTTCAGTCAATTTATCTCCTTGGTTCAAATCGGCCACAATACTCTTTGTACCAGCCATTGACAACTATAGAGACATTCAAAAATAATTAGTACAATCATAATCTTTTGCGGCAATCTCTTTATTAGTCCAAAAATTAACTTGACAAGAGTAATAAAATCGAAAGACGTATATATACGCAATCATCAATTATTAAGACCGTCCTGTGAATTTGCAAACTAATAAAATCATGCGCATTATTAATTTCAATTAAGGTGAGATAACTTCTTATATACCAACCTTCAATTTATATACCCAACACTATAAATCTCAATAAATGTCACATTTGACGATCATCGCTATAATATGCATGCGTAAAACAATTAACAGAATTCATGAGTGAATTTTAAACATGCCAATATCGGTTTAATTAATTTAATTAATTAGGACTCGGATGCTAGTTTATACTATCTTTGATACCAATGTAGGAAAAATAATAATTATGATGAGACGATCTTAGCAAGATGTATAGTCACTTACATTGCCAAATCGGGAGCGTAGAAAATCTATCTCGAACTTGCGGAAACCTCCAAGTAATTGCTCCATGAAAACTTTAATACGAAACTAGTATCACGAATCCGTTGGACAATATATTGATCATTAGGACCAATATCTATTATTCAGAACTCAAGAACCTCTATTTTCTTGTGTATAGATGTATGTGTTTTTGTAGTAATTGTTTCTCTCTTTGTGTTGGATTCACACCAATTGCTCTCCTAAGCCTCTTATTTATAGGCTAAGGGGTACGCGATTTTCTCCACAAAACGTGTACTCCAATGGTTTTATTGAACCAAACCATGGGAGAGGGACATGATTTTCTACAAAACCATGGTCTCAAGTGGTTTTGGCAAAAATCATGTCCTCAAATGATTTTTATTAGCCAAAACCGTCTTATAGTCCAAACACAAACATGCCTATTTCGTCCGTACAAAAACCGCGGATTAAAATATTCCCGACTCATGGGTGGATAATCCGATTTTCTCTAACACGTAAAAATAATTTGGTTATTTACTAAATCCATATTATGTATCATTTAACGGTCAATTGATTGGTTTATTACCTCAGTAATTCAGTTGGCTTATGAATCATTGTATTCTTATTTTAATTAGTGTGTGTTTATTTCAATTAGAGCTGTTCATGGGCGGTACCGTTCGAAAACCCGGGCCATCCGGCCCAAATGTTTACTGGGTTTGGACATCATTTTTCTAAAAAAATGGGTTAGGGGCTAACCCGACCCATCCCATTTTAGTAAATGGGCCGGACACGGACAAGAGAAATATAAAATGGGCCGACCCTTCCGGCCCACTAAAGTAATATGAGCGATTAGTATATAACTAATTTTTGCTTAGGTTTTACTCTTGTTTGGATTTTGGAACTTAATATTTAGATGACCAAGTTAGCCGTTCTTCTATTTTGTGTATTGATGTTAAGAACTAAGAACTTAATTCAATATCGGCTTTGCAAGTTTATCGCCCGCTATAGTCTTATACGGCATACTTTTCTCTTTCAGTATAACCCATATCCAACCCAAACCCACATTTGAACAGCTCTAATTTCAATCTTACTATACGAACTTATTAGCATTAATACGACACCAAATATCATCACCGCGTGCTCACTAAGATTACTAGCATCAATTGATGTAAAATGATGTACAATAAATTAAAAATGTATTGAAAACCTAACTCTAAAAGCTATCCGTGATATTTCACCGATCACAAAACTTGTTTCTCTTAAAATATCATTTGCGCTGTACTTAATAATAAATTTAGCTAATTTAGTTAACTAGTTATTTGTCATTCATTTTTTCAAAACTTTGTTTTATTATTGATGTAGAATGACGTTAAATTGCAAACTCATCTTAAATTAGTAGTTTACATCTGCCAAAAAAAAATGTTATATTAGTAGTGTAAAGGTGAAAGGCCTTTTTATAAGTGTTCAAAGAATATAATAGTACGAGGCAGGATATGGTGGTTTTTTCTCCAAAGGTGGACACATTATAAAGTGCTGTCAAAACTTTGTTTTATTATTTCATACGAAAATAACTCGTGTTAAGAAAGAGTTACTAGTATTTAGACTTGTCAAACCGGTCGATTAGAATATAAGTCTGGTCGAATACGGAGCACAGGTCGGGTTAGACCCGAAATATGAGTAAGAAAATAGTCTCTGACGTCTTCTCTTTAAAAAATTATAATCAAAAAAATCATTTCTATAAAAAGTAAAACCTATTTAAAATTTAAAATTTATTCATATTCAATATTTACATTAATTATATCGACATTGTTATAAAAATATAGTTTTATTAATAATTATTTTATTACTAAATATTAAAATTTATTTAAAATGGATTTTTTTATTGTGTTGGTAATTTTAAGTATTAAAAATAATAATTTTTTATTCATTATTTCAAATATAATATGAAACTATTAATATTTTAATAGAATTCTTGATTTATCTTATCGGGTGAATTAGTTTGAGTTAGGTCTCGACTTAAAATAACAGGTCATTTTAGGTTCGGATCAAACGAGTCAACGAGTCGGAATTTGTTGGTCTTGACCTTCGAGAACGAGTTAGGTCGGATCGAGTTTTCAATCAAGTCCGGATTCGACAGGCCTACTCATATTAGATAACGGGAGATGGTTTATAACAATTAATACCTACTGTTTCCCCCACAACATTTAACTGAAAAAAGAAGTGTTGAATACAGTATAATTTATGTGAATAATTACGAAGAGAAGGCAAATCGAAATGAATTGAGGAGACGGGAGAATACATCTATAACCTAGATATGAAGGGCTATAAGCCTATAAGTCTATAACGGGGCATAATAAAATTTGATGGGCACGGAACTATTTTTTGGTTGGCCTATTTCGTTGTTATAATTGAAGAATTGAAGTGTCTTTTACCAGTTCGTCCGCGCTTTACAACCTCGTTTGGTCTCAAGATTTTTGAATATTTATGGGAGTGGATACCTAACTCACTTGAAAGAAGAAACAATTGTGATGAAAATGTTTCTCTATCATTGTCCAAATTTATTTTCTTCATATTTTGTTTTATCTCAATGTCAATGCAAAACAAAACAAAACAAATCTAATGATAATGACTGTAATGATAAATATTTTCTTTACTCCGTTATTAATTTATCTACGAAGTATTCTATTTTGTGGGATCTCAATTATTTATTTATTTATTTATTTATTTTTTGAAAAAATATAATATTTTTATCAATAATTTGAAACATCATATACATTTCATTGACTTGTTATATAATAATAATAATAATAATAATAATAATAATAACTACTCCCTCCCTTCAAATCCAAATGATAACTTTGTTTTTTCACGTTTGGCAACGCACGTTTTACGTGGCTAATATCTTTAACTACGTATTTGCAAAAATTATAAAAGTTAAATATTTTTAATATACTCATAAAGAAGAAACAAACAAGATCCCACATGAATATACTTTCTCTTATGTATTGAGAGAAAATTAAAATTGAAGGTTCACTCGTGAATAATATACAAAATAGAAAAGTATCATTTGGATAAAAATTGAGAGACTACAAACGATCTTAACTTCCTAGTTAATTTAAGTCATTTTTGTAATTAACCCCCTTATATATACGTTTTTTTACAAATAACTGTCTTATATGTCCATCTTTAGGAATAACCCCCTTAAATTCCACTTAATCGTTAAAATTACCACCAAAACTAAATTATGTTTACAAAACATAATAAACTCGATGCAATTATGACATTACTACTCAAACTTATGTGAAATACCGAAACTATCCTTTATTAATAATTATACTATTCTTCAAATAATCTCACGCCAAAATCCTATATATAAAAGCAACAACCATGCATGTTGCTTAGTTCTCGATCAACCCTTAAAATAAGGAATCTCAAGGGACCACTTAATTTTCAAAATTAATTGTTTTCAATAACCATCATACTATTGAAGATACTGCCAAACATACTACTTGATTCTCTCCTATAATCACGCAAGACTATTTCCACAATAAGACTCCTACAAATCATGGCAATTAAGGAGATGAATATTTGTATCTTATGTAATCTTTTGTTTCCATCGTTGAATATTTCTACCTAAGTTAGTTCCTAGTTTTTAGCTTGTTAACCTACTCTTGTATACTATATAATCTCACCCATGTAACTCTAGCTAATCATCAAATAATAAAAACTTTAACCTATTTATTCTTTACATGGTATCAGACTCCAAACCGATCCTAACCATTATACTCCTCATCTTCGTTATCCTTGACACAACCGTTTCCATGGCCAACCAATCAACCACCATTCCCAACTCCGACGAACCCACAAAACCCCTCATCTCCATCTCCTTCCCTACATGTACCAAACTCACACCTACCACATTTCATGGCGCTTCCAACTGACTCGACTCCTTCAGGGATTCGGTCTTTTTTGCTTCCTTGATGGGTCGAAAACACCACCACCACAGACCATCACCCCTCCTGCCACCACCGACAAACCAAACCCATACCCTATTCCCAACCCAGCGTATGGCTCCTGGTTCAAACAAGACCAATTGATACTCGGAGCTCTCGCTGGAACTCTTCACGAATCCGTTGCCCACTACTACAATTCCCTTATATTTCCGACGCTTTATGATCGACGCTTCAATAAGCGTCGACCCATTTTCCCACTTTACACCAAATAATTAATAAAATATTAAAATTTTATTGTTAGCGCTGAAAAGAGATTACTAAATTTTGGTATCCCGCTCATCACTATACCACGCCTTCATTCAACTGCTTTGTTCCAAATTAAACCAAACTCTCCAAATTCCATTCAAGTAAACCCTAAAAATTTACAGCGCGCGTCAATTCTTCATCATCCCTTTATTGTTCATCAATTTATTCCCTTTATTGTTCATCAATCAACACCGTTCTTCATCATCCCTTTATTGTTCATCAATCAACACCGTTCTTGATTTTTTTACCATCCGTTCATCATCGACGAATTGTTGGAATTGTTGATCGAATTGATCGAATTGTTGCGACTCTCGTTGTTCTTATCCGGAGACAGCTAAACAGGTACGTAATAATTATCCGTTTATTGTGTGTGTTTATTCTCGATTTTGATTGTTGAATGTACTGTATTATTGCCTCGTTACTTTGATATCATGTGATATTTCGTTCTTGGTTGTTGTTCGTTCTTGGTTGTTGTGATTATATGATTGATTGTTGTTATTATATGATTTAATGTGCTGAAGTATTGATCTTTATTCTCGATTTCGATTGTTGAATGTACTGTATTATTGCCTTGTTCATTGTTCATTCGTTCACACTGGCATGAATTCTCCTATTTTATCTTCTGCTTCATTCGTTCTTGGATTATGTTCTGAATACATCCATCATACAAGGTAACAAATACAAACTCATCTCATCATACTGAACATACATCCAAACCAAAGAGCAGTATCTTGCTAAATCAGAACAATTTTTCTAGCCATTGTTTGTCAGAACGACCCAAATGTCCTCTAATCTTCTTCCGAATTCGCATCCTTAATTCATTTTGGAGTTTACTGAAGCAGACTATTGGACTCATGAGCAGATGATCATGCCTACTGGAGTTCCTTTGGTGCCATATATAGTACAGGGCAGCATTTAGAATGCTGTTCAGGACCCCTCGTCGAAGTCTAGAATATCTGGTATGCATGTGCCAAGACTGTGTATACTGATCAGAGAACCTAGAGCCAGTCCATTCCTGCACCAATTTTATAATTCGCTGACTGTATGCACATTTGAACATGTGATTATATGATTGATTGTTGTGATTATATGATTTATTAATGTGCTGAAGTATCTGATCTTTATGATGTGTAGTCATGGATACTAGCTGGATTACCTTGCCAAATGACCATCCCGATTACATAAATGGATGTAGGCAGTTTATTGAAATAGCAAAGGAAAATCTTGTAGAAGGGAAAACAAAATGCCCGTGTAAGAGTTGTAAGTTACGTTATTACTTCACACTGGGTGAAATAGAGGGTCATATTTTGTTCAAAGGGTTTTACCAGAAGTATACTGATTGGTTTTGGCATGGTAAAAGGGATGTTCTTGATCATTTGCATGGAGAAAGTAGGGTAGAACCCTTAGTGGGTCGTGATGATATGAGAGGTTTACTCAATGCAGTTTATGGGACTAATTATCCTAACCATTCTAGACATATTATTGATGATAATACTTTTGGTGGCTCGGACGAATTAGAACAAGAAGTCGAATTTGATGACTTGTCGATGGGATTTAGCTCTCATGGTGGGTCCGATAATGAATTTGAGAACGCTTACGATGGTAGGACCAATGACTACTCTAACAACCCCCATAACCTCAACAATAAAGAAAACAGTAACTATCAAAGATTGTTGGACGCTGCAAACGAGGAACTTTACGATGGCTGTCAATCTTTTTCAAAGTTGTCATTCCTTCTACACTTATACCATATTAAATGTATGTTTCATTGGTCTAATGAGTCATTTAACAAGTTACTTGAACTTCTACTTCAAGCGTTTCCTCAAGTAAGAGAGTTTCCAACAACCTTTTATGAGGGTAAGAAGATAATAAATGATTTAGGGCTCGGATATGAAAATATTCATGCTTGCCCGAGGAATTGCATGCTATTTTGGGAGGAGAATAGTGACAAAGAGGAGTGTAGTAAATGTCACACATCGAGATGGGAAAAAGTTAAAGGTAAAAAAGGTACAGGTCTAACTAAGAAGGCAGCCAAAACTATGAGGTATTTTCCCCTCATTCCTAGACTAGAGAGGATATACATGTCATCTAAAACAGCTGAAGATATGATATGGCATCATAGAGATCGTGTAAAAGATGGAACTTGATGCATCTCAAAAATTAGGGGGACAAACACCAGTGGGACTTAGTAACCCCTCCGATACATTCTGCAAAAATTTCACTAAGAAACCCGATGGTGGTCATGGTACTAGAACATCCGCACAACTTTCTGCCCAACTTTCAAAGACTAATGCCCCCGGAAATTCTAAGGAGCTTGGTGCTAGAACATCCGCACAACTTTCTGCCCAAAAAAATGGGGGACAAACACCAGTGGCGGCTGTTAATAACCCCTCCGATACATTCTGCAAAAATGTCACTAAGAAACCCGATGGTGGTCATGGCACTACAAAGTCTGTACTTGCAAAGACCAATGCCCCCGGAAATTCTAAGGAGCTTGGTGCTAGAACATCCGCACAACTTTCTGCCCAACAAAATGGGGGACAAACACCAGGGAAAGAAGCGCAAGTAGGAGTTAAACCCCCTATTTCGTTGTGGAAAACTTCTACTACAAAACCTGGCTCTACTTTTACTACAAACCACCAACATTCAAAGACCAATGACACCTTAAATTTGCGTGAATCTGGTGTGTTGTGGAAAAATACACCAGCTAACTCGTCTCGACTTTTGAGTTCCAATTGCACTGGTAAAGCCAACAATGGGCCTGATACTGTTCACGAGTCATTGCTGGGTCACGAAGAAGAATTTTTGAATCAGGAAGATGCTAATCAAATTGGTTTAAGAACTTTCAAACCGAAACGTCGTTGTGTGACACATGATTGGCCTGATAATGTTGAATTTGATGAAAACGAGGAGGTTCTAACTATCGGTAAGTTCGTATTATGTTTGATATATTCTTTTATTTTATTTTTTTGATGAAATGTAAGGTATATATTCTGTTAAGGTGTGTACAGAAGGCTAATAGGTCTGAATTTCAGACTGTTTATCAAACCAGTGCTGAACCATACTATAATTTCAGATTGTTTATTAAACCAGTGCTGAATTTGTCTCTGATATTATTTGACACTTAGCTACATTTGTTTTGGTAGATGATCAAGGAAATATCGGCAAGGTCAACGAACTAGTTCAACCGCATGATGTATGGTTTTCTAAAGTGAGGTACTTTGTCACATTTAATGAATTTCATCAGCCACTAAAGAAAGGAGGACACATTCTCGTTAGATTCATTGGTAATATGTCTCGAAAGGAAAGATTTTGTCCAATTAGAATAACAAATTGGCACCTTGTGCCACAGAAATTCAAAGTTGATATCGTTCAGTGTATTCGGGTATGTTATTCGTAACTTGAACATATTTTTGAAACTAAGTTATAATAATTGTGCTAGTTTGAGCAACAGATGATTTTTGTCTAGATAGTTCTTATGTTTTTTTTGTTCAGGAACATTTTGTTATTCCCGAGGGAGATGGCTATGACAAAGGTATTCTGAAACGTATAGGCAAGAGTGTGAGACAATATAGACACGAGTTGAAGAATACTCTTTTTAAACCCACGACAAAAACTAGAGAGGAAATCTATCAAAATAAACCATCAAGGATCCCTCTTGATAGTTGGATTCATTTAGTGGATTATTGGTATTCTGAGAAGGGACAGGTATTTCCCCAAATATTAGTTAGTTGATTTTAACGGTTTCAATACTATCTAGTAGCATGATTCTCATAGTACCATCATTCATCTGATCATGTGAAAACAATTTTTTTTTTTTGTGTTTTATTGTATGCAGAAATATGCTGATTGTGGAAAAGAGGCACGTGCATCGCAAAATCATGCTCACACAACCGGGTCAACAAGCTATGCTAATATACGGGCCGATCTTGTAAAAATTATATCTTTTATGGATGATTATAATACCATCTTTACTTTTATTTTTTATTGATTATAATTAAATACAAGGTTAGTTAGAAGCTAATTGTATGTGGTGATGACTAACAGGAAGAAAAGAACAAAAGAGAACCAACGGAACTAGAGGTTTTCAAGGAAACTCATAAGAGGAAAGATGGAACCTATGTGAAAAATACAGCAACGAAAGATTTTGTGGTAAACATTTTTATAAAAGAAGTTTGATCTACTCCAAATTATCGTGTACATTGACAGATAATATGTATTTTGATGAACTCGGATTTTTTTTTTTTGTACAGTTGGATGTCGATACTTATATTGAAACTGAACTTCTGGCTAATCCTACCAAGCCCAAAGTACAAATTCAAAATGAAGCTTTCACCAAGCTAATGTATGGAGAAGATATCCCTAAACGACCCTTAGGCTATGGGTTCGGTGTGAAAGGAAGTGACGTAGTTGGGGTGCACAGTATCTTGAGGAAAGAGGCTTCTAAATCGGGAGATAGTAGTTCTTTAGCTTTGCAAAATATGGGACAAATGCAAAACATGCAAAAGGCTATTGTGAGTTTGAGTAAGGACAAAGAAGAGCTAGAAACCAAGTTGAATGCGACCAATATCCTTTTGCATAAAATACTGGAAGGTATGAGTTCTGGAATCCCGTCACCCGAGATAGCCGAGCTTGCAAGGTCAACCTTGAACTCACAGGTATATTTATGTCCTCTTAATTCATTGCTGTAATGGCAGCGGCTGGGATTTATGCTTATATGTTCTCATATGCTATTCTACATACTTCTGGAATCCATGTTAATTCTGTATAGCTGTTGTCTGCGTCTGTTCTTTCTTCTATGATTCTGTCCTACTGCTTGCATTCATGTCACTACTGAACTTCTGTGTGGTGCGTAGTTTGCTATTTCTGAACTGATGACGTATGTTACTATCTGCTGCTACTACATTCCGCACTTCTACTATTCAATGCTACTAGTACTTATAGCATTCACTGCACATCTATTGTATTTCGTTCACTGCAATTACCATTCTGTTCAGACTAGTCCATTACTGTCATGATTAAACCACTACACCTCTATTCTTTCTCTGCACCCCTGTTGCTACTGTACGTACTGTTGTGCTGATGCGTGAGTCCCTGCGCTGGCTGCCCTCTCTATTTCCCTATACTACTGCCAGTTACCCTACTGCACACGCGTCTAGTTGCTGCTGGTCATGCATTATTGTATAGCTGTTGCTGCTACGCTACTGGCCATGACTGCTTAACAGTCTGATTCTGTACTGTGGGGAGGGGATGAACTATGGTAACTAAGGGCTGGGCAAGCTTAATGTGTGATTTTATGTTGAAATAGAAGTTGCGAATTCACGTTTTGATGGCTGCAAATCCTCATTTAGTTGTTGGGTCATTTGTAGGAACTCTAGCTAGGTCAGTATAGTCGATTTATTGATCATAAAGTTGGTAGCTGTAAGATTACTAGTTGTGCAAATGATGATGATGACGATGAGAGAGTCTCCAAACACGATCAAACTCGTCTGAAATTGTTAAATGATCGCACATTTGGTGTTGTGGTTCGTAGGGAGTGTGTGCGGACTTAGAGAGGATTTATGATTCGTCTCAACGATCCAATACACGATCCTCGTAGTCTATCATTTACTTCTCTTTATAAGTTGAAGTTGGTGAGTGACGGTCTACCGCCTAATCTTACAGTTATCGGAGCATATAATGACTTATTATTGTATCAAAAACATGAGTGTGAGGAATATGATGATGACACCCTTGAACTCTACGTCCATTGCACGGGGGGAATAGTTGGCTTTATATATATTGAAAATCATATGGATTAGTTGATTAGTTGTATGGATGACCATTTATTTAATGCCTCAATTCTACTTAGTTGTTAAGTTGTAGTAAGAACCTTTATATCCTTCTTCATTCACTTGTTAATGATATTTAATTTTCTTGTATGCAGATATCGGACTCAACAAATCGTGGCAGAGAATCGAGTTGAAAGGATCAAATTCGGAATTAACTTTTAATTTGAGAGTACTTTAGTCGTCATCGTACATTTTGGCTTGGATTTAATATTTGGGAAGCTTTTATTATTTTTGAGTGACAACGTCACTATTATTGTTGGAGTAAAATAATTACAATAGTTCTTTTAAATTTTGAAAGCTTGTAATTTAATTTGACGATGGAATTTTAATTTATGTTATAAAAGTTTGTTTTATTTTGCGTATATTTAATTAGTCAAATTGGATCTCTGTGGCATCATTTTGCTAATAATGATCGATCTTGTGAATCCATCGCCGAGGACGATACGTATATACGGTACCTGAACAAAAACAACAGGTCTCCAATTTCGACTAATAAGACTGAAGCGAAGCACAGTAATCTGGTTTAAAAAAAGCAGGAGGAAAAACAGGGACGATGTCATTGCTAGCAAAAAGCGTCGAAAACAACTTACGACGCAAAAAAGTGTCGCTTGGCTAAACACAAAAGAGTGTAGCAGGTACTGACACAAAAAACCGTCGCTATTGGTGACACAATAAAGCGTCGCAGTTACTTGCACAAAAAAGCGTCGGAAATTCCTGACACCCCAAAAGCCGACGCTTTACTGAAGCGTCGAGAATTAATTTACCGACGCTTTTAAGCGTCGAAAACAGGCCAAAAAAGCGTCGAAAAATGGCGGGATTTGTAGTAGTGGCCCCAATCATTCTCGACTGTACCACATCCCATGCCGCCTGGACTCTGCTTGCCACGACCTACGCTAATCCCTCGAGAGGCCACATTTTACAACTTAAAGACCGTCTCAAAAACATCACCCACAGTGACAAATCTATCACTGATTACATGCTTGCTATCAAAACCTGCGCTGCCAATCTCGCACAACTTGGGAAGCCTATCGATAGAGAAGATATAACCAGCCTCATTCTCGATGGTCTCGACCAAAATTTATACAAATCCGTCATCGATGCTGTTCGTGCACGTGACGTACCCATCACTTTTGATGCCCTACATGAAAAATTAATCCATCAAGAATTAATCCTTAATAAACAAACCACCACAACTCCTTTCACACCCTCTGCCAACGCTGCCTATCACCGTCCTAGCAACCACACCTATCACAACCAAAACCGATACAACAATAACTATAATCAACCTAAACCCAATTATCAACCTCGCTATCAACCCTCTTCCCAACCTTCGAACCAGAATACAACCCAAACACCGAAACAATTTCTTGGCCGCTGCCAATATTGCCGCGGTCAGGGGCACGTAATAAGCGATGTCCTGACTTCAAACGCGATTATCCAAATGTCGTTTTCCCACCCCCACCGCGCCGTACCTACCCCAATGCCCATACGGCCACCGCTACAACAACCCCAACGTCCTCCTATCTCATTGATAGTGGCGCATCCCACCACGTAGTCAATGATCTCACCAACCTCTCCTTTCACGCGCCCTATGACGGACCCGATGATCTCATAATTGGAGATGGCTCCTCCCTCCCAATTACTCACGATGGTTCTTTTTCTATACACTCCCTTCATTTCAATAATGTTTTAGTCGTTCCCACAATTTCTCGAAAACTTTTATCTGTCTCTCAATTTTGTCGCGATAACAATGCAATCGCAATTTTCTCACCAAGTTCTGTTTGTTTTAAGGAACGCTCGACGGGAATGCTCCTCCTTCAGGGTCCCTACCTTGATGGAACCTACACCTGGCAACCGACAACCACGACCCACGCCTTTTCTGCACTGACGAGCCCTTGGCACCATCGCTTGGGCCACCCATCCAATGCAACCCTTAAATTATTGAATTCCAAATTTAATTTATGATTTCTGATTTTCCGCATTGCACTTCCTGTTTGATGAATAAAAGTCAAAAGTTGCCATTTTCTGTTTCTACTTTAACCTCAAACGCACCTCTCGATATTATTTATTTCGATGTTTGGACCGCGCCAATTCTGTCACATGATCAATTCAAATACTACATCATTTTTGTTGACCATTTCAGTCACTACTTCTGGTTATATCCTATTAAAAACAAATCCGACACCCATACAACCTTTCATCAATTCAAATCCATTGTTGAAAAATACTTTAATAAACCAATAAAATTATTTTACTCAGACAATGGGGGTGAGTATAAGAAATTGAATACAACCCTACTTAATGACGGGATAACCCATCTCACCTCCCCTCCTCACACACCCGAACATAATGGGTTTGCAGAACGTCGTCACCGTCACATTGTCGAAACCGGCCTTGCACTCCTACACCAAGCCCATCTACCCACCAAATTCTGGCCATATGCCTTCACCACCGCGGCCTATCTCATAAACCGCCTTCCCACACCTACACTCAACAACAAATCTCCGTATGAGATCATTCACAACAAACCACCTAATTATCAAAAACTCAAACCATTTGGTTGTCTCTGTTTTCCTTGGTTACGTCCATATACATCTCACAAAATGGAACCCCGCTCAAAACCATGTATATTTGTTGGTTACTCAACTACACAAAGTGCCTATCTATGTTACGACCCGACTCTATGCAAACTATTTACCTCTCGCCACGTTCGTTTCATTGAAACTGACTTTCCCTATCCTACGCTATCCAACACTCAACCCTCACAAACTCCATCAACCAATACGTGGTGTACCCTATCTCTCCCTATCCTAGATCTTCAAATACCCAATACTACTCTTACACCGAATGACATCCAATCTCCTACTATGCCATCCTCTCCACCGAACATACCCTCCCCTTCATCTACTCCGCTGCCCACACGAAACCAACCCACTACTTCCATCGACCAGCCTACGACCCCTATTTCCTCTACTCCACCCCCACCTCATCGTATGGCCACCCGTGTCTCCCACAATATCATTAAACCCAACCCGAGATACGCAAAAACAGCCCATACCGTCACTCTTCCTATCACCCACACCACTCCCACTACCACTAAACAAGCTCTTCTTGACCCTAGATGGCGTAACGCAATGCAAGAAGAATACCAAGCTCTTATTCGTAACCAAACATGGACTCTTGTCCCTCGAAACCAAGCCCAAAATGTGATTGGTTGTAAATGGGTCTACCGTGTCAAGTATAACCCCGATGGGAGTCTCAAACAACATACAGCTCGCTTAGTAGCCAAAGGTTTTTTACAACGACCAGGTGTTGATTACTCGGAGACATTTAGCCCCGTAATCAAACCAACCACTATACGTCTTATACTAACCATTGTTGTTACGCAGGGATGGCATCTACACCAGCTTGATGTCAACAATGCATTTCTACAAGGTAATCTTATTGATACTGTTTATATGACACAACCTACGGGATTCACAAATACTGACCAACCCGATTCTGTCTGTAAACTACACAAAGCGTTGTATGGGCTCAAACAAGCTCCACGAGCCTGGTACAATGAACTTAAATCATACTTAACCACGTATGGCTTCACAAACTCCATCACTGATCCATCTTTATTTATTATTAAAACCAACAATTTACACCTTCTAGTTCTCGTCTATGTAGACGATATTATAGTCACAGGGCCAAATTTAACCCACATTCGAACATTCATAAACCAACTAGCTACCAAATTTTCGCTAAAGGACCTAGGGCCACTCTCGTTCTTTCTCGGAATTGAAGTAACACCCACTGCGACCGACCTCCATCTTAATCAAACCAAATACCTCTCTGAATTACTATACAAATACAACTATCAAGACTGCAACCCGGCCTCTACACCGATGCTTCCTCACCCCCCGCTTCTTCTCGACAAAGAAGAGCCCATTCATAATGACACCGATTATCGTGCTATCATAGGTAGCTTACAATACCTCTCTTTAACGAGACTCGACATTGCTTACTCCGTGAACAAACTTGCTCAGTTTCTAACACACCCGACACAAGCCCACTGGACCGCACTTAAACGTTTATTACGTTACCTACGTGGCACTCTCCACCTTGGAGTACATTTAGCAAAACAGTCTCCCCTCCGTCTTTATGCATTTTGTGATGCGGACTGGGCCGGTGATACCACTGATTATGTCTCTACTTCCGGTTACATCATATACCTCGGTTCGAACCCTATAAGCTGGTCCTCAAAGAAACAAAGAGCTATTTCATGCTCATCGACTGAGGCTGAATTCAGGGCCGTGGCTGCCACAACCTCTGAATTAATTTGGCTCACAGACATCCTCAAGGAACTCGACATTGGTCTTTCACAGCCGCCATCAATTTATTGTGACAACTTGTCAGCTACACATTACTCGGCCAACCCGGTTTTTCATTCACGAATGAAACACTTAGCCATCTCGTTCCACTTCGTCAAAGAGCAACTAAGACAAGGTAATATTCGAGTTTAACATATTAATGGTAGCGATCAACTGGCAGACACATTGACGAAACCGTTACACAAGCCGCGCTTCATCGAGTTATCATCCAAGATTGGTCTCCGTCTTCGACCGTCCATCTTGAGCGGGAATATTGAAGATACTGCCAAACATACTACTTGATTCTCTCCTATAATCACGCAAGACTATTTCCACAATAAGACTCCTACAAATCATGGCAATTAAGGAGATGAATATTTGTATCTTATGTAATCTTTTGTTTCCATCGTTGAATATTTCTACCTAAGTTAGTTCCTAGTTTTTAGCTTGTTAACCTACTCTTGTATACTATATAATCTCACCCATGTAACTCTAGCTAATCATCAAATAATAAAAACTTAAACCTATTTATTCTTTGCACATACAACTTATGAGAATTACCTTTATAGTATTTTTACTATAAGGCCAAATAAATTATAACTTTATATGCGTCAATATTTAAGAAGCCAAATAAATTACACTTTTATATGCTTCAATATTTAAATTAAATATATATAATTATACACTAAATTTTTAACAGTAAACTAAAAAAGAATAATGCAACACTAATTTATAGTATTTTTACTGAAGGATTTTTCATTTATACCATAAAGAATAAATAAATTAAATTAAAAGAAGGTGAAAGATGGACCACTTAATTTTCATAATTTTCATAATTAATTGCTTTCAACAACCACCGTACCACTTTTGACGTGCTTCAATATTTAAATTAGGCCAAATAAATTACATAAATGTTTTGACTAAAATTAGGAACATTACAAAATATAAATAAATGTTTCGACTAAAATTAGGAACATTACCAAATATAAAAAATATATGAAAAATAAAGATTAATGGGTTATTCTACATGGTAACCCTATATTTTTTCAAATTCTACATGGTAACCCTACTTTTCAGAGATCGGACATGGTAACCCTCAACTTTATTAATATGTATTGTCGTGACCCTTAATTATCTTTCCGTCAATTTTTTCCGTTAAGTATGTACCGTGGCAAATTGAATTTTGAGATTTTCTATAAGGTAACCCTATATTTTTAAAATTTTTACAACATAACCTTATTTTTTCTTCAAATCATATGTGTATAAAAACATAATCCCTTAATTAATCTTAATTTCACTATTTAGCTTGATTACACTTAAATTGTCATATTCACCCTCATTACCCTTCAATAGACCGAGTTTTGAATAAAAACTTCAATAAAAACCTTGTTCGATAACAAAAAATTCCCAATAAAATATTCTAAATACCATAGGAAATGTACTATATATTGAACATTATAATAATCAATCCCAAATTTAATTCATAGCATTAATCTAATTAATTTTTTTTTTAAAAGCCTCAACAAATATCTCAAAAAAAAATGTTGTAAATGCAATAATGACTTTAATTGTTCGACATATTCATACACTAAAGTTGGGTACAATTGAGGAGTAGAGACTCATTTGTAAAGATTAAGCTTAATAGTGGATTTCTTTGTTAATTATTGAACCCGAATTTTGGAAATTTATGGTAATGTACTTTGAAGAGATGATATTGAGAGTTGACATTCTTTTGACTAATCGAGTGAAAAACATGTTAATAATAATAAACTGAGGAAATAAGAGATTATTTTTAAAATTATTTCTTTTGTAAAAAAATAAATCGAGTTATTTTGTAGGATAAAAAAAATAGAGGGTTACCTTGTAGAAAATCTCAAAATTCAATTGGCCATGTCATTTACTTAACGGCAAATCTGACGGAAAAAAGTTAAGGGTCATGACAATACATATTAACAAAGTTGAGGGTTACCATGTGTGTTCACTAAAAAGTAGGGTTACCACGTAGAATTCAAAAAAATACAGGGTTACCATGTAGAATAACCCAAGATTAATTATAAATACTTATATAAAATATAATAATTGAATAAATATGCCCTCAGATCTAGACAGAGAGCCAATCAACATCGAGGATTGGCTACTTGGAGCAAAAAATACGGCAACAACTATCAATCGACTACACATAAACGTGTTGCAACAAAAATAGGCTACCAAATATTCTCTACTACGATAAGTAAAATTTTATGGCGCAGTGTCAACAAAAATAATATAAATTCAGTCTACTACGAAACTTTGGCCGAATTCCAGATCCGTAAAACATTTGAAGTTTATTTCAAATTGGACTCAATACTGCAAAGTCTGGTGAAACCCTTATTCCAACTTCAAATCACATGTTTTAGCAGTTAATAGGAAACATCACTACCATTTAACTGCCTCAACTAACTCCCCACTATCCCCCCATAATCTCTTCCAGCAATTAAACACCAAATATACTGCTAAAATTTTACAAATAATAAAATCATAATCATAATTTCACTAACTATTCATTAATATATTCCTACAAACATTACAAACACATTAATTACTCTTTGTGAATTATGGCAACAATCATGCAACCAACAAAAGTAAAGGAAATTCTAGCGTATCAAAAGAATTACGAAATCACGTATCGTGTTATTAGAAAATGGGTAAGAGAGTCTGGTGAAAAAGATGCTAAAAAAATCGTATTTATGAAATGGAGCTCATACTGATCGACAGTGAGGTAAATCTATCTTTTATTTGCAGTGTTTTCGTATATAACATATAATTTAACTATATTTAGCAAAAACTAACTTTAAATGCGTTTAGGGTGAGTTAATTCACGCTACGGTAGCAAGGACACTTGTGCGAATTTTCAAACCATGCATTGATGTAAGAAGGAAAGATGTACAAAATCTCTAAGTTCATGACAGAACAAAATCTAGGAAACGATAGAGCGACATTTCACAAATGCAAGATTGCAGTGCAATTTACAACAAGCGTGGAAGAAGTACATGGCATAAAAATACCATTCAAGCATTCAGATTCGTGAGGATCGAAAATATTATTAATGGTAATATTTAAAAATGAATACTACATAGGTGAAAATACTCATAATCCATTAATTCATACCTTCAAAAATTACTCTAACAAATATTTTATTTGTTTCCGTAGATGTGGTTGGTGTTATAACACAGTTTCACGAGTTTGATGAAATTAAAGGATACAAGAAAATGTGCATTGACTTAATGGACGAACAGTAAGTCTTTTAAATGCTCTTATATTCTACTTATTTGATATTGTTTCACTATTTGATAAATATTTTGTGTCACATTCATAAGATGACTGTGGCAGAGATGCGTATGTTGAGGTGGATGTGCGGCCATACAAGGAAAGACCGGTTAAGGAATGAGGTGATTAGAGAGAAGGTAAAAGTGGCCCCAATAGAGGATAAGATGATGGAAAATCGACTAAGATGGTTTGACCATGTGAGAAGGAGACCTATGGACGCACCGGTTAGGAGGTTGGAGACCTGGGGTGCAGAAAAGGTTGCTAGGGGTAGAGGGACACCTAAACAAAATTGGAGAAGAGTGATTGAGCACGATATGAGACTTCTCGGGATTCAGGAGGGGATGGTGATGGAGAGGGCACTATGGAGGGATAAGATACATGTGGACTTCTAGCTTTTGTTGTTTTTATTACGTTTTCTAAAAAAAAATTCTTTTTGGATTTGTTACATTTTTTTCCCCAAAAATCCTATATTAAATTTTACTTCGTTTTTCAAAATTACTTTAAACTTTATTCTTGATTTATTTTTTTGGGTTTTTATACATGTGATAAGTTCGATTTAAAATCTATAAAACCCCATTATCTTTCATTTTCGGTTTCACTTCATTTTCGTTTCTTTTTTTCTTTTCTTTATTTTTTTCTCTTGTCGAGATGAGAGTTCACCCTGGACGGTTCCAAAGGCTGATTCATGTCAGCCGACCCCAAAACATTTTGGGACTAAGGCTCTGATGTTGTTGTTGTTGTATGAAAATTATAAAGGAAAATGAGACTAAAACTAATGGTTTGGGAACAATACTTTCCGGAAGTTGCTAAGCTACAAGAACAATGCAAGAATACAGAAGAAAAACAAGTATTGGTTCTCAAATGTGTCCAAAGGAAGGAATGATATCGTAAGTATCAATTCATCCAATTTCACCAAAAAAATCAGCATTATATATTAAACTTGACGAATTAGCCTAATAAATTTCTTATTTATTACAGGGAAATGTTACGCTTTCAACAATAAGAAGTGGGGCGATCAAATTTGAAATGAATCCAAATATTCCAGAAGTAGAGGAGTTTAAAAACAGGTAAACAAAATGCAGAAATTTATAATTTTTATATGAGCCTATAAATGAAACCTATAAAAAAAATGATTCACATAAGTAATAATTGTTGCTTATTTGCAGAATCAAGGTCATATCAAACGATTCTATTCATAGCCTAATCAGTGCGACATCGCAAGCAAGTAATATATACTTGCAGGAGCAAAAATCAAATCATTATCCAAAAAAACAGATAAGGTACAAAATTAAATATTCTGGCAAGCAAAATGTTAGAATTGGACAACACTAACATGTGTCTACTTGAATTTACAATTATAGGCTGGTTATTATGTCACATTAGTCTACATAGAAGAAATGAATCTATCTGTTCATTGTTATTTCAACTCATGCGGAAAATGTCTTGGAAAAGTCAGTCAAGAAGCAGATCAACTATGGTATCGCAAGAAACCAGGTTGTAAAGTAGAAAATATTGGGGTCTCAAAGCATATACCCAAGGTAATTTATCTACTATGCCTAAAAATTTAATTGCAAATAATAAGTACTAAATTTTTTTCACGGTGCAACAAATAGGTATCAAATGAAGGCTGGGGCAAGCGATGGAGGTCATATTTAGGCACAACTCATTTTATGGGACAGTCCCATCTCCAAAATTGTAGGCAAGTAAGCATCAACAATACTAGAAGCACAAGAAAAGGTACAATATTAATTTCTGCTATTATTGTTTCATGTCACGATAAATTTAACAAACAAATAACTCAAAACAGGAAGAAGACAAAGACGTGGTGCCACTTGAATTTAGGGAAATTATGGAATGTGAGTTTATCGCACAAATCATGGTCGACTAAGAGTAGAACATACGACAAAAAATCCCTTGCTACAAAGCAACTCAATTGTGTGAGACAAAGATGTGATTCGATCAACAATTGTATCTGGCAGCCATAAGGGCGACAAATTGCATATGCCCGTATTACACTTTCTCCTTATGACTCCGGTAAATTCCCTGTACAATTTGACAGAAGACAATATCCTATGGCGCTGTGTTTTGCAATGACAATAAATAAAAGCCAAGGGCAATCTCTAGCACATGTTGGGCTTTATCTTCCAAGGTCGGTGTTTACGCACAACCAACTTTATGTTGCTATTTCAAGAGTCATAAGTAAAAAGGGGTTGAAAATTCTGATTTGCGATAATGAAAAACGCATGTCTAATAGAACAAAGAATGAGGCGTATAAAGAAGTTTTTGAGAAGTTATATATAGTACAATATACTTCTAATTGTATATTGTAACAACATAATGTTTTTTTTCTCTCTCGCATTTTGCTACTTTTGTTATGCTTTGAAATTTTCGAGGAGTTATTGTTCTATTTTACTTATTGTCATATTTTAGAAACTCTCACTAATTACATTCATATAATTGGTGCATCTTAAATATACTTGATAGATACTCCTGTTAATGAGCAAATATTATTAATACAATTTGTTTATAATTTTTTAAACAACAAACCCAAATTGCTTTAATACGTTCATCCCCAATTATAATCCCTAATTTTAATTATTTAAAGTTCTTTCCTTAATTCTTATCAAGTAAGGTTTAGGTGAAGGTGAAAGATGAAATGATGTTTGATTTTGATTTTGATTTCTTGAGGGTTTACAGTACTGCATCCACTCCAGCTCACTTTTGAGTTCTTCCACTCTGTCTCTCATATTTGTAGGGTACTTCACCTCCCGCACTACTAACTTCCTAATTTACTCCGCTGTAGATTTAATGGAAGAAATTGAGACGACAAGTTTAATTACACCAATCTGAAAAAGTTCATTTTCAATTTAATAAACATCAATTAGAAGCAGAAATACAATTAACTATCATCAAAGATGCATAGATACCAGTAAGACAGTAGCATCCAAATTGAATACAGTACAACATCAATGATACTTGTGATTTGGAGAAAAACAATTCAACTGATGCTTGAAAGGATAACGAAAGGACAACGAGGACAACAAGATCTGAATTAAGGGAAAAATTATAGATGAATAAAAATTAAAGATGAATTAAAATTCATAAATTAGGGTTTATAATTGGGAGGAATGTTTTACTAGAAGAAGGAACATTTTGGGTGTAATTGTGGACAAATGTTAAGCGTGGGGTTATTTTAAGGGTAGTATAATTATTAATAAAGGGTATTTTCGGTATTTCACATAAGTTTGAGTCGTAATATCGTAATTGCATTGGGTTTTTACGTTTTGTTACCGTAATTTAGTTTTGGCGGTAATTTTTAGATTAAATGGAATTTAAGGGAGTTATTCGTAAAGATGAACATATAAGACGGTTTTTACGTTTTGTTCACGTTTGCCAACGCACGTTTTACGTGCTAAATATATTTAGCTACGTATTCGCAAAAATTATAAAAGTTAGATATTTTCAATCTACTCGGGAAGACGAATCAAACAAGATTCCGCATGAATATATTTTCTCTTACGTATTAGGAGTAAATTGATATTGAACGTTGATTTGTAAATATTGTACAAAATAGAAACATACAAAGTAGATTTGAATGGAGGTGAGAACCACAACCAGTATCTAATACCCATGTTGTGTTGGAAGCAAAATTAATGTCAATAACAAAAATTTCAGATTTGGAATTACCTAACGGAATTACAAGACCCTAATGAATATGTCGTAAGTACTTAGGACAATTCCTCTTCCAATGGCTCATGACACTACAATAGTGGCATCACCCCTTTTGTAGCTTTCTTCTCTTCTTCTTTATCTTTGCAAGACCCTTCTTGCTAGAACTCCCACTAGATTCATCATAAGCCCTTTCTTTCAAGTATAAGGCATCCAAATCTTTATTTAGCGCATCAATATAAGCCGTATCAAGAAGTGGGCCTTTGGGAGGTGGGAGAAAAGTGATAAAGTTAACATTGCCATCCGGACCCGTTCCGAAATGAACTTCTATAGTAGTATCAATGTTGTTTTGGTTGCAAATATCGTCAAAAACATTATGACAAGAATCAATAGTGATAGGGTTGAATTAATCCATTGCGCTTAAGTAACTACAAAAACGGATACGAAGGAAATTAATTAACGTTCATTATTTTTAATCACTTGTTAAACATTTTAAACAAGTTTAGCATTTACTTAATGATCTCTTACACAATTAAGCAAATGATCCCGAGATCCAAATCCATATCATTTTGGGCACGGTGTAGCCGATTCATCCCTTGTTAATATAATTCGGTGGATTAACATTTAATCGATTCTACATTAGAATTCCCGGTCGATAAAATTACATAAATTTCTATCTTTAGCCCGAAGTTATTGCAACTACGGTTACGAATACCTTCGTTGAGATCAACCAAATAGTACGATTATGATCATATTACCCCAGTTACCCAACGTAACAAGTTTAGTACCCCGGTATAGCCGAGCCCACTTCCTTGTGAAGAAGGGATTCATGAGTTCTTTTCTTTGGTAAGGCTAAGTCTCAATATTGAATACGTAAGAGATCTTATCAATTATTATCTATCTCCTTTTAAGTGAACTAAGTCCGTGAATTATCGATAATTAATTGATACGGTGAGGACTCGAAACTCGATATGCATGTCATGTTAATGGCGATTTGGCTATGCATGCAACATATTAAACAAATGCAAAGCGAAATAAATAAAATTCCTAGTATGGCCTTTCCTAAAAGAAAAATAAATAAAAATTACAATTTGGAAACCAACTCCTTGGTCCCTAGGGCTTCTCGGCACACATCTTGAGGAACACCGTCTTGGACTCCTTCCGGGAATGCAACGCCTTTGGGAACTCCGAAATTACAATAATTACAAATTTTATTTTTCTATCTACTTTATACAATATAAAATAGAACAAAAACAATAAAGTGATACGATATCACAAAATTACATTCGAATCAATAACCCTTTACATTACGGGAATTATCGATTATCTAAGGCCATACTAGAATAAATTACATAATTCAAAATTATACAATAAAAATATGACATTCATACTTAAAAACGCAGCATAATTATATGATACAACATGTTCATTTTAATGCCAAATCGCCTTAATTAATTTTATTAGGTTAATCATAAACCGGTTTTATGGGATTTTGCAACTTTTAACCCTTTAAAAATGCATAAAATAAAACATAAATTAAATTTATGTTCTAGTTAATATCCTAACACATTTTAGGATTCAAAATTAGTCATAAATAATTTTGATTATAATTAACACTTAATTATATGAATTTGTTCATTTAGGCCTTGAAATGCATAGCTTTTACGCAATTAATCCGAATAAATTACAATAATTTTCGAAATTTGGATTTTAATTTCTTGAAAATTCTGAAATATTACATTAATATTTATAATGTCAAAAATTTTGGTTAAAATTTTCGAACTTGTTTCGAAATATCTAATATTATTAACCAAAAATGCCTCTAAATACGGTTTTTATCAAATAAAATCGTAAAACATGCTATACAACTTGATTTTGTACCAAATTTTACATACAATAGGTAAAATATGCATGTGAGGTCATATGAAAAATTCAAGGTCAGAAACTTATTCTATCTATATATAAACCATTTTAGACGATTTTACCCTTAAAACGTATAAAATGACTAAAAATATATATTATGAACAATAAAAATCCCATAGATTATCAAAATAACCTAAATTAAGTTTAGTACCAGATAATATAACATGCAAAATTTTCGAGTGATATATCTTATAGATCTCAAAATTTATAGTTTTATTTAAGTTTCAAAAACTCGGAAAAACAATAACCGATTATGCATGCAAACAACCTTATTTTAGTCATAATAATAGATTATCTTATAACTTATATGAACTTATGCATGCATAACTTATATAAAACGAGATAAGGAAGAAAAATGATTTCACCCTTACATTGCAATACTCGGTTTTAGGGCACAAGTGAAGACTCTTTCTTCACTTGTTCTTGAGCTAATAATATGGGAATGATCCTCCTTGAGCCCTCAAAGAGACGACCTCCAAAAGATATGCACCAAGACACACTACTTTTATATTTGTATTTATTTTGCTAGAAATCTAATACAAATACTAGTTCTTATTTCATAGTATTATCAAATTTTATCTTTGATAAATGAGGTATGTTGCACGGTTTTGGTGAGAGTAAGGATGAACAAAACCTTTTGTTTTTCTCTCTACTAAAAACCCTAATGCCAACAAGAATCAATGAATGAAGGGAACAAGGCACTCTTTTGTTCTTCTCAAAGGAGAGGCCGGATGGGGTAGGGTAGAGTGCCCAATACATGGGCACCTCAAACCCTTCAAATGTTTCCTCTTTAAACATTGCATTAATTAGATGTTTTTACGTTGTTTTCTATCACATTATCATATAATGTGATAATAAGTAAGATGTTTGTATGTATGTGAGTGTGACACTCGGTCCAAAACAGCCGCATGGACTAACATACAACATAGGTGAATATGATATGTAATGATTACATTGATCATATTATTTTACGAGATTCGTAGTTTAACTCCTTAAACACTTATTCATAAAATTAGTATTTTAGTAGTAATTAAAATAATTACCTACATCTAATTAATCATGCTTAGTCACTACAACAATTGTAGTTTAAAATAATTCATTCGAGTAATTTATGTTTTATAAACAGACAAATATTAGTGACGACATTTTGATCACTAAAATCTTATAATTTATAATCCTGTTATAAATGTTCTGCTCATATAATTACGAACTAGAATTGAGCTGACTCGTATCAACATACAGTCATTTCATTTACCATTAAAAGAGTTGTCCTATAGGTGTGACCTAAAGGGATCAACTGGTCACCAGTCACCACCGTCATTACGACAGTAATGTCAAACTCTAGCAAGCCAATCATTAACGATTAATATTGACCAGTTGACTATGATAAAGAATCATCCCATGAATACTCTTTTATAGAGATTTGTCAATGATTTATATCATTGACGTGATCGCACTATTGTGGAGGACACTTACTCCAACACCTATCTCATTGGAAGTCTGTCATGAGAAGTTAATTCAACATGAATTAACTTTGAAAAACCAACACAATATTACCACCTTCTAGTCTCTTCCTCTGCTCACGCCGCCAATACCCCTTCCTCCACTTACAACAACAGTCAACTCCACTACAATCAGGCCTTCAACCACCCTCGCCCTCATCACAAGGACAACGCCCAAACCTATGGCCCTTAAGTCCTTAACCCTCCAATTGTCATCCAAAACCCTTCAGAGGCAAGTGTCATTACTGTCGAGCAATAGTGCATGTCACAACCGACTGTGGCCTTCAACCCTGCAATATCCACCTAAGCCAACCTCGTCCGCTTGTCATGTTTTCACCTCCTCTTCAAAAACAGAAACGTCCTTATTCCCATACTGCCGAAGTCAATACTGTTCCATTATCCTCTTATTTAATTGATAGCAGACTAAGCAGAGCCACTCACCACGTTACAAACAACTACAATACCCTATCCTTTCACACATTTTACGGTGGACCTGATGACCTTGTCTATAACATCCCGTATTTTCGTAAACCTTATTTTAAAGTAAATTAAAGTATTTTTCGGAATTTAATAATATTCTATTTATATTCGTAAACTGATATTTTAAAAATAGCGTATAAGTTCCGTCTTGAGATTAAATGGTCTTAAGATGTAAGAAAAGTCCTTGACATTCCGTTTAATAAACTCCCGAGCCACTACTTAAAACCCGACTCACAAAAATAAGATAAAACCTAGTGTTGAAGAAACTTCCCTTTCATTTCCTCACAAACATCATTTTACTTGTTTTCCAAGTTCTTAAGAATCAAATTCAGATTACTCATCTTCCTCATTCTCATTTTTCCCCAATTCACTAAATTGCTCACTCCGATCTCAATTCAACTCCGTTTGAGGTAACGTTTTCGTCTACGCGGTCTTTGTCTCATTTTCGTCTCATTTTCATCTCATCTATCTCTTTCGATTTTTAAATCATTCCATTTGATTTCCGGGCTGTTTTGAGGATAATCTCGAAAATTGTAACGCCCTCAATAAAAAAATTAAATTAATATATATTAAAATGAAATCAAATTGGATGAAATAACGAGTACGTTTTATTTATATATAAAAGAAATATAACTTGAAAATTAATTTATTACAAGGCGTCACCGCCGTATTTCCTGTACTGGAAATACAAGGCTGCAAGATCTACTCAGCAACTCTTATATTACATACTAATCATACCCTGAGTTTTAAATTTATAATGAACTCACTCCCTCGGTTCCCCAGCACAGAAACCTGAAAATAATTTGAATAAACAAAATCAGTCAACACTGACTGAATATGATCTCAGTTACCTTCCATGGTCCTAATTAAATAATTCTTATTTAATTATTACCCGTACCAGTCCATTGTCAATGGGGATACCCTGTCATTTTATCATAACATGCAAGATATTGAATACCGGTTTACCATTACTGAAATGAGACACATTACGGAGTAAAAACTCCCCTGGGCTATGCCCTCATCTATGTACACAGGATCCCAGATCTAAGACCTGTGTAAACCCCTGACACTTTCGTCAGTAATAACCAGAACCTTAGTTCTTATGAGGCCGTGCCCCCTTCCATGTACATAGGTTAAAATTTGTAATGTCATCTCTTTCTGCAATAGTATCCCGAATGCTACAATTGGCCAATTATACATTATAAGGAAAAATATGTAATCACACATTCAAATCCTTTCTTTCCGTAATGTATATATCATGATTATAAAAATAAAGACGTGATTAATATTATATTATAACGAACGAAAATATAACATGAGACGGTATAACAAACTTATGACGAAATTAACAATAAAATTGATAATAACCGCTTATTTCTAAGTCCTTATTTCACTATATATAAAGGTAAATAATTTCTTTTATCGATGAAGGGTCCTGAAATCATACCTTATTATTAATTAGGTAGGTAAAATATGGATGATTATTGATTTATTACGTCTTTGTGTTCTCTTTCTTCTTTTATTTTTGTTTTGCTTTTGTAATATTAATGTCTGAGACATTGTTGGCTTTTATAGCCATGTTAAGTCGGTGAAACAAGGAAACTTACTCAGGTAAGTTTCTTGTTGTCAAATACGAATTGTTTACCTCTTTCTTTTATACTTATCTTACTAAATTACTTTTATACTATAATACGTACTTTTGAACCATTACATTTATAATAAGGGTAAATATTAAATTGTATAAATTCGTAAATGGAGTACATGGAGTATAAAGTACGAAATGTCTTATTTAAGACTAACTATTTCCCGTCTGAAATAAGACTTATTGGTATAAGGTATACTACATGTTCGTCGTATTCTATTATACGTTATAATATTAATAAAATATATATATATTAATATATTCGGTTTATTACATTCTACCCTCCTTAAAATAAGTTTCGTCCCGAAACTTGAATTACCTTGTTTTAGAACAAATGAGGGTACTTGTTTTTCATTTCCAGCTCGGTTTCCCATGTTGCTTGTGACATATCATGGCGAGACCATAAAACTTTCACCAATGGAATAGTTTTATTACGACGAATTTTCGCCTTTCGATCTAAAATTCGAATTGGTAACTCCTCATAGGTAAGATCTTCCCTAACTTGTAAAGGTGGTATGTTAATAATATGACTTGGATCAGAGACATACTTCCTTAACAGTGAAACATGGAAAACGTCATGTATCTTTGACAATTCTATCGGAAGATGAAGTCGATATGCCACATTCCCAACTCTTTCATTTATTTCAAAAGGTCCTATGTATCTAGGACTTAATTTTCGTTGTTTCCCAAAGCGTACTACTCCTTTAGTAGGTGATACCTTGAGAAATACAAAATCGCCCTTTTGAAATTTTAATGGTCGTCTTTTAAGGTCAGCATAGCTCTTTTGACGACTTTGTGTGACTCTCATTTTCTCTTGTATGATTCTTACTTTATCTGTTGTTTCTTGTATCAGATCTGGTCCAATTATTTTGGATTCATCAATATCACTCCAACATAATGGTGTTCTGCACCTTTGTCCATACAGAGCTTCATATGGAGCCATACCAATACTAGCATGATAACTGTTATTGTAAGAAAATTCTATTAAGGGTAAGTGTTGCTCCCATGATCCTTGGAAATCTAAAACACATGATCTTAATAAATCTTCCAAGGTTTGGATGGTTCGCTCAGTCTGACCATCTGTCTGTGGGTGGAAGGCAGTACTAAAGTTAAGCTTAGATCCCATTGCGGTTTGAAAACTTTTCCAGAATCTAGCTAAGAAATTTGTATCTCTGTCTGATATAATGGTTGTGGGAACCCCATGTAATCTCACTATTTCTTTTATGTATTTCTTAGCTAATTGTTCTGAGTTCCATGAAGTCTTCGTGGCTAAAAAGTGAGCACACTTAGTTAGTCTATCTACTACTACCCATATTTCATTCATTCCTTGGAATGTTACGGGTAATCCTGTCACAAAATCCATCGCAATTGACTCCCATTTCCAAGTAGGAATATCTAGGGGTTGTAAAAGTCCTCCGGGTCTTTGATGCTCTATTTTTACTTGTTGACATGTCACACATTTTGAAACGAAATCTGCTATTTCTTGCTTCATATTGCTCCACCAAAATGTATGTCGAACATCCTTGTACATCTTGTTTCCCCCGGGATGTATCGAGTATCGTGACTTATGTGCTTCATTCAAAATCTTTTCCTTAATACTTTCTGAATTTGGTACACAAATGCGATTTTGAAACCAAAGCGACCCATCTTCTTGAATTACAAAACCTGGTGCTTTTCCTTTTTGTAAGTCTTTTCGAATTTTCTCAATTTGGGGATCCATTCCTTGGGCTGTTTTAATTTCGTCACTCAAGGTTGGTCTTATTTCTAAGGTTGCCATATAACCACTTAGATCACCAATAACCATTTCTATATCCAGTATTTTCATGTCTTGCTGGATACGAGGTTCTTTTACCGTAAGCATGTTTAGGATGGAAAAAGGTTTCCGACTAAGTGCATCAGCTACCACATTAGCTTTCCCTGGATGGTATTGAATATCTAAATCATAATCTTTGATAAACTCAAGCCATCTACGTTGTCTCATATTTATCTCTTTCTGGGTAAAAAGGTATTTCAGGCTCTTATGATCAGTATATATCCGGCAAGAAATTCCGTAGAGATAATGTCTCCAAATTTTCAAAGCAAAAACCACCGTAGCAAGCTCTAAATCATGAGTGGGATAATTTTGCTCATGTGCTTTCAACTGTCTAGAAGCATAGGCAATTACCTTTCCATTCTGCATTAATACACAACCTAACCCTAGTTTTGAGGCGTCGCTGTATACTTCTAATCCATCGATGCCATTTGGTTGTGTAAGAATAGGGGCAGACGTGAGCCTATTTTTCAGTTCGTAAAATGCTTCCTCACACTTTTTATCCCATAAAAACTTGGTACTTTTTCTGATAAGATTTGTAAGTGGTTGGGTTATTTTAGAAAAATCTTTCACAAAACGACGATAGTATCCTGCTAATCCCAAAAAGCTACGTACTTCAGCAACATTCTTGAGTGTTGGCCACTGGGTGATCGCCTCAATCTTTTGAGGGTCAACCTGTACTCCTTTCTCTGAGACAACATGGCCTAAGAAACTTATTTCTTTTAACCAAAACGCACATTTCTTAAATTTAGCATACAACTGGTTTTTCCTTAAGGTTTCTAACACTACCCGTAAGTGGTGAAAATGTTCCTTCTCATCCTTAGAATATATTAAAATGTCATCAATGAAAATAATGACGAACCTATCCAAATAAGGCCTGAATATTCTATTCATAAGGTCCATAAAAACTGCAGGAGCATTAGTAAGTCCAAAAGGCATGACCACAAACTCATAATGTCCATAACGGGTTCTGAAAGCTGTTTTAGGAATGTCGTCTGTTTTTATCCTTAATTGATGATATCCAGAGCGAAGATCTATTTTCGAGTAAATAGCACATCCTTGCAATTGATCAAATAGGTCATCAATTCGAGGTATAGGATACTTATTCTTTATAGTGACCTTATTAAGCTCTCGATAATCTATGCACAAGCGCAAACTTCCATCTTTCTTTTTAACAAAAAGCACTGGCGCTCCCCAAGGCGAAGTACTGGGTTTTATGTATCCTTTCTCTAACAGTTCATCTAGTTGGGTTTTCAATTCCTTTAATTCAGCAGGTGCCATTCGATAAGGGGATTTGGAGACGGGTGCACTTCCTGGTATTAGTTCAATTGTGAAATCTACTTCCTTATATGGCGGCATTCCTGGGATTTCTTCAGGAAAAACATCTGAGAATTCATTGACTACAGGAATACTGGTTATATTTGGTTCTGTCTCTAAACTGCTACATACATCACATAAATAAGCCTTACATCCTTGTCGTAAAAATTTCAGGGCTTTTAAAAAGGATATAATCCTATTTTCGTAGGGTTTGTGGTTCTGAAATAGTATCTCATTCCCGTTAGTTTTTGTAATAGTTAATGATTTCTCATGACAATTCACCATCACATGATTCTTACTAAGCCAATCCATTCCTAATATTAGGTCAAAATCTTGTAAATCAAATTGGACAAGATCGGCTAGGAAACAATTTGTATCTATGGTCAAAAGACAATCCTTAAACCAAATTGGGCATAAAATGTTTTCCCCATTAGGTAATCCAACTGAAAGTGTTAACTTTTGACTTTGTGGGGTCAATTTCAACTTTTCACTCAAAGATCTAGATATAAACGAATTAGATGCCCCTGTATCAAATAAGACATTAACAGGATTAGAGTTAAGAAAAATGTTACCCGTAACCACATCTTCTGAAGTCTCCTTCTCTTGGGAGTTCATCACAAACACTCGCCCCCGAGTTGGTTTTTGTGTTCTAGGCTGAGGTGCCAATACTTGTGGGGCAGATGTAGATGCAGTGGAGTCCAGCCTTCTAGGGATTCCCCCTGGGATAGTCGTCTGATTCATTGGACAATTATATTTGATATGGTTTGTGCTTCCACACTTAAAACATCGTGTGTTATTAAATCTACACTGAGAGGTAACATGATTATTACGACCACACTTTGCACACTGGAGTGTTTGGTTCCTTTCATGTGATTGGTTAAAAGGGTTTCTTACAAAACCTAGGTTTGGTTGTTTATAAGAATTTCCCCCGCCAACATTATTTCTTTCAAACTTCCTTTTACCTCCAGATGGTGTATCATTTCTCTCTTTCATTATTCTCTCAGCATTAGTAGCTTTATCATACATTTCTTGATAATTTAAACAAGTGTGTGTAGATAATCGATCTCGAAGAATCCAGTTAAGCCCTCTTTCAAAACGGTTCATCCTTAATTCTTCTGTAACTACCATGTGTGAGGCAAATCGAGATAATTCCATAAACTTTGAGGCATACAGAGTAACAGACATTGATCCTTGTTCCAAGTTGTTAAACTCTTCCTCTTTTTGTCTCCTAAGTGAGGGAGGGTAAAATTTTGATCTCAGAAGTTCCTTAAACTGAGTCCAGCCAAACCCCGGTTCCTCTCTTTTGTCCTTAACCGTTTCCCACCATAAATCAGCTTGTCCTTCCAAATAATAGATAGCAAAACCTACTCTCCACTTTTCAGGGCACTGTATAGCATCGAAAAGTTTGTCCAAACCTCTTACCCATTTCTCAAATTCTACAGGGTCTGGTTTTCCATCGTAAGTCTTTGGATTATAACTTGCCATTTTCTTAAAATATTTAACACTTTCTTCCTGATTATTAGGAACATTATTTCTAAGTGCTTCTGCCACCATTGCAGTGAAGTTTCTTGCATCTGATTGATTATTATGAGCGGATTGGTCGACGTCGATATTATTAAGAAAAGACATCCTATAAAATATAAAATACATATGGATTAGGTACTTAGTGCGATTTTATTTATTAACAAGCGCAAAATATTTACAAACATCATATAATACATACAAACATATAACACCGTCTTATCTTATATCCGCAAAATACTAGAGCAACCCTATATAGAACACAAGACTCAAAATTGGGTGTCTAGCCATCTTAATATCTACAACCAACTATACTTAACTTATATCAGTCTTAATCTAGTACATTACGTTATTTCCTGCTTCAGCACTTATAACAAGGGATATTAAAGCCACTGTTTATCCCCCCTTCTATCTATAGGAATTGGATTACTACTTGGTTGGAGTGTCATCTCTATCCCATTCGGTTGTGGTACTAACATCACTATTCCCTCCATTCCCGTCATTTGGTCCAACATCTTCTTCAGGTGGGTTATTGTTTAGGTAGTCGTTTCCCTGATTGTTTTCACCATCTACTTCATCATCAGAGATATATACCACATGGTTCCTCTCAAAAGTGATAAGTTCCCATGCTAGATCTTCGAAAGTTGGTATCCAACGATCATAAAATGCACCTCTGTGAAGGTATTTGGAATGGTTTGGGACCCCATTTACTATCAGATCTGAGTACCGATCCTTAAAAGCTTTCCACGGAACTATGTTAGACAAGGTTTTGATAAGGGCAAATGCTAAGTACGGTTCAGTCATCCGGAATGCTGGAAACAAGGCATTGTGATTCCTTAACGCATTTCTCAGATTGTCCACATGTTCTGCAACCGTTTCACCTGGTGTCATTATGAGATCGTACGGGTGGGGTACTGCCATTATATCTAAACAAAGATATTAACCATATTAGTAATCTTACACACATAAATTAGAAATGACGGGAAGAAAAATAAAACAAAATAAAAAAACTCTACAAACTACCCTTCTTACTAATTTACCCCTCTCTCATTCAATTTTAGTATAGAGGCTCTGATACCAATTTTGTAACGCCCTCAATAAAAAAATTAAATTAATATATATTAAAATGAAATCAAATTGGATGAAATAACGAGTACGTTTTATTTATATATAAAAGAAATATAACTTGAAAATTAATTTATTACAAGGCGTCACCGCCGTATTTCCTGTACTGGAAATACAAGGCTGCAAGATCTACTCAGCAACTCTTATATTACATACTAATCATACCCTGAGTTTTAAATTTATAATGAACTCACTCCCTCGGTTCCCCAGCACAGAAACCTGAAAATAATTTGAATAAACAAAATCAGTCAACACTGACTGAATATGATCTCAGTTACCTTCCATGGTCCTAATTAAATAATTCTTATTTAATTATTACCCGTACCAGTCCATTGTCAATGGGGATACCCTGTCATTTTATCATAACATGCAAGATATTGAATACCGGTTTACCATTACTGAAATGAGACACATTACGGAGTAAAAACTCCCCTGGGCTATGCCCTCATCTATGTACACAGGATCCCAGATCTAAGACCTGTGTAAACCCCTGACACTTTCGTCAGTAATAACCAGAACCTTAGTTCTTATGAGGCCGTGCCCCCTTCCATGTACATAGGTTAAAATTTGTAATGTCATCTCTTTCTGCAATAGTATCCCGAATGCTACAATTGGCCAATTATACATTATAAGGAAAAATATGTAATCACACATTCAAATCCTTTCTTTCCGTAATGTATATATCATGATTATAAAAATAAAGACGTGATTAATATTATATTATAACGAACGAAAATATAACATGAGACGGTATAACAAACTTATGACGAAATTAACAATAAAATTGATAATAACCGCTTATTTCTAAGTCCTTATTTCACTATATATAAAGGTAAATAATTTCTTTTATCGATGAAGGGTCCTGAAATCATACCTTATTATTAATTAGGTAGGTAAAATATGGATGATTATTGATTTATTACGTCTTTGTGTTCTCTTTCTTCTTTTATTTTTGTTTTGCTTTTGTAATATTAATGTCTGAGACATTGTTGGCTTTTATAGCCATGTTAAGTCGGTGAAACAAGGAAACTTACTCAGGTAAGTTTCTTGTTGTCAAATACGAATTGTTTACCTCTTTCTTTTATACTTATCTTACTAAATTACTTTTATACTATAATACGTACTTTTGAACCATTACATTTATAATAAGGGTAAATATTAAATTGTATAAATTCGTAAATGGAGTACATGGAGTATAAAGTACGAAATGTCTTATTTAAGACTAACTATTTCCCGTCTGAAATAAGACTTATTGGTATAAGGTATACTACATGTTCGTCGTATTCTATTATACGTTATAATATTAATAAAATATATATATATTAATATATTCGGTTTATTACAAAAATCCGTCCATAATTTCTCTTTTGTGTTGTTTTAAGGTGAGGACTTAGAAGATTTGGAGAAGGATTCGTTTGTCATTGAAGAGGGAAGCGGAGAAGACGCTTAAAACAGGTGACCGTGATGAGATTATTCGGCTTTGTTGTTATTTTCATGTGACATGTGTTTATGTGTGAATTTGTGCTATATTTGAGGATGAATACATGTTGTGGATGTTTATGGAGTAATTTCAGAAGTTATTGAAGTATTGTGGTTGTGTTTATGAGGATAATTGATGAACTTTGTATATCCGTCACAATTTTGGGTTCTTGCTTAATTGATGATTTATGGCTAGAAATTCATGTGTTTATACTTAAGATTGATGAGGATGAACCACTTGAGATTGTTTGGGATTTATGTGCTGTAGAATATAATAGGAGAAACTATGCTTGATTTCATAACTGAGAAGTATTGGTCGAAGTTTAGGAAAAATGGTGAAAGTGCGGAAATCGCGTTTGAGGAATTGTTCTCGCAAGTGAGCGCATGCTGCGCTGTGTGGTGCGCAGGCTGCGCATAGGACCATTGTAGGTTCGATGTTTTGTTTAATACGCAGGCTGTTTTTGGTACTCTTTTATCATTTGTTTTTAGTTTGTTTTAGCAAGGTTTCTATGATATATATATATATATATATATATATATATATATATATATAGAGTCAAGATCCGGTGAGAACGAATACTCGGTGCAAACGGTGAGAACGTGCCTCCACCACTAGATTAGAATCCATCTAAGGGTCTAGATTAAATCAATGCATCCCCACAACTGGTGAACACAATTCCCATCACCCATCTTCTTTATTAAATATATCACCACCACCGCCGTACTCACTGTCGAGACCCCATCTCGCCCATCTTCTTTATTAAATATAAACGTTGGCTTTTTCAACCATTTTGTTCTTGGCTCTTCTTGCGCCGTTGCATCCTGCTCTACTGCTTCAGTGCTAGTCCTTTGATTCATGTAAATATTGTGACGTCATCATTGTAGTTGATATATGAAAAGCTACCACAAGATATTGCGGATGGTCACGTGCTTCTCTTGGATCCTATACTGGGGACATGTTCTTTTTCTTTCTGTTTGCCATTGTATAATGTCAATTATTTTGCTCCTTCTGTTGTACACTTCTACATACACTAAAATATGTCCAGCCAATTGGCTACTACATAATACATCTTAAGGTTTGGGTGTTCATACCTCGTTAAGCAGTCATGTCTAGTGATTTGTGGTTGTATCTAATCCGTTAAAAAATATAACTAGGTTTATGTAAAAAGGTAAAAAAAATGTATCTACTCCGTCGAAAAATGTATCTAGATTTAAGTAAAAAAAATGTATCTACTCCGTCGAAAAATGTATCTAGATTTAAGTAAAAAAATGTATCTACTCCGTCGAAAAATGTATCTAGATTTAAGTAAAAAAAATGTATCTAGATTTATGTAAAAAGGTAAAAAAAATGTATCTACTCCGTCGAAAAATGTATCTAGATTTAAGTAAAAAATGTATCTAGATTTATGTAAAAAGGTAAAAAAAAAAAGGTATCTACTCCGTCGAAAAATGTATCTAGATTTAAGTAAAAAAAATATATCTACCCCGTTAAAAAATGTAACTAGGTTTATGTAAAAAAGTAAAAAAATGTATCTACTCCGTCGAAAAATGTATTTAGGTTTAAGTAAAAAAAATATATCTACTCCGTCAAAAAATGAATCTAGGTTTATGTAAAAAAGTAAAAAAATGCTTCTACTCCGTCAAAAAATGTATCTAGGTTTAAGTAAAAAAAATGTATCTACTCCATCAAAAAATGTATCTAGGTTTATGTAAAAAAATTAAAAAAAAATGTATCTACTCCGTCAAAAAAATGTAGGTGTTGTCGGTGCAACGGTGCTATGGACAAGAATCTCGCGAACCTCCGACGACTTGGGCTCTTAATAATATGTTTTTAAGAATGGAATTATGGAGGAAGTGGTGGTTGACTAAAGGTTAACAATGGTGAATTGAATTGAATTTGACTGGCTAAGTAAAAAAGACGATCGAATTGCATGAAATAAAAGGAAACGTGCCTGGGGTCCGATGGATAATTGGGTATAAGGAGGGTATTGGGTGTACATGTAATTAAATAAGTAATACGAGCCGTTAATTTCACTCTCATCTAACGGTTGAGACTTGTTCGTTTGCACCGAGTGTTCGTTCTCATCGGATCCTAAATCTATATATATATATATATATATATATATATATATATATATATATATATATATATATATATATATATATATATATATATATATATATATATATATATATAGGGTTGGGATCCGGTGAGAACCACCTTACAATGAAAACCGGTGAGAACTCTTCTTTACGGAGTTTTTTTTTTTAAAATTAATGACATAATTGGATTCGGCATGTAATTTTATGGCCAGAGAACATATTTCTTGGTCTAGAAAATAAATACTAGTGGCGGAAAAATGATAAATACGAAAAAATAGATAGCAGGTGCATGCAAATAAATAAAACGTATCTCATCTTTATTTCCGTCACTAGTATTTATTTTCTAGACCAAAAAATATGTTCTCTAGCTATAAAATGTCATGCCGAATCCAATTATGTTATTAATTTTTTTAAAAAAAGTTCGTAAGGTAGAGTTCTCACTGTAAGGTGGTTCTCACCGTATCCCAAGTCTATATATATATATATATATATATATATATATATATATATATATATATATATATATATATATATATATATATATATATATATATATATATATATATATATATATATATATATATATATATATATATATATATATATATAAATATATATATATATATATATACTTAGTTAATATGTTTAAATTGACTAGGTGAGAATTATTAAAATGACTAGTGCTTATTTTAAGTAATTGGTTCTTAAGCAATTAATTAGTAAAGCTTATTGAGTTGAGTTGATTAGCTTATAATACTTAATGGGCTTATTAGTAATGAATCTTAGGAGGCTAAAGAGTTTAATTAAAATGATTATCTTCTAGACTTTTGAAATGTAATGGGTTATAGGTAACTTAAGCATTTAAGTGGATGTATATTGTATTGATGCGTATTGAGCTGTGCCTTAAGCTGATCTCTGAGCTTAATACGTGAACTAGTTGTCATATATGGGGATATGCCTTAACGTATATGTGTTTTTTCTGTCGTGTCTGAGATATGCATTAACTTGGCCTCTGAGCTCAGTCATGTTTTATGTGATCGTGTCAGGACATGCCTTAAGTTGGCCTATGAGTCTGGCAAGTAAAGCAATCGTACAATGGGGTAGCTATGGTGTTGATGCCTTGCCTGGAGTACAGTTGTTGGATGCTAGAGTATGCCTTACGTTGGCCTCTGAGTGTAGTGTCATGTGATGTAGTAAAGGGGTATGCCTTAAGTTGGCCTTTGAGTCCTTTACTTATTGAGTGAATTCGATGCTAGTCTATGCCTTAAGTTGGCCTCTGAGTCTAGTGTCTTGTTGATTAGCAAGGAGTATGCCTTAGGTTGGCCCCCGAGTCCTTGTTTGTGAAAGTGAATTGGTATCTAGGTTATGTCTTAAGTTGACTGTTGAACCTCTATAATTGTTGATTGTTATGTTTAGGTTATGTCTTAAGTTGACGTTGAACCTTCATAGTCAGTGAAAGTGAATGATTGCTATGTTTAAGTTATGTCTTGAGTTGACCGATGAACCTTCATAGACAGTGATGTTGATGGTGAATATACATGTTTGCTTGTATGGGTTATATATATATGAGTGAGACATGTAGTATTTGAGGAAAGTGAATGTAAGATGATGTTTATGATTATTGTACTTCACATGTTGAGGTTTATGTTGGAGTATATGAGTTTGAGGATGTGCATGTATATATATGTTATGTGTTTGTGGCAACAAGTGGCTTGGAGCATCTCTAGTCATTCCCCGCTGACTGTGGCGCACATGTTTCATGTGTGTAGGTTGGTGGTTGCTGTACAGGGGTTTGCATGGGGCTAGCGAGCGATGATCCTTCATCGATGACATTTACCTTATTCGTTAGCTAGACCTTAGTTTTGATAAACAGTTTTGTGCCTATAGGGATATGCTATCCCGGGCTGTGATTTTGTACTTAATACTTAATTATGTCCATTTTTATTTCCGCATTTCAGTTATGTAATTATACACCTCGCATGTTAGTTGTGTTTCTTAAAAAGTTTTAATTCCGCTCCATTTTTAGGACATGGTATGTTTATTTTTCTGCTATCGCGAGGTGGGGTTTTTACAGTTGGTATCAGAGCGTTATCGCTCCCGACGCACTCATGTGACCCCCCAACTTAACTTGACCAAATAACCAAATAATGAATGAGAGATGGGGTAGTTTAAGGACTTAAGTATGGTAGTCTGTTTGTGTATGCTATGTGCTAAGCTAACCCAAGTTTCTCTTTTGAAAGATGGTGAGACCTTCAGCCGTGGACAATACTATCATGCAAGCACTTCGACAGGTTCTGGAGAACCAAAGGACTCCGGCTGATGCTTCTCCTCCTTAGCTTGGTAATGATGTTAACCGTCCCGGTGGCTTCTCTTGGATAGCCAACCAGATGTCTAGGAGTCACACCAAGACCTATGCTGGAGAAGTTGATCCAGTAGCGTTGACTGAGCGGTTCAGGGACATGGAGAGAGGATTCTATGTACTCCATGGCCAGGGAGGATAGAGTAACGTTTAGCTGCTCACTTTCTGACACACGAGGCCGACAGATGGTGGACGCTCACTGGTTCGAGTGGGATGCTTTCAAGGACATGATCGAGACCCACTTTTACCCGAGAGAGCTTCGTTCTCAAAGACTGAAGGAATTCATGGATTTGAAGCAAGTCAAGATGACAGTTCATAAGTTTACTGACAAATTCAATCAGCTAGCTCACTTTGCTACTCGATTTGTCAGAGATGAGTCTGAGAGAGTTTACTTCTATCAAGGCAAGTTAAGTCCTCACATTGAGAGCATGGTTAGGAGGGATTCTACTTCTTTTGTGGAGGTTTATGATGATGCCATTTGGGCCGAGAGTTCTATCAAGGCCATTGATGTTGAGACCAGAGTTGCTAGTGGTTCTTCTTACCACAGGACTAGTTACCAGGGTAAGATGCCATTTGTTCCATCCACTGCTCCTCCTACTTCCCAGAAGAAGAGATATGAGAGATTTGTAGCTCCAGTTGCTCGTACCATTGTTCACACTGAGACTTCCAAGGAAAAGTGCCATCATTGTGGCAAGGATCCTCATCCTGTATTTGAGTGTTTCAAGAATGCCTACAAGTGCTACACTTGTAATGGACTTGGATATCGTTCCTATGAGTGCCCAGAGAGAAACACAACCCTTGGGAAGGCTGATACTGCTGCAGCTGCTGTTCGAGGTGGTAACAAGCCTAAGGGGAAATTTTTGTCATGACTAGAGCTGAGGCTGACGCCAACCCAGATATCATTGCCGGTATGTTCTCAGTCTTTGGTGTCGAATATTTGATCCTATTTGATACCGGTGCTTCCCTATCCTTCATATCGACCAAGTTTGCCGACCGTCTTACTCTCGAGTCTTCCCTTTGTGAGGAGACTTCCATTGCATTGCCTTCGGGAGACATCTTCTCATGTTCTTCTTCCTATACAGATGTACCCATTCTGGTTGTCAGCTCATCATTTCCTGCGAACCCTCTGAGTTTTCCTCTCGAGGAATTTGACATTATCCCCTGTATGGATTGATTATCGCGATACCATGCTCGCTTCGAGTGTCGTGATCAGAAAATCTGTTTGAGGAGTCCTACAGGAGTTCGTGTTTCCTATAAGAGAACCCGCCCCGGAGAGGGTGTTCGTCTCATTTCTTCAATGAAAGCTTCTCATCTTCTTAGGAAGGGTTGTCAAGCCTTCATGTGTTTCATTTCAGCTACGAAGCCATCATTGCCGAAGCTTGAGGATGTGCCTATTGTTCGAGAGTTCCCTAATGTTTTTTCTGAGGAGTTACCTGGTATACCTCCAGAGCGTGACGTAGAGTTTACGATTGAGCTCGTGCCTGCTACCAGACCGATTTCTAAAGCTCCTTATCGAATGACTCTGCCAGAGTTGGAAGAATTGAAGAAACAATTGGAAGAGATGATTGAGAAGGGTTTCTTTAGACCGAGTGCTTCTCCGTGGGGGGGCTCCAATTTTTTTTGTAAAGTAGAAAGATGGTTCGATGAGGTTGTATATTGACCACAGAGAGCTGAATAGTGTCACGGTGAAAAACCGTTATCCATTGCCTAGGATTGATGATTTGTTTGACCAGCTCCGTGGTGCTTCTAGATTCTCTAATATTGATCTACGATCTGGATATCATTAGATCGTGAGGCCGATGTTGCCAAGACTGCTTTTCGCACTCGCTATGGACATTTTGAGTTTGTAGTCGTGCCTTTTGGGGTTGACTAATGCTCTTGTCGTTTTTATGGATCAGATGAACCGAACCTTCAACGAATACTTGGACACTTGTGTTGTGGTGTTCATAGATGACATTCTGATTTACTCGAAGACCGATGAAGAACACGCTGAACATCTTCGTATCATACTTGAGATTCTGCGTCGTCAGAAGTGGTTCGCTAAGTTTTCAAAATGCGAATTTTGGTTGTCAGAGGTAGCATTTCTAGGCCATGTGATTTCCAGCGAGGGTGTGATGGTTGACCCCTCTAAGATAGAGGCTGTTATGGATTGGTATAGTCCCAAAGACATTAGTGAGATTTGTAGTTTCCTTGGTTTAGTAGGTTACTATCGCCGGTTTGTGAAAGAGTTCTCTAGACTTGCTCGCCCGATGACTCAGTTGCTAATAAAGAAAACCAAGTTTTCTTTGGACTAATAGCTGTGAGAGTTCTTTCCAGGAGTTGAAGAGCAGGTTGACGACCACTTCTGTACTGACTCTTCCGGAAGATGGAGTTGACTTTGATGTGTATTGCGATGCTTCGATGCTTGGTTTGGGATGTGTTCTGATACAGAGTGGGAAAGTGATCGCCTATTCCTCCAGACAGTTGCGTGTTCACGAGTTGAACTATCCTACACATGATTTGGAGTTAGCTGCAGTTGTTCATGCTTTGAAGATGTGGCGTCATTATCTTATTGGTTCCCATTGCCGCATTTTTACTGACCATAAGAGCTTGAGGTGTATTTTTACTCAGAAAGACCTTAACATGAGACAGCGGCGATGCCTTGAGATTTTCAAGGACTATAACATTGAGCTTCTCTACCATGAGGGCAAAGCCAATGTAGTTGCGGATGCGTTGAGTATGAAGACTTCTCATTCTTTGAGCGGGATTAGAGTGATGCCTAATGAGTTGTGTTCCGAGTTGAGGCTTGAGATGGTGGGGACTGGATTTAATTGGTTGGATACGATGATAGCTGAGCCTACTTTGTATTGGGATATTCGTCAGAGTTTGCCTATCGATGCACCTTTCAAGAAATTTGAGGCTAAGATTGCCAGTGGTGAGGCTAAGGATTTTGTGATTAGTGCTGATCGATTTCTTCGTTTTCGTGGTCGGATGTATGTTCTTTATACTCCTAATTTGAGGAAGAGGGTGTTGGATGAGGCACATTTGACCTCCTATTTGATTCACCCCGGTGGTGAAAAGATGCATAAGGACCTTCGACTCTTGTTCAGGTGGCGTGGTATGAAGAGCGACATCTTGAGTTACGTGAATAAGTGTTTGACATGTCAGCAAGTCAAGATTGAGCATAAGAGGCTTGGTCGTCTGCTTCAGCCGCTCCACGTTCCTCAGTGGAAGTGGGAGTCCATCTCCATGGAGTTTGTGACAGCGTTACCGAAGATTGTAGGTGGTAAGGATGATGTCTGAGTTGTTGTTGACCGAGTGACTAAGTGTGCTAGATTCATTCCGATTACAGAGACCTGGGATATTGATAGTCTTGCTAGGGCTTATGTTGCTGAGATTGTTTGTTATCATCGTGTCCTTAAGGAGATCGTATCAGACATGGATCCCCATTTTTGCTCGAGGTTCTGGAAAGCTCTCCAGGAGGCCATGGGTAGCCGATTGTTGATGAGCACTGCATTCCATGCTGCTACTGATGGTCAGTCTGAGAGGACCATACAAACCGTAGAGGATCTGCTGCGTACGTGTGCCTTGGATTTTCAGACTTCTTGGGAGCAGAGTTTGCCCTTGTTTGAGTTCTCGTATAATAACAGTGATCATTCGTCGATCAAAATGGCTCCGTATGAAGCTCTTTATGGGAGAAAGTGTCGTAGTCTGATTTGCTGGGATCAGCCGAGTGATGTTCATGATCTAGGACCCGATCAGCTAGATGAGACCATTGACTATGTTCAGTTGATTCGTGGTAGGATGAAGGCCACCCAGGACTGGCATAAATCCTATGCAGATGTCCGTCGTCGACCGCTTGAGTTTGAAGTTGGTGATCGCGTTTTTCTCAAAGTTTCGTCGATGAAAGGAGTGAAGAGATTTGGGGTTAAAGGAAAACTGAGCCCTAAGTACATTGGCCAATATGAGATCGTTCAGAGGGTTGGTGCTGTGGCTTACAGATTGGACTTGCCTCCTAGTTTAGGCAAGGTTATTCATAGCGTCTTTCATGTTTCGCAACTTCAGAAATACATCAGCGATCCGAGTCATGTTCTGTAGAGAAAGATTGATAACCTTGAGGCGAGTCTTGTATTTGAAGAGCGCCCAGTGAAGATCCTTGATCGTCAAGACCGAAAGCTGTGGAGCAAGGTGGTTCCTCTTGTGAAGATTCTTTGGAAATGTGGTGATGTAGAAGAGCAAACCTGGGAGACTGAAGCTTCGATGCGCGCTACGCATCCGTGCCTTTTCGATTAAGGTATTGTGTTAGATTTTTCTTCGTTCAAGTTTCGATAACGAAACTTTTTGAAAGGTGTAGTGATTGCAATATCCCTTATTTTCGTAAACCTTATTTTAAAGTAAATTAAGGTAATTTTTGGAATTTAATAATATTCAATTTAAATTCGTAAACTTATATTTTAAAAATAGCGTATAAGTTCCGTCTTGAGATTAAATGGTCTTAGGATGAAAGAAAAGTCCATTGACATTCCGTTTAATAAAATCTCCACTAACTACTTAAATCCCGACTCACAAAAATAAAATAAAAGCAAGTGTTGAGGAAAATTCCCCTTCATTTCCTCACAAACATCATTTTACTTGTTTTCCAAGTTCTTAAGAATCAAAATCAGATTACTCATCTTCCTCATTCTCATTTTTTCCCCAATTCACTAAATTGCTCACTCCGATCTCAATTCAACTCCGTTTGAGGTAACGTTTTCGTCTACGCGGTCCTTCTCTCATTTCCGTCTCATCTATCTCTTTCTATTTTTAAATCGATCCATTTGATTTTCTGGCTGTTTTGAGGATAATCTCGAAAATCAGTCCCTAATTCCTCTTTTGTGTTGTTTTAAGGTGAGGACTTAGAAGATTTGGAGAAGGATTCGTTTGTCATTAAAGAGGGAAGCGGAGAAGACGCTTAAAACAGGTGACCGTGATGGGATTACTCGGCTTTGTTGTTATTTTCATGTGACATGTGTTTATGTGTGAATTTGTGCTATATTTGAGGATGAATACATGTTGTGGATGTTTATGGAGTAATTTCAGAAGTTATTGAAGTATTGTGGTTGTGTTTATGAGGATAATTGATGAACTTTGTATATCCGTCACAATTTTGGGTTCTTGCTTAATTGATGATTTATGGCTAGAAATTCATGTGTTTATACTTAATATTGATGAGAATGAACCACTTGGGATTGTTTGGAATTTATGTGCTGTAGAATATAATAGAATAAATTACGCTTGATTTCATAGCTGAGAAGTATTGGTCGAAGTTTAGGAAAAATGGTGAAAGTGCGGAAATCGCGTTTGAGGAATTGTTCTCGCAGTTGGGCGCAGGCTGTGTTATGTGGTGCGCAGGCTGTGCTGTGGTTTGCGCAGGCTGCGCAGAGGACCGTTGTAGGTTCTGTGTTTTGTTTAATACGTAGGCTGTTTTGGGTATTCTTTTACCATTTGTTCTTAGTTTGTTTTAGCAAGGTTCCTATGATATACTCCCTCCATTCAAGTCCACACTACCACTATGTATTTTACACACTATTCACAAACGATTATTCAAATCCGATTTTCTGTCGATACGTAAATGAAATTATATCTATGTGGGATCTTGTTTGATTCGTCTTTTCGAGTATATTATTAATACCTAACTTTTATAATTTTTGAAAATACGTAGCTAACAATATTTACCGCATAAAATACGCGTTGACAAACGTGTAAAAAGAAAGTGGTAGTGTGGACTTGAATGGAGGAAGTATATACTTAGTTAATATGTTTAAATTGACTAGGTGAGAATTATTAAAGTGACTAGTGTTTATCTTAAGTAATTGGTTCTTAAGCAATTAATTAGTAAAGCTTGTTGAGTTGAGTTTATTAGCTTATAATTCTTAATGGGCTTATTAGTAATGAATCTTAGGAGGCTAATGAGTTTGACCAAAATTATTATCTTCTAGACTTTTGAAATGTAATGGGTTATAGGTAATTTAAGCATTTAAGTGAATTGGATGTATATTGTATTGATGCGTATTGCGCTATGCCTTGAGCTGGCTTCTGAGCTTAATGCGTGAACTAGTTGTCATATATGGGGATATGCCTTAAGTTGGCCTCTGAGCCCTATATATTTGTTTTCCTGTCGTGTCTGAGATAAGCCTTAAGTTGGCTTCTAAGCTCAGTCATGTTTTATGTGATCATGTCAGGACATGCCTTAAGTTGGCCTCTGAGTCTGACAAGTAGAGCAATTGTACAATGGGGTAGCTATGGTGTTGTTGCCTTGCCTAGAGTACAGTTGTTAGATGCTAGAGTATGTCTTAAGTTGGCCTCTGAGTCTAGTGTCATGTGATGTAGTAAAGGGGTATGCCTTAAGTTGGCCTCTGAGTCGTTTACTTATTGAGTGAATTGGATGCTAGTCTATGCCTTAAGTTGGCCTCTAAGTCGAGTGTCTTGTTGATTAGCAAGGAGTATGCCTTAGGTTGGCCTTTGAGTCCTTGTTTGTGAAAGTGAATTGGTATCTAGGTTATGTCTTAAGTTGACTGCTGAACCTTCATAGTTAGTGAAAGTGAATGATTGCTATGTTTAGATTATGTCTTGAGTTGACCGCTGAATCTTCATAGACAGTGATAGTGATAGTGAATATACATGTTTGCTTGTATGGGTTATATATATGAGTGAGGCATGTGGTATTTTATGAAAGTGAATGTAAGATGATGTTTATGATTATTGTACTTCACATGTTGCGGTTTATGTTGGATTATATGAGTTTGAGGATGTGCATGTATATATATGTTATGTGTTTGTGGCAACAAATGGCTAGGAGCATCTCTAGGCACTCCCCGCTGACTGTGACGCACATGTTTCATGTGTGTAGCTTGGTGATTGTTGTACAAGGGTTTGTATGAGGCTAGCGAGCGATGATCCTTCATCGATGACATTTACCTTATTCGTTAGCTAGACCTTAGTTTTGATAAACAATTTTGTGCCGGTAGGTATATGCTATCCCAGGCTATGATTTTGTACTTAATACTTAATTATGTCCATTTATATTTCCGCATTTCAGTTATGTAATTATACACCTCGCATGTTAGTTATGTTTCTTAAAAAGTTTTAATTCCGCTGCATTTTTAGTACATTTTATGTTTATTTTTTCGCTATCGCGAGGTGGGGTTTTACAATGTCATTGGCGATGACTTGTCCCTCTCCATGACTTATCATGGTTCATTCTCTTTTCTGATACACCTACACACTCTCTTATTTTTAATAATGTCCTTATTGTTCCAAAAATTTCTTGTTAGTTGCTTTCAGTTTCGCAATTTTCTAGCGATAACTAGGGTTGAGCAAAACTGTATATCCAAACCAGATTTCATAACCGGATCAGATATCCAGTTTTTAATTTTTGAATTTTGGGAACCTAGATCCGATCTAAATAATTCGGATATTTAGAAATACGGAATCCAAATATCTGGATATCCAGATTTCGGAAACCGGATTCGATCAAATTTACTTCTTAATTCACAGTTTTTTTGGGTAATCTCCATTTGCTGGGTGATATATAATGCCTTTTATCCCGTCTTTCTTTGTATTTGTCTCCTCTAACATCATTCAAACTGTTTTCCCCAATTGTTTTTACTTAACAACTTTTTAACTTCCTCAAAATTATGATCGTAAAAATTTATCAAACTTGTTAACGCCAAGTTAATTCTACATGAATACATCAAAGAAATAAATTACAAACTACATAAAATATATGGCAAAAACATGTTAGTAAGATTGCCAAGATTTGGTATTAACAAGTCATAAGAAGCTTGTCGACTCGAAAATTGTTTGTGATGGTTGTTATTCATCATCGCCTTCACAACAACATAATGCTCCCCTTTTTAAATGGATGAAAGAGATTGATATTGTCAAAGAAAATCAAAGATGAAAATGATACTATAAAAGAGTGTTGTAATAGAGAAATTCAGAAAAAAAATTTACAGACCAAATATAACATCGTATTGATTTACAAATTAAGTCAACTAATTGTTTTTGGGGAAAATATTTATAAAATCAATTGAAAAAAAATGGAGATTATAAAACAAGAGAAAGAACTAGAAGCTATGAATGATGATTTATGATGGTTGATAAGCAATGACGATTGGCGATTTGAGATCCGTATATATATATGGTGGAAGACGGTAGAGGGAGGCGAGATGAGATAGATTAAGGTGTGTGTCGTTTTTTTTTCTAGTGTGATGAAATGATGTGTCGTTTGTAGTTGCTTTTTATTTTTTTACGTTTCCCTTGTTATTTTTTAACTTTTTTAATTTATTAAATTCGGATCGGATTCGGATATCCGGTTTAAAAAATTCAATCCACATCCGATCCAGTTTAATGAAAAAAACTGGATCGGATTTCCAACTTAAATCGTCCATATATTCGGATTTTTATTTTCGAATCCCGAAAAAAATCGCATCGGATTTTTTTTGCTCAGCCCTAGCGATAACCATGATTTTGCCTTATTCTCACCAACCTTTTCTGTTTAAGGCAATCTCGGCGGGGAAAATTCTTCTTCAAGGTCAATTGCTAGAGGTTCGTACGATTAACAACCTTCTTAAACACGACCTGGTCATGCATACCTAGTTAGCCCATCCTCTTGTAGCTTATGGCATTCTCGTATATGAGACCCTTTCAATGCTACCTTAAGTTTGTTAAACAATAGTTTTAATATTCGCATTTCTAATTTCTTGCATTATAATAATGCCTGTTTGATCAATAAAAACCACAAGCTTCAATTTTTTGCTTCAACATTAACCTTTAGCCCTCCACCACTAGACCTCGCCTTTTCTAATGTTTGGACCGCACCAATGTTGTCACACGATTCCTTCAAATACAACATCATCTTAGTTGATCACTTTACCCATTATTTTTGGCTCTAAACGATTAAAATAAATCTGACACATTACCTAAATTTAATCGCCTTAAACCTATTATCAAATAGGTTTTTAAAAACTCATTCGCAATTTTATTATGATAACGGCGGCGAATATAGAAAGTTAAAGCCAACTCTTCTTGGTGGCAATATCATCAACCTTACCTCTCCGCCCCACACGCTTGAACATAATGGCTTTGCGGAGCGACGTTACCGTCATATTGTTGAGATTGACCTCGCCTTACTTACACATGCTCGAATGCCCAAAATTTTTTGGCCATACATTTTTTCCATTACCACTTATTTAATAAAATGTCTTCCATTAACCATACTCACCAATCAATCTCCCTACAAACTGTTATTTGGCCAACATCCAAATTATCATAAACTTCGTTCCTTTTAGTGCTTTTATTATCCATGGCTCCGTCCCTACAACACCCACAAACACGAGCCCAAATCCAAACCACGTGTTTTTGTTGGCTGCTATACCACAAAAAGTGCATACCTCTACTTCGATCCATCTACTCATAAACCTTTTACCTCGCTCCATGTCCTCTGCATTGAAAGCGAGTTCTCGTATCTTAAACTCGCCAATGCTGCTATCACGTCTATGCCTTCACTTGATCGGTGATGTAATCTTACAATACCCCTCCTTACACCATTCATGCTTATCTCCCACCACATTGTAACCCCTCCTCCTACCTCCTCTTACCACTATAACCACCCACCCACTCCTATCAACCCACCTCCTCCACGAACCATCTTATTTCTCCCTCAACCTCTACCTACCATGACCATGGTACCCACCTACCTACCCCCATTCAGCCCTTATGTTTCAACAACCAATACGAGTCCCCTACCGCCACCACCAACGACTTTCTTGTTACGGTTTTAATATTTATAAACCCCGCAATCGGACAAATCCGATGTAGTATGCGAGGGTCGAACCCAAAGGACGGGTCGTGGCTTCCTAAGTTCGTTTGTTTGACAACTAGTTTAGTTCGCAAATGATTGATTTGGTTGAAATGAAAACTAACTAAGTAAATAATATTAACTAGCATAAATTAAGCAAGTAATAAACGAGATGAAAAATGATAAAAAGACTAAGATGATGGGTTCACCAAATAAGGGATATTGGAGAGTAAATAACATGCAAACGGGACCACAAAAGCGAAATACGACAATCAAAGCTTGGCCTCTCACTACTAGAAAACAGACCTTTTACGACGCATCAATTAACTTTTGGCAGCGCTAAATAGCGTCGGAAGGGGAAATACCGACGCATTAAAAAGCGCCGACATAGCTCGTGCCGCTAGCACCTTTTGCGATGCTTTTTAACTGTTCCGGAAAAAACCAAAAAAAAAGCACTGCAATGTTGAAGCGCTATTTCAAGTTAATTACCAACGCTTTATAGCGTTGTTAAAGAGTATATAGGATGCCAATAAAGCACCTTTATAAATTTAACTTACTACCTCAATGTCTAAACAACAATGATTTTGAATCGCAATTTGGAGGTCAATACTCGATACGACATTGACGACGCTATTTTATACCCAAAAAAACCAAAATACTTTGAAGATCCAAATATCAATAATTAAACTTGATATAAATAGAACACAAATTCTACATGTCTCAATCCCAAACAAGATACAATCCCAATTAAAACAATTTAGGAAATAAATTGTACCAATAAAGAAAATAATAGTAATACATAATTTTTTTTTTCTTTTTTTTTTTTGGTGAAAGGTAAGTAGTTTATATCAAAACAAAAGTCAAATTACAAGGATAATCTATATAGATACAAGTATCTACGCTATAGCTCGACCTTGTGATAATCTATATCTAAGAAAACAAATGCTGCAACTAAAATTGCATCACCTAGCGGCTATCACATTTAAATTCTGCACTTCCTGCCAATTATTCTTCTTTAGAGACAAACCTGCAATCTGCCTCTATCAGAACTATCAGCAACTCAGAGTCTGAGTGACAGACAGACTGTACAAACCCGGCAACAGATCCTGCCCATCCCAACAATCATCACGCACTACAGCCTATTAGTGCTGCAACATTCGAATGCAGTCCGGGATACTGCAACAGCAACATCTGCCAGTATTCTGCATTGATGAGTGCAGACCTGCTGATGACTTCCTTACACCCTGCAAAGCCTACCTTTATTCTGAAAATTACTTCTTGTTGCATACAGCCCATCTCAGGAACAGCCTGCTGCGCTTACTCTCCCTTCTCATGCCAAACCTATCTGACTAACTGACCCATTAGATTGGCAGCCCATTTGAACTCTGCACACACACTCCCTGCAGTACAGTACTGGTCGCTTCAGTAATAGTAGTATTAATTATTTGTGAACTTGCTGCAATGTCTTAAAACTAAAGTATAGTTTGCAGGTCTTAATCTCATATAGAAATAGAAGAAAGATAAGGAATGCATGAATTCAAAAGCTACTAAGCTAAAGGAGTGGCTAATTTGTACCAACGCACTATAACACTTGCCCTTTATTTATATGAGCGAAAAGAAAGAATGCAATACATTTCTAACAACCAGCAACAACAAGGTAGTTCCTATTTATTTACATTTAAAAATTTCATACTAGCATGACGCACTATATAAGCATATTCAAATAAGGCATTATAAACACCAACCTCATAAAAAACTATTGCACTTCGACAATGAAAACTCCAGTGTAGTTAGAAAGATACTTCGTCATCTGTCTCGGGGATTTCACATTCCTACAATGAGGATGGTGAAACATAACATACAGTACTTTAATTCTCATCAGATCAAGTTGTAACAAAACAAGTGTACGGAAAAATATTATACAAATAGACTCATAAGAATGATAAGTTCAGGGTAATTTTCACCTCATCAGCATCCTTGTCAAAGCCTTTTTCAAAGCTACATTCATCAAAATTATCTTCACATGTGTCAGAGTCATCATCACTTCTCAACTTCCTTTTAAGCTTATTAATAGTACACCGCTGCTTCGTTAGTAGCATATATTATAAAGTCGCGAACACCCACTCAATAACGTTCACTCTCTATACGGTATGTCAAATTTTCCTTGATTATTTTCAAATCCATGATCGGTAAAACTGAAAAATAGGTCTTTGATTAATATTGCAACCATAATAGAGATGGGAGAGTAATAAGGAGCTTATGAGACGGCTTAGTTTAAGACAATGTTAAGCAAGACTGACTCATATACACCTATCAATTTCGCAAAAATAGGACTATTAAATTACCTAAGAAAATCAAGTAGAACGGATTTTTCCACCATATCAACTTATATGATTGCCATGAACAAATTCAAATAGTAATCATCAGATTAAATACTCAATACATGTCTCAACGATTTTGTAAGAATTAGTTCACCTTTTATCCATAAAACTAGTTAACGAAATTCACCTATCAGATTAAATACTCATATACACCTATCAATTTAGCAAATTCAATAAGATAGTATCATACAGACTTTCGTCCAATTGGGCTAAAAAATAGTCAGGGGGACTTTGCTAATAGCCTGCAACTGTGTTTATAACTCCAAGTAGAGATATTATTAGGGAATTAGGGATGCATAGAAGTGGATACCATATGACAGTCATCCAATCCCCATTGAAGAGGGTAAGGGAAAACCCCGGTGGGTGTGTGGCTGTGGGAGTATGGGGCGGGCATTCGGGCAAGGGTCATATAAAGTCTACCCATCATATATAGCCTTACGTTATCAATCACAGTGATGTCATTGTTGCCTAAAAAACACAGGGAATTCAATGACAAGTTCAATTTGAGTACTAAATGAAAACACGCATAAGAGGATTATTGTTAATTGAGTGTATGGTGCACAAATTTATAATATTGTCTAGTCTAAACTAAAATTAAGAGCAGTAATTTAACTAATAAGATTCGTGGGAATATCCACAAACCCTAAACTTTACAGTAAAAAAGATGATATTAAAATTAGGTAACGAAAAAATTGATGATTCAAATTAAAAGAGAAATTAGACAGGGAAAACATACCTAGATGAGATTAGAGATGCATATTGAAAGACTAATTCTTGAAGATGAAGAAGATGGAGGTTGCTGGGATTATAAATTGAGGTTTTTTTTAAGGGTTTTTGGTTTGCATACATGTGTTTAGTGATTTAGTGGGAAATTAGGGATTTGGCGCTGACTTATCTATCGAGCGCGTAATCTATATTTTCGCTTTAGTGAGCTTAGTGGGGTACGCTAAGGGAAAGCTTCCCTATTTTCGCATAAAAATGATTTATTTAGACAGTTTTTTTCTAAGCGTCGCTGGCTAAGCGTCCCAAGAACCCCTTTTTTTCTAGTAGTGTCTCGACGCAAATCCTAACCTAGGTCGATGGGGGTTGACTTACTCTTTCAAGTGAACCAACCTACGAGTTATTACCACCATTCCCCAAGCACTATCAAAGCTACTCACTCGACTAATGGGCAAATCGTAAGACAAAACGACTCAATTTACTTAACTAAGCATTTCATCGAATACCTTCTATGAATAATAACAAGACAACGAATTTCATTCATTAAAGACCAATTAAACATGCTGTTAAACTCTCCCTTAAACCCTTACAAATGATCTCCAAACATCCTAGTTAACAAAATACTCACACATGTTCACTAAGATTGTCTCTTCAAACCAAACATACGATGGGTTTAAATATGGAACTAACAAAATAAACAAAGAACAAACAAGTAATTGCTAAACAAGTGTAAACAAATGATACGTACAGAAGATTAAGGAAGAAATTCAGTACCAATGAAGGAACTTTGATTGATATGAGGAATGGTTTCTCAACAATTCTGAAATACAACCCGATTTACAAGCCTTGAATCGAAGAACAGTTTAATCAAACTTATGATTAGAGAGAGATTAGGAGAGTGATTAAGCAAATCTAAGACTAATCTAATGCTAAGTGACGGAAATCTATCTAAGGATGCGTACGAATAGGGTTTGATATCTAATTAATCCCGCTCATAAAAGAAAATACAAGCTGTTTATATAGTAGGGGAAGAAAATAGGAAATTCGCGAAAAAGGGGTGAGAGTCGATCAACCGGCCGCCGATCTCCCACCGGCTGAGAGCCTCATTGTTTGGTTCTGGATTCTTCAAATATGTAACACGCCTCCCAACCGGTCAACCGACCGGCGGTGGGTGACCGGCTGGGAACCCTGATTCCAAGTTCTGATTTTTAATTAAATTTCAACAAGTGTTAGGTATGTTGGGTTGGTTGACCGGCCGACGGTCAATGGCCGGCAGAGAGGGCCCCTTCTTCAAGTTCTGATTTGTTATCAATATAAGATTTGTCTAAGTATTGGACAAAGGGTTCCCAGCCGGGTAGCCGACTGACAGGCTACCGGCTGAGGGACCAAGTTGGTTCTTCTTCATTTCAGAACACGGCCAAAGGAAAAGAGGGGGACTGGTGTCCGACTGTCCGGCTGCCGGTGTGGTGACCGGCTGACAGGCCTACCCAAGCCTATTTTTCTCCTCATCTTCTTATCTTGCTTCAATTCGGTCAATTCCGCTCTCGCTTCCTCAAATCTTTCCTAAAAACTACAAGACACGACATACACATAATTTACATATAAGAAGGTAAAACGCATACAAAGAGGACCTCAACCGGCTCGAAACGAGTCAATGCAAAGTTAAGAATGGGACAAATTGGGACAAATTAGGCACGTATCACTCCTCCACCACCCCCTCCTAGAGTTGTTGCCTGTCTTTCTAATAACATTATCAACCCTAACCCAAAATATGCCAAACAATCCTCTTACCAGCCACTCACACCACCCCACTTACAACCAAACAGGCCCAAATTGAACCTAGATGGTGAACTATAATGATTGACGAGTACACTGCTCTTCTTTTTAATCAAACATGGACTCTCGTGCCTCGTCACTTGGCCTAATGTTATAGGATGAAAATGGGTATACCGGGCCAAATACAGTCCTGATGGAAGTCTAAAGAGACACAAAACCAAAGCCTGAGAATTGACTATTCCGAAATATTCAGCCTGGTTATCAACCCCATAACAATCTGCCTAATTTTGAATCTTGTTGTAACTAATAATTGGCATCTCCAGCAAATTGACGTCAATAATGCTTTTCTTCAGAGTCGTCTTACTTACACCGTCTTCATGGCTCAACCATCTAATTTCATTGATAAAACTAATCCTAATTATGTTTGCAGACTCAACAAAGTTAATTATGGTCTCAAACAAGTCCCGAAAGCATGGTAGACTGAACTCAAATCTTAGCTTATCGCCTCAGGTTTTCGTAACTTATTGTCTGACCCATCTCTCTTTATCCATTCCACGACCCATGCTCACTTGTTTGTCCTTGTCTACGTTGATGTTATAATCGTCATTAGACTTGACTCTACCCACAATACCTCGTTTATTCCTCAAATTTATACGGACGTTTCCCAACCTTGGTCCCCTATACTATTTCATAGGTATAAAAGTCACACCCTACAAGACCAGTTTACATCTAAACCATGCAAAGTACCTCTCTAACCTTCTTCAAAAATATCACATGCACGAATTCAAACCCGCCTCCACCCCCCATGTTACCTCATCCCCCATTTGACAAGGAACCCATATCACCTATTGACAACAACACCGATTACCGTGTAATTGTTGGAATTGTTCAATACATCTCAGTCACACGACCCGACAAAGCATAGTCCGTTAACAAACTAGCCCAATTTATTACTCACCCAACTACCACTCACTAGAGTGCCTTCAAATGTCTCCTTCGATAACTACAATCACTCTTCATCTCGACATTCAGCTAACCAAATACTCTCATTTATATCTCCATGCCTATTGTGCACGAATTAGGTTGGTGACCCTGATGACTAAGTCTCAATCACCAGCTACATTGTCTATCTAGGTAGTAACCCAATTTCAAGGTCCTTGAATAAGTAAAAGGGCTTTTCTGTTCCTCAACCGAAGACGAGTTTTGAGTTATAACCGAACCACCGCTGAAATTCTTTGGCTAAAATCTCTTATGCAAGAACTCGACATTTCCATCGTATAATCGCCCTCCATATTTTGTGACAACTTAAGTGTAATACCCGTCGTTGAGGGGCCTGTTGACCGACCTTTGATCATAACGAGACCTTAGAGAGAGACCTTAGTGAAAGGCGGAAGGCAACAATTATGTATGTCTTAAATAGTGAGATACTCAACCTAGTATGAGGTACTCGGTCGAGTATGGTCTATTTCCGCGGGATATTGGTTTTAACTAAGGTTTAATCAAAATCATTTCTAATTCATTTCCGTCAACACTAATAACCTTAATTCATTTTATCTCCCTATTCCTTCCGCCTCTCACCCTCTCTCGTACCTGGATGACTTGCCGCGAATGAAGAATTTGTATGATTAGATATTTGCATTGGCGGCGCTCTAGTATTTACCGGTAAGTTACCTTTTTTTAGATGTAACCTTGTCTTTGATTTGTGTGTTTAGAATGGGTAGATTCTCTTGTAGGATGGTTGTAGGTGACGGTATGACGGCTCATGGTCTGGATACGCAGATGTTTGCTAAAGGTAGGTTATCCTACTCAATCAGTGTTTAATTTATGTATGTGTATGTGATGATGTTGCTGGTATGTCGTATGATTAGAGTGAGTTAATGATGTTGATGATGATATGCAATATGCCTGGATTTAATTATTGTTATTGCTGGTAATGATGATGATACACTATGTTGCTATGATATTGTTTGGGACCATTGTTCGGAGATGGTTCCAACCTCGTGGTCGTCCCTCGTGGCTTCTGTCACGAAGGATATGTGCACATTAAAGATTTGGGTACGCTTGTTGCGATGAGCGGGCCTTAGGTGGTAAGGCTGCGGTTCCCACTGGCGGTGTGGATTACCCGTTGCGATGAGAATCTGGCAGGGCTACACGTTGTGCGCGATGTGTAGTCGGTTACTATTGACATTGGAGTTCGGGATATTGTGCCTTTCTTTGCATCTTTTGTTTTATGAATATATTATTATGAACCTGTACTGATCGACTTGGTGGTATTTGTGTTGTTTGCTTTCCTCTTACCCGTGTCTGTGGTGAATCATTTGATATTGTCGTCAAATGGTGAGTAATCATATATGTTTCAAGTTTTGATGCTCGGCTTTGTTGTTGCGACAGATCGATGACGAGGACACGATGTCATTAGTGGTAGTCTTTAGCTGAGCACCAGTATAGGGTTGTTCATGACGTTTAGTTTGTATTGTTGTATCATTTAAACATATATACAATGTAATTGTTCTATTATGGTCTATTTGATATATATAATTATCTTCGACAACCGAGATGGTAGCACCTTTACTTGCTAGGGAAGGTGTAGTTAAGCCTCCTTGGTAAGGCGGAGTGTCACACTAAGTGCCACACATTACTTCTTCAATCTTGTTTTTCCTCCCAAATAAAACACCTTACAAACCGTGCTTCCTTGAGTTGTCTTTCAAGATTGGACTTCGTAGTAGACCATCCATCTTAAGCGAGAATGTCAAAGATATCAACTCAAAGGTCAAAGATGCTCAAGATATTCACTCCATAAATTATGAACAAAGCAATCAAATTAGTTATTTCTAGTATGTATATCACGGTTATTCTGGCATATATATTGTTGTTTGTTACCACAATTGTTCGTTATTTATTCATGGTAAATATCCATTAGTCATAGCTAGGTTTCACAACTTGTAAGCTAATATATTGTGGTGTAGTTCTCTTTGTTATATATACAAAAACTTCATTATCGTATATAGTTCAGATCCTATAAATTTAATCCAATGGTTCAGATCAGATCAGATCAGATTTTATATACTCGAAAAATCCAGCTTTCATAATTTACGTTGAGATCTTATAAATTTAGTTTCGAAAATTTAAAATTCTATAAATTCAGTTGAAAAAAAGTTGAGTAAAATTAAGGAAAAAGAAAACAAGACCATGATCTTGTGTAAATCACATTTATTAGTAAGATAACTTGAACATTGTCGAACCTGATCCAACACAGAAGGAAAAAGCTGCTAACTAAAAAGTGAATGGGACTCTCGCAAAAAAAAAAAAAAAAAAAAAAAAAAAGTGAATGGGACACTTGAAATTATGTGGATTCCTTCTCTAAGTTCTACGGTGTAGGTGAAATTATTCTTTCGCCCAATGTGGGTAACGTCCAACCTTAAACAAACCAGGCTAGCATATCGACATAGGAAAAAAATGCTATACTATATCATCCGTGACTATTTATGTCACCTTTGTTTTTGTCTCATTTCATACAATAATCTAGGGCTTTCCTTAGTATAGGAATTATCCCCCAAAAAAAACCAAAAACAAAATTGACGTAATAACCCAAATTGGGAGGACGTAAGTATGAACATCAAGCATGATTTGCAAAATATCTTTAAACTTTGAAGTTGTTCGAAGGAAATATAATAGTTTGCAATATTGAACTTTAAGTAATGGACTAAATATGATGAAAATACTAACTTTTGTGTGTTGGAGAGATAAAGTGACAATAGAATGAGAGATCATGTTGTTTTGGAATTAAGGTCGTTTTTCTAAACTCAGTTCAAATTTTATAAATTAGTTTAGAAAAGTTCAGATATTATAAATTCAATTTAGATATAAGGAAATTGAGCCTATACGAAGGCCGGATACTACTAGGGTTGGCCAAATTAGAGTTAAGATTTCATTAAGATAAGAGGTATTATAAATACTCCTCATATACCCATGTTACACAACCAACTATTATCAATAATATGATTTTCTTATGAACTACTTTCTCTTTTATAATCTTGTTATGGTATCGGAACCTCTTTCACGAGGACTCTTAAAATTGTTTCCGCGTTCTTATCGGTTGGTGGCCGGAAATTTACATCCACTAATGAAAATTTTCCAAAAAAACGACACTACGTTCAATTGTCCTTTTCAACATATTAATATGATGATTTCTTTTTCTAGCAAATTTCGGATTTCGTGCTTCATGAACTCATTAAAAATTCCCTTCTCTTCGAAATCTGTTTAAAGTTATTCAACGTTGTTTAAGGAGATACTTTATTTATTTGGAGTCCGAAAGAAATTAACGTTCTCCAGATCTTAAAAATTGACAGATAATTTACCGTTTTATTGATTTTTGTTAGTTTCGATTAGTGTTTTGCAAATTAACTCATATTCACAGGTCCAAAAAACTTAACGTTTTTGTTCGAATTTTTTTTAATCAGTCTTATACTCGTTTCTTACCTACCTTTGAAGACGAAGAAGATTTATGAAGATCGAAGAAGATGAAGATTTTTTACTTTCTTAAATTATGATTTTCTTATATTTCTCCAATCGTAAAGTTCATAATATTGAGATTAATTGTATTAATGTCATAAAGAAGAATTATATCAAAATTAACTTTAATATAAATGCAACAAAAATAATTAAATCGATATAAGAAGGTAAGAAATAACCTTTAGTCTTTTGCTTTCAGCCTATGAACAACCTAGAATAATACATTTTAAAGTAGAAATTCTCCCACCAGTTGCACCTAAGATAAACCAAGAAAATATGCCTTGCACAATATCAATTCGGTTCGTACCTCACAATTGATGTGTGTTTTTCGTGTGTTTGCTAGGTAATTGTGAACCCTATTTATATTGTTGATATATAGAGTTCCAATGGAAATAATATTGTGCAAATCCGACCAAGAGTAGGACTCTTGGCACCAATCCCACGGTTGGCACGAATCCCACGACCACCCCAACTGCCAAAAATCAATCTCCGAATAAAAATATAAAAACTGCTTTTTATTATTTATTGGAATATATTATTTTGGAAGTTATTATATTTATATATTAATAATATATGGACCGAAATCATGGTGTACATGAAAAACTGATTTTTCGACACTTATCCAATATTATAATTTAACATATATAAATATGGTAGGAGAAAATAATTAATTATCGTATAATCAATTAATTTTAATATCGTATATTAAAACTTATATCGCTAATAAATATAACATTTATATTTATTTAGAATTAACATTTTAATTCATTTATCCTAATAATCATTTAATCGTATTAAATAATTATTCGTATTATTTCCATGACTAATATTTAGTCAATTTAGGCATCTGTGTAATATATCAGTATATAATCACATTTCTTGGAACCATCTTATAGGCCTGACCGATAGGGACCAACTAATCACCGCCATCAGTATGACAGTAATGTCAAACTTCTAGCAAAGCAAACCATTACTGATTTACGTTAATTAGTTGATAAATATACAAAGTATCCATTTGTGATCCTGTAAAAGATTTAGATTGTAGTCGCACTAACTGTGGAGGACACATGCTCCAACACGTAACAACTAACATGTACTGCCTTTACGATTGTAAGAGGGTATTGGGAAATTGGGTCTATAATAGGGTCGGCTACTATTAGGGTTGACCAAATTAGAGTTCAGATTTGATTAAGATGAGAGGTATTATAAATACTCCTCATATAAAGATGTAACACAACAAACGATTATCAATAAAACGATTTCCTTATGAACTACTTTCCCCTTTATAATCTTGTCAAGATACTATAAGTTCAGATCTTATAAATTCAGCTCTTTCAATTCAGACCCCAAAAAGTAAGTTTAGAAAAGTTCAGATCTACAAATTCACTTCAAAAAAGTTCAAATCTTATAAATACATTTCAGATCGTATAAATTGAGTTTAGAAAAGTTATACATTAATTTTTGCATCAATTTTACATTGAAACTTTAGTCTAGAAAAGTTATACATTACTCAATCGAGAATCAAAGCAAAAAAATAATTTTCAATTTTATTAAGGTTGTCAAAATTTGTTATGTCGCACAATTTAACACGTATGAGTAGGATTATTGTAAAGTCATACAAAACTCATTTTCTCAATTAACATTAAGCACTTAGTACACTCCAAAGCATAAAGCCTTTTAGCAAATATGGGTACTCCCATGTATTTAAATGCTCCCAAGTATTTAAATGGGAGCTTACCTGCTTGCATACCAGCCAGATGAGTGAACTCGTCAAAAGTGTTCGACCGCAATATCGTTGCCATAAATGTAAGACTTGCCTTTATTCATCATACCAAAGTCTAGTCGTGCCGATCATCATAGCCTAGTGTCATCATCGTCAAATAAGTATTGTATTCACTAGTAATGTGTTTTGAGATAAGTTATGTTGTGACGATTTTTAGTGATACATTATATGTTATACTAGGAGGATCGAGATTTCATAGAAGAATGTTGGTCGAACATATTTAGATCTTAGCCTTATGTGATGTGCCTTGAGGTAGTATTTCCCTACTTGGTTGTTGTTAATTGTGGTTGTGATGATGTTCTGCTATTTGTATAACTGATATCACTGTGTTGTTGAGTAATTATTGGGAACATATGTTTTGGATCATTGACGGGAAATAACTCTCAATTCTATGATCGCCCTTCGTGGTTCCCGCAGCGGAGGGAATGTGCACATATATGGTCTTGGTACCCCTTGCCGTGAGCAAGTGGGGGTAGGTGTTGGGACTAGAGGCTGCCACAGGTGAGTTAATGTGATGTGATATCAGTTGGTTGTTGCGTATTTGATATTTGTTATTACTTTTGGTAGGGAACGTCTTAGTTAACAATAACTGACGCTTATTGTATATTACTGTGATGATCCATGGTTATAGTGACCAGATTCTTAAGTTTTGCGTTGACCTTGTTGACGTTGTGGTTGGGAGTATTGGGTCATCACGTCTTTTTGTAGTTTAGTCATAGTTTACTTCTATACTTAGCTTCCATAGACATTGTTATTTTATTATTCTTTTGAGACAATTGCATTTCACTTATTTTATCTTTATAATAAGTATTCGTACCTTTACTTTGATATTGTACCTAGAAAAACCGAGATGGTGACACTTTATAGTCTGATGGTCTTTCCTAAAGGTCTTAGGTTATGAGGGTGCTACAAATGATACCAGAGCGACGGTCTCCTGATCTGGACCAATGAACCCAGATGAACTTACGTGTGTCTAAATAAAATGAACCCAATTAGGAGTATGTGAGGCTACCCCAAAATTTTGAGAGACGTCCCGAAACCGCGAACTCGCTTACATGCTTTGTATTTGGTCACTAAGGGTTGGGTATGTATGTACGTGTGATATGTTGGGTGTGAAGCTTTGTGTATGATATATAATTGGTGGATGTGTGAGATTATGGACGGAATGTGCGAAACAAAGTCGTATGCTTGACATGTAATTTTGGTGAACGTTTGAACGTATATTCTGTTGGTTATGTGATGTAGTGTTCATATAGGATTATGTGATGCATAGGATAAGTGAAGGGCGTTTTCCCCTCACGAAGCTGGACTGGAAAGGTAACTCGATCGAGTGGGAAGTACACGACCGAGTGGGTTTGGCTCAGCCGAACTAGTGCAACTCGACCGAGTAGAGTGAATTCGGCCGAGTAGGGGCAACTCGACAGAGCAGAGAGAACTCGGCCGAGTAGGTATACTCGACCGAGTAGAACAGGCTTGACTGAGTTGGTAAAACTCGACCGAGTACTGTCGTATAACTGCTGTTTTCTATTAAGCAGTAGGCTGTAAGCGTAAATTTCTTCTACTTCTTATAGTTACGATGGCCCGAAAGAAACCAAATCAAAGCCATGCTCAGATTGTTGCTGCTATATATCCTGTCTCTCTACAAGATAGCTCGTCTCATCTAGACCAATGAGTCACTTAATATCACCAACATGAATTCTGACATGCCATAAATGGAACCAGTCAGCGTGCATGATATTAGTAATGTTATGTCGTGTCGTCGTCCGACCGTCTTTGAGGGCACAGATACGCTAGGTTTGCTAGATGATTGGCTCCGAGAGATGGAGAGTGTGTTTGAGGTTGTCGACTGTCCTGCAAACCTCAAGGTGCACCATATTACGTTCTATCTGCGTTGTCAGGCCGGAGGATGGTGGGTGCAAGACAGAGTGAAAGCGAGAGACTATTTTAAGGAGCTAGAACAGGAGTATGTAACTTGGGAGGGGTTACAGGCGGTTATGAGACATGAGTTCGTACCTAGGCACGTTCATAGCCAGCTGAGAGTAGAGTTTGACTGCTGATGAGGATGGGGTGGATGTCTACGTAATTATATTACGTCAAAGTTTAGTTTAATTAAATTAGGATGATTGATTGAATATCAAACTAAAGCAAGCAATTGTAAAAAAGATGATAAAATCAATATATAAAGAAACTAGGGTGTCGAGGTCACTAAGGTGGGTCGATAATGGTAGCATAAGAAAGGGTCGACTAAGTCGTTCTAGGTAATGGTCTCGGTTTCTCTCTTCTCTCGAGTCGACCCACTTAGGTCAAGACTATCTAAGCTTTCGCTCTAAACAACCTTAACCACCATAGCAATATGCAAATACAAGCCTCGAACCGTCGCTAAAGACAGGTAAAGTGACAACAAAGCCCAACGGTCGTTGAAGCATTTCATCGAACACCTAACATGTATACTATGAAGTATGAACAGCCGACACTTTTGAACAACAAGGCCTAAAATTAAGCAGAAACCATCATCAAAACCACACTAAAGGTTACCCTAACCCTAAATAAGGTCTACTCACTCATGGCTATGGAATAAATGTAAATAATTGGATGAAACATAACAAAAATTATGAACTACTAGAAATGTAAACTAATCGAAACAAAAATGATAAGAAATTTAAACAAATGAAATAACTAAGTAAAGGAAGAGAAGATAATACCAAAACAAAGGTAAAAGTAAGGAACTTGGATTGAATGGAAGAATTCTTTCAAAATCTTCAAATACAACGTAAAGTGCTAAATGTAGACTATTGAACTTAATGAAGCAAGTTTACAACTAATGAACTAAGATTAACTAATTAATTAACTAAGATTTATTAGAATAGAAAGAAGATTCGATGTAATAGTAAACCTAGGGTTGCGTGGAAATTAGAAAATGTAATGTAAGTAGAAGGTTGTTTTAAAAGTATCTAAGTGGGCTTTATATAGTTTCTCCAAAATGGAGGAAATATCGTCAGGTGGCCTCAGCCGGTGAGCCGCTGCCGGTGCACCACCATTTGGGAAAGCCATTCCAGACTTCTGCCCAACTTCTAAACTTCTTTAATCTTCAATATGTCTTCTCGGTCGGTGTACCAGCGGACGGTCAAGGACCGGATGAGAATGCAAGTACTTGGTTCTGATTTTGCATTTCATTTAAACAATACCAGGTACCTATGGTCGGTTGCTCGTCCGACGGTCAACAACCGGCTGGGGGAACAAAAGATTGTTTCTGAATTTTTAACGTTCTTGAAAGATTCTAAGTGTTAGAGTGTATTCTCAGACGGCACATTGACCACCATTATTGGACAACCGGCTGGGGACTGCATAGCTAGAATATACCCCAAGACTGCTTGGTATATCAAAGAAAATTGTCTAAGTATTTGAGATGACTCCCAGCCAGGTAGTCGGCTGTCGGGCTATTGATAAGGCTAAAGTCGTATCAGCCTTAACCAAAGTAATCCTATGATCACTACTAACAATAGTAAGCAGCAAGTAAGGTATCGTATCCACAGAGAGTCGAAGTTTAATAACTATTTATAATTATTTAAGATTGGCTTAGGAGTCACAAGTTTGGCTTGGTTTGGTTTTGATAACTAACAACTACGTACTATCAATATAAAATAAAGATGAGGAACAACAATAGGAAAAGTCTAGGGATCAGGTTCACAAGGTAGTTATTCAGGGGTGAGATTTAATCATTGCTAGAGTCAAATATGCTATTAAAGGTAATACGATCGGTCGATTCAATACTCCCTTTACATATAGATTAACATGTGATCGCTATCATTAAACTATGTCTATTTAGTTATCGTTGCCTCTTATTAGTCTTAACCCGGTCGGTGATAATCCTAATATGCTAGACTAATTCATTAATTCCGGTCGGTAATCAATCAATTAGATTTAAGACGATTAAGACGATATGCTAAACAACAGCACAAGGCAATTTAACTATCAATTCATAACATAAACCCCTTTCCAACGACCTAGATCCCTATTCTCCCTTGAAGGATAAATTAGCTACGCATGATAATAACAACAACAACAAACAAACAAAAGAAGGAAAATAATTGATAGCGTGATTAAAGATACAAAATAAGAACAAGAACTTAATTGAATTACGAAATAAAGAAAGATTGAAGTACCGTAGTATGGCAAGATCCGATGCATAAACCAAAAACTAGATCTAAAACTAAAAACTATTTTTATTAAGAGAGTTGTAAGTGAAATAGACTAAGGAAAATAAAAACTAGAAACTAGGGTAAAAGTTGTGTAAAGAGAGATTCTGAACTAGGGTGCGGGACTTTCTTAAATAGAAAAACACAAAACCGACTTGAGGAAATTTCCGGAAAGAAAAGCCCACCACGACTTGGATCCACGATCGAGCCCAATGCCACTCGATCGAGCACCTGGTTCCTTGATCAATCCTAGTGCCACTCGATCGAGGAACCTCAGCGCGTAATTCCTGCTTCGCGCACTGAAGTTCAAACGTCTGCCATTACTTCGTCACCTGATTATCATTTTTATAGCTTGAGATATTATAACTAGGTACTAGTTATGTGAAGTTGTTCTTTCGCTCGCCTATCTTCAGTTCTTTTCGTTAAGTTTATAGATTCTCGTGCCATGCTCCGTGTATTACTCCATGCCAACTTCGTGGTGCTCATTATGTTCATTTTCTCCTCAAATTCTCCATATCTGCATTAAAACACCGAAATGCGGAAGTATCTCATTCTAGCATAAATGACCTATATATTGTATAGTTTAGCACGAAAATGTCTTAAAACAACTTAAGGGGAGAGACATAAAAGTTTATATGTAACAGCCCGTTTTTTCGAAAATTGTATTTTAAAGGTTTTAATTATTTTTACGGGATAAAATAATATTTTAATATTTAATGTTAATTTATTTTAAAGTAATTCATAGGATCCGTCTTAAGAACCTTAAATCCTTAAGACGAATATAACTTGGCAAGTAACCCGACTCAACAAAAACCGTTGTGTTATCCAAACCCGTTTCATTTAACGCGGAAAAGACAATCCTCTAGTCCCTTAAAATCAAATGTGTCGACACATTTGATCTCCTTCAAACAATATCACTGTAAAAACAATTCTTCATAAACCTCCATTTTTATTCACCTTCTTTTGCTTAGTTCTTCATCATCCGTTCATCAAATCAAGGTAATAATAACATTTCCGGAATCCTCATCGAATTTGCAAGCCATCTATCACTTTCGTTTTTCAAATCCTTCACTTCGAAAATCTGACTGTTTTTCCTTAAATCGATTTTCAGTCCTTAATCTCGTTTTCCGTGTTTATAGGAGAAGGTTTGGACGACCCGGAAGTGTATAGCTTCATCTTAGAGGAGGATCTTTGAGCCGGATTGCTTAGAGGTGACGATAATGAGAAACTCGGCCTTATTGTGAATATTAGCACTTTTGATGTGTCCTTCATATTGTTTCTGATTTTGTTTAAAGAGTTATGTTTAATGGACTTAGAAACATGCTTAGGATTGTTCTTATGTGAAGAATTCATGCTTGGTGATGTTTTTATATGTTCTTAAGCTTATTTTCAGTTTTCACAAAGTTAAGACGGATACATTGTATAATCGTTTGAGAATTGTTATGGGTTTTGTTTGTTGTTAGATAGTGATAATAGATGATCTATGATGTTGGGTAAATCTTACATGTAGCAATTGCTAAGGTTTGTGTATCGAATTGTCGAATTTTTGTATAGGCTGAATATGCGTTTTTGCGAAACAGGCTCTCTGAGCCGGTCGACCGACCGGCCGCCGGTCGACCGGCTGAGGGTGTTTATTGTGATTTTTGCGAAAGTTTGAGACTCGTAGGCATAGGAAGCCCAGCCGGCAGACCGGCCGCCTGCCAGCCGGCTGGGAGTGCATTGTTGTGTATTTTTCGTAATGGAGAACATAAGAGTAGGAAGCCCAGCCGGCAGACCGGCCGCCTGCCAGCCGGCTGGGAGTGCGTTCTAGTGTTTGCGAAATTGGGAAGATTGAGTTCCCAGCCGGCCGACCGGCTGCCTGCCGACCGGCTGGGAGTCTCTTATTGTTTTGGTTTTAACAAAGAGGAAAGCTGGGTTGCCAGCCGGTGGACCGGCAGCCGGCCGACCGGCTGGGAACCCCTGTAGCGTATTTTTTATTTGTAAATCGTTCGTAACTTTTAATCAGTTGATCGGTTTTGATTGAAACTCGTTCCTTGTATCTTTGATACGTATTTGAGGTCCCCGGAGGACGGGCGACACTATATTGGGTTCGGGAATGGAGTGAGGATAGAGACCCCCGGTCGGGTAACCGAAAGGGAAACCGGCTCTCCCTCGTCTTAGTTCCCGGGATCAATTAAGTGTCGATTAGTGGTTTAAGAAGTTAGAACTATAGGTTAGGTTCTATCTTTGGATGCTAATGATTGAGTTGGATGTCGCGTGGTGGGATATGTGTTAAGCTCACCTCTGGACCCACTACGTGTTTTGTATGTCGCGTGACGGGATATGTGTTAAGCTCACCTCTGGACCTGTTACGTGTTTTGCTTGTGGCGTGTCAGGATATGTGTTAAGCTCACCTCTGGACCTGACACGTGATCGGTTGTCGTACACGGGATATGTGTTAAGCTCACCTCTGGACCCAATACTTGTTTGTAGCATTGGGATATGTGTTAAGCTCACCTCTGGACCCTTTGCTTATGGATGTATGTTGGGATATGTGTTAAGCTCACCTCTGGACCCGACATTTGTTTGTAGTGGGATATGTGTTAAGCTCACTTTTGGACCCACTACTGAATTGTGATTAGGGATATGTGTTAAGTTCACCTCTGGACCCTTTACTTGATTTGCATGTTGGGATATGTGTTATGTTCACCTCTGGACCCGATATTGTTTGGTAGTGGGATATGTGTTAAGTTCACCTCTGGACCCATTGCTAGTGTTTATTGATGTTTATATCTGCTTGCCTTGAGATTGGTACAGTGTCAGATATGCATGATGAAGTTGATGATTATATTGCTTGAGTTATAGTTTGTTCATCCAAGGTATTGGATGACTCTTGGATCGGTTTCGTAAATAGTTGGATTGAAAAACCCCCCGACTGGGTAACCAGTAGGGAAACCGGCTCTCCTTCCTAACAGTTTATGAAGTTGGTTGAGAGTCGTGCATTAGTATTGCAGGATAGTATGAGAACAGTTGATGAGATGTTTATGCTTCACATGTTTATATATGATGGAGTATTCTGTATTGCTTTACTTGTTACGTGTCGTTACAAAAGGTGGCTAGGAGAACTCTAGTCACTCCCCACTAATTGTGGCGTACATGTTTTCATGCATGTAGGTACATGCATGTTGGATCGGGGTTCACTTGAGAGCTAGCGAGTGATGATCCTTTCATCATATGACTTACACGTTTATCGATTAGCTAGACTCTTAGTTTTTGATACAGTTATCTTATGGTGCCTGTAGGGATGTTCCATCCCAGGCTTTTTTATTGTATTTTGGTTTCCTTACTTAGAACTGTTATACTTATCTATTTTGTTTATATCAGTTTTCAGTTTCGGTTTCAGTTTAATTCTTCTCGCATGTTGTTTATGTTTAAAAAGTTTTAATTCCGCTGCATTTTTAGTAATTTGTATGTTTTAAATTTCCGCTTTCGCGAGGGTTTTACAGTTGGTATCAGAGCATTATTGCTCCCGACGCACTCATATGACCCCCAACCTTAACTTGACCAAATAAACAAATAATGAATGAGAGATGGGGTAGATTTAAGGACTTATATTGTAGTCTGTTTTGTGATTGCTTCTATTAGGCTCTAACATGTTTGTTGATTGTCATTGATTTCACTTTTATATCTTTTAATCGACGAACCGTGGGATTATCCATTTGGCGATGGAGACCGGAGTTCTAGCGAAGATAGAAGATTTGTGCTACTGTTGGGAAATACTTCTGAGCCTTGAAGACACTCCTCTTTCCTTGTGCATCACTTTCTTTGATAACTCTGGATGCACATCCTTCTTTTAGAATATTTATCTGTCTTGCTTGAACAGATCTTCATACCTTTTCAGCTTAACCTTGTTGCTTGCTTTCTTAAGGTGCCCTCTAGGTAACCTTTCCCTTTTATTGGATTTGGAGGAACTAGTCTTAGGACAACCGTAAGCTGTGTTACGAGAAATATTGTTATTTGAGGAATAACTTAAGAGGTATCGAGAGACATGTTTTGGTGATCCAAGGGTCTAGTTGTCTATCCAATTGGGAGAGTGAAAGTGAGTAATAGGATACTTGCTTGAAGGTTGAGTTGTTTACTTAGTATTCGGTGGAACTTAATCTCGAGAACCATGCTTAGATTGGGAAAATTTGTGAATTGAAGAGTACTGTTTAAGGAGTTAGATAAGATATTTGAGGTTATAGAGCAACCTGAAAGAATGGGCTTAAGATGCTAATGATGAAGAATAGATAATTGTAGTGAGTCAGTATCACTTGACTTATGTGAGTGATTGAGCTGAGAAAGGTCCGTTGTTGAGGAATACGAATCATTGGCTATAATAGTTGAGTACTCGATTTATGATTAAGACTTGGAAGAAGTGAATCGTTATCTGGCCTTAGGTTACTTAATGGATCTCAGCGTTCTTCTATTGAAGAACTTAAGGGAAACTTGAGGATGCACCGCTAGTTTGTGAATAGAATAGAGTAATTCATTCGGAGATGAAAGTTCGGAAAAACTTGATGGTTGGAAATTGTTATCTGGTAGACAGTAAGGTAAGTAAAGTAGATATAGTATATATGGGTGATGACCTGAAAGTGTTATTGAATCGTCATTTGAGGAACTAGCAGGGATGAGACATCTCAAACTTTTGGGTAATGATGATATCGTCTAAAGTTTGGAAGATTAAGGTATATAAATCATTGGAGGAATTGTTCGTGAGAACCGATAATTGAATGACTTGATTTGGAAAGTAAGAAGTGAGAACCCTGTGAGAATGGTGAGAGACCCGCACCTTGGGAGACTTTTGTAATCGTTTCTTTCATATCACTTCTCTCCTTTCCTCTCCTTGTTTCCCCTTCTGATCATGGCTTCAATTTTATTTGAGTCCAAGCCCAAAGTTGAGGGGAATAAAGCATGTATTCGCCCTAAACTTGCAGGATTATAATGAAAATTACAGTTGTGAATATGGTCATAAGATTAAAAGACATGAAAAAGAGTACAACCTTTAGTCCTTGCGCGAAAGGCCTAAGAACAGAAATTAACGCAAATTCCCTCCTATAACTTGCACCCAAGACTTAGATTGAGACGTTTCCGCGTGTGCTAGAAATCCTCTCTAACTGCCTTGCAATATCGGGAGAGCCTTTTGAGTTTTTAGATGTGAGATCTGGGTTATGGGAGAGGAATGCTCTCAAACCCTAATTTTTCCTTGAGATTGATTTAATCAGTGCAACAAGAGTAACCTGACATAAGGAGAAGTCTTCTCCTTATGTAGTATACTCGGCCGAAATAAACGAGTAGGGTAAGAGTGGGCTTTCCACTCTCACCTTATTCTGATTCGTGATTCGACCCATTTAGCTATAAGTTATTTGCGGGATTTTAATTATAAATCGTACACTTGTTATCAGATATTAACGCAGTCGATGTATTAATAATGGTCTGATAAATTACGATATTGTATAATTACCCAAATTAATATAACTGTTTATATTAATACGCGAATACAATATTTAATTAAATATAACCGTTTATATTTAATTTACGAATTAATCATGTAATCCGTATTAGCTAAAATTATTTAATCCGTATTAAATAATAATCTCAACATCTTATTGACTAATTTAATAGTCAATACCTCTGACTAATTGTTTAGTCGTATTCGGCATAAATGTGACTGTATTTTCATACCTTCACATCTCTCAAACGTGTCCTATAGGTGTGACGTATAGGGACCAGTTGATCACCGTCATCCGTATGACAATAACGTCAAACTTATCTAGCAAGCCAACCGTTATTGATAAACGTGGATCAACTGGTAATAATACTGAAGTATGCCCTTGTGATCCTTAAAGAGATTTAATAAGTCATTGTACTTAATTGTCAAGGACACCAGCCCCAACAATCTCCCACTTGTCCGTACAAGGGTATGTGCAATGACGTTATCACACTACATGTGGAGGACACAAGCTCCAACAAACTCCCACTTGTTCGTACAAGTGTAGGTGCGATAACCGATTCTCATATCCTTTTAAAATTTCTCCCACTCAATGTAAGACAATTTGCAAATCCGCATTCACAAAGGTCGTATCTCACAAGCGATCTGTATCAAGAGTGGTTTCCCCGACTAGAGAGTAACTTAACTGATAAAATGAATCTGTATTCGAGCATGGCCATGCATTTCAGTTACTACTCCTCGAGTGGCCCTGAGAAATGATAAAATCCTGATAAGGGTTTGGATATTTCCCTCAACTCGAATCCTGCCGATATCGCGCAGCATGAAATAACCCAGAAAAAATCCTTTTGGCCCCTGTTACGATGACCGTGGGAAAGAAACCAAAGTTACCCAAAATCTGCCTTAATCTCAAGAGACAGTTGAAAGTCAAAAGACTCGACTCTAAGGAACACTATGGAGGTCCTATCCACGACCTGGCACCCAATGTTATAAAACATTTAGGACTCCATAACGTTGTCACGGGGTGTCCTACGAGATATCCGTATAACTCGCCTTTGTGATTGGTCAGTCATCCGCGTGACTTATGGCTCGTTGAACCCACCATCAACCAACGTCACAAAATGATTACCTGAGTTATCAGCTCAAGTGGGTAATCAAGGACTAAAACGAAGTAATGTTATTCAGTTCACTTTGTGGTGTTCAAAATTGGCGTACAATTCCACATGAAAAACAAAACATTATATATCATAACAATGAGGTTGAATAGAGTACACGAGAAAATGAATTATTACATGAATTCATAAAAGAGTACTACAACTTAGGAACACATCTAATTCCCATGGAATGAATGTGTCCTTCATGCTTATCACGTGGTAATGCTTTAGTGAGAGGATCAGCTATGTTGTCATCCGTAGCGATCTTATCAATGAAATTCTCCTTTTGCTCCACGTAATCTCTGATTAGATGAGCTTTCCGTTGTACATGCCTGGCCTGTTGCTAGACTTATGCTCCTTAGCTTGGAAGATGGCACCTTTATTATCACAATAAACGGTGATTGGGTCATTCGAACTAGGCACTACTGATAGTCCTTGTAAGAATTGACGCATCCATATTGCTTCCTTAGCTGCTTCTGAGGCGGCATAGTACTCGGACTCAGTCGTAGAATCTGCTGTAACACTCTGTTTAGAACTTTTCCAGCTGACAGCAGCGCCATTAAGAGTAAAAACGAATCCAGACTGAGATTTCGAGTCATCTCGATCCGTTTGGAAGCTAGCATCTACGTAACCCGTGGCGCAGAGCGTTGAGTTGCCTCCATAAGTCAATCCCCAATCTTTAGTCCTCCGTAGGTACTTAAGAATGTTTTTCACGGTCATCCAGTGTTGTTCACCTGGATGAGCTTGGAATCGACTGGTCATACTCAATGCATATGCTACGTCTGGACGTGTGCATATCATGGCATACATGATCGATCCTATTGCCGAAGCATAAGGAATCCGACTCATGCGCTCTTTCTCTTCCAATGTCTTAGCTTCTTGAGACTTGCTCAACTGAAGCCCAGTAGTCATAGGAAGGAACCCTTTCTTGGAGTTCGTCATGCTGAATCTCTCTAGAATCTTATCTATGTAAGACTCCTGACTGAGAGACAACATCCGTCGTGATCTATTCCTGTAGATACGGATGCCCAAAATTCTTTGTGCCTCTCCCAGATCTTTCATCTGGAAATGGTTTTTCAACCATGCTTTAACCGAAGATAAGAGAGGTATGTCATTCCCAATCAAGAGTATGTCGTCGACATACAGTACTAGGAATACAATCTTGCTCCCACCCGACTTGATATAGAGACATGGTTCCTCGACTGATCGAATGAATCCATTCTCTTTTATCACTTGGTCGAAGCGATGATTCCAACTCCGCGATGCTTGCTTAAGTCCATAGATGGAACGCTTAAGCTTGCAAACTTTCTTAGGATGTTCTGGATCAATAAAACCCTCGGGTTGTACCATGTACAACTCTTCCTCCAAATAACCGTTTAAGAAGGCGGTTTTAACGTCCGTTTGCCATATTTCGTAGTCATGAAATGCGGCTATCGCTAAGATAATCCGAATGGAACGTAGCATGACTACGGGTGCAAAGATCTCATCGTAGTGCAAGCCTGGCACTTGGGTGAAACCTTTAGCAACTAGTCTTGCCTTATGGATATCTTGTTTACCTTCCATGGCATGCTTTATTTTGTAAAGCCATTTGCATTGAAGGGGGCGTACCTTTGCAGGTAGGTCCACAAGATCACACACGTTGTTCTCATACATGGAGTCCATCTCGGATTGCATGGCTTCTAGCCATAGCTTTGAGTCAGAACTGGTCATGGCACCTTTATAGGTGGAGGGTTCATTACCCTCTAGGAGTAAGACGTCATCCATATCATGTTCCTCGACCATACCAATGTATCTGTCCGGAGGAATGGAGACTCTTCCCGACCTCCTAGGTTCCTCAGGAATATCTACCGCAGCCTCGGTTGAAGGAACTGTTTCCTCCAATGGTTGCTCGGTATTTGGTTCTTGAACCTCCGATAAATCGAAGGTTCTATTACTCGACTTGTTCTCGAGAAATTCTTTCTCTAAGAACGTCGCACTAGCCGCAACAAAAACACGTTGTTCGGTTGGCGAGTAGAAGTAATGACCAAAAGTTCCCTTTGGATAGCCTATAAAGTATGTCTTGACCGATCGCGGGCCGAGCTTATCCTCGTGTCTCCACTTGACATAAGCCTCGCAGCCCCAAACCCGAATAAAGGACAAGTTAGGGACCGTTCCCTTCCATAATTCGTATGGAGACTTGTCAACAGCTTTAGACGGACTACGGTTAAGTATTAGAGCGGCCGACAAAAGAGCATAGCCCCACAATGAATCAGGCACAACGGTGTGACTCATCATGGATCGAACCATATCAAGTAAAGTTCGATTTCTCCGTTCGGATACACCATTTAATTGTGGTGTTCCAGGTGGAGTCAACTGTAGCACGATGCCACAGTCTTTAAAGTGTTGATCAAACTCGTGTGAAAGATACTCACCACCACGATCAGAACGTAGTGCTTTAATCTTTCTTCCCAGCTGGTTCTGTACCCGATTCTGGTATTCTTTGAACTTGTCAAAGGATTCACTTTTATGTTTCATTAAGTAGACATAGCCATATCTACTCAAATCATCCGTGAAAGTCATGAAATACCTATAGCCTTCTCGTGCGTTGATCGACATAGGCCCACACACATCTGTATGTATGAGTCCTAATAGGTCGGCAGCGCGCATTCCAACACCTTTGAAGGAAATACGAGTCATCTTACCGATGAGACATGATTCACACGTGCCATATGATTCGAAATCAAAGGGCGAGATAGCTCCATTCTGTATGAGCTGTTTCACGCGTTTCTCATTTATGTGTCCCATACGACAATGCCATAAGTAAGTTTGATCTTTGTCACCTACCTTTAATTTCTTGTTATTCACATGTAATATCTCGGTGGTTTGATCTAAAACATAAATTCCATTCATGGAAACTGCCTTGCCATAAATCATATTGTGTAAGGAGAAAATACAGCTATTATTCTCTATTACAAATGAAAAACCGAGTTTGTCAAGCGCAGAAACTGAAATAATGTTTTTGGACAAACAAGGAACATAATAACAGTTATATAAAGATAACTCGAATCCACTTGGAAGCTGGATCACGTATGTTCCCCTCGAGATTGCAGCAACACGTGCTCCATTCCCGACACGCAGGTCAACCTCACCCTTGATTAGGGGTTCTTGGTTTGGGAGGCCCTGCACATGATTACATAGATGAGAACCACAACCAGTATCTAGTACCCAAGTTCCGTAACTTGCATGGTTAATCTCAATCATGTGAATAAAAGAAGAAGAAGACATACCAACAGGAGTAACGCGGCCTGCCTTAATGTCCTCATGATACACGGGGCATGAGCGCCTCCAATGCCCAGTCTTGTGGCAATGGTGGCATTCCATGCTAGTATCCTTGCTCTTTGTTTTGCCCTGTGAGTTGCTTGACTCACCTGGCCCACTCTTAGTAAATCCTGACTTCTTAAACTTGGGCTTGCCTACTGTTAGGTCGCCCTGAGCTTTAGCTTTACCCTTACCCTTACCCTTACTGGAAATCATGAGAACATCTTGCTTCACGCTCCCACTTAATTTCAGATCCTTCTCGGTCTGTACGAGAAGGAAGTGGAGCTCATGAGGAGTCTTCTTCATGTCGTTCATGTAATAGTTAGCCCTGAAGAGGGCGAACCCATCATGAAGCGAATGAAGCATTCGATCAACGATTATGTTCTCACTGATCTTGCAGTTTAGGGCCTCCAGTTTTTCGATATTCTCAATCATGTGTGTTAGGTTTAAGTAGTTGCTCATAAACTAATTTAATCATACTATCAAAACCTTTAATTAACTTTTAATTAACAAAATAATAAACTCTTTTATTAGATCTTATGCATGCTACTAAATGCGGAAATAAGGAGTAAACCGTGTTCTTACACTCGGTCCAAATATTGCTAGGATGATCCTCCGAGTACCCAATATAGAATACCTCCTCCGGATGCACCAAGACAAGCCCTTAATATCCGAAATCTTGAACGAGCTAGCACAAATTCGGATTCTCCTTAAACTTATTCTAATCACTCTTATTAGAATATATAATACCAATACTACTTATTAGTATGTTAATATTATCTTTATAATATATTTTAGAGGTAGAAAAATAATCTCTCTTCCTTGTTATTTTTCGGCTAACACTAGAATGAAATGGGTATTCAAAGAGCTTATATATCTCCCTAACCCTAAACTTAAATTAACCTATTAATTTAAGGAGTGTTGTGGGTTGTTGTGTGTGGCCGGGCATGGGAGGGATCAAAAGGGAACAACAACACTTTCCCATGTAAAATAGGGTGGCTCAAGGTAACACCCTAATTAAAGTTAAGTAAACTTTAATCATTATGTTGTGTTAATTAAATAACACTCAACATGCTCTTAACCCACATAAAACCGGCACACACAAACACTAATGTGGACCTAATTTTACATTTTTATCAACATTACAATTTTATGTTATGTGACATCCAATATGTCATAAAATAACAATTGTTTTAATTTAATCATGCATATTTATCAAATAAATATTATTCATAAATTAATAAATCTCATTTATCAAGTTGACAAGTAATTCGAAATTACTAGATGTAAAATGGTCACTTATAATAATCGTCAATACGATTTACAACCTTTGTATTAATTTTAACCCAATTCATTCTAATTACGATATCTTAAAATATCGTTTAATGTTTAACAATTGACACGTTTCAATTTTAAACATAAATCTTACATTAAGATTTAACCTCTAATTACACGAGTTTAAGGAATATGATCAAATCGTATCAATATACATTTGATCATTTTATCAATTAAGGGAATTGTCCTAAAGGTGTGACCTAAAGGGATCAACTGACCACCACCGTCATACGACAGTAATGTCAAACTCTAGCTAGCCAATCATTACCGATTAATGTTGGTCAGTTGACTAATAATTCGTATCATCCCTTGCGTATTCTCGTTATGAGATTTAATTACGTGATCGCACTTATTGTTGAGGACACATTTCCCAACAATCTCCCACTTGTCCTCGACAAGTGTGCGTCACCAATTCTCTTGTCCTATTACAATCTCCCACTCAATGCAAGATGTCTCTCTCTGGTCGTTCTTGCATTTGATCATATCATGAATGGTTTCCTCGATCTGGAGAATAACTGTCTGACCGGAATTATCTACCGTAGATACCTTCCGAGCGTGGCCACGCATTTCCAGTTAATTACTCCTCGAGTGGCCCTGAGATTTGAACAACCCTGACAAGGGGTGGACAATTTCTATCGCACTACTTCCTTCAACCAGTCACAGTCAGTCACAACCCAAAACAATCCCATTTGACTCCAGTTACGAAAAGTCGTAGAGAATGGATCAAAGTTATGCCTAAACTGTACCATCTTGGGAGAGTAGTCTTTAGTCAAAGAATTGACTCACAAGAATACTATAGCAGCTCTCGCCACGACCCGGCTATAAAATTTCCAGAACTCTATAAGCGGTCACATTGCCCGACAGAGTGTCTCTTACAGTCTGCCTATGTGATCGACTAGTCATCACATATGACTCTATGGCACTTGAACTTGCCATCAATCGCCTCACACTCTAGTCGCTTTGAGACGTCACCTCATGTAAGCGGCTAGGGGCTATACTAAGTCAATCCAGTTCACTTATGGGGTTCAATATTGTCTCATACAACCCATTTGGATTCTGACAAAGTATCTTTTACTTTGAGTTATTAATAACTCAAATGATGTTGTCATGCAACAATAGTCAACACTATTACATTGCATTTTGATGCACAATCATCTGTTTGTATTAATGTTTTGCGAATAACCTTTATTTATAATAGCAAAACTTACAACTTTTGGTCTCCTTTATTCTCATATTATCCCTTATAACATGATTCTATTTGAGTACATTTCTAGAACTCTTTCTAGATTTTGAGTTTCCTTTCCGGAGGAAAGCTCCCACTGTTATCTTATAACTTGTGACGTATCGATATACTGGAGGGTTTAAAATCACTCTCTATAGTCACTTATGTACTGAAATCTATATTGTAGTTTATTAGTGATTTTATCACTCTTACAATTTTCAAACATTTTGACTATTTGATAATGGTTTCATTCATCGTTATGAATAAAGTATCCAACCATTCTAACTTCTAGTGGGCGACCTTTTATTATCCATATAATAAACCTTCCCTTAAGGCTCCATCATCTTATGATATAAGGTATTTGATCATCTAGAATTGAAAACCTCTTATTCTTTACACCTTAAAGAATCACCCATTCTCTCTAAATGGTAGGCTTAATTCTTTTTATGAAAATCGCTCCCACTAAAATCAATATCTCTCGATATCTTAAATGAACCTTTCATTTCTCGCATGTTAAACTATTACTCGAATCATTATTACTATCACTATCCCTATAGTGATCTATTTCCATTCAATCATTCATTACCTTCTTATCATGTCTTCGTTTCCTCGAGACGAAAATGACATGATAATTTCTTTATAACTACATAGGAACCGTTTTCCTACCGATGATTTCATACGGGGTTTCAAGTTTCCTCTCTATGAAGCAATGAACACAAAGAACCTTTCTCCGAGTGTCCTCCCGTAGTTTCTTCAAATCATTTAGGGCTTTGTTTCCTCTCTATGAAACAATGAACACAAAGAACCTTTCTCCGAGTGTCCTCCCGTAGTTTCTTCAAATCATTTAGGGTTCTTCTTAAGACTCCCAAGTGAGAATCTTCTCTAAGATCCTTCCTTTATTTATATCATTGGTTTACGAAACATTTTCTCCCACTCTATCCTTCTAACAATAACTTTTACTTGTCTAAGGATAGCTATTTCGATCAACCAATGTATTTGAATGTTTGAAGTTTGATAGGTGTAATGAATACATTCTCATTTTCACTTAAAATGAAAATCTTATAATGAACTGATATAGTCTCATTTTGATTGAATCTATCTCATGGGGTGTAGTTCTCCGTTTTAATCAACTCTTTGATTCTCTTATACTTGATCGTATCAATATTTATTTCGTGATTAGATCACTATTATTCATGTTTTAACAAGGTATGCAATTTATTTGATGAATCAAAACATTGATTGAGAACAAAAGTAGTGACTCGGGTTGAAAACCAAGTCACTAATATCCAAAATTACAACCATTGTTTTAGGATTTTAATCCTTGTCTTACAAGAAAATTAAATTGTTCCATAAATAAATGCAAAATATGAAAGAAGACTATATGAAAATTAGAGCCTAGCTCTTCAAGTCTTCGATCAATTGGATGCTACCGGAGCCATCCAAGTAAGGAACCTCAAGCTTCCTTCTCCTTGCCCTTATCATTATTCGGGGGTGGCCCTTTAAAACAATTAAAAAGGGTAAATATCAACACATTTGTATCACTATACATAAGTTGATAAACGACATGAATTATACGCGAGAATTATTACCTACGGCGGTTGCCTTCCCATTTTTGAGATCGCTTAAGTATTTGGGGCAATTTCTCTTCCAATGACCTATCCTCGTGCAATAATGGCACTTGTCTTGCTCTTTTGAAGACGAGGTGGAAGCGCCTTTCGAAAAGGTCTTTTCTTTGGTCGCCTTGGGCTTGAACGTTTTCTTGCCCTTGCCTTTCGAGGCATTCCTCTTGAAGCTCGTTTTCCCTTTCTTTTCGATGTTCAAAACATCCTTGGTGGAACTTTCATGAAGTCCCACGTCCCTTTCGGCTTGGACGAGCATCTTATGCAATTCTTCCAACGTGGTCTCTTGGTTTCGCATATTAAAATTCACCCGGAATTGAGCATATGCCTTAACCTTATTGAGCGAGTGAAGAACTCGGTCAATAATTAGAGAGTCGGGAACATTAACATTTTGAGCTTTTAGAGTCTCCGCGAGCTCAACAAGTTTGAGCACATGAGGGCTTATCTTTTGCCCTTCCTTGAAAGTTATGTCAAAGAAGGCGGAAGCCGCCTCATATTGAATCACCCTAGGAGTTTGCGAAAACATGGTCGCAAGCTTGGTGTATATCTCATATGATGTGGTCAACTTAATCATACTCCTTTGGAGATCCGGCTCCATGGAGAAGATGAGCACATTCTTAAGAGCGGAAGACTCTTTCATGTAAGCTTCATAAGCCTCACGATTTTGGACCGATGAACGAGCGGTCGGAGCGGGAGGAGCGGCTTCGGATAGGTAACGACTCTTATCGTCACCTTGAGCGGCCAATTGTAATTGCGCATCCCAATCCTTAAAATTGGAACCATGCTTATCGAGTTTGCAACGATCCATAAAGGATCGAAGCCATGATACGTTAGTGAGAGGTGGAGCGTTGGTTGCCATAGTCGATGTTGAAAATTAAACTACAATAATAAAAGGAAAACAACATCATTTTAAATTCATAATTTAAACTAAAACTTTAAGTTTAGTTATATTTACTTAATGATCTCTTACCCAATTAAGTAAACAATCCCGAGACCCAAACCCATACCAATCCGGGCACGGTGTAGCCGATTCAACCCGTATCGGTATAATTTGGTGGATTAACCCTTTAATCGGTTCTACTCTTAGAACTCTCGGTCGACAATTTTCTTAAAATTATCTTTAGCCCGAACTTATTGCAACTACGGTTACGAATACTTTCGTTGAGATCAACCAAATTTCAAGGTGTAATCTTATTACCCCACTTACCCAACGTGACAATTTTAGTACCCCGGTATAGCCGAGCCTACGTCCTTGTGAAGAAGGGATTCATGGGTCCGTACTATTTGGTAAGGCTAAGTCTCAATATTAATATGTAAGAGATCTAGTCAATTATTTATCTATCTCCGTTTAAGTGAACTAAGTCGGTGAATTATCGATAAAATAAAAGACTTGGTCGACTAGGTCGAAACATGCATGATACGATGTATGACGATTTGGCTATGCATGCAAACATATAAAAAGCAAAAACAAAAGCATAAATAAACCCTAGTATGGCCTTTCCTAGAAAAGAAATAACAAAGTACAAATTCGGAAACCAACTCCTTTGGTCCCTTGAACTTCACGCGGCACGCACTTCGAGGTAAACACCGTCTTGATCGGAACTCCTTTCCGAATGGCACCGTCTTCAAGGAACTCCGGATTTTACAAAAATTACAACTTTTCTAGTCTACTTTATACATTATAAAATAGAAATAAATTACAATTGGGTGATACGAGATCACAAAATTACAACCCAATCGGTAACCCCTTACATTACGGGAAATACCGATTTAAATGCTAAGGCCATACTAAGTAAATTACATAATTCCCAAAATTACGTAAAAATAAATCATGACATTCATAATATAAATATGCAATGCTTATATAAATATGAATTAACATGCAAATCCTAAGCCAAATCGTCCTATTTAAAACACTTATTTAAATAGTTATCGTAAACCTCGGTTTTTATGGAATTGCGTGTTTTAACGTTTAACAACACTATGCATTAAATGAAACGGTTTTCATCCTTAAGTTAATCATCCTAACTCGCATAGGATTCAAAATTTAGTCTTACTCAAACTTTGAACATGAATTAACTTAATATATTATAATATTGATCGGTATTACTCGGTTTTACGGGAAAAACAATATAAAATTCAAAAGAGACATTAAAATTTCGAAAATTCAAAATTCAAATTTTGAAAAATCCAGAATGTTCTTAAAATTTTCAGAAAGTTAAATTATTAGTATTTTATACGGTTTTATTATTATTTCGAAAATAACACGTAAAACGAGCAATTTAAGTCGGAAAATTCAATAATTAACTTCATAAATGCAAATTAAATACTAATAATAATTTTATACCTTCCAAAACCCTTTTTAAGAACACAAGATGGACAGAAAATTAAATGGCACATTGCCCCATAGCCGAAATTTTAAAGCATGCCTCCTTTTAATTTAATTTTAATTGCTACTTTTAACAAAACAAAATTAAATTAATACAAATCAAAACTGAAACTTTAGGCACCCAAGAATATTTTCATGATGAACATATCACATATGACTAAAATGGGTTATATTTTCGGCCATTTTTAACAACATTTGCAAATTTTAACGATTTACGTCATATATCATACGATTTTAACATTTAAAATTATTTCTCAAGCATAAAATAAGATAAAATTCTCGAAAATTTTATACATGCTGGAAATAATATATATGACATCGTGTTTAAATTTTATGGCCAAATTCCAACTTAAACTATTAAAGTCGAAATTATGTCACTAATTACCCGATTTTTACATTAAAAATCTATAATATTGCAATATTTGAGATAAATTTCTGGAAAATTCAACATAAATTTTAAATATTGCATGTGACATCCTCATAAATTTTTATAGTCAAATTCATAATATAACTATTTTAACCCATTTTTACTCATCTTTTTGCATTTTAACACTTAAAATTCATATCACACGATTTATAAGCCCATAATTTACGAAAAATCATATTCATATTATAGAAAATACATGTGATATCATACTGAAAAATCTCGGCCAGAAGCTTATTTTAACTATTTTTCCCAAAATTAATCATTTTTAACCATTAAAACGTATTAAAAACCGAAATAAAAATACCAATGATCAATATTCATGCAAAAATTATTCCAAATATTCTAAATCATATTAGAAAACAGTAGGTATCATGCTAAATTATTTTCGTGCATATCATATATTTAAACGAAAATTATCAAGTTTTATTTTGTTATTCTAATAACTCCGTAAAAACGAAACGGAAAGCATGCAAACAACCATTTTGCTCTGATACCAATTGTTAGGTTTAAGTAGTTGCTCATAAACTAATTTAATCATACTATCAAAACCTTTAATTAACTTTTAATTAACAAAATAATAAACTCTTTTATTAGATCTTATGCATGCTACTAAATGCGGAAATAAGGAGTAAACCGTGTTCTTACACTCGGTCCAAATATTGCTAGGATGATCCTCCGAGTACCCAATATAGAATACCTCCTCCGGATGCACCAAGACAAGCCCTTAATATCCGAAATCTTGAACGAGCTAGCACAAATTCGGATTCTCCTTAAACTTATTCTAATCACTCTTATTAGAATATATAATACCAATACTACTTATTAGTATGTTAATATTATCTTTATAATATATTTTAGAGGTAGAAAAATAATCTCTCTTCCTTGTTATTTTTCGGCTAACACTAGAATGAAATGGGTATTCAAAGAGCTTATATATCTCCCTAACCCTAAACTTAAATTAACCTATTAATTTAAGGAGTGTTGTGGGTTGTTGTGTGTGGCCGGGCATGGGAGGGATCAAAAGGGAACAACAACACTTTCCCATGTAAAATAGGGTGGCTCAAGGTAACACCCTAATTAAAGTTAAGTAAACTTTAATCATTATGTTGTGTTAATTAAATAACACTCAACATGCTCTTAACCCACATAAAACCGGCACACACAAACACTAATGTGGACCTAATTTTACATTTTTATCAACATTACAATTTTATGTTATGTGACATCCAATATGTCATAAAATAACAATTGTTTTAATTTAATCATGCATATTTATCAAATAAATATTATTCATAAATTAATAAATCTCATTTATCAAGTTGACAAGTAATTCGAAATTACTAGATGTAAAATGGTCACTTATAATAATCGTCAATACGATTTACAACCTTTGTATTAATTTTAACCCAATTCATTCTAATTACGATATCTTAAAATATCGTTTAATGTTTAACAATTGACACGTTTCAATTTTAAACATAAATCTTACATTAAGATTTAACCTCTAATTACACGAGTTTAAGGAATATGATCAAATCGTATCAATATACATTTGATCATTTTATCAATTAAGGGAATTGTCCTAAAGGTGTGACCTAAAGGGATCAACTGACCACCACCGTCATACGACAGTAATGTCAAACTCTAGCTAGCCAATCATTACCGATTAATGTTGGTCAGTTGACTAATAATTCGTATCATCCCTTGCGTATTCTCGTTATGAGATTTAATTACGTGATCGCACTTATTGTTGAGGACACATTTCCCAACAATGTGAAGAATATGTGGGCTAACAGCTTGGCCCTTCTGGAGTTTCGCCTCAAAGAAGCGACGGGTATGCTCATAAGAAACGATCCTCGGAGCCTTTGAGAATTCGTTAGTGAGCGTGGTGAAAATCTTGTTTGCACCATGGGCTATGAAGCGTCTTTGCAAATTGGATTCCATTTCATAGATGAGTATGTTCTTTATCGCACCCGCTTCCATGACGAAGTCGCTATGAGCGCGAACTTCGTTAGCTCTAGCTCCAGTTCCTGGGTGTGCCGGAATTGGCTCAGTTAAGTACTTGAGCTTTCCGTCAGCAATGACAGCATTCCGTAGTGCTGCCTCCCAGTCAGAGAAGTTTGACCCGTCATTCCTCAGTCTAGTAGACTGATTCATGGAGTCCATGAAGGCTTTTAGCTAGGATTCACGTGCTAGCTTGGCACTTGGCATTGGGTCTTCACCAGCCATTAGATATACAGCAGTTTAATTTGAACGTGTTCTACACTGAAAAGAAGATAAAACAGAACTATATAAGCAACTCATTGTTGTGATTTAAGTCTATATTAAATTGTATTTAAACTCGTAGACTCATGCATTTATATAATTGATCTCCCTCAAGAATTATATAAATGATCCCAAGACTCAATTTCCGTATATTGATAAGCACACAGCTTGGCTCATTCCACCGTTGGAACTCTTGGTCGATAGATTTCCGTAAATCCTATCTATTAGTCCATCTCAGTCGCTAGATATTATCGAGTGACCATGATGTTGAGATAAAATAAATCATCTGTTCCCACTTACCCGACGTAGAAGGGGTCATATTATGCCTACCGACGAAGAAGGGATTCATGGGAGTCTGATTTATAAAGACTATTCTCAATTTTTGGTTATACGAGGAAGACCCCATCAACTTTTATTTATCCATTTTAAGTGAACTAATATCTAGCATATGCGTGAATGAATGAAATAAAGTGATGGCTTTGCAATTGACATGTGACATCTGTATTGTCACAGAAAACTAACGCGTAACCTCTACATGAGTCAGTTTTCAGGCATGTTATAGGTTGTTTGGTTTTAGGCGGAAAATGATGCAAGCTATTATCGATGAAAGCATAAAATAAATGCAATAAACGTAAATAAAAAGTCCTAGTGTGGCCTATCCTACCAAAATAAACATAAAACAACTTGGAATCCACCGTTGGACCCTAGAAGCTTGTCTTGATGTTCCATCTTGGTCCTTGCAGCGGGAGAGAGCATCCGGTCTCCGTCTTTGGTCTTCACAAAATTACTAATTTAAATTACAAATATAACCCTATTTACATTCTAATTTAAATACAAAAGTAATTACATGGCAAAAACCCTAAACGGAGATTCAAGATCTCAAAATTACAAGCAAGACTGTGTCCCATCATTACGGTGACACAGTCTTCTAAGACCACACTAAGTTACAACCGTTTGCAAAAATAAATACGTTATTGAAAGCATTCACAAGGCATTCAACAAGACGATAAATAAAATGCATCAACTAAATAAAATTCATACATGACATAATACTGTTATTATGATTAACAAATTTTACCAAACCACCTTACGGGATTAAAATTATGTGATTATACCGTTTTAATCACCCAATTTTAATAAATTTATAATCCATTATCTTAAACCGCTTTAAAATAATATGTATCAAACGAGTGTAAATCGTGTCACAAAATTAATAATATACTATTTCCGTATATAGTATATTACTAAAGGCCATGGGAAAATAAAACAGGTTATTTTCGAAAAGGGAAAAAAAAACGACACCTGTTACAGGGGGGAGGTCGACCAACCACAACAAGGGGTCGACCGACCTCCAGACGAGAAACAGGAATTTTCAGCAACAGCATAAGTGGTCGACCGACCTATCAATCAGGTCGACCGACCACCAGATAGTAAAAACGAATTTCAAAAAACGCAAAACGCTGCAACTTTTGAAATCAAAAAAAGTTTTTACTTTTTAAACTTTGATTAAAACGAGTAAAACAAAATTAACACCAACAAGGGTTCACATATTGTCAAGAATATCGATTAATTAACAATATGTAAACAGGAATCGAAAACAAGATCGATTACTCACAAAAGAAAGACTGTCGAAACAGAAAAATACGCAGGAGGCGGTCGACCGACCGCAACAGGGGGTCGATCGACCAACTTAGCGGCAGAACACGATTTTTTAGTTTTTAAAACTTTATGAAAAACACAAAAGTAAGATTTCATGGCCTGGCTCTGATACCACTTGAGGGGAATAAAGCATGTATTCGCCCTAAACTTGCAGGATTATAATGAAAATTACAGTTGTGAATATGGTCATAAGATTAAAAGACATGAAAAAGAGTACAACCTTTAGTCCTTGCGCGAAAGGCCTAAGAACAGGAATTAACGCAAATTCCCTCTTATAACTTGCACCCAAGACTTAGATTGAGACGTTGTCGCGTGTGCTAGAAACCCTCTCCAACTGCCTTGCAATATCGGGAGAGCCTTTTGAGTTTTTAGATGTGAGATCTGGGTTATGGGAGAGGAATGCTCTCAAACCCTAATTTTTCCTTGAGATTGATTTAATCAGTGCAACAAGAGTAACCTTACATAAGGAGAAGTCTTCTCCTTATGTAGTATACTCGGCCGAAATAAACGAGTAAGGTAAGAGTGGGCTTTCCACTCTTACCTTATTCTGATTCGTGATTCGACCCATTTAGCTATAAGTTATTTGCGGGATTTTAATTATAAATCGTACACTTGTTATCAGATATTAACGCAGTCGATGTATTAATAATGGTCTGATAAATTACGATATTGTATAATTACCCAAATTAATATAACTGTTTATATTAATACGCGAATACAATATTTAATTAAATATAACCGTTTATATTTAATTTACGAATTAATCATGTAATCCGTATTAGCTAAAATTATTTAATCTGTATTAAATAATAATCTCAACATCTTATTGACTAATTTAATAGTCAATACCTCTGACTAACTGTTTAGTCGTATTCGGCATAAATGTGACTGTATTTTCATACCTTCACATCTCTCAAACGTGTCCTATAGGTGTGACGTATAGGGACCAGTTGATCACCGCCATCCGTATGACAATAACGTCAAACTTATCTAGCAAGCCAACCGTTATTGATAAACGTGGATCAACTGGTAATAATACTGAAGTATGCCCTTGTGATCCTTAAAGAGATTTAATAAGTCATTGTACTTAATTGTCAAGGACACCAGCCCCAACAAAAGTTTCTTACCTTGTCCTCTCGTTGTCCCTCGAGTTGTTCTCCTATGACTCTCTCGAGATCTGTATCATGTATGTCCTTAAGTTCGTATCTCACCTGATCTCCTCTTCTGTGAGCCTCGTTCCTTTTCATCTAGACTAGTGGCGAGATTGACTTGTTCTTGGAATAGTGATACATGCCTTGACGAATGCTTGGTTTTGCGTTGTCAGGATTTGGTTGAGAGAGTTTACGATAATAATTTCCGGATGATATGGGAGATTATGCCGTCGTGAGAGTTTCATGTTAGATGGCTAGATGTAAGTGGTGATTGTAGATTTGGAAGTACCATTTGAGGATTTAAATACGATACCTGGAGTCTTAGATTATTTTGGAGGTGCATGCTTAAGATGATGATGATGTGGTTAAGTTGATGAATTAGGTAAGTTAGTGCTACTTAATCTTGAGGAATTTTTGTAATGCAGAAAGGACCACATATTTGAGGAACGAGAGTTATTGGTAACGGTGTGAGAATGTTGAGACACTTACAATTTAACTTATGGAATTGACTGAGTGGTTGACCGTGGGTTATTTATTGAACCTCAGCGTTTACCTATTGAGATACTTAAGGAAATTGTAAGATGCCCCACTGTTAGGTGGATTGTTTTGATAGCTTTGGAATAATGGAAGCCTGTTGGCTTAATAATGCTTCATGAGTGGTTGACAGGTAACCATTGACGTCTAAGGTAATCATAGGGTAGAAATTTGTAACTTATAAGTGTTCATGAATATCATTCGGGGAGTTCGGAATGTGAATAACTAAACCTTATGGAAACTATAAGAGTCGAAGTCGTTACTTTTTGGAACCTTTTCTTTGGGATGTATATTGTTGGTAAGTGGTTAGAAATTAGAGGATTTAAGAGTTGCTACCTAAGTAAGATCTTGGTTTGAATGTTCATGATGGTAATATAATTTGAGGATTTAAGATATCGAACTTTGTGGAATACGTTTGCTAGGATCGAACTGTCAAAATTTAAGGTTATAGGATGATGAATACCATATCTTGAGTTTCGAGGTTCGTTGTTATGGTAGTAGAATTCCAGTTCAGAGTTTTGAAAGCCTTCTTGTTGAGGAATACCTTGTTCTGTGGAGCAGATAATGATAAGAGGGATCGTGAAACCTTGGAGAGGCTAGACATCACTTGAACTGTCTTTCTTGGGATATACTAGTAATCGTTGTAACGATGTTTGGATTATGGATTGAGCGGTTAGTGTACCCATGTTTGGCAAAGGTTACCGTCTTCTTAAACCTTCGACTTGATGGTTCCGTTCCTTCAACCCTCCTTTTCGTGTTCTTACAGCCGCGAGGCTTGAAACCCCTAATTCTTCGTGTTGAAAATAAGCTCTGCGACTGTTTCCGCGCTCTCAAACGTCTGTTTTGAAAACTTGCTCCCCAATTGTTGACTTTAAACTCACTGTTTATGGAAAAAGCTTAATTGTTTTGAGAAATTGAAATTTGTTTCCTCTTCCGTTAGAAATAACTTTCGTCATGGTTGCAATTTTTTTTTTATGTTCCAAAAATTTGAGAAAAAGGTTAATTTTGAAGGAAACTTGATTTTGAAGAACAGGACATTTTACAATTTGGCAGACTTCAGCGTTGATTGCCACTAGAACGTGTTATTGGAGACGTCTGATAACCCGTACTGTGCTCATCAACACCGAATCGACCTAAATTTCGAATTTTGACTGATTTAGTTTTGGGACTTGTCTCAGATTTGGGATGATGGACTCTTGAATACGTAACGAGAATCCCGATATCCATTGACAAGACTTGTGCCTTGAAACCTTTTGTTTCTTGAAACCTTTTTGAAAGATAAAGTTTTGGGTTAACATAACCCGCTTGATATATTTTGAACGTTAGAGTTGTTTTCGTACTTACTTCTACCTTCGAGTTTCGAGGACGAAACTTTTTGAAGATTGGGTGATTGTAAAAGCCCGCTTTTTCGTAAATTGTATTTTAAAGGTTTTAATTATTTTTACGGGATAAAATAATATTTTAATATTTAATGTTAATTTATTTTAAAGTAATTCATAGGATCCGTCTTAAGAACCTTAAGTCCTTAAGACGAATATAACTTGGCAAGTAACCCGACTCAACAAAAACCGTTGTGTTATCCAAACCCGTTTCATTTAACGCGGAAAGGACAATCCTCTAGTCCCTTAAAATCAAATGTGTCGACACATTTGATCTCCTTCAAACAATATCACTATAAAAACAATTCCTCATAAACCTCCATTTTTATTCACCTTCTTTTGCTTAGTTCTTCATCATCCGTTCATCAAATCAAGGTAATAATAACATTTCCGGAATCCTCATTGAATTTGCAAGCCATCTATCACTTTCGTTTTTCAAATCCTTCACTTCGAAAATCTGACTGTTTTTCCTTAAATCGATTTTCAGTCCTTAATCTCGTTTTCCGTGTTTATAGGAGAAGGTTTGGACGACCCGGAAGTGGATAGCTTCATCTTAGAGGAGGATCTTTGAGCCGGATTGCTTAGAGGTGACGATAATGAGAAACTCGGCCTTATTGTGAATATTAGCACTTTTGATGTGTCCTTCATATTGTTTCTGATTTTGTTTAAAGAGTTATGTTTAATGGACTTAGAAACATGCTTAGGATTGTTCTTATGTGAAGAATTCATGCTTGGTGATGTTTTTATATGTTCTTAAGCTTATGTTCTGATTTTCGTTTGAGGATTGTTATGGGTTTTGTTTGTTGTTAGATAGTGATAATAGATGATCTATGATGTTGGGTAAACCTTACATGTAGCAATTGCTAAGGTTTGTGTATCGAATTGTCGAATTTTTATATAGGCTGAAATTGCGTTTTTGCGAAACAGGCTCTCTAAGCCGGTCGACCGACCGGCCGCCGGTCGACCGGCTGAGGGTGTTTATTGTGATTTTTGCGAAAGTTTGAGACTCGTAGGCATAGGAAGCCCAGCCGGCAGACCGGCCGCCTGCCAGCCGGCTGGGAGTGCATTGTTGTGTATTTTTCGTAATGGAGAACATAGGAGTAGGAAGCCCAGCCGGCAGACCGTCCGCCTGCCAGCCGGCAGACCGGCCGCCTGCCAGCCGGCTGGGAGTGCGTTCTAGTGTTTGCGAAATTGGGAAGATTGAGTTCCCAGCCGGCCGACCGGCTGACTGCCGGCCGGCTGGGAGTCTCTTATTGTTTTGGTTTTAACAAAGAGGAAAGCTAGGTTGCCAGCCGGTGGACCGGCAGCCGGCCGACCGGCTGGTGATGAGTACTATTTTGGTATTGTTTTACCCCTCATTTATACCTAAATCTGACTCGATTTTGTGTGCTTAATTGTTTAATAAGCTCATTTATTAACTAATTTATAATAATTAGTCATATTAGTTTAGATATAATATTTATTTGTATTTATGCGTAATTTTAGCATTATTATTATTATTTTATTAATTTAATGCACATGTGAGACAGAAATGTGAGACAGGAATGTGAAAAGGGAAAGTGAGGCGGAAGGGCAAGACGGTATTATGAGATGAAATGGCTAAATCTTGAAAAATAAGCCGAGTGTAGAATTTAGACGCAAATACCAAGCTATCAGCCAAATATGCGACGGTCTTTGCTGAGTATGTGATATGACTTCCGGCCACCGTAACAACCACCGCTTACCACCATTGGCTACCCCATACTTCCACCTTCACAACCATATCACCCATGACCACCACAAACCACCATGGCAGCCACCACGAGCCCCTCAACCTTCCTTGTCCACAAACAAAATTTGCCAAGTATGAAAAATAAACTAAGTAAATGAGCAGCTGTAACTTGCGACGGTCTTTGCTCAACATCTGATACCCCCTATGGCCACCATGGCAGCAACCACTAACCACCATTGACCACCCTATACTTCCACCTTCACAACCCAACCTCTCATAACCACCAACGACCAATATGCCAGCCACCACGACCTCCCCTATACCCCCTGTCCACACACATTCAAATCACAACCCTTTTCGCGCGACCAACTTTCAGCCACCATTACAGCCACCTCCGGCCACCATATTAGCCACCCATAACCGTCACCTACATCCCCTCATATCCAGCTCATCATAACTACCATCTACGCCCACCGCCGACCATCAATGTAGCAGCCACGGCTAAGTCTTCTAGCCCCGCGCGCGCTGCACTTCCCCTGTTTTGCTCTGAGACGGGTACCCGGCTGCCGCTCTTCTCGCCGGCTCCCACCACCCTCAATTTACTCCCTTTTGTTCCAGGAGGCTGCCAGCCGGTGATCCACCGGCCGCCGGCCGGCTCGCCGGCGGGGACATACTGTTTTGCGTTGTGTCGACTTGCTGCGTGAGGAGGCTGTTGTTTTTTTTGTTACTTTTATTACAATTATTATTACTAGTATTATTATTATTAGTAGTAGTATGACTACTAGTACGTAGGTTTAGTACAATTATTATGATTAGAATTATTATTGTTATTTCTAATTAGCCCCTTTAATCTTGTAATTAGAGAGAGTCATATATAAAACTCTTCTTTCATTTGTAAGATAGGAGTATTCACAATTTAGAACTATCTTAGATTAGACTATCATTAGACTAGAAAATTAGCCTCTCAAATATGTAAGAACCCTAGTTCAAGTAATTTTCCTTCTTTCATTTCCTTCAATCTTTCTTTAATAATTAGTTTAATTAGTCTTTAGTTTATTCAAATTAGACAATTGTTTGGGTTGTAATTTTGGAAGACAAGAAGACATTCATCCTCCATATTTCAATCCAAGTTTCCTCCTTTAATTTAAGTTGGTATATTTCTTACCTTAATTTCATCTTATTTCAGTTGTTTACATGTTTTCTATTTCATCTTCCATTGTTTATTTAATCTTGTTACTAACTATGTTTTACATAGTTAGTATTGTGTTATTTTTGTTTATCATGTGTGAGTAGCTTAATCTAGGGTTAAAGGGAACCTCTTGTGGGATTAGTGGGTCGAACTTTAGTCGTGTTTTGAATGCTAATTGTTATGGGTAATTCGTCTTTAATCTTTTGCACACAAGGTGTTTGTGGAAATGCCCAAGCGAGAGCTTGAGTAATTCCACTCTTATTATTAGCTATTCTTCGAAACGAGAGTTTTAGACTAGTTAGTATAATGCTTATGCTTTGCCTAGACAAAATACCCATGTTCATAGCTTCAATTGTTTACATATTTCGTTGGATGTTGGTCTCTTATCTTTTGCTTTGAACATGTTGTCGGATTGCTTGGACGAAAGTTCGGCTCTCCTTGTGTTTGGTTAGACTTGCTTGCGGCGAGAGTCGGGCTTAGTTGGACCGTACTAGATAAGTGGGTTGGGATTAGTTAGGACGAGAGTTCAACTAGACTTGACCCAAGGACCGCCTCATATCGAGAGATAGGGACACACCTAGCCTTCACCCTCCGTTATTCCTTCTATTCGACTTAGACTAGACCCCTCCTACTTGAGTGACCCCGAGACCCTAGACTTTTCTCTCATTGTGTTTACTTAGTTGTTTATTTAATTTATGTTGTTAGTTTAGAATTTAGAATACAAATCATTCTTGTTGACCGACTAAACTAGAACTAAACTGAGACTTATAGCCTAACCCCACCATCCTTTAGGTTCGACCCTAAATTATACTACTTAATTTGGGAGTTTATAAATTGTTTTTGGTGCCGGAATTGACGACAAAACCCGGCCATCAAAATGGCGCCGTTGCCGGGGATGGTGCTTTGTTAGATATAAGTTTTTGTTGAGTTTTAGGATTAGTCATTTTATTGCCTTTTCATAAAAACAAAAAAGAAAAAAAATATGTTGTTTCTTTATTTTTTGCATCTTTAGTTTTAGTTTTAGTCACTTGCATTTAGAGTCTTTTCTTGCTATCATGTCTTCATGCATAACTTTACGTGACCATAGTAGACTTGATCCAAAGTTGTGTGACTCTCCAATTGATATTGGAGAGGATGTGGAGCTTGGGCTACATCCGGAGTGGGTTGAGATCTTTGAAAAAGATTCATTCCGTGGGTTACCTAATGAGTGTGTGCTTGACCATGTTAAACGTTTTAATAGAAAGTGTCTTTTGATGAGAAAGAATGGTGTGCCAATTCATGTTGTGAAACTTATGCTTTTTCCTCTTACTCTTGGGGATGGAGCCGAGAAATGGCTATATTCTCACCCTCCTAGCACATTTTCTACTTGGGATGACCTTGCCCAAGCCTTTCTTGCCAAATATTTTCCACTTTCGAAAACCGCTAAATTAAGAAATGAGATTGTTTCTTTTCATCAAGGCGAGTTTGAGAATTTGAGTGAGGCTTGGGAAAGGTTAAATGAACTTTTGATAGCTTGTCCTCATCATGGGATCCCAATTTGGTTAATTATGCAAACTTTCTTTAACAATTTACATAAATCCGTTAAAGAATTGATAAATGCTTCGGCCGGAGGTGCCTTTTATGATTTGGGTGATGATGAGGCAAGATCTTTGCTTGAGAAAATGGCTATGACCGATGCTAATTGTGGGTTTGGGAGAGTGACAAGATTGGTTGAACCACAAGTTGAGGTTGATTCTCCCTCTTATGTTCACAATGTTCAACACAATTATGTTGTTCCTCCCTCTCTAATTAAGAGTGATGTGCATGCATTTTCATTTTCTTGTGGTACATGTGGTTATTTGGGACATGATTCTAGTGCTTGTTCTTTATATGCATCCCCACCTCCTATGTATAAGAATATATCTTCATCAAATTATGTGCCTTGTGGTGATTGTGGGGATGACCTTGACTTTTGTTCTTCCTATGCTCCTCAAGAACCCTTGGATGATTATTTGATGAGTGATGAGTGTGAGATGGAGGTTATGAGGTTTGAGTGTGATGATGCATTAATTGAGTTATGTGGAGAGGAAGTTGTGGAGCCATGTGATGTAAATGAATTGGAGTGCGTATCATTTGAGGTTGATGATGAGTTGTTGGGAAGAGAGTGTGATGAGAGGATGATTCTCGAGTTGGAGAAGGATAATGATGGTGAGGTTTGTGAGGAAGAAGAAAGGGTAGAAAGCCCTTTGGAGAATGAAAAGATTGAGAGCTTTTATGAGAAATTTGAGATCATTGATGACCCTCTTCTTGAGAGATTTGAGGTTTGCTTTTGTATTGAGGGTGAGTCACATCTATCATCCACCGATCATGAAGACCTCATTTCTCTTACTCCTTTGCTTGCTTTAATTTTTGATGATTGTGATTGTGAAGTTCCCCTCAAAGAGGTTGATTTGTTCCATGACCATTACTTGCTTGAAATTTGTGAAAATGGGGACAAAATCAACACTCTTGGAGGGGACATAAATGAATGTTGTGATGAGGTTCATGATGTGAAGGGTCTTGGCCTTCCTCCTACGCCTTTGGAACGAGATGGCAAGATTATGGGTGAGTTTGATGTTTTCGGTATGCTCATCTATGCTTATACATTGCTTGTAACTCATCTTGTTTCTTATAGGTATTATTGGTCTCACTTGTTACCCATGATGGCCTATGACCATTTCGGCGAGGATTGGTCCACTTCATTCGATAAACTAATGCGTTCATTGAATGCCTTTTTACATGATTCACTCACATCTAGCATTTTTGTTCCCATTCTCCCTTCTTACACTTGATTTTTGAGGGCAATGCCCGTCTCAAGTGTGGGGAGGGAATTTTGAAAGAAAAAAAAAATCTTGTAAATCAAAAAAAAAATGTGTTTTGCTTTCTTATCTCCTCCCTACATTTGGTCCATTGAGGACAATGTACATTTCAAGTGTGGGGAGGGGATTCATTTCATTTTCGTTTCTTTTTTTTTTTGAAAAAAAAAACCATAAAAATTTGAAAAATTTGAAAAATTCAAAAACATGTCTTTATTTTATTAGTGTAGAATTGTATATATTTTTGCTTGTTTTCTCTCCTTTTGCATAGGCACTACCTTACTTGAGCACCGCTTTGGATTGTGAAGTTGCCACGGTATGATCGCTCCAACCCCTATTTCACTCTCATTTTCATTCTTTTGCTACAATTGAGGAGGATGGGCTTGTATATGGAGGATGTGGAGTATATTGTGGAGATTGTTGTGTGGTTTGTGTGCTTTTGTGCTGATAGGAGATGCATTAGCTTGTTTGGCATATAGTTGGTAGACTCATTTGCATTATAACATGTTTATACTAGTTGCATTCATGGCATGTAGTTGCATTTAGGATAATGTTTTGAAAATGCCTAATTGGGAACATTGACAAAATCGTTTAGGCCATTGCAAATAATTCTTCTACTTGTGACTTTGTCTTTTAGAATGGTTTTAAAACACCCTAGGTTATGCTTTTCTAGTATCTTTCAAACCATGATCCAATGCCGAGTCAAGGGTTTGCATGTGAGTCACCTTGTCCAACCCCGAGATGCGAAATGGTTTTGATTAGCTTGTCTTGGTGACCTTGTTAGACTTGGCGGTTTGGCAACCCAAAAATAATTTTCATGAATAAATTCGGAATGCTCTCTTCAATAATCTTGATGTGGAAATGCTTTGATTAAGAAAGAAACCTCGAAAAAAAAGGTTGTTGAAAAAGAATAAAAACATGTGGTTTTGATGGAGGCGTACCACTTCGATGTGCTTTGGAGGGTAGCCATTGAATTGGCTTCCCACTTGGTTGTGAATTCGACCGCCCAAAGACAGAGTGATTGTCACCCCGATAAGCTATTGTCTAGAGGTTAACCAGTTGCCTAGTAAGCGATTAGCGAAAGCAAAGGACATTAGCACGGAGGGACAAACCCCATCTTAACTCATGAAATAAAAAAAAAAATGAAAAATCGTATGAGGTCAAGTTTTGAATGAAATCCACCATTTTGCATTGATTTGAGCATTTCACTCCAAAAAACCAATTTTGCCATGCCGTCTTGTCGATCTTGGGACGACCCATGACCTTTACTATGTGAAGAATCTAGACTTGTTGTATCTTTTGCCTCTAACATCGCGGGGATTATCATTCCATTCCATCTGATCGCCCTTGACGAAAGTATTTGGATAGTGGTTATGAAAGTAGCCTAGTTTAGCATTATTTGGTGGTGTTTTGTTGTCATCCTTTTTGTCTTAGTAACTTGTTGAATTAGTATTTGTGAAAGAGTTTATGATTTTTAATTTGTTCTCTTTTAGTTGATTTCCGTCGCTTAGATGAGGAAAGCGACTTTTCTCTTTTGTAGATGCATCTTATGTGTTGACTTGTGCTTAATTGTTTGATGTGTCAAAATTTTCTCGCAAGCCCCCACTTGCCTTGCAAGGGATGCATACCTCATTGCATTTCGGTGTGAGTTGAAGGGACGGAGGAGGCCCGTTAATTGCCTACCATCGGATTTAATTAGTATAGTTAGTCCTTTTATATTCAGTGTCTTAATTTAATTTATGAGCTTACTCGAGGACGAGTAAGGTTTAAGTGTGGGGATATTTGATGAGTACTATTTTGGTATTGTTTTACCCCTCATTTATACCTTAATCTGACTCGATTTTGTGTGCTTAATTGATTAATAAGCTCATTTATTAACTAATTTATAATAATTAGTCATATTAGTTTAGATATAATATTTATTTGTATTTATGCGTAATTTTAGCATTATTATTATTATTTTATTAATTTAACGCACATGTGAGACGAAAATGTGAGACAGGAATGTGAAAAGGGAAAGTGAGGCGGAAGGGCAAGACGGTATTATGAGATGAAATGGCTAAATCTTGAAAAATAAGCCGAGTGTAGAATTTAGACGCAAATACCAAGCTATCAGCCAAATATGCGACGGTCTTTGCTGAGTATGTGATATGACTTCCGGCCACCGTAACAACCACCGCTTACCACCATTGGCTACCCCATACTTCCACCTTCACAACCATATCACCCATGACCACCACAAACCACCATGGCAGCCACCACGAGCCCCTCAACCTTCCTTGTCCACAAACAAAATTTGCCAAGTATGAAAAATAAACTAAGTAAATGAGCAGCTGTAACTTGCGACGGTCTTTGCTCAACATCTGATACCCCCTATGGCCACCATGGCAGCAACCACTAACCACCATTGACCACCCTATACTTCCACCTTCACAACCCAACCTCTCATAACCACCAACGACCAATATGCCAGCCACCACGACCTCCCCTATACCCCCTGTCCACACACATTCAAATCACAACCCTTTTCGCGCGACCAACTTTCAGCCACCATTACAGCCACCTCCGGCCACCATATTAGCCACCCATAACCGTCACCTACATCCCCTCATATCCAGCTCATCATAACTACCATCTACGCCCACCGCCGACCATCAATGTAGCAGCCACGGCTAAGTCTTCTAGCCCCGCGCGCGCTGCACTTCCCCTGTTTTGCTCTGAGACGGGTACCCGGCTGCCGCTCTTCTCGCCGGCTCCCACCACCCTCAATTTACTCCCTTTTGTTCCAGGAGGCTGCCAGCCGGTGATCCACCGGCCGCCGGCGAGCCGGCCGGCGAGGACATACTGTTTTGCGTTGTGTCGACTTGCTGCGTGAGGAGGCTGTTGTTTTTTTTGTTACTTTTATTACAATTATTATTACTAGTATTATTATTATTAGTAGTAGTATGACTACTAGTACATAGGTTTAGTACAATTATTATGATTAGAATTATTATTGTTATTTCTAATTAGCCCCTTTAATCTTGTAATTAGAGAGAGTCATATATAAAACTCTTCTTTCATTTGTAAGATAGGAGTATTCACAATTTAGAACTATCTTAGATTAGACTATCATTAGACTAGAAAATTAGCCTCTCAAATATGTAAGAACCCTAGTTCAAGTAATTTTCCTTCTTTCATTTCCTTCAATCTTTCTTTAATAATTAGTTTAATTAGTCTTTAGTTTATTCAAATTAGACAATTGTTTGGGTTGTAATTTTGGAAGACAAGAAGACATTCATCCTCCATATTTCAATCCAAGTTTCCTCCTTTAATTTAAGTTGGTATATTTCTTACCTTAATTTCATCTTATTTCAGTTGTTTACATGTTTTCTATTTCATCTTCCATTGTTTATTTAATCTTGTTACTAACTATGTTTTACATAGTTAGTATTGTGTTATTTTTGTTTATCATGTGTGAGTAGCTTAATCTAGGGTTAAAGGGAACCTCTTGTGGGATTAGTGGGTCGAACTTTAGTCGTGTTTTGAATGCTAATTGTTATGGGTAATTCGTCTTTAATCTTTTGCACACAAGGTGTTTGTGGAAATGCCCAAGCGAGAGCTTGAGTAATTCCACTCTTATTATTAGCTATTCTTCGAAACGAGAGTTTTAGACTAGTTAGTATAATGCTTATGCTTTGCCTAGACAAAATACCCATGTTCATAGCTTCAATTGTTTACATATTTCGTTGGATGTTGGTCTCTTATCTTTTGCTTTGAACATGTTGTCGGATTGCTTGGACGAAAGTTCGGCTCTCCTTGTGTTTGGTTAGACTTGCTTGCGGCGAGAGTCGGGCTTAATTAGTTGGACCGTACTAGATAAGTGGGTTGGGATTAGTTAGGACGAGAGTTCAACTAGACTTGACCCAAGGACCGCCTCATATCGAGAGATAGGGACACACCTAGCCTTCACCCTCCGTTATTCCTTCTATTCGATTTAGACTAGACCCCTCCTACTTGAGTGACCCCGAGACCCTAGACTTTTCTCTCATTGTGTTTACTTAGTTGTTTATTTAATTTATGTTGTTAGTTTAGAATTTAGAATACAAATCATTCTTGTTGACCGACTAAACTAGAACTAAACTGAGACTTATAGCCTAACCCCACCATCCTTTGGGTTCGACCCTAAATTATACTACTTAATTTGGGAGTTTATAAATTGTTTTTGGTGCCGGAATTGACGACAAAACCCGGCCATCAGCTGGGAACCCCTGTAGCGTATTTTTGATTTGTAAATCGTTCGTAACTTTTAATCAGTTGATCGGTTTTGATTGAAACTCGTTCCTTGTATCTTTGATACGTATTTGAGGTCCCCGGAGGACGGGCGACACTATATTGGGTTCGGGAATGGAGTGAGGATAGAGACCCCCCGGTCGGGTAACCGAAAGGGAAACCGGCTCTCCCTCGTCTTAGTTCCCGGGATCAATTAAGTGTCAATTAGTGGTTTAAGAAGTTAGAACTATAGGTTAGTTTCTATCTTTGGATGCTAATGATTGAGTTGGATGTCGCGTGGTGGGATATGTGTTAAGCTCACCTCTGGACCCACTACGTGTTTTGTATGTCGCGTGACGGGATATGTGTTAAGCTCACCTCTGGACCCGTTACGTGTTTTGCTTGTGGCGTGTCAGGATATGTGTTAAGCTCACCTCTGGACCTGACACGTGATCGGTTGTCGTACACGGGATATGTGTTAAGCTCACCTCTGGACCCGTTGTACGATAGCTGTGTATTGGGATATGTGTTAAGTTCACCTCTGGACCCAATACTTGTTTGTAGCATTGGGATATGTGTTAAGCTCACCTCTGGACCCTTTGCTTATGGATGTATGTTGGGATATGTGTTAAGCTCACCTCTGGACCCGACATTTGTTTGTAGTGGGATATGTGTTAAGCTCACCTCTGAACCCACTACTGAATTGTGATTAGGGATATGTGTTAAGTTCACCTCTGGACCCTTTACTTGATTTGCATGTTGGGATATGTGTTAAGTTCACCTCTGGACCCGACATTGTTTGGTAGTGGGATATGTGATAAGTTCACCTCTGGACCCATTGCTAGTGTTTATTGATGTTTATATCTGCTTGCCTTGAGATTGGTACAGTGTAAGATATGCATGATGAAGTTGATGATTATATTGCTTGAGTTATAGTTTGTTCATCCAAGGCATTGGATGACTCTTGGATCGGTTTCGTAAATAGTTGGATTGAAAGACCCCCCGACTGGGTAACCAGTAGGGAAACCGGCTCTCCTTCCTAACGGTTTATGAAGTTGGTTGAGAGTCGTGCATTAGTATTGCAGGATAGTATGAGAACAGTTGATGAGATGTTTATGCTTCACATGTTTATATATGATGGAGTATTCTGTATTGCTTTACGTGTTACGTGTCGTTACAAAAGGTGGCTAGGAGAACTCTAGTCACTCCCCACTGATTCTGGCGTACATGTTTTCATGTATGTAGGTACATGCAGGTTGGATCGGGGTTCACTTGAGAGCTAGCGAGTGATGATCCTTTCATCATATGACTTACACGTTTATCGATTAGCTAGACTCTTGGTTTTTGATACAGTTATCTTATGGTGCCTGTAGGGATGTTCCATCCCAGGCTTTGTATTGTATTTTGGTTTCCTTACTTAGAACTATTATACTTATCTATTTTGTTTATATCAGTTTTCAGTTTCGGTTTCAGTTTAATTCTTCTCGCATGTTGTTTATGTTTAAAAAGTTTTAATTCTGCTGCATTTTTAGTAATTTGTATGTTATAAATTTCCGCTTTCGCGAGGGGTTTTACAGTATACGTATATGACTCATCAACTATATCTGTTGGAGAGGCCTACTCTTCATTTCTTCACCTTTTCTTCCCATCTTACTTCAAAACCGCTTTAATTTCTCCTGTTTCTTCTCTCTTGCCTCAAATCCTACAAGATGAACAAAAAACACGTAGAATAGAGAAATTGGACAATAAATGAAAGTAATAACACGCAAAACGATATCGAAACAAGATCAAAAACAAAGGAAAATGAGGGAAAAACATGAAAAAATTAAGGCTCATCATAATTCCCCACACTTAAGCCTTACTCGTCCTCGAGTAAGTAATCAAAAACTAAGCCCCTTATTCAAAACAAAAACATAACTAACTAAGCTAATAAAAGTCTAATCGGGTTTAGCTACACCTGTATCCCTTTCAACTCACAATTTGACATCCATGAGGTTGAATGCCCTATTGCAAGGCAAGTTTGGTCTTACTACAAAACTTTCGATACATCCAATCAACTAAGAACGTATGAACAAACAAGATCCATCACAAAAATCCAACCGATTTCTTCATCTATCTAAGCAGGGTTTAGAAAATTGATATCGCCAAATTATAAGAAACCAACATTGATATAGCCAAATTCCATAATTCAAGCTCAAGCAACCAACATTGATATCGAGGTGTCAAATCAATAATTCAAGCTCAAGCAACCAACATTGATATCGCTAAATTCCAAGAAACGAATTCAAGGCGGGAAATATGAAGTACAAAGTTAGACTTCTTAGATTGACATGACCACTCAAGATTCGACTTCATGCTAAGCCCTTGACCAAAAAAGAAACCTAAGTACCAACTCTCACGGGTGTTGGAGGAAGTGTCCTCGACAATAATGCGTTGACATAATTAAAACTCATTTGAATGAAACACAACTGGGAATATTACTCTTTTAAAGTCGACTGATCAACATTTATCGATAATGATTGGTTGTCTAGAGTTTGACATTATCGTCATATGATGGTGGTGTTCAGTTGATCCCTTAAGGTCATATCTTTAGGGAATTCCGTTTCAATGGAATAATTAATTAATATCGTATTGGATGCGAATTAATTAAAGACTGGAAACTTGGAAATGATTTTACGTGACGAATATTGTTATAATGGGATTATAATAATAATGGTCAAAGTAATAAAATTATTTTATTACGCGTTTTATTTACTCGTTTTGGGAAACGATTAAATTGAGAATAAACACGGTTGGTCATAAAATTACAAATAGTTGTAATAAAATTATGATATTACATTTTTATAAGATAGTAATTTCGAATTACTAGAGGGATTATTTAAATGTAATGAATTTGTAAATTATGGATTTTAAAGAGTTAAAATTGCATAATTAACAAATTGAGTCATGTGTTATGAGACATATGTGACATGTTACAAATTAACACAATTGACAAAGATAAAATGGGTCTATATTAACACCCATTTTCAGCCGTGTAGTATGCTTGTTTGTGAGGATTGTGTGTGTAAGTAAACAAGAGGATTGTGTGTGTCATACATAAAGAATATGTAAGGCATATTGTATGCATTGTGTAAGAGCTAGAAGGCCATGCATTGGCTCCCTCTTGGCTTGGTTTTGGCCGGCCAAATGCTCTCAATTGTGAGCAATTTTTGCTCTATATATTACACTACCTACACACCTCAAAACTTACTAGTTGTTTTAGTTGATGCTTGCTCATTTTCTAACACCACAACATATCATTCTCTACATTATCAAGGAAAATAGTTTTTCTAGTAAAATTAATTATTTCCATACTAATAATATTAAGAGTAATATTATTATTATTTCTAGTATACTAAATTCAATTTTCTAGTAACAAAATTGTTTTTAGTTTGAGATCGGGTCCTTGATAAGAACTTTTGGAGACGGTTTCAATATAAACCGTTACAAGGGTATTTCGGTTCATAGAAGACTCGCTAATAGGTGATTATTGAGTATATAAACCTTCTAAAACCAATGTAAGGAAATTTATACTTCTTATGTAATCATCATGCATGCATAAGATATAATTAAGTTTTAATAAATAAACTTAAAGAAACAAAACTCATATGAGATATGAGTGTATAATCTGAAATTTGATTTCTAACAACGGGTTTCACTCGTCACTCAATGAAAGAACGTGGTGATTTTTATGACAAATAGTAATCAAAATCACTCACCTAGCTCGACTTGCGAAGCATGCCCGCAATCTAATATGGTACTCCATCCAATTATCCACAAGAGAAATATCATAATGATGCATAAAGAGAACAATAGGGTTGTAACGGGGCTTGGGTTACGTGAAAATGGTTTGGTGCAAGCACCAATTTAGCATTTAAGGCAGAAAGCCCAAGAATGATTGCCAACTTTCATCCAACTCCTTATTGTAACAATTAAGTAACGTCTATGCCCTAACATCGGTTTCAACAAAAAACGTGCAAAAATTACATAACCCGACTTATTTTGGAAAAATCAAAACTCGTCACAAACCCTTGAAACGGTGCTTATTTAAACACAACGAACAACATCCACACCCAAACAAAAGATTTGAAAACCAAATCAAGGCAAAAGCTGTGTAAACCCGCCGGTTCAATTGGAAAAACATCAAAAGACCTTCTTATTTTAGCAACGGTTTTTTCTATCCCTTATTGATGCAAAGAAGGTGTTGCTAGCCTTTTTCTTTTTCTTTTCATTTTCTTTTCGAAGCAAATATATACAAACACAATACTTCCTCTTTTTTAGGTTTTGCAAAACTTTTCTCATTTTTTTTCTTTCTTTTTGTTTTTCATCTCTTTTTCTTTTCTGTTTCTTTGTCTTTTCTTTTTCAAACTCAAACCTCCATCAACCAAATAAAAAATCTAAGACCACGTGGAAGTGCCCATCTCCCAACATCAAATCCCAAATTCGTCACCAACTTACTACAACAATCACAACCATTCTAGATCAAGGAAGGATATTTTTGGGATGTAGTTATTTTGTAATTATGACAAATGAAAAAAGGTAAGGCTCAAAGAGGTGATCCAAAGTCTGAGTGAATTGCTGGAGTTCGTCCCAACTCGGTCAAATATTATGTACTCGGTCGAGTTAGGCTAACTCTGCCGAGTTGGCGTAACTCGACCGAGCTGGTCCAAATCGGCCGAGTGCGTTTTTCTGTGTCAGCGTTGCGGTAACCTTATAAATGAATTTCGGAAGTTAAAAACATAATTTACACTAAAAAGTATGTCGCCTTTCACTTTTCTCTCAAAACCTCTTACCCTAAATCCTTAGAAGTCTTCCTACCGGACTCTACTCGCGCCGATCATCATAGCCTAGTGTCGTCATCGTCAAGTAAATATTGTATTCGCTAGTAATGTGTTTTGAGATAAGTTATGTTGTGACTATTGTTAGTGATACGTTATATGTTATCTTAGGAGGAGACATAGAAGAACGTTGGTAGAACTTATTCGGATCTTAGCCTTACGTGATTTGCCTAAAGATAGGGTTTTCCTACTCAGTTGTTGTTAATTGTAGTTGTGACGATCTCCTTCTATTCGTATAACTGATATCACCGTGTTGTTGAGTATTTGAATAAGAACATATAACTGAAATCACCGTGATTTGCCTAAAGGTAGGGTTTTCCTACCGGACTCTAGTCGCGCAGTGGGGGTTGGTTATGGGACTAAAGGTCGCCACTTGTGAGTTGATGTGATGTGATATCAGTTGGTTGTTAGGGATTTGATACTTCTTATTACTTTTGGTAGTGACCGTTTTAGTTGAAACTAACTGACACTTATTGTATGTTATTGTGATAATCCATGGTTATGGTCAGCGGATTCTCGGGTTTTGCGTTGAGCTTGTTGATGCTGTGGCTAGGAGGATTGGGTCAACACTTCTTTTTTTAGTTTAGTCACAATTTACTTTTATACTTAACTTCCGCAGACATTGTTGTTTTATTATTCTTTTAAGACAGTTGTATTTCACTTATTTATCTTTTTAATAAGTACTCGTATCTTTACTTTGATATTGTACCTCAGAAAATCGAGATAATGACACTTTCATAGTTTGATTGTCATTCATAAAAGTCTTAGGTTATGAGGGTGTTATAATTATATTTCCTTTGGACGAACATTTGCACCTTAAATTTTAAAACGAGTCAACTAGTGAAATATTCAAATAAATGAGACAAATATTTGTTAACCCAAAATATTCTGATTTTTAGAACACTCTACTCCTTCATGCATTTTAAATTTATAACAAATAGATCCATCTTCACAAATTATAGATCATCGCACAATACAACTACTTAAAGGTGATCACGTTAAAACAAAATTGAACATTTCACGATAAATAACAATAATAAATAAAGATAGCATTTTATTATTATAAAATAACAACGTCTTAAAGTGCTATTTTTTTAAAAACAACATAATTAGTGTTTATCATAAAATAATCATTTTTATACGTTATATTAATTAGACCATCCCCAAAGCACGCTAATCGGGTCATTAATATTTTTACTCTTAATTTGACCTTAATTATCTTGACCCACTTTGAACCGATTTTCATCCTCTCGAACACAATGTCACGGTCTAGGCCATCAATCCAATCATTTTCCACTCATTTTCTAACATTTCCAATCATTTAGTACATTCTCCACGCACCCCACCAAAACCCCACTCTTACTTTTTTTATTTATTATTTACTGACATATTATACATAAGTTGTTTTTGTAATTTTTATAAAATAAAAACTATTCCAATATATTTAGCACATATGGCCAAAAAATTTATTAAATAACGATATTTAAATTTTAAAAAGCTAAAGGACGATTTATTGATAATAAATAAAAATACTAAAAACATGATTCGACGTATTCTAATCTGTTTATATAAAAATTTAAAAAAACACATTAAATACTAAGAAAAAAACATTTAAAATATTTTAGTTACAGAAGTTTTGCCAAATATGTTTAATGAGAATATTATTTAGAGCAATATGGGTGACACGATGACGAATCTCGAATGATATAAGTCAATAACATAGTAACACATGTAAGGTCACCACTACCCTGTTCTTTTGGACTGAAACTTAACTGAACTGAACTGAACTGAACTGAACATATAGGAACTGAACTGAACTTATAGGAACTGAACTGAACTGAACTTATAGGAACTGAACTGAACTGGACTGAACTTATAGGAACTGAACTGAACTTATAGGAACTGAACTTAACTGAACTTATAGGAACTGAACTTAACTGAACTTATAGGAACTGAACTGAACTGGACTGAACTTATAGGAACTGAACTGAACTTATAGGAACTGAACTGAACTGAACTGAACTTATAGGATCTGAATTGAACATAACTTATAGGATCTGAACTGAACTTATAAAATCCGAACTTAATTAACTTTATTTTAATTTAGGTTAACTATTATTATTATTATTATTATTATTATTATTATTATTATTATTGTTGTTATTATTGTTATTCTTGTTCTTGTTCTTGTTGTTGTTGTTGTTATTATTATTATTATTATTATTATTATTATTATTATTATTATTATTATTATTATTATTATTATTATCCAATAGATGATATTGATAAAAAATTAATCTAAAACACAATGTAGTTTAAAATATTTTCAACTTTATATATAATGATTTGTTCATAGTTCATACATTATACTACAATTACATTACGATAAAAAATAATTCACTATTACAAATTTCTCTAACCATTTATTTTCTCTAACAATGGTGATGAAGAAACTGATTAATGGGAGAGTGACAATTGGCGAGGGTGAGAGAGTCGTATGATGAGTTGTTGTTTTTTGGCATTAATGAGGATGATAATTTGACATTAATTAGAGAGTAAAAGACGGGTAAATTATTAATGAGTTGTTTTTTTTTATAGATAACGTGTATCGAATAATTAAAGCGAAATGTTTGTATCAGTTGTTAAAAATAATACTCCGTATATAACTTTTCTTAATTGAGTTTATATGAACTGAACTGAACTGAATTGAACTTATAGGAACTGAACTGAACTTATAGGAACTGAACTGAACTGAACTTAAAGGATCTGAACTGAACTGAACTTATAGGAACTGAACTGAATTTATAGGAACTGAACTGAACTGAACTTATAGGATCTGAAGTGAACTTAAGTTAAGTGACTTGAAGTCCAAAAGAACAGGGCCTAAGACCATGCATCCCCAAGCAAGGTTGCCAAGGAGGTCACGACCTTGTTGGGTCACGGTAATTACGTAATTAAGACACTAATTTTGGTGACCTTAAAGTTTTAGAGGTCAATTTGTGACCCTGAAATCAGTTGGTGACCTTTTTGGTTACCTTGGACGTGTCAAAGTGTTATTGGCTTATTACATTATTTAGTGGGCTAGAGAATATAGTAAATGCTGGGAATGTTGGAAAATGGAAAATGGAAAATGAGTGAAAAATGATTGGGTTGATGCCCCTAGCGTGACCTTCTGTTAGAGTGGGTGAAAGTGGCTTGAGAGTTAGTCAAGATAATAAGGTGAGATTAAGATTAAAAATATTGATGACCCGATTTGTGTGACCTTCTGTTTTGGGATGGTCTAAGATCACTACATTATTTTAAGGTCGCCAAAATTATTATAAGGTCACCAAACTTAGTTAGTTAATTACGTTATTAGTATGATCAAACAAGGTCGAGACTTCCTTGACAACCTTACTTGGAGATGGTCTTAGGCCCTGTTCTTTCTGGCGTATTTTCAACTTGTTTGAGTTCGGTTTAGTTCTATTCAGTACAGTTCAGTTCTGTTCAGTTCAGCTCAACTCCATTCACTTCAGTTCAATTCAGTTCAGCTTCATATAATTCAGTTCAGTTCAGTTCAATTCAGTTTAGCTCAGCTTTATTAAGTTCAACCCACATTATTATTATTATTATTATTATTATTATTATTATTATTATTATTATTATTATTGTTATTATTTACTACAGTATTATTATTATTCTTATTTTATATTTTTTCATTAATTACAAATTATTATTATTGTTGTTGTTGTTGTTGTTTATTAGTATTATTTTTATTATTATTATTTTATAGTAGATATTTAATACTTATTTATTATTATCATCATTACTAGCAGTAGTAGTGAAACATTGGAGTAGAGAAAAATGTACTTTTTAAAATAAAATTTGATAACATTCAAATAGTAATATTTGTTAACATAATCAAAAATCATAATCTTCAAAATATAGATATCATTAATACAAAAGACACCATCTATGTTGCTTTATTATTGACTTCCATATTATCTTGATGTGCTTCATTATCTTGGTCATTATAGATACCAATAACACACCCTATTCATTCGAACTTTGCCCATGAGTTTCTTCCGTTCTTTATCATCCATATTTGAATTTGTTCTTCCTTGAGTACTTTGATGTTGTATAATTAGTATACCAAACTTATAACTTATTTTATTATTATTATTATTATTATTATTATTTCAAACCGCAAACTTTTATTAATCAAACAAAAGTTTTATTATTATTATTATTATTATTATTATTATTATTATTATTATTATTATTAGTTCAGTTTAATTAAACTTCATTCATTTTTATTAATTTAAGCTTCATTCAGTTCAGTTCCGTTCCGTTCAGTTCAACTCGATTAAATTCAGCTCAGTTCAGTTAAGTTCAATTCAGTTCAGCTCGATTCAGTTCAATTCAGTTTAGTTCAATTCAGCTCTAAAAAGCCAGAAGGAACAAAGTCTTATAGTTGAACGCAGTAATAAGAACTAATTGATATTTAAATAATACTCCTTCTATTTTTATCCAAATGATATGTTTGTTTTATCAATTTTGTCAGCGCACGTTTTACGTGTTGAATATATTTAGTTACGTATTTGTAAAAATTATAAAATTTATATATTTTCAACGTACTTATAAAGACGTATTAAACAAGACTCCATGTGAATATATTTTCTCTTATACTTCCTCCATTCAAATCCAAAATGTAGTTTTGCTTTTTGCACAAATATTAATAAATAGGTTAAAAAATTATTTAAAGTACAATTGGATATGTGTAAGGTGTTTTTTTATTAATTTAAATGGGTGATAGTTGATTAATGGTGGGCCATTCAATGACATTTTGTGTAAATAATTGATATTCATAAGGACACTTTAGTAATTTTTTAGGCTTTAATAGGAAAGTGGTAGTTTGGATATGAATGGATTAAAATGGAATAAGTGTAGATTGGATATGAATGGAGGAAGTATATTAAGAGAAAATTGGAATTTCAGATTCACTGGTAATTAGTATATAAAATAGAAATATATCATTTGGATAAAAATGAAGGATAAAAATGAAAGAGTGCAACGGAGTGTTTTAGAGAGTATATAGAGTAATTGGTATCTTGTAGCCTATAGACGGCAGGACCCCTAAACTTGCCTAATCAAGAGATTTGAGAGACATTACTAATAACTTGTAGGGAAGAAATGGCAGTGAAAAATGGCAGTAAAATCCTGAGTGTCACTGCCAACTGCATCAAAAGAGAAACAAACAAACAAAACTCAAAGCACCTTCATTCATCGGGAACCTAATACTTTCACTCTTCATTTCTCTTTTATCTCTGCATTCGTAGCGTGCTCTCTTTGCTCTATATTCCACCCCAAAACAATCCAACAACCCAGTAACTTCTCTACTCCTATTTAATAACTATGCAAATTCTCTCTCTTTCTTTTTTTTTTTTTTTTTTTTTTTTTATAAAAAGAGTAAGGCCCCGTTCTTTTGGACTTCAAGTCACTTAACTTAAGTTCACTTCAATTCCTATAAGTTCAGTTCAGTTCAGATCCTATAAGTTCAGTTCAGTTCAGTTCCTATAAGTTCAGTTCAGTTCCTATAAGTTCAGTTCAGTTCAGTTCAGTTCAGTTCCTATAAGTTCACTTCATATAAACTCAATTAAGAAAAGTTATATACGGAGTATTATTTTTAACAAGCGATACAAACATTTCGCTTTAATTATTCGATACACGTCATCTATAAAAAAAAAAACAACTCATTAATAATTTACCGGTCTTTTACTCTCTAATTAATGTCAAACTATCATCCTCATTAATGCCAAAAAACAACAACTCATCATACGACGCCCTCACCCTCACCAATTGTCACTCTCCCATTAATCAGTTTTTTCATCACCATTGTTAGAGAAAATAAATGGTTAGAGAAATTGTAATAGTGAATTATTTTTATCGTAATGTAATTGTAGTATAATGTATGAACTATGAACAAACCATTATATACAAAGTTGGAAATATTTTAAACTACCTTGTGTTTTAGACTAATTTTTTGTATCAATGTCATCTATTGGTTAATAATAATAATAATAGTAATAACAACAACAACAACAACAACAACAACAACAACAACAACAACAACAACAACAAAAACAATAATAATAATAATAATAATAGTTAACTTAAATTAAAATAAAGTTAATTAAATTCGGATTTTAGAAGTTCAGTTTAGATCTTATAAGTTCAGTGCAGTTCAGATCTTATAAGTTCAGTTCAGTTCAGTTCCTATAAGTTCAGTTCAGTTCCTATAAGTTCAGTTCAGTTCAATTCAGTTCAGTTCCTATAAGTTCAGTTCAGTTCCTATAAGTTCAGTTCAGTTCAATTCCTATAAGTTCAATTAAGTTCAGTTCCTATAAGTTCAGTTCAGTTCTTATAAGTTCAGTTCAGTTCAGTTCAGATCCTATAAGTTCACTTCAGTTCAGTTCAGTTAAGTTTCAGTCCAAAAGAACAGGGCCTAAGAGTCTTGTTTATCCATCACAAGTTGATGACGGACATATCCGTTATAAGTTAAAAACGAATATTTTACTATCAAAATAAAGTAAGTGGATATGTAAGTGGATCTGTCTTCAGTCTGTGATGAATAGTGCACGTCTTCAATGACAATTTGTGTTTTTTAAAAGTAAATCTGTTACAAGCTTACGGCCTACTATTTTTATTACCTATGTGAATAGTTATGACAAAATTAACCCAAATTCTCATTTGTGACGGCGGTATCCATCACAAGCTTGTGATGGATACCATTTTCTCTCACAAAATACTCACTTTTTCTCTCTCTCCGACACTATTCATGTGGTCCCCTTTCTTCATTAACACATTTTGTATCCATTTTATCTCACAAAATATCCGTCACAAATGGTGACCCGTCGCAAACAATACTTACTACAAAATTAAAGGAGCATGTTTATTTAGAGAGTAACAATCTACTAGTTTTATACCCGTGCAAAATTGCACGAGTATATATTTTTAGGAAAAATGTGGTGAATAATTAATATTACCGAATAGTGTCAATAATACGTGAATATTTTGCATTCAATTTCTATTATATTGATAATACGTTAAAATGCATGTTTTAATTAAAATTTAGAACATTAAATTAAGTACCAAAAAATGTAAATATTACTATAAAATCAAAACAGTTGCGCAAATGAATAACGATTACATTATCCTTCAAGAAAACATAAATATAAAATTAATATTTCTGAAACTAATTTGATTCTAAAAACTGAAAAGTTACATGATAAACTACATTATTTTATATGGTCGGTTTTTTATTGCCGTAAATTGTTAATTATTATAATCTTCATTTTAATTATTTAAATTGTTGTCTAATCGTTTTAGACGGACATATATATCCGATTATATAATATTTAATTTTATGTTATACAAATTAACAGTTTTTCTTAGAAATTCATGTTTACGAATTTATATAAATGTTACGTAATATTTCTGAAACTACGATATCAGGTATTTATTTAGAATATCGGCGGTTATGACTCGGGAAATTCATCAAGCACATTGCGGGACCCACCTGAGAGAATTTTAAAAAAAAATCAAAACCTGCGTTGATGACGTGGCTCAACCAGGGCTTCTGAAATGTTTCTTTAATTATATAGATATGAATTTTTTACATCTATCCATTTGAGCAGGGCGGACCCGAGTAGTCCATTGGTGTGACAAGTGCTACACCATTAAATTTCATAATTTTCTCATTAATTATCTTATCCTTCTCGTAATCCTTAATTACTCCCTATTTTGCTCAAAATATTTATTTGCTTATTTATTAATGTCACAATTTCAACAATTTATTTGCTTAAACAATTTAGACTTTCCAAATTCTCTGACATAAAAACTGATCAAAATTTCCGTGTAAGTATGTTATTTTAGTCATTACCTAGCCTACTTTTTTATGTTTTGATAGTATTTTTTCATAAATTCGATTTATAGTTATTTTCTTTTAGCAATTAATAATTATAAGTTAAATGATAGCAATAAGTTTTTTAAAAAAAAAAATAGCAAAGAATGAAATTTATGGACTTATTAATAAGCAATATCATCAATTTGAACCGATAAATAATTTGTTTTGAGCATTGTATTTATTTTTTTAAAAGCTCATTTAAAAAACAACATTTGTCTTAAGTTTCAAACGTATTTAATATCATACCATTTGACTAGATAAGACAAAACAAATGTTTATTATTACCAAAATACTACTTATGTTATCTATATGCAAGTGATAGATTTTTTGATTTGTTTTTTTTTTTTTTATCTTAGGACGGATTCAGATATATCCGGCCGTCTTAAAATAGTTGTTGATTTTTTGCTATATCGGAATTTAAAGTGAGTCTGAGTCCGCCCCTGCATTACTGCACATGGGTAATAGTGTAATACTTGTCAGTCACACACTTGTGAAAAATATGTCAATCCCAACGAAGAGCTGATGTAATGGCTATTCCGTTCTTTTTAGCTACTTTAAGTTCATTTCTTTATTGGTTAACTCTAGATATTCGGTGCAGTTTTGTTCAACCTGGTTAAATTTTATTCAATTTTTTTATTCACAAAATTAACTTTTGGTTTAATTCCATTGAGTTAACCTTTGCTTCATTAAGTTAAGTTGAGTTCAGCCCAACTCCATTTAATTTAATTCTGCTCCTATCTGCAAAAAAAAAAAAAAACAATATACTGTAAATTTTTTTTTGATAATGATATGGCGCCACCCGATGACGATCAATTTCGGCTTCACTTCTCATATATAGCCCATTTAATTGTGCTTTCCATTTTTTTTTTTTTGCAAGAAAGTATTGCTCATGTATTCCAAATCAAAGGATTACATGAGTTTTTGCTTACAAAAGAATATATCCACTATGTATTAAAACCTATGGGAAGACTATTCTTGTACATGTAAAACATTCAATATTTCTTCATGAACTACTTCCTTAGTTCTATGTAATAGCATTGCTTTGACTAAAAGTTGGATTTCCTGAAAAATAGCTGCTATGGGTCTTTCACATGTCCCAAAAGCGCGCTGATTTCGTTCCTGCCAAATGCTGTCGACAAGGCACCCCTTACCACAACTCAGCCATTTATGCTTCCAGTGTCTTCGTTGATGTCTTCCATGAATCCAACATATTAGTTCATCCAAATTAGTCTGAGAGAGACTCACTTGCATCCAAGCCCCCATTATGTTTAGCAAAGTTGAGGTGAAGGAGCATTGAAAGTAAAGGTGAGCATTAGTTTCAGCTTGCTCCTTACATAAGTAGCATCTGTTGGCCAAGTGAAATCCTCTTATTTGAACTTTATCCATTGTGGCAAGCTTCTGTTGAATGGCCATTAGAAGGCAGACTCTATGTTTGGGGATTCCAACGTACTTATGTAATGCTTTATAAACAGGGAGCTTTTGTCCTGTGTTTCTGATGCAATCATACACAGCTCTGACAGAGAACTTTCCTTTACTGATTTCTGCCGCTATTAGATTCTTCACAGCCTGCATTCCTCCCATCTTCATACTGATATCATCTCTTACTTGAAGTATCCCTTTTAAACACGCCGGATAGTGCTGCTTGAGAGGAAGATGCCAGATATCAACATCATTCAAATAATATAATTGCATCCATTTGATCCACATAGCCCCTTTATTAGCATCTATTTGCCACAACCATTTGAGAAGGGAAGCTTTGTTCCAATCATGAAAATCTTTGATATGGAAACCACCTTCATCCCAAGGCTTGCAAGTGTTATCCCAAGATTTAAAAATCATTCTCTTATGATCATCAGATCTCCCTCAAAATATGTCCATGCTTAGCTGATTAACGGTCCTGCACACTAACTTTGGAAACAAGAGACTAGTACTCCAGAAATTTAGCATCCCAAAGAGCACAGTGTTAAGAATAAGAGCCCTGCCTGCATAAGATAGGTGATGCGTGTTAAACTTACTTTTGATGCTTTGAACTTTGATAATGAGAGGACTGTACATGTCTTTGGTGAGCCTTGCTTGGTTGATGGGTACCCCCAGGTACCCAAAAGGGAATTTTCCTTCTTTGATACCTATGGCATCTAAGATGGAATGCTTTAAGGTATTAGTAGTGCCCCCTATATAGGCCTCTGTCTTCTCTAGGTTTGGGCTAAGACCAGACCATTGAGAGAACTGCTGCCTGCACAGAAGGCAAGTCTCCTCTAGTGAATATCATTAGGTCATCAACAAACACTAGCTGGGTTATATTTAGCCTAGTGCATTTAGGGTGATAGGACACATCTGGCATGCGACACATAGTTCTTAATTTTCTGGAAAGTATCTCCATACTTAGCACAAAAAGAAATGGGGAGAGGGGATCTCCCTGTCTTACACCACTTCTGCCTTTGAAGAAGCCATGATGGGATCCATTGATGTTCAAGGTAAACCAGGAGCCTGTCACACAGCTCATTATCCAATCAATGAATTTTTGGGGAAAGTTCAACTGAGATAGCAGATCCTTCAAGAAAGGCCATTGCAGTGTGTCAAATGCCTTACTTATGTCCACTTTTAGCATACATCTAGGAGTTATATGCTTCCTAGAGTATCCTTTGAGAAGACCCGGAGTGAGAAAGACATTTTCAAATAAGCTCTTATCCTGTACGAAAGCAGCCTGTTCAGGTCCAATAAGTTTAGGCATAATAAGCTTCAGTCTGTTGGTGAGAATTTTTGAGATGGTTTTATAAATGACAGAACAACAAGAGATGAGTCTGAAATCTTTGACAGTATGAGAAGTAGAGAGCTTTGGGATAAGGGTTACCACTGTGACATTTGCTTGCTTTGGTAGAAAAGCAGACTCAAAAAAATTTGCAACTGCCCCACAAAAATCTGTCCCAACAATCTCCCAAGCAGCCTTAAAGAACCCTGCAGAGAACCCATCAAGCCCTGGGCTCTTATTAGAATCAATATCAAACAAAGCTTGCTTAATTTCAGCTTGAGTAATAGTCTGGATAAGTCTTTCATGATCCTCAGTATCCACAATGGGACCAGAAGAAATGATATCAGCAGGAATCTGTTGAACTGCAGCAGCAGTACCAAATTGATGGGAGTAATAATCCACAAAAGCATCACCCACATTTTGTAATCCAGTGTAGGTAGATCCATCTCTCCCTTTGATTTCCCCAATTAGCTGTTTTTGCGGTCTATCTTTTATCTTGCTGAAGAAGAATATTGAATTAGTGTCATTGGTGTTCAGGTTATGAACCTTGGCCTTTGAGTAAGGATTTTCAGTTTAATATCTTTTAGTTCGTGGAATTCTTTTGAAGTTGTAGCCTCCTTAGCTATATACACCTGAGAGTGGGGATTCAGCTGGAGGTTGTGAAAGCAATGTGAGAGTTCCTTCCTTTTGTCAGCCACCCTCTCACTAATACGAGATTAGTGAGTATTGTGAAGAGTTTTTAGAAGTTTTTTGACTTCTTTCAGCTTGGCCATTAATCTAAGCATTTTGTTTCCATTCGCTCTCATTTCCCAAGTTTTGGTCACTATGGGAAGGAATTGGGGATGCTCAGCCCAACAGTTAAGAAACTTGAACTGCCTTCCATTTATTACATACTTCCTCCATTTTAATCCAAATACCCATTATGCTTTTTGTACACTATTCACCAATCAACTTTCAATCTCAATTTTCTCTCAATACATAAGAAAAAATATATTAATGTGGGGTCTTGTTTTTTTTTTTTTTTGCAAGAAAGTTATAGACTTTTTATTCCTCCATAAAGGGCAAAAAAGTCAAGATCAATCATACAAAAGAGTTAACCCCTAAATTTGAAGCTCTAAGCCTAGAGTGACTATCTGCCAATAAGGCAGAGACTTGCTATAGGAATGAATTTAGGACTAATTTTACATAAAACTCTAGTGCTTATACATGACTTAATGAAAGCACTGAGAGTACATACATCTCTTTCATAATTCCTGAAGATTCTGCTGTTTCTCTCCTGCCAAATCTGATATATGTGGGGTCTTGTTTAATTCGTCTTTACGAGTAGATTGAAAATATATAAATTTTATAATTTTTACAAATACGTAGTTAAAGATATGAAGCACGCAAAACTTGCGTTGGCAAACGTGAATAAAGCATAATGGGTATTTGGATTAAAATGGAGGAAGTATGATATAAACTGCACTTTGTATTTATTTAAATAAAATAAAAATAACGCTCAATAATAAGAGGTTTGTGAGAGAAATGTAGCATGGTGTTAATCGAGACTAGTTTTACGCCCGTGCAAAAAATGTACAGGTTTAAACTGAAAAATAAAAATAAAAAGGTGAATATATTTAATAAAAAATAGAGTTTTTCCCATTGATGCCCCTGTGATTTTCACTTTTCCCACTTGTACCCCTGCGTATAGCACTTTCCTAGCCGTACCCTTAAATTTAATTAGTTAAACTCATTAGTAGCCCAACATGTTTATGCCGTCTGTTTTAGACGTTAAGTGTCATGTTGACACTCTATTTGCCAAATAAGTATTTGCCAAATAAGTACTTGACTTGGCAAATGTTTTTTTTCCCATTGATGCCCCTATGATTTTCACTTTTCCCATTTGTACCCCTGCGTAAAAAATGATAAAATGGAGTGAAAAAATTGTTGGAATTGAAATTACATGAGTCGGATATCCGATTTAAAGTTCAAATTTTCCGATGTTTAATCCAAGGAATTACAAATATATCTTATTGTTGATATTCGAAGATTTACCGAAACAATCAATTATTAAATTTACTTGAGTAGTAAAAGTGTCATAAATATTTTGATTAAAAAGTTAAAAATTTACCCAACCTCAAATTACCTGTAAAAGACTATAAATACAAATTTTATTGAAACCGAAAAAATATGGGAAAAATTTATGATAGATCAAAAGAAAGCGGGACATAGAATCTAAAATTTAATTGTTGCTTCAATGATGAAATAGGTAAGTGACGCCGCAGGGTCGATATGATCATTAATAGGTCACGACACTCATCATAAATTTTTTTGAATAAAATAAACGATAATATATAATGGTCATGCGATATAAAAGAGATATAATAAACGATATATAACAATTTTTTATTAATTTAAAAGGAATATAATAAGCAATGCGGTTTTAAAGATATCGGGTTCAACATCGAAATAAAAAATGCAAAAATGCAGGGATACAAGTGGGAAAAGTAAAGCCACAGGGGCATAAGTGGGAAAAACACTTTGCCAAGTCAGATGCTTATTTGGCAAATAGAGTGCCAACATGGCACTTAACGTCTGAAATAGACGGCATAAACATTTTTGGCTACTGATGGGTTTAACTAATTAAGTTTATGGGTACGGCTAGTAAAGTGCTATACGCAAGGATACAAGTGGGAGAAGTGAAAACCACAATGGTATTAATGAAAAAAACCCTAAAAAATATAAGTTTAGTATCGCAAGTATATCGATTTAAAAATAAAAAGAATTTATACGCTTAACTTAGATGCAAGTAAAACAACGCATTTGCTTGACATTATAAAATTATACAAATCCTCTATCTATAAAAGGAAGGTCGTTTAAAGCATTTTGATTGGTTGTTAAATTTTATAAAAAAAAATTGATTTTTATTGATGTAGGGTTCACCATGATCACCAAGTTAATTAATTAGTTTCTCTCCTCCTATTTTTCTATTTTCCTATTAATTCAATAATTTATTTCTTTTTAATTCAATAAATTGTAAAATCATTAAAATTAATTAACTTTCAATAATCATTAGATTTCAATAACTTTAATTTTTAAAAAACCAACAAGTAAATAGCCGAGAGAATTTAATATTCGTCGTCCTTTTAGCTACTGCTAAATACGGTCGCTCAAAAATGTAATTTTTGTAGTGCATTTAGATAGTATTACTATTGTTCGTCGTATAAAGAGCATTATTCATTTGATAATTACCATATTTTTTAAAATTACAGATTTACCTTTACAACAAAGATAAACAATAAAAATTTAAAATTTCTGAAAAGAGAGTAGCAAAAAATTTAAAAGGTAGTATATTTTGAACACGTATTTTATATCAAATTTAACGAGCCAAAAAAATGAAAAAAGTAAATATATAATATATAAATAATGGAAAAAACGATAAAAAATTGCAACAATAAATACGCAAAATAACAATCCGTATTATATATTTGACGGAAACAAATTAAACTTTTCATTTGATTCTTTCTCATGCGTTAAACATTAATTAACAATCAATTGAGCAATTTAATTAATCCAAAGAATATTGATAGAATTGTAAAAACATAAAGAGGTAATTTATTGAGTTTGATAACAAAGGTAAGCGTTATAACAAACCCCAAATAGATTTTAGAGAGGCGACATAGTAGTTAGATTAAAGGAAAAGTAGTGAGGGAGAATTAGAGAGTGAAAAAAAGGCAAAGTTGTGAGTTGAAATAATGTTAGACAGATGTGAAGTTTATCAAATAAACGAACATATAATTTTTTACTTTGTTATATGCTTATATCCCTATATAAAGGTTTACAAATTCTCATTGAAGACGGACCAATTCCGTCTCCTTAAGAAGACGGGCCAAAATGTCATCTTTTTGAGGACAACAAGTTTTTTTGGGTAGTTAGAGAGTCGACCAAGACTAATTAGGTTAATTAGGATAGTTAGGAATTTAAGATTTAAACCATAAGTAAAATTTTCAGATTTATACTTATTTTTATTGGCTATTTTTCCGTTTTAAGTTTAAAATAATTTAATTTCAGCCCCTTAAATATATAGGACAAATATTTTAATTTTCCTTTACATAATGTTACTGTTTTTTCTTATCCATCCTACATATATATTTGATCTATCTTAAATAAGATTTATTTTTGTTTATCATGTCGAGCTAATGTGTGTTTTTAATTACGTCCAAATTAAGCGTATAAATTATTACATTTTATATTAGTATAACTGTAATACTAAAATCATATTTTTATTAAATATATATTCACCTTTTATTCATTTTCAATTTAATAAAATTAAGCCCGTGCATTTTTTGCACGGGCGTAAAACTAGTTCTTATATAGAACAATGTTATCGTTTTAAGTTTAGGACAGATCAAATATACATATGTAAACGACTTTTCTTTTTACTTATGTTGACCGTCTTATAGTATGAGAGTGTCTCACACAAGAATTCCTAGTTAGTTTTATTTGTCAAGGTATATAAGAGGTGGATTTTTCCGAAATTGTAATTTTATTGTTATTATAAAATTATTTGTCCTTTAATATATTAATTTCTATACAGATTACCGATTTCTTTTTGTATTTTATTTTTATTGCAAGGTTGAATGTAATTAATTTTTTTATCATAAACTTTTTAACATATGAATATATGAATGTACTTATATGAAAAGTAATAAGAAATGAGAAGATAGGATAATTAATTACCTAATGATAGTAGGGACTGGGGAGTGGAGCAATTAGTTTTTTCTTTCATGAAAAATTCCGACCAATCAGATTTTTTTAAATGTTGCTTTTTTTCGAGACCTTTTTATATATTTCATTTAGCATAGTGTCACTTAAGATGGTCGAATTTGTTAAACATGACTCGTTTTGCTCGTAATTTTTTTGTAAATGAATACGAACGTTGACAAGACTCTTTTCTCCAATCTGTCCCAAAACCGTTAACGTACTCCTTGCACCACAAAATCAAAATGAGATTGGCCCGGCCATGTCCGACCTTAACCTACCAACAATCATCAACATTGTAGTACGGAGTATAAGTTAAATCCCAAAAAAGAGGAAGAGAAATTCCAAATTGCTTTCCTTCAACATAATTTGTTTTTAAAACGACAATATCCGTCTTACTTAAGACCAGGAAGAATTACTAAAACATAAAGCCGTAAAAAAAACTAAATTTGAGAAAAGAAAAAATAAATCGGGAATATAAAGAAAGAAAAAAGCAAAGGTAAAAAAAAAATGTTTGCAGAAGCAGGAGTAGCAGAAGAAAGATAGGGGAGAAGATGACGACAATACAGAGAACTATCACTTAATAAACCAGTGGATTTTTCTTAGGATTTTGCTGTAAAAAGCCTGTTTTTTGTGTAAGCTTCAAACCCGGGAGAACCCTTTACTCCCTCTTTCTTTCTTTCTTTCTTTTCCCATTTTCATTTTTACCCTCTTTTATCTCTACTTATTTATTTACTGTGTTACAGTAATTAATTTGTAAACTAAACTAAGAAGAAAGAGGAAAGGGCAAACAGTGAGCATAAAAAGACACCAGACATATTGCTGTCTTATACTACAAGTCTACAACTCAAATATTCTATTTTTTTTTTTAATTTAATTTAATATTATTATTATTATAATATATAAATATTGTAATTTATTTTACTGAAAGGTGACAACTTTTCTTGTGGGTTTTTAGAGATAGAGAGGGGAAAAACATTATGGAACATAATAATAGTAACAATAATAATAATAATAATATAAATATAAATAATATGATGATTGAAAATAATGGATTATTATATCCTATGATTATGATTCCATCTCTATCTCATCAACACCATCAAAATCACACCTCACATCACCACAACAATAATATTAATAATAATAATAATAAGATTTGTTGTTCTTCAAGTGTTTATGATCATTTGATGGAAATGGAGAACCATCATCATCATCATCAACAACAACAACAATCTCAGCAGAACAACCAAAACAATATGATTAACATTAATAGTTGTTCTAATAATAATCCTACTAATAATTGTAGTATTAAAGCTAAGATTATGGGTCATCCTCATTACCCTCGTCTCTTATCTGCCTTTGTTAATTGTCAAAAGGTTTCTCTACTTTTTTTTCTCTAACTCAACTCTTTTATTTCACACAATGTTTGTGTCCGTGACAAGTATATCCGTCTCAAGGTTGTAGCGGGTTTTATATATGCTCGTTTTACAAGATCCAAGCTTTGATTTGTGTGTGTATTTGGTTTAAAAATAAGGCCTTTTTTTTCTAATTAATGTAACCCTTGTGGGGTGTTTGACATGGTCTTAAACCCTTGTGGAGTTGTGTTTGAGTATTATATAACATAATCTTTTGATAATCTTCACAATCTGCAGAAAAAAATGATCAATAATTTCATAAAGTTCCTCACTTTAGTCAGTATATAAAAATAAACCCTTGATCTTTGTCATGAAAATGGCTATCTAAGAATTATTGCATAATTTCATCACTTTATTAATAAACCCTTTTTGTGTAAATGTGTAATATGATGAATACCTAAGCATGTTGCACACTGAGAATGAAAAAAACAGGTGGGAGCACCGCCGGAGGTGGTGGCAAGATTAGAGGAGGCAGAGGCAGCAATGACAGTGACAGTGACTCAAGGCAGCAGAAGCGGAGGCGGAAGCCATGGATACATAGGAGAAGATCCAGCTTTGGATCAATTTATGGAAGCATATTCTGAAATGCTAACAAAATATGAACAAGAATTAACAAAGCCATTTAAAGAAGCCATGCTTTTTCTATCAAGAATTGAGTCTCAATTTAAAACCCTAACCCTTTCTTCATCCTCAGATTCTCCTTCTTCTGGTGATCATTTTCTAAACTCTACACTACTTTTATGTTTAAGTGTTTGATTTCCTTTACAAAATTATGTTACTACTAAACTTCATCTTATAGTGTGCTAAAGCTTGGAATTATTATATTTGCATGTGCATGTTTCCAAGATTTAGATAGATCTTGGAAATAAATCTTGGAACTTTAATAATCCTTTTTTTTATTCCTTTATGAGTTGTCCATTTTTGCTTGATTGGTTCATTGTGTAGTTTATGTGTTCTTGAAAGTAGGGTTTTGCAGCCATGTTTATGCCTAATTAAACAAATACTAGTATACTCTTCCACCAAATGCCTATTGATCTAGCTTAGCTTGTCTAAGCTAATTTATTTGATTTTTCAATTAACTCTTTTATGCTGATGACCTCACAATAAGAATCTTCTATTCTAATTTGGGTTTAAAGTGTTTTTGCCTAATTATTTTATGTATTAATTTCTTCTACTTTTTACCAACAAAGAGATGCTATTGTTTAATTTGTCTTTGCTCTTTAACAGTTTTGATCAACACTCAAATCATTTTTTAACACAAATTCTTATTTTAAACCATCATTTTCCGTCTCAAGCGTAACACGGATCAAATACATATCAAATCACCCCACCTGTTGTCTAGAAAATGACAATTCTTTTTGTCTTTATTACCAACACTTAATAGTATTTGACCCGTTTTAAGTTTAAGATAGATAATAACCGTCTAAAGGAAGACTTACCGTTTTTTTAATATCAAATAATATCGTTTTAAGCATTTCCTAACAATGTTTTTTTATTTGTAACAAACTCTTTTTCACTTCAGGCTTGTTATGGTGAGGTTGTTTGATGCCTATAATTCATGTTGAATAATATAACCGTCTCGTATAATTTATTATCGGATCGGTTTTTGATGAGGATTGGAGAAAGTTAATCAAGTATAGGTGAATCAATATAGTTATAGACATAAATGAGAAGATGATAGGTAGTCCAATATGGTAGGTTACCCAGATCTAGAATTGGAAAATGGTGAATGATAGATAGATATGAAGATATGAGTTTCATGAAATGGGAATCTAAGTATAATAAGGTGAAGAAAGTGTAGGGAGTGAATAAAAATAGATGAAAGCTTATAAAATGTGTGAAAAATAATCAGAAATAGGGAGTAACTTGTAAGCCTGTGGCGTTACGAATAAGTTGTATTTGATTGATAAGAAATCCTGCAAGACATGCTATTTCATGCATTTAGGTGGTCTTTTATTGTCTCAAGTTATGTCACTTCAATTCATAAACTATTGCGTGGGACATTCGATAAACAAGCAAGTAAGGCCTATATGTCTATTAGAGCTGTCATGAACTCAATTAAGAATCTCATCACATCCTAGGCATATAGTATATCACTTGCTTATCTCTACTCACATTGTTCATTTTTTTGATGCTTACGTTTCCCTTAAGACGACATTATCTCTTAAAAACGTATCACTTCTGACTTGTGTCTATAATAATGCAAAGGGAAAAACAATATAGTTGTCTTATCTACAGAAGTGGTATAATATTTGCTGACCCGTTTTAAACTTAAAAAAGATAATGCCGTATTGAATGAAAATTTATAAGGTCTTGGTATTTAAAAAGAGAGATTATTTGAGTTGATTAGATGGAGCATGTTTATATTTTAAAACATAGACTAAGTTACAAACACTAGATTATTTTATTTGAGACGATGACTACATGAAACATGTTTACGTTTTTATAACATAGATTAATCAGTTGAGTATATAAGACAAATATTTTTCAATTTCTCATGCAATCTGTTTTTGTCTAAGTCATGCTACTGTCTTAAACAAGAATTTATGTAGATAAGTTACTTGCACGATATTTGTTGTGGTCCGTTGAAGAGCGTTTTGAGAGATTAGGGCAAAAAACATCAAATTCAATTTTGTATGATGGTTTGAGTGAGACAAGTTGAATTTTTTTGGGACTATTAGATGAATTCTTTGTTTGTTAAAGCTTGTTTTTTCTTTGTTGTTTTCTTTTTGTTCAGTTTCCAGCAACAGTAATATTTTTACATGAGACAGTAGTTTGCCATTTTGTTTATGGTCTAGGTTTACATTTCTATATAGGCTGCTTGATGAAAATTTGATATATATCATGTTTACCTGAACCTCATTTGATACAAATGAATTGTACCAGGTATTTGTGGCGACATTGGTGAAAGGAATGGATCATCCGAGGAAGACATTGATGTAAACAATAACTTGATTGATCCTTCTGTAGAAGACCGAGAACTAAAAGGGCAGCTTCTTCGTAAGTACAGTGGGTATTTGGGAAGCTTGAGGCAGGAATTCTTGAAGAAGAGGAAGAAGGGTAAACTTCCTAAAGAAGCCCGTCAACAATTGCTTGATTGGTGGAGCCGCCACTACAAATGGCCTTACCCGTCTGTAAGTTGAATTTTCCATCCTTACTCTCGCCTGATTACTTTTTATATGCCTAAAAATCAAGTTCATGCCATTGCTTCTTCATAATAATTTTTGCTTACTTTTCTTACCTAGTATATTACGTTCGCATTTAAGTTGTTTGGTGTGCTACGTGTCAGATTATTTGGATATGTTTTCCAAGTCGGGCCATCTTGGGTTATCACGCTTTTAGAGAGGGCTATTATCAAGTCATTGAAACGTCAAGGTCAATTTGGGGCCATCAGTGAACTTGGTATGGGGTTACATTTGGGATTAGGTTATGGCGAGGTGGCTCGATTTTGAGCTAGTTTTGCTAAGACTATGTTTACGTGACCTATCACCTTGAAAAAAACATGTCAATTATAGTAGCATACTAGTTTGAAAGCCGTTATGATGTACGGGTTAATGAGCTTAGTTATTCAAAGACAAAGTTATAAATATACATCACAATTAGACAGTTTGCATCTTTGATTATTGTAGAATCGTCTTGAATAATCAAAAGTATACAATATTCATTGAAGTCTTAGGCAGGTGTTTGGTTGAGGTTTTGGCACAAGTGTGAATTTGGCCATGGGCATGCATATATTGTAGAAATCTTGTTTAGTTGTTTGTGTCGACGAGAATGCAGAATATCTTACGTTAAGATGACTTGCCACGAACTAGAATCCGATCGATCCGTATGAAATCATACCAAAATTGCAATCCGACTGATTGGAGCTATACGGCTCTACCCATTCCAAGTGACTTGTATGCCAACTTGCCAAGTCTAAGAAGTACCCCTCAGAGAGTGACCTTATCAACTAACCTAGGTGATATTTACGAAACATCACAATTATTATAACGGCACAATTTCTGAATCAATAGTTAATCACACCGTGGTGTATCGATGATACTGACAGGAATCACAGAAGCTAGCTCTAGCAGAGGAGACGGGGTTAGATCAAAAGCAGATAAACAACTGGTTTATAAACCAGAGGAAACGGCATTGGAAACCATCAGAGGACATGCAGTTTGTGGTGATGGATGCAGCTGGTGCCCATGCCCACCATTCCCATGGTCATCCCCACTATGGTTACATGGACAATTCCCTACCCAACGCTTTCCCTATGGATGTTCATGTTCCACCAACCCTAATTTAAGTAATAATCGCTACTATATTATTCCATAGCCTCGCCCTGGTTATGGTTATGCGTAAGTGTTCTTGGTAGTCGCTACTGATTATATAATTTTGTAACTAATTATTCCTTACTATGTACCAGTATTTTGGATTCGCTAGGTGACATATATGCATCGTCTTATCATATATTTTGGAATTCTGGTTTTTGATTAGAATCGATTTTCAGATTTTTGTTCTTGTACTTCTAAAATGAGGGCATCATCATTTACGAAAATATTGTCGGAAGGCAAAAAAAAATAAGTACTAGTACATAAAACGAGTTTAAAATAAATTTAGTGGTGATTAACCCCTCGCCACTCGAGATCTGTACTGATTGATTCGTCAACTGGATCATAATATTACTCATATGGTATTGTTTCATATTCGTTTCTAAGTTTCAACATACATGGGAAGAAGGAACACATGGAAATTTTGTACAACACGATTGCTGTTAAGAACAACCGATTTAGCAAAGCACTTGTGAAACTTATGAGGGGGTAAGTATTAGCAAGATCTCCTATTAAATTAAATAAACTCAAAATAGGAATATGTATCAATTCGATTATCTCATGTGATTATAGAAAGTGTATATTTACCTTATTTTGTCATAACCTCTAGTATATAAACATTGTATGTTTTTTTGAATGGAAAAATTCGTTTCATTAATCAAAAGTATCATGTTAGTTACAACATATGTCAAGAATGACAGGACACAAAACGATTAGAATCAAATAAACTATATTCTCGATCAACAGAAAATTTCTAAACTTGATGGGCTCATGAGACGCTTCTTCTAAAGCATTGACAAGAATCAAGTTCTTTTGACCAAAAAGTTTGTAACGAGCAATCTGACAGCAGTTTTATCTCCATAGGATCAACAATGAAGGCGCCGATCTTCCACTTAATTCTTGAACCTCTCAAATAGAGGGGAAAATCTCACCTTTCCAAAAGGTGAGGACAAAACTCACCAAAAGGTGAGGACAAAACTCACACAAAGGTGAGAACAAGTCTCCAATAAAGGAGAGGCAATAAGTTATTAGCGTAAATGTTGAGATATTTCTCGTATATTGTATTTGTTATATTTTCCGTATTCGGTATTTATGGGCCAAGCCCACGTCTCGTGTAGGGTATGTTTCCTTCACCCACACGTCTTCTGTAAGTGTATATAAATACACATCCTATTGTAATTGAAACACACATCAATTTATTCAATACATTCAATATTCACATCCAAGTTTAGTTTTTACATGGTATCAGACAACAGGTTCTTCTATTTTCTTTATGAGCACTGAAATTCAAGGAGACGTTCATTCCTCCAAATCCGATTCCGACCGAGACTCTGCCGGAGACGTTTCTTCCTCCAATTCCGCCGAAGACGTTTCTTCCTCCGATTCTGATTCCGACTCGTTTGAGATGCCGAAAGAAGGTAAACTCAGTCCGTATTTTCTTTCTACTTCTGACAAAGTCGGTGACAAATTAATCATTGTTACACTCAAAGGTGACAATTATGATGAATGGGCATTGAAATTGCGTGGTGCTTTACGCTCCAAGAAAAAAAACCGGTTTCATTGACGGGACTATCACAAAACCTGCCGATGATTCGGATAACATTGAGGATTGGTACATGGTTAATGCCATGATAGTTAATTGGATCTTTAATTGTATTGACCCGGATTTGGGGTCCTCTATTTCTTATGTGGAAGATGCAAAAATTTTATGGGACGATATCGAACAACGATTTAGCGTTGGTAATGGTCCCAAATTACACCGAACGAAAGGCTCAATTATGGCGTGCAAGCAAAAAGACAATGAAACCATTACTGAATACTTTGGCCGCCTCAAAAAGCTTTGGGACGAACTCGATAAATTCGATCGTCAGCCTGCGTGTACTTGTGGTGGCTGCACATGTGGTTTAAATAAACAAATTGACAAGAAACGTGATGAAGATAAATTACATGCCTTCTTGTTGGGAATTGATTCAACTTATTCCACTGTCGTTTCAAATTTACTCCTACAAGAGCCCCTTCCTTCGCTGAATCGTGCTTACTCGACATTAATCCAAGAAGAGGGTGTCAAAGGCAAAGTCATACTGTCCTCTGGCGCCCGCGACACAGAAAACAGAGGAGCACCAATTGGGGGCTTTGCGGCGCGGTATTCTTCTGCTCGTCCACAGGAAGGCGAAGAGAAAGATGAGGGTCGGCCCAAATGCGATCACTGCAATAAATGGGGACACTTAAAGAAATCTTGTTTTGAACTCATTGGGTACCCCAAGGGCTGGCGTGAGCGAGGCAGGGGTAATAGCGGTTCGTTTGGGCGTGGTCGCGGTGGCAGCAACAACAGTTCGGGAATTGGCCGCGGTAGTGCAGCAGCAGCACGTACCAATGATGATTCTGCCGATTCTAAGGAGCAATTTATCAGCGTTCCCAAGGAGCAATGGGATGCTTATGTCAATCATACTAAAGCATCGTCTTCGAAAGTCCGCATGAGTGGTAAGATAGAACAATCACACTCGTGGCTTCTTGATTCCGGTGCAACACACCACATGACAGGAAATCTATCTTTACTACGAGATGTCCACGAAATTGGTGCTTGTATGGTTACTCTTCCCAACGGGGAATTTTCGAAATCCACCAAGGCAGGGACAGTCTCAATTGGTGGCAATTTACATTTGACACATGTTTTATTTGTCCCTGATTTCAATTGTAATTTGGTCTCTATTTTCCAGCTATCAAAAGAAATTGATTGTGAAATTATATTTACTAACAACAATTGTGTCATTCAGGACCGCACATCGAAGAAGACGATTGGGGAGTGTGAGCAACAAGGAAGGCTATATTTTCTTGAAGGAGAGTCGAAGACGGGAGTACACGCTGCTGTCCACAATGATGTCGATTTTTGGCATCGTCGTTTAGGCCATCCTTCAAGAAGGGTAGTGAATTTGTTACCGTTCATTCAAAATAACAATTCTAATAAGGATGATAATCCACTTTGTGACATTTGTTTACGTGCCAAACAAACTCGGGAAAAATTCGTTATTAGGGATAATAAAGCCGCTTCTATCTTTGAACTTATACATTGCGATTTATGGGGTGATTATCGATCTCCTTCATCTTGTGGTAGTCGATATTTTTTGACCGTGGTTGATGATTTTTCTCGTGGCGTTTGGGTCTATTTGGTTAAATCCAAAAGTGAAGTTGCTCACCTTTTGCAAAACTTTGTGGTAATGGCTAAGCGACAATTCGATGCTGATGTTAAAATTATCCGAACTGATAATGGAACGGAGTTCACATGTTTAAGACATTATTTTAACACTCAAGGCATCATACATCAAACTACTTGCGTCGATACTTCTCAACAGAATGGACGGGTAGAAAGAAAGCACCGTCACATTCTTAATGTTGCCAGGGCATTACGTTTCCAAGCAGGTTTGCCAGTGGATTTTTGGGGAGAATGTGTTTTGACAGCAGGATATTTAATTAATCGTACTCCATCAATTTTGCTCCAAGGGAAAACTCCGTATGAGGTACTGTTTTCTAAACGTCCCAGTTACACTAATTTGCGTACTTTTGGCTGCCTATGCTATGCTAAGCATTCTCGAAAAGATGGCGACAAATTTGCATCCCGTAGTAGGCGTTGTATTTTTGTCGGTTACCCTTTTGGTAAGAAGGGTTGGGAAGTTTACGATTTAACAACAAAAGAATTCTTTATTTCTCGTGATGTTGTTTTTGATGAACATAAATTCCCATTTATATCCATCAATGGCACGCCGGACACAGTGAATGATGTGAGCGATAATACAGCTGATGACGCAGTGGGGGAATTTATTTTAACTGACACACCCGTAAACGATGTTGTTAATGACGTGGGTGTCGTAGCACGGGAGTCGAGCGAGGGAGAACATATGGATAGGATAATCACGCCCCAAGAGGCAGTCACGGACCCGGAGAGAGTGGCCGAAATGGATGCTTCTGATCTTGGGCGTGGAAAGCGACACCATATTCCTTGGTCTAAATATAGTGAGGACGAGTATGTGACGGGAACAGCGCGTGTACTCACAAATTCAGACAATTATAGTCCTTCTACCAGCTCACCTTCTCAGTCGACTTCTTCAGGTACGCCTTTCCCTTTAGCACATGTTGTTTGTTGTGACAAATTTTCCTTGCGTCATCGTGCTTTTGTAGCTTCCATTGATCATTGTAATGAGCCAAACACTTTTCGAGACGCCATTAAAGATTCTAGATGGTGCGATGCAATGAATGCTGAATTAGATGCTTTAATCAGAAATGGCACATGGGAAGTCGTTGACTTACCCGTTGGTAAGAAAGCTATTGGCAATAAATGGGTTTATAAAATAAAATTGAAAGCAGACGGATCAGTGGAGCGATTTAAGGCTCGTCTCGTCATCCTTGGAAATAGACAAGAAGCAGGTATTGATTTTTTCGAAACTTTCGCACCCACTGCAAAAATGGTTACGGTGCGGGTTTTTTTAGCCGTTGCTGCCGCACGGAATTGGGAGTTACATCAGATGGATGTTCATAATGCCTTTCTTCATGGTGACTTAGAGGAGGAAGTATATATGCGTTTACCACATGGTTATTCCGTTGATCAGCCAGGTAAAGTTTGTCGTCTTAAAAAATCCTTATATGGGCTCCGTCAAGCATCTCGTTGCTGGTTCGCGAAGTTATCGGATTCTCTTCTGGCTTTTGGCTTCCGACAATGTATGTCTGATTATTCATTATTTTGTTATCAAAATGGTGAAATTGAGGTTTTCATTTTGGTGTATGTGGATGATCTCGTTATTGGAGGTAATGATGCGGACGGTATTCGACGTGTCAAAGATTATCTGAGTGCGTGTTTTTACATGAAGGATTTGGGCTCTTTGAAATATTTTCTCGGTCTCGAAGTTGCCAGGAGTCGCTCCGGCATTTTTCTATGTCAACGAAAATATGCCCTTGATATTTTGACAGAGACTGGTCTTCTTGGTGCGCGTCCTTCTTCCATTCCCATTGAGCAAAATCACAAGTTGGGTACCGCCGACGACGCTTTACTTCCGGACCCAGAGCCGTATCGTCGCTTGGTGGGCCGGTTGATTTATTTGACGAATACTCGTCCTGATTTATCTTACAGCGTCCATATTCTCTCCTGTTTCATGCACGCTCCTCGGGACACGCATTGGCAAGCTGCCCTGCGTGTTGTACGGTACCTCAAAGCTCGGCCAGGACAGGGTTTGTTATTTCAGTCTCGTACTTCTCTTGCTATGACTGTTTATTGTGACGCTGATTGGAGTAGCTGTCCAATTACGCGTCGTTCCTTAACTGCGTACTTCGTTTTGTTGGGGGGAACACCGGTTTCTTGGAGGACCAAGAAACAACCTACGGTGTCTCTGTCTTCCGCTGAATCCGAGTATCGCGCTATGCGTGCTGCAACCTGTGAAGTTAAATGGTTGCAAGGTGTTTTGCAATTTTTGCGCGTTTCTACTCGTTCTCCGGCTCTTCTACATTGCGATAACAAAGCGGCTTTGCACATATCTCGTAATCCGGTTTTTCATGAACGTACTAAACACATTGAGATTGATTGTCATTATGTCCGTGATGCTATTCGCGATGGTCTTATTCAGCCTACTTATGTTCACACCTCTGCTCAGTTGGCAGACATTCTTACGAAGGCCTTGGGAGAACGTCAATTTGCTATTCTACTCTCCAAGTTGGGCGTCCTTGATCCCCACGCTCCAACTTGAGGGGGGGTGTTGAGATATTTCTCGTATATTGTATTTGTTATATTTTCCGTATTCGGTATTTATGGGCCAAGCCCACGTCTCGTGTAGGGTATGTTTCCTTCACCCACACGTCTTCTGTAAGTGTATATAAATACACATCCTATTGTAATTGAAACACACATCAATTTATTCAATACATTCAATATTCACATCCAAGTTTAGTTTTTAAAGAAGAACGAAACAGAAAAATTTGGGGCTTACCTCCACCAAAAAATGGTATACGACAGCCCCAAGATGTTGGATTAGGGTTTATGTCTTTTTTTAGAAAGAGAATTAGAGAGAGAATTATTTTTTCTTATTTTGATGAGAGAGTAATTATTTGCATCAATACAACTATCTAATATGGTATCTAAGAGCTCAAAACGATCCACCAAAAACCCTCATCAACTAAGACAAACCGCAACCCTTTAAACGCTATTCCAGCAACAACCTCCAACCCGCCGCCATGCCCACCAATAACCCAGAAACTATCATCTCAAACCCGCATGACAACACCGCACCTCTCACCTCGCTTAACCTCAACCAAGCTTATCCCCATGAACTACTCTTCATCACACTTTTAATTAACACACATACTATTTGGCTATAGCTTGCTTGGGTTTCTTGATGGATCCAACCCACCTTCATCAGCAACCATTATGGGTGATGACAAAACCGAAAAACCAAACCCAACCTACTTCTCATGGCTCAAACAAGATGGTTTGATCTTAGGTGCCCTTATGGGGACCCTATCGTCGGCCGTCCAAGCTCTCATAGTCTGAGCTAAAACCTCTAAAAAAGCTTGGGACATACTTCCCAAAACCTATGCCAACCCATCTCGTGCACACATTCTTCAATTGAAAGACCGTCTAGACTCAATTGTTAAAACCACTGACCAAACAATAACCGACTACATGACCTCCATTAAGACATACATAAACCAACTAACCTTAATGTTAAAAGTTTTTGACCCGGAAGACATCATATCCAAAGTCTCAAAGGACTTGACTACAACCTTTATAAACCCTAACTAGACACCGTCCGCGCTAGAGACAACCCTATCACCATCGAGGCGCTTCAGGAGAAACTCCTGTCTCATGAATTACTCCTCAAACACCAACCGAAAACTAATGTATTCCAACCTTCATCAAACGCAGCCTATCGCAACCGTGACAACTACAACAACCGCACCAATACCCATCATCAAAACCGTTACCAACACACCAACAACAATTCCGGCTACACAAAAATAATTCCCGCTACAACAACAACCAACAACAAGCTGTCAGCAACCTCCCTAATCCGCGGCCCTTCAAGGGTCACTGGCAATGGTGCAGACAGGTTGGGCACGTGATTACAGACTGCCCGTTGTTCCGCAAGATCTACCCTAACCTCGCTTTCCCACCACCACCAGCCCGACAACACCAACCCTAGGCTCACACAACCAACACGCGCAACAACACACCCAACCCAAATCCAAACTACCTCCTTGATAGCGGGGCATCACACCATGTGACCCATAACCTTGATATCACTTTGTAACACTCTCATTCACTAAAGTGCCTTAGCAAGATCTGCCTTAGAAAATGAGGATGCTGCTATCTCGGTTTCCCGAGGTAGTGAACATCAACTTAACAATAAAGAAATATTATATAAAAAGTAAGCTTAAAGTGTAAAGTGTAAAGATTTCAAGTCTCAAACTCCAAAAGGTAGAACCAAACTACAATAAAGTCGTAGACTAAACAACGGAAACTAAACAACGGAAACTAAACAACAAAAGTGTAGACTCAACCCCATCCAATCGTGCGTGCTAATCAGGCTCATCAATACGTGTTAATCAACTTCTCACCATCCCCGAATGGATCACCATAGTTTTGAAAACAATAAACGGGGCCAGTTAACTGTATACAGTACTCATTAATAAGTAAGATAAAACATACATCTACATCTCAAACCAATCCCCAAACTCCAAGAACAGGATCTGAATCGCAACCCAAATCTGACTATACATCGCAACATGTAGCCTGGCCAGACACCCATTGCAACAAGTAACCCACACCGCCAGTGGTAGACCACGGTCTAGCCACCAAAATCCCCGCTCATCGCAACGAGCGAACCCAGTTTTTTTAATGTGCATATCCCCCTTGTGGCGTGGCCCACAAGAGGCAAACATGGGGGTTGAGACCATCTGCCGACAATGGCTCCACAATCCACCTTATACTTCACACCACAACACAATAATGCAAATGTATATCCAAATCATGTCATACAATAACAAATTAGAAACTGACCCAATAACCAACAAAAAAAAATGACTGAGTAGGGAGAACCCTACCTGATAAGCCACAATGAGGAATGCAATCAAGGTACTATATATATGCTCTTCTACGAATCCACCGCCTAATCATAAGCAACGGAAAAATCATACAACTATTGTAATACTCCACTAAACCAAAGATGTAATTCGGGTGGGGTGCCCCTTTAAGAGGTCAATTGATAGACTTATATGACTAGTGTTTAAAGGGATTGAAATTACTACTCATATCAACAAAGTGCACTTTCTTTTAAGGTCATCCATGTGAAAGAACTCCAAAGTTATGCATGCTTGGTTGGGAGTAGTCTTAGGATGGGTGACCTCCTAGAAAGATTCTCGGGATACGCATGAGTGAGGAGAAAATACGCTGGAAAGGACTCGTGTTGGTATTTAGGACCAGTACATAGCCTGACTAGCTAACGTGGCTAACATAGGTTTGGGCCGGGGTGTTACAAATGGTATTAGAGCAACCCTGCGACCGTCTGGTGAGCCTGTGGTCTAGAGTACCCGGGTCACCAACCTAGAGGGGGAGGATTCCTGGTTTCGCTCGGCTGTGGTCGGATGCTGCCAGGCGCAATCTTCAAGTGGGGGTGTATAATACTCCACTGAACCGAAGATGTAATTCGGGTGGGGTGCCCTTTTCAAGAGGTCCATTGATATGCTTATATGGCTAGTGTTTAAAGGGATTGAAAGTATTACTCATATAAACAAAGTGCACTTTAATTTCTTTTCTGGTTATCCATGAGAGTAGTCTTAGGATGGGTGACCTCATGAGAAGGTTCCCGGGATGCACATGAGTGAGGACAAAATGCGCTGGAAAGGACTCGTGTTGGTATGTAGGATCAATACATAGGTTGGCGAGCTACCGTGGCTAACATTCCGGTCCTAGGTTTAGGCCGGGGTGTTACAACTATACAACACCATCGTTTCCCTAAACTAACTCAACCTAGAGTTAAGCAAATCAGAAAGACGAAAGGGATGAAATATTATCACAAATCCGACGCACAAATGAAAGTAAATGACGATCTAGAAGCAAAGACTAGCCTTGGAGATGGTTGTGATGATTAGAATATGATAATGTGAATTTAGGTTTTACTGAAACTGAAGAAAGAAATGATGGTTTTGTAAAAGTTATATCATACTAATCGTCACAACCAACTCCGCGGAAAATCCTGTAAAAACGGGTACTTGGTCGAGTACTTGAGATACTCGACCGAGTATGGCCTACTTGACCGAGTACGTGCGTACTCGATCGAGTACAACTCAGAAAGTAGCATGTCTAACGAACACTAGATGTAACATCCTCATATTCCAAGGCCTTTAGGAAGGACCATCAGACCATAAAAGTACTACCATCTCAGTTTCCTGAGGTATAATATCAAGATAAACAATAACGTAACCTTTATTAAAGTTTAGAATAAAGTCTAAGTATAACAATGTCTGATACAGCCAAATAAAAGAAGTGACTGCAGATGCTAAAAAATTGAGTGGAGTCCCATCCTTCCCCAAGTAATCAGACATCAACAATCATGTCGTACCTGAAAACCGGCTCACCATTACATGAATCATCACAACGCTCAAACCACAAGCGTCGGTTACTGTATACACAATATCGTTGGGATCAAAATCAAGAACAAGTGCAAAAATCTCATAACATAGCATGCTGATATCACCAATAACCAATCATCTCACATTGGCAACCTGTAACACCCCCATTTATTAAGGAGCATTTAGCAAGACCTTCTCAAATAAATAGGACTGTTACGATCTCGGAAAGACCGATGTAGTGAATAACAAAGTAAAACAACCACAGTACTTTATAATTAAATGATAGATAAGATCTCTTACAACTTGTCCAAAGACCAAATACAAAACCGAGTTACAAGAAATAAAATAAACTTTGAAAGAAAAGACTAGAGTGATCTATAAGGTAAGTAAGTCCAAGTCCTCATCTCACAATCCTGCCCCAGCTCCTAGCTCATTTGTCTCTTTCCTGTAGAATCTACTCCCCATTTCGAATCATCGTAGGTGTCACACGAATACACTGTCAACCTCGCGGTCGACTAGGATAACACAAAATCATAATGCAACAAATAAAGATATGCAAATGCCATGATATGCTCGAGCTCAATCTCAATCTCATTCTCAACCCGTGCACCCACCCATACCGAACCTCCCGGCAGAGTATCATCGACCGTCGTCGATCACCAGTATAAAAGCTGAAGACACCCGGCCTGGTCTGCAGAACCACCCTGGGCTTTATATTAGAATAATATTCGTTCCATTTATTTTCTCTATAACCAATGCAAATGCTATGCTCATGAATGCAGCAATATTAAAATAACCAACAATTAAACATCATTCTCATATAACTCATGCTTGCATCCATGACATACAGTATAATCATCCATTCATATCACATCATAGAATATGATACCAGTGTATCCTACATGATCAAGCAACTCCGAGAAATCACGTAATCAACAGGAATCAGAAATACTCCACCTCAAACTCGCTCCCTATGAATATACTTTAATACCAATTCTTTATATAATATAACACGTTCTCAACTATTCAATTAATAACTTCGTAAATTAACCCTTTATATAAATAAATTAACTCAATTAAATAAACGGACATAGCGGTTATATGCGAACTATTGATAATCGTCACATTCTTGTATACAATTACTTAATGAGTTTAATAAATAAATACTAAAACAACATTCACTACTACTAATAATATACTATTACCAATAATAATAATAAAAATACTAATAATAATAATAATAATATTAACATATAATAATAATATAATAATTATAATGATAATAAGACAAAATAATAAAAATAATTAAAAAAAAACATGTAATAGCAACACCAACACGCGAAAACAGAACAACCCCTAAACACAACCCCTTCGACACCTTCACGCTACCCGAACCACCACCACGACACGGTGGTTGCCACCACCACACTATGGCGCACCCACTGACACTCCTTACCACTCCTAACTCAACCCCAACAGCCCTCGACACCAGTCCCGAAGTTCACCACCCCGTAACGGTAACGACAACATCGAACAAGCATGAAACAGACACCAGTAGCACTTATAAAGGTTTCGAAACACGAAACGTTACATTCTATCCCCTTAAGAAACTTTGTCCCCAAACTTTAACATACCAGAAACACATGACACTTAAAGAACCACACATTGACCAAAACATCACAAATTCATCAGGGGACTCCATTTATGGTAAATCTCAGTCAAACCAATCATGGTATATCAACTAGACGGATCGCAATTCATCAAGATTTTACAATCTTATCCTCCTTAAGATATGGTTACGTCCCCGTAACCTTATTATAAAATTCCACATCCAAAGCTCAAGAAGATCACTCAAACAACCATCACAAATCATCTGATAAGTTACTTACTGATGAGCTATATTTTAGTCAAGATTTTCATTGTCTTTTCTTCATTTTTGGTCCCGTGTCGACCTCGTTTTGCGTGCCTTTGCTCGATTTTATGCCCATTGCCTCGACTATTCCTATTTGGTTCCCATTTTGTAGGTATTGAGGCGGGAACGAAGAAACGGGAGCAAACGAGATGGATTTCCTTGCAAAAATTGAAGAATTGATGAAGATAAAGCTACAGGCCCTCTCAGCCGGTCCCAGACCGGCAGCCGGCCGGCCGGCTGGGAGGCTTGACTTGACTTTTGGCGAAAAATGAAGAAATGTTACAGGAATTTTGCATTTGCTTCTTAGCCGGTCCCCGACCGGCAGCCGACCGGTCGGCTGGGAATCATGGCCTCCTTCAAAAAATGTGCAAAAAGTCAGAAATGAGATTTCAGCCTGCCAGCCGGTCCACCACCGGCAGCCGGCCGACCGGCTCCCTATACATGTGCTTGAAAGAAAAAGAAGGAAAACTCAGAAGTTGAAGTTCAGTCCCTCAGCCGGTACTCGACCGGCAGCCGGCCGGTCGGCTCAGAATCAAGCTCAATGAAAAATCAAGTCAATTGTTTACATTTGACTCTTAGCCGGTCACATGACTGACAGCCGGTTGACCGGCTGGGAGTCATTTCCCAGATTTTCGCACACTATATATACTCGCACTTAGCCTATTTTCATTAACGCAACTTTTACTCTATTTTCACGCATTCCTAGGGTTTGGTACTGTTCCATTGCTTATCTTTTCACATTCAAAACTCAACTCAAATTCTTAATCTTTTTTTGGTTTTTAGAATCCTTTTTAGTTAATCTTTCCTTAATCCTTATTAGTGTTCTTCCTAGTAATCAATAGTTTACATTTGGAGTTTTGGGTGTATTTTGAAGACATTTGAGAGAATTCTTCTCATGTATCCAAGTTCCTTGCTTTAATACAAGTATTGGTATAATCGTCCTTTCTTTTACTTAGTATTTCCATTTGTTTACACTTGCTTCAAGTTCTCTTTAATCAATTGCTTACTTTTATCATATTCCACCATGTTTATCATTTATGCTTCATTTGTTTACATGTCCTCCTTAGTTATGGGTGAGTAGTTTATTTTTAGGGTTAGGGGTGTGCTTGGGTGCTTGGTGTTGATGAATATTGCTTAGGGTTAGGGTTTGGTCCTCATCTTTGTTAGGTTCTCATTATATGCATGTTTTATGTTCGATGAAATGCCTCAATGATGGTTGGGCATGATTCTCATTGTTGTTTGCCTTTGACGATAGTCTAGGGTTCTCATGATCATGTATGTATGTTTTTTTGGCCTTGTTTGTAGTGAGAGCTAGGATAGGGTTCGACTTTAGGCGAGTCTAATCGAGAGACGCGACAAACCTAGACCTAGCATAGAAGAGACCTTCGACCCCTTTGCATGTTTTGACATCAACCTACCCTAGTAACCCCCGACGCCCTAGTTGTTTTCATCATCGACTTAATCTTAGTATATTTGCTTTAATTTCTCTTTAGTTGTTAGTCATATCACTCACAAAACCTATTACCCAACTTTGACTTAAATTAGAACTAGACTAGACGATTATCCCCACCATCTCTGTGTTCGACCCCGACTAAAGTACTACTTTACTTGGGTTTATAAATCTTTGTTTGATATCGTAGTGACGGCAAAACCGGTCATCAAAATGGCGCCGTTTCCGGGGATGGTGCTAGAGATTGTTTAGTTTAGTTTTAGTTTTTAGCCTTAGTTAGTTGTGTTTTATTTGTCTTGATTCAAGCTTTGCTAGTTTAAGTGTAGAGTGGTTGTTATTTTTACTCTCCCTAGTGCCTAAAAAACACTAGGACGACTAATCTTTGTGCTAAGTTTTTATGCTAAGGGGTGATTCGACTTCTTTACTTTCAAGCTCCGAACCGGAAAGGCTTTTTCGAGCCTTAAGGAACCGGACTATAGCAAGAGTGAAGATTGCTTCCCAAGCATCAACTAGTCAAAATAACCCCCCCTTCTCCACCCGAACCACAAAGCCCAAATCAAGACATTCCGAGCCCAACATCCGAAAATTTCGACAACCCATTCTACCAATCACCACCACCCTCACCTCATATTCACAATCAACCATAAATCCACATAATGGCCGCCTTGAGAGACCACAACCGCCCCAACCATAATAACACCACGAATCCCATCAACTTTGGCAACCTTGTGCCACAAAACATTGAAATTCACCCATCTTAAATGAGTTCCATCGAGAAACATGCCTTTGGTGGGGTCTCTCACGAGGATGCCCACGGGCACTTGAGGAAGTTCAAAGGCAAGGTTGCCATGATAAAGAAGACGGGAGTTCCGGAGGAGACTTTGAGATTGATGCTCTTTCCTTATTCATTGACGGACAAGGTGGACCGTTGGTTAAACATTCATCCCCCAAATACCTTCACTACTTGGGATGATCTAGCCAAAGCCTTCCTTGCAAAGTATTATCCGTCCTCAAAGACCGCCATGATTTGCAACGAGATTACCCAATTCTAACAAGATGAAGGGGAAAGCTTAGGAGAAGCATGGGATAGGTATCAAGACTTACTTGCTAGATGTCCTCATCATGGGATACCTACATGGTATATGATGCCCGTCGTTGAGGGTACCAAAGATAAATTTATAATTCCTAACCTTAACAATAGATAGTGAAAGTCAGGGTCGAACCACAAAGAGGTGGGGAATGTTTATTGTCTTAATGTTAATGTTTAAAGGTAACAAATTTGGGGTTGATTGGTTGATTACTATATCTAAAGCAAAGATTAAAATAAAACAAGAATTAAAAGATGAGAATAAAATATAATAAAAGAGGATGCTAGGATGTTTGGGTAATAAATAGCTAAGGTAAAATAAATCCTAAGGTCAACATGTATTGCAGTCGCGTAAGGGGGTGTAACATATCTTTTTAGGTCTATGCTACCTAATAGCTCCTTTCGGCCTATGCTATTAGTTCCTAGGTCTCACAATTATTGGGTGTCAACAATAAGGGTGATTCCTAAATCCCAGGTTACATACCTTTCAGCCTTTAGTAACCTATCCGTCTTAAGGTGTAAACCAATGCTCTTCCCGTATCTTTCAATCTTGGGTAGGTCATTACTAACATCCTACAAGTCTCCTATTGGTCTCATTGCAGGATATTATAATTTATAAGAAAAGACGAAATAAGAAAACAGACGCGAGTGGTCGACCGACCGGCTACTCCAGTCGGCCGACCACGGCCTCGGTCGACCGACCGACTATTCCAGTCGGCCGACCGTGGTCCTGCTACAGGTCGGGTTTTCGGATTTTATTTACCTATGCATATTATTCCCTACATCCTAACATATGAAAATTAGTTACTCATAACTGTTAAGACGAATATAAAATTGGGAATAAACATGAAAAACATAGTAAATAATCTAAGCATGCAAGATTCAAATAAAGCTTGGGATTCTAACTTAACAATTGTAATAAAAGCAATAAGAACAATAATGAAACTAGATCAAAGAAGAATTACCACAATTGGAATTAAGGCAGAACTGAATAAACTTTATTGAATGCTTGAGAATTCTTGAATAATGATAAAAGATGAACTAGATGGTAGAAGATTGAATAAAAGATCCTAAGGATTGATAATAGATATCAAGCATAAATATGAAAAAGCATACCTAACCCTAATCACAAGATTGGCTTATATAGAAAGAAACTAAGAGTTTCCTAAAGACTCTAATTCTAATTTATTTCCGAAAAGAAATCGCATGGGCTTCGTTCTGGTCGGCCGACCCGTATAACTGGTCGGTCGACCACTTCTTGCTGGGATTCTCTTATTTCCGGCTCTTTCATGAAAATTGGACTTTATGAAAATCGGGCCTGGTCGGCCGACCCGTTTAGCTGGTCGGTCGACCGCTTCTGTACGGAAGTCTTCGGATTTCTTCTGTTTTGACTCTTGGTACTTGATTTTGACTCCAGTTGACTTTCCATTTATTCCTTAATTTAAGCTAAAGACTTGAGGATACGAATTTGGTGCTAAATCGTCTCTTTTCCGCATAAATCTGCAAAAGTGCATAAAAATACGAAAGTACACAATTTGTGGGAAATAAAGGCTAAAACATAGTAAATGAGCGACCAAATACGTGTAAAAATAGATGTGAAACATCATAAAATAGACACGTATCAGTATACCACCCAAACAGTTTTTCAAACACTTCTCCCTCGCACAAAGGAAATGGTCAATGCGTCGGCGGGAGAGAGTTTTGACCACCTACCGAATGAGGATGGAACAGAGCTTATCAAGAAAATTGTTGATTCCGAGGAGAATTATGGGACAAGGGGAAATGTATTGAGGAAGAGTAGCAAGTACCCCAATGAGAGCCTCTCCAATGCGAAAGCCAACGAAGAAACCAATGCCAAGATAGATTGACAAAGAAGTTGGAAGAGTTGACAAAGGGGGCAACTAGCAAAGCAAGTGGGAGTAACACCCCCGGGATGTATCAAATGCACAACATTGTGTCATGTGATTTATGTGGAGGTAAAGGACATACATTTGATGTGTGTGCCAACAACACCTATGACGGAAGTGGAAGTGAGGAGGAGTTGTATGCCTTTCAAACCTTCAACAACTCAAGAAGCCAAAACACTTTCAACCCAAATTCCAATTACTACCACTCGGGCATGCGTGGCCACCCCCATTTAAGCTACAAAAGTACCAATTTGTTGAACCCACGTCAACTTCAACAACTTCAAGCTCAAACCCCACCTGGATTTCAACAAAGGGGTGTAAACTTCAACCCAAGGAATAATTTCCAAAACCAAGGCTTTTACCAAGGGAACCAAATCAACCAAGCCAATCCAGGCTTTACACCCAACCTCAATGACCAAAATTATAACAACCAAAATTTCAACAACAATCCAAACCAAAACCAAAACCAAACCCAAAATTTCAACCCACCCCCATTTCAAAACAACTTCCACAACAACCCAAATCCAAACCAAAACTTCCATAACAACCAATATCTCACCGACCCAAATTTCATTCAACAAAATCCCAACTTCAATAACCAAATGCTAAAGGGGAACTCTCAAGTTGGGGGCCCTAGGAACGACTATGGGTTTCATTTGCCCCTTACTAATACCCCTCACCAAGAACCATCAAGTGAGATTCAAGTGGGAGAATTACTCAAACTTGTGAAGAATATGCAAACTACCCACAACCAAGAGATGATGAACTTGAGGAATGCGAACCAAAAAGAGATACGAGAGATGGAGGCTAGAGTCGCTTCCCAAGCCTTAGCCAATCCTCAAAGGCCTCCGGATGGCTTTCTAGCTCAAGGTCAAAGCTCAAGAGACGCTACTAAACATCATGGAGTCAATGCAATTATGACAAATGCCCAAGAGCAACCAATGCTTGAAACCAAGAGTAGCGGAGGAAAATCTTCAGTTGAACAACTCATGACGGTTTTTGGGAGTGAAGTTGGAGGTGATAGTGAGGAGGAAGTAATGATGATGGTGCCCATTGCTTCCCCGGAAGGTAGTTACCGGGATGGGATTGAAGAAGATCAATTTGTGTTGGAACAAATCATGGAGCCTCCAAAGAGGAGGAATGATGAAAGGAAGGTAAATCTTAGGAAGGAAAAAGATGTGATTGATGAAGAGTCCGAATATGAAGAAAGGCTCATGGAGAGAAGAGTTTGTGAGTTCTTCCGGAAAATTACTAAAGGAGATCCTCGTTGTGAGGAGTTGATGAGGCTTGTTGAAGAGGTGGAAGCAACAATCCCCTCTCGAGAAGAGAAGAGAGAAGTGAATGCAATTACATTGTCCGCCAAGAAAGTCCCAAGCACCCTCCCTATCAAACTCGGAGATCCGGGTAGCTTTTCGATAAATTGCTATGTAGGGGGGAAGAAAATTGAAAATGCATTATGTGACTTGGGAGCAAGCGTGAGCGTCTGGCCACTAGCAATGGCCAAGAAGTTGGACATTAAGAATTTGTCCCCCGCTACAACCTCTATCACTCTTGCGGATGGTACCGAGAAACTTCCTCTAGGGGTGCTTGAAGATGCAATTGTCAAGGTGGGGAATCTATCCATCCCCACCGACTTCTTGATATTGGATGTCCCCGTGGGTAATATCTCTTTCGTGATACTTGGTAGGCCATTCTTGGCCACCGGAGGAGCTACTATCAATGTGAAGAGAGGAAGGCTATCATTCAAAGTGGGAAAGGAAGTGACGGAGTTTGAACTTCCGGAAGCTCCCGGTACAAGTTACAAAGCAAGAAATGTTGACATGGTTGCATGTGTGATGGTGAATGATCACTACAAAACAATGCGCTATTTGCGACGGAATGGTCTGTCGCAAACAGGGTGAAATCCGTCACAAAAACATCATTTGCGACGGATTTGCGACGAACTGTGTCTGTCCCTTATTTTTGTCGCAAAAAGTTATTTTGGGACGGATTTTTCCGTCGCAAAAAATTTGCGACGGATTGACCAAGCATTGCGACGGATTGTCTTTGACCATCTGGTCAAGGTCAGTCAACATTTGCGACGGAATTTCCGTCGCAAATGTCCTCTTTTTCGACGGACTTTCCGTCGCAAATATTGACTGACCTTGACTAAAAGTCAAAGTCAGTCAACATTTGCGACGGAATTTCCGTCGCAAATGTTGACTGACTTTGACTTTTAGTCAACATTTGCGACGGAATTCCGTCGCAAATTGAGACATTTCCGTCGCAAATTCCTGTATGATTTTCCGGTTTCAGCTGTTTTTTCAGCTCCCCATTTCAATTAAATGGCTCATTTTTCCCGTTTTCAAGCTCTCCAAACCTGCATATTTCAGCAAAAACAACCCAACAACAAAGAACTTGTCGGAGACAAGGTTTTTAAAACGTCTTTTCATAACTAAAATGAAGGTTTTACAAATGATCATCCAACTAAAAACTAAACATAATCCGCGGTACACCAACTAAACAACCTAATAAAACCTATCTAAAGGTGGTGTCGGTGGGCTGTGGGGTGGCGAAATGGCTGGCCGCCCTAGCATTGTCGCCGCCATCATCATCGAAGTCGCGTCTCGGCTGAGAAAAGCCTCCCGGGTTGCAGCTTTGAGTAGTGGACTCCCCCCGTTGACTTAAGAACTCTTCAATTGCCTTCAGCCTTTGAGATGTCTCGAGATCACGTTCTCTTAGCTGAGCATTCTCTCGAAGAACTCTGCCGACGATACCTGCAATTAATAGTCAAACATGATATTATATTCATTTAGTAAACGGTTAAATAATTGGTTAGTCTTAATTTTTAATATACTATAAAATACAAACCTGGGGTGTATGATGATGGGTTCCCAGCACTTGAGTGACGACGACATTCGTAAATAACTGGTGCTGCATTTCCCATACCCAGTATCAACCCTTTCTTGTTAAAACCGCCGTGTTCTTCGAAGTAGATCTCGTTGTCGTCGATATCTTGCTCCGGGACCCCTTCACTTATCATTTTTGACTTTCTTGAAAAAACTTTTTCCTACAAAACAAAAATAAAGTGTGATTAGTATACATTAATTAATTAGTAAACCAAATTACTAAAACATAAAGAAAAGTTTCTGTTAACTTACAAAGAGTTCTTTGGGTTTCGTTGATAGCCATCCCTTCTTGGCATGCTTTTTTGTCTTCTCCAGCAACTTCAAGGTGGATGGTACATCCCTCCCATCTTGTCCAGCCTGCAATTTAAATCGAACGACACTTGTTAAAAAAAACACTCAAGATTGTCAAAGTTTGCGAATTGTTTAAAAATTATTCAAGACAAGAAAAAGTGAAGTAAAAACTAAGAAATTACCATTTCATCCATCATCTGTAGGGTGTTTTTACGACCCATAATGTGAGTACCTAAGGCCTTGCCTTTTTCGGTACTTCCTGACATTCGGTTGGTTTTGTTTTTCTCGGATTTGTCTTGAAAGTTTGGATCAGTCTTTCTAGCCTTAAGTTGTTCGAAAATATCGGCCGGTATCCAAGACGGCCTTTGCTCCGCAGTTTTCTTTAAAGCGTAGTGGATTTTTTTGCGTAGGCGGTCTTTCATCATGTTGGTCCACGCCGTCTTAACCGCTTCTCTATCACGAGCATGAAAGGTAACATGTTGTTGTTTCAAAAAAAAATAGTTAAAAAATAATGAAGCAAAAAATAGGTAATAAATAATAAAACAGAAATAGGTAACAGTTAATAAATACCTCAAACCAATTCCACCACTCTTTCTTGATGGCATCCGACGCAAGTGACCAGTTGGGCGCAAACTCCTTGTAGTTGGAAATAGTGGTCAAGGTTACGAGATCGGAAACGTCTTTGTCACTGAACCTGAAAAAGAGTTAAATTTGAAAATAAAATAGTGAACAAGTAATCATATTATAATCAATATATATATACAATCAATAAGTAAACAAATGAGATACTTACCACATCCCGCCATCATAATCAGTCAGATCGAGGTGTATACGATGTGTAGGTGGCTGAGGCTGAGGAGGAATAATCTCGTCCTCGTTACTAGCTACTGATCGTCGTCCCTCAGGCTGACGACTACCACTACTTCGTCGTCTTCCGCCCGGCATATTATCACACTAATATAGCAACAATTAGAAAGAAATGCTTTACGTAATTAAAAACTTGAATAATGAAGGAAATAAGATGATTTCATTGACATTAAGCCATACGGCATCTATAATAATATTAACAAATACAAGATTATCAAATCTAATAGATAGATAGAAGTCCTAATCATCATCATCACTTGAACAATTAAACTAAACTAACTATTCTTAATAACAATAAAAAACAATAATACGGAATTTGCGACGGAATTTTGCGACGAACTAAAAATAACTAATTAAGACGGTACATAAATAACGAAAGTTAGTATACATAAATAAAGAGAAATGGAGAATGAAGAAGTAAGTGGCGGCGGTAAGGTGGCAGCGGTGTGGTGGCCGCTGGTGGCGGTGAGGTGGCAGGGAGAAGAAAGGAGAAGGAGAGGAAGGAGGAGGAAGGAAGGAAGGAGAAGGAGGGAGTGCTCCGGTGAGGCGCCGGTGAGGTGGCCGGCGGTGTCAGGGGGCGGCGGCGTCGGGGGTGGTGGGGTGGGGTGGGGTTTGGTTGTTGTCGTCGAAAAATCGGGGTATTAGGTTTTAGGAGTAAAATTGAAATTGATTTGGGGAAAAAATGAATCCCGTGGTCTGTATATAAAGTTTTTGCGACGGAAATTTGCGACGTAATTTCCGTCGCAAATCTGGTCAAAGTTTGACCTGGACCAGATTTTGGTCAAGTCTGGTCAATATTTAGCGACGGAATTTCCGTCGCAAAAGTCAATATTTGCGACGGATTTTCCGTCGCAAAGTTTCCCGCCATTTGACTTTCACTTCGCGGGTCTTGGAATTTTGGGCCCGTCGCTAAATCCGTCGCAAAAAAAAATCCGTCGCAAAATCCGTCCTAAAGCCATTTTTGCGACGGATTTTCTATCCGTCGCAAATATTCCGTCGCAAATACAGTATTTTTTTGTAGTGCGATGTCCCTATGATGCTTGATGAAAAGGGAGTCATGGAAAGTATGACTTTGAAGAGTGAGGATGCTAGTTTTGCTAGTGACAAGTTGTTTGTTCCGGAAAAGAGGCACCGCTATGGAGAACAAGAAAAGCCAAGTTGTACTAGTTCCTTTAAGGATCCCTTGGTTGAAAAAGGGGACCTAGGAGAACTGCTTGCCGAAAAAGTTGTCAAAATTTAAAAGTTGATGATGTGTGAAGCGGGATTCGCCCATGAAAGCAAGGTGGAAGCTTCGGCCGAGGCATTTGACCGTTTCCTAAGGTATTTGACTAGCATGGACAAAGTTTCCGTTTGCAAAAATTGAAGATTGCTCATGAGAGTTTGGTGGAGTCACTAAATAACCACCGTTTGTAAGTATTTGCTTCTTGTCTTTCATGTAGTTTGCATTTTAGTTTGCATTTTTACTTTGCATGAGAGGTTTGGAATTGGTTGGTTACTTGTTTTTGATTGATTCATGAGTATAGTCGGAGGATGATAGGCAAAACCGGTCATCACTTACTCTATACTGGGCAACTAGTATCCGGCTTTTAAAGCAACAAAACACATTTGTCAATTTCATGTTGTGCAGTAAAACCAAGGAAGCTAACACCTATATACCCTTGGAAAATTTTTGACACAAAATTAACACATTTACATCAATGTAGGCAATCGGCTAACTCCTAGTTCATACTTGACGAATTAAACATTTCATGTATATCATAAGGTCACATTAATGAAATGTAATAGCATCTGTATAATTGAAACTAACTTTATATAAAACTCACTGAAATAAACAAGGCTATATTACCATATAATAAGGTTCATATTCATACCATATGTCTACTGTACATACTACTAATGCTATATCAGAGTATTACATGATTACATTAGAGAATTCATATTAAGCTTTTATATTTAAAACTTACCATTTCAACGATCACACATCACGCAACAACTTCCAAAAATCATAATTAAATAAACGCTTAGCTATTTTGCGAGCTAATATAGTTTATAGAAAATATAAGGAATTAACTAATCATAGGAAAAAGAATCACATGCATACCTTAAGGGAATTATTTATAGCAAATTTTACAACTCAGTTGGTCTGAACAGAAACTTTACAGCAATTAGACAGAAATTTGGACAACTTGCAAAAATCAGTATTAAATAACGACTCGTTAAAATTTTACGTGGCTTATCATTTTGAAAACGTGAATGAATATTCTACCCATTGGAGTTGGAATTATGTATAAATAATAACTACGTTTTAAATGATTTTTTTATTTTAAAACATGTGTCAAAACAGAACTGTGCAGTAACAATTTGACCACTGTCGACTAAAATATTTATTTCTCGCAATATATAACTCGTATTAACATGAAACCAACGACATTGGAAAGCTAATTCAGAAGGTTATCACACATAAAATTTTCATATCTATATAGAGAACACATTTTAAATGGCAGCCCGTACAAACAAGGTAACATTCTGGAAAATTATTATTACTATATTGGTTCCAAAAAATTTTTTTACTTCACATTATCACATTTAAACACAACCATTCCTTCTCTAAAACATGTTGACATATCATTCGAAGCATTGAAATCACATTGCACCATATTAACATGTAATTGCCATCTCGAAAACGGTAAAGATTGCGAAACCGAAAATAAAATCAACTAAGTAACTCAATAATCATGTATACTAACCTTATAATTAACTCAAATGTATATAATTAGACGTAAAAATTGGCATGTCATTTTCAACACATAACTATATAACATTCATGGCTTAGGGCAACACATTCCGCATATCGCTAAACATGGATTGCTAAGGCAATTAATAAATAATAACAATTATAAATCTCAAAATCCGATCACATTTGCGTAGTAAGCCAAACAGTAAACTCTTGGAAAGAGTAAGGCATTCAAATAAGAAGTGTATACACACTTAGAATAACAACAAACACTTATCAACGAACACAACACCCGTTTCGGTTTACTAGCTTTACACATTAGACTTAACTTGATTCCACATCCTGTAACAACATAGCATGGTTGGCTCTACTAACCATTCCAGTCAATCATGTTATGATGCTTCTATCATCAACTCATTACACATATCATTATACTATATTTCTACCTAAGGGTTCAGGGATCACATAGCCGCATGCATATCACAATATAAGTCAAACTCATATTCCAAACTCATATACTCATTAGTCATGTCCTCAATACTTGGAAATCATATATCTCAACCAATATTCAATATCAATATCATGCTTCACAATACAAATCACCAACCATATTTCACATCATAACTTACCTCATTCCTTCTCTGCGGAAACGTTAGTACAATATATATATTGGGTCTTTTCCTTTATTCTATACTACCCACGCTCTACATCTCTCAAGAGTAACCAGGTTAGACTGAAAGGGTCAGTGACTTGGTTTGAGGGGGTTCCTAACTCATCCCCATCCTAGGGCTCTTAACAGTTACTAGCCCGGGGTTCATTTTATTGACTCTTCCTATGTTCATTATTTTTCATTTGGTTTAGGCCTGAGGATCGTTCGCTCTGATACCACTTTGTAACACCCCCCATTTATTAAGGAGCCTTTAGCAAGACCTTCCCAAATAAATATGACTGTTACCATCTCGGAAAGGCCGAGGTAGTGAATAACAAAGTAAAATAACCACATTACTTTATAATTAAATGATATATAAGATCTCTTAGAACTTGTCCAAAGACCAAATACAAAACTGAGTTACAAAAAATAAAATAAACTCTGAAAGAAAATATTAGAGTGATCTATAAGGTAAGTAAGTCCAAGTCCTCATCTCACAATCCTGCCCCAACTCCTAGCTCATCTGTCTCTTTCCTGTAGAATCTACTCCCCATTCCGGATCATCGTAAGTGTTACACGAATACACTGTCAATCTTGCGGTCAAGTAGGATAACACAAAATCATAATGCGACAAATAAAGATATGCAAATGACATGATATGTTCGAGCTCAATCTCAATCTTATTCTCAACCCGTGCACCCACCCATACCGAACCTCTCGGGCCCCTATTTATTAAGGACCCTTTAGCAAGACCTTCCCAAATAAATAGGACTGTTACCATCTCGGAAAGACCGAGGTAGATGTGACTAGGGTTTTGCGAGATGTGGAGGCAGACATAGGTGGTAGGCTTGATTAGGGTTGATATGTCGATATGTATGTTGTGTGTGTATGTCGATAGGGTATAAGGAGTATATGGGCTAGGGTTTGCATTACACGGCTTCACACCCAACACGCATCAATTATAACCCATGTTCAATCTGTATCTCGTACCGAGTACATATAATTAACGTATTATAGTAATTAACAATTACGTATCGAATAAATATAACTATATCTCGTCTTGATAATTATATTAAAACAATTCATTAATACGAACTATAAAAACTCGGGGTATTACAGTATTCCCTCCTTAAAATGAATTTCGTCCCGAAGTTCACCACCCCGTAACGGTAACGACAACATCTAACAAGCATGAAACAGACACCAGTAACACTTATAAAGGTTTCGAAACGAATTGGTGTTAGTCCAGTGGTAACTGAGTTCAACCTTAAAGCTTGCAGAAATGCAGCAGTTGAGAGGTCTCAGGTTCGATTACCAGCTGGGGCGATGACCACTTGGCCACTGCAGCCCCCGAAGGTGGGTGGCTTACATGGTTCATGTGGTGGTACGGGAATGCATGGGCCCGGGGGGATTAAACCCCTCGTCACCAAACAAAAAAGGTTTCGAAACGCGAAACGTTACACGACTTGTAGACCCACAATCAATCCCCACTTGCTCGCGGCAAGGGGTACCCAGAACATTAATGTGCACATCCCCTCCGTGGCGGGTCCCACGAAAAGCGATCGTAGGAGTGAGAGGCATTTCCCGCATTGGTCTCACACACATGTTCCCAATCTCATCTCGTAACCACGGGTGATATCAGTCTTACAACACAACAATAACAACGTCACAATATATCAGAGATACCGTCACAATTACATAACAGATAACTGAGTAGAGAAACCCTACCTCAAACAATCACAACAACATGCAAATCCACAATCGTTCTACCAACGCTCTTATATGAATCCCTCTCCTAAGAATATATACATAACAATTACTCACTAACCATAACCAATATCAATGACAATTATACGATAAGATGACACTTACTTGATAAACATGGACTAGACTAGATGATCGACACTTCTAGACTCTTGCTAAGACCTTGTAAGAAGTTTGAGAGGAAGGGGATGAAGGGAATGAGGGTTTAATAATTTCTGATTGGGGCCAAAGTAATTATAAATTTTCGGATTTACTTATATATATATATATTATTAATGAATTGTTTTAATATATTTTAACCACGGCCCAACTCTCGGAAAGACATACTTGACCAAGTCAGACCCACTCGGCCGAGTTAAACTTACTCGGCCGAGTTCGACCTACTCGGCCGAGTTACTCTAACTCGGCCGAGTTGAGTCACAACTCAGCATCTACAAGGGAGGGCTTTTAGAATCTTCCCCCTTAAAAAGAACTTTGTCCTCGAAATTCACAACTACCGACTTGAAAAGAAAGACCCACAAGTAACATGTCATAACATGTCACATGCTAACTCGGACACATGCCCATTACCTTCAAAACGACACTTTGCATTCTTGTTGTGACAGCCACACGAAATAGAGAGGTGTTACAATCTTCCACCCTTAAAACGAACTTCGTCCTTGAAGTTCACGATCAACCAGAAAAGACACGACTTACAACACCCCAAAACTGCGATACGACAACACCTACTTTTACTTCCTACTCCGCAATGCCAATGAAGACATAAGACAACAGGAATTTACTACATCCCGAAGATGTGCAAAACACAACAGGACCTGTGTAAACTTTTTGTATACTGACACTTACCACTGACACACAAAACTTAGAACTTGACGAACGATCATCTAGAAGTACATCATAATTCTAATGGCATCTTGCAAAAAACGAAACACTACATCCCATGGATGTGCTAACCGAACCAAACTCTTACAAGCTCGAGGCGCCGCATCTCCAAGATGCGGAAGGTGTTAGAAATCGAATTTCAGATTATATACTCATATCTCATATGAGTTTTGTTTCTTTAAGATTAGGCATGAAAACTTAATTAGATCTTATGCTTGCATGATGATTACATAAAAAGTGTGAATGTCCTTACATTGGTTTTAGAAAGTTTATACTGAATAATCGCCTATTATGTGAGTCTTCAAAACCGAAATACCCTTAATAACGGTTTATTGTGAAACCGTTTCCAAAAGCTCTTATCAAGGAACCGATCTCAAACTACAACCAATTTTGTTACTAGAAAATTGATAATAGTATACTAGAAATAATAATAATATTACTCTTAATATTATTTGTATAGAAATGATTTATTTTACTTAGAAAACTATTTTCTAAGGAAAGATGAGAATAAGATGTGTAAATGATGTGGGTTGTTTTTTTTTTTTCAACAAGCAACCATCGAGAAGCAACTAGTATATTGTGGTGTGTAGTGTAGTGTAATATATAGACCAAAAATGCTCACAAGAGAGAGCATATGGCCGGCCAAATCAAGCCACCCATGGCCTATGCATGCTCTTCTTACACTTACACAAAAGTAAGGATTATTCCTTACATATTCCTTGTGTGTGTAAGACACAATTGGTTTGTACATTTAAACACACAACCTTCACACATACTACATGTAACACGGCTGAAATGGGTCTTAATATAGAAAAATTTAATCTTTGTTAATTGTGTTAATTTGTAACATGTCACACATGTCCTATAACACATGAACCATTTTGTTAATTATGCAATTTTAACTCTTTAAAATTCATAATTCACAATTTTATAACATTTAAATAATATTACTATTAATTCTCAATTACCATATTATAAAATGTATTTTCATAATTTTAATTACAACTTTTTGTAATTTTATGATCAACCGTGTTCATTCTCAATTTAATCGTTTCTCAAACGAGTAAATAAAAACCGTGTAATAAAACAATTTTATTACTTTGACTATTATTATTATAATCCCATTACAATAATATTTGTCACGTAAAATCATTTCCAAATTTGTAGTTATTAATTAATTTGTATCCTAATACGTTTTAATTAAATATTCTATTGAGACCGAATTCCCTAAAGATATGACCTTAAGGGATCAACTGATCACCACCATCATATAACGATAATGTCAAACTCTAGACAGCCAATCATTATCGTTAAATGTTGATCAGTCGACTTTAAAAGAGTAACATTCCCAGTTGTGTTTCATTCAAATGAGTTTTAATTATGTCAACGCACTATTATCGAGGACACTTCCTCCAACAATCTCCCACTTATCCGAGACAAGTGTGCGTTACCAATTCTCTTGCCCTATTACTATCTCCCACTCAATGCAAGGCGTCATCTTAGGTCGTGCCCGCAATTGATTTTATCTAGAGTGGTTTTTCTCGATCTGGAGTTATAAATATTGACCGGAATTATCTACCTTAGATACCTTCCGAGCGTGGCCACGCATTTATAATTATTTTTCTCCTCGAGTGGCCTAGAGATATTTCTCAACCCTGACAAGGGGTGGATAATTCCTAATCGACATATTCCTTCCGGCTGGCCATAGTCCATCATAACCCAAAATATGTCCTTATAAACCCCCAGTTGCGAAGGTGTTAAGACATAAATCAAAGTCAATCTGAAAACTATGCCACCTTAGAGAACAGTCATTAGTTCAAGAACTGACTCATGTGAAACACGATAGTAGCTCCCGCCTCGACCAGACAATCTTTAATAAGAATACGCCAGAGCTCTATCAGCGGTCATTAGCCCGACAAATGTATCTTAACATGTCTATGCCTAGGTGATCGACTAGTCATCCCGTATGACTCTATGGCAATTGAACTTGCCATCAATCGCATCACTCATCTAGTTGCATTGAGACGTCACCTCATTTAAGCAACTAGGGGCGAGGTCATGATAATTCAATTTAGTTTAATGGGGTTCAATATGGTCTTACCATCCCATTTGAATTTTACTTGACCTTGGGTGAGTTATTAATAACTCAAACGATTAGTGGATTACTCCATCCAAGTGGTCAACCTTTGATTGCCATTTAATTTACAATGATTTTAAGCGTCTCAGGTTCACTTCCTCTATAATTGTAATTATCTTCATTTCGGGTTAACCAATTATAACACGATTTGTATAAGCGTTCCTTTATGGATCATATCCATATATCTACTCTTTGATCTGAAAGAGATAAGTCATCTCATGACTAGGGAAGTATGTGCATGATATAACTCCCAGTTACAGAAATGCTTTCACATAATTGTTGTGAACTTATACATTTTGTAGAATCTTATGATGACCATGTAGTTAAAATACAAGTCATTAAGATGCATAGTCAATGAATGTAAGCCAAAGATTATCATAAATCTTCGCTTGATATCTTGGAACTTGAGTCGTTGTAAACTTTTTACCATACTACTAAGTTTTCTTCCAAAATTTTGAATTTGTCTATCATCTCCATTGGAGAATACTTTGACAATTCATCATGGCTTAATTACTGATTTGACAACCCCTTAAACAGGTTATCCTGCAAGAAGTATGCACCAAGTTTTACACGATAATACTAATGGCGGAAACATTAGCGAATTCAAACGTGTAAACCATAGTACTTAAGGTTCGATAAATTCCCATGATCTCATCATGGTAATTCTATCTCCATCTCTATGAACAACCCTAATACTAATAACAAAACATCTTTTACAATCTCAACCAAATATCCCATGTTTAATTAGATTTAAATCATATCAATTTGTCATCTAGAACTGGAAACCCGTATACTTCTCAGAAGTATTAATGCCTCATTCGAAACGAGCAATGAGTTGTTTTAGATAACGTTTACTCCCACTAATCTCTTGTTCTTGCCTGAATCTGAAAATTCCGAAGTCATTCCAATAACTTAATAGGTTCAAATCCTGGTGCGAGAACTCCCACTGAACTTTATATTTAACAGTAAATTATAAAGCTCCCACTCAATTCAATGTTCCTCAACATTTAATGAATTAAAATGGTCGGAACAAAAACCATATGTGCTTATAGACACATCCTTTTCAGATACCCTTTTGAAAAACGGTTTCTTAGTTTACTGAATTCATTCTCAATGAATTATGTTACTACTTTCAACAATAAAGTTACCTCTAACTTTGTAAACTGCAGACATCTACATGTCTACCTATGCTTCTCTCAATAAATCTCATTTATTAGCATATACATCTTTTAATTTCATGGGTTTTAAAATTTGCATTGGCTTATTTAGATCACCATCTAAATCCAAGAACATCTTCTTTGAGTTTTTGCAAAATCCTTTGAATAATTTTCTTCGAGTGTCCTCGCATAGTGTATATAAGAGTCTAATCTTATAGTGCATGTCGTGTGAGGGAACTTATCTTATACTGTACGAGGACTCTATCATGGATCTTATCCATGCATAGAATTTTTCCTTATTAACTTTAAGAACTTATTCTTAAAGTATCCTCCAGGGTCGTGGCCGTGGATCATAAGAGCGTAGATTTTCTCAAATCGTAGATCTCATCCACAACTTTAATCTTTCACATAACCAAAACCCAATAAATCCTACTATTCTTCAATAGATCATATCTATTGTGCTGATCAAAATCATTTGCTATTTGTGGCTTTTCAAATTTCTCCCACTCTATCTTTGTAATAATAATCTCATATCATTACCAAAGATAGCTACTAAGAAGCCACAAGCAATGACTTTGATGTTGGTTTGTGTGCCTTTAAGATTTACAGAAAATATTCGATGAAAGCTTAGATAGTTTTGGGTGGTTAATAACTTTTTTCTTTTAATTGAGTTCTAAACTCAATTTCTTTTTGGTAGCTTCGAAATAAGTATCCCATACTTGTTCGATTTTCAATGATCATACTTTGAAGTATGACAATCAATTCTATTCTATGTTTGTGCTTTGCAAGTGTTAAACTAATTAAGAACATAATATAAAACCGATAGTGACTTGGGTTGAAAACCAAGTCACTACATTATCCAATTTACAACAACTTGTTCAAGGATTACTTGTCCTTGTCCTACAAGGAAATAAAACATAGGTTCTAATGTTCTTACAACACTTCAAATCATTAGCAAAATAAGTGAAAAACTAAGCTCCTTGATCATCCCGTAGGGAGCTACCCTTAGTTCCCATTGATCCATCAAGCTTGTTTTTCTTTTCCCTTATCTTTGCTTTCATGCCCTAATTCAAATAAGAAGAGAATCCATATCACAACTTCTATCATAATACTAAAGTTGGGATTAACATAAAATAGGGATAATTATTATACCAACTGGAAGAATTCGCCCTGCTTTGAGATCGCTGAGGTATTTGGAACAGTTCCTCTTCCAATGCCCTTTACCATTGCAATAAAAGCACTTAGCTCCTTGATGAGAGCTCTTCGTGGGATTTGAGGTGCTTGCATCAGAAGACACCTTCTTAGAACTATTGGAAGGTTGCTTCCTTTCTGCCTTACCCTTCTTTTTTAACTTCCTCTTGCTCTTAACATTAATGTTGAGCACATCCTTAGGGGCACTAACATTTAGGCCCATATCCCTTTCTGCTTGCACAATCATATTGTGCACTTCATCAAGGGATGTCTCTTGGTTCCTCATGTTAAAATTCACCCGGAATTGAACATAAGTTTTCACCCTAGACAAGGAGTGGAGGATCCGGTCAATCACAAGTTCCTTAGGAATGTCCACTTGATTCAACCTTAGGGTTTCCACGTGCTCAATTAATTTGAGCACATGCGGGCTAACCTTTTGCCCCTCCTTAAGATTGAGATCAACGAAAGCCGATGCCGCCTCATATTGGACAATTCTCGAAGCCTTCGAGAACATTGTCACAAGCTTGGAGTAGATCTCATAGGCGGTGCCAATCTTTATGGCACTTCGGCTCCATAGAGAAGATCAAAACATTTTTGATCACCGTAGACTCTTTATGGTAGATCTCATAGGCCCGCCTAGTTGCGGCATTGGCATTAGCTTCAGGTTCAACAGGTGATTCTTCGATGAGGTATTGAGTTTAACCATCACCTTCTGCGGCCAACAATAGTTGGGCATCCCAATCGGCAAAGTTTGCCCCATTCTTTTCTAACTTACAACTATCCATGAAGGATCGCAACCCTAAAGTGTTTTGAGTAGTGGAAGTTGTCATGATTGATATTGATTTGAAGACTTAACTACAAAATTTAAACATTTGAAGATATTAAATGTTAATCGTTTTAATTTAACTTGTAAACATTTTTAATAAGTTAATGCATCTATAAAATGACATCTATCCAATTTTATAAATGATTCCAAGACCCAAACCCATGCCACCAAAATCGTGAACCACTGGAACTCCGACCCAATGATATGGTTTGGTGGGTTAAAATTTTAACCGGTTCTACACTTAGAACTCTTGGTTGATGAAAAATCATTATTTATTCATCTTAGCCCGGAACACATTGACCACTGGTCCTCTACACTTTCGTTGAGTACAAACCAAATTTCGATTGCATCGAGATGCGATCCGCCCACTGGACTGAATCCACCTCATCACCAATCTTATCCTACGTAATGGGGTTCGCACTGCCCACTGGACTAGCACCACCCCCACGAAATAGAAGCTCATGGGTTCTACTATTTGGTAAGGCTAATCTCAATTGGTTTGTTAATATAGAGGTCTTGTCAATTTATTATCTATCTCCTTTAAGTGAATTAAATTGGTGAACTCGATAATTATAATTGACACGGTCATTTTAACGAATATTCTAATATGCATGTTTATGGCGATTTGGCTATGCATGCAAACATATAAATAAAGCAAAATAAAAGCAACAAAGCAATAAATTCCTAGTATGACCTTCCTAGTAATAGAAAAACTAATTAACTATTACAAATTCGGAAACCAACTCCTTGGTCCCTTGAACTTTAAAGGCACGCCTTCCAAGAAAACACTGTCTTGACGGAACTCCTTTCCGTATGGCACCGTCTTTTGGATCTCCGGATTTAAAATAAAATAATAAAACTATTCTACTGTAAAACTGAAATTTAAATTAAATTACAAAACCGTGATTCGAGATCACATAAATTACAACCGAATCAATATTCGCTTTTATTGCGGGTAATATTGATAAAAACTAAGGCCATACTAAGAAAATTACATAATTCCAAATCTATAACCATTATAAATGTGTGAACTTTGCCATAAGGTGAACAGTAGAGCAGTAGAGCACGCACGGTGCATGTGATGAGCAGTGTGCTTCTTGTCTTCTTCCTCCATCTTACTCTACTTATTACTCTGTTCCTCTGCCTTTTCTTCATTTTCTGCTTTTTATTTTACACATTGTTGTGGTTACATTGCTTTAAACATTTTTATACTGATATCTTCACTATGCCTCTAAACGATGTTGATGAGGTGCATTATTTGCAGAAAAAAATTGATGAAATTGTTACTGGATTTCGTCCTCTGTTTGATCGTCTTTTGGTAGTTATGATTAATGAGGTTATCTGGAGGCTTATTCGACAGCATGATTACCGACTTTCGTCATTAGAGTTAATGATTGGGCCTCGTTACAAGATTCTCCGACCAGTGGTTCCTGATGATCAGATCACCTCAGGTACTCCTTCTTTTTTAATGATTCAGGTGAAATCTTCTTAAATACGCTTAGTTATAGGATAATGTTATACAGATGCTATTTGTTGTAATCAGCAACCGTCGATATGAAGAGGAGCGAGTTGACGATGCTTGAGGAAGAGGTTGTTGAATTTTTTAAAAGATGTGAAACAGTCGTCCCTCACATGACTCTATACCATCTATGTATGGCTATCGGTGAAATATTCGTTGGCCCTCTCGAGAAGATTGAAATATACGAGGTATATTATAGCTACATGGAAGAGGAGTTGTTTAGGCCTAATGTTTCTTCACCTGAAGGGTGGTCTACTGATTAGGAGTGGTTGTGTTGTTATGTATCTTAATTATAATCTGCTGCTATACTTTTGCTTTGCATTTCATGGGTGATTGTAGACTTGTAGTATAATTGTTATTTGGTGGTAAACTTATTTATGTATGGCTATTGGTGTCTGTTGAGTTTGATTTTGAACAATTGTTATTTGTTTATGAATATGTACTTATGTTTGTAGACTCGTCTGTTCTTTTAATGTATTACTGATTATATTGTGTGTTTGAGCATAGATGGCTTATGTGTTTTGGTTCTTGCAGATCATTAGCTGTTCCTTATTTTGTTCTTAGTTATGTTTTGAGATTATTTTATAACTTCTGGTGATCTGAATGTAATTTGTAAATTTTGTTTGATTTTGTGGTTGGTAGTCAATGTGAATATGTGTTCAGTGGTTCCTGATGATCATATCACAACAGGTTGGTTCCTGTGGATCATTAAGTCTTGCTTATTTTGTTATTAATTATGTTTTGAGTTTATTTTAGGAATTTTGGATATCTGAATGTAGTTTGTACAGTTTGTGTGATCTTGTAGTTGGTAGTCTTCCTGATGATCGTATCACAACAGGTTGGTTCCTGTGGATCATTAACTCTTCCTTATTTTGTTATTAATTATGTTTTGAAATTATTTTAGGAATTTTGGTTATCTGGATGTAATTTGTACAGTTTGTGTGATCTTGTAGTTGGTAGTCAATGTAAATATTTGTTCGTGGTTAGTGTGTAAACAGTTCATGTTAGCTTGTAGGTATGTGTAGGTAATGACTTGTCAGTAATTATTCAGTTTGCCCATACTTTGAAAGTACTATCTATTATTTTATTTGTGGTTTTGCAAAATCATTTGGCTGACTTTACAAGCAAGCTAGCCTAATAAAGCTACTGTCCTTAAGTGTGTTTGCTCTCATCACAGTGGCATTCTTACAGGTTAGTTTTCAGATTGGTTCTCATTTTTGTTTTTAATTTGCGGTTCAATGTACAGAGCAATGGCTAATTCTAGATATGTATTTTAATGGTTACTTGTTGTTTAGGACATTATGAAACCTCTACGACAGTGTGCTAGGACTCTTGCAGGAAGGGATGGACGGTATTCTATAAGAGCTAGAGTAATAGAGAAGATAAATATACATGGTTCCTTGACTGCACATCCTCTTGAGTGTGAGCTGATAACGTTTGAGGATGAAAAGGTATATGTTTGTTGAGATAATATGTAGAAGCTTAATTTGTTCTTAACATTGTAGGTATGGGATAGGTCCTGAATACATAACTTTTAAAGGGCTCTCATTTGGTCTCATTTGCCGTACATTGATTATTTGGTGGTTTTGAAAAGGCTGATTGTATTAATCTGTAATGTATTCTGTTGGGACGGCTTATAAAAGGCCTGTTAGTGTGTGTTGGTTACATTCATTCCTATGTTTGTTCATTCATTTACTGTATGATATGTACTGGCTTCTTTCGTGGTTGTTGTTTGCAAAGTATTTTAGACAGCGCGGTTGAGGGATAATTATGGGGTGTGTATGCAAAAGTTGTAAAGTTTTGTTCCTTATATTCATTCATTCATTCATTCATTCCTGTGGTTACATACACTAACTCAAATGTATTATGGTCGGGATTACGCAGTTCTGACTGGTGTATTATATTTAGAACAAGAGTCTGGGAAGTATCAGCTTGCGTTTATTGTACATTGTATGGGTACTGCTCCATTAGGGGTTGATCATTTGAGAGCCCCGTATCTAGATTTACATAACTAAAAATGGTTTATCTGTAATCTTTGAATATACCCTGTTGATACTGACGTATTTTCCTCTTCTTCACATCTGATTAGTTCTGATGTCCTGAACGCTTATGATGGGAATTTTATCAGTTTGTTAATGAAACTGTAGGGTGCTAGGCTCAGAGCTGCATTCCACAATGAGGAACTAGAGTTGTTTGGTGATGTCATGCATTATCATGTCGAGTATGAGATTACTAATGCTAAAGTCAGGGTGGTGGGAGGACATTGCTGGGGCGATCAGGATAACCAAGTTTATGAAATTATTTTTAATAGTGAAACTGTTGTTCAGCCCGTGCGTGGTAGCGAGGTCCTAAATCCTGTTCAGTACGTGCCAGTTGCGTGTATACCAAAAAAAATCTCACTCGAACATTGTTATGGTGAGACGCTGTGATATAAGTAGGTTATCAGTGTCTTTAATATGTATTAGATCTGCTATTTTCAGATTGTTCTGTGTATAGATGTGCTGGGTATTGTTTTATTTGTTGACCGGATATGTCAGAAACCCAGGTCGGCTGGCTATACTTGTGAGCTCTTTGAAATCTTCGTTATTGATTCAAGGTATGTTCTATTCAGGAAGAAGAGTCATCTAACTTATTGTATATAGTATGTATTGGTGTGGAACCGTAGGCCTGTATGCTGACAAATTCTCGCTGCTGCGTATGCAGTTCTGATCAGGTTATCATGGTCACTGTTTGGGAAAAGCCTGCTGTGCGAGTTTGCAGGAATTTGGAGGTTAATGCAACGTCCTTCCCTGTCATCAGTTTTACCAATCTGAGACCGTGCTCCCGAAATGGTATTTAGTGCTGCCAATCGTTCCACACATGACTGCGCACATTTACTATCAATGACTGCGGATGCTAACGACCGTTTTTTATTGGTTAGGTTTTTCTCTTTCTTCTACGAGAGATACGGGTGTGAACCTGAACCCACAAGGACAGGAGGCTGATATGTTGTGTCACTGGTAGGTGCTTGTTTATTTGGTGTGCGCCTGTAGTTTTATTGCTTGTTATTACATAATCGTGATGTTGCAGGAGAAATGGTGGTGATGGGCTTCTGGCTAATAAACACAAAAAGATTTGCGATGTTCGCTGTCCAGGAACTGAGCGCATAATTACTACAATTGGATGGCTTCTCCAACAGGATGTATGTCTATGTCTTGTACTATCTACCTTTTTGGCCGTCGTGGTTCCCTAAATTGGAACGTGTCCCTCAGATTGCCATGAGTACTGATGTTAGATGTACAGTGCGTAGTATAGCAATCTGTGATTAGTTTTGCAAACAGTGTTTGATGTTGCTTTGTCGTTCTAACAGGTAAGGGACACCCTGCAGGATGAACGACATTGGTTGTGTGTCAATCTCCTTAGGCTTGATAAGAATAATATACAATTCTACACTGGGTGTAGTAGTTGTGGTACTGGTGGTTATGAAGAAATTGGTATTTTGTACACGTGTTATGCATGCATTCAAGAGAATGTTGTGTCTTCTCCGAGGTAATGAAACTGCGGCTTACAGAATGAGTATGTTATTGATGGTAGTCCCCCTGACTTATTCTTTACTTCAGAATACTGGTGGCAGTGGATGTAGAGGATGAGACCGGCGCTTGTAGTTTCAATGCATTGACTGATAATGCAGAAAAACTCCTTGATGTGGAGGCAGGTGTACTCTTTTCAATGCTTCCACAGGTAATTGTTGCGCTGCTGTTGTTATTGTACGATGCTTCATTTAAGATTTAGGCTAATTCAGCTTTTCCTGATGATGTGCTTTTGTTACTATGCTGACATTTCATGTATATTGTTTGACTGGCTGTGTTAGGAAAAGGAAGACTATCTGTCACAAGTGGAGAATCAGTTGAAGAACAGTTGTTTTTACATTCAGGTTAAGCCAGCAAGGTCACTCTTTTTAACGCAGGAACTGAAGTGGGAGTTGGCCTAAGTATCCCTAATTTGAAAAATATGTATTGACAGTACACCGCGGCTGATGTTAGTACGTTCTAGGTTGTATGCTTGTAGTTGTTTTTGTGGTACCTGGTCTTTCGCGATGGCCTACCTAACGGCTTATAGCTATTGAGAGTATCTCTTTATGCTCATAAGCTTCAGGCTTTAGATTAATGTTTGGTAAAACGTACTGTTTTTACCCATTGTGTATCTGTTGGGTGCTCAGTCAGCTTGCATTGGTACTTTGTATTATCATTGCAAAACGTGGATATCATATGTTCGGTAAGAATGAGTCACTTTAGCGTACAGTTATTGAATGATTGATAGTTAAGGAACCGCTGTGGGCAACCGCCTAAGAAAACGAGTGGATGGTCCTGTTAGGTTCATATACCTATTTAGTCATACTAGTTTTATTTATCTTATAAATATTAGATCTTATGCATGCTTAACAAAATTATGTCGAGATATAAGAGAAAAACTAGCTCCCTTACATTGATAATCTCGGCTATTTTAGGGCACAAGTGAAGTCACCTTCTTCACTTGTTCTTGAGCTTAACCCACGGATGATCCTCCTTGAACCTTCAAAGAGATGATGGTCTCCAAAAGATGAACACCAAGACACACTATTCTCAACTATTTGTATGTTATTGTGCTAGAATCAACAAACAAAACTCTAGATAGTGTAAGGAGGCACACGGTTTTAGGGTTAGAAAATATGAAATAATTTTCTTTCTTTTGTTCTCTCTAAACAACCAAAACCCTAAGTTGAGTGTGAATGAATGAGTGAATGAGAAGAGGGAACAAAAACTCTCTTTTGTTCTCTCTTTGGGTCGGCCGAGACCCATGGTAAGAGTGCCCAATGGTTGGCACATCTACCTTATACAATGTCTCACATGCTTCTCATCTTATTAATTGCATGTCTCACTTATGTTCCTAACCATCTTATGTAACATTGTATGTTTGCAAGTGTGTGACATATCACACGGTCCTCTTGACCAAACGGACCTCATACAATATTAGCTAGGATATCTTAACATAAGTAATTCGTAGTTTAACTTTTAAACTCTTTATCGTAAATTATAAGTAATTAAAATAATTACATATATTTATTCAATTGCAATTTTATTACTACAACAATTGTAGTTAAAATAACTCATTCAAATTTAATCATGTTTCTTAAACATATAAATTATAGTGATGACATTTCAATCACTAAAATAATTTATAATCTTATTATAAATTATCTCCTTATTTTAATCATAATCTAGAAATGAATCAACTCGTATCAATATACAGTTGTTACATTTAGTATTGAGATAGTTGTCCTAAAGGTGTGACCTAAAGGGATCAACTGGTCACCACCGTCATTACGACAGTAATGTCAAACTCTAGCAAGCCAATCATTACCGATTAATGTTGACCAGTTGACTTATGATAAGAATCATCCCATGAATATTCTTTTATAGAGATTTGTCAATTTGATTAATATAATTGACGTGATCACATTATTGTCGAGGACACTTACTCCAACAATCTCCCACTTGTCCTCACAAGTGTGGATCACCGATTCTCTTGTTCTATTACATTATCTCCCACCCAATGCAAGGTGTCTTGCAGGTCGTACTTGCACGTGATCAAATCAATAGTGGTTTTTATCGATATGGAGTGTAACTGATAGACCGGAATTATCTACCATAGATAGTCTCCGAGCGTGGCCACGCATTTCCAGTTCACTACTCCTCGAGTGGCCTTGAGATTTAAGATAACCCTGACAAGGGGCAGAACAATTCCTTTCCAACTGTTCTCCTTGGCCAACATCATCCATTGTGACCCAAAATATATCCATTTGACCCCTTTTACGGAAGATCGTAGAATATAAATTAAAGTCATTCTGAATAATGTCACCTCTAGAGCAACCAGTCTCTAGTCAAAGAATCGACTCATAAGAATATATATATAGCAGCTCTTGCCACGACCAGGCTCCATTGAATTCTAAAGAACTCTATAAGCGGTCACTGCCCGACACAAGTGTACTTTACAGTTTGTCTATATGATCGACTAGTCATCTCTTATGACTCTATGGTGTAAGAACTCACCATCAATCGCATCATAATCTAGTCACTTCGAGACGTCACCTCATATAAGTGACCAGGGGCAATACTAAGTTAATCCAGTTCACTTCTACAGGGTTCAACAATTGTCCTACAATCCTGTTGGATTTAACAAAGTATATATAAAATAAACAAATTGTATAAAACTTTAAATGATGAACGAGATTATCTTATATGAACGCAAAAACAACATTTTTTTCATTTCATATCGCATAATCGGTTACACATTGGGTAAACTCTTAAGACCCATAGAACGAGCATGAGAATCATGCTTAGCTTGCGACAAGGGTTTGGTTAAAGGATCAGCCACATTATCGTCTGTCCCAACCTTACATATCGCTATTTCCTTCCTATCAATGAAATCCCGAATTACATGATATTTTCTTGGTACATGTCTAGACTTATTACTAGACTTAGGCTCCTTAGCCTGAAAGACAGCACCACTGTTATCACAGTACAGGGTGATAGGATCTTCAGCATTTGGAACTACCCTTAGTCCCTCGATAAATTGCCTTATCCATACTGCCTCCTTAGCAGCTTCTGATGCTGCAATGTACTCTGCTTCCGTTGTAGAATCCGCAACGACTGGTTCTTTATAGCTCTTCCAACTAATGGCACCACCATTCAAGATAAAGACAAATCCAGCCTGGGATTTAAAATCGTCTTTATCTGTTTGGAAGCTTGCATCTGTGTAACCCTTTACACACAAATCTTCTTCCCCTCCAAACACTAAGTATGAATCCTTAGTTCTTCTCAAGTACTTAAGGATGTTCTTGACTGCAATCCAGTGACTTTCACCTGGATTTGCTTGATATCTACTAGTCACGCTCAAAGCATACGAGACATCAGGACGAGTGCATATCATGGCGTACATGATAGATCCCACGGCGGAAGCATAAGGGATCATTTTCATGCGTTCAACATCCTTGGGCTCTGTGGGCGATTGAAACTTTTTCAATATAATGCCACTTCCCATGGGGATAAACCCTCTCTTGGAATTTCCCATGCTGAACCGTCGAAGAATCTTATCGATATAAGGTTCTTGACTTAGTGCCAATATCCTCTTGGATCTATCTCTATAGATCCGGATACCTAATATGTATTGTGCATTTCCTAGATCTTTCATCTGAAAATGGTTACCTAACCATCCTTTCACTGATGAAAGCATTGGAACATCATTTCCAATGAGTAGTATGTCATCCACATACAAGATTAGGAACACAACATTGCTCCCACTGAATTTCATATATAGACAAGGTTCCTCGACACTTCGAGTGAAACCATTTTCTTTTATGACTTCATTGAAGCGATGATTCCAACTCCTCGATGCTTGCTTAAGACCATAGATGGATTTCTTAAGCTTGCATACCTTGTTAGGATTTTTAGGATCTTCAAAACCCTCAGGTTGTATCATATACACATCCTCCTTTAAATGCCCATTTAAGAAAGCGGTTTTGACATCCATTTGCCACACTTCATAGTCATGAAATACGGCAATCGCTAACATTATCCTAATGGATCTTAGCATGGCTACCGGAGCAAAGGTTTCATCATAATGAAGACCTTGGACTTGGGAAAATCCCTTAGCTACTAGCCTAGCTTTATAGACATCATCATGTCCTTCTATGCTATTCTTCACCTTGAAGATCCACTTGCATTGGAGAGGTCTCATCTCCTTAGTCAAGTCTACCAAGTCCCATACTTGGTTTTGATGCATAGAATCCATCTCGGATACCATGGCCTCATGCCATTTGATGGAGTCGGGACTAGAGATTGCAGCTTAGTAAGTGGTAGGCTCGTCACTTTCCAAAAGTAAAACGTCTAGGCTACCATCTTCCTCAATTAGTCCAACATACCTATCAGGTTGATGTGGGACCCTACTCGACCTCCTGGGTGGAATAGGTACCGAAGTGGAAGAAGAAGGAACATCTTCATCTGTCTCAGCTTCAGTTTGTGGCTCTTGAACTTCTCGAACTTCATTAAGTTCAAAATTTCTCCCACTCTGTCTCTTAGAAATAAACTCCTTTTCTAAGAAGACAGCCTCAGAAGACACAAACACTTTGTTTTCTTGAGGTTTGTAGAAGTGGTAGCCACGTGAGGTGGTTGGATAACCAACAAATATGCATTTTTCGGATCTTGGTGCGAGTTTGTCATCGTTTTTAGATTTGACATAAGCATCGCACCCCCATATCTTCATATAGGATAAGTTAGGAACCTTTCCTTTCCACATCTCATATGGAGTCTTATCGGTCGCTTTCGTTGGACTATTGTTCAACGATTTGATGGCTGTGAGGATCGCAAATCCCCAAAATGAATTGGGTAAATTAGTTTGGCTCATCATTGATCGGACCATATCCAATAAGGTTCGATTCCTCCTTTCTGCCACACCATTAAGTTGTGGTGTTCCTGGAGGTGAAAGTTGTGACACAATGCCACACTCCTTTAGATGTGAATCAAATTCATTACTAAGATATTCTCCACCACGATCGGATCGTAATGTTTTAATCTTCCTGTCGAGTTGGTTCTCTACTTCATTCTGAAATTCTTTAAATTTCGTAAAAGCTTCACTCTTATGCTTCATTAAGTAGATATACCCATACCTACTTAAATCATCGGTGAAGGTGATGAAATAGTCATAATTGCCTCTAGCGGTAATAGATAGTGGTCCGCATACATCTGTATGTATTAGTCCCAATAATTCACTGGCTCGTGTCCCTTTACCACTAAAGGGGTTACGAGTCATCTTTCCTAAAAGGCAAGCTTCGCATGTACCATAAGATTCATATTCGAATGTTTTAATTATGTTGGTCTTAACCAATCTTTTAATGCGATTTTCATTTATGTGACCAAGTCGACAATGCCAAACATATGATTCATTTGGATCACTTGTTTTAATCCTTTTGTTATTAACGTTGTAGACATTATTAGACGAGTCGGAAGTTTCCAAAACATAGATTCCATTAATAGAATTGGCACGGCCAACTACCATGTCATTCTTTGAAATTACACAACAATTGTTTTTAATGGAAAAATCATATCCCTCAATGTCTAACATTGCAACAGAAATAATGTTTTTGGAAAGAGACGGTACAAAATAACAATTATTAAGTTTTAGCTCATATCCACTCGTCAAGGCAAGAGTGCAAGTTCCTTTTGAAGTGGCCGCTACCGAGCTCCATTTCCAAGTCGGAGATCCATATCACCCTTGTCCACTTTCTCCACTTCTCTTAAACCCTGCAAACGATTACAAAGGTGAGAACCACATCCGGTATCCAATACCCATGATGTGTTGGATGTAAAATTTAAGTCAATAACAAAAATTTCAGATTTGGAATTACCTAACGGAATCACAAGACCTTCTTGGATATGACGTAAGTACTTGGGGCAATTCCTCCTCCAATGGCCCATGACACTACAATAGTGGCATCGCCCTTTCTCTAACTTTCTCTTCTTCTTCTTATTCTTTGCAAGACTTTTCTTGCTAGAACTCCCACTAGCTTCATCATAAGCTCTTTCCTTCAGGTATAAGGCGTCCAATTCTTCATTTAGCTCATCTATATAAGCCGTGTCAAGAAATGAACCTTTGGGAGGTGGGAGAGAAGAAATGAAGTTAATACTGCCATCCGGACCCGTTCCGAAATGAACTTCTCTAGTAGTATCAATGTTGTTTTGGTTGCATATATCGTCGAAAACATTGTGACAAGAATCAATAGTGATAGGGTTGAATGAATCCATTGCGATAAAATAACTACAAAAACGGAAACGAAGGAAAATTAACGTTCATCATTTGAATACTTGTTAAACGTTTTAAACAAGTTAAGTATTTACTTAACGATTTCTTACACAATTAAGTAAATAAACCCGAGACCCAAACCCATACTAATCCGGGCACGGTGTAGCCGATTCAACCCGTATTGGTATAATTTGGTGGATTAACCCTTTAATCGGTTCTACTCTTAGAACTCTCGGTCGACAATTTTCTTAAAATTATCTTTAGCCCGAACTTATTGCAACTACGGTTACGAATACTTTCGTTGAGATCGACCAAATTTCTAGGTGTAATCCTCATTACCCCACTTACCCAACGTGACAATTTTAGTACCCCGGTTTAGCCGAGCCTACATGTTTGTGAAGAAGGGATTCATGGGTCCATACTCTTTGGTAAGGCTAAGTCTCAATATTTTAAACGTAAGAGATCTTATCAATTATTATCTATCTCCTTTTAAGTGAACTAATTTAGGTGAATTATCGATAATAAAATTGATACGTTGAAGACCCGATACTCGATATGCATGACATGTTTATGGCGATTTGGCTATGCATGCAACATATTTAAACAAAATAAAGCAAACGATAAATTCCTAGTATGGCCTTATCCTAGAAAAGAAATAACAAGAGTACAAATTCGGAAACCAACTCCTTTGGTCCCTTGATCTTGACGAAGGCACGCAAATCGAGGCAAACACCGTCTTGATCGGAACTCCTTTCCGAATGGCACCGTCTTCAAGGTTCTCCGGAAATTACAAGAATTACAACTTTTTTAGTCTACTTTATACATTATAAAATAGAAATAAATTACAATTGGGTGATACGAGATCACAAAATTACAACCAAATCGGTAATCCCTTACATTACGGGAAATACCGATTTAAAAACTAAGGCCATACTAGAAAAATTACAAGATTCAAAATAATGCAATATAATATGACATTCATAAGAAAAATGCAGCAATATATAAATGTTATGAATATGTTCATTTTAATGCCAAATCGCCCTAATAACTTATTATGTCGAAATTAACCCTGTTTTATGAGATTTTAGCATTTTTAACTCTTTTAAAATGCATAAATTAAAACATAAACAACTTATGTTTTAAATAATATCCTAACACATTTTAGGATTCAAAATTAGTCATAAATAATTTTGACAATAATTAACACTTTAATTATATTAACATTGTTCATTTTGCCTTAAAATGCATAACATTTACGAATTAAATCCAAACAAATATAAAAATTCGAAATTTTGGATTTTTATTTTCACTAACATTCTGAAAATATTACTTTAATATTTATAATGTAAAAATTTTGGTCATCCAATTCGAAATTTAACTCGAAATATCATATATTAATGGCCAAAATTACCTCTTAATACGGTTTTAACAATAAAATCGTAAAACATGCTATACAAAATCATATTGTACCAAATTTTACATACATTAAGTAAAATAAGCATGTGAGGTCGTGTGAAAATTACAAGGCTAGAAACATATTCTTTCTAATTTAATCATTTAACTCGATTTTGTCATAAAAATGCATATTAAACGATTAAATTTATATAATGAACAATATATTAAATCTCATAAATTATCAATATAACCTAAAACATTTTAGGACCAGATTTAATTTACATGCCAAAATGTCGAGTGAAAAATATGAGTCTTTAAATATATAGTTTTGTTTTTAAGTCTCATAACTCGGAAAAACTAAAAACCGATTAAGCATGCAACAACGAGTGCTCTGATACCAATTGTTTGGTTCATATACCTATTTAGTCATACTAGTTTTATTTATCTTATAAATATTAGATCTTATGCATGCTTAACAAAATTATGTCGAGATATAAGAGAAAAACTAGCTCCCTTACATTGATAATCTCGGCTATTTTAGGGCACAAGTGAAGTCACCTTCTTCACTTGTTCTTGAGCTTAACCCACGGATGATCCTCCTTGAACCTTCAAAGAGATGATGGTCTCCAAAAGATGAACACCAAGACACACTATTCTCAACTATTTGTATGTTATTGTGCTAGAATCAACAAACAAAACTCTAGATAGTGTAAGGAGGCACACGGTTTTAGGGTTAGAAAATATGAAATAATTTTCTTTCTTTTGTTCTCTCTAAACAACCAAAACCCTAAGTTGAGTGTGAATGAATGAGTGAATGAGAAGAGGGAACAAAAACTCTCTTTTGTTCTCTCTTTGGGTCGGCCGAGACCCATGGTAAGAGTGCCCAATGGTTGGCACATCTACCTTATACAATGTCTCACATGCTTCTCATCTTATTAATTGCATGTCTCACTTATGTTCCTAACCATCTTATGTAACATTGTATGTTTGCAAGTGTGTGACATATCACACGGTCCTCTTGACCAAACGGACCTCATACAATATTAGCTAGGATATCTTAACATAAGTAATTCGTAGTTTAACTTTTAAACTCTTTATCGTAAATTATAAGTAATTAAAATAATTACATATATTTATTCAATTGCAATTTTATTACTACAACAATTGTAGTTAAAATAACTCATTCAAATTTAATCATGTTTCTTAAACATATAAATTATAGTGATGACATTTCAATCACTAAAATAATTTATAATCTTATTATAAATTATCTCCTTATTTTAATCATAATCTAGAAATGAATCAACTCGTATCAATATACAGTTGTTACATTTAGTATTGAGATAGTTGTCCTAAAGGTGTGACCTAAAGGGATCAACTAGTCACCACCGTCATTACGACAGTAATGTCAAACTCTAGCAAGCCAATCATTACCGATTAATGTTGACCAGTTGACTTATGATAAGAATCATCCCATGAATATTCTTTTATAGAGATTTGTCAATTTGATTAATATAATTGACGTGATCACATTATTGTCGAGGACACTTACTCCAACAGGTCCTCGCAGAATTAAGTAGCAACATGAGAATACATATATGTTTTAAAACTGCATTTCTGTAATTCAGCTTTAGTCAGATTACAATTTAGATCTCTTGTAAACTTTAGGCTGCAATAATGGTACTACTTACTACTAAGACTAATTTCAAGGACATTACAATAACGGGGGGGAGGGAGGGGGGAAAGGAAGTGGGAATATAAGGTACAGATCATAGAAAACATCCATGAATTAGGCCTAATTTGGTCAGAAGAACAATCTATTCGTGTTAGCTTTATGGCATGAAATACCTTTGATGTTCTGAAAACTTCAGAGGGTTTCAGCATATCTATCTTACAAGTTTTGATAAGATGTAAGAACGAATGCTTGTTTTGGGTGATGGTACTATAAAACTTGTCATTTAACAACTCCTCGTCCTTCGAAATGAACAATAAACGATGTTCAGGCAACGTTCTCTCCTCTAGGCTACAAGTTAACAATGCAGTACATTTGGCTAATAATTCAGTGTCATAGTCCAGCAGAGACGTTGCGAGAGAATCTTTCTTTAGTAAGGTGCTGCTAAGGAGTTCCAGATATACAGCGATATGATTGTTCGTGTTGTATAAACTCCTGTTCAAATGTCTGTGCTTTGTTCATTGCATCGCAAGATACAGAAAGCGGTTCTTTCCCCTCATAATTGAGAGGGACCAGCTATGCTATAATGCGAGGATTAGCTTGGTTAATTGCTGTCTTCTTATCTATTCTGAATATAGTCCATTATGTATCTTCAAGGCTATGTAATATCTTCCTCTGACAAACAATTATACATAATCGTTTAATTTATTCCAAAGTGTTGCGTTCCTGTTGATTTCAAGTGGCTAATTAAGTTTTACTAACGGAATGTGTGGCGCAATAGAAAATATGGGATGTATAGATACTGAGCAAACCAAAAGTCGATGTTATATTAATTAAATTGCAAATAACATTGAGACTGCAATAAGATTCATTGGTAGATTAGACAAAATACAAGTTGTTAAACTACAGACTGTTTGGAATCAGACAGGTACTTGACCATTGGCAAAAACATAGATTGCAGTCTGTTTGCTATATAACTACATACAATCTTAACAGTCCGAATCGTAGTATCCTTCGCTGCCTGATTCACCGCGGTATCGCTTCTCATATATTTCCTCTAAACGTGCAGCTTTGCGTTGTTTCTCGATCCTTTTATGTATTCTCCTTTTTTCCTTCTTGTCTTTGACATTCATGCAGGAACAATGGACTGCAACCAAAGTGTTCTTTCTGGTTACCCTTATAGTGCCATTGTAGTTCTCCGTCGCTAACTGACTCTTAATCAATGTCGACTTTAGACGTCTCTGTCCCAACCAGGAACAATGCTGCCCATACTTTACACACCACTGCCATGCTTCGCTTGTCTGATTTATCGAGCCAGTAGAAGACGTCTGTTATAATTTCAGACAGGCTCAGAAATGGGTGATGAGAACTATTGTCAGACAGTGTTTGCCTCTCAACAGTTGTTGTGGAAAACAGGGATTTTGTTTTAAACTGATTTTTCTTCCAGTTCACATATCCATTGATGAAGTTTTCTTTATCGGCCTTGTTTGTGTATGTTGATCCGTTACAGTGTTTAGACATGTTGTTGCAGTTGGCGTTTCTGATGTGTGGGAATTTGTGGGATATGAAGGGGTTTGTCAGAGAAGGGTAAATTAATTTAGTTGACAGTGGTAATTCTAAACGTGAATGATAATTAACACTTGTATATTATTACATTTTATATTGAATGTATGAGGAAGGCGAACAGTCACGAATTTGTTGGGGCTGGTTGTAGTGGAACGATGAATTTTGCTTTTTATCTCGAAATCGGTACAATCTTTGATGTTTTTAATATACTTTGTATGTTGAGTAATATTTTTTTGGCGTATTTTCGCTTTGGTACAATGCTTTTGTACATTGTTCTTGACTTTAACGGCTTGTAATATTTGTATACCAATGTAAATAATGTGATAACCCTTGTAAATGAGTGAATTTGTTAATGAACGATTAGGCCATACTTTCTATACGTAACATGTGCTAAGTAAATGCTTTGTTCTACAAATATTCTGGCCCGGTTTGTCTAGGCACGTAAATTAACATTTTCGTAATATTGTTGAAAATTAATCAGATGGTTAACGATGCGCTAAGTAGATGTTCTCTTCTACGAATATTACGTAACGTATTTTAAAGTCGTGAATTAACATTCTTTTAATATTGTTGTTGATGGATCAAAAAGTTTACGATTTTAAAGGTAACATTGTTTCGCTTACTTATTTACAAATTATAATGTCAAAAAAAAAAAAAAAAAAACAAGTTATAATAAATAATTTGTTTTTCAAAGTGTTATACTAATTTGTTTTCAAATTATGATTGATAAATGAGAGTTGTCGTATTGTAGTCTATTTGTATAAACGTCCTTTATGAGGGAATTTAAAGATGATGCCCTTAAGACGTTTTGTTAGGGTGTTCACGTAAATAGCCGTACTTTGGAACGAGTTGCCAACTCTTTATGTGTAATCATTGGCTGAAATAAATCGCGAATTATGGTAGCTCCCGAAATATTAAAAATTGGTGTCGACTTCCCACATTGCATTAGTTTCTGAAGTAGTTAACTATATAAGAGTACTCTACTTAGAGCTACTCAACCTATTAACTAACTTTGTACATAATAGTAAAAATAAATCATCATCACATCTTTTATTTATCATTAACCAAAAGATATTGTCTTATATAATTTGATTTAGTTTAACTTATTGTTGGACAAGTACATGTGTACACCTTGTTAATTAGATGGACATTGACACAAATGCTTCATGATTTTGATACTTATACTGGTTGTTTAATTTTTGGTGTTAATTCTGATTCATTTGTTAACAACATAGATAACCTTTACAATTGTTATTTTTAATGGTAAAAAAAGAATAATTATCGAATACGTTTTGGTTTTTGGGGTTACAACCGATGTTAAAATTACAGATTCGTGAAAGGTGCAAATTACCAATGTCAGTAACCTTGCTTAAGCTATTATCTTTGGTATTCATGTTGGTGTTCCTATTCTAATCATTACATGGCACATAAATTTAATTCACTATAATCACCCGAAACTACATAACAAAATTACCGTCAGAAGTTACGTCGATATCAATATGTTTTGTTACGCTATTTTCCTTGTTGTCCTTACCGTTTTATTTTTTTTAAATATAAAGTAACAAAAATACGTATGTTTCCTGTGTTTTCCTAATCGTTTTAAATGAATGATCGATAAATTGAATTACCCATGTCATTAACTAGACCCACACACATTATTATAGACAGATTTGGATGATTTGATTAGGAACATTTAACACTCATTACAAGTATGTTGCTTACCATAAAAGTTAACTTTCCTGACTGGTCATGCTTCCATCATCATTCACACATTGAAATAGTTAACAAGTACAAATTAGCAACTAAGACAAGTTCAGTCGCCGTATGTATGTCTGTATCTACCAGCCATACCCATACCCATACCCAATATTATACTCCAGTATAGGTGTAACAATTAGGGTTATTCAGGTTTTAAAGTACTCTTATTAGTTTTGGATGTTATGAGTGTCGCTTTTTTTTTTTACATGTCTAGTGACCATCTTGTTGACCATGGGATGGTGAACTTCGGGACGAAGTTCATTTTAAGGAGGGAAGACTGTAATACCCGTATTTTCATAATTTTTTTTATAACGAGTTGTTTATATCTTTCTTTTTTTTCAAGCTGACATATAATTATATATAATTTGGTAAACGTTGCTAGTTGTTATTTATAAACGAGAATTAATATTTTATGTTATCGGGATACGGGATGGGCTTTGGCTTACGATTTATACGTGATGGGTAGAAAACAAAATAAAACCCTAATGCTTGTCCTATTCCTTCACCCATCGACAAACCTATCAAACTGATAACTCTAAACCCTACCTCTCTTTCACGACTCCTGCCCCTTTTTCTTCCTGCCTTCCTTCATCAACAGTGTAACCCTACTATGAACCATGAGAAGCAAAAAGAAGAAGGAAAAACGACTTGGAACACCATCACCACTCCATCATCTCGCCTCCCTTTTCTTTTGTAACGGTTTTCGCGTGGAACATTTCTCGCAAGCTTGTGATTGACTGTGCTTCCGCAATTTGAGGTAGGGGAAAATACCGTATATGAAAAATACCGTATATGATGATGTGTAAACTGTTCTTATTTGTTATTAAGCATGTTTGTGATATAATCTCATGTGATCGTTATATTGTGTTATCTATATTATTCTGAGATTTTGTTACGATGTGAATATGTATATTGGGTCTTGTGATACGGTGTTGGATCGGTGCGGAGTATATTTGGTGTTGGATCGGTGCGGAGTATATATGGTGTTGGATCGGTGCGGAGTATATATGGCGTTGGATCGGTGCGGAGTTTATTTGGCGTTGGATCGGTGCGGAGTTTATTTGGTGTTGGATCGGTGCGGAGAAGGGATGATTGATCCCAATATATATATGATAGTGTTTGTTATTTATTTTTCCCTCTACTCAACCTCGTGGTTGACCCTGTGTATTCGTGTGACACCTGTGATGATCCGTAATGGGGAGCAGTTTTGACAGGAAAGATGGTGCTGTGGAAGCATGGGATGGCGTGAGCACTTGGAATGGACCGACTTAGATGTAGATCACCTACTTTGTAGTTATCAGTTGTACTTTTATTCCGCTATGTAGTATCTGTAACACCAAAGCTTAAATTTTACCAGTTTTTATATTAAGTACTTTGGTTTGATTTACTTTGTTATTCACTGCCTCGGATATTCCGAGATGGTAACAGCTCAATTTACTGAGGATGTCTTGCTAAAGGCTCCTTAATAAATCGGGGTGTTACAAAGTGGTATCAGAGCGAACGATCCTCAGGCCTAAACCAAATGAATAATAATGAACGTAGGAAGAGTCTAATAAAATGAACCCCGAGATGAGACTGTTAGGAGCCCCAAAAAGGAACGGGATGAGTTAGGGGCCCCCTCACACCAAACCTGGGCCCTTTCTGTTCTGTCTCGGGAACCCAAAGAGAGTAATTGAAGAGTGGGGTAGACTATATAGTGACCTGGTTATACTTTGCTAACGTTCTTGCAGGAGAAGAACGAGGTAAGTCATATATGAGTTCTGATTAAGGATATGTGCAATAGGAACTGTGGATTGACATGGATGATTGAATTGAAATTATCAGAGTTTGGGAGTTGTATTTGTTGAGCCATGGTTAGAGTGATGTGGTCATATGATTTTGATATTTGAAGTATTTATACGATTATTTGGAATTGAATGACTATAGTATCTATGTAATATATTGTTGGTATTTGAACATGAATGATCAGATTTATATAAATTAGTAATGTCTAGTGATATGCGGAATGTGTTCCCTAAGCCATGAACGTATATAGTTATGTGTTGCATATATCGTAATTAAGATTTTTATGCCTTTTATACGCATTTAAAGTTGTTATGAAGTTCGTAATCAATAAGGGATACATAATAGTCCCTAGTTTAAGTTTCCGTACTTGGATAGGTTGTGATGGTGCAATGGGAGAAATTAATTTATTTTGATACACATGTATAACTATCAAGCTATTTAGTTGACCCTATTTTCAGTTTCGAAACCTTTACTGTGTTTTAGATGGCAACTACAATTAAAATGAGGAATGAATGTTAATATGGTACAACTGGTGTCTATGCTTCAAATGATTGTCAACGTATTTTGGAATAAGAAAGGTGGGTTTGGATGTAGTAGTGTGTATTTGCAAAGGAACCAAAATTTTAATAAATTTCCAGAATGTTACTTGGGTTGTACGGACTGTCATTTTATATATATGTGTCCTATATTTGAGTATGAAAATTTTATGTATGATAACCTTCTGAGTTGGTCTTACAATACTTGTGGTTTCACGTTCATAGGAGTTATATTTTGAGAGAAATAAATCTTTTAGTTGACAGTGGTCAGATTGTTACTACTCAATTCTTTTTTGACCAATGTTTTTGGAAAAGAAACCATTTAAAACGGATTAATTGTTTATGTATAATTCCAACTCCAATGTTTAATATATCCATTCACGTTTCCCAAATGATAAGTCACGTAAAATATTAACAAGTCGTTAATTAATGGTGGTTTTTGCAAGTTGCCCAATTTCCTGTTTTATTGCTGTAGAGTTTCTGTTCAGACCAATTTGTTATACATAACTTCCTTAAGTTTTGCATTTTATTTTATTTTATTTATTTATTTTTTTTCCCTATGATTAGAGAATCCATCATATTTCTCGAAAATTATAATGGTTCACAAAATGGCTTTATTTAATTATAATTTTGGACGTTGTAACATGATGTTTGTTTGCTGGAATCGTAAGTCATGTAAGTTTTATATAAAAGTTTAGTCAAATGTGAATTATGTGATGTGCCTATGTGATATCCTGATATTAGCATCAGTAAGATGAATGATAGACATATAATATGAATATGAACCTTACTTACGATAATGTGACCTCCTTTATTTTGTCAAGTTTTATATAAAATAGTTTCAATTATACCGACTCTCTTATTTCCTAGAGTTATGCCTCAAAATAACTATGTGATGTTCATATGTAATAATGTTAAAATCATGTTTATCACAGAATAATCTTGCCAGGTGGTAGAATGAAATTTAACTTGTAAATTTATTAACATGATATAACAACCTAAGTGTTACACGTAATTCTGATTATTTTGAACAGTGTAAATCATGTTGATGTTTTTTTTTCGTACATTAATGGTTATCTTTGACTAGTTCCCTGCGATTTTAATTCTCATAATCTCTTCAAGTATACTGGTATGTCATAAAGGGAATTGTATATTGCTATCTTTAAAAACCTGGTCAAAATACCTTAAATTATTAATTGGTTGACATGTGAGTCACGGAAGTATTAGTCGCGCGAATTCATTTACTTTTATCGTTAAAACTTTCATAATTCATGAACTACAAGGGCAATGTTTTAGTACAGAAAAGTCATAATGTCTCCATGTAGCCTTGTTTCGAATTTCAGCTTGTAAAATTGTCTTTTGACTTGAGTTTATAAATTGCCACAAATTAACGCTTCAAGGTTTCAAAAGTTTTAAAGTTGTATTTCAATGTGACGATTATCCCTGATGACGCTTGATCTTTTAATAATTATAGTAATTGTTTGCAATATGAGAAATTCTGTACTTACATGTTGATGAAAGCTTGCCCGAATGCTTAATTGTTGCGCATTATATAAACCCTTATGTTGCAAGACGTATATTTTATTAGTCTCATAATAAATGATGTAATATGAATGGACGGGAAATGCACCTGAGTGAATTTACGAACTAATTGATATCTGGGAATGTTAAACGACCTTGTGAGTCTCTCAGTCATGTATATCTTGTGAAATAGGTCCATGTTCCATGTTTAATTACGTTAATTAACGTTGCGCTATGTCTTTTCCTTAATGGTTTTGCTTCAAAAATATGTTTATGAACATGAAACGTTTTAAATTGCCAATTATGAACTATGAGTTTCTTGATTATTTATGTTGTTGTACATACTAGCTCTGCGTTGAAATTTCATGGGAGTGTAAGTGTTATCTACTCAGATTCTGACCTACTGCGTAACCCGAGTTCTACAGATCCTAATACTCTTGTTATTTCTTGAGGTTGTATAAGTACATGATACTAGCTATGGGTCTCTTTTGAGTATTTATTTGAATCAAATATTAGTAATTGTCCTTTTATTTTGATAGTTAAAATCTTGTATTGATAAGATAACTCTTTTGTTGTGAGATCGGTAAACTTTTGGTAATTGATTAGTTGTTTATGCATAATGGTTTTGTATGAGGTTGGTTTGGTATAGCGTCCCGATCCCTATTTTATGAACTGTGGAATTTTGAGTGTACGTACAAGTTTATATGTCAATGAACTTGGAAGGTGAGTTTATGAGATTGAGATGCTCGTGAGCCTAGAACGAAGACCGTTGTTGATTTTGTATTGAGATTGAGATTGCATTTCAGTATTTTATCGAGTCGTCGTATTCTTTAACCTTGACTCGTGGGTGAGTAGCTTAGAGTTTTACTCCCAAGGTGTGGAGAAGTTCCTTTAAGGGAATATTTGACAATATTGGTATTGAAATTGAGAGGGGAACCGGTTACTGGTATTGAGTTATTTGTTATTAGGCCGTTGTGCCACATTGTGTTTACGATCCAGTACGACCTTGGCTGTTGAATTATATTTTGAGTTGAAATCGATATTGAGATGGAATTTCTGATTTGGGGTTTTATCCCGCCAGTTCACTCACCCCTTAGCTCTGATACCACTTTGTAACACCCCGATTTATTAAGGAGCCTTTAGCAAGACATCCTCAGTAAATTGAGCTGTTACCATCTCGGAATATCCGAGGCAGTGAATAACAAAGTAAATCAAACCAAAGTACTTTATATAAAAACTGGTAAAATTTAAGCTTTGGTGTTACAGATACTACATAGCGGAATAAAAGTACAACTGATAACTACAAAGTAGGTGATCTACATCTAAGTCGGTCCATTCCAAGTGCTCACGCCATCCCATGCTTCCACAGCACCATCTTTCCTGTCAAAACTGCTCCCCATTACGGATCATCACAGGTGTCACACGAATACACAGGGTCAACCACGAGGTTGAGTAGAGGGAAAAATAAATAACAAACACTATCATATATATATTGGGATCAATCATCCCTTCTCCGCACCGATCCAACACCAAATAAACTCCGCACCGATCCAACGCCAAATAAACTCCGCACCGATCCAACGCCATATATACTCCGCACCGATCCAACACCATATATACTCCGCACCGATCCAACACCAAATATACTCCGCACCGATCCAACACCGTATCACAAGACCCAATATACATATTCACATCGTAACAAAATCTCAGAATAATATAGACAACACAATATAACGATCACATGAGATTATATCACAAACATGCTTAATAACAAATAAGAACAGTTTACACATCATCATATACGGTATTTTCCCCTACCTCAAATTGCGGAAGCACAGTCAATCACAAGCTTGCGAGAAATGTTCCACGCGAAAACCGTTACAAAAGAAAAGGGAGGCGAGATGATGGAGTGGTGATGGTGTTCCAAGTCGTTTTTCCTTCTTCTTTTTGCTTCTCATGGTTCATAGTAGGGTTACACTGTTGATGAAGGAAGGCAGGAAGAAAAAGGGGCAGGAGTCGTGAAAGAGAGGTAGGATTTAGAGTTATCAGTTTGATAGGTTTGTCGATGGGTGAAGGAATAGGACAAGCATTAGGGTTTTATTTTGTTTTCCACCCATCACGTATAAATCGTAAGCCAAAGCCCATCCCGTATCCCGATAACATAAAATATTAATTCTCGTTTATAAATAACAACTAGCAACGTTTACCAAATTATATATAATTATATGTCAGCTTGAAAAAAAAGAAAGATATAAACAACTCGTTATAAGAAAAATTATGAAAATACGGGTATTACAATAGGTAGTGTTGTCATTGTACTAATCCTTAATTTAAGGGATTTTGATTATGTAATATACACTTGTGATATATACAACTCTATGATCAAAGAATTATACCAACATTAACATTCTGTGGAATGTTTAACATTCTTCATCAAATACGAAGGTAACATTGTAATGTGGGCTTAACATTTAGATAGTTTTATATATCTAATAGCTATTAACGAACGAAAAGGTATCACAGACATCTTCGTTTGTATATGTATAAGTATATTTAGACGCCTGCTTTCAATAACATATGTTCATTCATTCTCCCGTGGACTATGATTAATGATCTTTTTTTATTTTTTAACAGATGCTACAAGTTGCTCCAACGCAAATGAATTTGTCGTACCATCCTCTGCTCAAACAGATAACATCTGTGTTACACTTTCCAGATCCTGAATATCGTATCTTAGATATGTCTGATAACAGTGTATATGTAATGGTGAAGACGAATGTTGTGTTTTCAACTAATAGAGTTATGGAGCTTACATATGTAGGGGGTTTCGCTGATACGATTCAGGAGTCCTGTGAGGTTGCTGCTAAGTTGTTACTGATGTTATCAGGCGATGGTCTGTTGTTGTTCAGGACCTCACTTTTGAACGATGTGTTACCCTGGAGCGTTGCAGTGAGCTTTATAATTTAAAGCGGAGAGAGCTGCATAATACTGTCAGGAAACATACTGAATGTGTTTCAAAGGATAAATCATGTATTGATCCTGTGAGCATTACATATGTTTGCCTTAGTTATATGCCCCTCCTTAGCAAGATTATCAAGACATATGCAGTCCAGTGCACACCATTGGAATCGGTCAGACACAGCGATGGACAGTACAGTGCTTGGATTACTATCAGATCTCCACCAACTGCTGCTTTGAATTCAAGTTTTATTGGATTATGTTGTGATACACTTGATGATGCCAAAAACAGCTTGGCTAAGAAAGTTGTCACTTATCTGATATCAACATACAATCTTGAAATTATTGATGTTAACTATCAATCTTCAAAGGCAGAGATGGCTGCGTTGTTGTGTAAACTTGAATTAGAGAGTTACTTAACTGTAAGGGAGAGGGTGTATGAGATCTCTGATGAACCTGAGTTTAAAGACATCCTCATTGAGAGGAATGAAACTGCATTAGGTTGTGTGTTTGATTATATGCCAACAATTGTTTCAGCTGCCAACAAAGAGATAAGGAGGAACAGTTGTTTCGCAAGTCCTAAAAATGTTGTTCATTGCATAGCAAGCCGGATTCCTGTCGTTTACAAAATTGCATCAACATAGGTTGCAGATGATTCAAACATGGTTCCCTAATATAGCGGTCTTTCTGTTATTAGGTGTAAGGGTATTTTAAGATTGAAGTTTATGGAGTTTATCAGGTTTTGTATAGTTGATTAACATTGCGAGATTGAACTGTCGTTTTTTGGTCTCTGAAGCTGTAATTACGCAATGACAACTATATTTTGCTTAATGTGTCGTTTACGTGAACTTGGTACGTAGTAGTTTCGAAGGACAAAATGCTACATTGTCTCTGGTACTATATTATAAAACTTCAAACTCCGAATGTTTACGGACTCTGCTGTTATCTACGCCATACTTTTCATTTTCTCAGTTAATTGTTAACCTAGACGAACTTAATGTGTACTTGCAATTGGATTATAAACTATCAGTGGCACAACGAAACCAGCCTTAACGAGCATAAAACTTATAACTGGCAACATATGTATTAAGATATATTATATTCAAGTTTTAACGTTACTCTCTCAAAAATCTACGTCCACCCCGAAATCTCATGTAGTGTGAAGCATAGAACTAGATATGATTTCATATGTTTTCTGTAACTAATGGTGTCATTACATAAAATTGTTGATTATTCAACCTATTGTGGCTTACTCTTTAACCAGACAGAATTCCCACACAGTACTTGATAGTACTTATCAGCCATGACTCTACACAAGACATTACTATGAAACAGTGGACGGTACATAGACAATCAACCATATCTTGAGCCTATCAGATAGAGAATATGGCGCCAAACATAACCACTTGTCCTAGACACAACCATACTTGTAACGGATTTTCAGCTTGTTTTTTTCCCTCCCTGTATAATCTTATGTCATCACAACATACTTATATGACGTCAATTGTGGCACTTACCTAACAAAAATTAATATATATAACCATACATAAAGTTCACTCTTACATCATTCTTCATAATCAAATAAATTACTTCTATTTGTATACACCTCTTAGTATAATTTCAAAGGTCTGCATTATGAACTGTTACTTTCTTCTTTATTGACTTCGGTTGCCTGTTTTTCTAATTGTTTTAGGAATACTATTATGCTTCTCTTATCTGTTGCTGATACCTCCTTAAATTTATACTTGTGTTTCTTATTAACGAAAACATAATACAATTATAAAACTGATATCTTTGTAGTCATTATTTCTGAACTGTTTTGTTGATTTACATTGCATATGTCAACCCCACAGCAAAACTATGATAACAAACATTTTAAAATATATTGATTTGTATGCACATATCGAACAATGAAACACATGATGCAAGCGTTGGTTCATATAGTACATTGCTTTGGTTAGATACAGTTGTATTTCTTACTTAGATGGTTACTCCTTATACCTATATGAACATAATTAGAGTACTTTGATATGTAGACGAACCTACTGTGTGCTTAAATATTAAGATTAGATGTATAATTTTCTTTCAGATAACCTGTCTCCAGGATATGCAGATACCAGCTGTACAAATATCAATTCCTTTCCGACCTTTGCTCAATAGAATAGCCAACCTGCTGGAGTTTGAGGAACCACGGTATGCCCTGTATGATTCAGGGCAGCACAATGCGTCTGTCACTGTGAAATGTACTTTTGCCGAAGAAGAACATGTTTATGTAGGTGGTGTGTCGTCTAATTTTGATGTCTCGTGTTAGCAAGCAGCGCGGATGGCTGTAACAGACCTGATAGAAAAGTATGACATATATATTGCAGACTTCACAGCTGCATTAAAACAATCCCACAAAAGATGTGCTAATCTGTGGAGGTTGAAACAAGAAGAGTTAAGACGCCTAACAAATGGGCTCCCTAAAGTTCCATTGGTTGAAGAATTTGATTGTCCTGAGATATTTCATTATCAAACCCTTTCTTTGGACATGGTGTCCCTTTTGCAGATTATTGTTGGCAGGCTCCCTGTACAATGTAGCTCTATAACTACCCTAGAGCAAACCCCTTCATGTTTCACATCATGGTTGACTATAAGTCGAGAAGGGGTTGATTGTGGTCCTACTCATATTGTTGGTGAAATATCCTCATCAAAATATACATCAGAGCAAGCACTTGCTTGTAAAACTATTCAACATCTGATTCCCATTTATAATATCGAGTTAATTGATGCTAATTACGCGCCTGAAGACGTAAAGTTAGCTGCCTTGACCTGTGAGTGTGCAAGGAACAAGTTTATTAGTCTTCAGAAACATTTTCTAGCATCTCAGGGAGCTACATTGGGAACCCTAAATGATTTTCCAAATGATTTAATACTGAATGAAGAGGATTGTCTTACTCCAAGAAGCGATCCTTATCTGATTCCTATACAAAAATGTCCGCCACCACCTCCTAAGAAACGAAAAGCAAACTCACAACTACCTGATCTTCGTAACTATATTCCTCCAAATAACAAGAAAGTTCCATTTACTAAATATGTGAACGACAGAAGTGTATTCTATAAATCTGCAAAGTTTCAGTGAAGATGGTGTAAAGCTTGTTGTATTCGGAGTGCTACTGTGTTATGCAAGTCGGTGCTTAGCATAAACATTTTCAACTGTGGTGTAGTTTTTACTTAGGACTTGTTTTGTGTGTTAGCTTAGAGCATATGAGCTCAGTTATTGTAATCTGCTTATCTATTATTGTCTTTGTTTTCTTATATTAAGTATCATTATGTGTTTACAGTTAATGGATATCAGGATCTTTTGTTGGAAATACGTGTCTTAGTCCTACAACACCTGCATAATTAACATTATATTTGATGTAGCATAACATTACAATATTTGCATCGTTACGAGGAAATTGTAGTCTGCTGGATAAGTGTGAAAACAGTGTGTCGTGTGATGCCATTTTTAGATACCAGTTGTTGCTTATGAATGCGAATGTGGGTGTTTTGTATTTTTTTGACAGACAGTTGGAAAGAAATAGCTACCTGACACTGCAGATTAGATTTGTTACAATTAATTGTTATATGGGTATGTTCCTTATTATATATTTATTTGTTTTTAAAAGACGAACACAATATATATTAAACGTAATTGCGATCGTTGTTACTTACAGAAGACAACTTTCCATATTACAAAAATGTTCATGGATCTGGCAAAACTAAGCGCAAATGTAGGTCTCAATTACAAGCTGAATCCAGTGGGACAAGGTAGAGCAACAACAATCAGTATCTTACTATAACTTTGTGATGTGTGTGATCTAAGCAGAACCCTTTTCTTGTTGTCTAAACTTAGGATTACAATAGGGAATGCAGATGCTGGTACTCCGAAAAAGCGTTGCAGGAAGCCCCGTGTTAGACCTCAAATTGGTGAGTGTTTGACCATTTGTGGTATGAATCATTATATTTCCTAAGATAAGATCTGTTACACTTCATTGTCGATTGTAGGTCTGCCCCTTGGTATGATTGGTCAGCCGTTAGTTGGATCTCCGTTAAAGTTGCCACATGTTCCTTCGTGTGATAAATGCCTTGCAAAGAGAATAATCTATGAATCAAAAACATTCTGCTGTGGTAATGGTTCTATTGTGCTGCCTTCCAGCACGTTTCCACCACTTCTGACCATGTTGTACACATCGGCAGACCCAATAGCAGTGCATTTTCGACAGTATGCACGTCTATACAATAACTTGTTTGCGTTTACTTCTATTGGTGGGAAATTTGAATCACAAACGATCAAGGGTATTTACGTCTTCAAACTACATGGCCAGATGTACCATAATGTACCTGACTTACTTCCGTGTGGTACTCACCCAAAATATCTTCAACTGTACTTTTACGATGGTCTACATGAAGCTGCAAATCGTGCAGCGTGCTTTAGCGAACTCAATGCAGCTGTCATTGAAATTCTGATGGATGTAACGCAGACAAATCCATACGCTCGCTTTTTCCGTTCATTGAAAGATGTAACTGTTACTGCCAACACCAAGATAGTTATCACGAAAAATCCTAACCAAGATCAGCGTGTCAGCAATGCTCCTACATCTAGCGAGATTGCTGCAATTTGGCCTGAGGATTCCACATCTGGTGAAACTGACGGTCCTCATATATTGGTGACTACCCATAATGAGGCTTCGCATCGAGTCATGCATTATTATGGCTGTTACGATCCATTGCAGTACCCTCTGCTATTTCCCAAAGGAGAATGTGGATGGCAACAAGGCCTCAAAAAACACGTTAATCGGAGCAGGACAGTACGGGCCGTACAAAGTACAACCCCATCTCCATCTAGCTTTCCAAACGCTGAGTCTCTTTTGGATGCAGAAGAAGAACGTAAGTCATCCACGTATAAATGTTTGGGACTATTTGATGTTTCAAAAGGTCTGAATTGCAATATAAATTATGTTTGATAATGCATAATAGTGGATCTGTTATCCTTACAGGTAGTTCTTATCAGAAGAAAACAGAAGACCGAAATGTTTCATGCTGTGAATATTATTGTTATAAGCAAAATAGACAAGGAAATATGATGTTGAGAGCTGGGAGATGTTTACAGCAATATATTGTTGATATGTACGTAAAGTTGGAAAACACACGGTTAGACTACCTTAGGCATAATCGGGATACAATCATATCTGAGCTGTATCAAGGTTTACTTGACACCATTGATGCTGGTGAACAATGCGCGGCAAATGTTGGCCGACGTGTTATTCTTCCAGCGACCTATATTGGCGGCCCTAGGGATATGAAAAGAAGATATCTAAATGCGATGGCTCTTGTGCAGCGGTATGGAAAGCCAGACTTTTTCATAACTATGACATGCAATGCAAATTGGCCAGAGATCAAGAATGATCTGGCACTTGGAGAAGAAGCCCATAACCGTCCAGATATTGTAGCTCGGGTATTTCGAGCTAAATTGCTGCTAAAGAAGAAATTGGTCGACGACAAAATTTTTGGAGAAGTTGCTGCCTTTGTATATGTAGTGGAATTCCAGAAGAGAGGATTGCCTCATGCGCATTTCTTGTTGATTATGAAGCCTGGTAACAGGATGAACTGCCCAGCTGACTTTGACAAATTTTTGTCTGCTAAAATCCCTCCTCAGTCAAATGCAAACCTGCGTGCAGCTGTGATAAAGCATATGATGCACGGTCCATGTGGGAAGATGGACCCTGAGTGTGCATGTATGAAGCATAAAAGCAGTCCAGGAAAATGTAAGTACTTGTATCCCAAACCATACACAGCTGAGACGACCAACAATGGTGATAGTTACCCAGTGTATAAGCGTAAGCCAACATCTGAAAGTGTGCGTGTAAGAGGTCAAATGCTTAACAATCGCTGGGTAATCCCATACAATCCATATCTAATAGACATTTTTGACTGCCATTTGAATGTGGAAGTGTGCTCAACTATTCAAGCTGTGAAGTACTTATATAAGTATGTTTACAAGGGTCATGACAGGATATCATTCAATGTTGCAACAGATGGTGAAGTCAAGCCGGTTGATGAAATAGAGCAGTATCAAACAGGCCGCTGGGTATCTCCTATGAAAGCAATTTGGAGAATTTATGGATTTGATCTATTTGAAATATAACCTGCAGTGATGGCACTGCCAGTTCATCTACCAGGTATGCAGACTATACAGATGAGGCCTCACGAAAGATTAGATAGTGTAGTGTCTAACCAAAAGCGTATAAGGACTCCACTGACTGAATTCTTTAGGTTGAATGGTGAGAATGTTTCCAATCCAGAACGGAGACATCTATATGGGAGCTTCACTGAGCATTACCGTTGGGACCCATCTCAACGAACATGGTTCAAGCGTAAGAACAAAATATTTGTAGTAGCTCGACTTGTTTTTGTGGCTCCATCGGAAGGAGAGCGCTACTTCCTGCGTTTGTTGTTGACACATGTAGTTGCTCCAAAATCTTTTGCAGACTTGAAAACAGTTGATGGTTATGAATGTGCAACGTTCCAGGAAGCTGCGCTCAAAAGACAGCTAATTGAAGATGAAAATATGGTAGAGCTGTGTTTAGATGAGGCTAAAGAAGTAGAGATGCGAACTGCTTTGCGACGTTTATTTGCAACTCTGCTCATATTTTGCCAGCCTAAAGACCCAAGTGCTCTCTGGGAAAAATACTACAGTTCACTGTCAGAGGACTACAGAAAAGAACACCCAGATGATCCCTACACGGCACATGTTCTTACTGTCCACACTACAAAAAAACGCGGTGTTCTGACGGAAAAAATCCGTCAGAAAACAGGGAATCCGTCAGGAAAATCGCGTTTCTGACGGATAATCCGTCAGAAATTTCCGTCCCAAAAATTCGTCACGAAAATCAAGTTTGTGACGGATTTTCCGTCAGAAAAATAATTGTGACGGACTTCTGACGGTTCACCCGTAGAAGAAAAAATCCTACGGTCAAATTTTTTTTGACTTATAGTGACGGATAATCCGTCAGGAATTTTGTCCAAAAAGTCAATATTTGACTAAATTCCTGACGGATAATCCGTCGGAAATTTGGTCAACTGTTGACTTTTGTGACGGATTATCCGTCAGGAATTTAGTCAAATATTGACTTTTTTTGACGGATTATCCGTCAGGAATTTGAAGCAGTATTGGCTGAAAACAGCTGCTTGCTGTCCAGCCCAATGCGATAGCATTGTTCATATTTAGAACCTCAAAATCACTAAATCCTGCAAAACATTCATCATCCGCCAAACGGAGATTTATTCCAAGTCGACCGCTAAGCGGGAATCAACAGCAATTAACCAAAACAACAAAGAAAAAACATGAGAAAGAAATTGAATTACATAAAAAAGTCTTCATAATTCATACACCAACATAAAATATGTTCTAAAGTTAATAAGTCATAATCTAAATTTACTGTTAATGATAAACTTTCCTAAGTGGTTGGAGGATCAACTGGCATGTTACATCCAAAGCCATGAGGGTCGTCCGAGAAGTCGTCGCGTCGGTGATGATTTGGCATACTTGAGCACGACTGAGTGGAAAAGTAAGTCTGCATATCACTCCAAGCTTTTTTCATTTCCGCCATTTCCTCTTCAATTCGTTTTTGAGATGCTTGAGTGCTTTCAACTTGTTCCTTGAGACGCATATTCTCAGTTTGCATTTGACTAAACATGCTTGGTCGATAAGAACAAGATCGACGATCTCCTCTTTTGTCCCTAGGATTCTCATACCATACTTCTTCACCCAATGGACCGATCCCAAAAAAACCTCCTTTTTTGTCAAATCCTCCAACAGCTTCGTGGTAGGTCTGAATCTCATCCCGAGGCTCTCCGGTTGGCGTTGGTTGACCCAAAAGTTCATTGTAAGCAGCCTGAAAAAAAGACAAATTATTAAATAAAAAATAAATAAAATATATTGTAAAATTATCATTTTAATATGAAAAATATACAATAAGTCGCTCGATTAGAAATACTTACGTCTGTCCGAGCAGCTCTAGGGTTAATCCACTCTCCCTTCTTGTTTTTCTTCGCATTCTCAAACACCTTGTACGGTGTAGCCGACTCGCCCTTTAAAAAGCAAAGAAAACATATATGTTAATTATATCCGACAATAAAAATATTAATTAACCAAATTTAATATTTTAAAAATTTATGAAATACTTGCCATTTCTTTGAAAACATCAGAGCAACTCTTGCGGCCTAGAGTGTGGGTGCCCAATGCTTTCCCGTCCTTACCACCATACCTTCTATTTGCCTTGTTTATGTCTGATTTTTTTTTAAATTCAGGATCGGTCTCGTACCTTGCGTCCAACTTCTCCTTCCAACTATCGGGCACCCAATCCGACTTCTTCTTTCCGTATTTGACACCATTCACCATGTGAGTAATCAATCTCGTGACCCTCCTCTTCCACTCAGGAAAAGGATCATACTGAGGATCAATGGACCTCACATGAGTCTGCCATAAAATAAAATGTTATTAGAAATAGAAAATATTAGTTTAATTTTAAAAACTAATGTGGCTTGTTTATTTTTACATTACCTTAAAGTAGATCCACATCTTTTCTCGTTGCGCATAACTCGCTTCAGTCCAGTTGGTGAAGTACTCATCGGTAAGATTTTGAGTGAACGAGGCAACCACGTATCTCTTTACAATCTTGTCATTCCACCTGATTAAAAACAAACACATATATATAAATATGAATATTATAAATTTGAAGGATATATTTTTCATTAATGGAGGATAAAAAAAATACTTACCAACAACCATTAACTACCGAAGGATCAGAAGTGAGTACAATCGGTGGATTTCGGTAGGGCACATTGTTACCGGTCAAATGAAGGTCATCATCATTCTCCTCCATTTCTTCTTTCTCATTTTGAGAACGCCTACCTGATCCACTCCCCAATATCTTTCGTATAAATCTCGACATTTACCTGCTTCAAATAAAGCTAACAATAAAAATAAACACTAGCAATAATAAATGTTAACCCATGAAAAATAAAACAAAGTTTTCATACATTTCTTATGAATGTATAACCAAAGGATAAAAATAAAACATGTCTTAACATAATAACATGGGGCAAAACCATTCGACCAAAGATGCAGTTGAACATCCTTAATCCTTTTAAAAGCTCTGTTATTACATTTCTTACAGGGACACCTCATTTCACCTAAATTCTTATACACACTACTTTGTGCAGCGAATTCAAGAAACTCTTTTACCCCATTTGCAAATTCAAGCTTAGGTTTCTTTTTCTCATCTAATCTTTCATACATCCACTGTCGTTCTAATCTTTTCATCTTATTATGTATCTACATTCAAATAATCAATCAATTGACAATTATTAATTAACTATCACATATAATACACAAAAAAACAATATCATCAATGAATATATAATTATTGTCAAGAAATCAAATAGTCTTTGAATTAGGTCCTTATCACTCCAACCTAAACCCATCAATGTACATTTCAAGTCATTAGCAAACACGCACTTGTTATTTGTTAATGGGGAAAAAATTCGGCAGCAATTCCCCTTTATTCTCCAAATACAAAATATGGATTATATTATTAGTCCATATATGTATTCAGAGAATATTAAAGGAATTGTCACCGAATTTGTACCCTCATTAAAAAAAATAACAAGTATCTGTTTGCTACCTAAATGACTTGAAACGTACAAAGACAGTCCCAAAATGGGGACTATTCAAAAATTACTCCTAATAAGTAATTTTTGAACGGGTACTAGGTCAATATTTAACAATTCAGAATTATCAATAACTAACAATTAGCAACAATTAACAATTATCTACAATTAACAACTAAAAATTATCGTTGATCAACAACACCAACAATTAACAAATAATAATTCAAAATTAACAACTAATAACTATCACCAACAACAACAATTAAGAAGTAACAACACTAACACAAATTATTAGCAACTATCCTAAATCAATTTTTCTATCTAACAGGCTACTATCCTAGGTCATTTTTTCTATCTAATTGGCATTATCCTAGATCAAAATTTCTAACTAATTATCTATTAACCTAAATAAGTTACACTAACTACTTTCTAAACTAACTTATTCTTAAATAAATAATTAAGTAATAAACATAAACAATTACCTAATTAATTTTGCAAAGTAGTGTTGGCGCGGGGTTGTCACGGTGCTGGAGGTTGTCACGGTGGTGGTGGTTGTCACACTACAATGTACAAACAAATCAATTATGAATTGAAATAAATCGAAAAGAAAACTGTAACTTAATGAAAAAAACATAAAAACATTACCTATTAGCAAGGTGGAGTTAGTAGTGTGTTGGTGGTTGTCACGGTGGTAGGATTGGTGGGGTAGAAATCGGATTTTGGGAGGAGATTATGGGGGTCGAAGGGTTTTGGGGTTAAAACAAAAAAAGAAGATGAACGCGTGAGTGGGCTGCTGTAACTATTTTTAAAAAAAATCCTGACGGATAATCCGTCAGGAATATAAAATTACAATTTCCGACGGACAAGGCGTCAGTATAGTGACTTATTTTGGGAAAAAAAAAGAAAAGTATTGGAGGCAGTCGTGGGTTGGAACTGTTGAAAATAATCCTGACGGATTATCCGTCAGGAAAAGCAAAAGGAAAAGTACTGACGGATTATGCGTCAATAAATGATTAGGTGGCAATTCTGACGGATAATACGTCAGAAAAGGGTTCTGCTTTTTCAGTTGTGACAGCCTTTTGTCAGTCATTTTCCTGAAGCGGAATCCGTCATTAACTATTACTGACGCACTATCCGTCAGAAAATGCAACCAAAATTTCGCGCCTTCCCATTTTATTTTCGCGGTCTGCTATTTTAACGGATTTGTGACGTCTTATCCGTCAAAAAGTATTTCTGACGGATATTCCGTCAGAACTTTGTCAGTACAGCGAGACATCTGACGGACTGTATAATCCGTCAGAATTTCGGTCAGTACACCGTGTTTTTTTTGTATTGCCAACGTCTGGAGCAACAGGTAGAAGCAATGGGCAGAACTTTGAAAAGTTTTGGGTTATCAGATTTGATACATCCACAGGATGCAGAACTTCGACCATCACAGGATACCCTTGATGCACTAAACGCACCAATACCAGATGAATGCATCATGTGTCGCACATCATTGAACCCAGAGCAACAAAAGGCTTTTGACGTAATAATCGATTATGCTACACATAATAAACCTGGTGCTTTTTTTGTAGATGGGCCGGGGGGAACTGGAAAGACCTACCTATACAATGCTCTGTATGCAGAAATACGGCTTATGGGTAAAATAGTCCTCGCTACTGCTACTTCGGGTATTGCTGCAGCAAACATCCCATCTGGGAGAACTGCTCACTCACGGTTTAAACTCCCTCTAGATTTGGATGTTTCTTTGTCGTGCTCTGTGCCCAAGTAGAGTAGTCTTGCTGCGCTCATAAAAGCATCTTCTCTAATCATAGGGGATGAGGCCTCCATGGCACGTAGGGAAGGTGTCGAGGCATTAGAACAGCTTTTACGAGATCTGTGCAATCCTGAATTGTTATTTGGTGGTAAACTTATTGTATTTGGTGGAGATTTTCGACAAGTTCTTCCAGTTGTCCAGAATAAGTCCATACGTGAGCTGGTCAATTCTACATTAGTTGCCTCCGATATTTGGCCACATCTGGTCAAATTCCGGCTAACTGTCAATGTAAGGGCTAAAACTGATCCACATTTCTCAGATATTTTGTTAGCTCTTGGAAATGGTCAGCTCCAAACATGTGAATCTGAGATGATTGAGCTGCTAGATGGAATTGTACTAGATACAACTCAGTTAGGTGGGGATCTTATATGAACAGTTGTTGATACCGTATATCCAGATGTGGACATCGACAATATTGGGGTAGATATTTTTAATCGTCGATCTATACTTACACCTATGAATGAGGATGTTGATGATATAAACACATACATGATTAACAAGTTCCAAGATGAAGCTGTTATGTATAGGGGGTTTGACTCAATGCTTTCCGATAACTGCAATGTCTACCCTTCAGAATTTATAAACAAACTTTGTCCTGGTGGCATGAGTCCTTATGAGTTGGTGTTAAAGAAGAACGCTCCGGTTATTTTGTTGAGAAATCTCCTCCCATCTGCAGGACTATGCAACGGTACAAGGCTGATATGTGCAGGGTTTACACCAAATATGATCGAATGTGTTATAACCAGTGGTCATTATAATGGTCAGCATGTGTTTATTCCTCGCATAAAGATGCGACCATCCAGCTCTTCAAATTATCCATTCCAATTCCAGCGGAATCAGTTCCCTCTCAAACTTTGCTTTGCAATGACAATCAACAAGTCACAAGGTCAGACACTAGACAGGGTTGTTGTTTACCTACCAAGACACTGCTTTTCACCAGGGCAGTTGTATGTTGCACTATCACGAGTGCGGGAAGCAGTAAAAGTAAGTGTCATTGCAGCATCCAATGATTGCGAGTTATATATGAACTGTGTCAGAAACATGGTATCTTTTGAAGTGCTAAGACTTGCAGGTATTTTGTAAGATTTACTAGCAGCTGACACTGCACCAATATTTTGGTTAACTGATTATAACTGCTCAATATGTATACAGCGTTGGCAAGATGCGTATAGCTTATCTTTACGATATTTGTGTTATTACATCAACCTAGATAGTGGTTACAAACTGCGAAATCTTGGTTGTATGTACTGTAACACAATGATATCCTGTATTGCTGCTTAGGACAAATCCTAATATATACTATTGAGAAATTTAATCAGGCACTTATGCTTCAGAATATTGACATATAATTGTTTTGCTGTAAGAACTTGATTTCCATAACAGGTTAGGTTAACAGCATGGCATCAGTTTGACTCCAACTCAGTAATCAAATCCTTCGACAACGCCTTATGTAAATGACACAAATTTATCGTTATGCAATATGTTTATATGCTCATTGCATTACAGGTGTTAGTGTATTAGATCTATGTATTGATAGTTCATAAAATTTAGTAATAATAATAGAGGCATCGAGCAAAACCATCGTCCCGTTGAGTATAATAAAGTTTGTCGAGTTTCAAGAGAGTCATAGTTAATTACCTATTTATTTTGCATCACGACTGATAAACTACTTAACTTATCAAGCGACACTTCACGTAAACGACAGTAACTCATCGACAATGGTTACCTACGGTTGTAGTTGGTAAAATACGCTGGCCTGATATAATAACCGTAACAGTAGCCTAATATCTCTCGTTGCAAACTACTGTAGATACTTTAAAAAACAAACCAGATTTGATAAATCTACAAATCCCTGAATTATGCAAAGTTAGAAAGTACATACACCATACCCCTATAATGTACTATGTCAGACAATCCCACGTAATTAACAGAGCACAGTTAACCTACTAAACAATCACTACTGTACATAATTAGGTATGTGCCTTCACTAATACTACACTCCACCTCTATTATGTGGACAAATACACTATTAATAACCAGTTGATATTTTGCCATATCCTTCATGAGTCTAACATAGCTAAAGTTACAACACACCCTTTCCAGGTATGGATTTGTAACTTAATGTCTCTGAATTTTTAAGTAGGCATTAAGAAATTTGAGATATTAGGTCCATCAGTTACTCCTCCAAATGTTGTGATCCATTTAATTTAATACACACATATTCATCTTCTTTTGCAACAGAATGAAACCTCGTAAAGTCTACCTTGATGAGTTAACTGACACTACCAAAAACTACAAGGTCAATGTCAAAGTAATCGAGAAGCGTCGTCCGAAGGCATCTCCTGTTAAGGTGCAATACCAAAGCTTGTTATTTGAAGATGATAAGGTATTTGAACTCATTCACCCACATATGTTAATATATACTCCGTATTAGAACTTCTTGCACAGATAGATGTGAAACCTTTATTAGTAAGGTTTGCTTGATTATGATTACTGATATACCTACATGAGCTTTCTGCATATGTAATTCTGACTTTGATAAGTTTGTTTTCTGGACATGTTTTGATCAGGGTAACAAAATGCGTGCTGCTCTTTTCGCTGATCAAGTTGACATATATGAGGATGCTATCAAGCGTAATCAAAAATATGAGATATCAAATGCTAGCATAAGTCCTCTTAAGCCTGAGTATAAAACAAATGAATCTGGTCTAGATTATCAGATGACCTTCAATAGACGTACTGTTATCATGCCTATGGACATTGATGGTTGGATGTGATGATGTTAACTATCGTCCAATTTTACAGATACCTCGGGCACCTGACTATAGTGAAATGTTTGGTACACTTCAAAATAATAATATGTCTGTATATATTGCATGTACTAACATGTCTTCTGTTTGTAACTAGCGTTTTACGAACATATGTTTTATGCATTGTAGATATAGTTGGTGTTGTACTCTTTGTAGAAGACCAGCCAAGGAAGATTGTCACGGCAAAGGCCCGTGAAACAGCTGTCCGTGAAGTCATATTAATCGACAACAGGTAACTGATGCCAAGTACTTTGACACATTGAAATACATATTATTCTACATATCGATAACATTAGACATCATGATACTGCTGTTGCTAATATAAATGCTCTTGCAGTACTACACAACCTTTGTCCATCTCAGTTTGGGATGATCTCGTTAAAGATGACTGCACTATGCTGATATCTGAACCTGGAAAATTTAGAGCAGTTGGCATAACAACACTCAGAGTATCAATGCGTAAAGGTTCTGATAGTTACGGTCAATCTGGCTGTACACGTGCCATAGTCTAATATATTGCATCATTACAACATTTAGCAGTATCTTAATACAGTTTGCGATGTAGCAGGATTTTCAATGACAACATCTGCTTCAACTGTTTTTGTACACTCACCAGATGGTGATAAAGCTGATGCTCTCAAAGCAGGGTACTGAACTAGGCTACACACAAGAAAACAACACATATTCTAGACAAAATGTAATCCTGCTAATGTTTGAACTACGTGAATGTGTAGGATGGCTAGCAACACTATGGCGTTGACGAAGTTGCAAAACCGACTATTTAATGTCAAGATGCCTGTACTCACTGACAGTACGACAACCATCTCAACCCTTAGTTCCAAAAAGGTAGCAAAATTCCTGCATCTTTTCCTGCACCATATTTATAACTGAAACTGTATCAATAATCCAATAATACTACATCATTACAGAATGTCGCGGCTACGCAACAGTAGTCCAAACACTACAAAAGTTTCAGCACAGATTGTATTCATATATTTAGTACAAATGAGAGATTTCAAGATGATTAACAGTATGGGTTATGTGTCTTAAATACTACAAACAGGCTAAAACAACCTTGCAAGATGAGAGGCATTGGTTAGAAGTAACTATCCCAGATGTTGATTTTGAGAAAATTAATGCATACATGGGTTGCTCAAATTGTTCAAAGCGGTCAAACATACAACCATGCAACACATATACTTGTGACAGCTGCGCTAAACCTAACTGCACCTCAGAACCAAAGTAAGACTTGTGCTCATTTGACAATTATTGAGTTATATATAACTGAGTAGTGCATTATATTTATGAATAAGACCAGGTTAACACTGGCTTTGGTGAAATTGAAAATATACATTCCATTAAGAATGCTTTTGTGAAATGTAGGGTTACTTTCAATTGTGAAGTATCGGATGGCACTGGAACACTATCCTTTACTATGTTTACAGATGTTACTGAACAACTGTTCAGGATGTCCGCATCTGACATATTCCATATGAAGCATAATGTGAGTCTAAATTTACTTTGTTTCATTTCTAAATTAATAGTACTCTTCATATTAACTGGTGTATTGCTTGGCAGTCTGATGAGCCAACCTTTACAACACTCAAAGGATTACTTGACACAAAGCCTTTCAAAGCTCAAGTAGCTCCAGCTAATAGCCTGTCAACCAACAATGTGCTGCAATGGATAATAAAGCGTGTCGTAGTGAGTGCTGAGAGCAGTGGTCCTGAACTCACTGTGGAACAAACAAATGAAGGAACCACACTACAAAGCCAGCATGTTGGGGATGTTAACATCAAACACCTAAAACCTACTGATTATACAGAGCATGACGAGAGTATGTCTACAATCGGTAGTGATGAGTCTGCTAAAGATGACCAGCCTGTGATTCCAAGCTATCCAACAATTGTTGATTCAGGGAAAGATGTGGCAATAACTTTGTCACACCCACAACTCCCAAAAAGGAAGTGTAGGAAGGAGAAGACAGGATCCCCGTCTGCAGTACTCTCTACCCCAAATTAAGAACCAGTGACTACCCCAAATTAACAATCAGTGTCAACATGAACTCTATCTATGTTACTCGTTTATCTTTTGCTGTTATAGTGCTCATAGTATGCACAATTAATGTCTGTTTAGTTAACAAAGGCATGTCAACCTGAACTCTTTATATTACAAGTTCATCTATATATTCTAATTTAGTAACTTGAGATGCTCCATGGTTTGTAGCTACAAAAGACTAACACCATAAATCGTATGCCTATTGTTTCGGTGTCCAATAATGACATTGAGTGCCTTGCTCAATGAAATCGTACACAGTATTGTTGAAATCCAATCTGCTAACACCCACGCCTGTATAGCTCCAATACACAGCTTAATATATAACACCATTATCAAAAGGAAGTTATTAATGGTTGAAGATTACCAACAAAACCCCAATAACATAGCACCTTAAGTAATATGCCACACAGCAGTTTATCTACTATGAAAAGACTTATATGTTCACGAGTTCCTCCTGATCAAAAGACAAATTCAAATCGTTAAAATCATAAACACAAGAGAAACTTAACCATATACATCGCCAGGTTCTATCATCATCCAAGAGAAACGATCAATCTTACAACTTACCTACTGATTATGGTATAATCCCTAAATTATAACGACATAATATTACAGGTTACAAACGTATTAGCTTGTTGTCAAATAAATTGCAGTAATAATTGAAAATAAACAATGTTATGAGCAGTCCAAATTGAAATAATGCAGCCAAAAGAAAGGTGCTTAACTCAAAAACATGTATAAAATCTTGCATTACATTAGCTATAAACATAAAAGATGTATATTCAGAAAGATTACCGGTTACCTTATTGGCAGACTCAGCAATCAGAGTCATAGTACCCCTCGCTGCCAGACTTCTCAACATACGCATACTTTGAGCTGCTACCCCTCCTGTAACGTCCCTTTCTCTTCTTAGCTTTCGACTTTCGTGGCTTGCATGAGCAGGAGATTGACACCATCCTCTTGTTTCTGGTCACCCATATCTGATTTCCACGATTTTCCATCACAAGTTCATGATCATAATCTAGGTCAACCTTAGATGTTTCTGTACCAACAAGATACTGCCCTGCCCATGCCTTATAAACCTCCGCCATACTCCTTTTGCCTTGCCTATCGAGCTTGTTGAAGACATGATCAGTAAGTTCTGGTAAACTGAGGAATGGGTGATGAGGTCTGCTGCCAAAGGGCATTTCCTCTTCAACAGTTACTTTTGAAAATAAGGTGGTGGACTGAAACTGACTTTTTTTTTCCAATTAACGTATTTTTCGACAAATTCTGGCTTATCATCATCGTTAAAGTATATTACTTTTCCACAGGGTTTCTCCATTTTAGATGTGCACGAGTTTTGGGAATGTGGACAGGGACAATGATCAGAATGGAGTATGCATGATGAAGGTTGGAGGGTAACAGCTACTCGTAGTAATTACACAGAACAGTAGTGTCTAATCAGATAGTTTAGGGAAACGTAAGGGCATGATAGCCGTCATTTAGTTTAGCAGCTAATGGTTTATGTAATTATTACCATTATATCCGTACTTTTCTTAAATCGCGTGTTTCCGTATAGCGACGATATGAGTTGAAACGATTTGATTCTTATTTTAATAAATGTTTCATCCAAATTATCGTATTATTGTTAATTTATAAGACAAAATATAGTCATGTATGAACTTATTTGATTTAGCGTAATGAATTTTCTAAGAATGTAAAATGCTTAAAACTTTTAATAATGTTTAGTAAAAATATTCACGTTAATAAATGTGTGAATACAAACGTGATAAGCAACTGTTACCTTTTACTTCGGAGGAAGTTTATGAACTTTTCTCGTATGAGATGCCGAATGGGGTTGGTATGTTTGACTAAGTCATGTTTGGAGGCAAGGACGGAAAGGTATTTTAATTGGGATAATTAACGCACTATTATGACATAATTCCTATCCTTAATTTGGGTATCTAACTTTTACGAAACGCATCACATGGGATCCCTCCCAAAGGTAACACTGATATCGTATCTAACCCGCTTAACTAGAGGGAGGGCTGTGTTAACTTCACGATTTCAGTTAACAAATGATTGTGTATTAATAAAATATAGAATACATTTAGAACATAATGTAATTTACTATAATGTGCAATTTAATCATTTAGTTCATTAGTAGTGTTAAGCCCTCTTTACTTTTGACGAGTGGTGTTTAATGTTTGTCACTAAACTGAAGGTATACTTACCATCTTGCATACAACCTTTAGGATAAACAGCACAACAATGTCCTATACGCATGCTAAGTAATGATTAGTCTTTTCTTTGTCTTTTTCTCATTTCATTACCGTATCTTACTTCCTCGTTTCTACTTTCCGATTCTGTTTATACATCCTCGTTTGAATTTTTAAATTAGTCAATATCTTTTTAAAAATATACAAGTAGTTATCCACATATAAATTATACATCTTAATTATGAAATCATTGATGTGTTTAAAATCGTTTGTTTAGAATGAAGTATTCAAATTTATAATCAAATTCACTAATATTGAGATAATTTTTAAAAGTGCTTAATTTACATTTAACTTTAATATATATCCAATTTAGGGTATGTTGTATATTAAATTTAGTAAGTTTTGCTTGCGACGGGTCGTTATTTGTGACGGATATTTTGTGAGATAAAATGGATATGAAATGAGTTAGTGGAACAAGGGGAGCACATGAATAGTGTTGGAGAGAGAGAGAGAGAGAGAGAGAAAAAGTGGGTATTTTGTGAGAGGAAACGGTATCCGTCACAAGCTTGCGACGGATAGTGTCGTTGCAAATAAGAAATCGTGTATTAAATTAATATAAGGGTACCCCTGTGATTTTGACTTTTCCCACTTATACCCCTGCGTATAGCACTTTACTAGCCGTACCCCTAAACTTAATTAGTTAATCCCATCCGTAGCCAAACATGTTTATGCCGTCTGTTTTAGACGTTAAGTGTCATGTTGGCACTCTATTTGCCAAATAAGCACCTTACTTGGCAAATGATTTTCCCATTGATGCCCTTGTAGTTTTCATTTTTCTCATTTGTGCCCCTGTGTAAAAAATAATATAAAGGAATGAAAAAATTGTTGGAATTGAAATTATGAGTCGGATATCCGATTAAAAGTTCAAATTTTCCGATGTTTAATCCAAGACATTACAAATATATATCTTATTGTTGATAACCGAAGATTTACCGAAACATTCAATTGTTAAATTTACTTAAACAGTAAAAGCTTCAGAAATATTTTGATTAAAAAATTAAAAATTTACCCGAACTCAAATTAGCTATAAAAGACTATAAATACAAAATTTATCGAAACCGAAAAAATATGGGAAAAATTTATGATAGATCAAAAGAAAGGGGAGTTGAGAATCTAAAATTTAGTTGGTGCTACAATGATGAAATAGGTAAGTGACGCCGCAGGATCAATATGAGCATTGACAGGTAATGACACTCGTTTTGTTTGTCGACTTGATCCACTTAATATAAAATAAGTTTTGAATGTTAGATAATATTTCTTTTTGAATAAAATAAAAGGTAATATATAACGGTATTATCTCATGCGATATAAAAAGAGACATAATAAACGATATATTACAACTTTTTATTAATTTAAAAGGGTATAGTAAGCAATGCGGTTTTAAAGATATCAGGCTCAACATCGAAACCTAAAATGTAAAAATGCAAGGATACAAGTGGGAAAAGAAAAAAACACAGGGGCATCAATGGGAAAAACCATTTGCCAAGTCAGATGCTTATTTGGCAAATAGAGTGTCAACATGGCACTTAACGTCTAAAATAGACGGCATAAACATGTTTGGCTACGGATGAGATTAACTAATTAAGTTTAGGGGTACAGTTAGTAAAGTGCTATACGCAGGGGTACAAGTGGGAAAAGTGAAAACCACAGGGGTATCAATGAGAAAAACCCTTAATATAATTAACAAAAAATTTAACCACTTTCTCTCTTTTCATTTCTACACTTGATCTTCTTCTGAATACTCTTTGTAAAAAATAAAAAAAATTACCTAAAACCTCCTTCATCAGACTGTACCATCACACGAATGTAGGTTCACCACCAAAACACTGCATCAATTACCATACCACTATTTGCCGCCGTTAAGGTATGTTTTTTCATTTTTTTATCTAATCAAACCTAAACAGTGTATTAATGAATTGTACATAAAATTACAGTTATCATACTGATACGATTATATGTTCATGAACATTATTTCTAACAGTAATTATTTATTAGAATTGTTTTGTTGAAAATTATTGATTAGTTTGATTAGTTTGATTGACTGTCGTGTTAATTGATTGAACTGCTGTGGTCCTGATTAACTATTGCATTAAAATGTTCTTAATGTTGAAATACACATACAATTTCTCCAAAATCAAGGAAATGTTAAATGTATATCTGGGTTATGATGACGAATCTGGGTTAAGAGTAAGAGACAATGTAGATATACATATAGCCTAGAGTTCAGCATGGTTTGGTAATGGATCCTGACTTTTGGCTGTAAGTATCTGTAAAGTGTATATTTATTGGCCCATTGGCCTTCTTCGGTAATTCCAAGAGGGATGTAGCCTTGTTAAAAACTCGGGAATTAGATAGTATCGAGGACTGGCTTGTGGGTTGAAAGAGTCAGGAAGGGTAGTGATAGACTTCTGCATAAATAGTGTGCATCTAAGTAATAAAACTTATAGATTAACTCATAAAAGTAGATATGTATTTGTCATTGTAGGCCTGTAAACTAGGGTCGAGCCCTGTACTGATCTTGAATTGGGTTGAAGACCTTGTTTTAAATTTAACAACATTGCCAATACTTCCTGAAGTACAGTACTCTAGCATTGCTAAGTGTAATTAATAATATTTCACTCAAATCCATTAGAATAGGAGAAGTACCTGGGGTGATCTAATAATCAGAAACCACTGGTCAGATGACCTTGTAAGGAGGCCCCATCATTAACTCTAATTACGAAAGTTGGTAGTCATCATTCCGAATAAATCTCCAGATAACCTCATTATTAATAACTACCATTAGACGATGAAACAGATAATGAAATACACCTATATTACAGTACGTAGCCCACCCTTTTGGCCTTTTACCTGGTTCTTTCATAATGTCCTTTTATAGATGATATCTAATTTAGTCACTCTGGAATACTCAAAAAATCTAAATAATGGCAGAAAATGTTGTTAATTCAGAATTGGCTTTAATCAGAATTGATGCAGGTCATGATACACCGCATTTTGCTGCTGATTAGCTTTCTTTTTCTTTCCGAATTATAGTGTTCATATGCACCCTTAATCTCGTGTAACTATATCTGAACTGGATACCTGTTTGTCATCCCTTCGTATATTATACTAGAACGATTGTATTGTGTTGGCTATTCGGGTGTACTATATGAAAACAAGGATACGAAAATTGACAGAGTCAGTACAGGGGAGTAGGGTGGGAGATAGCGATACTGCCAACATGCCATGTATAGAGTGACATAGTTTATGTGTTGTAGTAGTAGGATACAGATAATTTATGTGGCTGGTTGTATGGAGGTGCATGGTAGATCAAGATTCAGCCGAAAACAAATGCTAACGTGATGTTGGAAACAAAAACAAACGATGACCAAATGAGTGGTGTATAACAACCTATTTACATTGTAGCTTCAAGTGCTTTCAAAGATATTGAAATTATGAACTCTCAATGTATTGATGGTGGTAGTTAATTGTGTCTTGCAGAGAGACACGAACAACATTAATCAAATACCAATAAAGAAGCCAAATACAACACCATTCATAATCTCATTGTTTATCCAAACCATATAATAAACTGCTTGTTTGAAGATGCTATCGTTTGCTGTAAACTTCATATCTTCCTGTACAAGCTATTTTGATTCTAATATTATGTAGCTTCAATATCTAGATTTTGCTGTTTCACAAGTATGCCTCCTTGTGTTCGTGTTGTCTACTTTGACAAAGAAGATAGGCATAAGTTCGATCGTGATTACATACAATGGAAAAGGGAACAATTCACATCAACAACAATGTTCAACACGCAGTACGTGCTGAAGGAAGGAGATGGAGCAAGCAGAGTACACCATCTATTGCTCAGTTCTGATGAGTTAATGACCAGCATATTCAGCAGACTCAGCCATATAGACAAACGTAATATGGCTGAAGTATGCAAAAAATGGGGTTCTCTGTTTGCAGTTGGCAAAGAAACATCTAAAATAGCGGTTGATTATAGGAGTCAAGTAAAAAGCGAAAGGAGTAATGGGTTAATCACCAGGACAAGGTGGGGTCGTGTTTTTTCTATCCAATGTAGCTGCCTTGATTTACCAACAAAGGAAGCAAGATACATCTACCACGTTTGGATGGAGGGTAATAGGGACCAAGATGATTTAAGTGTTTACGAAGATGGTCCGTTTAATATATTCTCAGAGGATGAAGCATATTACGACTCTGACTGATAACCCCGTACCAATAATTTTGATGCAAAAGTGTTTAAACTTTAGATTGACTATTGTATTCCAATGATGTAAAGTTGAAGATTTACATCAACAAGGTAGAGTACTTATGGGTGTAAACATATTCCATTAAACTATGAAATCTTAATAAAATTGTGCATTTCATATTCGTAACAATCATTTCCGATATCAATAGATACTCCATTCATTAGTTATACTATGATATGAACCAAAATATCAAAACTTTGTTGAAATTATGAATATTTACATTATGAGAAATAACGTCCCTTGGAATTCCGCGCGCATCGCGCGCGGAAAAACAACTAGTTATATAAAACATTCAAATATGACATTCATATTACATAAAATGCAATATTAAAATATGTATGCACATGCTAATTTTTAATGCCAAATCGCCTTTACTAGGAGCAAATATCTCATATTTGTTTACGGTTTTTACGGATATGCGTGATTTTAACTATTAACATCACCCAAAAATTACATAAATCTCATTTATGTCCAAGTTAATCTTCCTATTATCCTTTAGGAATCAAAATTTAGTCCCTGCTAATATTGATCAAGATTCAACTTGATTTTGCATTATTGTTCATAAATTATTCGTATTTACGGAATAAAGGAAAATGGTCAATTGAGTCAATAAAAATCCGAAATTTAAAATATAAAATTTTAAAACATTTTGGAAATTTCCAAAATTTCAGAAGTTAATAAAATGGCCTTATGCAAAAATTTAGTTAATTTCTTAAATAAATCGTATAAAACTCTTTTTTATTGTGTAAAATCCAATTTAATTATAAAAACATGCAATAAAATTGCTATGAATTTTTAGTCATCCTCAAATACCTTTTAGAATCTGGGAATGACCAAAAATTATCAGGCCATACACGAATTTTAATATTTAATGACTCAAACATTATAATCATAAAAACATAAACTTTTTGATATCCAAGTTTTGGATCTGATGTTCCTATCATAAAAGACATCTATGGGTAAACTTTTATGCCATAATTTTAAGATTAACTATTTTTAACACAATAAGTCATTATATAGCCGATTTTAACCATTAAAATCATAAATCATGCATTATTTCAGAACAAATTCTCAATTTTTTTGTACATTCTGTAAATATTTCATGTGACATTGTGTAAACCTTTTATGGCAAAATTCCAAGTCTAACTATTAAAGTCGACATTCGTCACTATTTATATGATTTTTTACTCTAAAAAATCATTAATCATGCAAAATAAGTGTAAAAAATCTCAAAATTTTTATAGGTACTGTACATATTGCATATGACTTCTCATAAAATTTTCAAGGTCAGATTTGAAATATAACCTCCTATACCCATTTAAACTCATATTATTACTATTTATCTCATAAAAATCATAATCCATGCATAATAACTTTATTTGATACGAAAATTTTTATACATCATATAAAATATGCATGTGAGAACATATCAAAATATCTTGGCCAGAAACAAATTCTAACTATTTTTCCCATTAATTGTTGTTTAAAACCGATTTAAACATCAAAAATATACAAATAAATATAAAATGAACAATAAAAATCCATAAAATTATTTTTATGTCCTAAAACCATTTTAGAACCAGAAACTTTAACATGAAAAATTATTTTGTGATTTATCATAATAAATCACAATATTTTCGAAATACTTGTGTTAATCTAATTAACACAAAACATGAATCCGATCATGCATGCAGCAACCGTAATGCTCTGATACCACTTGCTAGAAATCGAATTTCAGATTATATACTCATATCTCATATGAGTTTTGTTTCTTAAGTTTAGGCATGAAAACTTAATTAGATCTTATGCATGCATGATGATTACATAAGAAGTGTGAATGTCCTTACATTGGTTTTAGAAGGTTTATACTCAATAATCACCTATTATGTGAGTCTTCAAAACCGAAATACCCTTAATAACGGTTTATTGTGAAACCGTCTCCAAAAGCTCTTATCAAGGAACCGATGTCAAACTACAACCAATTTTGGTACTAGAAAATTGATAATAGTATACTAGAAATAATAATAATATTACTCTTAATATTATTTGTATCGAAATGATTTATTTTACTTAGAAAACTATTTACTAAGAAATATGAGAATAAGATGTGTAAATGATGTGGGTTGGTTTTTTTTTCAACAAGCAACCATCAAGAAGCAACTAGTATATTGTGATGTGTAGTGTAGTGTAATATATAGACCAAAAATGCTCACAAGAGAGAGCATATGGCCGGCCAAATTAAGTCACCCATGGCCTATGCATGCTCTTCTTACACTTACACAAAAGTAAGGATTATTCCTTACATATTCCTTGTGTGTGTAAGACACAATTGGTTTGTACATTTAAACACACAACCTTCACACATACTACATGTAACACGGCTGAAATAGGTCTTAATATAGACCCATTTTATCTTTGTCAATTGTGTTAATTTGTAACATGTCATACATGTCCTATAACACATGAACAATTTTGTTAATTATGCAATTTTAACTCTTTAAAATTCATAATTCACAATTTTATCACATTTAAATAATATTACTATTAATTCTCAATTACCATATTATAAAATGTATTTTCATAATTTTAATAACAACTCTTTGTAATTTTATGATCAACCGTGTTCATTCTCAATTTAATCGTTTCTCAAACGAGTAAATAAAAACCGTGAAATAAAACAATTTGGGATATTCTATATGGTACCCCTCGATTTTTTGACTTTCTTCATGGTACCCCTACACTTTTTAAAACATACATGGTACTCCTAATTGTTCTCATTATCATTAGCGTACCCCTAAACTTTATTTTCCGTCAACTAAACTCATTTTAAAGCTTTAAGTGATAACTTGAACGCGTAAGGAAGCTTGTCATTTATTATCACATGATATAAGGACTCTATTAGGCTCAATATCCATCTCGATCCTAATATTTATAAATATATATAGGCTAAAAAAAGGTGAAGGAAAAATTATTGATCTTTGCCAAATTATCACCTCCAAAGAATGGATATTAATTCTAATAGAGTCCTTATGTCATGAGATGATAAATGTCAAGTTTGGTTATGCGTCTAAGTAATCATTTAACGCTTAAAAATGAGTTTAATTGACGGAAAATAAAGTTTAGGGGTATACGTAGTGATAATGACAACAATTAGGGGTACCATGTATGTTTTAAAAAGTGTAGGGGTACCATGTACAAAGTCGAAAAATTGAGGGGTATTATAATCCCATTACAATAATATTTGTCACGTAAAATCATTTCCAAATTGCTAGTTATTAATTAATTCGTATCCTAATACGTTTTAATTAAATATTCTATTGAGACGGAATTCCCTAAAGATATGACCTTAAGGGATCAACTAATCACCACCATCATACGACGATGATGTCAAACTCTTGACAGCCAATCATTATCGGTAAATGTTGATCAGTCGACTTTAAAAGAGTAACATTCCCAGTTGTGTTTCATTCAAATGAGTTTTAATTATGTCAACTAGGGCAGAGTATGGATCGGGTATCCGATCCGAAACCCTACTTCGGATCGGATATCCGATCCGAAAATCCGAAATTTTAGTATCCATGATCTGATCTGAAATGTTCGGATATCCGAAATTTAGTATCCAAAAATATCCGTAAATTTCGGATCAGTTATCCGATATCCGAGATCCGATCAATGTAAATATATATTGTCAAAACTGTAATAAAAAAGAAAAGTAGCGTAATAAAAATGAAAATGTGGGTTTGTGAATGTGGAATTGTTGATTATTGGTTTTGTAAATGAAAAAAACTTAAAATTTACGGTTTTTGTAGACGAGGGTTATTTACAGTTTTGTGAATGACGGTTACTGAGTGACATGAAATTAGCTAGTGTTATTTAATATTTATGGATCAAATATCAGATACGGATCGGATATTACACGGATATCGGATATCCGATCCGATATTTGATAACCGATCCAATAACCTCGGATATCCAAATTTTTAAGCCAGATATCCATATCTGATCCGATATCCAAATATTTCGGATACGGGTATCCAAACCAAACCACTTTTCGGATCAGATATCCATTCATTCGGATCAGATACGGATCGAATGTCGGATCAATTCGGATCATCGGATTTTTTACTCAACCCTAATGTCAACGCACTATTTTCGAGGACACTTCCTCCAACAGAAGGCACCACAGGAATAACACATATATATAAGTAACTGAAAAGGTTTAAAACACAACGCGATCATCCCATATCCCCCTAAAAAAAACAGGTTACGTCCTCGTAACCTTACAACATACACGCATAACATTCAGCTAACTACACCACTCAACTTTCACCCTCCCTCCTCAACACTAACTCACCAAGCAATGCCAACACAAGACATAATATAGTTCACTTAACGCTATCCTACCATCGATTGCAATCCTATAAGTGCTGTCAACTTCGAATTACTTTTATATCACACACCCAAATCCACTACCAACACAATTCATCAACCACGTACGCCTTAAAAGGAACTTTTATATTTTATCACCATAATAAGGAACTTTCTCCTCAAAACCTACTCACGCTCATAAGTGTTTCCACACAAAGATGTCAATACTATCGCAACCATACACCTCGACAACCTCCTTTCATAAACATACATATAAACTACATATTACCATCACTACACCTTTACCCCGCCACAATTTTATCTGTTATGCTACAGTAAACTCAAACTTCCACGTATACCCTCGTATGCAAAAACCATCAAACTTTATTCGCCGCATCTGACCTCTCTTAAGATAAACGCCCCTTCTTCCTTAATACTACATTCTTAATGATTCTATCTCATTATAATCATCTTCTCTCTTCGGTAGCTAACTACAATCATAACCTTCATCACCATACATATACCTAAGGCTCTCGCTCACTATCAATTACACCTTCACTAATTTCGTACTCCCTCTTCCATATACCACAAAGCACCAGACATAACTATTATCTTAACTCTTCTACATTACCGCACGTCCACATTCCTTTCAATTCCCGCATCTAATCCCCAAAACATCACTCCTAACTCAAGATTGTACATCTTTCCCTAAATCCTCAAATTTTCTTGTTTTGCCAAGTTCATCCATCAGTTAACATAATACTAATCCCAAGGTTCCTATTCCGCCTGCAATTTCTAGCTTTGTACACACATTCAACTAACTATTTTCTAAAACCATGATAACAGGCGCCTCACTTTACACATGACCGAAAGTACTTCAACAATCTCTCACCACTTTGCTTCCCCTTAACCAGGCACCACTATTACTATGATAACATCAACCACAAGTTCAACTCCTCTCCATAACGTACTCTACTCTCACCCCCGAGTCCAAGGTCTTGATAACAAAGTGACCATGACAAGAATCTACGTGTCTATACCAAAATGTCTTATCCTTTCAAAAGCTCGTCTCACAAATATACACCTATGTCAAGAGATGCTCCGGTCCATGCACCTCGAGTTCTTACGTAAACCAACGATTAGATCCCATGAACGCTAAAGATATGGAATCAAGATGACTAGACAACCACATCTAAATATCCACAGGTCAAACAAATAAATGAACAACCACGTGGGAAACACGTCACCAAGATATGCACCATTATTAAGACACAAAAAATCGCAAAACATTCATATCTTTTCCACCGTCACTCTAGGTGATAGAATCGCAACACTGTTACCGACAATCACATTGCAGCGTGAAGATACCCGTATCACAATCATGGAGTACCAAGCTTGACTTTCATTCCGAAGCACAATAATCACATTGATTATGTAGCATTAATATAGTCTTACCAAATTATAATCATTATATGCATCATGCTACGAGAAATATATAGATTACGATCGTGTGAAAACCATTGTATACCACTAATCATGAGATTAACACTTTACATAATCACTTACATACATCCCACATACACATTACCAAACCTACACAATCACTATTACTCGACCGTTGTGACTGTATATCTAATACTCGACAACTAATAAACTCCTTTTCCTTCTGCCTTCTAGGCTCCCTTACTACTACAGATATGGGCTTTAACAACGGTTAAAAATTGTTGTTATATAAAAAAGCGGTCGTTGTAAGAGCCTCTGTTGTTAAAGGTTTTAACAACGGTCCCCATTTATTAACACAACCGTTGTTAAAAGTAATAACGGCTAACCACCGTGTTATTAGGTTCCTGCCGTTGTGGAAAGTGTCAATGATTTTTAGTGGGAAAGTTATCACAACGGTTAGTTGCCTCAAACCCGTTGTTAGGGAAGGTTTTAGCAACGGGTAAGCGTTTGGAAACCGTTGTTAAAAGTGTTAACAACGGTTAAAAGCCGTTGTTACTACGGTCTATGCGTTGTTGAAAGTGTTGACGATTTACAGTTGGAAGGTTATCACAACGGTTATCTGTTTCAAACCCGTTGTTAGTAGTTTTCGTGGGAAAGTTGTAACAACGGGTAAGTGTTCTGAAACCGTTTTTAAACGTATTAACAACAGTCAAAAGCCGTTGTTATTACTGTCTACGCGTTGTTGAAAGTGTTGATGGTTTATGGCGGGAAGGTTATGACAACGGTTATGTGTTTCAACCCCATTTTTAGTAGTTTAGGTGGGAAAGATATAGGATTAATTGATAGAAATACTCCGAACTATGGGTGAACTGCTCAGAATACTATGAAATTTATTTTAACTACCAATATAACCAACTAATGCCCTTATTTGCTTTGATTAGAATATGTTGTTTTGTTAACTTATTGTAGCATGTTTTAACCGTGTGATTAGGTGAATAGATTAACATAGAAGTAAAAAGAGAAAGACGGGTTAAAGAAGGGTTAAAAATGTATTCACTTATTTAGCAGGTAACAGGTCATATATTATAATAAAAGCGAATGAGAGCATTAGTTTGTTATATTGGTAGTTAAAATAAAGTTTGGAGTATTTTGAGCAGGACACTCATAGTTCAGAGTATTCTTATTAATTAATCCAAACATATATCAACGCTTATGTTTAGAAAAACCGTTGTGAAATAGTTAATACCAACGGTTACTTAAGAGTTTTTAACAACCGTTTGTTTATCATAACCGTTGTTATTTATTTTATAATTGATTTTTAAAAAACTGTATTTGTTCCCCTACAGCCAGTGAAAATCCTGCATAAAACAGTAGCAGCATGCAGCACGCATAAAGCAGCAGCAACATTCAGCCAAAATATATATATATATATATATATATATATATATATATATATATATATATATATATATATATATATATATATATATATATAACCAAAATTCTTACTTACATTTTGTAATCAGTTCTACAACCAAAATTCTTACTTACATTAAATTCTTACTTACATTTTTTGCATTCCCTAGCTAGCCAATCACTTCTTTGTGCAAGGACGTATTTGCCCTACAACTCCCTTGCCTCGTCTATCTCGCTCTTTTGGTACTCAGGGACAACTAGCTCGTTGATTAGATATTGCGGATAAAACAAATACATACAAGACATACATTGACTTAGGCAACAACAGTAGCATATGAACATCACAATATAGCAGCAAAGACAGCAACTCTAATGAAAAAAAGTATATTTGATTGACTTCAAAAAATTACTAACCTTTTCTGGAATAAGGAGATATCTTCGCCTAATTATCTCCAACATAAAACGACAAACGTAGTATCCACATTGTACGTTGTCCGGCTGCTTAGGGACCTATTATATTACATAAAAAACAAAGAGACGAGAATGCAATTACCAATTAATTTAATGCGTAATTAAAAAAGATAGATGTCATGCACTTAGGTATTGTATTTGCGCATGTACCCTTGTTATAGTAATAAATGTAATCCCATCATCAGAATCTTTCCTGGGTTGATCATCGTTATTAGCTCTTTTCTTCTCAAAAACACTTTAAAAAAAAAGAGGCAGAAACTCACATAAATATATGTGTCGTAGTGAAAACAATAATAATTGAAACTTAATATTATGTGTCAAATCAGTATTATAAACTTGCATATTAATCAACTCCTTAAAGGTCTCGGTTGGTTGTCTTCGCAAAGGGTCCAACCAAAAGACTTTCTTCTTGGTCGGCATGATAGGTTAGCACCCAATGTCTCATATAGATCGAGATACATCATCATTATTAAGCACGCACATATATTAAATATAAAAATCCAATTGGGTTTGGAATCGTAGTATTAATTATATATTACCCAACTTCATTATAAGAGGCAAGAATGAGCTATTTGTTTTTCGCCAATCCCTGAGCAATATACTTTATCCGTTGTTGGTACGACCTCAGCTTGATATGCATAGATAAATTACAAGGGCACAGGAATCCGTATAGGTCAGATGAAATCTTGCTCTCAGTGATCACAACCGATTTCAAGTACCTACATTACGGTTTTAATTACGATATTTAAAACAATATCTTAGTCATAATATTAGAATATTCATGATTTATTGAAAAACTTGCTTCATCTAAACAAATAGGTGTTGGACATCAATCTCTTCAAAGCCACCCCAAATGGCTAGAAGATCCCATGATATACGTGTGATAGGCTTATCGCGTACCTAACAAAGATACCCTAGGCTTAACTAACAAATAAATGTAGATAATTAAGAAAGTAGGGGTCGATCTCAGGGAGACGGTAGATGCAATATGACAAGCTATGGTTAGAATTCTATCAAGGTCGATTCGATTGATTGTTTGGTTTGATAATTAAAACGATAAAAAATTGAGATGTAAAACAATGATAATAAAAGATCTAGGGAAATAGGTTCACACATGTAAATTAGCAATAATTGATGTCGAATTGGGGAAACATATGATCAAAAGTTGTCTAGACTTATTACCAATTATCTCTCGATTTTATTACTAAGATAGTGTTTTAAATGATAATATAAAAGCAAGGAATAGAAATTACCAACTTAAGGAAATAAGAACAAGAACTTGATTATTAAGAGCAAAGTAATCTTCAAATAAAACCCTGAATTAAAGCGTAAATGTTGATGATTAAAAAACTAAGAACATAAAGAAAACTAGGTTTTTGTAGTTTTAGGGAAATGTATGAAAAAAACATGAATAAAAAGTTCTCTAGTGATGAGTTTATATACACAAACTGCTAGAAAAGTGAAGAGTTGCTCAGGTGCACAATCCCCGAAGATCCGTGGACCAAACAGTCCTAGGGGCGCAACATTTTTGTCCAAGAATTGCTCAGGTATAAAACCCCAAGATTCTGGGATTTGAACAAGTCTCGGGGGCGCAAAATTTTGGGTTATATGGCTATCTCGCATCAACCCCGAGATTCTGGGGTTTGAACAGCAATCAGGGGACTTTGCAATCTCTTCTTTTCTTTACTAGTTCTCACTTTCTTTGCCCAAGTACAAACCAAATTTCATTTCTTCTTCCTCTAGAATGAGTGAATCTTCCCAAAACTCCCTTTCTTGGCCAAGACTCGCTCCAAGTAGCCTCGTGGAGCTCGGTGAATGCCAAAATGATAGAAAAGGTCGTAACTTGCTCTGTTTCCTACAAAATGCAACAAAACATGCAAAACACCTACAACACGGAATTAGCTCATAAAATCACCTCATAAAGTGCAAATTATCATGTAAAAATGAGCTAAAAGGGGGTGAAATTCATATAAAAATAGGACACATCAAATTCCTCCAAGTTAAACCCTTGCTTGTCCCAAGCAAGCACACAATATCAAGACAAGGGTAAGGAGTACTAAATCTCATCAATTGAAAATCCCAACATAAGCTAACAAGCGTAATGAATCATAATCTCAAAACAACGTGGGCATAAGGATAGTGCAAAAACATGGATGAGATTTACATGGCGGCGTAGCATGAAATATTTTATTTAAACTTTTCGGCTCTTGCATGATCTTATTGACAATGGACTCTCGCGATACACTCAAGCACACATTTATATGTAAAAGGAGATTTGTATGAGTGACACTCTCCTAAACTCTACTCATGAGAGTGCGCCCGCAATCTAATATGGTGATCATTCCAAGTCCACGAGTCAAAACAATCAAATACAAGCATAAAAAGAAGAAACCAAGGATTAGAGGAAGGCTATGGTGATGGGTAAGAAAGGGGAACATATGAATTATGATAAGTGGAGCTAAGTCAGGCTAGCAACTAACCAATGAATGCATTGATGCTCAATCCAAATCCCAAACCCTTCCCAAGTAGGAGGCTTGAAGTCAAAAGTAGCATATTGACTTCCTTTCATGACAAATCAAGTGTAAACTTCCCAAATACTTCTGATATAAAAGATGGAAGCTAAATCACAAAACCTCTTCTTCACTTTTCTTTTCAACAACTCAATTTCATACTTCTTTTTTTCTCATATTTCTCAACTCTTTCAATTTTTTTCTTCTTGTATTTCAATTCTTTTTTTCTTCACATCATTTTTTTTCATCCTACTTTTTTTTCACATTATTTCTTTTTTTCCAACTTCTCATTTTTTCCAATTTTCTTTCTTTAACTCAAGAATAAAACGAGATACAGAAATCAGTAATTCCATCTTACCAAGCTCACAATGACACAAAAATGAACCATATATCCCAAATGAGCACCCAAACACCAATGATAAAGCTACTAACTCGACAAGGTAGGCAAGTTTAAATGTAGCTACATATGAGAAAACGTATATAAGGGTGAAAATGGGTAACAAAGTCATGTGAATGGCTTCAAATGCTTACAAATTATGAATGAAATGCTCATAAGAAATGGAATAAAGGCCATACTTGTGCATTTTGATGTAACGCACACCACAAGGAGACCTACACACACCTAAGTGAGACCGGGTATAGATGCACCGGTCTAAGGAGGCTCTACCTTTCAAATTTTTGTAGGCTGCGAATGTCAAGATCAAGCCTAATAGGTCCAAATTCCATCCCTCACACACTATGTCAAGACATCCCCATATTTGCAAAAATCCCGTCAATAAATGTGATTCAAATAGCTATAAAGCTATAATTGGGATAGGCAAAGAGAGAAATCAAGGAGCAAAAGCGAGGGCAAGCATCACAAAAAATCATGGAAAGCACATAATTTTTCAATTTTTTTTTGATTTTTGAATTTTTTATGAAAAAAACTACATGCAAGCTAATTAAACTAACATGCTCTAACAAGATGTAAATCCCTCCCCCAAGCTAAACATCACATTTTCCCTAATGTGTTGAACGAGGAACAACCATCAAACCGTAGAAACGGTTCTCACACTTAATCCAGCAAGACAAAATGTTTAATGGGGAAAGGGGATAACAACGAAAATGCAAGGGAATAAATAAGGATGCTTACTAAACTATCTAGCCTCCCCCAAGCTAGTATGTAAAAGGGGAAGAGTGATAGAAAATCACTCGCAAGCGGCATAGTAATCGTCAGCACGACCATCAACATCGCGTGTCTCCCCGTCATCAGCTCCACCGTCCTCTTGAGCACAAGAAGTACCACTTGTACAGCAGTAGGACTCTCCGTATTTTCCGGCCTAACTCTCTTTTTCGTCTCATTTGAAGGCATTATGAGGTGGAAATCTGAAAAAGTCGCCGATTAGAACACAAAGAGAGTGAAAAGCAATCACAATACCAATAAAGAGCGTAAGTGTTCAGCGAATAACACAATAACAACATGAAATCAATACCAAAAACGAATTGTATAGTGAAAATCCGTCACAAAATAAACCCAATCGAAATTAGGGTTAGGAGGAGAGAAATTGGGAATGGTAAGTGAATGGAGAAGGAAGAGTAGGCTGGTCGGCGGCAGCAGCACGGTGGACGACAGGAGCAGCAACAATCGTCAGCAGGAGCAGCAGCAACATCGTCGGCGCAGGAGTCGGCGGCGTGGCAGTAGAGCAGCAGCGCGCGGCAAATGTGACAGTAGAGCAGCAGCAGTCGGCGGCAACAGCGTGGGACGACGGTGATGGATAACGGTGATGGGTGGTGGCGGTGAGTAGTGGTGGTTGCGGAATGGTGTCAAGGTATTGGGAGGATATGGATGTTGGCGGTGGAGACTTTTTTCCTTTTTTCTTTGTTGTGTTTTGTTTCTCTTGTGGTTTCACGCTAGTTAGTTTTTTTTTCTTTTTTTTTTTTTTGAGCTGTTCCGCCCCCAAGAAACGTTTGATCCCCGACATCTCGGGGTTCCAACGCACTGATTCTCAAGCTTGAAAATGTTGCGCCCCCAACATTGAAGTAAACCCCGAAATCTTGGGGCTTCAACAATATCAAATTTCACCAAAATCAAACTGCTGCGCCCCCTACTCTTGTTTAAACCCCGAAATCTTGGGGTTCAAAACCGCTAGCTTTCTCCTCCGCAAGACGAAGATAACATCAACTTGAAACACCTACAAAATTAACAAGAATCACAATTATGCATCCTTTTTTACATACTCTAAGGCATTAAAAATTAAAACAAAAGAAGTAAAAAAAATTTAAAACTAGCTAAACTCGGGTTGCCTCCCGAGAAGCGCAATTTAAAGTCTTGCTAGACAAAATGTCTCAAAAATTTTAAGTTTTAAAATCCGGAAGTTCAAGAAAACTTCCTCCACCATTCCGACCATTGCTTCTTCACGATAAGGCTGCAAATAATGGCCACTAGCTTTGATCTTCTCTCCACACGGGGACAATACTTCAACGGACCCAATCTTATCATCACTAAGGATGATATAAGGGCCCGGGGCAACCTTTTTTCGAGGGTTGTACATAAGCACTTTATCACCAACTTCGAGACCATCCTTGATAAGCTCCTTCATACTCCGATTCGCCGCCTTCTCCTTGAATGGTTGAGACCTTGCAAGAGCTTTCTCTTCCACCAAAACCTTATTTCCAATGCTTACCGTATCACAATTCCCTACGTAAGAGCTCAAGGACAAATTAATTTCCACATCCTTGCTCAAAGATTGAGACAAGGGGTTAACATTATTCATAGCATAGCATGATTCCTCTAGCATTGGACTCTTATGACCATGACTCAAACTATATGTCACCTTCTCACCCCCTATGGCTAGAGTCAACTTACCGTTCTTAACATCTATCAATGCACCCGCGGTGTGTAAGAATGGTCTACCCAAGATTATGGGAATTTGCGCATCTTCGGCAATGTCAAGCACGATAAAGTCAACTGGAATGAGAAACTTCCCTACCTTGACGGAAACATCCTCCAAAACACCCAAGGGGCGTGTAGGGTGACACTAATACACTTAAGAGCTCCTAAATTCAGTTTTTCGCATATCGAGTAAGGCATGACACTTACACTTGCACCAAGGTCACATAGAGCTTTATCAATTGAAAAATTGCCTATGGTGCATGGTATGGAAAAAATTCCGGGATCTTTTAACTTAGGAGGGGACAAGTTTTTCAAATAAGCACCACACTCGGAAGTGTAAGCCAATGTCTCAATACTGTCAATAGTCCTCTTCTTAGTTAAAATCTCCTTCATGAATTTAGTATATGAAGGTATTTGAGTGATAAGTTCTAGATAAGGGATAATTACCTTGAGGTTCTTCATCATTTCCATGAACTTACCAAGTCGGGTCTCTCTTTGAGCTTGTGCCAAATGATGTGGAAATGGCACTTGAATTTTCTCCGACTCCTTATCTTTGTCATCCACTTTTGAAGGCTCATCCTCCACATCTTCCACCACTATTGGCTCCTCAACTTTATTTGAAACATCTTTGTCCTTTCTTGATTCATCAACCTTGTTGTTATGATCAACATCATTACTTTTCTCACCAATTACCCCGTCATCAACATTTGGCATTGGGGGTTCATCATAAGTGATACCACTCCTCAATGTGATGACATTTATGGTGTCATGAGGTGGTGCACCTTGAAGTGGCAATTGACCTTGTTGTCTTTGAGCATTGGAAGTGGCAAGTTGAGCAATTTGGGTTTCAAGCATTTTGATGGTTGCATCCCTAGCTTGGTCACTCTTTTGTATGTGGGTGGCCATGTTCTTTTGTGTCTCAACCACTTGTGTCATAAAAGCTTATAGCTTGCTCATTTGTTGATTGTTTTGTTGGGAATTTGATGATTGACCTTGAACTTGTTGATTTTGAAAAGGTTGTTGAAATCCTTGCTGAAAGTTTTGTTGGAAATTTTGTTGGGGTCTGTGAATTTGGTGTTGAAATCGGGTGGTGGGACTTGAGCTTGCCTTTGTTGTTGTGGGACATGTTGGTTTTGATGTTGTGTATTTAGCACATTGGTGCTTTTGTAAGACAAGTTTGGGTGATACTTTGTAGCTTCATTGTAGGTGTTGAGTAAGGATTGAAGTTTTGTTTGAAACTTTGATAAGCATTCACTTGTTCAACTGTATTCCTACATTCTTGTGCAACATGCCCCGCTCCACCGCAGGCGTCACACACCACAATTTGGCTAGTAAAATTGACTTGTTCATAAGTTTGTGATGAACTTGATCCCCGATTATCAACTTGTTGTTGGAGGAGAGCTATTTGAGCTTTCAAAAGAGACATGTTTGGGTCCTCTTCCTTTGCCTTGAATGGGATGTTGCGAGTGTTGGCGTATTGTGAGTCATGTACCGCTATGGATTCAATGGTAGCATGAGCAAGTTCCGTATCAATTTGGTCGAATCTCCCATTGCTAGCGGAGTCCAAAACTCGGCGTGATTCGGCACAACAACCATTGTAAAATGTGATTACAAGAAACCAAAGATCCAACCCATGATGAGGACATTGCCTTTGTAACTCTATATACCTCTCCCATGCTTCAAACAAGCTTTCGTTACCATTTTGACGGAACCCCGTGATTTGGATTCTCAATTGTTGGGTTTTTTCCGGTGGAAAATATTTTTGATAAAATGCGAGAGCCAATGTTTCCCAGTTGGTGATCCCCAAAGCGGTCCTATCAAGGCTATTAATCCACAACTTGGCATTGTCTCTCAATGAAAAAGGGAAGAGTATCTCCCTTATTTGCTCTTGTGTCACACCCGTTTGCCTAATCATCGAGCAATAATCACAAAAGTTTGTGATGTGCAAATTAGGATCTTCCAATGGACCTCCACCAAATTGCTTTCTCTCAACAAGGCTAATAAAGGCCGGCTTGATCTCGAAATTTGCCGCGTTAATTTAGGCAGTGGCAATACCCCTATGAAGCATAGCCGCAGTGGGCTTAGAATGATCGGATAAACGAACCATCTTCCTTATTGATTGTGAATTAGAAACTTCTCCTTCCTCAAGTATTTGAAGGTCTTCTAAATAGGATTTTCTCACACTTTCAAGTTGTGCAAGAGTTGCAGCTTCAGAAATTTCCTTCAAGAAACGTTGTCGTCTACGCAAGGTTTTCTCGGGCTCGGGATCAACCGGTAGTAGTTCACCAATCCGTGAGGACCTGGGCATAAGACAACAATCTAGAGAGGATTGTAAGTAACGGTCTCAAGGAACAAGCGTTCCTTAAGACAAGGAAAAACAAGATAAAATTCAACTAATCACAAAGCAAGAAAACCATGCTCCCCGGCTACGACGCCAAAATTTGATAGGCTTATCGCGTACCTAACAAAAATAACCTAGGCTTAACTAACAAATAAATGTAGATAAGGAAGTAGGGGTCGATCTCAGGGAGACGGTAGATGCAATATGACAAGCTATGGTTAGAATTCTATCAAGGTCGATTCGATTGATTGTTTGGTTTGATGATTAAAACGATAACAAATTGAGATGTAAAACAATGATAATAAAGATCTAGGGAAATAGGTTCACACATGTAAATTAGCAATAATTGATGTCGAATTGGGGAAACATATGATCAAAAGTTGTCTAGACTTATTATCAATTATCTATCGATTTTATTACTAGTCTTAGAACGATTACTAGAGGGTCTCGCACTTACTAGGTCGCACTACAAAACATGCTTAGGCAAATTCCATTCTCGACTTTCGATCTTAGGAAAAGAATTAACAAGATAACCAATAAATGTGATCAAGAATCAAAGATTCACAATACATACCAAGCATGTTATAGAAACAACAAATTGATAATAATAAATCCCAATTCAACAATTATCAATTACTAATCTAACATGGCTTCCCTAAACCCTAGATTATAAGACTACTCACTCATGATAATATATAAACTAACAAAGATTGATTTGATTAACATAAACATGATAAACATATATAAATTGGAATTAAAATGATAATATAAAAGAAAGGAATAGAAATTACCAACTTAAGGAAATAAGAACAAGAACTTGATTATTAAGAGCAAAGTAATCTTCAAATAAAACCCGGAATTGTTGATGATTAAAAAACTAAGAACATAAAGAAAACTATGTTCTTGTAGTTTTAGGGAAATGTATGAAAAAGCATGAATAAAAAGTTCTCTAGTGATGAGTTTATATACACAAACTGCTAGTAAAGTGAAGAGTTGCTTAGTTGCACAATCCCCGAAGATCCGGGGACCAAACAGTCCTAGGGGGCGCAGCATTTTTGTCCAATAATTGCTCAGGTATCAAACCCCAAGATTCTGGGGTTTGAACAAGTCTCGGGGGCACAACATTTTGGGTTATATGGCTATCTCGCATCAACCCCGAGATTCTGGGGTTCGAACAGCAATCAGGGGACTTTGCAATCTCTTCTTTTCTTTACTAGTTCTCACTTTCTTTGCCCAAGTACCAACCAAATCTCATTTCTTCTTCCTCGGGAATGAGTGAATCTTCCCAAAACGCCCTTTCATGGCCAAGAATCGCTCCAAGTAGCCTCGTGGTGCTCGGTGAATGCCAAAATGATAGAAAAAGGTCGTAACTTGCTCCGTTTCCTACAAAATGCAACAAAACATGCAAAACACCTACAACATGGAATTAGCTCATAAAATCACCTCATAAAGTGAAAATTATCATGTAAAAATGAGCTAAAAGAGGGGTGAAAATCATATAAAAATAGGACACATCGTGTTGTACGTTCTACCCGTAAAATATCAGCCTCGAGCTAAATAATTATCAATTCTTCGCTTCTTATGCGAGATTCAACCTTCTTATAAAGATCACTCATAGCCATCGTTCTTACATATTGCATGTAAGTTTTCCCAATATAACGTGTATTGGATAGACTCCTAACATCTTTTAGTTCGGGGAAATCATGCGATTTTTCTTTTCAGCTACTTGTCATCACAACATCCTACATGCGTGGATAACTAAAATTAAGTACTTATATATTAACTAAACTAATCCAAACGAAACATATCCCAGTTGGAGTTATTTAAAAAAAATTAAGTACTTAAGTAAATACCTCAGCAACTTGATCTTTAAATGAGGTAGCTAGCTGTAGGATTATTGTCTTTAGATGAGGCAGTAGTAAGAATGTCTTTCAATTCCTTCTCCGTCTGTATTTTTTTTCCCTGCAAAACAAAAAAAAAATTCACTAATTACGACACATTAAAAAAGAGAAAAGGCCGAATATATATAGATGTATTTTTTAACCCTGGCAGCAGTCGGTTGATTCAGAGACGAACGACGAGACGTGAAAATGTGACGACTAGTCTATTGGACAAAACTATGAACCGCATCTGCCAGAATTGCAAGGTCGTCACGAACTGTGACGGGCAGTTGAAGCGTTTCATGGCCTTTGAAGACTTCATCTATCTCCACTTTTGTATGATTCGGCAAAAGTGGGTCGCCATGAACGCGGATTTGTTCCGCTGATTTGTCGTGTATGTCTACGAAAGCCCGGGCATCACGCACAATAGGTGTCTCGGATGATGGGTCGGAAAGAATAACTTCCTTCCTTTTTTGACCTCCTTTGGAGATGATGGCTCGTCCATCTTCTCAGCCGTCTTCTCAACATGCACCCCCTTTTCAGACTCATTTACCTAATAAAGTTAACCAAAGACTATCAGTAAGAATGTTTGGGAACCATGGTGTATCCCGAGTAAGGCTGCAATTACCTTATCTTTCTGACTTTAGGTATTAAAATAATGAAGTCATATTTACCTTATCGACTTTAGGTACTAAAACTTTAGCAGAACTCGCTACCTTGTTGATCGATACTTCGTCATGTATTGTCAATGAAGTAGAGTTCTCTGCCTCTTAACCAATCCGTTGCACCTCACCCTCTTTAATGACATCCTCCATTATCTTCAATTCTTCTTCGGAAGGCTTGCCTCCAGAATTCATTTTTAGTATCACGGATGCCAATAACTGACCTTGCGTGTAAAAAATATATTATTTAAGCAATTTGTTTAAAACAACAACTTGTGGATTTTAAATGACAATATAAAATGGTACCATGTCAGCCTTCCCCTTATTTTTCTTCTTCTTTTTCGGGGTAGTTGTCCCATAATATTTTGTGACTCCGACATGTAATGGGACGCCCCTCAATCGACCTGGATGCTCGTGTCGGTCGATCGCCCTAGCAAGAACGTCATCACGACAACTCGGTTTGAATTTCCCTTCGGCAACGTCCTTGAGTATATTCTCCTGTAATATTTTAAATAAACTTCAGACATACGTACATATGCGTAAGAATTAAACAATAAACATAATGTATATCGTCATAACTTACTATGTTGGCCAAGACGTCCTGATCATATTTGTTATAGGTTATAAATCCTTTAGGCGTGTGTTCTTCTTTATATGTAACGTGTCGGTCACTTCCTTTGACACCTACACATTAACTCAAAACTAATATATGTATACATATGTATCATCAAGTCCAAGTATGATTAAAGAAATGAAATATGCCGATGCTAATATTTACGAGTTGGTCTTGTATCAATCTGTAACCGCCTCGAGAACCATAAAATACGCCCTTCCTGTTTAAAATGTTAGCACGATTTCTTTCTCTAACGGCCTTCAAATCATATAAAATCGCAAGTATGTCAGATAATTAAAATATTATAGAAAACGCATTAATTAAAAAATCAATACGAAACATACCCTTGATCATTTTCACCCCTTAAATTTCCACTAAACTTACTCACTGAATAAAGACTCTGCCAAGTACTTATTCTTTAATTCCTTGAAACTCACAACTAGCATGTCGTCTTACTTATCTCATATGTATACCTTAACTCACATCCGTGTTATAGTACTTGATGCGTGCATTTCTTATAGACCCGTTAGGCCTTGTTGGCACGCATTTTCATGCTTATTTCGCAGTATTTGACTACAATTATTCCCCTAATAGTCTACATTGGATTTTTTGTATTAATTGCAGATACGAGTTGGGAAGACGGAAAACCAGCCGGTTATTGGACCCATTGACCATACATGAGAGAGTTGGAGCGAAATCACGACATTTCGAGATACGTAAAGCTATTTAGAGGATGGGAAGGACGAAATTGAGCTACCAAAGGAAAGAAGGCATTCAATCGAGCAATTCACAAAGCTTCATCGAGTGTTTTGATGAAGAGGATCTTCGATCGAGGGATCCAGTCTATTCGATCAACTTTTGCTGAAGATTTCCTCGATCGAGTACTCCATTATGCTCGATCGAGCCATCCTCCAAGAAGATTTCCTCGATCGAGTACTTTAGCTACTCGATCGAGTGATTGCTATACCGGATAGACGCAATTTAATGAGTTTTGAGGGCTTATAAATTAGCTTGTAAACAATAGAATAAAACACTTCTTCTTCTTTAGATCTCTTTTACCCTAATTTCGGAGAAGGACACTATGCTTGTCTCTATTCTAGATCGGATTTCATCTTCTTCCTTCTCACTTGTAATCTTTGGTATTCTCAACTCTTGTCTTTATTTAATCCAAACTTATGCTTCCCTCTTTTCTCTCATATGGCTTTATTTTTTATCTTTTCCTATTTCTCTTATTGTCTCTTTGATTATGAGTAACTAGACCATTTGCTAGGAATTAGGGGAGCCATGACATAGGTAGAATGAATTGATTAGAGTACCGTTGGTTAGGCTTGGATGTTATCATCACATTTAATAGCTTTCAATTTTTTGAGTTAACGCATTCAATTGATTGATATATTACCCCCTTGACCTAGATCGAAAGATTAGAAGAGGAAAGATCAGTGATGAACTTTGAGATGTCCTAGTTAGAGCGAAAGTTAGGTTAGTATTATCTCAAGGCGAATAGCGGACCAAGATGACCTTTTCACTACCCACAAGTCAACTCTAAGACAGTCTTGAGTTTCATTCCCAATCTTGAAAACCATGGTGAACCGACAATCCTAACTCTTTCTCTTTATTGTTGTTTCTCTCGCTCTTTTCTCATTTCTCTTATCCTTTTAGTCATTAGATAAATCAAACAAATACCCCCTAAGTTGGTTACTTTGACAGACTTAGTTAGTTTATAGAATTTCCTTCTCCCTGTGGATTCGATACCCGACTGCCTCTACTACATTTAGTTAGGACCAGTTGGTTTTACTTTTGACAGGGTTGTGAAAGCCATGTCAGTACTCTACACTAGGCCAATACTATCACCTATTTCCATGCCTCGTAACTTCGGTCACATACACTCGACTCACCCCCATTATTCGATTCCCATGGCATCCGATCACATTACTCAATCAGTCAAGTATATACACATTCTCTCTAACTCCTTTGTCAATAAAATATCTTCTCATCGCTTTCATTGCAACATTCGAATCATTCGAATCATCATTCTTAATTCCTTTATAGCCATAAACTCCTTTAGCATTCAACTTCTCTCCACACACCACTAACAAGCCTATTTTTTTCCGATTGCTCAACTCACCCTTTATACATGATAGCACACCTATCTCGTAAGCCTCTTTATACCGTTAACATCACCAAACTTTTATATACCTATAACCACCCCTCAGAAACCTAAGTTTCCGATCGGCACAAATATATACAAATCCACATATATATCACCATAACTCAGAAATTCACCAAGCACAAAATTCTCCTCCAATTATCTTAACGAAATTCCATCACACACTTCCTCAACCAAGCTAAATATATACACCTCTCATATTTATCCCTTATCATTCTCAATTGGTATTGATACACCTATCTTTCATCCTCACTTACTTCCGACTTACCTTACCACTTAACCATGTAAACATCAATACCACACTCAAGCTCACAAAAATGTCGCCCACCTTTCTTCACATGGCTCACTCTCTAACTCAAAAGGTCATAAACTTCACTTGCATTCACCACTTTTTCCTTATAAACACCTCCGACCATTGGACTTCCTCACGAAACCATACTGAGTTGAAAACCAGTTAACTTATGTAATACGACAACTATATAGGTAACACACCAGGATAAACCTAAGCTTACAACATACGGTTTAACGTAAACCAACAAGTATACATGCGTACTCGGTCGAGTAAACCCAACTCGGCCGAGTAACTCACATTTGGTCGAATCACACTAACTCGGTCGAGTAACTCATATTCGGTCGAATCACACTAACTCGGTCGAGGCTAACCAACTCGGTCGAATTGTCCCTACTCGGTCGAGTAGCATCTACTCGGCTGAGTTATTCCCACTCGGTTGAGTCCACCCTACTTAGCCGAGTCATAGCGCCAGTCAGGCTTCGTGAAGGGGAAATCGCCCATCACATACCCTAAGCATCAAATAACCTACATGCGCACTAGCATAAAAGCCATCCAATAAACACTCAATTACATTTGTAATCACATAATAAATCCTAACTTCACCAATTTCCATAAAATCGTGCACTTATATCACACATTTCATGCTTCACATGTATGTCAACGTAAATCATATGTAACATCATCACACATTATACCACACAGGTATAAACATCCTAATCTACCCTTAGTGGCCAAACACAAGGTTGTAAGCAATTTCGCGGTTCCGGGACGTCTCCCAAACCTTTGCAGTAGCCTTACAAACTTATACTTGGGGTTCATTTTATTTAAGACATATCATTTTTTTTAATTTTGTTCATTGGTTTTAGGTGCCAAGATCGTCGCTCTGATACCATTTGTAACACCTTCATATTCCAAGGCCTTTAGGAACAACCATCAGACCATGAAAGTGCTACCATCTCAGTTTCCTGAAGTATATATAATATCAAGATAAACAATAATGAACCTTTATTAAAGTTTAGAATAAAGTCTAAGTATAACAATGTCTGATACACCAAATAAAAGAAGTGATTGCGGATGTTAAAGAAATTATGACACAGCTAGAAAACTGAGTGAAGTCTCATCCTTCCCCAAGCAATCAGACATCAACAATCGTGTCGTACCTGAAAACCTACTCACCATTACATGGATCATCATAACGCACAAACCACAAGCGTCAGTTACTGTATACGCAATATCGTTGGGATTCAAGAACAAGTGCAAAAATCTCATAGCATAACATGCTGATATCACTAATAACCAATCATCTCACAGTGGCGACATGTAGTCCTACAATCAACCCCCACTTGCTCGCGGCAAGGAGTACCCAGATCAGTAATGTGCACATCTCCTCCGTGGTGGGTCCCACGAAGAGTGATCGTAGGAGTGAGAGCAGTTTCCCGCAACGGTCCCACACATATGTTCCCAATCTCATCTCGTAGCCATAAGTGATATCAGTCTTACATCACAACAATAACATCGACACAATATATTAGAGATACCACATAACAGATAACTGAGTAGGGAAACTCTACCTCAAAAAATCACAGCAAGATGCAAATCCACAGTCGTTCTACCAACGCTCTTCTATGAATCCTCCTCCTAAAAATATATATATAACGATTACTCACTAACCATAACCAATATCCTTGACAATTATACGATAAGATGACACATTAACGATAAGATGACACTTACTTGATAAACACGGACGAGGCTAGATGATCGGCGCTTCTAGACTCTTGTTAAGACCTTGGAAGGAGTTTCAGAGGAAGGGGCTGAAGGGAATGCGGGTTTACTGATTTCTGATTAGGGTTAAAGTAATTATAAATTTCCGAATTTACTTATATATTTAACCTCGTCCCAATTCTCGGAAAGACCTACTCGACCGAGTCAGACCCACTCGGCCGAGTTGCACCTACTCGGCCGAGTTCGACCTACTCGACCGAGTTACATACTCTAACTCGGCCGAGTTGAGTCACAACTCATCATCTACAAGGGAGGGGTGTTACACTAGAGCTATGTTCGGTCTAGTACACCCACTCGACCGCGTACCCCCGCATACTCGATCGAGTATGACGTACTCGACCGAGTACTCTTTATACAGAGATGAGGAGTATTACAATACCTTGCTTGGTGTATGATGTTTGTTGATTATATTGTGTTAATTGATGTGACGAAAAAGGGGGTTAAGAAGAAGTAGGAATTATGGAGGCATACTTTTGAGACTTATAGGATTAGGCTAAGTAGGAGTAAGACCTAGTATTTGAGCTGTCAGTTCAGTAACGCGACGTCGAGAGTGATAGAGATTTGTATTCTAATGGAAAGGTTGTTGAAGAGTAAAATTAGATATTTATTCAAGAAGATGGTGAGTTAGATGGAGAGATGTATCGCATAATTAAAGTGCGGTGATTGAAAAGAAAAAGTGCACAAACTTTTTTATGCAATAAAGGCATTTCTCATTGACTAAAGGGTAAATACAATCGCACAACAATTAGACATGCACTACGTTGCGGCTCCAAGTGTTAGGCTGTGAAACATTAACACTTTCAAAAGATGAGTGTAGTGAAGATCAGGGGCGGATTTAGCCTCATTCTACTACAACTATAGCCCTAGATGAATTTCAAATGTATTTCACTGAACTTAGTTTTCATTATTATATAATGGCGCGGATAGTAATTATTGTGTACAACTAGCTAGAAGGCCTGAGTTTGATTCCCACATATGCATTTTTACCATGGTTTACCATGTTTTCTCCACTTAGTTTTTAATATCCATTTTTCACAAACTCCAATAATATTATTTTTGTCTTACAAAAATCCATTTTCGTGAGATAATCTTTTCTGAATATTTACCATGGTATAATATATACTTATATATCAAATAATTATTGGGTGTGATATTGTACCATTATAAAATCACAAATTCTCATTAAAGACGGACACTATTTCCGGACTTGACTTGTGTATTATGTTTTATTCTCTATATGGTTTTCACTTTCCTTGTTTGATATTTTCGCTTTTTGAGGTATGTGATCCCCGGACGATTGCAAAAGAATGATTCATATCAGTCGGTCTCAAATATTCTAGAATTAAGGCTTTGATATTGTTGCTATTGTTTATTGGTAAAAAGACTCATAATATAAGGTCCGATTTCTCCGTTTTAGTTATTTCATGTTTCTATTCATGTCCGATTAGGTTGCTTATTACGTATATGACTATATTTTTTTTGTCACAAGGAAACAAATCACACATAGCATGTTTAGCTATCGTGTGAGCGGCTTTATTATTAGATCTATTACAATAACTTATAGAAATACAATGCCAAGAACGGAAAAAACTATTGATGGAAAATACTATAGGTTTGATTTCCTGAATCACCTCCGTCATATCAGTCAGTTGATGTACCAGATTAAGACAATCAAATGAAATTTGTAAATGGTAAAAGTCATTGTCAATGGCATCAGAGAACGTAAAAAGGAAAGCAGTAGCTTCAACCATAAGATGAGACTTTGCCCAGAAAGCTTTCTATCCAGAGCAAATAAACTCACCTTTTTCATTTAGAAGAACTCAGCCGGTAGTAGCCTTAAGGCCCTGTTCTTTTGGACTGAAACTTAAGTGAACTGAACTGAACTGAACTTATAGGATCTGAACTGAACTGAACTGAACTTATAGGAACTGAACTGAACTTATAGGAACTGAACTGAACTGAACTTATAGGAACTGAACTGAACTGAACTTATAGGAACTGAACTGAACTTATAGGAACTGAACTGAACTGAACTGAACTTATAGGAACTGAACTGAACTTATAGGAACTGAACTGAACTGAACTGAACTGAACTTATAGGATCTGAACTGAACTAAACTTATAAAATCCGAACTTAATTAACTTTATTTTAATTTAAGTTAACTATTATTATTATTATTGTTGTTGTTGTTGTTGTTGTTGTTGTTGTTGTTGTTGTTGTTGTTGTTATTATTATTATTATTATTATTATTATTATTATTATTATTATCATCCAATATATGGCATTGATAAAAAATTAGTCTAAAACACAAGGTAGTTTAAAATATTTTCAACTTTATATATAATGGCTTGTTAATAGCTCATACATTATACTACAATTATATTACGATAAAAATAATTCACTATTACAATTTTTTCTCTAACCATTTATTTTCTCTAACAATGTGATGAAGAAACTGATTAATGGGAGAGTGACAATTGGTGAGGGTGAGGGCGTCGTATGATGAGTTGTTGTTTTTTGGCATTGATGAGGATGATAGTTTGTCATTAATTAGAGAGTAAAAGACGGGTAAAATATTAATGAATTGTTTTTTTTATTGATGACGTGTATCGACTAATTAAAGCGAAATGTTTGTATCGGTTGTTAAAAATAATACTCCGTATATAACTTTTCTTAATTGAGTTTATATGAACTGAACTTATAGAAACTGAACTGAACTGAACTGAACTTATAGGAACTGAACTGAACTGAACTGAACTTATAGGAACTGAACTGAACTGAACTGAACTTATAGGAACTGAACTGAACTTATAGGAACTAAACTGAACTGAACTTATAGGATCTGAACTGAACTGAACTTATAGGAACTGAACTGAACTTATAGGAACTGAACTGAACTGAACTGAACTTATAGGATCTGAAGTGAACTTAAATTAAGTGACTTGAAGTCCAAAAGAACAGGGCCTAAGACTCATATTCCACGCAACATAACTACAAAATTGAAGTATGTTTCAACCGGATTAAATCATGTCAATTTAACTTGATTGCAAGATCTAATTTAAGTCTTAATAAAAAAAACACCTTTAAATCAATACAAAATTATTTTTCTGATAGATTTCTATTAACACGACTCAATTACCTCGGAATTAAATCCATTTTAGCCATAGTTAAATTCGAATATTACCTATCACCTGAAACTGACGACAGTACAACTTGGACTGATTGATAGTGTAGTAGAATGACTACAATCCATCCAAGAACACAAAGCAATGGTATTCTTTTTGTTGGGCAGAACAACGTTATAATCCAAAAAATGAAAAAAAAGCATTAATTAATTTTGTTGAAAATACTACTGCTACAGTATTTGGTTTCAATTTTCTTCCCGTTTAGTAACAGCACAGTATGTGGCATTGTCGCATTCATCCCTTCTCAGTTCTCTCACATACGCTCCAAGTTCCCCCAAATTCAACATAATCTAGGGTTCTTCAATTTCCCTTCTTTTCTCACACTATCGACTCTTTTTTTCCTTCCATTTTAATCCTCTTTTTCTGCTTCAAGATTCCATTTTTTTCCCCTTAAACCTTTCACTTTTCTAGCTTATTTCTTCATCAATGGCGAAAACTCGACCTGGGAAACGTGACCTTGACTCTTACACCATTAAAGGCACCAACAAAGTTGTTCGAGGTTATTTCTTAATTACCCTTTTCATCTTCTAATTTTGCTTGATTAATTTTTCTACTGTCTGTAACTAAGTTTAACTATCTGGTTAATGTTGCAACAAAACTACTGTCGGTAAAAGAATTCTGGGTTTTTTGTTTTTGTGCTGGATTCATTAATTTCATAGAAAGTTTCGATCTTTGTTGTTGACTTGCCCTAAAATATTTAAGGAATGATGGGTTTGTTTGATTTTGTTAGAAATGTTGAATTAATTGTTTGAAAGATATACTCATTTTTGAAATGGGGTTAATTTTTCAGCTGGGGATTGTGTTTTGATGAGGCCTTCAGATGTCGGGAAGCCGCCCTACGTGGCTCGTGTTGAAAAAATCGAGGCCGATAATCGGAACAATGTGAAGGTGAAAGTGAGATGGTATTATAGGCCAGAGGAATCAATGGGAGGAAGGAGACAGTTTCATGGGGCAAAAGAGCTCTTCTTGTCTGACCACTTTGATGTACAGAGTGCACACACCATTGAAGGGAAGTGCACTGTCCACTCCTTCAAGAACTACACTAAACTTGAGAATGTTGGTGCTGATGATTACTTCTGTCGATTTGAATATAAGGCTGCTTCCGGGGCTTTTACTCCTGACCGAGTTGCTGTGTAAGTTTTGGATAAAAAAAGAAGAAAAGGGTCTCTTGTTATTTTTGAGTGGAGTTTTATGTTATATGTAGGTTTCTGATTCGGTTTTATGTTCGGCGTTTTTTCTGTTTTGTAGGTATTGCAAGTGTGAAATGCCGTATAACCCGGATGATCTTATGGTTCAGTGTGAGGGTTGCAAGGACTGGTAATGGCTTGACTTTAATATGATCGGTCCTTTCCTATCGTATTGATACTTCAAATCACATGAATTGGATTGATTCTTTCCTGTTGTCTTGATACTTCAAATCACATAAATTGAATGCCAGCCTCGGGTCTTTATGACGATTCTAACGGTCTCTTCCCATGTGTGTGTTTGGGTATTGTCCTACAACGGTAGAAAAAGAGTGAAGAGACTTGTTGATAAGTTAGTGAGTCACTCCTCCCATCACTAATTGGTTTTAGGATGGAATTTCACTTACTTGTGGACTCGTCTCTTGCACCTATTTTTATAAGCCCGCTGTGAAGCAATTCAAAACATTATTCTCTAGGTCTTGGCTCTAGTGTAGCATATTTTTGCAGACTATTGAGTAGCATGTAGATTAGGGTTTATCTCCGTGCGCCTTCTTCCACGGAATTTTCTGCAATACTACTAGCTGTATTTTGGTTAAAATGGAATAAAATCTTCTATGGTCACTATAAATAAATGTCTACTTGGGCACTCCGGAGGTATCCATGTCAAACCTTGACGGAATACATTTAGATTACCCTAAGATTACTGACTTAATGATGTTCTTTCTTTGAACATTATTGCACGAATATAAGTTATAAGCTTTGCCGAGTCTGCATAATGTCGGGGTAATTTTTGGTCTTGGACTGGACCGGACACTACCAAAAGTATGAAATTTGAGACCAAAAACGAGACATAATTCTATTTGGTCAAGGTTCTCCATATGAGTGATCGGTCCAAACAATATTTGGGGTCTAGATCGAAACTTGCTGAGCCACATAAGCAAATGTGCATCCTGTGAATTTCTCTCATTTTTTTTAAAGAATATTATGGTTGTAGGTTCCATCCTTCGTGCATGGGCATGTCAATTGAAGAAGCAAAGAAGTTGGATCACTTTTTATGCTCAGATTGTGTTGCTGAAGATGAGCCTAAAAAAGGGAGCAACTCTTTTTCTGTGTCACAGCTGGCTGATGGCAAGGTTAAGTTTTTGCCTACTCTTGATAAGTATTTTGCATCATTGGCACTAATTATAGGGCTTCACGGTGTCATGGTATTGGACTAACCCACCCTTAGTGGCTGCTCTAGCTTTTATTGAATTAGTGTTAAACTATTATTTCCAGCAGAAAATGCGTATTTCTTGACTTATAGGGCTACACTAATCAGTCTGCTGGACCTCTAATCTGACGTATTGCTTAACTTTTTTATTACGTAACTTTTTTTTGGAGTACATGTATCTAGGAACTGACTTCACCCGTCTGGTTTTGTAGAGTTTTATGTTCTTTCTGGCATTTTCATGGTTACTCATACAGCTGTTTGAGCTGAAGAGACTGGTTGTGTTTTTTGTTTTGTACACGAATGTTAAATGGTCTACTTCCATGATTATTGCTGCTGAAACTAGTCACAAAATACAAATCCATCATCATCATAGCATGCATTGTCTATCTACTATTTGCTTGATTTGCGCAAACACCTAAGCATTTTTGGTTCTAGCTTATCTATACTCTCACAGTGAAGCTCCCCTAGTTTGAATGTCAATTATATTTCATTTCTCATGTTCTCGTTTTTACGGTTTTCCTTTTATTTGCTCATTAGATATCTTTGCTTGGGGATTGATTCGTTGCAATATTTGTCTGTCGACTAGCTATTTTTTTTTTATGATTTTAGTATTTCTTCCTTCCTGTAAACTTCACATAGGATTTTGTGAATAGATCTTAAGGAGTTATGGTCCATTATTTTAGCGTGTGTCATTCATGTTTCTCATGGCCAGTTCCACCAATACAAAAAGCCTCAAGTGCTCCCATTTATGGTGGGATGTAGGTCTTTCTAGGTAGTTGAATTTACAGAAACTTAAATGATTGGGATATAGATCTAGGTAGTTCAATGTACACAAATCTTCCCTCTGTTGTATACGAACGTCTCTAGATGACCAGTAAAGGAAATTTCGTCAAGAATTGCATTGAACGACTCTTAGGAAGTACTTAAGAATACAAGGAAACAAGAAGCACCATCCAACAATGGGTTTTACAACATAGTTCTTCGTTTGCATTTTCCTTGGCATGAAACTTAATGACTTCAGTGTAGCCGTGCCTCTATATGCTATTCCATATCTTTTTTGCTACTAGGTTTCATACGTGCTTAACAGGATTTGGACATTTGTCGTTTGCAGACAGAAAACAAGCGGAGAAAGAGATGAGTCGGAGTTCCAAACCACGAGATTGTCTTAGCATGCCCTTGCCCTAGCATAGCCCGGAAGTCACACCTGTATTTACTAACCATGTTGTGAGACTTGTACTTTTCAACCATGAACCTTCGCCCATGCGGCTTGTGCTGAAAACTATCATGAGTGTAATTTCTGTGTGTTCATCTCTCCGAGCCATGCATGTATGACTTATAGTGTAAAATTTGTGCAGTAAGATGATTCCAGTTTTAGCCCTGGTTGATTTCATCAAATTGTTAGCCATTTAGCTGCTTGGCATACCCCTCTCGCTCTTAAATAGATATTTATCGCGGTAATTTGAAAGGAAACTCGAGATTTTGTTGCTGCATTTGGTTTGGTCTATTAACCCGCCATATTCTCATTGGTTCCGTGTGTGACGACCCTCCCCAACCCTACATCCTCTCTGTAACTTCCACTCCCTACATCCGAAAACAAGTTTCTACAGTCTAGTTTCATGGAGGAATATGGCAGACTCGATTACAGTCTAAGGCAGTTTTGGTATTAAAAGATTAATCTGTTAAATTTGGAAATTGTGAATTTTAATTTCAGATTCTTATGATCGTAAATTCAAATTTTTGTATAACGATTTTACATATTTGAATTACTAAAATCCTCCTTATACATTAAAAAAAACACAAAGATATATTCCAAAAAAGCATGAATTTATTGACATTTTTATAATAAATTAACAGAAACTTATTTTACAGGCGATTGCATGATAATTTAATTACAAGTTAAACTCATGAAATGGTTTTTACACGGTTAAGTAAACAAAATTTCAGCATGATGACGCTACCGCCTACCTGTTAAAGATATATTTTCTGTCGAAATTTTATGAGAAATATGTCATTTTGTCCTTTAATGTGTTAGTTACCTTAAAAATGAAGGTTGTTAATTACTCGGTGTATAATAAAAGTATGTTTGTATAGTTATCAAAAAGCCCAAGGTGCATAATACAAAGACGATGAAAATATGTGATGCGCCGTTACGATAATTCAGGTCATAAATCTCATGTAAATATGAACTTGGTAATACGTAGTAGTAGAGTAATCTGCAGGGATAAGGAGGTTAGATACGTGCAAAATTGCAAATATTGCTCTCTTTCTTTTTCCTAAGCTTATGCTTACGCTTACGCTTACGCTTACGCTTACGCTTACGCTTACGCTTACTATAACATTATAACGCTAATGATGCTAATGCTAATGCTAACGCTGACAAAGTGACAACTCCATGCAACCGGAGCTTAGGCAGTTGATGATACTAAGAAAGTAAGGAATGATTATTGGCTCTCAATCCGCCTCTATTATTTCGGTGGCGTTGTTCTGAACAAGTAACGGCATTTGTTAGGGCACATCGATAAGATTGTCTTGACGTTTCTATGGCTGGGATTTGGTTTGGATTTGGCCGGTTGGAGCGGCTTAGGTGGTGGCGGGTGGGTTTTATGATGTAAAAGCAAGTTTGGATTTATAAATCTCTGATACCATATTACCATGCATGTAGAAGATGAATATTGTATTAATGAAAATGATCATATACACATACACCTATACTCAGGTATATAACAATACCTATATTTGAACTTGCAATGGTATACACTTTAATCTTTATCGTATCTATTTATACGGTGATAGTCAACCTATCACAAGATTATAAGTTACAACGGATATTATACATCATCTATCATTACCACGAATCACTATGTGTAGCTTATCTGATATGTTTCCGGCTAAGAGATTCTTTAAAATTATCCATTAATGTTTTTTTTCGACCTAAATATTATTGATAAATCCGTTAAACCGTATAAGTTATAACGTATATTTTTGTAAAAGACATAGTCTGAAAATACTCTTAATGATAATATCTTAACTAATATATTATCTTATATTAATATATGTTCCCAATTCTTTTATCACAAATTCTTATTTGCAACGGCACTATCCGTCGCAAGCTTGTGACGGATACCGTTTTCTTTCACAAAAACCCACTTTTTCTCTCTCTCCAACACTATTTATGTGGTCCCCTTTCTCCACTAACTCATTTTGTATCCATTTTATCTCACGAAATATCCGTCACAAATGGTGACCCGTCGCAAGCAAGACTTACTATTCTTTTATTATAATATCCTAAAGAAACTTACTCTTTTACACTATTATCTTTTCAATTGTTGTTATTAGTACTAACAAAACTGTGGTTCACGAATATGAAGGATATGGAGGGTACACAATAATTAAATAATGTTGAATAAACGGGATAACGACCCAGCAATACAAACGAAAAGTAAAGTTATAAGAGCAATTGTAATAGGAGGGTTTTTTTATATTGAGTTTGTAATTAACAACCCCAAAAAGTATCTCATTGTATTAAAAAGTTGGTTATTCTACCTGGTAATCTTGTGTTTTTTCAAATTCTACGTGATGACCCTATTTTCAGAGAACATACGTGCTAACGCTCAACTTTATTAATAAGCATTGTCGTAACCCTTGACTTTTTTTTTCATTAAGCTTGGTTTGATATTAAGAACAAAAACCAAGAAACTTTTTGAGTAATTAAACAATTAATTATATTAAATAATAATTAATATTTTTCTAATGGAAAATTTTACTGATAATTTCTCCATTGTGAAAAAAAAAATTCTTAATTCTTGATATTATTGTCAAAAAATGACATAGTAAAGGAAGAACCTTATAAAAGATTCTTCGATTGCACTTGCCCTAAATATATACTCCTAGATATTTGTTTAGCCCAAAATCCGCTATCACGCTGTTGGGCCCAAAGACAAACTGAGGTACAAGCAGCCCACCACGGAACATGTTACACTTAAGGAAAGAGCCGTTGAAAGGAGAAGAAAATGTCAAAAACCCTAGAAGCATATTCTCCTCAACTTACTCCTATATTCCTGGAGCTGACCAGGACCAGAGCAGAACCAGCTGACCAGGAGTCCTCACCTATAAAAAGGAAAATTAGGGCATTCCTTAGGGATTCAGTTCATACGTTGTAATTTTAGCTTACGCACGCATACATTTGTACTCCATCCTAAACAGTGAATATCCTCGATCATAGTAAAAATCTTGGTGGGATTCCGTTCCCCCCGCGGTTGTTTCCCTCATTGGGTTTTTCCGCGTCACCAAAATCTCTCGTGTCACTTTCTGTTTATTTTTATTTTTGCACAGATCCTTTACGTAAAACTGCATATTGGTTGGTACTTTGACCCGCATCATAAAAACTTAACCCGGTAGAAATTTTACCAAAACAATTTGGCGTCCACCGTGGGGCATAGTGCGCATTCCAATATCTAAAACCGTTATCTCATCACAACGAACATCTCTGGGACCAAAGCTAACCATTCCTGTTCCCAGAGCATGTCAGCCCAGTCCAGTGGGACTAACCCTACTGTGTCCATTGGTCTCACAGGACCATCCTCCGTCGTAAGTCAGACCACAACCTCGAGGGTTGTGGCCCCATCCAGCAAACCTCCTCAGATTCCCAGATCACCCCCTGTGTCTGCTTCCCCAAATAAGCAGAGCAGAGAGAGCAGCCCCAACAGGAGTGGAGAAGCCCAGATATCTGGAGCAGGCCCGCAGTCGCCGGTTCCAGGCCCAGATCCGATGCAGATGGTGGTCCAGGGAATGAGAGCTCTGCAGGAAGCCATAGAGGGCTTGAAGAAGGACAATCTGAACCTGAGAGAGCAGATCGCCGCAGTCGCACGCCCAGAGCAGCCGTTCAGAATGTTACAGCCAGGGCCTGGACAGACCTTCAATCCCTTCGGGAGAGGAGGACCGAACCGGCCAATTCCCCAGGAGATCGTCACCAGGCTGGATCTAGGTGTTGTCACTCCGAGCAGCGGCCCAGAGATACTGGATCTGGACTCATCTGCATTCAAAGCACCGCAGTCCAACCCAACGCAGCCTGCAGGTAATCCTACACCTTGTTTTCCCCTAGGACTAATCCTTTGACTTTTTCAGGTACACCTCCACAACCTACACTTGGTTGGACGCCAGAGGTCCCCGTAAGGCCAGAACCAACGAGCCAATCCAACGCATGAGGATGGGCAGGAGGAGCACCGGTGCAGTCAGCAGCAGGTTGGCATCCAGGACCAGGTTTCGATCCATCCGTAGCAGCCAACCAGCCAACCGCAGGCCCTTGGGGAAGAGCCCTTCCAGGCTTCTTCCCTCCGCCTGTCAACGCGACCTCAGGTCCTTGGGGAAGAGCCCCTCCAGGCTTCTTCCCTCCGTCAGTCAATCCGTTCCCTGGAGTAGGCAGTCTCTCAGATCAGCGCTACCGGGAGCTGAAAGACATGATCACCAAGATACCTGGTATGCCAAGGCCCATGGAGAAAGCTTCCCAGGACAGTTATGCAGATTCGCCCTTCATCGACAATATTGCCCTGATCAATGTGCCCAAGGGGTTTGTGCCACCAACCATGACACTATACGATGGTACGGACGACCCCCTGGACCACATCAATCAATATAAGCAGAAAATGATGGTGGTAACCGCAACCGGAGCACTTAAGGAGGCCTGCATGTGCAAAGGATTTGGATCAACCCTGTCCGGAGCAGCCCTGCACTGGTTCGTGGGACTACCCAATTGCAGCATCTCCTCCTTTGCAGATCTGGTTAATGCCTTTAATCAGCAGTTTGCTAGCAGCATGAAACCATTAAAGCAGACCAGTGATCTATACAGAATTGTCCAGGGATTCGAGGAAACAACTCGAGACTACCTCACCAGATTCAACAAAGAAAAAGTTGCAATTCCGCATTGTGATGTACCCACTGCCATCGAAGCCTTCCACAGGGGGTTACATCACGATTCAGACATGTACAAGCAGTTGACAATGCACCCGTGCACTGCCTTTACTGATGTACAGGCCCAGGCAGTTGCAGCCATGAGGCAAGAAGAAGATGCTGCCTCCAGAAGAAGCACCTATGACACATAACCTGTGTCTAGGAAAGCGCCAGTAGAAAAAAGGAGCGAAAGATCAAAGCCCTACAGCAAGCCAGTAAGCAAAGTATCTGAGAGCACCGGTGGTAAAAAAGATGCAGATCCACCTCCGAAGGTCAGCGAGTATGGCTTTACCACCGGGATGGCTGGCTTGCTGAAGGCCTTGAAAGAACTCAAGGGAGTCAGATCGCCAAAGAAGAAAGAGGAGCGACCCAATGACCGCCGTGATGCTAGCAAAAATGTGAATTTCATGGTGACATAGGTCATACCACGGATGAACGCTATACCCTCAGGAAGGAGGTCCGATTCCAGTATGACTGTAACAACCCGACCCACCACGGTCGTAACACAAACCCAATAAGATGGGTGCACACTTTTGGGCCCGTTAATTGTCCTCACTTAAGCCCAAAAGCACAAGGCCTTGTTACTAAATGGTGGGTGGGAGCTATTATAAACATATCACAAGCCTCACATTCTACCGATGTGGGACAACTTTCCTCTCATACTCTTGGGGTGTTACAAACTCCCCCACTTAAAGAACACAACGTCCTCGTTGTGCCTCAAACTTGACCACAACCAGGGCCAGAATCCTCCCCCGCTAGGTGTGTGACCCTGGTACTCCCGACCACAGGCTCACCACACGGTCGCAGAGTCGCTCTGATACCATTTGTAACAACCCGACCCACCACGGTCGTAACACAAACCCAATAAGATGGGTGCACACTTTTGGGCCCGTTAATTGTCCTCACTTAAGCCCAAAAGCACAAGGCCTTGTTACTAAATGGTGGGTGGAAGCTATTATAAACATATCACAAGCCTCACATTCTACCGATGTGGGACAACTTTCCTCTCATACTCTTGGGGTGTTACAATTACCGAGGCAACCTAGATCATCTGCTCCCAGAGAAATCCACTAGAGTCAATGCAGCCAGCCAGGTGCAGCCTTCACCAGCTCCTCCGTGCAATAGAATTTTCAATGTCATCACTAGAGGGTCAGAGCTGTGTGGACTCACCTATTCTGCAGCCAAAAGACGTGTGGCAGCAGCTAAAGGAGACAAGCCAGAATCATCATGCAGAATAGCACGACAGGACCTCCCAGCAGTCACCTTTGACGAAACAGATGCAGAAGCTGTACCAGAGCAGCACCATGATGCCCTGATTATCACATTGAACATCGGTAATTGTGAGGTCAGGAAATTCATGGTAGACACAGGCAGCTCCGTCAACCTGCTAATGCTGGATGCACTAAAGAGCATGGGATTTGACGAGAAGGACCTGAAAAAGAAAGCCATTCCTCTGGTCGGATTCAGTGGAGAAACGGCGCATACCCTGGGGGAAATCACCATCCCCACCTACGCCGGAGGGCTGAATAAATAGGTAAGATATTTAGTTATTGATGGTCCATCTACTTACAATGTTATTCTTGGCAGGCCCTGGATCCACGAAATGCGAGCAATCCCGTCAACGTATCACCAGTGCCTGAAATTTCCTACACCGTGAGGAGTCCAGGAGATACGGGGAGACCAGGAGGAGGCCAAGGATTGCTACAAAGTAGCTCTCAAAAGGACCACTAGACCACCAGCTGCCAGAGCATAGCAACTACAACAACTGCACATCCAGGAGGAGTACATCGAGTCCCAGCAGGCAGAAATCAATGAGGTCCGCCTGGATGAGCAGCACCCAGAGAAGAACGTGTTCGTAGGCTCAGAGTGCTCTGGAGATCTGCGCCAACAGCTCCTCCAGCTGCTCCGAAAGAACGTAGACTGCTTTGCCTGGTCCCATAAAGACATGATTGGCATAGACCCAGAGATCATAACACACAAGCTCAGCATAGATCCAGGATTCAGACCAGTGCATCAAAGGCGCAGGAAATTCGCAGCAGAAAGACACCAGATCATAAACCAGGAGGTGGACAACCTTCTAGAGGCAGGAAAGATTAGAGTCAAGTACCCGGAGTGGCTATCTAATGTAGTGGTGGTACCAAAAAAGAATGGCAAGTGGAGGGTTTGCGTGGATTTCACAGACCTGAATAAGGCCTGCCCTAAGGATCCATTCCCCTTGCCACATATATATGCCATGGTGGACACTACTGCATGCCATGAAATGCTGACTTTCCTAGACGCCTGGAGCGGGTACAACCAGATCAAGATGGACCCGACAGACCAGGAGAAAACAGCATTCAGGTCCGAAAGAGGCATTTACTGCTACAACGTAATGCCCTTCGGTCTCAAAAACGCTGGCTCTACATATCAACCGCTCGTCAATATGATGTTCAAAGATCAGATAGGACGGAATATGGAAGTGTACATAGACGATATGGTGGTCAAATCTAAGCAATCGGCGGACCACACCCAGCATCTAGAAGAGACATTCAATACCCTTCGCAAGTACAAAATGAAGTTAAATTCAGCTAAGTGTACCTTTGGAGTTTCCATTGGGAAATTTCTAGGGTATATGGTAACGTAGAGGGGGATAGAAGCCAACACAGAGCAGATCAAAGCAGTTCTGCAGCTGGAATCACCCCAGAAGCCCAAAGATGTGCAGCGTCTAACGGGAAGAGTAGCAGCCCTGAGCAGGTTTATCTCCAGATCCTCAGACCGGTGCAGACTATTCTATGATATTCTGAGGAAAAGTCGGAAGTTTGACTGGACACCAGAACATGAAAAGGCCTTCCAGGAACTAAAGCAGTACCTGAGCAGCCCACCCCTGCTATCCAAACCAGAGCAGGGGGAGGTACTGCTCTTGTACCTCTCAGTGACCGAAGCAGCAGTAAGCGCAGTTCTGGTCCGGCAGCACGAGGGAGCTCGCATCCGGTGTACTACGTCAGCAAGTCATTACTGCCAGCAGAAGCAAGGTATACTTCACTTGAGAAACTAGTATTGGCATTAGTCACAACATCCTATAAGCTGCGCCTGTATTTTGAGTCTCATACCATCTCGGTGGTTACTAATCACCCCCTCAAAACGGTCATGAGAAAGCAGAACTATCAGGACGAATGGCTAAGTGGTCTGTGCACCTCAGTGGATATGATCTCCAGTTTGAACCTCGCACAACCATAAAGTCACAAGCCCTCGCAGACTTCGTTTCCGACTTCAGCTCAGCACTCCAGACCCAAGCAGAGCAGGAAATCCTGCACCTACACCAAGGTGCCAAGCCAGCCACCTGGGAATTACGAGTAGATGGGGCATCAAACGCTAGAGGGTCAGGAGTTGGGTTGATCCTTATATCATCAGAGGGTGACCTGATCACCCAAGCAGTCCGATGTGAGTTCAAAACCACCAACAACGTAGCTGAGTATGAAGCGCTGGTCCTGGGGCTACAATTGGCCCTGGACATAGGGATCAGCTGCATCAGTGTGTACAGTGATTCGCAGTTAATTGTGAATCACGTCAATGGAGCATACGAGGCAAGGGACCCCACAATGGCGGCCTACTTATGTGTGGCAAAGAAGTTAATCGGCAGATTCGCAGAATTCTGCATCCAGCAGGTACCCCGGGAGCAGAACGCAGAAGCAGATGCACTGGCAACCCTGGGATCAACCTTCAAACCAGCTGACGTAGCCAATATACCGATCACCCATGTTCTCAAACCAGCCATTCCTGGACCAGATTCGGACCAGGAAGAATTACCTATCTACAGCAACAACCCAGACCAGGGGTCAGAGCAGGATTGGCGAAAGCCATACCTGGACTGGTTGCAACGTGATATCCAGCCCAACAATAAGAAAGAAGCACGCAGTTTCAGGATGAAGGCTTCCAGGTTCCTACTGATTGATGGAATCCTGTTCCGGAAATCATTAGAAGGGCCATATCTGCGCTGCCTGGACCAGACCGAGGCACATACAGTCTTGCATGACCTCCACAGCGGAGACTGTAGAAATCATGCAGGGGGAAGAAGCTTGTCCAATAGAGCCCTCAGAATGGGATACTTCTGGCCCACGATGCGCAAGGATGCAAATGAGTATGCAAGGAAATGTGACGCCTGTCAAAGGCACGCATCTGTCAATCACCAACCAGCAGAACCCCTGCACCCGGTCATATCCCCATGGCCTTTTATGAAGTGGGGGATGGACATCGTGGGACCCCTCCCCAGAGCACCAGGAAACAAAATGTACATGTTGGCCATGACCGACTACTTCTCTAAATGGATCGAAGCAGAATCATTGACCCAGACCACCGAAGCACAGGTCATCTCTTTTATTAAGCGTAATATATTCACCAGATTTGGCATACCTTCAGAAATAATATGTGACAATGGTTCCCAATTTATTGGGAAGAAAACCGAGGCTTTCTGCGCTGGGTGGAATGTATCGCTCCAAAATCTACCCCCAGATATCCCCAATCCAACGGACAAGCTAAGTCCAGTAATAAGATCATCATTGAAAATATGAAAAAGAAACTACAAGAAATAGGAGGGAAATGGGCAGAGGAGCTCCCTCTGGTCCTGTGGGCTGACAGAACTACTCCAAAAGTAGCAACAGGTCAGACCCCCTTCAGCCTTGTCTTCGAAGCAGAAGCTGTAATCCCTTCTGAAGTTAAAATTCCAACCCACAGATACGGGTGTATAACTGAGGACCAGAACCAAGTAGAAATGACAAGCAGCCTGGACACTGTTGATGAACTCAGGACCAGTGCTTATGTTGAACCATATATTCAAATATATATTAAGTATATATGTTTATGTTTTGATAATGACAAGTCTAGTTATTTATATATTATATACTCGTACGTATAATCGTGTGCTAAGTGTACAGAATATTAGTAACAAGATCTAATCAATCAAGTATAAAAGATTCAAGCATATTAGCCAATGAATTGACTAAGTCGAAGATTGATAGAAGATCACAAGCGCGCATAATGAACTAAAGTTATACTTATCAACTATAGCTTTAGTACAAGATTGATTCAAGTTATAGCTCGTAGCTATAACTCTATATTATGAAGAAATGGTCGGAATATATGTGTTTGGTTGAAACGATTTTAGTTTCCAAATATAGTCATGTACAATTAATGTTTAATTGGTATTCTATTTTTAATATGGAATTATTAATCTTAATAAGATTATATAAAATATCTTTTGGTTAAATAGGAATAAATAATTTTCTTATGAGATAATTATTTATTACTAAATAAACTAAGGATTTTTATATAACCATAATTGTCAAAATAATATAATTTAAATATGGTTTGGTCAACTTTGGAAACGTGTATCATGTTACGATTCCATAATTCGTATAGGATTAATTTAAGTAAATATTATGTATTTATTTAATATCCTAAACAAACTAAGATTATATTATGATAATATATTTTATTATCTTTGACATAGTTTAGGAAGTTGTTTTAATAAGGATACTATTTGTTTAGTATATAAAGATCTTTCCTAAATATGAATTAGGAAACTGATTCCTTATATAATACTTGTAGTATATTATTAAATCTTTCCTAAATATATTAAGATTAGATTTAAGGTAGTATTACTAAAAGACTAGTATTCTAGTTTTAGTAATATTCCTAAATCATCTAGGGTTTGAATTACCTAGATATATATTCTATATAAATAGACTACCTATGACACATTAAGATACACGAAATACATACACACATATTCACGAAAATCAAGAGAAAGAAACCGCCGATCGTGTCCTTCATTATTCGAGCTTTTCATTGTCATATCCGATTCAAGATTCAAGTGCTCAAGCATGCTTGGGTACCTAAATCCTGTCTTTGAAATTATTCGTGCAGTTTGTCGCTAAGGAAAATAACCTATGGTATCTCGACAGTGGATGCTCAAGACATATGACAGGCGACGTAAATCTTTTCCAAACTCTAAAACCCTTTGATGGAGGTAAAGTCACATTCGGTGATAACAAAAAGGGAAAGATCATCGGAATTGGTAAGATAGGTATTTCATCCTCTCACGCTATAAATGATGTATACCTTGTAAGTGGTCTCAAACATAATCTTATTAGTATATCTCAATTATGTGACAAAGGAAACAAAGTGGTTTTCCATTCAGATATATGTCGTATAATCTTAGAAGGCACCAGAAAAGTAATACTTGAAGGTCACAGGATGAAAAATGTTTATATGATTGATTTAAATGCTGTACCTACTGATTCTCTATCATGCATGAAAGTTACGTTAGATGATCCATGTCTATGGCACAAGAGATTTGGTCATATTAGCTCACCTATTCTAAGTAAGCTGAAAAGATGGGACTTGGTCGAAGGTCTTCCAAAGATCAAATTTGATCAAGAAAAGATGTGTGACACATGTGCACGGTGTAAACACGTCAGATCATCCTTTAAGCCAAAAAGAGTGGTAAGCACAGAACAAGCTCTTGAACTAGTACACATGGATCTATGTGGCCCTATGAAGGTAAGAAGCAGAGGTGGTTCCAGCTACGTTTTCGTTCTAGTTGATGATTACTCTAGATTTGTTTGGCCAATCTTTCTTCACTCTAAAGACGAAACATTCGATGAATTTGTTAGTCTCATGAAACTTGTCCAAAACAAATATAAATCAAACCTAGTAACAATCCGTACTGACCATGGAACTGAGTTCGACAATCATACTTTTATTGAGTTCTGTAAAACCAATGGTGTTGGACATAACTTCTCGGCCCCTAGAACCCCACAACAAAATGGAGTCGTAGAACAAATGAACAGAACCCCAGAAGACATGGCTAGAACAATGCTTCTTTGTAGTGGCCTACCTAGAAACTTTTGGGCTGAGGCTATAAGTACAGCTTGCTATATTCATAATCGCGCTATGATTAGACCTATCCTTAAAAAGACACCTTATGAACTTCTTCGAGGTCGTAAACCAAACATATCTCACTTAAGACAACAATGGTAAAAGCAGATTAAGCAAATTCGACCCTAGAAGTGATGAAGCAATCTTTATAGAATATTCAGATCATAGTAAAGCCTACAAAGTTTTTAACAAACGTACGTTATGCATAGAGGAAAGTATTCATGTTATCTTTGATGAAAATAATGTCTTCGATAAGCCATTACAGGATATAGAGGAAAACCTAGACGAACCTGATTTCAGGTTATCAAGGGAAGATCCTCCTGAGATGGAAATTGAAGAAGGAGAACCTCAAGGAACTCATGATGAACTCAACTTGGGAGAAAATGGTGCGAGAGATGAAACTACAGTTAATGATACTGTAGATAACTCTCAAACCAATGACTTGGAACCGAGAGTTACAGCTAATGAAGCTGTAACTTTGAATCAAAACAAAAGGGAAGAGGCCAGAGTTATAACTGACCCTACTATAAACCCAGGTTTGGATTCAGGGGGAACAAGTCAAGATCCCGAGTCAAGTTCAGGTAATGCTAATAATCAATCAAGGAATTGGAGATACAAAGGCTCTCATCCTTTGGACAATGTCATAGGAAGCCTCACAGATGGAGTTCAAACTCGAAGAAGCTTAAATAACTTTTGCTCATTCTACTCCTTTCTCTCCACCATTGAGCCTTCAAATATCAAGGAAGCTCTCGTAGAACCAGACTGGATAGTTGCCATGCAAGAAGAACTCCAACAATTTGAGAGAAACAAAGTTTGGCATCTTGTTCCTCGACCTAAGGACAGAACTGTCATTGGAACTAGATGGGTATTCAGAAACAAACTGGATGACACTGGAGTTATTGTGCGAAATAAGGCCAGACTATTGGTTCAAGGATACAACCAACAGGAAGGGATCGATTATGACGAAACCTTTGCTCCTGTTGCTCGTCTTGAGGCAATAAGACTACTCATTGCATTTGCAGCACACAAGGGAATGAAGCTTTTTCAGATGGACGTTAAGACTGCATTTCTTAATGGCTATCTCCAAGAGGAAGTATTTGTTGAACAACCTCCTGGATTTCCTGACAGCAAACTCAAAGATCATGTATTCAAATTGGACAAAGCTCTCTATGGCCTGAAACAAGCACCTAGGGCATGGTACGACAGATTATCAAAGTTTCTATTGGAGAGTGGATTCAAGAGAGGGTCTGTGGATAAAACCCTATTTCTTAAAAGCGAAAACTCAGATCTACTAGTCGTTCAGATTTACGTTGACGATATTATTTTTGGCTCAACCAATAAAAAGTTGTGCAAGTACTTCTCTGAGTTGATGACTTCTGAATTCGAGATGAGTATGATGGGAGAACTAAAGTTCTTCCTTGGACTTCAAATACAACAAACTGAAGAAGGAATCAAAGTTCATCAACAAAAATACGTCAAGGAGTTGCTAAAGAAATTCGGAATGGAAACCTCTTATGCAATGCCTACTCCAATGGTCACAGATAAGAAGTTAACCAAAGACGAAGATGGTAAGTCTGTAGATGAAACAACTTACCGAGGTATGATTGGCTCACTTCTTTATCTTACAGCAAGTCGACCAGATATAATGTTTAGTGTCTGTGTTTGTGCGAGATTCCAATCTGCACCAAAAGAATCACACATGATTGCAGTTAAAAGAATATTAAGATACCTAATCGGAACCTCAAAATTATATCTATGGTATCCTATGGACTGTAACTTTAACCTAGTAGGATATTCAGATGCGGATTATGCAGGATGTTCTTTAGACAGAAAAAGTACCTCCGGGCTTGCTACCTTTGTAGGTCCTTGTATTATATCTTGGGGATCCAAGAAACAAAATTCTGTCGCCCTCTCAACTGCTGAAGCAGAATATATTGCAGCCGCACTGGTATGTTCTCAACTTTTATGGTTAAAGCAACAATTACATGATTATGGTGTTGATGTTAGATGTGTGCCTATATTATGTGATAATACGAGTGCTATAATTATATCTAAAAACCCAGCCCAGCACTCGAGAACTAAACATATTGAAATTAGACACCACTTCCTACGAGACCATGTTGAAAAGAAAAATATAAAATTGGAATTTTGTAGTACGGAAAAACAATGGGCAGATATCTTCACTAAACCATTGGCTCTTTGAGACTTTGCGATTGGAAATTGGTTTAATCGGTGGCACCTAATCAAATCTTAAAAGCAAAAATAACCCAATGATTGACTATGGTTTAGATGAGATTATATGACTGTGTCCGTATACTCCGCTGCATGTGTATGTATGTATTCGATGATAAATTTTGTGATTATGGTTATATTATATAATTCACATATGAATGTGTGCACAACCGATCTCAAAATAATATTACGTCACATATTATAATTTACCCCAAACATACATATTACAAATTATATAAAATAATAATATACAAATATTACTAAACAAAAACAAAAATAACAAAATAAAACTTACCTACAACTAACACACAAAATGTGTGTGATGGTCCCCCAAGCCACGTCTCCCCCTAACCTGTCCCACTACTACCTGCCACGTGCCTTACCCCCTACTCCCTAGCTTTTGACCTTTACCCCTCTACCATTATTACCCCAACTCCCTCAACTTACCTCACACCTCCACCTTTATTACCGTCCTAAAATTTGTAAAACCCCATTAATACTCTGAAACCTCCACAAAAACCAAACCTCCATTAAAATTCCTCAAAACCACCACCAAAAACGTCGACTTAAGCCACCATTTTTAACAATGCCTCCATCTCGTGCAACCCGTTCTCACAACAAGAAACCCACACCCCCTTCACCAACCCCATCACCACCGCCCTCTCCAACACCGATAGCCACCGCCGCTCCCACTCCAGACCAAAGCAAACGACGAAAACTTAACCGTGTCTCCTCCTCTAATTTCGACGACATGCAAGAACTCGTTTCCCAAATTCCTCGCCCCCTGTTTCAAGAGTACTCTGTCGAAGCCACTCGTGAGGGTTTAGAGAAGGTCAGAATGACGAAATCTGAAGGTATGTTAATAGAACGAGTTCTCCCTTATTCTATTCATGCGGGTCATTTTTATCCTAAGTCATGGGTTAATGGGTCTAAATCTTTGGGATTCTTTAAAGATTTTCTGAAATATCAAGGATGGGAATACATAAGTGATTTTTCGGGTTTGATTTTTCCCATCGAATTAGTTCAGTTCTTTGCTTCGGTTAAAAATTGTGATGACGGGGTAAGGGGTGTCGTGAATGGTAGGGATATTGTCGTGACTAAGTCGAATATCTGTGATATTTTTAAACTTGATCAAGAAGGGTTAAATCTTGACCCCAAAAAGGAATGGAGTGTCGTTTCTAAAGATCAGAAAATGGTAATCAAAAAGTACTTTGATGAAGATGCTACTGAAGTTACTCCTCTGCTCACCGTGTCTTTTAACCCCAAATTGAAATTTTTTCTGAACTTTTTGTGGAACACCGTGCTTCCACAAAGGGGTGGTAGGGATAAACTTGCAAGTGTCAAAGCTGTTGTGTTGTTCAGTTGGTTGGAAGGTCAGAAAGTCGACTTGGCATCCCTAATTTGCCATAAAATTTGTCAAGTTTCTAGTGTTCTTGTTAAAGAAAAGTTTTGCTCGACAATCGATATTCCATACGGAATGTGGGTGTCCGAGTTGTTGTTGAAGAAAGGAGTCGTGGATGACTCAAGCTTTGGTATTAAACCTCGGGATAGAATGTGTGACAAGGTCTTGAAGTTGATGGGAATTTGTTTTGAAGGGATTGATCTTACTTTTGGTAAGAATGTAGGTACGGCACCCGCTCCAAATCCATCACCTTCCTTCTCGGGTCTTGAAGCCAAGATGGACCAACTTCTTGGTTTGTGTGAAATAAAGAAAGAAAAGGATGAGGTAGGGGGTAGTCGTGCCAAGAGGGGTCGTGATTTTGAGGATGATGTGAAAGTGTGGATGGAGAAAGTTGATAAGCATTTGGTTAAGATAGGCTCGGAGGTCTCGGTGGTGTGGTCGGAGTTGCTTGCTATGAGTGATCGCCTTTCTTTTCTCGCATCTCAAGGCGGAGCAATGGTGCGTGATCATGGTGTGATGCGAGAGGATGCTTCCAAAGCACTTGAGGCCGTTAAGGCACTCTCGCTCAAGGTGTTAAACTTCGAGCTCGCGCTTAATGCTCAAGGACGAAACGTGAGTAGTTGCTTGGATAGGTTGGAGACACTCGAGTTTCGTAGCCGACCCGATTATGTGAGCCCATATGCCAAGACGCCAGCCTCCAGTTCTCGTTCCTGATCCTCCGTATCCGTCTCTGTGTTCAAAACTTGAAGTTGTTTTGTTGTTGTTTTGTTTAAGTCCGGTGGTGGACTTATAAGACTTTTGTTCTAATTGTGGCCCAATTGCTCCCCTGGCCCATTAGGAATCCGAGGCCTTATCATGTTTTGCCTCCCTCGGATTTCTTAATCCTAACCGGCCCAAACTTTATCCTCTTTTGATGCGGCCCAGTTTCCTTGTTATTTTTGCCTTGGCCCATATTATCCTAACCCTAGCCAGGCCCAATTTTCTTACAAAAACTCTTGTTCATAATTCGGCCCATTGGCATTAGTATATTTCTATCGGTTGTGTATATTTTAACATTGTGTATGTGTTTGTATGATATTTTCTATGTTCGTATATTTTAATTCGTTTTACATGCTTACTTATGTATCGTAGTATATTATTCTAGTCATTTTATGTCTTTGTTCTCATCTTTTCGATGATGTCAAGAGGGGAAAAATGCGACTTAGATTTAGAATTTGCCTAAGCTTGCTCCTTGTCGTAATTCATTGTCTCTTAGGGTTCTAAGGATATGGGATAGATAGAATATAGAAACCCTAAGTGAATCTTTGCTATGAATGACCTTTATTATATTGAGGGGGAAAATACACTTAGACACAAAATCTAAGAGAGATTTGCCATCATCAAAAAGGGGGAATTTGTTGAACCATATATTCAAATATATATTAAGTATATATGTTTATGTTTTGATAATGACAAGTCTAGTTATTTATATATTATATACTCGTACGTATAATCGTGTGCTAAGTGTACAGAATATTAGTAACAAGATCTAATCAATCAAGTATAAAAGATTCAAGCATATTAGTCAATGAATTGACTAAGTCGAAGATTGATAGAAGATCACAAGCGCGCATAATGAACTAAAGTTATACTTATCAACTATAGCCTTAGTACAAGATTGATTCAAGTTATAGCTCGTAGCTATAACTCTATATTATGAAGAAATGGTCGGAATATATGTGTTTGGTTGAAACGATTTTAGTTTCCAAATATAGTCATGTACAATTAATGTTTAATTGGTATTCTATTTTTAATATGGAATTATTAATCTTAATAAGATTATATAAAATATCTTTTGGTTAAATAGGAATAAATAATTTTCTTATGAGATAATTATTTATTACTAAATAAACTAAGGATTTTTATATAACCATAATTGTCAAAATAATATAATTTAAATATGGTTTGGTACGACTTTGGAAACGTGTATCATGTTACGATTCCATAATTCGTATAGGATTAATTTAAGTAAATATTATGTATTTATTTAATATCCTAAACAAACTAAGATTATATTATGATAATATATTTTATTATCTTTGACATAGTTTAGGAAGTTGTTTCAATAAGGATACTATTTGTTTATTATATAAAGATATTTCCTAAATATGAATTAGGAAACTGATTCCTTATATAATACTTGTAGTATATTATTAAATCTTTCCTAAATATATTAAGATTAGATTTAAGGTAGTATTACTAAAAGACTAGTATTCTAGTTTTAGTAATATTCCTAAATCATCTAGGGTTTGAATTACCTAGATATATATTCTATATAAATAGACTACCTATGACACATTAAGATACACGAAATACATACACACATATTCACGAAAATCAAGAGAAAGAAACCGCCGATCGTGTCCTTCAATATTCGAGCTTTTCATTGTCATATCCGATTCAAGATTCAAGTGCTCAAGCATTGATCTTATTCATTCAAAGATTGTGACATCAAGAAACATTGAAGACTTTATCTTATTTACGTAAGATAGAACGAGTATTTAGTGGTACTCATTGTAAGGCAAATATTTAACGGTATTTGTCATAGCTAGATATTTAACGGTATCTAGATAGAGTTGCGACTAACATCAAAGTTGCACGAGTAGGGTTGATAAAATTGTAATCCAGAGTTGGTACTAATTTTATTAATCGAGAATAGTGGACGTAGGTCTCAAAGTGTGAGACTGAACCACTTCAAAAATACTGTGTCTCTCTTTATTATTTGTTCTACTCGAAGATCATCATACAACCGTACACACATCGAAGAAGATTTAAAAAGAAGGCATACTCAATTCAACCCCCCTTCTTGAGTATATTATATCAATAGACTCTTCAGCTTACGTCAGAATGGCCTCATACAAGCAGATGGTGGCTCAGAGCTACAACAAAAATGTCAGGATTAGAACCCTGCAAGTAGGAGATCTGGTCCTGAGAAAGGTGTTCCAGAACTGCAAAAACCGACAAGCTGGAAAGTTTGCTTACAACTGGGAGGGCCCATACCAAGTCGAAAGCATAGTTAGTAATGGGGCCTACAGACTAATGACAATGGAGGGGGAAATGATACCCAGATCATGGAATATACTTCACTTAAAAAAGTATATCATCTAAAGGTGCCTCCACCAGACCAGAGCAGCTCCCTTAGACCTCAGGTTCTACTCTGTATAAAGTATACTCTGGTTCAGTTTAAAATTTTTTGTCTTGCTTTTATATTTTTATAACTTAAGTTTGATAATCTTAGTCTTATAATTCAAAGCCTTGGTATATTTAAAATCAACTATCGAGTCTTTTTGAAAATAAAGGAAAAAGTTTTGTCACTTGTTTTCTGGACCAGAAATGCCTATCCTAGTAGACTGACCTAAAGAGGAAATCTGCACTGATCGCAGGAGAACCTAAGTCAAGCCTGGCACCCCAGTATAGGGATGGGTATATAAAACACCAGGCCAGCACACCAAAGCAGCGATGGCCAAAACACAAACGAAACATGCATGTACAAAAGAAAACGCCAGAAAACCGGCAGAAAACCAACAGATAAAGCAAAGCCCCATACAACGGGGAACCATACGATTAAAAAAAAGGCTGCCCAAGGCAGCCCCAGAGTAGAATTGTTTTTGCTGGTCCACCCGGACCAGCAGCAAAGGTTACAACAAGTTAAAAGCCCACACAGGGGCACCAAAAGTTCAAAACAAAATTTTGACGTCCATATCAGGGCCCAGCAACACAAGTTTTAAAAAAAGAACCTACTCATCAGGAGTAGGTTTAGCAGCAGCAGCATCAACATTGGTGGGGCCAGAGGTCACCTCCTCTCCGGCATCTTGGGACCCCACCGCGCCTTCTTCTTCATCATCATAAGAGATCAGGTCCATGTTCAGCCCCTCGGGAAAATCAGTAGCAAAGGTCTCCTCCAGAGCAGCTAAGTTCCAGGTGGTATGACTACCCTCCTAGAACTCCTTAACACATTTAATCCGGGTCTCAGCAGCAGTATAAGCAACAGCTTCAATTAACGCTCTCTACAGATCAGCCTTCTTCTGTTCCAGAGCCTCCACCTTCAGCACCAGATCAGCCTCTGAAATCAAGGCCCTCTCCAGCTTAGAGTGAGTCGCGGCTAACTGGTTCTGGAAGGTCTCCTCCTGGGCTTTGAGCATCTCCTGACCCACAGCCACGTCCCGGCGAGAACACTCAACAGCCTGCCTCAGATTTTCCCTCAGGGCCTCCTCCAAGCTCAACTTCTCTGATATCTCCCGCTCCTTCTTCGTCAGGGCCTCCTGCATCCTCTCCACTTCCTGCCTCCTCCTCAGGGCCTCAGACTGAGCCGCCTTCACACAGTGAAGTTCAGCCAACAGAGCCTCGCTCGGACGTTTGGCACAAAGTGACAGCTCTAGGACCTGGAAATCCAGAGCAGGTAAAAAAAAAAGAGAAAAAGAGAAAAAGAGAAAAAGAGAAAAAGAGAGAAAAAGGAAAAACTAACTCAAAGGAAACCTCCGATGTACGTCTGATTAAATCTTTGAAAGGACGGGGTTCCATAATAGAGGCAGAGGCAGGAAAGAGCAGTGAGTCCAAGGCAGACCAGAGGTTAGTTCTGGACCCACCAAAACCCCCTGGGAGTTCCAAGTGCAGAGCAGGAGAAGACGAACCTTCCCCAGAGGATGGCCGAGGCAGACACTCAGGTATAAGCTTAAAACCAGGGGTAGGAATTTCGATAGGGATTTTCAAAGGAGAAGGGTCAACAAAAGAAGTCGCATGAGCAGACTCCTGGACCGAATCACCAGCATCCACCTCAATAGGAGCAGCCTTGGACCCAGCTCCAGCAAGGCCCTCCTCAGAAGTATCCACCTTCTTCTTCTTTGAGGACCCCGCGTCCCCAGGAGTAAACCTCTTCCTCCGCAGCTGCATCACACTGTCCACATTAACTCTAGACTTACCTGAAATAAACATTAAACATCAGAACAGCCAGAGTAAGAAAAAATGAAGCAAACCACCCAAAAAGTAACCAGTCCAGAAAACACCGTACCCTCCTTCTTCAATCTTCACCACCAGAACAGCGGAATCCCGGACCAGCTTGGAGAACGTCCTCTCCTCAGCAGGAAGGTCCAAGAGCTTGGCCTTCGAAGCAAGGGGATCCTCGGATTCAGGAAGCTTGGCCAGGATATTCCCTGAAGAAACAAACAAACCATTAGCAAAAGACAATAGCAGAAGAAAATCGAGCCAGAAAAACAAACATGAGAGCAGAAACCATACCTTCCACAGGCTGCCATTTAAAGAAGATGTAGTCTGGAGAGTAAGGAAGGGTGTCAATCTTGACAAAGATAAAACAGGTAAACCACTTACTATCATCTGGGGTGGTGGAAAAAATAATAGCAGAAGGCATGTTGTCATGGCTGCGGATGGTGCACTGAGAGTGACCCAGAGAACGAGGAGTGAACCACTGCCCCAAATCTGCCAAACCAATGTTCAGCTCTCGTTCACGGTTCAAAGCGCAGATGTTGAGTAAAATCCTCCATGCATGTGGAGCAATCTGGCACATGGCCAACTTGGTTAACTTCAAGAAATCAACAATCAGATCAGGAAAAAGGAAATCTTAGACCCATGCGGAAAGGATACTCATAGAAGCAAGTCCAGCCTTCTCTCTCAAAATCGGCCTTCTCGCCAGGAAGAGGGAAGTGATAAGCAACTCAATCCGGAAACCCGAACCTGATCTTGATGAGAGAAGCATGAGACTCGTTGAAAGCAGAGTCACATAGATGCTTAGCCGAAAGTAGCCCCTGCGAAGGGAAAGGACCAGAATAGTCCCCCGATGCAGGAGTAGATCCAGAAGAGCCTGCAGGAGCAGGAGCAGCAGAGGGAGTAGCAGAAGAAGACCCAGGAGCAGACATGATAAATTTTGATGGTGAAAGATTTTTTTACTGCGAAAGTAAGAAAAGTAAGAAAAGCAAGAAAGGCAAGAAGATGGTAAAGAATGTGAGAAAGAAAGGAAAGTAAAAATGCACGGTTATAGAGGATAAAATTTTGAAAAGTGAATTCAAAATTGAAAGTTGAAAGGTTAAAGTAAATGGAGGTAAATGATGAGGGGACAAGCAGTTAATGAGAAGGTGGGACAAGTGGGACAGGTAGGGCGGCTGTAAACAGTTGCAGGAATCCCCCAACTACCCCCATAAATCCCAGAAGCACACTTAAAAGCAGAAGGAAATTCCAGCCCAATTAAAGCCAAGATTAGGCTGAAATTTGGGGGAAATTGTTTAGCCCAAAATCCGCTATCACGCTGTTGGGCCCAAAGACAACTGAGGTACAAGCAGCCCACCACGGAACAGGTTACACTTAAGGAAAGAGCCGTTGAAAGGAGAAGAAAAGGTCAAAAACCCTAGAAGCATATTCTCCTCAACTTACTCCTATATTCCTGGAGCTGACCAGGACCAGAGCAGAACCAGCTGACCAGGAGTCCTCACCTATAAAAAGGAAAATTAGGGCATTCCTTAGGGATTCAGTTCATACGTTGTAATTTTAGCTTACGCACGCATACATTTGTACTCCATCCTAAACAGTGAATATCCTCGATCATAGTAAAAATCTTGGTGGGATTCCGTTCCCCCCGCGGTTGTTTCCCTCATTGGGTTTTCCCGCGTCACCAAAATCTCTCGTGTCACTTTCTGTTTATTTTTATTTTTGCACTGATCCTTTACGTAAAACTGCATATTGGTTGGTACTTTGACCCGCATCACAAAAACTTAACCCGGTAGAAATTTTACCAAAACAATATTCAGTAGAATATTGTACACCAACACACTTTTTATCAATAATTATTAGAGTTTTTTGTGTGAAACTACCTTGTATTTATGTCCATTTGTGAACAACTGCCTTACTTTTTATTTTTTGTTAAACACTACCTTACATTTTACTTTTTTTGTTAAAACCTACCAAAAATATGACTCAGGCCAATTTTCGACGATAACTTGGATTTTTTTTGTTAAAATATTTTATATTGTTCATCTGTTTCCCAATAAATCATTTTAATGCATTTTCCTAGCATAATATACCTTGTAATAACCCACCTCAATCCCCAACTCTTTTAACAACTTCTTCTAAAAAGTGTTTACCTTTGTCTCAAGTTGATGTCTCCAATAATCTATATACCTCTCTACCAAATAGAGGGAAGTACACCTGCCGTTGTGGTCAATCCAACCATAATTATCGTCGAAACTTGGCCTGAGTCATATTTTGGTTGGTTTTAACAAAAAAGTAAAATGTAAGGTAGTTTTTAACAAAAATAAAAAGTAAGGTATTAGTTGTTCATAAATGGACATAAATATAAGGTATTTTTTCACAAAAAACCCTAATTATTAACATGTGCTCGGTTTAGGGATGATAATGACTAGGTTTTAGATAAGGTCTTATAAAATTTATATCCATATTCATATTATATATGTTCGATCTACATCCGTATCATATTTATAGGGTCCAAATTATCACCCATATCTAGATTCATAGGATCTATGTAGGATATGGGTGCCAAATTATTTTACTAAAACTTACTCCCTCCGTCCTAGTCAATAGCTTACACTTGCTTTATTTCCACTCACAAAATAAAGCAAGTATAAACTATTCACTGAATAGCGAGAATATGAATCTTAGCTTTTTCAGCTGACGTATCTTACAACTTAATAAATTCAAAGTCAAAGTTTAAAAGTTATACTCATTAAAAAAGTACTAGTTTTTAACCCGTGCAATTTTGCACGGGCATAGTTTTAGTAATATTTAAAAATGATAAATAGTTTTAATAATATAATGATAAATATTTAAAAATGTTAAACCAAATAAACTCTAATTATTTTTATAATGATAATAGTTTAAAACACGTGTAAAAATTGCAAGATTTTGTACTTTGCACATGTTTTAAATCCGTGAAAAAATGCACGAATTCAGTGTAAAAACATGAGATAAAATTGTTAGATTTACTTATTCTAGTTGATAAACTCTATGTCTATAACGAATTCCTTTAGAGTTTATTTTAACGGAATGCTCTAAAATCTACTTAACAGAGTTTTATAGTTCATTTATTTTGTTAAATTTTTGTAAATCTCATTTTTAAAATTGAAAATTAAAACAATATTATTTATTAACATTTTTTGTTGAAAATTATTTCTTATTCAAAAAAATTACTGACATTTAGTAATATCTCGAAAATTTGCTATTATGATGGTGAAAATGTTAGAGTTAAAAGATTGTAAAATAATCTAATAACGTTATTTATTTTACCATTTTTTATCATTTATATTTTTATTGTCTAATAATGTTTTTTGTTCATCTTTTTTTTAATTATTGATAGACTATGTGGACTATTGGGAAAATTGTGTATTTTTATAATGTACTTTTTCCATTTTTCTATTTTCCTCACATTTCCCTTAAATGGTAAATTACCTATTTTTTACCCATTTCTTTTCTTTCTTATTTTAGCAATGCAAATGACAACTTGGTCCTGGTTCTATTTCTGAAATTACAAAAAATGCCATTGATTTAGTAACCCAAATTTCTGAGTTATTTCCCTTAAACGAATTAGTGACCCAACCCAAATCTGATTATGCTAATGACTCCCTCCAAAATTTGGCCCAATTTACAAATTTTCCTCTAAAACCCTACCCATATTCAAACCCAATAACTACCCCAAATCCACCCAATTTAATCACATCTCCCTCTCTAAACCCTAACTTCCCCTCATCTTCGTTCACTCCGCCACTTCTCTCTTGGAACCCTAAATATCCAGAACCTTCTCCCTCTTCGTATTCTTCACCACCCTCTTTCTCTTGCTGCGATTTTGTCTCCTTTTTTCCCTTTTCCTTCATATTCTCCACTGTATTTGCTTATCACTTTCTTTTGCCTCCTTCATCTTCTGAAATGTCACTCAAAAATCATTGTGATTATTATTGGCGTTGTGATGTTCATGTAAATACTGTGATGACGTTGACGATTCTTTTAGTGAGGAATCAGTAAATACCTAATACACCTGGGTTTATTAACTTGGATGAAGATTCATCTGATTTTGGTGTTGAACTCGCTAGATTTGGTGATGCTGTTGCCGGATCTGGTTGTCTTAACCCAATACGCCTTAAATTTGACCAAATTGAAGAAGATTCTCCATGTACAAAGAGGTTCAAGGCCTATTGTCATAGATTTCCTTTATTTTGCATTATTTGTATGATTTTAATGAAATTTTTTGTTGTTTACATGAACTTCGAAGAGGATCAATTGAAGGAGGAGCAGAAGAAAGGCAGAAGTCATATGTGGTGTTGAAGAAGACGGAGTGGAGGGGAAAGACTTGGGGACAAATAAAGAAGAAGAGAAGGAGTCTGGAATATGAGTGGCATAAAAGGTGGTTCATTCTATACTCTTTGATCTTAAAAACCACTGTGCATGAGTATTGATTGATACTGTTTATTATGCATGTTGGTCTATATTTATCTTGTGTTGTTCAGTTGTTCTGAATGTTGTTGTTATTTTTGATGCCTAAGAGAGAGCATGTATTCGTTCTGCTGGTTCAGTTGTTCTGCAATGTTTTTTTTTTTTTTCAGATGCCTAAGAAAGAGCATGTATTCGTTCTGCTGGTTCAGTTGTTCTGCAATGTTTTTTTTTTCAGATGCCTAAGAAAGAGCATGTATTCGTTCTGCTGGTTCAGTTGTTCTGCAATGTTGTTTTTTCTGATGCCTAAGAATATGCATTGTATTCATTCTGCTGGTTCAGTTGTTCTGCAATGTTGTTGTTTTTTCTGATGCCTAAGAAAGAACATGTATTTGTTCTGCTGGTTCAGTTGTTCTGCATTGTTGTTGTTTTTTCTAATGCCTAAGAAAGAGCATGTTTTGTCCTTATTGCTGCCTGTTGCCTCATCTATTCATTACTGGAATACTGTTGCCTGCAATATTTACTCATGCCTTTTACTTAGAATATTTTATGTTCAATGATAAAAACTGCTTACTGCTTTGAGAGCATGTTTTGTTCTTATTGCTGCCTGTTGTCTCATCTATTCATTACTGGAATATTGTTGCCTGCAATGTTTACTCATGCCTTTTACTTAGAATATTGTATGCTCAATGATGCATGTTGCCTAAGTTGGTTATGTTTACTCATGCCTTTTGCTTATGTTCTCCACTGGTTAGGTAATGCTTGTTGCTTAAGTTGGTTTGATACTTATGCTCAATGATAGAAACTTGCATAATGATAAAAACTTATTGCCAAAATGTATTGCATTACAGTTCCAATGACAATTACAAAATATTCCATACTCAAGTGATGTTTATAATTTAAACATTCCTACAATCGAAATGTTTACAAAAGAAACTTGCACTTAAATGGGATGATGAAAAGTTAGTGGAACAATTATGTCTTGTAAATCTGCATCCCTGCCTGCCTCATGTAGATAGTTTAGACAGTCTCTTACAATCTCCTCGTCTGCACATAGATTTCCTGGAAGTGTCCCAGCTAGTCTTTGCGCTTTCTTCTTCAAATGTGGGATTTTGTACTCAGTGTGACCCTTGCTTTTGATTATCTCCAACATACATGACTGTAAACTTAGCCATACGTCACTAAGTACTTGTGCTGGTTCTTCATCCAATGCTTGAATTACATTTGACACAAGTTCATCAATATTGTTGGCTCTTTTTTTTGGTCTAGAGTGATTGTAATGATCTGAAGAAACCCAAATCAAGCACATTAAGATCTGGTGAGTTTGGTGGTTGTTGTGTGAGATTGATGTTGAAACCATTGGACTTTGCTGCCAAAAGAAATACGGTTCATCGTTCTTTATATGTGACGTGGCTTTGCATTATCTTGTTGGATGATTATGTCTTTGCTCATTGATGTTGTCCATTTACTTTGAATTGCTTGTATAATCTTGCTTATTAACATGTCTTTCGTGACTGCCTTGTTGATTGAGGCCACTGATTTCGTCTCCAAAGTACCAACAGGTCTGTTCTTTGATTTGCTCTGTACTGGCTGTTGAAATGTGAAGGGAAATATACCTATTTTCCAATCAAAAAGCAGATTGCCATCACCATCATAGATTGGCCTTGAAACAACAGCCATAAACATTACCTTTGTTATGAAACTCTTACTTTGACATACCTTATAAGGATCAATTTCTTCAACTAGAAGAAAATACTTAGCTTGGTCTTGTGTGATGTAAAATCATTTCTCATCAATATGAATGATGTTTCTCATATCTTTAAACTTTAATGAGTTAGATATCCTATCATAGCTTAATTTTGATAAACTAAATATCAATATGTTTACCTTGTTCTGATCTGTTAAAGATGGATGCAAGGCTGAACTGTGGCTCCTTAACTTGCCATGTTTCACCCAGTTGAATATTGTTGTTGAAATACCAATGGCTTCACCAAACGAAGCCATTGATCCCTTCTTCCCCATACTTGTTGCTAGTATTCTGTCAACTAGCACTTGAAGTGTTTCTCTGCCTACTTTACCTTTTAATTTCGAGTTTAACATTAGTTCTTCACCTTGTTCTCTTTGTCGATTTGCAATTCTCCATACATAAAAAATTGTTCTCCTATGGACTTGATATTTAGTTGCTAATAAGTTCATTAATCCTGTAAGTGGCTTGCCATTTAGAGAATTCTCGAACAAATAACAACCTATTCTATATTTCTATGCCTCTCATCATTTGTTAAGTTTTAACGATACATCTTTGGTAAGGAACCTGAGTAATCTGGTTGTTTAATCTTTTTGTTGGGTGGAATTTTGGTAAGTTCACAGTGTATGAAATCTGGTTATAATGCTGTTTTTACTGCAGTTTGCTTGTGTTTTTTTTTTGTATTTTTCCGATAAATATACTAACGGTTTTGTGTAGTGCAGAAAATTAAAGAAGGAGAAGAATGAAGATACTGATTATGATTGATGTTGAACCAGTTTATAAGATGAAGATATGTGAAGAAGAAATGGTAGTTTGTGAAAGATGATGTAATAATGTAAGGATATGTATAAGTAATTAGTCTAAATGATGATGATGTAATTAGATGATGTCGGTGTGTAGGTGATTTTAGGGGGAACATTTATGAGTGTTTGAATTTTCCCCCATTCTATTTTGGTGGGAAATAACCTCTCCAAGCATGTTCAGTTTTTGTTTAAGTAGGTAGCTTAAATGATGATGTAATTAGATGATGTCAGTGTGTAACTTATTTTGGGGGGAACATTTATAAGTGTTTGAATTTCCCCTCATTCTGTTTTGGTAGGAAAGTATATACACCTCACATATCCCTTCATTCTGTTTTGGTGGGAAAGTTAACTTATCAGATTTCCCCAAACCCATTTAACCCTATCTAATTAACATTAACCAAATCACTGCAAGTTGGCTACATAACAATACTTTATCTTTGTTTAATAATTTGCCTAAATCAAGGGGTGAGCAAATTTAGGTCCGGACCGGACCATTTGGTCTGGACCAAACCCAAACCGAATTATTTTGGTCCGGTCCTCGGTCCTCATTTTTTCAAGTTTTGGTCATCGGTCCGTTCCGGTCCAAGACCGGTTAATTTGGTCCGGACCGAATGGACCAAAGTTCTTGTTTTTTAATACTAATCATTAAAATATTTTGAATTAAACTAACATTTTATCTTCAAAAGACATTATAAATTAGTATTATCAATGATTTTCATAAAACGTGTGGTCTAACTATTTAAATTCATACTCCCTCTTATTCAGCTTATTCTTCCCTCTTTCCTTATTGACGATAGTCACGTTTTCTTCCCTCTTTCCTTATTTGGTAAGTTTTGGACTGTTAAATGACCATGGTATCCTTGTAATTTTTTCTTATTTACAATAATTGCCACTCCCCTGGCCCACTATTTTTACAATTACCCAACCCAATTACCCACCCCCAATACAATTAAACCAATCCTAATCTACCCAACCCAATTAACAGACCCCAACCCAACCCAATTAACAACAACCATTGACCCTAATTATCCCGCCCATTTATGTTGTTGTTTATGGAATGTTCATCAGAAACCCTAACTCCTCATCTAATGTCTGCCGTGTTCATTCATCTTCATCTTCTCCATTATCTCTTTCTCTCTCTCTCTCTCTCTAAAATCTCTTCATCTCCCTCAAAATCCCGCCCATTTATGTTGTTGTTTCTGGAATGTTCATCATAAACCCTAATGTCTCATCCATTGTTTGACGTGTTCACTCATCTTCAACTTCTCCATTCTCTCTCTCTCTCTAAAATCTCTTTACCTCCCTCAAAATCTCCGTCTATTTCCTTTCTAACTTCAGATCCTTCACCCCTAAACATCATTCTGACACTATCTTACCTAATTTTCTCCGTCCAAAATTTGCAATAAATTAAAATGGTCGATTTATTTAAGTGCGATGATGAAGATGATTCCTCATTTTCAGATCTGGTTGTTGAGGATCATGTTATTGATGATTCTTATGTTGAATCTGAACATGAAGTTGTTGAGGAATCATCCATGAACTTATCTGATGTTCCATCTTCTTCCTTTGTTCCTGACACTTTCGCCGATGAGGACATTAATGTTCCAGAGACTTGTACTGAAGCCATGCAGTGTGATGCGAGGATGTCGGAGTTAGATCTGGAAGTGCAGAGAAGGCTAATAGCGGAAGAAGAGGGACGACAGAGGGTTTTAGCCATGCAAAGGACTCCTGAACATAGGAGATGGTTCATTGAGGAGATCTCGAACTATTTTCCACTATTTAATCTTCTTCTCGAAGATCTATGAAGGTTTATTTTTTCTGAATTTTTTTCGTTTTTTTGTTGAACTAATGATGATAAGCAACGAAATGGGTTTAAAACGAAGCCTGATGAAATTATAATGAGGGCCTGTAAATTGGTTGCATGCATTATGCCACCATTTTCAAAGAAAGTGATGAGGCAATGCATGCAATCCATTTATAGTTCATAAATCAGTGTTTTAATTGAGTTGAATGCCAAATGGAGATTTAAACAAGTATTGTACAACACCAACATCATCATTTAACAGTGCAAATAAAGTTCAAAATACTCAAAATAACCATAAAAAAACCATTTGCTTGTACTCTGCTGACTTTGCTTTTTTTTTTTGCTTCAAAAATTTACTGCATGCATGCTGATCTTGTTTCTAATCTGCACACTTTGCTTGTTTGCTTCAAAAATATACTTGCATGCCTCCACTTCTTGCTTATACTCTGTTAACTTTGCTTGTCTTGCTTTAAAATATACTGCATTCATGCATCCTGACCCTTGTTGTACTCTGCATGCTTCAAAATATTAGGGTTGGTTGATGTACTCGTCCAAGATTCACAAAATGAGTACATCAACCGACTATAGTTGATGTTGGGTGTCGTAATTACTTAGCTGCACATATCAATATCATATGGTGACTCTTGCATTACTCCGTTTACCAAATCAGGCATCCATTCTGTACCACCTGCATTAATAACTTCCATACTGTCTATATTTTGAATGTATGTGATGCTTTCTTTGATCAAGTTTATGTCTGCGTCCAAATATTGTGGTAGTATACATGCCCTTGCTAACCTACCCTTGTGCATGTGTGGAATTTTGTAGTCATTGTGACCTCTCCTTTTTATACTTCATTCATGGATGCCTGCAAAGTTATGAACACGTAATTTAGTTTCACTACCTCTAAATCTTCAAATGCTTTAGTTACTGCTTCGACAAGCTCATCCAACTTGTATGAATTCGTCAGTGTCTGTAGTGATTGAATGGCTCTCAAAAACCCCAAGTCCAACACATTTAGGTCAGGTGAATTTGGTGGTTGCTGAACTAATTTGATGTTTCACCCATTTGTACTTGCTGCCTCTCTAAAATCTTCATCTGTGTCTTGAATGTGTGGCCTTGCATTATCTTGCTGAATGTATATTGTCTTGCTTGCATTTGATGGCCATTTCCTCTTGATCTCTGGTAGCACATTGTTTAGCATCATATCTTTTACAACCTGCTGATTTACTGACTCAATAGGCTTTGTCTCCATTGTTCCGGCTGTCCTATTCTTTGAGTTTCTCTGTGCTGGTTCTATGGACACAAAAGGCCAAATGCCTATCTTACCATCAAAAATTTCTTCATTGTTAGTATTAAACTGTGGTCTTGCAACAGCACACATAAACATTATTTTTCCTATGTAAGACTTTGATTGAACATTCCTATAGGGTTCTTCTTCAGGTTCTGTTTGACATAAATAGTACCTTTGCCCATCCTTAGTAATGTAAAACCATTTCTCATCTATGTGTATGACATTACTCTGATCTTTGAACATAATTTGATTAAACATAGAATCATAATGGAGCTTAGAGAGGCAGAAAATTAACCTAGCAACGTAGCAAGCTTATTTTTCTCTGTTAGACTAGGTTTGATGGCATTTGCATGACTTCTGATTACTTTGCTCTTAACCCACCTGCAGACAGTGGACTGACTAACTGCCATTGTTTTTGCCACCCTTTTCTGTGTGGTTCTGAGTCTGTAGTCAATGGCTTTGAACTTTGCAGCATCAAATTCTATCTTGTTTGTTCTTTTCCTCCCTTTTAGCTTGTTGTCCACGTTAATCAGCAACCCTGCATCTCTTTGCTCCCTTGCTATGTTCCATAAATCAGTAATAGTCTTTCTTTGTACCCCATATTGTTGAGCAACTTCTGCCATGGTTCCCCTCACTGGTTTACCATCTACACATTTATTTTGTAAAATTTGAATGATTTTTGCTCTTTCTAAATTGGTCATATTTCTTGTTTTCTTTGCCATGATTGAGTATTAAATGAGGATTTTATTAAATGCAATATGTAAATGTTTTTCTGCTATGTTTTGGCACTTTGCATATAAATGACCTTAAAACAAACAGTCACTCTATGTAGCCATTACATTTGAACTTGCACAAATGTTGAATGATGTTGGCGCAATACTTAAAGCTTTCCTGAAATATTTCATTTTGGCGCAAGAAAATGAAATTTTGGTGAAATTTGGAGCCAAATTTCATGATAACTCTCCATTTATGTGTCCTCTTGATTTTACAGCCTGATTTTGACGGAAGATCTGATTGAGATCTGATTTTGACGGAAGAAAACCCATGCAAATCTGAAGTTCGACATTTTCGTTTCTATTTTTAATTATCGGTAAAATATTCGTAGCTTGTAATTTTAAGAACTTTTTATTTTTATGAACTTCCTAATTTAATTAGGTTAGGAATGTAATTTGAAGAAGTTTGTAATTTTCCAGAAATGCAGAAAAATGGGAAGTATTTGAAGTTGGTATGAAGATGTGTTAAACAACTGTTAATTTTGGAGGGAAGGATTAGAAGATAATCATTTTAGGTTAACTTAATTAAGTATTGTTTCTCTTTCCTACATACTACAAGTCAAACTGTACTTTTATTAATTCTTTAATAAGTTTCTTAAAAACTGTGATTTGGGGTAGGGGGAAGTTTAGGGTGAATTGGAGGGAGTATTATTTAGCGGAATTAAAATGTAATTATCTTATACTCCCTCCATTCAACTCCACACTACACACATATACCATTTTCATCCATTCAACTCCACACTACACCTTTCTATAAAAGGAAAAAAAATGACCAATCTATACAAATTGCAACTACTTATTTACACAAAGTGCCATTGAGACCCCACACTAATTCACCCTTAAAATCCACCCTAATTCAAACTCAGACCAATTAAAAGAACTCTAACCCAACCCATAATCTAATGACTCCCTCCAAAAATTCTGACCCAACCCAAAATCTCGTTCAAAATTTAACCCATCTCCTTAAACTCACACTCTCCCAACTACCCACCATTATTGCCCTCTCTAGAACCTTCTCTTAGAAACCCTAACCCTGCCCTCTCCTCTCCCACTCTATCAAATGCCTCCCTCATTCAATCACTATATCCGTCTCCCTACATCTCTCTACAACTCATTTTTAAAAAAAAACCCTAACTCTTCGTTACTTAATCCTAAAAAAAACCCTAACTCTTCATCCGTCTGCCTCATTCACTTATTCCTTAAAAAAAACCTAACTCTTCATCTTCATGGCTCGTCCTCACGCAAATTGTGGCTAGGAATGTCTCCAGTGTGTCCTCGATTGGTATATGTTTGGGTCATCTGAAGATGAGGATGAAGAGTCCCTCTCATCATCATTTAATCCCAACATAATCGTCCCAGATTCATTATCTCCGTCTGATTTAGGCACTCAGATAGGGGAAACTGAGATTGATGATGCGTGTTCTGCTTATGTGCCTAATACGCCTGGGTTTGAAGAAGTAGGTTTTGACGATGAAGATCTGGTGACCGAGGCTAAGAAAACGGATCCAAATTATGCAAATTTTGATGATGCGGGTAAGGATGATAAACTGGCTAAGTAAATGGTATGAAGATCTCGCCCTCACTTAATTTATGTTTGGATATTTTGTTTACGTAATTTTTTAGTTGCATGTTCATTAACCGTATTACTGCTGGGATTGAATGCTGTTAGATTTAAATAATGCTGGACTTTCTTACAATTTTTGTTTCGTGGTTTTTCGTTTCTGGTTTTTCGTCTTAGCAATCATATGTTAATTCGAGCAATTTTCGTTTTAGCAATTTTCAATGCATTGGACCTGTGGATTTTAGACCAGAATATGGACTTGTCTTTTACAATGCTTCAGTTCAGAATGTTCTACTAAATTACGTACTGCGCTTTCGATTTCGCTTTCGTAATATGGTTATATGGTTATATGGGCGTAATAAAATTTGCTCTTTGTTTTGTTTTGATTTATGACATGAATTTAACGCTTCCTTTGACGGGGGTTGTTGTGGCTTACTTGCATGTTTTGAAAACTAGAATATGTAAACTTGAGAAAGAATTATAGAAAAGCAAATCCAGTAAGATGTTAAAAGACTTCCAAGTTCCAACCTTCCACACAAACGTGTTCTAAACCTTTGCTTTGTAGCTTTATATCTAAGTTGACGAACGACCTTGAAATTTCTTTTAATTTTGATGAGGAAACTTCTTAGAAAACATCTGTCTAAACAAACTCCGACATGAGACCAACTTATAGTATGCATGTTGAACTTTTACGGTTTTTTTGGGTAATTTTTCAGCATCATAGGTCCGTAGTTCACCACAAAAATTTCGAACCGGCTGTAGTACTCAAATTGATTAAGCTGTAGTACTCAAATTGATAACTGAGAAGTATAGATTAAGCTGTAATACTCAAATTGATAAGCAAAAAAGAAGAAAGGCTTGAGTAGAATGGGAGACTTGATGGTTTATACTCCCTGCTAATCAATTCAATTTAATTAATTCAATTTCAATTTTCTTTTTAGCAATTTTCGTTTCTGGTTTTTCGTTTTAGCAATTTTCGTTTCTGGTTTTTCGTTTCTGGTTTTTCATTTCTTACAACTTGTAAATGGGAGACTTGATGGTTTATACTCCCTGCTAATCAATTCAATTTCAATTGTTTCTCTTTTTTAATTAAGTTGCAAATTTAGCAATCATATGTTTTAAATTTAGCAATAATGTTGTTTATTGACCACCCCACCACTTATAAATGGGAGTATTAATGAATTCGTACACCTTCATGAATGCACTTGAGCAATTAATGAATTTGCACCCTTATTTCGTTTCTTTTGTATTGTAATGTGAAAAGGCTCTTGATTTTGAACAAGTCGCACCATTTTTCTTGTTAATTCAAGCTTTCAAGCAAGATAAATTCTGGGAACTTCTTCTCAAGCACCCTTATTGCTTGTTAATTCGAGCTTTCAGGCTCTTGAATAATTAAAAACATTGCACTTTAATAACATTCCACATAGTTGACAAAATGTTTACATTGCATTGATAGACACTTGATTACAACTTAAACATTTTCATAGTTCAGAAACTGTTTAAAATGTAATCAATTTTCAAGAACAATAAACCTGGAAAGTAATTGTCTAAACTACCATAGCTTAAACATTGTAGCCTAATTCGGTCATTAGATGCTCTAACCCTTGACCTTCACCCTTTTCCTGCAAATATTCTATGCATTCTCTGACTAATGCTTCATTAACTGTTAAATTCTTTGGTAACATTCTAATTGCTTCAAGATGACCCTTACTCATATGAGGAATTGAGAAATTATTATGACCTTTTACTTTCATAATCTTCACCATAACACTTTGTAATGTTAAAAAAATGTTATTCAGTTTTGATGGGGTGTAGTCAACAAAGGCTTGCATAACCGAATTCACCAATTCATCTATTGTGTTCGCCCTTTTTTATGCTTGTATTGACTGTAGTGCTCTGAAATACCCAAGGTCGTTTGTGTTCAAATCAGGCGAGTTAGGAGGCTGGAAAACGAGTTGAATGTTGAAACTGTCTGTGTTTGCCACTGCCATAAACTGAGGATCATCATTTTTTATATGTGGTCTTGCATTGTCTTGCTGAATAAAAATATTCTTACTTAGACAATCTGGCCATTTAATCTTTATAGCTGGTATTACTTGCTCAAGTATGCATGCCCTTGTTACTTCTTTTGTAATTGACTCAATTAACTTCGTTTCTAATGTTCCCCTTGGTCTATTTCTGCTTGCCCTCGCTGCTGGTTGTTGTTTTGTGAAAGGGAACATGTCTATTTTTCCATCAAACAGTAGTTCCCCCTCCGCTGAGTATACATGCCTACTAACTGCACACATGAACATCACCTTGGTGATGAACTGCTTTGACTGACAACTTCTGTATGGAAGTTCTTCTCCATTGACTATATAAAACTTGTGGTTGTCGTATGTGATGAAAAACCATTTTTCATCCATATGGATTACATTACTCATCTCACCAAATTTGATTTCAGTAATTGGTAAGTCATTTAATTCCAACATCTCTTGTTGAACATGTTCAATAATTAATGCTTGTAGTGCATGCTTTAGTCTTTTTATCTTGTTTGCTTCATTTAGTTGGGGGTGTAAGGCACTTGAGTGAGGTCTTAAAAGCCCTTCTTTAACCCATGAATGAACTGTCGCTATAGAAACTTTACACTGTTCAGACACTCTTTTCATAGTATCCCTAAGAGAAACATCAAGACTTTTGATGAAATCGATATCGGGTAGTATCCTCTTTCTATTTTTGTTTCCAATTCTTAAAATCACCTTAGTTTATTAGGTTGTAAATAATGGAGATTTTTGATGTTAGTGTTTATAAATAATGAAGATTTTTGATAAGTTGTTATTATCCTATAGATGATTAAGGTTGTTGTTTAAGTTATTTTATTGTTGAATGTTAATTTATGAATTTATGTAAAAATTGGGGATTTTTTGATAAGTTATTATTTGGGGTGGGTAAATTATGGTTGTTTAAGTTAATTAGTGTGTAAATATAAATCACCTTAGGCTCAACAAGTGTATTTCGCTTCCTATCCAAGCACGACAAATGATAGAAATAGTAAGGCATGGTGGGCAGTCATTAAGACAAAGGCACGATCAAAAGTTGATACCACATTTTTTCAAGAAGAAATAGTATCAAATGGGACAATTTTGCCTCCAACAGACGTAGTCATTGACCAAAATGAGAATGAACAGTTTGAAGACTTGGAAGAGGGGGAGGATGTTGAGATTAATAATTTTGATGAGTTGGTTGAAGGATGGGAGGAATTAGATGAAGTGAGAGCTGAGGAAGAGGAAGAGGATGAGGATGAGGAAGATGATGAGGATGAGGATGAGGATGAGGACGAGGATGAGGACGAGGATGAGGAGGAGGAGGATGATGTTGATCATGAGGATGATGAAGACGATGATTAATTTGGTATAGTTGATCATGTTATTAATTATATAGTGTTCATATTTTTATTAATCATTTATTTTATGCATGTTTAATTTGTAAGTATTAATACTTTTATTTATATGATTGTAGATGGCAGGAGGTAGAGGAAGACAGCGAGGCGGGCACAGTCGTCAGCAGAGCCAGCCCGCTGTGCAGCAGGAGGAGGAGGAGTTGGTTCAGAGCGAACCTGAGGAGGACACACGTGTACAGATTCAGTACACAGAGGATCGCAGGAAGATACTTGATCCAGCAGGATTTTGGTAAGTTTTATTAAATTGAAATTATTCATTTTATTAGTAATAAAAAGCTAGTTATTAAAAGTTACAATTTATATATGTTTCAGGTTTAATCATCAGACCGCTGTTCGAGGTGTAACCAACAGCACAAAGTCATCTTTGTTAGGTCCTGTGCCCCTGAATTGGACAGAAGCTAGTGAAGCTAAAAAAGAAGCCTGGTTTAATAACTTCCGGGTAACCAAAAACTTTTTTATTAATTACTTATTTTACTCACTATTATAGTTTTTCAACTAATACTTAATGTTATATTTCTGCAGCTACATTTTTACTGGCCGCCTGAATTAGAGTCTACTGTCAATAAGAGGTGGCGTGATGTTGGAGCAACTAGATACAAAGACATTATCCATAAGATTGGTAAAAGGGGAAAGGCCTCACATCTTAAAGGTATATCTGTACAATTACCTTTATTTGTCAATTGTATTGATTAAAGGATGACAATTCCACTAATAATGACATAATTTATCATTGTTGTAGGTGAGGCGCTTGAGGGGCTTCTGAATCGGCGTGATACCCCAGAGTTTCGAGCCAGATCGGCACAGAAGGCCATGAACAAAAGGGGAGGCAAGAAGGAAGGAATGGCTGAGCCTACCCATCATGCTGGTTCACGGTCATTTCTGGACATACTTTTTGGTGTAAGTTTTTATATTAACACTTATTTATTTAGCTCGTTTATTTGGATATTGGTAATAATAATGTCCCTAAGCAAACATTGAATTATGTTCGTGTATGTAGCTGAACAAGAAGAAGAATAAAAAGAAGCAGTCAGTTGAGCAGTCAGCTGAGCAGTCAGCTGATCAGAGTGCTGATGATCAGTCAGCTGATCAACCAGATGATATGTTGGCTGATGATCCTCAGGCGACGGTCCCGGAACTGTTCCTTGCCACACATTCAAGGGTGAACGCTAAGAATGAGAGAATTTGGATTAAGCCAAAAGACAAAGCTTTATATGTAAGATTTTTTACTTAAGATACTTTTGAATTGTTACCTAATGAAATTAATGTTAACTAATGATGGTAATTTTTTGTCAACTAATGTAGGAAGCATTCGAGGCTGAAAAAGAAGAACATCCCGAAGTACCAGATAATGAGATTTGGTTTAATTTGGTCAAGGGATATAAGAAGGGTAATGTGTATGGCACCGGAAAGGCCCATGGTGTCTTCTTCAAAGAACCGGCCAGAAGATCCTCATATGAGCCTCGCCAAACATATGAGCCGGCTCTTGTGAGTCAACTACAGACTCAACTCGCTCAAGAAAGAAGAGTGAATGCTGAAAGAGATGAACAGTATCGGTTGATGAAGGAACGCATGGAGGCCATGGAGAACTTCTTCACACAATGCAACCCCGGTCCACAATATCGGTATGACCCCAACGATCCGCATGGTAAGGGCGGTGGTAGTGGAGCCGGCATGGGATTTGCAACTTAGGTTGTTGGATAAGTATTAGTTAGTTTAGCTTGAACTTGGATAATGTAGTTGGTTTAGCTTAAGGTTAGATAATGAACTTGGATAATGTAGTCACTTTAGCTTGTAGTTGGATAATGTTCTCATTTTTTAATAAATGAGAATTTCGTGTTACAAAAGTTGCGGTTCGCGCAAATGGGTTGCAATTTTCTGTTTGCAGGTTTTCATTGGATATTAGGATGAATAAATACGAGATTTGGCTAGATCAAAAACGAATATTACATGAAAAGTTCCAGCCAATTCGGCGACTGAAATGGGGGTTTTGGCGACTGTAATCAGTCGCCAAAACTGGAAAAGCTACTGGAAAAAAAACACATTGGCTACTGTAAAAACCAATTTGGCGACTGCCCTACAGTCGCCAAATTGGCGACTCCCCTTTGCTTCAGTCGCCAAATTGGCGACTGCCTGCCCTTTCAGTCGCCAATTTGGCTACTGCTCCGTCAGTCGCCATTTCCTTCCTATAACGACTACATCTTCAGTCGCCAAATTTGGCGACTGACAACAGTCGCCAATTTTTTTTGGGCGACTAGGGCTTGCGACAGAACTTTGGCGACTGAAGACAGTCGCCAAATTACATTTGGCGACTGTCTTCAGTCGCCAATTTCCGTCGCCTGTTTTATGTATTCTTGTAGTGTATGAACATCAAACTTTTGACCTACTAACCTTTCTTTGTTGGCAAGTTTCCAGATTTCACCAACGGTTCTTGTGCTAATACACCATTTTGCAGCTGCTTCCTTCATTACGCCACGACGTACTTTGCCATTTTGTGATCGTTGAAGTAAGTAGAGGCCAACTTCATGCCTCCCATCTTCCGATAGACACTTTGCACCCATTTCTGTTCTTAAATTCTGATTTTATTTTTCAGAATGTAAATTTATGTAAAAGTGTTATTTTTTCTTAACTTACTGAATGCTGTAATAGGGTTTATGGTTCTAATTTTATAGAGGCAAATTCAGGCTCTGGCCTCTATTTTTGTGCATTTTGGTGGGAATTCTAAGTTGTAATTTTGGTGGGATATTTAAACATTTGTAATTTAGTGGGGTATTACAAATTTAGTGGGAAGGGTTAGTGATTAAGTTCATGGGTAATACCCAGCTTTACGTACAGTAATAAAGCAATACAGCCTGGCTTTCTCCAACTCAATTGTACTTTCATCAGTTTTTTATTTTTTTCTTAAAACATGTGCAAAAAGGTAATGTGTAGTGTGGAGTTGAATGGAGGGAGTACGAAATAGTGAAAAAAATAGTTTAGGTCCATTTCGGTCCAAGACCGGATCGGACTAAATATTTCGGGTTTGGTCCGGTCGAAGACCGAAAGTTTTAGGTCCGGTCTTTGGTCCACCAAATTTTTAAGTTTGGTCTTCGGTCCGGTCTAGTTCGGTCCGGTCTTGAACCGATTCTCACCCCTACCTAAATCTATGTGCAAAAGCAAATGTGAGGAAAATAGAAAAATGGAGGGAGTATTACTTATGCACCATAAATGGAATTGTGGATGGTGGTTCCATTGAAGTTTTGTATTGATTGTTCGATAAAATTCTATTATCAAAGTTGGTTTTTAATAAATTAATTACATATTTTTAGTGGTGGGTTCTACATTTATTTAAAATAAAAAAATAAAAGAAAATAGGTGTGATGATGTGGATGCACGAAATGTTCTTGTATTAATATAGATAAGATTAGGCAGTCACCTGGTTGTACCGAAACTCGTACCACCATAGTTAAAAACAAAGAAAAAAATGAAAATTTTAAAAATACGATTTTATTTCACGCCCAAAATATAATGGTACAAAGGTAATTTTTAAAATTATTAAATATTTGGTAGAATTCATAATGCCAGAAAAATCGAATATTGGCTAAATTGATCAGTTGCCCCAATCTTTTATAGTAAGGCCCTGTTCTTTTGGACTTCAAGTCACTTAATTTAAGTTCACTTCAGATCCTATAAGTTCAGTTCAGTTCAGTTCAGTTCCTATAAGTTCAGTTCAGTTCCTATAAGTTCAGTTCAGTTCAGATCCTATAAGTTCAGTTCAGTTCAGTTCCTATAAGTTCAGTTCAGTTCCTATAAGTTCAGTTCAGTTCAGTTCAGTTCCTATAAGTTCAGTTCAGTTCAGTTCAGTTCCTATAAGTTCAGTTCAGTTCAGTTCCTATAAGTTCAGTTCATATAAACTCAATTAAGAAAAGTTATATACGGAGTATTATTTTTAACAACCGATACAAACATTTCGCTTTAATTAGTCGATACACGTCATCAATAAAAAAAACAATTCATTAATATTTTGCCCGTCTTTTACTCTCTAATTAATGACAAACTATCATCCTCATCAATGCCAAAAAACAACAACTCATCATACGACGCCCTCACCCTCACCAATTGTCACTCTCCCATTAATCAGTTTCTTCATCACATTGTTAGAGAAAATAAAAGTTAGAGAAAAAATTGTAATAGTGAATTATTTTTATCATAATATAATTGTAGTATAATGTATGAGCTATTAATTTAACAAGCCATTATATATAAAGTTGAAAATATTTTAAACTACCTTGTGTTTTAGACTAATTTTTTATCAATGCCATATATTGGATAATAATAATAATAATAATAATAATAATAATAACAACAACAACAACAACAACAACAACAACGACGACAACAACAACAACAATAATAATAATAATAATAATAATAATAATAATAATAGTTAACTTAAATTAAAATAAAGTTAATTAAGTTCGGATTTTATAAGTTTAGTTCAGTTCAGATCCTATAAGTTCAGTTCAGTTCAGTTCAGTTCAGTTCAGTTCAGTTCAGTTCCTATAAGTTCAGTTCAGTTCCTATAAGTTCACTTCAGTTCAGTTCAGTTCCTATAAGTTCAGTTCAGTTCCTATAAGTTCAGTTCAGTTCAGTTCCTATAAGTTCAGTTCAGTTCAGTTCCTATAAGTTCAGTTCAGTTCCTATAAGTTCAGTTCAGTTCAGTTCAGATCCTATAAGTTCAGTTCAGTTCAGTTCACTTAAGTTTCAGTCCAAAAGAACAGGGCCTAAGTCTTGCTTGCGATGGGTCGTTATTTGTGACGGATATTTTGTGAGATAAAATGGGTAGAAAATGAGTTAGTGGAGAAAGGGGACCACATGAATAGTGTTGCAGAGAGAGAAAAAGTGGGTATTTTATGAAAGGAAACGGTATCTGTCACAAACTTGCGACGGATAGTGCCGTTGCAAATAAGATTTTGTGAATCTTTTATGTACCTTGATCATTAATACTATTTTATCCTCCATTAGTAAACAATTTGTTATTTAATTTTCCTTTCTCCGTAATCAAGTAACTTTTATAGCTATTTTTTTCAAGTGATGATAGTCTTTAACAAAACTGTGTTATTTGTCATTTCCCTAGTGAAAACCTGTATTTCTCAATTATAAGGACTACAAATAACCATCACTTGTATATTTTCATTTACTGTGAATGTCATCCGGCAATGTACGTTCCATTTCTATTTAGGCCCTGTTCTTTTGGACTGAAACTGAACTGAACTGAACTTATAGGAACTGAACTGAACTTATAAGATATGAACTGAACTAAATTTATAAGATCCGAACTTAATTAACTTAATTTAAGTTAAGTTAATTGTTATTATTATTATTATTAATTTTTTTTTTTGGGAAAGGATGCGCGCAGCTATCATATAAAAAAGAACAAAATAAGAGTTTACATAAAATTGGCGGGCAGCCGAGATACAATCTGACCTCCCCCCCCCCCCCCCCCCCCCCCCCCCCCCCCTTTAGCTACAACAAAGCTAAGCCTAGTAAAAAAGTACGCAGCCATCTATCTGCGCCCATGCATCCTGAGATACCGAGTATTGCTGAATCCGCTTGAGCAAGGCAACAACATCGGAACCCAGCTCCCCAAGCGAAGAGAAAGAGAAAGGAAGGAAACCATAACCGGCACCCTCACAGCAATCCCTGTACTTAGCACACTTGCGCTGAGCAGCATCAACAACAACCCGGCCGCCAGGTACAAAATCGGTCATCCCAGTCTGAGTTAGAGGGGAGGACTCAGTCAAATCAATACACACATCACGCCCCCTGTCCCACGAATAAAGAAGCAAATCCACAGGGCGAAGAGAGCGGTCATGTCCATCGACCAAACCAACGTCAACCTCCTTACCCGCCGAAATCCCAGACCTATACTAGATGTCCAATAGAGTATCCCTGACAAGGTTATGACGATGCTTAACCCCAACAGTACCAGCACAAGAGACAACGTGATCCCCAAAAACATCATCAACAAAAACCCGAGAGCAAGCAGAGTAAGGCCTATGTACCAAGAAAAGTGGAACACCTAGCCTATACCCAAGCACACAACGGTAGGTCCTACTGTTAATAGTCTGACCCAACCCAGAGATAGGAATTGATCTCAACCAATCAGAAGAGTGAGCCCCATGCTGAGATTTCCACAAAGCAACCTAACGCGGGGACAAGGAGAAAACCGACTCCGAAAAAGCAGCAACCGTCGAGAAATAAATGTCTGCCAATTTCTTCATAAGTTTGGGGGCAGCAATTTCACTAGGGTTACCAAGACAATCAGAACCACTAGTCTCCAAGAACACCCGCAAGGCATCGGTGAAAGAAGGGTCAGGGTCAATGATACCAGAAGGCCGCCAGAGCCTAGCCTGCAATTCAGCAGACTGCAAACGGGAAGCCAAGAACGCATAATGTAACACATCACCCACTGCATAAACACCAAGTCCGCCTAAATGAAAGGGGAAAGTAGCAAGGCGCCACTGCTACTCCTCAAACCCAGGCCCAGACGCGGTAACAATACACTCCAAGTTAGAACGAAGCGCAACATCAAAACGGAGATGAGCCGACCCAAAAGCAACCGGGGAACAAGTACGAAGAGAGAAATAAAGCTTAGAAATACCAGTACATGCACGAAGCAAAAGCAACTCACACTGCGGGTCCTCGATCCTCGCGACTAAGTCCATAAGCTCAACAGTCTTAGTCACTCTCCTCTCCACAAGCTTACCGCTAAAAATAGGGCAAGTACTGACAGGCCCGCCCAAAACCGAGACACCCCGAGATGGACGAGCGATAGAAGTGGGGAAAACACCAGGGAGCCGACTCCGGGGGTCCTCAATAGGCCAAAAGAGCTTAGTCTTAGCAACATTAAGATGAAGACCAAAACCGGTACCATCAGCCAAAACCAAATCCAACACCTTCCCCACCTCCAACGTATCTCCAACAATAGTACCATCATCCAAGTACCAGGTTTGCAAAGTAAGATCAAAGGAATCCCGAATTTTGCACACCAAGGGATGCAAAACCAACGCGAAAAGCAACGGCCCCAAAGGATAACCCTGCTAAACTCCCTGACAAGACCGCAAGCAATGTTCCCCATAATACAACCGGGCAGGGCGAGAGTAACAGAACTCCACCCAACGACAAAGACCCGGGCAACGACGACGAACCTCCTGAAGCATGACTGAGCGGTCAACAAGGTTGAAAGCATTCCGGAAATCAACCAACAACATAGAAAGCCCTACCTCGCCACCACGAGCCTCCACGAGCCGGTTCAAGGCATGCAAGATAGCCTCTCTGTTGGGGCTGGTGTCCTTGACAGTTAGTACAATGACTTACTAAATCTCTTTAAGGATCACAAGGGCATACTTTAGTATTATTATCAGTTGATCCACGTTTATCAATAACGGTTGGCTTGCTAGATAAGTTTGACGTTATTGTCATACGGATGGCGGTGATCAACTGGTCCCTATACGTCACACCTATAGGACACGTTTGAGAGATGTGAAGGTATGAAAATACAGTCACATTTATGCCGAATACGACTAAACAGTTAGTCAGAGGTATTGACTATTAAATTAGTCAATAAGATGTTGAGATTATTATTTAATACGGATTAAATAATTTTAACTAACACGGATTACATGATTAATTCGTAAATTAAATATAAACGGTTATATTTAATTAAATATTGTATTCACGTATTAATATAAACAGTTATATTAATTTGGGTAATTATACAATATCGTAATTTTATCAGACCATTATTAATACATCAACTGCATTAATATCTGATAACACGTGTACGATTTATAAATAAAACCCGCGAATAATATTTAGCTAATCGGGTCGAATCACGCAAAGGTATAAGGTAAGAGTGGGAAAAGCCCACTCTCACCTCAACCCGTTCGGCCGACCCAATCACTACATAAGGAGAGTCCTTCTCCTTTTGTCAGGTTACTGCTTCTTTGATTGTTTTACTGATTAAACACATCTCAAGGAAATTAAGGTTTCGAGAACTGCCTTTTCCCAAAACCCAGATCTCACATCTAAAACCTCACAAAACTCTCCTCATATTGCAAGGCAATTGGAGAGCTTTTCTAGCACACGCGGCATCATCTTAAACAAAGTCTTGGGTGCAAGTTATAGGAGGGAATTTAATTTAATTCCTGTTCTTAGGCCTATTCAAGCAAGGACCCAAGGTTGTATTCTTTTCATGTTTTTATTTATCTTATGACTATATTCACAACTGTAATATTCGTTATAATCCTTCACGTTTTAGGGCGAATACATGCTATATTCCCCACAAGGGGTATCAGAGCCAAGGCCACGAGATTTTACTTTTAAGTTTTTCATAAGTTTTGGTTAAAAATTTTGAAAATCGATTTCTGCCGGCGTGTGGGTCGGTCGACCCATTATTGTGGTCGGTCGACCAACACCCGCGTAGGGTTTCTGTTTTTCGGCAGTTTCTCTTTTGCGTTTTCAGAAACTCGGTTTCTTGTTTTGTGGTCGGTCGACCTGGTTAATAGGTCGGTCGACCATTCTGCTGTTGCAAAAAAAAAAAAAAAAAAAAAATATTTTCGTCAGGGGGTCGGTCGACCTGTTTAATGGGTCGGTAGACCTCTCTGCTGATACAGGAATTTTTTTTTTTTTTGACAGTAGGTCGGTCGACCCCATGTTGAGGTCGGTCGACCGCTTCCCTGTAACAGTCGTGTTTTATTTTTCCCGAAAATAACTTGTTTTTATTTTCCCATGGTCTTAAGTAATATACTGTATACAGAAATAGTATATTATTTTTGTGAAACGGTGCACTCTCGCCTGATACATATTATTTTAAAACGGTTTAAGATAATGGATTATAATCTTGTTAAAATTAAAGTGGTTAAAACGGTATAATCACATAATTTTAATCCCGTAAAGGTGGTTTGGTAAAATTTGTTAATCATAATAACAGTATTATGTCATGAATGAATTTTATTTTTAGTTGATGCATTTTATTTATCGTCTTGTTGAATGCCCTATTGAATGCTTTCTATAACGTATTTAATTTTGCAAACGGTTGTAACTTAGTGTGGCCTTATAAGATTGTGTCACCGTAATGATGGGACACAGTCTTGTTTGTAATTTTGAGATCTTGAATCTCCGTTTTGGGTTTTTGCCATGTAATTACTTTTGTATTTAAATTAGAATGTAAATATGGTTATATTTGTAATTTAAATTAGTAATTTTGTGAAGACCAAAGACGGAGACCAGATGCTCACTCCCGCTGCAAAGACCAAGATGGAACATCAAGAAAAGCTTCTAGGGTCCAACGGTGGATTCCAAGTTGTTTTATGTTTATTTTGGTAGGATAGGCCACACTAGGACTTTTATTTACGTTTATTGCATTTATTTTTTATGCATTCATCGATAATAGCTTGCATCATATTCCGCCTAAAACCAAACCACCTATAACATGCCTGAAAACTAACTCATGTAGAGGTTACGCGTTAGTTTTCTGTGACAATACAGATGTCACATGTCAATTGCAAAGTCATCACTTTATTTCATTCATTCACGCATATGCTAGATATTAGTTCACTTAAAATGGATAAATATAAGTTGATGGGGTCTTCCTCGTATAACCAAAAGTTGAGAATAATCTTTATAAATAAGACTCCCATGAATCCCTTCTTCGTCGGTAGGCATAATATGACCCCTTCTACGTCGGGTAAGTGGGAACAGATGATTTATTTTATCTCAACATCATGGTCACTCGATACTATCTAGCGACTGAGATGGACTAATAGATAGGATTTACGGAAATCTATCGACCAAGAGTTCCAACGGTGGAATTAGCCAAGCTGTGGACTTATCAATATACGGAAATTGAGTCTTGGGATCGTTTATATAATTCTTGAGGGAGATCAATTATATAAATGCATGAGTCTACGAGTTTAAATGCAATTTAATATAGACTTAAATCACAACAATGAGTTGCTTATAGGGTTTTGTTTTTATCTTCTTTTTCAGTGTAGAACACGTTCAATTAAACTGTTGTATAACTAATGGCTGGTGAAGACCCAATGCCAAGTGCCAAGCTAGCACGTGAATCCTGGCTAAAAGCCTTCATGGACTCCATGAATCAGTCTACTAGACTGAGGAATGATGGGTCAAACTTCTCTGACTGGGAGGCAGCACTACGGAATGCTGCCATTGCTGACGGAAAGCTTAAGTACTTAACTGAGCCAATTCCGGCACACCCAGGAACTGGAGCTAGAGCTAACGAAGTTCGCGCTCATAGCGACTTCGTCATGGAAGCGGGTGCGATAAAGAACGTACTCATCTATGCAATGGAATCCAATTTGCAAAGACGCTTCATAACCCATGGTGCAAACAAGATTTTCACCACGCTCACTAACGAATTCTCAAAAGCTCCGAGAATCGTTTCTTATGAGCATACCTGTCGCTTCTTTGAGGCGAAACTCCAGAAGGGCCAAGCGGTTAGCCCACATATTCTCAACATGATTGAGAATATCGAGAAACTGGAGGCCCTAAACTGCAAGATCAGTGAGAACATAATCGTTGATCGAATGCTTCATTCGCTTCATGATGGGTTCGCCCTCTTCAGGGCCAACTATTACATGAACGACATGAAGAAGACTCCTCATGAGCTCCACTCCCTTCTCGTACAGACCGAGAAGGATCTGAAATTAAGTGGGAGCGTGAAGCAGGATGTTCTCATGATCTCCAGTAAGGGTAAGGGTAAGGGAAAAGCTAAAGCTCAGGGCAACCTAACAGTAGGCAAGCCCAAGTTTAAGAAGTCAGGATTTACCAAGAGTGGGCCAGGTGAGTCAAGCAACTCACAGGGCAAAACAAAGAGCAAGGATACTAGCATGGAATGTCACCATTACCACAAGACTGGGCATTGGAGGCGCTCATGCCCCGTGTATCGTGAGGACATTAAGGCAGGCCGCGTTACTCCAGTTGGTATGTCTTCTTCTTCTTTTATTCACATGATTGAGATTAACCATGCAAGTTACGGAACTTGTGTACTAGATACTAGTTGTGGTTCTCATCTATGTAATCATGTGCAGCGCCTCCGAAACCAAGAACCCCTCATCAAGGGTGAGGTTGACCTGCGTGTCGGGAATGGAGCACGTGTTGCTGCAGTCTCGAGGGGAACATACGTGATCCAGCCAAGTGGATTCGAGTTATCTTTATATAACTGTTATTATGTTCCTTGTTTGTCCAAAAACATTATTTCAGTTTCTGCACTTGACAAACTTGGTTTTTCATTTGTAATAGAAAATAACAGTTGTATTTTCTCATTACACAATATGATTTATGGCAAGGCAGTTTCCATGAATGGAATTTATGTTTTAGATCAAACCACTGAAATATTACATGTGAATAATAAGAGATTAAAGGTAGGTGACAAAGATCAAACTTACCTATGGCATTGTCGTATGGGACATATAAATGAAAAACGCGTAAAACAGCTTGTTTTGGTAAAATTTCAACCGAGTCGAATTACTGTGATGTAGGTCAAAGTGCCAACCAATATTTGGATTTTACGTAGAAAACAAATATGCAAAACGAGAGAAATAGAAAATGACGCAAAAGATTTTTGGTGACGCGGAAAAACCCAATGAGGGAAACAACCGCGGGGGGAACGGAATCCCACCAATATTTCACTATGATCGAGGCTACTTTTGCTGTTGAGATGGATTACAAGTGCTTGCGTGAGTATTAGATTTTACAACGTATGAACTGAACTAATAAAGTGCCCTAGCTTCCTTTTTATAGCTTTTGGACTCTGGGCTAACTAAATCTGCTCTGGTCTTGGGCTGCTCCGGGAATATAGGAGTGGTTTGTGGAGAATATGCTTCTAGGGTTTTGACCCTTTCTTCTCTTTTCAACGGATCTTTTCCCGTTTATAATTTGCCTTACAATGGGCTATATCCGCTTTTATTCGTCTTTGGGCCCAATCGGAGTAATAGCAAATTTTGGGCTAAACACAGCTCATACAGAATGGAGCTATCTCGGCCTTTGATTTCGAATCATATGCACGTGTGAATCATGTCTCATCGGCAAGATGACTCGTATTTCCTTCAAAGGTGTTGGAATGCGCGCTGCCGACCTATTAGGACTCATACATACAGATGTGTGTGGGCCTATGTCGATCAACGCACGAGAAGGCTATAGGTATTTCATCACTTTCACGGATGATTTGAGTAGATATGGCTATGTCTACTTAATGAAACATAAAAGTGAATCCTTTGACAAGTTCAACGAATACCAGAATCGGGTACAGAACCAACTGGGAAAAAAGATTAAAGCACTACGTTCTGATTGTGGTGGTGAGTATCTTTCACACGAGTTTGATCAACACCTTAAAGACTGTGGCATCGTGCTACAGTTGACTCCACCTGGAACACCACAATTAAATGGTGTGTCCGAATGGAGAAATCAAACTTTACTTGATATGGTTCGATCCATGATGAGTCACACCGTTGTGCCTGATTCATTGTGGGGCTATGCTCTTTTGTCGGCCGCTCTAATACTTAACCGAAGTCCGTCTAAAGCCGTTGACAAGACTCCATATGAACTATGGAAGGGAACGGTCCCTAACTTGTCCTTTATTCGGGTTTGGGGCTGCGAGGCTTATGTCAAGTGGAGACACGAGGATAAGCTCGGCCCGCGATCGGTCAAGACATACTTTATAGGCTATCCAAAGGGAACTTTTGGTCATTACTTCTACTCGCCAACCGAACAACTTGTTTTTGTTGCGGCCAGTGCGATGTTCTTAGAGAAAGAATTTCTCGAGAACAAGTCGAGTAATAGAACCTTCGATTTATCGGAGGTTCAAGAACCAACTACCGAGCAACCATTGGAGGAAACAGTTCCTTCAACCGAGGCTGCGGTAGATATTCCTGAGGAACCTAGGAGGTCGGGAAGAGTCTCCATTCCTCCGGACAGATACATTGGTATGGTCGAGGAACATGATATGGATGACGTCTTACTCCTAGAGGGTAATGAACCCACAACCTATAAAGGTGCCATGACCAGTTCTGACTCAAAGCTATGGCTAGAAGCCATGCAATCCGAGATGGACTCCATGTATGAGAACAACGTGTGGGATCTTGTTGACCTACCTGCAAAGGTACGTCCCCTTCAATGCAAATGGCTTTACAAGATAAAGCATGCCGTGGAAGGACAACAAGATATCCACAAGGCAAGACTAGTTGCTAAAGGTTTCACCCAAGTGCCAGGCTTGCACTACGATGAGATCTTTGCACCCGTAGTCATGCTACGTTCCATTCGGATTTTCTTAGCGATCGCCGCATTTCATGACTATGAAATATGGCAAATGGACGTTAAAACCGCCTTCTTAAACGGTTATTTGGAGGAAGAGTTGTACATGGTACAACCCGAGGGTTTTATTGATCCAGAAAATCCTAAGAAGGTTTGCAAGCTTAAGCGTTCCATCTATGGACTTAAGCAAGCATCACGGAGTTGGAATCATCGCTTCGACCAAGTGATAAAAGAGAATGGGTTCGTTCGATCAGTCGAGGAACCATGTCTCTATATCAAGTCGAGTGGGAGCAAGATTGTCTTCCTAGTACTGTATGTCGATGACATACTCTTGATTGGGAATGACATACCTCTCTTATCTTCGGTTAAAGAATGGTTGAAAAACCATTTCCAGATGAAAGATCTGGGAGAGGCACAAAGAATTTTGGGCATCCGTATCTACAGGGATAGATCACGACAGATGTTGTCTCTCAGTCAGGAATCTTACATAGATAAGATTCTAGAGAGATTCAGCATGACGAACTCCAAGAAAGGGTTCCTTCCTATGACTACTGGGCTTCACTTGAGCAAGACTCAATAAGCTAAGACATTGGAAGAGAAGGAGCGCATGAGTCGGATTCCTTATGCTTCGGCTATAGGATCGATCATGTATGCCATGATATGCACACGTCCAGACGTTGCATATGCATTGAGTATAACAAGTCGATTCCAAGCTCATCCAGGTGAACAACACTGGATGGCCGTGAAAAACATTCTTAAGTACCTACGGAGGACTAAAGATTGGGGATTGACTTACGGAGGCGACTCGACGCTCTGCGCCACGGGTTACGCAGATGCTAGCTTCCAAACGGATCGAGACGACTCAAAATCTCAGTCTGGATTCGTTTTTACTCTTAATGGCGCTGCTGTCAGCTGGAAAAGTTCTAAACAGAGTGTTACAGCAGATTCTACGACTGAGTCCGAGTACTATGCCGCCTCTGAAGCAGCTAAGGAAGCAATATGATGGATGCGTCAATTCTTACAAGGACTCTCAGTAGTGCCTAGTTCAAATGACCCAATCACCGTTTATTGTGACAATAAAGGTGCCATCTTCCAAGCTAAGGAGCATAAGTCTAGCAACAAGGCTAGACATGTACAATGGAAAGCTCATTAATCAGAGATTACGTGGAGCAAAAGGAGATATTTATTGATAAGATAGCTACGGATGACAACATAGCTGATCTTCTCACTAAAGCATTACCAAGTGATAAGCATGAAGGGCACATTCATTCCATGGGAATTAGATGTGTTCCTAAGTTGTAGTACTCTTTTATGAATTCTTGTAATAATTCATTTTCTCGTGTACTCTATTAAACCTCATTGTTATGATATATAATGTTTTGTTTTTCATGTGGAATTGTACGCCAATTTTGAACACCACAAAGTGAACTGAATAACATTACATCGTTTTAGTCCTTGATTACCCACTTGAGCTGATAACTCATGTAATCATTTTGTGACGTTGGTTGATGGTGGGTTCAACGAGCCATAAGTCAAACGGATGACTGACCAATCACAAAGGCGGGTTATACGGATATCTCGTAGGACACCCCGTGACAACGTTATGGAGTCCTAAATGTTTTATAACATTGGGTGTCAGGTCGTGGATAGGACCTCCATAGTGTTCCTTAGAGTCGAGTCTTTTGACTTTCAACTGTCTCTTGAGATTAAGGCAGATTTTGGGTAACTTTGGTTTCTTTCCCACGGTCATCGTAACAGGGGCCAAGAGGATTTTTTCTAGGTTATTTCATGCTGCGCGATATCGGCAGGATTCGAGTTGAGGGAAATATCCAAACCCTTATCAGGATTTTATCATTTCTCAGGGCCACTCGAGGAGTAGTAACTGAAATGCATGGCCATGCTCGAATACAGATTCGTTTTATCAGTTAAGTTACTCTCTAGTCGGGGAAACCACTCTTGATACAGATCGCTTGTGAGATACGACCTTTGCGAATGCGGATTTGCAAATTGGGAATGAGAATCGGTTATCGCACCTACACTTGTACGGACAAGTGGGAGTTTGTTGGAGCTTGTGTCCTCCACATGTAGTGTGATAACGTCATTGCACATACCCTTGTACGGACAAGTGGGAGATTGTTGGGGCTGGTGTCCTTGACAGTTAGTACAATGACTTACTAAATCTCTTTAAGGATCACAAGGGCATACTTTAGTATTATTATCAGTTGATCCACGTTTATCAATAACGGTTGGCTTGCTAGATAGGTTTGACGTTATTGTCATACTGATGGCGGTGATCAACTGGTCCCTATAAGTCACACCTATAGGACACGTTTGAGAGATGTGAAGGTATAAAAATACAGTCACATTTATGCCGAATACGACTAAACAGTTAGTCAGAGGTATTGACTATTAAATTAGTCAATAAGATGTTGAGATTATTATTTAATACGGATTAAATAATTTTAGCTAACACGGATTACATGATTAATTCGTAAATTAAATATAAACGGTTATATTTAATTAAATATTGTATTCACGTATTAATATAAACAGTTATATTAATTTGGGTAATTATACAATATCGTAATTTTATCAGACCATTATTAATACATCGACTGCATTAATATCTGATAACACGTGTACGATTTATAAATAAAACCCGCGAATAATATTTAGCTAATCGGGTCGAATCACGCAAAGGTATAAGGTAAGAGTGGGAAAAGCCCACTCTCACCTCAACCCGTTCGGCCGACCCAATCACTACATAAGGAGAGTCCTTCTCCTTTTGTCAGGTTACTGCTTCTTTGATTGTTTTACTGATTAAACACATCTCAAGGAAATTAGGGTTTTGAGAACTGCCTTTTCCCAAAACCCATATCTCACATCTAAAACCTCACAAAACTCTCCCCATATTGCAAGGCAATTGGAGAGCCTTTCTAGCACACACGGCATCATCTTAAACAAAGTCTTGGGTGCAAGTTATAGGAGGGAATTTACTTTAATTCCTGTTCTTAGGCCTATTCAAGAAATGACCCAAGGTTGTATTCTTTTCATGTTTTTATTTATCTTATGACTATATTCACAACTGTAAAATTCGTTATAATCCTTCACGTTTTAGGGCGAATACATGCTATATTCCCCACACTCTCCTCCACCGGACACCCCAACCCCAAACTGAAGATCAGCAAAATAAGAGGTCAAAGAAGGGTCAACCAAAAAAGCACCAATCTTAGAGACCAGCCGTCTCCAGACAGTGCCAACAGCAATAGGACGAAGACCACCCTCGGGCTTAACCAGGGGGTGAGCGGAGCACTAGCAAGGTACTCACCAAGAGCCGGCGGGCACCGACCATCTAAAACTAGATTAACCACCCTAGTAATAGAAGCGAGCAAATCATTAAAATAGCCACCGCAGCCCCGCTCAAACAATCCATGAAGTGCTGAGCGCGAAAACTATGCCTCCCACAAGAAGTGTCACGCGGGAAACTACGAATCATATCCAACACCACAGCTGAAGAAGAAACAAGTGGAGGCTGATCCTCAAGTAAAGGTGGTAAAGATGGTGAGGGGACGACCGGATGCTTCTCCTGCAAAACCTCAAAAGTGGCAACAGAGTAGGGTGCGACACTAGAAGAAGAGAGCACCCGCACGACAGCAGTATAATGGCCATCGCTAATCTTCCGCCGACATTGGCGAAGGTTAAGCTCACTCAAATCAAGTTTCTCATCCACGTGAAACGGTGGAGAACCCTCAGCCAAACACTCTCGTAACAGCTGCAACCCCCCTCCCGGTGCCCCCCAAACAAGGATAGCCCCAGCAATACTCTCCTCCTATTGCTGCCACCTGACAGGCGACCTACACTCGACATTACTCCGGGGTGTGAAGGTCTTGAGTAGACAAAGAGGCAGAACAAACAACCGAATCCAGCAGGAGAGGTTACCGAGAGAGTCAGCCACCTCATCCAAAACCCCCTTCAAAACCCGAGCAAACCCAAGCCGACACTTAGGAGGGATGGACTTCACCGAACGGAGGCCAAAGAAAACAAACGATCAAGCGAAGCTATAGACCACTCATCAAGCTCAACCCCAACATTAGACACGGGAACAGATGGAGACATAGCTGGGGGGTCTGGGGATACCCTGAATAACAAAACGGACAATATTATCACCACAATCCGAAGGGTCTACAACACCCCCTACATGCTGACATCTAGAGCGAAAGGCATGGGTCTTAAGACAGATCCCACAAAGCCAAACCCCCATCCGCTTCAAAGTAGTCTAGGCATTAGTATAAACAGTCAAACTATTAGCAAGAGTTTGACGTGTAAGGCGCGCAGCTCCCTCACGATAATGTCAATCCTGAAAATGATATCACCAGGAGGATTTTGTAAGAACCCTGCCATTACCATTTGGACACCCATGCAAATGCGAAAAAGGACAAAGGAAACGAACCACGGGAGGCATGACAACCCAACCCAAAAGAAAACGTGAACAAAAGAATAGGAAAGAAAGGTGAAGAGAAATAGTAGCTGCACCAGCAGCCCAAATCCTATGAACTGCGCAGAAACCCCAACACCACAATCGAACACTGGCGGCAACAACACAACCGGAGCCGACGCACGCAAAAGGGAAAGCAAACAGTACGAGGAAAGAACCTTATCGGAGCATTCAACCCAGAAAAAAAACGACAACCCCGAAGGCGGAAGCCAACGATACTATTCCCACCAGAACTGGCACCCCAGGAAACGCCGGGAAGCAATGCCGGCGAGAAATAGAGAACACAGCAACCCGCAAACCCGCAAACCTGTACTCTCTCTCACTCACAATGGCACACCACAACCCACAAATAGGTCGTCGACGACGTGGGGAGGCCGTCGAGATGAAGATGGGTGGACGCCGACAACGTGAGGTAACCGGCGCTGGGAGTGATGCAATAACACGCTCTCTCGCTACTTTCTGCCTCACGTAAAACCTATCGCTGGACTACCGTAGACGACAGAGGGCACCGGCAACCATGGACCACCGACGAGGTGTTGAAGATGGCGGCAGACGCACGAACCCTAGACGGAACCCTAATCGCCACTCACAACGTAACTTATTATTATTATTATTATTATTATTATTATTATTATTATTATCCAAGAGAAGACATTGATAAAAAATAGTCTAAAACACAAGGTAATATAAAAATATTTTCCACTTTATATACAATGGTTTGTTCATAGTTCATACATTATACTACGATTATATTACGATAAAAAATACTCACTCTGTTCAAATTCGAATGATACCTTTGCTCTTTCACGTTTGTCAACGCACATGAAAGACGAATCAAACAAAATCTCACATGAATATATTTTCTCTTATGTATTGAGAGAAAATTGAAATTAAAGGGTAACTTGTGAATACTGTACAAAATAGAAAATTATCCTTTGGATAAAAATGGAGGGAGTAATCCACATATTACAATTTCTTTAATTGACCAAACGTCATTTCAACTTTCATTCTCGATGATTAATGTCGATAGTTGAAGTATTCTACCATTAGGGTGAGCGTGTGTAAGATCGTTTGATATTAATGAGATAGTAAAAACGGGTACAGTTATTAATAATTTGTTGTTTTTTTAAAAAAAAAATAGCGTGTATCGAATAATTAAAGCGAAATGTTTTTTTATCGGTTGTTAAAATAATGCTTCGTATATAGCTTTTTTTGAATTGAGTTTATATGAGTTGAACTTACAGGAACTGAACTGAACTTATAGGAACTGAACTGAACTTATAGGAACTGAACTGAACTGAACTTATAGGATCTGAACTGAACTGAACGTATAGGAAATGAACTAAACTGAACTGAACTGAACTTATAGGATCTGAAGTGAACTTAAATTAAGTGACTTGAAGTACAAAAGAACAAGTAAGGCCTTAGTGTGAATGTAATTCGTCGAAAATTTATGGCATTGGTTCATGTATTGAATATCAACTTAAAAGTCTTTTAGTAATATGAATGTGTTCTTTATATTACTTGTTTTAACTAACTTTTTTCTTACTTGATAAGATTCTCGTGTGTTTGTAATCTATCTCCCATTTTTTATTATTTATTTTTCTTCCGGTCTAAATAATCTGCCTAATCATATAATTCAACTCAAATTATTTTCTTTTATAATTTATCATCTTATCTTCTTCTTTATCCAATCGTCAACATCTGCACATCACCATGTAACACTTTCATTCCCACATCTCTTATTTGTTGATCCAAATGTTTATTTAGCAACGACAATGACGTAACTGTTATCAACACAAATTCTCGTATGTTAGGTGAGTAGGTGACTATTAAATTGATATAATGTACTCTTTTAAAAAAATTAACATTTAGACAACTTCGTAGTAGACTTTTAATAACCCAATGACTCTTCTCAAATAATTGATAATTATATTTCAAATTCTATATTCAATATTATACTCCTTATGTAGTAGTAGTTGTTCTATGAAACTCAAATACACATATATTATTATATACTAACTTGAATAAATTTTTTTGTGTTGGAGACAAGCCTTTATCACTAACACCAGCCAATTTTGGTTAAAGTTGATTTTGTGTAAAATTGTATAACGGTGTAATTTTACATATACATATTGTAAAACAACAACTAAAATATAACGATATTAATGGGCAAACGTAGTTATAAGAGAAACTTATCATATAATAAACTTGTGTAAGACCGTCTTAATCAAAATGAATAGTGTCTCGACTTTTAAGAAATGCCAGGTGTTGCACACAAGTCATTCAATAATTTGCAACGTAGATAAGTATAATTATTGCGTGTTTCAATAGAGATTCACAGTTTTGGGAAAAAAAATTCTTACATTTTACTAAACATTATTTTCTAATTTAAGTTTTAATCGTACTACTATATTATTGTTCTTTTCAACCATTAATTAGTACATGTATTAATTAGTTAACTGAAGTTACATTATCGGTTATGGTGTGAAAAAGTCCAAACCTTGAGGGCACCATAGGCACAAAGTTAAGATTTTGGGCACGTCGGAAAAGTGTGAAAGTTCGAGGGTACCGTGTGCATTATCCCTATAAATATTAATATTTTAATAAAATTATTGATTTACCTTAGCTTTGATCTAGCAGGTTGACCCATTCGGGTCGGGTTCCGGTCCTAATATAATGAGTCATTTCGGGTTCGTGTCGGTCGTTCGAAATTTCGAGTCATGACCTTGGAAAATCAGTCGGGGTCAGAATTTGACTGATATAAAATACAATGTACTATAACATAGAAATGATTTTGTTTTTGTATAATATATGTGATCGGTAATAATATTATTAAACACAAAATTGCCAAACACAAAAAAATTGTCGGAGCTTCTTACTCTTTTATTTAGCTATTTAATTATTTCGTTTCATATACTCCCTCCTACCCGTTTATAATGTTCCATTGTGATGAAATGACAAAATTTATGAGATATTAGTTGTTTAATATTTTGGTTGAGTAGGAGTATGTAGATTAGAGAGAGAGTGTTATGATTTGTATAAAGTAAGTGGGGTAATGGGTGGGTTGGTGAGTAATAAATGAAAATTAATAAGGGTAGAATGGTAAAAACTTGGTAAAAAACTTACCAAAAATAAACAATGAGACAATATCCTGAATAGACGAAAATGTACAATGGGACATTTAAGTTGGATAGGAGAGAGTACTTCGTATGTTTTTATTTTAAGCATAACCCTTGTGTTGTAAACTTGTACCATTTTGAATAACAACAAAACCATTTCATAATGAGCACATAATTCACGGAAATCAAGAGAGAGAAATCTCTCTTAAAATGAAAAAATCAAAAAAAAGAAAACCAAATAAAAGAAAACACAATAATGCAAACCATCCAAATCCCAGGAACTTACTTCTCCATGCTTCTCTGCCTTTGCTTTCTCCTTTAACCACAAGTCTGAATTATTGGTGTAAATCCAGTAGAAATTACCGAAATTTTTCAATTTATGGCAAGAGCAATCCGTTTATTAAGATATTCACATCTTTCAGATCTAAGAAAGTTCCTTTCTTTGAGGAATCTGAGATTGGGATTTTGGGGTTTCCTCTTTCAAAACCCCTAAATAGCAGTGGTCTTCAGATTTCGTGTGAATTTGTCACGACGGCTCCAGCTAAGAGATCGGTGTCCTGGTGGCTCTTTCATCTAACAGATGATCTCGTGACTTCTATTCTCTCCGGTTGGTCACTTTTCTCGGGAGTGAGTCGTCACTGTTCTATCAGTTTCTCCTTCTTTGAACTTTTACTCTTTTCGTCTCCAGTCATTTTACCTAGTCGTTTAGTATCTTTATTTGTAGACATTGAGTTGCTCTCCATTTTAGTCCAGGAGAGCTTTTCTCAGTCCTTTGCCTACATTAAAGAGAATTTCGGCTTAGGTTTGTCCCAAGCAAAAAATACTGCAATCTTTTATTTGTCCTATCAAATTGTTTTTTTCGATTGTACAACCATCTATTTTAGATGGAATTTTTTAGATCAAGGATTTATGAGATTATATTATACTGGTATTTGTTCCGCTGGTTCTTTAGCTGTGCTCGGTGCTTATGGTTCCCAAGTCGCAAGTTCTCTTATCAGTGTGTTCTCTTTTAAGAGTATTTGTTTTAATATTGACATCAAGATGTCCTTGATTTATAGCATGGATATGATTTTATATCATATTTTTTGGCAATATTTGTCTCAGTTATGTATTGTTGAGGGTGATATTTTCATCTTTAACATTATGGTGTTTTTTTCGGCATGTCCTCTGTTTGTCTTTATCATTTTTGATGTGCTTTGTGCTATCTTTCCGGTCGACATCCCCACGTTTTGTTGTTGGCCTTATTTAGCAAACTTGACTTTTTTTGAAGCCTATGACCTTCAAGTTACTTGTTGGAATGCTCTTTGCCTTCATAGCTTGAGCTGTGGTGATAACTACTCCTTCATTTTTATTATGTTTGGTTGGATTTTCTCAGCTTAAATAGAACTAAATATACTTCTGGACCTTTTATGATTGTTTTTACAATCATTTATTCATATAAAATTTCACATGATTTTTTTCGGTCATGGTGCTACGAATTTTTAACAATCACTTCTGCATCGGTTTCTTGGCATGAAGTGCTTGAAAATTGGTTAAAAATTTTCTTTTGCCTCAAATGAATATTGCTTTTTGGAATGTTAGAGGTACTAAAAGAAAGAACTTTGCTGAAGAACTAAATTTCTTTTGCTCGTCAAATGGAGTTAAGATCCTAGCTATTTGCGATACTAAATCAACGTCTTTGCCCGAGCCTTATCTTATTTCCAATTTTGGTTTTAATAATTGTGACTTTATTCCTAGTATTGGCTTATCAGGTGGTATTTGGTTGTTTTGGAAAGAGTCTATATCCATGACCTTTTCGTTAATTGTCACTTTTAAGTCGAATAGATTCATTGCTTGTGAAGTGTGTGATTTATCTATTAATGTGAAATTTTACCTTATTTTTGTTTATGCTCCGGCTCAACCAGCTGAGAATTCAGAATTTTGGATTGAATTTCAAAATTTTGTCCTTAATCTTGATTTGCCTTTTTTTATTATTGGGGGATCTTAACGAGATTAAAAGTCCTAGTGAAAAAGAAGGGGGCGCAAAGGTTACCGATGCGCGTTGCTTGAGATTAACAAATTTTTAAAGCAATACCAATTGTGTAGATCTCCCTTTCTCCGGTAATTTATTTACTTGGAGAAAAAAGAAATCTGGTTCTGAAAATGTCTTTGAAATCCTTGATCGAGCTTTAGCATCTCCTGATTGGATTAGTAATTATCCAAACATGCAGTTTATGCATCACGCTTTCACTAGTTCCGACCATTGTCCTATCTCTGTGAAGTTTCATGAACAAGTTCATACGAAAGCCCCTCCTTTTCGATTCGAGCTTATGTGGACCCTTCGAGATGATTTTAGTAGTTTAGTAAAAAAGTGTTGACAACACCAGTTTCAGGGGTCTTATATGTTTTGTCTTTCTCAAAAGTGCAAATTCCTTAAGCAAAAGGCTAAAAATTGGAACCAATCTACTTTCGGAAATATTTTTAGGCAACTTTCGATCGCTGAGAAAAAGTTAGAAAATATACAAAACCAACTTGGTTCATCCCATATTGCGGTTCTAGAAGTTGCTCAGTTGAAATGGCTGAAAAAGCGTGATGCATTGCTAGATTATAAGCGCATTTATTGGCAGCAGAAAATTTGTATAAATAAAGCTAACTTTGGAGATAGTAATACCAAATATTTTCAAAATCATGCCACTATTAGACGAAACAGAAATGGGATTAAGCAATTCATAAATAGAAATGGTGCTTGTATTACTGATCAAGACCTTATTAAACAAGAAATATCTGATGAGTTTGAACTTAGGTTTACAAAAAATCAACTTTGTCATTTTGATGAAAATGAAGACTTTAAGTCGATTAGCGGATTAATTTCAGACGAAGATAACGAATTTCTTACAAGTAATATTAATGTGGAAGAGGTTAAACAAACTGTGTTTAGTTTAGCCGCTAATAAAGCTCCAGGTCCCGATGGATTTCCTATAGAGTTCTTTCAAAAATACTGGGATATTGTAGGAAATTCGGTAACTAAAGCGGTTTTAGCTTTTTTCCATTCAGGAAAATTACTAAAAGAAATCAATCATACTTTTATAGCATTGATTCCTAAAATTGAGAATCCTCAAACAGCAAACCATTTTCGACCTATTAGTCTTTGTTCAACAATCTATAAAATTATTTCGAAAATCTTAGCTACGCGGCTTCGCAGTGTCTTGCATAAGATAATTCACCCGTTTCAAGGGGCCTTTACACCTAATCGCTTTATTCAAGATAATATTCTTCTTGCCCACGAGATTTTTAACTCGTTTAAACGTAAAAAAGGCAAAGGGGGTTGGATTGCAATTAAACTTGATATGGAGAAAGCTTACGACCGTCTAGAATGGAACTTTATTGCGGAAACCTTTAAGCAAATGGGTTTTAATGTTAAATGGACTTCCTGGATTATGGAATGTATAAAAACTGTCTCATTCTCAGTGTTAGTAAATGGAAGACCGGGAGACGTTTTTAGACCCACTCGAGGTATTAGACAGGGAGACCCTCTATCGCCGTATATATTTATTATGTGCGCTGAGATTTTAGCAAGATCTCTACAAAAGAATAGTGATCTTAGTTCTAGTGATATTGGTATTAGAATTGGATCCGGGATTGAGAAAATCCCTTTTCTCACTTTTGCGGATGATACGATCATTTTCGCTAAAGCCTCTAATCAAAGTTGTAGAACCATTAAGTCTATTTTAGATAAATTTTGCACAATTTCAGGACGATTTGTTAATTTTGACAAATCCACTTTTCAATGCACTAGAAATATTGAGCGACCTCAACGGGAATCCTTTAGAGGTATCCTCCGTATGAACGAGGAAGCTCATTTGGGTAAATATTTAGGATGTCCTATAATAGATAGCAGAGTAACTAAAAATACTTTCGAAAGTATTATTCAATCTTCTTGCACCCAGTTATCGAAATGGAAAGCAAATTCTTTATCACAGGCAGGTAGACTAGTTCTGACGATCAATGCTAATTTAGCCTCGAAGGGAACTTTTCAAATGCAAAGCTTTCTTCTTCCCTCATCAATCCATAAGAGATTAGATAAGATTAACAGAGACTTTCTTTGGAATAAGAATCATTCGCAACGCTCCCCCAGTTTGATTGGTTGGCATAAAGTTTGCTTACCGAAATCGATTGGTGGATTGGGAATAAAATCTTCTGAAGCCGCTAATAAAGCCCTTCAAATGAAACTTCTATGGAAAATCCTTATGGATAAAGAAAGTATATGGGTTAAAGTGGTAACTAAAAAATACTTGAGAAATTGTTCATTATTTGATCATAAGCCTAACTCAGTCTCTTCTTTGCAATGGCGTAAGCTGATGAGTCTTCGGACTCTCTTTAGAAAAGGATTGAGGTGGCAGGTAGGTAATGGTAGCAATATTAAGTTTTGGTCTGATAATTGGGTTTTCTCGCAACCTCTTACCAGCATTACGAGTGATGATGATAGTAGCCGTGATCTTAATCTTTTGGTTAAAGATTTCATAACCTCTGACAAACAATGGGATGTTTGTAAATTAGCCAATTTGGTAAATAACGATATTGTCAATCAGATTACTAACATTCCACTGCCACATAATGATTTTCCGGATACCCTCATATGGGGGTTGTCCGTAGATGGAAATTTCTCTACAAAAACAGCAACTTGGCTAGCGCAAGGTTTATTCGATCACAGGCGTGACAAATGTAATTTTCAGTGGGTTTGGAAATTGAATATTCCACCAAAATTGAAATTTTTTCTTTGGAAAGCATGTGTTGACGGCCTCCCAACGAAAGATAGACTTCTCAAAAATCATATTACTGTTCCACCTCATTGCCTTTTGTGTAACTATCCCAATGAAAATAAAGACCATTTCTTTTATAAATGTCCTTTGATTGGGTCTATTATCCAAGAAATGAACATTACTAGCTACAACAATTTTTTATCAAATTATGATAACATTGTTAGTCAAAATTTTCTAATGAAGCTTAATTATCTCAAAGAATTAATTCCACAGGATGATTTCGTTAAGATCATTTTTATTTGGTGGAATGCATGGTTTTATAGAAATGATATTATCTTTAATAATGTTAATTTCAATATAAACAAACTTATTACTTTATGTAATAATAGTATTAAGGTCTGGAACGAAACAAGACATAAAGATCTCAACAATCCCGAGAAAGAAAAATCTGCTAGAAACACTTCTAGTAAGAAGGAAATCTGGTGGGAGAAACCTAGAAATGGTTTTCTAAAGCTAAATTTTGACGGATCGAGAATAAATGGCAATAAAGCCGCTTTAGGATTTTGTATAAGAGATCATAATGGTGAAATCGTGTTGTTAGGAGCAAAAAAGTGCGGATCTAATAGTATTCTTGTCGCAGAAGCACTCGCTTTAAAAGAAGGTATTTTAGCGCTAAACACTTAGGAATCTCTAAGTTAATTGTAGAGGGTGATAATTTATGTGTTATCAACTCACTCCGTAGCACTTGGCAGATACCGTGGGAAATATCTAATATTATCAAGGATGTGAAACTTGATCTTCATCTTTTCGATGAAGTGATAATTAAACATTGTTTCCGTGAAGCCAACAAGGTTGCTGACTTCATGGCTTCTGTTGGACATTCATGTCCAAATCTTTCGAGGTGGGTTGAAAGCGGTGGCTTCAACTTACCTTACTCATTCGAAAGGATGAGATAGGTTGGTCCTATCTAAGAGGATCAACCTAGTTTCCTTACCTTATCAAAAAAAAAAAAAAAAAAAAACAAAAAAAAAAACATTTCATATTATACATATCAATTTTTGTAATTTTACTGCCATTTTTATTTTAAATTGCAACATAGTCAGTTAATAACTAATTTGGTGCTACTTTTGGAGGAAAAAAAAGACTAGTATGGTGAAAGAATATTAGTCAATATGGTTATTATTCTATGTATATTGTAGTTTTGGTAGGAGATTATTTAGGAGATAAATAAGTTATTTTGTTACTTATTAAGATAGGAGTAGATTTTATGCTATTGGTTTGTATATATGTACCTACGCAGACCCTAATAATAATGCATTGAGTTTTACCTCAACACAACTCTTCGTCCCCTCTGTTTCACATGGTATCACAGAGCGGTATTTCGATCCTTTAAATGTCTGGAGATAAACCACAACCAAATTCACAAAATACAAAAATGAAATCAATCCCCATGAGCTCACCTCTCTATCTTCACCCATCGGATAATCCGGGTTTATCGCTCACCCAAATAATTTTTAATGGTGAGAATTACGAGTTATGGGCCGATGCAGTCAAGAATGGACTTGATGCGAAACATAAATTGTCCATTGTTGAAGGGACTTTCAAACAACCGAAGGGAGATGACGAAGATGATCTAGAGACGGTGGCATGGAGACAATGTAACGCCATGTTGAAAGCATGACTTCGGAATGTTATTGATCCGAAGTTGCACGCCAGTATCTCGTTTACGGCACCAATAACGGAAATATGAGCAGAGTTGCGAGACCGTTATTCGTCTGGGAATGCACCAAGTCACCAATTAAGAGGTGACTTAAGCGAATGTAAACAAGGGCGTGAATCTGTTGTCAAGTATTACACTCGATTGAAAACAATTTGGGATGAACTTGCTAATTATAGCAAAGTCTCTCAATGTACTTGCGGGGCTGCGGCATCCTTGACTAAGGAACGTGAAGAGGAAAAGGTCCATCAATTTTTGATGGGCCTTGATCGAAACCTATACGGGAACTTACGTACCAACTTATTGATGGAGGATCCGATCACTAATCTTTCTAGAGCTTATGCTTTGGTGCTTCGGGAAGAGCGACATGCTGCTGTCACTCGTGCCAGTGAAGAAAAGAATGAGGCTGCCATGGCAGTTAAACATCAAGGTCCAGGAAGAAGTGCACGTGGTGGATACACTCGAGGAGAATATAAGGAAGGGGAACCACCGCAGTGTACTTACTGTGGAAAACAATACTACACGGAGGAACTCTATTACGAGAAACACGGGTATGAAAACATCAAGGCTCGTGGCAGAGGAAGAGGACGCAGAGGCGGTGGCAGAGGACCTGGAATGAAGGGAAGTCGAGGAGATGACCGCGGCCAACCCAGCAATCATCGCGCTAATGCAGTAGGAACAGGAACGAAGGACAGTGAGAGTAAAAATCAGAATATTCCTTTCACAGATGACGAAATAGCGAAACTTCGTTCCCTGTTAACTCCTAGTGTCGAAGGTACAAATATAAATTCAGGTATGAATGTTCAAATTAACCGTGAATGGCTTATCGATAGTGGTTGCTCTCACCACATGACGGGAATGAGTGAGTGTTTAATTAATATTCGAACAGAAGGTAAATCTTTGGTTGGGTTGCCGGATGGAAGAAACATAGAGGCCCGAGAACATGGTGAAGTCAGACTCGGAAATAATTTCGTACTGAAAGACGTTTTATTTGTTCCTTCACTTACTTGTAATCTGATTTCCGTTCAACAATTGATAAAAGAAAATAATTGCTCAATAACGTTTCATTCTGATCATTGTGTTATGCAGGACCGGTCTATGAGGACGGTGATTGGGAAGAGTGAAAACCAAGATGGGGTATATGTTTTTCGTGGATTGCAGACACAACTCACGGTCAATGCAACAAGAAAGGTGGATGCTCGTCTTTGGCACAAGCGGTTAGGCCATCCGTCGAATAACATTTTATCTAGTTTTTCGAATTTATTTAATGACAATTTGGCTTTGGATTCTAGTTACGTTTGCGACCCTTGTTGTCGCGCAAAACAAACCCGTTTGGCTTTTGCTTTGAATAATAAAAGATGCAATGTTTTGTTTGGTCTAATTCATTGTGATATATGGGGTAAGTACCGTGTTGCTAGTTTGTCGAAAGCCCATTATTTCCTGACCATTATAGATGACTATAGTAGAGCGGTATGGGTATACCTCATGAAAGAAAAAAGTGAGGCCGGTGAATTGTTGCGTGTTTTTTGTCAAATGACACGAACTCAGTTTAATAAGGAAGTTAAGATCATTCAGAGCGATAATGGGACGGAGTTGTTATCGGGACCCATGCGATATTATTATGAGGAAAAGGGGATAATTTTTCGAACTAGCAATACCGACACACCCCAACAAAATGGAAGGGTAGAACGGAAACATAGACACATTTTAGAAAAGGCAAGGGCTTTACGGTTCCAAGCTAATTTACCTATACAATTTTGGGGGGAATGTGCTATGACGGCTGCTTACCTTATTAATCGAACCCCTACACGTTTACTTGAGGGACGAACACCATATGAGCTGCTACACAGTGAAAAACCTGATTTGAGTGACTTAAAAATCCTAGGATGCCTATGTTACGTGCACAACAAAGACAAACCTCGGGATAAGTTCGATGAACGGGGAAAACGGTGTATGTTCATTGGGTACCCTCACAATAAGAAAGGTTGGAAGGTATACGATTTGCAAAATAAAAAGGTGTTCGTCTCACGCGACGTCAATTTTTATGAACACATATTTCCATTTGAGAGCATTCGTAATAGAGAGGAGGACAAAATTGGACCACGTAACAATTCCCAGAATGTGACCACCAACAACTTTTTCGATACCAAACACAATTTTTCCGAAACCGAGGATTGGGAAAGGAGAGTTGGTGAGGAGAGTACAGGGGAGCACACAATCAGGGGGAGTGAAAGCCAAGAGGTTACAGAAAGTAATGATACTAGTGACACACAGAATGTCAAAAGGGCAGAACAACCTGCAGGGAATAATGAGGCAGCAGGAATGCAACCTACTGCAACACCCACTGTCACTGGTGACAATTTCACTACCCCTACTATACTTGACCGTGATGAGACCAACAGAGGTAACACGAGCATACAGGAAAATGTAGAAACAGAAAGAATAGGCAGAGGTGCTCGCGAAAGATTTGAACCGGCTTGGAAACGTGATTACTATTGCAAATCCACGCGAGTCATGCCCCCCATCGACAGTACTCACTCGACCCACTCATCATCCTCACGGGCAGGTACTCGTTACCCTTTGGTTAATTACGTTATTAGCAACTGTTTTACTAACTCACACAGGTCGTATATGACAAAAATTGATGCTATACAAGAGCCCAAAACTTATCATGAGGCAGCCCAAGATCAAAATTGGAGAGAGGCTATGAGGAAAGAAATTGATGCTCTTGAGAGCAATGGAACTTGGAAGGTTGTTGACCTACCAAAAGGGAAGAAACCCATAGGATGCAAATGGGTTTACAAAGTCACGTATAAGGCGGACGGAAGCATTGAACGATACAAGGCTCGATTAGTAGCGCAAGGATTCACCCAAGTGGAAGGTGTGGACTATCACGAAACCTACGCTCCGGTGGCAAAGATGACGAGTGTACGGTGTTTGTTGGCAGTAGCGGTCGCAAAGAAATGGCTCATTGAACAATTAGATGTCAACAACGCTTTCCTACACGGAGATTTAGATGAGGATGTTTACATGAAGATTCCGCAAGGTTTCAATAGCAACGAAAAAAACAAGGCATGTAAATTACTCAAGTCTTTATACGGGTTGAAGCAAGCTTCTAGGAATTGGTTCGCAAAACTAACGAATTACTTGAAAAGGTACGGTTTCCATCAATCTTTGGCTGACTATTCGCTTTTCACATATAACAAAGACGGAGTTTTTATTGGAGTCTTGGTTTACGTTGATGATATGATTGTGGTAAGTAACAACAACTCGGCATGTACAACGTTCAAATCATTCCTAAACTCGCAGTTCGGGGTTAAAGAGCTTGGTAAGCTCAAGTTTTTTCTTGGCATAGAAGTTGATCATGGGAAGCAAGGATTATTTCTAAATCAACGGAAATACGCTTTAGGAATTATTGATGAAGCCGGGATGAAAGGAGCCAAGCCGACTCATACTCCTATGCAACAGAGACACGAATTGGCATTAGCAGGAGGACATGTCTTAAAAGATGTCATGAAATATAGGAGGCTTGTTGGGCAGTTGGTTTATTACCAGACCTCGTGTATGCGGTCCATATTTTATCTCAATTTGTTCACGAGCCACGAAAGGAACATTGGGATGCCGCACTACGAGTGGTACGGTACATTAAGATGAATCCTAGCAAGGGCTTAATCATTGATAAAAATTGTGATTTACAACTACGAGGGTATTGCGATTCGGATTACTCGAGTTGTCCAATTACGAGAAGGTCAATCACCGGTTATTTTGTAGCCCTCGGAGGAACATCGGTATCTTGGAAGACAAAAAAACAAGCCACCGTGTCAAAGTCCACCGCAGAGGCCGAGTACCGAGCTATGTCGGCAGTAACAAGTGAATTAATTTGGTTGCGGGCCTTCCTCGCATCATTGGGTGTATTTCATACGCGGCCAATGCAGTTATTTTGTGACAACCAAGCCGCGTTACACATTGCGAAAAATCCGGTATTTCATGATCGGACTAAACACATTGAAATAGATTGTCATTTTATACGACAATACTTGGTAGACAAATCGATCATCACGTCACATGTTCGGAGTAAAGAACAGATAGCGGACTTGTTCACGAAAGCACTCGGAGGCGAGACATTCCGCTACTTAGAAGGCAAGTTGGGACTTGGTTTACCAAGTGCTCCAACTTGAGGGGGAGTGAAAGAATATTAGTCAATATGGTTATTATTCTATGTATATTATAGTTTTGGTAGGAGATTATTTAGGAGATAAATAAGTTATTTTGTTACTTATTAAGATAGGAGTAGATTTTATGCTATTGGTTTGTATATATGTACCTACGCAGACCCTAATAATAATGCATTGAGTTTTACCTCAACACAACTCTTCGTCCCCTCTGTTTCACATATGGTGTGCGTTATCAACTCAGCCTTGCTATGTACCCAAGAAAAACGAACTCATCTGGACTAAGCCTGATGCATACCAGCTTTAGGCCCAAGTCTTTGTTACCGACATCAATTTACCAACTAAGCTAGCCGAAAATTTCTCATTCTTAAAAATGAAGTAAAATTATAGCGAAATTTGGCGTAAAACAAATTTGCATTAGTGCAAGTTATGCACAACTGGTTCAACTCATTCCTACAGTTATCAGCCTGAAGTATATGCCCTTTTGAGGGGTATAAATGAATTCACTCTTACAAAACTGCAACCTACAAGAATAAACAGGTATTCAACAGTCTATTCCAATAAACACATACACTCTTTACACCTTGGATGCCGGTATATACTTCTCGCTGTTGGACGACGATGCACTTGTTTAGTTTGCCTGACAGCCTTTCTCACTCTTTGCTCAAATACCTTCCATTCTATAGTTGAGTTCTTCAGGAATATGTCTGCAAGTCTACGTTTGTTTGGCCGAATTGTGGGCATTTGTCCACCCCCAAAATACATCCGATATCCAGATACTAGAGCTGATAGCTGGCTCCCAGAATCAGTCATGGCAAAGGCTGTGGATGCTGTACAGCCAATGAAGTCCAGAGCTGCCAACTATGAGATTAAAAGACAGAAATTCGTCATACACTATTACGAGGCCCAGTAAAACTGTATCCTGATATAAACAGCTTGACGTAGACAGACCCGAAAATGATTCATTAAACATAAATCCATGATTTGAAAACGACCTGCTTGACCCAACCTGTTACCACTCACCTGAAAATGATCTATACCCAAACTGGGCGTGCAAAACGGCTACCTATCTAGCCGAAACTGACTGACAAAGCGAACAATTACGCAACTCTATAATACTAGAACAAAAGCAGCGGTGCATGTTCCGAAATCTGCAGTCACCAGCTCATGGTGAACACAGGAAACAGCACAGCTAATTCAAAGACCTTGTACTATGATGAGGTTGGCAAAGAAATTTCTGGTTTAAATATTTGCAGTAAACCACTAGTTATGACTGTATTCAAAGATTTAATCAATAGATACAGGGCCTGATAGAATATATCAGATACACTATTCAAGTTTATGACGGTCAAATTCAATCAATAAGGATGATCTCAAGGATTAATCAAACAGAATAAGATAGTATTACCTGAGAAGAAAAATTCTTGAATGGTTCAAGTTCGGATGGTGAAAGCAAGTTCTCTTTCGTAACCAAATGAGGATACAAGCTCATCAAGGAAGTCAACCTGGATGGTCCTCCATATATTTGAGCACCTGCCAGAAATATATGTGTTTTACGATTGAACCCCAAAGCTGCCAACATCAGTACTGCTTCTTCAGGAGTTAGTGGACAAAGACCTTCTGACCTAAGATCAGCAGGGGATGGTAACCTGCACAAAATAACGAGAACTAAGCAGCAAACGACAACGGTAATAAAACAACCCATTAGACCCAGCTTGTCAGCATGGACAACGCATTTTGAGAATCAACATAGGCCCGACAGTCCGACACGCTAGCCAGTCATAAACCGGCTTACCCGAATGTCTGTGGGCCATAAAACAAAAGTTATGCAAGGCAGCCAGGCCCACATCGGGACTCTACTTCCAAAAGGCCCATCTGATGAAACCATAGCAATTACTCGAGTGAACAATAAGCAAACGTTCACTCTGACCATCAGTGCAATCCAATTACCCTTTTGTACCTCTTTATCTTTCCTGTGTCACTAGTGCAAACCCACATGTACCTTTTTGGGGTTTCTAAGGTCCTAACCCCTCAAAATATTACAATGTTGAATGTTCAGTGAAAATTTTCATTGTCTAATTAGACCCTTAAAACACCCCTCCCTCCCTCAAACCAAGCTAGAGGAGGAGTCAGTCTCATCTACCAAGATTCAATCTCATTCACAGTGGATCTTGCATGAGGCCATCTTACATGCAAACCAGTCCAAATCCTTATGTGTTACTCATTTAATTATAGGTTAATAGGCTTGCTTCACATGTCTCATATACGTAGTGGTTAAATTTCAGCCTTCTAAGAAATATATATGAATATAACCCAATATGTCACAGTATTCCTTACTGTCCAATTGAAACTTGCCATGAATAAGCAAATAAACCATCGATACTTACTTTTCATTTTTAGTGAGCAGCGTCAATCCGGGGAAATGAATCTGGCGATATGCTTCCAACTCTTTCTTCTCTTCTTCACCCCCACCAAACTCACAAAGTGAGTGAGCCACCATATCAATTTCAAATCTCAGGTGCAAAGAAAGGTATTTTGGGACTTTAGCAGCACTTTTTCCCTTCATCTTTTGCTTTGCATATGGGCCCACTAAATAAGAATCCAACAGTCCACCATATGATGAATTTTGCCTAATTCTTTGAAGAATTACTGCACCAGCCTTTTGAATCTTTGGAACAAATTGCAGTGCGTAAAAGTTACATCTGCATCGGAGTCTCTGAATGAAGTCTTCAAATCAGGAAACATAAAGACTAACACAAACAAGCATATGGAAAAAGACGATCATGAAAAGTTGCCCCGGATTCTGTACAGACTATTAGGAATATTAATAATAGTTGGGCCTCAACCATCACCTTAAGGTTTTGGTTGAGATGGTTCATCTATCATGGTATCAGAGCCAGTGTGACTGAAGGTCACGGGTTCGAATCCTGGCAACCTCAAAACCACGAAGTGGAAACCAGCACACGGTATGGGTTGGCCTGTGCAAACTAACCACTCTTCAAGCCCAATGGGCATTTGAGTGAGGGAGCGTATTAGGAATATTAATAATAGTTGGGCCTCAACCATCACCTTAAGGTTTTGGTTGAGATGGTTCATCTATCACAGACTAATATCCCCTCTATTTCAATGAGTAAGCCTTATATGACTTTTATGAGGCTTAAAGAAGTCAAATGTGGCTAATTCGATGAAATGGAGGGCGTGCAATGTCCGTCATCCTAGAAGTATGTGACTTTTACCTGCAGCTCAAATGGAACAGGATCAAAGGCCAACCGATTTCCAAATCCAACAAAATGGAGGACCTTGTTTCTCAGTAAGATAGGAAGGATATTTTTGCGGTAATAACTTGGCCTTGCTTCCTTCATGATGTCTTCATCAGTAATCTGGCAGAAAGTGTTAGTTAGAGAAGAGGCAAACAATAATGACTGGTATTTAAATTCCTAGTTTCCTACAGGATTGTTTTTACTCAATTGATGGCTAACTAACCACGCTGTCAATGGCATCAAGATCGAGAGACCTTAGTTCTTCAGGAAGTTCCTTGACTATGTGTATATCAGGTTTCAAGTAGTTGATAAAATGTTCCTCCTGATAGATAGCGCCGAATTGACTAAGAATTATGGAATATGACAGTCACTTTTCCACTCGAAGCACTTTAAATCTCAAAACAACAGGCATTTGTCAATATAGCGTTAACAATTACAAAGAGCATTCACTTAAAAAATAGCTAAGCTACGGAGTACAACTTTTTTATTCGAAACAATAATACAAACCTGAATAGTAGGGAAGAGAAGACAAATAAAGCAGTATTTTGAACTAGGAAGCGACCCTCAATATCACTGGCAAAGCTATGGGGAAACAATATAGAATAACGAAAACATGCATTGCATAAAGAAGAATAAAACTTAGAAGAAATTGTGATTTCTCAATATATAAGATTATGGAGAAAACTACTTGTGACTTATGACCAACAAGATTCAGTGGAAGGTCCATGAAATTAATATCTATAACTAAGCATATATATACTCCCCCAAGTAGTAACATATGCCCATATATGGGAGCTATGAATCACTTCATTGACAACAAATGTAAAGATGCAAAAACCGGAACTGAGACATGAGTAATGACGAAGACTTGTAAGTTATGCCCAACAAGATTCAGATGCATCCTAAAATTTTAAACATGTAAACATTGAATATATGGCATGATCATAAACAATAGTCCGACCGTCTAACACAACAGACAAGGCTTTGAACGATCAAGATTAACAAGTTTGCAAAACAACAAGCTGTGATAATGACAGTCACTGGCTTACACAAGTTCCATCAAGTTTAACGAGTTTGCAAGAAATCTATACCTGACATCTCTCCAAACACTGCTGTACATAAACTTTGGAAGAACAAGTGTTGCGTTAAGTAACCGTGCAACAGCAACAGCATTGCACACCTGTTGTAGAATAAGAGGCAAAAGCAGCATAATAGTAAGACCCAATCAGAGTACTAGCACAACACAGTCCATACAATTTTGCCACACTTTCGTGTCTGGAGGGTTCACTAATTTCACTTTGTTGATGATGATTAAGATATTTTCCACATTGGTGATGTAAAGTGTAACACTTCTACAATTTCAACCAAAAGAAAAAATTATTTAACTATACAGAAGTAGTTTTTCGCAAAATTATGTGAGTTCATTTTATTATTTACCATAACGTTTATTTTCATACAGATAAATTGATACTACTATACTTTCGGTCACCAAAGTAAAAAAAAAAAACCAAATCCCCGATCACCAAAGTGAAAAATAGCCCAAATTTTAGGGGACGAAAAAGGAAACCTTTGTTCAAATCAATAATATCTCCATCCCAAATTTATTGTCGTCATTTGACTTTCATGGTCAACTGATCTCAACTTTGACAATTAGTTTCTCCAAATACACACAGATACAATGTAAGATTCGTCATGCTTGATTTATCAAAACAACTGAGTATATTCATATTATATTACCATTTTGAAAAAGCTGGAATCACTGCTATTTTAACGAAAAAATAGTAATCAAAACTGTTTGACCACTAAAGTTAAATGAGGACAACATAAACGGGATGGAGGGACTAGGAAGTACTGATTTTCAGATTCTACATCCAAACACACTGAGCAACACAACTAAAGGAAAAGATGCTTACCGCAACTCTCTGCTGATTTAGCCCGCCATTAGCAGTAAACATGATATAACCATTGTTTCCCTCTGATTAATGGCAATAGAACACAGAGTAAATCAGGTTAGAGACAATAAATACTTAGTGGACAAAAGATTTAAGAGGCAGAAATTACCGCTAGGCTCCCAGTCACGCTCTTCAGCACAGGGTTTCCAATTTGAGGCAAGAGCATAAGGCTCTTCCCACAACCCTTTTGGCGCCGGCTTATTTTGTCCCTAAACATCATCGAATGAACTATATATTTTAAACAGGCTAGGAGCAACAAAATGGTTGTGATTCTTTAATGAGACAGTCTCACATGTGAGACTAACCAAGTACTTGTATTCCTCGTTTGATTATGAGTTGGCCTTGGCCTCACATGCACGACCATCTCATCTTGGCTTTTGTGCATAAATGGAGGCATGATAAAAAATGATAGCCAAAGACTCGGGGCTAAGAGGTTAGTACAAAGGCATACCTCTGCCAAGGCATGAGCAGCTAGTTTCAACAGTCTTCCAAAAGCTGTCTTTGTAGGCTTGTTCACTGTAGTAATATTTCTTAGATCTTCCTACATCCAACCACATCACACATCATCAAATATAGAGCTTCAACCAAAGGATCATGTTGTATTGGTCATAAAAAATATAAAAGGCCATCAGGCATAATCTGCTGTACATGACAATTAAACAAAACTCGAAAATTACAAAAACTGGCAAAAACTAAGTATATAACCTCTCAACAAACTTCCAAAAAAGGATAATCGGTTTATCTTTTCTATTTGTAAAGAATATTTTTTTCAACTCAATTAAGAGACTCGCCAATATTTGGTTTTGAAGTGTTCCTTCCCTTAATAGAATGAACTTTGTTTTAATCTAACTTTGTTACACTATCCCACATTATTTAGCATAAAAAAAAACATTATGCGCTCAACGGCAACATCTTTCTGACCACTGTAACAACGCTTTTTATGGGGCGTTTTGGATACTGCCCCTTCCCTTAATAGAATGAACTTTGTTTTCTTCCTTCTCATAATCTTTCGTTTACTTCTTGTCCAATAAACTTTAGCTCCATAAACATTATTCCACAGCAAACAACTTTACATGGTTCCCTGTCTCCCCTTCCCCTGACTTGAACATCGAAATACTCGAGTCAACCACATTCACCAATTGTCAACTACAACTAGCAGGCTTATCTGGTAAAATCTCAACCATTTATATCTTTCACCGGATGGAAATGTCCCCAATCCCATGAAGCCACAATTGTGAATAAGCTAAGCTAATAAAGATTTTCATATTGATCTAAAAACGAATCGGGTTCAAATCTCGTTCAGTTGTAAAGCTTTCTTCTTTTTTTCTAAAATAGTAAAATGTTGAATTACTATCCGCTTACTGTCAACTCCAACAGCAATCAATTCCAAATCCTATCTATATACAGGATGTCACCCATCACAAATTTTGAGTTCGAATCCCGTCAACGTTAAAACTACCCATGTAGCTCCCTTTCCACCCCCAGCAAACAAATTTATCTATATCCAAAAAATAACACATTTCAATGCAAACAAATAAAATAAACTAAAATATGAGCATACCTTAAAAACGAGAGAAGAAGTGGAATTAGTAAAAGAATCGGTAAGATTAGCTCCTAAATCAGGATGATTAAGTCGAGAATGCATCCACCAATTAACAAAAAAGAACAAACCCAGAAAACCAATTAAAAAACCCAACCCTTTGAAACGAGATACTCTCTTCTTCGGGCCGCGTTTCCGGGTCGGTGTATCAGACCGGTCTGAATCTGAGCATGTTTTTGCACCACCATTAATGGAGCTCATATCTTCTTCATTAATTAATTAATGGATTTAATTATCTGCTATCAGGTATTAGTTATTTAATTGTGGTATGAAATTAGCTGTGGAGAGAAGATTAAGATTGAATAAAATGTGTTGTTAGAGAAATGGTGATGGAAATGGTGATTATGTTAATGGAGGTTAGATTCAAGGGAAAAAGAATTGGAGGGAGGAGAGTAAGTTGCGTGTTTTAGTGAGAAAAAAAGTGACTATATTTGACTTGTTTATTAAGTTTATGTTTTAGACTTTTTTTTGACTTTTTATTGTCCTAATTTATTCATTAGGGGTTGTCAAATTCAGTCCCACATTTTCTCATCTTTTTTTTAAAAAAAGTTTGGTAATTGGGATGATATTTTCTAAATATTTATGAATTTTTATAAAAACTGAATTTTCCAAATGATTAATTTGTAACACAAAACTTGTTATTTGTGAGACCATCCCCAAGTAGAAGGTCGCCTTAATCGGGTTACCAACATATTAACTCTTAATCTCACTTTATTTATTTTGACTCACTTATACCCTTCCAAGCAGAAGGTCACGACCTAGGTCATCAACCCAATCAATTTTCTACTTTTCAACCTTCCTAATCATTTTCTACATTCTATCCCACCAAAACCTCTCTCTTACCTTTTTAATCATTATTATTTATTAAATATTAAATATAAGTTATATTTGTAAGTCAATCGTGTGCTGCCATGTGGAAGGTCACCAAATGGTGACCTCTTCTTGTTCAGGGTCAGCAATTGACCCCGATTTATTCAAGGTCGAGCTAATTATCGTTTAAGGTCTTGTTAATTAGGTAATTAAGGCGACCCAACAAGATCGTGACCCAGTTGGCGACCTTGCTTGGGGATGGTCTGAGAATAGCATAATGGTAGCCATTTATGGGTGTAACCGAGCCGGTTTGAGCTCGTGCTCAGGTGGGATTGGAATCGGCTCGTAAACTTGAGTTTGGGCTTTGAATTATCCGAGCTTAAAAAATCAAAGCTTGGAATCAGTTCAGATTAGTCTCGAGCTCTATTCGAGTTCGGTTAAATCTTTATTTTCTTTACTTTATTGAACTTTTAAATCAAATAAAAATATATATATCGAAGAAAAACGCAAATATAAGAAACATACGATTATAAATGTTAAAGTGGCATTTTAGGAACAAAAATAATTACAAAATGACAAAATAACTAAAATAATAGATAAAACGAGCCTAAACGAACTTCCGATTCCGAGTTCTACTAAGCTCAGAATCGACTCGGATTTGGACCACCCTGGCTCGGAATTAGTTTTGACCGATTTCGAGCCGAGTTGTAACCAAGCTGATTCCGAGGGCTCTACGAGCCGTCTAAGATCACTTACAACCCTAGTTCCTCTTATCCAGTCTGCCTAATGTTCTTTTATTATAATATTCTTCTTTTATTAGGGAGTATATATTAGGAAACATGTTTTTAGAACGTGAAAATTCGTTTTTAGCATTTCTCATCATTGTATTTAGTTTTGAGAAAATAAATCCAAACAACAATACTAATCAAGAAATTTAAGTAATAGGAAGAAATATATATTATTTTAATGAAAATGTTTTATTTTCTACTTGAAATTAGTGACATTATTTTAGAATTTTTTTGTTAGTATCTTTTTTTTTTTTTGCAGCTGTAAAATTATATAAAACACTGCAATTCGATAGCATTCCTAGCAAGATTATGGACAACCTTATTTAAATTGTGATGAATAAAACTAAAACAAATACAATGAAAATAGGTAAGCAAAAGATTAATATCGCTAGCAAGTCCAGTTGTCTTGTGATGTGGTCTCTCAACACCCGCAATTTAAAGAAGGATTTGCAAATAGTCAGGAAACATCAAAATGCAAGAAATTAGAGTGAAGAGCTCAAGCAAGGAGATCACGGTTCCTCATAACTCCAGCTTGTAAAGTCGTTTCAGCATTGACACTATGAGCAGTCCTAATAAGATCTTGACCATTCTCATCATAAGCCACCCATCCATAGGACCACAAGTCACCTGAAAAGATTGCACTCAGTTCGCATCAACCTTTGCGCGGACAGCTTAACAATTAGCGCCACTAGTTCACTACCCACCAAATAATTAAAAATAAAGGTTATTTCGAATATTATCTTTAAGATAATATTCATCATCGTCTATCCCATACTACAATCAAGCCATGCGATCTTGGAAGATTCATGGTGGAAACTAAAATGTTGTTTGTGTAATATTGGACTCAAGATTAATGAAGAAATCCACCGAGAAAACTCCATCCCTAAAAATAATGTTATTCCTAGTACACCAAATACTCGATAGAACATAAAGGAATAGAATAGTCGATGTAGAAGAATCTTCAAGTGAAGAGAAATAAGAAAGTCGGTTGATGAGACAATCTTCAACTTGATTAGTGCCCACATGAATCGTGTTAATACTAAGAGTAGAAGAAGCCCATAATTTCTAATCACGACACAATCCCTAAAAATATGATTAAGAGCTTCCATGTAAATAAGGTCTTGACATAACGGACAAGTGTAATTCATAACAATATTCTTTTTAGCAAATTCAGCAGCGATAGAGCGAACCCGATAAAATTCTCCAAACAAGAATTTTCCATAACAATAGTGTATCTTTTAGTTACAACTTATCTTACAAAGTTTTCGCAAAAACAAATCATAAAAACTGTAAAACCACTCGCGGCAGCGGAAAAATAAACAACCAAAATGCATGAAATTTGCGCGAAAATAAAACTTTTGAATAAAGTAAACTAACATGCAAGGTATCCTACTACAAAACTGACATGTTATACATGCAAAGCCCGGGATAACATATCCCTACGGGCACCAAAACTAAAATATCCAAAACTAGTTCTGGCTAAACGATAAGTTAATAATCACACGATGAAGGATCATCGCTCGCTAGCCTCAACGTGAACCCCTTGTACTTCTGCACAAACCTACACACGTGATGTAACACCCCATACGATTATGAGGTTGAGATGAAATTGAGATGTGTGGATAGGCATCCCACATTGGTAAAATATGAGGCTACTGATATGTTTATAATGGATCTAACCCATCATCTAGTAACAAGATCTTGTGCTTTTGGGCTTAAGTGAGGATAAATAATGGGTCCAAAAACATACCTCCCATCTTATTTGGGATGTGTTACGAACGTGGCGGGTCAGATTGTTACACATGAAACATGTGCGCCATAGTCAGTGGGAGCGCCACAGTCAGTGGGGAGTGACTATAAAGGTTCTCCTAGCCACTTGTTGTCACCAACACATAACATAATCACATAGTCTCACATGTATACTCCAACATAAATCTCATCATGTGAAGTACACTACTCATAATCACTTATCATAAATTCACTTACATCCAACATCATCATGCTTTACTCATATATACATCTCATACAAGCATACATGCATATTCATCAACTATGAAGGTTCAGCGGTCAACTTAAGACATAGCCTAAACATAACATACTTTTACATTCACTAACTCGGTTTTTAGCTCATAAACCATAACTCAGGTGTAACTAAAACACATATTCAGCAGTATCTAACATTGTACCATAACGCAGGCAAGTTAGACACAAACAATCATCACTACATGGAAGATGACATATGACGACTCCATTACACGACAACATCAAGTCTACTTAGTCTCAGCCACTTGTTGTCACCAACACATAACATGTAATCATATAGTCTCACATGTATACTCCAACATAAATCTCATCATGTGAAGTACACTACTCATAATCACTTATCATAAATTCACTTACATCCAACATCATCATGCTTTACTCATATATACATCTCATACAAGCATACATGCATATTCGTCAACTATGAAGGTTCAGCGGTCAACTTAAGACATAGCCTAAACATAGCATACTTTCACATTCACTAACTCGGTTTTTAGCTCATAAACCATAACTCAGGAGTAACTAAAACACATATTCAGCAGTATCTAACACTGTACCATAACGCAGGCAAGTTAGACACAAACAATCATCACTACATGGAAGATGCATGGCATATGACGACTCCATTATACGACAACATCAAGTCTACTTGGTCTCAGCGAATACAATCCCCTGGTGAAGACAAACCGATATACGGTCCTATTCTAAATTTGGCTAGACTCTCGAGGTATAATCCTTCCCCGATTCGACAAGTATCCGCAACGCAGGATACCTCCAAGACTCGAACTAGCTAGGAACGAGATACCCTCTAAGTCGGGCGGACAATTTGAAACCTGACCGGAAATACCTATCGACGGTCATACCAAGACTTAACACAGTCATGGTGAGAACAAGAGTCATATAACAGCTCATAGTATAACCTCCACATGCATTACACAACACATCACCCCAAGATGTAGTGTTCTAGTGAATCACCATAAAACAGGGACTTAAACTCAATCAACAGTTCTACTATTCCAGTTCTAAGATTCCACTCAACCCCTAACCAATTTGGGAAACCATTTGAGGTGAGAGCCGGTTTCCCTTCCGGTTACCCGGCCGGGGGGTCTTTCTCCTCAAACCAATTTCCGAACCCGGTGTAAGAGCCATCCAAAGTTCTTGGACTTCAAACAAGCATAACATTCGTATGAATACACAACCAAGCATTCAATACCAAATATAATCTTAGCATGTAATTCAAGGAAACAAGTAATACGAAATACTTGAGATTTATATAATTCAAGCCCATACATTAAATGTGAAATAGTAACGGAAGCTCAATAAAAGCCTTATATCAAATACCAATGATTAGATTCATGAAAATAAGCTTACAACTTCCTAATATACATATTAGATATGTTATTACTCAAGTGATATTTTATTTCGCGATAAAACAACGGATGACTATTTAATATCGAGCATACGATTAACTAACACGAAATGAGCGTATGTTCGGTTAATGAATATCATACCACATAAATATACATATCCATCCAAGTAATTTAATCATGTCACATCACTTAAAACATGCTAAAACAAATGGGTAACAATCACCCAAAATAGCCCACAAACAATTAACGAACAAAAGCTACAGCGGCAACGTGCGCAGCCTGCGCAATAAATGGCGCAGCCTGCGCCCATACACGGGTTCAGTTCGTTCCTTCACATTTTCCTGCAATTCGCTAGTTTTTCCTATACTTCGACTAACATTCCTAAGCAACGATTTTGAGCATATATACTACACTAACAGCACATAATCTTCCAAACAATCCCAAGTGGTTCATCCTCATCAATCTTAAACATAATAAACATGAATTACAAGCAATTAAACCATCAATTAAGCAAGAACTCACAATTGTGATGGGCATACAAAATTCACCAATAAGCTTCACAATTTCAACCACAACCTCCATAAACATTCTGAACTTACTTCTCAAACATAAACAACATATAAACATGCCCAAATCACCATTGATAAGCACATAAACACATGTCACATTAGTATAACAACAAAGACGAGTAATCTCATCACGGTCACCTTAACAAGCGTCTTTACCACTAGCTTCTTTCACCACAAAGGAGTCCTTCTCCAAGTCTTCCAAATCAACACCTCAAAACAAAAGAAATACGGATTAAAGCTTAATCTCGAATTTACCCCAAAACAGCCCGAAATTCGAGTTAAATGATTCTCAAATTGAAAGAGATAGATGCGACGGGAATGAGACAAAGAATGCGTAGGAGAAAACCTTACCTTAAACGGAATTGAATTGAGATCGGAGTGAGCAATTTAGTGAATTGTAAAATAAGAGAATGAAGAAGATGAAGTAAATCTTATTTTGATTCCTTTGAGCTTGGAAAACAAGTAAATGGGGGTTTGTGAGGAAATGAAGGGGAAGTTTCCTCAACACTTGCTTTTATCTTACTTTTGTGAGTCGGGTTTGAATTAAGTTACTCGGGGTTTTATTAAACAGAATGCCAAAGGATCTTTTTACATCTTAAGACGATATAATCACAAGACGGAACTTATACGCTATTTTTATAATCTAAGCGTACGAATTTTAAATAAAAAATATTATCTTTCCGAAAATTACTTTAATTTATTTAAAATACGGTTTATGAAAATAAGGGATGTTACAAAAACCCTCCAAGTTAAAGAGAATGACTCATACTTGTTAATAGGGGTGTAACCGAGCCGGTTTAAACTCGAACTCGTTTGAGCTTGGAATCGGATAGGAAATCTGAGCTTAAGTTCAAAATCATACTTGTTAACTTTATCACTATCAAGTTTTTATGATAAAAGTATTGTTTGTCTGGAGAACAGGGTACAGTTTCTGTTATAAAGTTGTTGCGAGTTTGTTACAATAAAACAGATACAAGTTAGTTAATTTGACGGGAAAACAACTAACTCTCTTGTATATAAGCAATCATTGTTAAAGTTATAATTCTTAGATCATTTTTCTATAAGCGTTTTCTTTCTCTCAAATCAACCTCTCTGTAATCTTTCCACAATACATTCAATGAAATATTATTCAAATTATTTCTTCCTCTTGGAATTCCGATTATATTTTGCTAGGTTTTTCAAATTATTCATGATTCCTTATATCAATTAGTATTATAGTTCTTTCCTAGATTCTCTTGATAAAAAATGGCCCCAAGAAACTCGAAATACTCTGATAATGTAGTTGATGAAGTGTGACACCCGTCGTTGAGGGGTGCCAAAGATAAGATTTATAAAACCTCGGCTTAAGACTAGATAGCGTAAGTCAAGGGTCGAACCACAGAGAGGTGGGGAGTGTTTATTGTTTAAGGTCAATGTTTTTAGGGTAACAATTTAGGGGGTTTGAATTGGTTGTCACTATGTAACACCCCCATTTATTGAAGAGCCTTTAGCAAGACATTCTCAAATAAATAGAGCTGTTACCATCTCGGAATGTCCGAGGTAGTGAATAACAAAGTAAAATAACCAAAGTACTTTATACGAAACTGATAAAATTTAAACTTTTGGTTATTACAGTTACTACATAACGGAAAAGAAATTACAACTGATGACTTCTCTAGATGTGATATAATTCTAAGTCGGTCCAAAGTATGCATCTCACATTCCTGCCCCAGCTCCTAGCTCATCTGTCTCTGACCTTTAGATTCTACTCCCCATTCCGGATCATCGTAGGTGCACACGAATACACTGTCAACCTCGCGGTTGAGTAGGAAAACACAATAATAAATAATGCAACAATGATAATATGCAAATGCAATGATATGCTCGAGCTCAATCTCAATCTCATTCTCAATCACAAATCTCAATCTCAAACCCGTAACACCCAGCCATACCGAACCTCCCGGCAGACTATAATCGGCCGTCGCCGAACACCAGCATAACAGCTGAGGTCACCAGGTCTAGTCCTGCAGAACTAGCCTGGGCCCAATAATATCTCATCATCTCAAATCCGTATCCAATGCATATGTCATGCTCATGAATGCAACAATAATAGTAATCATACTTATGAATGCAACAGTAATAATAATTACTCATAATCATATACCATCCTCATATCATTCATTCTCATTATCTATATCATACACCCAACATCCATTCATAACACATAACAGTAGTGTAGTGACAGTGTAACCTACTTGGATAACAATATAGTCCAGAAACAAGCCAGCGAGTAAATAGAATAATGCCACTTCAAAATCGTCACCTAACAATATAATATACGTAATTACTAACTAATACAATTATACAACTAATATAATATATCTAGTATTCAATTAATTATTTAAATAGTATATCACGCGTAACGAGACCGTATTAATATGACTACTTCAATTAAATACTCAAACATAGAAATATCATCGAACTATTGATCACCGTCACATTCTCGTATAATAAAATTTACTTAACGATTTAATAAATAAATACCATGAACAAAGTTACTAATCATAACATGTCTACACTAACAACATTATGACAATAATATACTAAATGATAGTCATCACTTAATTACATTTATAAATACTACTAACTTATACTAATAATACTACCATGAATAATAACAACATTAGTAGTAGTAGTAATAATAATTAGAATAATACACAAGCAATGACAACAACAAAGAATACTAATAATATTGATAATAATAATAATAATCATAATGTTAATATCAAGTATCAATATACAAAACAGCCCACGACAACCGACCCATACAACACAAAGTGACTCATGACAGCCCCCCTTACAACAGCCCCATCGACAACTTTTATGCCGCCATAACCACCACCAACCATGGTGGCTGCCACCCCTGCCCACAGTGCACCACCAGACACCACCCAAAGACCCTGACTCGAATATATAGGCCATCGATTACCCCTACAAAAGCCACGGCAGGAACAACCATTCGCATACGAGCAGAATAACGGGTCTATTGCAGCCCTTTTATCGACACTACTACCACCAGCCCGGTCCCCGACAACCCCCACCACTTGACCCAACCTAAACTATGTACTATCCACTACAACTTCCATGCATTGGGCACCACTAGGAGCCACCACGGTAGCCACCACAACAACGGTAAACAGCCTGCACACACGGTGTACTATGTTTTCTCAGAAACCGCCTGAACACCCCTCCTTCTCTCGTCTATTTCTCTCACCACCATGCCCCACACCACCTCCAGCCACCACCGTTGTCACCACTGACTCACGGTGGTTCCAGGGGTGGTACCATCTCCTCTCGTCTCACCTAAAACCACCGCAAAACCATCACCAAACCCTCCTGCCAACACGCTGTAACTACCCTATTCTTCACTATTTTTAACGCCATTAACAGTCCCTTTTTGGTGTTGTTTCAGCCACCACTACTCACCCTAAAACCACCCATATAATCTACTAACATCCTATTACCGCTAACCATAGACTCGTGCTTAAAAACAAATCAAAACAGTAGTCGAATTAATATAAAAGAACACGAAAACAATGGTATCAAAACGCCCGAAACAGAGTGTTAAAACTTAGCTACTGCCGACTTTTAGGGTAGTTTTTGTAGCAGCTATGGTGGTTCTAGGATGGTCTAAATATGATAAACATGTCATATATACTATAATGATTACTCAAAACAACAGTACTCTTAGTCAGAAATCTGATAAAAGGCGTAAACAACTCACAAATAACTTATGCTGCGCAAGTATGAAGACGACTATGGTGACGGTTGTTCTTTGTTGGTGTCCTTCTCTTTCGTGGTTCTCACGGGGCCATGGTGGTGCTTTCATTTCGTTGGTGAAGGGAGGTAGTCGGAGATGGAGGCTAGGGTTTTTACGAGATAAGAGGCAGATAATCCATATGAGGAATGTTGAATGTCGATGTGTGTGTGTTTGAGAGGTTAGGGTTAGGGTTAGGGTTTCACATTGTATTAGGTGGATATGTCGATGGTTTAAACCCTAACCCAAGTCCAAGCCTATTACCAATGGTCCATCACGCAACTCGAGATATTCTAACACGTTCTCGACTCGTAACTTAAAATTAGCAAGCACATACGTTAAGTTATACTAATTAAACCATACAATTTAGTAGTAGTAAATATTAATTAAATCAATATTTAAATTATCAGCACTTACATAAGAATATATAAAGATTAGGATTTAAATATAATTATGACTTAAATAAATAAATAAATAAATATAAATAAATAAATAAATATATAAAGAAATAAATAATTGAATTTAAGTATAGATGAGAAGTAAATATAAAAACAAGAAATATATTTAATTATAAATATATCATTAAGAATTAAAGAAATACGAATGAAACGTCATTTTATGAAATAATCGTCAAATATAAAAATGATTATGAAATACGAAATAATCGTAGAAATACAATTTATAAAATAATAACAGTTTATGTAAAGTACTTTATAAACAATCCCTTTGAAATACTTGTATAAAACACGGTTTGACTGCCGTTGACCGAGGCTAAAATACGGGGTATTACACACTAAGTCTAGAATAAAAGACAATAAAACAAGAAAATAAGAATAAAATAAAACTTATAATAAAAAGGATTGTTGAGTAATATATTCTATATGATTAATATATTGTTTTTTGTTTTAATAATGACAAGTCTAGGGGATTATATTTTATATACATATGCGTGTAATCGTGCATTTAAGTGTACAGTTAATTGTAGAGCGAAGATCATAGCTTATTAAAGTATAGATTCAATCAAGGATTGAAGAAAGATCAAACTCATGTCAAGTGTCAAGTCTTTTTGAAGATTTACAAGACAAAAGTTTTATTACAACATCAAGAGTTCTTAAGTTATAGATCATTCCTATAACTATCGAAGAAATGAGATTTGCGTGATATAAGTCAAGGCGTGAAGATTTATGCGTACTATTAATATATTATTATATATTAATTTAGTAATCTTATAAACGGTTTTAAAATAGAAATATTCTTTAGTTAAACAAGAATTAAAATATTTATCTTATGAGGTAAATATTAAATCTAAAATACTAAGGACTTTATTTTAACCGTTATTGTCAAAATTCAAATTCCTAGGGAAACGTGCTTCGAGAAATATGTCTCGAAGAACGTGATCTATGAAACGTGCGTTGGGAGTCGTGCGTGGAGAAGCGTGTATCACGTTTTCCTACACGATTTCTAATACGTTTCATATTGTCTTTATGGTTAATTAAATAAATAAATTTGTTTATTTAATCTACTTAAAGATTGACTAGGATTTGATTAATAATATAATTTATTATATTATTTACAAGGATTAGAAATTGATTCAAAATAGGATTGTATATTTTATGGTATAAGATATTTCCTAAGTCTAATAGGATTATGGAAATATTATCTTATGTCTTAATTTAATATTATCTTAATAGAATCCTTTCCTAAACCAAATAAGATTAAGTTTTAAATATTACCTAGAATTAGTATTCTAGACAAAGTAATATTCCTAAACTATCTAGGATTCAACCTAGATCTAAATTAGTATATATACATACTACATCACACGTCCAAGACTCAAGAATTCACACGCCTCACGCTCAAAGAGAAAGAACCGAACGATACCTCACGTACGTCTCGATATTCGTGCTAATCATTGTCAAATCTCGTAATCAAGACTACAAACATTGAAGAACATTCATTCGTTCAAAATCGTTGAAACACAAGAAGCTGTTGAAGATTTCATCTTATTTATTTAAGATAGATTCGAGTATATAGCGGTACTCATTGTAAGCAAGTATTTAACGGTACTTGTCGTAGCTAGATATTTAACGGTATCAACTAACATCAAAGTTGTACGAGTTGGGTTGATAAAATTGTAATCCGGAGAAGGTACTAATTTTATTAATCGAGAATAGTGGACGTAGGTTTCGATTTGTGAAACTGAACCACTTCAAAAGATCGTGTCTCCTTATTTTATCGTTCTTACTCGTTACTAGCTATTACTTCGTCACAACAACTCACATCGAAGAAGAATCGAAAAAGTTGGCATACTCAATTCTACCCCCCCTTCTTGAGTATATCTAGGTCAATAGACTCTTCAAGGATGCTAGGATGTTCGGGTAGTAAAAAGCTACGATGGTGTAAATCCTAAGTCAACATGTATTGCAGTCGCGTAAGGGGTGTAACATATCCTTTCGGTCTATGGTATCTAATAGCTCCTTTCAGCCTATGCTATTAGTTCCTAGGTTTCACAATTATTGGGTGTCAACAATAAGGGTGATTCCTAATCTCTAGGTCACTTACCTTTCAGTCTTAAGTAACCTAGCCATCTTAAAACGTAAACCAATGCCCTTCCCGTATCTTTCAACCTTGGGTAAGTCATTACTAACATCCTACAAGTCTCCTTTCAGTCTCATTGTAGGTTATTATAGTCGACGAAATAAAACAGAACTGAAAACATACGCGGTTTGGTCGACCGACCAGCTACTCCGGTCGACCGACTAAACACCTAGGTCGACCGACCAGTTAAGCCGGTCGGCCGACCCAAGTCTGCTACAGGCAGTCTCGGGTTTCGCACCATCTACGCATATTACTCCCTACATCCTAACATATGTAATTAGCTACTCATGGATACTGAAATAACAACAATAACATTAAAGAAAACAGAATTCATGATGAGCATTAATCTAAGCATGCAATAACAACAAAGGCTTTGGGATTCTAACTTAAACCGGATACTAGCAATTCTAAGACAAGAACAATTGATAAATTGAAATTGGAATAAGAATTACCGGAATTAAGGATTAGGGCAGAAAAGAACAAGCTTTTATTGAATCCGTGCGGAAAGATTAATTGAACAATGAATAAAAACTAAAAGAATAATGTTTGAATAATAGAAAATAACTATTGTATACTAATGATATGCTAAGACTTGATAATAAGATAGTAGAGGATAAACTAAAACTGGATTAAGAACTTGATACTAAATTACTAGATGGTGTGCTAGATTAATAACCCTAATCCCGAAATTAGCTTAAGTAGGCGGAAATAATAAGTTTCCTAATGACCTAATCACGCGAGTGGGCTTTGCGGAAAACTCTGAGTCTGCGCTCTAGTCGACCGACCATGTGATGAGGTCGGTCGACCTCTTGTCGGGCTTGGTGGACTTCTGATTTTAAGATAGCAGTCTTCAGGTCGACCGACTTAGGTAGTAGGTCGGTCGACCCACTTTCCTGTACGTCAGTCTTGATTTTGCCTTGGTTTGACTTTGTGGTACTTGGTTCGCGACTTGAGTTGACTTTTCCTTACTCCATGGTTATGAAAAATCCCGAGGGCACAAATTTGGTATAAAATCGTCCCTTTTCCGCATAATTCTGCAAAAGAGCATAAAAATACGAAAGTAGACAATTGTTGGGAAATAAAGACTAAAACATAGTAAATGAGCGACAAAATGCGTGTAAAAATAGATGTAAAACATCATAAAATAGACACGCATCAAATTCCCAAAACCAAACCTTGTTTGCCCTCAAGCAAGAAATAGACTCGATCTTAACTAATGGAACGATTTCAATCTCAGAGCGAAATTTACATGTAAGCCTAAACCAATGCCGAGTACAAAATGAGAGAGCATTCAAATCATGCAAACGAATTATGGTGTTGTCAAACTTGCAAAAATAAAGACTATAAAGACTTTACACCATGGACTCTCGCGGTACGCTCGAGACACTCATAAAGAAAAAGGTGAGTATATGTAAAAGATAGAAAGAAGTATATTGTAAGGACACTCACCTAACTACGACCCATGAAAACATGCCTGCAATCTAACATGAACAAGAATTCTACAACTATGTTTAGACACACTTATTAAGCGACTTAGATATATGCAATTGGGGTAATGAAAGTTATGTGAGGTGAAGGGTAAAAAGTGGTTAAGATGTTTTTGGATTTGTGGGGTTAGTAGCCAAGCTAGTAAAACCGATTCCCAACAACATATTTCACAACTTTTGATATTAAGAAAGTGCTTTTTTTTTGTAGCACAACTCCCACATTATATATAAGAAAGGACTCCCAAATATTTTGAATGAAGTACGGGAGTGATAACATATAAAAGAAAGGGATTTCAGAACGAATTTTGAATTCTGACCCTGTCAGTTGGTCGACCGACTTGAGGGTGCGGTCGGTCGACTGACTTTACTGTACATTTGATTTTTTTCGTTTTTCTTTTCTTTCTTTCTTTTTCTTTCTTTTTCTGTTCTTTTTCTTTTCTTGCTTTCTTTTTCTGAATTTTTCTGTTCTTTTTCTTTTCTTGCTTTCTTTCTTTCTTTTCTCTTTTTGCTCAAGATAGCATACAAACCAAGATGCCTCAAAAAATAAACCAAAAACTACAAATACTAGCTTGAAAGGGTAGGCTAAGTATGGGATGTAGTTTTGGGGGAATAAAAAGGCAATTTTGGCTATGTAAGGCTTATGGGTAAATAAGAGAGAAGGGATCCCAAATGCACGTACCAAGACTCACAAAACGAGATAGTAAAACAAGTATATACCAATTCAAGTTCATGTTTATGCATATTGATGTAACATGTTCCAAGGGGAGTACTACTCACATCCTAGACAACTGGTTTAAGAATGAAATCAGGAAATAAACTCTAAAAACTCAGAATGTATAGTAGGTTGCCAAGGTATAAGTCAAGTCTCAAGATATACAAATTGACAAAAAACTCGTAGATATGCAAAAGACTCTCATACTAAAACAAGTTGACAAGGCAAGGCAAAGGCATAAACATGTAAGATAGCAAAGATCATCCTTGAAATACTCTCGTTCCGACTCGACCTATATGCTAAAATAAACGTGCATTTTTTGGAATTTTCGAAATATTTCTATTTTTTGGATTTTTGTATATGCAAGGAAATTAAAGAAAAGAACGATGCAATACAGAAATGCAATAAACGTGTGACAGAAAATGCAATGGAACAATGCATGTGACACGAAACTATTCCCCAAACCAACCCGCACAATGTCCCCATTGTGCATTAGCCTAAGTAAAGGTTTCATAAAATTAAAGGAAAAAATGCAAGAAAATAAAACCAAGGAAAATGGAAAGAACTCACTGGATTTTTGAGCGCATGGGAAACCTCCCCAAACCAGCGTGAGCTAGGAGGTTTCGGTGGCCAGCAGTGCCACTCCAAGTACCTGAAAAATTCAAACAAAGAAAGACCTTTTTCGGGGACTAAGCATGTTTTGGGTGATGTATAATGAATTTGAAGGTTTTAAATAGAAGAAAGAAGGAGCGGAAGTATAAGGGATAAAATAAGGAAAGGACTTCCCTATTACGTTTGCACGCTTCCCAAGAAAATCACGGACCCGCTCTAACAGGTAAACTGGTCGGTAGACCCCTCTCCCTGGTCGACCGACCAATTGCCAGTCAAACAATACTTCTGGAATGCAGAGGTCTGGTCGACCGATTGGTGTTGGTGGTCGGTCGACCTAGATTCCTGTACAGTGGCCTTCTTTTTCGGGAGATTAACTTGTATTAACCAAGTTAACCTTCCCCAAACCTGAAAATTATTATATATGCGCCCAAAACATGCGCAAAAATCCAGAACCAAGTCTAAATGTCTTAACTACGCAATAAAAGCAAAGTTGTCCTAAAAACTTAAAGCAAAACAAACTGAAAAAGTCTTCACAAAACTGAAAATTGTTTTAAGAAACTAAAACTTGAACAACTATCCGCTAAAGATGCGGAATATCTTAGACCACGACTTTTGGCTATATGTCGTAGTCTCCACCATGTTTGTTTGAATGGCCAAACACGTCTCCTCTCCGTCGCAAAGCATATACAACGGACTCTTTTCTTTCTCTTCTTTTCTTCTTCTTTTGTCCTCCTCATCGACCACGTCCGGGTCTTCATCCTCCTTATAGCTTAGGATCCCTAGTCCACCTCTTTGCACGACGACCTCCTTCACCAAGGGCTTCCCCAAACCAATTCCTGCATTGGGCAAAATAAAAGCATCCTCCATATTGCTCCCAATCTGGGGCGGAGGTGTAAAAACAGGTATGGGTGTAGGCAATAAAGTAGGAGAAGTGGTGATGACCTTATACTTCTTTTCAGAAGCAATAACATTACAAGTAATAGGGGTCATGGCATATTTCTTCCTATAAGATAGTCCAAAGATAATAGAATGCTTCTCTACTTTAAAGGTCAAGGTCCCACTACCTACATCAATTATAGCTCCCGCGGTGTGTAAGAAGGGTCTCCCTAGTATGATAGGTATATGGGCATCCGCAGGAATGTCCAAAACTATGAAGTCAGCTGGGAAGAAAAACCTGTCAATGCGCACATGGATGTTTTCCAACACCCCTATGGGTTCCATGGAGGTACGGTCGGCCATGCTAGTCACTTTAAAGTTGGTCATTCCAAGTTTTAAGGCCACACTTAAGGGCATAACACTAATGCTAGCCCCCAAGTCACATAAGGCCTTTTTGACTGGGAAGGTCCCTATGTTACATGGTACAGAAAAGCTCCCAGGGTCCTCTAACTTATGAGGGGCAATTACATGGGATAGAAAACTGGAGGACTCTTCAGTTAAAGCTACTGACTCTACCTTATCTAGGGACCGTTTTCGGGTTAAAAGCTGTCTCATGAATTTTAAGTACGAAGAAACTTGTTGAACTAGCTCTAAAAATGGTACTTGTACATTTAATGAACAAATAACGTCTTTAAACTTATCAAAGGATACCTGTTCCTTAGTTGGTAGGAGTCGCTCCGGATAAGGAGGGGTGGAATTTTCAGCTTTCTCATTCCTCCTCAAAAATTTGGGGGTCTTGTCACCCCTGAATAAGAAGTCCCTTAGGTTGTCAGGCATTTCAAGCCTAAAGGATTCCGTCTGTTCAGCGTCAGAGGTCGGTCGACCTTGCTCCTCGGTCGGTCGACCTGATTCCTGTATTCCAGTAGCTTCTGGAATCTGCTCCGTGGTCGACCGACTGTATCAGGGGTCGGTCGACCAAGACTGCTGTTATTCGCCTTCAGCTGTTTCTCCTTTTCCTTCCCACTAGCTTTCTCACCTCCTAACTTAGCCCCACTCCGCAGTGTCACGATATTAAGAGTCTCCTTCTATTGGTCCGTTTTGGTCGGAAGTTGACCCGGAGCCCTAGTATCATTCTTACTCGCAATTAGAGCAATTTGGGACTCTAACATCTTCATGCCCGCCTCTCGTGCCTGTGACTCCTTCTGAACTAACCCAATGAGGTTTTGGATGAGAGCATCCGTATTGGGTGGTGGGTTGGAAGGTGGTTGAGGTACGAAAGGTGGTTTTTGATAATTTTGTTTTTGCGGAGGGATGTAGGCTTGATTTTGTGGTGGTTGTTGGTGTTGTGGGTTGAGGACATTTTGGCTAGTCCACCTCATGTGGGGGTGGACATTGTTGCTATTAGGGTCGTAGAAATTATTACTGCGGTAATGTTGAAAGGCCGCGCATGTCTCATTTGATGAAGTACAGAATTTCGAAACACGCCCCTCTCCACCGCATCTCTCACAAATGAAGGGTCCGTCTTGAACGGCGTTCACTTGGTACATACCACCCTTACTACCACTCCCAATCTCCAACTTCCCACTATTAACCTCCAACTTATCTAGTTTGGCCATCAAGGCCTCAATAGCTGCAGCGTTGGATTCAGCCTTCATTTGGTTACCACGGGAAGTCCCGTGTTCAGCACGATGTACAGCAACATCCTCTATAATCTTGAGACCCTTAGTCTCTCCCGAGTTCTCTTGGAACCTCCCATTGGCCGTAACATCTAAGTAGGCCTGGTTATCATCATAGAGGACATTGTAGAACTGGTTACAAAGAAACCACTGTTCGAATCCATGATGAGGTATGGATCGAACGAGTCTCTTGAACCTAGTCCAAGCCTCGGTGAAGTCTTCCGAAGCTCCTTGTTTAAAGCTTGTGATCTGCGCCCTCAAGGCATTAATCTTGGCTGCGGAATAGTACTTCCTATAGAAGGCCAAGGCTAATGTGTTCCAATCGGTCACTCCCGCAGCAGTGCGGTCCAAATCACGATACCACGCCCTCGCCGAGTCTCGGAGGGAAAAGATGAACATAGTTTCTTTAATTTGATCCTGCGTCACTCCATCTGGAGGTGCTATGAAGCATATGTAATCCGTGAAGATTTCAATATGCTTAGCTGCATTTTCATTGGCCGCGCCTCAAATTGATTTCTCTCCACCATGGAGATATAGGAAGGCTTGGCCTCGAATGGCTTCCCCGTGCCCGTAGGTAAAGTGAACCCTTTGTATAGGTCCTTCACCTGTGGCAAGGAGTGACTGGCTATGCTTGCTTCTTCAGCCATCTTTTCGTCCTCTTCTTCAAAGTTTTGGAAGTAGGTATTTGTAGGTGTTTTTGGTGTAGACGGATTATGAGGTGAATTTGGTTGTGATTGTGGTGTTTTTGGTGTAGGTGGGTTGTTTTGTGGTGATGGTGGTGATGATGGTTGATCAAAAATATCCTCTTGGAATAGGGAAGATGGAGAACCTCCTTCCCTACTCTCTAAAAACTACTTTCTTCTTTGTCTTAGAGTCTTCTCAAGCTCATGGTCTAGTGGTAGGAGTTCTCCTTGAACTGACCCGCGCATAAGATGGAAACTACAAGAAAAATGTAAGAAAGGTTTAAGGAACAAAGTTCCTTAAACACTAAAAACAAATAAAAACAAAAACAATAAGCAATAAACACTGGCGTCACCTCCCCGGCAACGGCGCCAAAATTTGACACCCGTCGTTGAGGGGTGCCAAAGATAAGATTTATAAAACCTCGGCTTAAGACTAGATAGCGTAAGTGAAGGGTCGAACCACAGAGAGGTGGGGAGTGTTTATTGTTTAAGGTCAATGTTTTTAGGGTAATAATTTAGGGGGTTTGAATTGGTTGTCACTAAGTCTAGAATAAAAGACAATAAAACAAGAAAATAAGAATGAAATAAAACTTATAATAAAAAGGATGCTAGGATATTCGGGTAGTAAAAAGCTACGATGGTGTAAATCCTAAGTCAACATGTATTGCAGTCGCGTAAGGGGTGTAACATATCCTTTCGGTCTATGGTATCTAATAGCTCCTTTCGGCCTATGCTATTAGTTCCTAGGTCTCACAATTATTGGGTGTCAACAATAAGGGTGATTCCTAATCTCTAGGTCACTTACCTTTCAGTCTTAAGTAACCTAGCCATCTTAAAACGTAAACCAATGCCCTTCCCGTATCTTTCAACCTTGGGTAAGTCATTACTAACATCCTACAAGTCTCCTTTCAGTCTCATTGTAGGTTATTATAGTCGACGAAATAAAAAAGAACTGAAAACATACGCGGTTTGATCGACCGACCAGCTACTCCGGTCGACCGACTAAACACCTAGGTCGACCGACCAGTTAAGCCGGTCGGCCGACCCAAGTCTGCTACAACAGTCTCGGGTTTCGCACCATCTACGCATATTACTCCCTACATCCTAACATATGTAATTAGCTACTCATGGATACTGAAATAACAACAATAACATTAAAGAAAACAGAATTCATGATGAGCATTAATCTAAGCATGCAATAACAACAAAGGCTTTGGGATTCTAACTTAAACTGGATACTAGCAATTCTAAGAAAAGACAATTGATAAATTGAAATTGGAATAAGAATTACCGGAATTAAGGATTAGGGCAGAAAAGAACAAGCTTTTATTGAATCCGTGCGGAAAGATTAATTGAACAATGAACAAAAACTAAAAGAATAATGTTTGAATAATAGAAAATAACTATTGTATACTAATGATATGCTAAGACTTGATAATAAGATAGTAGAGGATAAACTAAAACTGGATTAAGAACTTGATACTAAATTACTAGATGGTGTGCTAGATTAATAACCCTAATCCCGAAATTAGCTTAAGTAGGCGGAAATAATAAGTTTCCTAATGACCTAATCACGCGAGTGGGCTTTGCGGAAAACTCTGAGTCTGCGCTCTGGTCGACCGACCATGTGATGAGGTCGGTCGACCTCTTGTCGGGCTTGGTGGACTTCTGATTTTAAGATAGCAGTCTTCAGGTCGACCGACTTAGGTCGACCGACTTAGGTAGTAGGTCGGTCGACCCACTTTCCTGTACGTCAGTCTTGATTTCGCCTTGGTTTGACTTTGTGGTACTTGGTTCGCGACTTGAGTTGACTTTTCCTTGCTCCATGGTTATGAAAAATCCCGAGGGCACAAATTTGGTATAAAATCGTCCCTTTTCCGCATAATTCTGCAAAAGAGCATAAAAATACGAAAGTAGACAATTGTTGGGAAATAAAGACTAAAACATAGTAAATGAGCGACAAAATGCGTGTAAAAATAGATGTAAAACATCATAAAATAGACACGCATCAAAGTGTCACAATAGAAGAAAAAGCGAAGAATATAAGCGAAGCAATTATAAACATGGAAGCAAATTTGGGGAAATTTATACGAATTCACAATCAAGATAAGGAAGAAATGAATGCAACGCTTCAATTGTAACAAGGATTACATGACAAGATTGATCACATAAATACAAGAATTGAGTAGGTTTTGGGACAATTGGTTGGAATGAGCACTAGGGTGGTAAGTCTAGAAAAAACATTCTGAAAATTCCAATCAATCAATTTGGAGCTCAAAATTCTGGTAATTTCATATACCCTAATTCTAATTTCAATCGCTTTTCGAAGGTTTAATTCCTAGGTTCAATGGTGATAATGTTCTTGGTTGGATTTACAAATGTGATCAATTCTTTGAGGTCGATTCTACTTCTGCAAACATTAAAGTTAAAATGGTTTTCATTCATTAAGAGAGTAAAGCTTTACTTTGGCACCAATCTTTAGTGAAAACTAGGGAATTTGGAATTGGTCTAGTTGGATTGAGTATATAGCCACTATGAATGCCGGATTTGGAACTAATTCTTTTGATGACCCTACGACTAAGATAATGAACCTACGACAAACTGGAACTGTAGAACATTATCAAGAACAATTATTAATGGCCTGTTAAATATGATTGATTTATCTAAGAATAAGCTTTGAGGTGTTTCCTTAAGGGGTTGAAAAATGACATACAAGACACTATTAGAATATATAAACCTCAATCTTTAATGGATGCATTTGCTTTAGCTAAGCTTCAGGAAGCTACTATATCCTCTTTTGTTAGAAAAAATAACCCATTTTTTACAAACCTTTTTATGTTCCTCAACAAAATAAGCCATATTCACACCCACAAAATTCGAGACCTGTTTGGAATCGGAAACTTGTCACTGCTAGATTGAGTGAAAATAAGATAGAAGAGAGAAGGGCAAAACATCTGTGTTTCACCTGTAATGAGAAATGGTCACATCTGCATAAATATAAAGCTCAATTGCACAATATGGAGATTGTGGTTGTGGTTGATGGAGGAGTTAGGAGAGAGGGAATTCAAAGAGAAGGTGAAGAGGGACATGTTCAAGAAAATGAAGACTTACCTACTCTCATTTCTTTGAATGTTGTGACCGGAAATACAAATTATCAAATAATGAGGGTAACTGGCAAGGTTAGGGGAAACCCTATACACATTTTAATTGATATAAACAACACCTATAATTTTTCAGATGTCAATATTACTGCAAAATGGGATGCAAGCTTAAGATTACAAGCCCTTTGGTTGTTTATGTGGCTAATGGTAAAACAATTTTAATTAAGTCAATGTGTCGTCAATTTGAATGAGAATTTCAAGGGGCTAAATTTCTTAAAAATGTGATGTTGGTACCTTTAGGAGAATGTGAAATGATTTTGGGTATATAATGGGTGACATCCTTAAACATGTTTTATGGAATTTCAGCCAACTCAGAATGAAGTTTAAATTTCAAGGGAAGAAACATGTGTTGAGACTTGAGATGTTCTAAAGCTAATACTAACTTACAGTGGTTAAGTGGGATGCAATTCAAGAATACATTGTGCAAATTAGTTGGAAAAAATGAAGTTGCTCAATGTTTTCCTATTAGAGCATATTCCCTGAATGAAATGTGTGGTGGGGACATGGAAATAGAGTTACAGCCTGAAAATAAGGAATTATTGTTGGAATTTGGGGATATTTTTGAAGAACCAACTACACTACCCCTCATAGGCCACATGACCATAGAATACATATAAAAAGGGGTATCTCATGTCAATGTAAGACCATACAAATATTCAATCATACAGAAAGATGACATAGAACAGGTAGTACAAAAGATGTTGATTAGTGGGGTGGTGAGACCTAGCCAAAGTCATTACTTATCCCATGTAGTGTTGGTTAAGAAGAACGATGGAACTTAGAGATTATGTGTAGACTACAGGAAATTAATAAGAATACTATCGATGATAAGTTCTCCATTCCCATAATTTAAGAGTTACTAGATGAGTTGCAAGGATCTATGATATTCTCCTAGACTGATTAAAGATCAGGCTATTGGCAAATTAGAATGCACTCGAAGGATGTGGAAAAAGTTGCATTTATGACTCATGAAGGGCATTATGAGTTCATGGTGATGCCATTTGGCCTCACAAATGCTCCATCAGCCTTCCAACAATTGATGAACACTATTTTGAAAAGCTATTTGAGGAAATTCATACTTGTGTTCATTGATGATATTCTTATATAGAAAACGTTTGAAGGTACATTTGTAACATTTCAGAACAACTATCACGATTTTAAGGGAATACATCCTATTTGCCAAAAGGTCCAAATGCACATTTGGAACATTTGAGATTGAATACTTGGAGCATGTAAAATCTTAGGAGGTGTCACAACTGATAAAGCAAAAATAGAAGCAATGGTGAAGTGGCAATAAATTGAATTAAGGGGATTTTTGGGATTCAATGGATATTACAGGAAATTCATTCGATGGTATGACATTTTGAGTAAACCCTTAACAAATTTACTCAAGAAGAATGCTTTTGTTTAGAATTCAGAGGCTCCCAAAACATTTGAAACCCTTCAATAGACAATGGTTAATGCTCTTGTTTGAGTCCTTCCCAATTTCTCACAGGAATTCACTGTGGAGACTGATGCTTGTGATGCTGGAATAGGAGTTTTACTTTCTATAGGAGGACATTCAATTTTCTACATTAGCAAGGCATTTTCAACCAGGTCGCTGACACTCTCAACTTATGAAAAGGAGTTACTTGCTGTGAAACCTTATTTGATAGCTAGGTGACACTTTATGATTAAGTTAAGACTGATCATTTCAGTTTGAAATACCTCATGGAGCGAAAGATCACTGCAACCTTTTAGAAGTAAATGCCTATCAAAGTTGATGAGATTAGACTACGAAATTAAATATAGAAAAAGAGTGGAAAATGGAGTTGTTGATTCCCTATCAAGAGTGGCTGGTCAACAACAAATGCCAATGTTGGTATTTAATATTCACACTGAGTTGTTAGCTATGATTTATAATAGCTGGGAATAAGATGCACAGTTGTAAGACATCATAAAACAATTGAAAGAGGGAAAACACATAGGAGGTATAAGTGGGTAAATGAAGAGTTGAGAAAGAAATGACGTTTGATAGTTAGCAGTAATAAGACTCGTAGAAAAAAAATTGTTCTCTTGCATGACTCTCCTACAAGAGGAAATGTTGGGGTTCAAGCTATTGTCAAGAAAATTAAAAGTCTCTTTTATAGGAAGCACCTATCTAGAGATGTCAGAAATTATATTAGACAATGTATGGCGTGTCAATGGTGCGAACCCATGTTACAACAACCAGTTGGGTTATTACAACATCTTCCTATTCTTGAAGCTGTGTGGGTGGATATCTTCATGGATTTCATAGAAGGTCTTTTAAAATCTTAAGGAAGGACACTATTTTAGTGGTGGTAGACAGGTTAAGTAAGTATGCTTACTACTAAGCCATCCATTTACTGCAACTTCAGTGGCTCAATTGTTCCTAGATAAAGTTTTTAGACTTTATGGGATGCCTAAATCCATTATCAGTGACAGAGACAAGGTGTTTTTAAGCAATTTCTAGCAAAAATAATTATGTCGACAACAAGTAGAGTAGATGATGTCATCTGCATACCATCCTTACACTAATGGATAAACTGAGGTGGCCAACAAATGTTCGGAAACCTATCTAAGGTGTATGACTGGAGAACATTCAAAGGAATGGGTTAAATGGATTTCCTTGGCTGAGTGGTAGTAAACTTTTCGTATCATTTAGCTGCACAAAAGACTCCTTATGAGATAATTCATGGTCAATCTCCAGCTGTTTATGTTCTTTCTGTAGTGGGAGACAGTAGAAAAGAGGCAATTGACAGAAGTTTGGGAGCTGGAGAATAATGTTTAAATATCATTAAATTTCATCTTAAGAGGGCCCAAGATAGTATAAAGAAACAAACACATAAGAAGAGAATTGAAAGAGAGCTGCAAGTGGGTGATTTGACATATGTTAAATTACTACCTTATAGACAACAATCTGTGGCGCAGACAACTTATGCTAAACTGTCTCCAAGGTATTATGGACCTTTTTCCTTAGGTGGCCATGGTTGGACCGGTGGCTTATAGAAAGCTAGGACTATCTCCTGAACCTAAGATATATCCAGTATTCCGCATTTCTTTACTAAGGAAACATGAAGGTTTGAATCCTCCACTCAGTTCTTTGCTTGAAATAGATGAACTACAACAAATTAGGGCTAAACCTATGGGAGTTTTGGATAGAAGACTGATCATGAAAGGTAACACTGGAGTTGTGTTTGTCTTAGTGAAGTGGGCTAACTTGATTGAAGTAGATGCAACTTGAATTGGGAGTCCTATGATGATATGAAAAAGAGATTTCCTAACTTTGATTTGGATTCAGCTTGAGGACAAGCTTGTTAAGGGGGATGGATTGTTATGAGAAAAGTATTGTCAGGCTGGAAAACAGAGTACAGTTTCTGTTATAAAGTTGTTGCAAGTTTGTTACAATAAAACAGTTGGAAGTTAGTTACTTTGGCGGGAAAACAACTAACTCTTTTGTATATAAACAATCATTGTTAAAGTTGTAATTCTTAAATCATTTTTTTTGTAATCTTTTCCTTTCTCTCAAATCAATCTCTCTGTAATCTTTTCACAATACATTCAATAAAATATTAATTCGAACTCTTTCTTCTTCCTGGAATCTCTATTATATTTTGCTAGGTTTCTCGAATTATTCCCGATTCCTTATATCACCAACAACCGTATTTTGACCTTTATTCCGACTAATGAATGTTGTATCACCATCCTATACCAAAAGCATCACAAATGGCTTTTGATAAGCACACACTACTATTAAAAACATCTAATGTGATTCATGACATGATAATGGAGCTTTGATGACTTTTTAGTTAGAGCTATATACTATTTGGTGGGTTAATGGGTAATTCGGCGAACAAATAAGTAAATGAGTTGGTTATTGAGTAATTTGAATAGTAAATAGATGATTTAATATATAGGTCAATTAAGAAACTAAATTAGCAAAATAAATAAATAAGGTCATTATATAGACTAACATATAGAGTTCAATAGTATACTATAGAATTTCAAAATTGTAGAGAAACAATATAGAAAGTCGAAAAACTCGAAAATACACCGCAAAATTCCTTTATAATTTTAGAGGTAAATTGATCAACTATTTCATTGCAATTACAGTAAAAAAAACAGCACAATCATTAGTTTTTCTTCTCCACATGTTCTTATGTATTCAAATAGTTAAGAGTTGGGCGAAACTAAACTAAAAATAATTATATCCTAACGACCTTACTCTTTTAAATTTGAGACTTTCGGGAGTATAGGCTCTGTCTTTTCGGCTGAAACGAGCTAAATTGAATTAATTGGAGTAAAGGTTAATCGCACTAAATTGAGTGGAACTGAGGTGAAGTGAATTTAGTTGAATTAAAAGCTAATTTTTTAAGGGATGAACTGAACATAATTGATTGAGAATAAATAAAATTTAACGGAGTACAACTAAAAAAATTGAAAGAAGTTGAAATTAAGCCAGAAAGAATAAAGTCTAAATTAGTAAAGGAAAATTTAACAAATATAATCCCAACTAGCACTCGTATTCTCAAAATAATCCAACTATCAAGATTCCTGCAATAATCTCAACTTTCATACCACCCTTCTCAAAATAGTTTAGTGTGACTGGTAAATTTTAAGAAATGTTACAAATATTGGGGGAATATTAATAATTGAGATTATTTTGAGATGAAGAGTCTATAAGAGTTAAGATTTTGTATTATTATTGAATAATCAGAATATAATATACAGAGGCTTTATAAATACATTATAAGAAAAATCAAATATTGTTCTAAGTAAGGATAGAATATATACTTGGCTAAGAATATGCTATGAATAAGTTATACTTGTGTGTGAACATATAATCAAAGATGGGAAGTTTATAATTGACTCCCTAAGATTATGGAGCAATATCTTTGACAGGATCAGTATCTTTGACATTCCCGCTCAAGATGGACGGTCTTTGACGAAGGCCAATCTTGGATGCTAGCTTGATAAAACGTGGCTTATGGAGCGGTTTGGTGAGGGTGTCAGCCAATTGGTCGTCACCATTGATGTGCTGAATGCGTAGGGTGCCACGACAGACATGTTCTTTGACGAAGTAAAATCGAGGGCTAGATGTGTCATGTGCGAATGAAAAACGGGATTTGCCGAGTAGTGAGTGGCACTTAGATTGTCACAGTATAGTGTAAGCGGTTACATCGTCTTGATTCCGAGTTCCGTGAGTAGAGAGGTGAGCCAGATGACCTCGACTGTAGTATCAGCTATTGCTCGGAATTCGGCTTCGGCTGTGGAGCGTGATATTGTTTTTTGTTTCCGGGAACACCACGAGATCGGATTTTTCCCTAGGTAAACAATATATCCGGTTGTTGAAATGTAGTCTTGGTGGTCGCCGCCCCAATCGGCGTCACTAAAGGCATGTAGGCATAGTGGGGAGTTTTTTGTGAGTTGGATACCGAGATGGGGTGTTCCGTTCAAGTAGCGTAAGAGTTGTTTTAGGGCAAGCCAGTGAGAGGAGGTGGGGTGTGTGAGGAATTGAGCGTGTTTATTGACAGGAAATGAGATGTCGGGTCTTGTAAGGGACAAATATTGGAGGCTTCCGACGATGGCACGGTAATCGCTCTCGTTTTCTATGGGTTGGTCAGGCTGTTTTAGGAGAGGTGGGTGAGGCAGCATGGGTGTGGATGCGGGTTTGCTGTCGTGAAAGTTATATTTGTGGAGGAGATCGGAAAGGTATTTGGTTTGATTGAGATGAAGGCCGGTTTGTGTAGGGGTTACTTCGATCCCAAGAAAGTATGATAAGGGGTCGAGATATTTCAGAGAAAATTTTGTGGAAATATTTGTAATGAAATCAGCTATATGTTGCGAAATTGGCCCGGTAACAATTATATCATCTACGTAAACTAGTACATAGAGGGTTTTGGTATTTGTTTTGTAAATGAAGAGTGATGGGTCAGAGAGCGAGTCTCGAAAGCCATTATGGAAAAGATAGTTTTTGAGTTCATTGTACCACGCACGTGGTGCTTGTTTGACACCATATATTGCTTTTGAAAGTTTGCAAACATAGTCGGGTTTTTCTGCATCCACAAAACCTGGAGGTTGACACATATAAATTGTGTCCGTTAATGTACCTTGTAGGAACGCTTTATTGACATCTATTTTATGAAGATGCCAATTATTAGCGACCGCAAGGGTAAGTAGCGACCGCAAGGGTAAGTAGCGACCGCAAGAGTAAGTAACAACCGTATGGTAGTAGGTTTAATTACCGGACTGAAAGTTTCTGAGTAATCAATGTCGGGTCGTTGATGGAAGCCTTTCGCAACAAGTCTGGCTTTATGTTGTTTAAGGCTACCATCGGTGTTGTACTTAATACGGTATACCTATTTACAGCCGACGATATTTGGGGCATGATTGCGGGGTACAAGTTCCCATGTTTGATTACGGAGGAGAGCTTGATGCTCATCAATCATTGTCGCCCGCCACCGAGGGTCTACAAGGGCTTGTTTCGTGGTTGTGGGTGTGACGTGAGGATAGGGTAGGACAACCATCTTTGCGTATCATGAATCTGGTTTTATAATGTTGTTGCTTAGGCGTGTCATGACACGGGGTGGTGGTGGAGGGGTGGTGGCAGGGCTGTTTGGTGGAGTGGTATGCGGTGAGGGTGTTGAGAGGGATGTTGGGGAAACATTGGTGGATGGTTTGGCAGGGCTGTTTGGTTGTGGGGACGAGTGAGGTGTAGGGGAAGGTGGAGGCGGGGGTGGGGCAGGGTTGTTGGGTGGTATGGTGTTAGGTAGGGGGGCTGTGGTGGCTGGTTGATAGGAGTCAGGTGGCACGGGGAGGGTGAGGCTGCACCATTGAGTGGGTGAAGGGAGGGTTGAGTGGTCGTGGTTGGCGAGGGAAGGGTAGGGAAATTCGGTGTCTATGAATCTTACATGATGAGAAGTGTAGGTCTTTTTGGTTATAGGGTCGTAACAAATATACGCACTTTGGGTATTGGAGTAGGTGACGAGGACACACGGTGTTGATTTTGGGTCGAGTTTATGAGTGGTGTAAGGTCTAAGCCATGGAAAACAGAGACATCCAAATGGTTTAAGTTTATTGTAGTTGGGCGGTTGATGTAGTAATTTTTTTAGGGTGTTTTATGTTGTAGAGTCGATGTGGGAAGACGGTTAATTAAGTAAGTAGCCGTAGAGAACGCGTATGGCCAAAACGAGGTTGGCATGTTAGCATGGGTTAGCAGCGCGAGACCGGTTTCGACAACATGTCGGTGTCGTCGCTCTGCAAAACCATTATGCTCCGGTGTATGTGGGGGTGATGTAACATCCCGTATTTTCATAAAATATATTTTAAAGGTTTTTAATTATTGTAAGTAATAAAATAATATTTTAATAATTTATTGGGAAGTGTTTTAAATAAATAGTAAGATCCGTCTTAAGAACCTTAAGTCCTTAAGACGAATACAAACTTGGCAAATTGAATTCATAACTTAAAACCCGTTCATTCCAACCCGTTTTCCTTGAAACGGGAAAGGACAATTACAAACCCCTAAACCCTTGTGTAATGTCGACATATTGTTCTCCTTCAAAAACAAAACACTAACATTTCATATTTCTTAAAACCTCCTTAAATCTTCATCTTCTTTTCCAAATTCCGTCATCATCCGTTCACCGAATCAAGGTAATAAATACATTTTCGGAATCCTCATTGAATTTGCAAGCCATCTGTCACTTCCGTTTTTCGTTTTCTTCATTCCGAAAATTGGGCTGTTTTGGAGAAATCCGTCTTTTGATCCCTAAAACTCGTTTTTCGTGATGTAGGTGAGGGCTTAGAAGACCCGGACGTGGATAGCTTCGTTGTAGAGGAGGAGCTTTGAGCGGGATTGCTTTTAAGGTGACGATAATGAGAAACTCGGCCTTATTGTATACATTAGCACTTTTCTTGCTTGAATTAGTTTAAGCTTCTGATTTTTCATGTTGTTAATGTTAATGAGACTTAGTATCATGCTAGGAATCCTTCTTAAAGACCCTCATATGCTTAGTTGTTGTTATATGCACTTGTTGTTAAATTTAGAAAATTGTATGCTTGCGACGGATACAAATCATAATCTTATTGAGGATTGTTTGTGGGTTTAATTGCTGGTAGTTAGTATGTTTAGTGTTTATATTTGATGGGTAGGAAGTTGTTGTAGCGAATCTTGAGGTTTTGTATCGATTTCATGAAGTTTTGTTATTGCTGGAAAACACGATTTTCGTGTTCAGGCTCTCTGAGCCGGTCGACCGACCGGCCGCCGGTCGACCGGCTGGGAGTGCCTCTTGTTGTTTTTGCGGGTTTTGAAAATATGTAGGATTTAGGTTGCCAGCCGGTAGGCCGGCTGCCTGCCAACCGGCTGGTAGCCTCTTTGGTGAGGTTTACGTAATGTGTAAGTAGAGGGGATTTGGTTCCCCAGCCGGTAGGCCGGCTGCCTGCCGACCGGCTGGGAGCCCTTTTTGGTTGTTTGCGTATTAAGAAAGAGGAAGGCTAGGATGGGTGTCCAGCCGGTAGGCCGGCTGCCTGCCGACCGGCTGGGGTCCCCTGATGCTTGTTTTTATTTTGAATCCGTATTTAGTCCGTAACTTTTAAACGGTTGATCGGTTTTGATTGAAATTCGTTCCGTGTACCTTTGATATGTGTTTGAGGTCCCCGGAGGATGGGCGACACTATATTGGGTTCGGGAATGGAGAGAGGGTAGAGACCCCCCGGTCGGGTAACTGAAAGGGAAACCGGTTCTCCCTCAACTTAGTTCTTGGGGTCAATTAAGTGTTGATTAGAAGTTAAGAAAGTAGAACTATAGATTAGTTCATAGACTTTGATGATATTGTATTGATGCGTATTAAGTTATGCCTTAACCTGGCCTCTGAACTTAATACGTGAGTTGTTTGTCATATATGGGGATATGCCTTAAGTTGGCCTCTGAGCCCTATATGTGTATGGTTGTCGTGTCGGGGATATGCCTTAAGCTGGCTTCTGAGCCCATAAATGTTGGATATTGATCGCGTTGGAACATGCCTTAAGTTGGCCTCTGAGTCTAACGAGTAGAGCAGCTGCACAACGGGGTAGCTAAGGAACTGACACCTTGCCCGAAGTGCAGATGTTTGATGCTAGGACATGCCTTAAGCTGGCCTCTGAGTCTAGTGTCTTGTGATGTAGTGAAGGGACATGCCTTAAGCTGGCCTCTGAGTCCTTTACTTTTGGATGCTAGTCCATGCGTTGTGTTGTCGCCTCTGAATCTAGTGTCTTGCTGATTGGCGGGTCTATGCCTTAAGTTGGCCTCTGAGTTCTTGCTTGCTGAATGTTTTGGTGTTTAGGTTATGTCTTAAGTTGACCGCTGAACCTTTACACTTGCTGAATGATTGGTATGTAGGTTATGTCTTAAGTTGACCGCTGAACCTTATACTTGCTGAGTTTTATCTGCTTGCCTTGAGTTGGTACGGTGTCAGATATAGATGTTGATATTGATGTTATAGATGTTAATATTGATGATATGGATGTTTTGACTTGTTGTTGTTCATCCAAGGCATTGGATGACTCTTTAGTCAGTTTCGTAAATGGTTTGGACTGAAAGACCCCCCGACCGGGCAACCGGTAGGGAAACCGGCTCTCCTTCCAAATAGTTTCCGAAGTTGGTTGAGAGTCGTGCATTAGTGATTGCATGATAGTATGAGATTAGTTATTGAGATGTTGATATACTTCACATGTTTATATATGTTGGAGTGTTCTGTTTGTATTGCTTGTTACGTGTCGTTACAAAAGGTGGCTAGGAGAACTCTAGTCACTCCCCACTGATTGTGGCGTACATGTTTTCATGTATGTAGGTACATGTAGGTTGGACAGGGTTGGATGAGAGCTAGCGAGTGATGATCCACTTGTCATCATATGACTTACACTATCGATTAGCTAGACTCTAGTTTGATACAGTTGTTATCGTTTGGTGCCTGTAGGGATGTTCCATCCCAGGCTTTGTATATATTTGGTTTTCCGTACTTAGAACTGTTATACTTATCTATTTTGTTTATATCAGTTTCGGTTTCTGTTTCAGTCTTAATTCACCTCGCATGTTGTTTGTGTTTAAAAAGTTTAAATTCCGCTGCATTTTTAGTACTTTGTATGTTTTATATTTCCGGTTTCGCGAGGGGTTTTACAGGTGAGGTGAGATGCATTATGCCATTATCAAGTAAAGACGGTGTTAGCTTGATAAATTCGCCCCCATTATCAGAATAGAAGGTTTTGATTGGTTTTTGAAAATGTTTTTCGATTATGGCTTTGAACCGAGTAAATGTTGTATATGTGTTGGATTTATTTTTTAACGGGTATAACCAAAAATAATGTGTGAAGTGGTCTACGAAAATAACGTAGTATTTGTATCCGTCATGACAGTGGATTGGAGAGGGCCATACATGAGAAAAAATAATATCCAGTGGTGCCTAGGACGTGCGAGACGAAATGGAGAACGGGAGTTTGTGACTCTTATTAATAAGGGAAGCATTACAGTGACTAAAATTTGAAATACTAAAACTTAAATAGGTTTTTAATTGCTTAAGGATAGTGTGAGATGGGTGACCGAGACAGTGGTGTCACAAGCTTGATGATCGGGTTGCAGCATGGGCGTGAAAAGTTGGTGGAGGACGCCACTCATAAGTGCCATCATTGAAACGGCCCTGAAGAAGAGGTTGTCCCGTCTGAATTTCCTTAAAACAAAAAGAATCAGATGAGAATTCAGCGATTGCGTTATTGTCTTTACAAAATTGGGAGACGGATATGAGTTTGCGAGAAATATTGGGTACAACTAAAACATTAGTAAAATTGAGAGAGTGAGAAGAGAAGGAACCAATGTGGGTGATTGGCAGAGCGGATCCGTCGCCGATTATCAGATCATCAGGGCCTTCGTACGGGTGGTGAAGGGACAGGGTTTGGAGGTCGTTTGTAATGTGGTGAGAGGCCCCACTATCAATGAGATAGGAAGAGTTGGGGCTGATGTGAAGAGTGGCGGTATGGGCGTGAGGTTGGGACTGTTTTGACGGGGGTGGTGGAAAGGTAACAGAGAGGTAGTCGCATTTGAAGTCAGGGCAGTTAGAAATAACGTGACCAACAGTGCGACAGTATTGGCATTTTCCTTAGAATGGTTTGGGTTGGTTGGTGTTATTTTGGTGACCAGGGGTACCACGGTTTTGACTGTGGTTGTTGTGGTTGGTATAGTAACGGTGGTTGTTGTTTTGGTTGTGCACTCGGGAGTGAGCAGCGTGTGCTGTTGGTGTAAAATCAGTGGTGGCGGACTGGTTTTTTATGAGCAATTCATGTTGTATCAGTTTTTCATGGAGATGGACAAATGATATGGGTGAGTCACGAGCCCGGATCGCATCGATTACGGGTTTGTAAAGGACTTGATCGAGACCCGAGATTATTTGGGATGTGATATTTTCATCATCCATGGGTTTTCCGAGTTGGGCTTATTGATCGGTGCATGATTTTATAGAGATAAGATAGTCGGATACCGGTTTGTCACCGAGTTTGATGTATTTCAGACGGTCTTTTAGTTGTAATATATGGCCTCTAGATGGGTTAGCATAGTTTGTGGCTAGTATTTGCCAGGCTTCGTGAGAGGTTTGAGCGTCGAGTATGAGTGGTGCGACGGAGTCGTCTAGGGTAGCTGTCATGGCGCCAATGATTAATTGATCCTGGCGAAACCATGTCTGATACGCTGGGTTTGGTACAGGGTTTGGGTTAGCGTCGGCCGTAGTGGCAGCTGGGGTGACAGTGGTAGGAGGTGGAGTGCGGGTGCCATCGAGGAAAGAAAATAAGGCAAAACCGTGAAGGAATTTGGTAATTTGAAAACGCCATGTTCGGTATGTGGTTGGGGTGAGTTTCGTACAGGCTGGAAAGGTGACGGCTTGGAGGGGTTTTTTCGGTTCGTCGGGGTTGGAGATAAGATTGTTGTTGGTGTTTTCCATGGGTAGGTGGGTGGCTGCGGAAGCAAGAATAAGAAGAAGGGTTGTGTGGATCGTTCTGGGTATTGATACCATATACTTCCTCCGTTCGTATCCACACTACACTTATTCCTTTTCGGTCCGTTCGTATCCACACTACACCTTTCTTTATTTGGACATATAAATGTCCATTCTATCCTAATTAAAACAACTTATTTACAACAAATGCCATTGAGACCCCACCTTAACCCAACATCAAAACCCACTCTAAACAAAATTACTACCCATCATTAACACCCTAACCCAACCCAATCCATTAAACTTTCCCTCCAAAAATAACAACCCAACCCACATAAAACCAAACTACCCAAAATTACAAAACTCATCTTCATCCCCTCAACTACCCATATTTACTCCCCCTAAACCCTATACCATATTTACTCCCCTACCCACATTCCCACCCGCCCAGTTTAATTCCAGAACCTTCCCACCCACCCAGTTTCTACCTAGGGTTTGTTAAGCGTCTTTTGGGTAATTTGATTACTTCGTCTGTTCATTTTGCTAGGCAGTCGCTCTCTCTCTCTACCTCTCTCTCTCTATCTCTCTTCCTTTCTCAAAAAAATCACACTAAATCACCTTGAAACTCATATCTATTCGTCACCAATCTCAAGTCACTTTCCCTTCATCCTCTTTACATTAATTCCTTACAAATTTAAATAAATGAAGTACTACTATTCTTCGTATTTTTCTTAATAAGATGATGTATTATCCGGTTTCTCCAATGCGAATACCATAGTTCCTGATTCTCTCGACCCGGAGGATTTCGGATCCGAGGTTCCAGATACCCAGTTTGAATGCGACGTTTAAGTTGAACCTTATGATGAAGGCTGTGACGTTGAAGTTGGAGGTGATTCAGGTGAAAATAGAGTTAATGATGATGGTGAGAAGCCCAGATCTGGTGTTCCTGTGGCTGTTGAATCAATTTCTCCTTTGAAAGGCGGTAGTTATGAGAGGTTCAAAGCTTTTGAACAACATTTTGTAGAGAGGGAAGCGAAAAAATGTATGGTTGACGGAATAACGACAGCGGCTTCACTGAAAGGTAAACGATCTGGTCCCGAACCTCGAACTCAAAGTTATATAAACATGAAAAAATTTGAGGCTAGATGTCTCGCAAAACGCAAAAAACCAAATGAAATAAAGTGACTGCTGTATCCGGTTAGTACTTCGTATTTTTTAATTTTTGTTCATATTTATTGTTAATGCTGGGATTGTGATGCTGTTAGGAACATTGCATGTTAGATCTAATAATATTATGTTCTTGTTTGGTAATTTTAAAACTTGATTCTGATTTTTGTTCATATTTAGTGTTAATGTAGGGATTGTGATGTTGTTAGGAACATTGCATGTTAGATCTAATAATATTATGGTCTTGTTTGGTAAATTTAAAGCTTCATTCTGATATTTGTTCATATTTAGTGTTAATGTTGGGATTGTGATGATGTTAGGAACATTGCATGTTAGTAATTTTAGTTGAATTTTGGATGAATGTTGTGTTTTTGTGTAAATTTAATACTGTAAATTTAAATGTTGTTTTATTGAGTTAATATTGTGCTTTTGATTACATTCATTGCTAGTTCTCCTGACTTCTCTAGAGTACGCTGTAATTACGTGATATAAATGTTTTTGATGTATCAATGTTATGTCGTTTTTTGTATTCGTTATTGTGAATAGGTTTTCATTTATGTGCATATATGATTGTTCAAAATTTGATTTACAATTATGGCTGAATTGCTGTTTAATTGAATTTCTGGCGTTATTTCTGTTGGATAAAGGTAAGAGGGTGTTGTGGCGTTATTTCTATTGGATAATGCTTGTTTTTAGTAGTTTTTTTAGTTTAGCTAAATGGATTGTTGGTGCTCTAAATCTTTCAAAGCATTGTTCACTTATTTAGTTTAGTTCATATGGGTTGTGCTTTGCAGTGATGTACTTCTCTTTTTTGCATAATTGAAATTTGTGATTCCTTCTGGTGACACCACTCAGAGTTATGTTAGCAGGTCGTAGGACAAAATTTAGTTCCTGGACAATCTGTTGTATAAAATCTTTCAACCCATAACTCCATATTGACTTCGAGTTCATTTTTTGTCGATACTCGTCTTTGAATAAGCAAAAAAATGTCGCATGTAATATCTAGCAAGTACTGATAGAAATTGAAGATTTTTAAGTGTAATGGAACATGAGAACCAATAATACATTGAGTGCTGATTTTTGTAGCTCATTTTATTTGCAGTATATTGTTGATAATTATATACCCTTTTATTTCCCTCCCATTTTCTCTTTAATGAATTAAAATACTTGTTTTATACTCGAATAGTCATTCATATTTGAAAACTTTGAATAGGATTCAAAATTTGATTTACAATTATGGGTGAATTGCATGTTAGATCTAATAATATTATGTTGTTGTTTGGTAATTTTAAAGCTTGATTCTGATTTTTGTTCATATTTAGTGTTAATGTTGGGATTGTGATGCTGTTAGGAACACTGCATGTTAGATTTAGTAAGATTATGTTGTTGTTTAGTAATTTTAAAGCTTGATTCTGATTTTTGTTCATATTTAGTGTTAATGTTGGGATTGTGATGCTGTTAGGAACACTGCATGTTAGATTTAGTAAGATTATGTTGTTGTTTAGTAATTTTAAAGCTTGATTCTGATTTTTGTTCATATTTATTGTTAATGTTGGGATTGTGATGCTGTTAGGAATATTGCATGTTAGATCTAATACGATTGTGTTGTTGATACCTCAGTGATGGCCCAGTTTTGGACTGAGAGGTTGGCTCAGTGATTATAAACCCTTAATGGTTTGAGAGCTGTTTGCTGGGATTTGTGATACTGTTAGGATTATGTTGTTGATACCTCAATGATGGTCCATTTCTAGACTGAGAGGCTGGCTCAGTGATAACAAATCCTTAATGGTTTGAGAGCCATTTAGTTCAGTAATACAACCACCACATGGTCTACCAACTTTTGGTGTGTGTGCTAAGTCATTTAGCATGGTCTACCATAGTTGGTGTGTGTGTAGGAGGCTTTGTTACTGATACAACTCGGTGATGATAAAACCTTAATGGTTTGGGAGTTGATGCCAAACGGATGTTCTTGTAGTATCTATGCTCAGATTTTGCACTTATCTTAGCCAATTAGTCAGTGTATTAAGGACACCACATGGTCTACCATATTTGGTGTGTGTGTAGGAAGCCTTTATACATACTTAGCACAACTCAATGATGAGACTAATTAGTCCTGAGAGTTGTAAAAACTGCATTACAATAAAGAACAACTTAAAACATAGCATACCATTATCATTCCAATAACATTCAGTACATTCAATTAGCCAAAATGTGATTACACCTTAAACATGCATTGTCGTAGTTCACAAAAATGTGTAAACTGTAATCAATTTCCTAAACTTCCATACTTTAGACATTGTAGCCTAATTCAGTCATTAGATGTTCTATCCCTATAACATCAACCTTTTCCTACAAGTATTCAATACATTCTCTTACTAATGCTTCAGAAACTGTTAAATTTCTTGGTAACATTCCACTTGCTTCAAGATGACCCTTGCCCATATGTGGAATTGAGAAATTATTATGACCCTTTACCTTCATAATCTCCACCATAACACTTTGTAATGTTAAGAATATGTTACTTAACTTTGATGGGGTGTATTCAACAAAAGCTTGCATAACTGAATTCACTAATTCATCTATTGTGTTGGCCCTTTGTGATGCTTGAATTGACTGTAGTGCCCTAAAATACCCGAGATCGTTTGTGTTCAAATCAGGTGAATTAGGGGGCTGAAATACTAGTTGAATGTTGAACCCTTATGTGTTTGCAATTTCCCTAAACTGAGGATCATCATTGTTTATATGCGGTCTTGCATTGTCTTGCAGAATGACAATATTCTTACTTAGAAATTCTGGCCATTTACTCTTAATTGCGGGTATTACTTGCTCAAGAATACATGCTCTTGTTACGTCCTTGGTAATTGAGTCAATAGACTTTGTTTCCAATGTACCCCTTGCTTTGTTTCTGCTTGACCTTGCAGTTGGTTGTTGTTTGGTGAATGGGAACATCCCTATTTTTCCATCAAACAGTAATTCGCCTTCCGGTGAGTACACTGGCTTACTCACCGCACACATGAACATCACCTTCGTGATGAACCTCTTAGATCACCTTCGTGAAATCAATGAATTTTAAAGTTGTAATTTTACAATAAACTTAGATCACCGCACACATGTTGTAATTTTATTGTTTTCTTAGTGAATGTAAGGCTTTGTTGTTGTATTAGGGTTTCTGTTTGTGTTCATATAGAGGTGTGTAGGTGCCAAATTGCATATGTTTTTGTGCAATTTGGTGGGAATAGAAAATGTAATTTGGTGGGAGATTTAAATGTTTGTAATTTTTAAGTTGGGTTCCAGATTTTGGAGGGAGCTATTAGTCCTTAATCAGTTGTTAATAAAGTAAAATCCCTGTCAACAAGTACACAACTTAGGCATTTTTTTACATTTTATTAAAGGCAAACAACCTGTCAAGTGGGGTTTATGTTTATACTTTCAATCAACTCTCATTTCTTCTTAAAACATGTGCACAAATCGTAAGTGTAGTGTGGATACGAACGGAAGAAGTAAGAGTTAAGGTTTTGTATTATTATTGAATAATCAGAATACAATATACAGAGGCTTTATAAATACATTATAAGAGAATCAAATATTGTTCTAAGTAAGGATAGAATATATACTTGGCTAAGAATATGCTAAGAATAAGTTATACTGGTGTGTGAACATATAATCAAAGATGGGAAGTTTATAATTGACTCCCTAAGATTATGGAGCAATATCTTTGACATGATCAGTATCTTTGACAGAGTCATAATTGGGATTATTTTGAGAGAGGTGGTATGAAAGTTGAGATTATTACGAGAATATTAATAGTTGAGATTATTTTGAGAAGAAATATGAGACTTGAAATTATATTTGTTAAATTTTCCATTAGTAAAACTATGTACAACTCTACAAGCCCTATTTAAGAGGAAGAAATAACATTGAAGACACAAGTTTCTTTCTTAGTCTTCTTTCAGTTAAATCTTTTTAAACGGTGGAGTGCTAAGAAGCTGATAAATATTGAAAACCATTCTACTTACAAGCAAAACTTGGAGCTTAACATGCCACATAGCGTCATAAAATCAAATCCCAAGTTTAAGAGGTACAAGGTTTCAACTTTTTCCGGTGAGATAATACACATTTACATCAACCCAAACCAGTTATGTACGCTCCCTAAATCAATTACGTACATCATAGAATTCACAATCTAGATATGCAAATATATCCAAGTATTCGACCCCTTATTCCGCAATTGGTTATTGTCAGTAGTGTCACGTCTCATGGCTAGTTTCCACGACGTAGTCCCTCATGATTTTTGTGTTTGAATCGTCCACCATCTGTTTCATCAACTCACATTACAATATGATATTGATAAATAAAATAGAAAATGTTCATCGACGATCTACTAATGAATAGCATGAGATTCGGCTTTTTTAGGCTGTATATATCAAGTTATCAAACATAATCCTCAATAATCGAATCCAAAATTGAGATAGAAGTTCCAATAAATGAGTTCTATGAAGTAAGCATAAGGGAGAAGAGGTGTGACCTTCAAGGCCAAACGTTTCAAGTTATCCCACTCAAAGTCATTCTTACAGTACGCAGATCGAACCTGCAATAATAATGAGACTACATAAGAACCGAGTTTTAACGAAGCTGAATTGTTAGAGACACATACATTGCAGATTTGCAGTTGACTGACCTCAAGAATTCGAAGAGCTGTTCCAAATTCCACATTGTAATGTTCAACATTCAGGACAATTACGATGATTAGTAGGCAATTTACAGTACATGAACCCGTCAAAAGTTTACTTCTCATAGTTTTACTTTACAGCAAGGTGAACATACCCAAGTTCTTATGCTCGGGAGATTCTCTCAACATATCCGCACAGAATTTGTCTCCGTCAGTTAGGGAGTTTCTACTCAAGAATTCCATCAGGTCTTTGTGTGCTTCTGGATTATAGCTCTGTTCTGCCAATCTAATGTTATCAGAACCTTGTATTCTCACACTATCCATCTTTAAAAAGTTAAAAAAGATCGTTCTATACTGTATGCGTCTAACAGTTAGATCACATTCCCTCCATTCCATTTATTTCCATACTCCCTTTTTTTCTAAGACATCCCAAAAGAGTCAACATGTTCGCTAAATTCAGCAAAATAAAATCGACAACTGTTTTGCTAGAGCCAAGTAATACAGTTAATCAGAAAAAGGGTAACTAATACAGAAAATGTGCTTATAATTTCAGCATAGGTGAGGGATTACCTCGAGTTGGGCAGCGACAATTTTGACAGCAACGTAAGTGAAGAAATGATGGAGGTTGCTGGCTGCCTTGGCCTCTGGAGATGCTTCTCCGAATCCTAAATTAACAGAATGTCTACCAGCAAACTTAGATGGCAACGTCATTGATTTAACGATGCAGCTCGATATATAAACTAAAATGATTATGTAAATGACAAATTAGAGGGATTACCATACCAGGGACAAACATCTTGTTGCAATGCAAGTTCGAGGGATGCCAACTCCTCTTATGCTTCCAGAGACTCAGGAGGGTAACTTTAGTTTTGTTGGGTGTGATTGTGTTTAGAAATGAAGGAGGAGAAACACTGAATATAGCAGATGATTTCATTGTAGAAACCTAAGGCTATTGTTTAAGCTCTCCAAAATCCATAGATAACTTCTCAACTTCTAAACTTATTTGATGTTGACTAATGATTTTTTTTCTGCCTTCAAATTACTTACTTCTATTTGTGTGTCTCACATTAAAGGGAGATATCAAATATCTAGGGTCTTTTTCGAACTGGGATCCTCTCCAATTATTCGGCCATTTCTTATCAACGATTGTAATTGGGTTGGAATACGGATGAAGGAAAATGGAGTATAATATGGAGATACCAAATAAAATCTCGTAAAAAAGAGGATCACCTTTTCTCCGAAATATAAAATCAATCAATGAAAATTATAGAGATAACCTCATAACAGTTCTAAGACTTCTAACAAACTATCTAACTGATTCTTAACTAACTATAACTAACTCTAATTGTATATTTCAACAAGCTAAGCATTCATTCTCTCACAGTGAGATTAGGTAAGTTAACAAAATACATTACAAATTACATAATTTGATTTTTATTAAAATGCAAATGATACAATCAGCTAGCTATTTAACACGAAATCGTAAGAACGCAATCCCTAGAGAATATAGTTGGTCCACATTAGAGTACACATAACTTCAATCATCTAGCTAGTTAAGAACAATGATTTAGCAATTTTCCTAGGTCGAACATTACACATATTCTCGTGAAGGCGGCCTCACACAAGAGTTTGTAAAGCATAACTTTTTCCTGATACTAATCTCGTTAAAATATTTAGGATTGAAGTTGGTCGATTATCCTTGGACAAGCTTAGCCATGCCAAAAGCAGCTGCAGAAGCGATAGCTCCAATAAGGGCAGTTTCGAAAGCACTCCTAAAAGGCTTGTTACCGGTGAAGTAACCCTTGGCAAAGCCAAAGAATAAGAGTGCCATTATGGTAACAATGACGGATGCTGAGACTGCCTCACGTGCTTCCGCTAGGAACATGTAAGGGGAAAGGGGAACAATGCCACCGATTATGTAGGAGATCGCGATGGTGAATGCACTTTGTAAGGCTCTTCTTGGGTCTGGCTTCTCAAGGCCTAACTCGAACCTGTACAACATAGATTGAAGACGCAATCACGGATTAAAGTGCGAAATTGAGAGGGTAATTAGTTACCTTATTAGGGACAATGAATAAGAACATGTTTCAATTTCATTTTGTAATTTTGCTGCTCATACTCAAAGTGTCGTATCCCAAAAATGTCTAACTATAACTCTAATAATAGAGTCGTCTTGTACACAAAGTTAAAAGTGTCCTGCATTTCATATGATTAGTACTTGCACCTATCGACTGTCGTGTGAGGATAGGATTCTCAACATTCCCCTCATAAAGGAGGAGATCGGCCCATCACATTATCGCAACTTTAAGTGTAGAATCAATTTTACGAGCACCATACCCGCGACACGAAATTGTCGCCTTCAGAGTAGGAAATAGACAGCTTTTGCAAAGGCTTCAAGGATCAAAAGTACTAGTACAAAGATATAGAGTGACCACCACAAGACAATGGGAGTGCAATGCCAATAACAAAGTGGAATCCCAGCTTAAAAAAGCTTAGTGCTAAGAGTTTGGACCCCCTTCTCCTCCTCTTTTTATTTTATCAATTTTGTCACACTGCTCACTTTTATGTCACTTAGCCTATAAGATTCCTGATATATAAAGTTGATATGTGCGTGGATATAGTACAAACTAATGGACATTATCACATTTGTGATTCCTATTTAAAGGAATATATTTAAGTCTATGGCTTCTTATATGACTCATGCAACTTTTTTAAAGATTTGAATTCACATAAGTTAGCCCAACCATGTAAATTATTGTAGGCGTGTATACTTGACTACTAAGTGCATGATACATGTCTAACTCGTCGGGCCGATAAGGGAGTTATCCGATCAAAACTACTTTACAATAGCAATTAAAAACTCTTACTTACCAATGGATAATAGTGATTTTAATGTCTGATGCGAATATTGAAACCAAGGTCGTTTAAATATACGTGAAAAATAAGAACTTGCCCTTCGATTAAATAGTTACTCGTATATGATAGTCTTTGAAGAGCATCATAAAGTGAAATGCATAATCTAAAAACCCTACTTTGGGATACTAATGAAACGTCTTTTTACGTGGTCAGTCGAAATTCAATGAATGTAATATCAATCTGAGTTTAACCCAATATACCATGGTAATTCTTCTTATGAGCAAAGATTAGATCGATCATACTCAAAGCATAAGGAGGAAAGGAGAAGAGAGACTAACTTCATCATGAACTCAAGCCAAGCTTGAGGCTTTCTCCTAAGAGCATTGACAACAGGGTTATACTCATGTGGCTCTATGCCATACTCTGATAAGATCTCTGCTATTTCAGCAGCCTCTGCATGTATTTAGATCACGCAATAACTAAAGTTAAACATTTTCCAATCACTTTGTCATGATTTAGAAATTGATTGAATCTAAAATTGAAGCAACTTTAATTATGATTATGTAATACTTCGTAACTAAAGCATTTCTTTTGGTAGTACTGATTACATAAAGTCAGGCATTGTCATCATAGAAGTTAGGAACATGTTCTAATATGACAAACACACTAATCATCAACTAATATATGCATTTTATCACTAATGCAAAACAATAATGTTTTGGCACTTTAATATCACTATCAGTAACAACAATGTGGAACTTTACATCGCGTCAATGAAAATACTCGGTTCAAAAAACTAACAAAGTATCATCTCGTATGACTTTACCAACTAAGATAACTGACAGTTATCGTTTAATTATATGATTAAGTAGGTAGGTTATAGGGTTATAGGATAAAGCCAAGAGTATTACACGAGATTATGCATTTGTACAAGACAAACCCCCAAACTTGATGCTAAATCTCAGTGTGAAAGATCACATGTCATAAAATTTGGATAAATGTACTTTGTCTTGGAATTTATCTGATGCAGAAAGGGAGACCCACAAGGCCACAAGAGTGGCATTACCAAACAATCAATAATACAAACAAGAAAAGATAAAGCTGCTGACCAGATACTCAGATAGATAATTCAAGCACAAAATAAGTAGTGCAATACTACTACAGTAATACCTGTGTCAGGAACTGCTATAATCTCCTCTTGTTCTCTCTTCAATTCTCTTGCGTAATGATCTGCTTCACTTTTGGCTGCTAAATACCTTCACATAATATCCCAATACATAAACATAATTCAAATTCAATTTACTAATCTTGCAATACAAACCAAGCATTAACCATACAAATTTTGTTATTTCATATTCAAATATCTAAATTGCTGCATTTTTACATGTCAAATCCACAAAAATCATAAATTTACTCGTAATTTATCCACTTCTTTAAAATAAATATAAATATGTTTAAACTTAAAGTGGCTAAATAGGATAAGTCAAAAACACAATGTCTATGGATCCCGGGTTACCAAAATACTTGTTTCATCTATCCGAGCATAATATTATTTTACTCACGCTTTACCGTACATCATCATACACCCTACCCACTAAAAATATTAGTCGTAGAATTGACTAAATTTTCCATATAAGCAAAAGTCTTGTATTAAAAATTAACCCTTCTCATTGGCCGGGGAGTGTAGTAATCTTATACCAAGTATACATTGAATATACCTTGGAAATTTTGCAAATACTATTTACCATTAATTGGTTACTAATTCACTATTTACCTAGAAGGTAAAAAAATATGGAAAAGACTTTTGTTTAGTAAATTATTACTGAGGGTATTAAGAGAGACCAACTGAGCAGGTTTCAGTCAAGTGATTAAGACGGAGATATTGTGGATAATAGGTTTAGGATCAAGTACCCCTCCCCTATTATAATGCGGTACGCTCAGTTGAAAAATAAAAAAGACCAATCCCTTATTGACGGAGTATAATGAGTGGTAAACACAACTACTTGTGACGATATCAAAGAAATAGGGAGTATTATTATAAAATCACATAACTAACCCAAATATCCTTATAAAAAGCTGTTTTAGGTAATTTTCATACATTATAATACGTGCATATCTCTATCACTTTATACGTATCTTTAATTTATGATTCCAATCGTTCAACACTTTTACCTAAGATTCACTCAGATTGTGCAACAAACTCTACTATCATTTGAAAAGATAATTCTTTTCTCACAAAAAGGCTGTCAATATTATCATCTACCACTAATGAAAAAGTATAACACTTACTCATTTGTATTTATATATAACCGGTTTTCTAACGTGTCACCCGTTAAAACATTTATATTTATTTCATTAATTATGATAATTATTAGTTTGTTTATCAATTTATGATAATATTAGTTTATTATCGTGTGACCATTGTATAAAACAAAAAATTGAAGTCATATTATTATTGTTCATCTTCTAACTTTTTTCATGATAGTATTAAAGTCGTGTTTGCATAAATTCTTATTAATACGGTCGTATACAAGAATATGGGAGAGTAGCAAAGTCACCAATATTGAGAAGAAGCACAACTGTGACTCATTCGCCATAAAAAAAAAGACGAGAATAATGTGAGATACATACCCGCCAAGGCCCATGGAGATGGCACCGGCAGCAATCTCAGCAATACCGGCAGTAAGAATAATAGAAGAAGTAGCATTGGCGCCGGATAAGCCGGCAGCGAGAGCGAAAGGCACGGTAAGACCATCAGAAACACCAATGATGATATCGCGGACGACTTCACCCGCTGTAAAATGTTTTTCTGTGTGTTCATTCAGTAGTAATGCTTGCGCCTTTTCTGTTTCTTGTGTTGATGACAATGTTGACGCCATTGAAAATTTGAAACGGAATTGGTTTGTTTCGGTTAAGGAATGAAAAGAGGGTTTTTATTTATCGGAGAAGTTTAGGAAAGGATTTTAAAGGCTGGAAGGTGGAAATGTGGAAACTTATAAGGGTGACCAAGAGGAGTGGCCCACATTCTTATGTAAGCACATGTACTAATATAAATCACAAATTCCTAATTATGAAAGGAGATATCGGTTTTAATATTTAAACTAGTTTTAATCCCGTGTAAATTTTACACGAGATTGAATATTTGATATTATCGAATGAAATAAATGGTAAGATGCACAAACGTAATAGTGTGCGTGTTAGCACTAAAAATTGACAGTCATAAGCATTTATTATCTTAAGGGTTAGTAGACTCATAAGAAAAGGGTTGTTATTTGGGCCAGTACAAGACTAGCCACATAAAGCAAGGGTCAGGCCTAAAGAGAGTCTAGAAAGCGGCAAGCCCAAGTGAAGTCCAGTGGATTAAAGGTACAGCGTTCAAGGAAAGGGATAGAACCAGCGGACGTGAGCGGTTATTCAATCGCTCCCCCACTAAGTCAGCGATTATAGGATGGAGTGCCTATATAAGAAGATTTCCTCCCCCCGTGCAAAAGACAACTCAACTCAAATAAAACAATCAAACAACGTGGTTTTATCTTAGGACCTTATTTTAGTCTAGTTTAGGCGTAGCTGTAGAATTAGCAAGGCGGTACTCATCCAATCATGGAGGTATTTCGTCATCTATCCCTTAGTTTATAATTTAGTTTTCATCAGCCACAAGAATTACTTGTGAGGACTTCGATTTTTTGTTGTTGGTGGTGGTATTTCATGGTAGATTAGTATTTGGAATTCATGTGTTCTAAGTTTGCTAATCTGAATCATTCAATCCGAAAGTGTTAAATTACTGGAGTAATTTAACACTAACTAGATTGCATATCTACAACCGTGACTCGAATCCTTGTATTTGAGGGTAGTTCACAAAGTAGAGGAAGATATTTACGACCTTCGCAGTACCTAGAGGTACATACTTTTGTTTCCGAACAAACAAGTTTTTGGCGACCACGGTGTGAGGATTGGTTCAAAATTGATCCTTTTAACATATCAAATCTCATATTAGAACTAGATCTAAATCTAGGAAGCGAATGAACAAAATAAGGGACATAACGCCCCTGATGAAGAAACATCTTTACGCAAAGTATCTAGCAGCGAGTCATTGGAGACTACCCGATAAAGATCTACTCCTAATGACGAATTTCTTAATACACATGAGGAATCTGACCACGCGAGAAGCGTGACATATGACATAGATGACGCTAATAAGCGTTATCAGTAAACTACACAATACGAAATATGTAGGATCTTTGAGCAATGTGTTGGTAGAAGTTAGGGAGGCCATGAGGAATGATTTTCATGAGCATTACCGCCTTCTCAACCAAGAAAACGCTAGAGTCTTTACGAATATCGCAAGATCAATTGCAGAAAACCTTGAGGGTAACCAATCAAGGGAGTTGGTAAAGATGGTACATGAGATGAGAAGTCTCTTAACCACTACTCAACGAGTGTTATCGAGATATATTCCCCACGAAGTTGTTAGCCAACTTGAGCCATTGATTGTAATACTCCGTATTTTTATAGTTATGATAATACGTTGTTTCATTATACTCCGTAATTCCCGTACACACCATAATAATAATAATAATCGTAGTAACACATTATTATTATATTTCCGCGATATTATTATTATATTTCCGTACCGATAATACTACGTTATTGTTATTATTACTACTACTATTATTATATTGGTACAATATTACTATATTACGTTATAATGTTATCATACATTATTATTAATATTAATACTATTTATATTATTTATATTATAACTAATTTGATTCAATTATGGGCCATTTTTCTTTTAAACCCTAAACCCATTATACTCACGCCTCAACCTCCGTAATTTCCTTCTTCGACTTCTCATGTTTCATACTCACAACCTACCAATCTCTTTCATAGCCAAATTTCTACCAACACGGATAGCATGTCTTCATCATCATCATCGTAAGTTTACATCGCTTTCGATCGTGTTTTAGTTATTTTATTTAGTACGATTAGCCGTCGCTTGTATCACTTAAATCCGACTACGGTTACTTCGTTATCATATAATCTTTTCGACCCAAACTTAGACTATATGGGTTTCGACTGACCTGGGTAGATGGGTGGTGATTTATGGGTTGAGAGTGACCACTGAGTGCGTTGGTGGTGGCCAGTGGTGGTCACCACGGAGGGGTTTCTGACGGGTGTTTAGCGTAGTCGTTCAAGCTTATAGGGTGTTGAACGCATATACTAAACCGGACTACGACTCGTTCACTTGAACCTGGGCTCGATGGGTTCGGTCTGGGTGTCGGGTCCACGGTCAGTGTGTTGTTGTGGTGGTTATGGTGGTTAGGTAGGTGGTAGTCGGCAGGGAAGTAAAAACTCCGTTTTAGCGTGTTGTGAGCAGGCTTGTAGGGCTGTGTTTTCTGGTGGTTGTGAGGGTTGCAGATAGTGTCCGGAAGGTGGGTGTTGTGGGTGGTAGGGTACGTGAGAGAATGTGACCTTTGGTGGTGACTGTGGGCGGCCAGAACAGTGGTGGTAGTGTCGGGAAGTAGGGTGCGCGGGTAGTGTGTTTGGGCGTGGCTTGCGTGGGTTGCTGCTGCTGTTAGGACGTGATTCTCATTTGTTATTATTATTATTATTATTATTATTATTATTATTATTATTATTATTATTATTATTATGTTATTGCCACTAGTGTTGTGTAATTGTATGATTGTTTAGTACGTGTGACCTTATTAATATTATATTATTATTATAATTATATTACTATTGTTATGATTAGTAATAGTATTATTATTTTATAATATGATTAGTTAATTATTATTAGTAAAGATTGTTTATGATATGTGATTATGTAAGTGTTAAGTAATTGTTATACAAGAATGTGACGGTTATCAATAGTTCGATTATATTTTCGATGTTCGTTTATTGAAGTTGGTTATAAAATTAATAAGGATGGGTTAGTCAAGTTAATTGAAGTAGTCATATTTAATACGGTCTCGTTATGCGTAATATATTATTTAAATAATAATTTTGAATAATTGATATATTATATTAGTTTGCGAAATTGTATTAGTTAGTAATTAAGTACATTATTGTGTTAGGTGTTGAGTATGTGATGAAGTGATTCTGCTGATTTGATGCTAGCGGCATGATTGGATTATATTGCTATCCAGGTAGGATACACTGACACTATACTCTATGAAGTGTTATGAATGGATGTTTACTCTGTGATGTGTTATGAATGGTTGTTACCTTGTATATTACGGATGCAAATATGAGCATGGTATTTAATGGTTATTTATTTTGTGTTGCATTCATGAGCATGGCATATGCATTGGTTACTGAGAGAGATGTGAATCAGATTTTGTTCTGATATAAAGCCCAGGGTGGTTCTACAGACCATGCCTGGTGTCTTATCAGCTTTCGAGCTGGTGTTCGGCGACGACCGATTATAGTCTGCCGGGAGGTTCGGTATGGCTTGGAGTTACGGGTTTGAGATTGAGATTGAGATTGAGATTGTAATTGAGCTCAAGCATATCATGGCATTTGCATATCGATTATCTGTTGCATTATAATTTTTTTGTTATCCTACTCAACCGCGAGGTTGACAGTGTATTCGTGTACACCTACGATGATCCGAAATGGGGAGTAGATTCTACAGGTTAGAGACAGATGGATTAGGAGCTTGGGCATGGAGAGAGACATGGCTTGGACCTACTTAGTTTTAGATCACATACTTAGATGTTATCAGTTGTACTTTTATTTCTTGCGTAATAGTTGTAATATCAAAAGTTTTTATTTAATCAGTTTTTATATAAAGTACTTTGGTTTGTTTTACTTTGTTATTCACTACCTCGGACATTCCGAGATGTAACAACTCTATTTATTTGAGAATGTCTTGCTAAAGGCTCTTAAATAAATAGGGGTGTTACAAAGTGGTATCAGAGAGAACGATCCTCAGGCCTAAACCAAATGAATAATAATGAACGTAGGAAGAGTCTAATAAAATGAACCCCAGGTTAGTAACTGTTAGGAGCCCCAGGATTGGGATGAGTTAGGGGCCCCCTCAAACCAAGCCACTGGCCCTTTCAGTCTAACCTGGTAACCCTGAGTGATGCAGAGAGTGGGTAGTAACAAGATAAAAGATCAGACCTTTCCTAGATTGCCGATATTACACTAATAGTTTTGCAGGAGCGGAATGAGGTAAGTATTGATGTGAAACATGGTTGGAGGTATTGTGAAGCATGACAATGATATTGAATGTTGGTTGAAATATATGACTTCCAAGTTTTGAGAATATGAGTATGAGTATATGGTTTGAAATATGAGTTTGACTTGTATGGTGATATGCTTGCGGCTATATGATCCTTGGACCCTTAGGTAGAGATATAGTATAATGATGTGTGTAATGAGTTGATGATGGAAGCACCATAAGCTATAGCTACCTAGGAGGTTAGATGTAGGAGATATATGACCATGATTGACTGGAATGGTTAATAGAGCCAGCCATGCAATGTTGTTACAGATGTGGAATCAAGTTAAGTCCTGTGTGTAAGGCTAGTAGACCGAAACGGATCTCGTGTCTGTTGATAATTGTTTTGTTGCTATTCTGAGTGTGTATATACTTCTTATTTGAATTCCTTATTCTTTGCAAGAGTTTACGGTTTGGCTTACTAGATAAACGTGATCGAATTTCGAGATTTATGATTGTTATTATTTTACTAATTGCCTTAGCAATCCATGTCTAGTGATATGCGGAATGTGTTGCCCCAAACCATTAATGTTATATAGTTATGTGTAGTTTATGCTTTAAATTTACATGCCAATTCCATATTTATTTATGCATATATAACTAGTGAATTATTTAATTGTTTCTACTTTTAGTTTCAAAATCTTTACTGTGTATTAGATGACAATTATAGTTGAAATGAGGAATGAATGTTAATGTGGTGTAAAGTGATGTCTATGCTTCAAATATTATGACAACGTGTTTTGGAAGAAGAATGGTTGAGTTTCGATGTAGTAATGTGAAATTGCAAAGGAACCAAAATTTTGATAAATTTCCAGAATGTTAACTTGTTTGTGCGAGCTGCCATTTAAAATGTGTTTCATATATGTATATGAAAATGTTATGTATGACAACCTTCTGATTTAGCTTACCAATGCTTTTCGTTTCATGTTAATAGGAGTTATGTTCTGAGAGAAATAAATATTTTAGTCGACAGTGGTCAGATTGTTACTACACAGTTTTGATTTGACCCATGTTTTTGTAAAGGAAATCATTTAAAACGTGTTTATTGTTTATGCATAATTCCAACTCCACTGTTTAGAATATTCATTCATGTTTTCAAAATGATAAGCCACGTAAAAGCTTAATGAATCGTTATTTAATAGTGATTTTTGCAAGTTGCCCAAATTTCTATCTAATTGCTGTAAAGTTTCTGTTCGGACCAACTGAGTTGTAAAATTTGTTATAAATAACTCCCTTAAGTTTTGCATTTTATTCTCTTTCCTATAATTAGTTATTTCATTATATTTTATAAAAAACTATAATAGCTCGCAAAATAGCTAAGCGGTTATTTAATTATGATTTTGGAAGTTGTTGTGTGATGTAAGATTGTTGAAATGTGAAAGTTTTAAATAAGAAAATTTAATCAGACATGAATTCTGTAATGTACCCTGTAATATTCTGGAATAGCATTAGTAGTATGTACGATAGACATATGATATGAATATGAACGTTATTATATGATAATATAACCTTGTTATTTCGTTGGGTTTTGTATAAAGTAGTTTCAATCATACGGACACTATTGTTATGACCTCAAAATAATTATGTGGTGTTCATGTGTAATGTTAAAATCATATGCATCAGAGGAGAGTCTGGACACGTGGTAGAATGAATTTAACTGGTAAACTCATTAGCATGATATAGCCAATCTAATTGTTATAAGTAAGTGTGAGTATTTTGAACAATGAGAATCTTGTTGATGTTCTTTCATATATTAATGGTATATCTTTGTCTAGTTCCCTGCGATTATAGTCTTTATAATTTCTTCATGTATATTGTTATGCCACAAAGTGAATTGCAAATTACTATGTTTAAAATCTGATCGCAATATATATTGAACTATTAATTGGTTTAACTTCTTTATACCTGGAGATGCTCAGCTGTTTTGCTAGTCTAAGATTGGTGTATACCTTGGGAAATATGTTAGTGCCCCATGTTAATAATTACTTTAGTTAAAATTTGCCTTATGTCTTTTCTATAATATGTTTTTGCTTCTATAACATGATTATGATCATGAAATGTTTTAATTTATCAATTATGAACTATAAGTTAACTGATTGTCTACATTAGTGTAAATATGTTAAGTTTGTGTTAAATGAGATTTCAAGGGTATGTACATGTTAGCTACCCTGATTTTGTTTTAATACGTAATGTGAAATTGTCAACTGTGTTTGATTGCTTTAAAAGCCGGTGTATGTTGGTAATGGTATTGGATATAACGATCCATGCTTCCACGGGCAAAACCTTAGCCAGGCGAGCCGTAACAATCCCTATGCCAGAGTAGGAGGGAACCCTAAGAACCCATTTCATCAATATCCACCTGAGGAATATCATGATCAAGGACAAGCTTGTGGTGTTATTCCGATACCATTTATGGCGCATGTTGAGCATATAATTGAAAATTATAGACAATATCCATATCTATCAGGGTATAAAATCCTTGATTTCAACTTATTCTCATGGGATGGGAAAATGTCGACAATTGAACATTTAACCCGATTTACGAGTCAGTGTAGGGAGGCCGTTGATAATCAGTATCTTAAGTTAAGGTTATTCCCTAATTCGCTGACGAAGACTACCTTCAGTTGGTATGTTCATTTAGCGCCCAATTCAATTCCGGATTGGGAAATAATGAAAAATCAATTCCATAGCCACTTTACTAGGATTGATCCTGGTACAGGCATTAGCGATCTAACAAGTATTCAACAAAAGACATGAGAATCTATTGATGAATACATGAGCAGATTTAAAAAACGTTAAGATATGATGTCATCCGAACTTACCAGAAGGAGAATTCATAAGAATTGCTCAAGATGGTTTAGCCATACCATTTCGAAAGAGATTCGATGAGAACATCTTTAGGAATTTTATGGAACTGGCAGAATCAGTGAGCAAATATGAGCAAAGGTTAAGCAAATAAAGCCAACAGAAATATAGAGCGTTCAATTGTTTGACTTTAGAGTTTATAGGAGGAAGAGCTTTGTGAGATTGATATCGCAGAGATCCCAAAAGGTTCCCCATACCAGTGTCCTTTATTAGAAAGAAAAGAAGTTTCAGCGAATAGGGACATGAGAAATAATAAGAAACGTATGGGCGAAAACTAGCTTAATTAGTTAGTTGCTCAATTATTCTGGATTGCTAATCAATATGGGCGAACCTACGTGGTAGCAAATGTATCAATTGTTACCTCGAGAATCAGAAACGAAGCTAAGGTCAAATTTAAGTTCGGGCCAAAACTTTTATTATATATACATCAATGATAATTATTTTGAAAAAATTGATTTTTGATACAAAATTCTAACAACATATTAAAATATTAAATTGATCTTTTTAATACTGACTTCGACTAATTAACTACTCTGTATGTGAACCTTAAACCTTAAAGCTTGCAGAAATGCAGGAGTAGAGAGGTCTCAGGTTCGATTACTAGTTGGAGCGATGACCACTTGGCCACTGCACCTCCCGAAGGGGGTGACTTACATGGTCCATGTGGTGGTGTGGGAATGTGATACGTGCCTATTTTATGCATTTTATTTACTCTTTTGGCACGTATTTTCTTACACTTTCGTGACTTTTAGTTGCTTTTTCTCCCGAAACGGTTTACTTTGGCATTTCTATGTTTTATATGTAGGAATACGCGGAAGTGAGCAAAACCCAGCTTTATTTGCCTTTAGGAAGCTGTTTTTGAGTACTAGTATGGAGCAAGGAATCAGATGGTGCACTCAAGTATTATTTTCGGGCCAAATCGAAGCTGTAAAGGACGAGAAGCGGTCGACCGACCTGCGATAGTGGTCGACCGACCGATGTCAAGTACGTAAACAGGCCCAGTTCTCCACAGAAGCCCAAATTCGCATGAAAATAAATCCGCATTGGCAGAGTCGGTCGACCGACCGACAAATTAGGTCGACCGACCAGACCCGGTTTCGAAGACTTCTGTTTTATTTTCTATTTTTCCTAATCTTGTAACAATTCTTATTTAAGGAGATCCAAACTCTAAAATTAGGTTAGGCAGCCCCAATTAGAGAAAAAACTCCATTGTTAGATTTTGGTACCAAGCTTTCATCTTTATTCTTAGATTTTCCATTCAAGTTGTAAGTTTGTCACAATTCAATATTTCCTTTTTATTCAATCTTGTTATTCATCTTGTTGTTATTTCTTATTTCATGTTTACCCTTTTATTATCATCTTTGATTATGTTCATCTCTTTAATATTCTTGGTAATTGTTAGTTCCATGATAAAAAGTATGCATAGCTAATTCTTGTGATTAGGAATTAGGGGAACCATGTAAAGACTTGACTTTGATAAGTTTGATGATTAAATTACCAATCCCCCATTGTTGTTGATGAACTAATCCTTAGGATTGAAAGATTATTAGGATTAGTTCAACAACAACTTTGGGATAGCCCTTGAACGAAAGTTTAGTGCTTTTCTAGGAACCCTAAGACCGTAAGGATTGGGTAGAATATTGACCAAAAGGTTTATTCTTTGTTCCTTGGGATTGTGTTATTTGATTATCTTACCTCTCATTGACTTGTTTTGACCATGGGGAACCAAAGTTCCTAATCCCCTTTTTTATCTTATTTTAATTTTCTTGTTAGTTTATTACCTTAGTTGTTAGTTTAAATCCCAATTCAAAACCCCCCTTTTTGGTTACTTGCAATAGACTTTAAATTTACAAACATAATTTACCCTGTCTCTCTGTGGTTCGACCCTTGACTTATCCTATCTGAGTTTAAGCTGAGGTTTTATAAATCTTATCTTTGGCACCCCTCAACGACGGGTGTCAAATTTTGGCGCCGTTGCCGGGGAGACGGTATAATTTTGTTTGTTAATTTTTAGTTTATTTTTCTTGTCTTAAGGAACTTAGGTTCCTTAAGACCGTTCTTACCTTTTCTTCTAGTGTTGTTTAGAAGACAGGTTTTTGAGAGGAAGGCTTGAGTACTCTCTTTATGGATTCTATTTATAGCTACCTACAGCCGAAGCCTAAAGATTTACCGAAGGGATTCACCTTGCCTACACCAACCACTGGCTCCTTTGAACTCCGCCCGACTCATATTTCTTTGGTGGAACAGAGTCGATTTTCAGGTCTACCCGATGAAGATCCAATAAAGCATGTTACAACCTTCACAGATTATTGTTGTTTCATACCCCTACCTGAAGGGGTAACTAGAGATGAGGTGCTGGCAACGATGTTCCTGTTCTCATTAAAAGGAGACGCGCAAGAATGGTACCGGGACCTTGACAAGACAAGTGAGAAGATTACGGATTGGACCGCCTTGGCATTGGCCTTTTACAAGAAATACTTTCCTCTTGCAAAAGCCGAGGACTTGAGAAACCAAATCCGTAACTTTCAGCAGGGACCTGATGAAGGATTTTGTGAAGCATGGGATCGATTCAAGAAATTGGTCCGTTCTATCCCTCACCATAACCTTCAACAATGGGACCTATGTAACTGTTTTTACAACTCTCTTTATGATGACTATAAGATGGTTCTTGATGTGGCCGCCAATGGAAGATTCCAGAACAACACCGACCATATGAAGGGTTGGAAAACCATTGAAGACATGGCGGTGCATAGGGCTACTTTTAAGGGTTCACGTGGGAATTCAAGAAGGCTGAATGTAGAGATGAATAGAGTGATGGCTCTTGAGACAACAGTTGAAGCCCGTTTTGAAAAACTTGAGGCAACCCAGCTAAAGCTTGAAAGTGCGAACCTAGTTACTACGGTCGACAACACAGGAGAAATTGAGAAATTAAGAGCTCTTGTTGATGCCTTAACCACGACAGTTTTCAAGATGAGTGAGGCTCACATTACCTCCACAAAAGTTTTTGAGGAGCACCTTGATAAACATAGCCAACCAAAGAAAAAGCTCTCCAGCTAGTTGTGAGGGACCCATGGAGACGCTAAATGCCATAAATCTAAGGAGTGGCCGTGTTTGTGAAGAATCAACTCAAGAGGATGGTCCAGCCGAAATTCCAAATCAAGAATCTGATCCCGTCAAAAAGGCAGGAGGTCGACCGACCGCTTCTGTAAGTCGATCGACCGCAGTTCCTGACGTGCGATCAGATTCTGAAAAAAGAAAAAATTCGGATTTTGCAGACTCTGGTCGACCGACCACTTCCCCTGGTCGACCGACCAACGTTCCTGAGCAGAATGCCGTTTTTACTCCGGAATCGCTGGATCCTTCCTTCATTCAAGGCCTTACTGAAATTTTACAGCTGAACAAGCCAAAGGTTGCTGATCCTATGGCTAAAGTCACCATTCCTTATCCTGAAAGACTGAAAAATTCAAAGGAGGATAAGAAATTTGGTAAGTTCTTAGAGATGGTGAAGAATCTTGAGGTAACCATCCCTTTCACTGACTTAATTACCCAGGTACCTTCTTATGCTAAATTCATGAAAGATATTTTAAGTCGTAAGAGGAATTTTCAGGACGACGGTGCTGTTGCTTTTGTGGAAGAATGTTATGTTCTTTCACAAGATAATATAGCACCCAAGTTAAAAGACCCAGGTAGTTTTTCCATCCCTTGTACCATAGGTAATCATGTAATAGGGAAAGCCCTTTGTGATCTAGGGGCTAGTGTCAGTGTCATACCTTATTCTGTATGTGAAAGACTTGGTTTAGGTAGACTTAAAGTCACCAATATTACCGTACAGATGGCTGATAGATCAACCCAAAGACCACTAGGGGTCTTGGAGGATGTCCCAGTAAAGGTGGGAAAGTTCTTTATTCCTGTGGATTTCGTTGTTTTAGACATTGCTGAGGATAGTCAAATACCTATTATTTTAGGTAGACCATTTTTACACACAACTGGGGCTGTAATAGATGTCAAACGCGGGACCATTACTTTAGAGATAGGGGATGACACTATCGAGTTCAGTCTTGCCCATAAGGCAACTATTCGTACTGATGATACTTGTTGTTCCATCGATATTGTAGACAGGAATGTTATCCTTAATTGGAGGGAATCCTTGACCAAGGATCCCTTAGATGATCTGACGATTTTGGATAAGTGTGCAGGTACTCCAGCTGAGGATGCTGAAAAGCTGGATTTGATAAAAGAAGAGGAAGAGGAATATGAGCTCACTGAAGAAGAGAATGAGAAGCTCATAAGCCTAGCTAATGCAAGTCTGGTAAACATGTGCTATTCTATAGATACTAATTCTGTTCAGGCAGTTTAGGTAAAAGCACCAGAGCGTAAGCCACTTCCTCCTAATCTTATATATGTTTTCTTAGATGATACTGAACAGTACCCTGCGATTGTTAGCTCTAAACTTAGTCCTGACCAACTTTCTGCCTTAATGACTGTTCTTAAAAAGAATAGAAAAGCTCTAGGTTATTCTTTGGATGATATTAAGGGCATAAGCCCTGATGTTTGTATGCACAGAATTGATTTAGAGGAAGGGCATAAGCCTTATAGACAGGGACAGCGTAAGTTAAATCCTAAGATGCAGGATGTAGTTATGGCTGAGGTTATGAAGCTTCTTGATGCAGGTATTATCTATCCGGTTGGAAACTCTAAGTGGGTTAGCCCAGTTCAGGTGGTTCCTAAGAAAGGAGGGACCTCAGTGGTTAAGAATGACAAAAATGAGTTAATACCAACTAGAGTTGTAACAGGGTGGCGGATGTGCATTGATTATAGACAGTTAAATGCCGCCACCAAGAAAGACCATTTCCCCCTTCCTTTTGTTGACCAAATGACTGAAAGACTGGCTTCTAATAAATTCTTCTGTTTTCTAGACGGTTATTCAGGTTTCTTCCAGATTCCCATCCATCCTGATGATCAGAGTAAGACTACTTTTACATGTCCACAGGGTGTTTTTGCTTATCGCAGGATGCCTTTTGGGTTATGCAATGCTCCTGCTACTTTTCAAAGGTGTATGATGGGTATTTTTTCAGACTTTATCGAAAACATTATGGAAGTATTTATGGATGATTTCTCTGTTTACGGTAATGCTTTTGATCAATGCTTAGCTAATCTTGATAAAGTCTTGCAGCGATGTATTGATGTAAACCTTGTCTTAAATTGGGAGAAGTGTCATTTTATGGTTACTGAAGGGGTAGTGTTAGGGCATCTAATTTCAGATAAAGGTATGCATGTAGATAAAGCAAAAGTGCAGGTGATTGAGCAATTACCCCCTCCTATTAATGTCAAAGGGGTGAGAAGTTTCTTAGGGCACGCAGGTTTTTACAGGCGTTTCATTAAGGACTTCTCTAAAATTGCTAAACCACTTACACAATTGCTTCTTAAAGATGCCATTTTTGATTTTTCTGATGAGTGCCTTTCAGCTTTTAACAGGTTGAAGGAAGCTTTGGTCTCAGCACCAATCATCCAGCCACCAGATTGGGATCTCCCATTCGAGATCATGTGCGATGCTAGTGATTATGCTCTGGGTGCTGTGCTTGGTCAAAGGAAGAACAAGGCTCTTAATGCTATATACTATGCGAGCCGCACCCTGGATGAGACTCAAGTCAACTATTTCACCACCGAGAAGGAGATGCTAGCTGTCATATTTGCCTTAGAAAAATTCAGGTCATATTTAGTAGGTAATAAGGTGATTGTCTATACTGACCATGCAGCCTTGAAAGGTCTTTTTCAAAAGAAGGATTCAAAGCCAAGACTTTTAAGGTGGATCCTCCTTCTCCAAGAGTTTGACATTGAGATCAGGGACAAGAAAGGAGCGGAAAACGTGGTAGCTGACCATTTATCTCACCTGCAGCTGACTGATGGGGAAGATTCTTTACCTATTGATGATTCGTTTCCTGATGAGAGTTTATTTATCATCAATAGTTCAGGTTCTTATCCCCCTCCTTGGTATGCTGATTTTGCTAATTTTGCTGTTACAGGAAAGATCCCTCCTGAGTTGTCTTGGCAACAAAAGAAGAGATTTATGTTTGATGCAAAACAGTATTTTTGGGATGACCCTTATGTTTTTAAAGAATGCGGAGATGGACTTATCCGGAGATGCGTCCCCCAATGGGAGGTGAAGGACATTCTGGAAGCATGTCACTCTTCTGCATATGGTGGTCACCACGGTCCATCTAGGACCGTGGCCAAGGTATTACAGTCTGGTTTTATTTGGCCTACTTTATATGCTGACTGTAGAAATTTTGTAGGTAACTGTGATGTCTGTCAAAGGACTGGGAATGTCTCAAAAAGACATGAGATGCCACAAGTAGGTATTTTAGAGGTAGAGATTTTTGATGTCTGGGGCATTGATTATCAAGGACCTTTTCCCAGTAGTCAAGGTAACAGGTATATTCTTGTAGCTGTTGATTATGTGTCTAAATGGGTAGAAGCTATTGCTACTCCCCATTGTGATGCAAAAGCTGTTATTAAGATGTTTAAAAAAATCATATTTCCTCGTTTTGGTGTCCCTAGGGTTGTCATAAGTGATGGAGGTATGCATTTTAAAGAGAAACGCTTAGGTGACTTGTTAAATAAATTCGGTGTCCAACACCGTAGGGGTTTAGCTTATCACCCTCAGACTAGTGGTCAAGTTGAGATCTTTAATAGAGAACTCAAGGAGACCCTAGCCAAGGTAGTTTCTAAGTCTAGGAAAGATTGGAGTCTAAAACTTGATGATGTTTTATGGGCCTATAGAACCGCGTTCAAAACTCCAATAGGAATGTCACCATTCCGATTGATTTATGGTAAAACTTGTCATTTACCAGTTGAGTTAGAACGTAAGTCTTGGTGGGCTATATGTGATCTTAATTTAGACCCTAATCTTTCCCGTGAGAAACGTTTACTGCAGCTTAATGAGTTAGAATAATTCAGGTTGTTATCCTATGACAATGCTAGGATCTACAAAGAGAAAACAAAGCGCTGGCATGACAAGAGAATCATTAGGCGTGATTTTCAGGTAGGTGATAGGGTTTTGCTTTTTAATGCTCGTATTCGTCTTTTTCCTGGTAAGCTGAAATCCAGGTGGAGCGGACCTTACACCATCACAGCTGTCTCAAAATTCGGGTCGATCGAATTAGAAACCTCATCTGGTGAGAGGTTCAAAGTCAATGGCCAATATGTGAAGCACTTCCGAGGAGAAAATGAGTATGTCGGAAAAGTCGAAGTTTCTTACTTTGACCCTTTTTAGGATGCTCCTTAGAAGGTAAAAGGTCGTGCGGGACCTCTTAAACCAGCGCTACACGGGAGGCAACCCGTGCTTTAGTTTAAATTTACGTTTTCTTTCTTATTTTTTCGTTTTACCCTTTGGTGGAAATTGAAATCTCTGCAGAAAAGTGAAAAGCAAAAAAAAAAAAGAGAATTCGTCAATACAGTGGTCGACCGACCGACTTTTCTGGTCGACCGACCACACTGACAACTTTATGTACTTTTTCTGGCAAAGTAAGTAAAATTGCAGAGCAGGTAAAAGGACACTGGTCGACCGACCGACTTTTCTGGTCGACCGACCACGAATTTTTTTACGGTTTTATTTTTCAGAGTCAAATGTCACGGGTCTGTTATGTTTTGAAAATGCATTAAGTGTTTTCACTCCTTCACCTTCCCAGCATCCCCTCTCTCTCATAAAACCCTAAAAACTATTCACCCACCTTCCTCCTTCACCATTTTACTTACTTTCTTTCATCTTCCATCCTCAAGGTATGTTTTTCTTTCATTTTCTTTCTCTCTTTTTAGTTTTATACCTTCTTATTTTCGTTTTAGGTAGTATTAGCTTATCTTTTTAAGTCCAATTTTGCTCTTAATTCCGTTTCCATGCTTGTTTGTGTGTTTTTATCTTAGTTTTCTTCTTCTTTTTAAGTTTATATGCTTAGATCTGTAATTTTTGAGTGATTTTGTGCTGATTAGGATAGTTTAATTCTTCCCTATAATTTTTATGCCTCTTTCCGCGCGAAATTCAAACCGCGAAAACCGACCTTTGCACTGTTCACGGTCGACCGACCGGAAACGGAGGTCGGCCGACTAAATTTTGAATTTTCTGGGTTTTTATTTACAGATCTGTGTTTTTCTGACGATTGTCGGTCGACCGACCCGAAACTGAGGTCGGCCGACCAGAACCGTGTTTTCCTGAGTTTAATTCTTATGCAGTTTCTAAACTTTCTTTCGTATAGCGGTCGACCGACCTGGTTTTACGGTCGACCGACCATAACTGCATTTTTCCTGAGTTTTTCAGTTTCTGATTTCCTGTTGCAGCAGAAATTACAGACCATCTTGAAAAATTTGGTCGACCGACTTGCCCCTGTAGTCGGCCGACCAGAGCTGTGATAAAAGTTTCTGTTTTGCAATTTTTCGTGCCTAATTTTGTTAAAGCAATGTTTTCATATGCTCATAAGACTTATATCTTTATTTGAACTTTTCAGATTTACGATGTCTAGCCGTGATCAAGGTGGGAAGCGCGCACGCACTTCGGGTACAAGCACTTCTAGAGGACGTGTCTCTAGGACGCGAGGTTTGGCGGTGTAGGACACGGATAGTTTACCGAACTATCCACAGATCACTTTCAGCTCTCCGGCCCAGAAGGCCCGATTCCTCCATCTGACTGCTTATTGTGTGGTAGTGGCGACCCGTTTCCTTTGCGTTCCAGCTTTGCATGCCTTTGGATGCCATGACGAGGTGGTATCTATGCTCATTGGGACCGGGTTTGCAGGCCTCGCCACCATGGACGAGATCACCTACCGCCTTCTCACTCTTGAGTTCTTCTCCTCCTTCACCTTTGATTCGGGGGCACTTCACCCCGGCGATGATAATTTTTGTATCTCTTTTCGCATGTTCAATGAAACTTATGCTTTAACTTTAACCCAATTTGGTCAAATTTTGGGTCTGTCTTCTGAGGGTCTTACTGATGACCCCACGGGGTCGTATTCTGATATGTGGTCCTGTATTTCCGATTCCAGCGATGTGAAGAAGAAAAACAGCACCATCCACCTTCCCACCCCCCGTTATTTTTTGCGTCTGTTGGCCAACACTGTTTTCGGCCGCAAAGAGTCTCAAAATGTTAACAACATTGAGCTCTCTATTTTGTCTGGTTATCTTAACATCAGACGTACGGGTCAGCAGTCTTACAACACTGCTTATTTGGTCGCCTCTCACTTCGTGTCGGTGGGCGAAGGAACTTCGCTGACTACTATCGTTTGTGGTGGGCTAGTCACTCGATTAGCCCGCTCTTTTGTACCCCAGTTCCCTCGCTATGAGGATGCGGTCGACCCTCTCTCCCGATACATGGACATGGCTTATGTCAGGTCTGTGCGTTGGGTCAACAAGAGAGATTATTTGAAGATAGACACTTATCTCAGTGATCGCATCCCCATCACCACGGCTCCCCCTATGTTCCCCCTTTCTACTGTTGTAGGGGAGCCCCGACCACTACTCCCGTCTTACCGCCTCCCGCTTAGGGGAGGCACTTCTAGAGGTTTCAGGGCCCCTGCTCCCGGTGGCCACCATACCACACCTGGGACAGGGTACCCATCTGATTTTACTGCTCCTCCTAATGTTTATGTTCCTCCTTTTGTTGATGACAGATCTATGCCACAAATGATGGCGAGTCTTTGCAGGCAGTTCAGCAAAAAACGGTTGGACGATAGTCTCTTCCAATACCCGGTTTACAGGGAGTATGCCACACAAGGTAGGCTCCCAACCGGCCCGTGGACTCACCCCACCTGGTACACACCTCTCGCAGGCGGTCGTGACCATGGTGAAGCTTCAGGCTCTGCCTCAGGAACAGGTGGAGGGTCTGAGGAGGATGGCGATGAGGAAGGAGAGGAAGAGGACCCTGAGCCGTTCTACGACTCAGAGGGCTAGGGACATGCTTAACCTTACCCTCTTTGGGGTTCGGTTTGGGGAGGTCCCCCTTGATTGGTTCGATTTGGAGAGGTCCACATTTATTTTGTAAGTGTTTTCCTCCCTTAGATTTCCAATTTTCCTCTTTCGATTTCCAGTTTTCCCCTCCTTCCTCCATAGACTCTTTTTGTAGTTTTTAGTCTTTTTCCTTTTCTTTTCTTTGTTTGCTTCTTTTCCGCCTACCCCCATCCCTATGCTGTGGTTGTATGCTGATGAGCACAATGGGGGCATTGTGCGTTTTGGTTTGGGGAGGGTGTTTGCATACTCCTTTGTGAGTATGCAATTGTTTTTGTGTCTTTTGTTTTTCATACCTTTAGGTGTTTTTCTTGTTTTCATCCTCTCTTGTCCCGTGTTCTTCCCTGTCGCGCGTTCTTCTCTGTCTTAAGTTTTTAGGTCGAGTCGGAACGGATAAATACCAGTTATGCCTCACATATCATTTATTGCTTTGCCTTGCATTTTTTCAAAAATTTTCAAGCTAGTCTTTTGCATTATCTACGAGTTTTTGTTGATTTCATGCTAAATTATTAGACTTGACTCTCTTCTTGGCAAGCTACTACATATTCTAAGGATTAGAGCTTAATAAATCGGTGACATCCATGACCGATTTCATATAGGTTGTGAGTAGTTTCTCCTCTTGAGGCATGTTACATCAATATGCATAAACATGAATTTTGTCTTCTTAATACCTGTATGCATTCGGTTTTGTGGTTTGTTGACACATGTGGTAGAGGTACCCCTTTCTCATTATTCTCATTATCCTCATATAGCCAAATTGAATTCTTTTACCCCTTTGCTACATTCTAAAAATTGCCTACCCTAGCCGAGCTAGTAAATTAGTGATGGGACTGTTTTCTTGCCATCCTTTGGTGTATGCTTCATTGATAAATTTTGATTTTGGGAGAATGATAGGAAAAAAAAAGAAAAAAAATAACAAAAGAGACGTGAAAAAAAAAAGACGAAACAGCCTGTTTTCAAGGCTGGTCGGTCGACCAGTTTTCCTGGTCGGTCGACCAGGACCGTTGGATAGGTCAGTTTTTCTGAAAAAAAAAAGAAAAGAAAAAAAAAGAGGGAGAAGAAAAGAAAAAATTTTTTGGAAGATTTGTGATTTTTGCTCCAAAACTTTGAACATTGGCATGCATGAAAGAAAAAAAAAAGAAAATAATAGGAAGTGATCTTATAGTGTGGATAGATGGTTGTTAGCTCGGTTTAACCCCTCTTCCCATAACTTATTTTAAACCTCTTCTTACCTTTAGCCTCACAATCCCAAATTTGCCTCGGCATGTGTCATGGTTATTTAGTGTGGGAATGCATATGTACGGTTGTAGAGATTTTATTCATGTTAGATTGCAGGCATGTTCTTACGGGTCGTAGATAGGTGAGAGTCTTTACTTTTATTTATCTTCTTATCTTTCACATATACATTTGACCCTTTGCTTTCATGAGTGTCTCGAGCGTACCGTGAGAGTCCAATTAGAATGGGTCTTGCAAGGTCGAAATTTTAGCATGCTTTTACAACATGTTTAATTCGTTTTGCTTTTGACATTATGTTTGACTATAGTTGAAGGATGCATTAAATTGGTTAAGCATAGTGTTGTGTTTGGTTGTGAAAAGTATGAAATCCGTTCCATTAGAAGTTTTATTTTCTTTTGAGTCTTAGTGCTTGCTTGAGGACAAGCAAGGTTTGGTTTGGGGAGTTTGATACGTGCCTATTTTATGCATTTTATTTACTCTTTTGGCACGTATTTTCTTACACTTTCGTGACTTTTAGTTGCTTTTTCTCCCGAAACGGTTTACTTTGGCATTTCTATGTTTTATATGTAGGAATACGCGGAAGTGAGCAAAACCCAGCTTTATTTGCCTTTAGGAAGCTGTTTTTGAGTACTAGTATGGAGCAAGGAATCAGATGGTGCACTCAAGTATTATTTTCGGGCCAAATCGAAGCTGTAAAGGATGAGAAGCGGTCGACCGACCTGCGATAGTGGTCGACCGACCGATGTCAAGTACGTAAACAGGCCCAGTTCTCCACAGAAGCCCAAATTCGCATGAAAATAAATCCGCATTGGCAGAGTCGGTCGACCGACCGACAAATTAGGTCGACCGACCAGACGCGGTTTCGAAGACTTCTGTTTTATTTTCTATTTTTCCTAATCTTGTAACAATTCTTATTTAAGGAGATCCAAACTCTAAAATTAGGTTAGGCAGCCCCAATTAGAGAAAAAACTCCATTGTTAGATTTTGGTACCAAGCTTTCATCTTTATTCTTAGATTTTCCATTCAAGTTGTAAGTTTGTCACAATTCAATATTTCCTTTTTATTCAATCTTGTTATTCATCTTGTTGTTATTTCTTATTTCATGTTTACCCTTTTATTATCATCTTTGATTATGTTCATCTCTTTAATATTCTTGGTAATTGTTAGTTCCATGATAAAAAGTATGCATAGCTAATTCTTGTGATTAGGAATTAGGGGAACCATGTAAAGACTTGACTTTGATAAGTTTGATGATTAAATTACCAATCCCCCATTGTTGTTGATGAACTAATCCTTAGGATTGAAAGATTATTAGGATTAGTTTAACAACAACTTTGGGATAGCCCTTGAACGAAAGTTTAGTGCTTTTCTAGGAACCCTAAGACCGTAAGGATTGGGTAGAATATTGACCAAAAGGTTTATTCTTTGTTCCTTGGGATTGTGTTATTTGATTATCTTACCTCTCATTGACTTGTTTTGACCATGGGGAACCAAAGTTCCTAATCCCCTTTTTTATCTTATTTTAATTTTCTTGTTAGTTTATTACCTTAGTTGTTAGTTTAAATCCCAATTCAAAACCCCCCTTTTTGGTTACTTGCAATAGACTTTAAATTTACAAACATAATTTACCCTGTCTCTCTGTGGTTCGACCCTTGACTTATCCTATCTGAGTTTAAGCTGAGGTTTTATAAATCTTATCTTTGGCACCCCTCAACGACGGGTGTCAGAATGCAAGGGCCTGGGGGGATTAAACCCCTCGTTACCAAAAAAAAAAAAAAAACTACTCCGTATGTGATAGAAAAACTTCAATATAACAACAAAGAAAATCAACTGAATTAACGAAAAAACAAACAAATTAATAGGATAAATGAACGAAATTATTCAATAGAATATACTACGTACGATGAATTATTAGTTATCGATTATATAATAACTAAGAGCAAAACTAAAAAACAAAAAACAAAAGTGGTGTAAATATTACCTTTAACTAATGTTGTGTAGCCGTAATTGAAAACGATCTTATTGTATTGTAGCATCAAAATTGAATTGTAAATCTTTAATTAATTTTCAACGCAATCCATAGTATTATAATGAACTAATGCATCTAGGAATGAGGCCTAACTTTAGAACTAGAATAAAAATGGTTAATGTTTTGGTCGAAAAACTACCAAGTGTCTAATTGAGGGTTATAATAATCTAATGACAAGTTAAGGTTGTTTGTTTTGGTGTTTAAGCGTGGTGAAGTAGCTAAGAGAGACGATAGAACCCAGAGGATTGTTGACGCGGAAAGCCCCTTAGGGAAAAACCGCGGGGGAACAAGGTTCCACCAATTCCACTAGAAAGTTCGGCCTGAATACTGAGTGTGTTACAAGTGTTTTTCTCTAATTCTAGTGAGATAAGCGTAGTAAGTAGTTGTGTGTTTACAATGTACATTTTTCTCTACATTTATAAACCTAATTTGCCTATGGACCGTTGGATCCAATGTTTGTCCAACGGTCCAATGTCTCTTCTTTTGGCTTTCTTCCTCTTCCTTCTTTACTCTGCTCCACTTTCTTTGTTTGCCCATTTCAGGTAATCTCGAGCCTTGCACAGCAGCCTTCTTATTCTCCTTTTCTTCTTCCCGCGATTTCAGATTCTTCTTCTATGCTCCTCATTTCTCATAGACTTTGACCTTTGAAATATTTATCCACTCATGTGATGCCACATGTCGAAGAATCAAAATGATAATTTTGGTGTACAACATTAGCCCCCAGTTCTTGCATGAACGGGTTTGTGCGAGAACTTTTCCTTACCTCGGATCCAGCTTCTGAGCGAGTTTGCTGGGTGTCTGGGTTTGATGGGACAGTTATCCGTTTTGTCAGTAGTCTCATCAAATTCCATTAATTATACGCCAACTGTCCCCCACTTCTTAGTTTTGAATTTTAAATTTCCTTATTTATTTCATTTCTCCCCTTAATCCTTCACTTCTCCCCTTAATCCTTCACTTCTCCTTCCCCAACTTCCTTATTACTTCAAACCTCTCACTCTCTTCAACCGTCTACTTCTTTACTTTTCTTCGGCCGGGGTAACTGTTCTTCTTATCTTATTTTCCTTATCTTTTCTAGTTTCAATGGCTCCCAATCTTTTCCCTTCTCGGTCGTTACTCTCCGAGAAACACTCTATTGACTCTTGTTTTGGCCTCGTTGTTCAGGTCGTGGTTAGAGAACTGTACCGCTTTGATGAGGACGTTGTATTGCATGTCCCCACGGCAGGCCAGAAAGCCGATTTCGACCGCCTTGGTTGAACCACCTTTTATCTATACCCTTTCTCTTTAGGGCTAGCATTTCCTTTTCCTGACCTAGTGCAAGAATTCCTTCACTTCACGAAACTTCCTCTTTGGCAAATCAACCCTCATGTTTGGAGGGTGTTGGTTTCTCTCTCCCGTTTGAATGGCCTATATTCCCTTGATATCAACCTGGGTGACCTTGCCCATGTCTATCCCGTCCGTTCTTTGGGCTTTGGACAATACACCCTGCGGGCTAGATCGATTGCAGATAAATGCATCATCTTCCCCCTAAACCCAAGGACGCAGATTGGTTTATGCAATTTGTTTTCGTGAGGGTGGATTCACTCCCCCCGCCTTCCGATTATATTTACACATTCCAAGTATCTCCTACAGGTACTTGCAGTCAGACTTTTCATATTACTTTCCCCGTCACTGCTTACGTTTTTACTGCTTCTTTTGTGCAGTCTTGCCCAAATTGGTCCCCGCTTTTGACGAAGGGGCGTCGTTTCAGAAGCTATTTGGCTTGGATTCTTCCCAACGTTCTTTCAACCTCTTGTTCAGTCAGAGTAACGAGGAGGAAATGTCGTCCAGCTCTGCCCAGACCCACATGACTCCAGCAGAGATGCTAGCCGCACGGAGAAAGAAAGCCCTGACCTCCTCTGTCAGGCCTCTGCAGAAGAGGAAGTTGGAATCTGCAGAGTCCCAACCCTCCTCCAAGAAAGTTGCCGTGCCTTCTCTTTCCAGCTCTAACCCTTCAGCTGCCCCTTCAATGCCTTCGCTTCCTCCTCCAACTGTTTCCTCTAGGACTCGCAATAAATCCTCCTCCTTCACTGTTCCCGCCACCAAGCCTGCCTCCTTTGTGATGGAGAACATTACCGAGGATGTGGTAAGGCTACCTGAAGGCTTTGGGGGAGACCCTTGGCCTTTCCTGGATCGTCTGCTGCTCCCGGGTCCTGAGGGGATGCTGAGCCCTCAGCCCACAATTGCCTTGCTACGTCATGCTACCGAGAATGTCTTTTCGGTAAGTTGTGCTTTGGTTAAACTTTCCCTTAGACAACACTATTGCGAGAGTGTTGATCTTATACTAATTGCCGGTTTGTACGTCTCTTTCCCGCAGGCGCTTCAGATGATGCTTTTATGGTGTCGTAGGACGGATTCTATGGCTCAGGAGCTACATTCCCTCAAGGCCGGATTAGACGCAGAACAAGGTGTGAGGGCCCGGAAAGTGGAGGAGTTGAAAGCTACTCAGATTAAGGTGAATGAGCTCGAGAGGGAAAACGCCGTCGTGCTGAAAGAGAGCACTCAGCTGCAGGAGGAGAAGCGTGCTTGGGTGGCTGAGAGGGAGGCCCTGATTGCCGAGAAAGAAGCTTTGGTTGCTGAGTTGACGGTTGTGATGCTAAAGAAGAAAGCTCTGGCCTGGGTCCTGATCAACATTGTCCCCTTCACGTGTCTGGAGGCAAGAGTGGGATGCATGAAGGAATTCAGGCATGGGAAGCATCTGGAGTGGGACCTGGCGGGGGAGGAGTAGTCTTTTCTGGCGAAAGAGTTTCCGATAAGGCCGCTGATTCCTGAACTTTCAGACGTTGAGTCAGACGAGTCTCCAGGGTATCCTTTTCCAGCCCCCGGTCTTCCAGAGCAGCATGGTGATGTTCCTAGAACCCCTCCTCCGTCTGTTGGCGTCCAGAGTCCAGAAAAGAGCGCTCCTGCTGGTGATGCGCACTCGGCTACCAAGCACTTTGGTGGCGAGGTAGTGGAGGAGGCTCCAACTGCTTAATTAGTTTTTATGCGCCCTTAGTGGCTTAAAATCTTTAGTTGTCGTTTTGTTGGGCCTATGCCCTTATGACTTTGGTGACTGTACCCTGAGCCCTGTGTGGCGGGCTTTTGTTGTTTTGTTTGTGTTTGGAACGATTAGGATGCTTGGCATCTAAACAATTCCTGCAGTTTTTCTGCTGCTGTTTTTAATCTGATGTTTGCAAAGTTTTTAGCATATCTGTTTTAGTGCTTTTCGTCCTGTTTTGGGGCTCAGCCGTTTGTTTGGCGGTTTGCTTCTGTTTTGTTTATCATGCATGATTCGTGTAAGTTTGGACAAGTGTGGGTTCTGGCTTCAGAGTATACCTATCTCAGTCGGAGGCTGCCAGGCTTGCGTGGGTGCCAGATATCGCAGGTGACAGAGCCCCGGTTGCTTGTACCTTAGCTTGCTGTACCCACGCTACGATTTTGATTGAGTGTGACTCCATTTGCAATTTGTTTCAAAGATACGATATATTATAATTTCGTGCTTACGTATTTTTAGAGTTTTAGTCAAACTCTCTGGGTGGAACTTTGTAGGGAAAGTGTTCCATTTTTCAAAAGGTAACTCAATGAGGACAGCAGGGTCCTGATATTGATACACTAAACAAAAGGAATACTAGGGGAGTAAATACCCTACAATTTGGATGCTGGTAGTGGTGGTGCACCTGTGGGCTCCGCCTTTTTCTTAAATAAAGTACTTCTTTAGATGGAGGATGTTCTAGGGTCTGGGCACCATGTTCCCATCCATGTCCATTAGTCTGTAGGATTCGCTTCCTGTTGAACTTTCCACCTGGTATGGCCTTTCCCAATTGTATGCAAATTTTCCCGCTTTCTGGTTCTTGGTGTTTGGAAAGACTTTTCTTAGGACCAGGTCCCCCACCTGGAGGGTTCTGACTTTGACATTCTTGTTGTAAGCTTTGGCTACCATCTGCTTGTAGGCTGTTATTCTGATGGAGGCGCTGACTCTGAGCTCGTCGATGGTATCCAGGCTACTGGCCATTTCTGCTTGATTGCGTTCCTCGGTCAGGCATCCGTACCTCTGGCTTGGCACCTTGACTTCTACTGGAATGACTGCTTCTGCTCCGAACACCAGGCTGAAGGGAGTTTGGCATGTTGTTGTTTTGGGTGTTGTTCTATCAGACCAAAAGACGAGGGGTAACTCGTCTGCCCACTTGCCTCCGGCTTCTTCCAGTCTCTTTTTCATGTTGTCCATGACGATCTTGTTGCTGGATTCAGCTTGACTGTTGATTTGTGGGTACCTGGGGGCAGATTTTAGCAATGTAATATTCTATCCCGCACAAAAGTTTTCCGTCTTATTAGATATAAATTAGGATCCGTTGTCGCATACTATTTCAGACGGAATGCCGAATCTGCATATTATGTTGCGTTTTAGGAAAGATATCACCTGATTGTCGGTTATCTGAGGGAAGGCTTCTGCCTCTATCCATTTGGAAAAATATTCGGTCAGGGCCAGCATGTAGATTCTTTTTCCTGGTGCCCTAGACAATGGTCATACGATGTCCATCCCCCACTTCATGAAGGGCCAGGGTGATATGACTGGGTGAAGGGGTTCAGCAGGCTGGTAGATGACTGGTGTGTGTTTCTAGCAGGCTTCACATTTTTTGGCGAACTCCACGGCATCTTTTCGTATTGTTGGCCAAAAGTATCCTTGTCTGAGTGCCTTGTTGGACAGGCTCCTGCCCCCTGCATGATTTCCACATTCTCCGCTGTGGAGGTCATGCAAGATGGTTTGTCCTTCTTTTTTGCCCAAGCACCTCAGGTAGGGGCCTGCAAGTGATTTTCTAAACAACACACCATCGATTAGCGTAAACCTGGATGCTTTCATTTTGAATCCCCTTACATCCTTCCTGTCTGGTGGAAGGGTTCCATCTTGTAGCCAGTCTTTGTAAGGCTTTCTCTAGTCATCAGGTTCCTGCTGTCCCACAATTCTACTGAGAACTCCCAGTCCAGATTCCCACTGGGTGCTGGATGTATCAACTTCTTGGTCTTCCTAGGAAGTTGAGGGTTCCAGCACGTGGACTATCGGGATTGAGGAGATGTCTCCTGGTTTGAATGTAGCCCCCAAGTTGGCCAACGTGTCTGCTTCTGCGTTCTGCTCTCTGGGCACCTGCTTTATTTTGAAGGTTACGAATCTGGACTTTCGACCTCTCACCACCTCCAGGTAAGCCATCATCCTGGGGTCCTTGGCCTTGTACTCGCCATTGACATGGTTTACTATGAGTTGCGAGTCACTGAACGCCTGGAGGTGTCTAACCTTGAGGTCCAGGGCCAGATGGAGTCCCTGGATCATAGCTTTGTATTCTGCCACGTTGTTGGTGGCTTGGAACTCACAGCGCACCGCTTGGACGATCATGTCTCCCTGGGGGATCTGAGTACCATTCCTACCCCTGCTCCTCGGCTGTTGGAGGCTCCGTCAATGTGCAGGGTCCAGTAATTTTTTGCAAAGTCCATTTCTGGGAGTAGGGCTTCCTTAGCTGCTTCTTTCTCAAGTCCTAGGCTAAAGTCAGAGACAAAGTCTGCAAGAGCTTGTGATTTTATTTCAATTCTAGTTTCAAATTTGAGGTCATAACCACTTAAGTGGACTGACCAATTGGACATTCTTCCAGACAGTTCTGGCTTTCCCAATATAGGCCTCAGCGGGTAGCTGGTTATGACTGATATAGAGTGGGACTCAAAGTAGGGTCTTAATTTGTAAGATGATGTAACCAAAGCAAGAACAAGTTTTTCGGGAGCAGAATACATGGTCTCTGCAGGAAGCGGAGACTTACTAACGTAGTAGACGGGGTGCTGGACCCCTTCGTGTTCTCGCACCAGGACCGCACTGACTGCTACCTCCGTCACCGACAGGTACAGGTACAAGGGTTCTCCTTACTCCGGTTTGGAGAGGAGTGGGGGGAACTGAGGTATTGCTTCAGCTCCGTGAAGGCTTTCTCGTGCTCCTCAGTCCATTCGAACCTCTGGCTTTTGCGTAAAATATTATAGAATAGCATGCACCTGTCGGAGGACCTAGATATGAATCGGTTGAGGGCTGTTACTCTGCCAGTTAGCTTCTTTACGTCCTTTGGCTTTTGAGGGAATTCCAACTGGAAGAGGGCCTTGATTTGCTCTGTGCTTGCGTCAATTCCTCTCCGGGTCACCAGGTATCACAGGAACTTCCCGCTGGATACCTCGAATGTGCATTTGGAGGGGTTCAACTTCATTTGGTACTTACGCAGGATGTTGAAAGTCTCTTCCAGATGCTGGACGTGCTGACTGGCTGTCTTTGACTTGACTACCATGTCGTCTATGTTGACCTCCATGGTTTTGCCAATCTGATCCTTGAACATCATGTTCACCAACCTTTGGTAGGTGGCTGCATTTTTTAGTCCGAATGGCATGACATTATAACAGTAGATACCTCTTTCAGACCTGAAGGCTGTTTTCTCCTGGTCCTCTGGATGCATCTTGATCTGGTTGTACCCGCTCCATGCGTCCAGGAACGTCAACATCTCGTGGCTATCTGTGGCATCTACCATGGCGTCAATGGGCCGGAGGGCCTTACCTGACGGGCTGCGTTCACCTTGGTTCCCTAGGGTAGGATTTGGTTCAGGTTCCCTTGCTCATACTGGTACCTGACCTCCTTCCGCAGGGTAATGCAATCTTCAGTGGTGTGTCCTATGTCTTCGTTGTGGAAGTCGCACCTTAGGCTGGTGTCCCTTCCTTCTTTACTCCTCTCTTCTGCCCTCTTCTTGGGCCACTTTACCTTTTCTCCCAGATCTTTTAAGGCCTTGATTATACCTGTAAGGTTAACCGTAAAGCCATATTCTTTTACCTTTGGTGGTAAGCTTGGGTCATTCTTCCACCCCTTTCCTCCAGAGACTTTGTAAACTGGCCTGCTGTAAGGCTTTGACCTTTCTTGCCTTTCTACTGGTGTCTTTCTGCTGGTGGATGCGGTGCTGCAGTTGATTCTCCTAGGTCCAGCATCCTCTTCTAGGCGGACAACATCCAACGCCTTTTGTTGAACCTTGGCGACGGTCATGCATGTCCATTTGGTCAAATCCCTGTATAGATCCGAGCCTTGTGGTAGCCCCCAGCGGAAGGCGTGGATGGTTGTGTTCACATCGTAGTGGGGTATCACTACTACAGAAAGCCTTAAGGACATCGGACTTTTATGGTCAAGGACATCGTATTAACAACCGATGTAGAGTTCACTGATGTCCATTATGGGTATCAAGGACATCGGTTGCACAACCGATGTCCATTTGCTAATGCACATCGGATGTTTAAAACGTCTGATATCCATCATCCTTATGCACATCAGACTTTACCTCACATCTGATGTCCATATGTTAATTGCACATCGGATATTTAAAACGTCTGATGTCCATCATCCTTATGCACATCAGACTTTAGCTGACATCTGATGTCCTTCATATGTATGCACATCGGAGGTTTTATATGTCTGATGTCCTTCATATGTATGCACATCATTCTTTAGATGTAATCTGATGTCCATTTATGTTTTGTACATCGGTTGTTGACCGAAGCCAATGTGCATTACAAGTTAATATGCATCGGTTTATTGCATAAACCGCTGTCCTTGATGTTGCCTTTTTTTTTTTAAAAAAAAGCTGGTATTGATGGTAATTTGTACCGCCAGTACGTATACATTATTCAGATGCCAGACTGCCATACCATCAACCAAACAAACAGAAATTCAAAGCGAAGCATGACAAAGTCGTTCGTCTTTCATTAAACAGGGACAAAGCAAATCACGACAAAGGTCGGTCGTCTTTCATATACATTATCCAAATTCATCAACTAACCAAACATATAGGGTTATGCGTCATTTTAGACGACATCCAAAATAGTCTAGAGATCACAAGTTCAACAACTAACCAAACATCGGATTATTTTGCAAAATCAAAGTACTACGTTACTAAAAAGACTATGCATTTAGAAAATAGTCCGCCCACAAGTCCCTGACCTCGTCGATTTCTTCTTGGGAATATGGCAGTTGGTGTTTGAAAACCTGTAAATAATACACAAAATTCTAGCTTTAATAATTATACGGAAAAATAACTTCATAAAATAATACGGAAATTTACACTAGAAACAATAAGAATAAACTCATGACGTATAAATTATGTACAGGTTGTCATTGGGCAACAAAAGAAAGCACTTCAACATAGACAATTTAAGATGCACCAAAACATCTCATGGAATGCAGCCTGCAATTATCCTTTCAGAAGGTGGGGTTCACTGATTTATCTAGACAATATAAGAAGGAACATTATTTGCATCATAAGGGACAAAGGGAGTAAGATGGAAGATTAAAAGACCCTTGCAGGAAATCAACAATTCTCAAACAGGAATGGAAAAGCCATTTTTTTAGCCCCTCGTGTTGAAAAATAGGGTCTGGTGTTTCAAGTTAGACCTCTTACCCTAACAAACTCCAGCAGCTGAGCCCAAGTGTCTCTTGAGATAGCTTTATTATGTCGAGCCTGCAATGATATAACAAACAGTGGGATATAATAATGTCAATGGCATAATCTAAAGAAGAATTAACCCATTGCGAATCGTAGTTGCTTGATAAGCTATCCATTTATACTTAACTTACAGCAGTGACAAGTCCGACAACGCTACTCCATTGTCTCACAGGCTACAAAATATGGCAAAGGGGAATTGGCTGGTGCATATAAAGGTTATATACTTATATATAATGTAAATGAAGTCTGGGGGACATTTGTCCAAGGAACCAGGGTTCCATTATTACTCAGCCCCTAACAAATCGCAAAGTAGTCAGCTGATATTAATATCATGGTGTATGCCTTATACATACGTATGTGAATCATGCATTGAATATCATGTATTCCTATCGAATAAGGCAACCCTGCAAAGAATTGAAGGTTAGAGTTTAAATATTTAGGTTGTCCCAAAAATTAGATTTGAGACATAACACAGTTAACTACAATGAATGTTGGAGTACATTCCAGTCTTATGATTGACTAGAGTGAATGTCATATTGGATGCAGCAATGCAACGTACAAACTACAGTTGAGCACAAGAACAATCAAGGGACTAACTTGATGGGTACAAAGAAGAAAATATCCATGCAGAAATACCAGTCCTGAACTTTTTTTTATTTTCAGAGAAGCACATCAACAGTCTCAAAACTCCTATCTTTTACCTTGACATGTCTGATGTCCCTCAATAAAAAGAGACGCCTTTATATATTTTTCCCAATGGATTAAATAACAACCATTGGACATCAAATGATCAAAGTAAAAAAAAAAGAAAATGCATTAGTGTTTAGCAACTTGCCTGTAGAAACTGACACCAATAATCAATTAAGGGCCACTGCTTCTCTGCGAACAATAATTGCCACATCCCTATTGTTGTATCAAATGTCAGAGACTTCTTATCCTGCAATTATAAAAATTTCTTCCGTCAAATATTACTGCCATGGGATGAGTATCTTAAATTTGTTAAAACAAGCTGCCCACATCTGCAAACACAGTAGCAAGCATCAGACCCCCTGTAGCACATACCAGACCAGCGTCTGGCCCATACTCCAACGCCATTGCTGCTATTCTGCACAAAAGCTCTACTGCTCCGCTGCTACTGATGCAATAATATATCATACCTAGGAATCTAGTACAGAAGAAGCAGCCCTGTGCATACAGATTCCTGCACACAGAAGAGTGCATAACTAGACTACTGCTCTACTAGTATATATGGGGGGAGGAAAACAGCAATAGGCAGTGGCAGCAGTACAGGAACATTAGAGCAGTAAAACGCAGTAACAACATTACTAATGTGTAGGCTGGTCTGGGCAGTATTAAGTGTAGAGCATAAATGAGGGAAAAACAGTGCAGAAATAGTGGAGCAGTATGTTCAGTGAGGTTGCAGGAGGTAACAGTAGCAGGCAGTAGTAAGTATAGCACGGTGCAGGACAGTGGGTACGCGTAGTAAGTGATCTGGTCTGAACAGACCAGTGAAGTGAGTAACAGCAGGTAGAAGTAACGTTTGCAGGAGGTAACAATGTAGTAGTAAGTAAGCATAGAGAGTGTAGTGTAGTGGTATAGTGATGAGGGTAAAGTCGTCACCCTAAATCAAAGTAATCCTTAGAATACTACTAACTAATAGCTAGCGGTAAGAAAGGTATCGAATCCACAGGGAGGCGGTAATAAATTGTTTGCTAAAGTAAATAAGTCTTATGGTAACAATTGGGTTGTTTAGTTGTTTTTGTTTTCTAATGAACTAATTGCGAAATAAGTAAATAAAGATGTAAACAAGTATTAGGAAAGATCTAGGGATCAAGTTCACATAGGCAATTATCCGGGGGAATGGGATTTAACTAATTTAATTGGGCAAAATTATTATTTAAGATCATATGTCCGGTCGGTATTCATATAATCTTTAGATCTAAACCTAACATGCGGTCGCTATAATTAGGTCAGTCTATTCAATTGTTGTGGCCTATCTTAGTCTTAGTCTACGGTCGGATCTAAGACTAATTTGCGAGACTAATTAACTAATCCTGGCCAGTAATTAATTAATCAGGTTTAAAACAACAATAGAACAATAATAATAAGCAGTTTAACAATTAAACATCATTAAAGTTTGATTCCCCCTTCTAATTACCTAGATCCCTTTTCACCCTAGACAAGTAAATTAGCTATGCATGGCTTGGGATCTAACTACAACAATATTGATTGAAAACATAATTAATAAAGCAATAAACTAAGAACAAGAATAATTGAAGAACAATAAAGTAGAGATTGTGATAAATACCGTAAATAGATGAACAAGATCCGAAGGCAATTGCTTAATAATAATCTAGAGAGCTACTAGTAATAATTAGGGTTTTTAGAGTAATAAAAGTGTATCTAACAATAGGTTATGAAGTCTCTACTTATAACAAAATACTAAACAAAATATGGAAAAACTTGCTAAAAACTATTTAAACGATTTATGGAAACACTTGCTAAAACTCATGAAAATCCGGACAGAAGAAGCACTCGACCGAGTGTCCAGTGCACTCGATCGAGTGTTGGTGGCACTCGATCGAGTGCTCCACTTTGTCAGCACAATTCTTCGTTTCTCTACTTCTTTTTGGCAATCTCCCTTGATTCTTGCTTATCTTCCTATATATCTTTGCCTTGCCGACTTCGTGATACTCGTATGATCCTCCATAAATCACCGGAATGCATCCATCTACATTAGAAACAACAAAACGCGGGAGTATCGGCATTTATGACAAAAAACGGCATATACGACATGGATTAGTGCACAAAACCGTAACAAAAGTATATAAGGGAAGGCATAAAGATGTATATAATTATGACTCATCAAACTCCCCCAAACTAACTCTTTGGTTGTCCTCAAACAAAGCAAAGAACTTGAAGCGAAAGCAAACATACAAACGGTGATTTTAGACAACTCAGAGCTAATGTAAATGCACATACAAATCCCAAGTTATCCATATCCGTAACAAAGTAACGACCAAATGTACCAATAAAACAAATTCAAAGGTACGGGTAATAGAAAACGCAGCTCAAGTCGCAAGGTTGATATGACGGTGTAATATAGACAAAGACCAAACATCTTTTGACCTTGCAAGACAAATTTTAGTCGGATTCTCGCGGATTCACTCAAGCTCATAAATATATGTAAAGGTGAGTTATATGTGAAGATAGAAAGAAGTAAGAACACTCACTCAACTCAATGGAACATGCATGCAATCTAATGTGATAGAGATCTCCCCAACAATTATGCATGTATAGATGGACAAAGTACATGTATCAAGACGGCAAGGAGGCTAGTGGGTAAGGGTAAAGAAATGGTTTGTGTCAAAGCACGTTCTGGATATGTGGAGCTAAGACGGTAGTCGCAGCGCGAAACAAAACCAAAACCACTTCTTTAATGAAAGATAAACCAACCCAAGACTAGAGAAATTATCTTAACTTGAAAGAACATGAGAGTTTAAAACATTACTCTCCAAATATGCATTAGACTCTAGATAGTCTCCTTCAATCTCTTAACAAAATCCAATGAAGCATTCTCTCTTTCTTTTTCTTTTTTTTTTCTTTTTCATATCACAATTTTTTTGAAGTTTTTCTTTTCTTTTTTCTTTTTCTCTTTTTTTTTTCTTTTTTTTTTTTGTGCTTCATATTTTTTTTTTTTTCTTTTCAACATAAGAGATTGACACAATTGCTCAAAAGATTTCACTACACCCACTTGGACATAATTAGTCCCTTCCCAACCATAGTAATGAAATATCATGATAAACCAAGCAACTGCGACTGTCCCGAAAAGGTAGGCAAATTCTAGGATTGTGGCTTATAAATATTTAAACACAAAACATGCCACAAGGCTTCAAACGGGTTTTTCATAGGGAATTTGGTTTCAAAGGTAGAAAGGCAAATTTTGGCTATGTGAAACTTATTTGAAAGGTAAGGACCGCCTATCCTCATGTACTTGTCATACATTCACATAAAAGTATCAAGCAATCAATTTCACACTTATGCAGTTTGATATTACATATTCCACGAGGAGAAACCACACTCAAGCCTAATTGACAATGAGACCAGTTTATTAATGTTCCTGGCCTAGGAAGCTCTAAAGACCTCAGAATTTAAGTAGCTTACCAACCTAATTTGTCAAGTCTAATCAATATAAGGCATGTCAATTACGGTCAAGACTTGATCATTGAGCTTTGTTTTCATAGGCTAACGGGTCAAAACAATGTACATGGATAAGTATTTGGGATTCAAATGCAAAAACACTGCAAATTATCATCATTGTTATCTTAAATCACCAAGCTTGAAAGAAGAAAATAAGACATGTTTTTGTTTTTTTTTTCTTTTTTTTTTTTTTTTTTTTTTGGCATACGAAAGTAGATAAAAGACTCCTCCCCCAAACTAATTATCACAGTGTCCTCAGTGTGATCCTAACAGCATAGAAGTCACAGCAAAAATCAACAACAACAGCCACAGCAACCTAAGAGGACATACCTAAAAAAAAGGGAAATGAGCATGCTAACTAAAAGATAAAATAAGTAAAGGGAAAACAAAGAAAGATAATACCAGCTATATGTATAGGACTCCCCCAAACCAGCTGGAAAGTGGGGGAGGGAGTGACCAATCATCACTAAGGATCATCTTCGTTATCACCCTCGGCATCACTATATTGAAATTCATCTATTTGGCGGAAAAGGGCCTCAAGCTCGGGATCCGGCTCTCCACCGCGGCCTCTAGTGTGATCACGCTGACGCCTACGGCCTCTACCACGTCCGGGGGCGACACCAGAAGAGGGAGCAACGAACTGACCACCATGGCTGGAGGGACCAGCCCCAAATGGGTCGGAAAAACCTCCAACAGGCATGTCGGGGCGAATGGGTGCGTAGATGGGCCTCCCAAGACATCCGGGCTCGTGGCTGAACTCGGTGGTGAACTGCTCTCTGGTGATCCCATAGTTGCTGAAAACAGCGCTGTCATCTCCAACCTCGGTGTAATAGCTAGGAGTAGTACCCGTGTAGGCCAAACCAGCAGAAAGGTCCATCCTAGACATCTGCTCCCACATCCTCCTATGAACAAGGTCATTGTTCACACCATGATGAATCCGCATCTCCCTCTCAACTGCATAATCAATAGTATAGGAGGGGTAGAAAGGAGGTTGCGGGGTGAAAGGAGGCATACTGCCTACGGGTGGGTGGTAAGGTGGCTGGCGACGAGCATCAGGACGGGTGGCATTTGTAGTGGTTTCCCTAGGAAGGGGCATCAAAAGCTCATCCGGGATAAGGTAGGTTGGAGGGTCGGGTCGCTCCTCAGAATAATCTGGCTCAAGGGCCTCAAGGGGAGGCAAGTTCTCCTCATCTGGAATTCTCATGTAAAGGGCTGGTTTCACCAGCCAATAGAGGTCTTTGCCATTCAGAATTTGGAGCCATTTGACACTGTACCATAAATATTGTTCATCAAGTAGGTCAGGGTCGAACTCAGTCATGGGTACATAGTTCTTGTGTCCATCAAAACCGCAAGAAGTGGCATGACAAGCATATTGTGCAAAGGGAACTTCGAGTTGGTGACAAGGTATTGTTATTTAACTCACGTTTGCACCTCTTTCCAGGTAAGCTCAAGTCAAGATGGAGTGGACCATTCACCATTATCGAGGTAAATAAATTTGGGTCAGTCACTCTAAAATCCGACGACGGTGAGACATTTAAGGTAAATGGGCAACGCGTAAAGTTATATCATGAAGGTGCCCATGTTGGGAAGATAGAGGCCCTAAACCTCTTCCCCTCAGATTCTTCTTAGTCTTGAGGTAATACGGTCGTGCGGGACCGCATAAACCAGCGCTACTGGGAGGCAGCCCAGATTTCTAGATCAAATTCTTGTAGCAGCAAGATCCAGCGAATGAGTCGTGGTTTGGCTTCCTGTTTAGCCAACAAATATTTTAAAGCAGCATGGTCAGTATAGACAATAACCTTAGATCCTACCAAATAAGAGCGAAATTTGTCTAAAGCATAGACAACTGCAAGTAACTCCTTTTCGGTAGTAGCGTAATTAATCTGAGCATCATCTAAGGTCTTGCTTGCATAATAGATCCCGTGTAGTGCTTTCGCCTTTCTCTGCCCAAGTACGGCTCCAACTGCGTAGTCGCTGGCATCGCACATGATCTCGAAAGGTAAGTTCCAATCTGGGGACCTAATAATTGGAGATGAGATAAGAGCTTGTTTAATCCTGTCAAAAGATTGAACACACTCGTCAGTGAAAATAAAAGGTGCATCTTTATGTAAGAGCTTAGTAAGTGGTTGAGCAATTTTGGACAAATCCTTGATGAATCTGAGATAGAATCCTGCATGACCCAAAAAACTTCTCACACTTTTAACATTAACCGGGTACGGGAGTTTCTCAATGACTTCCACTTTAGCTTTGTCAACCTGAATGCCTTTTCCAGATACTAAATGACCAAGTACCACCCCTTCAGTTACCATGAAGTGGCATTTTTCCCAATTCAGGACAAGATTAGTTTCTTCACAACGCTGCAAGACTTTGGATAAATTTCTCAGGCAAATATCAAAGTTAGTACCATAAACACTGAAGTCATCCATGAAGACTTCCATAATAGACTCAATATAATCAGAAAAGATGGCCATCATACAACGTTGAAAAGTAGCAGGGGCATTGCAAAGCCCAAAGGGCATCCTCCTATAAGCAAAGACACCATAAGGACATGTAAAGGTTGTCTTTTATTGGTCATCGGGATGTATGGGTATCTGAAAAAATCCTGAATAACCATCGAGGTAGCAAAAATACTCGTGACAAGCTAATCGCTCTAACATTTGGTCAATATAGGGGAGGGGAAAGTGATCTTTTTTGGTAGCAACATTTAGCTTCCTGTAGTCAATACACATCCTCCACCCTGTTACGAGCCTGGTAGCGATTAATTCATTCTTAGCATTTGTCACAACCGTAGTCCCTCCCTTCTTAGGGACTACCTGAACTGGACTCACCCATCGAGAGTTGGAGATGGGGTAGATAATACCTGCATCTAAGAGTTTTTGAATTTCCTTTCGAACAACGTCCTGCATAGGAGGGTTGAGACGACGTTGACCCTGTGCGCTGGGTTTATGATCTTCCTCTAAGTGAATACGGTGCATGCAAAAGTCAGGACTAATACCTCGTAAATCATCAATGCTATATCCAATGGCTTTTTCATGTTTCCGTAAAATAACCAACAAAGCAGAAAGTTGGCTCGTATTAAGATTAGCATTGATAATTACAGGTTTTAACTCTTTATCATCAAGAAACACGTACTTAAGATGAGAGGGAAGGGGTTTAAGTTCAGGTTTCTTTACCTCGGTAACCTTAGGGGGCTTACCTAAGCTATAGACCGTTTGCTCTTTACGTTCCTCTCCCGTCAAAAGTGTTTCCATAGCAACTACTTCGGGGTATTCGGAAAGTGTTTCTGCATCATTCTCATCGGACATCAAAACGATCTCTAAGGGGTCCCTGTTCAAAGAAAGAGCAAGGGTTTCATCAATAGTTACGTCCACAATATCAATACGATGACAACTTTCATCTACCATGGGATGTTTTAAGGTAGTTTTGAGATTGAAAGTGATAGTATCATCTCCGACAGCCAATGTAAGGCTCCCGTTTTTAACATCAATGACCGCCCCTGCGGTGTGTAAGAATGGTCTGCCTAGGATAATAGGAGTGTGAGTGTCTTCGGCCATGTCTAGTACCACAAAATCAACAGGGATGAAGAATTTTCCCACTTTTACAGGTACGTCTTCCAAGACACCAAGGGGGTGTTTTACGGATCTGTCGGCCATTTGTAGAGTCATATTAGTGATGCTTAGATGACCCATATTTAATTTCTTGCATATAGAGTAGGGCATGACACTGACGCTAGCTCCTAAATCACAAAGAGCTCTATTAATAAACAAAGGACCAATAGTGCAAGGGATAGAGAAACTCCCTGGATCCTTAAGCTTAGGTGGTGAACGGGATTGTAAAACAGCGCTGCATTCCTCAGTGAATGCTACCGTCTCCACCTCATTGAAGGATCTCTTCCTTGTCAATATGTCCTTCATAAACTTTGCATAAGCTGGCACCTGAGTAATCAATTCGGTGAAAGGAACGCTTACTTGAAGATTTTTCACAACTTCCATGAATCTCCCGAACTGTTGATCAAGTTTTGATTTCTGTTGTCGGGTTGGGAATGGTAGAATGATTTTTATTGGTTCAGCTTCCTTTGCATCTTTAGAGACCTTTGGGGGGCTCTGGCTTGGAATAGTAGTATCCGGTACCTGTGCATTAAGCAAAATAGAAGAATTAGAAGTATGCGAACAAGGCACTCGATCGAGTGGGGAAGGCACTCGATCGAGTGGGACCGGCACTCGATCGAGTGTTGGTGGCACTCGATCGAGTGCTTTAGCTCGTAATGCTTCTTTTCGTTTTTCTTTTTCGTTATTCTCATGTATACAATCTTTCTCTAACTCCTTTGCTTCTTCTTCATCATCGCTGAAAGAGAGATGCCCTAAACCCTTACGAGAAACATAAGGCACTTCGCTATCATCTTTGGGCATCTCCGGCTCTTTATAAGAAGTACCACTCCTCAAGTGGATGGCATGTGCTTGTTCATGAGCTTGTTGTCCTTGGGGAGGGAGATTTCCAGGTTGCCTATTAGTATTTTGGCCTGCTAGTTGGGCAACTTGAGTATCTAAAATTTTATTGTGAGCTAGTATCTGAGTAATCTGTGCCTTTTGCTCCATCTGAGCTTTAAGGCTTTGCTGCAACATAGCTTTAATCTCTGACATATCATTATTGGCAGTGGGTGGTGGAGGAGGTGGCACCAAAGGTTGAAACTGCTGTTGGCGCTGATTGTTAAAGTGAGGACCTCCTTGATTCTGTCTATAGTTTCCTTGTTGGCCGCGGTTCTGAGGAATCACATAATTTGAATTTGGTTGTTGTTGAGGTGGGGTAGGATTTTGAACATTCTGGCTTGACCACTGAAGAAAGGGATGTTCCCTTGTCCTCTCATTATAAGTGTTGGAAAAGGGATTAGCTTGCTTGTAGGATTGGAAAGCGAGTACTTGTTCCATAGGACTTATGCATTCCTCCGCAATATGACCGTCTACACCACATCTCCCGCAGAAAAGTACATCCCCTTGTTGAACCATATTAACCGCTTGGTGTTGGCCACCCAAAGCTTGTGTTGTTTGCATTTGTGCAATCTTAGCATTCAGGGCTTCTAACTGGGCTGCGACGGCACTATCTGTACCACTTCCCCTTGCAGAGCCTCTTGGATTTCCATATTCGGCAGTATGAGTAGCCATATCATCAATCAATTTGTAAGCTGTATCATCAGTGGTGTTATTCTGAAATCTTCCGTTAGCAGAAGAATCCAAAAGAGCTCTATGATCATCGAATAACCCGTTGTAAAACTGGTTACAAAGAAACCACTTCTCAAACCCATGATGAGGGACTGCACGAACTAATCTTTTGAAACGTACCCATGCCTCATTGAAATCTTCAGTACCTCCTTGTTTAAAGTTAGTAATCTGATTCCGGAGATTGTTTGTCTTTTGTGGAGGAAAATATTTCTTGTAGAATGCAAGAGCAAGGGAATTCCAATCAGTAATGGCGTGAGCAGTTAAATCCAACTCGCGCAGCCATTCTCTAGCATCATCCTGGAGAGAAAAAGGAAAAAGTCGGTATTTGACTTGATCATAAGTTACTCCTGTCTGCAGAGGGATGGAACTGCAATAAGTGACAAACTTATCCATATGCTTAGCAGGATCTTCCCCAGCTCGACCTCCAAACATATTTCGTTCTACCAACGCGAGATAAGATGGCTTGATATCAAAAGGCTTTTCTGCAGCATCGGTAGGAGGAGGAATAAATCCTTTTGGAATAGAAGCCAAAGTAGGCTCGTTGTGGCTTGCCAAGGTGGGTGTAGCCATCTTTGGTGTAGCTACAAAGGGTTCAGAAACGGTATCGTCCTCGTCAGAGGATGAGTTTTCTGAAGTAATGAAAGGCTCAACCTCGTCAAGTATACTCAAGCCTTCTACTTGACCTACTTCTCTATTAAAATTCCTTCTATAGCGAAAAGTCTTCTCTGGTTCAGGATCAAAAGCAGAAATCTCGGACCGAGTTGACCTGGGCATACAAGGAACTAAAAAAGAAAAGGGTGAGAGCCGTCACAAGGAACTTTCGTTCCTTGAGACAAAAGACAAATTAAACAAATAACAAACAAATAAATTGTTGCCTCCCCGGCAACGGCGCCAAATTTGATGAGGGTAAAGTCGTCACCCTAAATCAAAGTAATCCTTAGAATACTACTAACTAATAGCTAGCGGTAAGAAAGGTATCGAATCCACAGGGAGGCGGTAATAAATTGTTTGCTAAAGTAAATAAGTCTTATGGTAACAATTGGGTTGTTTAGTTGTTTTTGTTTTCTAATGAACTAATTGCGAAATAAGTAAATAAAGATGTAAACAAGTATTAGGAAAGATCTAGGGATCAAGTTCACATAGGCAATTATCCGGGGGAATGGGATTTAACTAATTTAATTGGGCAAAATTATTATTTAAGATCATATGTCCGGTCGGTATTCATATAATCTTTAGATCTAAACCTAACATGCGGTCGCTATAATTAGGTCAGTCTATTCAATTGTTGTGGCCTATCTTAGTCTTAGTCTACGGTCGGATCTAAGACTAATTTGCGAGACTAATTAACTAATCCTGGCCAGTAATTAATTAATCAGGTTTAAAACAACAATAGAACAATAATAATAAGCAGTTTAACAATTAAACATCATTAAAGTTTGATTCCCCCTTCTAATTACCTAGATCCCTTTTCACCCTAGACAAGTAAATTAGCTATGCATGGCTTGGGATCTAACTACAACAATATTGATTGAAAACATAATTAATAAAGCAATAAACTAAGAACAAGAATAATTGAAGAACAATAAAGTAGAGATTGTGATAAATACCGTAAATAGATGAACAAGATCCGAAGGCAATTGCTTAATAATAATCTAGAGAGCTACTAGTAATAATTAGGGTTTTTAGAGTAATAAAAGTGTATCTAACAATAGGTTATGAAGTCTCTACTTATAACAAACTACTAAACAAAATATGGAAAAACTTGCTAAAAACTATTTAAACGATTTATGGAAACACTTGCTAAAACTCATGAAAATCCGGACAAAAGAAGCACTCGACCGAGTGTCCAGTGCACTCGATCGAGTGTTGGTGGCACTCGATCGAGTGCTCCACTTTGTCGGCACAATTCTTCGTTTCTCTACTTCTTTTTGGCAATCTCCCTTGATTCTTGCTTATCTTCCTATATATCTTTGCCTTGCCGACTCCGTGATACTCGTATGATCCTCCATAAATCACCGGAATGCATCCATCTACATTAGAAACAACAAAACGCGGGAGTATCGGCATTTATGACAAAAAACGGCATATACGACATGGATTAGTGCACAAAACCGTAACAAAAGTATATAAGGGAAGGCATAAAGATGTATATAATTATGACTCATCATATAGTACATATGCAGTAGCGTTTAGTAGTGAGACCAGTAATATAAGGAAACAGCAAGCCGCAAAAACAGATATCAACTTCTGTTTCCATTGCAGGATTACTTTTGTGTTTATAAATTATCTCAAGTGACATTTTCAAAATCAAACAACAGTAATTGAATAGAATTATAGATGCAGATGCACAACAGTTTTCCAAGTTTAATTAGTGGGGAAAAGGTAAATAACATTCGTCTCTCTGAACACCAAAGTCTAATGAGGACGATAAATTTGCTCAGACATAATTTTGTTTGCTGGGAGAATAATTTGTCACCTAACACATGATACAGCCTACTACTTTGTATAATGTCATCAAATCCGTGCATACAATCCAAACATATTTTCGTTCCGTCCCATCTATTTGTTTATCTTTGAATCTTTTGATCAAAATACCACTCTCACAAAGACTAAAAAAAGGCCAGGTAAACAAATGAGTGACGGTACCAGATGACTATGACACATCTGAATCGAATCCAATATTCAGAGTCTAATGTTCTACTACACTAATTCTCGGATGAAACAATCAGACGATATTATTATAATTTGATGAACTGGGTGAGTTTTGAGATGCAGCCTATCATTCCCAGTTGAAAGGCTCTCCCTCAGTGACTGTATCACTTCCATACCCTTCAAACCAGTTTACCAAAGAAGGTAAAAACTGTTCAACGATAATGAGAAGAGGGTTTCCGCCTCGGACAATGCATCTAACAGTGTCGATTATAAGAAGGAACTTGACACTCCCTGTATAATTTCATGCTATAAACACCTAACATAGTTATCAAGAATGAAATTTACAGCATTCAGCAAGCTAGTAACTAGATCAAGTTAAGAAATTCAACTATAACTGTGATCAGGTAAAACAATTACCTTGGCGTCGCGTTGCAAAGGATCAATTTCATCATCATGGTACTGAGATTTTCTCCAGAACATTGTTGATCTGCAATTGATCTAACCTGAGAAAACAGCACGCAAACGAGAAACAATCTGTTTACGAAATAAAACTACCTTACACAAGTATTCGGAATAACGAAGAAGTTAAGAGAGAATAACACTTGGAAGTATCCTTTCAAACAAGTCAACACATTGACTTTTATCTGCTCAATAGGTAGCCACTAATTTCCATCAAATTCAATTAAGATAACAAATCACTAACCTGAACACAACAGTAAACCATGTAGTCGACTCAGTGTATGTCATTCACGCATATCGTTAAATTGAACAGTTGAAAGATTCATTGTTAAACCCTAAACCCCCAATTTAAACCCTAAACCCCCAATTTAAACCCTAAACCCCCAATTTCGTTCAATCATCAGTTCGTGATTCATCAAAATAACAAAACAAATACAGAAAATAATCAATTTAACTAAGAAAAATAATTAATTTAACTAAGAAAATTACCTAATAAGAAGAAGGAATGAACTGATGAATGACGAAATGAATGAATGAAGGACGAACTGTTGAATGATAATGAACGACGACAGCGGCAGGAGCGAATTAGAGGTTGATCGATGAACTAGAAGTCGATGAACAGTAGTAATTTAGAAGAGACGATAATTGGAAGAGAGCGATAGATGAACAGTAGCTAGGTATATATCGTATGTTTTATGGTTTTGGTAATTTTATGAACAGTAATACAATAGTTATTGTATATATGTTTTATGTTTTACATCTGACGAGCGAGGGTTGTGATGTTTTGCGCGTAATTTATCAACAGCAATTAACATCGGCTTACTTAAATAACTGTTGTCCTTTATCAATTAATGTACATGGGTTGTCATTTAGTCTGATGTGCATTAAAATCAATACTTATGGACATAGGTTTGAAATAGAAACCGATGTTCTTTACTTTATAAGGACATCAGATTTTTGTAATCAATTGATGTGCAAATTAATTACATCAGATTTTTCCAAAATCTGATGTCCATTAACCGATGTCCTTAAGGGTTTCTGTAGTAGTGTATGAACACCATTTCCTTGTTGAATCTGGCCAGATAGTCTCTAGTGGACTCTCCATCTTCCTGCTCGATCCGGTATAGGTCACTAGTCTGCTTCTTCGGCTTCCTGCTGCTGGCAAACTGCTGGTTGAAGGCGTTCACCAACCCCGCGAAGCTGGAGATGATGGCGTTTGGAAGGCTGACGAGCCATTGGAGGGCCGCTCCTGAAAGAGTCGACCCGAACCCTTTGCACATACACCCCTCTTTCAAGGGTCCGGAGGCTGTTACCACCATCATCTTTTGCTTGTACTGGTTGACGTGGTATACAGGATCGGCTGTCCCGTCGTAGTGCACCATGTTTGGAGGGGTGGACCCTTTGGGCACGTCCACCGAGACTATGTTACTGATGAAAGGTGAGTCAGCATAGCTGTCTGGGGCGACTTTCTCCAGAGGCCTTGGTACTCCTGGTATACGGTAGACCAGGTCCCACAGCTCCTTGTACTGCTGCTCCCACGTTCCGGATCCTGCAAGAGGGTTAGTGACATTTGGAGGAGGGGGAGGGATTCCATACCCACAAGCTCCCACCTGGCTGACTGGTGCGTGGCTGATCGGTGTCGTGTGCACTATTGTCGGTGTCTGCTGGATATTGCAGTCGGATGATCCAGCCCCCACTATGAGCGGGTGCATTGCTGAAGACCCTTCTGCCTGCGCCCACTCTAGGGTGGGTCCGAGCGAGAGTCCTGCATGGCCATAATTATTAGTGCTAACAGGTAATCTCATGAGTTCATTACCTGGGGCTCTGGACTGTGGCAGGGGTGAGTCGTAGGAGAGGTATCCGAGCCCACGTGGCGTTATCCTTTCCGAGGGTGTGATCCCAGCGAGATCTAGCCTGGTGATAAGCTTTGTAGGAATGGCCCGCGCCTCGCCTCTGCTCCTTGGGGGTCTTGGTGCCCTTAGTCCCACGTCTGGCATCCCACTGGTGAGGATATGCTGGTTTCTGCTTGCGGCTTGGCTCCTTAGCTCCTGGTTGTCCTTTCTCAAGTTATCCACTGCCTGATGGAGGGCGCTCATCCCTTCCATCATTGCCTTCCACATTGCCATTGTGGGAGTTGTTTCGCCGGTCTCGTCTGAATTAGTTACTGGGAGTGCTCCATCCGGGATTGTGTTTGGCTGCACCTGTAGGGAGCTGCTGCTGATCGGCGCCATTGTTGTTGCTGGCGGCGCTCATAGGGTCCCCATCGAGGTAGAGGTGACGCTACTGTTGGCAGTGTTCAACGCTGAAGAAGTGGCTTGAAAGGTTGTCTAAGGAGTTGTTCCAGACATGTCAAAGGTTTCTTTTGTGGGTTGGATTTTTTTGGTTGGACGATCACTATAGCCCCACGGTGGGCGCCAAAATGTTTTCGTCGAAAAACTACCAAGTGTCTAATTGAGGGTTATAATGATCTAATGACGAGTTAAGGTTGTTTGTTTTGGTGTTTAAGCGTGGTGAAGTAGCTAAGAGAGACGATAGAACCCAAAGGATTGTTGACGCGGAAAGCCCCTTAGGGAAAAACCGCGGGGGAACAAGGTTCCACCAATTCCACTAGAAAGTTCGGCCTGAATACCGAGTGTGTTACAAGTGTTTTGCTCTAATTCTAGTGAGATAAGCGTAGTAAGTAGTTGTGTCTTTACAATGTACATTTTTCTCTACATTTATAGACCTAATTTGCCTATGGACCGTTGGATCCAATGTTTGTCCAAGGGTCCAATGTCTCTTCTCCTGGCTTTCTTCCTCTTCCTTCTTTAGTCTGCTCCACTTTCTTTGTTTGCCCATTTCGGATAATCTCGAGCCTTGCACAGCAGCCTTCTTATTCTCCTTTTCTTCTTCCCGCTCTTTCAGATCCTTCTTCTATGCTCCTCATTTCTCATTGACTTTGACCATAGAAATATTTATCCACTTATGTGATGCCACATGTCGAGGAATCAAAATGATAATTTTGGTGTACAACAGTTAAAATAATTAGTTAGGAATGAAAGTAATTTATAGTATTAACTATGTCTAAATTTCTATATGTCAATTGATATGGAAGGGGGAAGGTTGAGATATTGATATGACATAATTTAAGGGGGTGTTTGGTTGGGTATATTGGAAATTGAAATGGAATGGAATGCATTAAGACTATTTGGGTGTTTGGTTGAGGTAATTTGGAATGGAGTTAGATATCTAATGGATTCAAACTCCACCCAAACCCCTTGGAATCTCACACCAACATTTCTCCCTTGGATTCTAACTCCATTTCATCCTTCTATAACTAGTTTTTATACCCGTGCAATGCACGGGCTAGTATTGAATTTTTTTGTATGTATTATCAATTATTTTTCTTTATAACTAATATAGATTTTTTTTATATATTACAGAATAATGAGTGTTAATCTCCAATGACGGCATTGTAGGTATCATAACCAAAATTTAGTATGTGGTTCTTTTTTTCTATAACTAATAACTTTTACATAAATAGTGTAAGAATTTAGAGCGAAAAGTAAACAATGTATGAATTTAAAGCGAAAAATAAAATTAGCATAAAAAATGGTTGATATGCACAATTAATCAACTATATTATTAGTGTCAAAATTCAAGTTTTATATATAGATCCGCTTGTAATTCATACCACGATCATTGAAAATGATTTTGCTTTCAACATGTTAACTGAAAATAAAATTAACATAAAACAAATTAATAGACTCTATTTTTAAAAATAGTAGTATGTATTATTCAAAAAATACAAATTCACACACAAAAAAAAGGTTTAATAAAAATTATTATATAATACCATATTCCGTTTTGTTCAAAAGCAGTAACTCCTTCTTGTTCTAAATTTGTGTAGATCCTCCATTAGTAATTCACCTGCTACATAATTTATGTTTAAGTCAATTCCCATTCTAAATCCCTTTTGTCTAAAATTTTAAAAAATATATATATAGTAATAAATTAACAAAGATGGAATTTTGCAGCGAAATCAAAAGAATAGGGGTATTAGAAATGAAAAGTAGAAACCACTTTTGTATGTGAATATTGTATCATTTTGACACTATTTATACATTATATTTTTCACTAATGATTAGGGATAAATTAGTTATTTTTGGTATTCATTAAGCACTTTAATATCGAAGATAAAACATTGGAATATTAACAGTTACAATTTATATGCACAAATTATAAAAATTACTATTAAAAGAGGAAATGTCAGAGGTATATTAGAAATTAGTAACTTACCTCCTTTAATGTTTCCTCATTAATAGTTTTTTAAGATAACTTATGAAATCTAATAATTTTTTTATTATTTTTTTTAGATAAATATACTTTATAAATAACTTATCTTTAACATGTGACAATAAACAACTACCTAAGCTAGCTAGGAGTAAGTTGGTTAATTTTGATGTTCCAGAAGTACTTTATTGTCGAAAATAAAGTGACGGATAAATTTTAAAAATTACTATTGCGAGATGAAAGGCCAAAAGTGTTTAAAAGCTATTAATTTAACTTATTAACTTTACCTTTTAATATTTATTTAAGGTGACTTATGAAAAATAATAATAAATGATTATATTTGTTTAGATATATATTTTTTAAATAGTTTATCTTGACACGCGGTGCTATAAAAGTTACTTTAGTTAGCTTTAAGATTATATTGTATAGATATATGTATATAATTAAATGAAATTTAGGAAGTTTATAGCAAAAAATAGAATTTTATTTACGAATGATGTAAAATTATAGTGATGTATTTTTTTTATTTGTTAATTCAACTTATTTTAACAATAAACGGTGAAATTTTTAATTTGGTATATATTTAATTTCTTAATTGTTCTTTAATTTATTAAAAATTAAGATGACAGACTTTATTCTTTATTATGTTATCAAAGAATGTATTAGTCATTTAATGTTTGCAACATAATTAATTTTTTGTTTTTCCTTTTTAAATTTTGATGAGGTGGCTCTCTAGAATTAGCCTAAAATTGGAAAGATGTAGTGTGGTGATTTTGTTTGTCTTTTTATATTATTTATAGATAGATAGATAGATAATGTCCAGGTTCAGTCGTCATACTTTTATATCTCAAATGGTTGACGGGGTTCGATTCCTATAGGAAGCGATATTTTTTTATTTTTTCCATTGTGTGTTAGTAACATGCAAAAATTAGCCAATAACTTTTATTTTCTTTCATAAATAAGCTCACTACGGCCCTGTTCTTTTTTACTTATTTTTGCTTAATTTAAGTTAAGTTCAGCAAAAATAAGTTAAGTTCAGAAAAGTTCAGCAAAAATAAGTTAAGTTCAGAAAAAATAAGTTAAGTTAAGTTAAGTTCAGCAAAAATAAGTCCAGAAAAGTTCAGCAAAAATAAGTTAAGTTCAGCAAAAATAAGTTAAGATAAGTTCTGCAAAAATAAGTTCTGAAAAGTTAAGCAAAAATAAGTTCAAAAAAATTAAACAAATACTCATATGCCTTTATAGTATTGACGAGTTTTGAAAAATTTAAGATTTTCACAAATTCTCTCGTATAAATGTCTCATGTGCGACCATTTTTTTTTACCCAAAAGTGTCACTATTAACAAAAGAATAGTCGGATTTTCCAAAAAATACACGGGTTAAAAATTACACACAATAATTCTCGTACGATAATGAACATACTATATTTATATAGAAATAGATTATTAAAAAAATTGTGATAATATAGAAATAGATTATTAAAAAAATTGTGATATTTGATTTACTTTTTAATTATGTATTGAAGTAAGATAATGAACATACTATATTTATAGATATAAAAAGAAACTATTATTATTATTATTACTATTATTATTATTATTATTATTTATATTATTTAAGTTAATATTTTTTTAGTTCTAAAAAGTTAGACTCATATAAGTTAAGTTCAGAAAAGTTAAGTTCTTAAATGTTAAGCAATATAAGTTAACCTCAGCAAATATAAGGTAAGTTAAGTTCAACAAAAATAAGTGAAGTTCAGAAAAAATAAGTTAAGATAAGTTCAACAAAAATAAGTTCAGCAAAAATAAGTTTAGAAAAGTTCAGCAAAAATAAGTTAAGTTCGGCAAATATAAGTTAAGTTCAGAAAAATTCAGAAAAAAACAAGTTAAGTTATGTTAAGCAAAAATAAATTCAAAAGAACAGGGCCTAAGATGCTTAATACGATCAGACACACCGTTGTCATCATGTGGCAATTCATGTTTCTTGGAAGATATCTATTAAGGGATTGTTTGGTTGACATAAGAGAATTAAAGTTCCCGGGAACTTCAAGATCACATGAATTTCAAATTCATGTCAATTCGCAAAAAGTGTTTGGTTCGCATATGGGAAGTTCTATTGACCAAGGGGGATTTGGTGAGTGACTTCCCACATAATGGAGGAAGTAAATTCATGTGGAGAGTTCTATTTCCCATGATATTGGCAACCAAATAATATCATGATTTTACACTTTCTAGGAAGTTCAACATCCCATGATTTTAATGGGTAACCAAACTTTCTATCACCAGCAGGTAGACTTACTCTGATTAATTCCATTTTGTCAACCATTTCTAATTATTTTCTATCGGTATTCAAAGTACCGGTAAGTGTGACGCATAAAATAAATTCTTTGTTGTCACATTTTTGGTGGGCGGGATGCAAATCAGGGAGGTCTTTACACTGGTGTAGTATGAATTTCCTCGGATTGCCTAAGTCTATGGGAGGGGTTGGAATTAGGAATATTGAATGTCTTAGTAAAGCTTTATTAGCTAAACAGGCTTGGAGGATTGTGAAGGGGGAGAATTCTTATTTTGGTAAGGTCTTTAGGAACTTGATGAAGGTTGAATGGAATAATTCGGCTGGATTTATGATGAATCATAAAGGGGATATGTCTTGGGTTAGAAGAAGTATTATTCATGGCTTTAGAACTATTAAAGAAAGACTTGTCTGGGTTCCGGGTTCTTTTTCTACTCTTAATGTCTGGACAGCTAAATGGATTTATGGGGAAGCCCAGACCCGAGAGATAATCTGATTGATCAGGGGCTTGACTCATTAAAAGACCTTCAAATTGGGGATCTGATCTCTGAGAATGGGGAGTGGGATGGATCACGCCGCCTAGACTTCTTATCCGATGAGAGGACTGTGCATAAAATTCGGACCATTGCTTTGGGGATAAATGGGAGAAAAGACAGGGTAGTTTGGCCATTCACGTCAAATGGTTTGTTTACAGTTAAAAGTTGTTCTGGTTTGGTTTTTGAAGAGTTTATGGAAAAACATAGATCTAATGTGGATAAGAATCGTATCTCTGGAAAAGGTCGTGCTTTTTGCAAGACAAAACTGTGGAAATTACGAATACCACAATCTTGGAAGATCTTGATATGGAAAATTGTTACCAATCTTTACCGGTGGGTGTTGAGTTTAAAAGAAGGGGTATGCTAGGGGAGGAGGATTGGCTTTATAGCTTATGTAGAAACTCAGAGGAGGGGGAGGTAGAAACAATGGAACATCTTCTGCATGATTGTCCGATGACGAAAAGGTTATGGAATGCTTCCGTGTTAGGTATACGATCATGGCAACCAACGAAAATCAGTATGGGGGAATGGATAATCAATTGGCTTCAATACTTTAGACCGCTACCCAATAGAGAGCTACTTATTGTAAGATTTATCGCCATGGTAAGGAGCATTTGGTTACTAAGGAACAATATTCTCTTCAATAAGGCTTCTTTAGTGCCAGATTTGTTCTTTAAAGGTTATGAAGATATGGCGGCAAGTGTAATGAGGGCGAATTATAGTAAGATAAGAGGTAATAAGGAAGGAAATGAAGGATGTAACAGAGTCTCAATGGAGGAGGAGGAAGGAGGGGAACGCCAATTTATCAGGGACTCTATTCCCTGGAGGTTGGTTGAGAAAGATAGTTCATGTCTATGTTTTAGGATAAAAGTGAATGCGAGCTGGAAATCATCAATGGAGACAGGGCTTGGTTGGGTGGTTTTTGATAGCAGGGGTCATATTTTCTTCAAGGGAGGGAAAAAATGTTTTGCGGCTTCTGCACTTCAGGCGGAGGTTCTTGCTATTAAATTGGCGATCCAATGGGCAAAGGATCATAAACTGTGGCATGTGGAGATCTTATCTGATTGTCTGAATGCGGTGTTACAAATTGCGGATATTGATGCCAGACACATCCAAGTGGAAGACTTAATTGAAGACTTATATAGTTATTTAGATGTTTTTCATTGTGTTCGTATTAGTTTTATTCCGAGGTCGTAATAGGATAGCGCATGATCAGGCTTCCCTGATTATGCATACGTGGGTTTCTGCTGTGCGAGTTCCCAAAAAAAAAAAAACAAAGGGTAACCAAACAAGCCCTAATTTTATTATGTACATTAATTTGTGTAATTTTTGTTATTAGAGAACCGATAGTATTTTTTCATAGTCATGGGCTATTTATAAGTGCATTGTGCACATGTTTGCAAAACTGGAAAAATTACAAATATATCTAAAATACCAAGTTAATAATTCGTACTTGATGTGAATTATAATACAAAATCGCATTATTTGAGAATTTGAGAAGCAGTAGATTATGGGAATGATTTTCATTGAATAATTCACCAACTGAATACATGGAATATATAGCTACAAGACTCCTATTCTATTTCCAATTCTAATCCCTCAAGATCCTTCTTATAAGGAGTAACAAAATATTCTGTACATAAGAATAGCTACTAAATATTTACACCATATCATATTCCGAATCACAAAATATTATCGATATGGTTTCCATACTCCCCCTCAAGTTGGAGCTCCGGGTAAACCGAGACCCAACTTGCCTTGCAAGTAGTCGAACGATTCTCCTCCCAACGCCTTTGTGAATAGGTCCGTTACTTGCTCCTTGCTTCTTACGTGCTTTGTTTCAATTGTTTTCTGAACAATGTGTTGCCTAACAAAATGGCAATCTATCTCAATATGCTTCGTCCTATCATGAAAGACCGGATTTTTTGCTATGTGGATGGCCGCTTGGTTGTCACAAAATAACTCCATCGGCTTGCCGTGATATACTCCCAACGAACTCAAAAACGATTTGATCCAAATCAATTCACTCGTTGCACTTCCCATCGCTCTATATTCGGCCTCGGCCGTGGATTTCGAAACAGTAGCCTGGCGCTTTGCCTTCCACGAAACGGGCGATGACCCAATGGATACAAAATACCCACTCAATGACATTCGCGTTAACGGACATTTCCCATAATCCGAGTCACAATATCCCTTCACTTCTAGACTCGAATTCTGGCCGAGAGTAATACCCTTGCTTGGATTCATTTTAATGTATTTTACCACCCTTAGAGCCGCATCCCAATGATCCGTTCGCGGTTCACTAACGAATCTCGATAACATGTGAACCGAATACACCAAATCTGGTCTAGTGATAGTTAGATAAACTAACCTCCCAACCAATCTTCTATATTTCATTGTATCTTTCAACATAAATTGCCCTTTGCTAGCTCTAACTGGTGATGCTGAAGCATCGGTGTTCGGACCGGTTTGGCACCATTCATTCCGGCCTCGTCTATGATACCCAACGCGTACTTTTTTTGGTTCAAGAACAAACCCGACTTCCCATGTGCCACTTCAATGCCCAAAAAATATTTGAGACGACCTAGGTCTTTAATTCCAAAACTTTTGTCGAGATTAGTCTTGAATTTTCGACTTGCATTATTGTCATTGCTCACAATTATCATGTCATCAACATAGACTAATATTCCGATAAATACTTTGCCATTATTATAGGTGAATAATGAATAATCCGCTAAGGATTGAACGAAACCATACCTTACTAAAAATTGTGTGAGTTTCGAAAACCAATTGCGAGACGCTTGTTTGAGACCGTAAATGGATTTTAATAACTTGCACACTCGATTCTCCCCTTTTCGTTCAAATCCTTTTGGGATTTTCATATATACATCTTCTTCCAAGTCTCCATGTAAAAACGCGTTGTTCACGTCTAGTTGGTCGATGCTCCAATGTTTTGCAAGGGCCACGGTTAGGAGGCATCGAACGGATGTCATTTTCGCCACCGGAGCATAAGTGTCATGATAATCAATCCCCTCGACTTGAGTGAACCCTTGAGCCACTAAACGCGCTTTGTACCTTTCAATTGATCCATCGGCTTTGTATTTCACTTTGTAAACCCATTTACAACCAATGGGTTTCTTTTTTTGTGGCAACGACACAATGCTCCATGTCCCATTCCTCTCTAAAGCCTCGATTTCGCTGTTCATCGCCTCTCGCCATTTCGCGTTCCCTGCCGCTTCATGATAATAGCGCGGTTCTTTTACCTCATCAAGTTTGGTTAGAAAGGCCTTATGGGACTTAGAAAAAAATTGTGTTGCATAATTAACTAATGGATAACGAGTACCTGATTTCTCGGATTTTGAATGGTCGAGGTGTGCACGCGCGATGGGTTCCACTATTCGTGTCGATTTGCAAACATAGTCTTTTGCCCAATACGGTTCTTTTCGTTCCCGTACCCCTCGTCCAATTCTCTCACCCTCAGCATCAGTAGGCACACCATCTCCTACTGAAATATCACCCTCATTTCCTGTAATGTCCCTTTCACTCGTGTTTTCCCTTGTTTCGGTCTGAGGTGTGGATGGTTCGTCCTCACCAAAAATTTCTGGAAAAGGCTCATAAAATTCGAGAGATTCACCATTGGTTGGGGTAGTATTTGTGGGTGTATTTGTGGGTGTATTTGGGTTATAATATGGATACATGTGCTCAAAAAAAAATAACATCATGACTCACAAACAATTCATTGGTATTTAAATCGTAAATTTTCCACCCTTTCTTTCCTTGTGGATAGCCAAGAAATAAACACCGCTTACCCCGTTCCTTGAATTTGTCACGAGATTTTTCTTTATTATGAGCATAGCACAAGCATCCAAGGACTTTAAGATTGGTAGGACCGGTTTTTTGTGATATAAAATTTCATATGGGGTCTTATTATTGAGTGGGGGAATTGGCGTTCGATTAATAAGGTAGGCAGCGGTCATGACACACTCTCCCCAAAACTCAATGGGCAAATGACTAGTAAATCATAAAGCTCTAGCCTTTTCTAAGATGTGACGGTGTTTCCTCTCTACTCTCCCATTTTGTTGTGGAGTGTCAACATTGCTAGTTCGAATAATTATTCCCTCATCCTCATAATAATATTTCATATCACCGGATAAAAGCTCACTACCATTATCACTTTGAATAACATTGACGACCCTCTCAAATTGTGTTTGAATCATTTTGCAAAAGGCTTTCATGTATCGACTAGCCTCACTTTTTCCTTTCATTAAGTAAAGCCACACACTACGGCTATGGACATCAACGATTGTCAAAAAATAATGCGCTCGAGATCAACTAGCAACGAGATACTTTCCCCAAATGTCAACATGTATAAGTCCAAAAGGTTCGTCACAACGACTCTTATTCAAGCTAAACGGATTACGAGTTTGTTTAGCCCTACAACATGGGTCACAAACTTGGCTAGAATTCCAATTTAAATTATAATTAACTAAATCTGAAAAATTAGACGATTTACTCTGAGACGGATGTCCAAGACGTTTATGCCAAAGCTCTCCTTCCCTCGACACTCCTACTGCCGCCGCCTTTTCTTCTGCATCCGACTTGAACATGTAAACCCCATCGCTTTGCACTCATTTACCAATCTCCGTCCTCGAAACCTGATCCTGCATTAAACAATAGTCAGCAGAAAAAGTCACAACACAATTATTCTCATGAATCAACTGTTGTACCGATATTAAATCACATGTCAAATTCGGTACATATAACACATCCTGCAACACGAATTTATCACTCAACCACACTTGTCCGTGTTCCTTGGCTGTAATACGTCTACCATCCGGTAATCCTATGGTGGATTCTTCTCCTACCCAGATGTTTTTAAGACAGTCTCGTCTCCCTGTCATGTGATGCGAAGCACCACTATCAATTAGCCAATCTCGAGTAATTTTCGCGTGCATACCTGATAATTTTTCACTACCTTCCGTGCTAGCATTGAGTAGAACACGTAGCCTCTCGAATTCTTCATTGGTGAAGGAGTAATTTTTCGATCCAGTAGCTTTGGTCGATGCCTCTCCTTCCTTCGATCCAGATGAATTATTTACGGCATTGGCCTGGTGACTTTCGTATTGGCCTCTGCCGCGTCCTCTGCCGCGTCCTCTTCCAGTGCCCCCACGTCTGCCTCGGCCTTTGTCTCTTCCTCTCACGGTTTCATAGCCGTGTTTGGAATAACAGTTCTCTTCCGTGTGGTAATATTTTCCACAGTAATTGCATTGTGGAGTTTCACTGTCCTCTTCGCCCTCGTCTTTCGCATGGCTTCCTCTGTTTCTCGAAGTGCCATACGTTTTTACGGCCATGGTTGCTTCATTGGTTTCATCTTTCAACTTTGTTATGCTTGAGTATCGCTCTTCTCTTTGTACCAAAGAATAAGCCCGTGTCAGACTTGTAATTGGATCATCCATCAGAAGGGTGCTACGGATGTGTCCGTACAGTTGACTATCGAGTCCCATCAAGAACTGGTGAACCCTTTCTTCCTCCTTGCTTTTTGCAATTGCTATTGCTGCGCCGCAGGTACGGGGTGGGATTTTATCGTAATTAGCGAGTTCATCCCAAATAGTCTTGAGTTTCGTGTAATACTCTACAACCGTCAATCTGCCTTGCTTACATTCTTGCAAATCTCCTTTTAATTGATGCACCCTCGGCGCGTTCCCCGCCGAATAACGATCCTTTAATTCTGTCCAAACTTCCGCGACAGTAGACTCGAATGCAATGCTCGGATGTAGTTTAGGATCAATTACATTCTGTAACCATGCTTTCAACATCGCATTACAAGATCTCCACGCCACCGCTTCAAGGTCTTCATCATCATCAGTCGTTGGTTGTTTAACCCTCCCTTCAAGAAATTTCAATTTATTTTTTGCATCTAACCCGTTTTTAACAGCGGCGGCCCATAGGTCGTAATTGTCGCCATTAAAAACGATTTGGGTTAAGGATAAACTGGGATTATCGGATGGATGAAGGAACAATGGTGAGTTCGATGGAATGTGTTTTGTTTTGCTATTGTCTCCTCCTCTAGTCATATTTTAATCGGTGGAGTTGTTTCGTTTTTTTTTTCTAACCTGCTCTAGATACCATGAGAATTTGAGAAGCAGTAGATTATGGGAATGATTTTCATTGAATAATTCACCAACTGAATACATGGAATATATAGCTACAAGACTCCTATTCTATTTCCAATTTTAATCCCTCAAGATCCTCCTTATAGGGATTAACAAAATATTATGTACATAAGAATAGCAACTAAATATTTACACCATATCATATTCCGAATCACAAAATATTATCGATATGGTTTCCATATTATTTTTGCTAATTATATTAGATGAAAGGTAATACGTAATCTAAATTAGAAGCAAAAATTTATTGGTGTATGGTGAATCTGTAAATATATATAAGTCATGAGTGTAAAGTATATTGTAAAATTTCATAGTAATTTACTAATTTACTAAATTATTGGCATTGTTTTTGTACATGTAAAAAACTGCTCGGTATTATCATGCAATTTGCATTCTTTATAAACTTTCTAATTTTTGATAGATTGTTTTGTAATTGTAACATACTCCCTTCTATTCAAAATAACACTCTCGATTTACTTTCCGTCTATTCACAATATCTTCCCTAATTCTTTTTTGGTAACATTTTATTCTTATTTTAATTATTTCACCTCACAACAATATCCACAATACTCATATTTTATCCTTATTTTAATAGTTTCGTCAAAAAACAATATTTTGCAATATGCAAATTATTCGATAATTATTGATATTTTGTTTCCGCTACCTTTTATTTCAAATCCTTTGTTGGTCCCTACTAATAAGGGTTATTAACTTTAAATAAATAAATAAAAGTGAATGAATTGTTGTTTATTATAGGAGTACTTACTAGTTACTAACGTTACTCGAATTGTGTCAAAAGAAAAAAGAAAGATAAAAATGATAATGCGGCGATTAGTTAAGCTTTCGAGATAATTAAAGGGTCAAGTTGGATCAACTCGGGTGAAAACATGTTTCATGCCGACTCTGGTTACAGCCTTACAGGTCATCTCGTGTCGGGACGAGTTAGTTTCGATTTGCAACATTTTCGAGGCCGGTGAGCATACTCCATTGCATAATATTATCGTCTTTTTATTCTTTTTTTCCATAAAATTATCTTCTTTATAAGTATCGTAGGAAAATAATAGTAATATCCAAAATTACTTCTAATATTAAGTTACTTTTCTTCATTTACATACAATCAAATGGTAATAATATGTTATCCTAAATTCTCATTAAAGACGGATATATCGAGGAATCAAATACGAGTAATATTGTTCTGAGATAAGTCAAAATCATCGTCACTTTTGTATAGAACATAGAGAGATTGAAGGAGTAGCATTTTAGGTAGGTTGCTATAGTTACTCCATGTGACTGAATGTCCCATAAACAAATGGTTTAAGAGATAGGGCCTGGGGGCGAGATGTGAGTTCGGGCCAAGCAAAGATCAGTACAGTGTTGGTGTTTGGGCCAAGCAAAGATCAGTACAGTGTTGGTGTTTGGGCCAAGCAAAGATCAGTACAGTGTTGGTGTTTGGTCCAAGCAAAGATCTATTTTATTTATAGGGATATTCTACGGTGTAACCTCGAGTTTTTCAATTTTCTATGTTGTACCCTTACATTTTTTAAATTCTATGGTATGCCTTTAAACTCTATACATAAGTCTATACAATGACCTTATTTATTGGCTTTGCTAGATTAATTTCTTAATTTATCTATTAAATCGTTTATTTAACATTTCGATAACCTACTCATTTACTTATTAGTTCGTCGAATTACCATTAACCAACCAAATAGTATACAAATCTAACTCAATTTCATCAAATTGAACTTAGAAACATGATAGGAATGTTCACATATGATGATTATATGCTTAGATGAAGTTTCACATGCTTAGTTGTTGATTTTCAGAAATTTGTGCTTAAGACGGATACAAATAATATTCTTGTTGAGGATTGTTTGTGGAATTAATTGTTGCTAGATAGTGTATTTGATGTTTATACATGCTGGGTAAACATTTGATGTTGCGATTTTATAAGTCTTGAATCGATTTGAGGAGTTTTGTATATTGTTGGAAATGTGATTTTCGCGTACAGCGGACTCTGAGCCGGTAGGCTGACCGGCAGCCGGTCGGCCGGCTCAGAGTCGGGGTGTGTTTTGTTTCCGTGTGTTCAGGAAATTAGGAGTCAGGTTCCTGAGCCGGTTGGTCGGCCGCCGGCCGACCAGCTCAGGATACCTCTTGAGGGTTCGTGAAAGTTTTCAAAGGCTTGGGAAGTGACTCCCAGCCGGCAGGCCGGCAGCCGGTACACCGGCTGAGAGTCATTCCTTGTATTTTGAATTTTCGAAGTGGGAAGGGACTCCCAGCCGGCTGGCCGGCGGACGGTCCACCGGCTGAGAGCCTCTTCTCATTTAGTTCGGATTTTTGTAAAGGCCTAGGGGAAGGGACTCCCAGCCAGCCGACCGGCAGACCGTCCCGGACCGGCTGAGAGCCCTTGTTCTCATTGTTTTGCTTATAACTTTCAAACGTTTATTCGATTTTGATTGAAACTCGTTCCTTGTACCTTTGATATGTGTTTGAGGTCCCCAGAGGATGGGCGACACTATATTGGGTTCGGGAATGTTGTGAGGATAGAGACCCCCCGGTCGGGTAACCGAAAGGGAAACCGGCTCTCCCTCAACTTAGTTCCCGGGGTCAATTAAGTGTTGACTAGAAACGTAAGGATAAGAAAGAAAGAATTAGTTATTGAATTGAATGCTTTTATAGTGATGCGTATTAAGTTATGCGTTAAGATGTCGCCTCTGAACTTAGTACGTAGTATGTTTGTCATATATAGGGGTATGCGTTAAGGTGTCGCCTCTGATCCCTATATGTGTTTGTTTGTCGTGTATGGAGGTATGCGTTAAGGTGTCGCCTCTGAGCTCCATACATGTTTGATTGTCGTGTCTGGGACATGCGTTGAGTTTTCGCCTCTGAGTCCAGACATGTTTGAGTGATCGTGTCAAGACATGCCTTAAGCTTGCCTCTGAGTCTGACGAGTAGAGCAACTGCACGACGGGGCAGTCAGGTTGTCATACCTTACCCGGAGTGCAGGTGTTTGGTGCTAGAACATGCGTTTAGTTTTCGCCTCTGAGTCTAGTATCTTGTGATGTAGTAGGGGAACATGCGTTGAGTTTTCGCCTCTGAGTTCCTTACTTTTGATTGTGAATTGAGTGCTAGTCCATGCGTTGAGTTTTCGCCTCTGAGTCTAGTATCTTGTTGATAGTCGGTCCATGCGTTGAGTTTTCGCCTCTGAGTCTAGTATCTTGTTGATAGCCGGTCCATGCGTTTAATAGTTTTCGCCTCTGAGTCCTTGCTTGATATTGTGAACTTGGTATCTAGGTTATGCGTTAAGATGTCGCCTCTGAACCTTTTTACTTGCTGAATGATTGGTATATAGGTTATGTCTTAAGTTGACCGCTGAACCTTATACTTGTTGAGTTTATCTGCTTGCCTAGAGTTGGTACAGTGTCAGACATGCAAGATGATAGTGATGTTTATAGTACTTTGACTTTGATATTGTTCATCCAAGCCATTGGATGACTCTTTAGTCAGTTTCGTAAATGGTTTGGACTGAAAGACCCCCCGACCGGGCAACCGGTAGGGAAACCGGCTCTCCTTCCAAATAATTTCCGAAGTTGGTTGAGAGCCGTGCATTAGTGATTGCATGAAAGTATGAGATCAGTTATTGAGATATTGATATACTTCACATGTTTATATATGTTGGAGTGTTCTGTTTGTATTGCTTGTTACGTGTCGTTACAAAAGGTGGCTAGGAGAACTCTATGTTGGAGCTTGTGTCCTCCACATGTAGTGTGATAACGTCATTGCACATACCCTTGTACGGACAAGTGGGAGATTGTTGGGGCTGGTGTCCTTGACAGTTAGTACAATGACTTACTAAATCTCTTAAAGGATCACAAGGGCATACTTCAGTATTATTATGAGTTGATCCACGTTTATCAATAACGGTTGGCTTGCTAGATAAGTTTGACGTTATTTTCATACGGATGACGGTGATCAACTGGTCCCTATACGTCACACCTATAGGACACGTTTGAGAGATGTGAAGGTATGAAAATACAGTCACATTTATGCCGAATACGACTAAACAGTTAGTCAGAGGTATTGACTATTAAATTAGTCAATAAGATGTTGAGATTATTATTTAACACGGATTAAATAATTTTAGCTAATACGGATTACATGATTAATTCGTAAATTAAATATAAACGGTTATATTTAATTAAATATTGTATTCGCGTATTAATATAAACAGTTATATTAATTTGACTAAATTATACAATATCGTAATTTTATCAGACTATTATTAATACATCGACTGTATTAATATCTGATAACATGTGTGCGATTTATAATAAATACTCGCGAATAATATTTAGCAAAAAGCGTCGAATCACGCAATGGAATAAGGTAAGAGTGGAAAGCCCACTCCTACCCAATACCTAATTCGGCCGACCAGTGCTACATAAGGAGAGTCCTTCTCCTTTTGTCAGGTGATTCATTCTACTGGTTAATTGATAATCTCAAGAATTAGGGTTTTGAGAACATTCTTTTCCCAAAACTCAGATCTCACATCAAAACTCACAAAAGCTCTTCCCATATTGCAAGGCAATTGAAGAGTATTTCTAGCACACGCGGCATCATCTCAATCAAGTCTTGGGTGCAAGTTATAGGAGGGAATTTACTGTAATTCCTGTTCTTAGGCCTATTCAAGCAAGGACCCAAGGTTGTATTCATTTTCATGTTTTTAATTATCTTATGACTATATTCACAATTGTAAAATTCGTTATAATCCTTCACGTTTTAGGGCGAATACATGTTATATTCCCCACAAGTGGTATCAGAGCCAAGGCCACGAAATTTTGCTTTTGTGTTTTTCATAAGTTTTAATATAAAAATTTTGAAAATCGCTTTCTGTCGGCGTGTGGGTCGGTCGACCCATTATTGTGGTCGGTCGACCACCTCCCGCGTAGGGTTTCTGTTTTTCGGCAGTTTCTCTTTTGTGTAATCGATCTTGTTTTCGATTCCTGTTTACATATTGTTAATTCATCGATATTCTTGACAATATGTGAACCCTTGTTGCTGTTTATTTTGATTTACACGTTTTGAATCAAAGGTAAAAACTTGTTTTGATTGAAAGTGCAGAAATTTCGCGTTTTCAGAAACTCGATTTCGTGTTTTGTGGTCGGTCGACCTATTTAATGGGTCGGTCGACCATTCTGCTGTTACAGGAAAAAAAAATTTACTGTCAGGAGGTCGGTCGACCCCATGTTGAGGTCGGTCGACCTCTACCCTGTACCAGTCGTTTTATTTTTCCCGAAAATAACTTGTTCTTATTTTCCCTTGGCCAAAAGTAATATGCTGTATACGGAAATAGTATATTATTTTTGTGAAACGGTTCACTCTCGCATGATACATATTATTTTAAAACGGTTTAAGATAATGGATTATAAACTTATTAAAATTAAAGTGGTTAAAACGGTATAATCACATAATTTTAATCCCGTAAAGGTGGTTTGGTAAAAATTTGTTAATCATAATAACAGTATTATGTCATGAATGAATTTTATTTTTAGTTGATGCATTTTATTTATCGTCTTGTTGAATGCCTTTTGAATGCTTTCTATAACGTATTTAATTTTGCAAGCGGTTGTAACTTAGTGTGGCCTTAGAAGATTGTGTTACCGTAATGATGGAACACAGTCTTGTTTGTAATTTTGAGATCTTGAATCTCCGTTTTGGGTTTTTGCCATGTAATTACTTTTGTATTTAAATTAGAATGTAAATAGGGTTATACTTGTAATTTAAATTAGTAATTTTGTGAAGACCAAAGACGGAGACCGGATGCTCACTCCCGCTGCAAGCACCAAGATGGAACATCAAGACAAGTTTCTAGGGTCCAACGGTGGATTTCAAAGTTGTTTTCATGTTTATTTTGGTAAGATAGGCCACACTAGGACTTTTATTTACGTTTATTGCTTTTATTTTAGGTTTTCATCGATAATAGCTTGCATCATATTCCGCCTAAAACCAAACCACCTATAACATGCCTGAAAACTGACTCATGTAGAGGTTACGCGTTAGTTTTCTGTGACAATACAGATGTCACATGTCATTTGCAAAGCCATCACTTTATTTCATTCATTCACGTATGTGCTAGATATTAGTTCACTTAAAATGGATAAATATAAGTTGATGGGGTCTTCCTCGTATAACCAAAAATTGAGACTAGTCTTTATAAATCAGACTCCCATGAATCCCTTCTTCGTCGGTAGGCATAATATGACCCCTTCTACGTCGGGTAAGTGGGAACAGATGATTTATTTTATCTCAACATCGTGGTCACTCGATACTATCTAGCGACTGTGATGGACTAATAGATAGGATATACGGAAATCTATCGACCAAGAGTTCCAACGGTGGAATTAGCCAAACTGTGGGCTTATCAATATACGGAAATTGAGTCTTGGGATCGTTTATATAATTCTTGAGGGAGATCAATTATATAAATGCATGAGTCTATGAGTTTAAATAAAATTTAATATAGACTTAAATCACAACAATGAGTTGCTTATATGGTTTTGTTTTTATCTTCTTTTTCAGTGTAGAACACGTTCAATTAAACTGCTGTATTACTAATGGCTGGTGAAGACCCAATGCCAAGTGCCAAGCTAGCACGTGAATCCTGGCTAAAAGCCTTCATGGACTCCATGAATCAGTCTACTAGACTGAGGAATGATGGGTCAAACTTCTCTGACTGGGAGGCAGCACTACGGAATGCTGCCATTGTTGACGGAAAGCTCAAGTACTTAACTGAGCCCATTCTGGCACACCCAGGAACTGGAGCTAGAGCTAACGAAGTTCGAGCCCATAGCGACTTCGACATGGAAGCGGGTGCGATAAAGAACGTACTCATCTATGCAATGGAATCCAATTTGCAAAGACGCTTCATAACCCATGGTGCAAACAAGATTTTCACCACGCTCACTAACGAATTCTCGAAAGCTCCGAGAATCGTTTCTTATGAGCATACCTATCGCTTCTTTGAGGCGAAACTCCAGAAGGGCCAAGCGGTTAGCCCACATATTCTCAACATGATTGAGAATATCGAGAAACTGGAGGCCCTAAACTGCAAGATCCGTGAGAACATAATCGTTGATCGAATGCTTCATTCGCTTCATGATGGGTTCGCCCTCTTCAGGGCCAACTATTACATGAACGACATGAAGTAGAATCCTCATGAGCTCCACTCCCTTCTCGTACAGACCGAGAAGGACCTGAAATTAAGTGGGAGCGTGAAGCAGGATGTTCTCATGATCTCCAGCAATGGTAAGGGTAAGGGGAAAGCTAAAGCTCAGGGCGACCTAGCGGTAGGTAAGCCCAGGTTCGAGAAACCAGGATTTACTAAGAGTGGGCCAGGTGAGTCGAGCAACTCACAGGGCAAAACAAAGAGCAAGGATACAAGCATGGAATGCCACCATTGCCACAAGACTGGGCATTGGAGGCGCTCATGCCCCGTGTATCGTGAGGATATTAAGGCAGGCCACGTTATTCTTGTTGGTATGTCTTCTTATTCTTCTTTTATTCACATGATTGAGATTAACCATGCAAGTTACGGAACTTGGGTATTAGATACTGGTTGTGGTTCTCATCTATGTAATCATGTGTAGGGCCTCCGAAACCAAGAACCCCTCATCAAGGGTGAGGTTGACCTGCGTGTCGGGAATGGAGCACGTATTGCTGCAGTCTCGAGGGGAACATACGTGATCCAGCTTCCAAGTGGATTCGAGTTATCTTTATATAACTGTTATTATTTTCCTTGTTTATCCAAAAACATTATTTCAGTTTCTTCACTTGACAAACTTGGTTTTTCATTTGTAATAGAAAATAACAGTTGTATTTTCTCATTACACAATATGATTTATGGCAAGGCAGTTTCTATGAATGAAATTTATGTTTTAGATCAAACCACTGAAATATTACATGTGAATAATAAGAGATTAAAGGTAGGTGACAAAGATCAAACTTACCTATGGCATTGTCGTATGGGACATATAAATGAGAAACGCGTAAAACAGCTCATACAGAATGGAGTTATCTCGGCCTTTGATTTCGAATCATATGGCACGTGTGAATCATGTCTCATCGGTAAGATGACTCGTATTTCCTTCAAAGGTGTTGGAATGCGCGCTGCCGACCTATTAGGGCTCATACATACAGATGTATGTGGCCCTATGTCGATCAACGCACGAGAAGGCTATAGGTATTTCATCACTTTCACGGATGATTTAAGTATATATGGCTATGTCTACTTAATGAAAAATAAAAGTGAATCCTTTGACAAGTTCAAAGAATACCAGAATCGGGTACAGAACCAACTGGGAAGAAAGATTAAAGCACTACGTTCTGATCGTGGTGGTGAGTATCTTTCACACGAGTTTGATCAACACCTTAAAGACTGTGGTATCGTTCTGCAGTTAACTCCACCTAGAACACCACAATTAAATGGTGTGTCCGAACGGAGAAATCGAACTCTACTTGATATGGTTCGATACATGATGAGTCACACCGTTGTGCCTGATTCATTGTGGGGCTATGCTCTTTTGTCGGCCGCTTTAATACTTAACCGAAGTCCGTCTAAAGCTGTTGACAAGACTCCATACGAATTATGGAAGGGAACGGTCCCTAACTTGTCCTTTATTCGGGTTAGGGGCTGCGAGGCTTATGTCAAGTGGAGACACGAGGATAAGCTCGGCCCGCGATCGGTCAAGACATACTTTATAGGCTATCCAAAGGGAACTTTTGGTCATTACTTCTACTCGCCAACCGAACAACGTATTTTGTTGCGGCTAGTGCGACGTTCTTAGAGAAAGAATTTCTCGAGAACAAGTCGAGTAATAGAACCTTCGATTTATCGGAGGTTCAAGAACCAACTACCGAGCAACCATTGGAGGAAACAGTTCCTTCAACCGAGGCTGCGGTAGATATTCCTGAGGAACCTAGGAGGTCGGGAAGAGTCTCTATTCCTCCGGACAGATACATTGGTATGGTCGAGGAACATGATATAGATGACGTCTTACTCCTAGAGGGTAATGAACCCACAACCTATAAAGGTGCCATGACCAGTTCTGACTCAAAGCTATGGCTAGAAGCCATGCAATCCGACGGTTGTAGTACTCTTTTATGAATTCTTGTAATAATTCATTTTCTCGTGTACTCTATTCAACCTCATTGTTATGATATATAATGTTTTGTTTTTCATGTGGAATTGTACGCCAATTTTGAACACCACAAAGTGAACTGAATAACATTACATCGTTTTAGTCGTTGATTACCCACTTGAGCTGATAACTCAGGTAATCATTTTGTGACGTTGGTTGATGGCTCTTTTATGAATTCTTGTAATAATTCATTTTCTCGTGTACTCTATTCAACCTCATTGTTATGATATATAATGTTTTGTTTTTCATGTGGAATTGTACGCCAATTTTGAACACCACAAAGTGAACTGAATAACATTACATCGTTTTAGTCCTTGATTACCCACTTGAGCTGATAACTCAGGTAATCATTTTGTGACGTTGGTTGATGGTGGGTTCAACGAGCCATAAGTCAAACGGATGACTGACCAATCACAAAGGCGAGTTATAAGGATATCTCGTAGGACACCCCGTGACAACGTTATGGAGTCCTAAATGTTTTATAACATTGGGTGCCAGGTCGTGGATAGGACCTCCATAATGTTCCTTAGAGTCGAGTCTTTTGACTTTCAACTATCTCTTGAGATTAAGGCAGATTTTGGGTAACTTTGGTTTCTTTCCCACGGTCATCGTAACAGGGGCCAAGAGGATTTTTTTCTGGGTTATTTCATGCTGCGCGAACATCGGCAGGATTCGAGTTGAGGGAAATATCTAAACCCTTATCAGGATTTTGTCATTTCTCAGGGCCACTCAAGGAGTAGTAACTGAAATGCATGGCCATGCTCGAATACAGATTCGGTTTATCAGTTAAGTTACTCTCTAGTCGGGAAACCACTCTTGATACAGATCGCTTGTGAGATACGACCTTTGCGAATGCGGATTTGCAAATTGTCTTACATTGAGTGGGAGAAATTTTAAAAGGATATGAGAATCGGTTATCGCACCTACACTTGTACGAACAAGTGGGATGGAGTTTGTTGGAGCTTGTGTCCTCCACATGTAGTGTGATAACGTCATTGCACATACCCTTGTACGGACAAGTGGGAGATTGTTGGGGCTGGTGTCATTGACAGTTAGTACAATGACTTACTAAATCTCTTAAAGGATCACAAGGGCATACTTCAGTATTATTATCAGTTGATCAACGTTTATCAATAACGGTTGGCTTGCTAGATAAGTTTGACGTTATTGTCATACCGATGGCGGTGATCAACTGGTCCCTATACGTCACACCTATAGGACACGTTTGAGAGATGTGAAGGTATGAAAATACAGTCACATTTATGCCGAATACGACTAAACAGTTAGTCAGAGGTATTGACTATTAAATTAGTCAATAAGATATTGAGATTATTATTTAATACGGATTAAATAATTTTAGTTAATACGGATTACATGATTAATTCGTAAATTAAATATAAACGGTTATATTTAATTAAATATTGTATTCGCGTATTAATATAAACAGTTATATTAATTTGACTAAATTATACAATATCGTAATTTTATCAGACTATTATTAATACATCGACTGTATTAATATCTGATAACATGTGTGCGATTTATAATAAATACCCGCGAATAATATTTAGCAAAAAGGGTCGAATCACGCAATGGAATAAGGTAAGAGTGGAAAGCCCACTCCTACCCAATACCTAATTCGGCCGACTTGTGCTACATAAGGAGAGTCCTTCTCCTTTTCTCAGGTGATTCATTCTACTGGTTAATTGATAATCTCAAGAATTAGGGTTTTGAGAACATTCTTTTCCCAAAACTCAGATCTCACATCAAAACTCACAAAAGCTCTTCCCATATTGCAAGGCAATTGAAGAGTATTTCTAGCACACGCGGCATCATCTCAATCAAGTCTTGGGTGCAAGTTATAGGAGGGAATTTACTTTAATTCCTGTTCTTAGGCCTATTCAAGCAAGGACCCAAGGTTGTATTCCTTTTCATGTTTTTAGTTATCTTATGACTATATTCACAACTGTAAAATTCGTTATAATCCTTCACGTTTTAGGGCGAATACATGCTATATTCCCCACACTCTAGTCACTCCCCACTGATTGTGACGTACAAGTTTTTATGTATGTAGGTACATGCAGGTTGGACGGGGTTCATTGAGAGCTAGCGAGTGATGATCCACTTGTCATCTTATGACTTACACTTTCGAGTAGCTAGACTCTAGTTTGATACTGTTTATCTTTTGGTGCCTGTAGGGATGTTCCATCCCAGGCTTTGTATATATTTGGTTTTCCGTACTTAGAACGGTTATACTTATCTATTTTGTTTATATCAGTTTCCAGTTTCAGTTTTAATCCACCTCGCATGTTGTTTATGTTTAAAAAGTTTTAATTCCGCTGCATTTTTAGTACTTTGTATGTTTTATATTTCCGCTTTCGCGAGGGGTTTTACAGTTGGTATCAGAGCATTATTGCTCCCGACGCACTCATGTGACCCCCAACCTTAACTTGACCAAATAAACAAATAATGAATGAGAGATGGGGTAGATCTAAGGATTTATATTGTAGTCTATTTGTGAATGCTAATTGCTAAGTTAACACTTGTTTTTCTTTTAAAGGATGGTGAGAACCACAGCTGCTGAGAACACTATAATGCAAGCACTTCATCAGTTGCTTGAGAACCAGAGACAGCAAGCAGAGACTGTTCCACCTCCTCCACCGCCAGGCAATGAGGCCAATAGGACTGGTAGCTTCTCTTGGATAGCATCACAGATGTCCAGGAGCCACGTGAAGACTTATGGAGGCGAGGTTGATCCGGTAGCTCTTACTGAGTGGTTCCATGAGATGGAAAAGAGCTTCACCATGTACTCGGTTGGCAGAGAGGATAGAGTGCGGCTAGCCACTCACTTTTTGACCCTAGAGGCCGATAGATGGTGGGCATTGACCGGACCGACTTTCATTCTTGATCCTTTATTTGATTGGGAGGCTTTTAAGGATAAGCTCGAGACGAGATTTTATCCGAAGGAGCTTAGATCACAGAGACTTAAGGAGTTCATGGACTTGAAGCAGGGTAAGATGTCCGTTTAGGAGTACACCGACAAATTTAACCAGCTTGCGCATTTCGCTTCGAAGTTTGTCAGGGATGAGGCTGAGAGAGTTTACTTCTATCGTGGGAAGTTAGGGCCGCGCATCGAGAGTATGGTTCGCCGTGACTCGACTTCTTTTGTGGAGGTTTATGATTATGCTATTTGGGCCGAGAGTTCCATTCGTGCCATAGATGGTGAGACCCGAGCTGCTACTTCCAGTGTTTCTTCGCACCAGAGATCCGTCTACCAGCGGAAGAGACCGTTTGTTCCATCTGCTTCTTCGCCTTCTTCTCAGAAGAAGCGATTTGAGAGGTTTTCTCCTCCGGTTGCTAAGACAAATTTTCACACCGATGCTGATTCTATTGTTTGCCGCCGTTGTGGTAAACCGCTTCATCCGGGTTTTGACTGTTTCAAGAATGCCTACAAGTGTTATACTTGTAATGGATTTGGGCATAGATCCTTTGATTATCCTGAGAGGAACACCGCACTTGGCAAGGCTGCCACTGCTGCTGCAACGACTAAGGGAGGAAAGCCGAAGGGGAAGATCTTCGTGATGACTAGAGCTGAGGCTGAGGCTCATCCAGATATTGTGGCTGGTATCTTTTTTTGTACTTGGCGCTGAGTGCCTTATTCTATTTGATACTGGAGCTTCTTTATCATTTATATCGACTCAGTTCGCAGACCGTTTACCTCTTGAGTCTTCCATGGTTGAGGAGACTTCCATTTCCTTACCTTCGGGAGACGTGTTTTCCTGCTCTTTGTCCCATAGGGATGTTCCGATTATTATTGGTCAAGCCACATTTCCAGCGGACTTACTGAGATTTCCTCTCGAGGAATTTGATGTTATCCTCGGCATGGGTTGGTTATCGCGATACCATGCTCGCTTCGAGTGTCGCGACCAGAAAATCTGCTTGAGGAGTTCTTCAGGAGTTCGTGTTTCCTATAGGGGAACTCGCCCTAAAAAGGGTGTTCGTGTTATCTCTTCGATGAAAGCATCACATCTTCTTAGGAAGGGTTGCCAAGCCTTCCTGTGTGTTATTTCAGCTGCAAAGCCATCGCTACCGAAGCTTGAAGATGTAGCCATTATTCGTGAGTTTCCAGATGTTTTCCCAGACGACTTGCCAAGGAAACCGCCAGAGAGAGATGTGGAGTTTACTATCGAGCTTGTTCCAGGTACCGGACCTATATCTAAGGCTCCCTACCGCATGGCTCCACCAGAGTTGAAAGAGTTGAAGCAGCAATTAGAGGAGATGATCGAGAAAGGGTTTATTAGACCGAGTGCTTCTCCGTGGGGTGCTCCAGTTTTATTTGTCAAGAAGAAAGATGGTTCCATGAGACTTTGCATTGATTATAGAGAGTTGAACAGAGTGACTGTGAAGAACAGATATCCTTTGCCGAGAATTGATGATTTGTTCGATCAGTTGAGGGGTGCTTCTAGGTTTTCTAAGATTGATCTTCGATCGGGTTATCATCAGATCCCAGTGAGAGAGGTTGATATTGCGAAGACTGCTTTTCGTACCAGATATGGGCATTTTGAGTTGGTGGTCATGCCTTTTGGGTTGACTAATGCACCTGCTATTTTTATGGATCAGATGAACCGCACCTTTAGTGAGTTTCTTGACACTTGTGTTGTGGTGTTTATTGATGACATTCTCATTTACTCGAAGACCGATAAGGAGCATGCCGAGCATCTCCGATTGATTCTTGGGATTTTACGTCGACAGAAGTGGTTCGCGAAGTTCTATAAGTGTGAGTTTTGGCTTTCTAAGGTTGCATTTCTTGGACATGTGATATCTAGTGAGGGAGTTATGGTTGATCCCGCGAAGATTGAGGCCGTTGTTGATTGGGAGAGTCCCAAAGATGTGGGAGAGATCCGTAGTTTCCTTGGTTAAGCGGGTTACTACCGTCGATTTGTTGAGGATTTCTCTAGATTGGCTCATCCGATGACTCAGTTATTGAAGAAAGAAGCTAAATTTGTTTGGACCGACAAGTGTGAGAGCTCTTTCCAGGAATTGAAGACTAGGTTGACTTCCGCTCCCGTACTTGCTTTGCCAGAGATTGGAGTTGACTTTGATGTTTACTGCGATGCTTCGATGTTAGGGTTTGGATGTGTGTTGATGCAGAGTGGTAAGGTTATAGCTTACTCATCTAGACAGTTGCGAGTTCACGAGGTGAACTATCTGACGCATGATCTTGAGTTAGCTGCGGTTGTTCACGCCCTGAAGATGTGGCGTCATTACTTGATTGGATCTCATTGTCGCATTTTCACGGATCATAAGAGTCTAAAGTACATTTTCACCCAGAAAGACCTCAATATGCGACAGCGTCGTTGGCTAAAGTTGGTTAAGGATTACGACATTGAGTTATTGTATCATGAGGGAAAGGCCAATGTGGTTGCTGATGCACTTAGCCGCAAGACTTCTCATTCTATGAGTGCTATGCGTGTGTTGCCCGATGGGTTGTGTTCCGAGTTCCGGAAGTTGAGATTAGAGATGGTTGGTAGTGGTTTTGATTGGTTGTCTGCTATGACCGCCGAGCCGACATTGTATTGGGAGATTCGCTAGAGTTTGCCTACAGATGCTGCTTTCCGGAAGTTCGAAGCTAAGATTTCGAGTGGTGTTGCACCAGATTTAGTGATTGATTCTGATGGTTTTCTTCGGTTCCGAGGTAGGATGTATGTTCCAGATGTGCCATATTTGAGAAAGAGAGTTTTAGATAAGGCTCACCTGACGCGTTATTCAGTTCATCCGGGCGGAGAGAAGATGCACAAGGACTTGAGACTTATATTTTGGTGGCCCGGGATGAAGAAAGACATTTTGGATTGTGTGAGTAGGTGCTTGACTTGTCAACAATTCAAGATAGAGCATAAGAGGCCAGGTGGTTTGTTACAGCCGCTCCACGTTCCTCAGTGGAAGTGGGAGTGTATATCGATGGACTTCGTGACTGCATTTCCTAAGACAGTGGGAGGCAAGGATGCGATTTGGGTTGTGGTTGATAGGTTAACTAAGTGTGCCAGATTTGTGCCTATCAGAGAGACATGGGATATGGACCGTTTAGCCAGGGCGTATATTGCAGAGATAGTCCGTTACCATGGTGTCCCGAGAGAGATCGTTTCTGATCGTGATCCTCGTTTCTGTTCTAGATTTTGGAAGGCTCTACAGGAGGCTATGGGTAGCCGTTTGCTGATGAGTACCGCATTTCATGCCGCGACTGATGGCCAGTCCGAGAGGACTATTCAGACATTAGAGAACTTTCTCCGTGCTTGTGCACTTGATTTCCGGAGTTCTTGGGAGCAGTGTCTACCGTTAGTTGAGTTTTCCTACAACAACAGTTACCATTCATCTATTAGTATGGCTCCGTATGAGGCGCTCTATGGTAGGAAGTGCCGTAGTCCGATCTGTTGGGATCAGGCGAGCGACGTGCACGACCTAGGACCAGACTAGTTAGCTGCAACGATTGACCAGGTTCAGCTTATCAGAGGTAGGATGAAGGCCGCACAGGATCGGCAGAAATCCTATGCTTATGTCCGCCGTAGACCTCTCGAGTTTGAGGTGGGTGACAGAGTTTTCTTGAGAGTTTCACCGATGAAGGGCGTTAAGAGGTTTGGAGTTAAGGGCAAGTTGAGCCCTAAGTATATTGGGCCATTTGAGATCGTGAAGAGGATTGGTGTTGCTGCTTACCGTTTGGACTTGCCTCCTAGTTTGGGCAAGGTTCATAGTGTCTTTCATGTTTCTCAGCTCCGTAAGTATGTTAGTGACCCGAGTCATGTTCTTCCTAGAGAGATCGAGAACTTAGAGCCGAGTCTTGCTTTCGAGGAGCGTCCCGTGAAGATTCTAGACCGTCAGGACAGGAAGCTTAGGAGCAAGGTGGTGCCTTTAATGAAGATCTTTTGGCGTTGCGGTGATGTTGAGGAGCAGACGTGGGAGACCGAGGCATTGATGCGTGCTGCGCATCCTTCTCTTTTCGATTGAGGTATAGTTATCTAGAATTTATCTTCGTTCGAGTTTCGAGGACGAAACTTTTTGAAGTTGGGGTGATTGTAACATCCCGTATTTTCATAAAATATATTTTAAGGGTTTTTAATTATTTGAAGTAGTAAAATCATATTTTAATAATTTATTGAGAAGTATATTTAATAAATCGTAGATCCGTCTTAAGAACCTTAAGTCCTTAAGACGAATACAACTTGGCAAAACTTAAGTCCGTGTCAAATAAAACCCGTTTATGTTACCAAACCCGTTTTCCTTGAAACGGAAAGGACACATATAAACCCCTAAAACCCTTGTGAATGTCGACTAATTCCATTTCACAAAACAAAACACTGTTCTTCATTTGTTCTTCATTTCCTCCTTAAAACTCAAGCTTAAAATCCATTTTTCTTCATCATCCGGACTCCAAATCAAGGTAATAATTACATTTTCGGAATCCTCATGAAATTTGCAAGTCATCCGTCACTTCCAATTTTCGTTTCCTTTTCAATTCGAAAATCTGCCTATTTTGTAGAATTCGTCTTTAAACTCTAAAATCCGTGTTTCTTAATTGTAGGTGAAGGTTTAGACGATCCTAGTGTGGATAGCTACGTGGTGGAAGAGGAGCTTTGATCGGAATTGCTTTTAAGGTGACGATAATGAGAAACTCGGCCTTTATTTGTAATATTAGCACTTTTCATGTTTAGGATGGTTTAAGCTTCTGAATTTCATGTTGTTGTTGTTGATTGAACTTAGAAACATGATAGGAATGTTCACATATGATGATTATATGCTTAGATGAAGTTTCACATGCTTAGTTGTTGATTTTCAGAAATTTGTGCTTAAGACGGATACAAATAATATTCTTGTTGAGGATTGTTTGTGGAATTAATTGTTGCTAGATAGTGTATTTGATGTTTATACATGCTGGGTAAACATTTGATGTTGCGATTTTAGAAGTCTTGAATCGATTTGAGGAGTTTTGTATATTGTAGGAAATGTGATTTTCGCGTACAGCGGACTCTGAGCCGGTAGGCTGACCGGCAGCCGGTCGGCCGGCTCAGAGTCGGGGTGTGTTTTGTTTTCGTGTGTTCAGGAAATTAGGAGTCAGGTTCCTCAGCCGGTTGGTCGGCCGCCAGTCGACCGGCTCAGGATACCTCTTGAGGGTTCGTGAAATTTTTCAAAGGCTTGGGAAGTGACTCCCAGCCGGCAGGCCGGCAGCCGGTACACCGGCTGAGAGTCATTCCTTGTATTTTGAATTTTCGAAGTTTGGCTATGGGAAGGGACTCCCAGCCGGCTGGCCGGCGGACGGTCCACCGGCTGAGAGCCTCTTCTCATTTAGTTCGGATTTTTGTAAAGGCCTAGGGGAAGGGACTCCCAGCCGGCCGACCGGCAGACGGTCCCGGACCGGCTGAGAGCCCCTGTTCTCATTGTTTTGCTTATAACTTTCAAACGTTTATTCGGTTTTGATTGAAACTCGTTCCTTGTACCTTTGATATGTGTTTGTGGTCCCCGGAGGATGGGCGACACTATATTGGGTTCGGGAATGGAGTGAGGATAGAGACCCCCCGGTCGGGTAACCGAAAGGGAAACCGGTTCTCCCTCAACTTAGTTCCCGGGGTCAATTAAGTGTTGACTAGAAACGTAAGTGATAAGAAAGAAAGAATTAGTTATTGAATTGAATGCTTTTATAGTGATGCGTATTAAGTTATGCGTTAAGATGTCGCCTCTGAACTTAGTACGTAGTATGTTTGTCATATATAGGGGTATGCGTTAAGGTGTCGCCTCTGAGCCCTATATTTGTTTGTTTGTCGTGTATGGAGGTATGCGTTAAGGTGTCGCCTCTAAGCTCCATACATGTTTGATTGTCGTGTCTAGGACATGCGTTGAGTTTTCGCCTCGGAGTCCAGACATGTTTGAGTGATCGCGTCAGGACATGCCTTAAGCTGGCCTCTGAGTCTGACGAGTAGAGCAACTACACGATGGGGCAGTCAGGTTGTAATACCTTACCCGGAGTGCAGGTGTTTGGTTCTAGAACATGCGTTGAGTTTTCGCCTCTGAGGCTAGTATCTTGTGATGTAGTAGGGGAACATGCGTTGAGTTTTCGCCTCTGAGTTCCTTACTTTTGATTGTGAAATGAGTGCTAGTCCATGCGTTGAGTTTTCGCCTCTGAGTCTAGTAACTTGTTGATAGTCGGTCCATGCGTTGAGTTTTCGCCTCTGAGTCTAGTATCTTGTTGATAGTCGGTCCATGCGTTGAGTTTTCGCCTCTGAGTCCTTGCTTGATATTGTGAACTTGGTATCTAGGTTATGCGTTAAGATGTTGCCTCTGAACCTTTTTACATGCTGAATGATTGGTATATAGGTTATGTCTTAAGTTGACCGCTGAACCTTATACTTGTTGACTTTATCTGCTTGCCTAGAATTGGTACAGTGTCAGATATGCTTGATGATAGTGATGTTTATAGTACTTTGACTTTGATATTGTTCATCCAAGGCATTGGATGACTCTTTAGTCAGTTTCGTAAATGGTTTGGACTGAAAGACCCCCCGACCGGGCAACCGGTAGGGAAACCGGCTCTCCTTCCAAATAATTTCCGAAGTTGGTTGAGAGCTGTGCATTAGTGATTGCATGAAAGTATGAGGGAGTGTTCTGTTTGTATTGCTTGTTACGTGTCGTTACAAAAGGTGGCTAGGAGAACTCTAGTCACTCCCCACTGATTGTAGCGTACATGTTTTCATGTATGTAGGTACATGCAGGTTGGACGGGGTTCATTGAGAGCTAGCGAGTGATGATCCACTTGTCATCTTATGACTTACACTTTCGAGTAGCTAGACTCTAGTTTGATACTGTTTATCTTTTGGTGCCTGTAGGGATGTTCCATCCCAGGCTTTGTATATATTTGGTTTTCCGTACTTAGAACGGTTATACTTATCTATTTTGTTTATATCAGTTTCCAGTTTCAGTTTTAATTCACCTCGCATGTTGTTTATGTTTAAAAAGTTTTAATTCCGCTGCATTTTTAGTACTTTGTATGTTTTATATTTCCGCTTTCGCGAGGGGTTTTACATAATGACTGAATTGCCCTAAAAAAACCCAAATCCAACACATTCATATCTGGTGAATTTGGGGGTTGCTGTACTAGCTGAATATTCCATCCATCTGAACTCGCTGCTTCTCTGAATTCCAAATCTGTGTTCGTCAAATGTGGACGTGCGTTGTCTTGTTGAATAAATATTGTCTTTGTTGCGTTGGCTGGCCATTTCCTCTTTATTTCAGGCAGAACCGTCCCTAGAATCATTTCCTTCACCACTTGCTTGTTAATTGATTCAACTTGCTGTTTCCATTGTTCCTGCAACCCTGTTCTTTGAATTCCTTTTTTGGTGGTTCCAAGCTTATAAATGGCCAAATTCCAAATTTTCCATCAAATATGACTTCATTGTTAGAATCTAGGTAGCACGGACACTTCTCCTAATGAGCCATACCGTGTCCGACACCGTGTCCGACACCGACACTCCACGGACACACGCCGAAACGTGTCCAACACCTAAACAATCGTGTCTAACTTTCAACATTTATTTGGGCACGGGTCCGACGCGTGTCCATGGTATTTGAGTCGTGTTCATCGCGTGACCACGATATTTGGTTAATATTTGCGGTGAATGATGTTCTTGAGATGAAAAATACGTTATCGAAAGAGATCAATTAGAATATTGATTCGGATGAGGAATGAAAATAAATTTATTATCAAGGCAAGTTTTACATTCACTTATTTAAAATTAATATCAAATACTTTTACAAAAATAAAATCAAAAATTTATAACTATAAAATGTATATTTTATTAAATTTAAATGTCGTGTCCCGTGTCCTAAATTTCGTGGCATGCCGTGTCCCGTGTCCGTGTCCGTGTCCGTGTCCGTTTTGGTGCTACCTAGGTTAGAATCATAATGTGGTCTACCAACAGCACACATGAACATTATTTTACCAATAAATGTTTTCGATTGAACACTTCTATAAGGATCTGGTTCTGTTTGTGACAAGTAGTACCTTTGACCGTCTTTTGTTATGTAAAACCATTTTTCATCAATATGTATGACATTTTTTTTATCTTTAAATTTCACTTGACTAATAATGTGATCATAATGAAGTTGAGAAAGACAGAAAATTAACCTACAAAACTTGTTTTTATCAGTCAAACCTGGTTTTAGTGAATTCGTGTGGCTCTTTATGACCTTATCAGTTATCCATTTATGAACCAAACTTTGACTGCATTTCATAACTTTTGCCACCCCTCGTTGTGTTGTTTTGTCACCCAAGTCAACGTCCTTGAACTTCTCTTCATCAAACACTATTTTTGCTCTCCCTTTTTTTTCCCTTTATCTTGCTAACCACGTTGATAACTTCCTCATTATCCTTCTGCTGTCTTGCTTTCTGCCATAAATTTGTGATAGTTTTCCTTGTGACATTGAATTGTGTTGCTACTGCATCCATACTACCTTTTGCTGGTTTACCGTTCTCGCATTTTTCAAGTAGTATTTGGACTATTTTCTGTCTTTCTAAATTAGTTAGGTTTCTGGTTTTATACATATTGAAGTATTAATGTGGATTTGGCACTTTGTAAGTAAATGTTGATTGTATTTAATGTTGGTTGTTTTTGTTTGTATGTTGATAAATGTTCAGTTCTAAAACAGTTCCCCCTTTTATACTTGAGAACCCTAAATGAATTTGAACTTTGCACATTTTAATGAATTTTGGCGCATAAATTTAAGTTGCTGAATATTTTGGAAATGGCGCAAAAATGAAAATTTCGTGCCTTTTTTAAATTTAATGCACAACTTGTGTGTCTTCTTCATTATTACAGTACAGATTGAAACTCAACATTGAAGAACGAACCCGCATGCAAATCTGAAGTTTCGTTTCGTTTAATTTCTTTTTTTGGGTTGTATTGGAAATTTATGTAATTTCAATTTATAAGTCGTCATTTTGTAATTTAAGACAATCGTTATGAACGCTTATGTAACTTCAGATTTTAAGGACCGAATATGTAATCCCCGTATTTTTGTAATTTTCGACAATATTTATGAAGAAGTTGAATTTTTATGGAATTTGGCATGAATATTGGGTTTCCAGAATTCTGGAAATTAAAATTGAGTTGAGCAAGAATTCTGGAAATGAAAGATGAATTTTTCCAGATTTCAGGAAAATTTCAGATTTTTAGTGAAAGATGAATCTGATTCACAGATTTTGATTAGTTGTTGTAGTGAAAGATTAAGGCTAATTAGTTTTATTTATTTTAATTAATCAAGATTTTCTCTCTCCAATCCAATACCCTTATTGTCTTTTTTACACTTTTTCACATTTTCCTTAATTCTAGTGCCCCCAACAAAAGGGAACATCAAAGAAAATCAGAGGGAGTATTTTATATTTATTTCTCATTTATACTTGTTTTATTATTTAAGTTATAATTATATTTAAATCCTATTTTTTTGTATATCCTTATGTTAGTTCTAATAAAATTATATTCTCATAATTAATTTAATTAGTATAAATAAATTATACGTACTCGTTTATTTTAAATTACGGGTTGAGAACGGGATATAGCCTCGAGATGCGTGATGGACCGAGTAATAAGATATATGGGCTCGTCCAATTTTCATACCTAACTCTAAAACCCTTGTTTGTCGACATATCATTCACCTACCAAACCCAACATCAACTAAATGTTAACTTTGGCATCAAACCCTAATCACCCCATCCCATAACCTGCCCCTAACGACACACCAAAACCTTACTACTGCTACTACTGCTTACATCTCGTCTGCCTCCACAACCCCACCCTAAGCACCACTTTGACCACTGTGAGAATTAAGGAGAACAAGAGGAGGAAAACGCAGCAGGAACAACCCATCACCACCATCGTTTACCTTGCACTGCAATGTTTGTAAGTAGTTTATCATATTGTTTTATACTTTCGAGTATGTATACTAATGTTGTATGTAATCCTTGTAGTACGAATAACATGTTTGTCATCATTAACCCACCGTAGGACCACCGTGAGTAACGCTTTAATCACCATAATGTCGACAGTAAACAACATTTTTCATACTCTGTTTGGCTTAGTACTTGATACGAATGTTTGGGTAGTAGTGGTAGGGTGTTAGTAGGCTATGTGGGTGGTTGTATGGTGGTGCGTGGTGGCCGGAGCACCACCATAATATGACTGTTTTGAGGAGTTAAAAGTAGGGTAAAAACACACGGAAATTATAACAGAGGAGGATATGCGTGTGAGTAGGCTACTTAGTGAAGCTATCGTGGGATGTCAGAGGAGGATGAGGGCTCGAGTGGACCATCCCTGGAACCACCGTGAGTCATCGGTGACAATGGTGGTGGCCAGAGGTGGTGTGGGGCATGGTGGTGAGAGGAAGAGGGTACACGCGGGTTGCTGAAACATCAGGTGTCGGGGTGTGTGCAGGCTGTTTGAACAGGTTGTGGTGGCATCGGTGGTGCTTTTAGGGGGTAACATGGGTGTGTATTTTGTGGTCTGAAGTATGGGTAAGAGGTTAGAACCTTAGGTGGTGACCATGGGTGGCCGGAAAAAGGTTGGTGAAAGCCGGAAGATGGGTGCAAGAAGTCTTAGGAGGGCTTTATGTTTAGTGTTTGTGTTGTTTTGGGTTGCTTGTCATGGGATTCGAACCCATGTCTATGAGAGGGGGGTTGTTTTGTTTACATATGCTTATTATTATTATTATCATTATTATCATTATTGATAATAATATTATTATTGTTGTAATAATAATATTATTATTATTATTAATGTTATTATCAATAATATGAATGATTGGAGTATCTTGTCATCATTTCAGTTATTAAAATTATTGATTTTGATTAAGGGTAATTGTATATTAATTGGTATGTTTATAATTATCATGGTATGGAATATTGTTGATAATGATTTTAGGATTGGTATAATATATTTTGATAACAAATAATTAGTGATATAAATATGGAGGTGATTCATGATAATTATTTTTATTTAATAATGGTTCTATGTATATGGGAACGATTATGAATATATAATGAGATATGATTATTTGGATAATGTGTTATGAGTAAATAAAATATAAACATGAGCGAGATAATTAATTAGTAATATTATTAGTTATATGCATAGAATTTGATATTAAGTAATGTTTATAGGAACTGAATTTGAAGTGGAATATTTCTAGACGGTGATTGCTATTTGCAGACTTGCTACTCCAGGTAGGATACACTGGCACTCTATACTCTATGATATGTTATGAATGGATGTTGGATTGTGTGTTATGGATGCTGAGCATGATTGATGTGAGAATGATATTGGTTGGATTGAGTGTTGATTATTATTATTGGCATGAGCATTGCATTATTTAATAGCATGATTGATTAAGAGTATTGTTGCATTCATGAGCATGGCATATGCATTGGTTACTGAGAAAGTTACGAAACGGATAATGTTCTGATATAAAGCCCAGGGTGGTTCTGCGTACCAGGCCTGGTGTCTTTAGCTTTTATGCTGGTGTTCGACGACGGTCAACGATACTCTGCTGGGAGGTTCGGTATGGGTGGGAGTTACGGGTTTGAGATTGAGCTCAAGCATATCATGGCATTTGCATATCATCATTGTTGCATTATTTATTATTCTGTTATCCTACTCAACCACGAGGTTGACAGTGTATTCGTGTGACACCTACGATGATCCGAAATGGGGAGTAGATTCTACAGGTCAGAGATAGACGGATTAAGAGCTTGGGCATGGAGAGAGACATTGCTTGGACCTACTTAGAATTAGATCACATACTTAGATGTTATCAGTTGTACTTTTATTCTATGCGTAGTAATTGTAATATCAAAAGTTTAAATTTAATCAATTTTATATAAAGTCCTTTGGTTTGTTTTACTTTGTTATTCACTACCTCGGACATTCCGAGATAGTAACAGCTCTATTTATTGTCTCACTAAAGGCTCTTAAATAAATGGGAGTGTTACAAAAAGAGAGAGAGAATGAAAAAAAAAACAGAGAATTGAAAAAATGATGGAAAAAGGAAACATTGAAAAAAATGAAAAGACGCATATTTGATTTGGAAAAAAAGAAGAAAAAGAAAAAGAAATTCAAGTATATTGTTATCATCTTTTGGAGAATTATCTTTTGGTTTGTATTGTATAATTCGGTTAGTTTTGGGAATAAACATCCTTGAAAAAATCATTGTGAGTTTTAGTGCTCTTAATAGAGAGAGAGAGAGAGAGAAAAAAAAAAGAATTGAAAAAATGATTGAAAAAGGAAACATGAAAAAAAATGAAAAAGAAACATTTTTTATTTAAAAAAAAAAGAAGAAAAAAAAATTCTCATTTATTATTATCATCTTTTGGAGAATTATCTTTTGGTTTGTATTGTATAATTGGGTTAGTTTTGAGATTGATCATCCTTACATTTGTATAGTTACTAGCTTAACTTAAGTCTCACAAATCTATAATTCATTTGTTCCTCTTTCTATCCATGTCATTTATCCTTCTTTTTACTCATTTGTCTTCTTATTCATGATTGCATATGATTATTTTGGCTTGTAGTTTTCAAATGTTTACCATATTAGATTGCGGACACATTTTTATAAGTCGATGATAGATGAGTGATTCTCACCCAAATATCTTTTCACATATAAAAGAGTTGAGTGCATCGTGAGAGTCCATAGTCAAAAGATCATGCAAGAGCTCAAAGTTTCATTTAAAGTTTTTCATGCTACGCCTTCATTAAAATCTCATCCATACTTTGCGTTATTCTATTTGCCCATGTTGTCTTGGGTTTTTGAATCATTATGCTTAGCTTGTTTAGGATATTGCATTTAATGGGATATGGTTTCTTACTTAGGGACAAGCAAGAGTTTACCATGAGGGAGTTTGATAAGTACATATTCCCTCTTATTTCATATATTTTTCCTTATTTCCTAAAACGGATTATTTAGGTTTTCTTTCCCTTTCCTATTTTGGAAACTTTTATTCTTATTTTATTCATTTCTCTCTCCTATTATCAACCCCCCACCCAACTATTTTACTCCTATTTTATCTTTTTTTAATGTTTGTGACCCACAATTTCTTATTTAATTCCTAATTATTCATCCCTCTTCTATCACCAAATCCCACCCAAATTTTTACACTTATTTTATTATTTATCTTAATCTTTGTGCTCAATCCAAAGGGGAACAACATATGGAATAAGAGAGATTATATTATACTTCCTCCATTCAAATCCAATCTACCACATTCAATTTTACGCACTATTCATGAGTAAGCATTCAACTTCGATTTCCGCTCAATGCATAAGTTAAAATATATTCATGTGAGATCTTGTTTGATTCGTCTTTACGAGAACATTAAAAATATCTGATTTTTATAATTTTCACAAATAGGTAACTAACGATATTTACCGCGTAAAACACGCGTTGACAAATGTGAAAAAGTAAAGTGATAGAGTGAATTTGAATGGAGGAAGTATATTGTATCCCCTCATTTTAGCTCAATTTATATTGCTTATTTCACTTTAATTAGTGTTTTCGTGAATTAATATCGCTTTCTAGTTGTTTTGCTCGTATTCGTTATATTTTGTAGGAATCTAAACTTTAGAGCCTTTTTTCCCTATCACATTTGCAATCTGGCTAAAAGTGCAAGCTAAATGAACCATGGAAGAAACAACAAAGGCCAAAGCATGAAGAATTAATAATTGTTGAAATACAAATTAAATCTCAAGTAAAAACTAATTACAAAGTCCACAAAAGGCAACATGAAGATGCCAACTTTGGATGCTCGTAGGATGATAATTGAGGTTTTTAACCATATATTAAAGAAGCATGAAGATGATACGTAGGATTCCTCAAGCATTGAATACAAGATTTAAGGCATTAATCCCGAGGACCTGCGGCCCCGACCAGGGTTGGTTGTGCAATGACTTTTTGACTTTCTTTCCGTTTCACCCCCTATTTTTACTATAAATAGGAGGTGTGCGACACTTTAGACACACTTTCATATATTATTTCTTAGCTTAGTTTACAATATTTCTCATAGAATTCTCATACATTTTAGTTTATAATTTGTCATTAGTTTACATTCGAACGAAGTTAGGCTTTCCATTGTAAGCATTTTTCCTTCTTTTTATTCAAGTAATCTTTTGTTCTTCAATTTCAAGGTCTTAATCTTCATTTCGGTAATCGTATTTCTTCTCTTAGTTTTTATTATATTTATTACATTATTTTTTATTGCACTGTATTTCATTATGAGTAGCTAATTTCTCTAGTCTAAGGACTAGAGAAGACATGGAAAAAAATATTTACAAAAATGACATAATTAGTAAATGACATAATTTTGTTCATGATTGTTTATATCTATGCTTGCTTTGGTTAGATTAATCTATCTTTATTGCCATAAACAATGATTAAGTTTGTTAATTCTTTCTATATGTCGAGAGATGCATAATAGGATTAGACTAAGCATGAGATTATAGGACGATCTAGCAAAAGTCGAGAGGTAGTTTAGAACCTGGTCTACGGTTGACGCTAATATCGTGATACGAGTGTCTTAGAACCTAAACAATTGGACAATGTTATTCATCACATGTTTGTCATTTATTCATTTATAATATTTACATGTTGACTCGTAATCCCTAGATGCCTTTTATTATTGATAATCACGAACAAACAATCAATCAAACCTTATAATCGTAATCAATCTAGATAGAAATTATTCCATAGTATTTCATAACATAAGTCTCGTTTCCTTGTGTTCGACCTATATTGTCACATTCATTTGTGTTTAGGGATATTATCTTTGTTAGATGTACGACCGAACCTATTAGTAGTGCACTAGTCTAGGGATTAAGGGAGTCATGCATAGTTAATATTCACAATTGTCAAATAGGATGATATAATATTGTCTAGTTGTTTTTATCACATGCTTATATTGAAGTGTTAGTCTTTGATTATTGATCAAAGTTGTAAATTAATTTGGTAATTCTTTCTAAGATCGACAGCCTGAAATAGAATAGATTAAGCATGTGTTAGTAGACCGATCAAGTAATAGCGAGAGCTCACTAAAACCTTACCTAAGGTTGACAATAATACTTAGAGGTATTTGTCCTTAGACCTAAAATATTACTGATTTTATAAGTTCTTAGTTGACATTAAATTTTATTAATTTACATGTGTGACCCGACATCCCCTAAACTCCATTTTTATTATTGACATATTTGTTATCTTTTCACCGTTAAAATAAATCAATCAATCAACCAATGATTTAAACCAAAATAGATAAAATTCTCTCAATAACAATTCATAATGTAACTTTCGTGTCTTTGTGTTCGACCCTTTTTTTACTACATTTATTTGTTAGCCAAATGTGGGGTATTTTTGCTAGGTGTGCGATGGCCTATCACGGTTGATGCAACATGACATTTGTGGAGTGTACTGTCTTGGCCTAAAATAGTTCTGTTTATACTTTCTAATTAGTGTGTTTTTATTTTAGTTTTTGGTTTTGGTTTAAATCAAGTTCTTATAACAAAAAAATAATGGTATTATTTTCTTATTTATTGAAAATAAATTTCCAAGGAGATTAATCTCAAAGGAGTTGTTTGGTTGATCAAGGAACATAATTTTCCTAGAAACTTTAGCTTCATAGAAATTATGTTTCTGCATCTAATTCGGGTGAATTTGGCAAAAATAATTGGTTGTTCATGTAAGAATTAAATTTCATTCGAACTTCCAATGATCAAGGGAGGAGTAGGTAAGTCAATTCTTATATCATGTAGGCATTGAAAGTTTCTAAAAGAAATCAAATTCCTCCTTTTTAAAAACATATGGCAATCAAATAACCAATATTTTTGCAAATTATGAGATTTTCAATTCATAAATTTTTACAGTATCAACCAAACGATTCCTAATCCATAAGGGAATAGATCTGTTTATGGGATGCTCCCACTCTTTTGTGTTTAAGTTTAATTTTTTTGTATGCTTTTAATTTACGGGAACACATTTAGAAACAAATGTTGTACTTAAAAGAAACCAAGACTCTATTTGGTAAAATGAGCTGAAAAACCATCTAAAATCTGAAAATGTACCTGAAAACTGAAAAGGTAGCTGAAACCTGAAAAGGTAGTTGGAAATTAGGACCTCATAAGTTGACTGGTTATTTAAAAAGTTGTTTGGCAAACTAACTGAAAAGGTAGCTTATTTTGGTGAAATGACATAAAAGGATATAAAAATTACTTACTATATTATAGATTGAAGGGTAAAAAGGTAATATAACATAAAATCAGGTACCCGAAATTTAAATTGCTACCTTATGTAGCATTTCATTTCAGGTATCTTATTTGACCAAATAAGTTACTTGCCAAACACTTTTAAAGAAAATAAGTTACCTGATTCTTATGGCAAAAAAGCTACTTCAGGCAAACCAGGTACCTGGAGTGCACTGTCAAACGGAGCCCAAATCTAGAAATATTCTTTTAATTAACTCATGAGATATCCTTTTTTTTTTTGTTTTTTTTTTTTTTTTGCCAGTGGTAAATAAAGATTTTACATGCCGATTGCACCTGATGCTAAGTCATGTGCAACCTTATTAAATCTACGGGGGATAAAAGATAAACTAATACAATGGAAGCAGATAAATAAAGCATTACAATCTTCGATAATATCCTTGATAAGGTGATCAGAGAAAATTGTACCATTTTTTGTTTAAGAAAATCGTCACAATAATATACTCCCTCCATTTTTTTTCCATGTGATACATTTACCTATTTCACGTTTGTCAACGCACGTTTTACGTGCTTAACATCTTTAGCTACGTATTTGTAAAAATTATAAAAGTTATATATTTTGAATGTACTCGTAAAGACGAATTAAACAATACCCCACATGAATATATTTTTTCTTACGTATTGGGAGAAAATTGAAATTGAAGCTTAACTTGTGAATAGTGTACAAAAAGTAAATGTTTCGCATCGAAAAATATGGAGGGAGTATGATCATATATGGCTAAGTTGAGTTCTCAATATGTATCTTTATGACACATCTTAAAATACTGATAAAGTATAAATTAAATGTATTTTCAAACTATCTAAGTTTCTATTTTTTCATTTCGTTATTGTAGAACACTAAATGTAATAAATATGACCGTTGATGCCCGTCGTTGAGGGTACCAAAGATAAATTTATATTCCTAACTTAAACAATAGATAGTGAAAGTCAGGGTCGAACCACAAGGAGGTGGGGAATGTTTATTGTCTTAATGTTAATGTTTAAAGGTAACAAATTTGGGGGTTGATTGGTTGATTACTATATCTAAAGAAAAGATTAAAATAAAACAAGAATTAAAAGATGAGAATAAAATATAATAAAAGGGATGTTAGGATGTTCGGGGTAATAAATAGCTAAGGTAAAATAAATCCTAAGGTCAACATGTATTGCAGTCGCGTAAGGGGGTGTAACATATCTTTTTAGGTCTATGCTACCTAATAGCTCCTTTCGGCCTATGCTATTAGTTCCTAGGTCTCACCATTATTGGGTGTCAACAATAAGGGTGATTCCTAAATCCCAGGTTACATACCTTTCAGCCTTGAGTAACCTATCCGTCTTAAAGTGTAAACCAATGCCCTTCCCGTATCTTTCAATCTTGGGTAGGTCATTACTAACATCCTACAAGTCTCCTATTGGTCTCATTGCAGGGTATTATAATTCACAAGAAAAGGCGAAATAAGGAAACAGACGCGAGTGGTCGACCGACCAGCTACTCCGGTCGGCCGACCACGACCTCGGTCGACCGACCAGCTATTCCAGTCGGCCGACCGCGGTCCTGCTACAGGTCGGATTTTCGGATTTTATCTACCTACGCATATTATCCCCTACATCCTAACATATGAAAGTTAGCTACTCATGACTGTTAAGACGAATACAAATTTGGGAATAAACATGGAAAACATGGTAAATAATCTAAACATGCAAGATTCAATAAAACTTGAGATTCTAACTTAACAATTGTAAATAAAGAAATAAGAACAATAATGAAAACTAGATTAAAGAAGAATTACCACAATTGAATTTAAGGAAGAAAGGGACAAACTTTATTGAATGCTTGGGGATTGCTGAAAGATTACAAAATTGAAGCTTGAATAAAACTTGATGTATGAATGATAATAGATGAGAAAACTAGATAGTAAAAGAGATGATAGGATCCCCCTAACCCTAATCACAAGATTAGTTTATATAGGGCAAAAACTAAGAGTTTCCTTAAGATTCTAATTCTACTTTATTTCTAAAAACGAAAAGAAATCGTATGGGCTTCGTTCTGGTCGACCGACCCGTATAACTGGTCGGTCGACCACTTCTTGCTGGGCTTCTGTTATTTCCGGAGTTCCTCGAAAATTGGGCTTGGCGAAAATCGGGCCTGGTCGGCCGACCCATTTTACTGGTCGGTCGACCGCTTCTTACGGAAGTCTTCGGATTTCTTCTGTTTTGACCTTTGGCACTTTGACTTTGACTCCAGTTGACTTTCCTTTTATTCCTTAATTAAGCTAAAGACTTGAGGATACGAATTTGGTGCTAAATCGTCTCTTTTCCGCATAAATCTGCAAAAGTGCATAAAAATACGAAAGTACACAATTTGTGGGAAATAGAGGCTAAAACATAGTAAATGAGCGACCAAATACGTGTAAAAATAGATGTAAAACATCATAAAATAGACACGTATCAAATTCCCCAAACCAAACCCTTGCTTGCCCTCAAGCAAGAAATAGACTCGATCTTAACTAATGGAACGATTTCAATCTCAGAGCGAAATTTACATGTTAACCTATACCAATGCCAAGTACAAAATGAGAAAGCATTTAAATCATGCAAACGAGTTATGGTGTTGTCGGATTTGCAAATAAAGAAACTATAGAGACTTATACCATGGACTCTCGCGGTACGCTCGAGACACTCATGAAGCAAAGGGTGAGTATATGTAAAAGATAGAAAGAAGCAATTTTGTAGAGACACTCACCTAACTGCGACCCATGGAAACATGCCTGCAATCTAACATAAACAAGAATTCCACAACTTTGTATAACAATCTCATTTAAATGGCCTAGATACATGCAATTGAGGTAATGAAAGATATGTGAGGTAAAAGGTAAAAGTGGTTAAGACGCTTTTGGATATGTGGGGTTGGTAGCCAAGCTAGTAAAACTGATTCCCAACAACATACTTCACGACTTTTTGATATTAAGAAAGTGCTCTTTTTTAGCACAACTCTCACATTAAATAAGAAAGGACTCCCAGATATTTTTTTTTTTTTTTTTTGAATGAAGTACGGGAGTGATAACATATGAAAGAAGGGAATTTTTTTTGAACGAAATTCTTTCTGACGGTAGTAGGCGGTCGGCCGACCTGTAGGTGTGGTCGGTCGACTGCATTCTGTAAAATTTTTTTCGTTTCGTTTTTTCCTTTTTTTTTTTTTCTTTTCTGAATTTTTCTGTTCTTTTTTTTTCTTTTCTTGCTTTCTTTCTTTCTTTTCTCTTTTTGCTCATGATAGCACACAAACCAAGATGCCTCAAAAAATAATCCAATGACCACAAATACTAGCTTGGAAGGGTAGGCTAAGTATGGGATGTAGCTTTGGGGAAATAAAAAGGCAATTTTGGCTATGTGAAGCTTATGGGTAAATATGAGAAAAGGGGTCCCAAATGCACGTATCAAGATTCACAAAACGAGAAAGTAAAACAAGTATATAGCAATTCAAGTTCATGTTTATGCATGTTGATGTAACATGCTCCAAGGGGAGTACTACTTACATCCTAGACGACTGGTTTAAGGATGAAACCAGGAATAAGGCTCTAAAACTTAGAATGTATAAGTAGGTCGCCAAGGTATAAGTCAAGTCTCAAGATATGCAAGTTGACAAAAACTCGTAGATATGCAAAAGACTCTCATACAAAAACAAGTTGACAAGGCAAGGTAAAGGCATAAACATGTAGGATAGCTAAATCATCCTTGAAATACTTTCGTTCCGACTCGACCTATATGCTAAAAATAAACGTGCATTTTTTTGATTTTTGAAATTTTTTAATTTTTTTTTTGGATTTTTGTATATATAAGGAAAATAAAGAAAAGAACGATGCAAGACAGAAATGCAATAAACGTGTGACAAAATGCAATGCATATGACATGAAACCATTCCCCAAACCAACCCGCACAATGTCCCCATTGTGCATTTAGCCTAAGTAAAGGTTTTCAGAAAATTAAAGAACAAATGTAAGTAGAATAAAGTAAAGGAAAAATTGGAAAGAACTCACTGGGTTAAAAGATGTAAGAGAAAAAACCTCCCCAAACCAGCGTAAGCTGGGAGGTTTTGGTGGCCATCAGTGCCACTCAAGTACCCAAGACGGTTGCACGATTCCCGAGGAAGAGAAACGAAAGACTGCGACGGACAGTAGGTCGACCGACCGGTGTTTCTGGTCGATCGACCTCCTGTGAACAGCGGAAAAATCGGCGATACAGCGCGTCTGGTCGACCGACTGATGTTTCTGGTCGGTCGACCAGCTGAGTCCTGGAGGTCTTCGTTTTTTTCTCGGAAATCCTGAAAAAGACAAGAAAATAGCGCGCCCAACAATGCGCGAGATGCCAAGACGATTCTAAAAGTCTTAACTACTAACAAACTAAACTAAAAAGTCTCACACAACATAAAATAAATTGTCTTAAAAATTTGTAACTTAAAAGCAACTATCCGCTGAAGATGCGGAGGATATCCGACCACGGCTTCTGACGGCACGCCGTAGTTTCTACTGTTTTTGCTTCAGTAGCAAAACACATCTTCTTTCCTCCGTCGCAAAGCATATGCGACGGTCTCTCTTCTTGAGCCTGCCTCCTCTTCTTTTTCTCTTCTCGATCCACGACGTCTGGATCCTCACCTTCTCCATAGCTTAGGCATCCCATTCCTCCTCTCTGGACAATGACTTCCTTCTCCTTGGATTTCCCCAAACCAGTTCCTGCAATAGTCACAATAGAAGTGTCCTCCCTATTGCTCCCAATCTGGGGCGGAGGTGTAAAAACCGATACAGGAACAGGTAATAAAGGTGGAGAAGTAGTGATGACCTCATACTTCTTCTCAGAAGTTATAGCATTACATGTAATGGGGGTCATAGGATCCTTTTTCCTATAGGATAGGCCATAGATAATAGAATGTTTGCCTACTTTGAAGGTTAGAGTTCCAGTGCCTACATCTATAATGGCACCTGCAGTGTGAAGAAAGGGTCTTCCTAGGATGATGGGTATATGGGCATCCTCTGGGATGTCCAAAACAACAAAGTCTACTGGGAAGAAAAACCTGTCAATACGCACAGGGATGTTTTCTAACACCCCCATAGGTTCCATAGATGTGCGATCAGCCATCTGGACTGTCATACTGGTCACTGCAAATTCGGTCATTCCTAGTTTTAAGGCAACGCTTAGGGGCATGACACTTATACTAGCACCTAAGTCGCATAAAGCCTTTTTGACTGGGAAAGTTCCTATATTACAGGGAACAGAAAAACTTCCAGGGTCTTCTAATTTATTAGGGGCAATGACATGAGTTAAAAAACTGGATGACTCTTCAGTGAGAGCCACTGACTCGACCTTTTCTAGAGACCTCTTTCTTGACAAAAGCTGTCTCATGAATTTTAGATAAGAAGGAACTTGTTGAACTAATTCTAAAAATGGAACTTGAACATTTAATGAACGAATTACATTTTTGAATTTATCAAAAGATACCTGATCCTTCGAAGGCACGAGTCTCTCTGGAAAGGGAGCAGCTGAGGATTCCGTATTTGCAGCCCTTTTTAAAAATCTAGGGGTCTTGTCACCCCTGAAAAGGAAATCCCGCAAGTTATCTGGCAATTCTGGACGAAACGGAATTTCAGACTCTGCTTCTGTGGTCGGTCGACCAGTATCATTGGTCGATCGACCAGTCTCCTGTTCTGGAAAAATTTTCGGATCCTGTTCCGCGGTCGGTCGACCAGAATCTTCGGTCGGTCGACCGACTTTGCTGTTACTCGCTGTTTTTTTCTTCTCAGCCCCCACTTTAGCTCCACTTCGCAGGGTTACGACGTTTAGAGTCTCCTTCTTCTGATCTGGTTTTGTTGGAAGTTGACCCGGAGCCCTAGTATCATTCTTGCTCGCGATCTGAGCAATCTGGGTCTCCAACATCTTCATCCCTGCCTCTCTGGCCTGTGACTCCTTTTGAACCAATCCAATAAGATTTTGGATAAGAGCATCTGTGTTGGGTGGTGGATTAGAAGGTGGTTGAGGGTTGAAAGGTGGTCTTTGGAAATTCTGTTTATGTGGGGGTATATATGTGGAATTTTGCTGAGGTTGTATGTGCTGTGGGTTTTGAACATTCTGGCTTGTCCACCTTAAGTTGGGATGGACATTGTTATTATTTGGATCATAGAAATTGTTCCCACGATAATGCTGAAAAGCGGCACATATCTCATTAGATGAAGTGCAGAACTTTGACACGTGCCCTTCTCCACCGCACCTCTCACAAGCAAAGGGTCCGTCCTGAACGGCGTTCACCTGGTAAATTCCTCCCTTGCTTCCACTCCCTAGATCGAGCTTTCCTGCAGCCTCAAATTTTTCTAGTTTGGCCGTTAAGGCCTCAATTGCTGCCAGGTTGTACTCTGATTTTCTCTGATTTCCTCTGGAAGTACCATGCTCAGCGCGGTGCACAGCAACATCTTCTATTAACTTGAGACCTTTGGTCTCTCCTGAATTATCCTGGAATCTTCCATTAGCTGCAGCATCTAAGTAGGCCCTGTTGTCATCATAGAGGCCATTGTAGAACTGGTTGCAAAGGAACCATTGTTCGAATCCGTGATGTGGTATGGATCGTACAAGCCTCTTGAACCTGTCCCACGCCTCGCTAAAGTCTTCATTGGGTCCTTGCTTGAAATTAGTAATCTGCGCTCTTAAGGCGTTAGTCTTTGATGCAGAATAGTATTTCCTGTAGAAAGCTAGGGCTAAGGTGTTCCAATCTGTAACTCCCGCAGCAGTGCGGTCAAGGTCCCTGTACCATTCTCTCGCAGAGTCCCTAAGGGAGAAGATAAACATGGTCTGTTTAATCTGGTCCTGCGTCACTCCTTCTGGGGGTGCTATAGAGCATATGTAATCTGTGAAGATTTCAATATGCTTAGCTGCATCCTCATTGGCCGAGCCTCCGAATTGGTTTCTTTCAACCATAGTAATATAGGCAGGCTTGGCCTCGAATGGCTTCCCAGTACCTGCAGGTAAAGTGAACCCTTTGTATAGGTCCTTTGCCTGAGGCATAGAGTGACTGGCAATAGTAGCTTCTTCTGTCATGTTATCTTCTTCTTTAGGAAAAACTGGAAAGTGGGTAAAAGGTGGTGTTTTTGGTGAAAGTGGATTGATGGGTGAATTTGGTTGTGAAGGTGGTGTTTTTGGTGAAGATGGTGATAACTCGAAAAGGTCTTCTTGAAATAAAGAGGATGGTGACCCTCCCTCTTGATTTGCTAGAAGTTGCTTTCTTCTTTCTCTTAAAGTCCTCTCAATTTCCAGATCAAGTGGTAGGAGTTCTCCTTGTACTGACTTGCGCATAAGAGGAAACTACAAGAAAAAGGTGAGAAGGTTTAAGGAACAAAAGTTCCTTAAACAAAGAGAAACAAAAACAAAAAACAATAAACACTGGCGTCACCTCCCCGGCAACGGCGCCAAAATTTGATGCCCGTCGTTGAGGGTACCAAAGATAAATTTATATTCCTAACTTAAACAATAGATAGTGAAAGTCAGGGTCGAACCACAAGGAGGTGGGGAATGTTTATTGTCTTAATGTTAATGTTTAAAGGTAACAAATTTGGGGGTTGATTGGTTGATTACTATATCTAAAGAAAAGATTAAAATAAAACAAGAATTAAAAGATGAGAATAAAATATAATAAAAGGGATGTTAGGATGTTCGGGGTAATAAATAGCTAAGGTAAAATAAATCCTAAGGTCAACATGTATTGCAGTCGCGTAAGGGGGTGTAACATATCTTTTTAGGTCTATGCTACCTAATAGCTCCTTTCGGCCTATGCTATTAGTTCCTAGGTCTCACCATTATTGGGTGTCAACAATAAGGGTGATTCCTAAATCCCAGGTTACATACCTTTCAGCCTTGAGTAACCTATCCGTCTTAAAGTGTAAACCAATGCCCTTCCCGTATCTTTCAATCTTGGGTAGGTCATTACTAACATCCTACAAGTCTCCTATTGGTCTCATTGCAGGGTATTATAATTCACAAGAAAAGGCGAAATAAGGAAACAGACGCGAGTGGTCGACCGACCAGCTACTCCGGTCGGCCGACCACGACCTCGGTCGACCGACCAGCTATTCCAGTCGGCCGACCGCGGTCCTGCTACAGGTCGGATTTTCGGATTTTATCTACCTACGCATATTATCCCCTACATCCTAACATATGAAAGTTAGCTACTCATGACTGTTAAGACGAATACAAATTTGGGAATAAACATGGAAAACATGGTAAATAATCTAAACATGCAAGATTCAATAAAACTTGAGATTCTAACTTAACAATTGTAAATAAAGAAATAAGAACAATAATGAAAACTAGATTAAAGAAGAATTACCACAATTGAATTTAAGGAAGAAAGGGACAAACTTTATTGAATGCTTGGGGATTGCTGAAAGATTACAAAATTGAAGCTTGAATAAAACTTGATGTATGAATGATAATAGATGAGAAAACTAGATAGTAAAAGAGATGATAGGATCCCCCTAACCCTAATCACAAGATTAGTTTATATAGGGCAAAAACTAAGAGTTTCCTTAAGATTCTAATTCTACTTTATTTCTAAAAACGAAAAGAAATCGTATGGGCTTCGTTCTGGTCGACCGACCCGTATAACTGGTCGGTCGACCACTTCTTGCTGGGCTTCTGTTATTTCCGGAGTTCCTCGAAAATTGGGCTTGGCGAAAATCGGGCCTGGTCGGCCGACCCATTTTACTGGTCGGTCGACCGCTTCTTACGGAAGTCTTCGGATTTCTTCTGTTTTGACCTTTGGCACTTTGACTTTGACTCCAGTTGACTTTCCTTTTATTCCTTAATTAAGCTAAAGACTTGAGGATACGAATTTGGTGCTAAATCGTCTCTTTTCCGCATAAATCTGCAAAAGTGCATAAAAATACGAAAGTACACAATTTGTGGGAAATAGAGGCTAAAACATAGTAAATGAGCGACCAAATACGTGTAAAAATAGATGTAAAACATCATAAAATAGACACGTATCAACCGTAAACTTGTACTATTACAAGGGATACACAAATTCTCATTTCATTCGGCTTATTCCATCCGAAAACTTCATACAAATTTTATACAATCATTTTTATGATCATATGTAATAATCTTTAAAGATACTCTCTCCACACAATTGTTATTATTTCGTATCTTTAATATATGTAAGACGTATTTTATTGAATAAGGTGAAAATGAATATGTGGAAGGAGTAACATTTTATCAACAAGTCTCCCTTGTGACGGACATATTCATTGCAAGCTTGCGACGGGTTAAATAGTACCCATGTGAGTAGATAAGTCACAACTCACAACAATTTGTTATTCCCTAGATAATATAATTTTGTCTTATCTATTCACATGAATATTACTTAATCAGTCGTAAACTTGTTACGAATATATCACTTTGAGAATTGCGACAGTTTATAGGCTGTTGTCTAAGGCCCTGTTCTTTTGGACTGAAACTTAGCTGAACTGAACTGAACTGAACTTATATGATCTGAACTGAACTGAACTGAACTGAACTTATAGGAACTGAACTGAACTAAACTTATAAGAACTGAACTGAACAGAACTTATAGGAACTGAACTGAACTTATAGGAACTGAACTGAACTGAACTGAACTTATAGGAACTGAACTGAACTTATAGGAACTGAAATGAACTGAACTTATAGAATCTGAACTGAACTTAACTTATAGAATCTGAACTGAACTTATAAAATCCGAACTTAATTAACTTTATTTTAATTTAAGTTAACTATTATTATTATTATTATTAGGGGAAATTGATAATCACTACCTGTAACACCCCCATTTATTTAAAGGCCTGAACTAGGACTCCCCAAATAAATAAGGGTGTTACCATCTCGGATTCCCGAGGCAGTAGATACAAAGGAAAGAACACAGTACTTTAATATTAAATGTTAAACTCCAAAACAGATTCTTACAACCAAACTCAAACTGTCTTATAAAATAAAGTACAACTCATAAAAGACGACTATGATGATCTAGACTGTAGTCTGGTACGGATCCAAGCTCTCCCTTCCCTTTAGCTCCCATAGTCTCAAGCACCTGTCAATCTGCTCCCCAATAAATTGGTTCATCACAGGTGATCACGAATACACAGGGTCAACCACAAGGTTGAGTAGAGGAAAAATAAACAGTCAAGCATTACTATAAATAGAAAGTCAATCATCTCCACTCCGAATCACAAGACCCATCATTCTCCACACCAATCACAAGACCCATTAACTCCGCACCAATCACAAGACCCATTAACTCCGCACCAATCACAAGACCCATTAACTCCGCACCAATCACAAGACCCATTATCTCCGCACCAATCACAAGACCCATTATCTCCGCACCTCGAATCGTATCACAGAAATATGCAATCAAATAAGCGATATATCATTTATTCAATAATAAGATGAACATTTTAACAACAACTAATAATCAAATTACTCATCACCAGATATACGGTATTCCCCTACCTCAAATTGCAGAAGCACAGTCAGTCATAAGCTTGCTAGAAGTATTCCACGCGGAACCCGTCACCTAGACATGTATACGTAACGAATTAATAATCTTCCCAAACCCCCTTGAGTCAACTTACTCTTACTGCAATTAGTAACTTTCTATAAGTGGAAAGTTTCCCGAAATGGAAACTTTCCCGAAATAGTAGTTTCCTCAAAACATTAACTTCCCGACTCATAACAACCAATTATTGCCCTTCACAAATTAACGATATTAACATAGATACTATTATTAATATTTACTAACATATTATAATAAAACCTTATTATAAATAATGATAAACACCATAAAACATACCAATAATAATAAGAATGATAAACATGATTATAATAGTAATAATAATAATAATAACAATAATAATATAATAATAATATTTAGTAAAGATAAGAATAACAATCTATAATAATATTATTTTAGTAAGAGTAATAACAATTGAACAACCCTACCCATACGTAACAACAGCCGTAACAAGAACAAGCAAAAACAGCCCCCCTTACACCCAACCATGACTGACCACCGTAACAAACACCACTCCCAACACCGCCTGCAACCCCTGACTACCCAACTGGTACCACCAGGCTCGCCCCTGAGCCACGGTGGTTCCAGGGAGGAGGCTAGTGGCTGCCGATCACCACCACCACTGCCAAACAACCGCAACAACCCATCAACCCCACACTGCTCTGTTTCCGTGTGACTGACAACCACCACGAGAAATACTGCTACGACCGACACGGCTGACCCCTACCACCGTGACAACCACCCGACGAAACCCCTATGTGCACCCAACCCAGAAACCCAAATCACCCATAAGAACACGACCCGTACCTTATTCGAATTCAAGCATAACAACCATGTTTACAAACTCGGTTCTGGAAAGTAAAACCTGCGCATATGAACAGTCGACAAAAACTACCTCTATTGGTGGTCATAGGTGGTCAACGACGACCCTACAAGGGTTAACATACGACTATCATACAACCTAGATGAACATTACACAAATTATCAGAACTATAACATGCTTACACTATTTCGAATTATTGAATCAAAACAGGAGGAAAGCAGAGAAACTGAAACCACCGTGTGAACATACCTACTTCGTTGAGTGTTCGAGCAGCCCTAACGCCCTTGAACCACCGAGTAAACCCGTCCCTGTGGTCTTAGATGTAACGGTAAAGAGATAGTGAGGTTTGTTTGAGTGTCGGCAGGTCTTAGAGTAGGGTTTGGTGGTACGTTTTATAAGGCGGCAGAGATATGTATTTGATTGTTTTGTGCTAAAAGTGGATGTCGGTCTTTGGGCTGTTTTGATTGCACGAAAATCGAGGCCCAAACTTTTACTTAAAGCATGTTCTAATACTAATACCCAATCCCGACACTATACTAATAGCATATAAACATAAACCACGTATTCGATAAATTAATTATCGAGTATAAACGCTCAAATAGCTATTAACACGTCAAAATTATTAACTATTAAAAATAAAATATCATAAAATACGGAGTGTTACAGTCTTCCCTCCTTAAAAATGAACTTCGTCCCGAAGTTCACCATCCCATAACGGTAAAGAAACATGTAGCAAGCATTAACAATCACAAGTAACACTTAAGAAACGTGAGATGTTACATTCCACCCCCCTTAAGAAAACTTTGTCCCCAAAGTTTAACGTGCAACCGAAACACATGACACTTCAACAGCCATGATATAGTGCATAACAGAAGCAGCAAGGTTATCAAGTATATTCAAACAATCACGACGTACCCATTAACCATGCCATAAAACTAGCCACATCATAATCCATTAAGATTTTACAATCCTATCTCCCTTAAAACATGGTTACGTCCCTGTAACCCCATTATAAGAATTCCAACTCATTACACCGTCTCACTCATTACTCTATCTCATATACTCTTACTCCCCGGAACCAAGTATCATATTCTCATCGTCGAACTTAAGACCAAAGACAAGGGGTGAGTGAACTGGCGGAATAAAACCGCAAAACAATATTTCCATCTCAATATCGATTTCAAACTCTGAATATAACTCAATAACCAAGGTCGCACGGGACCGTAAACACAATATGCACAACAGCCTAATAACGCATAACTCAAAGCCAGTAACAATGCTCATCTCAATATCAGTATCAATATCGTCAAGGTTCACAGGACCCCGCTCAGCACTTAAAGTATGAACTTTAAGCTACTCACCCACAAGTTAAGGTCAAAAAGAACGATAAAAGAAAATGCAATACCAATCATATGCAATCTAAGATATCAATCCCCTGTAACCCATATACTCGGATTCGGTCTTAAACAAGCAATACAAAGATTCTCAAATAGACACACCGCATGTTCATTCGTAACACAAACAACCTACTATCAACATTCAGATATTGCAAGAACAAATTTCAATCTGCCAAACTAGCCAACTGCTCACATTCCCGCACGAAAATTAGTGAGGTTAACATCAGTATTCCCCACTAGGGTCAATTATAAATCAATTGCTTGGGTACCTTAAATCTGTACTCAATATCTCTTACTTTTATCCTCCTTATAGCCCAACCACCCTCACAATGAAAGCCCACTCGGTGACTCAAAACTTATGGATACAACTATACATTCAATACTATTCACAATATTAATTCCTCAATAATTACCAACATATAATTTGTCATCATACATGTCAGCTTGAATGAAGGTTGAGGTACATAGACCCCGGCAAATCGATGAGTACTTATACATATATCCCCGAACAAGACTAAAATAATAAGCTCGGTAGAATCAGGCTACGCAGTAAAACAGAATCAGAGTCGCTAACACTTATATATCCTTGAAATTTTACACAAAGTTAACATACTTACACCAATGCAAACACTCAGCAAACTCATAGTTCATAATTGACACATTCGAACATTCCATGTTCTTAAACATAATATGGAAGCGAAATCATATTTTAGAGAAGTCATAAGGCAAGATTAACTAACGTGATTAAACATGGAGCCTTGACATATTTCACAAGACGTACCCCAATATTAGACTAACAAGACTGCTTAACATTCCTAGATATCAATAAGTTAAAATCACTTAGGTACACATCCCATCTACTCACATTACATCATTTATCATGGAACTGGTAATATAGATGACTTGCAAATTAAGGGGTTTATATAATATGCAACAATTAAACATTCGGGCAGGATTTCATCAATGCGTAACCACATAATTTGTCATGTTGCAAAAACTATAATTATCAAAACATCAAGCATTATCATGGATAATCATCACTTTGAAAACATTTTGAAACTTTTGAAACATTAAAGTGGTAATTTGTGACAATTTATAAATACGAGCCAACAGGTAATATTACAAGCTATAGATCGAAACAAGACTACATAGAGACATTCTGACTCTTCTTTACTAAATGATTGTTCTTGTAGTTCATGACTCATGGAAATTTTTACAGTAAAAGTAAACAAATTCACAAGACTAGTATCTCCATAAATCACATGTCAACCAATTACTAATTCAATACGTTGTGATTAGATTTTAAACATAGCAATATGCAATTCAATTTATGGCATCACAATATACTAAAAAAAAAATTTAAAGATTATAATTGCAGGGAACTAGTCAAAGATATACCATTAATATACGAAAGAACATCAACGAGATTCACATTATTCAAAATAAGCACGATTACGTATAACAATTAGATTGTCATATTAATATGTTACCAGTTAAATTTCATTCTACCAACTGGCAAGACTCTTCTCAGATAAACATGGTTTTAACATCACATACGAACATCACATAATTATTTTGAGGTCATAACACTAGAAGGTAAGAGCGTCGGTATAATTGAAATTATTTTATATAAAACTTGACGAAATAAGCACGGTTATACTATCATATAGTGATGTTCATATTCATATCATATGTCTACTATTCATGTTATTAATGCCATATCAGGATATCACGTGGTCACATCACACAATTCACATTTTATTAAACTTTTATATGAAACTTACATGTCTCACAATTTCACCAATTAACATTGTGCAGCTACTTACAAAATCATAATTAAATAACACTCGTTAAGATTTTACATGGCTTATCATTTTGAAAACGTGAACGAATATTCTGAACAGTAGAGTTGGGATTTAGCATAAACATTAACCAAGTTTTAAATGATTTCTTTTACAAAAGATGAGTCAAAACGGGATTGTACTGTAACAATCTGACCAAAGTCAACTAAAAGTTTTATTTCTCTCAAAATATAACTCCGATTAACATAAAACCAAGAGCATTGTAAACCCAACTCAGGGGCTATCATACATAAAAATTTCATACTCAAATATGGAACACAGTTAAAATGACAGTCCGTACAACCAAGGTAAAAAAAAATCATAATTGTATTAAATTTTGGTTCCGTTACGATTTCACATTACTACACCGAAATTCAACCATTCTTCTTCTGAAACACGTTGGCATACATTTGAAGCATAGACATCACTTTGTACCATATTAACATTCATTCCTCATTTCAACAATAATTATCATCTAGAACACGGTAACGATTTCGAAACTGAAAGTAGGCTCAACTAAATAACTCGATAGTTATACGTGTGTATATAAATAAATTAGTTTCTACCATCACACAATCACAACTTATTCAAGTACAGAAATATAAACTAGGAGTTACATACGATGTCACTTATTGATTACTAACTTCATAACAAATTTTAAATGCGTATAATAGGCATAAGATCTTAAGTACGATATATGGAACACATAACTATATACATTTATGGCTTGGGAAAAAACACATTCCGCATATCACTAGACATGGATTACTATAACATATAATCATGAGAGCAACTGAATTACTCATCCTTACAAGGAGTTACGCATCGAAATCATATAATAACGATAGTCATTTAAATACCAGATAATCGTATGAAAATTCCAAAATGCCAAAATCATATGTTCACATCACTCTTAACTATTGTTCAACAAATACACATCCATCCTCTTCGAATATCAATTAAATCATCCAACCCGATCCACATTTCATATCTCACATATCCTTCTAATGTACGTCATTAATCACACCCACATATTACTTACCTCATCCTGCTCCTGCAAGAACGTTAGTACAATATAACTATGTCACTATATCGTCTACCCCACTCTTCAATTACTCTCATAGGGTTCCCGAGACAGAACCGAAAGGGCCCATGGTTTGGTGTGAGGGGGCCCCTAACTCATGCCGTTCCTTTTTGGGGCTCCTATCCGTTTCATCCCGGGGTTCATTTTATTTGACTCTTCCTACGTTCATTATTATTTAGTTGGTTTAGGCCTGAGGATCGTTCGCTCTGATACCACTTTGTAACACCCCCATTTATTTAAAGGCCTGAACTAGGACTCCCCAAATAAATAAGGGTGTTACCATCTCGGATTCCCGAGGCAATAGATACAAAGGAAAGAACACAGTACTTTAATATTAAATGTTAAACTCCAAAACAGATTCTTACAACCAAACTCAAACTGTCTTATAAAATAAAGTACAACTCATAAAAGACGACTATGGTGATCTAGACTGTAGTCTGGTACGGATCCAAGCTCTCCCTTCCCTTTAGCTCCCATAGTCTCAAGCACCTGTCAATCTGCTCCCCAATAAATTGGTTCATCACAGGTGATCACGAATACACAGGGTCAACCACAAGGTTGAGTAGAGGAAAAATAAACAGTCAAGCATTACTATAAATAGAAAGTCAATCATCTCCACTCCGAATCACAAGACCCATCATTCTCCACACCAATCACAAGACCCATTAACTCCGCACCAATCACAAGACCCATTAACTCCGCACCAATCACAAGACCCATTAACTCCGCACCAATCACAAGACCCATTATCTTCGCACCAATCACAAGACCCATTATCTCCGCACCTCGAATCGTATCACAGAAATATGCAATCAAATAAGCGATATATCATTTATTCAATAATAAGATGAACATTTTAACAACAACTAATAATCAAATTACTCATCACCAGATATACGGTATTCCCCTACCTCAAATTGCAGAAGCACAGTCAGTCATAAGCTTGCTAGAAGTATTCCACGCGGAACCCGTCACCTAGACATGTATACGTAACGAATTAATAATCTTCCCAAACCCCCTTGAGTCAACTTACTCTTACTGTAATTAGTAACTTTCTATAAGTGGAAAGTTTCCCGAAATGGAAACTTTCCCGAAATAGTAGTTTCCTCAAAACATTAACTTCCCGACTCATAACAACCAATTATTGCCCTTCACAAATTAACGATATTAACATAGATACTATTATTAATATTTACTAACATATTATAATAAAACCTTATTATAAATAATGATAAACACCATAAAACATACCAATAATAATAAGAATGATAAACATGATTATAATAGTAATAATAATAATAATAACAATAATAATATAATAATAATATTTAGTAAAGATAAGAATAACAATCTATAATAATATTATTTTAGTAAGAGTAATAACAATTGAACAACCCTACCCATACGTAACAACAGCCGTAACAAGAACAAGCAAAAACAGCCCCCCTTACACCCAACCATGACTGACCACCGTAACAAACACCACTCCCAACACCGCCTGCAACCCCTGACTACCCAACTGGTACCACCAGGCTCGCCCCTGAGCCACGGTGGTTCCAGGGAGGAGGCTAGTGGTTGCCGATCACCACCACCACTGCCAAACAACCGCAACAACCCATCAACCCCACACTGCTCTGTTTCCGCGTGACTGACAACCACCACGAGAAATACTGCTACGACTGACACGGCTGACCCCTACCACCGTGACAACCACCCGACGAAACCCCTATGTGCACCCAACCCAGAAACCCAAATCACCCATAAGAACACGACCCGTACCTTATTCGAATTCAAGCATAACAACCATGTTTACAAACTCGGTTCTGGAAAGTAAAACCTGCGCATATGAACAGTCGACAAAAACTACCTCTATTGGTGGTCATAGGTGGTCAACGACGACCCTACAAGGGTTAACATACGACTATCATACAACCTAGATGAACATTACACAAATTATCAGAACTATAACATGCTTACACTATTTCGAATTATTGAATCAAAACAGGAGGAAAGCAGAGAAACTGAAACCACCGTGTGAACATACCTACTTCGTTGAGTGTTCGAGCAGCCCTAACGCCCTTGAACCACCGAGTAAACCCGTCCCTGTGGTCTTAGATGTGACGGTAAAGAGATAGTGAGGTTTGTTTGAGTGTCGGCAGGTCTTAGAGTAGGGTTTGGTGGTACGTTTTATAAGGCGGCAGAGATATGTATTTGATTGTTTTGTGCTAAAAGTGGATGTCGGTCTTTGGGCTGTTTTGATTGCACGAAAATCGAGGCCCAAACTTTTACTTAAAGCATGTTCTAATACTAATACCCAATCCCGACACTATACTAATAGCATATAAACATAAACCACGTATTCGATAAATTAATTATCGAGTATAAACGCTCAAATAGCTATTAACACGTCAAAATTATTAACTATTAAAAATAAAATACGTAAATATTAAAATAAAATATCATAAAATACGGAGTGTTACACTACCAACATAAGTACCCATTTTCACAATCACTACCTACTTAATAAAACATTCGTAATCACTACCCTAAAACTAACTCCGTCAACAAAATCAATACCAATTGGCCGGAAAACCTCATTAAAGACGTGAAATTTAAATTTCCCTTCTAAAGTTATATTTTTTATACCTAAACTACCCCCTTCCCTGTTATTTAACTCTTCTTCTTTCTTCCCCCTCCCAAAAAACGCAGTCCCCTTTCCTTCCATTAATCTTCATCTTCTTTAGTTCTTTCCTTCCTTTTCCTCTTCAATTTCAATTTCCCCTAAGGTTTATCCCTAACCTCTTTTAAGACAGAGTTGAAACTTTAGTAAACAACCAATAAAACAGTAAAACAGTAGACATGCAATCAAACATCAATAAAAAATCAACATCCAAATACTTCAAAGAATACAAGTTAGTAATCTGGGTACGAAATTTGAAAAAGCAAACAAAGAAACTGAATAAGTGATGCGTGTCTATTTTATGATGTTTTTCATCTATTTTTACACGCATTTGGTCGCTCATTTACTATGTTTTAGCCTTTATTTCCCAACAATCGTGTACTTTCGTATTTTTATGCACTTTTGCAGATTTATGCGGAAAATGGACGATTTAGCACTAAATCCTTATCCTCAAGTCTTTTGCCTAATTAAGGAACAATGGAAAGTCAACTGGAGTCTTTATTTAAATGTCAAAAGTCAAAACAAGGAGAAAACCGAAGAATCCTATACGGAGGTGGTCGACCGACCAGCTAAACGGGTCGACCGACCAACCCTAATCTCCATAAAAATCCAAATCTGAAGAAAGCCCAAGAATTCAACTAAGTCCGTAAAGGAGGTCGACCGACCCACCAAAGTGGTCGACCGACCTCAGCGAAGCCCAGAACAATTCTTTTCGGAAATAAAATTAGAAGTAGAGTCTTTAGGAAACTCTAAGTTGTGCCCTATATAAGCTAATCTTGTAGTTAGGTTTTAGAAAAAGAGAAGTATCAATTACCATCAAGTTTTATTTAGAAGAAGTTACAATCCGGTATCAATTAGCATCTAGTTTATTTAGAAGAATTTTAGTTTTGTAATCTTTCGACAATTCCCAAGCATTCAATAAAGTTTGTTCCTTTCTGCCCTAATTCCGATTGTGGTAATTACTCTTTTAATTTAGCTTTATTATTGTTCTTATTTTTATTACATCCAGTATAAATTAGAATCTCAAGTTTTGTTAATTCTTGCATGTTTAGATTATTTACTATGTTTACCATGTTTAATCCCGTTTTCATAATCGTCTTAACAACCATGAGTAGCTAATTTTCATATGTTAGGATGTAGGGGATAATATGCATAGGTAGAATAAATTCCGAAACCGACTTGTAGCAGAGCCGCGGTCGGCCGACTCAAATAGTGGGTCGGTCGACCGAGGCTGTGGTCGGCCGACCGGAATAGCTGGTCGGTCGACCACTCGCGTTTGTATCCTGTTCCGTCTTTCTTTGTTGACTATAATACTCTACAATGAAACTGAAAGGAGACTTGTAGGATGTTAGTAATGACCTACCCAAGATTGAGAGATACGGGAAGGGCATTGGTTTACACCTTAAGACGGCTAGGTTACTCAAGACTGAAAGGTATGTGACCTAGGATTTAGGAATCACCCTTATTGTTGACACCCAATAATTGTGAGACCTAGGAACTAATAGCATAGGCCGAAAGGAGCTATTAGGTAGCATAGACCTAAAAAGATATGTTACACCCCCTTACGCGACTGCAATACATGTTGACCTTAGGATTTATATTACCTTAGCTAATTATTACCCAAACATCCTAGCATCCCTTTTATTATATTTTAATTCTCATCTTTTAATTCTTGTTTTATTTTTATCTTTGCCTTAGATATAGTAATCAACCAATCAACCCCAAATATTTGTTACCCTTAAACATTAACATTCAAACAATAAACATTCCCCACCTCTCTGTGGTTCGACCCTGACTTTCGCTATCTATAGTTAAAGGTTAGGATTTATAAATTTTATCTTTGGTACCCTCAACGACGGGCATCAAATTTTGGCGCCGTTGCCGGGGAGGTGACGCCAGTGTTTATTGTTTTTGTTTTTGTTTCTCTTTGTTTAAGGAACTTTTCGTTCCTTAAACCTTCTCACCGTTTTCTTGTAGTTTCCATCTTATGCGCAAGTCAGTTCAAGGAGAACTCCTACCACTGGACCACGAGCTAGAGAGGACTCTTAGAGAAAGGAGAAAGCAACTTCTAGCAAATCAGGAAGGAGGATCACCATCTTCCTTATTTCAAGAAGACCTTTTCGAACAACCATCTTTACCATCTTCACCAAAAACACCACCTTCACAACCAAATTCACCCAACAATCCACCTTCACCAAAAACACCACCTTTTTCCTACTTTCCAGTTTTTCCTAAAGAAGAAGAGAATATGGCAGAAGAAGCTACTATTGCCAGTCACTCCATGCCCCAGGCAAAGGACCTATACAAAGGGTTCACTTTACCTGCAGGTACTGGGAAGCCATTCGAGGCCAAGCCTGCCTACATTACTATGGTTGAAAGAAACCAATTTGGAGGCTCGGCCAATGAGGATGCTGCAAAGCATATCGAAATCTTCACAGATTACATATGCTCTATTGCACCCCCAGAAGGAGTGACGCAGGACCAGATTAAGCAAACCATGTTTATCTTCTCCTTTAGGGACTCTGCGAGAGAGTGGTACAGAGATCTAGACCGCACTGCTGCGGGAGTCACGGATTGGAACACCCTAGCCTTAGCATTCTACAGGAAATACTATTCTGCATCAAAGACTAATGCTTTAAGAGCGCAGATTACAAATTTCAAGCAAGGCCCCAATGAAGATTTTAGTGAGGCGTGGGACAGGTTCAAGAGACTTGTTCGATCCATACCACATCACGGATTCGAACAATGGTTTCTTTGCAACCAGTTCTACAATGGCCTCTACGATGACAACAGGGCCTATCTAGATGCTGCAGCTAATGGGAGATTCCAAGATAATTCAGGAGAGACTAAGGGTCTCAAATTGATAGAAGATGTTGCTGTACACCGTGCTGAGCATGGCACTTCCAGAGGAAATCAAAGGAAATCTGAATACAACCTATCAGCAATTGAGGCCTTGACAGCCAAGTTGGAAAAATTTGAGGCTGGAGGAAAATTCGATCTAGGGAGTGGAAGCAAGGGCGGTATTTATCAGGTGAACGCCGTTCAAGACGGACCCTTTACTTGTGAGAGGTGCGGTGGAGAAGGGCACGTGTCAAAATTCTGTACTTCATCCAATGAAACATGTGCCGCTTTTCAACATTATCGTGGGAACAATTTCTATGACCCGAATAATAATAATATCCATCCCAACCTAAGGTGGACAAGCCAGAATGTTCTTAACCCACAACATATGCAACCTCAGCAAAATTCCACATATATTCCCCCACATAAGCAAGGTTTTCAAAAACCACCCTTCAACCCTCAACCACCTTCTAATCCACCACCCAACACAGAAACTCTTATCCAAAATCTTATTGGGTTGGTTCAGAAGGAGTCACAGGCTAGAGAGGCAGGGATGAAGATGTTAGAATCTCAGATTGCTCAAATCGCGAGCAAGAATGATACTAGGGCTCCGGGTCAACTTCCGACCAAACCGGACCAGAAAAAAGAGACTCTAAACGTCGTATCCTTAAGAAGTGGAGCCAAAGTGGGGGTTGAGAAAGAAAAACAGAAGAATATCAGAAAGAGCGGTCGACCGACCGAAGATCCAGGTCGACCGACCACAGAGCAGAATCCGGAAATTTCCGCTGAACAGGAGAGCGGTCGACCGACCGAAGCTGATGGTCGACCGACCGCCGAGGCAGAGCCAGAGACTTCTTTTCGTCCAGAATTGCCAGATAACTTAAGAGATTTTCTTTTTAGGGGTGATAATACCCCTAGGTTTCTGAAGAGAGCTGCAAATACTGAGTCTTCAGCCGCTCCTTTCCTAGAAAGACTTGTACCTTCAAAGGATCAGGTATCTTTTGACAAATTTAAGGATGTGATTCGTTCATTAAACGTTCAAGTCCCTTTTCTAGAATTAGTTCAACAAGTTCCTTCTTATCTTAAATTTATGAGACAGCTTTTGTCAAGAAAGAGGTCTCTAGAAAAGGTTGAGTCGGTGGCCCTCACTGAAGAGTCATCTAGTTTTTTATCACATGTCATTGCCCCTCACAAATTAGAGGACCCTGGTAGTTTTTTTGTCCCCTGCAATATAGGAACCTTCCCAGTTAAGAAGGCTCTATGCGACTTAGGTGCTAGTATAAGTGTCATGCCCCTAAGCGTTGCCTTAAAACTAGGAATGACCGAATTTGCAGTGACCAGTATGACAGTCCAGATGGCGGATCGTACATCTATGGAACCTATAGGAGTGTTGGAAAACATCCCTGTGCGTATTGACAGGTTCTTCTTCCCAGTTGACTTCGTAGTTTTGGACATTCCAGAGGATGCCCATATACCTATAATTCTAGGAAGACCTTTCCTTCACACCGCAGGTGCCATTATAGATGTAGGCACTGGGACTTTGACCTTTAAAGTAGGAAAGCATTCTATTATTTATGGCCTATCTTATAGGAAAAAGGATGCTATGACCCCCATTACATGTAATGCTATCATTTCTGAAAAGAAGTATGAGGTCGTCACTACTTCTCCTACTTTAGTACCTGTTCCTGTATCTGTTTTTACACCTCCGCCCCAGATTGGGAGCAATATGGAGGACACTTCTATTGTGGTTAATGCAGGAATTGGTTTGGGGAAACCCAAAGTAGAGAAAGTCATAGTCCAAAGAGGAGGAATGGGATGTCTAAGCTATAAAGAAGATGAGGACCCAGACGTCGTGGATCGAGAGGAGGAGAAGAAGAAGAGGCAAGCTCAAGAGGAGAGACCGTCGCATATGCTTTGCGACGGCGGAAAGAAGAAGTGTTTTACTACCCAAACAAACACTGTGGAAACTACGGCGTATCGTCGAAGGCCGTGGTCGGATATTTTCCGCATCTTCAGCGGATAGTTTTAAGTTTCAGTTTTAAATACAATTTATTTTTTGTTGTGTGAGACTGTTTATTTTAGTATGTTCGTAGTTTTTAGAACTTTATGCTTGCGTAGTTGAAAATTTTAGACTTGTTTCTGGTATCTCGCGCATTTGCGGGCGCATATACTTTTCTTGCTTTTTCAGGTTCTACGAAGAAAAGAAGACCGCTGGGACACAGACGGTCGACCGACCAGATACACCAGTCGGCCGACCTAGTCGCCGTATTGCTGAAACTTTCTGTAGTCTACAGGAAGGTCGGTCGACCTGTTATCTGGGTTGGTCGACCTTCTGTCCATCGCAGTCTTTCGTTTTCTTCCTCGAGAACCGTGCAACCGTCTTTGGTATTTCAATGGCACTGCTGGCCATCAAAACCTCCCAGCTAACGCTGGTTTGAGGAGGTTTTTCTCATGCGCTTCATAACCCAGTGAGTTCTTTCCAGTTTTTCCTTAGTTTTTTTTTTCCTTGCATCTTTCTTTTAATTTTCTGAAACCTTTACTTAGGCTAATGCACAATGGGGACATTGTGCGGGTTGGTTTGGGGAATAGTTTCGTGTCACATGCATTGCATTTTGTCACACGTTTATTGCATTTCTGTCTTGCATTGTTCTTTTCTTTATTTTCTCTATCTTTACAAAAGAAAAATACAAAAAAATGAAAAAATTCAAAAAAAATTCCAAAAAAATGCACATTTATTTTAGCATATAGGTCGAGTCGGAACGAAAGTATTTCAAGGATGATTTAGCTATCTTACATGTTTATGCCTTTACCATTGCCTTGTCAACTTGTTTTAGTATAAAAGTCTTTTGCATATCTACGAGTTTATTGAAATATGGATATTGAAGATTATGGGCAAAACAGACGCTCGTATCTTTGCTGCTGTATCTTTTCCTTTTAGTATATATTCTTTGTATTATTCTATGTATATTTTCTTCGCTGATTAATTGCTTGACGGAGATTAAGTCACAAGTAAGAGTCGGTACAAAGAGAACATCCTTCAATACAAAAGTGTTGCTTAATTGTATTTCCCCATGAACATTTGCTTCGAGAGTTTTTTGTCAATTTGTATATCTTGAGACTTAACTTGTACCTTGGCAACCTACTATACATTCTAAGTTTTAGAGCTTATTTCCTGGTTTCATTCTTAAACCAGTTGTCTAGGATGTGAGTAGTACTCCCCTTGGAACATGTTCCATCAATATGCATAAACATGAACTTGAATTACTATATACTTGTTTTACTTTCTCGTTTTGTGAATCTTGATACGTGCATTTGGGATCCTTTTTCTCATTTTTACCCATAAGCTTCACATAGCCAAAATTGCCTTTTTATTTCCCCAAAAACTACATCCCATACTTAGCCTACCCTTCCAAGCTAGTATTTGTGGTCATTGGATTATTTTTTGAGGCATCTTGGTTTGTATGCTATCTTGAACAAAAAGAGAAAAGAAAGAAAGCAAGAAAGAAAAAAAAAAAAAAAAGAAGAACAGAAAAATTCAGAAAAAGAAAGAAAGAAAAGAAAAACGAAAAAAAATCAAAACTTCCAGGAACGAAGTCGACCGACCTCACCCTTAGGTCGGTCGACCACCTGACAGCATCAGAATGCAAATTTCGTTCTAAAATCCTTTTCTTTTATTTGTTATCACTCCCGTACTTCATTCAAAAATATTGGGGAGTCCTTTCTTATATTCAATGTGAGAGTTGTGCCACAAAAAAAAAGAGCACTTTCTTAATTTCAAGAGTTGTGAAATATGTTGATGGAAACCGGTTTTACTAGCTTGGCTACTAACCCCAAAAATCCAAAAACATCTTAACCACTTTTACCTTTTACCTCACATGTCTTTCATTACCTCAATTGCATGTATCTGGGTCACTTAATAAGATTGTTATACAAAGTTGTAGAATTCTTGTTCATGTTAGATTGCAGGCATGTTTCCATGGGTCGCAGTTAGGTGAGTGTCTCTACAAAATTACTTCTTTCTATCTTTTACATATACTCACCCTTTGCTTCATGAGTGTCTCGAGCGTACCGCGAGAGTCCATAGTATAAAGTCTCTATAATCTCTAGTGTTGCAAGTTTGACGACACCATAACTCGTTTGCATGATTTATATATTTTCTCATTTTGTACTTGGTATTGGTTTAGGCTGACATGTAAATTTCGCTCTGAGATTGAAATCGTTCCATTAGTTAAGATCGAGTCTACTTCTTGCTTGAGGGCAAGCAAGGGTTTGGTTTGGGGAATTTGATGCGTGTCTATTTTATGATGTTTTTCATCTATTTTTACACGCATTTGGTCGCTCATTTACTATGTTTTAGCCTTTATTTCCCAACAATCGTGTACTTTCGTATTTTTATGCACTTTTGCAGATTTATGCGGAAAATGGACGATTTAGCACTAAATCCTTATCCTCAAGTCTTTTGCATAATTAAGGAACAATGGAAACTCAACTGGAGTCTTTATTTAAATGTCAAAAGTCAAAACAAGGAGAAAACCGAAAAATCCTATACGGAGGCGGTCGACCGACCAGCTAAACGGGTCGACCGACCAACCCTGATCTCCATAAAAATCCAAATCTGAAGAAAGCCCAAGAATTCAACTAAGTCCGTAAAGGAGGTCGACCGACCTCAGCGAAGCCCAGAACAATTCTTTTCGGAAATAAAATTAGAAGTAGAGTCTTTAGGAAACTCTAAGTTGTGCCCTATATAAGCTAATCTTGTAGTTAGGGTTTAGAAAAAGAGAAGTATCAATTACCATCAAGTTTTATTTAGAAGAAGTTACAATCCGGTATCAATTAGCATCTAGTTTATTTAGAAGAATTTTAGTTTTGTAATCTTTTGACAATTCCCAAGCATTCAATAAAGTTTGTTCCTTTCTGCCCTAATTCCGATTGTGGTAATTACTCTTTTAATTTAGCTTTATTATTGTTCTTATTTTTATTACATCCAGTATAAATTAGAATCTCAAGTTTTGTTAATTCTTGCATGTTTAGATTATTTACTATGTTTACCATGTTTAATCCCGTTTTCATAATCGTCTTAACAACCATGAGTAGCTAATTTTCATATGTTAGGATGTAGGGGATAATATGCATAGGTAGAATAAATTCCGAAACCGACTTGTAGCAGAGCCGCGTTCGGCCGACTCAAATAGTGGGTCGGTCGACCGAGGCTGTGGTCGGCCGACCGGAATAGCTGGTCGGTCGACCACTCGCGTTTGTATCATGTTCCGTCTTTCTTTGTTGACTATAATACTCTACAATGAAACTGAAAGGAGACTTGTAGGATGTTAGTAATGACCTACCCAAGATTGAGAGATACGGGAAGGGCATTGGTTTACACCTTAAGACGGCTAGGTTACTCAAGACTGAAAGATATGTGACCTAGGATTTAGGAATCACCCTTATTGTTGACACCCAATAATTGTGAGACCTAGGAACTAATAGCATAGGCCGAAAGGAGCTATTAGGTAGCATAGACCTAAAAAGATATGTTACACCCCCTTACGCGACTGCAATACATGTTGACCTTAGGATTTATATTACCTTAGCTAATTATTACCCAAACATCCTAGCATCCCTTTTATTATATTTTAATTCTCATCTTTTAATTCTTTTTTTATTTTTATCTTTGCCTTAGATATAGTAATCAACCAATCAACCCCAAATATTTGTTACCCTTAAACATTAACATTCAAACAATAAACATTCCCCACCTCTCTGTGGTTCGACCCTGACTTTCGCTATCTATAGTTAAAGGTTAGGATTTATAAATTTTATCTTTGGTACCCTCAACGACGAGCATCAATAAGGAAGAGAACAATTAAAATTACAACAAAGAAATTATCAAAGGAAGAAGATGAAATTACAACTACTTAAAAACTGCTAAAAATCGTAATTAAACAAGAGAAAGTAATCAATTACCTGGGTTTGATGAAGAAATCAATTGAAAAGATGAAGAATGCACAATGATTGGGACGAAATTGGGGAAAATTGAAGCCCTAATTTGGTGAATTTGGTGTTTCTGCACTTTTGGTCGATTTTTGAATTGATAGAGCACTTGAGGAGTTATTTAGAATAAGGGTAAACTGGTCATTTTATTTTTAAATTCAAGAGACCGGCCAATTGGTATTGATTTTGTTGACGGAGTTAGTTTTAGGGTAGTGATTACGAAGGTTTTATTAAGTAGGTAGTGATTGTGAAAATGGGTAATTATGTTGGTAGTGATTATCAATTTCCCCTTATTATTATTATTGTTGTTGTTATTATTATTATTCTTATTATTGTTGTTGTTGTTCTTCTTCTTCTTCTTCTTCTTCTTATTATTATTATCTAATATATGACATTGATAAAAGAATTAGTCTAAAATACAAGGTAGTTTAAAATAGAGTTTTTTGTTTTTTACCACCTATTGAGTCTTAAATTTTACAAATTACCACCTATTGAGTTCATTTTTGCTAATAACCACCTAATTCTTTGCGTTTTACCACCTAAATTGCAGTTGTTGTCGGGTTTTCTTATTTATCGTCTCGGGTACATTTAGCGACTTTCTATTATTAACAATGACCAAACTACCCTTTACGAAATATTATATAGCTAGCCTATATTCCCTGCCCATACATAATACGGCGTAAAGGAGGTTAAGTAACGGTAGGAATATGATAACTCAAAAAACTTGCTCTCTGAAAATAACTTATAGCAAGAATGACGAACATCTCCGTTTAATGTCCATCGAAACTGCAAAATCTATTTCCAGAGTTTAGATCTAGGTAAAATCATAGAAAAAAACAGAAGCAAAAACTTAACAGTACATCAGCACAGAGAGTAGACGGGTCCATAGGAATAGTATCTGACATCCTAAAATAAGATAGTTTCCTTAAAAAAAAAACAGTTGTTAATTGCTCTCAACTATAGTATAATATTCATCCAAATAAGTTGTTAAGTTGTAGAGGAAGCAATTAGGGCAATGGGATGACGAGACTTTGAATTGCTCTCAATTAGGGCTTTTGATCAATTTTGGTATCAACCACACAATCACTAAAATTAGGGTTAAGAAATAAAATTGAGGAATATACTAATTTTATTCAAATTAGTTCAACATAACTATAGAATGCATTGATGAATAAATTAACTGAAATTCAAATGACAATGGATGATGAGACTTTCTTTGATTGATTCAATAGGCTGAATATCGTCTACCAGAGATGATGGGTGCTACGATCACAAAATTACCTAGCTTAAATGTGAAAAAAATGCCCAATTTCTAGGGTTCTAGAATAAGATGGATTCAATTTGGAGAATAATTGAGTGAAATAATAATAAGGGTGAGTGTGTATAATATTTGGTAAAGGGTAGGTTGGTCATTGTTAATAGTAGAGAGTCAAAAAAAATGTACCCGAGACGATAAATAAGAAAACCCGACAACAATTGCAAGTTAGGTGGTAAAACGCAAAAAAATAGGTGGTTATTAGCAAAAATGGACTCAATAGGTGGTAATTTGTAAAATTTAGGACTTAATAGGTGGTAAAAAACAAAAATCTTTAAAATATTTTTAACTTTGTATATAATGGTTTGTTCATAGTTCATACATTATACTACAATTACATTAGATAAAAAATAATTCACTATTACAATTTTCTCTAACCATTTATTTTCTCTAACAATGGTGATGAAGAAACTGATTAATGGGAGAGTGACAATTGGTGAGGGTGAGGGTGAGGGCGTCGTATGTTGAGTTGTTGTTTTTTGGCATTAATGAGGATGATAGTTTGACATTAATTAGAGAGTAAAAGACGGGTAAATTATTAATGAGTTACTTTTTTTTTATAGATGACGTGTATCGAATAATTAAAAGAAATGTTTGTATCGGTTGTTAAAAATAATACTCCGTATATAACTTTTCTTAATTGAGTTTATATGAACTGAACTTATAGGAACTGAACTGAACTGAACTGAACTTATAGGAACTGAACCTATAGGATCTGAACTGAACTGAACTTATAGGAACTGAACTGAACTTATAGAAACGGAACTGAACTGAACTAAACTGAACTTATAAGATCTGAAGTGAACTTAAGTTAAGTGACTTGAAATCCAAAAGAACAGGGCCTAAGTACCACATTTCCATGCAAATATGCAATGGATAAGGCCATAAGGGTAAAGTCATGTTCGGAAATGCGGCATTTAAAAGCATTTGGTGCTCTAATAAGTAAGACATCACCTTCATATCCAAATGTCTTATGTACTCCAATTATCTCGCAACTTGAGTCTGTGTTGCTATGGACAACCTTCAATTTGTTCGGATGCCAACCGTTTTTACATTTACGTTAAGTCGTTAACGCCTACCACCAATTCGACATATAGATAGAATATTGAAGATATATTTTAACCTAATAATATGAAGGTATAAATTTAAGTTCCCCGCTCTTTTATATTCTAATGGCCGTATGGCTCATTACTCACCAGGAAAACATACATGGTATAGAGTTTGGGTAATATTTATTTTTCTATATAATTATTGCCTTTTTATTTTGAGTACAAAATATATTGGATTTTTGATGTTGTCTGTGTCTTCATTACCAATTTTTAAATCATTCCAAAATAAATGTTAGGACAATAAAAATAGGATGAAATGAGTATTTCATATTATATCCTCTATCGTGATTAATTTTTTACTTTTAATTTACTTTTTGCACAAAGTACAAGATATGAATCAAAAGTGGGTGATTTACATAAACCACAACATTGCTCAATTGGCGATGGAAAAATATTGGTTTTATTTTTACAGCTGCTAAAAAAAATCCGTGTATATGGTCAATTTCAGCACAATTCCCATCATATTGTCTAGATAACTTTGGTATCATCTAAACTTTAGGATAATAGGATGGATGAATGTTGTTTTTTAATAAGTTCCTTAAACAAAAAATAATCATTTCTTTTTTTTATTTTTTTTAAAATATTTTTTGCCAATGCTAAAGAAAGGTTTACATCATGGTCATATTGGCCAAATTGTGAGCTAAGTAATTAAGACGCCTAGGAATAAACGACAAACTAATACAATGAAATAAAGGGAACAACCGATTACAGTCTCCAAGCACTCCTTGTATCAAACGATCAATGTTGACGGTACCTGCAACAGACATAAGAAGGACTAGATAATCCAAGGATACTCAAAGGTGGAAAATGGAGTGATCTAGAGCCCATTCAAGAACCGTCTTCAGTCCCTGAGCCTCCGCTTGTACAGCCGATTCCGCCTTAAACTTTTGATTAAAATCAAAGAAGATGTTACCGCGGACATCATAAACCACAAAACCGAGTGATGCATCATGACTAGGCTTCCATCCAGCGTCCACTTTTGCATGAAAGCCCACACAAGTCGACTCCGGGTTATAATCATTTCATATGGCTAATTTTGTACTAAATATTTTCTTAATTGTTATAAATGCTCTGATAGGTATCCCTATAATACTAGTTTTACGTCCGTGCAAAAAAAGCACGGGTTTAATTCTATTAAACTAAAAAAAAAAGGTGAATATATTTAATAAAAAATATAATTTTAGTATTGGAAGTATATCAATGTAAAATATAAAAAGAATTTATACGTTTAACTTAGACGTAAATAAAAACAACGCATCTGCTTGACATTATAAAATTATACAAATTCTTATGTAGGACGACGTTTTCGGTTTAAGTTTAAGACGAATCAAATATACATATGTAGGCTGAATAAGACAAAAAAAGCATTATGTATGGCGACAATAAAATATTTGTCCTACAACCCATGGGGAGTGATACTGACCCGTTTTAATTTTAAGACGGAAAATAGCGACTAAAACTATATATAAATTTTAAAATTATACTTACGGTTTAAATTCTAAGTTCATAACCATCGTAATGAACACAAATTATTATTAGTCTGACTCTCTAACTACCCAAAATCTCCGACCATATAATATAAACTTATCTATTTTATGTACATCTAAGACGGAGTTACATATTTTTGTTGATTTCCAATTCTCAACAATTTTAATTTGTTGATTTCCAGTATTTGAATGCATTCATTTTCGCCAATTTATATATTATAGTATTATATTTGGTATTTACTTTTTGTTTCTATTTTATACTCATTGTCACTCAATTTAATCATTTTAGTTGTTGCATGTTAAATTAATATTAACAATTTCTTTAATCCCGGAATATACTATATTTGTAAAGTCTAGGCGTCTCCATCATATTATTATTATATTTAATTTATACCTTTAATTTATGTAAAATAAGTCAACTTATTATCAATGATCATCAAATATTTAATTTTTACAATTGAAATTGAAGTTAGGACTTCGAAAGATTTCATTATTCAATGTGTAATTATAGATTGTAACTTATTTAATTAATGAAAGTAGTGAAAATATTAAATTGATAAAAATTTGAGGAAACATAATTAATTAGGTAGAATGAACATGGTGGACCATACTTTAATTAAATTTTTTCTCTTCCTAATTTTGATCGACCAATAATAACTCTCTAAAAGTTATTCCTTTTATAGTAAAGGGATTAGCTATTTTCCTTAATAAAAGACAAATAATTGAAGCAAATAAAGTACTCGTATAATTAAGAGTCAACAAAGAATGACACGACCCGAAAAACACGACATAAATCCGACACAAAATTTACTGATTTAGATTGTGGCTTAATCACTTATTTATGTAATTAAGTGAACCGACGTGAACCCTAACCAGTGGCGGATTTTGAACTAATTTTCAAGGGGGGCCGAGTTCGTTTAAAGTTTTAACAATAACCTTCGGAAAAGTTTTGAAAAATATTATATGATGCAACCTTTCAAACATTGGTTCTTTATATATTGTAAATTACTAATGATAAAAAAATCAACTAGAGACCTATTATATGTAGTTTATGTACTTATATAGTAATATTTTGTAATTCATTGCCTAATTGTAATTAAATTTATTAAATTAATTCTCGTCACGTTGTATTTCAACGTAATTAATTTTATTAAATTAACAATTAAGATTAAATGAATAATTAACAATATGGATTGAGATGAGATTGAATAATAAATTTAAATTGCACAATAATAAGGCCCATAATATTCTGAATTCATTGCTTTTGGGCCTCTTTATACAATGGTTCTTTTTAGGGTAGATCATAGCCATTAGGGGCCAGCCATTGGTTTGGGCCAACGTCGGAGGGCTTGGCCCCGGCCCACTAACACTAAGATCCGCCTCTGACCCTAACTCAATACGAACATAAATGAATCGACGTGAACTCGAACTCAACACGAATAACACGGTAACGTGGCCAGGGACACATGTTAAAATAATAAGTTGTGGAGTTTGAGACTAGAAACGCGATCCATCCGCGGCACCTACTCATGTGATTCGTCTCCCATCCACATGATACATGCGCTGCGTCAACCTTTTATGCAACCGTCAATACTCGCAACTCGCCACGCTTTAATTATTTTAACGGTATTATTCTACTCTACCATTTTACTCCCTTTTTTATCACACTTTCTTCTTTGGTTGGTGGTTTTGTTTTTAACAATTCAGCAATTAATTAATTATGAAAAGTACTGTATAATGAATCATTTTAGTTGCGTCAGATCTGGTTGATTACCCCACTAACTCCAACACAAATATTATGATTGTGTGTATAACAGAATCACAAATTCTTATTTGCAACGGCATTATCCGTCGCAACCTTGTGACGGATACCGTTTCCTCTCACAAAATACCCAATTTTTTACTCTCTCCAACACTATTCATGTGGTCCCCTTTCTCCACTAACTCATTTTCTATCCATTTTATTTCACAAAATATCCGTCACAAATAATGACCCGTCGCAAACAAGAGTTACGGTAACTGAATATGTAGCCGTTGGAACTCGCCGACACTAATTGTATTCTTCTTTCTTAGAGATAAACTGGTTTTCATTGGGAGCCAATCATCTTCGATATGTTTGCATCCTTGTAGAATCAGATACTATTAGACATACAATTAGTCATAATTTCAATTAAGAAAATTGTCTAATTGATTTAGTTATACGTTTTATTATTAGTTAAGAGTAAATGGATTAATACCATTAATTATGTAGTTTCTGAATATTGTAATAAAATTTTCGAGTTTTATCTTGAAAATTATGAATCACGTTATTAGGGTGTTGCTCATTTATAAACGAAATTTACTCTTTCATAAACGGAAATGACTACTTTACCCTCTTTATTTCAACTCCCAAATTTTAGTTTTCCCTCTAAATTTAGTTCTCCTTCAATTTCTCTCACCATCTACACATTGTAAATTATGGGTTTTACACCAGATTTCCGAGGAGGCAGTCAGGGTGGCTAGTGAGTATTTAAGTAGCGCGAACACGTCACCAGTTTGGACGGGACATAGGAAAACTCAGAGTGAAATAGTAAGCCAATCACACCGACGTAGTAATAGTTTCCAGAATTTGAAGACTTCTTTATCTAAGGCTTGGCGTTGGGGTGGGAATTCCCAGTATGAGAACCGGAAGTTCAATTTTAATCCCGAGGTTCTGGCAAATCAGAAACGACTTCAAACGGCAAACGGAACCATCAAACCAACGCCGACGATGGTTTAAACAAATCCTAATTTAATTAGTGTAAACAACAGATTTAATTAGTGTAAACAAACCCTAATATGATTAATAAAATTAAGAATTAGAATTATTACTTGAACGATACGGGAGTTAGCATTCATGATGGTGTAATTTGACGGATTTGTTTAATTTTGTGAGGGAGAGAATTAGAGAGAAATAGAGAGAGAATTAGACAAAAGGTATATTATGGAAAACTGATGAAAAAAGTATATGAAAGAGTAAAACTCGTTTATGAATGAACAATTGCGTTATTATATTGTTTCTGAGTTCATTCATTTAAACATTAATCTAAAAATATTACAATATTACTCAAAAACATTACATATATTACTGTTAAATTTGATTTTGACGATAAAAAATTAAAATGTACTTCCTCCATTTATAAGTGTTCTTCCAATTCCATTTTGCACTTGGATTAAGGCAAACTAATAAAGAAATGATAAAGCAATGAAAGGAATGTAATAAGTGGGGTTAGTAATGAAAAGAGGGTATTTTTTGTAATAAAAAAATGATAAAGTTATAATTTGGTTGTCTAAAATATGAAAGAAAAGAAATGGGAATAAAATAGGTAATTTGCCAAATAAGGGAAATGAGAAGAAAATAGGAAAATGGAGGAAGTAACTTATTATAAACTTTAAAAGACGTAGAAAAAATACATATACACTCAATACCAAATGCAGTATTATATCAGATACATGTTCCTATTTCCTAGTATTAGAACTCGGGTAAAAACAGGCCGAAATTGGACACTTTGATTTTTAGGTTATATATGTGCTCATCTGTCCGGAGGCAAGTCCGGCTCCTCATATTCAAAATTTGGGTTATATTTAAGCTATTTGACGAGTAATCCGTCCCGTTAAAGATAAATTTAGCTAAAAACATGGCCTGTTTTAGTTCAATATCAGTTGTGTAAGTGCGTTGGATATCATTTTAACCATTGCAAAACAATTATCGGTAAATTTACGTAACTGTTAAATAGCGCATGTAATTTCATCACTATCCTCTCACCATTCCCGACCACCCTTAGTCGTCGACCTATGCCTGGCCATTGATCACAACCATCAACCATCCATCTCGTGTATTAAAATCATCACAAAAGTTGTTGACCACCCAGATCCCTTCTTCAGCGTCAGCGATTCATCCCTGAGTTGTTGACCAACCCCCCACATCATCAACCCGTCCCTTTAATTTACTTTATAAAATAGGTTTAAATATGGTGAATAAAAACAAAATTTTAACATTTATAGGCAATTTATCACACAACCCCGAAAAAAAAAAACAAAATTTATGTATATTTTAGCTTAACAATTAAAGCAATAATTCAAGATTTTGTAATTTAAAATGAAAACATATTTGAAACCCTTTTATGGAATAAAATCCAAGTGATTAAATACGGAGTATGATATATGGAGTAGTACATATTTGAAACCATTATTCTTTTTTATTTATTTTTTTAAAAAAAACAGGCTGGTAATACATTTTTGTTTCGTCTTCTCGTAGTTTCAGTTACAACGAGAAACAAAGAATCATAATCTTTATTCTCTCTCTTCACAATAATTCTCTTCATCACAATTCACAGTCACTAAATTTTCTACTTAATTTCCCTCTTTGAACTTTGACCAACCTCCATTAATCCTGTATTTATGTGTAATTAATTGTAATTAACCACTACTATTAATTACTATAGCTTTAATACAGTACCAAAAGTTTCCCAGATGAACAAGTTAAGATTTGGTTATTTGGGTTTAAGGCAAAGAACAACACCCACACCATCAATTTCATGTCTTTAAGAATATTTAGTTTCCTTTCTTTGCACAATTAAGGTTATCCCAACTTTCCATCTTTCTTCTTCTTCTTAATTAATCTTCCATTTTTCTCTCTTACCATTTTATTTTGTTTTTCAGGTTTCTGTTGCTACACCAAATACTTGTGACTTGTAAGTTGTAACTTAACTTTGTTTTTCATTTCTGTGACAGTTTTAAGGGATGATTCATGTGAGCCGACTCAAAATCATTTTGGAATTTAAGGCTATCATGTTGTTCACAATTTAGCTGCTATTATTAATTTTGGGTACTAGTTCCCAAGTAATTTTAGTAATTTTGTTGTATTTTTATTTATTTATTTCTATTGTATGTACGAGTAAGTTGGACTATGATCTGTATAATTCTTTTTAGTAAAATTTCTGTAGCCAAATAATGATTATGTTATGTGATTGTTCTCTGTCTGAAATTTGTTTAGGTTGTTCCTGTTCTACTTACCAATTTACCATAAAGGATTCGTCGTAATTCATTCATATTTTTCTGGAAAATGTTGTAAATTGTCCATATATTTGCTTCTAAGTTTGTTTCCTTATTCATGTTTCTTTTACAATTCCTAAACTGGTTGAAATCATATAATTCTCGACATAATTTTCATGATGGGTCATCAGATAACAACCTTTGTATGGTGTTAGTATATGGGTCAGACTGTGTATGTCGGACCCCCTTACATCGCCCTTTGTGAGAGCCCTTCAGGCCAGGCTATATGAGACTAATAAATTATGGAAAACTGATACTCCATTGTATTGTTGTAATAGTATCATAAAAGTGGGTTATGCTCTTTTGTATGACACAGTATCTGGATTCTTCTCATTTCTTTCCAACCAACATTATGTGAGACCTTGCTCATTTTACTTTTAACAAATTTCCCTCAGTTTGTGGATGTGGATTTGGTTCTCGTGGGCAAGGATCTCTTGTTTTTAACATCAAGAACTTTTTCCGTGGAGTAAGAGGAACTCGTGAAAGAAAAGGATGGCTGACATTCGAGATATAGCGGTTTCTGCTGGCTTCAATCTATTGAGTGCATTCATCTTCTTATTGGCATTTGCCCTCTTGAGGATCCAGCCTTTCAACGATAGGGTTTACTTTCCAAAATGGTACCTCAGGGGCTTAAGAAACAGTCCCATGAACACGGGAGCTTTTGTGGGCAAAATTGTCAACTTGGATTTTAAATCCTATTTAAAATTCTTAAATTGGATGCCGGATGCCTTGAAGATGCCCGAAGCTGATCTTATTGAACATGCAGGATTGGACTCGGCAGTTTACTTGCGTATATATTTGATAGGGTATCAACTTTGCTCCCTTCTTGGATGATATTTCTTCTTATTCTGCTATCTATTGTTACATATGCTGGCTAATGTCGCTTCATTGTGATCCACTTAAGCATTTAGATTTACTCTTTGTAACGTCAGTTTACGCAAATGCAAATTGTCCATGTGAGAAAAAAGACATGGGACTTTAAATCCTGATAGAGTATGTATTTTACCGAAACTGAAAGGAACGTAAATTAATACTCCCTCCGATCCAGACAAAAGGTAACAATTGCTTTTTGGCACTATTCATGGTCGTAGGGAATCTTTGATATTACCGTTAATCTATAAGATAAAATATAGTCATGTGAGATCTTGTTTGATTTATCGTTATGAATGCTATAAGAATATCAATTTTTTATAATTTTTAATAATGTGTAACTAAAGATATTCACGTTACAAAACGCGCATCGACAATTGTGATAAAGCAACTGTTACCTTTTGTCTAGATCGGAGGGAGTAATAATTTAACAAGCGAATTTATTTTAGGACTTTATATTTGTATTTGTTGACAAATGAGTCTTTTTCTGTTTAGTCTACTACTAAATGATTTAAACTGATAAAATGATCCTGTTAAACTTTGTGTGCGCATGTTAGTACGAATTGCAAACCTTCAATAGAGCTAGTAAGAAACATTTTGTTTAGTGACATGGATATAAATATCACCAATATGTTTTTGAGTTTGGTGTGCAATTTCCCTTTTATTACTGGGTCGTGCTTTTTCACATACGAATTTTACTCTTTCACATACGCCTTTTACAACGATACCCTTGTTATTTTTTTGCATTTCTTTACTCAATTGATTTTTTTCTCCCTTCACCACTAATACCACCTTCGATCAACATCCCTTGCTCTAATCAGTCTAATTAGATTCACCTATTTAGGATTTATCATTCTCCGTAATGATTAATGCCTTCAAGTATTACTATCAAATGTACAATTAGGGTCGTTTGGTTCAAAGTACTGGAATGGATTGAAAAGGATTGTGATACCATAGAGGTATGGAGTTAAAATCTCATACTTGTTCTCAAGTGTTTGGTTCGATCATGGAATGGATTGAGTATAGTAATAGGTTGGAATGAATTTAGAAACTTTGGTGTATACATGGGTATGGGATTCAAAAACCCTCTAACCAAACACTAGAATGGATTAAATCCATTCTAATCCATTCCAAAACCTTCAACCAAGCACCCTTAGTGTATAATTGTTGATTAAGTTAGGCAGTGATGCATTATGCAAGTTAAGGTCTTGAGCATCATGCTTGATCTGATTATGAATAGTGTCGTGAATAATTAATGTCACCCTCTTTTTCATTAACGCACTATCCTCATGAATAAATCGCCGCCACGCATTTTCCCTTAGCCAACCACCGTCAACCACCCTCACCGCCTCGTCTTCCACCAAACCATAAACCCTAACTGATAATAATTAATAAAATAAGTAAATATATTAATTTCACTAATTGGTAATAAACACTAATAATTTCAACAAACATATTAGTAATTGCGAAAGAACAAAATTACTTCACTAATAAAGACTTATAAAACGATTGGTCATGTTTTTAGAAGTAATTAGATTCGATTTTGGTGAAAAAAAATATGTATATGGGTTAATTTGATTAGGTTTGGAGAAAAAAGGTATAATACGGAAAATTTATGAAAAAGTGTACGTGTAAGAGTAAAATACGTATGTGAAAAAGTAATTCCGTTATTATAGATATCACTTCTTTTGGGCATAAAAAATGGTTTTTTTTGGTGTCCAGTACCCTATCATTATATGCACAGATCCGCATATGGATTTTAGGATTACCCATGTTTGAGTTACTTGTTGTCTATCATACCACCACTTCTACTTTGTTTCGGACCTTTCAGATGCGCAATTACGATTTCTAGCTTCTTCTGCTCATCTAACTCATTTACACGTTTTTCTTGAATATGATGCTATTTGGTCTATTTCATTTGTCCGTATATTGTCTATAAGATGATGTGCCTGGTCTCTGTTATGATGTTAACCTGAAACCGTTTTCTTGTTGACCCTTGGCAGGCTTAAAATCTTTGTTCCAGTCACGTTTCTATCTCTAGCGATTTTGGCTCCAGTTAATTATACAAACAACACACTTGAGTCACTCAAAGTAACGTTCAGCAAGATTGATAAATTATCAATATCAAACATACCACTTGGATCATCAAGGTTTGGATCTTATTAATATTTGACCTGTCTGCTTCTTGATATATACTTATATTTGTACAGTTCCTGGACTGTTTGACATTTACTCGTCATATTCTACCAATTATTATACTATCCACACCCATAGTTATTGCCCCCTTGTGACTTTTGTGATCAATGGATAAACAACTATTAATTTCTCCAAATATTTGTTGAGAAAGAGTGTAAAATTGATCATGGTTAACACATCAAAGCAAACTGTTTTCATATTATTGTTGTTAAAAAGTTGTAATCAACTTAAATTTTGGAAAAATATGGGTCAATGTTGAGGCAAGTACTAAAGAAAGACATTTTTTAAGCTGTTGTCTCAGGCCTATATATAAGATACATGAAACTTTTTGATTCGTCCCCATTCGAGTTTGCATTTATCATCTTAAGATGTATTCTCATCACCATGTTTGAATTCCTTGATATTTTTGCAATAAAATCTGGTGACAGAATTATTATCCATGGCCACTACTTTGCCAGGGAAATGAGTTATTAAGTATAAGTCCCGTTAGAAATTCATAGGACAATTCACAGTGTTTAGCCAAGGAAGACGTTTAGTTGGAGATATGAACCATGGTTTTGGACTTATTTCAAGTCAGAATGGCTTTTACGAGCTTTTAAAGGCGACTATACCCTGTCGACTGTCAAGAGGCGGGGCCTGCTGTGCTAAGACTGAAGAATTATCTTCTACATGATTTTTGACATCTATTATATCTCTGCATCAGTTATGATGAGTATATTCTTATATGGGATTGAAGGGGCGTATTCCCTGTATTATTGACCATTCCTCCGTGTCTGGATTTGCATGTAATTGACTGCTCTGTTTTGACATTTTCTGCACAGCCTTTTTCTACCGTAATCATCCTGCACATTTTCCCTATGTTTTAGGTTTTGGGCTCATTTGGTGATGGAATATGCTTTTACCTTTTGGACATGCTTTATACTGTATAAGGAATATGCAAGGGTCACAGCAATGCGGCTGCAATTTATTGCATCTGAAAGACGACGCCCAGACCAATTCTCAGTAAGAATATCTTTTGATTTTTGACTAGGTGAATGAATCTTCAATCGAGAAATGTTTCAAGTAGTGATGACTGGAGCAGTTGGAAAAGTAGACAAAATTTGGCTGGAATCTGGATATCATGTGTACGAGTTTTGAAAAATTCTGTTTAGCACGTATCTGAAAATATTACATCATCCCTCCTTTTTTTTGTAGAGTCACTTGGCAATCAAATTTTAGACTGCTTCTAGTTTTGACGATACCACAATTACATATACGTTTCTCTACTCTCTACCAAGAGAATGAGTTGTTAAAATATAGCTATTCACAATTACACTTGCTATCTTCTTTTGTATTGATGGTTTCATTGATTTATTTTAGGTGCTAGTACGCAATGTTCCTCCGGATGCTGATGAATCAGTTAGTGAGCTTGTCGAGCACTTTTTTCTGGTCAACCATCCGGATCATTATCTTACTCATCAGGTCAGGCTTCTTTCATAGGACAATAGCTCAGAGAACACTACTATTTGCATATCTTTTTAAAAATAATCAAGCGTTTCTCCTATTGTTTAGAATTCGCTATTATTAGGATTCTGTATTTTCATATGCTGCATTTATGTACTTCTAGGTTGTTTACAATGCAAATAAGCTTGCAAAGTTGGTCGAAGAGAAGAAAAAGAAGCAAAATTGGCTTGACTATTACCAACTAAAATATTCTAGAAAGCAAGACATCAGGCCCACGACAAAGGTAAGTTTAAACTAAACAGTGAAGATTGGACAACTGTTAAATCTAAAATGGAAGGTGATTACTTGAGTATTAATGTCGATTATATTCTTGATATTACAGACAGGATGTCTTGGTCTACGCGGAGAAAAAGTTGATGCGATAGATTATTACGTTGCGGAAATTGAAAAGCTGACAAAAGATGTCGGTACCACTTTGTACCATTCTGGTTTATATGTTAATTTCTTAGATTTATTTTATAACAACCGGTGAAAGTGGTCCTGTATAATATTTTGTTGCTAGATTGCTGAGGAAAGAGAGAGACTTGACCGAGATCCAAAGTGTATCATGCCAGCTGCTTTTGTCTCCTTTAAAACTCGATGGGGGGCTGCTGTCTGTGCACAGACTCAACAGACCAGAAATCCAACTATTTGGTTGACTGAATGGGCCCCTGAGCCACGCGATGTATATTGGCCAAACTTAGCTATTCCATATGTTCATCTCAGCATCCGGAGGCTGATAACGTCGGTTTCATTTTTCTTTCTCACATTTTTCTTCATGATCCCTATTGCTGCTGTCCAGACACTGGCAAGCATTGGTGGAATTGAGAAATCAGCCCCCTTTCTAAAGCCTATTGTAGAAATGTAAGTTTAACATTAAGTGCTCTTTCAGAAAAGTACTTGTGTTTCTCATTTAGATCAAGTATTACAGTTGATGGTGCATCCAGTTGTTTGTACGGTAATCTTTGTTATTTGACTCCTTATTGACAAAGCAAGCATTCCCTATGTAGGCATTTTATCAAGTATGTTCTGCAAGGGTTCCTGCCTGGACTTGCGTTGAAACTTTTCCTCATCTTCTTGCCAACAATATTGATGATAATGTCCAAATTTGAAGGCTTTGAGGCAATATCAGCTCTTGAAAGAAGATCCGCTGCAAGATACTATATCTTCAATTTCGTTAATGTTTTTCTTGGCAGTGTTATCGCTGGCTCTGCATTTGAACAACTACATATATACCTTCACTCTTCACTAAACGAGTATGTTCTTCTTGAGACTCTTATCTTGAGACATCTTTGTTTGTGTACGTGTTGTGCTTTGACGAACATCTGTATTTACACACCAGAAAATTAAAGTCCCTCTATTCATGTGGAATGTGGACGCTGTACATTTCTACCTGACGCAAGTTTTAAGAAATTAGCATACGGGAGGGGAATTTTTGTCTTTTACTATCAAAATTTTCCCAAATGTGGAAATGTAGTGATGATTGAAGGACTCGAAAATGAAATTGTGGTGAATCAAATGAATGGTACAAGAATTTTAGTGGAATTATTAAATTTTGTTTGAATTTTAGTCGAATGAAATCACTTCCAATGCACTTAAATCACCTTATCAATGCATCAAGTGAGCTCTTACTTAATGCACATATCCTTTTTAGCCCTTCCTAAAAGTAATTGTACATTTGTACCCTTTCTATATTTTAGTAAAACAAAAAAGTGAGCTTTTGAAACATACTCATTCCATTCCGTTGACACTCCTAACGGGAAGGGAGTAACATCTCTACATTTATATTCTCTTAAGTATAAAGGTGCTGATAGTATATTAATGGGAGGGCGTAATACAAAGTGCTTGACATTTCAGTTAGAAGATTTCATGTTCCTCCAGAAACATTCCAAATTCATAAATACATTTATGTGTGGGTGTGGAGAAAATCTTTGTTGTTCACATCCTGTTGGCTTATCCTTTTATTTAGTGTTTGGAGTCCTGTTTTCTACTGAATGGATGGTCATTTTGCCTTGACGTGTGATCTATTTGTATGTGATATAAACAGGATATTCGTGACCATTGGTGTAGCTATTCCGATGAAAGCAACTTTTTTTATCACCTTCATTATGGTGGATGGATGGGCGGGTATTGCTGGGGAGATATTGAGATTAAAACCACTGATTATATACCACTTGAAAAACTTCTTTTTGGTGAAGACTGAGAAAGACAGGGAGGAGGCAATGGATTCAGGAAGCATAGGGTTTGACACTGGGGAGCCTCAGATTCAATTTTATGTATTACTCGGTTTTGTTTATGCTGTCGTCACTCCAATTCTTCTGCCGTTTATATTGGTCTTCTTTGCGTTCTCTTTCCTCGTGTATCGACATCAGGTAATTCAAATACTTGTTTAAAAGGCTGCTGTTTTCGCTGAAAATACATGTGCAATATTGATCTCAGCTACAGAGAAAACTGAATTGTTTTATTGATTTGGTCTTTGATATGAGTTCAGAACATTGTTCCCTTGAAAGTAACTTACACAAAGTAACTAGCTATGTATCAATGTTCCAGTTAGTGACCAATTGGTGTTCTAACCCTCGACTAACTTTAGTAATAACCTTTGAATTTCTGTCAAAGCGCTATGATATAACTGAACTGCCCCCTAGTTCAAATGTTTCAAGATTAAACTTGAACGAATCAATACACATATGTTTACTGCTCAATTCTTATGGGGAAATTAATTTATTTCCATATCACTGCTTGAGCAAAACTATGGCCTGACTCCATGCTGCTTCTCTTTTTACTAAGTAAGCATAAGACTTGTATTGTAAACAAATAAGGATATATAGTTAAGTAAATGGTTAAAGAAACAACCTCTTAAATCGTAGTAAGGGCTGCGCAAAAAATCCGATTATCCGAATTGATCTGACATCCGACCGGCATCCGACCCGAAATAATGGATATCTGATCCAAAAAGTGGTTCGGTTCGAACCCGGATCCAGAATTTTCGGATATCGGATCAGATACGGTTATCAGGTTTAAAAATTCGGATATCCGATATCTGAAAGTTATAGGATCAGATACCCGATATCTGTTTAGTATCCAATCCATATCCGATATTTGGCGGACTATTATGCTCCGAATGTTATGTATATGGATATTTATCATTGTATTTGGCGAACTATTACGCTAGTTTCCTTTATTATGTAGCGGGTTTATGTTTTGTAATGTATTCCGAATGAAATTAAACTGTGAAGTGGCTTAGATGCCAAAGTTTACAAATTGTCTTTTTTATTACAATTTTGACAATGGCGCTGTTTGGTAAACAGCATATTGTAAAAAAAATTAGCATATTGAGGCAATTAATAGTTTTGACCAAACAATATGCTATTTGGACTGTTTGGTAAACAGCATATTGGAAGAGTAGAATGAGCTTCAATATGCTCTTTTGGAATATGCTGCTCCACCCAGCATATTCAAAGAGTATATTGACAAAATTAAAAAATCATCTTTTTACCCTTCAAAAAATATTAGCCCTATTTTTGACAAATATTACTCAATAATTTATTCATGTCTTTTTTTGTCATTTGACACATGATTGAGATAATCTGCTAATTTAATTCTGCTAATTACTAAACACCTCTGACAAATTCTGCTAATTGAATATGCTAGTCAAAACTGCCAACAAATTCTGCTGGTCAAATCTGCTTTTACAATCTGCTCCTGCTAATATCAATCCGCTGTTTAACAAACAGGGCCAATATTCTAAACGAATCAGATCTCGGATATCGGATAATTGATCCGAAATTTTCGGATAGTAAATTTCGGCTATCCGATCATTTCGGATCAGATCATGGATAATGAAATTTTAGATTTTCGGATCGGATATCCGAACCGAAGTATGGTTTCGGATCAGGTATCTGATCTGTACTCTGCCCTAGTACACACGCCTATCTTTAACAATATGGAAATCTGTAAATAATTTTTTTTATAACTAGTAAAAACAGCAAGGGAAGGGGAGCCTTGGCGCACCGGTTAAGGTGTTGCTTTGTGAGCGTGTGAGGTCACGGGTTCAAGCCCTGGGAGCGGCCTCTTGCCAAAAAATGGCAAGGGAAGGCTTGCCGCCATTACACCCTTGTGGTGGGGCCCTTCCCCGGATCCTCGCCTAGCGGGGATGCCATCGTGCACCGGGCTGCCCTTTTTTTTAATAGTAAAAACAGCAAGGGATTTTCTCATTTGTACCTTTGCTATTTAGTTCTCAGCTGTACCCCTCGTTTGTGAAAAAACCGTTTATTGTCCATAATTCTTGAGTATGAGTCCCAAAAACAGTAATTCTCTTTTTAACCCAAAGATCTCGTAAAGACAGTAACTTGGGGAAAAAAAAATCGTTCCAAACTTGTAGCTGGGAATTATAGTACTTTAAAGTGTTTTTTGCTAAAAATACTTTAACAGACCAAAATTCCAAACAATAATACAGCTAAAATAATAACTTTAGTCTTCACCTCTTCAAACGGTTGCCATAGTAGATTTAATCATTAGTTTGTGGTCAGTGGTCACTTGGGCATTTCTGTACGTACTAACAGATGACAAGTAGAGGGCTTCGTCAAGACAAAATCAACTATTTTGGGTTTAGTCTTGCCAGACAGATGATTATTCGCGGTTTATGACATTCTGAACACTCTTTTTGGCAAAACTAACATATTATTTCTTAGTCTTGCTAACTTTTATGCTTGTATCTCTTGTTTGATTCTATTAATTTGAGGGACATGATCTTGGTAAATATGAAGTGCATAGCTTTCTATTGGTTGTAGTGAACTTGTGTAATGAATGGGCGGCATCTCAAATTGTATCTGTTACTTTGCAGATCATAAACGTGTACAACCAGGAGTACGAAAGTGCAGCTGCTTTCTGGCCTGATGTCCATGGGCGCATTATTGGTGCAATGGTTTTCTCTCAGTTACTTCTGATGGGATTGATGAGCACCAAGCACGCTGCCTCGTCTACACCCTTCCTTATTGCGCTTCCAATTCTCACTTTATGGTTTCATAGGTTCTGCAAAGGCCGTTTTGAGCCAGCTTTCAAGACATATCCTCTTCAGGTTAGCAAAAAAAGAAAAAAAAACACAACTTTCTTGGCGTAAGTTGTATGATTAGACCTAGGTTAACCACATTGTGTCTATTTGGTTTAGTCATTTTTCGCATACTTGCAGTTTTGCATTCAGGTCATGTCACATTGTTTCAGGTGGGCTGTTTTTGAGTGACAATCCCTTTAGGCAGAACATAATTTCGGCCGCGTCAAGAGTCAATTTGGGGTTGTCTGTTCTAGTTGGTTGAATTTTGTTAGGGTTGTTTTGTCAAATCTACTTGTGAGCAGGGCTCATTTCTTCTTTTCCATTCTGTTGTGATTAAGAACACGGATTGACATCCCGTTTAAACTTGTTGAAACTTTTAGGAAGCTATGATGAAAGATACTCTTGAACGTTCAAGGGATCCAAACTTCAACTTGAAAGGATACCTTCAGACAGCCTATGTCCATCCGGTTTTCAAAGACGATGATGAAGATGAAGATGATATGCTCGAAAACAAGATGGCTACAGAGGCGGTGCTAGTTCCCACTAAACGACAATCGAGACGGAACACTCCCGCTCCAAGCAAAATGAGCAGTGGATCCCCACCCAAGCATATCGACATCTGAAATTCCTTCTCGTGAAGTACCACGGAAAAGTGAATTAATGAGCTAGTTTCTAAGAAACGCAGCACCATAGTCGAATTGTGCGCAAGTTATCAACGAGGCATGTTTAGGTGTTCTAATATAGGAAGGAGACAATGAGTGCAATGGGTATAGTGATAGTGTGATTTCATGCATATGCTTGTGTTGAACAATTAGGTTCACAGTAAATGTAAATCTTTTCGCGACTGAAGGCTTTAGAGAAGATGTTCTCTCGTGTAAAAATACATGTTAAGAAACTCTTTACGAAACAGGAGCAGTTTTATTTAGCACTATCTTTCTACAAGAAACTTATTGTGATATATCGAGTATAAGATTTGTGAGCGATTAATCTTGTCTCTGTCTTTCCGACCACTTTGGATGACATTAGTTGGGATTCCGAAAGCTTGGTGCCCCAGGGAAGATCTTAGAAGGGCTTGATAGGTCTTAGCATGAGAAAAACAACATAATTATTTTTATACAGACTAATGATGGGTAAGGAGAGACAATGAGACACGAGATAAGACGAGTCGGAGCCCTGTGAATGACATATCGTCTGACTGTTTGGCGAAAACTTGTTTAAGACAACCCTATGAATTCAGTTTCTACCCATCATTGAAAACTCGACAACCGGAGTTGTCATCAACAAGTTGTAGCTCAATTGATTAGGAATGGTGTCTCACGAGGTCCCAGTTTCTACCCACATTGATTAATTCGTTGAAACTGGTTATCCATTTTAAATGAATGATTGGCCTAGTGCCCTATAGTGTATGACTGATTGAGTGGCATAAATCGTAGCCAGGTTCTTTGAAAATGACTTTTTTTTTTCTTTGTTGGTGACGAGGGTTTAATCCCTCGGGCCCACGGGTCCATGCATTCTCGCACCACCACATGAACCATGTAAGTCACTCCCTTCGGGAGCTGCAGTGGCCATCGCTCCAACTGGTAATCGAACCTGAGACCTCTCAACTACTGCATTTCTTTTAAGTTTTTAATCAACAGTTTTTTTTATAGGTGTAACAACCTTGAATTTTTGGGCACGTTTGTATCGTAATTGGTGTGTGTGTGTCGTGCTAGTCATGCTAGTTAGGGGTTTCGAACTAGAGATCTCATATTTATGTGTCATGCTTGTGGTAGGGTTCGATCTTGGGGTCACTAGGTGAGGGTCTTGGGCCTCGATTTCTGTGTAAACATAAACAGCCCAAGACTCCGTTTATGAAACCCTCACAACAACTCCCTCCTGCCGCCCTATAAGAGCCTTTTTCGACCTAGTTCTGACCTAGCCTCCACACACACGACACCTTGAGTCTTCTACCGCCACCACACAGAAGAGAAAGAGAGTCTTCACTGCCACCATCACCTACACGGTTGCCCAGAAATCCGATCTGAAGACAGGTAAGCCACTGACGTTTTTTTTATCACGTTAGATTGTAGCATCTTTGTCGAGTCTGTTGTATGGTGGCGTCTGGTCGTGGTGGTTTGGCTAGGCTGTCATGTGTTGCTGGGTGTTTAAGGGGTGTCAGGGTGGTGTTTGTTTTGGTCGTGGTGCGTCGGTAACGTTGTAGGAGGGGTGTTTGTCGGGTCTGTTCGCAAGGGGTTTGCTGGTCGTGGAGAAGGTGTGCTCAGGGAAGGAGTTTGGGGGTGGCACCACCGTTGACTCGGGGGAGGTCGACGCGGTGGTACCACCATGGTGTCTTGTACTGGTGTCAGGGTGCGTCGGAGTGTCAGTTACAGGGGTGGCTGGAGGTGGTTGTTGCGTCGATGGTATTCTGAAAGTGTCGGGTACAGGAAGTCTAGGCGGGAGTCAGACCTGTTTGGTGGGCTCTGGTCTGACTCGCCGGCGGCCGTTGAGAGGTTCAGTGGTGTCAGGGAGGTAGTGGGGCGTTGGCTGTGTCGGAAGGAGCGGTCTGCTGGTGGCCGATGTGGTGGGTTGAGTGCTGGCGGTGGTTCGAAGTAGTGGTGAAGGTGGAGTCGGGTTGTAGGGGCTGTCGGGTTTGTTTTTTTAGTGTTGGACATGTTTTGCTTATTATTGTTATTATTACTATTATTATTATTATCATTATTATTATTATTATTATTATTATTATTATTATTAGTATTATTATTATTACCCTTATGAATTTTATTATTAGTATTTTATTATTATTTTGTCATTTATGAGTATTTTGATAATTATGGTAAAGATATTTTGGATTTGGTTTTAATAAGTGTATTTATCATTTGAATTTCAAATCAAAGTGCTATTTTTGGAAGGTTGTTATTTTGGGTAACCTCGTTGTTAGGAAGCTTTCTATTTATAGGGGGGTTTCTATAAGTAGAGTGTGCATACGTATTTCGTGAATTAGGATGTTTATTAATTATATAATATTTGTTTAGGAAGCGGGTTTCGTGTGGAACATTTCTAAGCAAGCGTTGGTTTGATCTGCATTCCTGCTATTTAAAGTAGGGGAAAGTACTGGTTATATATTATCATGTGATCCATTCTCAGTGGCATTAAGCATGTTCGTTACTTAATATCATTTGACCATTGTGTTGAGTTGTTATCTTATACTGTGTTTAATTATGATGAGATTATATATATATGTTTTGGCTTTGTGATATGGAGTTGGATCGGTGCGGAGTATATATATATGGAGTTGGATCGGTGCGGAGTATATATGGCGTTGGATCGGTGCGGAGTATATATATGGAGTTGGATCGGTGCGGAGTTTATTGGCGTTGGATCGGTGCGGAGTTTATTAATTATATTGTTATGCTATTCTTTACCTACTCAACCTCGTGGTTGACCCTGTGTATTCGTGATCACCTGTGATGAACCAATTATTGGGGAGCAGAATGACAGGTGCTGAGACTAAGGGGGAGCTATGGGAGAAAGAGCTTGGATCCGGACCAGTTTAGATGTCTAGATCGCCTTAGCCAGTTTTGAGTTGTACTTTATTTATGTTGATAAGACTTTTTGGATCTGATGTAAGAACACGTCTTGAGTTTAAATCCAATTAAAGTACTGTTTTTCTTTCCTTTGTATCTACTGCCTCGGGAAACCGAGATGGTAACACTCTCATTTATCTGAGGAGTCCTAGTTCAGGCCCTTGAATAAACGGGGGTGTTACAAAGTGGTATCAGAGCGAACGATCCTCAGGCCTAACCTAATGAACCTAATGAATGTAGGAGAGTCTAAATAAAATGAACCCCGGGATAGGACTGTTAGGAGCACACTAAAGGGGAAGTATGAGTCTGGGGCCCCCTCACACCGAACCATAGGCCCTATCAGTTTTACCCGGGAACCCAGAGTGCATATATGAGAGAATCAGGGTAGATTAGGAAAGGATGGAAGTAATGGTATGTTGTGATAAAGTATCCATACAATTTGAGTATATGAAACTAATTGGAATAGCCGGGAGGGGCATGAACATGAAAGGGATTTTATTTGTGAATAAAAGAGGTGTGAATTGATGTGGTTATGTGAAGTATTTTGAAACATGTCAGTAACTGCTTTCATTCCTTTCTCATTATGTCTAGTGATATGCGGTTATGTGATCCCGAGCCATGTTATAATTTGGTAGTACTCAATCTGATAGTTGACGCTAGACTTTATCGTTTAGGGATTTTAGCCCTAATCTTAATGGGTACCCACACGAGTCGGGACTCATTCCTTTTCTGTTGTATTATAGTATGCCTCCGCGAAGAGACAACCTCGCTAACATCACCCAAGAGGAGTTAGATCTATTACGAGCTGAGATTGAGACTCTAAAGGCTAAACGAATGGACTCCGCGAAAATGAGCACGATAATTGCAAGGCACCAACCCACCCATTTCACCGGGGAGGGTGAGCCTCATTTGCTGGGGGCCTGGTGCAGAGAATTTGGTAACCTGTTCGAGTTAGTGGACTGCCCTGAAGAGCTGATGGTCGACCAGGCTGCCCACTATCTGAGGGGTATGGCTGGAGACTGGTGGACCGCGAATAAGGGAGAGCTCCGGGAAGCAGCTATAGAGGGTGGGTCCGCGTTTGTTCCGTGGGATGCATTCAAGGGGGTTCTGAACGAGGCGTTTTTACCAGAATTCCAAAAGAGCAAGCTGAGGGAGGAGTTCGACTCATTCGAGATGTCGGAGGACATGACCGTAGAGGCTTACTACAGGAAGTTCATCCAGCTGGTGCACTACGTGGGCGACATGGGTTTCGACGATGCTATGTTAGCCATGAAATTTGAGAGGGGATTATCAATCGCCATCAAAAAGAGACTGATTGCAGCTCCGCCCACCACAATCCGTGACATCTATTTACGGGCTGGGGCGGCGGAGAGGCTTTCGGTTATGATCAAAAAGGACAAGCAGTCCAAAGCAGAAAAGAGGAAAGCTGAAACAGTAGCAGAGGGTTCAGGGTCGAAGAAGCAAAGTAATAACAAGTTCAGTGGGTACTTTGGAAGTAGTGCCTCTGGTGGTGGGAGAAATCAGAGTGGGGGAAATCACATGAGTGGGGTTTCTGGCAGTGGTTCGGCAGGAATTGTGTGTTTCGGCTGTGGAAAGAGGGGACATAAGCAGGCGGTGTGTCGTTCGTCTGGAGGAAATCAGTCCGGGGGCTATCGTACACCTACCTCCGGATACCAGGGATCCCGTACTCAGTCCTATGGCAGCAGTGGCTATCGCACGCCCATGACAAACTATGGTGGAGGTGCGAAGTCAGGAGGCAGCAGCAACTACCAGAGGAACTACAACAACAACAACAATCAGAACCGTTCTTATCAAAATCAGTACAATGGAGGAGGGAACAGCAACAAGACGGGGACAGCAGGAAACCAGCAGGCTGGGACATCTGGTGCCAGCCAGAGTGGAGTCAAGTCCAGTGGCAAGCTCTTTGCCATGGGAAAGCAGGCAGCTCAGGAGGATGCACATGTGGTAACCGGTACTTTTCTTGTGAACTCTAAATCTACTTTTGTACTTTTCGATTCCGGTGCCACCCATTCGTTTGTGTCTAGAGATCATGTTAAGGCCTTGGGACTTGAGAGATTTGAGTGGATCGCGGATCCAGTGACCATACCATCAGGCGAGTCGATAGTCTGTAATAGAGTATATGGTAGTGTACCCATCAAAATTGGGGAAGCAATTTTCTATTGTGACCTCATAGAGTTTCCTCTGGGGGGCTTTGAGGTGATATTGGGGATGGACTGGCTAGGGAAGTATCGAGCTTTCATCGACTGTCATCAAAAGAAGATTTCATTGAAGGGACCTAAGGGAGTGAGGGTGTCCTATAAGGGATACCGAGTCAAGCCAAAAATCAAATTCATATCCGTCAATACCTTGAAGTCTAGCTTGAGGAAAGGAGAAAGCTTAATTTTGTGCCAAATGTGGGATTGTGAGGCTGAGATCCCCAAGACTAGTGAGATACCTGTGGTACGGGAGTTCGAGGGAGTTTTTCGAGACGACGTTCCGGGGTTACCGCCAAGGAGGGAGGTGGAATTTTCCATTGACCTCAAACCAGGGGCGGGACCGATCTCTAAATCACCGTACCGTATGGGACCAAAAGAAATGGAGGAGTTGAAGAAACAATTGGATGAGCTAGCTGAGAAAGGGTTCATCCGACCCAGTGTGTCGCCCTGGGGAGCACCCGTGTTATTTGTGAAGAAGAAGGATGGGAGTTTGAGGTTGTGTGTTGATTATCGAGAACTGAACAATGTAACCATCAAGAATCGTTATCCGTTGCCGAGAATTGACGACTTGTTCGATCAGTTAAGTGGAGCTGGGGTTTTCTCCAAGATTGATTTGAGGTCCGGGTATCATCAATTGAGGATAAAGGATGAAGACATTCCGAAGACTGCTTTCCGAACTAGGTATGGCCACTATGAATTTGTGGTTATGCCCTTTGGATTGACTAATGCTCCAGCTGTGTTCATGGACTTGATGAATCGAGTCTTCAGCCCGTATCTAGACAAGTTCGTGGTGGTATTCATAGATGACATTCTGGTATATTCTAAGAATGCAGAAGAGCACGAAGATCATTTGAGGAAGGTACTTCAGACCTTGGAGGAGCATAAGCTCAATGCTAAGTTGAGCAAGTGTGAGTTCTGGTTGGAGAAAGTGGCATTTCTGGGGCATGTAATCTCAAAAGAGGGGGTGGCTGTTGATCCTAGCAAGATCGAGGCAGTGACTAAGTGGCAGAGTCCGAAGAATGTGAGTGAGATTCGAAGCTTTCTGGGTTTAGCTGGTTATTACCGAAGATTCGTCAAAGATTTTTCAAAGATAGCGAAGCCGTTGACGTCGTTGATGAGGAAGGAGAACCGTTATATCTGGGATGAGAGTTGTGAGAAGGCATTCCTAACCCTTAAGGAACGCCTGACAACAGCTCCTATCCTGGCCTTACCAGTTGGGAGTGATAATTTTGAAGTATACACCGACGCTTCAAAACATGGGTTGGGTTGTGTGCTAATGCAGAATGGTAGGGTGATCGCGTATGCTTCTCGCCAGTTGAAGACCTACGAAGAGAATTATCCGACTCATGATTTGGAGTTGGGCGCTGTGGTCTTTGCACTGAAATTGTGGCGTCATTACCTTTATGGAGCCACTTTTAAGGTGTTTTCTGACCATAAGAGCCTGAAATATATCTACACCCAGAAGGAGTTGAACATGAGGCAGAGGAGGTGGATAGAGTTGATCGGAGATTATGATATGCAGATTGTCTATCACGAAGGCAAGGCAAATGTGGTAGCTGACGCTCTCAGTAGGAAGTCAATACATGCTGTGGATTGTGCCAGATCGAGGGGGAGGTTGTATGGTGAGCTAAGGGAGATGGGAATATTCATGATCCGGAAAGGGGACACTCTTGGTGACTTGACAGTGGAGCCTGAGTTGTATGGGGAGATTCGAGAGTTACAGCAGAGCGATGAGAGAATCCAGAAGTGGCGTTTGATGGTGGAGAATGGAAATGGTGATGAGTCATCCAAGTTCAGTATTCATACCGATGGTAGTTTGAGGTTCAGTGGGCGATGGTGTGTACCGAGTGTTGAGGAGCTAAAGAAGAAGATCCTGACTGAAGCTCATGCTACTCCTTATTCTGTTCACCCAGGGGGTGATAAGCTGTATAAGGACCTTAAGAAGACGTTTTGGTGGCCGAATATGAAGAAGGAGGTCGCAGAGTTTGTCTCAAGATGTTTGACTTGTCAGAGGGTGAAAGGGGAGCATAAGAGACCTCAAGGGAAAGTTCAACCGTTAGATGTGCCAGAGTGGAAGTGGGAGAACATTTCAATGGACTTTATCGTGGGGTTGCCTCGAACTCAGAGGGGCAACAACATGATTTGGGTGATCGTGGATCGTTTGACCAAATCAGCTCACTTTATTCCCATGAAAGATACCTGGAGTAAAGCGGAATTGGCTAAGTCATATGTTCAGAATGTGGTCAAACTGCATGGCGTACCCAAGGATATCGTTTCGGATCGAGACTCGAGATTTATATCGAGATTTTGGCAGGAGTTGCAGGCTGCTTTGGGTACCCAATTGAAGATGAGTACAGCTTTTCATCCGGCTACTGATGGTCAGACTGAGCGGACGATTCAGACTCTTGAGGACATGTTGAGGGCTTGTGTACTTGAGTTCGGAGGATCTTGGGAGGATCGACTGGGGTTGATCGAGTTTTCTTATAATAACAGCTACCATGCAAGCATAGGCATGGCCCCTTTCGAGGCTCTATACGGAAGGAAGTGTCGGAGCCCTGTGTGTTGGGATGATCGAGCTGATGTTGTGACATTGGGGCCAGATATGATTCAGGAGATGGTGGAGCAGGTTCAGATTATTCGTCAGAGGATGAGGGCCGCTCAGGATCGACAGAAAAGCTATGCGGATCTGAAGAGGAGTGATATTTCGTTTGAGGTCGGAGAGAAAGTTCTACTGAAGGTCTCTCCGATGAAAGGTGTGATGAGATTCGGCAAGCGTGGTAAATTGAGCCAGAAATTTATTGGGCCATTTGAGATCTTGGACAGAGTTGGAGAGGTGGCATATCGCTTGGCTTTGCCTCCAACCCTATCCAAGGTCCATAATGTGTTCCATGTGTCCCAGTTGAGGAAATACGTGAGTGATCCGTCACATGTGCTTCAGCATGAGGTGATCGAGGTGGATGAGCAGTTGGCATACATTGAGACTCCGAAAGAAATCCTAGACAGGAAGGTGCGGAAAACTCGCAACGGAGAGACGATCTTGGTGAAGGTCCTGTGGACCAATCATAATCAGGAGGAGGCTACATGGGAGCCTGAGGCATCCATGAGAGAGCGTTATCCGCATTTGTTCGATTGAGGTAAGTTACGCGGACGTAACTTTTCTTTAAGGGGGGTGGAATGTAACATTCTATGTTTTAGGTGAACTTGTGTGTTGTTTTGTGTCCCACGCGGTTTGGGTTGGTTGTTTTGTCATTTGAGTGTTGTTGAACTTCGGGACGAAGTCCTTTTAAGGGGGAAAGACTGTAACAACCTTGAATTTTTGGGCACGTTTGTATCGTAATTGGTGTGTGTGTGTCGTGCTAGTCATGCTAGTTAGGGGTTTCGAACTAGAGATCTCATATTTATGTGTCATGCTTGTGGTAGGGTTCGATCTTGGGGTCACTAGGTGAGGGTCTTGGGCCTCGATTTCTGTGTAAACATAAACAGCCCAAGACTCCGTTTATGAAACCCTCACAACAACTCCCTCCTGCCGCCCTATAAGAGCCTTTTTCGACCTAGTTCTGACCTAGCCTCCACACACACGACACCTTGAGTCTTCTACCGCCACCACACAGAAGAGAAAGAGAGTCTTCACTGCCACCATCACCTACACGGTTGCCCAGAAATCCGATCTGAAGACAGGTAAGCCACTGACGTTTTTTTTATCACGTTAGATTGTAGCATCTTTGTCGAGTCTGTTGTATGGTGGCGTCTGGTCGTGGTGGTTTGGCTAGGCTGTCATGTGTTGCTGGGTGTTTAAGGGGTGTCAGGGTGGTGTTTGTTTTGGTCGTGGTGCGTCGGTAACGTTGTAGGAGGGGTGTTTGTCGGGTCTGTTCGCAAGGGGTTTGCTGGTCGTGGAGAAGGTGTGCTCAGGGAAGGAGTTTGGGGGTGGCACCACCGTTGACTCGGGGGAGGTCGACGCGGTGGTACCACCATGGTGTCTTGTACTGGTGTCAGGGTGCGTCGGAGTGTCAGTTACAGGGGTGGCTGGAGGTGGTTGTTGCGTCGATGGTATTCTGAAAGTGTCGGGTACAGGAAGTCTAGGCGGGAGTCAGACCTGTTTGGTGGGCTCTGGTCTGACTCGCCGGCGGCCGTTGAGAGGTTCAGTGGTGTCAGGGAGGTAGTGGGGCGTTGGCTGTGTCGGAAGGAGCGGTCTGCTGGTGGCCGATGTGGTGGGTTGAGTGCTGGCGGTGGTTCGAAGTAGTGGTGAAGGTGGAGTCGGGTTGTAGGGGCTGTCGGGTTTGTTTTTTTAGTGTTGGACATGTTTTGCTTATTATTGTTATTATTACTATTATTATTATTATCATTATTATTATTATTATTATTATTATTATTATTATTAGTATTATTATTATTACCCTTATGAATTTTATTATTAGTATTTTATTATTATTTTGTCATTTATGAGTATTTTGATAATTATGGTAAAGATATTTTGGATTTGGTTTTAATAAGTGTATTTATCATTTGAATTTCAAATCAAAGTGCTATTTTTGGAAGGTTGTTATTTTGGGTAACCTCGTTGTTAGGAAGCTTTCTATTTATAGGGGGGTTTCTATAAGTAGAGTGTGCATACGTATTTCGTGAATTAGGATGTTTATTAATTATATAATATTTGTTTAGGAAGCGGGTTTCGTGTGGAACATTTCTAAGCAAGCGTTGGTTTGATCTGCATTCCTGCTATTTAAAGTAGGGGAAAGTACTGGTTATATATTATCATGTGATCCATTCTCAGTGGCATTAAGCATGTTCGTTACTTAATATCATTTGACCATTGTGTTGAGTTGTTATCTTATACTGTGTTTAATTATGATGAGATTATATATATATGTTTTGGCTTTGTGATATGGAGTTGGATCGGTGCGGAGTATATATATATGGAGTTGGATCGGTGCGGAGTATATATGGCGTTGGATCGGTGCGGAGTATATATATGGAGTTGGATCGGTGCGGAGTTTATTGGCGTTGGATCGGTGCGGAGTTTATTAATTATATTGTTATGCTATTCTTTACCTACTCAACCTCGTGGTTGACCCTGTGTATTCGTGATCACCTGTGATGAACCAATTATTGGGGAGCAGAATGACAGGTGCTGAGACTAAGGGGGAGCTATGGGAGAAAGAGCTTGGATCCGGACCAGTTTAGATGTCTAGATCGCCTTAGCCAGTTTTGAGTTGTACTTTATTTATGTTGATAAGACTTTTTGGATCTGATGTAAGAACACGTCTTGAGTTTAAATCCAATTAAAGTACTGTTTTTCTTTCCTTTGTATCTACTGCCTCGGGAAACCGAGATGGTAACACTCTCATTTATCTGAGGAGTCCTAGTTCAGGCCCTTGAATAAACGGGGGTGTTACAATAGGTTTAAATAGTTTTTCAGAAAATCTAAAATCGGTGTGAAATAGTATGTTGTTCTAAAAAAATAGCTTCATTTATCACTTTCCATTTACTTTTTTTTTTGTCTCCGGTCATTGTTTGTTTATTCCATTTTGGAGTGTCAGTTAATCGTTTGTCTTTCTATTTTAAGAATACCTTTGATGTATAATTAAATCCTTCACGCTCAATTTGGTCTACTTGTCATCTAATACTTGATTATTTCCTAATTCCATAGTCTTTGTACCAAACCTAAAGGCAAACAAATGACCAGGACGGAGGGAGTAATAGTTATGATAACAACGAAAAATGCTTTCCAAAACCGTTTCTTAAAACCAATAAAGTGAGAATCATTCCATACCAAAAAAGCGTCATCCATCTGTAAGGCACAAATCCATATCTATAACATCCCATATACCAAAGCTCTTACCAAGGACTACCATAACATATAAGGGTGTTACCATCTCGGTTACTCGAGATAGGAAGCATCACGGTTATCATATTGAATCAACTTTAAATATAGACTTTAATCCAAAACTAATTAGAAAAAAATGAAATACAAATCATAAAAGTATCAAAACTCCGTGGAAGCTAGGCTACAACTGCACTAGGTGAAGACTCTACCCAAAGCCATGTCCCGAGCTTCAATTAATTTCCAACCTACTAATCAACTGCTCACCATCCCCAAATGGATTACCACAGTTCTAAAACAATACACGAGTTAGCCAGCTGTATAAATGAAGTAAACAATACAAACATAAAACCGCAACACTCAAACACAACTAATGGTGAACATTCTCCAACTCCATAGTAACCAACTACACATCACAACATGTAGCCTATTCGGATTACCCATCGCAACAGGTAATCCACACCGCCAATTGACTTTTTTTAAGGCGATATGACTAAGTCAATTTCCGCTGATTTGTACCGAGTGTGTAATTAAAAGGGACACTTTGTGTTGAATGACAACGTAAACTAGTAGCTAAATAGGAGCCAATTTTATATTGTACCGGGGAGCTATGATATTTAGTATTTGCAAATCACGTGATTAAGCTGTCATGAGTTTCTTGTGAGTTTTAACAGGGTTATTGAATTTTGTTGAAGTAAGTATACATTATTAATATCTTAATTTTTGCATTATTGAGAGTGTGATGGGTCGGTGTGTCACATGATCTATCTTCCTTTTTATATTTTAAACGTTTTTTCTTATTACTTCTTTAATGAGAGGTAATTTTGTATTACTTCTTTAATGAGAGATATTTTTGTAGTACCAGAGTGTTTTCTTTTAAGCATCATATGTATTCTTTTAATCCATTGCTTTTAGTATGCTTAATAGGTATCATGTATTTGAATAACATATCATGTGAAAGTTGTTATTTTTTTAATGACCATGAATGATTTACGCATACATGTCATTTTGGGTATGATGAATCATATATATCATGGGAGTTTTTTTATCTTTTGATGTTATATGTGTAACACTTTCATAACCCAAGACTTTTAGATAAGACCATCAGACTATGAGGATATTACTATCTCAGTTACCCGAGGTACAATATAAGATAAACAACAATATCCACTTTATTATAATTAAAGAACAAAAGTTTAAATGTGAAATAAAACCGTCTGACAACCAAAACTTTAACCAAAACACACTACGGAAGCTAAAACTCATATGACTCTACAAAACTGTCGGTGACCCATCCTCCCAAACCAGCAAGCAAGGCTCATCTACGAACCTGAGACTCTGCCCACCAATACATGGATCATCACATTAAAACAACAACAAACGTCAGCAACTGAATAATAAGACGGATACAATACTAAAGCACAACACAATCTGGATAACACCCGTCAATGTTAACACTGATACACAACATCTGTTGTGACCTTTAGCTCCACACCATTTCCCCCACTCATCGCAGCAAGGGGTACCTAGACCATTAATGGGCACATCCTCTTCGTGGCGGGTCCCACGAAGAGCGATCGTAGAAGTAAGATCCATTTCCCGCAATGGCCTCACACATTACCTTTTCAATCTCAATAGACATACAATAATACAGTGATATCAGATAATAAGACGGTAACGTGACAATCAACATTACACAGGAACTTAGTAGGGAAACCCTACCTCAACAGTAATACAACGGTATGGAAAGCACAATCCTCCTACCAAAGCTTCTCTAAGAATCCTCCTCCTAAGGATTATATAAATATGGATTACTCACTAAACAACCACAACTATGATATAAGTACGATATGGTAACACTTACTTGGTAGAATTGGATTTGGTAGATGATCGGCGTGTCTAAACCTTTGCTAAACACTCTTGAAGGATTTGAAAGGGAGAAATGGAAAAGATTAGGGTTTTGTTCTCTTTTTCAGATTTAGGTAAATGAGGTTTTTAACCTCGGTTTAACTTATATAATTACTGCGGTCTGACGTCTGGAAATAGCCCACTCGGCCGAGTAAGACATACTCGGCTGAGTACGACATACTCGACCGAGTTGGTTCACAACTCAGCTTCTTACTAAGAGAGCTTGGCTGAGTACCATATACCCCGGCCGAGTGCGGCCTACTCGGCCGAATATCACCTACTCGGCTGAGTTGGTTCACAACTCAGCTTCTATCTAAAAGAGGGGTGTTATAATCTTCCCCGCTTAGAACGAATTTCGTTCTCGAAGTTCATAACAACCTCCAGAAAGGAAGCCAACTCAAGAACTATAACAATATAGATAGGCATAGATACGACTCAACCAAAGGTAAAACTTAGTGCACGATCATCTCCTACCCCCTAAAAGAAACAGGTTACGTCCCCGTAACCTCACATAGATGATCGAACAGCTGAGAGTATCGCTCCCTTATAGCTGCCTCAAGCTCCCAGGTAGCCTCCTCGACATCGTGGTTTGACAACAATGTATTAAGGAGCTTGGTCTCTCCCGTTTTGGTCTTTCGCACTTTGGTATCAAGGATAGCCGTAGGTGTTTCCACATAAGACAAGGTCTCATCAAGCTCTACGGTCTCCACCTCGAGGATGTGAGATTGGTCACTAACATACTTCCTCAGCTGAGATACATGTAATACATTATGGACTCGGTCCAAGGCTGGTGGTAAGGCCAAACGGTAAGCAATCTCTAGCTCCTACCCGATCCAAAATCTCATAGGGGCCGATAAACTTCTGGCTCAGTTTTCCCCTCTTCCCAAACCGCATGACTCCTCTCATAGGTGAAACCTTAAGCAACACCTTATCCCCAACCTAAAACTCAATGGCTTTGCGGTGTAGGTCCGCATAGCTCTTCTGTCGATCCTTGGTTGCTCTTATCTTCTGGCGAATCACCTTCACCTGCTCTATCATATCCTGAACCATCTGAGACCCAGCACGGCGGCCTCAGAACTGTCATTCCAGCAAACTGGACTCCTACACCTCCTCCTATACAAAGCCTCAAACGATGGCATCCTAATGCTCGCATAGTAACTGTTATTGTAGGAAAACTCGATCAAATCCAGTCACTCTTCCCAACTACCCCCAAACTCCATCACACACGCTCTCAACATGTCCTCAAGGGTCTTGATGGTTTGCTCGGTCTGACCATCAATAGCTGGATGAAAAGCAGTACTTATCTTCAAGGTAGTAATACCCATCATCTTCTGTAGCTCCTGCCAAAACCTCGAAATAAAGCGAGAATCCCAATCCGACATAATGTCCTTAAGAACCCCGTGCAATCTGACCACGTTCTTCCTATAAGCTAGGGTCAACTCTACCTTGCTCCAAGTGTCCTTTATGGGGACAAAATGGGCGGAATTAGTCAATCTCTCAATTATCACCCAGATCATGTTGTTACCCCTCTGAGATCGAGGTAACCCCACAATGAAATTCATCGAGATCGACTCCCACTTCCACTCTGGAATCTCTAAGGACTGAATCTTACCATATGGTCGACGCTGTTCCTATTTCACTCGCTGACAAGTCAAACACCGAGCCACAAACTTTGTCACATCCCTCTTCATACCTGGCCACCAGAAAGTCTGATTCAAATCCCTATACAGTTTATCCCTACTAGGATGCACTGAATAAGGTACACAATGAGCCTCTGTCAGAATCCTCTTCCTCAACTCAGTACAATCCGGGACATTCCACCTACCTTCGAACCGAAGACTCCCATCCCCACTCAAAGAAAACCTTGACAGTCCACCCGATTCCAGCTTCGCTCTCCACTCTGCGAACTTAACATCTGTCAACTGGCTCTCCTTGATCTCATTATATAGCTCCGGCTCCACTGTCAAGTCGCCACGCGCATCACCCTTCCTGATCACATGGATACCCATCCGGCCCACCTCGTCTCTCAATCTCATCGAAGATATCGCTGTGCACAGAGAATGTAAACTCTTCCTACTCAAAGCATCGGCAACCACATTTGCTTTCCCCTCATGGTACACGATCTTCATATCATAGTCTCCTATCAGCTCCATCCATCTCCTCTGTCTCATGTTAAGCTCCCTCTGAGTAAAAATGTACTTCAGGCTCTTATGGTCTGAGAACACCTTGAAGGTCGCACCATACAAATAATGCCTCCAGATCTTAAGTGCAAAGGCTACATTACCCAGCTCTAAGTCGTGAGTGAGGTAGTTCTCCTCATACTGCTTGAGCTGCCTCGACGCATACGTGATAACTTTCTCATTCTGCATCAGAACAAAACCCAAACAATTCTTTAAGGCATCAGTATACACCTCAGAGTTATCCACTCCCTTTGGCAGGGCTAAGACAGGAGTCGTGGTCAAACGTTCCTTGAGGATTTGAAACGCCTTTTCACACTCCCCATCCAAGCAAAATCTGTTATCCTTCTTCATGAGCGCAGTCATAGGCCTAGCAATCTTGGAGAAGTCCTTCACGAATCGCCTATAATATCCTGCCAAACCCAGAAAACTACGTACCTCAACCACATTCTTAGGAGCCTCCTAGTTAGACACTGCCTTGATCTTACTATGATCCACTGACACGCCCTCATTTGAGATCACATGCCCCAAGAACGCCACCTTCTTTAACCAGAACTCGTACTTCGATAACTTAGCATACAACTGGTTGTCCCTTAGGGTCTCCAGAACAATCCTCAAATGCTCCTCATGCTCTTCCTTAGTGTTAGAGTAGACCAAGATATCATCAATGAAAACCACCATGAACTTGTCCAGGTATGGACTAAACACACGGTTCATCAGATCCATGAACACAACAGGTGCATTAGTCAACCCGAACGGCAACACTACATACTCATAATGACCATACCTAGACCTGAAGGCGGTCTTCGGTATGTCACCATCCCTGATCCTCAGCTGATGATAACCCGACCTCAAATCAATCTTCGAGAACACCCCAACCCCAGTTAACTAGTCAAACAGATCATCTATCCTCGGTAAAGGGTACCGGTTCTTCACCGTCACATACATGGTTCAGCTCTCGATAGTCTATACACAACCTCATACTCTCATCCTTCTTCTTTAAGAACAACACTGGCGCTCCCCAAGATGATACACTAGGTCTGATATACCCATTTCCTAATAGATCATTGAATTGCTTCTTCAGCTCCTCTAACTCTCTCGGACCCATTCGGTAAGGGCCCCTTGAAATAGGTCTCGTACCCAGTTGCAGCTCCACGCTGAAATCAATATCCCTCTTGGGTGGTAACCCAGGAATATCCTCTGGAAAAACATCACTGAACTCCCCCACAACTGCAATACTCTTAGCAGTCACATCCTCGACTCGGGTATCTCTCACATGACAGAGAATCAGAGGACACCCTTTCCTCAGATAAGACTTCAAGGTCAAAACTGATATAACTTTGACCTTGGGCCTAACAACAAAACACTTATACGACACTCTAACCCCTTTGGATCCTCTCACGGTCACCTTCTTCTAGTGACAATCAATGTTAGCCTTATACTGACCTAGCCAATCCATCCCTAATATTACCTCAAAGCCATTTAACGGAAACTCGAAAAGATCGATGTGAAGGTGAACCTGACCTATTACAAACGATACACCCTTATACACTTTCTGACACATTACAGACTCTCCAGAAGGTATCGACACCTCATCATTAGCTAACTCAAACGACTCCAGCCCTAAACTCCTAACATGGCTTACAAACACGAAATAATGGGTTGCCCAGAAGCAAACAAAGAGAAACTAGGACAGCCATGAATAAGAAAAGTATCGGTCACCACATGCGCGTCCTCTACTGCAACCTGCTTCCCCATAGCGAATAGCTTGCCGCTTCTCTTCTAGCCCTCACCTTACACCGTCGTCGCAGACAAGGTAGGTTTCATCGCTGATGCCTGGCTAACCCCCTCGTTAGGTCTCTAATAGCCTCCCTGACGATTATAACCACCAAAGTTTGGCTTGCCCTGGTTGTCCCACGAACTCGCAGCACGATTGTTCCCACAGCTCTAAAAAGCTTGAAAAGGTCCCTGGTAGCTGCCTCCCCCGAACTTCATGCACTCAAACCTCTTATGACCCGCACCGCCACAGTTTAAGCACTTGGTCATAAAGGTGTCACTGAAACAGTGACCCCCTTTTCCCCCAGCACCAGCACCAGCACCAGCTCCAACTCCAGTAGAGTAAGAACGACTCTTACTGAAGTTCCCTTTCTTCTGCCCCGCCCCAGCATTCTCACTTTCTAACCTCCTCTTCTCTCTACTCCTCTCTCGAGTCTCCTTGGCCAGATCGTCCAACCTCTCAGAATGACCTGCCCTCTCATAGACCTCCTTGAGGTCAGATGTCGTGCCAGCAGACAACCTCTCCATGATACGAATAGTCAACCCCTTCTTGAACCTAAGCGCTAGAGCCTGGGGAGTCGTACCCATTTCCTCCACCTGTCGAGCCAAGTCGTTGAACTTGATGTAGTACTCTAAGACAGTCATCTCCTCAGACATTCGGAAACTGTCAAACTCGACACTCAACCTACTATGGACGTGCTCCGAAACAAAATTACGACGCATAACAGCCTTGAAGGCTTCCCACAGTACATAGTCCTGCCACATCTCCTCAAAGTAGTCACGAGGTTTCCCCTTCTACGTCCCCACCAACCCCTAGCCAAACTGCACAAATAAAATGCAGCCTGGTACACCTTGAGGTCGTAAGGACAGTTGACCACCTCGAACACGTTCTCCATCTCCAGCGGCCAGTCCTCAAGCAGACCCGGTGTCCCCGTATCGTCGAACATAGTCGAGCGATGACGAACCACAACATTGCTGATGTCGTGGGCACTCACAAGTGGTGCCCGAGCCCTCTCTGAATTCCTGATTGTGATATTCAGAGTTTCGTTGGTTTCAATCAATGGAGCGATCTCCTCGATCGACATGGAAGCGGCCTGAATCATGGCCGGAGCCGGGTTTGGTGGTAGTTTCGGAGTATTGGCTCTTCTAAGGACCATCACAACCATTAAGAAGAAATGAAGTAAACGTAAGCATACAGACTACGACTCACAAGACAAAGGACAAGAAGAAAAGAAAAACAAATTCTAGCGTACTCCACTCGGTCGAGTAACTCACACTCGGTCGAGTGAACCCCACTCGGTCGAGTGAACCCCACTCGGTCGAGTTTCACCTACTCGGCTGAGTCACGAAAGCTCGGTCGAGTAACACACACTCGATCGAGTAACACATACTCGGTCGAGTATCACACACTCGGTCAAGTACTCTCTACTCAGCCGAGTCACATACAACAGTAAGGTTTCGTGAAGGGGATTTCGCCCTTCACCTATTCTACACAACACATATTCCTATATGCAAACTAACCATACAACCACACATAGATACATCATATCCTACCCTTGGTGGCCAAATACCAGGGTGTAAGCAATTTCGCGGTTTCGGAACGTCTCCCAAACCTTTGCGGTATCCTTACAACCTAATACTTGGTGTTCATTTTATTTAAGACACGTCCTAAGTTCATTGGATTCATTGGTTTTAGGTGCCAAGATCGTCGCTCTGATACCATTTGTAACACCCTCATAACCCAAGCCCCTTTAGATGGGACCATCAGACTATGAGGACATTACCATCTCAGTTATCTAAGGTACAATATAAGATAAACAACAATAGCCATTATTATAACTAAAAAAAAAAATTTAAATGTGAAATACAACCGTTTGACAACCAAAACTTTAACCAAAACACACCGCGGAAGCTAAAACTCATATGACTCTACAAAACTGTCGGTGACCCATCCTCCCAAACCATCAAGCACAACTCATCTATTAACCTGAGAGTCTTTTCACCAATACATGGATCATCACAGTAAAGCAACAACAAGCGTCAACAACTGAATAATAAGACGAATACAATACTAAAGCACAACAAAATCTGATAACACCCATCACTGCTATCACTGTTACACGACATCCGTGGTGAGCTTTAGCCCCACACCATTTTCCCCACTCACCGCAACAAGGGGTACCTAAACCATTAATGTGCATATCCTCTCCGTGGCGGGTCCCACGAAGAGCGATCATATGAGTGAGATCTGTTTCCCGCAACGGTCCACACATTACCTTTTCAATCTCAGTAGACATACAATAATACATATAAGATAATAAGACGGTATTGCCACAATCAACGTTACACAAAAACTTAGTAGGGAAGCCCTACCTCAACAACAATATAGCGGTATGGAAATCAAAATCCTCTTACCAACGCTCCTCTACGAATCCCCCTCCTAAGGATTATATAAATATGGATTACTCACTAAACAACCACAACTATGATATAAGTACGATAGGGTAACACTTACTTGGTAGAAATGGATTAGGTAGATGATCTGCGCATCTAAACCTTTGCTAAACACTCTTGAAGGATTTGAAAGGGAGAAATGCAACATCCCGAAATTTCGGAAATTATATTTTAATAATTTAAATTGATTTTGGAAATTATAGTTTGATTTATTTAATTTCATAAATTTAATTATAAGAAAAATAGTTAAATTCTATTTTAAAAAGAGATAATCCCTAGATTGAAATTCCGCACTTGGCAATTCTGTTTACAAATGTTCTCGTTGCGTTAATTTAGAAACCCGTCCCATAAGTTGTAACAAGTAAACTTGAGAAACTTCCTTCTCATTTCCTCAAGCTTCTTCTACCTTATTTCCCAAATAAACAAAACAAAGAATCAGACATCTCATTTTTCACCATTGTTACATTTCTAAGTTCACTAAATTCACCATCCCGAACTCGTTTCAACTCCAATCTAGGTGAGGTTTTCTCCTACGCGTTCCCCTCGTCTTTCCTGTCTCATCTGTCTCTTTAACTTTCATAAACGGTTTCGGGTAATGTTGGGCTGTTTTCTTAAGATTTGTGTCTAACAATTTAACTCGGGTTTACTTGTTGTAGGTGTTGATTTGGAGGACCCGAACATCGACTCTTACATCATTGACGACTCATTGGAGGATTAGAGCATCTCGAAGTCGGGTTGTTACAAGTGGTATCAGAGCAACCCTGCGACCGTCTGGTGAGCGCCTGTCGTCTAGAGTACCCGGGGCACCAACCAAGCGGGGGAGGATTCCTGGTTTGGCTCGGTTGCGGTCGGATGCTGCCAGGCGCAACGAGGACGTTGCGTTCTTCAAGTGGGGGTGTGTAATACTCCATTGAATCGAACAGAATATTCGGGTGGAGTAACCCCTTGAAGAGGTCCATTGATAGGCTTATATGACTAGTGCTTAAAGGGATTGAAAATACTACTCATATCAACAAAGTGCACTTTCTTTTCTGGTTATCCATGCGAAAGAACTCCAAAGTTAAGCGTGCTTGGCTTGGACTAGTCTTAGGATGGGTGACCTCCTGGGAAGGTTCTCGGGATGCGCATGAGTGACGATAAAATGAGCTGGAAAGGACTCGTGTTGGTCTGTGGGGCCAGTACATAGCCTGGCGAGCTACCGTGGCCAACATTTCTGGTCCTAGGTGTGGGCCGAGGTGTTACAAGAAAGGGAAGGGATTAGGGTCTTGTTCTCTTTTTCTGATTTAGGTAAATGCGGTTTTTAGCCTGGGTTTAACTTATATGATTACTGCGGTCTGACGTCTAGAAATAGCCCACTCGGCCGAGTAAGACATACTCGATCGAGTACGACCTACTCGGCCGAGTGTGACCTACTCAGCTGAGTTGGTTCACAACTCAGCTTCTTACTAAAAGAGCTCGGCCGAGTACCATATACTCGGTCGAGTGCGACCTACTCGACCGAGTATCACCTACTCGACCGAGTTGGTTCACAACTCAGCTTCTATCTAAAAGAGGGGTGTTACAATATGAGAGATGAGACGTAAGGTCAATACAATTTGTGGAAGGGAATTTGAGCTAGTAACCTAATATTACGAACCTTCCGTCTTAACTTCCCAGCTAAAGACCCCTAGATATATATCATGGACTGAAAAGGCTATTAACGAGTTCTATATTTTTGAAGTCAAGGGGTAAAATGGCGATTCATTTGAACGGTATGATTATGAGACAAATATTGTTTTGTTTGTCTCATACTACCCCCAAGCAAGGTCTCGCTAACTAAGTCGTGATCCTGTTTTATCTCTTAATCTTAATTTTTTTTATCTTGACCCACTTTTACGCTCTCATTAGAAAGTCGCGACCTAGGTCACTGATACCGTCGTTTCAGTACCAAAAATAAAAACCTAATACTACTGACAGAAGTCAGCGGCAAGTAGGGTCGATCTCCACAGGGAGGCAAAGTTGCTAATTATCTGTTCAAAGTGGTCCGTCTAAATGTCACAAATGGGAGTTTTAAATTGTTTTAACTAAACTACGAAAAGAAACGAGAAAGATATAAAATAGTTCAGAGAAGAGGGATATGCTAGGAATTCGGGTCACTGTGTCGTCAGCATAATCGGTATAAATTATGTTGGTCATATTATTGGTAGGAAGGGCTTGGTTATTACAGTCACGTCTCTAACCCGACTATATCTTCCGGTCTTAAGTCGCCCTAAGGTCATTTCTGCTTGACTTCCGCCCTCACAGAAACTAATTATTATTATTAAGCAAGCCTTACCCTTCCAATCTTCCGATCTAGGTCGGGGTTTAACTAAACGAATGGTCTCATGCGTATACTCATTCAACCAAACACAACTATGTTGCTTAACGATAATTCCTACCGCAAAACTACCCATCCCGGTTACAACCTACCATGCATAAGACACAGTTTCCCTCATCCCGGCATATAAACAATTTAGCTACTCATAACGTAATTATAAACGAATACGGTTACGCTAATTATGCTAATAATTGACATGGAAAAACAATATAAAAACAGTGATGAAAACCGAGACAGTAACCGAGACAAGCGAAGCACAAAGCACGATTACCGAAACACCACGCGAGAATTGGGCACGGTTTTCTTGGCGATAAACAAGCACGAAACAGGAGGAATTATGTAGATAAAACAGATTAAAACAGAGATGAGAAGGAGAACAGAAAACGGAACGGAACGAGAAACAGAAGATGCGAGAAACGGGTACAAATACCGAGAGAAAGACGAGAAAAGAAACAGAACGAAAACGTGAATAAACAGAAAATAAGCATGAACAGGAAGAGAGATTAAGATAAAAGAGAATAGTATTACAAGCAAGCAAGTTCCGGCGTAAGAACGAAAATCCAAAACCCGATTACAATCCTTGAGAAGTATAAGAAAATAAGAACTGAGAAATAAGGACTAAAAGTATTTTTTATATTTTCTGAAAGTGACGGCTAAAAGAAGATTGCTAAAAAGATGATAAAAAAACCTAAAATGAACTCTCATGTGTTTTTATAGTAGACACAAAAGAAAACTGAAATAAAACTCTCGGAAAAATGATCCGTCACCCGTCAAGGCTCTCGATCGAGAGGAAAACCTCTCGATCGAGAAGAATAGCTATGAAAAGCTCTCGATCGAGGACTTTAGGAACCACAACCTCTCGATCGAGGACTTTTGGAACCAAAACCTCTCGATCGAGGACTTTTGGAACCAAAACCTCTCGATCGAGCAAATGATGTTCTCGATCGAGCAGCGTGTATTTCCTGCACTGCGCACTGAGCTTCAAATGGCCGCCATTTCTTTGTTACTCGCTCAAATAAAGTGTTCTTGGTGGCGTTGGAAATCTAAGGGGACAAGCTTTCATCTCCAATTGGAATCACCTGATTATCTGTTGTAGAACTTGAGATATGGCTCTCCAAAGTAGACACTTGCAAATTGAAGTTCTTCCTTCGCTTTATAGACCTTCGTTGCTCCTATGCGCATCTCAAAACGGTAGTAACAAGCTCTGACTCAACTCTTCTCCTAAATGTATGCATAAGGACGTGTTTTAGGCTTGATTATGATATTCTCCGGCTCATATCTGCAAAATAGCAAAACCAACCAAAGTAGACTATTCGGGGGATATTTGTAGCAAAATACCACGGAATAAGCATGGAAATGCGTGCTAATATGGCCTAAAAGGTCTATATAAAATGCACGCATCAGTCACCAACATAATCAATTTCCACTTTCCAACAAAATTGTGTCCTCTACATTTGTGCCCAACAAATAAAACAATGACACGTGAAAGGTCACAAGGTAACCCACCTGTAATACTCGTATGTTAGCCTCGGTCGACGGCAGTCAAATCATGTTTTATACACGTGTTTCAAACGGAATGTTTATAAACTATTTTACGTAAACTATTATTATTTTATAAATCGTATTTCTACGATTATTTCGTATTTCATAATCATTTTATATTTGATGATTATTTCATAAATGACATTTCATTCATATTTCTTTAATTTTGATAATATATTTATAATTAAAATATATTTCATATTTTATATTAATTTCTCATTTAACTTGTTTTATTATTTAAGTCGTAATTATATTTAAATCCTAATTTTTTTTTATATATTCTTATGTAAGTGCTAATAATTTTATAATTAATTTAATTAATATTTATTTATACTGAGTTACATAATTTAATTAGTATAAATAATTTATACGTACTCGTTTATTTTAAGTTACGAGTTGAGAGCGGGATATTACCTCGAGACGCGTGATGGGCTGGGTCGTGATATGAGAAACACAAGAATAATAGATTAAACTTACTCATCCTTAAACCCTACGACAACCATCGACATATCTCATACATCAACCCTATGTTATCTGCCTCCTTAACCTCGTAAAACCCAAGTCACCATCTACCTCGTCTGCCTCCCTACTCCTACCTCAAACACCAGCACAACCACCGTGGGTTTCGAAGGAGAACAAGGGGAAGAAAACACAGCATAACAGTCATCACCATCATCGTTTTCCTTGCGCAACACTGTATTCGTAGGTAGTTTATCGTACCCCTTCATGTCTTATATCTGTATATTCTGTTCATATATAATCTATGAAGTACGTAAACCATGTTTATCTTTTTTAAACCACTATAGGACCACTATAACCGTCACCATAACCACCATGAATGTCAGCAGTGATGCGTTTTCATGCTCTGTTCGTGGTATTTTGTGTTTGTTTCATTCGTTTGTTAATTGGGTCGTTTATGAACGCGAGTCCATGATTGGTGGTAGTGTGGTGTTTGTAGACCATGGTGGTGGTTGTAGGGTGGTGTGTGGTGGTTGGGGAAACCATAGTTTTAGAGAGACATAAGTGTGTTAGAAACAGTACAGAAACAAGGGAGTACAGGTGGGTGTGTGCGATGGTTTTGTAATGGTTGTTTCGAAGGGTTGAGTGATGTCAAAGGTGGGTGTTTGGCACCAGGGGCTAGTGTGTGGTTTGAGGTGTCGAGTCTGGTGGTTGGTTGGGATATGGGTGGTGTTAGCTGGTGGTTAAGAGCGTGGTTACAGGGGAGGTGAAGCACGGTTTGGTACAGGAACAGGGTTTGATGTTAGTGACCAGGGTGTTTGGGGCTGGTGTCGATGGTTGCTAGGGTCGAGTTAGGGTCAAGGGTTGGTGTCAGGTGGTTCACCGTGGTGCACTGGTGGCAGCCACGGTGGGGTAGTGGTGATTCCGATGGCTTAAGGGGTGTCGAAGGGATCGAGAAGTAGGCTGTTAGGGGTTGTTTGTTGGGGGCTGTTGTGTACGGTTTTGTTGAGTTTGTTGGGGGTTGTTGTGTTTTGTTAATATTATTATTATTATTAAGTATTATTATTATCATTACCCATATTATTATTATTATAACCAGTATTATCATTAGTATTATTAGTTTAATTAGTTTAATTTTATTTAATTAATTAAGTTAGTTTGTTTAAGATGTTTTGTAAGGATATTTTATAAATCGACTAATCAAGTTTATTTATTAGTTCGTATATATTATGCCTTGTTGTGTTTTGAAGTTTTGTGATTTTAATAATAAAATCCGTATCTCCATAATTGTAATACGTATGTGACAAGTAATCGTTATTTATTTATGGTCGATAATTTATATATTTCTTTATTTAATTAAATTACTGCTAATTTAAGAAATAATTGATACGGTCTCGTTATGTGTAATATATTGTTTAAGTAATTAATTGGAATGATTGATATATTATATTAGCTGCTTAATTGTATTAGTTAGTAATCAAGTATATTATTTTATTGGGTGTTGAGTATGTGATGGAGTGATTCTACTGATTGGATGTTAGCTGCGTGATGGGATTATATTGCTATCCAGGTAGGATACACTGGTACCGTATTCTATGATGTGATATAAATAGATGATTATAATATGTGTTATGGATGCAAGCATGATTTATATGAGGAGGATGTTTAAGTATTGGTTATTTAATATTGCATTCATAAGCATATCATTTGCATTATCGAGAAGGAGGTGACGGATATTGTTTTGATATAAAGCCCAGGGTGGTCTGCAGGCCAGGCCTGGTATCTTAAGCTTTTATGCTGGTTATCGACGACGGTCATACTCTGCCGGGAGGTTCGGTATGGGTTGGTGTTTCGGGTTATGATGGGTGTTTCGGGTTTGAGATTGAGATTGAGCTCAGGCATATCATGGCATTTGCATATCATCATTTGTTGCATTATGATTTTGTGTTATCCTACTCAACCGCGAGGTTGACAGTGTATTCGTGTGACACCTACTATGATCCGGAATGGGGAGTAGATTCTACAGGTCAGAGACAGATGGATTAAGAGCTTGGGCATGGAGAGAGACATGGCTTGGACCTACTTAGAATTAGATCACATACTTAGATGTTATCAGTTGTACTTTTATTCTATGTGTAGTAATTGTAATATCAAAAGTTTAAATTTAATCGTTTTATATAAAGTACTTTGGTTTGTTTTACTTTGTTATTCACTACCTCGGACATTCCGAGATAGTAACAGTTCTATTTATTTGAGAATGTCTTGCTAAAGGCTCTTAAATAAATTGGGGTGTTACACCACCAAGGTCTTGGGATGACCTTATTTCATAGGAGATCTTCTTAATTTTTCTCCTAATACATGATTAAGGAGACCCACCCCTTGGTGACCTTGCTTGGGGTGATTACTTGGTTTATCGATGAGATAAAAGATGAGCCAATTTTCGTTTTTGTATATTTTTTTAACGCGGCATGTCTCGCATCCAATCACAATACATTTTACTAAATTTCGGTTTTTTTTATGCTAAATTTTGGTAGATTGAGGCTTTTAAGCTTTTGGTCATTGTTGTGAATTTGTGGTACATCTGTTGCATATTAGACATTATGGTCTAACTATATAATAATATCAATGCATATTACGGTCGGATTCTTGTTAATGGTATGCGAGTTTAATTAATTAATTAATTATGCCTTGACATCAATACATGTGTTTATTTTTTACCGGGTTATGCATCTTTCAGATTATATAAAAGTGTTGTTTAATGTGCTTAAATGATGATCTATAATGATGAATATTTCTTAGTTGGTGTACTTGTTTACTTAATGGCATGATTGATAGAATGTTAAACATTAGTTGACTTTAATTGTTATTATTTTTTTATGTACAATGTGACAACACGTGGGGGAGTAGATTAATGTCCTATCTACTAAATAGGTAAACTCTGTAAAATTTTGTCCATCCTTGATCCTAAGTTGTGAAAAATGTATCCCTTATATATGTGATACACTTGGAAATATATGGAGCGCGTTAACGTAAATTTTTTGTATGGTTTGAGAAATACACAATTATTGGATCTTATATAATTTAATTTGTTATGGATACGTTATTATGACAATGAATAATTTGACATCGTCTTGGTTTATGAATTTAATAGATACTCATATGACAATGTTGATCTCTGACATAAAAGTATGCTTGATCATTGTTTTATGTCATCATGTATATTAGCATTGAGCCATAAATTTTGTCAATTTTCATTGCTTTGAAGTTTATTGTCGAGTCGGACATTTTATAAACTTTACGTAATATTACACTGTACTGTCAATTCTTATGAGAGTGTTTAGTTTCATTAGAGGATGTTTGTTTAGCCAAGGCTTTGACATAAGTCAAGGATTGTGGGGGTGTCTAACTTAGGTAAGACTCGTTTTATCTTTGTCGTTAGACAATTGAGTTTCAATGTTGGAAGTGGTTACATATAATGACAATTATTAGGGTAAGATTATCTCTAAGATTCTTCAAAATCTTAAGATTGTGCCACATCAGTTTTCCACTAATTTTTATTATTTTTTTATTGTTCGGACTCAACTCAAACTTTATACATTATCCGCCAGACTCACCTCAGACTCTACTTTTTTACATTACCTTTTTTTTTACAAAACGAAATGACAAATGACAACCGCTCATTGGATAATTTTCATTAAAAGTGGGGTCAAGACTCACCCAAAGTCTTAAGTTGAGTCTTGGAGTTTCAAGACTAAACTTAAGACTTTGTTAAGACTTTGGTAGATTATTGGTAGTTTTGAGCGAGTCTTGTCTTAAGACTTGCTAAAGTTTTGTCTTAAGACTTGCAATAATCTTACCCTTACATGGGATATATTGATTCTTCTGAAATGTAAATACTCTAATATTGGGATTGCTTAAACTTGTTTTTTCTGTTTAAGAAATTTATGAACGGTTGTTTGGTAATACATGTTGGAGTAACTATTCTGTTTTTCGGTTTAAATGTTTGTTTGAATCAAGAAGAGGTAAAAGACGCATAAATTACACTCCCTCATATTTCATATATTGTTTCCCTTTGAGTTGGGCACAATGATTAAGGTAGAGAGTAAAATAAGTTTAAAAAATTGGGTGAGGTTTAGTAATATGAGAGAGGGATGAATAATTATGAATTAAGTAAGAAATTGTGGGCCATAAACATTAAAAAAGAAACAAAATAGGAGTAAAAGAGTTGGAAGAGATTTGATAATAGGAGATAGAAATGAATAAAATAATAATAAAAGTTTCCAAAATAGGAAAGGGGAAGAAAACCTAAATAATCCGTTTTAGGAAATAAAAAATAGGGAAGTATAGAATAAGAGGGAGTATTTATTTGACTTTGGAAAATGGTGTCTTTCATAAGACTATATCATACAAGTTATAAGCGTGTAGTGGCATGCAATGGAAGGATAAAAAGCTGAATAGTTAAGTGGTTGTATTCCGTTGTGGGAATATTTTAACTTTATTAAGGGGTTATAAAACGTCGTCGACGTCTTATAACAAATCGTCGACGTTTTTCATAAAAATCAAATTCATTACCCTTTTTCTTCATCTCTCTAACTTATCTCTCCCAAACAAAAACACTTCAAAAAACTCGATTTCTCACGATTTTAATGTCGAGCAACCAACAATCTTCGTTGTGCGACATCTGCATTTACGAGATTAGAACGTTACATAAATAAAATTAAACAACTTTTCATAAAAAAAAACTAATAAAATACAAAATAAATTCAAATTTACACAAAATTAACAACTTAAATAATATAAACTACCCATTTAAATACAAAATTAACAACTTTTTATAAAAAAATACTCCCTCCTATTCTACATAATTGTCCCACTTTCCGTTTTCGTCTAGTCACGTAAATGTCCCATTGTCTCTTTTGGGACATGTTTTTGTCCATAAAATGACCACCTTACCCTTACTACTTTTCTTATTTTACAATAAAACCACCCCTAACCCAACCTCTAATATAATTACCCTACCCAGTTAATTTGTTTATGGACTCCCTAAACCCAGCCCAATTTCGATTACCACTAACCCTTTCCGCCTTATAACCCATCCCCATCCCCAAACCCTAATTACTTCCTCTCTCTTCCGCAGCCTAACAAACCCTCTGTCTCTCACTTCCGCTCCTTCATCTCCTTCATCTCCTTCATCCCCAAACTCTAACCCTTCATGTTCTCATCTGAACTACAACAATATTGTCTTCTGATCTTCTTCCTTTCACAATATAACTCATCTGATCTTTAAAAAATGGCAAAAAAATCCGTAAAATTGTCTTCTGACATTGATCTTCGTACTATGGAGATGGAATATGAAGATATGTTTATTGGTGATGATGAATATGATGATGGTGTTGCATGTTATTCAAAATCGGATCAGAAGGGGGAGGGTTTTGTTGATGATGTTGCATGTCGTTCAAAATTGGATGAGGAAACGGGTTGGGGAATGGGCGATGTTGTAGTGACTGATGAAGATTCTGAAGGAAATGGTAAGCTTTGGTTATTAATGAAAGAAAAACATCATAACAGAAGGTCTTTCATTGTTGCTTTATGTACTTATTGGCCTCGGTTTTCGGTTTTAATGGAGTATGAGATTGAGAACGATGATTGTGAATTTATCGCCATTGATTCAGACATTACATTAGATCCGGTGGATATAACAACAAACCCTTCAATAGTGAGTTGGTTTATCAAAGAAATGGGTACGTACTGGCCTTGTTTTGATCTTACCAACGACGATGTTGCCTAACAGAGGTTGACTCTTTATCCTTTCTCTCTCTTTCTTTAATTTTTCCTTAGATTTGCTCGATTTTTATGACGGACTAATGATGATAAAATTGTGGGACTCTGCCTTTGAAATATTGTTGGGTTCTGTTTACTTAGACTATGTTTGTACTCGATGATATATTTTGGAGGGTACTGGATTGCTTTCATTATTGTTTAAACCTAATGGACTAGTGATGACAATGTTGTGGGTTCGGGTTATTCTGTTAGTCTCTCTTAATTTACTCAGTGATACTTTTATGTTGAGGGTAGTGGATTGGTTTCATTGTCATTGTTTGTAAACAATGCCACCACCAAGGAAGGTGATGAGGTTGTTTATGAACAACGACCATGAAGAATGTTTTTTAGTATAGCTACTTCTACTCATATGCGCGTTTCTAATAATATCCTTACTGCCCATACAAAACAAAACGAAAGAGGACCAAAGTTCAACAAAAAAGCTTAAATAGTTACAACAAAAGAGCTTCTCTGTGATTTCTTCATGTTTGTTTGGTGTCCTTGCTTCCTCTTTGATCTGCGCAAAATGTTGAGTCTTGTCAAATATTCATTCTTTCATAATCTGTAAATTTGCAAAATGGGGCCAATGTTCATGTTGTTCATTTATCATTCTTCTGCACACATTTGTTCGAACCAGTCAGTAATGGTACCAACAGGAGGAAATTAAAATGTTGGGTCATTACTGATGTCTGCTACACTAGCCACTGCTTCAGTAATGGTGCCAACAGGTTCAATGCCACTTGTTGGTTCATTACTGGTGCCACTGCAACTAGCTATATTCTCTGCTGCATTCTGTGTAAACCTGCTTACTGAATTCACCAACTCACTGATAGAAGTTATGTCACCCACATTTTCCACGTATTGTATGCATTCATTCACTAAACCCATGTCGACATTTAGATAGTCAGGGAGCATACCATCTACTACTAGTTTGGATTTGTGCATATGTTGTAGTTTGTAATCTATACCACCCTTTCTTTTCATAATCTCAACCATACAAACTTGCAATGTTATCCACACATAGTTTAGTCTAAGAACATCTTGTTTTTCATATGCAGTAATTGTGTTACTTATAAGTTCATCCAACTTAATTGTTTTTTTCTTCTGTTAAAGGGACTGAATTGACCTAAAAAAAACCCCAAATCTAAGATATTTAAGTCTGGTGAATTGGGTGTTTGATAGGCCAATTCTATCTGCCATCCATCAGTAGTTGCAACTCTTTTGAAATCAGGATCATCGTTAGTAAAATGAGGACGAGCATTGTCTTGTTGAATTATTATATGATTGCTCAGATTAGAAGGCCATTTAGCCTTAGTAGCTGGTATTAAACAGTTTATCACCATATTCTTTGTAACTTGTTTGTTAATAAACTCTATGCATTTAGTCTCTAATGTACCAGCTGTTCTGTTCTTCGAGTTTCTTTGGGATGGTACTTGTATGACAAATGGCCATATACCTATTTTACCATCAAAAGTTTGTTCACCATTTGACCCATACTTAGGTCTTCCTACAGCACACATGAACATCACTTTCTCTATAAAACTTTTAGACTGAACACACCTATGGGGGTCTGTTTCACCCTTACCCAAGTAAAACCTAGTTGAAGGTTTTGTTTTTGAAAACCATTTCTCATCCATGTGTATAACATTACTTTGATCTTTAAATACGACTTGTTGAGTTAATTCATGAAATTGTAAATGTTATAAGCTGAAAATAAGTCTAGCAAATTTGTTTTTATCCGTCAAACCTGGTTTTAGTGCATTTTTGTGTGACCTTATTTGCTTGGACATCACCCACCTTGAAACTGTAGACTGACTCACCCCCAATCCGATAGCCAGTGAATGTTGTGTTGTCCTTTCTAGTAGATTTATGGACTTGAGCTTCTCCGCATCCAACTTTACCCTTCCTGGTTTCATGCTGCCCAGCGTTTTGCTCTTCACATTCACAGGAATGTTTGTCTACCTCTGTGCCTCTGCTGCCTTCCATAGTCTACTTACTGTCCTCCTGTTCACAGAGTATCTTGCTGCTACTTTGTTTATCACTCCATAACTTGGTTTTCCATTATTGCATTGTTGAAGTAAATTTTCATTTATTTTTGATCTTTCTAGGTTGGTAAGATTCTTCATTGAATGTTCTTTTGAATGAATATTCTGATTATGTGAATGTTCCTTTTGCTGAAAGTTGTTTTTTGGACTGGAGTTTATAAATGAACCCTACTTAATGCACCTTCTATTTATAGCTTAAAGAACTTTGGTCTCTTTTGAAAGCTTCGTTTTGGCGCCTGTTTGCAATTTGGCTCCAATATTTGAACTTGGTGCCAATTTTCATTCTTAGTGAATTGGGTATTTTTCTGAAATGTCATGTTGGGTTTAGTAAGCAAGTGTAAACTCACTCTAATGGGCCAATCTGGAGTAGACGAAGAACATAATATTTTTAATGTCTGAAGTCCATCATTCGACATTCGTCTCGCAGAACTGTGTATATTCCGTCTTCAGCAATTGCCTTCAGTACTTTGTAATTTCCGACTTCCGTCTTCCAGTCATTAATGTAATTATTTCGAATTTATGTAATTTAAAAATTATAATGTGTAATTAATTTTTCAGCATGTAATAGTAATGGTACGTAGAACCGTGTATGTATCGAAACCGTATTTCAAATTTAATTTTAAGTCTGAAGTTGTTATTGTGTTTATGCAAATGGAGGGAATACTAATTCACAATGAAAAAAAAGGAGGGAGTCATTAGCTAACTAATAGACTAATTAATAAACTAACACACAACACTCTCTCTCCAATTAACATACCCTCATACAATACTTTACATTAGTTTATTCACTTCCTTAAATATTGTGCCAAGCCTCAAATGGGACAATTATGTAGACTAGGAGGGATTAACTTTTAACTATTAAAATTGAAAATATACCGTTAAAACGAAATTAAAAAAGTCTGAACCATGGAGGGACTTTGAATTTCAAAGTCCGAACCATGGAGGGACTTTGAATTTCGAAGTCCAACCATGGGTAGGACTTGCACATTTCACGTTCAAAACCCACTTAGACGTGCCAAACACACGTCCATCACCCCCTTAGACGTGCCAAACACACGTCCATGAGGGACGTCTATTCCCTACGTCCTCCCCCATGTGGGACTTTGAATCCGCACGTCCCACCCCATGGGGGACTTTGAATCCCCACGCCCCTCACCATGAGGGACTTTGAGTCCCCACGTCCCTCACCATGAGGGACGTCCATTCCCCACGTCCTACCCCCCACCCATCAACCCGATTATCAATTTCGCATTCCTTCAATCTATGCAAACCCGAAATAACAACACTAACAACAATACTAACAACACTAACAACATTAACAACACTAGCTAACAACATCAAATCCGAAAAATTGAAGACCAAATTGAATTGAAGAACAAGTTGAAAAAACAACAACAACAACAACAACAACAACAACAACAACAACAACAACAAAAGTGAATTGAAGCAACAACAACAACAACAACAAAATAACATACATTACTAGTCTAATTAACATTAAATTATACAACTAAAACTAAATTAATTTTTAAAAAAATGACTTCCATTGCTCCGGTGGTCGCGGTGTGGTGGTGGTGTGGAGTGTCTCCGGTGGTCGTGTGGTGGTGCGGTGGGAGTAAATGGAGAATAAAAAGTAAAGGGAGAGTTTGGGAGGATGTAAGGGTAGTGTGGTCTTTTTTTGGAAATCCGTCGACGATTTGTTATAAATCGTCGACAACGTTTCGCAACCGGTTATTAATTGTCTACATCATAATCTGAAGCATACGATTTTTTGGCAGATTATCCAGAGTGATTGATAATCTGATCGGATAATGTGTTCACAAAGCTTGTGACTTGTAAGTGGATATTGAGATCTCTTACATAGTGTGATATGATGATAATACGCATGTAAAAAATTTCGTGCACATTGAGAATGTGACATGATATTGAGATTCTTTTACCACTGGTCATGGTAGAAGTAGGTGCTGGTGTGTCAACATGAGGAATGGGTTCAAAGCCTATTGGGAGTGAATCGTGATGCCCCCCACTTGGGTTTACAAGTTCAGTGGGTCAAACGAAGTCACGAGAATCTCATGTTATTGTAATACTACTACCATTCCTATTTTAATTAAAGTGGTGTAATATTCCTTCTATTGTTTTAAATATGTCATGTGAGAAAGACTGAGCTAAACTCTTAATAAGTCCATAGTCCTTGTTTAAGGATGGTTTGTGACAGTCAAGCCTGATGGACTTACCTATGTATGTGAATATGGGGAAAAGCCCTCCCCGTATGAGGTCTTTAGGTTTTAGGACCACCAGAGCGTTCACGAGAACCCAACATGTGAGGGGCACCTTTTCATGACATTTCACGAGGACGAACTAACGCAGATTCAAATATAGGTTTGTGCGCAGTTATCCGTTACAAACCACCGTGGAGAGTCCAATGCCAAGAGCAAGTCGATACATACGGCTGTAGCATGTAATTGTATGCACTGGGTGACAATTCGATTCCTCAGAAACATTGTCATCTTAAGACTTATGTTTCGTTGCCTTATATCAGCTAATTCGTTTTCTTCTTTTGAATCATGTGGAGAATTGTTTGAAGTTTATGCTTCAAAAGAAGCATTGCACAGGTTCCCAAGCTAATTATTCGGTCTTCTATATTTGAATGTGTGTTTTTCCATACTGATTATTGTGGCCTTCTAAGGATGACTACGTTTTTCCAATGATGATTTTACAATCTTCTAAAAACTGTTTACGAAACACAATAAATTGTCTTCTGAATCCTCCATACCTCGCTGATGTATAGTTTGTGGAATTTTCATTTCATAACACACTGAAACATTCTTTCTATCTGAATCATCATCTCCATTCTTAGCTGATATCTGACAACGTTATCTTAGTAATCTTCATTCCAAGTCATTGTCGTACATCTTAGACTTGGACGCCGTGTAATCCTGGGGGTTGGTTGCCAAAAGGCCGTGTGCATGTATTGAGCGGAGCAAATTCAAAATTCAACGTTAGGGCAGTGATCCTCATCACGCCACGACAACTCCCTTAAAAGTTCTGTAAATTTATTCTGTTAATTGTTCGTATAATAGTCATACGACTCATACCGATTACCGACTACATACAATTATTATGATAAGGAGAGATGAATGAGTTTATAATTATTTAAAAAATTGAAGCAACTTGAAATAGGATGAAGATGTAATGATTCCATTCATATGGTTTGATTTATTTAGAAGAAAATAAAAATATAAACTATTTACTGATATGTTTTAAATAAAAAAAACATAAATTATCGGAATTACTTTTTCACATACGGACTTTACTCTTTCACATACACTTTTTCATAAAATTTCCATCTTCTACCCTTTTTCCTAAACCTAAACTCTCCTTCCTAAACCTAAATAAAACCACCCTTTATAAATGTCGGGAAATGGAACCGTCTGCCATATTATAGACACCCATGTCTTTGCCTTTACCAGATCAAAGATGATGTGCTTGGACAGATACGCATCACCCAGATACGTTATTCACCGTGGGGGTATTTGAATTAAATGTAAACAAATGGGTAGAACGGAATGAGAAAAGTAAAACATGACTGAATGAAAGCACAAATGCATTTTAAATAAGAGTTCCTAAACCAGTGCAAATTCATAGTAATCTCGATCAAAATTGCTGACCTTACAACATCTATACAATTTTCAATCCAATCCAATGCAATCCATCTCTGCTAAATCTATATACATTGTTAGCAGTCACTTGACGTCGGCGCAGGGAGAGGGGGAGGGGGGAGGCAGCGTGAGTGTGCAGCAGGGGAGGGGGGTGCGCGACGGTGGGGTGCGCGGCAGGGGGAAGGGGAGGGGCGGCAGTCGGACGTCGGTGCAGGGGGAGGGTGCGCGGCAGGGAGGGGAGGGGCGGCGGTGACGTCGGCGCAGGGGAGGTGGCGGCGGTTGGACATCGGCGCAGGGATGGGGTGGCGGTTTGGACGATCGTGATACAATGGCGGTGAACGGAGTTGACGGGTGAACGGAGCAATTGGTTTAAGGGGATGAAGGGAGAGAGAAAATTAAAATTAATGGGGTGAATGTTATAAAAATGACAAGGATAGAACGGTAAAAATTGTATGTGAAAGAGTAAAATCCGTATGTGAAAAAGCACGTCCCAAAATTATTAACAAAAGTAAACTATTGAAAGACATTAGGGTCTCGTCGTTTAGGGAGTCCTTCCTAATATGGATATGTGGTATATTTGTAAATAAGCATGGATTTTGGATCCAAAAGATTCGTGGCGCCCATGGAATTAGCAAATCGGCGTAATTTGTACATCTAGCATTCTAGCCAACAGAGTTAGTACGTACGAGTTACGACACATGAGCGTGAAACGTCAACCCACCGTTTAATTTTCCACGTTTTCCATCACTTCCAGTCAACACTGTCAGTCACGCGTGAACTTTCCTACCAACGTCCGCGGATCCTACCCTATTCCATCAAATTTATAAAATGTTTGAAAAATAATTGTAAAGTAAAAGAGCAAAAAGTAGAGTAAAAAATGTGAAAAACGATTAAAAATGTTAAAAAATGAAAAATAAATGGATTAGTGATCTAGATCGTGACCTACTAATTGGAAAAATAAAAATAGGTCAAAATAAGTCGTGACCTAGTTAGCGCGATATTTACTTGAGGATGGTTTAACATAATTAACTTCAAACTTAGAAACTTTCAATATAGACTCACCTTCTTCTATTTTTTTTTCGTTCGCTTTAATGCTCTGTTTACCAAGTGATATTTTAATTAAAGCTAGATAAATAATTAGAATCGTAAAATAGTACTTTGTATTTTTAGTGTAACTTCATTATTTTTTGGTGTCTTTAATCGCAGAAATAATGTAATTATAAAATGGTTATATACTCGGTTGTTCTAGTAATATGTTTACATTTTCTTTATTTTATTGGAAGAAATATAGTAAGTGTAACATATCAGTTAGACAGAGAGGGTATAAAAACTTAATATTCAGACGGTTAGACAAAATTTATACCATTCTCGATTTCTCTCCATGTTAATCTTAATTAAAATTCTTTTCTAAATAAAGAACAAAGAAATGGTAAATAAATAAACGTAATACTGCATTAAGTAAAATGTGTACTGCGAAAATCAGGACCCAAATATTAAAACCTTCCATTTATTATCCAATGGCATATTTTGTTGGATAATAATTAAGAGAAATAGGACCATATCAAAGATAAGATGCATCAGGCAAGAGATATGACCAAGGCAATAAATTATGTGCTACCAAATACGAGGTATAATAATAACAATAAATTACCATTAAAATAAATATATCCGTCTTAAGATTAAAACGGTATAAATAACATTACGAGCGTCATAAAAATAAGAAAATATTTTAATATTTAAGTCCAATGAACATACGACTTAAGATAGATTTGGGTAATAACAAATTTAAGCGAGATACACAAATTCTCATTATTTGTGTTCGCAAACTTGCGACGGGTCAAATATAAGCCACTCTAATATGGAAGACAAGTTATCTTATATTTTCTATACTTTGCCTTATATAGATGGATTAACTTGACCCGTCATAAATTTGCGATATCGATCGTAAGGGAGATTTACTGATTAATAGGATGATCACGTATAAATAATAGTATAATAGTGATAAAAAAATAAGTGCATGCATTGCAAACTGCATAACATAACATTAAACGCCACATTTGTTTTCCTCTTTCTCACCAAACATCCGCCCCATTTCCTCTCTCTGTTATCAACAACAATCTGTAAGTTTCATCTTCATCATCTCACTTTTTTTCATTTTTTTAATTTTTTTATATATCAATTTTTCATTATTATACAACGCTCCGTAACGTCTAGCTGAGAGTTTATTTATGTTTTTTATTGATCATATGTTTTGTTTTATGTATTACCGAATTTGTTTCAGATATGAGCGAATTGGGTATTTGATGATTTTCATTTTGGGGTTTTTAACGACTGGATTGATGATGCTTTTGCCTTTTGTATAAATCGATTAATTTGATTATTTATTGGATTTTTTTAATAACAAGACTTTTATTTATGACATTTATTTAGGGTGCGTATAATTTGGACTTGAATTTTCTTGGTCAATGGACAAGTCGTTTCATAAATAAAAATCTCAATGCCCCTTCATACTTTCATGAACAACTCTTTCAGGAAATAACATGATGCCCCAAAATTCAGGTTTATTTTCTACTGTTTTTCTAATTTTGATGCTTTTTTTTGTTTGTGCTCCCTCCATGTCACTCATTTCTTTGTGACGGATTTAATCAAAGGTAAACAAATGATTGCCACGAACCACAAACCGAGTAGCTATTAGTTTGATTGTTGAATGTCAGTTGTTTGAATGATTTTTTAAGTGATCTAAGTGATTCTCTAGCTGATTTAGCTAGAAATCTAGGTCTGATTTGTTTTGTGCTCCATTGAGTAATCGGTATAATGGAATTAGATTGAAAATTGAGTTTCAACAGCAATTTTGTTACTCTTCTTGAATGGGTTTCTGATTCCCCTTCATGATTTAGTTGAGGAGGAGAAATCGGCCCAAAAAAATCCAGCAATGTTTTAATCTATCCTGCCAAGTTTACTACAAATCGCCTGCAGGCATAGACGTGACACGGAGTTGGAGGATTGGACATTCTTATTTTGTGGTGTTGGAGGATTGGACATTCTTATTTTGTGACAAGTTTCATGCTTTTGGTCTAAAAATGCCAGTGTCATGTCATTCAGCGAAAGTGAGTGAAGTGTCGAGGTAACATAGGCACTAGGAGGTCATTAATGATATTCCCTTGTGTTGCTATTGGTTTGAATGTGAAAGATGAACCATGTCAACCAAATCTTCTTAAAGTGATGGTTGAGGCCCAACTTTAATATTTATAACCTATTACGCCCCCTCACTCGAATGCCATTGGGATTGAAGACTGGTTAGTGCACTGTGCACAGGCTTCCCCAAACCATGTACCATGTGCTGAAATTCCACTTCGTGAGTTATTGGAGGCTGTCAAGATAAGATTTGAATCTGTGACCATGGTTGCATAGTGTAGTAAGGTTCAGATCATTGCTACATCACACTCTTTGGTTCTATCTGTGTTGTGGTGTGTATCTTTTTGTTGTTTGCCAGAACTTACATGCGGGCAATCTGCTTCCATCTTTAAAATAAAAAGGACACTTTTTCTTTGTAGGATACTTCATAAACGACATGGTACTAGGGTTATGTCGAAGAGAAAATGTAGTGGTGGCTCTTTTATTTCTGTTCTAGGTGTACTTGTCTATCATGTATCAGGTGACTCATATATGTGTGTCTGCGCGCGCGCGTGTGTGTGATCTCCTTGTCAGCGATTTTTCCACTCAAGATAAATGAGATCTGGCTGGTAGCATAATCCAGCAAATGCTTGGGAAGTGGACTTACCGATACTTTGATTTACTGATACAGTGATGCTTCAACTTGTAATAATGAAATTAATTAACAATGGAGATTCTTTTTTCTCTAAATAGGCTGTGTTGTTTAACTTAGTATCTTCTACTTCATCACGTATACCAGAACGATTTGATCATTGACTTTGTTCTCTGCATATCTATATTTCAGTCGAAATGTCGACCTTGGTTGCAAGCAAGAACCAGATGAACAACCGCAGGCGAAGATTAATGAAAGCTTGTGACATACCCAGGATGAATATAAAAAGGAAGCTTGAAGAATTTTTGAGCTCCAATACCGAGCTTAGTGGTGAAAAAGATCAAGAAGTTTCTTCTGAGAAACGACAATGTATTTCTAGAAACAACTACAGAGTTTTAGAAGATTCTGAAGTAGATGATGATGATGAAGAAGACTATGAAGTTTCGAGGTTCAAAAGGGTATTAAGGGGTGCAGGAAAATGGATGAAACTCAATGAGTTCAATTCTTCAGGGCAAGTTGTTCAAGACAGTCAAAGTTCATATTCCGATTCCGTAAAACCCGTTCCAAAGAAAATGAGAACCAAGGGGAAATGTAGGCAATCCGTATGCAAGGACTGGGAGATAAGCTCAACTAGTTCAAAGACCAATTCCTTGGGAGATTCAGATTCTCACGATTCTTCTTCGTCTATGACATCTTGCTCCCGCACTTCCAATAAATCAAGCTCGAGCACTAATTGTGGTGGCTATAGTACTGCAAATTCAACATATGCATCCGTAAGGACTTCTCCTGATCTTTGTCATTTGTCATATTCCAGTGACCCCTTATCAGGATGTCTTCTTTTATTGTGAGAAGTAGCAGTTGTTGGATAAAATTGTTGACAAAATTGCCATTGTGTTTCACCTAGAAGCAGCTCTCTATTCTGTAAAATACAGGCTGATTGCACTGACCCCTTATCCCTGCCATTTGCAGAGGCACTGGCACTGTTGTTGTACTCTTGTATTTATGTATAGTAAGACGTATCTTTTTAATCGGGGTTACTTTGAAGTTCTTATGAAGGTTAATTTCTCTGGCACAGGAGAAAGGAAAGAAGAATTTCATTTGCCATCAGTGCAAAAGGAATGATAGACCAGCAGTTGTCAAATGTCTCCACTGCAAGGACAAACTATATTGTATACGGTGTATCCGACAATGGTATGCTACTAAGTCATCCATGAAAATTTATTTTCCAGTGTCACACTGAATAGAGTGATTTGAAACCTCTTTAAGCACAAAAATGGGAAGAAATATATTTTTCTCCCCTGTCTGAGGACAAAAGACTTGGGCGCAGATCTGCCAATGGGCCCTATCTATACATTTCTTTTGAGCTTGAGAAAACCTGTAATTTCCCTTGTTTATGAATAGCATTTCCTTGCGCCTTCAGGTATCCTCAGTATTCTGAACTGGAAATTGCAGAAGCTTGTCCTTTCTGCAAAAAAATCTGCAATTGCGATAAGTGCCTGCATTCTAGTGGCATTATAAAGGTAAGTTGGCTGGTACCTGCAGTGTCCGCTCCATACTTGATTTTACGGAATTTTAATTTTTTTGTTTTCTAGCAAGTGATATTTGAGTATTGACTAATTTATCAGACATCAAAGAGAGACATCCCCAAACAAGGAAAGATTGCAAACCTCAAGTATTTGGTAGGATCCTTGTTTCCATTTTTAAGGCAAATTCGTCAAGAGCAAATTCGAGAAATAAACGTTGAGGCAAAGATTCAGGGTACACTTCAACACTTTTTTGTAATAGAAGTTTTTAATTCCAAAGCTAACTTTTATTTACCTTTTCATTGAAGTTCAGTTGTTTAGATCTTCCACGTATAATAATGATATTTCTGTCTCGTGACAGGTATTCCCCTGGAAGAAGACGACATTCCAGAAACATCCTGCTTTGACAATGAGCGGATTTTCTGGTACTTCTTTGAATTTCTGAGAATAAGAAAGCAACAGCTGTTTGTGTCAAATACTGAAAACAAAACAATTACGAATACACCCTAGCAACTAATGAGGGCATAGTTTTTGATAAATAAGAAAAGCAGAACCTAAAGGGAACTAGGGAAAAATGACTCATAATTATATGGTACTCAGGTGAGATTTTCTGTACTAATGTAATCTTTCTTGTGTTCTCTACCAGCAACCAATGTGCAACTTCTATTTTCGATCTTCATAGAAGCTGTCCCAGTTGCTCCTATGAACTTTGTTTGGGTTGTTCCCGGGAGGTTCGTGAAGGAAATCTGTTAGGAGGTCCTGAAGCCAATTTATACACCTACTCTAACAAGGGGTTTGAATATATTCATGGTGGCGATCCTTTACCCTTTTCATCCATAGACAATTTTAATGATGGTTGCCAAACATTAAGTCGATGGGTAGCTAACAATGAAGGGAGTATCCCATGCCCCTTAGAAGATCGAGGAGGTTGTGGTAATGGGAATTTGGAGCTTAGGAGGATCCTTTCAAAAGGTTGGTTAAGAAGTTTAGAAGAAAAGGCAGGGGTAATAATAGAAGACTGTCTAAACTTCGATATTGAACAGATTCCTAGCACAAGCCCCCCGCGGATGAGTTGCAAAGCAGCATCCCGAGGAAAATCAGACGATAATCACTTGTACTCCCCTCTTTCAAGTGAGTTACTTCGGCATGACTCGGTAACTTGTTTCCGTCAACATTGGGCCAACGGTGAACCTATTATTGTTCGAGATAGTCTACGACAAGTACCTGGCTTAAGTTGGGAACCAATGGTCATGTGGCGAGCATTATGTGAAAGTGCAGATTCAAACATTAAAGCAATTGATTGCCTAGCCAACTGTGAGGTAACCACTTCCTCTCTTATGCACCTCATTTTGTTATGTATTTCCTAACATATTCTGTTTTGTAGTGGCTAGTTGCTCTGCTTTCTGCTCTTTGCTACTTGTTTAGAAATCATGCATTATGATTCTCCTTTCTTGTAGTAGATATCCAATTGAAGTGAAGTCTTTGAAATGCAGCTTGATGGTGGTTGAGCGATTTTGTTAGATATAAATAATTTTCGTTCTAAAGGGAACATGAACATTGACGCTGGCGCTGGCGCTGGCGCTGACTAACCAAGCCATGGGTATCACATCTCAGTGACTACTTATATATGAACATAATATACATTATGTTCTAAACTTGAGGACTTAACATTAAGTACGAGATGTTGAGGCTTCGGACCTATATTGTAGAACCGCCCTCACATTCAATGCTCAATCTAGATGTTTGATGGGAACTGAAACACTGAAAAGACCAAGCTTTTTATGTTCATAGCAATAGACCAGAAGTTGTTTCCATAGGCCGGCGTAGGGTTCCCTTCCATTTAATTCTGGTTATTGGCTGGCTTAGATCCTTTAATTAGTCTCAGTGTTCATTCAACTAATTATCTCTGACATTCTCTGCCCCCATGGATTCAAGTCTTTCTACATTCCAACCCTTGCCTCCAACAACAAGTTTCCATTCTAAAATATCTTCTTTTGGTTTTTACAATCGGTCTACATAGACCGGTGATTCCAAAATCGGTTTCCAATAGCCGTATTGTGGTTACCATGATGCGGCCTAGGGGAAAAAATGGTCCTAGAATAAGGTAATTAGGTAAATGGCCATTCCCTGTGCTGAAAATACGGAGATTGTTTCCAGGATATGAAGTGCATGAACTGACTTTTGATACACAATGCAAACAGCGTGGATAGCTAAGGCCTAAGGGTGACACAAATATCCACGCTGTTTGTATGAGTTAACACAAATGAAGATGAGGGCATGCTGCAAATTGACGGCGAAGAGATCCATACGGATAGTGATCAATTGCACACATCATTATGGCAAGGCTACAAGTGAGCATGAGTTTACACAAATGAAGATGAGGGCGTGCTACAAATTGACGGCGAAGAGATCCATACGGATAGTGATCAATTGCACACATCAATATGGCAAGGCTACAAGTGGGCATCAACGTGAGGCAAGAATGCTCATATTCCAACATGTGTAGAGATCCAAGAGCATGAGGCGGCAAGGACCCTTTGTTCTTTGGTTTTGTTCTCCTTCCCTCAATTAAATTATTTGGCAGAGCTTATCACTTGGAAAGTTGAATAAGTTCTTAAAAGGTAACAAGGATTTGGGAAAAATGTTACTGATTGAACTCGAGAACAAGCACATTCGTAGGGATTTATTTTTGACCAAGGTAAAAAGACGCAACTACATATGCCTCTTATAGTCAATGTTACAAACAATTGAAAGCAACCGTATAATCCACACAACAAGAACTAGCACTCCTACAAGAAGATAACATATCCGCAAAATAACATATGTCGATGGAGAACGCTAGATTGGGCACGAGATTCTTCAATCCTAACATATCCACATAATTAAATTTGTCGATGGAGTACGGTAGATTGGGCACGGGATTTTTCAATCCCGACATTTGTTATGTGCTATATTTATGTGGCAAGAAATAGATGTACTTATGCTATAAGGACGTAGAAATGGTGCGTGGAATGCACGTAAACATTTGGTTGAGAAGATAATAAATATAACAAATATGTCTATGGAGCACGAGAGTCGGGACATTTACAAGACTAAGCTAGTAGATTGGGCACGAGATTCCTCAATCACGACATTTACTACAAAGCTAACTTCTAGCCGTTTGCGCCAAAAGGATGTAGAAATGACGGGTGGAATTAAGGGTAATAATGAGATGAGACGGCTCGCGAAGAGCTTGAACTCAGCCCAATCAAAGCTCCGCTCGCTCGTGTGATCTTGGCTCAAGCTTAGACACGATTTGACTCCATAGCTTGACGAGTAAAGTCCAGCTAACATTAGCTCGACTTTTCAAGCCCGCGAGCGACTCAAAGAAGTCGATACTATCTTTGTCCCGGTCAATTGTTGTCCTTCACTCTTTGAAACTATTCATAAAGGAAGAAAATCCTATAATTTCCATTGCACAACACAAAATGAGGAGGGGTCTTGTGTGATTCGTGTTAATGAGAACGTTAAGATTTATCAAAATTTTTAAATTTTCACACTTACGTAAGTAAAGATATTTACGAAATGAAATAAGTATCAACAAACGTGTAAAAGGACAACAATTTACTGATACAGAGGGAGTAATATCTTGCTCATTATTTTAAAAATAAGGTTTTTTATATGGTAATTCTGTATTTTTGCAAATTTTACGTAATAACCCTACTTTTTGAAGAAACATATAGTAACTGTGAACTTTGAGAAAACAGAACATAGATGTATTACCTTGAACACCGAACCTAAATTGCAACGTCTGTAACAGTTATAACGGTTTAGTTAACCACTTTAAACGGTTATTTCCGTTTTGGTTAGCAGTTAACCTATTATCTTTTCATTTACTTCTTTTTTCATTTTTCGTTAATTTATCTAATAGTTTAATTAAATTTTTATTATACATTATACTCAAAAATATAGTTACTTATCTAAAATTTAGTATTAATCAATTCTGTAAGTTTTGTATTTTGAATTTGGAAACACTAAAAAAATTAAACGAAAGAACAATTATAATATTTTAATTTTTTTGTGAAACGGTTCGCACGGTTAACCGGTTTTCTGAAATTGCGAACCTTGACCGTACAGCTTTGTTAAAGTGGTTCGGTCCATTGAACTTCTAAAATGCACGGTTTTTTGGTTATTATAGTCTGGTTTATTTTGAACACCCTTAACGCAAATATATATTGAAAGAGTTAAGGATTATCATATGTGATCTTTGAAAAGTGGGTTACCACGCAGAATTTATTACTATATAGAAAACCTTAAGAATACTTTTTATCAATCATTATATCTTTCTATAACAAGAATCATGCTGTTGAAAATATCGAAAAAATATCTTAATGATTATATGTGGGTTGGAATTGTTGATTTTAGCTCGAGTTAAAGTTCGCGAGCATGCTGACTAGCTCAATCTTCTAGACATATACTTGAGAGTTTTGTTTCACGAGCTTATGCTCTAGCAACGGCAAGCTCGGCTCGTTATCACACTACGTAAAATGCAATGCAAGCTACATCTGGTGGAGAAGATAAGATCTCCGCAAAATAGCAAACATGTGGGTTGGATACACCATCAATCCGGTGGAAGTGTGGAACTGCGTTGTGGTGAAAACTCACATACACCTTGGTGGTCAAACATGACTGTCAAGTGATGAACAAACCAAGAAGCGCCACCTACACGAGAATGAGAACGTGAACAAAGACCAGCCACCCTATAATCACTTCAGAAAACGGTTCCATGATATAACCAAACATTAATCAGAACAATTATTTTCACCACGCTATAAAGCCAAGAATGTTGAAGAATGGGGACGGGAAGACTAAATAAATTACAAATAAAATAATACCAAAAATAATTATAATTAAAACGACTTAAAACAAATAAAATCTAATCAGAAATTATTTATTTATTTTGATTTTGAATATAAACTCGAATCCATCTCTATGAAGCTCTTATCGCAATGAATAAAGGTATCTACAGAATTGTCATAATTGCTCAAGAAAACATGTCAAATCCAATGTTCATGTTTCAATGAATCATTGATATTACGGTGATCGGAGAAGGGAAACTAAGAGCATTATGAAGAGGTGGTAATTAGGTGATCGGAGGAGGGAAACTAAGAGCATCATGTAGAGGTGGTAATTGGGTGATCGGAGGAGGGAAACTAAGAGCATCATGTAGAGGTGGATCAGGTTCGGGTTATATCGGGCCAGTAACGGGTTCGTGTCGATTCGGTTCGGTTCATGCCGGGTCAACAACGGGTTAGGTTATCAGCGTACATTTTATATATATATATATATATATATATATATATATATATAATTTTTTCATTTTAGATGGTAATTTTATATTTAAATAATGGATACGTGAAAATAATTAAAATGAATGTCAATTAGGTCAACTATCGGGTTGAGAAAATATTGAGTCGCGCGTCGAAAGGTTTCGTTTTGGTTCAGGTTGAAAAAAATAAGGTTGTTAGCGGGTCGGCCAATTATCGAATTGTGTCAGGTCGGGTTTTGGTGGTCAGCTCTTGCTAGCCCGAGCATCATGCCTCAAATATGAGACCAAAAATCTATGCATAACACAATTAAGATTAAACCATCGATAACAAAGCCGTGCATTAGCTTCAGTTGATTATTTTTAAATAGTAAGTCTTGCTTGCGACGGGTCGTCATTTGTAACGGATATTTTGTGAGATAAAATGGATATAAAATGAGTTAGTGGAGAAAGGGGGCCACAGGAATAGTGTTAGAGAGAGAGAAAAAGTGGATATTTTGTGAGAGAAAACGGTATCCGTCACAAGCTTGCGACGGATAGTACCGTTGCAAATAAGAATATGTGATTTTTAAAAAGGGAAAGGTAATATTCGAAAGGCTTGTTGAAAACGTAGATGAAAGTGTAAAATATACACGACAGATTCAGAATAACTACATTCAGGAGACTATGAAAATCTCATTCTCATCCTTTCGTAACAAAAGGAAAAATTACTAAAGGTTTGTCGCGAGGCAAGTCTCTTCTAATTTTGGTTTCTTTCCTTGTCAAGACTCCGGATCAGGTGCCTCCCAACTTGTTTAAGAGATGAAAGTTCACGTATGAGTGTCTAAGCTCCCTACGGCTAGGGAGGAGAAAAGCGCTTCTTGGCCAGATAAGCAACAAGGGGCAACCTGCATCAAAACTAGGAGCTAAAATTCAGTCAGAAATTCCTAAAACTAGGATCACATTGTAGATTCGACGTTCACCTGCTAGCAATGATTCCATTTCTCATTTAGAACAAAATGGAATTAGTCCAGAGAAGAAATTTCTTAAAGAGTGTTTCAACAAATGGAATTAAAATACAAAAAATCTGAAATGGGCAGCGCAAGCCACTAGGTATTACTTACTTACTTCTTATAGAATGTCACAACTTTAGTATCCTGCTGTTTTAGCATGCATTTATAAATCTCACCCTTCTTGTATATTACATGTATGTATTCATAACATGAAGTAGATTTTGTGTTGGCTGGCTTAAACAAAACAAAGTCGTGTCGTGCAGGTTGAAATAAGTACTCGCCAATTTTTCAAAGGATACAAAGAAGGGCGACGTTACCCGAATTTCTGGCCGGAGATGCTGAAGCTTAAAGATTGGCCTCCATCCGACACGTTTGAAAATCTTCTTCCCAGACACTGTGATGAATTCATTCGTGCACTCCCCTATCAAGAGTACACAGACCCACGTGATGGGATTCTGAACCTTGCTACTATGTTGCCTACAAGCTTCCTGAAACCAGACATGGGACCAAAGACATATATAGCTTATGGAGTCAAGCAAGAGCTCGGACGAGGAGACTCTGTTACTAAGCTTCATTGTGACATGTCAGATGCGGTATGCAGCAATTTGAGCTTTCTAACCAGAAACAACAAAAAAGTAATGCAGTGTACCCGTATTATACATCACAAATACTCGCAAATACTTGTGTGAGGCAGACATAACCTAATACTTTAAACTACCCATTAACCCACTAAAAAGCCCTAAACCAATATGTATGGATGAGTCTCATAGTCTTATCATAACCACCCCATTAGAGAATAGGTATTTTGAAATTAACTTCTCTCTGGTGTGAATCATTTTACGCTACATGATAAGTTAGTGTTTCTTCAATTATCGCAGGTGAATATCTTAATGCATACTGTTGATGTTTCCTTGAGCAATGATCAAATCTCAGCGATGGCCACACTTAAAAAGAAACACAAAGCTCAAGATCGAAGGGAATTGCTCGGTCAACATGACAGTGTCGAGGAGCTTGAGCTTGAGCTTGATCATGACACTTGTGTTTCAGGGGACGGTGCTGCTCTGTGGGACATTTTTCGCAGAGAAGATGTAGCAAAGTTGGAGTCTTATCTAAGGAAGCACTCGAAGGAATTCAGGAACACCTATTGTTCTCCAGTTGAACAGGTACACAATTAACTTCAGACTGGGAGACACAATTCTCTTTGATCTTGAACTTCGTGTTTCTTTCTCTTTTCGGCATTATCACCACAACTTGATATTTACTAAAAAGAAAATCAACAGGGCACAAGAATTTACCTGAAATTTTGATTATTGCATGCTTTAAATGTCAGGTCTTTCACCCTATCCACGACCAATCCTTCTACCTGACTCTAGAGCACAAGAGGAAGCTCAAGGAAGAATACGGTATGTACTGTAGATGGATTATTTTTGAGAAATAATTGACTTGGGGTCTTTAAACTTGGGAACTAGATGACTAAGATCAAGGTTGGAGAAGTGTTGTTTCCAGGGTAGTAGCTACTGGTCATGTCAATTAGGTCATTTTCGGGTTTTAGATTGGGTCTACTCCACTTTGAGTTGTTCCTTCTGCATATGTCTTCGGTCAGTAGGTAGGGTAGGGTCGGGTGCATGTGCACATACTAACTTTCAATCACCAGGCATTGAACCATGGACATTTGAGCAAAAGCTTGGAGAGGCAGTATTCATACCTGCTGGATGTCCACATCAAGTTCGCAACCTCAAGGTAAGGCCGAGATAGTAGATCTTTACATATATTTAGGACTCTGGAAATAGATCATCAATCTAGTCAATGACTGCATAATTTATTGCACCCTCTGCAGTCTTGTACAAAGGTGGCAGCAGACTTTGTTTCACCAGAAAACATTAAAGAATGCCTACGGTTGACAGAGGAGTTCCGGAGACTTCCAACATTCCACAAGGCTAGAGAAGACAAACTCGAGGTATAAATCTCTTTTTGCAGTTTGCACTTTCAAGTTCCAACATCATTCAAAAATTAGCCTAATAGACCTTTTGACAATATATTCACCAGATTAAGAAGATGATTCTTCATGGACTCAACCAAGCGATAAAACGTCTTGAAGATCTGATGTCAAATGAAGATCCGCCTTTGAGCTCCAATAATGGTTACAGCCTCCATTCCAGTCAATAGATCGCAACAACATTTTTTCTTGCACCTATTCCCAATTACCCTGTACAGTACAATAGGCCGCAATTACCATTTCAGTCATTATGTACTCCTGAACAACATTGCATTATTGCTGTTGCTAAGGATTCCTTCTCCAGCTTCCGGTTCTATTTGCAGGAGGAAAATAATGTTAGAACTTTCTCATTGGGTCGATGATTGGACTTTAAACTTACGCAGTAAAAGAGAAGTGTAAGTTATGTATGCAAGTGTTATGTACCAAGTGAATGGAGAACAACATCTTCGGTTCCGCTGTAGAATTTAGTTCTTATTGATGCGCAATCTTTACGAGTTATAACGACTTGTGAAACGAAACGGGTGGAGTTTAGTGATATAGATAATATTCTGAGTTTTGCTGCCCAGATTTACCATTTATAGTCATTTACTCATTTTAATCTGAGGTGTTCAACAAGTTTTCTTTCCAAATATTGATATAGTGGAAAATGGATATGATTTCTCCTCACTTGTACATGCACGTGAAACGTCAACTATTTATGGTGGATGATCCATTAAATCTTGAAAATTATCAAACCAAACAATAAGAACAATATATACTTAAGAATTCGCTATAAACTATGACGGGAGTACTACGAGACCTGTTAACGAAAACCAATTGAAACCCACCCGAAAATAACCTAGTTCAGAAAATAACCCATACCCGACCAAACCTGATAATACCCTGTGTATGCAGGGTTAAGATCCACCTGACTTATAACCTGATCACTAAATGGGTAAATTTATTAAAAACTGTATTTTACAAAATGAATCTAATACAAAGTATTAAAAATAATCTAAAAATTGAAAACGTAATTTTAACACATGGACAGTTACGCAAATGATTACAACTTTACAATGTTTGACACATAGTGTAACCAATCAACCACTTCCAATAACATTGTGATATTCACTAAATATGTTAGTGAACAAACTTAGTTAATACTCCGTACTACTAATAATTTACCACAATCTTCTTAAAGTCCGATTTTTTTAAGAAAAGAGTCAAGCGAAAAAGTAGAGTTTAAGTGGAGATGAGAGATAGTGTATAAAGTATGACTTGAGTCTAAACAATAAAAAAAATACTAAAAATTAGTCAAAAACTAGACTTGATAGAGTCTCACTAATAATCTTAGTCTAATTCATATATTATCTAACTCGTACAAATCCATATTATATGGGTGTTTGGATACAATTTATTTCAAATCCCATCTATTATAGAAAGATTTTGATTTGCTTTAGGGGAAATGAAATATGAGTATAGGACACAATTTCCTTCCAAATCTTGTTATTATGGATCCCACTAAATCACTCTTTGGAGGGAAAATGAAATATGGTTATATCGATACAATTTCCTTCCAAATCTTGTCTATAATGGATCCCTCCAAATCGCTCCCTCTTCTCTTGTCTATCAAGAATCCCTCCAAGTTTCTCTCGGAGGAAAATAAAATAAGGGTATATTATCTCATCTCAAATATGAGTGTATCGATACAATTTCCTTCCAAATCTCATCTCAAATATGAGTATATCCATACAATTCTTTCAAAATCTCAAATGTGGGTGTATATATCATGGATCCCTCTAAATCTCTTACAATCTTCTTCCAAATCTTGTCTATCAAGGATCCCTCCAAAGGGAAAATAAAATAAAAGTATATCGATACAATTTCTTTCCAAATCTCAAATATGAGTATATCGATACAATTTCTTTCCAAATCTCAAATATGAGTATATCGATACAATTTCTTCCCAAATCTCAAATATGAATATATCAATATAATTTCTTTCCAGATCTCAAATATGGGTGTATCTATACAATTTCCTTCCAAATACAGTCTATTAGACTGTCCACAAGCAAAATATCGATTTAATCGAGTCAATAACATATTAGCCCTTAATCTCAACTTATTGAGATGGACCCTCTTTTAATTTCCTTCCAAATCCAGTCTATTAGACAATCCCAAAGCAAAAGATCGATTTAATCGAGTCAATAACATATTAGCACTTAATCTCACCTTATTGAGATTGACCTCTTTTACCCTCCCAAGCAAAAGGTCGATTTAATCGAATCAATAACATAGTTTTTTTTTTCTTTTTTTTTTCTTTTTCTAATTTGTAATTAATGAGAATTTGGCGGGTCAATAGATGAGTCAATTTATTCCACCTTAGGTCACAAATTAACCTTTCAAGCAAACAATTGACCTAGCAATTGACCTTACTTGGGGATGGTCTTATGGATCCCTTCAAATTTCCCTGTCTATCTCTATTATGTAGAGATTTTGATTTGGTTTGACTAGAGAAAATAGTGATTTGAAATCCCCTACTCTCTTCCTTTCTTTTCTTTTCAAAAGAATCAATCCAAACACACTCTAAATGAGAATTTGTGTCAATTTTATGTTCAAAATATAAACTTTCTCCTGTTTCAATGATATGTTTATACTCATAAAATAAAGTAAATGTAAACAAGACAGAGCAAGTATCACACAAGAAAAAACAATAAATAACTATTGATTATGTTTGGAACCTTTATAATGTGATTTACTAATTACTCAACCGTTTTAAGTTTTAAGACGAATACTTTCATTTTAAATAAGAATTTGTATAATTAATAGAATCATGACAAAAATAACATGAAAAAGGAGATGTTTAAGAGAGGAACTTACATAAAAGGCATCAAGTTCTTGCAAAATATGTTTTGTACCCAAAGCACAATAGATACACCATGTTTAGCCAAATATTTGAGGGAGAGGGAGAGGGAGGCTACCAAATTTCACTACAATTTAGCATTTTCACCCCTTTTATATAGAGAGAAAGCATTCTAGGGTTTAATATTTAGTTAAAGGACCAAAATACCCCTGTGATATGGCTTGACAGAGAAGTAGGGTGGAGGGCTTTTATGTCTTACCAAATTGCTAAGGTCCGTTACGAATTATTTAATAAACAAATATAAATGTTGTAATTAGGAAGGAATCTTTCCAATTTTGTCGGTTAAAGTTGCAATAATCTCGCGAAATTATGTCGTGTACGCCGTCTGTAGTCTGTACTGCAATTCAACGATTGGGTCATCGGGTTACCTACCGTGTGGTGTTTCACGCTTCTACTCAACAACAAGTCTCCCTTATGACGAGTATATCCGTCACAAATTTGCAACGGTGTAGTTACTATTGATGTGAGTAAATATGACTAAACAGTTTGCTACTTTGTAGTCATTCTCATTTTGTCTTATATACCCCATACGGGTATCTAGGTAGCACCGAAACGGACACGGATACGACACGGACACGGAACACGGCATGCCATGAAATTTAGGACACGTGACACGGCATTTAAATTTAATAAAATATACATTTTATAGTTATAAATTTTTTATTTTATTTTTGTAAAAGTATTTGATATTAATTTTAAACAAGTGAATATAAAACTTATCCTTGATAATAAATTTATTTTTTCATTCCTCATGCGAAACAATATTCTAATTAATCTCTTTCGATAACGCATTTCTCATCTCAAGAACATCATTCACCGCAAATGATAATCAAATATCGTGGACACGCGACGGACGCGGCTCAAATATCATGGACATCCATCGGACACGTGCCCAAATAAATGTAGAAAGTTAGACACGGCTGTTTAGGTGTTGGACACGTTTCGGCGTGTGTCCGTGGAGTGTCGGTGTCGGTCACGGTGTCGGACACGGTACGGCTCATTAGGAGAAGTGTCTGTGCTACCTAGATGGATATTACTTGAGTTGCGACGGATACCCGTTACAAATGAGAATTTGTGTTTACCGTATGCTCGGTTATTTGTCACTCGTTTGTAGATTCGGTGAATGGGTTAATTGGGCAGGTTTGGGTCGGCCCAATTTAAATCGGGTCAATTCAGGTATGCCGTATTATCGGGTTAGTTCGAGTAGATTTGTTTCGATTTAGGGTATTTTTAGAGTATGTTGGTCGAGTGATTTTGGGGTCAAGCGCGTCTGATTATTTCGGGGGCAAGTCATTTCTGGTTAATTATTAAGAGAGAAAAAATATGTTTAGTATGATTATCTACTTTTAGTTTAGTTTTAATAATTGTAATTGTTCATTCATGTACGAGTTTGACTCATTTATAGACTCTTTTTCATAATTTTTTTTTCATTCGAAACACTTTGCCTAAAAAAAAGAAACCCTCCCTAACTCTCCCTCACAAAATTAATGAAATTTATCAAATTCATCAAAATTATACAATTATGGAGTATATGAATAATTGAAGAATTGATTTAGACTAATTAAATTAGGGTTTGTTTAAACTTTTTCTATTTTGTTCTTTTTCTTATATTATACTCCCTGGTAACAGTTGCTTTATCACACTTGTCGATACACGTTTTGAAACGTGAATATCTTTAGTTACATATTATTAAAAATTATAAAAATTTGATATTCTTGTAGCATTCAAAATGATAAATCAAACAAGATCCCACATGACCATATTTTGTCTTATAGATTAACGGCAATTTTAAAGATTCCCTACGACCATGAATAGTGCCAAAAAGCAACTGTTACCTTTTGTCTGGATCGGAGGGAGTATGAAATTAAGGAATTAATTTAGACTAAGAGGACGTTTGTTTCGCGCATGGTATGGCTTTGGAATCAGAAATCATACCTGGGTGGTTTGGGGTTGGAACTTCATACCCGATACCTAGTATGTTTGTTTCAATTGTAAGTGATATGGATTTGAAACAAAGTTCGAATTGAAATATATAAAATTCAATACTTTAAATAATCATTTTAACATATAAAATCATGAAAATAAAGATTTTATCAAATAATTATATAAAATATTTTGTTTACAATATGTCTTAATATTTATTTTCACATTTTTTGTTCATTGTAGTTGGATACCCATGGGTATCAATCTCATACCCACCACCTCCTTGGGTATGAGAAATCAATACCTCACGGGTTTGAAGTAAGAGTATGAAACTCTCAAATTTCCTAAACAAACACATTGTTGGTGATTTTGATCACAAAACATTTAAGTGTATTCGGGTTTTCAAACCAAAATCGGTTTAATCTTGAAAACGATATAATGTGAGTTTGGGGGTGCGGAGTGGACACTCATATAATCGGGTTATCGAGTTTATGGGTTTATGGATAAGGTTGTGATAAATGTTATTTATCATGTTTTAAGACCGTTTAGTAAGTGTTTACATTGTATAATACGTACCCTTTTGGGGTTAGATCCCCTTTGGGTTCGGGAATTGAAACACTTGGTATATTCTTTGTGATTGGCGGTTACATGTGTGGGTGTTTTGTTTGAAACATAACAATCAAACATGCTTATCCTATGAATAATCTTGTATTACATATATACTATGTATATAAGGAAGTGTTAGAATGATTCATTCTATGAGATGAAAAATTCGGATTTGGTAAATACAAAGCAAAATAAAAATTCCATTAAGTAATCTCCTTATCTTTGCCTAGATAAGGAGGGCTTCAACCGTCTTATCCTACAAGGGATTTCGTGTAACCCAAGGCATGAAATAGGGTCGAAATACTCTTAAGGAAAGCGTGCTCTTCGTGATTCGGTTGATATCCAAGTTTACGATCATTATCGCCATTACCCTATACCAATTTATCTAACATTCTTAAGAGTATTTTCGTTTTCAATAATGGCGGAATCGGTATACAAAATGGCAATATTGGCACGAAACAGAGAAGTTGGTCTTTGTTTTTTTTTTATTTTGGTTTCGGATTATCTCGGAAACTCAAACATGCGTATTACTATCAATGTCAGTGCGTGCGTGCGCGCATTAATACCATCGGTATTCTTCGGTGTGGCATGATTAATTGATTGGATGCATGCAAGCCTAATGCCCAGATAAGTAAATTATGGTTTAATATATGAATTAGTTAATGTCAATTGTTTAATACGTGAATTATAGTGTGCAATTTGATTAATTAATAATATAACAAATCATGCTTGGTTTGCTAATGTTTATACTGTGTTTTTATCATGGGTTGGAATTATTGTATTATTATCATAATACTAATATTATCGAATAACTGTGTTTATTTTGATATGTTATGATTATTATTATTATCCATGATGATAAAGCATATTGAGAATAAATGATAACTCTTTATACTACTTTGACAAAGTAGCATGGATAATTGACTGATTCTCTTATTTTATGGGCATTTATGCTTATGGAATGTGGTTAAATTTATATTTTGCATAAGGCTTTGTTTTGTATAATGAGAAGTTTAATCATTGTTATGATTATTGATCCGCATGTGAAATATCAGAATATGTGTGATATTTTTGCATATTTTGATGAGTGATATATCTCAATAATTTTATATGAAGAGGTTGTAAAAGATTGATCATGCGGTAATGACTTTGTAAGTAAAAGTGCTTACACTGCCCGCAAGGGTGGAGTCTAGTGGTTAAAACTTGGGTGAAATTCCCAGGAGACCCGGGTTCAAGCCTCCCCAAGAGCAAAATCTTGTGGAGCATTCTTGGCCCGAGTCCATGCCTAAATAGACTTCGAGCCTGTCACCCTCGGGTGGTTTAGTGCTTACACTATTAAGTTTGTGGGTGATTGAGATGACAATGATACCGGTTATGGTATGATCATGATAGTCATTATTATTAATTTATAACATGACTATGTACTCACTTTAATTATGCTCGTGTTCTCTTGTATGGATAATTTATATCTTGGGTTTTTATATACGTATTTTAGATATTAAACATGTTTAAAGAGTGATTTAAATCTTAATATGGTAAAATATTAAGTGGTTGTCATTTTGTGTGATAATATGACATATTTAAGAGGTAATTCTCTTGATTGATTTGCATTTCATATTATGTTACAATAAGGGTATACTATTGATAATATGAAATGTGTGTACTATAACAATATTGGTGTACAATTGAATGTACAAGGTGGGTGTGAATGTCTCTAATGAATCCTCCTTGAATTAATGCACGGTTGTGTAGAATAGAGCGGTATAATACGGATGCTCGTATAACTCGGTAACATAGTGTATTAATATTTGTGTGGTGTATAGTCACTGTTTATTGTGACTTAGCCGGGACACATAAGGTTGTTTGAGGAGGGATTTTGAGTATCATCCAAGAAATGTGACTTAGTTTTGGTCGAGTTTTGTCTCATAGACGGTTATCACTTTTTATGTAAAAGTTTAATGAGATGAATTTTTTTTTAATAATTTTGATCAAGAGTTGTTAATTGATCTTGTATGCCTTTATTATGGTGGATATGTTAGTTTTATCAATTGGTTTGAAATGATCATGTTTCTTGTGTGGTTAATATGAAATAACTTTATACTCATATGGATATTAGTGTGATCATTGTTTTGTTTATGATGTTTGATCATCAAATGTTATCCTAAACTTTTTATTTTATTTTATTTTGATGATCGATAATAATATATTCATATGGTTGTTTGTAGTGTTCTCACTATGCTTGTTTGCTAGTAATTTTACTAGTACAATTTTCATATGTCCTTATTATATGGTATTATATAATGTATGAAATGAGTCATATGGAAAGGGATGAGCATACTATATAAGCTCTCTTGAATGTATGTAATACACGGAAATGTGGATATTGTGCGGTAACATATGAGTATGCATATGTGGCTTGATAGCATTGTGTATTGATATAGGGCGGTAATAAGGGACCGCAAAATGATGGTACCTTAGGTAGCCTACAAAAGGAGATGGAACTCATCCATGTAGGACATAAATCTTGAAGTTGTGTTAATCTCACTTTAATTATTTATGTGATATGAACATGTAAAGAAATATTTATAAAAATATGATGTTTTGATCAATGGGTTTTTGATCGGTTATATAGTATTGTGGTTAACGTTCTAATTGTCTTGTAATTGATTTTGCCATACAATCTCGGGAATAATGGTTTGTGATAATCATGGAGAGATTATGGAGTCATGGTGGTTTAGCCATGTAAGAGGTAAATTGGCAGCATTATAAGTACAACTATTGACGATTCGGCTATGGATCAGTTGTCATTTGTTTTAGGATTAATGACAAGTGAATTTTGGCATAGACCAAAGGTGAATTAACTTGTAAAAATTGGTTCGGCTATCGTGTTTTTATACAAAGACATGGGGAGGTAATATGATTCTTGTGAATAGGGTCAAGGGTGAGATTATTATTCTCCGGTTAATACTCTCTATGGTCGAGTATGACGCTTTTATCCTATAATAAAAGTGTAGTTATGACTTGGGTTTTCACTAGGGCTTAATTATTGTGGTTCGACAAGTTGAGTAAGTATACTTGTTTAGCTAGTACTCATCTTTGCGAAACTATTAGGCAAGTGTGAAAATGTATAAAGTAAATCATGAATTATATGGTTTGTCCAATGTTGATTTTCCTTCGGTCTTAGAGGGGTAATATTATGCAAATTACGGAATTACCAATGTGAAAAAAAAAAATGGGTATTGACTAGCTACTAATGGTAGTGTATTTGCTTGGGGAAATACCATATGTATATGGATTTCCAAGAAGCAAATTTGCATTCTAAGTTTGACATTGGAGTTGGTATGCGTAGTGTTAGCATAGCCGGTTAAAAGGCTAAGTAGCTAAGAAATTAATCTACGGTATTACTTAAAGTATTAAAGTATTAGACCAATTTCATCCATGATTTTTTGATAGGAATAACGGTGCGCACCGGGGTGTTTGTTATAACACATTATATGGACTATCATAAATGGGGATTGATCTTGGTTGTTTTAACGAGATCTCAACGTATCTAGTGGATCACTTTGCATAAAGTAACAACTAGGGACTTGGTTAACAAGTCGGATATCGGGATGGTAAAGCCTAAATTGATCTTTTGTGGTAGGACACCCAACTCCCCTCTAACTAATTTTAGAGGCTGAGTTCAATGTGGAAAGCCTATTATGTAAGATTGAAGCACATAATTTATAATGTCCCGAAAGGATGTGCTTGAACCTGCAAGCATGGTAGGATCTTTGGAAAAATGTTATTGCAGGGCATGATTAAAAGAATCCACCTATATGAGTGTGAAGTGTAGCCGCTTCTTAAAGCTTGGGCTTGGCTTTGTATGCGCTCATGAATGGATATGGACACATGGCTGTTAAAAGTGTCAAGGATAAACTTTTTGGAGTTATTTGAATTTATGTGTATGTTATCTTCATGTATTCAAAATGGGTTGAAGGGTTCAATCCGTGGGACACCCTGATTCTCGAATATTTGGAATGTGTAATGTACTAATGTGGAAGTTCAATCCTTGGGACACTTTCATTTATGCATAGATTTGTTTGCTTTGTGGTTTTATTGGAAACAAGGGATACACTTAAATGGGGGAGGAATGTTGGTGATTTTGATCACAAAACATTTAAGTGTATTCGGGTTTTCAAACCAAAATCGGTTTAATCTTGAAAACGATATAATGTGAGTTTGGGGGTGCGGAGTGGACACTCATATAATCGGGTTATCGAGTTTATGGGTTTATGGATAAGGTTGTGATAAATGTTATTTATCATGTTTAAGACCGTTTAGTAAGTGTTTACATTGTATAATACGTACCCTTTCGGGGTTAGATCCCCTTTGGGTTCGGGAATTGAAACACTTGGTATATTCTTTGTGATTGGCGGTTACATGTGTGGGTGTTTTGTTTGAAACATAACAATCAAACATGCTTATCCTATGAATAATCTTGTATTACATATATACTATGTATATAAGGAAGTGTTAGAATGATTCATTCTATGAGATGAAAAATTCGGATTTGGTAAATACAAAGCAAAATAAAAATTCCATTAAGTAATCTCCTTATCTTTGCCTAGATAAGGAGGGTTTCAACCGTCTTATCCTACAAGGGATTTCGTGTAACCCAAGGCATGAAATAGGGTCGAAATACTCTTAAGGAAAGCGTGCTCTTCGTGATTCGGTTGATATCCAAGTTTACGATCATTATCGCCATTACCCTATACCAATTTATCTAACACACATGGTATGGGTTTGCCTAATTCCAATCCAAACTCATACCTTATACCTTTTATGTTTGAACCGAACACCCCCTAATTAAATTAAGGTTTATTCTTCTCTGCTTAAAGTTATGTGAACGTTTGGTATTTGGTAGAATATGTTGGGTTAAAACTTCCACCACAAGATATTAAAGTTGCTAAGTGTTACATGTACAATATTGATGATGTACATGTAACTTTAGGTGTTAAATGAATTAAACATTCACATGTTTTTACAAGTACGTAAAATATATGAATGTGATTAATTCACTCATGGATAACGTAGAGTTGATTTTATTATTATAAAATCTAACATCTTTTCCATGGCTATAAAAAGAATGTAATTCTTTTTATATAGATATCTCACAAATATTATCAAACAAGGTGACGGTAAAGTCGGGGTTTGAGGGTGTGAGAGGTAGTACAACGGGTGTTCTAATACAATAATTTAAGAGGTTACTCTAGGGGCGATATTAGTGGCATTTACTAATATTACTGGAGGTCTAGAGGTTGTTATCTTATTTCATTGTGGGTTCCGGATTGGTGTTTATTCGGAACGGTTACGTTGTACTGGTACTATTATTATAGTGGATTCTAGTCTATTTGGCTAGTGGGTTTTACTTCCGGTTTGGAAGGTTTTGCCCTGGGTTTAACCCTAAATATTGTCTCATCTTATTATTGCTTACATTTATTTACTTTTACGATTTACTTGTCGGTTGGTTGCTTCCGTTGCACGTGGGATATTGACGCTAATTTCCCAACAGTGGTATCAGAGCCACTAGGCTCGATCTGGTGGCTGGTTTAATTGGCAAGGGTGTCAAATATGGGGTCTCAATTTGTAGTACCAAAATTTGACGGTAAAAGTAGTTTCACCCTTTGGCAAAGAAGGATGAAGGATCTCCTGGTTCATCTTGGCTTGGCTAGAGCCTTGAAAGGAGATGATGGTAAGCCGGACAAGATGAGTGATGACGACTGGGAAGAGGTTTGCACCAAGTGTGCAAGTACTATTAGGTTGTGCATCTCGGATTCCGTCATCAATTGTGTTCTTGATGACGACTCTCCATCGGTGATATGGGAAAAGTTAGAAAATCTCTACATGGCGAAGAGTTTGACTAACAAGTTGCTTTTGAAGCGACGGTTATATCGGTTGAGGATGAACGAGGATGAAAATTTAATTGGACATGTGAATTTGTTCAATGGACTGTTAGACGAGTTAAAGAAGATCGAAGTAAAGCTTGAGGAGGAAGATAAGGCATTATTACTCCTCAATTCTCTCCCGGACACATATGAGACTTATGTGGATACTATTTTGTGCGGGAAAGACACCATTACGATGGAGCAAGCACAAACAGCTTTATTGTCCTTTGATGCGAGGAAGAAGGACAAGGCTGGAGTACGGAGTGACAGTACGGGTACAATTGCAGTTGCTCGGGATGGGAGAGGTCGATCGTTTAACAGGGAGTATGGATCAAAGGATGGCAGGTCTCGATCCAGGAACGCTTCTAATAATGATGTGAAGTGTTTCAAGTGTGGAGACCTTGGGCATATTAGGCGGTTTTGTCCTAAGAAATGCGGAAATGAAGAAAATAAGGGTGACACCAACTTGGTTGCCGGTGAAGGAAGTAGTGGTTGTTTCCTTAACGATGTCAGTGACATATTTGCGGTCACAAATGTGAACGACGTGTCTTCCATGGAAGAATGGATATTAGATTCTGGTTGTGTCAACCACGTTTGCACCCGAAAGGATAGTTTTGATGAGCTTCACGAAAATGTGACTGGGAAATTGAGTTTGGCTGATAACTCAATGGTTGATGTCATGGGTGTTGGAGTGATAAAATTTAAATTGTCAAATGGGGTGGTGCATACTTTGGACAAGGTTTCTTATGTTCCAAAGTTGCGGCGGAATTTAATTTCACTTAGTCAATTGGACTCCGAAGGTTATGGGTATAAAACTCATGGGGGAGTTTTGAAAGTGACTAAGGGTTCTATGGTCCTCATGAAGGGGGAGTTACGTCGTGGTTTATACCGTCTGGATGCATATGCAGTAAAAACCTCACAGGATAGCTGGAAACGGAAAAGTCGTGCACGTGTTTCGTTTGCGGAAGAGGCGACGAAGGTAAATTGTTTTCAGGTTGCAGACGGGCGCAAAGGTAAAATTCCTGCTGGTAGAAAGGTGGAGAGCAAGAGGTTTCTCTCTGGAGTCAAGTAACGTCATTGACTGGGTTTAGGCTGTACACGGTGCATTGGCCGTGATATTGAGTTAGGGGTGGGGACCGGATACTAACTCGGGTGTGCAGCTGATAATTTCAAAAGGCCAATGGTTGATTCCTCGGTGGTGGTCTCTTGTGTTGGAGGGGGAGATTTGTTGGGTTAAAACTTCCACCACAAGATATTAAAGTTGCTAAGTGTTACATGTACAATATTGATGATGTACATGTAATTTTAGGTGTTAAATGAATTAAACATTCACATGTTTTTACAAGTACGTAAAATATATGAATGTGATTAATTCACTCATGGATAACGTAGAGTTGATTTTATTATTATAAAATCTAATATCTTTTCCATGGCTATAAAAAGAATGTAATTCTTTTTATATAGATATCTCACAAATATTATCAAACAAGGTGACGGTAAAGTCGGGGTTTGAGGGTGTGAGAGGTAGTACAACGGGTGTTCTAATACAATAATTTAAGAGGTTACTCTAGGGGCGATATTAGTGGCATTTACTAATATTACTGGAGGTCTAGAGGTTGTTATCTTATTTCATTGTGGGTTCCGGATTGGTGTTTATTCGGAACGGTTACGTTGTACTGGTACTATTATTATAGTGGATTCTAGTCTATTTGGCTAGTGGGTTTTACTTCCGGTTTGGAAGGTTTTGCCCTGGGTTTAACCCTAAATATTGTCTCATCTTATTATTGCTTACATTTATTTACTTTTACGATTTACTTGTCGGTTGGTTGCTTCCGTTGCACGTGGGATATTGACGCTAATTTCCCAACAGAATATAACATTGAATTTTTGATATATGGTTTTACTGTTAGATTTGCAAAAGGATATTGTCCATGTAAGGGCATTTGTTGTTGTAATGCTTTAACAAAAGTTTAGGTTATATGTAAAGGAAATGACGGCTCATTATTTTTGCAACTGAAATTATTGCTAGTGTTTGTACTTGAGTTTCTTGACTTAGAAAAGTTGACAAAGGTTTAGCATATACGACTCATTACAATGAGATACTGCTAGTGTCTGACAAAGTAATGCAAATATCAAACAAGCAACTGTTCTCATGTGATCATGTACTGCAGTAGCACGTTTGATTATTGTATCTGTTATCTACCAGCTAGCTTTTCGTTGTTTTTTTAGTTCGTTAAGTTCTCACTTGTATATGGCCTCGTAACTTCGAATTTATTGTCGAACTCATGCTTACGCGATTCAAACAGTGGTAATGCAGTAGTGATTCATACTCATAAAATTATTTTATTTATTTTTATTTCAGAACTCGGACTTAGAGTCGGATGAGTATGAGGAATTTTCTGCAAAAATGATAGATACCGGACACATTTTCAATCTCGGAACAAAATTCAGGAATCACGATGAATTGATAAGAGAAGTTAGAAGAATTGGACTTTTGCATGATATACACGTGCGACTAGAAACTTATCACCCACGTCACGATTATTGTGAGCATTCGCTTAAGTGTGACAAATCTGGACCTTATCAATTTCGAGGGAATTTTAACGTTCCCTCCGCGAAATCGAATACAGGGACTAAAAAATGTTGGTGTCCTTTTAAACTCAAGGCGGTCGGAGAAGTTGACAGCACATGGAGGTTAGATGTACATAATGGATTTTACAACCACTTTATTGGAGTAAAGGATAATGTTTTGACGTTTTGAGTGCCGAAACAAAAGAGTTGATTTTGTGCATGACAACAAGTAAAATTTCGGTGACTAACATACTAATTGAGTAGTTGAGAAAGAAAGATATACATGTTACTTCCAAGCAAGAGTATAATATTCGTGCAAGAGAGAAAAAAAACTCTAGAAAAGAACGCACAACTGCAGAACAATTGCTTAAACCTGTTGGCGATCATGGATATCAAACTTTTCAAGAGACAAAACCTGGTAAAGAAAAAAGGTAGGAGAGTCCTGACAAATGTTCTATTTATACATCTCAATTCACTCAATCTTTTGAAACTTTACTCATTTGTAATTGTTGCTAATAGTACCTACAACACTAGGATGAATATGATGTCATTACTAGAAGTTATAGGCGTTACACCACACTAGTGGAAAAACATTGATTTACGGCTCATCATTTAAGGCGTTTTTGTCAAACAGCAACAAATAAAGTTAAGTATTTTATCTTTTTTTTTTAAACCAAGGAATTATTTGAGGCGTATTTTGAAAAAAAATACGCCGCAAATAACACATGTGAGGCGTTTTTTTTCAACATACGCAGCAAATAAGGGAGAGCTTTTAAAAAAATAAAAATAAAAAATAAGCGGAAAGTAGCCCCAAGTCCCTCGAGTTTTTTTATAGGGCTGTGCATCGGTCCAAGACCGGATCAGACCGAAACCGGTTTGGACCGGAACCGGAATTGGCAAAAATGATGGACCGGGACCGGAATTTAAATATTATAGATCGACAAAATTATGGGTTGGTAAAATTATAGACCAAAATTTGAATATTATGAACCGATTGGGCCGGTTAGACCAGTTTGGACCGGATTTTAATATATTTTCGATGAAAAAATTTAAAAAGATTAAATCCGGTCCGGACCGGACCGGACGGAACCCGGAATCTTTAAAAATGGTGGACCAGAGACCAGATCAGATTTTTAATTCCGGTTCCGGTCCGGTCCGTTCCATTTTTCCGGTCCGGACCGGATTTTGCACACCCCTACCCTCGATCCCTCATTATTCACCTACCCAACCTTCAATACTCACTCTCTCACCCCCCCCCCCCCCCCTCATCCCCTTATCCGTACCTGAAAAATGCAACTCGCCCACCACTCTCCGCTCTTCCGCCACCATTTCCCAGACGCACATGCACTATCCGACTCCGTCGCGTCGCCCGCCTGCCTCTTGTATAATAGGTACCATTCGTCCCTAATTGCCCTTGAATTAGTTAAAAATTTTGGGTAATCTGACTATTTACTCATTTAATTACATTACGATCATGTATGATACACTTGTTGTTGTTTTAATCATAAATATAACATTATCATTGTTGGGTTTGAAGTATTAAACAAATCTAAATTGATTAGATATTATGATTAGGGTTGGTCCAAATTAGGGTTTTGTTTTAATTTATTCAATTCCAGTGTAAGTCTTTAAGATCTTGTGATTCAATTTCAGTGTAAAGTTGGATTTCGAAGAGATAAGAAAGTGAAAGTGCCAGTAACCAAAGGAACTATTCACAATGAACAGTAACCAAACACATCACTTTTCCCCTTTTACCTTCAAAACTCATCGTTTCATTATCCTCAATTATGTGTGCGTACTTCTCATCTCGATTTGCTTAATCTCATCGCACTCTACCGTTTGTAATTCACTCAATTGAATTCATAACCTAGAATCTCCAGATTCAATTCAATCGGTTCGATTCGATTAATTGCCGATTTTCAATTATGTAATTCTTTTTTTTTGTCTCGTTAATGATTTCGTTAATTTGTTTTGTTTATTGCGGTTGATTTCATTTCTGTATGATTTGAATGTAATTTATGCTTGTTCAATTGTTCATACGTCATTTAATCGGATATTGTATGTGTAACACTAAATTAGGGTTTTTGTTCTGTTGTTTTATGTGTAATTAGTGATGTTACGGTGTAATTTACTGTTCTATTGTTAGATTTGAGTACACATTGAACAATAATTGTGGAAATTGTATTATGTTTGTTCAATTAGCGTTTTCGCGTACAATGTAGTAATTGTTTAACATCATTATTCAGAATCGTAATTATGTAGGATTGAATTAGATTTTACTTTATTGAAAGGCTTTTCTTTATATTTGATTTGATTCTAATAAATTAGGCTTGTTTTTACATCCTTCACGCTTGAGCTCGAGGGAGACATTCCTGCCATTTTGGCTATTTTATCTCTTCCGAAACATTTCTACATTACCTACTGGTAATTTCATTAGGGCCATCGGGTTCCGTTTTGTATTATGACTCAAATTTTATGGTATTTTAATTACAAATTTTGATTATTTGGTTAGTTTATGTTATCAGGTATTCTGATTTTTTACCTTTTATAAGAAGAGGTTGTGGTTGAGGAAAGTATAGAGAGAGTAAGGATGAGATGAGAATGACTGGTAAGATTGTAAGAAGAGACGGTGGATGAAGATTGACATACCCAAAGCACAAGCTTGTAGTTAAGTAGGAGTGAAAAGGCCCAAAAGGAAGAAGTGAGTAGCTGACTTAAATGAAGAGTAAAACACACTAGCACTATATTGTTGCTATCTGAATATATGTCGACATATGCTGACTTTGTCTGTGAGATCTTACAAATGTAAATTATTATCGAAGTTAAAAGTTATGCTTATTTTTTATCAATTCAGGTTCGAGACAAGATAGGAGAACATTTTAGTTCGGGAGGACACGTGTCGTTAGGTATAAATGAAGGCACCTTGCCACAATAATTTGGCTAAATGGACTTGGTGAAATTAGTTCAAGGTGCTCATCATTTAATATCTACCTAGCTCGTTTTGATGTTGTATGAGACGGACTCATCATTAAGACCCACCCATTAACAATAAGTCGGTGAAATAAACCTGAAATCTTAATTGACAACCTTATATAGATGACGAACATATTTAAGTTAACTACGGTTTTTCTAACGCGTGTGTGCTAAGTTATGCCTTTTGTGCAATTGATTTCATATGTCGTATTTTTCCGAGACAACGACGAAATGTGCTGATTTGGGTTATTGTTGTACCTGCAATGTGTGTCAGCTCTTGGAATCACTACCTCTTCCAAATGTGAGAATTCTTGTTTTCGATGTTAAAACTCGATTCTTCATTTCGATAGTAAAGTTGTAACATAATCAGTGAAATTTCAACTGATATATGTGTGATGTGTATGCAAGTTAAGTTTATTTGTCCTACCGCACCAACTTGGCCTTTGACATTGCTTGTTGGATTTACCTGCACTACATGTAAGCCCGCTTCTACACAAGTTTTTACTTAATATTCGAGTACTAAGAAAGATCAAAACCCCGAATCAGTATATTCATTCTTATGATCTCCGCTTTATTACAGGGTTTGATATAGCAAAGACTTTCGAAGATAGTCCAAAAGACATAGAGGGGTTGGATGCATCAATTGCACATATTGTGAATTAGTTGTTAACTGAACGCGATGACGGTAATTGGTAAATGTCGAAACTTTCACTTCTTAATTCAAGAACTTCTTTTCACTAAAATTCATTCAGGTCATTTCAAGTTGAGTCATGTAAATGTTAAGTCTGTTTTAGCTCCAATTGTTCCCGTTGAGTCTGATTGAGGATCGGTAAGATTATTCAAGTCGGTTGACTTTTGCTAGGTCTCATAGAGGCTTCTCTTGGAAGTTCTTAAATAGACAAATAATTTTGCCATTTTTACTTGAACCTTTTGAAATTCTTAAAAGGGAAGATTTTCTCAACAATTCATGAACAACCAAAAAAAGAGACACTCTGTAAACATTTAAATATTTAATGATCATCAATCAAAAAGTTTGGATTTTTACACAATGCAAATTTAAGACTTTGAAAGAAATAGAGTTTAAGAAACGGTAAGACTGCAATAAAATGGAAAATTCAGTTAAAAATATAGAAAAAATATTGATTGATGATTGATGATTGATGATTAATATGCAGAAGAATAATAAAAACAAGGTAAAAACAGTGAAATAACAGGAAGTTTTGCTTAAAACCGTTTTAATTAAGATATCTCCATCTTTATTCAATTCGGGTATAAGAGTCGTCTTAAATTAAGATGATTAAAAGAGGTAAAGGGCAAGTAAGAAAAAAGATGAAGAAGTGAGAAGAAATAGTAGAATTAATGGAGTGAAACCCCAGCTCACGCGGTTTGCATGGAGGCCTACACAATATACATAATAGACTGTAGTAAGATTGAGGATATAATACCTCGTATGTTAGCCTCGGTCAACGGTGGTCAAACCATGTTTTATACACGTATTTCAAACGGAACGTTTATGAAGTATTTTACGTAAACTATTATTATTTTTATATATCGTATTTCTACGATTATTTCATATTTCATAATCATTTTATATTTGTGATTATTTCATAAAATGGCATTTCATTCGTATTTCTTTAATTTTGATAATATATTTATAATTAAATATATTTCTATTTTATGAATAGTTCTCCTCTATACTTAATTCCTTTTATTTGTTAAAGTCGTAATTATATTTAAATACTTTTTTTTATATTCTTAAGTGAATACTAATATTTTAATATTTCTATAATTTATATTATATGGACTGCAATACTACCGTACTAATAATTTTTGTATTCTTGTAATTAAATTAATTAGTGTAATTAATTATATGTACTCGTTGATTTAAGTCACGAGTTGAGAACGTGTTAGAATGTCTCGGGATGCGTGATGGGCCGAGTAATAAGATAAGTGGGCTCACATGTTTACTCTATGTTACCATTTACCACAACCCAAACCCATACCCTAGCTAATCCATCGACAAACATGATCCCTATTCTTGACATATCACTCTTTTGATTGCCTCCCTCCATCGACAAAAAAATAAAATAAAAATAAAACCTAATCCTTATCTGTCACCATGGGAGAGGAAGAACGAGAACAACAACCACCTTCATCATCGTCATCGTCACTGTAAGACAAACTCGTATTCATGTTTCGACTTAGTACTATGTTTCGTCTTTTAATTGCTTTATACGAATGCTTTCTGATTTAGTTTTGATACAAGTCTCGGGGTAGTCGTACTAGGGTGTTTATAGTTTAGTGTGGTTTTGGTAGGGTGGCTCATGGTGGCCGGAACACCCTATTTTGACGGCTTGTTTAGAGGCGACCGAAAACAGAGGAGAAACACCTTGTTATGCGGACTGCTTGTGTTGGGTTTTCGGTTTGATTAGACGAAGGTTTTGCATTTGGACTTGGTCGTGTAATGGTTATTAGATTAGTGACAACCACCCCGATACATTGTGGTGGCCGTAGGTGAAGGTTAGGGCTGTGGTGGTCGGAAAACAGAAGGGAATAGGAAGAGGGTGAAAACAGGGTGTAACGACCAGTTTAGTGTTAGGTTTGGGGCGGTTTTTGATGGGGTTTCTGGGGGATCGAAGAGTCACCTTTACCTCCTATGGGACCACCGTGGGTCAGTGGTAACTACAGTGGTGGCCAGTGGAGCGGTTGGGCACGGTGGAGAGAGAGAGAGGAGAGTGAGAAAAGAGGGTGTTGGAGATGGTTGCTGAAAGTATAGAGGGTTTGGGAGTGTGCAGGCTATTTTGGGTGGTCGTGGTGGTTGCTGTGGTGGTATTTGGTGGTGACGTATGGGTGGAGGTTGTAGTATGTAATACATAGGTTGGGTCCAGTGGTGGCGGTCGTGGGTGACCAGGCTAGCGACGGTAGTGGTGTGAAGTAGGGTGTCACGGGTCTGATTTGTGCTTGTATGGGCAGTATTTTTTTCGTACGTCTTGGTGTTGCTGTTGTGTTGTTAGATTATTATTAATATTAATATTATTATTATTATTATTATTATTATTATTATTATTATTATTATTATTATTATTATCACTATTAGTATGGTTGGGTTTTGTCATCAATTGTTACCATCCTTATATTATTATTATCATTGATATTATTATTACTATTAGTATTGTTTACATAAGTGTTATTGTTATTATTAATATTATTATTATTGTTATTATTAATATTATTATTCTTGTTATTGTTGTTAATAATGTTAATGTTGGTAAGATTATTATTATTAGTATATATTTGCTCATGTTGTTAATTATTCAAGTTGTTAAGTAAATTTTATACAAGAATGTGACGGTTATCAATAGTCGACTATATTTTCAATGTTCGTTTATTTAATTGAAAGTTATAAAAGTGATAAGGACGAGTTGGTTAAATTAATTGAAGTAGTCATGTTTAATACGGTCTCGTTATGCGATATACTTTATTTAAATAATAGATTTGAATGATTGACATATTATTTTAGTGGTGTAATTGTATTAGTTGGTAATTAAGTATTTTATTTTGTTAGGTGTTGAGTGTGTGATAAAGTGATTCTACTGATTGGATGTTAGCTGCGTGATGGGATTATATTGCTATCTAGGTAGGATACACTGACCTTATACTCTATGATGTGTTATGAATGGATGTGATATTGTGTGTTACGGATGCTGAGTATGATTGATATGAGAATGATATTGGCTGGATTGATTATGGATTATTGTTAATGGCATGAGCATTTCATTATTTGATAGCATGATTGAATAATTATATCGTTGCATTCATGAGCATAGCATATGCATTGGTTACTGAGAAAGTTATGGTCAAATATTGTTCTGATATAAAGCCCAGGGTGGTTCTGCAAACCAGGCCTGGTGTCTTATCAGCTATTGAGCTGGTGTTCGGCGATGGCCGATTATAGTCTACCGGGAGGTTTGGTATGGCTGGGTGTTACGGGTTTGAGATTGAGAATGAGATTGAGCTCGAGCATATCATGACATTTGCATATCATCATTGTTGCATTATTTATTATTGTGTTGTCCTACTCAACCGCGAGGTTGACAGTGTATTCGTGTGACACCTACGATGATCCGGAATGGGGAGTAGATTCTACCGGTCAGAGACAGATGAGCTAGGAGTTGGGGCAGGAATGTGAGATGCAGACTTTGGACCGACTTAGAATTATATCGCATCTAGAGTAGTCATCAGTTGTATTTTCTTTTCCCTTGTGTAGTATCTGTAATAACCAAAGTTTAAATTTTATCAGTTTTATATAAAGTACTTTGGTTGTTTTACTTTGTTATTCACTACCTCGGACATTCCGAGATGGTAGCAGCTCTATTTATTTGAGAATGTCTTGCTAAAGGCTCTTAAATAAATGGGGGTGTTACCAAGTGGTATCAGAGCGAACGATCCTCAGGCCTAAACCAAATGAAAAAAAAAATAATGAACATAGGAAGAGTCAAATAAAATGAACCCCAGGCTAGTAACTGTTAGGAGCCACAGGATTGGGATGAGTTAGGGGCCCCCTCAAACCAAGCCACTGGCCCTTTCAGTCTAATTTGGTTACCCTTGAGAGATGTAGAGCGTGGGTAGTATACAATAAAGGAAAAGACCCAATATATATTGTACTAACATTTTGCTGGAGCGGAATGAGGTAAGTAATGATGTGATACATGGTTAATGATGTGCTATGAAAGAATATGGTTGGTAATGTATATTGTGAACCATGAGATTGATATTGAATGTGATTGAGATATGTATTACTTCAAGTGGGAGGACATGAGTTTTGAATATGAGTTTGACTTGTATGGTGATATGTATACGGCTATATGATCCCTGAACCCTTAGGTAGAGATATAGTATAATGATATGTGTAATGAGTTGATGATAAGTAGCACCTTAGTGATTTCTAGGGTATATTACGTACTTAAATAAGTTTTGATTGTTGCGATGATAGGAGCTAATGCAATGTTTATACATATATAATTATTGAGTTATTTAGTTGATTCTATTTCCAGTTTCGCAATTTTTACTGTGTTCTAAATGACAATTATAGTTTGAAGTGATGAGTAAATGTATGGTGCAATGTGATTTCAATGCCTCAAATGATATGTTAACTTGTTTGGAGGAAAGTTGGTTGTGTGTATATGTGATAATGTAAAGTAAAAAATTTTTAGCAACCAAAATTGTAATAAATTTTCAGAATGTTACCTTGTCTGTATGAGTTGCCATTTAAAATGTGTTCCCTATATGAACATGAAAATTTTATGCATGATAACCTTCTGAGTTAGGTTTCCAATGCTTTTTGTTTCGTGATAATACGAGTTATATTTTGCGAGAAATAAATATTTTAGTCGACAGTGGTCAGATTTTCACTGTACACATCTGTTTTGACCAATCTTTTTGAAAAGGAAATTATTTAAAACGTGTTTATTGTTTATGCATAATTCCAACTCCACTGTTTAGAATATTCATTCACGTTTTCAAAATGGTAAGCCATGTAAAATCTTAATGATTCGTTATTTAATTATGATTTTTGCAAGTTGTCCAATTTTCTGTCTAATTGTTGTAAAGTTATAAATAATTTCCTTAAGTTATGCTTTTGATTTATTTTCCTATAATTTAGTTATTTCATTATATTTTCTAAAGACTATAATATCTCAGAAAGTAGCTAAGCGGTTAATTAATTACGATTTTTGAAAGTTGCTGCGTGATGTGTGATTGTTGAAATGATAAAGTTTTAATATGAAAGTTTAATCAGATATGAATTCTGTTATACAACCATGTAATACTCTGATACGGCATTAGTAGTATGAATAGTAGGCATATGGTATGAATATGAACGTCGTTATATGATAGTGTAACAATGTACTGAATTATTAATTGGTTGACATACATGTGAATTATGGAAGTGCTAGTCTTGTGAACTCGTTTACTTTTATCGTTAAATTTTCATAATTCATGAGTTACAATTTACCCGACATGTTCAACCCGCGCTTTTAGTATACAACTCTTTTTTAACCTGCTCAACTCAACTAACCCGAATGACCCAAAAGACCTGTGTAACCCAAATAATTTTATTTCAAACTAAAAATCAAAACCAGAGTATATCAAAATTCAAAAACAACCATTGGAAAAATCCAAATTACATGCTAAAATCCTTCAATAATAAGCTAATGGTACTAGAGATAGCACAGTACTTTTATTAATAGTCTTAAAAACTAAAACAGTAGCTTCCTTCTCAGTTGGAGTTAATCATTAAGTATGAGATGTCTTGGGTACACTCCCTGTCTCATCTTCCAAATCTCCCGACTCATCGCCAACCTTTATCTTCATAATTTCGCTACAAAGTTCTTCTATCTCCGGTTGCATTGAATCTGAAATTGCAGTAAATCCTTTTAATATAATATGAATCAAAAAATGATGATCAACCAATATGTTTGCATGTGCTAATACTAAAGACTGCATTATTACAAATAAAAACATACTGCACAACACCCTCTCAATTAAAAAATGATGATCAGAAGACGGGAGACAATGTTCTTATTTTCGCCAATCTCTTATTCAAGATTTACCAGGTATTTGACCATAAAATTTCTGTAATCTCATTGTATCTACCCTCTCTATCCTCCAACGTCTCAATCTTGACACTTTCATGCACTCACCCTACTTATAGATGGCATAGAGGAACAAATAGAGGGTGTACATCTCAGTGAATTAATTTGGCTAGAAGAAATTCAACCCCTACAATTTTGTCGTTCTTCGAGGGCAATATAAAGGTCCTGTTCCGAAGAAACCATAGAAGTATTGGCAGGCTGGTTTACACACTATCTTTAAACCAACTGGTTTTTAATTAGGAATAATCTTTTTTAACTACTACTAATTCTACTACTACATGAGGAGTACACATAAAGAATTGAAAGGTACCTCTATTGCTTTGTACATAAGGATTTTCACCTTGGATCAACGACTTATTTTGTGACGGGTGTACAAGTAACAAACTAAACAAATTACTCACGAAATGATACTAATGAATCAGGCTTATGAACATAAAGTATGGTGAGAACTAGAATTACCTTGATTAAATCCCCAATCTCTAAGGCATACAAGAGCTTCAACAGTAGAAGGTTTTAAAGAGCTTCTATATGGATCAAGAATTCTACCTCCAATGCTGAAAGTTGATTCAGACGCTACTGTGGATATAGGAATAGCCAAAATATCCCGAACCATGTGAGAAAGAACGAGATACCTCACACAATGTGTCTTCCAATACTCAAGCACATTGACATCAGCAGTACGCGGCAATATAGTTTCTTCCAAGTATAATTCTAACTCGGTTTTTCCAGCAGAGGTAAAAGCATTGCTTGAGTAACAATCATAATCCTATTTACATTAAAATATGGAATATACAAGAGTAAAAAACTTGAAAAAAAAATTGATGGAGTATGTAAGTAACTCAATGCAGTAACTTAGAGAGGGTAAATGAAAAAAACTAAAAAAAAAATATTAGATTTATACCAAACTTACCATCATAAAGACGTCGGATGTTGGATCGACATGAACATTGGAACCATTAACACCATCAGAAGTTGGTGGAATGTAGTCGCTTGCAAAGGAAGCATATTGGTTGTACAACTCAAACAGTTTATCCTTGAACAACTCCAACTCAAGACCATACGACTCACCAAAATTTTTTTTATAAGCCCAATCAACAACGTTAAATTTATATCTAGGATCAAAGACCACAACAATTGCCATAATTGTACGAAAAGTCGACCAATATTTGTCAAATTTGACAAACATCTTAGTAGTCATGCCTCTTATGAATCCATCTTTACTTCCCATTTCTTCTTTAAGCAAGAACCTCACCCTCAATACTTGGGTGAAATACAAATTTGCAGTAGGAAACTTGGTGCCAGAAAAAACACAAGTTACATCATAGAAAACTTTCAAGAACTTGCAAATTTTACCAATCCTATCCCACTCAATTTCAGTCGGACAATGTAAGTAGTTCAAGTCTGTTTTTGCAAGATTATTAAAAGCTCTCTGATAGTATAGTGCATTCTCCAGCATGTGAAATATGGAATTCCAACGTGTTGGAACATCTTGCCTTAATCCCCGAACTGACTCTAAATTAACGTGTTGGACACAAGACAAAAACCTTTGTTTCCTTGATTGGGATCCCTTTCTATACTTGACACTCTCTTTCACTTTAATAATTGCATCGTCCATATCTTTCAACCCTTCTTGGACAATTAGATTTAATATGTGAGCACAACAACGAATATGAAAATATTCGCCATTACACGTCAAATTCAAATCAGGCTTTAAGAACTCTACCATAGAATCATTAGAAGATGCATTATCCAAAGTTATGGACATTACTCTATCCTCGATACCCCATTCGATGAGTAAAGAAGTAATCTTAACAGACATAGCAGCACCACTATGGGGAGGGGGTAAGAAACTGAAGTTTAAAACACGCTTTTGAAGTTGAGAAACTGAAGTTTAAAACACGCTTTTGAAGTTGCCAGTTATCGTCAATAAAATGGGCAGTGACGGTCATATAGCCATCAGTGGTGACAGAACTCCAGCAATCAGAAGTAAGGAAAATTCTTCAATTTGTTCGTTTTAACAAACCAATAAACTTCTCTTTCTCAATTCTATACATCCTTAAGATGTCAGACTTAATTGTATTCCTAACAAAAAACCTAACATCTGGGTTAAGATAAGAAAAACAATTTCTTATACCTTCATACTCTACTAATTGAAGAGGTAAGTTATGCTTAGCAATAGCAACAGCCAACAACTCACGAAAATCATCAGAATTAAATTTAGGAGTTTTAGCGGCCAAAGAACCAGAATTGCTTTGTAAAATAAACTGCCCAATATCTCTATATGATTTTCCTTTGCAGGACCTCAAATGTCATATCAAATTTCCAGTTCCATTCTTACTTTCAGCAATGAAGTTTTTACCACACGATTTACACTTACACAGAAGATTACCACTACCATCAGGTTCATCAAGTATATCAAACTGATCCCACACAGGAGAAGTTAGTTTTCTTTGACGTTTAGAACATTTACCAGATACCTTGGGTTTGTAAAATCTGGACATTTTCTTATTTTTTATTGTCCCGTCATCCATATCATCACCAGAGGGAACATCGATAGGGCTCGAAGTATTTTCCATTGAAGCATCCATCCTATTAACAAATAAAAATCGTATTATCTAAGTGAACAAACAGGAAAATGATAAAAAAATATTCTGAAAAATAATTTATAAACAAAAAAATAACCAGACTGCCATATGAACCCGACTGTCAAAATCATGATCCTTGAAACCCCTAATACCAGTAGTCACATACATAGGAAGACGACTATTACTATTTACTACTTAATTCATCATCTTCTTTTATCAAATCTGACTGCCATAAGAATTCTGATTAAAAGAAGCGAACAAATAATCTAAACTTTTATCAATACCAGTAGTCGCATACATATGAATTATGATTAAAAGAAGCAAAAAAAAGAACCCGACAGCCATATGAATTCTGGAATTAAACTAAGCATGAACAATTATGAATTATGATTACAGATCTTAATAATACTCGGCTATTACATGACAAATCGTCAAATCTATTAATCTAAACTTTTATAAGTAAAAATAAAAAGAAAAAACAACTTGAAAAACGAATTAACTTACAAGTATGGAATAGACGAGTTTAGAGAAGTGATGAAGTAGGATAGTCGGTATGAAGGATTGAAGGATAGGCGGATAAAAAATTAGCAATTAATCTGAACTTTTTATAAGAATTGAATTGGAGTAAATTAGGTAAAATATATGGAATCATCCTCAGAATCACAATTTTGGGTAAATTTTGACTAATTTGCGTAAGATCAGGGATTTAGGGATTAGAAAATTTAGGGTAAATCAATTGTACGTGTGAACATTTCAAAGTATCATTAGTTGGTTTTGGATTTTTGGTTAAAGGGCTGGCCCAATATGTAAAGTGGCATAATTCGGGTAAACAGGTTTTTGTGTCAACCCGACCTGATTATGATCCATTTAATTAAACGGGTTATTCGTGTCGGGTTCGTGTTTTGATACCTCAACCCTAACCCAACCCAATTAATTTTCGTGTCGTGTCCGTGTCGACCCACTTACTTAAATGGGTCATTAAGTCCTGACCCAAACCCATTTATTTCGTGTCGGGTTCGTGTCGTGTCAACTATTGCCAGGTCTAATTCCAACTCCACTGTTTAGAATATTCATTCACGTTTTCAAAATGGTAAGCCATGTAAAATCTTAATGATTCGTTATTTAATTATGATTTTTGCAATTGTCCAATTTTCTGTCTAATTGCTGTAAAGTTATAAATAATTTCCTTAAGTTATGCTTTTGATTTATTTTCGTATAATTTAGTTATTTCATTATATTTTCTAAAGACTATAATATCTCAGAAAGTAGCTAAGCGGTTAATTAATTACGATTTTTGAAAGTTGCTGCGTGATGTGTGATTGTTGAAATGATAAAGTTTTAATATGAAAGTTTAATCAGATATGAATTCTGTTATACAACCATGTAATACTCTGATACGACATTAGTAGTATGAATAGTTGGCATATGGTATGAATATGAACGTCATTATATGATAGTGTAACAATGTACTGAATTATTAATTGGTTGACATGCATGTGAATTATGGAAGTGCTAGTCTTGTGAACTCGTTTACTTTTATCGTTAAATTTTCATAATTCACGAGTTACAATTTACAAGAACAATGTTTTAGTAAAGAGGAGTCAGAATGTCTCTGTACAATCTTGTTTTTCGACCTGTAGCTTGTGAAGTTAACTTTTAACTCGTGTCTATAAATTTCCACAAATTGTCACTTCAATATTTCAAGAGTTTCAAAATGTTTTCAAATTGATGATCCATGATAAAGCCCGATGTTTGAAAATTATAGTAATTATTTTGCAACATGATAGAATCTGTAGCTACGTGATGATGAAATTTTGCCTGAATACGAAATTGTTCCGCATGATAAACCTCTTATTTTGCAAGTTATGTTCATTACTAGTTTTATGATAAATGATGTGATGTGGAATTTTATAATGGGGTTACGGGGACGTAACCATGTTTTAAGGATGATAAGATTGTAAAATCTTGATGGTTTACGACCTGGCTAAGTGGTATGTTATGTTTGGCTGACTGAGATTGACCATGCATGGAGTCTGTTGTTTTAATTTGTCATGTTTTGGTCAATGTTGCGGTTCTTTAAGTGTCATATACTTATGTCGTATGTTAAACTTTGGGGACAAAGTTTCTTAAGGGGGATAGAATGTAATACTTTTATATATATATATATATATATATATATACATATATATATGTATATATATATATATATACAATGTATATATATATATATATATACATATATATGTATATATATATACATATATATATGTATATATATATATATATACATATATATATATATATAGAAATAGGATCATATGAGTTGGGGTATATTTGGTGAGTTACACCTTTGAATCTGAGCCATTCATTTTGAGTTGAGATTAGTGGCTGAGATTAAATCTCACGATTCATATAAAAACCCAAATTTTACACCTGTCTTCTTTTTTCCCTCTTTTCAACTTCCAATTGAAAATCACTGCAAAACCTCTGTAATTCGAAAATCAACCGCAAAACCTCCATAATTCTACTGTAAAACCTTCATCTTCTCCAGTAAAACCTCCATCATCTTGCTCATCTTTTCTTCGTCGATTAGTTCACTCATTTTCGTCTCTAATCTGTTCATATTCAGGTAATCTCCAGTAAAACTATTGACTTCGTTTTTCTTCTATTTTCGCTACTTTTGTAGGTTTTTTAAGTTGATTTTTGTTTTGTTTTCTGTTGTTATTCTTCAATTTTGAGCAGTGTGTTTCATTATGTAGTTCAATTAGAGTATTTGTGTACTTTTTTCTCGTTTTAGTATAATTTTAGGGGTTTTTTTTCATATTCTTCTTTGATTTTTCGTCAATTCGTTAAAAATCTTCGTTTATGTAGTTGTGTTTTACTTAAAATTGGTGTTTAGTTCAATTAGTCACTTTGCATTTTGTTTTCCAGTTAAAATTAGGGTTTCTTAATTGTATTTTCCAGATTTTACAATTCAACAACATATTACAATAATAGCTGTTATTGTATTCATAGTAGCTGTTATTGTATTCATAATAGCTGTTATTGTATTCATAATAACTGTTATTGTATTCATAATAGCTGTTATTGTATTCATAGTAGCTGTTATTGTATTCATAATAGCTGTTATTGTATTCATCATAACTGTTATTGTATTCATAGTAGCTGTTATAGTTTCATAGTAGCTGTTATTGTATTCACAGTAGCTGTTATTGTATTCATAGTAGCTGTTATTGTATTCATAGTAGCTGTTATTGTATTCATAGTAGCTGTTATTGTATTCATAGTAGCTGTTATTGTATTCATAGTAGCTGTTATTGTATTCATATTAGCTGTTATTGTATTTATAGTTTCATAGTAGCTGTTATTGTATTCACAGTAGCTGTTATTGTATTCATAGTAGCTGTTATTGTATTCATAATAGCTGTTATTGTATTCATAATAGCTGTTATTGTATTCATAATAACTGTTATTGTATTCATAATAACTGTTATTGTATTCATAGTAGCTGTTATTGTATTCATAGTAGCTGTTATTGTATTTTAGTGTGTGTGTGTGTTATTGTAATATATCCAGATTTTTACCTGATTTTTGAATTTTAGTGTGTTTTTTCTTTAAATTAGCTTAAATTGTTGTTTAATGGAGATAATGTGTGTGTGTGTTATTGTAATATAATTGTTGTGGTTATTCTACAGTGATAATGGCACCTAAACGTAAGGCCGAGGCTCAAGTTGGTAATAGAGCTGATTTGAAACGTTCCAAAGTAGTTTTCCGAAGGAAGGGGCATAATATTTCCCCTCCAACTCCAATATTGAACATGTAAGTACACTTATTCTGTTGATGCATCACTTTTTTATTTGCTTTTCAGACAATTATTGTAATCGTCTCAGACTGTTATTGTAATTGTCTACGATTGTTATTGTATTCGTGTGAGACTGTTATTGTAATGTTCTAAGACTGTTATTGTATTCCCTTTTTTACTATGATTTACAATAACAGCTATTATGAATACAATAACAGCTATTTTAATGGTTTGTACACAGTTATTTATAATGTGCTTAGACACTTCATTTAAACACAGTTATTGTATTATATAAGTTGTGTTATTGTATTATAAAACTCAGTTATTGTATGCAGTAGTGACTTCATGGGAGTGTTGTTGTATTTTATGCTTCAGTTTGTGTTTATTTAGCTTGTATGGTTTTTTGCAGTGCTTCGAAGATTAAAGTCAGTTGCCGCCCTAATGTCCTAGTCAACCTTTTGCAAAAACTTGGGCCAAACCAGAAAAAGGCAGTTGTTGAGTTGGGGTTTGGTGCTTTACTTGATTTTAAATTGGGTTTGTTGCCATTGCGTGTTATACCACTGTTTGTGAAGCACTTTAATTCAGAATCTAATTTTTTTGAAGCAAAAGAGATTAAATTCCCTATTAGCAAGGCTGATGTTCATGATATTTTTGGGTTGCCAATTGGGGGTGATAAGGTTGAGGTTGTTTACACGGGTAATAGTGTATTATCTTCCCAAGAGACGCTAAAAGATGAATTTAGGAAGAAGTTTGACGTGAAAGGGCCAAATTATGTAAGTGTGCCTGCTGTGTTTAGTAAAATAATTGAGATGGGAGATGATGGGGGAGATGAATTTAAGCGCTTGTTTGTGCTTTATGCTATGACAACTGTTCTTGTTCCTCCTTCTGTTTATGGAATCGATTTCTCGCTGCTTAAGGCTGTTCAAGATGTTGAACGTATCCCTCATTTGGATTGGTGTGGTTACGTTTTTGAAAAATTAGTTGAGGGTGTGCAACGGTGTAGAGGCGGGTCATGTACTTTGCGTGGGTGTATACTTGTTGTCATGATAGCATACTTCCACCGGTTGTGTTTCAAGGGTCATTCAATGCCCTCTGAAACTCCTCTTATCAAACATTGGGATGAGGAATCCTTTCTCAGAAGGGGAAAGTTAGAGCTGAGCTCTGGTTCCCTGGGGAATGGGGAATATATCAGCAATGTTTATCCCAAATGGCAACACTCAAAATCTACAATTGATACTTCGTACAAAGGGAGTTCCGTTGTTGGGAGTTCCGTTGTTGATAAACCTGAACCTGGAAAGAAGTATCTTGAACTACCCAACAGTTTTGATACGGATGAGGTCATTCGATCAAAAGCTTCTGATGTAAGTTTTCTAATTTACATCAGTTATAGTTTCAGAGTAGTATAACAATTATTCTAATTCATATTAGCTGTTATTGTATTCATAATAGCTGTTATTGTAATTCATAATAGCTGTTATTGTATTTATAATAGTTGTTATTGTATTCATAATATCTGTTATTGTATTCATAATAGTTATTGTATTTATAATAGTTGTTATTGTATTCAGTTTTTCATTCTGTAATACCTGTTATTGTAATTCATAGTAGCTGTTATTGTATTCATAGAAGCTGTTATTGTATTCATAATAGTTGTTATTGTATTCATAATAGTTGTTATTGTATTCATCATAACTGTTATTGTATTCATTATAGCTGTTATTGTATTCATCATAGCTGTTATTGTATTCATTATAACTGTTATTGTATTCATTATAACTGTTATTGTATTCATTATAACTGTTATTGTATTCATTATAACTGTTATTGTATTCATCATAGCTGTTATTGTATTCATTATAACTGTTATTGTATTCATCATAGCTGTTATTGTATTCATTATAACTGTTATTGTATTCATTATAACTGTTATTGTATTCATTATAATTGTTATTGTATTCATTATAACTGTTATTGTATTCATCATAGCTGTTATTGTATTCATTATAACTGTTATTGTATTCATCATAGCTGTTATTGTATTCATCATAGCTGTTATTGTATTCATTATAACTGTTATTGTATTCATTATAACTGTTATTGTATTCATTATAACTGTTATTGTATTCATCATAGCTGTTATTGTATTCATTATAGCTGTTATTGTATTCATTATAACTGTTATTGTATTCATTATAACTGTTATTGTATTCATAATAGTTGTTATTGTATTCATAATAGTTGTTATTGTATTCATAATAGTTGTTATTGTATTCAGTTTCCCATAATGTAATACCTGTTATTGTAATTCATAATAGCTGTTATTGTATTCATAATAGTTGTTATTGTAGTTCATAATAGCTGTTATTGTATTCATAATAGTTGTTATTGTAATTCATAATAGCTGTTATTGTATTGCATAATACATGTGTATTGTAATTCATACTAGGTGTTATTGTATTGTATAACAATTATTGTAATGATTTATTATAGTTATTGTTTAACGCCTTTTTATTTTTGTTTTTTAGGTTTCTCAATTACATTTCTTGATGATGAAGAGAGATGTCGAGATATTTCTCCATTTGTACACACAAAGAAAAGAAGCAATGGAGAAAGAGTCTTGTTCAACTAATGATGCTTCTACTTCTGTGTCATTGGCTTCCCAAACTCCCGCTTTTTTGAATGATGAGAACTCAATGTTCATTAAATACTTTGATTTTATTTGCGAAAAAGCTGAGGAAATCAAAAATGTGGGAAGTAAGTTGCCATTGTACGACACATTTTGCAAAGAGCATGGAAAAAGTACAGCGGAAACAACGGGGGGTGTGGGCAGTGGTGGACATGAATTTAAGGTTGTATATACTCGGAGTAAAAAGAAGTCTGTGGGCAATCCCATCAATGAAGATCAGGCCGAAGATGGTGATGTGGCAGATCTTGGAGATTTGGGTGATGAAAGAAGTAAAGGAGGCAGTCCGATAAATGATGAGGCTGAGGCTGAAGATGTTGATCTGGGAAATCTGGAAGATTTGGGTGATGAAAGAAGTAATGGTGGCAGTCCGATAAATGATGAGGCTGAGGGTGAAGCTGATGATCTGGGAAATCTTGAAGATTTGGGTGAGGAAAGAAGTAATGGGGGCAGTCCCATAATTGATGATTTTGGAGATTTGGGAGATTTGGATCAGGTTATTAACAAAGTTGTTAGCGATAATATTGTTGTGGAAAGAAACCCGGACAGCTCTTTCATTAATTCTTTCCTGCTGCATTCCGATGTTGTCCCTCAGCATATATTTTTTGGGAAGGATGGTATAGGCTGTGGGTTAGCATGTGGAGTTCGTGATCCGGAGGCAGTGGTGGTCTCTGAATTCTTGATTGAGTACAAGGAGCTTTTTGCTCCTATTTTAAGTCTGAGGAAAAATGTGCTTGATTATTGTTTCCTACATGACCATGACTTAGGAATGGGGTAAGCATTCTTTTAGTTTTTCCATGGGTTTTTCTTAGTTTTTACTTTTTTTTGCGCCGCAATTATTAATGATTTTGTTTCAATGTGATAGGGAGGATTTGGTCTCGTTCTCAAATTTCAATATGCTAACTCGAGATGATATTATTTCAATGTCTGCCAAGACTATGATGACATCCAACATTATCGACTGTTGGTCATTTTTACTGAATGACATTATATTCAAGGCCGAGAAAGAGTTACCTCCGTCCAGAAGATTTTTTTGGACAAGTCATTCAGTATGTTTTTCTATTCTGGGGGGGTGTTATCTTAGTTGCTTATTTTTGTTATTGTATTTTGCATGATGTTAATTATTGTAATGTACAATACTTGTTATTGTATTCATAACAGCTGTTATTGTATTCATAACAGCTGTTATTGTATTCATAATAGCTGTTATTGTATTCATAGTAACTGTTATTGTATTCATAACAGCTGTTATTGTATTCATAATAGCTGTTATTGTATTCATAGTAGCTGTTATTGTATTCATAGTAACTGTTATTGTATTCATAACAGCTGTTATTGTATTCATAATAGTTGTTATTGTATTCATAATAGCTGTTATTGTATTCATAATAGCTGTTATTGTATTCATAATAACTGTTATTGTATTCATAATAACTGTTATTGTATTCATAGTAGCTGTTATTGTATTCATAATAGCTGTTATTGTAATGCATAATGTTAATTATTGTAATGCATAATTCCTGTTATTGTATTGCATAATGGGAATAATAATTATTTTAAATTTTTCATAGGACTCTTTATTCAAGTTCATCAATGCTGCTGATAATGAGAAAGATATGTACAGACAAGAAATTTTTAATACTTGGGAAAATGTCATTGAGAATAGCGAAGGCTCCCTTGACATCAGAGCTGATTGGGTATGTTTTTTATTGGCTTATTAGATGTATTTTTATGTTTTTCAAAATTCTTCATTAATATTTTTACCGACATCTCTATTTTTTATAATGTCAGATTTTTCTCCCTGTTCATTTTGGAGACCATTTTTTCTGCGTTGCTTTAAATTTTGTGGAGAAGAGTATCAACTATCTTGACAATCGGGTATACGATGATTTTGAAGATAGTATCTGGTTGGTGGCTACCAAATCTATTGTACGTACCTTTATATTATGTTTTCTTAAAGTTATACCTTTTTGTGGTTATTTTGTATTTTTTATAATGTTAATTATTGTAATGTATAATAGCTGTTATTGTATTTTTTTACTTGAGCATGACTGACTTTGTTTTTAAAATTAACCAGGTTGAAATATTTGGTAGATTTCTGGTAAAGGAAGGGCATGAACGAGGCAGCGAGGTCTCTAATTTCAAACTTGTAAATGTGGATTTTCCATGGAAATTAGAAGGACCTCAAAACTTAGATTGTGGTGTTTTTGTCATGATGCATATGATGTTTTACAACGGGGAGTTGTTTACATCAGAGTTGCATGATCCACTAAAAAGAATTATTTACAGAGCTGAAATTGCTGCTATCCTAGTGTTAGCTGATATCAACAAAGAAAGAGAGAGGTTGTTGCCTTTGGTTGAGGAATTTACAAAGACAAAGGAACAGTTGCTCCCTAAGTTGATTGAAAAACGAAGGTCAGCTGAGATGGAAAACGAAAAATTTGAGGCCACTGATCTGGAGGTTGCTAGGATATTAGCTGAGAAACTGGTTGTTGATGACGGAACTCCGGTAGGTTCAAAAAAAACTGTGCAAAATGAGCCATTCAGTGCTGGGATAATTAGATCATCCAGAGGTGGTTCTAGAAGAGCAAACTCTGATGGTCTTGGCTGCTCAATAAATTGTGGGAAGGCAGACAAAAGTATTGTTGTAGTGTCAAAAATTATGAAGACTAATAACAGATTGACAACTGGGTTACCAAGTCTGAAGAAACAAGTTATTGACTATTGTTTCTTGGACGATTACACACTTAAAAAAGAGTATGTGTCCTTTTTCTCTTTTGTTGCATTTCAACTGTGGGTTCTTTTTCTCGTTGTGGTATTAGTGATTGTGTGTCTTATTTTTTGCAGGGAGCTTTTGTTTTCTTCTGGAGCTGCTATTGTGGATAGGTCTGATGTTATGTCAACAAAACCTGATGATTACACTGAGACACGGGTTATAACAGCATGGTCAATTGTGTTGAATTACATGGAGGTTACAGAGAAAGAATCGCCAACGATGATGTTCCTTAGTTCAGCACACATGGTATTAGTTGTTTTTACTTTTGTGCAGTTATTATATATTTTAGCTTTTTTTCATTAAACCGGTGTTGAAAACTATGTCATTTTTCAATTAAGTCAGTTTACATAATAGCTGTTATTGTATTCATAATAGCTGTTATTGTATTCATAATAGCTGTTATTGTAATACATAATAGCTGTTATTGTATTCATAATAGCTGTTATTGTATTCATAATAGCTGTTATTGTATTCATTATAACTGTTATTGTATTCATTATAACTGTTATTGTATTCATTATAACTGTTATTGTATTCATAATAGCTGTTATTGTATTCATAATAACTGTTATTGTATTCATAATAACTGTTATTGTATTCATAATACCTGTTATTGTATTACATAATACCTGTTATTGTATTACATAATACATGTTAAGGTATTATGTTGGTTATTGAATTGCATAATACAAAACCGTTGTATAAAATTCAGTTTTATTTGTGATAGGCAATTGTTGAAGACATGCTGGAAACCACTCATGGGGTTCTAACTCCAAATGACAGTGATAAAGACACGATCTTTGAGTTTTGGAATTGTTATTTATCTGAACATGTTGTAAACTCTGCGATCGACGTGGACCTTGTCTTCATCCCGTTGTCCTTAGACATGCACTACTTTTGTGTTTGCATTAACTTCATAAACAAGACGGTTGATGTATTGGACCATACATTGCATGCAAATTGGGAAAAGTCTGATTTCTTCAAACTTGCAAAGATTGCAGTATGTTCTCTAAATTCAAACTCTCTTTAGTAGTTATTGTATAGTTTTGTATGGGTTATTATATAGATAAAAATGAGTTTTTGTTAATTAAGTTATTGTAATGTGTGTGTTTTTGATACAATTGTGATTTTGCATTTTTTTGTGCATGTTTTAGGTTGAATTGTTTTCCGACTATCTGGATACAAGGAAAACAGCAAAAGAAGGGATCTCCGTTAACACATTTAAATTTGTTAATGTTGATTTTGAATGGAAAACAAAACTTATGAACAATCACGAATCAGGATTCTATATCATGTTTCACATGCTCACATACGAAGGGAAGCACGAGAAGGGATTGGTATCAATTAAGAAGAAAACGGAGAGGACTGCTTTATGGATTGAGATGATGTGTATTTTGTTGATGTCAGATGCCAATTACTCAAGAGCGTCTCTTTTGGATGAAGTGGTGAATTTCAGGGAAAACATACTGAAAATGGAGAAGAATCTTGTAAACAAGAGGAAAAGTTCTATGAAAAGGTATAAAAGTGTAGCTTTAAGAGGTTTTGCTAAACCAAAAAAATGATCTCTTTTTAAATGTTGGAAATTGTAATTGTTGTGGGAAAGGATTGTATTTTTGTAAAGCGTAGGAAGTGCTATATTTTGTGACAGCTATTGTAATCATCAAAACAGTTATTGTATTCATCAAAACAGTTATTGTATTCATCAAAACAGTTATTTTAATTTTTGGTCAGACAGTTATATGCAATGTCTCAGGCAGTTATTTTTAATGATTTTCAGACAGTTATTGCAATGGGTTCATACAGTTATTCTAATGATTTTCAGACAGTTATTATAATGGATTTTACACTGTTATTGTAATCATTATAGCTGTTATTGTATTCATAATAACTGTTATTGTATTCATTATAACTGTTATTGTATTCATAATAGCTGTTATTGTATTCATTATAAATGTTATTGTATTCATTATAGATGTTATTGTATTCATTATAACTGTTATTGTAATTCATCATAACTGTTATTGTATTCATTATAACTGTTATTGTATTCATTATAACTGTTATTGTATTCATTATAACTGTTATTGTATTCATTATAACTGTTATTGTATTCATTATAACTGTTATTGTAACACATTATATCTGTTATTGTAATACATAATAGCTGTTATTGTATTCATTATAACTGTTATTGTATTCATTATAACTGTTATTGTATTCATAATAGCTGTTATTGTATTCATTATAAATGTTATTGTATTCATTATAGATGTTATTGTAATTCATCATAACTGTTATTGTATTCATTATACCTGTTATTGTATTCATTATAACTGTTATTGTATTCATTATAACTGTTATTGTATTCATCATAACTGTTATTGTATTCATTATAACTGTTATTGTATTCATTATAACTGTTTATTGTATTCATAATAGCTGTTATTGTATTCATTATAAATGTTATTTTATTCATTATAGATGTTATTGTAATTCATCATAACTGTTATTGTATTCATTATAACTGTTATTGTATTCATTATAACTGTTATTGTATTCATTATAACTGTTATTGTAATACATTATAACTGTTATTGTAATACATTATAGCTGTTATTGTATTCATTATAACTGTTATTGTATTCATTATAACTGTTATTGTATTCATTATAACTGTTATAATGTATTACATAATAGCTGTTATTGTATTCATTATAACTGTTATTGTAATACATTATAACTGTTATATGTAATACATGATAGCTGTTATTGTATTCATTATAACTGTTATTGTATTCATTATAACTGTTATTGTATTCATTATAACTGTTATTGTATTCATTATAACTGTTATTGTAATACATTATAACTGTTATTGTAATACATAATAGCTGTTATTGTATTCATAATTGCATATGTTGAACTCCAAAAACACGATTTTTAGTAAGTAATTATTCTAAAGTTTCTTACACGAAATATAGATTCTCAACTATAGTAATCTAAGACAAAATACTGAGAAATTTTTGTATTATTGTAAAGTTGTGATACGATTATTGTAAATGTGTTTATTGGATGCCTTATTCATCCTCCATTTCATCTCCCTCTTCATCTTCTTCCTCAGGTGCATGCTCAACAAATGGATTTGGGCAGTTTCTTTTGTCATGGTTTCCCATTTGTTTGCAGTTATTACATAGCCTCTTTGGTTTGCTTGCCTTTTCAATTGCCTTTTCCTTGTTTGATTTCATTCTCTTGCCACTTCCTTTGTTTTTTGCAATCTTTGGTGGGTGAACAGTAATGTTTGATTTTGCTGAACAACCTAAGAGCATCTCCAATTCTTGTTCCTTTGTCAAGTTCTCTTTTGTTGGACAATTTTTCTCTCGAAATTGTAAAAGCATCACACTTAGTTCCTTTATATGGTCTGGAGGCATTGACTTTAGAGCACTTATTGTTGCATAAAACTCAGACCATACTCTTGATAATTCCAGCTTTCTTAAGTCAGTTGGATCATAATCTTGTAATAACTTTCCATCCAGTCCAAACAAAGGCTTTCTATATGATTTCTTCATCCATCTACTTGCGATGTACTTCTCCGGTATGCTAGTCAATCCTTTACCTGATAGTACCCATATTATGTGTTTACAAAGGATTCCTTTCCTCTCAAACATCTTGCATGTACATGTTGTTTCTTTTGTTTCGGTATTGTGAACAACCTGCACAACAGTATAGTTATTATTGTATTGCATTATAACTGTTATTGTATTCATAATATCTATTATTGTATTCATAATATCTATTATTGTATTCATAATAGTTATTATTGTATTGCATTATAACTGTTATTGTATTCATAATATCTATTATTGTATTCATAATATCTATTATTGTATTCATAATAGTTATTATTGTATTCATAATAGCTGTTATTGTATTCATAATAGCTGTTATTGTATTCATAATAGCTGTTATTGTATTCATAGTAGCTATTATTGTATTCATAATAGCTGTTATTGTATTCATAATAGCTATTATTGTATTCATAATAGCTGTTATTGTATTCATAATAGCTATTATTGTATTCATAATAGCTGTTATTGTATTCATAAATTCAGTTATTCTATCTTTTGTAAAACGAAATAACCTGAAATATTCTACGATTCTTGTAGGCATCTTCAACATCTATATTGTGAATGTTTCCTTGCTCAGAAAATCCTCTAACTGCACAAGAACAGAGAGCCGCCTGCAATTGTTCTTGGAATTCATAGAAAACAGCGTGTGTGTAGATTTTGGAGGCATGTTTCTCGATCATAGTCTTAGATGAAACTTGAGGCAATGTGGTGTCACTTGCTGCATCAAGACATTTCTGATTATAGCGTTGTTGTTCCATTGCACTTTGAAAGCGCAACCAAAATTCAACAAGTGTGCCATTTATGCTCTCGAATCTTTTGAAGTAACTGTTTTGACTCTCCGATCTTTGTGTTGTTTTCAAAAGGCAACCTAAAGGCAAATCCCGAAAGTAAGCAGGTATCCATTTGTGTCTTTTGCCATACATGTATGTCAACCAAGTGTTATCATGTAATTCAAAGTCACTGATCACTTGAACCCATTTTTCTTCAAACTCTACTGGTTCCAAGTCAGTGTCCCAAACAACTGAACATATTCTCTCAACAAAGTCTGTTTCCTTACAAATTTGTGATTCAACTTTATCAGTTAATTTTGACATTATATGCCACATGCAGTAGCGATGTCTCGCTTTCTTGAATACGGAATTCACCCCGAGTTTAATCGCTGGATCTTGATCGGTAAGAATGCACTGAGGTTCTTTCATTCCCATACAATCGAGGAACTTCTTAAACACCCAAGTGAAAGACTTATCGTTCTCATGATCGACAAGTGCAGCAGCAAAGGTTACTGATTTTTTGTGGTTATCAACACCGGTGAATGGCGTGAAGGCCATATGATACTTGTTAGTGCCATAAGTAGGGTCAAATGTGATGGTGTCCCCGAACATGGAATAATTTGTCCTTGCCTGCCCGTCTGCCCAAAATATTTTAGCCAAACATTCATCCTTATCAACTTCATAAGCATAGTAAAAATTTTCAGAAGTTTCAGCGAGCCCCTTTAAATAGGCGAGAATCATGTCAGCATCTTTGTCACCTATGAAACATTTAATATTTCTTTTGAAGTTCTTGAAATCCGTCAGAGTTGCACCAATGTTTGCATACCCATTTGATTGTTCCCCCATCATTCTAAATGTCTTTGTAGCACCAATGTTGAGTTTACAATTGTTAACAATTGTTTGCTTAATGTAAAGGTTAAGTGTTCTTAAATTTGTCTGAAATTCCCTTTCTTTGAGTGGACAAAGTCTGTGATTGTGACCTTCGTAAAACTGATCAATGACATACCCTCTTATCTGCATGTTATCATTAAATACAGCAGCAAACCGTATTTTTGCCTTGCAACCAAATCTTGTCAGTTTCGTTTTTTTTGCTTCTACAGACCTTTTTCTCTTCTTATTCCCTTCTGCGTTTTCAGTTTCAACAATCGGCAGAAACTTTTTGCGATCCTCTTTGAAACCATGTCTGTTACAGACCATAGATTTTTTGTCTATCAAGCCATCACGGAATCTGGTTTGTGTGTACTTTCTCGGTATGAAACCACAGGCCACAGCATATAAATTGTAAAACTCGATTGCCTCCTCAAGTTTTACAAACATTAGCCCCAATGCAGGCTTGAAACCATTTTCTACCATCCTACTCCACTCCTCACTACCACCTGGAGTGTATCTCATTCCAAGATTATGGACAGTATTATCCCCTGTTTCTGATGCAAATGTGGGTGTAGAGAAAGTTGTTTCATTGGTATTATTTATTTCAATACCTACAAACATATTGAAATAAGTTACTATGTGCAGTTATTGTAAGTTTCTGTACCTGTTATTGTATTCATTATAACTGTTATTGTATTCATCATAACTGTTATTGTATTCATTATAGCTGTTATTATATTCATCATAACTGTTATTGTATTCATAATAACTGTTATTGTATTCATCATAACTGTTATTGTATTCATCATAGCTGTTATTGTATTCATTATAACTGTTATTGTATTCATTATAACTGTTATTGTATTCATTATAACTGTTATTGTATTCATCATAACTGTTATTGTATTCATTATAATTGTTATTGTAATCATCATAGCTGTTATTGTATTCATCATAACTGTTATTGTATTCATTATAACTGTTATTGTATTCATTATAACTGTTATTGTATTCATTATAACTGTTATTGTATTCATTATAACTGTTATTGTATTCATCATAACTGTTATTGTATTCATTATAATTGTTATTGTATTCATTATAACTGTTATTGTATTCATCATAACTGTTATTGTATTCATTATAGCTGTTATTGTAATCATCATAGCTGTTATTGTATTCATCATAACTGTTATTGTATTCATTATAGCTGTTATTGTATTCATCATAGCTGTTATTGTATTCATTATAACTGTTATTGTATTCATCATAACTGTTATTGTATTCATTATAGCTGTTATTGTATTCATCATAGCTGTTATTGTATTCATTATAATTGTTATTGTATTCATTATAACTGTTATTGTATTCATTATAACTGTTATTATATTCATCATAACTGTTATTGTATTCATCATAACTGTTATTGTATTCATCATAGCTGTTATTGTATTCATCATAGCTGTTATTGTATTCATTATAACTGTTATTGTATTCATTATAACTGTTATTGTATTCATCATAACTGTTATTGTATTCATCATAACTGTTATTGTATTCATTATAATTGTTATTGTATTCATCATAGCTGTTATTGTATTCATCATAACTGTTATTGTATTCATTATAACTGTTATTGTATTCATTATAACTGTTATTGTATTCATTATAACTGTTATTGTATTCATTATAACTGTTATTGTATTCATTATAATTGTTATTGTATTCATTATAACTGTTATTGTATTCATCATAACTGTTATTGTATTCATTATAGCTGTTATTGTAATCATCATAGCTGTTATTGTATTCATCATAACTGTTATTGTATTCATTATAGCTGTTATTGTATTCATCATAGCTGTTATTGTATTCATTATAACTGTTATTGTATTCATCATAACTGTTATTGTATTCATTATAGCTGTTATTGTATTCATTATAATTGTTATTGTATTCATTATAACTGTTATTGTATTCATCATAGCTGTTATTGTATTCATCATAACTGTTATTGTATTCATCATAACTGTTATTGTATTCATTATAACTGTTATTGTATTCATTATAACTGTTATTGAAATCAAGAGTTATTTTTAAGCTCAATACGTAATTCATAATTGCAGTCAATATAAACTCAATAGTGAGTTATTTTAAGCTCTCATATAGTTATTGTATCATGAAATCATGAAATCATTATAAACTAGACAAATTGATACCTGAAATCGTCAATGTTTGATCGTCATTAAGCTGATTAAGATGATCGTCATTAAGTTCGTCTGAATTCATGATCGCAAATCCTGAAGATTACGAAAACAATACATCAATTCTTCATCAATTTTGTTATTTGAAGCAAATAATTCAGCTATTCAAGTATTAAAATAACAAAATCGTAAGAATTATTACCGAAAAATTAGGGTTCTGCAAGTTTTTCGTCTGATTTTTCAGAATTGATGAAGAATTGATGAAGAATTGATGAAGAATTGATGAAGAATTGATGAATTTGATGAAGAATTGATGAATTGATGAAGAATTGATGAAGAATTTTGATGAAGAATTAACGATTTTCTGAGGTTTTGTGATGATTTTTTTGGGTTTTTGAAGGAGAGAGAAAGTTAGGGAAAACAGAGTTTGTTAGAAATTTGTTGAAGAATTATGAATTTTACGCGCGTCTTAGAAATTTGGGTTTAGGTCAATTGTATTTATACGCGGGGGTAACTCACGGAATATGGCGAACTCACCGGAACTCGCCTCTATATATATATATATATATATATATATATATATATATATATATATATATATATATATATATATATATATAGAGAGAGAGAGAGAGAGAGAGAGAGAGAGAGAGGCCGGATCACGTGAGGCCGCCTATTACGGTGAGGCCGCCGAACCCTTACTATGTTGCACATGATTTTCAATGTTCATTGGACTAATTTCAATGGGATGAAAATTATGGGTCATTTATAACAATTCATTTGGCCCAAATATTTTCTCTATCTAAAAAAATTATCCATTTTGCTCTTTTTCTTATTTCGTGAAATTTGGGCTTAAAATATTTGTTTACTCACAAAATGTTTAATTTCTTATTTTGTGAATCTTCGACCTTAATTTGTGAACTCGGGACCTTATTTCGTGAAACTTAGACTTAAAATGTTTGTTTGCTCACAAAATGAATAATTTCTTATTTCGTGAATTTCGGACCTTAATTCGTGAAACCGAAACCTTAATTCGTGAAACTTGGACTTAAAATGTTTGTTTACTCACGAATTGTTTAATTTCTTACTTCGTGAATTTTCGACCTTAATTTGTGAAACCGGAACCTTATTTCCTGAAACTTGGACTTAAAAAGTTTGTTTAATCACGAAATGTATAATTTCTTATTTCGTGAATCTTGGACCTTAATTTGTGAAGTCGGGACCTTAATTCGTGAAACTTGGACTTAAAATATTTGTTTACTCACGAACGTTTAATTTTTTATTTCGTGAATCTTGGCCCTTAATTTGTGAAACCGGAACGTTATTTCGTGAAACTTGGACTTAAAATATTTGTTGCGCACAAAATATATAATTTTTTATTTCGTGAATCTTGGACCTTAATTTGTGAAACCGGGACCTTATTTCGTGAAACTTGTACTTAAAATCTTTGTTTACTCACGAAATTTTTAATTTTTTATTTCGTAAATCTTGGACTTTAATTTGTGAAACCGGAACCTTATTTCGTGAAACTTGGATTTAAAATGTTTGTTTACTCACGAATTGCCTAATTTCTTACTTCGTGAATTGTGGACCTTAATTTGTGAAACCGGAACCTTATTTCGTGAAACTTGGACTTAAAAAGTTTGTTTAATCACGAAATGTATAATTTCTTGTTTTGTGAATCTTGGACCTTAATTTGTGAAGTCGGGACCTTATTTCGTGAAATTTGGACTTAAAATATTTGTTTCTCACGAAATGTTTAATTTCTTATTTCGTGAATCTTGGACCTTAATTTGTGAAACCGGAACGTTATTTCGTGAAACTTGGACTTAAAAAGTTTGTTTAATCACGAAATGTATAATTTTTTATTTTGTGAATCTTGAGCCTTAATTAGTGAAACCGAGACCTTAGTTCGTGAAACTTGGATATAAAATATGGTTTTTACTCACAAAATGTATAATTTTTTATCTCGTGAATCTTGGATCTTAATTTTTGAAACTGGAAACTTATTTCGTGAAACTTATCCTGAAAAAGTTTTTTACTCATGAAATGTGTAATTTCTTATTTCGTGAATTTTGGACCTTAATTTGTGAAACCGGAACCTTATTTCGTGAAACTTGGACTTAAAATGTTCGTTTACTCACAAAATGTTTAATTTTTTATTTCGTAAATCTTGGACCTTAATTTGTGAAACCGCGACCTTATTTCGTGAAACTTGGACTTAAAATGTTTGTTTACTCACGAAATTTATAATTTTTTATTTCGTGAATCTTGGGCTTTAATTTGTGAAACCGAGACCTTATTTCGTGAAACTTGGACTTAAAATGTTTGTTTACTCATGAAATGTTTAATTTCTCATTTCGTGAATCTTGAACCTTAATTTGTGAAACCGGAACCTTATTTCGTGAAATTTGGACTTAAAATGTTTGTTTAATCACGAAATGTATAATTTCTTATTTCGTGAATCTTGGACCTTAATTTGTGAAGTCGGGACCTTATTTCGTGAAACTTGGACTTAAAATATTTGTTTACTCACGAAATGTTTAATTTCTTATTTCGTGAATCTTGGACCTTAATTTGTGAAACCGGAACCTTATTTCGTGAAACTTGGACTTAAAATATTTGTTGCGCACAAAATATATAATTTTTTATTTCGTGAATTTTGGACCTTAATTTGTGAAATCGGGACCTTATTTCGTGAAACTTGGACTTAAATTGTTTGTTTACTCATGAAATTTTTAATTTTTTATTTCGTAAATCTTGCACCTTAATTTGTGAAACCGGAACCTTATTTTTTGAAACTTGGATTTAAAATGTTTGTTTACTCACGAATTGTTTAATTTCTTACTTCGTGAATTTTGGACCTTAATTTGTGAAACCGGAACCTTATTTCGTGAAACTTGGACCTTAATTTGTGAAACCGATACCTTATTTCGTGAAAATTGAACTTAAAATGTATGTTCATGATCACAAATTGTGTCGAAGTTCATGACAACAAAATGTGATGAAAGATAAAAAATTTGCAGTGGAAAGGTTGTAGATATAATCACCAAAAATTCCACAAATGACATTGTGACCACCAGGAGCCTGTCCACCAGAAAGCACGACTCCGATTTTCAAACTCTAATTTGCCTTAACCTTTGACGACCCACTAGGCACCAGAGAAGCCGAAGCCTGCCCAAAAAGATTCGGGAAAAGTTTCGCAATCTCATCTGAGATCAGCAGTAATCAGGAATCAGGATATAGTCATTGATCATGCAATAAGTATCCATTATCAGCCCTAAAAAAGATGCAAAATCAACAGCTTTGCTAAATAACAACTTTGAAATATAGAATGAAAAACAAGAAATTATTTGGAAGTCAAATGAACTTTCACAGTAGAACACAAGGACCTGATAAACTTTATACTTGGTCACTATGATAGATCTGTTCGAAGGGCCGGGAATGAGCATTGCACTTGTTTGAGATTTACACATATTTTAAACATGAATTAATAATAGATGACGTGGTTTGATCTAAACCACATATTATTAATAATTTGAATGGTAGAGATGAGTCCAGCGGCCTCATCCTAAGAAGGGTGCCTCGCGTGATTCAATTTCTATATATATATATATATATATATATATATATATAGAGAGAGAGAGAGAGAGAGAGGCGAGTTCCGGTGAGTTTGCCATATTCCGTGAGTTACCCCCGCATATAAATACAATTGACATAAACTCAAATTTCTAACACGCGCTGAAAATTCATAATTCTTCATCAAATTTCTAACAAACTCTGTTTTCCCTAACTTTCTGTCTCCTTCAAAATCCCAAAAAAATCATCACAAAATCTCAAAAAATCATCAAATTCTTCATCAAAATTCTTCATCAATTCTTCATCAATTCATCAATTCTTCATCAAATTCATCAATTCTTCATCAATTCTTCATCAATTCTTCATCAATTCTGAAAAATCAGACGAAAAACTTGCAGGAACCCTAATTTTTCGGTACTAATTCTTACGATTTTGTTATTTTAATACTTGAATAGCTGAATTATTTGATTCAAATAACAAATTGTACGACAATTTATGTATTGTTTTCGTAATCTTCAGGATTTGCGATCATGAATTCAGACGAACTTAATGACGATCATCTTAATCAGCTTAATGACGATCAAACATTGACGATTTCAGGTATCAATTTGTCTAGTTTATAATGATTTCATGATTTCATGATACAATAACTATATGAGAGCTTAAAATAACTCACTATTGAGCTTATAATGACTGCTATGAGAGCTTAAAATAACTCATTATTGAGCTTATATTGACTGCTATTACGTATTGAGCTTAAAATAACTCATAATTTCATGTATTATGCAAATACAATAACAGCTATTACGTATTACAATAACATCTATTATGAATACAGTAACAGCTATTATGTATTACAATAACAGTTATAATGAATTACAATAACATGTATTACAAAATGGAAAACTGAATACAATAATAGCTATTACGTATTACAATAACAGCTATTATCAATTACAATAACAGCTATTATGTATTACAATAACAGTTATAATGAATTACAATAACAGGTATTACAAAATGGAAAACTGAATACAATAACATGTATTATGCAATACAATAACATCTATTATGTAATACAATAACAGCTATTATGTATTACAATAACAGTTATAATGAATTACAATAACAGGTATTACAAAATGGAAAACTGAATACAATAACATGTATTATGCAATACAATAACAGCTAGTATGAATTACAATAACAGCTATTATGAATTACAATAACATATATAATGAATTACAATAACAGGTATTACAAAAATGGAAAACTGAATACAATAACATGTATTATACAATACAATAACAGCTATTATGAATTACAATAACAGCTATTATGAATACAATAACAACTATTATAAATTATAATAACAGGTATTACAATAACTGTCTTGAATGAAGTCACTACTAGATACAATAACAGAACTTATATAATAAAATAACTATGTAAAAGCAATTAAAATAACACAACTTATATAATACAATAACTTTTTTTAAAAGAAGTCACTATTAGATACAATAACTCAATGTAAACACAATAACTCATTTGCATTAGAATATAACTAGCATTATGTAATACAATAACAGGTACAGAAGCTTACAATAACTGCACATAGTAACTTATTTCAATATGTTTGTAGGTATTGAAATAAATAATACCAATGAAACAACTTTCTCTACACCCACATTTGCATCAGAAACAGGGGATAATACTGTCCATAATCTTGGAATGAGATACACTCCAGGTGGTAGTGAGGAGTGGAGTAGGATGGTAGAAAATGGTTTCAAGCCTGCATTGGGGCTAATGTTTGTAAAACTTGAGGAGGCAATCGAGTTTTACAATTTATATGCTGTGGCCTGTGGTTTCATACTGATCGAGAAAGTACACACAAACCAGATTCCGTGATGGCTTGGTAGACAAAAAATCTATGGTCTGTAACAGACATGGTTTCAAAGAGGATCGCAAAAAGTTTCTGCCGATTGTTGAAACTGAAAACGCAGAAGGGAATAAGAAGAGAAAAAGGTCTGTAGAAGCAAAAAAAAACGAAACTAACAAGATTTGGTTGCAAGGCAAAAATACGGTTTGTTGCTGTATTTAATGATAACATGCAGATAAGAGGGTATGTCATTGATCAGTTTTACGAAGGTCACAATCACAGACTTTGTCCACTCAAAGAAAGGGAATTTCAGAAAAATTTAAGAACACTTAACCTTTACATTAAGCAAACAATTGTTAACAATTGTAAACTCAACATTGGTGCTACAAAGACATTTAGAATGATGGGGGAACAATCACATGGGTATGCAAACATTGGCGCAACTCTGACGGATTTCAAGAACTTCAAAAGAAATATTAAATGTTTCATAGGTGACAAAGATGCTGACATGATTCTCGCCTATTTAAAGGGGCTCGCTGAAACTTCTGAAAATTTTTACTATGCTTATGAAGTTGATAAGGATGAATGTTTGGCTAAAATATTTTGGGCAGACGGGCAGGCAAGGACAAATTATTCCATGTTCGGGGACACCATTACATTTGACCCTACTTATGGCACTAACAAGTATCATATGGCCTTCACGCCATTCATCGGTGTTGATAACCTCAAAAAATCAGTAACCTTTGCTGCTGCACTTGTCGATCATGAGAACGATAAGTCTTTCACTTGGGTGTTTAAGAAGTTCCTCGATTGTATGGGAATGAAAGAACCTCAGTGCATTCTTACCGATCAAGATCCAGCGATTAAACTCGGGGTGAATTCCGTATTCAAGAAAGCAAGACATCGCTACTGCATGTGGCATATAATGTCAAAATTAACTGATAAAGTTGAATCACAAATTTGTAAGGAAACAGACTTTGTTGAGAGAATATGTTCAGTTGTTTGGGACACTGACTTGGAACCAGTAGAGTTTGAAGAAAAATGGGTTCAAGTGATCAGTGACTTTGAATTACATGATAACACTTGGTTGACATACATGTATGGCAAAAGACACAAATGGATACCTGCTTACTTTCGGGATTTGCCTTTAGGTTGCCTTTTGAAAACAACAGAAAGATCGGAGAGTCAAAACAGTTACTTCAAAAGATTCGAGAGCATAAATGGCACACTTGTTGAATTTTGGTTGCGCTTTCAAAGTGCAATGGAACAACAACGCTATAATCAGAAATGTCTTGATGCAGCAAGTGACACCACATTGCCTCAGGTTTCATCTAAGACTATGATCGAGAAACATGCCTCCAAAATCTACACACACGCTGTTTTCTATGAATTCCAAGAACAATTGCAGGCGGCTCTCTGTTCTTGTGCAGTTAGAGGATTTTCTGAGCAAGGAAACATTCACAATATAGATGTTGAAGATGCCTACAAGAATCGTAGAATATTTCAGCTTATTTCGTTTTACAAAAGATAGAATAACTGAATTTGGTGAATACAATAACTGTTTTTTAACATTATAATAACTGATCCACTTAGGCTTATATTATGCATTACAATAATCACCAATATGTTTTACAATAACAAGCACTTATGCATTACAATAATCAACAAAGTATGAATACAATAACAACTATTATGAATACAATAACAACTATAATGAATACAATAACAGCTATTATGAATTACAATAACAGGTATTATAAAATGTAAAACTGAATACAATAACATGTATTATGCAATACAATAACAGCTATTATCAATTACAATAACAGCTACTATGTATACAATAACAGCTATAATGAATTACAATAACAAGTATTAAAAAATGGAAAAAAGAATACAATAACATGTATTATGCAATACAATAACAGCTATTATCAATTACAATAACAACTATAATGAATACAAAGATTCAATATAATAATAGCTATTATACATTACAATAACTGTGTGATTATGCAACATACAAATTTACTGAATGCAATAAAATAACTATCATTGTGCAATAAAATAACTGTTTTTTTAACATTATAATAACTGATCCACTTAACCTTATATTATGCATTACAATAACAGTTATTATGCAATACAATAATAACTATACTGTTGTGCAGGTTGTTCACAATACCGAAACAAAAGAAACAACATGTACATGCAAGATGTTTGAGAGGAAAGGAATCCTTTGTAAACACATAATATGGGTACTATCAGGTAAAGGATTGACTAGCATACCGGAGAAGTACATCGCAAGTAGATGGATGAAGAAATCATATAGAAAGCCTTTGTTTGGACTGGATGGAAAGTTATTACAAGATTATGATCCAACTGACTTAAGAAAGCTGGAATTATCAAGAGTATGGTCTGAGTTTTATGCAACAATAAGTGCTCTAAAGTCAATGCCTCCAGACCATATAAAGGAACTAAGTGTGATGCTTTTACAATTTCGAGAGAAAAATTGTCCAACAAAAGAGAACTTGACAAAGGAACAAGAATTGGAGATGCTCTTAGGTTGTTCAGCAAAATCAAACATTACTGTTCACCCACCAAAGATTGCAAAAAACAAAGGAAGTGGCAAGAGAATGAAATCAAACAAGGAAAAGGCAATTGAAAAAGCAAGCAAACCAAAGAGGCTATGTAATAACTGCAAACAAATGGGAAACCATGACAAAAGAAACTGCCCAAATCCATTTGTTGAGCATGCACCTGAGGAAGAAGATGAAGAGGGAGATGAAATGGAGGATGAATAAGGCATCCAATGAACACATTTACAATAATCGTATCACAACTTTACAATAATACAAAAATTTCTCAGTATTTTGTCTTAGATTACTATAGTTGAGAATCTATATTTCGTGTAAGAAACTTTAGAATAATTACTTACTAAAAATCGTGTTTTTGGAGTTCAACATATGCAATTATGAATACAATAACAGCTATAATGAATTACAATAACAGGTATTACATAAAGGAAACTGAATACAATAACAGCTATTATGCAATATAATAACAGCTATTATCAATTACAATAACAACTATTATGAATACAATAACAGCTATAATGAATTACATTAACAGATATTACAAAATGGAAAACTGAATACAATAACAGCTATTATGAATACAATAACAGCTATAATGAATTACAATAACAGGTATTATAAAATGGAAAACTGAATACAATAACAGCTATTATGCAATACAATAACAGCCATTATCAATTACAATAACAGTTATTATGAATACAATAACAGTTATAACGAATTACAATAACAGGTATTACAAAATGGAAAACTGAATACAATAACAGCTATTATGCAATACAATAACAGCTATTATCAATTACAATAACAGCTATTATGAATACAATAACAGCTATAATGAATTACAATAACAGCTATAATGAATTACAATAACATGTATTACAAACTGCAAAATTGAATACAATAACATATATATGCAATACAATAACAGCTATAGTGAATTACAATAACAGTTTTTTTTAATAGGTATTATTATGCAATACAATATTTCACATTATGCAATAACTGTGTTAGAAAGGAAATACAATAACAGAACTTATATAATACAATAACAGTCTTGAATGAAGTCACTACTAGATACAATAACAGAACTTATATAATACAATAACTGTGTAAAATCCATTATAATAACTGTCTGAAAATCATTACAATAACTGTATGAACCCATTGCAATAACTGTCTGAAAATCATTAAAATAACTGTCTGAGACATTGCATATAACTGTCTGAACAAAAATTACAATAACTGTTTTGATGATTACAATAGCTGTCACAAAATATAGCACTTCCTACGCTTTACAAAAACACAATCCTTTCCCACAACATTTACAATTTCCAACATTTAAAAAGAGCTCATTTTTTTGGTTTAGCAAAACCTCTTAAAGCTACACTTTTATACCTTTTCATAGAACTTCTTCTCTTGTTTAAAAGATTCTTCTCTATTTTCAGTATGTCTTCCCTGAAATTCACCACTTCTTCCAAAAGAGACGCTCTTGAGTCATTGGCATCTGACATCAACAAAATACACATCATCTCAATCCATAAAGCAGTCCTTTCCGTTTTCTTCTTAATTGATACCAATCCCTTGTCGTGCTTCCCTTCATATGTGAGCATGTGAAACATGATATAGAATCCTGATTCGTGATCGTTCATAAGTTTTGTTTTCCATTCAAAATCAACATTAACAAATTTAAATGTGTTAACGGAAATCCCTTCTTTTGCTGTTTTCCTTGTATCCAGAAAGTCGGAAAACAATTCAACCTAAAACATGCACAAAAAAATGCAAAATCACAATTGTATCAAAAACACACACATTACAATAACTTAATTAACATAAACTCATTTTTATCTATATAATAACCCATATAAAACTATACAATAACTACTAAAGAGAGTTTGAATTTAGAGAACATACTGCAATCTTTGCAAGTTTGTAGAAATCAGACTTTTCCCAATTTGCATGCAATGTATGGTCCAATACATCAACCGTCTTGTTTATGAAGTTAATGCAAACACAAAAGTAGTGCATGTCTAAGGACAACGGGATGAAGACAAGGTCCACGTCGATCGCAGAGTTTACAACTTGTTCAGATAAATAACAATTCCAAAACTCAAAGATCCTGTCTTTATCACTGTCATTTGGAGTTAGAACCCCATGAGTGGTTTCCAGCATGTCTTCAACAATTGCCTATCACAAATAAAACTGAATTTTATACAACGGTTTTGTATTATGCAATTCAATAACCAACATAATACAATAACATGTATTATGGAATACAATAACATCTATTATGTAATACAATAACAGTTATAAATGAATTACAATAACAGCTATTATGAATACAATAACAGCTATTATGAATACAATAACAGGTATTACAAAATGGAAAACTGAATACAATAACATGTATTATGCAAAATACAATAACAGTTATTATGAATACAATAACAGCTATTATGAATACAATAACAGCTATTATGAATACAATAACAGCTATTATGTAAACTGACTTAATTGAAAAATGACATAGTTTTCAACACCGGTTTAATGAAAAAAAGCTAAAATATATAATAACTGCATAAGTAAAAACAACTAATACCATGTGTGCTGAACCAAGGAACATCATCATTGGCGATTCTTTCTCTTTAACCTCCATGTAATTCAACACAATTGACCATGCTGTTATAACTCGTGTCTCAGTGTAATCATCAGGTTTTGTTGACATAACATCAGACCTATCCACAATAGCAGATCCAGAAGAAAACAAAAGCTCCCTGCAAAAAAAAAGACACACAATCACTAATACCACAACGAGAAAAAGAACCCACAGTTGAAATGCAACAAAAGAGAAAAGGACACATACTCATTTTTAAGTGTGTAATCGTCCAAGAAACAATAGTCAATAACTTGTTTCTTCAGACTTGGTAACCCATTTGTCAATCTGTTATTAGTCTTCATAATTTTTGACACTACAACAATACCTTTGTCTGCCTTCCCACAATTTATTGAGCAGCCAAGACCATCAGAGTTTGCTCTTCTAGAACCACCTCTGGATGATCTAATTATCCCAGCACTGAATGGCTCATTTTGCACAGTTTTTTTTGAACCTACCGGAGTTCCGTCACCAGCAACCAGTTTCTCAGCTAATATCCTAGCAACCTCCAGATCAGTGGCCTCAAATTTTTCGTTTTCCATCTCAGCTAACCTTCGTTTTTCAATCAACTTAGGGAGCAACAGTTCCTTTGTCTTTGTAAATTCCTCAACCAAAGGCAACAACCTCTCTCTTTCTTTGTTGATATCAGCTAACACTAGGATAGCAGCAATTTCAGCTCTGTAAATAATTCTTTTTAGTGGATCATGCAACTCTGATGTAAACAACTCCCCGTTGTAAAACATCATATGCATCATGACAAAAACACCACAATCTAAGTTTTGAGGTCCTTCTAATTTCGATGGAAAATCCACATTTACAAGTTTGAAATTAGAGACCTCACTGCCTCGTTCATGCCCTTCCTTTACCAGAAATCTACCAAATATTTCAACCTGGTTAATTTTAAAAACAAAGTCGGTCATTCTCAAGTAAAAAAAATACAATAACAGCTATTATACATTACAATAATTAACATTATAAAAAATACAAAATAACCACAAAAAGGTATAACTTTAAGAAAACATAATATAAAGGTACGTACAATAGATTTGGTAGCCACCAACCAGATACTATCTTCGAAATCATCGTATACCCGATTGTCAAGATAGTTGATACTCTTCTCCACAAAATTTAAAGCAACGCAGAAAAAATGGTCTCCAAAATGAACAGGGAGAAAAACCTGACATTATAAAAAATAGAGATGTCTGGTAAAAATATTAATGAAGAATTTTGAAAAACATAAAAATACATCTAATAAGCCAATAAAAAACATACCCAATCAGCTCTGATGTCAAGGGAGCCTTCGCTATTCTCAATGACATTTTCCCAAGTATTAAAAATTTCGCGTCTGTACATATCTTTCTCATTATCAGCAGCATTGATGAACTTGAATAAAGAGTCCTATGAAAAATTTAAAATAATTATTATTCCCATTATGCAATACAATAACAGGAATTATGCATTACAATAATTAACATTATGCAATACAATAACCAACATAACTTTAAAAAAAATAAATGTAGTATAACACTTGGAAACTCTACTTCACTGAATACAATAACAACTACTATGAATTACAATAATAGGTATTATGAAATAAAAATACCCCACGTAACTTTAGAAATTAGAAATGAAGTATCACAAATTGGAAAACTGACTTTAATGAATACAATAACAACTATTCTGCATTACAATAATTAACATTATGCAATACAATAATTCACATTATGCAATACAATAACCACATTAACTTACAAAAATAAAAATGAAATATCACACTTGGAAACTCTGCTTCATTGAATACAATAACAAGTATTGTGCATTACAATAATTAACATCATGCAAAATACAATAACAAAAATAAGGAACTAAAATAACACCCCCCCCCCCCCCCCAGAATAGAAACACATACTGAATGACTTGTCCAAAAAAATCTTCTGGACGGAGGTAACTCTTTCTCGGCCTTGAATATAATGTCTTTCAGTAAAAATGACCAACAGTCGATAATGTTGGATGTCATCATAGTCTTGGCAGACATTGAAATAATATCATCTCGAGTTAGCATATTGAAAATTGAGAACGAGACCAAATCCTCCCTATCACATTGAAACAAAATCATTAATAGTTGCGGCGCAAAAAAAGTAAAAACTAAGAAAAACCCATGGAAAAACTAAAAGAATGCTTACCCCATTCGTAAGTCATGGTCATGTAAGAAACAATAATCAAGCACATTTTTCCTCAGACTTAAAATAGGAGCAAAAAGCTCCTTGTACTCAATCAAGAATTCAGAGACCACCACTGCCTCCGGATCACGAACTCCACACGCTAACCCACAGCCTATACCATCCTTCCCAAAAAATATATGCTGAGGGACAACATCGGAATGCAGCAGGAAAGAATTAATGAAAGAGCTGTCCGGGTTTCTTTCCACAACAATATTATCGCTGACAACTTTGTTAATAACCTGATCCAAATCTCCCAAATCTCCAAAATCATCATTTATGGGACTGCCCCCATTACTTCTTTCCTCACCCAAATCTTCAAGATTTCCCAGATCACCAGCTTCACCCTCAGCCTCATCATTTATCGGACTGCCACCATTACTTCTTTCATCACCCAAATCTTCCAGATTTCCCATATCAACAGCTTCAGCCTCAGCCTCATCATTTAACGGACTGCCTCCATTACTTCTTTCATCACCCAAATCTCCAAGATCTGCCACATCACCATCTTCGGCCTGATCTTCATTGATGGGACTGCCCACAGAGTTCTTTTTACTCCGAGAATATACAACCTTAAATTTATCTCCACCACTGCCCACACCCCCCTTTGTTTCCACTGTAGTCTTTTCATGCTCTTTGCAAAATGATGTTTCGTACAATGGCAACTTACTTCCCACATTTTTGATTTCCTCAGCTTTTTGGCAAATAAAATCAAAGTATTTAATGAACATTGAGTTCTCATCATTCAAAAAAGCGGGAGTTTGGGAAGCCAATGAAACAGAAGTAGAAGCATCATCAGTTGAACAAGACTCTTTCTCCATTGCTTCTTTTCGTTGTGTGTACAAATGGAGAAATATCTCGACATCTCTCTTCATCATCAAGAAATGTAATTGAGAAACCTAAAAAACAAAAATAAAAAGGCGTTAAACAATAACTATAATAAATCATTACAATAATTGTTATACAATACAATAACACCTATTATGAATTACAATACACATGTATTATGCAATACAATAACAGCTATTATGAATTAAAATAATAACTATTATGAATACAATAACAGCTATTATGAATTACAATAACAGGTATTACAGAATGTGAAACTGAATACAATAACAGCTATTATGAATTACAATAACAGCTATTATGAATTACAATAACAGCTATTATGAATTACAATAACAGGTATTACATAATGGGAAACTGAATACAATAACAACTATTATGAATACAATAACAGCTATTATAAATTACAATAACAACTATTATGAATACAATAACAGCTACTATGAATTACAATAACAGGTATTACAGAATGGAAAACTGAATACAATAACATGTATTATGAATACAATAACAGCTATTATGAATTACAATAACAAATATTATGCAATACAATAACAGCTAATATGAATTACAATAACAGCTATTATGAATACAATAACAGCTATGAATAATTGTTATACTACTTGGAAACTATAACTGATGTAAATTAGAAAACTTACATCAGAAGCTTTTGATCGAATGACCTCATCCGTATCAAAACTGTTGGGTAGTTCAAGATACTTCTTTCCAGGTTCATGTTTGTCAACAACGGAACTCCCTTTGTACGAAGTATCAATTGTAGCTTTTGAGTGTTGCCATTTGGGATAAACATTGCTGATATATTCCCCATTCCCCAGGGAACCAGAGCTCAGCTCTAACTTTCCCCTTCTGAGAAAGGATACCTCATCCCAATGCTTGATAAGAGGAGTTTCAGAGGGCATTGAATGACCCTTGAAACGCAACCGGTGGAAGTATGCTATCATGACAACAAGTATGCACCCACGCAAAGTACATGACCCGCGTCTACACCGTTGCACACCCTCAACTAATTTTTCAAAAACGTAACCACACCAATCCAAATGCGGGATACGTTCAACATTTTGAACAGCCTTAAGCAGCGAGAAATCGATTCCATATACAGAAGGAGGAGTAAGAACAATTGTCATAGCATAAAGCACAAACAAGCGCTTAAATTCATCTCCCCCATCATATCCCATCTCAATTATTCTACTAAACACAGCAGGCACAGTTACATAATTTGGCCCTTTCACGTCAAACTTCTTCCTAAATTCATCTTTTAGCGTCTCTTGGGAAGATAATACACTATGTCCCGTGTAAACAACCTCAACCTTATCACCCCCAATTGGCAACCCAAAAATATCATGAACATCAGCCTTGCTAATAGGGAATTTAATCTCTTTTGCTTCAAAAAAATTAGCTTCCGAACTAAAGTGCTTCACTAACAGTGGTATAACACGCAATGGCAACAAACCCAATTTAAAATCAAGTAAAGCACCAAACCCCAACTCAACAACTGCCTTTTTCTGGTTTGGCCCAAGTTTTTGCAAAAGGTTGACTAGGACATTAGGGCGGCAACTGACTTTAATCTTCGAAGCACTGCAAAGAACCATACGAGCTAAATAAACACAAACTGAAGCATAAAATACAACAACACTCCCATGAAGTCACTACTGCATACAATAACTGAGTTTTATAATACAATAACACAACTTATATATAATACAATAACTGTGTTTAAATGAAGTGTCTAAACACATTATAAATAACTGTGTACAAACCATTAAAATAGCTGTTATTGTATTCATAATAGTTGTTATTGTAAATCATAGTAAAAAAGGGAATACAATAACAGTCTTAGAACATTACAATAACAGTTTCACACGAATACAATAACAGTCTTAGACCATTACAATAACAGTCTGAGACAGTTACAATAACTGTCTTATACGACTATAAAAAGGGGAATACAATAACAGTCTTACACGAATACAATAACAATCGTAGACAATTACAATAACAGTCTGAGACGATTACAATAATTGTCTGAAAAGCAAATAAAAAAGTGATGCATCAACAGAAACTCTAAAAAACGGAAGAATAAGTGTACTTACATGTTCAATATTGGAGTTGGAGGGGAAATATTATGCCCCTTCCTTGGGAAAACTACTTTGGAACGTTTCAAATCAGCTCTATTACCAACTTGAGCCTCGGTCTTACGTTTAGGTGCCATTATCACTGTAGAATAACCACACCAATATATTACAATAACACACACACACATTATCTCCATTAAACAACAATTTAAGCTAATTTAAAGAAAAAGCACAATAAAAAACACACTAAAATTCAAAAATCAGGTAAAAATCTGGAAAATACAATTAAGAAACCCTAATTTTAACTGGAAACAAAATGCAAAGTGACTAATTGAATTACACACCAGTTTTAAGTAAAACAAAACTACATAAACGAATATTTTTAAAAAATTGACGAAAATCAAAGAAGAAGATGAAAAGAAACCCTAAAATTATGCTAAAACGAGAAAAAAAGTACACAAATACTCTAATTGAACTACCTAATGAAAAACACTGCTCAAAATTGAAGAATAACAACAGAAACACAGCAAAAATCAACTTAAAAAACCTAAAAAATAGCGAAAATATAAGAAAAACGAAATCAAAAGTTTTACTGGAGAAACACTGTGCACAATTACCTGGAGATGAACCGAATAAGAAGACGAAAACGAGCGAAGAAAGATGAGCAGTATGTTGGAGGTTTTACTGGAGAAGATGAAGATTTTACAGTATAATTATGGAGGTTTTGCTGTATATTTCAGTTGAAGAGTTGAAAAAAGAGGAAAAAAGAAGTTAGAGGTGAAAAATTGGGTTTTTATATGAATTGTGAGATTTAATCTCAGCCACTAATCTCAACTCAAAATGGATGGCTCAGATTCAAAGGTGTAACTCACCAAATATACCCCAACTCATATGATCCTATCTCTATATATATATATATATATATATATATATATATATATATATATATATATATATATATATATATATATATATAGAGAGAGAGAGAGAGAGAGAGAGAGCTAGGATCTATTGAGTCTAGGGTATTAGGGTGAATCCGTCCTACCATTCTTAGCCATCCGATTATCTTAATCCTATGGCTGAGATTTAATCTCATATACTATTATTTATTTTACTACTATATAAACATCATTGCATGTGTAACTTTTCTCATAATTCATAAAAATTTTCTCTCTCTTCTTTCTCTATCCTCAAAATTCTCCCTCGACATTCACAAAAAAAATAAAAAAACTGTTTTATCATCAAAAATCTCCGTCCGTTTTTATATTTGATGTTTCCGTTGATTGATTCCGTTTGCTAGGATTTAAAGAACTTGCTTCGTGAGTCGATTTTGAGGTTTTATCCGTGCGATAATTTTGATTATTGATTTGGTATTCGTTTTTCTTGAAGAAGATATTTTAACGGATTTTCTTTCGTCAGACGATTCGAGGATTTAACGGGGCCGCGCTCTAATTTTGGTGATTGATCTGGTATTGATTTCACTTTCCGTCGTTGATTGAATTCATCTGCTAGATTTTAAGGAATTTGTTTCGTCAGATAATTTCGAGGATTTACCGGCGCGTTAATTTTGGTAATTGATTTGGTATTAATTTGTTGAAGACGATTTGATGATTATCTTGATATTGATAATCGGTTGAATTTCAGATTCTTTGGAGAAGGTTTAATCGAGATTCTGGATCCTGAAAATAGGTTAATTTGGTGATAATTACTCTCGTTTGGATTTTAATTTACTGAAACTTTTTTAGGGTTTCGGATATTTGTTCGTCTATTTGCCTGTTTACCCAAACCAATGACCATTCAATTGCTTTGATTGTACCACTATTGGTAGAAGATACTCCTTATTGTCGATGATAATCAAATTGCTTGGATTTAATTTACTAGTTTTTTTTAGGTTTTTGATGATAATTAAATCTCCGTCCGTTTTTCAGGTCTATTTCGATGTCGACACTTCCGTCTACTCCATTGAGTCACTTTTCAGTTGCAAACGACATTCATCCATGTGTCTCTTTATGATGCGTATATTTTTTAGTGGTTTCATTTAATTAATTTACATCTTAGCTCGTTTGTAACAGCTATTCTTATTACCTTTACAAGTTTTTGAAATTCAGTTTCAATACTTCACACGTGTGTCATTATAACATACATATTACACTATTGTAACATGTATTTTACAGCTGCTATAACATTTTACTGATTCTCATATTAAGACTTCATATGTGTTATTATAACATACACATGTGTGTTATTATAACATACATGGTACATTACTGTAACATGTGTTATACAGTTATTTATAACAGTTTCCTGAGTATCATGCTAAGATAATGGATTGTGTAATTATAACATACATATTAGACTACTGTAACATGTATTTTACAGCTACTATAACATTTTACTGATTCTCATATTAAGACTTCATATGTGTGTTATTATAACATACACATGTGTGTTATTATAACATACATGGTACATTACTGTAACATGTGTTATACAGTTATTTATAACAGTTTCCTGAGCATCATGCTAAGATAACGGATTGTGTTATTATAACATACATATTAGACTACTGTAACATGTATTATATAGTTATTAAAACATTTTTCCTGATTCGAATATTAAGATTAGCTCAAAAGGGAGAGCAATGTGCAAATTTTGTAAAGGCTATTAGCTCAAAAGGGAGAGCAATGTGCAAATTTTGTACAAAGGTATGGGTTCGAATCCCATATAGCCTAGTTAATTTAAGAATCTGGTGTTTAGAATTTGTTGAAACGAGATATGTAGTAAAAAAAATTGATAAATAAAAACAATAATAATACACGGGATTGCAAAATTAAAGACGTGCATGTCATGATCGGAGTCGGCTATGCAGCAGTGACGTGCATGGAGCGAGTTACAGTAAAACTCATGTTAATATGTCGCCATAACTAGCCAGTATATTACGACAAAAAATTACAGTGTCTTCATCCCAAACATTTGCTTACCTTTAGTTAAAATATCCATGTTAAAGAACAACACACACCTTTTAGTAAGTGGTACTATAATCGTTGGTAAGCGTTACAATAACAGCTAGTAAGCGCTACTATAACAGCTAGTACGCGTTACAATAACAGCTAGTAAGCATTACAATAACAGCAACGTGGCATCATCCTGTGCGTCCATGATTTAGATCCAACGGTCTGAAATGGTAGGACGGACTCATTTAAAACCCTGGACTCACCGGATCTCCGCTGTATATATATATATATATATATATATATATATATATATATATATATATATATATATATATATATATATATATATATATATATATATATACTACTTGTGGTTGTCTTATGCTTGTGGGTGTTTTGTTATCGTTGCGGGGTGGTGAGCTTCGGGACGAAGTTCATTTGAAGGAGGGAAGACTGTAATACCCCGTATTTTAGCCTCAGTCAACGGTGGTCAAACCATGTTTTATACACGTATTTCAAATGGAACGTTTATGAAGTATTTTACGTAAACTATTATTATTTTTGTAAATCGTATTTCTATGATTATTTCATATTTCATAGTCATTTTATATTTGATGATTATTTCATAAAATGGCATTTCATTCGTATTTCTTTAATTTTGATAATATATTTATAATTAAATATATTTCTATTTTTATATGAATAGTTCTCATCTATACTTAATTCCTTTTATTTGTTAAAGTCGTAATTATATTTAAATACTATTTTTTTATATTCTTATGTGAATACTAATATTTTAATATTTCTATAATTTATATTATATGGACTGCAATACTACCGTACTAATAATTTTTGTATTCTTGTAATTAAATTAATTAGTATAATTAATTATACGTACTCGTTGATTTAAGTCACGAGTTGAGAACGTGTTAGAATGTGTCGGGATGCGTGATGGGCCGAGTAATAAGATAAGTGGGCTCACATGTTTACTCTATGTTACCATTTACCACAACCCAAACCCATACCCTAGCTAATCCATCGACAAACATGAACCCTATTCTTGACATATCACTCTTTTGATTGCCTCCCTCCATTGACAAAAAAATAAAATAAAAATAAAACCTAACCCTTATCTGTCACCATGGGAGAGGAAGAACGAGAACAACAACCACCTTCATCATCGTCATCGTCACTGTAAGACAAACTCGTATTCATGTTTCGACTTAGTACTATGTTTCGTCTTTTAATTGCTTTATACGAATGCTTTCTGATTTAATTTTGATACGAGTCTCGGGGTAGTCGTACTAGGGTGTTTATAGTTTAGTGTGGTTGTAGTAGGGTGGCTCATGGTGGCCGGAACACCCTATTTTGACGGCTTGTTTAGAGGCGACCGAAAACAGAGGAGAAACACCTTGTTATGCGGACTGCTTGTGTTGGGTTTTCGGTTTGGTTAGAGGAAGGTTTTGCATCTGGACTTGGTCGTGTAATGTTTATTAGAGTAGTGACAACCACCGTGATACATTGTGGTGGTCGTAGGTGAAGGTTAGGGCTGTGGTGGTCGGAAAACAGAAGGGAATAGGAAGAGGGTGAAAACAGGGTGTAACGACCAGTTTAGTGTTAGGTTTGGGGCGGTTTTTGATGGGGTTTCTTGGGGATCGAAGAGTCACCTTTACCTCCTATGGGACCATCGTGGGTCAGTGGTAACCACAGTGGTGGCCAGTGGAGCGGTTGGGCACGGTGGAGAGAGAGAAGAGAGTGAGAAAAGAGGGTGTTGGAGATGGTTGCTGAAAGTATAGAGGGTTTGGGAGTGTGCATGCTATTTTGGGTGGTCGTGGTGGTTGCTGTGGTGGTCTTTGGTGGTGACGTATGGGTGGAGGTTGTAGTATGTTCACTCTTTGGTGGTGACGTATGGGTGGAGTGTTCTTTGACTTCACGTCAGATTATTATTATTATGAGGTCTTTTATTAAGGTAAAATCAAAGTTTACAAGAAATTAGTGGGCACCCGAGATACAAGCTGGGCGCCCACTCCCTTCGCAATGGCAAAGCTAAGTCTAGGAAAAATATAAGCGGCAGCCCGAGCCCCTGCATCATGAGATACAGAGAATTTCTGAATCCGCTTGAGTAAAGTAATGGCCCCCACATCAAGCTCCCCCAAAGACGAGAAAGAGAAGGGTAAGAAACCATAGCTCGCCGCCACACACAAATCCCGGTACTTAGCACACTTACGCTGAGCAGCATCCACAACAACCCGACCAGGCACAAAATCAGATACCCCGGACTGGGTCAAGGGGGAGGATCCCGTCAGATCAATACACATATCACGCCCTAAGTCCCATGAATAAAGCAATAAATCCGCTGGACGAAGAGACATGCCATGCCCATCAACCAAACCAATATCAACCTCCCGACCAACAGAAATCCCAGACCTATAGCAAATATCCAAAAATGTGTCCCGAACAAGGTTGTGGCGATGTTTGACACCCACAGTACCAGTACACGAAACAGCATGGTCACCAAAAACGTCACCCTCAAAGACCCGGGAACAAGCAGAACAAGGCCTAGACACCGAAAACAAAGGGACACCCAAGCGATAGCTAAGCACAGAACGATAAGTCCTCCCGTTCATTGTCTGACCCAACCCAGAGATAGGAACAACACACAACCAATCGGAAGAGTGAGCACCCTGCAGAGACTTCCACAAAACCATCTGACGTGAAGTCAAAGAAAAAACAGACTCTGCTATATCAGCAACGCGACTGAAATATATATCTGCCAGTTTCTTCATGAGTTTAGGGGCAGCGATTTCACTCGGATCACGGAAAAAGTCAGAACCTGTGGTCTCCCGAAAAACACGCAGGGCATCATCAAGGCTGGGCCAGGGTCAACAATAGCAGAAGGGTGTAAGAGCTTAGCCTGCAACTCGAAAGTCTGCAAACGGGAAGCCAAAAAAGCATAATGCGAAACATCCCCAGCCGCATAAACTCCCAGCCCACCCAAATGAAAAGGGAAGGTGGCCAGCCGCCACTGCCAATCACCAAAGCCCGGCCCAGATGCAGTAATAATACGCTCTAGGCTAGACCGAAGGGCAGCATCAAAGGATAACTGAGCCGACCCTAACACACCCGGGGGACAAGTACGCAAAGTAAACGAAAGCTTAGAAATACCCGTACAAGCCCGTAGCAGAAGCAACTCACACTGTGGATCATCAAGCCTCGCAACCAGATCCATAAGCGCTATGGTCTTAGTTACTCTCTTCACCACAAGATCACCACTGAAACTAGGGCACGTACTAACTGGGCCACCCAGAACCGTGACACCAAGGAGTGGGCGAGCAATAGAGGGAGGGAAAATACCAGGAAGCCGACTTCTGGGATCATCTGTAGGCCAGAAAACCTCAGTCTTATCAACATTAAGATGAAGCCCACGACGAGGCCCATCCTCCATCAGTAAATCTAAGACCTGCCCCACAACTAATGTGTCGCCAATAATAGTGCCATCATCTAAGTACCAAGCCTGCAAACTCAAATCAAAAGAATCTCGAATCTTACATATCAAGGGATGTAAGACCAAAGCAAACAGCAGAGGGCCCAAAGGATCTCCTTGCTGAACCCCACGACAAGACCATATGCTATGCTCACCGTAATAAAGCCGGGCAGGGTTAGGGTAACAAAACTCCACCCATCGAGAAAGAACCGGGCAGTGACGTCTAACCTCCTGCAACATGGCCACACGATCGACTAAGTTGAAGGCATTCCGCAAGTCAACCAACAACATAGAGAGACCCACATCACCACCACGGGCTTCCACGAACCGATTCAAGGCATGCAAAATAGCCTCTCCTCCACCGGATACCCCAACTCCAAACTGAAGACCTGCAAAATAGCCCGACAAAGAAGGACCAACTAAACACGCACCGACCTTAGAGACAAGGCGCCTCCAAACAGTGCCAACAGCAATAAGACGAATACCACCACCTGGCTTAACCAGCGGCGTGAGTGGGGCACTAGCAATATACTCACCCAAAGCAGTCGGACATCGGCCCGCAAGGAAAAGATTAACCACCCTAGTAATGGATGTGATTAAATCATCAGAGAGAGCAACAGCGGCCCCACTCAAACAGTCCATAAGATGCTGGGCCCGAAACCCATCCCTTCCACACGATGTCCCACGCGGGAAACTCCGAATCATATCCAAAACGACCGCCTCAGAAGCAACAAGGGGTTGATGATCAACAGGCAGAGGTTGAAGAGATGGAGAAGGGGCTATACGGTGCTGATCACATAAAGCAGACAAAGTGACATCAGAATAAGGGGCAATACCTGACGAAGAAAGCACCCGAACAGCAGCAGTATAATGACCATCACCAATCTTCCTCCGACACTGCCGAAGATTAAGGTCACTCAACTCAAGCTCCTCCTCTATATGAAAGGAAGGTGGAACCTCAGCTAAGGTCTCCTGCATAAGCTGCCAACTACCACCAGGCATACCCCACGTCTGAATAGCACTAGCAATACTCTCCTCCTGACGCTGTCGTCGGATAGCTGTACGACACTCAAGACTACTCCTAGGAGAAAAGGTCTTAAGCAGACTGAGGGGTAACACAAGCAACCGCAACCAACACGACAAGTCATCAGGAGAGCTAGCCACATCATCCAAAGCCCCTTTCAAAACCCGAGAAAAACCAAGACGACACTTAGGAGGGATAGATTTCACGGTACGCAGGCCCATCGAAAGTAACTGATCAAGCAAAGAAACAGACAAACCAACAGGCACCACCCTAACATCAGACGAGGAAACCAACGCAGGTGTAGCCGAAGGTCTAGGAATAGCATAAATAAGAAAGCGAACAATATTATCACCACAATCCGGAGGCGCCACAAAATCGTCCCGACTATGCCGACACTTGGAACGCAAGGCATGATCAGTTTTAAGGCATACCCCACACAACCAAATACTCATACGCTTGAAGGTAATCTCAGCAGCAGAATAAACTGTCAAACTATTAGAAAGAGTTTGACGGGTAATTACCTGAGCATCACCAGAACAATGTCGATCATGAAAATGTCGGATCAAGGCTGCCTTAACCAAACCTCTACCATTACCATCAGTGCAACCACAAAGGCCGACAAACGGGCAATGGAACCGGATTTTATCGGACATGATGAGGTCACTGGTACTACCCGCCCTCACGCACGGACAACACACTCACAAAGCCAAAGAGAGTGTGGGCCAACGTAAGCAAGCAAGAAGGCAGCACCAATAACAAACCACAACACAAAATTACGAAGATGTAGGAAGGCAAGCGTACAGCCCCGGGCGCACTTACCCACCACCAACACCAAGAGGACCCACCCACGACAGACCACCACTGAATAGATGACCCACCACGAGCAGAACCTACAACGGCTGGAAGAAGCAAGAATACAAAACCGAAAACCCGACGCGAAAGCAAAATAGATGAAAAAAGAGGCAAACAAGAGGCCACGAGCCACGGCTGCCCAGAATACCGACGACCCAAGAACCGTCGGCGACCCGCTGACAGTAAGAGCAACCCACTACAACACACAAAACGCACCACGCCTGAGAAAACGATAAAAAAAAACGAAACTGCCGCTACAAAACGCAACACACAAAACGCACCACACCCCCTCACTCGCCGGGAAACACCCAACCCACAGTGTAAACGTCGGCAACGTGAGGTTGTCGACGAGAAGATATGTGGACACCGGCAACGTGAGGTCACCGGCGGTGGGTTAGATGCCGAAAAAAAACTCCAAAAACACTCCCGATAGCCTGCCGGAACACCGCTACCACCGCCGACGACAGAGCACCGACGACAGTGAACGCCGGCCACCGTGGACCACCGACGTGGGGTTGAAGATGACGGCAGGCGCTCCCTCCCTCGCGAACCCTAAACGCCTATAACGCAACCCTAATCGCCAAATATCGCACGCACCCTACGCAACCCAATTATTATTATTATTATTATCAGTATTAGTATGGTTGGGTTTTGTCATCAATTATTACCATCCTTATATTATTATTATCATTGATATTATTATTACTATTAGTATTGTTTACATAAGTGTTATTGTTATTATTAATATTATTATTATTGATATTATTAATATTATTATTATTGTTATTGTTGTTAATAATGTTAATGTTGGTAAGATTATTATTATTAGTATATATTTGCTCATGTTGTTAATTATTCAAGTTGTTAAGTAAATTTTATACAAGAATGTGACGGTTATCAATAGTCGACTATATTTTCAATGTTCGTTTATTTAATTGAAAGTTATAAAAGTGATAAGGACGAGTTGGTTAAGTTAATTGAAGTAGTCATGTTTAATACGGTCTCGTTATGCGATATACTTTATTTAAATAATAGATTTGAATGATTGACATATTATTTTAGTGGTGTAATTGTATTAGTTGGTAATTAAGTATTTTATTTTGTTAGGTGTTGAGTGTGTGATAAAGTGATTCTACTGATTGGATGTTAGTTGCGTGATGGGATCATATTGCTATCCAGGTAGGATACACTGACCTTATACTCTATGATGTGTTATGAATGGATGTGATATTGTGTGTTGATGCTGAGTATGATTGATATGAGAATGATATTGGCTGGATTGATTGTGGATTATTGGTAATGGCATGAGCTTTTCATTATTTGATAGCGTGATTGAATAATTATATTGTTGCATTCATGAGCATAGCATATGTATTGGTTACTGAGAAAGTTATGGTCAGATATTGTTCTGATATAAAGCCCAGGGTGGTTCTGCAGACCAGGCCTGGTGTCTTATCAGCTATTGAGTTGGTGTTCGGCGACGGCCGATTATAGTCTACCGGGAGGTTCGGTATGGCTGGGTGTTACGGGTTTGAGATTGAGAATGAGATTGAGCTCGAGCATATCATGACATTTGCATATCATCATTGTTGCATTATTTGTTATTGTGTTGTCCTACTCAACCGCGAGGTTGACAGTGTATTCGTGTGACACCTACGATGATCCGGAATGGGGAGTAGATTCTACCGGTCAGAGACAGATGAGCTAGGAGTTGGGGCAGGAATGTGAGATGCAGACTTTGGACCGACTTAGAATTATATCGCTTCTAGAGTAGTCATCAGTTGTATTTTCTTTTCCCTTGTGTAGTATCTGTAATAACCAAAGTTTAAATTTTATCAGTTTTATATAAAGTACTTTGGTTGTTTTACTTTGTTATTCACTACCTCGGACATTCCGAGATGGTAGCAGCTCTATTTATTTGAGAATGTCTTGGTAAAGGCTCTTAAATAAATGTGGGTGTTACAAAGTGGTATCAGAGCGAACGATCCTCAGTCCTAAACCAAATGAAAAAAATAATAATGAACATAGGAAGAGTCAAATAAAATGAACCCCAGGCTAGTAACTGTTAGGAGCCCCAAGATTGTGATGAGTTAGGGGCCCCCTCAAACCAAGCCACTGGCCCTTTCAGTCTAATTTGGTTACCCTTGAGAGATGTAGAGCGTGGGTAGTATACAATAAAGGAAAAGACCCAATATATATTGTACTAACAGTTTGCTGGAGCGGAATGAGGTAAGTAATGATGTGATACATGGTTAATGATGTGCTATGAAAGAATATGGTTGGTAATGTATATTGTGAACCATGAGATTGATATTGAATGTGATTGAGATATGTATTACTTCAAGTGGGAGGACATGAGTTTTGAATATGAGTTTGACTTGTATGGTGATATGTATGCGGCTATATGATCCCTGAACCCTTAGGTAGAGATATAGTATAATGATATGTGTAATGAGTTGATGATAAGTAGCACCTTAGTGATTTCTAGGGTATATTACGTACTTAAATAAGTTGCTCTATTTATTTGAGCATGTCTTGCTAAAGGCTCCTAAATAAATGGGGGTGTTATAGAGGAAAAGGGAAGAGAGAGTCAAAGAAGAGGAATGGAAATACACACAAATTTGATGCACTACTTTTCAAGACTGTATTGGGTGTAGAGATGGCAATGGATCCCGGATCCTACCTAGATCCACCAGACCCTATACCCAAGGGTAGGATATGGATCCCACTATTTTAGATCCCTAGGATCCGGATAAAACCCATATCCTTATACGATTACGAGGGTCGGATCTGGATCCCACCACTAAGATCCAGATCCTACCCTTGGACCCTCTTTTAGTTTCTATAAGGGTAATTTTTGGATAGATTCGAACCTTCAAAGGTAGATCATCGAAACAAAGAGTGAAGTATTAGTGTTTATTTCGTTTAAACAATTTTTTTACTATGAATTGTTGAAATTATAATTATTTGTGGTTTGTAAACCTTTTTTGTAAGTTGTTATAAGACTTTTTAATATTTTGTATACACCTTTTGTTTCTTTTGGATTATGATTTTTAAATCGGTGAAACTAATAGATGATAATTTGACTAAAACATCGTCTCTAATTGACAAGTAAAAGTGAAATAGTGTATAATAATGACTTGGTGCGGTTTCATTTGAATGTATCGTTGGAGATTAACGGATTTGGATTTTACCCAGATCCTACCAGATCCTTAGGATGCGGATATGGATCTACAAATTTTGGACCCTAAGGATAAGGGTAAGATCTGGATATACCATTTTAAAATTGATATGGATCTGGATCCTATAGGATCTGTATCCTATAGGATCCTGTCCAGATCCTACCCATTGCCATTCCTAATTGGGTGTATTGTTGTTGGCTATTATAATTGGTTCTTTTACATTTTCATTTAATTGCGGTAAACTCCATGATCGTGTCAAGGAAAAATTAGATGAAAATGATCGAGTATCCTTAGAATTTGCTATTTTATTTTACTAAAAGGATTGTTCGGAAGTTGGAACTTGTAAAAGGTATCCAGATAATTCAAGAAGAATTAGATGGTACTTAATGTTGCACGGAAATGTATCCCAATATTTAACCCTTTTGTTTACTCAATTGCAGGTACAAATGTTCTGAGTGTAAAGCTCAGCTCAGCAGACACCTAAACATGTAATATACACATCACATTAAAACATATATAAGAAAACAAATTGCGCCGATTTAAAAATCTAGGGGTATCGTGTGTGTCGTGTACCAAGATTTTTACAATGCCGTCAAACAAAATGTATTTCTAAAATGCACAAAATTCTTGTTTCAAACCAACACTTTTGGTTTGAAGTTTCAGACCAAACATATGTTACCATTTTATAGTTAAATGTAACCACAATAGTGTGACCAATGTTACAGCTTATGATAAGTTGTTTGTTAATAATGGTCACATTTGGCTGTAAAATAGTAACATATGGCCCGTCTGAAACTTCAGACCAAAAGTGTTGGTCTGAAACAAGACCAACTGAATTGAATTTTAAGTAGTTTACAAAACTCATATAGTGAATTTCATACTTTACCAACATTCTTACAAAATTTTACCTGTAACTTTGATGTATTTCAAACTTAATTTTCGATGTCGGACTAGAATTATGGTACGTGCACATTTAGCAAAGAGTATTGATATTAAATGCCAAAACTTTAGTTTTTTCAAATCATGAAGAAACTCTTGGACTTTTTCTCCAATCAAGTCATTTGAAAAAAGGAAATTCCGCTCTATATTGATACAACATTAATGAATATGGATTCAATCTTCCACATACAAAGTACCTTGAATGAAATTTTGGTTAAGATTATGACCCGAGATTGCGGTTAGACCTTATAAAGCGGCGGTCACAAAGAAAAAATTGGTCTCAATTGCGCGTGTTTATAGTGACTTTCATGAGCTTGTTACGCTTAAAGAATGAAACTATGCTCATGTAGCTATGACGCGCTTCCCAACTAGTCTAAATGAAAGTGTAATTTCGTTATATCGCCCACAAACAGGAGATCCAATTATTATGTCTATGTATGACTAGTCATTATTAAAATGAATTAAATGACTATAGCAGCACATCATTGACTTCATTGACCGCGTTTGGGATGCTTTTTCAGTAGCTGTAGTTTTGGACTTCTCCATAGATAATGGATATTGTGTTTCATTGTATTGTTCTACAATATCAATATCATCATCTTGTTAAAATAAGCCTTGAAATTCTTAAGACGGACTTCACGATGATTCATCTCATGTACGTCGACAAGCAAACACATCGTTAGTGAACTATATAAATCTGTATGTTGTTTATTTACATGCTCTATTTGTGTTTTCGCTTTTGTTATAGCATAACATCACTGATTAACATATCAAATCTGTCCACAACAATCAACAGATCACAGGATGTTTGGTAATGTTGGTTTTGTAATTATTATTATTATTATTGTAGCTAGTTTGGTTTTGGCATTACCTGCAAATTCAGGAAACATAAACTTCCAATACAATGGCTTTAAATCAGCCAACCTCGAGTTAGATGCCGATGGCATAGCTACCTACACCGACACCGGTTTGTTGATGCTTACTAACATAAGCGCCAGACAATCCGGACATGCCTTCTTCCCCTTTTCCATTCCCTTCAAAACAATACAATCAAACTCCTGTCATTCCTTCTCGACTACCTTCGGCTTTGCCATAGTTCCCGAAGCCAACTACACAGGGCTAGCTGGCCACGGTATGGCCTTCGTCATCTCCCCGACAAAAGACTTGTCCGCGCAACTCCCAAGCCAGTACCTCGGCATTTTCACTGCGGCCAGCGTTGGGAACTATAGTAACCACATCCTGGCTGTCGAGCTCGACACAGTCCAAAATTTTGAGTTTAATGACATAAACGACAACCATGTCGGCATTGATATCAATTCTATGGTGTCGACTTCAGCTGCTCCTGCTGGGTATTATGCCCCATCTATACACGAAACGAACAAGGGGTTTAAGAATCTGTCATTGAAAAGTGGGGAGCCTATGATTGTTTGGATCGATTATGACTCTAGGAAGAAGCTACTCGATGTAACTCTAGCTCCGATTCATGTACCTAAACCTCTTACCCCACTATTGTCCTTGTCCAAGGATCTTTCTCCTATTATTAAGGATACGATGTATGTTGGATTTTCGGCAGCCACTGGTTCACTCCGTTGTAGTCACTACATATTAGGATGGAGCTTCGCCATAGATAGCAGGGCTCAAGATTTGATCCTCTCTAAGCCGCCAGGAGCTCGAAAAAAGATTCCATTGTTCTTTCCAATTGGGTTGCCTATAATAATCATAGGGGTGGCGCTATTATCATTTATTGTACTGATCTATGTTTATCGAAAAAGAAAATTTGCAGAGGAGATTGAGGATTGGGAAGTAGAGTACGGTCCTCATCGATTCAAGTACAAGGACTTGTATGTCGCGACTAAGGGGTTCAATGAAAAACAGTTGTTGGGTCGAGGTGGGTTTGGTAAGGTCTATAAAGGGTTTTTGCCTAAGGCAAACCTCGAGATTGCAGTGAAGAAGGTCTCTCATGATTCAAAGCAAGGAATAAAGGAATTTGTGGCGGAGATTGTAAGTAGTGGGAGGCTTCGACATAGAAATTTAGTCCCGCTTTTGGGTTATTGTCGTAGGAAGACGGAGTTGATGTTGGTGTATGATTATATGCCCAATGGAAGCTTGGACAAATACCTATACTCACAACAAACCTTGAAGCTTAGCTGGGAGCACAGGTTCAATATTGTAAAAGGAGTTGCATCTGGCCTTTTGTATCTTCATGAAGAATGGGAGCAAGTTGTGATCCACAGGTAATTCAAAATAATTGGATCCTTTTATCATTTGCTCCTGATTTATTAATTTAAATCGACTCCCTCCACATCAGTCAATTGTTACCGTTTTAGGATTGTAAAACAATTGTGTTAGAGTACCATTTTTTGCCTAAAACCGTCTTAACTTAAGACGGTTCACACAACCGACTAAAATAGAAGTGAAAATGGAAAAAGGTTACTGTCAGAGGTGTCAAGGTAAGACGCCCTCAAGCAAGACCTACTAGTCTATAAAACTTGTGGGAATGAGCATTTTAAACTTTATGACTAAATAATTTTGTATAATGAATTGTTGGGTAATTAACAACAGGGATATAAAGGCTAGCAATGTACTTCTTGATGGAGAGTTCAATGCAAGAATAGGGGATTTCGGCCTTGCTCGATTATATGACCATGGTTCTGATCCACATACCACACATGCTGCGGGAACCATAGGTTACCTTGCCCCAGAACACACCACAATTGGTAAGGCAACAAGGAGTACCGACATATATGCTTTTGGAGCATTTTTGCTCGAGGTTTGTTGTGGAAGGAGGCCTATAGATATGAATGCGCCCAACGGGGGTGTAATCTTGGTGAACATAGTGTTCGAGTTTTGGAGTAAGGGTGAGCTACTTCAGATAATCGACTCAAATTTGAGGCAAGGTGATCACAAGGCGGATGAAGTTGAGCTAGTGTTGAAACTTGGTTTACTTTGCTCCAATGTTGAACCAACAGCTAGACCGAATATGAGACAAGTGGTACAGTACTTGGGTGGTATGCATCCGTTACCAGAACTGTCAGGGCTAACCCTTGGTTCTCGGGGGTTAACATATGGTCAGAGTGACAAAGAAGTTAGTAATCCATTAATGACGGGTTCATACCCGTCATCTTTAATGGACGAAACTGTCATTCATGTGGGTCGATGAGAATCATGTGCTAAATGTAGCAGTACAGATACAATTTTCCTACATAGAATAATGATTTCATTTATAGGTTCTCTGCTATAGAGTAAAGTTGAGAAAGATTAACCATTAATTATACAGAATGGTGTAATTCTTCATTTGAGCGTTGTACAATCTACAACAATTGATGCAACTGTTCAATTTAAGACAATTGATAGGTTGCAATTTTAGGAATTTTGCAGTGAAGAGAAGGATTCACGTGGGAAATTGTTTGAACAATTAAATAAGATAATAAGGGTAAGATTATTGCTAGTTTTGAGATAAGATTTTAGCAAGTTTAAAGACAATCTCCACGCAAAACTACCAATAATCTAACAAAGCCTTTAAATTGAGTCAGGGAAATCCTTCCCTCAACTTAAGACTTTGGTGGGTCCTGATTCCACTTTCGATTAAAATTATCAATTTAGTGGTTGCCGTAAAAAAATTAAAGTTTAAAGTGAGTCTGACGGATAACGTATAACGAAATTACTTTTTCACGTACGAAATTATTTTTTCACGTACGAAATTTACTCTTTCAGATATATTTTTTCATAATATTTACATAGCATACCCTTTTCTAATCCTAGACAAAATTAAAACTTTTTTTTTTTGAAGGGAAAAAATCGTTTCATTAATCAAAAGTCTTATGTTAGTTACAACATATGTCAAGAATGACCGGACACAAAACGATTAAAATCAAATAAACTATATTCTCGATCTACAGAAAATTTCTGAACTTGATGGGCTCATGAGACGCTTCTGCACATCCTATAACATATCGCCTTCTGCGGCTTTTCACAAGAGGGTCTCCAAATTTTCTAAAGCATGACAAGAATCGAGTTCTTTTGACCAAAAAGTTTGTAACGAGCAGTTTAACAGCAGTTTTATCTCCATAGGATCAACAATGAAGGCGTCAATCTTCCACTTAATTCTTAAACCTCTCAAATAGAGGGGAAAATCTCACCTTTCCAAAAGGCGAGGACAAAACTCACCAAAAGGTGAAAACAAAACTCACATAAAGGTGAGAACAAGTCTCCAATAAAGGAGAGGCAATAAGTTATTAGCGTAAAAAAATTAAAGAAAATGAAACAGAAAAAATTGGGACTTACCTCCACCAAAAAAGGTAGGCGGCAGCCCCCAACAAGTTGAATTAGGGTTTAGGTTTTTTTAGAGAGACAAAATTAAAACTTATGTTAACCTATTCTTTTTACCTAAAATTGAATTTAATCCTTCCAAAAAGTTGAATAATGGATTATAATTAACAATTATTAATACGTTTTGTGAAATTATTCGGATTAGTTAATAGTTAAATAATGAAATTATTAATTATGAAAGATTTATCAATTATTATCAACGAAGGTATGGCCGGCGGTTGTGGGTTATGAACGCCGGTTTGTGCATGCACCTGTAATCAAACAATAATAATTGTTATAGTTCAGATCGATCATATTTCTAGATCTTCTCGTTTCGACATTAATCGACTTGTACATATGCAAAAGTGTCCGAGAACAGAAGATCGATAACATTACTTTTTGAAAACAATTATTTGAGTTCAAAAGGAAAAAAGAAAAATAGTAAGTCTTGCTTGCGACGGGTCACCATTTGTGACGGATATTTTGTGAGATAAAATGGATATAAAATGAGTTAGTAGAGAAAGGGGACCACATGAATAGTGTTGGAGAGAGAGAAAAAGTGGGTATTTTGTGAGATAAAACGGTATCCGTCACAAGCTTGCGACGGATAGTGCCGTTGCAAATAAGAATTTGTGAAAGAAAAATTACAGAATCAATAGTGATATCAAAGAGACTAGATCGACGTCGACGGCGATTAAGATTACTCTAATGAAGAAAGTATTTCTGAGCATGACTTGCGACCTGAGTCGGCGTTCGAGTTTTGACGTAATTTCTCGAAATACCTCGTCAATCTGCCTTTCCAACCTTCTGCAATCCTACAAAAACAGTTTGTGTTGGGTTCCGCCGTCCATGGTACTCCTACATTCCTCAATCACCACACCAAAATCATCATCAATTTACTTAATCATCAATCAAATCAAACAAATTTTCGCAATTAATATCCTATTTCACACAATAAATACTTATTAACTTTTTTTTTTCACGAGAATCATGATTAATGCTCCTTCCGTATTCGAGAAAAATGCGTTATGTTGATTATATATTCATGTGTCAGATATGTTACCGATACGGGAATTTTTCGATGGAGCAAGTTGTATGGTGGTGAAGGGAGTTGGGGAAAGGGAGAGAAAAAATGAATTAGATGAAAGAAGAAAAAATGACAAAGATAGAATTGTAAAAGACATAGGTAAAAGAGTAAAATTCGTATGTGAAAAAGCACAACCCATATATAAAGCCTAAGGTGGATTTGAGGTGGGTCTAAACAATAAAAAATAAAAGTTGACGGGGAGTTGAAGTCTTAAAATTTTGGAGAATTTTACCCTAATAGTAATAGTACCAAAGAAAAGATTAATTTCATTCAATTTTATGATAACCCTTCTACTAACTACCCCGTATCCGACATCGATATACGTGGATTAAGCAACAAAAGTTTCGGATATTTTAAAATCGCATTTGGTTTTTTAATTTAGGGCGATATGTTATATGATATCCCTTAATTTTTCAATTTTCTACGTGGTACCCCCATACTTTTTAAAACATGATACCCCTAATTGTTGTTATTATTACTAAGTGTACCCTTAAACTTTATTTTTCGAGTTTTAGGCATTAAATGATTACTTGTGCGCGTAATAAAGCTGTCATTTAGAATCAATAACCATTTTTGGACGTGATAATTTAGCAAGAGATAAATAATTTTTCCATTAAAATTTTGTTAGCCCATATATATGTATAAATATTAGGATCGAGATGGATATTAAGTCTAATAGAGTCCTTATATCATGTGATAATAAATAACAAACTTGTTTACGACTTCAAGTCATCACTTAACGCTTAAAAATGAGTTTAATTGGGTGAAAATAAAGTTTAGGAGTATACTCACTGATAATAACATTAATTATAGGTATCGTCTATGTATGTTTTAAAAACATGTAGAAATATAATGTAGAAAGTACAAAATTAAGGAGTGCCATGTAGAAGGGATATTAATTTATTCAGCAAGTCTTACTTGTGAGTTGTGACGGGTATATTCATCACAAGTTTGCGACATGTCAAATAATACTCAGGTAATTAGATAAGAAAAAGCAGCTTGTTACTCTCAAGGCACCCTTCTTTTGTCTTATCTACCCCATATAGATAATATTTGTAGTAAGTTTTGTTTGCGACGGGTCACCATTTGTGACGGATATTTTGTGAGATAAAATGAATAGAAAATGAGTTAGTGGAGAAAGGGGACCACATGAATACTGTTGGAGAGAGAGAGAGAAAGTGGGTATTTTGTGAGAGGAAACGGTATCCGTCACAAACTTGCGAGGGATAGTGTCGTTGCAAATAAGAATTTGTGTAATATTTGATCCATCGCAAACCTACGACAAATATACCCGTCACAAATGAGAATTTGTGTTATCTATTTGTTCCCATTCCGAACAGACTGGCGCCTAATTTCGCTTGTTCTGAGTTTTGAGTGCCACCTAGTTTTTTTGCCTTTTTCACGAACTAACATCTTGATGAGTCCCAATTTAGTCATTATTTTCCTTACTTTTTCTTTCATTTTGATCCCGTTTTGCGTGCCATTGCTTGATTTTATGCCTGTTGCCTCTATTTTACGTATTTGGTTTCCATTTTGTAGACCTTGAGGCGGGAATGAAGAAATGGGAGCAAGCGAGGCGGATTCGATGCAAAAAGAGGAGAAAAAGATAAGAAATGGCAAATAGGGGTCTCTAGCCGGTCGGCCAGCAGCCGGTCTGCCGGCTGGGATCCCCTTGACCGTTGACTCGTTGGAGAATAGCAAGAAGAGAAGAGTAGGGTCCTCAGTCGGTCGGTCGGCAGCCGGTCTACCGGCTGGGAACCCTACCCACACTTAGCCATATTCAAGAATTTGCGAAGAAAAATAGAAGTTGGGCAGATTCTGAAGATAGAGTCCTCAGCCGGTACCCAACCAGCAACCGGCTAACCGGCTAGGAGCCCTAGTGCATTCAAGATTTTCGTGCAAAAAACAGTAGCTTGGATCAAGGTCGTCAGTCGATACCCAACCGGTAGTCGGTTGACCGTCTGGGAGGCAAGGCAAATTCAAGATTTTTCAGAAACTTGGTTCAGGGTCCTCAGCCGGTCCCCGATCGATCAGCTGAGAGCCCCTATTCAACTTTTCGCGCACTATATAAACCCGCACTTAGAACAGTTCCACCTGGCTGAGTGGACGCTCCACTCAATCGTGTGAACTGCTTACTTGACCGAGTGACTCGCTCACTCGATCGAGTGGTCAACACTTGATGGGTCCTACTCTCGCCCGGGTCAACTTGAACTTACCCGGTGGCACTCGGTCGAGTGGACCTTTCACTCGACCGAGTAACCCCACTCGGTCTCCCCCAAATCACTCATTTTGTAACATCCCGTATTTTCATAAATTATATTTTAAAGGTTTTAAATTATTTTTACGGAATAAAATAATATTTTAATATTTAATGTTAAGTTATTTTAAAATAATCCGTTAAGATCCGTCTTAAGAACCTTAAGTCCTTAAGACATAATAACTTGGCAAGTTAAATCCGACTCATGAAAACCCGTTCACATCAAAAGCCCGTTTCATTTAGCGGAAAAGGACAATTAAAACCCTAAACCCCCTTGCAATATGTCGACATTTGACATTTCACAAAAATAAGAAGACGGCTTCTTCTTTTCTCATTTTCTCCTCCAACTTCTCAAGCTTCAAATCGATTTTCAGAGATCATCCGATTTCCAAACCAAGGCATGTTATACATTTCTGAAATCCTCGCGAAATTTGCAAGACATCCGTCTCTTTCAATTTCAATTTCGTCCAACTTGAAAAATGGACTGTTTTTGGAGGAATCTGATTCTAGCTTCTCATAATCGTTTTTCATGTTGTAGGAGAGGGTTTAGAGGATCCCGAAGTGGACAACTACGTGATTGAAGAGGAGCTAGGAGCAAAACCGCTTTAGAGATGACGATAATGAGAAAGTCGGCCTTTATTTGTTATAATAGCATGTTTCATGATTTTGTTGTGGAAAGTTTCTGATTTTGCCTATTGTTGTTGTTATTGGGACTTAGGAACATGTTAGGATTGTTCACATGTGATGGTTATATGCTTAGATTATGGTTCACATGCTTAGATGTTGATTTTCAGAATTTCTATGCTTAAGACAAATATAAAGTATGAACTTAATATGGCATGATTGTGGGAATTGATGCTTGCTTGTGATACATATAAGTCTTATAGATGCTGGGTAATGTATATTGGTTACAATTTTGGAAGTTTGGATTCGATTTGTGAAGTTTAGGATCATATTCGAAAATGCGATTTTTGCGTGCAGGGACTCTGAGCCGGTAGGCTGAACGGCAGCCGGTCGGCCGGCTCCGAGTCAGGCTTGATTTTTGAATGATCTGCAAAGGTGAAGGAACTCTGAGCCGGCAGGTCGGCCGCCGGTCGACCGGCTCAGAGTCCCTCCTTGGATTTTGGAGAAATTGTAGGATGTGAGTGGGAAGGGACTCCCAGCCGGCAGACCGGCAGACGGTCCACCGGCTGAGAGCCTCTTTCCTTCGTTCTTTGAAAGTGAGTTGTTCTTGGGAAGGGACTCCCAGTCGGCAGACCGGCAGTGTAACACCCCAAGAGTTTGAGAGGAAAGTTGTCCCACATCGGTAGAATGTGAGGCTTGTGATATGTTTATAATAAATTCCACTCACCACTTAGTAACAAGGCCTTGTGCTTTTGGGCTTAAGTGAGGACAAATAATGGGACCAAAGGCTTACCTCCCATCTTATTGGGGGTGTGTTACGACTGTGGTGGGTCGGAATGTTACAAATGGTATCAGAGCGACCCTGCGACCGTGTGGTGAGCCTGTGGTCCGGAGTACCCGGGTCACCCACCTAGCGGGGGAGGATTCTGGGCTTGGCTGCGATCAAGTTTGAGGCACAACGAGGACGTTGTGTTCTTTATGTTGGGGAGTTTGTAACACCCCAAGAGTATGAGAGGAAAGTTGTCCCACATCGGTAGAATGTGAGGCTTGTGATATGTTTATAATAACTTCCACTCACCACTTAGTAACAAGGCCTTGTGCTTTTGGGCTTAAGTGAGGACAAATAATGGGCCCAAAGGCTTACCTCCCATCTTATTGGGGGTGTGTTACGACTGTGGTGGGTCGGGTTGTTACAGGCAGACGGTCCACCGGCTGAGAGCCTCATTTCCTTGTTCTTCAGATTTTAAGATGGCATTGGGAAGGGACTCCCAGCCGGCTGACCGGCAGACGGTCCCAGACCGGCTGAGAGCCCCTGTTCTCATTAAATCAATTTATCTTTTGATCGGTTGATGGGTTTTGTTCGAGATTCGTTCCGTGTGTTTGAGGTCCCCGGAGGATGAGCGAAACTATATTGGGTTCGGGAATGGAGAGAGGATAGAGACCCCTCGGTCGGGTAACCGAAAGGGAAACCGGCTCTCCCTCACCTTAGTTCCCGGGATCAATTAAGTGTTGTTTAGTGGTATAAGAGGTTAGAACTATAGGTTAGTTACTATCTTTGGATGCTATTGGATTGATGCGTGTTAAGGTATGCCTTAAGCTGGCCTCTGAGCTTAACACGTGAGTTGTATGTCGGGTATTGGGATATGTGTTAAGTTCACCTCTGGACCCAATACTTGTTTGTGGCAGTGGGATATGTGTTAAGTTCACCTCTGGACCCATTGCTTGTGTATGTATGTTGGGATATGTGTTAAGTTCACCTCTGGACCCGACATTTGTTTGTAGTGGGATATGTGTTAAGTTCACCTCTGGACCCATTACTGAGTTGTGTATTGGGATATGTGTTAAGTTCACCTCTGGACCCTTTACTTGGATGGTAGTGGGATATGTGTTAAGTTCACCTCTGGACCCATTGCTTGTGTTTATTGATATCAAGGTATATGCCTTAAGTTGGCCTCTGAGTCCTTGATTGTGAAAGTGATTTAGTATCGAGGTTATGTCTTAAGTTGACCGCTGAACCTTTATACTTGCTATGTTATATCTGCTTGCCTAGAGTTGGTACAGTGTCAGATATAGTTGTTGATATTGATGAGTATAGTACTTTGATTATGGATTTGTTCATCCAAGGCATTGGATGACTCTGTAGTCAGTTTCGTAAACGGTTTGGACTGAAAGACCCCCCTACCGGTTGCCCCGCCGGGAAATCGGCTCTCCTTCCAAATAGTTTCCGAAGTTGGTTGAGAGCCTTGCATAGTAATTGCATGATGATATGAGATTCAGATATCGAGATTTGTATGTTTCACATGTTTATATATGTTGGAGTATTCTGTTTGTATTTCAGTGTTACGTGTCGTTACAAAAGGTGGCTAGGAGAACTCTAGTCACTCCCCACTGATTGTGGCGTACATGTTTACATGTATGTAGGTACATGCAGGAGGTTGGCAGGGGTTACTGAGAGCTAGCGAGCGATGATCCGTTTATCATCGATTTGACTTTACACATTTCATTAGCTAGACTCTAGACATTTTAGTAACTGTTTTGAGTGCCTGTAGGGATGTGCCATCCCAGGCTTGGGACGAGCCACGAGCGGAAAATGGGACGAGCCAGATATTACAATTTGAGTTAGGTTGAATTTGGTATCCAGCGGAAAATGGGACGAGCCACGAGCTTGACTGATCACCGAGTCAAGTATGGTCTTACATTAGAAAGGTTGTAATAGTCATGACTTTTATCTTTTATTCATTTATTTAATTTGTAAATTCCCTAAATATGTTATTTAGATAAAATGTTTAATTATTGTAATTGCGATTTCACTGCCTCGGGGAATCGTGATGGTGACATCTGCTGATTATATGGTGATGAGTCATATTTGTATACACTTTTATGCCTCCCCTTTAGTTGTTTTGAGATGATTCTTGTGCTAAATTGTGTCATTTATATGCTATTGATATTAGAATGTCGATACTTCCGCCTTTCGGTGTTTAATGCAGGATTGATGCATTTATGGAGCAAAAGATGGATTGGAGCACCGCGGACCCGACATGAAGGAACACACGTAGCACGGCACGAGGATCTAGGAAGGAAGAGCTAAGGAGATTATCGAAGGCAAGCACAAAGAAGAGCTCCATATAACTAGTACCTACTTTGGAGAGCCATATCTCGAGTTATACAAATGATAATCAGGTGATTCCAACTGGAAGTGAAAGCTCATCCTCTTAGCTTTCCAACGCCACAAAAATCACTTGATTCGGACAAGTAACGAAGAAATGGCGACCGTTTGAAATTCAGTGCGCGAAGCAGAAATTACGCGCTGAGAGCACTCGATCGAGTGCCACCAACACTCGATCGAGTGCCTTCAGTGCTCGATCGAGTGCCTTGAGTGCTCGATCGAGTGCTTTAATTTACCCCGAGTTTCCATAAATTGTTTAGTAGTTTACTATAAATAAAGGCTTCGTAGCCTATTGTTAAAAACACTTTTATTACTCTAAAAACCCTAATTATTACTAGTAGCTCTCTAGATTATTATTTAGCAATTGCCTTCGGATCTTGTTCTCCTATTTACGGTATTTAATCATAATCTCTACTTTATTGTTCTTCAATTATTCTTGTTCTTAGTTTATTGCTTTATTAATTATGTTTTGAATCAATATTGTTGTAGTTAGATCTCAAGCCATGCGTAGCTAATTTATTTGTCTAGGGTGAAAAGGGATCTAGGTAATTAGAAGGGGGAATCAAACTTTAATGATATTTAATTGTTAAACTGCTTATTATTATTGTTCTATTGTTGTTTTAAACCTGATTAATTAATTACTGGCCAGGATTAGTTAATTAGTCTCGCAAATTAGTCTTAGATCCGACCGTAGACTAAGACTAAGATAGGCCACAACAATTGAATAGACTGATCTAATTATAGCGACCGCATGTTAGGTTTAGATCTAAAGATTATATGAATACCGACCGGACATATGATCTTAAATAATAATTTTGCCCAATTAAATTAGTTAAATCCCATTCCCCCGGATAATTGACTATGTGAACTTGATCCCTAGATATTTCCTAATACTTGTTTACATCTTTATTTACTTATTTCGCAATTAGTTCATTAGAAAACAAAAACAACCAAAACAACCCACTTGTTACTTTAAGACTTATTTACTTTAGCAAACAATTCATTACCGCCTCCCTGTGGATTCGATACCTTTCTTACTGCTAGCTATTAGTTAGTAGTATCCTAAGGATTACTTTGATTTAGGGTGACGACTTTACCCTTATCATATGGGCTGAGTAAGAAGGGGTTGTTAATCTTGTTATAGTGTTGATTGCAACATTGGTGGTGATTGAGGGGTTGAGAGAGGATATTGGTGCAAAATATAAAAGAGGAAAATTCGTTCATAAATAAGCACCATCGTAACACAAAATAGAACTCAATAATTAATTGCTAATTAAATTATAATATAACTATTTGAGTGTGTAAGACTTGGTGTTTGAATTTGCTTTAATTGACTTTGATGATTTTTTTTAATTTTATTTTGTAATATTACCACTTTGTGATGTTTGAGGGACAATTTTTTTTTATGTTGGATATAATTATATAAGGCCCTGTTTTTTCTGGCTTATTTTCAGCTCGTTTCAGTTCAGCTTAGCTCTATTCAGTTCAGTTCAGTTCAGCTCAGCTCGTTTCAGTTCAGCTCAGCTCTATTCAGTTCAGTTCAGTTCAGCTCAGCTCAATTCAGTTCAGCTCAGCTTCATTCAGTTCAGCTCAGTTCAGCTCAGCTTCATTTAATTCATTTCAGTTCAGTTCAGTTCGACTTTATTAAGTACATCCCACATTATTATTATTATTATTATTATTATTATTATATTTATTATTCTATTTATTATTATTAATTAATAATTATTATTATGATTATTATTGTTATCATCTTGATATGCTTCATCTTCGAGGTCATTATGGACACCAATATCGCACCCTTTTTTTCAATTTCTTTTCGAACTTTGTCCATGGATTTCTTCCGTTCTTTATCATCCATGTTTGAATCTGTTCTTCCTTGAATACTTTGATGTTGTATAACTGGAATACCAGGTTTATGCATCCGAATGAAATTATGAAGTGTAAAAGCGGATACGATAATTGACATTTGATATTTCGTTGTCATTTGGGGCAAGTTTTTTAACATCTTCCACCTTCTCTTCAGCTGACCAAACGCCATTTCAACCGTCATCCTCAAAGATGAATGTCGATAATTAAAATGTTCAAATATTCCGCGAGGAGGTGCATGCTTATATTCAGGCACATGTTTCTCACGTTTGGTTGGCTAATAGGAGACAAATTCTCAAGTGTATTCGGGTATCCCGAATCTACCAAATAATATTTACCTATAAATGTTTATATATATATATAGAATTTGAATCACGTGAGGCCGCCCTCTTAGCGTGAGGCTGTCGGACCTATTATAAACCGTCAGATCTAAATAATATGGGCGCACCAGATCTTGCCACGTGTTCCTAAACAAAACCCAACCAAACTGTCATTCCAATATTAATTTTGCGCGTAACCTCACTTTCTCTCTCCTTTCTCTTCATTTTCTCTTCATTTTCTCTAAACTTTTCTGCACTTTCTCTATCTTTTGTCAACGATAAAGACACTTGACAAGTACTTCTTCCAGGCTCAAAGCTCAAAGCTCTACCAAACACAACAACAATGGCGGAAACACCATCACCTTCACCATCATTACTTGCAGACGAAGACGAAGAAACCTTCGAACACACACTCCTCGTAATCCGTGAATTTCTCCGTCTTCAAAATTCCTCCACGATCAACTTCTGGCGGTTACAAATGCGGCGAATGGCTTCAATCCGATAAGATCTGGTCCGGTCGCCTACGCGTCGTTTCATGTCGCACACGCGCCGAAATCCGTCTCGAAGATCCGGTCTCCGGCGATCTCTTCGCCGCTTGTATCGTTGCCGCCGGTCACCGCGACCAGTCTGACAGAGTATTGATATCCATCCTGCTGTTAATCATCGATTAAAAGTATGTGCGAAATTTTGAGTTTGAGTTTACGGCGGATGGCGGTCCATGGTCGGAAATGTTGGTGGTCCAACCCGAATTAAGGGTCCTGTGAAACTGTGAAACTAGAAGCTTAACTTGTGAAACTAGATGTTTAATATGTGAAACTGGAAGCACATATTGTGAAACTGTGAAACTGTGAAACTAGATGCTTAACTTGTGAAACTAGAAGCTTATTCTGTGAAACTAGAAGCTTAACTTGTGAAACTAGATGCTTAAGATGTGAAACTGTAAGTAAATATTGTGAAACTGTGAAACTGTGAAACTAGAAGCTTAATTTGTGAAACTAGATGCTTAACTTGTGAAACTGGAAGCAAATATTGTGAAACTGTGAAACTGTGAAACTAGATGCTTAACTTGTGAAACTAGAAGCTTATTCTGTGAAACTAGAAGCTTAACTTGTGAAACTAGATGCTTAAGATATGAAACTGTAAGCAAATATTGTGAAACTGTGAAACTAGATGCTTAACTTGTGAAACTAGAAGCTTAACTTGTGAAACTAGATGCTTAACTTGTGAAACTGGAAGCAAATATTGTGAAACTGTGAAACTGTGAAACTGTGAAACTAGAAGCTTGGGGATGCGTGAGGTCCGGCGGCCTCACCGTAATAGGCGGCCTCACGTGATCCGGCCTCTATATATATATATATATATATATATATATATATATATATATATATATATATATATATATATATATATATATATATATATATATATATATATATATATATATATATATATATATATATATATATATATATATATATATATATATATATACATACATATAGGGTCGGGATCCGGTGAGAACCACCTTTATAATGAGAACCATGAGAACCCTCACTAAATCTCCACCATATCTCGCTTCGAAAGTTTTGATGGATCATTTACCATTAGTTTAAGTTATTCAAATACACATTTTAGTATCATTAAACAAAAAAAATTTATTTTATTAACAAAATATATACTTAGTGTACCAAAATATAATTAGGCATACTAAAACGGCTATAAATGCACGAAAACAACCACTACGTGCATGAAATTTTTTACATGCATGAAAATTATTACTAGGTGCATGAAATAATAGGCTCAACGTGCATTAAAACGAGCTCTAGGTGCATGAAAAATGATAGATGCGTCAAAATCGGTAGTAGGTGCATGAAAATTAATAATACGTATCTCGCCTCGATTTCCGTCACTAATATATATTTTCTAGACCAAGAAATATGTTCTCTAGCCATAAAATTCCATGCCGAATCCAAATATATCATTAATTTTTTTAAAAAAAGTCCGTATGGTAGAGTTCTCACGGTTCTCATTATATTGGTGGTTCTCATATGATCCCAATTCTATACATATATATATATATATATATATATATATATATATATATATATATTATATAAATAATTAATGTTTAGATAATAAAAAAAATGAAAATACATGCCACATTTATTACCACATTTAGACGTAAAATATTTAGATAATAAAAAAATAATTAATGTTAATTAGACGTAAAATATACAAATGTTGCTTTTGTTAATTTTAAAACACAAAAAAAAGAAAAAAGCAACGTCCATTAGAGTTTACTACAAAAAAAATACTTAAGAATTAATATTTTTTTTAATATAATTATTTTTTAAAAAATCGCAAATTTGTATTAATCAAACATTTTTTTTATATTATTATTATTATTAGTTAGTATACTTTAATTAAACTTAAGTTATTTATATTAATTTCAGCTTCATTTAGCTCAGTTCAGTTTAGCTCGATTAAATTCAGTTCAGTTCAGTTCAACTCAGCTCGATTCAGTTCAGCTCAGCTCAGTTCAGTTCAGCTCAGCTCGATTCAGTTCAGCTCAGCGCAGTTCAGTTCAGCTCCGCCCTATTCAGTTCAGCTCAATTCAGTTCAGCTCTAAAAAGTCAGAAAGAACGGGGCCTAAGTATATAATCGATTTTAAAACTTTTATTTCAACTGTTGTTGATTTTTTTCCATGTCATACAAAACTAAGCATGTCGTATTATGTATCCATTTTGTGACACGTCATGCAAAACTAAGAATGTCGCATTATGTATCCATTTTGTGTTTCTATTCGTATCCGTGTCTGTGTCCGTATCCGTGTCTGTGTCCGTATCCGTGTGCATTTCCGTATCTGTATTCGGTCGAAGAACAAGCCGAGCAACTAAAACCCGCCAATAATTAAACCAAGCTCAAAAACCTCATGAGAAAAGAAGCCAGGAATTAACATTATCTTCTCACTTTGAAACTCCACCTTCAATCCCTTGTTCTTCTAAAATGGTCACTAATCTTCATCCCCCCTTTCAAATTCTTACAAACCCATCAATTAATTCTCATAAATATCACATCTTTAGTAAACCCACATCCAATTTTGCTTCTATTAGTGTTATCAGCAGTAAACCAGCATTTTCATGGAGACCCAGAATCAATTTAAAGCATAGAAAAAGTAGTTTTAGCAGAAGAATAAGTGGGATTAGAGTAGAATTAAGTAATGATGAAGAGAAAAAGGAGTTAACGGTGAAAAGGGCATATCCATTTCATGAAATTGAGCCAAAATGGCAAAAATATTGGGAAATTAATAAAACATTTAGAACCCCAGATGATGATATTGATACCTCTAAACCTAAGTATTATGTTCTTGATATGTTTCCTTACCCTAGGTGTGTGCCTTTCTCTCTATTTAATAGTTTTAATTGGTGTTTAGAATGTATTATCTTATCTTTGTTGATGATGGGATGTTGATAAATTTGATTTTTGAAGTGTTCGATGAACTGGGTTGAGCTTTGAATTTGTGTATTTGTTTTGATTTTTTGTAGTTTAATGTATTTTTGCATATTGCTGGATAATGTTAGTGTGAAATTGTGTTGTTGTTTAGCTTGGCAATCACTATGATCAATGTCATATGCTTTAGCTATTTAGTAGGAGTATATCTGTATATGGTTAGAGTTTTGAAATTCCGTGTTTCGCTTGTTTGATGAAACTGGTTGTGCTTCTATAATGTCATAGATTTGATGTTCGCAATTGAATGTACTTCTGATAAAGATCACTGTCATCTATGGCAGAGGACACACAAGTTAATTTTCTAATCAGTATTCCTTGACGCTTTGTTTAGATAAAAAAAGTGGACTAGAAGAGGAAGGCGAAGTAATAAATTTTCCACCCACAATTTTTCATTTTTTATCGGAGAAATTAGAAACGACCGTCTAACCAAACATGAGATATTTTTGTCCCCCCTTCCTTTCCCTCTTCTCTCTTTCATTCCTCATATGTCATCCAACCAAGACTTTAGGGTAGTGGTGAACAAACATCCCTTGTGTGTAAGCAGTGGTGGAGCGAGGGGGTGGCAGGGGGGCCGCCCCTGCTGGTGTTTGGAAAATTTCGAAATGTTTAGTTAAAATTTCCAAATTTTTTCGAGGTTGCCTTGTAGAATAACCTCTTCGCCCCCGCTGGCTTTAAATCTTGGCTCCGCCACTGTGTGTAAGGTGGTGTTCCATGGTCGCGTCTTCATGAGAAAGGGAGAAGTCACGTATGTGATACAGTGCTAATCACCACGTGCTTTTTAAACTGTCATCTTGAAGTTGGAACATTGGATCTTAGTGAGATTACAGAATCTGATGCATCTTTAAATTTAGCTATCATAAGGGCCACAGGGGGTTAGCTAGTTCACCGTCTGATCTCTGTAATCTCTTACAGGTTAAAACCCACCTCTTGAAAATTGCTGTAAACCAAGTTAATACTTTTCGCCTGTGAGCTCTGTATCATCTGTGGTGTGTTAATGATTTTAAGCCAAGGTTACGGAATGTTGGAAAATGTGTGTTTTGCAGTGGAGCTGGGTTGCATGTTGGTCATCCACTCGGATATACAGCTACGGACATTCTTGCCAGGTTTAAAAGGATGCAGGGCTTCAATGTTTTGCATCCTATGGGATGGGATGCATTTGGGTTGCCAGCAGAACAGTATGCTATTGATGTATGTTTTGGTCTGAATATAATGTTTCTTTAATATTGGCCACATTACCATTTTGCCACAAATCATCAGGTCATAAGCTGAGCATGTATGGCAGACAGGTACTCACCCAAAAATCACGACGGCAAGGAATATTGAAAGGTTTCGGTTACAGGTCAGTAATTTATTCTTTTGTTTGCCTTTGTGTCATTGTGTGGCTATTGGTCTCAGTAAGGTCATCCGATTGTGCTGTGCACTCCAAAAGCTTTACCATACAAGAGGTAGTGTTTGTACAGCATCCCCCCTCCCTCTCCCAACATAGGTACTGAGTACCAACACTTGATGACTTGACTGGGTTAAAACTGGTGTGCTAGGACATCTTCTCCAGAAGACATAAATTCTCTGTAACTCTTGTGTAACTCTCGTTGGTTTGACATCTTTTTTCATAGCTCAAATCGCTGGGGTTTTCATACGATTGGGATCGTGAAATCTCTACGACTGAACCAGAGTACTACAAATGGACACAATGGATATTTCTTCAGTTGTTAAAAAGGGGATTGGCTTATCAGGCTGAAGTTCCTGTGAATTGGTGCCCAGTTCTTGGCACCGTGTTGGCAAATGAGGAGGTCATCGACGGTGTTAGTGAGCGCGGTGGTCATCCGGTTATAAGAAAGGTGTGATGTGTTGTACATTATAGTTTCTAGTATGTTAAGGTCCTCGTGTGTCTTTTGTGTATACTCGTATTTCTTTAATCTCCTTTGAATGTTATTCATAATCTGTGAATAGTTTTTTTTCTAAGGGCAGCCAATGAGGCAGTGGATGCTCAGGATCACTGCTTATGCGGACCGCCTTCTTGAAGATCTGGAAGAGCTCGATTGGCCTGAAAGTTTGAAGGAGATGCAAAAGAATTGGATAGGAAGATCAGAAGGGGCTGAGCTTGAATTTCCAGGGCTTGATATGAAAGGCCAAGAAAGGGACATTAAAATTGTAGTTTATACAACCAGGCCAGATACTATTTTTGGAGCAACGTATGACACTTTGCATGTTCCTGTTTCTCTTAATCTCATATGATCCACACAAGGGATGGTCTTCATTGGCTATTATTTTTCAATTCAATATTTTGCAGCTATCTTGTTCTTGCACCCGAGCATCCTTTATTGCAATCTCTAGTAGCTGCCGACCAAGCTAAACATGTATGTCAGTATGCTTCACCAATGTGAATCAGTTCTCACTTGCTCTCAGAAAATAAGATTTTTTTCTTGTTTTTGCAAAAAGGTGGAGGAATACGTAGAGCTTGCCTCAAGGAAGAGTGATCTTGAGAGGACTGAGCTGCAAAAAGAGAAAACTGGAGTTTTTACTGGCTGCTACGCGAAGAATCCTGCTAATGGAGTCGCTATTCCCATTTGGGTCGCTGATTATGTTCTAGGAAGGTGTGAATAATTTAATATTGTTGTATCTTTTTATAATATATAACATTTTTGCGGTCAATGTTTTGAAACAGTGACCTCAGTTAGTCTAATAGGAGGAACTTTAAAATACAGATGAAGTACGTTTTGTATCAAAGGGCATGGCTGGCTTAATCACAATCAATAATTGGTTGTCTTGTGTGCTTGCATCGTTGAACACATGTATAACCTTTATGTTGGCTATTTTTTTAAGTTCTTTTACTGTTTTGATGCAGTTATGGCACTGGAGCTATAATGGCCGTTCCTGCACACGATACACGTGATTACGAATTCGCTACAAAGTACGATATTTTAATTAATTGGGTTGTTAAGCCACAAGATGAGAATTCTGGAAAACCAGGAAAGCCTTTTCCTGGTGAAGGTGTCCTCATAAACTCATCTAGTTCAGAAACAGGGCTTAATATCAATGGATTGTCCAGCAAAATAGCTGCTTCAAAAGTGATACAGTGGGGGGAGGAAACTGGAAGTGGGAAGAGAAAGGTATGCGAGGGCTTCTTGAACTTGATCACTCATGTTATATGGTGAATAAGTCCACATTGATCAGACTTACACTATCCTTAGAGCTTGAATTTTCTACTGGTGGTGTTTTCCAGGTAAACTTTAAGTTAAGGGACTGGCTTTTTGCTAGACAAAGATACTGGGGAGAACCTATACCTGTCATCTTTTTGGATGACACTGGTGAGACGATTCCCCTTCCCGAAAGTGAGTTGCCTCTGACGCTTCCGGAGTTGGATGATTTTACTCCTACTGGCACAGGCGATCCACCGTTATCTAAAGCTACATCTTGGGTATGTGTATACTTGTCTTTATGCTAGTTGATTCTTGTTACTATTACGTTCCTGCTTCTTCATTATAATTTAGAATACATGTAATGCTATACATATACTCTCATTGAGTCATAGGTGGATCCACCTAGTAAATACGGGGTCGTGGGATTCTGGAAAACTAATTTTTTATATGTACTTTCCTAAAAGTTATGATTGAAATTTTATAATTTTTGTATTATAAATTAATATTTTATTAATGCAAAAAGGATACTGGAAACAAAGGTCCCCCGTTGCCTATACTAATTTTCCCCCACCCTTCCCCTGTGGAGGTACGAATCGGAGGCCAGTTTGCCCATCCCTTCCAACTTCCATTTTACATTTTAGTTGTCTTCTGACTTTTCACTTCTACAAACTCTTTTATGCCAGTTGACCAGTATTTTAGTTACATTACTGTGTAAATGTCTATTTATTCTTATTTTTGGTTTAAAGGTACAAACCATGGACCCTTTATCTGGAAAAAATGGCAGAAGAGATACAAACACGATGCCTCAGTGGGCTGGCTCTTGTTGGTAAAGTCCTTTCACTCTTAGCTTTGTTGTTCCCATTTTTATTGGACATGCTGTACTAGTACAATACCCTGCAATTTAGATGGTACCGATATTATGGTCTATTTGATACTTATAGTGCCTTGAATCTTCAATCTTTTCTCTCCATGATGCGATAAAATAACTTTCAACTTATTGTTAGTTTTTATGTTGAGAAGACCCCTTCTTTTTAACATCCTTCTTCGTTGTACTTCTGGAAGTCAATCCTTATACATTCCTTAACTTAAAAAATGCCGACTTGTTGCAAGTTTGCAACATACTCCCTCCGTCCCGGTCATTTGTTTACTTTTGGTTTTGGCACATTTATTAAGGGGATGAGGGTGTGGTTAGTGTTATCGAATGACAAGTGGATCATGATGGGTATGGATGATTAAATCATACATATAAAAACACTCGTAATATAGAAAGGAAACAAATGAATGAGACACCCAAAATGGAAAAGGTAAACAAATGACCGGGACGAGGGAGATATGAATATTATAAATATGATCAAGAAGGAAGTTAGTTGTTTGCTGTGGAGTTGACTTTGCAATTTTCCTGTAGCTGAACAATCTGTTGATTCTCGAAATTCATCTCTTACTCTGTCAAGTTGGGTTTGACTGTTATAAATAGTTTTAGTACGCCCACCAATTAATTTTCTCACTTGTCTTTGATTTCCCTTTTCAATGGAGCCAAAGACTCACTAGACTTTGGTTCTTGGCTTCTTGAGTATGATGAAATAAAGCAATATGACTCAGTAAATTGTCTGTGACTCTTCCTATGGTGAAGTAGTAGTCATTCAGTGCAATGCTCAACACAGTTTTTTATTTATGAATTGTCTGTAAATAGCCTTTCTAACTTCTATATTGCTAACAGTGAAGAAGTTGCGTACATCCAAACCCTTCCTTAATCTTTACCCCTCTGTTACGGGATCCCTCGAGACAATTTGTAATGCTGTCGTTGTCGTCCTTTGTTCTCATGAGTCATGAATCCCATGTTCTTATTTTCTGATAGCAGTAAAAAAAAAGTAGGAGTTCCAGACATGAGTGTCACTTTTTCACATTTTGTATGTCTTCTGCAAGCTGTAACATATATCCTAACCATATCCACTATCCAGGTACTATTTACGATTTATGGATCCATGGAATTCAAAGGAATTGGTTAACAAGGAAGAGGAAAAGTAAGATGTTTAAGATTATAGAATTGCATTTTCTGTGTGGAAAATATCTTATCTGGAAGTTTGTAAAGTGTTATGTTCTGAACTGTGAATACATTTATTGTGCAGTTTATGCAACTAACCTTCTACAAAGCTTTTTACATGCAGATACTGGAGCCCAGTTGATGTGTATGTTGGGGGAGCTGAGCATGCAGTTCTGCACTTACTTTATGCTAGGTTTTGGCACAAGGTAATCTAAATTCTCACTTGTAGTCTGTTGCAGTTAGACATTTGGAGCCCAGGATTCGAGGTTTCTTGCTTTAGTATGTAACTTCTGCCACTTGTTCTTGAAATGTGGTGTACCTTTTCGAACCATTACTTAGGACTTGGGAGTTCCTAAGAAATGTGAAGAGTTAAATCCTGATGACACTCAGATTTCACTGCTGTGATCGAGCTGTCACAACCAATGCCTTGGTTGGTTGGCAAACCTTTCATTTTAACATGCATGTTGACTACACTGGTTCGTGAGAAATACTTTTGTTTGTGCTTGGAGCATGATGTTATAAAGGAAAATGCCTCACACTTCTTATATTTGTGTAATAGTCAGCAGAAGATGTAATTTTGAACGCAACCATCATTATTTGTCATTCTTAAACAGCCTCTCTGTGTTGTCTAACATAGGGGTATGTTAAGACTGATACATGCAACCCAGTCTTGTGCAGGAGCCCTTGAGACAACCTTGATATGAAGTTACTCTGACACTCTTGACTAGTGAGAAACTGAAACCTTTGGAGGAATAAGCAAATGTTGTGGCAAACTGGGTATGAAGATACGGTATACACGGCATACCTTGTTTAGTTTTGCTTATACTTCCCCATCCTTTCTTTGCAGGTTCTCTATGATGTTGGTGTTGTGTCGACCAAGGAACCATTCAAGTGTGTCATAAACCAGGGAATTATCTTGGGGGAGGTGAGAATCTTTTTGAGGTTAAGTATATAATTCTGCTTTAGTATTTATTTGTCTAATACTCTAATGTTTATCCCCAGGTCCAATATACGGCCCTTAGAAACGTAAATGGAGATTTTGTATCTGCGGATTCAGCAACTGTGTTGAGTGAGCTTTCTCAAGAGTTAATACCCGACGAAAAGGTATGTTCCTTGTACATCTATTACACCTCCCTTCTTTTAAAAGCTCGCTATTAATGGACTTGGCATCTCATATCACAATTTTGACTGACTATGACTCACCTTGGATGAAGGTTATGAAGTCGGGTGACTCTTTTGTATTGAAAGAGAATCCTACCATTCGTCTGATTGCCCGGGCTCATAAAATGAGCAAAAGCAGGGGAAATGTTGTCAACCCTGACGATATAGTTGCTGAGTATGGTGCTGACTCACTTCGCTTGTATGAGATGTTCATGGGACCACTGAGGTTTGATTTGACTGGAAGGGTTATAGTCTGTTATCTGATTTATGTTTCCAAATTACTCAGCTATATATAATTTCTTCTTTCTTGTATTTGGCTCTCAGAGACGTAAAACCATGGAATACTAGTGGAATTGAAGGTGTTCATCGGTTTTTAGCTAGAGTATGGAGACTAATTGTGGGCTTGCCTCTAACTGATGGTTCATGGAGAAGTGGAACAGTGGCTGTTGATGAAGAACCCACCTTAGAACAATTACGTTTGCTGAACAAGTGCATCGAAAAGGTCTGATATTCTTTCTTTCATCCTTCCTTCATAATACAAAGTACTACTTATAACTTCTTCAACATTTTGAAGTTCAGCATTGCAATACATACTGTATTAACTTCTGTTGGCAAAGAGGAGATAGAGAGCCAGTTCAAGGTACGGCCAATACGAGGGAAGGAGATTCAAACTTGCAACCTACCGTACACATGACCTCAATTTTACCATTAGACATTTTAGACGCCAAGATCTCATGCAAATAAAAATCTGATTTAATATTAATAGAAAATAAGTTGAAAATATACTGATTTGGAGCAGGCTTAAGTACTGTAACTGGTGTACTTTAATTACGGAGCTCGAGTTTATAGGCAACCAGAGTGCTGGCTTGTTGAACTCTGGAGTTTTTCTACGGAGTGTTAGTTATTCCTAGTTATGCTGAATCAATGAGGAGACTTGACTTTGATAAACTATTCTTAAGAAAATCGATTTTCAGAAATTTTGATTGGTTTGATGTAGGTTACTGAGGAAATTGAAGGAACTCGATTTAACACAGGTATCTCAGCAATGATGGAGTTCATCAATGCAGCATACAAGGTTTGCTTGCTTAAAGTCCTTGCTATTCTCTCATGAGCCATGACTTGTGTGATACCACTTTAGACACCTTTTGGCCTTCGGTTATACGGAGTAGTACGTAAAGCCATTGTATTTCACTGATGAACATTATGGCGAGGAATCACACTTTTTCATTACTAAATGTTTCCGTAATGTCTTCTGTGAGACAGTCGTATATGACTATAATGTCAAATCAACCAGGCAACCAGACTCTTTTTATTGACCTTTTTCCTTTCTTTAACGATGGTCCAATCAAGCAGATTCTGAACACGCTTTTTTCCAACTGCTGTTGTTCTGTACCCTTTGTAGTGGGACAATCACCCAAGATCAATCTTGGAGGCATTCGTAAAGCTGCTATCACCATATGCACCTCATGTGACTGAAGAGCTCTGGTTTCGGCTTGGAAATTCAAATTCACTGGCTTATGAGCCTTTCCCAAAGGTATGGTCTAACTCTTGACACTCTCAATTTCCAGAACTGGGTGGGAGTACCCAAAACTTGTACAACTGTCTTGTTCCACGTTTTATTTCCTCATTTCATCATAGGGGTTGTAGTTTGGTTGTATACATACAACGGTCTCACCCAAAACTAAATACTTGTCTAAAATGCTTTTCATGAGGATACTAGTTATATAAATATGGGCTTGTGTAATTCAGGCGGATCCCTTGTACTTGAAAGACTCCAAAATAGTCCTTCCAGTTCAGGTGAACGGAAAGACTCGAGGAACCATTGAGGTCGAAGAAACGTGTTCTGAAGATGAAGCATTCAGCTTAGCATCCATGGACGAAAAGCTGTCGAAGTATATAGATGGGAAAAGCATAAAGAAGAAAATCTTTGTTCCCGGGAAGATCTTGAATGTGATTGTGGTTCCCCAAAATGCAAAGTAGTTCAGACTTCAGACCTAATCCTGATGTATTGAGTTGTTCCTTAACGTGGGAGATGGACATGATAGAGAAGCATTATACCATCTTCTAACCACCATGCTGAAGATCACACTCGTATCGCCCAAGAAGCGGCCCTCCTGGTGGAAGCGCTTTAAAAAGAGCTAAGCTGATGATTAGTAACACAATTTTGTCTACATTCTTTTGTCTACACAATTTTAGTCACACTTGTGTAGTTGCAAGTTGCAACATCTGAGTAATTTTAGGCAAAATACTTGAGGTATGATTCTAATGTTTTACGTATATAGGTTTATACGAATGGAATCAAATATTGTGAGTTCAACTAGCTTTAACCTCATCAGCATCATATTCACCTCGGTGGCGCTCTTTAAAAAATAAGAATACCAAGTTATTAATGTATCAGAAATTCTCGTTTATGACAGGGGGCATATTCGTCGTAAGCTTACGACGGGTCAAATAATACTTATGTGGGGTAGATAAAGACAAAAGCAACTACCTAGAAAGTAGTAACCCGTTTTGTCTTATTTACCCACATGGTTAATATTTACCCCGTCGCAAGCGGATATACCCGTCACAAGGAGACTTCCTGTTGATGTATTATACTATTATGTTAGGTTGAACACAAAGTAATGACTGTTGGAGTGATCATGTGTTTGGTTGTTGGGTGTAGTTGGCCAACAAATTGATGGATTGCTAATTGCTATAGTCTAAAGTCTCAACATGGGAATGTGGGATGCTGTCATTCAACATTCTTTGATGGCAGTGGTTACGAGGTGGATTTTGTTGGATTATAAATATTTTTTTCGAATTACTCTTGTGCCTATTTTATTTCAATTTCAATCAATTGTTTATGGACCTCCATTCTTGTCAATTTATTTAGACAAATTTTTTTAGAGAGTCGAGCTCTCAATAACGTTATTGAGGGACGGTCTCACCTGTGTGAGTGAGTGATCCACTAAACCTTTAAACCTTTTGTTTTCCGATTGTGTCTCTCATTAAATTAGTGAGAGACGGTCTCTCACGAGACGTATTGATGATTTATTTATGCACTTGATTGAAATGAAGTAGCTATTTTATTTTAATCAATCAAATTCCATATGAAGTGCATTTTGTTGAAAATATGTATTTACAAATTATTTGGAATGAAGTATTTAGCTTATATTTAAGTGGTAAATAACTTAAATAAGATAGCGATATTAGGTATTACTCAAATTCAGTAAAACCCAGTATAAAATTATAATTTTAATTAATTACGGAGTATTTTGGATTTCAAACCAAATACTAATGATGGGCAATTCATAAACTTTGGCTAGTATTATTAGTTACACAATAATTAAAGTTTTCCTCTAAAAAAATAACTAAAAGGTCTATATTGTTACACACTTAAACTTGTTATCACGCCAATTGTAAGCAATTAAACTCCATTATCATTATTACGGAGTATTAGAATTCGGTATTTCATGAATACCCCAATGTTCAATGAAGATCAGCAAAACGAAAATTCATGAAATTGATTGGTAAAAGTTATGATGTGAAGATTGTGAATAATCCAAGATTATAACATAATCAAGGCATTTACTTGTAGTTGATAGATAAATCATCTCAACCAAAACCTTAAAGTGATGATAGTTGAGGCCCAACTATTATAAATATTCCTATTACGCTCCCTCACTCGAATGCCCATTGGGCTTGATGTGACACCCGCGATTTAGCATAAATATAAACAAGTAATTTGCAGCGGAAATACGATACTTTAAAAAAAAATTCGACATATTTATTAAAACTTTTTCGCGGAATATCAAAACAACATACGGAAGACTAAAAACTAATGAGAAAGTATAAATTATACAAAATAACTTAAATAGACAAGGGATAAGGTATCCCACGATAACAACCTGAATTAAATGTAAACTAAGCGTAAGAGTAATTGTCGAATTATCAACAATGCTCGCTAGCCACACGTCTTCCCCAAACAGCACCAACCTACATTCATGAAACATGAACGCCACAGTCAGTGGGGAGTAACTCAGGGTTCTCTCAGCCACTTTACGTCAGAATACAAATAGATAACAATAAGAACATATTGTATATGGAGTAGTACATGTGAATAAGAGAAATATCAAAGCATGATACTCAAAATCAGGTAAACAACCAGGTGATCGACTCAGAGACCAACACTTGGGCATGTCCGATCACACAAACATCAACAACCAAGAATAGAATGAACGCCGTCGGGTAGCATAACCGCTACAACTGACACTTAAGGAGTATAACCGCTCCACTAACAGGCTAGGGCGTATAACCGCGCCCTAGCTACCGGAGCGCATAACCACGTCATCCGGATACTATGTATAGCGCATAACCGACAACTATATGCCTAAGACCTAGCCAGACCTCTCGATGTAATAACCTACACCGAACGACACACGGGGACCGGGCCGCATAACCACGGACACCGACCAATCCCGAACATAGTTAGATAAAATCCCATAACAGGAGTGACGTTTGTTCATCACAGTGATACACAAATCGTATCACCGCTATCTATTCACAATCAAGGCAACATAACCGTTACCAACACAATTTAGGGTGACATAACCGTCACTTAAACACAAGCAAGGCAACATAACCGTCACCCTACTCATCTTAAGATAACATAACCGTCATCAAAACACAATTTAAGCTAACATAACCGTTAACCAACTCATTTAAATACAAGAGCCAACAATTGATAAATAAGACAATACTTAAGTCCATTCCATACGGGAGAGGAATAAACAGAACTGATTAATAAAACATAAGTCTTAAAAGCGTTTTACATTTCAGCTGTCCTCTGCCGTAAAATTCATAATTAATTCAAATAAAATCTAAATGATACAAGGCCACCTGGGTCAGCTTAATAAGACATTTATCTACAATTTTCATCAGATAACCATTTTCAAAAGACGACCTTAACAGGGGTTTATAATCTGATCTTTACAGTATGTCAGAAATCGTCGCATTAAAAGTATTGCTTCATAAAACGGGTTTAACAAATCATTTTGGGGTAAAGTAAAATCCTAACATCATCTAAACTCTTCAAAGTTTAATTATTGAAAAGGACCAGAATAATTTCAAAGTATAAAAATGGTTTTCGAAATAATCTTTGAGCTACTGTCCGTTCGGCGAGTATTTCAGCGCAATGTTCGTAAATAATTTATTGTGAACAAACGACATGCAATAAAATTACGATATTTTAGCGGTAGACTCTACACTTAAAATAAACAGGGGTATCTTTTCAACATTTTCAAAGACGGATACTATAAGATGTCGAAATAAATTGTACAAGACAATGGACAGATTTGTCAAGGTGCTGAAACTTTATCAAATAACCAAAGTAAACCAAGCACTATGAACTTGAAAGATTATCAAACTAATCATCCTCAAAGATCACAACCTCATTTAACAATACAATCCTTAATGAATTTTCAACTTGAATATCACCCAACACAACCATGCAAAATGAAATTCATCCAAACATATGATTTATGAACTTAATCATGTCACTATTTAACCAAACAGAATTCTATTATACTAAACATTACTAGCATATAGAACACATGCAAAAATAGACGATAAGTCGAGTAACCCATCACCGTTACCTTTTAGCTCTTCAATAAGCATGATTTTGACGCAAAGCCACTCCGGTTTGGACAACCGAACTAGCTACACACAAATAAACGAGGTTAGCTAAGAGAACCGTGCCTTAAAGGCCACGATCAGAGGATATTAAGGAAGAAATTTGATACTTTTCTTACCTAGAAAGATGGAGGGCGAGGAGAGGAAGAGATAGGCGCGAAAATCGTCGAAAACCGATAAGAAACGAAGATTTTACGATCGTTTTACGGTGGAGGTGCACAAGCAACAATGGTGTTCCTTATTCTTTTGTGTTTTGTGTGCATGGCTGAAAAAAAAAGGAAGGAAGAAGAATGAAGAAGCCCTTGGGCAGCAAGGAACTTGCTTTGCATGTTCAAGCCAAGTGTCGGAAGCTATTGCCAAGTGTCGAAACTCTTACGCCAAGTGTCGAAACTCTTACGCCAAGTGTCGAGACGATTAAACCATGTGTCGAGAGTCTTAGGACATGTGGAAGAAGTGATTAAGGCAGGTGTCTAAGTTCTTAGGCCAAGTGTAAGAGGTGCTAAGCCCATGTGTCGAAGTTTTTAGGCCAAGTGTTAGAGGTAACAACGAGCGATAGTCTCGTCGGCGGATTATCTGTGACAGCCTTTCGTATTTTCGGCATAATTTCCTCCACAGAACTCCGATTGAGGTGTTTTCGCTGGCGTTGGAAAGCTAAGAAAAAGATCTAAAACTTTTAGTTTAGAAGTAAAAGCTAGTTACGCCTTTAACATATCCTAAAATTATCATCAAGGACAAAGTAGCGTTTCACAAGTTTAAGAAGTATAACTTTAAGACGGACATATTAATATCATTGTCAAAAACGATATATTTTAAATGAAATTTTATTTAATGTGGAATATTATTATTACTAAAATAAGATTTTAATAATATATAATGACTTGGAAATTACGGGGTGTTACACTTGACGAGTGGTTAGTTTGCACAGACCCCCATACCGTGTGCGGGTTTCCACTTCGTGAGTTTTCGAGGGGTTTTGAGGTTGTCAGGATTCGAACCCGTGACCTTCGGTCACACTGGCTCTGATACCATGATAGATGAACCATCTCAACCAAAACTTTAAGGTGATGATGGTTGAGGCCCAACTATTATAAATATTCCTATTAGTAGTTTTTAAAATAGATGCAAAATAACAATAATTGTATACATTAACAATGATTTTCTTTTTCATGTGGAGCAACTAGCAGTCATGGAAATCAAGCAAGGTAGCTCGAAAAGATAGTTTAGTTTTCAAATTTTTAGGAATATTAGTTATAGTTTAGCTTTAATTAATATATTTTATATTTCATTTTATTAATATAATAGATTGCGAATTACGGTTTTACCCTACGATATTGCCGTAAAAATAAAAATAATTTTTTTATTTTATTTTATTTTCTATTAGGGTATTACCGAAACTCGGTAACATCCTGTGTCGTCCGAGCAACTTCCTAATTAAGTACAAGAGATTTGTCTCACGTGGTATCCAACTTTTTAAGTTTACGCACAAAATATCCTTGAGATTTAATTTTCAAGCACATGTCTATAGATCGTTTTAAAATTTTCAATTGAGCATAAATCAGAATTAAGTATATGTGTTTTTCAAATTGATTACCTCTTTGAGATCTACAAGTTGATAAAACGAAAAAGGTCATTCGGAAATTTAAGATCAGAGATATGATTGATTTGATTTTTTTGTTAAAAAACCTATAAGTTGGTGGTCGTCAATTTGTTTTTCCCCAATTTGTAGATTATGATGAGATAATCATTTTAGAAAAAAACATTGGTCGATTTCCAATTTCGATATAGGTGTTATGCTCAATTGAGTTTTCTTATAGCGACAAAAAGGGCATGTTGTGCATAAAAATCAAGTATGAGGGGTATCATGTACAAGAATATAAATTATCGGTTACCATGTGCAAAGTGATAAAGTTTAAGAATACCACGTAAATTTTTCATTTATCGGGTACTATGTGCAAAGTGGTAAAGTTTAAGAATACCACGTAAATTTTTCGTGTAGCTTGTAGTGGAATGAAGTACTATTTAGCTTATATATTGGTGAAATTTTTCTAGTTTAATATTGAATTCAGCATAAGTAGATCGAATTGAATTAAATTAATTATATTTTATAGTATACGCTTTGGGTATGATTTTCTTATAAGTTTGTTTATTAAATGATAAAACAAAAATCATGATCTATTAGAGTTTAAAATTTTTGAAACTCACTTACCATGCTTTACATTTGTATTTTTTTAGTTGAAGGTGACTTACTATTTTAATCTCAAATCTAACATAAAATCGTAGTTGTTTGAAATCAGAACCAAAATATATTTAAATTCAAAAAAACAATTTTACCCAATTCAAAACAATGACCAATTCTAATTCATATCCATGCCCATATCAACTCATTTTCTGTTGAACACATAGGTCCCGTTTGTTGTAGTTTAGCAACTCTGTTAGAACAATAACAATAGTAGAACTTTATATAAAGTTCTTATTTCTAAGTTATTTTTACAGATTACTAAGTTTAAGAACCTCACATCACAATAAAATAACTTTATTTAATTCTTAATAAGGACCCACTATTAACTATCTTATCTTCATAAACTTTTTTTTTTCTTGAAACCAACAAAGAACTTGGTTCTTAAATAAGAACCAAGTTCTTATTTTGACAACCCCAATGTGATCCACAATGGAAGAACTTTTTTTTTCTTAAAGTTCTTATTGACAAACCCACAATAAAAACTTCTATTGCTATTGCTCTTAGTTTAGTTCAACCTCACTGTTCAATTCAACTTAATTCCTCTCATATCTTCACAAATTAACTTTTATTTTTACCTCATTTCGTTCGGCTTAACACCAATCAATTCAGGATAGTTCAACTCAACTATCATCAACCGAAAAAATAGGGTCATACTCCTAATTCAGGAAAAGATAGTAATTACGATATTTCTTAAGTGATAACATAGAAACATCACCAATGTTTGTTTTAGACGGTCAATTCCATTTGAAACAAGTAGCGAGGTTTTGTGATTATTGTATAGTCAAATATACCTACAATGGTTCAATTAGTATTACAGTTTATGGTAACTTTGTTTTTCAAAATTGGTCATCTATAGAATAATTTCAAAACCCTGTTTTAATTGCAATTTAGTTTATTCAGTTCAATTCATTTCAACTCTTCTCTTTACAAATTAACTTTTACCTTAATTTTATCCAGTGTTATTAAATTCAGATTTGCTCTAATAAAATCAGATTTGACAATTAACAAAGACCTTTTTATTGATTTTTATTGTTTAATACGAAAATGGTGTTTACCAAGTGGAACATACAACGAAAAAGCATTAAAGCAAGGAAACATAAAACGGGAAATTAATTAAATAATCTGCTGTTAAAACTTGAAACTCCACTTTGCTCTTCGCCTCTTCCTCATACCATCACTTCATAATTAAACAATTAGCCCTCGTCATTACGAAATTCCATTTACATTATTTAATTATCATATGCACTAGTTCCTCCATTGATGAACCTCGACTTCAAATGTAATCTTCCTCTCCTTTAATTACAATTATCACTCGTAATTATCAAATTCTTGATACTTTTAATGACAAAATTGTGTTGTTAATAAAAATGACAGGAGGTGGTGGTGAAAATGACGACGACGACGGCAGAAATAGCGGCGGCGCGTGCTCGAACAACGACATTGCTGCGGCGGCGAGGAAAGTGGAAGGTCACGATGTTAGCGGCGATAATTATAGTTTGTTTATTTGGTTTATGGACGTTACAAAGTCGATCATCCTCGTTGGACCTGATTTCCACAACGCGCAGACCTCGACGAGTGGAAGTCACATTCGATGGACCTCTGAAAATTGCGTTTTTGTTTCTCACGCGCCGGCACCTCCCTCTTGACTTTGTTTGGGCTTCCTTTTTCCAGGTTTAATTTGATTTTGTTCATTATTTTTATTGCAAATTGTTCTAATTTTTTTGTTTATAGAATTTCAGTTTATCTCTGTGTAATGTGTATATTTGGTGAAGATTTGCGTATATAGTGGTATCTAAGTCTGGTGATTCTTTAGTTTCCATTTCGATTACGATGGAATAAAGCAAAATAACTCACCTTGATTACCCTCCTTTTGAGGATAAGCGGCATTCAGTGCAATTTCCATTTTTCAAACTGAAACCTTTACTGTGGGAAGTTTGCATACATTCCACCTCCTTACCATTCAATTTACAGAAGCCTTGAGGCACTTGTTTAATATTGTTGCTGTTGAATTGTGTCTAGTTGGTAAAGACTGCACCTTTCTGAATGGAAGTAATTTGTTAAAAATGAACTTGAGGAGTGTTTGTGTACTTAGTATGGAAATGTGAATGTATTGATTTTCGTTTTTGATAGATGAACCATCTCAATCAAAACCTTAAGGTGATTATTGAAGCTTAACTTATTTCAATAATCCTATTACGCTCCCTCAAACTTGAAGAGTGATTAGTTTGCACAAGCTCCCTCATACCTCATACCGTGGGCTGAGTTTCCACTTCGTGAGTTTTTGAGGGGTTTTGAGGTTGCCAGGATTCGAACCCGTGACCTTCAATCACACTGACTCCGATACCATGATAGTAATAGGAATATTAATAATAGTTGGGCTTCAATCATCACCTTAAGGTTTTGGTTGAATCCCAACTATTATTAATATTCCTATTAGTTTTCCATTGTTTGTTTCTGGCACCCTATTTGGTTTTCTTTGTTGTGGCATCTACGCGTGTGAGGTATAAGCAAGCGTTAAGTTTTTATATGGTGGGTTTATAATAACATCACATGCTAAATGGTTTTTTTAAAGGTATATGATAGGGTTGGACTTGAGAAGAGACATTGGTGCTACTATATTAACACATTTCTGTTCATTTGTTGTTTGGTTATGTTAAGCTTTGTGGAATTTGGAAAACTGTGGTGTAACTCATTTGGTAGGGCTTCATCTTACTAGCGGTAGGGGGTCTAATTATCACTACCTACAAGTTAAGGCGGGGTCTTCTAAGCAGTTAAGCTCTAAGACAATAACGTTTCTATAAAACCTTTCTGAAGTCTCTTGACGTGGAACATAGCCGTACAATACTACAATGTTACACATCTATGTCATTTGAAAACTTCATTTGGCCACCATGTCACATATTTATCACACTACTCGTGATTGACATGATTTAGGACTCATGTCCGACAAGCCAAAATTAGATAGAACACCCAGACTTGACCATTATCCTCATATTAAATTTCACCAGTGTGTCGTACTTGGCTTTAATATTTGATCTTATGGCTGAGTGAGACCCTAACCGAAACACCTCGGTGCCCCTGAAGTGCGCCTTGTAGACAAGATACAATTAGCGAGGCTCACTAGTCAGTACTATACTCTGTTCTTATTTTTTCCTACCCAACTTTACTGTTTTATCTTTCCTTTTACTTCTTTACATGTTAGCCCTCCTTAATATCCAAACAAGGTATTTTTGCACAAAACTATATTTTGAAAATTTGAATAGTGCAAAAAGGGCCCCTCGCTGCCTTGCGCTTAAACTTTAAATAGCAAGTAAAATAGATGCTTGAAGGGGAATAAAGAGTAGGGAGGTGTAAGGGAGGCAAGTATCTAGTTAAACAAAGAGGATAATTAAATTTGCTATTTCTCTCTTTCTTGCATAGAGTATGACTAGTTTAATAATCTATAAAAAATATGTCTGTCTAATAATTCGTCATGACACTTGTTGGACTGTCTCCTTGTGTCGCAGATACTAACATTTTGCATTTGATACCTTGTTGAGTAGTCTGAGTACCATAGTTACAAAAAATGATTACCTTCCCAGGATTCCTCACTCTTCTTTTAGGACTAAGGCTATATTGTTTTTAATGAGGATAGAAAAACCTTAATTCACTTAAAATACCACACCCGGCAATTGAGGCATATGAGTAATGTTCTTGTAACCTTCTTGTGATATCTTAGTCTAATCAAGATGACATTATGTAGATGCCAATTTCCCTCTCCTTGTATTCTACTCGCCTTGTTCCACATTTCACACCAAAATAAAAATTGGTAACACCCTAATTGGAGGTTTCTTTGTTTGAACTTAGGAAATAATTTTTTTCGAGTCAAATTGATACTATTTTCCTTTCTGTTTGGTACGAGTGATTATATACTAAAAGCTATTTTATTTTTTAACCCTTACATAGAATGGTACATTAAAAGGTTTAGCTTTGGTATATTATGACTTAGGTGAGTATACTGCTATATATGTGGAAAATTGTGTTCTCCAATCTTTGGAAGTTTTACCATCAGTAATATTGCTTATATGTCAATTTGTTAAAAGATGTCTAGTCATGGAAATGTCTCCATCAGCAGACTGGGAATACCTGTTTTTTGAGCTGCTACCAGGTGTATTTTCCACACATTGAACTGTAAATTAATTTAACATAGTTTTATTATCGTTGTGTTAAATGAAAAATCTTGACTGAGATGCTTTAGAGTTTCAAATTCAAAGAGATATCAATCTTCAAAGAATAAGTATATGTTATTGTGGTGTGGCAGGGTGTGGACACGACGAGCTATTCAATATACATACACTCACAGCCTGGGTTTGTTTTTGATGAATCAACAACCACGTCACCTTTATTTTATGGTCGGCAGTTGAGGAATAGCATTCAGGTTCTTGGCTAAACTACTTCCTACTTGTTTTTGAATATTTTGGTGTATTCTTTGGTATGCATTTGGGGGTGTTTTGTTCTTGGGCTGACCTAATTAAAGGGCAGGTAGCATGGGGTGAATCCAGTATGATTGAAGCAGAAAGGTTATTGCTTGACACAGCACTAAAGGACCCTGCTAACATGAGATTTGTTCTTCTCTCAGATAGGTTATTATCACTGGATACATTGTTTTTCTTTTTATCTGAGTCACTTCAATGCAGCTGATGAACTTATGTTGGTTATGCAGCTGTGTTCCTCTGTACAATTTCAGCTTTATATACGACTATGTCGTCGGATCTTCTAAAAGTTTTGTAGACAGGTAAACTCTTAGAATCTTTGAGCCAAAGACTGCTAGATATTGGTCAGCATTCTTTGACTTGACAAGTTCAATTAAATTGTACTCCGTATTGCTTGTTTCGTTAGATTTTATTGACTATGGCTTGGCTTGGTTTTATGCTAGCTTTCTCGATAAAAAGGATGATCGCTATAACACAAAGATGTCACCTGCAATACCAAAAGATGATTGGCGTAAAGGATCACAGGTAACCATGATCTTCTTTTCCTGTATTCTCAGCAATAATCACATTGATCTTTTTGGAGTATAGAGCAATAGCTGCCAGTTTCTGAATGTTGATCACTAGTGTATGTGCTACTGTGTTGTCAGGATCAGGATTTTGGTACTAGTTTTTGCAGTATCTAGTATTAATGCATTGCTTGTAGCTAGGATCTATTCTTCTTTTCCAGTACGTAGCTAGGATTTATTTAATGTGTATCAGTGTATGTTAATACACTATGCGAATGAATATCAAGATGTTCATTTCCTATGGATGGGCTTCACAAAAATCTGACTGCCGTTGATGTGAAATATTGAATTACATTTTTGTTAAGGAAGCTTCATTGTGAATAAAAGTGTGTGCCATGGAAAGAGGATAGTGTGCCTCCAAGCGAAACCTCATTGTGTTTTAACATTATGAAGCCATAGTATATTTATTGTAGTCAATTAAATGCATGGTGTTGACTGTGATCAAGTTACAATTGGTTTTAAGATTATCATGACCAGTTTTAGTGGCTGTATCCGCCACATTCGTGGCACGATGATCGACTTCAGGCCATGTTGACCGGTTCCGTAATGAAATCTCAAACCATGATTTGCCGCCTTGAATCCTTGATTGCTAGCAAATTATGGTGTCATGTTATATGGAGACTCAATTAACAAGACAGAACAACTCTTAATTTTAATTAACCGTCTTTGGTCTTGAAACAAGAACACGACACAAACTTACCAACTTAGATCTAATATTCATGTTGTCAAGTGCTCAGGCTCTAGATGCACATGATCTTTATCCATAACAAGCATAATGGTTTAGGTATATGATATGATGTCAGTTTTAAGGGGTGTTTGGTAAATAGCGGATTGGTAAATTTTCAGCATATTCACGGCTTTTAGCATGTTTGACTTATCAATCTACTAATTTATGTGTTTGGTAAATGGCATATTGAAACGGTAGATTGAATTCCAATCTAGTGATTTCCAATATGCAGCATGTTCATTTTAGTAGATTGCAAATAATGAATTTGTCAACCATTTACACATAGATACAATAATCTATTAACCTAAACCTGCTAATTACCAAACACATCTATTAAACCGGCTAATAGAAATATACTAGTCAAACTGTCAATCCAATCAGTCATTTATAATCTGCTCGACCAATCTGCTTCTTGTGCTGATTAATTTGCCGACTACCAAACAAGGCCTATTCTTGCTTTAGGTGAAAAGTGCAAGGCATATCATAGATGATGCGGTCTCTTATGAGATAGCCTCACATTAATATAATGTGATACAACACATTTAAGTGAGAAAAAAAACTGAATCATTACATACTATCCCAATCTGTGTTACCCTGACTCTCAGATGTCCGACACGTTGAGTGTCGGATATGGCTATTTTGTGCATAATTTTCAATTTTTTTGGTCTAAAGTGAAGTGTCGTGTTGACATCGGACAAGTAGGTGTCAGATTTGCGATACAGTAGCTAAGTGAAGTGTCGGAGTAACATAGATCCCAATACTAACTCCTCATAAAGTAACACTTACCCTATATAGGCCGAGCTCCTAATAATAATATTATTAAACCGTCACAATGTCACATATGATGGTTTGTGTAGGTTGTGGAAATACTTGATGATACCATTCTGCATGCTTTTAGTTCGTAAGTTTTAATTTAGTGTAACTGACCTGTTTAAAGAAAGGTTTCTTGGTTTTGACTCAATTTCAGTTTGTTTTGCTTCAACAAGGTCATATAGATCATTATGCAGTGAATGTTCCAAATATAATACCATGATGATTATTCAGTTTTTCAACCGCAATTTTCTTTCGTTACTCTTACTTCTTATTTTAACATATCGAATTTAGTGGTTCACTCTTATTCGAAGCCATGCTGAAGTGGTGGTTGATGATGATCTTGTTTTTCCAGTTTTCAGAAAGTACTGTAAGGTAGGTTCCCTTTCATATAAACTTGACTTTCTTAATATGTCCATGTGTTGTATGCCATTGGGTTATTCAATCACTTCACTGCAGCAGATGAGTTTAGCGTTGAAGGTTCTTTCTGCTTACTTATTTTTTTTTCTTTGGTACAGCGACGTCCTCCTGTCAACGGTAGGAATGTAAAGCTGAATCTGGTAAGTTTGTCTTCCTTCCTTTTTTCTGACTAAGATGTCATACCCCAGATTAGCAAGCAGACGATTGAGATTTGAGGTGCTCATAGCACTCATTAAAAACATTGTACCAACAAAGTGTACTTTCCTTTTCGAAAGCCCTTTTGACTAAGAGTCTATGGTTAAACATGGTTATTAGGGAGTCATTTGTGGATGTATGTCACCGTAGGATAACTATGGGGTTGCATGTGTCTGTCTAGCTGGCACGCAGTGTGTCGACTGACCAAACAATTGCTTAGGCGAATTTTGAAGATAAAGTAATGAATAACTTATAAAAGTTCAATATTGGATCAACTACCATCAGCGCATCCATGAAAGAGCCTTGGATTCTTCCTGACAGTTTTCATTAAATTTCGACATCATATCCCATGAAGCCTTCAAAGTCGTCCTTCCAATACCCGGGACCAGCTATGTTTGAGTGAGACTGAGCTTAGGCTGTTAATACCAACTCTTAGACATCTTAGAATCATTATAGCATCGCATGTGTTCAGATTAGACGTTGGCAGTGTCTCAACTAGCATATCCATCACCACGTGGATACGAAGACGGAGTGATAAACCTCTCCAATGTTTATTATTGCATTGACTACTATTACCAAATTAATGAAAAACCCCTAGAATGCTTCCCTACAATTTTCATTCAATTTCGTCATCGTGCCTCGTGAAGCCGTACCTGTTTAGCCATTTGTCAATGTCTCGACTGTTCTAATCATTACCAAAGGAGATGTCAAAGATGGAGTAAATGAGTAATGAACCTGTTTAATGATTCTTATTGGATGGTTTGGACAACTCCCATCGCCACATCCACGAAAGACCCCTAGGAGGCTAGGATGCTTCCTCACAATTTCCCAGCATCGTGCCATGTGATGTCAGCTTCCATGGACCAGCTAGGTTCGGATAGGGAGTGTATTTCTGGTGGTTTAGTAGTGTATTTACCAATTTAACCTTTATAATTTGGGGATATCCAAAATGGAGTGATTAACCACCTTTTTGTTTGTTATTGGCTAAATTACCCTCACTTTAGGATAGACCCCTAGGATGTGTTTCCACAATTTTATTAAATTCTGACATGAATTCCTAGTGAGCAGTATAGAGTGTTCATTGTAGCCTTAAAAATTGACCTTTCGGAACTACTCGGCCAGACTATGTGAAAATAAACAAAACTTCTCAAGTTGCCTGCACTAAATTATAAACCCTAGGACCACTCTAGTGTCGTATCAGTCTAACTATTTGGCAGTGTTTCAGCCTGCCTAACATTAGCACTGGAATATGTAAGACGGAGTAATGAAGCACTTATTGGGTTAATTACCATGACCACATCCATGAAAGACCTCTTGGATTTCAATCGTTCTCAAGCATGTTTTATATAACCTTCAAAATCGGCCGGTATATACACCACCTAGGCAACTACATCAGAATGAGCACAGTTGTCAACAGTAACTCTTAGACACCACCTTAGAAACGTCAATTTGCTATGGTATCGCGTACATACCCATTCTAGTGGTCTAGTAGTGTCCAACCAACCTAACATTTATCATTTGGTGCATATTGAAGATTGAGTGATTGACCAAATTGGTTATTGTTGGATAAATCTCATCCCCACATCCATGAATGACCCTTAGGATGCTTCCAGGTAATTTTTATTCGTTGATTCGATTCAACACCGTGCCTCATGAAGTTGTGTTGAGCGTGCATAATATAGCTTTCGCAATTTACTTGTATGTATCACCGTCACCGCCTGTCTCATGTGTAACGGAAAACTCATAGACTCCTTAGGACCACCAATGTGTCTTGTGTGTTTGTTAAACTGCTTGGCATTATCTCGAACCACCCAACCATTATCACAAGGGAAATCGAAGACGACAATTTGTATTAATTACCACAACTGCTATGCTTCATAGCAATTTTCTTTTAATATCAACAACGTGACCCGTGAAGTCGTCTTGAGTGTGTGTGCCCATTTTAGTCATCTAGTAGTGTGTCAACCAATCTTATCTTCATCATTTCAGGCATATGGAAGATTGAGTGACTGCCGGCTTTTTTTTCTTTTTAAATTATCGAATAAGTGACCATAATCGCATCCATAAGCGACATCTGAAATTCCAAACAATTTAGAGGGATTTGGGGGAAAGGGAGGGGGAAAGGGAATGATTAAAATGGTCAAACGAACACAAACAAAGGGAATCATTCATTTTGACCCCCTTTCACTTTCCTGAATACCCCAAATCAAACAGCCCCTTAGTATAAATTAAATTAAGTTATAAGGTAAAAAGTAAGGAAAATTAAATTGACAAATAATATGCAAGTTAATGAAATATAGAAGATATGTAAATTTGGAAAACATGAGGTAAAAAGAATAATTAAAAAGTTTAGAGAAAGAAAAGAGGCAAATCCATGGAATAAAGGAACAAAGTTTGGGAAAAATGAGATAAATTAGAGGGGAAAGAAGAAAAATGAAATAGGGAGCTAAAAGTAAGATTGAGATATAAAGAAAAGTAACAAAATGAGTGGAAAATGAGGCAAGTTTAGAAAAAAATAGAAAAAAATGTGGAAAAATAAACAAAATGTTAGGTAGTGGTTATAAAAGTGAGGTAAATTTTATTTCACAAATTTTTAAGAGAGATGGTCTCTCATTAACGTTAGCGAGAGACCTCTCCCATAATAGATTAACTAGTGTAACACCCGTGAAAAATCACGGGGTTGTGTATTTTTTTTTAAAAAAGATGACAAATTATAGTTATTATATAATCAAAATTGTTCATAAGTACACCTTGAAGTTTTCGTTTTATTAGGATTGTTTAATATTTTGTAAGTGTCTTAAAGTCGTTGTTAAACTTATTGAAAAAATAATGGTGAGTTAATGTCAGTGTTGATATTTCAAATTCTGTAAAATGGCGGGCATTAAAATACGTTCTTACAACCAACACATTCCTGACATAATAAAGGTCTCTCATTCATAAAGAAGGTCTGTCTTCAGCATTTTATTTTCTAGTGTAACACCCGTGAAAAATCACGCGGTTGTGTACTTTTATTTTAAAAGAAGACGACAAATTATATTTATTATATATATAACCAGAAATTCTATTTATTGAACATGTATACTTAAAATAAAAAAGAAAAAAAAATTAATATATATGTAAGGACATTTGAAAAAAATTGTTGATAATATATAATAAGATAACATATGATAATGTTAATATGAGTAATAATTGTGAGGCGGTATAAAAATGGAACTATTAAGACATAGTTAAAAAAGAAAACTATAAAATTCAGATTTGAGAACTTTAAGATATATGTAAATTCCCTATCAAAAAAAGATATATGTAAATTAATTAAAGAAACAAAATTAAGATAATTATATTCGATATATTGCAGAAAATGGAAACAATGTAAAAATCGGTTAATGGAAGGTGACATGGCTACTATTGTTCACGTTATTGGCTGAAAAAAACTAAAATTCTGAGGTTGAATGAGAGAGCTCCATTAGACTAATTCTAAAACCACGTTGCGCCACATAAGCGCTTTTACAAGATTCTTTAATATATATAATGGATGGATATAATGAATAATGATAATGATAGGTAGTTATCATTTTTATTTTATTTGTTTCTTTTTCTTTTTAATTAGTTTGTAGTGTATTTATTGGTTGTCTATCATTAATGTAATGCGAGAAGTCTCTCAGGAGACTTACTGATTTTATTTTGACCAAAAAACCTAATATTTATTGTGAGATCCACTAACTCACCACCACATTCGTCAAAGACCCTTAGGTGGCTTGCAGGCAATTTCGTTTAGTTCTGACACAGCCTTTGAAGCCGTTTCGAGTTTTATTAGCATTTAGCATACAATATTGGCTCTCAACCATGCCAGAGCTAGAAGAAATTAAATTGTAAGCACCAACTTTGTGGCACCTTGGGACTACTTTGGTGCTTCATACTTTCATGTGTCTATTTAGTGTTTGGTTTTGTGTCTATTGACTTAACCATTACCACTTGGATATGAACAGTCATTCTAATGTTATTAGTGGACAAAAAACATCACCACGTCAATGAAATATCCTTATGATGCTTCTTGATAATTTTCATTGAATTTAAACGTCATACCCTGTGAAGTCGTGTCGAGCATGTATTAGTCTACAGAGCCGGCGTTGTGGGATGAACCTCAAGTCCTCAAGCATGAGTAATTTTGGTTTCATCGGCTAATAAAGGCCGACTTCCCTGTGGCATTAGTCTGAGTTGTGATCATATGTGTATTTCAAATGCAGAAACTCCAGAAGCAGCATAACTGCATTCCAGATGAACATTATCTTCAGACACTTCTTACTGTAAGTGTTCTCCTGTTTTTTTGCTTCTGTCATGGGGGAAACTTCTAAACTTTTATTTTTTTCCCATATATACTGCTTTTTTTTCTTACTGAGAATTTGGTTTGACTTTCAATTTACTTCCTTTGTCTCTTAACTGATTCTTTATGTTTGATTAAGATACTCCTTACAAATAAATAAAAACGTAAAGAATCCACGGGGGACTAATAAAGTATTTTAATAGAACTCATAATTCTTGTATCATTATATTTGTAGCAAAATTTACTTTAATTGAAGTATACATTTCATATTTAGTCTTATCTTTCCGAGATATTGAAAGATAAGCAAGCGAGTGTCTCAAAATGTGACACAAACATGTTTAAAAAATCGAACAGTTGACTAGTTGAGTACTAGAGTTTATCCTGAATTCCTGATGTTCGGAAATCATGTGTCAGCCATGTGTTTTCTGGAACAGCTTGTTATATGTGTCATGTCATGGATATCTTTTCCATTTGTACCATCATGACATACTATAAAATTTGAATGTGAAATTGCCTTACAGATGGAAGGGCTTGATAACGAACTTGAACGGAGGACATTGACTTACACTGAGTGGAATGAAACTGCCTCGAAAATGGAAGGGACGGGGTGGCATCCTGTTACTTTCACCTCTTCAGCTGCTACTCCCCAGCTTATTAACAAGATAAAGGTGTGATATTCATGTTATTGCATCAACTATGAACTTTTAATTAGACATGGATCCTCCTTATCATTAGTCTCTGGAGTCTGGATGGACCGTCTCATTTTAATATAATGTGAGACAAACCATTTAACTCCTAACTTGTATTCATATATTCATCAACCCACTAAAAAATAAAGCCACCCTATTAATTTGCTTGATACTATAGGTCAATCTCAGTGTTAGACTTGTGAACAGGGACTCAGGGTCAGGAACAGGTCGGATTAGTTGGTACAGATCATTTCGGGTTTGTTAGGAGCCGGGTCATTTCGTGTAAGTGTGTGTTTCATGTGTGTTATCGTGTCCTTCACGGTAAAAGTCAGTTTCAGACCATTAAAAATGGTCAGGTCAGCTGGGTCAGTTTCTAAGTCTACATAATAATCTTATTGTGCGATCTTTTATGAAATTTTTAAAATAAAATTATCAGTCTTTCCAATCTATACTATTTGTGTAAATCTTTAATCTTTCTTGACAGGATAACAAAAAGGTATACTATGAGACAGAGTACAGAACTGAGTGGTGCCAAACCAATTCTACACTGGTTCCTTGCTTTCTTTTCGCAAGGAAGTTTTCAGAAGGAGCAGCTAAGCAGCTTTTGAGCGAGGATCTCGTTGGTTTCAGGGCACAATGATTCACGCTCGATCCTTCTGCTGATCTTCATGCTAAATAGCTAGATGTCCAGATTTGGTGCTAACACGCCTAACCCTAGATTCAAACTTCAGCAACAATCTTAGAGGCAACGTCTGCGCAGCAAAGTATAATATATTTTACTCAAGTACAAAAGATCTATAAGGAAGAGCATATTATACTGTAGAGTATTTTTTAAAAAAAATCTTGATTAAATTGCGGCTTTAGAGTTTAAAAATAGGGAGTAGATGAGTAGTTATTCGATAAGGAAACCACAAAACCAATTATTTTGTATGTATGTATCGGTAGCATTTTGGGCTTTGTTGAAGATCTCTGTGATCAACTTCTTTTGATGGTCTCATCGAGTTGTGGCAGTGAGATGGTGTTACAGGCTCTTATGGTAACTGTTAATTAAATTCCAGATTCATGTTACAGCTTACTACATTAAGATTTAAGAAAGAAGTGCTCTAGTAAGTCTTGCTTGCGACGGGCCACCATTTGTGACGGATATTTTGTGAGATAAAATGGATACAAAATGAGTTAGTGGAGAAAGGGGACCACATGAATAGCGTTGGTGAGAGAGAAAAAGTGGGTATTTTGTGAGAAAACAGTATCCGTCACAAGTTTGCGACGGATAGTGCCGTTGCAAATAAGAATTTGTGCTAGAAGTCTAGAACAAACACTTGGGATCTGCGTTTTACTGTGTGTGTGTTTTGTTATCGTGTCCTCACATGTTTCAGTGTGTGGAAATGAAATGAGTTGAGCGAGTTGTGGGATGCGCAACTGTTGAGCAATTGAGAGCATGGGCAGAGATAAAGTAGGTTTAATTTTGATCAAATAAGTTTCATAAAATGTCTTGCAAAACTCGGCCTTAGATTAGAGAAACATTGAGTAATTATTTCAAATATTAAAAAGGTTTATTTCACGGAAATAATCAATCATATGTGTAATATTCTTAAATTATTCTCTTCTTTGAATTATTCAAATTTAATCTCTCTTATTCCCTCTTCGATCCCTGAACAACTTTGCTTGTTTTTCGACTTGCAATAACAGGTGAAAAATGACGTGGTCACTAATATTTCGTAGGAATAATTATTTATCATATGTATGACATGCTTATCCTTTAATCTGATCTATCACCATCATGCATTTTTGACCACCTAATAACCATCACGTTCGGCGGTTAACGTGTGGAAGAGAGTGCTTATGATGAGAATTGAGTTGATGAAATAGGGAGAATATTGCATCTGTGGAGAAGGAGGCTAAATGATTGTTGTTGTTGTTGTTGTTGTTATTGTCATCGTCATCGTCTTAGTTTGGTAGTGGCGGTGTGGTGGGGTCTTTGAAGGTAGGCAATTTTTGGAGAGGTGATCAGTGGATGACCCATTGTTGCATTTTTGCTACAGATAATGACATTTTCGTTATGATTCGAGTTTTGATTGTTTTGGATCAATTTCACATCTCTAGTCTGTTATGCAGATTAAGACGATTTAGTTGCAGAGTTCTGTTGCCCATTGATAATGTTGGAATTGAGAGAAACAAAGAAAAGAGGAGAATGGAGGGAGTCGACACCTGAGGAGTGACTACATGAGGAGTGTTAATAGTTCAAGTTATTATGAGATTAAATATAGCTTAGAGTATAAGAACGTTACTCATATTTGAATGATTCTTGTAAAATAATTAAAGTGTTTATTAACCCTTAAAAGCATAAGGTAACATGTTGTTTAGGTTGTCGGTCACTCTGGTGTGTTCTGGGATTCAGATTACTTAAAGTACGAAGTAATTTAAGCAGGTGGTCGATAAGATGAATTATTCCTATAAAATAATCATAATTTATTTCCGGAGTATGTTTTTTAATCAATATAATACTTCTTTTATCAAATTTTCCATTCGTTTGCCTTCTACATAAAAAACATTAAACCTAATTCTCTCTTATTTATGTATCCCTTCTCCCTCATATTGAAACATTAACATCTTCATACATTGAAGTTATGGTGCCAACTGAATTTTGTAATATCAAATTTTGTATTGCAATAACTAAAATACAAAACAATGAAATAAATAAATTTTATTAATAAATATAAAAAAATACGTGTACAATCTCTAATGTATCATTTGGTACTAGTATGTTATAAGGAGTACGTGCACGCGGTACACATGAGGGGTACATTATTGTAGACAACTTTAATTACTCTACGGGCGATGTCAATTTGATTTCTTGGGAGGGTCACGATGACTTAAAACTCCCTTAAGAGTTTGAATTTGTGATTGAATCTTCAACGCAGGACAATTTGATTTGCTTGTTGACTGCTTGCAATGATTTTGATAGAAAGAATTTGTAGAAATTTGTACCTCGTCTTCTCTAGCTCATTTACAATAATGAATTTTCAACCCATGAAATGAATAAGGAGAACTCTAGAGTTTTGATTCTCCTTGTTGGACTTCGATGTACATGGCCCATTTGTAGGTTTAATAGTAAACTTGACCCAAATTTGCTTCTTTTCGGGTTTAGGGATTCGAATAGTTCATTTTGTAATCCGAATCGACCCCCATTTAATTTAATTGAGACAATATAACTATATTAAGTTAAATTTTAGTATTAACTCAAAATAATTAATTTATATTGGGTATATTAGAATAGTGAGTTAGTTAGGTTGTTGTAACTAACTATGCTAAGTCAGAAGTTAGTTATATTTAACCAACTTTCTTATTTTACCTTAAGATGTTTTCATAAGTTGCTATATAAGGAAGAGAAGATCAATTGTAATTGCACTTTTATGAAATATAATAACAGATTCAAACTCTCTGTTTCTCTTTCTACTTTCCCTCAATATTCAATAACAACACCACATATTATCAAATATACATCAACATTATAATGGTTTCTACATGGTATCAGTGGTACGATCTTGATTCATGATCAAATTTCTGGGTTTTTCATTGCTTTTTTGGTGATTCTTCATCACTATTCCTTCAATTCTTTCTAGTTTTCGTAAGTATTAATCCATAATTTTTTCTTTTCGCTTCCGCTACTATTCTACAACAATGCCTTCTTCTGAAACAAATGCCAATTCCTCTTCTTCTTATGAGTTTTATGATGATCCATTATACATGTCTCATATTGAACAACCGACTGCTAGTTTGGTTACCACTCTGTTTGATGGTCATGATTTTATGGGTTGGAGAAGGGATGCTTTTATGGCTTTAATTTCCAAGAATAAGGATTCTTTCATAGATGATACTTTTCAGAAACCTCCAAAGACTGACAAAAAGTACAATCAATGGGTAAGGTTTGATTTCATGGTTAAAAATTGGATTTTAAACTCCATAGTCAAGCCTAACAAAGAAAACATGAAGTATGTCAATTCTGCACATGAGTTGTGGACTGAACTTCAGGAAAGATATGGTCAAGCCAATGCTTTAGAAATATATCAGCTTAGGAAAGAATTAGATGTTGTTGTTCAGGATAATTCTTCCTTGGTTGATTACTATGGAAAAATAAAGTGTTTATGGGAATCTTTGGATGGTTTGGACCCTATTCCATCATGTTCATGTGGCAAGATTGGACAGTGTACTTGTCTATTAATCAAAAAAATTATTGACGGGGAAAATACAACTAAGTTGATTCAGTTCTTAATGGGTCTGAATGGTGGGTATGAAACTGTTCGTACTCAAATATTGTCTATGGAACCATTGCCAACAATCAACAAGGCTTTGTGCTTTCTTCAAAAGATTGAAAGACAGAAGCAAATAACTGATGTGGTACACTATTTGTCTGAGGTAAATGCATTTTTCAAGTATTCAGATCAGAAAAAGACAAATACTCAGAATGCTAAATCTGAGAAGTTTTGTGATCATTGTGAAAAGAAAGGTCATACCAAGGAAACCTGTTTTGGGTTACACAAATGTCCACATTGTAATAAATTTGGTCATAATCACGATTTTTGTTATGTCATAAAAGGGTTTCCTGATAAGAATAAAGGGAAATTAAAGACTGCAGGAAAGTCTGCATCCTTAAAGAAGTCTGCAAATTCTGCAGAAGTTGTTAATGTTTCTGATTCTCCTTTTGAGAATGAAGTATTGGCTGCAACTGCTAATGTTCAAACCTCCTCTGAGTCTGGTGTTTCTAATGATGTTTTGGATGGAATTATTACTTCTGTAGTGGATCAAGTGCTTCAACGCATTTCTAATGGTAATAATTCAGGCCTTTCTTCCTCATAGTTTGCAGGTATTTTATGTAAATTTTCTGTTAATGCAGCCTGTAAATCATTGTTTTTGAATGACTGGATCATTGACACTGGAGCTTCTGACCATATGACTTATAATTATGCTATTTTACATGATGTGCATGATTTTAAAGTACCTGTTAGAGTAGGCTTACCTGATGGATCTATTAAACTTGTTTAAAAATCTGGTACAGTTACAATATCATATAAAATTGTACTGAAAAATGTATTTTATATCCCAGATTTTAAGCAAAATTTAATGTCTGTCAGTAAGCTTATTGATCATACTTCATTATCTGTTTTATTCAATGCACATGATTGTTTATTTCAGGACCTTTCAAATAAGACCATCATTACTAAGGGAAGAAGAGTTTGTGATCTTTATAGGATTCGTGCTAGTAAAAACTTGCCTGTACAACATAGAATAAACTCTCTTGTGCAACAAAGATTTAATTCTAAGTGTAATGTTGTTGATAGTCATTCTGCTTTATCTTCATCTACTGTTAAGAATAAACTTACTTTGTTGCATCAAAGATTAGGACACTCAAGAGATTCAAGTTTGTATCAATTAACAAAGATGTAATGCAAAGTAATTTTACATGTGAAACCTGTGTTCTTGCTAAACATCACAGGTTGCCTTTTCCTATTTGTACCAAAAAGGCTTCCAATTGTTTTGATTTATTGCACATTGATGTTTGGGGTCCATACAAGATACAAAGTATTTCTAGAGCAAAATACTTTCTAACATTATTAGATGATCACTCCAGAAATACCTTGACTATCTTGTTTCAAAATAAGGGTCAAGTGTCTGGTTTAGTTCAAGATTTTTTTTGCTTACATAAAGAGACATTTCAATAAAGTTATTAATTAAAACTATTCGCTCAGATAATGGTACTGAATTCTTGCAACAAACTTGTTCTGAACTGTTTAAACTTCAGGGTGTTTTGCACCAAACCAGTATAATAGGGACTCCTCAGCAAAATGGAAGGGTTGAACGTAAACATAGACACCTTCTAGAGACTGCTAGAGCTTTGAAAATACAAGCTAATTTACCAATAAAGTTTTGGGGAGACTGCTTGTTAACTGCCACACATCTGATAAACTAATGCCTTCAAAAATTGTTGACAACAAATCTCCCTTTGAAGTTTTATTTGGTGAATTACCTAACTATGATAATAACTTAAGAGTTTTTGCTTGTATTTGCTATGCTACAATGCCTCCAACTTTCTCTGATAAATTTAGTAATCGGGCTAAAAAATGTATCTTTCTAGGATACCCTCACAATAAAAAAGGTTACAGATTGTATGACATTGATTTGCATAAGATATTTGTTAGTAGATATGTTCTTTTTAGGGAAAGTGAGTTTCATTTCAAAGATATCAGCATTGATGATGATTTTGAGATCACTGCAAGTACTCTAGTCAATCCTTCTACATCTTCTATCATTATTCCAAATGGTGTCAGTGCTGAAGATGTCATTACTTCTGATATTGGTGCACAAAATAGTGACAATTATGTCACTACAGAAGCTGCTACCCCTACTGTATCAACATATACTAATCAACCAGTTTCTGGTTCTGTCAAGATAAATATAGAGCTTAGAAAATCTGCAAGGCCTAGACAACCAAGTACCAGATTGAAAGGGTTTGTATGTGGACAAAAGTTGCATGTTCAATCTGCAGACAATCCCAAGACTTCAGCATTACATGCAGCAGTTTTGGATACATTATATGAATATGACAAAGGCTATATTGCTTCCTTAGCCAATGTTTTAAAAGAACAAGAGCCTTATAGATATACTGAAGCAAGTCAAGATGACAGATGGATAAAGGCAATGCAAGATGAGATCCAAGCTTTGGAAAAGAACCAGACTTGAGACTTAGTTTCATTGCCTCCAGGAAAAAAACCTATTGGATCCAAGTGGGTTTATAGGATCAAGTATAAACAAGATGGGTCTATTGAGAGATTTAAAGCAAGACTTGTTGCAAAAGGATTTAATCAAATTAAAGACAAGGACTATAAGCATACCTTTTCACCAGTGGCTAAACTTACAACAGTTAGAGCATTACTAGCTGTTGCTTCATTAAGGGACTGACCATTGTTCCAATTGGATGTTAACAATGCTTTCCTACATGGGCATTTAGATGAAGAGGTGTTTATGAAGGTTCCTGAGGGATATGAAGCTGCTCAAGGTCTAGTTTGCAAACTTAAAAAGTCATTATATGGACTAAAGCAAGCAAGCAGGTAGTGGAATAAAGAACTGACTAAGTATCTGATACTTACTGGTTTTACACAATCTAAGCAAGATCACTCCCTTTTCACAAAAACAGATGAAGTTACTGGTGCTTTCACTGTCTTTTTAGTATATGTGGATGACATCCTACTAACGGGAACTATGTGGATGACATCCTACTAACGGGAACTTCTATAGACATTATTAACCAAGTCAAGCAAGGGTTAGATACTACTTTCTCAATTAAAGACTTGGGATCCATGAGATATTTTCTTGGATTGGAAATTTCAAGGAATCATACTGGTTTAATGATTAATCAAAGGAAGTATATATATCTAACCGTAAAAGATATTATAATAAGCAAATAACTGTCAAAAAACGGTTAAGTCCTAGGTTCATCTTAGGTTTTTTCGTCCAAAATTTTCAATTTTTTGGTTTTTTCCTCGTTATATCGAGGCTTTCCTTACGAGTTTGTTCTCGGGGGTTTGTTGTAGTGTTGTTTTCGTTGGTTTGTTTGTTGTTTTTCTCTGCAGGTGCCAATGGATAGTTCGATACTGGGCCATCATCGGAACGGGAAAGGTTTGATGTATCCGGTAAACGAGAGTCGAGGGCAGATATTGGAGTGGGACAATGATATTAAAGATGGTGAAATCACGTCATCGTTGATACTAGTAGGAAAGCTTTGGGCATCCCGTGCTATCAATGTGAGGGCAGCAATGGAGTCCATGATAAAACTCTGGCACTCTAGTAAACCTATTCTCGGTAATGTTGTTGACGAAAGGGATAAAATTTTCGTTTTCAGATTTGGGGATGAACGGGACAAGGCTAGAGTTTTGGAAGGGCAACCGTGGCATTTCGAGAAGTTCTTGTGGTGTTTCAATGAGCCTAATCTCACGGGTAAGTTCACGGATGTCTCATTTTTCAGATGCCCAATATGGGCTAGGATTTACGACCTGCCCATAGTTGGTCGTAAAAGCTTAGCGAATGCTCAAAGAATAGGGGACTATTTGGGGTCGTTTATTAGTGTCGAGACTGGACCCAATGTCGAAATTGATCGAGCAATACGGATCCGGTATCTCCATGATGTTAGGATGCCGCTGAAATCAAAAATCTCGATCAAAATGAGGGATGGCGATATCACTGAATTTGATGTAAAATATGAACGACTCCCGACGTATTGTTATGGGTGTGGGTTGATAGGACACGGGGAAAAGGAGTGTGAGAATGGGCCGTATGATGATGATGCGGATTTACCCTATGGAGACTGGTTACGTGCGTCCCCTTGGAAAGTTGTCAAAACAGTGAAGGTGAGTCCTTGTAAAAATGAAAAGGATTTTAATGCACATTTTAATTCGGCTTCAGATGATAAACAAGCGGCTGATATATCCAATATGATAGCAAAACTTCAGACTATTGCCCTTAATCTGAAACAAAAAAAATATGTGAATGTTAATGAACAAACTGGGGAGGTTGAGAGGGAGAGTCTGCTTCCTCGTACTGGCGGAGCGTTGGGGGTAAAATCTGCGAATGTTTTGATTCAGGGTAGGGCTGGAGAGGAAGGGAGTAAACAAGTTGGGATGGGAAGAGGGTTTTCTTCGGATAAATCTGTGGATGATATTATGTTGTCTGATGAAGAGGGTAGGGGTCGTGTGAGCGAAACAGAATCTGAAATCCAGGGGGTCGGTAAGGTGGTTATAGGGAAGGACGGACAAGGCAGAAATTGGAAGAGATGGGCTCGAGACAGTAGTAGTTGCGGTGGAGAAGAGCATTCCAGGGGTTTACTAAAAAATATAAAAGTTGACAGGAAAAGGGTGAGGGAAGGTGAGCAGGAGGTCGAAAGTGGTAAGAAGGTGCTTAGGTGCGAAGACGGGGGCGTTTTAATACCTGAGGCGGTGGTTGACGATGCTCAACCCCGCCGGGCCAAATGAGTATCCTTAGTCTTAACTGTCGGGGTTTGGGCAATCCTGACACAGTTATTGCCCTCCGAGATTTAATTCGGAGGGAAGCCCCGGCCATCATTTTTTTGTGTGAAACAAAACTTAGTGGTCGTGAGATGCGTCACGTGAAGGAGAAATTAGATGGATATTTCGGGATGGAGGTTGACAGTATGGGCCGATCGGGGGGACTAGCTTTTCTTTGGAGGAAGGAGGTCGACTGTGTGTTTCGATCGGCGTCGGTTCATCATATGGATTTCACTATTCGAGACTCTATTGGGGAATGGAGAATTACAGGATTTTATGGATGGCCATCTGTTGGGGAACGATACTTATCGTGGGAACTTCTTCGTACCCTGCATCGGCAAGACTTGCTTCCGTGGGTTTGCATTGGGGATTTTAATGAAATTCTTTACTCTACGGAGATGATAGGAGGTAGCCGCCCTCAATGGCAGATGAATAATTTTAGGGCGGCAGTTGATGAATGCGGTCTACGGGATATTTCTTGGGAAGGATATAATTTATCATTTGATAACGGGCAAAGTGGAGATGCGAACCGACAATCTATGATTGATAGAGCAATGGGTACGGGTCCTTGGTTGGATTTATTTCCTTTTGCTAAGCTTTTCTATTTGGTAAGGGAATGGTCGGACCATGCTCCTATAAAATTGGTTCTGAATCGTCGCACTATGGAAGGACCACGGAAAAATGTTTTCAGATTTGAGCAGATTTGGTCTGAACACGAGGAATGCAGGGAGGCCGTGGTAAGGGGAGTGCTAAGGGGGAGGGGGGATCTTGCTGGAGTTTTACAAGCTTGTGCGGGCGAAATTCGAGCTTGGAAAGGTACTAATATTAATCAAATTCGTAGGAGTATGGAGCAGAAACGAAAACAATTAGAGAGGCTTAATGGGAGTTCGCGCTCAGTAAATAATGTGGGACGGAGAAAGAAGGTAGTTGCGGAGCTTGCAAGCCTTCGGAAACAAGAAGAACAATTTTGGAGACAGCGATCTAGGGCTCTATGGCTTAAAGATGGGGACCGGAATACAAAATTTTTCCATTCCCGAGCTACTGAACGAAAGCGAAAGAATTCGATTGCTATGATCAAAGATGATAATGGGACCATCAAAACTAGCGAAAATGATATTGCTGCCGTAGCTAATGATTACTTCCAGGCTTTGTTTACCTCTTCTGACCCCACTAATTTTGAGGACGTTCTTATGGGTATGCAGGGGCGTGTTACGGACGAAATGAATGAAGGGCTTTCTAAGGAATATACAGAACTCGAAATTGTTGATGCGCTCCAACAAATGCAGCCGTTAAAAGCTCCTGGTCCTGATGGTATGAATGCCTTATTTTTTCATACTTACTGGTCTGATATCGCCCCTGTTGTGATTGGTACTGTGCTTGCGGTTTTGAGAGGTGAGAGATCGGTTCGGGATTTAAATAAAACCAATATTGTGTTGATTCCCAAAAAGAAAGCCCCGGATAAAATTCAAGATTATCGACCCATTAGCTTGTGTAACGTCGCCTATAAAATAATTTCCAAAGTGCTTGCAAACCGGTTAAAATGTTTCCTGGGAGAGATTGTGTCTATTAACCAGAGTGCTTTTACACCAGGGAGGTTAATTTCAGATAATGTTTTGATTGCGTTTGAGCTTTTTCACTATATGAAGAATACTCGTTCGAGTGAGGGGTATATGGCTATTAAATTGGATATGGCAAAAGCGTATGACAGAATTGAATGGGCTTTCTTATCAGAATGTTTAAGTACTATGGGCTTCGATAGGGCTTGGATTGATAGGATTATGGATTGTGTCTCGACTGTGGAGTTCTCTGTTCTTATTAATGGAATGCCGACAAGGGAATTCAGACCGTCTAGGGGTCTGAGGCAAGGAGATCCTCTCTCGCCTTATCTTTTTATTTTATGTGCGGAAGCTCTATCTAATTTGATGCGGAGGGCGGTGGAAAGCGGATCTTTACACGGTATCCGAATTTCTCAAGGGGCTCCGACTATATCTCATCTTTTGTTTGCAGACGATAGTATTTTTTTCACAAAAGCAACTTTGACAGAAGCGGAAGTTATTACCTCGATTTTGGCTCGGTATGAAAATGTTTCGGGACAACTAGTGAATCTCGATAAAACTACTGTTTCTTTTAGTAAGGGGGTCGAATCAGAGAGGAGGAACGTTGTTATTGAGAAGCTAGGAATGGTGGAAGTTCAGGAATAAGCCCGGTATTTAGGGCTCCCTACGGTATTAGGGCGCTCTAAAAAACCTTTAACGGATATCATTCGTGATAAACTCAGTAAAAGACTTTCGGGTTGGCGCGGGAAAATGTTGTCTAGAGCGGGTAGGGAAGTTCTTATTAAGGCGGTTGCCAATTCACTCCCTACCTATGTGATGAGTGTGTTTAAAATTCCTGCCAATTTTTGTATTGAGTTTAAAGCTTTAGTATCTAATTTCTGGTGGAATCATAATGAAGGTCGTAGAGGTATCTCTTGGATTGCGTGGAAAAAATTATGCCAGCCGAAGGGTATGGGTGGAATGGGCTTCCGAGATTTTCAGCTTTTTAATTTAGCTCTTTTAGGGAAGCAAGCTTGGCGTCTTTTAACCAGCCCGGACAATTTATGGGTTCAGATTATGCGTGCTAAATACTTTCCGAATGATGACTTTCTGGGGGCTGAATTAGGACACAATCCTAGCTATACTTGGCGTGGCATTGTTGAGGCGAGACAAGCTTTATATCATGGACTCAGACGGAGGGTGGGAGATGGGATGACCACGGGAATTTGGAGAGACGCGTGGATACCTGGGACTCGGTCAGGAAAGGTTTTATCTCCTTGTAGTCCAGGTCGCGAAAATATGAAGGTAGCGGACCTTATGATGACGGGGGAAGTAGGTTGGGACAGGAATAAGGTGGATATATTTTTTCTTCCTTTTGAGAGGGATAGAATTCTGAATATTAGGCTCAGTGACTCTCGTCCAAGTGATGATTGGTTGTGGGAACCGGATCGGAATGGGATGTATACTGTTAAATCATCTTACTCTCTCCTTGCTGGTGCGAATGGGTTTCTTTATGGACAGGATACGTCTGACTCGACTCGGGAAACATGGATTTGGTGTCAAATTTGGAACGTCTCGATTTGGCCCCGTATTAAACTATTTTTTTGGCAACTGTGTAGAGAGGCTCTTGCTACTGGCGTTAACTTTGCTACTCGGACCCGAGGTGAGTCTCTTTTCTGTCCTTTATGTTCCTCTGTTTTTGAGTCGAGTCTGCATTTATTTAGGGACTGTTGGGTTGCTGCTCGGGTGTGGGCAATTCTGGGTCTTGTAAGGGATGAAGAGGAAGAAGGAGGTGGTATTCGGGATTGGGTTGACAAGAAGTGGCAGCTGCTAGGAAGTTTGGAGCATGGGCTGTTTATGACAGGATGTTGGGCTATATGGGAGCATCGTAATAAGGTGTTATTCGAAGGGTGGCAGGTGAATCCGGAGGGCATTGTACAGCGTGTTAAAGACGTAATTCAAGAAGTTGGAGTTTTAGCTGGTACTGCGGGGGAGGGGGGCTGTAACAGACAGAGAAGGAGTATGGACCGGACGCGGGATGCAGGTATATTAGGCTGGAAGCGACCGTCACAAGGTTTCGTAAAAATTAATGTGGACGCGGGGGTTAAACCCGGAACAGGGGTGGGTCTAGGTGTGGTTTGTCGGGGGTTGAATGGAAGAGTTTTATGGGGTGTTACGAGAAAGCTAACTGAATCGTGGGAGCCGCTTATAAGTGAGGCCGAAGCAGTCTTGGAAGGGGTCAAGGAGGCGGTCAGACGCGGGCTTACTCATGTGATCGTAGAAAGTGATTGCTACCGGGTGATCGAAGCGCTTAAATGTCGTTCTACAGGCCGCAGCTATTTTCATTTAGTCTTGAATGATATTTTTTCATTATGTCCTTATTTTCATAGTTTAGAATGGTCGTTTACGTGTAGAGAAAACAATACAGTTGCTTATTCTTTGGCTCATGTTCTTTGTACGGAGCCGAGTCGAGAGGTATGGGCTGAATCTCTACCGACGTCTGCAAACTTGGCTGTTTCTTTTGATTTATCATTAATGCAGTAAGCTTCGGCTTTCTTTCAAAAAAAAAAAAAAAAGGAAGTATATATTGGATATACTCAAAGATTTACATATGGAAGATTGTGTTGCTACTGTTTTTCCATTACAAAATGGACCGAAGTTGTCAACTACAGATGGAGAATTAATGGAAGATGCTGAACAGTATAGAAGATTAATTGGCAGACTACTTTATTTGAACTTATCAAGACCAGATCTTTCATACACAGTTCAACACTTATCTCAATTTGTCAGCCAGCCTAGAAAGCAACATATGCAAGCTGCTTTGCATGTTGTCAAGTATCTTAAAGGAACTCTTAATGCTGGTTTATTCTATAAGTCTCAATCTACAAAAAATATCACTACTTACAGTGATGCAGATTGGGCAAAATGACAATTTTCAAGCAAATCACTTAGTGGTTATGCTATCTTTTTGGGAGATTCTTTGATTTCATGGAAGACAAAGAAACAGCCAACTATAAGCAAAAGTTCAGCAGAGTCTGAGTATAAGAGATTAAGAGTTTATTATATACTGCATCTGAACTTGTAAGGCTTGATAGACTACTGGCTGATTTACAAGTGCAGATACCAAAGCCTATTCCTCTATTTTGTGATAATAAAGCTGCTCTACACATTTCTGAGAATCCTGTCTTTCACGAACGCACCAAACACTTAAGTACTTAACCATAGATTGCCATTATGTAAGGGAAAAACAGGATCAGAAATTTTTGCAAACTCAGTACATCAGAACAGGAGTGCAGGTTGCAAACATCATGACTAAAGTACTTGGAGCAGATCAGCATACCTTCTTCATTCACAAGCTAGGATTATGTCTTAATAACTCCTAGCTTGAGGGGGGTATATTGGGTATATTAGAATAATGAATTGTTAGGTTGTTGTAACTAACTATGCTAAGTCAGAAGTTAGTTATATTTAACTAACTTTCTTATTTTACCTTAAGTTGTTTTCATAAGTTGCTATATAAGGAAGAGAAGATCAGTTGTAATTGCACTTTTATGAAATATAATAACAGATTCAAACTCTCTGTTTCTCTTTCTACTTTCCCTCAATATTCAATAACAACAACACATATTATCAAATATACTTCAACATTATAATGGTTTCTACAGTTTTTTTTTATTTGGCACATTAATAAAATTTTAGTGCCTACAGGTCTTATGAAATTTTTCCAACATCTTACGGGGCTATCCATAAACTCAGGATTGTTAAAATCCATATCAATAGAGGATCAAGAGGTGAAGCTCTTATACCAATAATGATATGCGAGCGGAAGTAAAATCGGTTAAATAACGAACAAGGATGCGGGATGATTGTCACGCACCAACTAACAACAATTAGTAACAAATTATAACTGATATTTGAATCGAATTTTGCCTAAAATCCGGTTCAATGTTTGCTCAACACCAAAGACCTATTTAGTATCCAACGAGGACTTGAAATACGTTCTCAAGCCATGGGGTTTTTTTATCAAAAACTTTGATCGTTTTCTGAAGTTATAATTAATCTGTGTCCCCCTAAAGAACAGAACTCCAACTCCTCGTCTCCTCCCTTGAATCTGCTTTGCATTGATTCAGCTATCGAACTTGTGTCTTGCTCCCTTAAACTCATCCCTGGCACATCTTGTAAATCTAAGGTTAACTCGACTTCCACATTTGATAATGTATCAGTATATGTCTGTTATAAATCAGCTTAGCTTATTTGATAAGGTGGTAAGCCAATTAGTAACAAAATTGCCATAAGGAGAGAAGATGCCTTGTGGGAAGACCCTCATGTCGTATAATCACTGAGCGTTGATACTCATTCCTAGTTTAAAATCCATCACGACAGAACATTCCTTGTGGGAAGACCCTCATTAGACAGTATGCTCCTTCATTCAACTTGTCATGAACTGTCAATAACAATGGATGCAGTTCACTTCACTGCTGCTGAGTTAGAAACCTCACATGATCATCACATCTTCATGTGAGTGATCAGTGATGTGACTACCCAAGATTTCCAAGATCGGAATAATTTCTTCATACTGAGGATGATCACTTTGACCATTTGCCATGTTCCTAAATACAACTCCAACCTGGAAGCTTTTTTAATCCCAGAGCGTTCATCTGAGCCCATGCATCATTTACCCCCTCCCATCTCTTCATTGAAGCGTAACTATTAGCTAGTTGCACATAGTTTTCAGCACTAACAGGTTTCAACTTCATCATATCTCTGGCAACAATTTCACCAACTATAGCATCACCCTTTTCCCGACAGGCATCGAGAAGTATGCCTAAAACTTCAACAGTAGGTTCAGAGAACATATTCTTTGTGAAGTCATACGCCTCTTCTATCCTACCAGCACGACAAAGCATATCAACAACGCAAGCACAAGGATCATACCCTGGTTTAATTCCAAACTCTTCAATCATCGATTTGAATATGCTCAAACCTTCAGAAACGAGCCCATTGTGGTTGCATGAGAAAAGGACTGATAGGAATAAGACATGGTTAGGTTGAATCCCAGTTAGTAGAAAATCGGAATACAGTTTCAAAGCCATGTCTCCCTGGCCATTACTCCCATATCCAGCAATCATAGTACTCCAGGACACAACGTCATGCTTCGGCATCTTCTCAAAGCATTTGTGAGCACTGTGTAGGTCACCACATTTTGCATACATGTCTACTAAAGCTGTGTCAATCATGAGGCTTAACCGAGTGAAGGTTTTAATAACAAAGTTGTGGACCCACTTCCCCTGTTGAAGTGCCCCATTAGAGGCACACGCTTGTAGCAAGGAAACAACAGTTATAGCATCAGGCCTTTCGAGCCCTGATCTCATCTCATTAAGCAAGCTTAGAGCGTTCCACAAATCGCCATTTTCAGCATAAGCTGCAACAATAGCATTCCATGAAACCACGTTTCTCTCACTCATACTGCTGAAAATAGCATAGCTTTTCCCTATGTGACCACACTTTCCATACATAGTAATAAGTGAGTTTTGAACTGGAATATCTTTTGTCATTTTTTGTCGTAAAAGGTATCCATGCACTGATGTCCCCATTCGAAGAGAAACGAGCTTTGCACAAGCCGCAATTACAGTAGCTAAGGTATCCGTGGAGGGTCTTACTTTAGATTCAAGCATTTCGCCAAAGACCACCAATGCCTTGTTTTCACCATTGTTTTGTACAAAAGCAGAAATCATTGATGTCCAGAGTATTGCATCTTTTTCTGAAACTCTTTCAAATATCTTAAATGCAGTAGATACGTCGCCATATTTTGAGTACAGTCCCACTAGTGATGTAGCTAGCTGTGCATTTACCTTTAACCCACAAGCAATGATTTCTTCATGAATCATCGTTCCCAATCCTACATCAGTCCGCAAAGTCTCGGAAGAATTCAGGACAGTCCCAAAAGACTGTTGGTCAGGGCTGAAACCTTCACTTCTCATTCTATTAAGAACGCACATAAGTCCCTCAAAGTTTTCATCTTGAGCATAACCCGACACCAAAGAATTCCACGAAATTATATCCCTTACAGCCATTGATTCAAACAAGTCCCTCGCAGCTTCAACTCTACCAAATTTTCCATACAAGTTTAACAAACAATTCCCCAAGTTAAGTTCAGAATCAAGACCTAAATGAATTGCATTACCATGCAAAAACTCCAACCGCCAAACCTCAGTAACGCTAGACAACACATTCAACAACGTAACAGAACAAGGCTGAATCCCCTCAAACCTCATCAAATTATACATGCAAAACGCCCTATCAGGATCCTCACTACGCGCATAACACCCTATCATAACAGTCCAGGGAACCACATTTCTCTCAGACATTAAATCAAACAGTTTCTGTGCATTCTCAACACGGCCGAATTTAGCATAGAAATTAATCAAAGAAGTCGAAATGTATGAATCTAAAGAATACCCATCAACAATAACACGTTGGTGTAACAAAATACCAAGAGAAAATTTCTTGAGATGGGTGCAAGCTTTGAAAAGACAAGGATACGAGTGCGCATCAGTGGGTGCATGAGACCGAAGCATTGAAGAGAAAGTAAAGAGAACATCGCGGTGACGGCCGTCTGAGGAAAGCCTGTTCATAGTTGAATTGAATGATTTGGTGAGTGATGATGAACATGGTTTAATGGAAGCTTTGAGCTTGTTCATCACTGCCTAATTTTGAATTATGGAAATTGGCGCGCCAACATTCCTGTCTTTAAAAGTTGTTAAATTCCGTTGTATTACTTGAGGACTACTAAAGTTGGATTGAGATTTGAGAAGATATACCGTATCCCTTTAAGTTTTGCTCGATCCAATTCGATTCTATGGTATATCCCTTTCTCTCAATAATTTATTTAATTAAATTACTTGATGAACCGTATGCGATAATTCGATCTTATTATGGGTAGTTATATCTTAATGGGATATTCTATATGGTACCCCTTAATTTTTTGACTTTCTACATGGTACCCCTAAACTTTTTAAAACATACCTCGTACCCCTAATTGTTCTAATTATCACTACGCGTACCCCTAAACTTTATTTTCCGTCAATTAAACTCATTTTAAAGCTTTAAGTGATAACTTGAACGCGTAAGGAAGCTTGTCATTTATTATCACATGACATAAGGACTCTATTAGGCTCAATATCCATCTTGATCCTAATATTTATAGATATATATGGGCTAAAAAAAAGGTGAAGGAAAAATTATTGATCTTTTCCAAATTATCACGTCCAAAGAATGGATATTAATTCTAATAGATTCCTTATGTCATGAGATGATAAATGTCAAGTTTGGTTATGCGTTTAAGTAATCATTTAACGCTTAAAAATGAGTTTAATTGACGGAAAATAAAGTTTAGGGGTACACGTAGTGATAATGACAACAATTAGGGGTACCATGTATGTTTTAAAAAGTGTAGGGGTATCATGTAGAAAGTCGAAAAATTAAGGGGTACCATGTAGAATATCCCTATCTTAATCTAATTTCGGGTGGATTGGATGATTAATGATTTAGTGAACAATGATTTCCACCGAATTGAATTTAATTAACCATACTTTAATAAAAGCGCATTTTCAGGAAATTAAGAGCATCCACGGTGAAATCTCGCCAATTTTCATCTTACATTTTTAAAACTTTACTCTCTCCTATTTAGCGTCTACATCAAATTGTTTATGCATTAGGTGGACCTTGTCAGCTCGACTGTTCCTATAAAATGAATTGTTTACTGCATTTGGTGGGTCTGCATTCCTCTTCGCCCGTCTTCGTACGGGCGCAACTTCTCGTGAGTCTTCAACCCTTTTTTGTCTACTTTGTGAATTGTGAGAAGACCATTATGGATGGTCTAAATGGTCATTTAATTCACACAGGCTACGGTTTTAGGGTTGTACTAGTCTTAAACCCGTGCAAATTGCACGGATAATCTTTCAAAAATTTGTTACTCTACGAAAATGTAAATATTTGAGATTAGTCTGTACACTAATTATTATCTCTTTCTAAATTTAATTATCTTTGGAAATAAATTTTAAAGTAAAGTAGTAAAATAAATTTCTTTTTTTGTTAACAAATTTAATTTGCATATGTAATAATTGTGCTATAAAGTCGTATTTAAGACAGTATAGATGTGATTTAAAAAATTTATTTGCAATTAACATAGATGATACTTTAGGGTCAATTAATAAGTATTTTTAATATAATATGTGAGAACAAGAGTTAGCTCAAGTGGTAAGAGCTCTCTTATCTCATCCTCGAAGTTGGGGGTTCGATTCTCACCCGCGACATAGTGCGCTCATTTGAACAAATATATATATATATATATATATATATATATATATATATATATATATATATATATATATATATATATATATATATATATATATATATATATATATATATATATATATATATATAGAATTGGGATCCTATGAGAACCACCAATATAATGAGAACCATGAGAACTCTACCTTACGGACTTTTTAAAAAAAAATTAATGACATATTTGGATTCGGCATGGAATTTTAAGGCTAGAGAACATATTTCTTGGTCTAGAAAATATATACTAGTGACGGAAATCAAGGTGAGATACGTTTTATTAATTTCCATGCACCTACTACCGATTTTTACGCATCTATCATTTTTGATGCACCTAGAACTCGTTTTAATGCACGTAAAACCTCTTATTTCATGCACCTAGTAATCATTTTCATGCATGTAAAAAATTCCATGCACGTAGTGGTTGTTTTCGTGCATTTATAGCCGTTTTAGTACGCCTAATTGTATTTTCGTACACCAAATATTTATTTTGTTAATTAAATCAAAATTTTTTGTTTATTGATACTAAAGTGTATATTTGAATAAGTTAAACTAATTGTAAATGATCCAACGAAACATTCGAAGCGAGATATGGTGGAAATTTAGTGAGGGTTCTCATGGTTCTCATTATAAGGGTGGTTCTCACCGGATCCTGACTCTATATATATATATATATATATATATATATATATATATATATATATATATATAGACTTGAGATCCGGTGAGAACCACCTTACAATGAGAACTTTGTGAGAACTCTACCTTACGGTCTTTTTTAAAAAAAATTAATGATATAATTGGATTCGGCATGACATTTTATAGCTAGAGAACATATTTCTTGGTCTAGAAAATAAATATTAGTGACGGAAATCAAGGTGAGATACGTTTTATTTATTTGTATGCACCTACTATCTATTTTTTCGTATCTATCATTTTTTCCGCCACTAGTATTTATTTTCTAGACCAAGAAATATGTTCTCTAGCCATAAAATTCCATGCCGAATCCAATTATGTCATTAATTTTTTTAAAAAAACTCCGTAAGGAAGAGTTCTCACCGGTTTTCATTGTAAGGTGGTTCTCACCGGATCCCAACCCTATATATATATATATATATATATATATATATATATATATATATATATATATATATATATATATATATAGATTCGGGATCGAATGAGAACCAAGGAGATAATGAGAACCATGAGAACCTCCTAACAACCCTTGGATGTAACTTAAATTGGACGCTGGAGATTTGTCGCGGAATCCAACCAAAATCTCGAAATCCAACCAAAACTATCAGACCCCCCAAATCTTTCAACTTTCACTTTCTCTTCCTCTTCCTCTGTCTTCCATAAAGGTTTCCGTTCATCTTCTTCAATTCGCTCACTCCATTTTCGCTCCTTTCACCGAGTATTTCTACGGATTCAAGTACTGGCGATTATCCTCCATATTTCCCCCTAATTGGTTGCTGATTTCAACTACGATTTACTTGTGTAGGTAATTTATCAATTTCCCCAATTTCTCATTAATTCCCAAATTTTCTGAATTTAATCATATAAATTTGTTTGATTAGGGTTGTATTTTTGATTTGTTATAATTTTTGTTTTCTCCGCCGCTTTATAATGCCATTTGATTCTTAGTACGTGAAATGTAAGATTCAATATGAAATTTGTAATAATCATCATAAAACTTGTCTTGAGGCTTTGATTTTCTGTAATTATTAAGTAACTACTCTATATGAATGTCGTCATTCCTAAATCCTAATGCGTGTTATTACCAGAGTGTTGTATTTGGTAACTGGGTAACTTTAATCAACAGGGTGAATTTGCTTCAGATACTGGATACTGTTTTTTTGTTTTTGTTCTACATTGCCGCTATTTTGTATTTCAGGATACAGGTAGTAAATTAGGGATATAAAACCCAAGTTAGGAAATCTGTATCTCCATCAGTGCTAGAGTTTGCAATTGTTTTCAAATCTGTCGATAGTCAAGCCCTGGCTAAACATTGTGTCGCGACTTCTTGTGTGTCACAGATAGAGGTGACAATCGGGTCACTCGGGTTGGCCACGGGTCGGGTCAAAGCACGTTGGGTATTGGGTTCGGGTTATTAGGGTCAGTGACGGGTTTGGGCCTATTCGGTTCATGTCAGGTCACCTTTGGGTCGGATCATTTTCATTGTGCTTTTTCCACTTACGCTCTTCGATCTTTTATTTACCTCCGATGCAAGTATTGTTTAAGTTGAACTGTTGAAGTATTCAATGAAAAAGACGGGAGTAAGTAACTAGGCAAACTACTCGACGTTCATGTGGTTTGATAAGTTCACTGTCTTGCTACTCTTCGCTGTTTAGACCGTATTGTTTGCTATGGTTGCTGACATGTGTTACTATGGTTACCGTTTCTTTTCGAGTTTAAGTTGAACTGTTGAAGTATTCAATGAAAAAGACAGGAGTAAGTAACTAGGCAAACTACTCGACGTTCATGTGGTTTGATAAGTTCACTGTCTTGCTACTCTTCGCTGTTTATACCGTATTGTTTGCTATGGTTGCTGACTTGTGTTGCTATGGTTACCGTTTCTTTTCGAGTTTGATTGACGAATTATGTGTAAAGTTGATTAACTAAACTCTTCTGTTTGATTTATTTTTTCAGGTTAATGCCCGAATACAGAATGATCATCGCCGATTGGTGCAAGGGGTGGGTAGTCAATGATGTCGCAGCAGATTACGAGGATTTCATTAATTCCAACAAACAGAATATCAGTTTCCCGTTACAGCCATTAGCGAACGTCGAGTTCACTAGCTACCGTAACCAAGGACCAAAAGACTGCGTTTTCAATGATGAAGACTTAGTTACTAAGATATTTGAGCTACTTAGTAATCGCGACAAATCAAAGATGGTCATGGTTTGGAAAAGATGGTGTCAGTATTTTCTTTTCCATCCACGTGCGCCACTCCTTAAATCGGCATATAGTCTTTTCCTGCGCCAAAACGACATCAATGGTGTCCGTATTATTCGTAGGGCTGGCAGAATCATATACAAAAGGTGCACGTGTTTCGAGCGTACAATGGATGAAGTTGAGACTCTCGTACATTACCGTCAACTACAAAATCCGTTCCAACAAGAACACCTTCGCGAGCTCAAACCTGATGAAATGACACAAGTTAAGGAGTTCATACAGTCTTTGCGAAAAGACCCAGCTAGATATGCTATGCTAGATACCTTCGCAAATCTTGCGTTATATCGGTTAAGACTATATTTTCCTCCTAACTTCGCTGAGTTGGAGTATTGATGTAAACTATAAATTTGATGTGAAGTGATCAAAACCTCCTCTTCATTTTGGAGTAAACGAACATGTACATCACCATTTGAATCTAGTTGTTTCCTCTGCCTTTCTTTGCCAATTTTGGGTTCTTGCACATTCTGATGTTTAATGGGGTGACCTCTACTAACCTGTCCGATCTTTGTTTGAACGGACGTTTGTTGCAGCCTTCTTCTTGCAGACATTCAAGGATAGGTCACCAGGCCTCTGATGAATGCCAACAATTTGGCCTTTGTAAACATCTACTCCAGGAGCAATGAACATTTTACCCCTATCTTGTGAACCAGCAAGGGCATAAGATGTTGAAGTACCATCCTCAAAAGCAACCTAACACATCAAAATTTATTGGACGTTGATCAAACTAGGCATCCAAATTTGTTTTGGGTTGTAAAAATTATGTATGTAGCTCGTTGTGTTTAAACCCTTAGAACTTTGTTTTGTGTTCAGATGTTCAATTGTTAACGTACATGTTTAATAGGTGAAAAAGCGGTCACTTCATTGTAGTGGCCTTCTGCTTGCATCAAAAACATATCTGCGTGCATGAAATAACACTACATATGCATTAAACAAGCTGCCTCCCGAATACTATTCACTTTCATAGGTAAATAAAACCATAGATGTACACAAAGGATAAAATTATACAAAAATGATAATCCAACCCTAAACCCTTTCCCGTCCCGTTTTAGGAATACCCGGCCCCATGTTTTTCACCCGTCCCCCAAAAAAGGGTTCACCCGTCCCCATCTAGGGTGTCTTTTTGTTTTATTGCCGTTCGTATTTGAAGTAAGGGAAGGGTTTAGGGTTGGATTAGGGGGATCCGCGGTAGCGGATCCGCCTAATCCAACCCTAAACCCTTCCCGTCCTGTCAGCAAGGGAAGGGTTTAAGGTTGGATTAGGGGGATCCGCGGTAGCGGATCCTCCTAATCCAACCCTAAACCCTTTCCCGTCCCGTTTTAGGAATACTCGGCCCCATGTTTTTCACCCGTCCCCCAAAAAAGGGTTCACCCGTCCCCATCTAGGGTGTCTTTTTGTTTTATTGCCGTTCGTATTTGAAGCAAGGGAAGGGTTTAGGGTTGGATTAGGGGGATCCGCGGTAGCGGATCCTCCTAATCCAACCCTAAACCCTTTCCCGTCCCGTTTTAGGAATACCCGTCCCGTTTTAGGAATACCCGTCCCGTTTTAGGAATACCCGGCCCCATGGTTTTCACCCGTCCCCCAAAAAAGGGTTCACCCGTCACCATCTAGGGTGTCTTTTTGTTTTATTGTCGTTCGTATTTGAAGCAAGGGAAGGGTTTAGGGTTGGATTAGGGGGATCCGCGGTAGCGGATCCTCCTAATCCAACCCTAAACCCTTTCCCGTCCCGTTTTAGGAATACCCGGCCCCATGATTTTCACCCGTCCCCCAAAAAAGGGTTCACCCGTCCCCATCTAGGGTGTCTTTTTGTTTTATTGTCGTTCGTATTTGAAGCAAGGGAAGGGTTTAGGGTCGGATTAGGGGGATCCGCGGTAGCGGATCCTCCTAATCCAACCCTAAACCCTTCCCGTCCCGTCAACAAGGAAAGGGTTTAGGGTTGGATTAGGGGGATCCGCGGTAGCGGATCCTCCTAATCCAACCCTAAACCATTCCCGTCCCGTTTTAGGAATACCCGGCCCCATGGTTTTCACCCGTCCCCCAAAAAAAGGGTTCACCCGTCCCCATCTAGGGTGTCTTTTTGTTTTATTGTCGTTCGTATTTGAAGCAAGGGAAGGGTTTAGGGTTGGATTAGGGGGATCCGCGGTAGCGGATCCTCCTAATCCAACCCTAAACCATTCCCGTCCCGTTTTAGGAATACCCGGCCCCATGCTTTTCACCCGTCCCCCAAAAAAGGGTTCACCCATCCCCATCTAGGGTGTCTTTTTGTTTTATTGTCGTTCGTATTTGAAGCAAGGGAAGGGTTTAGGGTTGGATTAGGGGGATCCGCGGTAGCGGATCCTCCTAATCCAACCCTAAACCATACCCGTCCCATTTTAGGAATACCCGGCCCCATGGTTTTCACCCGTCCCCCAAAAAAGGGTTCACCCGTCCCCATCTAGGGTGTCTTTTTGTTTTATTGTCGTTCGTATTTGAAGCAAGGGAAGGGTTTAGGGTTGGATTAGGGGGATCCGCGGTAGCGGATCCTCCTAATCCAACCCTAAATCCTTTCCCGTCCCGTTTTAGGAATACCCGGCCCCATGGTTTTCACCCGTCCCCCCAAAAAGGGTTCACCCGTCCCCATCTAGGGTGTATTTTTGTTTTATTGTCGTTCGTATTTGAAGCAAGGGAAGGGTTTAGGGTTGGATTAGGGGGATCCGCGGTAGCGGATCCTCCTAATCCAACCCTAAACCCTTCCCGTCCCGTCAACAAGGAAAGGGTTTAGGGTTGGATTAGGGGGATCCGCGGTAGCGGATCCTCCTAATCCAACCCTAAACCATTCCCGTCCCGTTTTAGGAATACCCGGCCCCATGGTTTTCACCCGTCCCCCAAAAAAGGGTTCACCCGTCCCCATCTAGGGTGTCTTTTTGTTTTATTGTCGTTCGTATTTGAAGCAAGGGAAGGGTTTAGGGTCGGATTAGGGGGATCCGCGGTAGCGGATCCTCCTAATCCAACCCTAAACCCTTCCCGTCCCGTCAACAAGGAAAGGGTTTAGGGTTGGATTAGGGGGATCCGCGGTAGCGGATCCTCCTAATCCAACCCTAAACCATTCCCGTCCCGTTTTAGGAATACCCGGCCCCATGGTTTTCACCCGTCCCCCAAAAAAAGGGTTCACCCGTCCCCATCTAGGGTGTCTTTTTGTTTTATTGTCGTTCGTATTTGAAGCAAGGGAATGGTTTAGGATGTATTTTATCGGTAATAGTTTGTCCCTAATTCGCTGTAACCCTAATTTGATGATGATTTCGGATGTTATTTATAGTTTTAGGTTTTTTTTTTCTTATATGTGTTAGCATGATCATCAGATTGTGTCGCATTAAATTAATTTTCAATCAAATTTGTACATGTTTCAATTCTTGCTCAGTTATATGTGTTAGCATGATCATGATCATCAGATTGTGTCGCAGTAACATCAGATTAGGCTTAGGTTTTAGGTTCAAGAGTCAAAACTATGAATTGAACTTATTTACTCAGTTATTTTTAGTTAATTAGGCTTAGGTTTTAGGTTCAAGAGTTAAAACTATGAATTGAACTTATTTAGTCAGTTATTTTTAGTTAATTAGGATTAGGTTTTAGGTTATCCGTGCTGTGAACATGCATGGAATAAGGTTCAGCGAGCATCAAATAAGGTTGAGCCTGCATCAAAGGTTCTGTGCGCATGGAATAAGGTTTTGTCTGCACGAATGTTTTGATGCTCAGTGAAGACTATGCATTGAACTCATTTGCATTGAAATTCATAGTTTATATGTTGCTTACAGTTTTGTTAGTTCTGCATTTTTGTTCTGATTGCAAAACTCATAATTTATATTGTTCAAGTACTTATTTACGTTACCCGTCCTGTGAACATGCATGGAGTAAGGTTGAGTGTGCGTCAAATAGGGTCCAATGTGCATCAAATAAGGTTCCCTTAGCGTAAGTTCGGCTTAGGTTTTAATGCGCCAAATTCTGCATTTGCTGAAATTAATACTTGTAGCCGTGTTAAAATCACTCAACGCATTTACAGATATGAGGCGAAAAACTGTTGCAATGAAGAAAAAATCACCAGTCAAAAAATTACCAATACGAGGAGGTAGATCGGTGAAAGATTATTTCCCAACAAAACCAAGAAATCCAACCATAAATGATGCCGTTGATCAAAGTACGTTTAGTATGAAACTCTGTGTAGCTTCTTCACCTTTTTTCTATGTTGCCTTTCCATATTTTATTAAACATTGAGTTTCCATTGTTTCATGTTGACATGTTCAATTAACACTATATATGCATTAAACAAGCTGCCTCCCGGATACTATTTACTTTCACAGGTACTTCTGCCAAGGGTGTTACACCAGAACAAAGACCTCGTCGAACAAGTCCACGTATCCAAGAAGCAGTAACCAAGGAATGACATCAAATCTGCCTTCTACTGACAACAATGGTGAGCATTTACCTTTACTATTGCATGAAGTAGCTTCGTAGTTGGTTGCTACTCATATGTGCATGGAATTTTGATCACATTAGTAATTTTGTACTTATCTCTTATGCAGATAATCCTCCCTACACAAGCAGTATAGCAGTTGAAGCAGCAGACCAAATATCAAATCCTCAGCCTAGCAAGAACAAGCGAAAGGCTCCTGACAGCAGCAGTAATGTTGCTGCCAAACAAATGAGAAGCGGTAAAACAGCAGCAGGAGCAGACCCAATCCACCCATGTCAACCTACCAAGAACAAGAGGAAGGCTCCCGACAGCAGTTATGTTCCTGCCAAAACAAGGGTTAGGTCTGATCAGTACAAGCCTCTGCTGACCCGTATGAGTCCTTCGTTGATCACTAATCTGTTCAAGATGGACCCCTCTGAACAGCAAATTGAAGCCATCAAAAGTATGGGGTTCAGAGGTCTTTTGCAACTTCACTCCGAAGAAATCAATGGCCATTTGGCCAGATGGATTGTCGAAAACTTTAACCCTTTCGACTGTTCATTGATGGACCACAAGTTGGTGATATCAGATGAGGATGTCCATGTTGCAACGGGACTTCCTATGGGAGGTATTGATGTTGTTCCAGCCGGGATGTTTTCTAAAGACAAAGAGTACACAGAGGCTGTGAAGCATTATAGAGATCAATTCCCAACAGCCGATATTACGAAAAAAGAGCTCCTGGAAAAGATGATGGGGCAACGTGATGGCGGAGACGATTTCAAGAGGAATTTCCTCATCTATATCGTCAACGTCCTGTTGATGGGGGTAGTAGGTGATCATCCGAGCCCGAGAATCTTAAGCTGCATCTCAAATCTCGCTGATGTGCCTTCCATGAATTGGTGCAAATTTGCACGGTCAAATATGATTGACAATGTCATGTCTTGGAAGGCGGCTATAGCTACGTCCCCTAAGGCTTATTTTAAGGGGCCGATTCTGATTTTCCAAATGATCTACCTGGATCGAGTCGTGTTCATGACGAGAACAGTGGCGAGATCATTTCCATTGTGGGCAAATTGGACGGATGAGAAGATCCGAGAAAGGGTGAAGTTGGAGAAGCATAAGGGGGGTGGCTTTGGTAAGGGGTCTGTTGAACCAGCATTTGTATATGCTGGACCAAGACTTGAGGCTCAACACGAGCCTCAACCTCAACCTGAAAATGAACATCAGTCCCTCCCTCAAGACGAGCCTCAACCTCAAGCTGAAACAGATGTTGAAGCTGAACCGCTTGATGATAAGAAAGAATCCATCAAGTATTTGGCGGAGACAGCTATTCGACTTGCAAATGCTTATGGTGATTTCACCAAAGCCGTTAAAAAAGATGAGTGTAAGGTTTCTGGTTTCCCAATTGTCGCCCAAATGTCAAATTTGGCAGAGTCCTTGTTTGAAGGCTTCTCCCTTTCACAGCAAAGTAGAGAATAAGGTGAAAGGGAAGGTGAAAAAGTTGCTACTGATGCTGCTGGATCAGGTGATCAGGTGGTGGATGATGACAATGACAATGAAATAAAGAAGAGAAAGGAGATGGGGGAAGTGGGGGAGGAGCTGAAGAAGGATAAGGGGGAAGAGGAGGAGCTGAAGAAGGATGAGGGGGCAGTGGAGGAGCTGCTGAATAAGGATGAAGGGGAGTTGAATCAGAGGGAATTCAATGGGCGTTCTGTAGATGATGAATTTTTAGCCGATCCGTCTGTCATGGCTAAATTAGAAGGACTCCTTAATGATGCATATGACCATGTCGGCAAAGTTTTTGAATCGCACCATGAAGATTTGAAGGAAAAAAAGGCAAAGGAAAAAGCGCTTCTCGAAGGACCATCTTTCAGCCTTTTTAGTGGTGATGATGCATTGTATACCTCTAAAGAGTTCCTTCAGTCGAGGATGGAGGCCATGCATTTAAGTGTTCCCCATGCAAGCACATCAACTATGCCACCTATTATTCATGCAAGCACATCAGACCCAATATCGCCAATTCTGATTTCGTCTCAACTATCCTCTCAAGAACCATCTCCTGTTGTTATATCCTCTCAAGAAGCATTGGATTCGCCAGTAGAAGAGCCCCCAACTGACCCCACAGATTATACAATGGAGACTCGGCAGATGGCTGCTAAGAGATGTCTTGTCTTACCTGCTGAGACTGTGCAAGCTAAGAGGGTGCAACCTAAGAGGTCTGTTGAGGTCGCTGATGTTTACCGGTCGCCTTTCTTTATCAGGAATGTGGACATGGTTCGTGGGTTGATTCAGTTGGAAAGACTAGTGGGAGACTATGCATTTTCAAATGATTTAGTTGAAGAGTACGTATCATTCTTATATTTTTTAATCTGATTCAGCATATATGTATTATATCTTATTTGTCTGACACTAATGTTTCATGCTTTCATATCTGTATAGGGAGGTTTTGTTTTGCCATGCGGGCAAGACTCTCACACGAAGTCATATGAAGAGTTTGCTTCTTGGTGGTCAAGTTCATCCAGATGTCATTTCTATATGGTGTGATCATTTGAATGAGCTAAACAAATACAGAAATCGTAAATCCCCCTGCCGTCTATTTCTAACAGATACAACTGACGTAAGTTTCTCATTTAAAGTTCTGTAATTGTTCAGACCTGTGAAATCATGAAGTAACCTTATAGATGCATTAAACAGCACTCTATATTCATTAAACAACATTGTACATGCATTAAATAAGAATCCAATTATTACATGATTGTTTCACTAATATGGGTCACCTAATGTACTGAACAGATTGCAGCATTGGATCTCAACTTTGAAGACGTGAAGTTGGTAAGTCCTTGAAGATTCTTACATTACAGTGTGTAAACTGAGATGAAATGATCTAAACTGAAGACAAACAACAGATTACACAACATAAATTCATTGTTGTGTTTGTTTTCATTGTCGTCCAGGTTTTGATTCCTATTGTTACTCCCAAGCCACTTCTTTTCTGTTACTATGTTGACAAGAACGTGCTAGATGTGATGCACTTGATGTCTTCGTCAACTGACTATCATCGCCAAGTTAAACCTGTGGTATGTCTTCAAATCTTTTGGCAATAAAGTGAGTTATTTTCGTCTAATCTTTGTGAGAGATTATTTACAATACATTACTTTTCCTTTATCAGGTGAACTTGTTGCTTACGCTTGAAAGTAGGATTCCAAAACTGGCGGCTGCATGGCTTTTGACGCCTGCTTTGTATCTCCCGCACTGTGACATAGAAGTGGACTGTGATACTGGAATCTACCTCATGCATCATATGGAGATGTACAACGGTGTTAAGGCACGCTTTGGTTCAAAGGTGGGCATGAAGGAAGTAAGTTTTTATCTGGTATTTCTAACTAAGTCTCATTGCAGTAGTAGGCTAGTAGCGATGCAGATGCATTAATTAGCTTTTGTGGACACTGATGTTTATTTCTGTTGTTGATATTTTTCAGAGAGTTGATGTAAAACGTTACATTGTGAAGGTTTGCAATGAAATTATAACTTGCCAACACAACTCTAAATCTGATGATGTGATTGCAGCAGCAAAGGCTTACAATCATGGCAGTCAGATTTGGTAAGCCTTGAAATTTTAACATTGTACTGTTTTCCGTTTTTCCTTTTTCTGTTTCCCCCGTTAATCAATGGGCTTTTATTTTCCCTTTTTCGCAGTAATCAAGTGCCACAAGTTGAAAGCACAGATTTACAGTTGATCAACTATATTAGGGAAAATGCGGGAGATAAACAGTATGTTCTAACTGACCATACAACTTTTTTAAAACTTCTGTTTTTTATCCACTCTTTGTTGTTCTGTGGTTTCTAATTACGACATGTGCATCATCAGTGAGGTCGTTGTAGACACCGATTGGCTGCAAGTAACCAAAGAAGGGTTGCACACCTTGCTGCCTAGAAATTGGCTCATGGATATGGTTATTGATGTTGTTGGTGTTCATACAACGCTAGCAAACCCAAGTGTTGTGTATTTTCCAACAATAATAAGTGTATTCATCTTCCTTATTCAAACCCATCTGCTTGTTGTTTTGTTTTTGAAATTACAAAGAAGTTTGATAGTTGAGTTGTTCTCAAATTTCAGGCAATTGTCCGTAAAAACGGGTTTCGAAGTCAGTACATCCGACTTTCCTATTTGCCCCGTGATCTAAGCACAGCCAAATGGGTAAATAAACATTCAGTTTTTTTTCAAGGCTTAATGTTTAATTCAGGCCATTCACTGCCGACTTATATCATTCTTGACTTTATAATATTTCAGGCTTTCTTTCCTTATTGTGTGGATAAAAATCATTGGTTTGCTTGTGTTACTGACTTCGAGAAAAGGATGAACTTCATACTTGACTCGAACCTGCCCAGGCGCCCTGATGTGAGACGTAAATTTTTAGTGGAGTAGGTATGATTTGTCTTGTATTGAGAACCCAGCCTGCCATTTAATTTGCCTCATTTAATGGCTTTTCTTGTACAATCACAATCACTCACTGTCTTATTTTTGTATAGCTCCTGCCTGCTGTGGACATCATCACAAGGAACTTTCCAAGTTACTCAAGGTTGTTGGAGATGAAAGATTTTAAGTGGGAGTTTGTGAATGTGCCTCGACAAGATAACGGGTATGCTTGTGGAGGTTATATGTTGAAGTGGCTCGAAAATTTGTCTAATCAAGCATCATGGACTGATAAGCGTTCTTACGAGGTATAAATTTGTCTTCCTACTTTTGTAAACATTATTCAATATATTTTATTTCAAGCCTTTCAATATTTGTTGTCAAATGAAATTTATATGTAGGATTTGGATGAATATTGTACGAGTATGATTGCACGTCTCATCAAATGGGATCTAAACAAGAAAAAGGTAAAAATCAAGATCTTTCGAATGCCTAATTTAAATTTTGCCTAATTTTATTCTTCTTTTCATTAGTTTCTGTCTCAGGTGAATTTTACGTAACGGTATTTCCCCCCCTTTTTTTTTGTAGGATTATTTTCTAAACACTTGAGTCTAGTGATGTGCAAAGGGAGTGGCAGATGAGTTAATCCAATATTCGAAACCATCAAGTCTTGAGAGTGCATATTAGATTCTTGGTACACAATTTATTCTAGAATATTTAATACACTACCAAGTCTTGAGAGTGCATATTAGATTTTTTGTACATAACTGTACTAATTCTGAATGTATATTAGATTTTGGGAAAAAAAAAACATGTCACAAGGCAACGAAAATGATGAGATAAACGAATTTGAGTAGAAAAGCTCAAATATCTGTCTACGTGCATTAAAAATTGTTCCACGTGCATGATATATCTGTATACGTGCATGAAATAAAGTCATTTATTCACACTACCCGTAACTTTTAATAATTAAGCAAACAGGCCTATGAGCCCAATAAAAAAACTTAAGAAGGCCCACTAGTAACCATTAAGACCAGGAAGTGGGTTATCACATTGGACCACTACATAAAATCGAGTTGGTCCTACACTAGAGTTGGCCAATCTACGGGTCAAACTATGAGCCCAATAAAGTCATGACTTTATTTCATGCCTATGAGCCCAATAAAGTCACACTTTATATAATTAAACAAACAGGCCTATGAGCCCAATTAAAAAAAGATAATAAGGCCCACTAGTAAACAAATACCAGGAAGTGGGTTATTACATTGGACCATTACATGAAATATCTGTTCACGTGCATTAAAAATTGTTCCACGTGCATGATATGTCTGTCTACGTGCATGAAATAGAGTCATGTATTCACACTACCCGTAACTTTTAATAATTAAACAAACAGGCCTATGAGCCCAATAAAAAAAGTTAAGAAGGCCCACTAGTAACCATTAAGACCAGGAAGTGGGTTATCACATTGGACCACTACATAAAATCGAGTTGGTCCTACACTAGAGTTGGCCAATCTACGGGTCAAACTATGAGCCCAATAAAGTCATGACTTTATTTCATGCCTATGAGCCCAATAAAGTCACACTTTATATAATTAAACAAACAGGCCTATGAGCCCAATTAAAAAAAGATAATAAGGCCCACTAGTAAACAAGAAGCATGCTATTTATTGAAGATAATAAGGCCCAATTAAAAAAAAGATAATAAGGCCCACTAGTTATTACATTGGACCATTACATGAAATATCTGTCTACGTGCATTAAAAATTGTTCCACGTGCATGATATATCTGTCTACGTGCATGAAATAAACGTGACCAAAAGCATGCTATTTATTGAATATCACAGTTAGCTACCTAATCGACATTTACGTTTGTATTGACTTTTTACGTTATCTAAATTTATTACTGCTTGCTTGCTTATATTTATTTACTGCTTACTTAAATTTATTACCTTGTTGATAAACATCTTAGCCATAAACAATGAAAACACACTCAAAGGGTGGGAAGGGTGGGAAGTTTTTGACTCTTTTTGCTGTCAACGGATGTCGAACTTTGATTTTTCCCGAGTGCAACTCCTCAGCTATGACCATCCAGGGTGACTGATCACTACCATCTCAAGATAGCGACAAGAGACGGCAGTGATCAATCACCGTGGATGGTCATGGCTGAGGAGTTGAACCCGGGAAAAATCAAAGTTCGACATCCGTTGACAGCAAAAAGAGTCAAAAACTTCCCACACTTCCCACACTTCGAGTGTGTTTTCATTATTTATAATGAAGAAGTTTATCCACAAGGTAATAAACTTAACCAAGCAGTAACTAAATATAAGCAAGCAGCAGTAATAAATTTAGATAACGTAAAAAGTCAATACAAACGTAAATGTCGATTAGATAGCTAAGTTGCACACCTTGCTAAAATGTCGAAAGAAAATTAATTACAACCCTAAATAATTCTAATATATTAGTCATCCGAGAGTACGAGACCGCCAATCCACGCTCCGAACAAAATTGTGACAGCCCTCTTTGTCCAAAACAGCTACTGGTAATATGGTCCTGCAAGACTTTAAAAAAGAAACTAGTTAAATGTTGAGCAACATCAAATGTCCCTCAAACTAATTTGACTATACTATCAAACCATAACAAGTCAACAATAATATCTCAAAGATGCATTCACTAGAAAGCAAAGTAATACAGAAGCAGAATTGCTGAAGTAAGTGAAACAGAAAGAGTTGGAGCAAATCCAGATGATTCCAGCACTTGTTTGAAAAACGGGGAGATGAATCCAGAATGTAGTAATAACGAAGTGTAAGCTATTTTTTACCCAACAAATGAGACTAAAAAAAGAAGAATAGCTCGATCTATTTAGTCACTGCATACCTATTGTGTCTGCTCATCCTCGGTTGTCCTTCGGTCACAATTCCTGCTGTCATGGTTCGCAATCTCCCCACATGCCCTGCATTTTCTTAGTGGTTTCTTCTTCACTTCCCCTGCTCGTTCTCTCTGTGAGATCAGCCTTTTCCCCGAACCTTTATTTTTGCACTGTCTTGGAGGCAAAACAGTAATTTCAGTGGGCCTGCTTGTTCCTAAAAGCATCCCAATTTCAGCATTCTTGTCCTTTCCCTTTGCACTACCAATATTGCTGCCACTTTCATCAGGCGCAATTTTGACCCTTTCCTTGAACTCACGCAAAATCCCAAGCAACTCATCACAATGCACCGGACTCTGTTCAACAAGTGCCACGCAACCAAACAACTCTGACCATAACTCTCCTACTTTGTTTTTCTGTACATCCATTGATGTACAGTCAGCAATCAACTGGCCATTAGGGCCGACGATTGGTTTGCAGGTTGCTAGTTTGCTCCACCGACTAAGTAGGAAGTCACTTGGAACTTTCCGAATTCCCCGATCTTTAAGGACACACAGAGCATGTCGACAAAGTATTCCATGTCGTTCAAACTTCTTGCAAGTGCACACTGTTGCAGAATCATCCTGACCAAAACCAACCTTATAAGTTTTCTTAGTGGCATGATCTATGATCTCTATGTATACAATTGGAAGGGCTGGATCTTTTTCTTTATCCCCAGCACCACATGAGAAGCAAGCTGCTTCGACTTCCTTTTGAAACTCACGGAAGATTGTTGGAGTGTAGAATTCCGATGCATTCTTTTCTAGGGCTACTTTAGTCAACAAGTGGGGGAATGAGTTCTTTGATTGTGCAATCAGTTTCGATTGAGTCCATCTTTGTGCATCCATCGCACTCTCAAACCTCATCCAAAACTCAACTAGGGTTAAATTAGGATTAGTGAAGTTGCTGAAAAAGTGGTTTTCTGACTCGGACCTCGAGGTGTTCTCATCAGACCTCCTAAAAATAGGTCGCGGAAATAAGCTGGAATCCACCTATCTCTAATCTTAAACTTATCCGTAAGCCACACATTATCCGACAATCCATGAGCCTCAACTATTTCTGTCCATCTTTCCTCAAATTCAGCCGGTTCCAAATCGTCACTCCAGACACACCGGTTTATCTCTTTCAAAAACTCGGTATCTTTACAAACTAAAGGTCCTACTTTCTCAGGAAGTTTTTTTAAGATATGCCACATGCAATATCTATGTTGCACTTTTTCTCCCCATGCAATATTCATTCCTTCCTCTATACCCAAATCTTCATCCGTAATCACACAAACGGGATGATGACCACCCATCGCCTCTACAAATCTAGTAAAAAGCCATGCAAATGATTCCTTACTCTCATTACTAAGAAGTCCAGCCCCAAATGTCACACACCTCTTATGATTATCCACCCCCGTGAAAGGTACAAAAATCATCCTATATTTATTTTTTCTAAAGGTGGTATCCAAAGAGGTCATGTCTCCAAAGATCAAATAGTTTTTAATGTTAATAGGGTCAGCCCAAAATACGTGTGACAATCGACCTTTTTCATCAACCTCAAAATCAAAGTAAAATGAGGGACACATGTGTTTGGTCTTCATAAAATGCTCAATAAGCATTTGAGCATCCCCCTCAGACAAATAATTTTTGATATCTCTTGAAAAATTCTTAAAATCTTCCAATGACGCACCCACATTCTTGTAACCCCTAATATACTCCTTAAATAACCTATAAGACTTAACTGGTCCAATGTTATTTTTGGAGTTATCAATTATCATTTTCTTGTGAAATATACTTAATTCCCTTGTTTGGGTCAAATGTACCATTGTTGTAGGTGTTTGTGGCATATGATTATGACCTTCATGAAAATCATAAATTTGGTATTTACCAATATCAGGACCTTCATTCATAATTCGCTTAAACTTAATACAAGAATGACATTCTATCCTAGTCCTTTGCCTCCGGTGATTTTTCCCTTTGGGTTGACATACTCCAGCCTTATTACAGACGCATTTCTTATGGGTAATGACACCATTTTTAGACTTTTGGGAGCTTAACCTAGTAACAAATCCACATTCTTTGGCATATGTGTCATAAAACTCAACACCCAAGTCAAGCGTATCGAACAGCATACCAATAACAGGCTTAAGATGGATGACACACTCAAAAATCCGATTCGTGTTGCTTGAAGAACCTTCTGCTGCCTCCTCGTCCTCTGGCTGTGGCTGCTCTACAGGCTGCTCTACAGGCTGCTCTACTACGATACCTGCATATGTGGTGCAATTAAAGTAAGAAAGATGAAGGAGGTGCAAAAATATGAATTACACTCTCACAAAATAGTGTTAGTGCTGCTGGATAATCCAAGTACACTCCCCCCTGACCATAAACATTCTATTACATAACCACATCTGTAGAACATCACCATTCAAACCTCCAAAGCGAGAGTCTCTAAATACTTGTCTTACACATGCATGGAAAAGTGTTATATGTGCATGGAATAAACTTCTACATGCATCAAATACGTAAAATCTTGTTCTCTAATAGACATTAAACAAAATAGACATCACTGTACTACTGCACAATAAACATTGGCACCTTATTTGACGCAAACAGAACCTTATTTCGTGCACACTGATCCTTATTTCATGCATGTAAAGAGGACGGATATCCTCAAACCTAAGAATAATTGCCTAAAAAAACCTTAAAACATCAAGCAAGCAACTACCAGTTGGACTATTATCTCAGGTAGGTCCAAGCAATACAAATCATTAAAACCAAAAGATCATCAGACAACTAAGACAACCATGAAACTCAAAATTTAAGGATGAACAGAATTGTACCTTCAACAAATTCGAAAGTCACAACTTCAGGGTCACGTTCAACTGCTAGTGCAGATACTTCTGATAAAACTTCAACAATCAATCCTTCTTTTGTAATGACATTTGAAGAAGAGCAGTGGTCATTATTGCTATTATTGCTGCAACACGAAATGTCAAAAGTTAAATAAACAACAATCTAACAGTATACATTCTCTATTAAGCGAATTTGATACACAAAATCACAATTTGATGCGCCTCAACAGAAATTTGATGCACATAATATACAAAATGAGATGCACGTAAACAGTCTCCAGTGTCCAAATTTCAAGAAATTTATGTGATTTCTCAATTTCTGCAGCCCTAATATCTCAATTAAGCCAATCTCATTCACAAAATCGTACTTTGATGCACATACACATGTATTAGATGCACATAAACAGTCTCCAATTCCATGATTTCAACAAATTTAGGAAGTCGGTTAAATTCCCTAAGGCTAATTTCTAAGTGTCCCCAATTCAATTAACGAAACTCCCTAACCCTAATTGTATTCACGAAACTCCCTAATTTTTCAGTTTCCCCAATTAATACACGAAACTCCCTAACCCTAATTTCTCAGTTTCCCCAATTGAATTCACGAAACCCTAATTTCAGAAGCATAATTCATCAACCCAGAAAGTTAATCGATGAATCAAAACGATAATTCAGCCCTAATTCAACTAATTTAATCAACTAATTCAACTAGTTTTCGCAAAAAAATCACAAAAATCGAAACTTTACCTCGAATTAAAAGGCTCCATTGATTGAAGCAACGTCGAAAGGTTAATTGTCGAATAATTTAGTGAGTAAATTTGATAGTCGAAGAATTAGAGTAATGGCGAAAGTTTTGATGGTCGAAGAATTAGGTTAATGGCGGAGGGTTTTCGTAGTCGAAGAGAGATAAAAAATGAGGAGAGAGAAAGTGAATTTGGGAAATGAGGAAGTTTGCAGGGGTTTGGGGGGGGGGTATACGCGTTAAAATTGAGGGGAGTTTGATCCAATGGTTATTAATCAGACTAACAGATCTAAGGGTTATTAATTGGTTCTCATGGTTCTCATCATATGGGTGGTTCTCACCTGATCTCGACCCTATATATATATATATAATATGTCATTTTCTCGGCTAATGTCAAGTTTTACTATGTTTTGTTACTTGGGCGACTTTAAAAAAGTTTGTCTTGTATAAGATGAAATGAAATTATTTGGATAAAAATTAACACGGAATTAGTGGAAATGTATGAATCTGAATACCTGCACAAATTGTTAAACCCGTTTTTCATTTAATGAAACCCGTGCATATTTAAAGTAGAAATTTTGACCCATGGTTCATTAAGTACAAAGCTTTAATTAATAATTAGAGACAAAAGTAAAATTTTGACCCGTGCACGTTTAAATTGAAATAGTCAAAGTGTTAATTCTTAAACTCGTTAAATTAACATATAATATTTAAATAAATATATAGTAATTAAAAGTTAGCGATAATGTTACATACTTCTAATTATATAAATAATCATTTATATTCAAACTACCCAAACAAACAACAAAAATATATATCTCATTTAGTTCAAAACTTCTATTTAAATACAAACATAACAAAGACGTGGTCAAATTGCACATACATGTTATTTTAAATATTGTTATTACTAGTATAGGGCCCGTATTACAACACGGTTTTTTAAATTGAAAATATTTAATCGATTAAGAGAAATATAGCAAAGTTAATGTTAATTTAGGTATTGTAAAATTATGTAAAAAACTATAGCAAGGTCAATGATTAGTTTTTTTTTTTTTAAAAAAAAAAGTAGAAAAATCATTAAGTACAAATAATGATGAAAAGTTGATTAATATTCGATCAAAATTAATGAGTTAATAAAATAAGTTGCTATTTTTTTTTAAATATTGAAAAAAAATAAAAAAAATTAATGAAGCATGTCATAGCATTACAATGACAGATGAAAAGAAAGAGTAACACTGAAGACCGTTCTAAAAATGAAGGTCTCATCATTTTGTCGCAGTTGAACGAATAAAAAAGTTTCATCATCTTCTTAACTTTTTTCACATCTTCCCAAAAATCACAAGTAATCAAACCCGCAAATTAAACCCCCTAAAATGTTTGTCGACATCTCGAGGTGACAATTTGAATGTCGAAAAGAAAGACTGTCTATATTCACAATTGTTGAAGATAAATTAAAATCTCCTCTTTGTTAATTTGCTATAAAACTAGAAGGAATTAAGCTACCGTGATTTTCTTGCTTTCATAGAATGATATGCACATTTTATTTTTTGATCATTAGTTTTCTTTTTTAGAATATGCTTGCTTTTTGGAGGGAAAAATGATAGAAATCACCTAATCACTTAGAGCATCCACAATCGTGAAAATCTCACCAATTTTCATTCTAATTTTTTAAGCTTTTCTCTGTCCAATTTACTATCCAACTCACTTTTTCACTCATCACCCAAAAAACATCAAAAAATCACTCATATCAACAAATACTCAACTTTTCTCCTCACTCGTACTTTAATATTAAAGAAACAAATAAATCACAAAATAAACAAGAAAGTGTGATATGTAGGTACAAGTGGGCACCACTTTGCAATTCTCACCCATTCTCGTGCGAAAATTTTCACCACATTTTGTCAACTTCTTTCCTACTTTATCATTTTTTTAATATTAAACCAATTCTCACCAATTTCATGAAAAAGGGTGAGAACACCATTGTGGATGCTCTCAGTATATAGGGTATCTTAGTCAAATTAAAACGGACTTTTAAATTAAATTATTTTTTTGTGAAGCAATTTTTATCATTATAAATAATGATAGTTGATTATTATGGAATCACATAATTTATTATAGGGTTAGTACTTAGTATTCCGTTATTGCAGTGATCGGAAGAATCTATAGATGACTTAATATGTTAGTTTATATTATCTTTCTATATTTTATTTTAAATATTGTTATTTAGAGTTTGGTGAGAGTTATTTAATTTGATGAAAAAAATAATTTTAGTGAAGATAATAATATATAAATCAATGCATGATAATTATTAATTTCTTTATTTAGTGACTATGAAATTATTAAAAACTTCCTTATATAAGTAGATTTCTTTTGGAGAGAAAATTGATGATTTCGCCTAATCAATTAGTGTATAGGGGATGAATTTATTTAGGGGATCAATGTTGAGTTCAAACATTTACCGATGAATTGTTGGTGAAATATGACTTGTTATCGATCCAATTGATCTGACCGTAAAGGCTGACTCGAAACTCGAATTGACCCGAACAACATAACCCAAATGTGACCCAAAAACTCGAATTGACCAGACCTAAAGTACATCAACCCGCATGTGACCCCAACACCCGAAATGATCCGAAAAACTAAACTCGAAAATGACCCGACAAAACATAACTCTAATTGAAATGAAAAGACTTGAAATGAGTTTTTCTCTCTTATTCATTGACCTGAAAATGACCCGACCCAAAATAACCTGACCTGCTTGACCCGAATACAAACCCGAAATGACCCAAATACAAACGTGAAACCCAAAACGACCCAGATACAAACCTGAAACTCGAAACAACCCAAGTTGGTCCGAATTAAACCGATATCAACGACAGGCCTTATCTAGCCCGATCCGAACCCGACCTGTTGACCCATTTTGCGAGGTCTATACTCAACTATCAAATGTTGTCAATATTTGCCTTGATATTTTAACGATTATTTTCGGGGTGTTGTACAAATTTGTTTATGTCATTAGCATAGTTTATTATTGGCAGTTGTACATCATCCTTGCATAGTTGCATATAAAAATGTATATAGTATTTCATCAAGGCAATAACATTAATCATCTGTATTTTCTTTCTATTCTCTAAAAGAGGTGTGTTATGCTTGGGGAGCCGGGAAAGCAGTAGAGGCTGAGTTATCTCGGGCAGCGGAAACATAAGTTCCTCCCGTATCGATTAAAGACATAGTCGATCACACTTGTCCGGGTGCAGAGGAGGAAGGCAATGTTGCAGCTGCCCTGCAATTCATTAAGCAACATGGAATTAGCAAGGACATAGACTATCCCAAATATAAAGGAGAGAAAGTCGCAAAGAAGCCTCCACGTGGAGCTGTACGTTTTGGTCATTTAACGTCGTGGAGCTGTAAGTTTTGGTTATTTAACGTTTATTTCAATTGATTTAAACGGTAGTTATATACAAAGTTTATTATAATCTTAATTTCTTTTCCATAGGATTTGTATAGGATTGATATTGGCATCCGCTCGACGATAATGAAAATGCAATGTTAGAAGCGCTCCAAGACCATGTGCTTATAGTATCTGTACTTCAACCTGAGGCTTTCCTAAATTTGCAAGGGGTAATTAAGTTTACTTAACTTTATTAAATCAGATAATAAATTGAATGTTTGTATTTGTGCTCACTGTCTGTCACAAATGGTACATTAAACTATACAGTAACTAAAATAAGAATACAAGACTGATAGATTATGTATTTTTAGATTAGTTGCAAACTAATGACTCGGCATAGTCAAATGAAATCTCATACTAGCCTCAAGATCGAATAGCTTTTAAATAGCCGTGTGACTTGTTGTTCGTTACCATTCAACTCGTATAAGCTGATGTACTGCACATTTCGTATCTTTAATTTCGACATTTTAAAGTTTATATGCAGTCTAAACACTGTTCTTTTTTCAATATTCTTTTGAAGTTATGTTGCTGTTGTTTTTATAATCATTACTCACAGTAGCATTGTATGATAACTTTTACTTTTCCACAGAAATATCTATTTGATATGGTTGAGGCGGAGAGGCGGCATAAATTAGATGGGAAAAATTTAGATGATCCAGACGATGACGATTCGCAAGATTCACAAGAATTAGATAAATCAGAAAACTCAAACGGACATACCCTACTTCTGGTTGGCGCGGGTACCTTTACCCCTTCTGACAAAAATATCAAGTTCAAGGAAATTAAATACTGGATACTAAAGAATAAGTGAGACTCAAACTGGGGATTCAATGGTTTAGGTTATTTAATTCGCAACTCGAGCATCAAGGAAATCCGTAAAGGTTTGCGGCAAACAAGATATATACAGGTGAAATCTTAAAAACGTTGTATTTTCCGTATTATGTATTTGTGAATGGAAAGGTACTTCACATCGTCTTTCACGTTAATGTCTTATTTGTTCTGTTTCATGTTTTAATTAATGTCACGGTATTTCATTATAACTGAAATTAATACAACTTTTAATCAGAATTCCAAGGAACCACCTCAGTTTGTTTCAAAACACACTGCAAGGGACTTTTCTGTTGAAGATTTGATCAGGTGGATCGTACTCGAAAAGTACCAAAAGAAAAAGCTCATTATCTCTTTTATGTCATGCAAATCCGAATTTACGATCACACTGGACGTTAAGGGAAAAATAGACTCGTAAAAAAATATTAGTCAATACGTATATTGTCATAATATATCGTCATAATATATTTGCGAATATAACCACATTTTAGTAAACATTTGCAACAATTTATTAGTATTTTGCCACGATAATTGTTACGTTTGTTAATATTTTGCAATAATTGTTGATATTATTGTTTTCTATATTATTACCTTTCTTTTATTACACATCCTCTATCTCGGTCATTTTTATAGCTTAACTATTCTATATAAATATCTATATATATAATAAAGTCCGTTATAGACAAACTTGACAAAGAAATAATAGTATGTATTATTTTCGACTCTAGTCCTGGTGTTTTTAATAATATGTATTATTTTCGACTCTAGTCATCAAGACTAAATATTAATTTGCATGCATTTTTTTACATATTTTATTGTTGATCGATTAATTTAAAAGTATTTTAAGTAAACTGTTTTCTATTTTTTCGAGTTCCAATTTTTTCTAATTCGTGAATATTTGTTTATTAATGTCGTCTTTTATATTATTTTGATATGTCATAGGGGTAATACATATTTTTTTTCATGGAAAAATTTTCATATTTTTTTCATCTAGTTGATTTTTATTATTTTAACGAAGTATTTTTTATAGTTTCAATTTTTGTTTTATATATATTGTAATTAATAGCAGTCGCATATTCGACTTTTAACTTGATTGTGGATTCTCTAGAGTATAAAATGTGAGTTCTATCCATTAAAGCATAAAAGAGAAGGTGGGTACAATGTGGGCCACACTTGAAAAAAAATATAAAAATATTGTACTTTCAACCACAGTGCGACACCTCAGCACTATAGTTATTGCTTTTATATATAGGATATAGGATTGCAAAAACAAGAAGATTGATGAGGATGAGGTATGAGACTGAATAGTAATATATAATATGGCTATTTGAATGTGTCATCAAATAATATTGTTAATCATCATTGAATTGCCATAAAAATTATGTTCTACTTTTTCCAGGAATTTACTGCATTGGAGAAAACTATCATCATATCTTATCTGACGATGTTATCTTGGCCAAAGTGAATCTGTTGGAGCATCAGTCTGCATCCGCAAAGTAAGCTTACTAGACTACCCTGAACCTGATTGGTCAATGCAACCATACATGGATTAATGAGTTGACAAAGTTGATAGCAAAGTTGTTAGAGAATTACGGAGTAGTAAGTTGCTAACTAATAACCTGTATATATTGAATTCAATTTTAATTTGTAGGTTTAAATTGCGCGATAAAGAAAAGTTAGTGTTCCTTGTCTTTTTACCTGAAAATGGCCGTTCAGTGGAGTATGGGCAAAAGTTTCCTGGAAATATAAACCTAGTAGAGATAGTTTTGTGGCAGGTTCCCTTGGTGCCAACTAACTCACCCTTACATGGTACGAGCATTATTTTGTTCTGCTCTGCTTTATTATGTTATTAGTTTAAAACCCGTGCAAAGTTGCACGGGTACATATAAAATCGTTTAAAATTGGCTTATAATTAATAGCAAAGTTAATATTTTTTCCACCCACTTTAAACTCCTTACTTTAGAAAATATCTTAAGTATTTTGGTCGATTATTTTGAATCCAACTTTATCATATGTTTACTCAATGATTTTGACGGATAATTACAATAAGAAAGGTTCTTAAGATAACAAAACCAGAGTTATGATGATTTTTGTAACCCGTTCATATGCAATACTCATGCATTACAATTAAAGATGTTAAATTTTAATCCGACCCAACCTTAATCCTGAATATTTGATCCATTTTACAGTCAAGTTTTATTAATTATGACGTGCAATCTGAGAGATATATGACTCTTAATGGCTCGTTATTTCAAGGTTAAACCTAAGAAATTGAAAATAAGTTTATATTAAAAGAATGTCAAATATTACGAAAACATTAATTAATAATTATTTTATATAATAATTTTATGAAATTATTTTATATAATAAATGTATAAAAAATTGTATAATAAATGATATTGTAACTAATATTAAGTTGTGATTTTTAATTAAGAAACATGATAAAAGAATTTAATAAAATATATTTTTATTTTACAATTGTTCAATGTGAGAACTATGATTTCAATAAGTAATGAATACGTAGTATGATTAAAATAGTAGTATCAAATATGATTTAACTAAAAAAATACTCCCACATATTCCGAATAACCCTCCCTATTTAAGGATGACACGCGAATTTAAGGTAATTGAAGAGATTAAAGGTATTGTGGGTATTATTGTGGGTGAAGTGATTAAAATAAGTACTAGTGTAACACCCGTGAAAAATCACGGGGTTGTGTACACTTATTTTTAAAGATGACTATAAATTTTACTTATTATATAACAAATTCTATTTATTTGAACATGTGTACTTTTTAAAAAAAAAAAAATAATATAAAATCATTATATATATATTAAAATATATATACGTAAATTATAACATTCACATTTTAGAACTTCAAGGTAGGTAAGTTAATAAGCTAACACATGATAATGTTAATAGGAGTCACAATTGTAAGACATGATTAAAATGAAACAATTAAGACATGGTTAAAAAGGAAATTATAACATACAATTTAAGTAATTTAAGTTATATAAATTATAAAAAAAATAATCCAAATTAAGATAATTAAGTTATATATACTACAGAAAATTAAAATTATAGTCAAGATTGTGGTTATATTAGTTGCTTCAAATTGTTCGATTTATAGGACGAATAATTAGGAGAATGAAAGAACAAATAAATTAAAATAAAAGATAAATTAACTTAAAAAAGGTTCTAATACAAATTAAAATAGAATACTGTATCAAATAAGGAAAATCTAAGACAAATTTATAGTTTATCGAAAATCTCCTTATAAACAACATTAGATGTTTTATTAGTCACTCCTTTGTCTTCATCTAGAAGGACTTTTAGACCCTTCTTACTTGTAACCCCAGATAGGTAACCCTAGATAAGTCAACATACAATTGGTCATGGGTGAATACTGGTCTAGTAAGGTAAAGTCCAACACGTGATAATAGAGATAGCCATTGACTTTTGTTAATATTTCTAAATATTCTCAAGCAATACATCAAGCAATACAAAATAATAATCGGTCTGTTAAATACCTCTAAATTTTATTTCTAAATATTCTCAAACAATACAAAATAATAATCGGTCTGTTAAATATTTCTCAAAATATTTTCTCAAAAATTCTGTTAAATATTTCTAAATTTTAATATTTATTAAAATCTTTTCAATATTCCTATGACTATTAAAGTACGTTTTTTTTTTTTGATAAAGGGTAAGTTTTATATATCACGGAGAAGATTACAAGGAGATCCTAGAACAGCTTCAGCAAGAAGGACTGATCATAGGAGCTTAGATTACAATGCATACGAGTTTTAAAGAAACTGACTAATTCTTTCTTAATTCTATCAATTACAATGCTTGGACGAATAACAGTTTGCTCATTTCTGCTCTTGTTTCTTTGATGCCATATATGATAGATGATAGCATTTATTGTGGGGAATAAAACGCGTATCCGCCCTAAACTCGCAGGATTATAATGAAAAATACAATCGTGAATATGGTCATAAGATTAAAAAGATAAGAAAAGAAGTACAACCTTTAGTCCTCGCGCAAAAGGCCTAAGAACAGGAATTAACACAAATTCCCTCCTATAACTTGCACCCAAGACTTAGAATGAGACGTGGCCGCGTGTGCTAGAAATCCTCTCCAACTGCCTTGCAATATTGGGAGAGCCTTTTGAGTTTTAGATGTGAGATCTGGGTTATGGGAGAAGAATGCTCTCAAACCCTAATTTTCTTTTGAGATTTGTTAAACAGTGCAACAAGAGTAACTGACATAAGGAGAAGGACTCTCCTTATGTAGTCTCTAGGTCGGCCGAAATTTGATGTCGGGTAGGAGTGGGCTTTCCACTCTTACCTTATTCCAATGCGTGATTCGACCCATTTAGCTTTAAGTTGTTCGCGGTATTTTTAATTATAAATCGTAACATGTTATCAGATATTAATACAGTCGATATATTAATAATGGTCTGAAAAAATACGATATTGTATAATTACCCAAATTAATATAACTGTTTATATTAATACGCGAATACAATATTTAATTAAATATAACCGTTTATATTTAATTTACGAATTAATCATGTAATCCGTATTAGCTAAAATTATTTAATCCGTATTAAATAATAATCTCAACATCTTATTGACTAATTTAATAGTCAATACCTCTGACTAACTGTTTAGTCATATCCGGCATAAATGTGACTGTATTTTCATACCTTCACATCTCTCAAACGTGTCCTATAGGTGTGACGTATAGGGACCAGTTGACCACCGCCATCCGTATGACAATAACGTCAAACTTATCTAGCAAGCCAACCGTTATTGATAAACGTGGATCAACTGATAATAATACAGAAGTATGCCCTTGTGATCCTTAAAGAGATTTAATAAGTCATTGTACTTAATTGTCAAGGACACCAGCCCCAACATTTATAGCCCCGTCCTCGAGTGGCCCTGAGAAATGATAAAATCCTGATAAGGGTTTGGATATTTCCCCCAACTCGAATCCTGCCGATATCGCGCAGCATGAAATAACCCAGAAAAAATCCTCTTGGCCCCTGTTACGGTGACCGTGGGAAAGAAACCAAAGTTACCCAAAATCTGCCTTAATCTCAAGAAACAGTTGAAAGTCAAAAGACTCGACTCTAAGGAACACTATGGAGGTCCTATCCACGACCTGGCACCCAATGTTATAAAACATTTAGGACTCCATAACGCTGTCACGGGGTGTCCTACGAGATATTCGTATAACTCGCCTTTGTGATTGGTCAGTCAGCCGCGTGACTTATGGCTCGTTGAACCCACCATCAACCAACGTCACAAAATGATTACCTGAGTTATCAGCTCAAGTGGGTAATCAAGGACCAAAACGATGTAATGTTAATCAGTTCACTTTGTGGTGTTCAAAATTGGCGTACAATTCCACATGAAAAACAAAACATTTTATATCATAACAATAAGGTTGAATAGAGTACACGAGAAAATGAATTAATACATGAATTCATAAAAGAGTACTACAACTTAGGAACACATCCAATTCCCATGGAATGAATGTGCCCTTCATGCTTATCACGTGGTAATGCTTTTGTGAGAGGATCAGCTATGTTGTCATCCGTAGCGATCTTATCAATGAAAATCTCCTTTTGCTCCACGTAATCTCTGATTAGATGAGCTTTCCGTTGTACATGCCTGGCCTTGCTGCTAGACTTATGCTCCTTAGCTTGGAAGATGGCACCGCTATTGTCACAATAAACGGTGATTGGGTCATTCGAACTAGGCACTACTGATAGTCCTTGTAAGAATTGACGCATCCATATTGCTTCCTTAGCTGCTTCTGAGGCGGCATAGTACTCGGACTCAGTCGTAGAATCTGCTGTAACACTTTGTTTAGAACTTTTCCAGCTGACAGCAGCGCCATTAAGAGTAAAAACGAATCCAGACTGAGATTTTGAGTCATCTCGATCCGTTTGGAAGCTAGCATCTGCGTAACCCGTGGCGCAGAGCGTTGAGTCGCCTCCAAAATTCAATCCCCAATCTTTAGTCCTCCGTAGGTACTTAAGAATGTTTTTCACGGCCATCCAGTGTTGTTCACCTGGATGAGCTTGGAATCGACTGGTCATACTCAATGCATATGCAACGTCTGGACGTGTGCATATCATGGCATACATGATCGATCCTATTGCCGAAGCATAAGGAATCCGACTCATGCGCTCTTTCTCTTCCAATGACTTAGCTTCTTGAGTCTTGCTCAAGTGAAGCCCAGGAGTCATAGGAAGGAACCCCTTCTTGGAGTTCGTCATGCTGAATCTCTCCGAAATCTTCTCTATATAAGACTCCTGACTGAGAGACAACATCCGTCGTGATCTATCCCTGTAGATACGGATGCCCAAAATTCTTTGTGCCTCTCCCAGATCTTTCATCTGGAAATGGTTTTTCAACCATGCTTTAACCGAAGATAAGAGAGGTATGTCATTCCCAATCAAGAGTATGTCGTCGACATACAGTACTAGGAATACAATCTTGCTCCCACTCGACTTGATATAGAGACATGGTTCCTCAACTGATCGAATGAACCCATTCTCTTTTATCACTTGGTCGAAGCGATGATTCCAACTCCGCGATGCTTGCTTAAGTCCATAGATGGAACGCTTAAGCTTGCAAACTTTCTTAGGATGTGCTGGATCGATAAAACCCTCAGGTTGTACCATGTACAACTCTTCCTCCAAATAACCGTTTAAGAAGGCGGTTTTGACGTCCATTTGCCATATTTCATAGTCATGAAATGCAGCGATCGCTAAGATAATCTGAATGGAACGTAGCATGACTACGGGTGCAAAGATCTCATCGTAGTGCAAGCCTGACACTTGGGTGAAACCTTTAGCAACTAGTCTAGCCTTGTGGATATCCTGTTGTCCTTCCACGGCATGCTTTATCTTGTAAAGCCATTTGCATTGAAGGGGACGTACCTTTGCAGGTAGGTCCACAAGATCCCACACGTTGTTCTCATACATGGAGTCCATCTCGGATTGCATGGCTTCTAGCCATAGCTTTGAGTCAGAACTGGTCATGGCACCTTTATAGGTTGTGGGTTCATTACCCTCTAGGAGTAAGACGTCATCTGTATCGTGTTCCTCGACCATACCAATGTATCTGTCCAGTGGAATAGAGACTCTTCCCGACCTCCTAGGTTCCTCAGGGATATCTACCGCAGCCTCGGGTGAAGGAACTGTTTCCTCCAATGGTTGCTCGGTAGTTGGTTCTTGAACCTCTGATAACTCGAAGGTTCTATTACTCGACTTGTTCTCGAGAAATTCTTTCTCTAAGAACGTCGCACTAGCCGCAACAAAAACACGTTGTTCGGTAGGCGAGTAGAAGTAATGACCAAAAGTTCCCTTTGGATAGCCTATAAAGTATGTCTTGACCGATCGCGGGCCGAGCTTATCCTCGTGTCTCCACTTGACATAAGCCTCGCAGCCCCAAACCCGAATAAAGGACAAGTTAGGGACCGTTCCCTTCCATAATTCGTATGGAGTCTTGTCAACAGCTTTAGACGGACTTCGGTTAAGTATTAGAGCGGCCGACAAAAGAGCATAGCCCCACAATGAATCAGGCACAACGGTGTGACTCATCATGGATCGAACCATATCAAGTAAAGTTCGATTTCTCCGTTCGGACACACCATTTAATTGTGGTGTTCCAGGTGGAGTCAACTGTAGCACGATCCCACAGTCTTTAAGGTGTTGATCAAACTCGTGTGAAAGATACTCACCACCACGATCCGAACGTAGTGTTTTAATCTTTCTACCCAGCTGGTTCTGTACCCGATTCTGGTATTCTTTGAACTTGTCAAAGGATTCACTTTTGTGCTTCATTAAGTAGACATAGCCATATCTACTCAAATCATCCGTGAAAGTGATGAAATACCTATAGCCTTCTCGTGCGTTGATCGACATAGGGCCACATACGTCCGTATGTATGAGTCCTAATAGGTCGGCAGCGCGCATTCCAACACCTTTGAAGGAAATACGAGTCATTTTGCCGATGAGACATGATTCACACGTGCCATATGATTCGAAATCAAAGGGCGATATAGCTCCATTCTGTATGAGCTGTTTTACGCGTTTCTCATTTATGTGTCCCATACGACAATGCCATAGGTAAGTTTGATCTTTGTCACCTACCTTTAATCTCTTGTTATTCACATGTAATATCTCGGTAGTTTGATCTAAAACAGAAATTTCATTCATGGAAACTGCCTTGCCATAAATCATATTGTGTAAGGAGAAAATACAGCTATTATTCTCTATTACAAATGAAAAGCCGAGTTTGTCAAGTGCAGAAACTGAAATAATGTTTTTGGACAAACTAGGAACATAATAACAGTTATATAAAAATAACTCGAATCCACTTGGAAGCTGGATTACGTATGTTCCCTTCGAGACTGCAGCCACACGTGCTCCATTCCCGACACGCAGGTCCACCTCACCCTTGATTAGGGGTTCTTGGTTTCGGAGGCCCTGCACATGATTACATAGATGAGAACCACAACCAGTATCAAGTACCCAAGTTCCGCAACTTGCATGGTTAATCTCAATCATGTGAATAAAAGAAGAAGAAGACATACCAACAGGAGTAACACGGCCTGCCTTAATGTCCTCGCGATACACGGGGCATGAGCGCCTCCAATGCCCAGTCTTGTGGCAGTGGTGGCATTCCATGCTAGTATCCTTGCTCTTAGTCTTGCCCTGTGAGTTGCTCGACTCACCTGGCCCACTCTTAGTAAATCTTGGTTTCTTGAACCTGGGCTTACCTACTGCTAGGTCGCCCTGAGCTTTAGCCTTCCCTTTACCCTTTCCCTTACTGGAGATCATGAGAACATCCTGCTTCATGCTCCCACTTAATTTCAGATCCTTCTCAGTCTGTACGAGAAGGGAGTGGAGCTCATGAGGAGTCTTCTTCATGTCGTTCATGTAGTAGTTGGCCCTAAAGAGGGCGAACCCATCATGAAGCGAATGAAGCATACGATTAACGATTATGTTCTCACTGATCTTGCAGTTTAGGGTCTCCAGTTTCTCGATATTCTCAATCATGTTGAGAATATGTGGGCTAACAGCTTGGCCCTTCTGGAGTTTCGCCTCAAAGAAGCGACAGGTATGCTCATAAGAAACGATTCTCGGAGCCTTGGAGAATTCGTTAGAGAGCGTGGTGAAAATCTTGTTTGCACCGTGGGATATGAAGCGTCTTTGCAAATTTGATTCCATTGCATAGATGAGTACGTTCTTTATCGCACCCGCTTCCATAACGAAATCGCTATGAGCGCGAATTTCGTTTGCTCTAGCTCCAGTTCCTGGGTGTGCCGGAATGGGCTCAGTTAAATACTTAAGCTTTCCGTCAGCAATGGCAGCATTCCGTAGTGCTGCCTCCCAGTCAGAGAAGTTTGACCCATCATTCCTCAGTCTAGTTGACTGATTCATGGAGTCCATGAAGGCCTTTAGCCAGGATTCACGTGCTAGCTTGGCACTTGGCATTGGGTCTTCACCAGCCATTTTAGTTATACAACAGTTTTAATGAACGTGTTCTACACTAAAAAAGAAGATAAAACAAAACCATATAAGCAACTTATTGTTGTGATTTAAGTCTATATTAAATTGAATTTAAACTCGTAGACTCATGCATTTATATAATTGATCTTCCTCAAGAATTATATAAACGATCCCAAGACTCAATTTCCGTATATTGATAAGCCCGCAGTTTGGCTAATTCCAATCGTTGGAACTCTCGGTCGATAGATTTCCGTATATCCTATCTATTAGTCCATCTCAGTCACTGGATATTATCGAGTGACCATGATGTTGAGATAAAATAAATCATCTGTTCCCACTTACCCGACGTAGAAGGGGTCATATTATGCCTACCGACGAAGAAGGGATTCATGGGAGGCTGATTTATAAAGACTAATCTCAATTTTTGGTTATACGAGGAAGACCCCATCAACTTTTATTTATCCACATTTAAGTGAACTAAAAACTAGCATTTGCGTGAATGAATTAAATAAAGTGATGGCTTTGCAATTGACATGTGACATCTGTATTGTCACAGAAAACTAACGCGTAACCTCTACATGAGTCAGTTTTCAGGCATGATATAGGTGGTTTGGCTTTTAGGCGGAATATGATGCAAGCTATTATCGATGAAAGCATAAAGATAAATGCAATAAACGTAAATAAAAGTCCTAGTGTGGCCTATCCTACCAAAATAAACATAAAACAACTTGGAATCCACCGTTGGATCCTAGAAGCTTGTCTTGATGTTCCATCTTGGTCCTTGCAGCGGGAGTGAGCATCCGGTCTCCGTCTTTGGTCTTCACAAAATTACTAATTTAAATTACAAAAGTAGTCCTAGATACATTCTAATTTAAATACACAAGTAATTACATGGCAAAAACCCAAAACCGGAGATTCAAGATCTCAAAATTACAAGCAATACTGTGTCCCATCATTTCGGTGACACAATCTTCTAAGGCCACACTAAGTTACAACCGTTTGCAAAAATTAAATACGTTATTGAAAGCATTCAAGGCATTCACAAGACGATAAATAAAATGCATCAACTAAATAAAATTTATACATGACATAATACTGTTATTATGATTAATAAATTTATATCAAACCACCTTTTAAGATTAAAATTATGTGACTATACCGCTTTAATCACCAATTTTAATAAACATATAATCCATTAATTTAAATTGTTTTAAAACAATATGTACCAAACGAGGGTGAACCGTTTCACTAAATAATATACTATTTCCGTATACAGTATATTATTTTAAGCCATGTGAAAATAAAAAGGCAAGTTATTTTCGAAAAAGATAGCCTGAAAGAAGAGCTAGCACTCGACCGAGCAACAGAGGCACTCGATCGAGTGTCAGTGTCACTCGATCGAGTGCAGCAGGGGCTCGATCGAGTGACTCTTTAAAACGCAAACGCTGCACTTTAAATCTAAACAAGTTTTTATCTTTTGATATAAAACATGAAAATTCAAAAATAAAAACAACAAAAGATCCACATATTGCTAAAAATATCGATTAATTAACAATATGCAAATTAGAATCGAAAACAAGATCGATTACAACACAAAAGCACACGCACGAGGCCTGGTACAAGGGCACTCGATCGAGTGCAACAGAGACTCGATCGAGTGCCAAGGCAGAGTGTACGGTTTTCGAAAATTTTTAAATCTTATGAAAGACACAATTGTAAAAATTCATGGCCTAAGGCTCTGATACCACTTGTGGGGAATAAAACGCGTATCCGCCCTAAACTCGCAGGATTATAATGAAAAATACAATCGTGAATATGGTCATAAGATTAAAAAGATAAGAAAAGAAGTACAACCTTTAGTCCTCGCGCAAAAGGCCTAAGAACAGGAATTAACACAAATTCCCTCCTATAACTTGCACCCAAGACTTAGAATGAGACGTGGCCGCGTGTGCTAGAAATCCTCTCCAACTGCCTTGCAATATTGGGAGAGCCTTTTGAGTTTTAGATGTGAGATCTGGGTTATGGGAGAAGAATGCTCTCAAACCCTAATTTTCTTTTGAGATTTGTTAAACAGTGCAACAAGAGTAACTGACATAAGGAGAAGGACTCTCCTTATGTAGTCTCTAGGTCGGCCGAAATTTGATGTCGGGTAGGAGTGGGCTTTCCACTCTTACCTTATTCCAATGCGTGATTCGACCCATTTAGCTTTAAGTTGTTCGCGGTATTTTTAATTATAAATCGTAACATGTTATCAGATATTAATACAGTCGATATATTAATAATGGTCTGAAAAAATACGATATTGTATAATTACCCAAATTAATATAACTGTTTATATTAATACGCGAATACAATATTTAATTAAATATAACCGTTTATATTTAATTTACGAATTAATCATGTAATCCGTATTAGCTAAAATTATTTAATCCGTATTAAATAATAATCTCAACATCTTATTGACTAATTTAATAGTCAATACCTCTGACTAACTGTTTAGTCATATCCGGCATAAATGTGACTGTATTTTCATACCTTCACATCTCTCAAACGTGTCCTATAGGTGTGACGTATAGGGACCAGTTGACCACCGCCATCCGTATGACAATAACGTCAAACTTATCTAGCAAGCCAACCGTTATTGATAAACGTGGATCAACTGATAATAATACAGAAGTATGCCCTTGTGATCCTTAAAGAGATTTAATAAGTCATTGTACTTAATTGTCAAGGACACCAGCCCCAACATTTATAGCCCCGTTTCTTACTGCTCTTTGCAACTTAGATCCCCTGAACCTCAATCTTCTCTGAATTGGAACCGTAGCCTCAATGTTCAGCTGCAACCAGTGGGCAATTCCCAGCAGTATTTGCCTGCTATATGGACACTGGCAGAAAAGGTGATCAATATGTTCTGGAGCGTTAGCACAGATGCAACAATGTCATCTGCGACTATATTCAACGCTTTCAGTCTATACTTAGTATTCATTGCTTGATGTTGATGCATCCAAGCCACTATGCTGTGTTTAGGGATGGTCCATCTGTTCCACACCAACTCATGCCATGCCACTTCATCTACTCTTTGTCTTAACAGATTATAGCCTTTAGCCACTGTATAGCCATTGTTCCCTGCCAGACTCCATTGATTTGCATCAATGCCTTGCTGAAGCCAAGTTCTCATTAAAGTACGTGTTGAAGACTATTAAAGTATTAAAGTAATATTGCAGCTATTAAAGTAATATTGCAGCTATTAAAGTACGTGATTAAAGTATATGACTATTAAACTATATTTTAGTTAGATCACAATTTAATAGTTTATTTCTAAATATTCCGTGATCGAAGATTCCGTGATTACTTTGATTAAAAAGGAACATTACGTGATTATGTGATGTGTATGGAAGATTTCATATATATTAAATTAATAAATATTAAATATTACGTGATTATGTAATGTCATCTTAGGAATATCACGGTTGCTGACATGACTAGTTTTAATTGGTCGATAAAAATTGAAATTGTGAGAGTGAATGAGAGGGCTTGAAAAATGGTTTTCTGAAACCACGTTGCGCCACGTCAGCTATTTTACATAATTCTTTAATATATATAATGATGATTGTTGTGTGGCAAAGTGATGGAGTTTTGTTATTGGTTGGGGTAATTAAAATAAGTATAAAACTTTACAAAAAAGGAAATACGTAGAGTATTGCGAATAGACGAAAAGGAATTGGGGAATTATTGAAAATAGGAGGCGATATATTTTTATTCTAATGACTATGGTAAAAAAAAGGCGTTAAGAATGTTTTAACCCGTATTCTAACTTTGGTCGAAAGTACAAAATATTTATATGAGATTCTAAAACTATGTTTATTCTATAGACGATATTGCTAATAAAAATAATTTCATTTATATCTTACAATAAACATAATTTCCGTCGCAGGTTTATCATTTAATTATTTTTCTCACCACAACGTAAATTTAACTATGTAAGGTTATTATTAGATAGTTCACATGTCTTTAAAAGACCGTCTTCCACTAAGTTAGTAGGAGACATAACATTGAAAATAGAAATTAAATAGCTCCCTCCCTTTCAGAGGTCTCTCAATAGAACTATTAAGATACGGTCTTTCTAAAGTTTTTTTTGTGTCATATTTAAAACGTCAAAAACAATTTAAAGTCGCGAGGTACAAATTAGTACTCCATCTGTTTTTATGGGATTTACTCATTTGTTGAATATATGAGTGTAGTATTTTAATAAAATGGATATATCATATGAAGACGGAAAAAGTGCCGATTTAATTGCCTACAAAACCATTGAGAATATACAATTTTTGAGGATGAGGAAATGAATTTAGATTTTTTTTTGATAAAGTGCTATAATTTTGGAGTTATCTTAGGAAACATTAATTTTCAATGGAAATGATGTATTAGTAGTTTGGACGGAAAAAAAATGTGGTGGTGGACTGGTGGTGGTTGTTTTATTACTTTATATAGATATACAGATAGATTCTAAATTTTTTTAGCATACAAATTATAAATGTTTAGTAGAGAACTCATGAAAAGGGTAGGGGAATTTTGTAATCAACGTTGAGGAAAAGATGAGACACGATTTGAAGAAAGATAATCTTTTTTTGGGTTGAAGAATATCTTTTATTTTTTTTATGGAAGGTTGAAGATTTGTTAACTTTTTTTTGGGTTGAAGAATATCCTTTATTTTTTTTATGGAAGGTTGAAGATTTGTTAACTTTAATAGGGAAATAATTAGAGTTGGTGGAGAGATATGGTAGGCAAGTGAGCAAGTAGGAGGGAAAAAAAGTGTGTTGTGGTTTCTGTTTTATTATTTTACTAGTTTAGGACCCGTGCAATTGCACGGGCATTTAAAAAAAATATAAAAATAGTCATTTAAAATTTTATAGTTGTAGTATTATTTCATTTAAATATAAATGTACAACATTTTACACATACAAATAAAAGTATATTAAATTTAAATTCAACGTTTATTATACTTTTAACATCAAATTAAATGGTACATGCCGACCATATCTTTTATTTATTTTATGGAAGGTTGAAGATTTGTTAACTTTATTAGGGAAATAGTTAGAGTTGGTGGAGATATGGTAGGCAAGTGAGCAAGTAGGAGGAAAAAAAAAGTGTGTTGTGGTTTCTGTTTTATTATTTTATATAGATTTAGAAGGGATTAAAAAAGATGAATATGTTTTATATCAAGTCGTTCAATTTTAAATTTGAATTTTTGCAATTTAAAGAATTTAGAGAATATAAACAACGAACCTAACAAAGATTTCGATATTTTAACAAAAATATATTGTTAATGTGTAAAAATATATCGACGATCTTTACCAATTGGCTATCGAAATGAATTAAATACAGTGAACCGAACCGCTTTTATGCAATCCACCAAATGAAGCGATAAGTCCAACTCGTCCAATTGATACGTAAATATCTTGGGCTTATGCATTGACCAATATGACCATCACTTATTTCTTTTTACACTTTTCTATTTAATTTTAGGGTTATTTAATAACAATACTCCAAACTATTGAGTTGCTTCTTAAAATACTACAATCTTTAATTTAACTATCAATATACCCAACTTTCACATCTACTCGCTTTTACTAAAACGGGTGGAAGGGCTACCTGCTAAACCGGTTCCTTTCTATTTTATCCCTTCTCTTTCTTCACCTATTTTAATTACCTTATGAAAACACCATTATTCTTCTTTTTTATCCTTCGGAACACACAAACATTTTTGTCAACTTGATGAAATCATTAAAGAGATGTACGACAATTCTCAACAATTTCTTATAACCTGCTAATTTAACTTCATGAATAAAAAAAATTCAATCATTTCTTTAACACCATTAATCTTCTTTTTTTTCTCCAGAACACATGAACCCTACTAATCTCCTCCAATTCACCTCTCTGATTCGTTCACTACACATGATCGGTCTAATTGTATCTCTTAGTCCACACAGGGACAAATTATATCAAGGTTCCCAGTTTGAATGAGATTCCAAGCGGCATGAATACATATGCATGTGCTCTTTAAAAATGGCTGCTCTTTTTTTGTGCATTAAACTCCGTCATTAAAATTAGGACGATGCTCATATAACCCATGAGATTGAATTGGATGTTTATGGCAACTGTCTTACATTCCTATTAATCTGCAATACAAAAAGATGTGAACAACAATCCAATCAAGTAGATGAGGAGCTCACATATCACAAATTAACCAAAGTTGGTTTCGGGTTCCGAAATCCGACACCATCTTCAACTATGAACACCATTTATGCCTGGAATTGTCTTGCTCTTTGAACTTTGAACCTTAAATCGCCTTATTCATTTCGATTTTTTAAACTGTAGATCCCATTAAAATTTAGGGGTAAATTCTAATTTGATATAATAACACTAAAATTTGCAAAAAAAAAGGTCAAAACCCTAGATCCCTATTTCAATTTTGGTTTGTTATATCATATATTGAATTAGGTTATAGTTTTTTTTTTTATTGAGTTTTTGGTAATTAAATGGGTTTTTTGAGATTTTTCAGATTTGTTAGGATAGTGAATGGGAAGGTGATGAAGATTATGAAGGGGAAATTTTTATCGGTTGTTACAAGTTAAAAAGAGCCAATTCTATTAAAATCAGAACAGTTTAATAGTTTGTTATATTGGTAGTATTTTTATTAAATAACCCTTAATTTTAACCTACTTTCCCACTTCCCACTTCCCACTTCCCACTTCCCACTTCCCACTTCCCACCATCTTTCCCAATCTCCTTTAATGACTTTAACAAAAATTCATATCTCTAATCTCACTACACCTATAATGCGACTCCTTTCCCTACATTACTCCCGACTTTTAATTTTTCTTTCCCGGATAAATTCACCATCTCACTCAAAATATATGAAATTTTAAACGTTTTTTCCCCTTACTCAGGATCATCATTAATCAAGCCATTTAATCTAAGGGTATAATCACTCAAACTATTCTTGTCTAATCTAGACGACGATTCCCCATTCTCAATAGGTAGTTTTGTATATGCATAACATTACCACGTTTTTCAATCATTTTTATTTTCAGGGAAATTAGTTTTTTTGCCTTTTTAAAATTATAATAATTTCTACAATCTTAATAAATTTTTATACTCTATACGGAGTATTATTTTTCATTTGATGAAAATTTAACATATTTAAATATTTTGCACCTTATTTAAAATTTGTTTATGAGAATATTTTACTTATAGTTTTGTAGATCTAATACCTGTGATGTTGTGAATAATTACTCACAGATTTAACTATGTAATATTTTATTCATAAATTTATTTATGTGAATAATTTCTATAATTCTTTTTTTCATTTTTACGTCATTATTATTAGTAGTTGTATTTTTTTATTCTTTGAGTCTTTTTTTTCTTTTTCCATCAAATTGACAATCTGTTATTTAACAGATTTGAAAATTTACTGTTGTTTTTATTAAGTTCATGTTACTGTATATTAATTTTTTTTTAGATTGGATTATCAGCATTTGATTTTGTTATTTTATTTTTTTATCATAATCAAGTTAACAAATTTGTGTTAATATTGAGCAATTTAAATCATGCGGCATACTATTTCATCGAATTAAATTAATTCTCCTAAATTAAATGTAAAGATAGATAGATCATGGTTGACCCCTTGTATAAAAAGTAAAAAAATGAACTTTCAACCACAGTGCGACACTTAAGCACTGTGGTTATTGCTTTTATATATAGAATTAATTCTCCTAAATTAAATGTAAAGATAGATAGATTATGGTGGACCCCTTGTATAAAAGTAAAAAATGAACTTTCAACAACAGTGCGACACCTAAGCATTGTGGTTGTTGCTTTTATATATAGGATTTCGTATATTTTCCAATGATTCGAATGTTTTTAGCATTTTTATACACCATGATAAGAACTTAAGACCGAGTAGAATAGAACAATACATATGCTCCTACATGTTAGCAGTTCTAGAGATATTAGCCCGTCTCAATGGAGCAAGGAGACGAAATAACGCTTCTTTTTTTTTGACAGTTGGAAATAGTAGTTTATACACTACCTATTCGAGATAATCGGAACTTATTATTACATCATTGAAAGAACTCTTCATGTAAGATAAATAAATGTTTAAATATTGACATCTGATATTATTAGTATCTCATCCAATTTTTGTGTACTGGTTACAAAAGTGCAAAAATTAAGCAGTTGTACTAATTTGATGGTCTCTTTGGAGACTGATACAATAATTCATCACTCTCTGTTCACCAATGCCCAACAGTTTTGCGACAGACTTGTAATGAGATACCCTCCGCAACAATTTATCAACGGAATCGCAAAAGATACATCTAATTTGATTGTTTCTTTGGATACTCTCTCGCTCCGAATATGGTAGATCCAACCCTAACGATTGTGCTACCCATCTCAATCTGCGACAAACAAATTTTTAGATTAAACTCAGGTCAATTACATGGAGGTTGAAACATTAACAGATAAAATGTTGAGAGAAATAACAGACTACACGGTATTACAAGTAGTAGTATTACCACTGACGATATAGATCAACCTGTTTGGGAGTTTATCATGCTTAATCAGGGTCAAAACCTAAGAGGAAGAACTTTACTAACCATGTAGTCCTTCACCAACTCGAATTTGGACTAAACTGGAAGGCTTACTTACTTACACACAGACAACAACAAGTCAACAACCAAAAAAAGAGTAGTTATATTCCCTTGACTTACCGCTTGCTCAAAGTCGGCTGACATGCCCATTGATAACTCACACTGCTCTTCATCTATCCCAAGAGCGTTGCAAACCTCATTTTTGCAGTTTGATAATGTCTACATGTCCACAAAACTGAGACTCAGACAAAGCTACTGATAAACTATGGATCATAAAAGCATTTTGGGTCTAGAATCTGATCAGAATAGTACCTTAAAGTTCTCGGGAGTTGATGTGTAATCCAGCATCCCAATAGTCATTAATCCTGAGAACTCGAGGTTTGCACAGTTTAGATGAACATGCCTTGCAAGATCTACACATCCCGAGGGTTCCACTCCAAACTTGGCTGCAAGTGAATAAAATGGACATATAAGCGATACTTCTGTTAAGCATAGTAATGAAGCAGGTACCAAGAGAACGGATAAAGGACACTTAAGAATGCCGTGGACGACAGAAGACTAGTGACCTTGGCATAATTGTGTCAAAGAGATTTTGAATACAATTTACCCAATCCGATACACATGATATCATTTTGAAAGTATCTGGCAAAAAAGAATCTTTAACAGCTGTTATGGAAGTCATAAGGAGTAACCTTTAAATTATCCACAATAATCATGCATGTTTTCAAAAAGGAATTTTTACAAGCCCAGTGAGCACAGTTCAAAAACAAGCAATGTAACGGGATCAAGAAGGAAAATACATGGTAGTGTGCCAATGATTACATTACACAATGTAGTAGCAAATCATTCAACTTCAGCATTTGTGAAAATTGCACAATTACAGCATTTCAATTTTAGAGGTGTTTCATTACATCACTCCCTAGCAGAAGCGTCATGTTAATTGAAGCGAGATCTTTGTTTTAAGTAGGTTGAATGTTGGTCCTAGATAGGTATGTATTCTTTCAAATTTACCATTTTCTGTAGATGTTATATGGTCTAGTAATCATCTAGTATTATTCACGAAATTGATATCCATCAGAAAAACAAAAATAAAACTACAACGCCAATATAAAACTCGCGTCTATCATCATTTCCTACTATAAGATCTGATGGAAAACATGGTCTTCAAACCAACATTGATGGTCGTACAAGTTGAATATGCGATATCTAAGGTCGAGTAAAAGGGTTCAGTAAAAGCACTAGTGTTATCTTAAGTATAGAACCGTAGAACACAAAAGCTTTCACCTAAAGGGCAACTAGCCAACCAATGCCAACCTGGACTTATATATAAGAATATAACCATGTTCAGTATATACTTACATACTTCCCCACTAGTATTCACTTGGACCAACACTTTCAACGGCTTTCTTCCAAGGTTACCCACAGCACGATCAAGATGATTGGCAATCTGGAAAACAATAAGACAGATTGAAACACATTATGAGGCAAAAAATGAGGTGACATTTCTGGGTGTCGAAGCATACCACTAACCAACTGGAAAAAGTTGGCATTCATAACTTTGACATAAAAAGCACACTAAATATTCTAAGCATAATAACTACTTAGCACAATTTTTTTTTCTGATTTCAATTTGCAAACAGGCCTTGCGACGCATCAGCCGCAACGTTTTCGATCTACCACAGTCAGAATTTGAAGGATGTTTTGAATATAGTTGATATTTCGGCAATATCTCTGTCAGAATGTGACAATAGGCTAAGCTGACCAGGAACAACGCTCAATGCGCATGCACAATTGCATTACCTAACTTCATCAGTTCATTGTTCCTCTTACTTTTTTTTCAGTTTTTAGTCACCCTCATTTCCCTTGTTGGGCCTCCTATAGAAACAAAAATATTCAAACCATTGAAGAAAAACTTCATACTTAACAAGATATAACTACACCGCTGAGCCCTAACCAACAATATTCATTCAACCTCCAACATCTTAAAAGGCAACGGAAGTTTTACATGATGCAGACTGAACTGTCTAAATCATTTTGTAAGAACCATCTGAAGCTTTAGTAACAAGAAGCATTAGGAATTAGGACGTCTAGCTTTCTCCTATTTAGAATTAAAATGCAATAAACAACATTTTCATTGCATTGGGCCTGTTACCTTCTCATCATCTACACTCTCCACCATGCCAAGACTGGGAACGCCATCTGCAAATAAAATAAAAAAAGAAATACATATATTGAATTCCTCCATAGAGAAGGTACAAGATGCAAAAGAAAAGCAAATCTTTGACAAAGAAAAAACTATTGTCCAATGTGCAGTTGTGCACACAATAATGCTCTCACAACTGTACGTGGATTTGCGAATGTGTGTTTCCATGAACAAGAAAGATTAAGAGAGCTTACTTAGAAGAGGTTTAACTTTGTTGCTCTGCAAATTGCCTATGAAATGCCACTCAATGTCTTCAGGAAGCTACACCATAAACCAGAAAACCTACGTAAGAAATTATCCGATCAAATTACGACTATAATGCAAGCTCTGTGCTAGATTGTGAGCGAAACACATGTAACCTAACAATACCATTAACTTCAACCTTTCGTCTGACACGGAAAATAAATGAATATCTCAAGTTCTCATAATGTTGACAAATAGCAAAATGTATCTCATCAAATTCAGGCTCACAGCTTATTGTTAGTCCGAAAATCATGGCAGTTCATCGATGTTACAAGTGACAAAGGCACACAATTCACTCCCAACACAAACTTGAATTCTCTCAAGTCCAATGAAACACTAACTAGGAACTCAGATAAAGCAATCACTTCCACGCTCTCGATAATCCGAATGCAGTTCAACTCTAAACTTTTCTTTCTTCTACTCTTTTCAACCCATTATAAACCGAAACAACACAGAATTACCAACAAATTCCACCTCAAACGAATCACTCATATACCTCAAATTCGATTCAAATCAATAATTAAGCAGCAATCATACAACGCAACATAATTACGCCTACTTTATTCTACCTTTTTACAGTATATGCAGAAACACTATCGAATTACCGACAAATTCTAAAAGGTAATTAAACAACAAATTAATACAAAAAATACAAAAAATACTCGTAAATAAGATGAACAGAAGATTTAAAATTACTTGAGGAGCTTTATCGATGAGTTCTTGAACGTAATTCTCGCCGAAACAGCGATGTCCGGCGTCGTAAACCTCGCGAAGGACGGGAACCGGTTTAGTCTTACTGACAGCGACAACCTTGACTCGGTCGGGACGGCGGTTGGCTCTCTCAGCGGCTAGACCGACCCGGTTGAGGACTGATCGGAGCGCTGCCGCTGCTACGCTTTCCATAGCTGAGGATGCTGCCATTGACGCCGAATGATCAGCAATGCGCGTTGTGTCGTCGTCGTCGATGATGGTGGTGGTGGTAGTGGGGTGTTCGTTGGCTGTACTCTGGTTTGATGATTGTGGTGGTTGTTGCTCTTCTAGATTGCTCATTTCATAGGAACTACCGAACTACAGTTTGGGTGTTAAATGTGAGATACGGGCCTCTCCAAATATTCACGATACGATCGATATACGCTTAAATAATTTGGACCATCATATATGATACAAGGTACCATTTTTTAGCCCGTATATCTGGATCAGTCAAAATTGAAACCACATTAATTGGAGTGGGAATACGGGTTTATAAATCGTTTATTGTGATCTTGTAAGGTTTGATCTATAAATAGTAGCGGGTTAAAGAGCATTCGACTAGATTGGTTCGAATTAGATGAGATAAAATTTGTTTTTAATGCATCATTTCTAAAATTTATCTAAAGTATCAACATTTTAGAAACTTTATTATAGGGTTTCAATCATTACAAGCAATATAACAGAAGGTAAGTGAACCATTAAATTTTACTTAACATTTCTTGCATTTTGGTGAAGCCACTCTATTGCTCAACCATATATATATAAGAGCAACTCTAATAGTTACTTTTAAGAACCTGCTTGCAAAAATTGTAAATTATCAAGCGGTACGTAGGTTTACCATTGGATTACAAAAAATACGTGTTGCTTATAAGCGGAGGTAGCTTTGTCAAGCTACTAGTCTTATGCCCGTGCAAATTGCACGGACTTAGACTTTAAATTATTGTAAAAAAAATATCGTTAATATAAGTTGTTTTTTTAAAAATAATGTCATATTTTAGCTACTTAGTGTGGTTTAATATATGGAGATGGTTTTTAAAACAGGGTAACATAAAAAATAATTGTTTTTAGTCATATATTATAGCATAACAAAAGTAAAAAAAATTAAAAAGAAGAAAAATAACACAATGAGCAGTAATAGTGTACAATCATAATTAAAATTGTACTATAACTTATCGAAATTGGGCACGCGTTTTTCATCATCGCAAATAAGAATTTTTAGTCGCTTTTTGCTTGTGACTCTCGAAATGGCTACATAGAGCTGACCGTGTGTAAACACTGACTTAGGAAGATATTAAGAAAATTCAAATGGAAGACACTATTCTATGTGAATTACAAAAATGTCAACATAAGACAATATAAACCCATATAATTGTTTTACATGTATTGAAAGTTAATTAGTGTTCGTGTATTAATAGTGTCCTATAAGCACATGATTGTTTTCACATGTTTGTAGTTAATTAGGCCCTATGTATTAATTTATTGCGTAAAGCGCGTGATTGATCAAAAATTTGTAACCTGAACCCGTTTAAACACCCACATTGTGAAATTTGAAAAAAGGAATTTACACATACTATACGTGTATGAGCGAATTTGAAATACGGGCCCATGTATTAGAACTATAATACGTAAACATGTGTAAAACAAAACCTTGCAAATTGCACTAGAACGCTTAAATTACCGCGTGTGGTTTTTTCGGTTGTTTCAATGGAAGACAATCTCGTGCAAATTTTTTTTTATGATTGTTCCAATTTACACAGACCCGTGAATTTAGAAGAACATACTTTTAATCTTTAATAAATATAGACTTATTTAATTGAAGTAAATAAATGAATGAGATAAAAATATATATAAAACCATAATCCGTAAAACCATTTAAAATTATGGTAATTTTTGTGAAATAAAGAATGAAACTTAGACTTACTTTGAGCGAGTTACCCAAAACAGACCAAGTCCAAATACATGCTAATAATGGCCCAAATACCAACCCACCATAGTCACATATACAACTTTGTGCTCTCTATCATCTCTCACCCTAAATCTAACTACCTTTCCATAACATACTACTCCGTATTTTGTACTTTCCATCTTATCGCATTCTCATTTGATTTATGTCTCACCTAATCTGTTACACTCGTCATTTCAAGATCATTTGAACTCACAAATCACAATGTCCAAATTTCTCTTTCTCTCTCTCTCTCGTTGCAATCCTTCATACAAAGTATTTTTTTTGCCGTAATTTTCAGATTGCAATAAAAAAAACTTATGCATATGAATATTTTTTTGTCCATATTTTCGGGTTTGAGTATTATTATGTTTTATACTTTTTATCAAAGTATTTCTGATATTTTTCGATTTAATTAAATTTATCCATCGATCTTAGTTATTTCCATATTTGTTCATCTTATGTGAATAGTTTATGTGAATCATACCCATGAGCAATTGAACACCATAGATATAGTGACTTATTTAATTTTAATGTAATATGTGAATATTTTCCGTGTTAATGTTCACCCTCTCTAATCTTTTTTATAACAATTTCAATTTTCTCTTTATTTGACTTCTTTTTCTGTACTTTTTTCTATAATAATAGGTGTTTTAAAAAGATTGTTGAATAATTTTACTATTTATACCATAATTAATTTAACTATAAAAGTTATTAATGATTTTTTTAATCTAATTATTTAATATGCAAACCACATATATGAGTAATTTGTCATATTTATTGTTGTAGATTGAAATAAAATCGCTTGCGTAGGAAATAAAAGAGAATGGAGAACATGGTGGGCCACCTTTTAAATATAAAATAAAAAAATGAACTCTCAACCACATTGCGACACCTAAGCACTGTGGTTGTTACTTTTATATATAGGATGTAGCTTAACAAATAAAATAAATAAAATATATAAATAAAAAACAAAAAAAATAATTTATATTATAATATTTATTTGTTAGTGGGTCTTTTAAGCTACATTTATTGTAGTTTACCATTGAAGAGTATTGTAGCTTGAACGCATTGTTGCTTAGAAAAAATATGGAGCAAAACAAGGTACAAGGTACAAGGTTTTGTAGCTTGCTATTGAAGTTGCTAATGATGTCATGGTGACATAACCGCAAATTCTATTTTCTTATTTCTAAAACAATTTAATTTATTTTTATTTTCACATCAACAATAAAATTTTATTTAAATGTGTAATTATTTAATGTCAACTTTTTCATCAAATTAAATAACAATTTTATTTCCAGCTTTTAATAATATTTATTCAACCCTTCTTTATTAAAATTAAAATTTTCAAAATTTTTATATATAAAAGGCGAGCTTTTTAAGAACCTGTGAATTTCAAAGAAATAACTTTTCTATAAAAGAACTTAACCTTAAATTTATAATTATTTTAACATATTCAGGAATATTTGATAGTATATGATATGTAGATCTCTTAGATTATAACTAGTTTTATGACCCGTGAAATTCACGGGATGTTTAATTTCTAGTGTGATATTTTAGTGATTTAATATAATAATATACTAAGATCAACTCAACTTACAGTTTTCATGTTTTAAGAGTTATATAGAGTCAATTAGTCTTTTGTACAATAATTTATTAGAAATTAAAGTCATATACAATGGATACTAAAATACCCTGCAAAATTAAAGTAACTCAATGCAGACTAAAATAAATTAATAATATAGGTATTCATATAATCAAATTATATAAAACTATATTAGCAAACAAAGATCTCAAAGATAGAGCACCCTCACAAATTAGATATTAAAATTTCATCAACAATTCTGAAAATAACATAGAACACACGATTAGAAATATTATGACAAAACTAACATTTTATACGTACTACCCCTAAAATTGAAGCTAATACAACAATAAATTGCGGAATTAAGAATTTTAAAGCAACAACTTCGTTTAATCTGTAATCTTATACAAAAATGTGAATAAAATGATAGGAAAGATCAGTGAGAATTTTTTTTGCTTACAAGTTTTGCTTTCTATAAAAAATATATAAACAACTGATGATGTGTTTTATGGCTATTAAATATTCTTTTATTATTATTATCAAATTTATTATAGGCAAAAATACGGATCAGGATTCAGAACTTTTGCGCTTCCGTTGTTCATTATTATGAAGTTTAATATAAACACTAGTTTTGTGAATTATGAAATTCACATGATGTTTTGTTTCTAGTGTAGTATTTGTAGTGTTTCTAGTAATTGGATATATGAAATATCAAACACACATTTGATCACCTCGTGCATAATTCATGATAGAACTTGTATTGATATTATGAATATCGACATGTTAATAATATAACGACCAAAGTCAGAATAATTAAATAATAAGTCAGTAAGTGAAGAGTGTTATCTTTTGAAAGACAAAATGATTGGGAAAACAACAAATACCAAAATAAAACATACAAATGAAAAAATAAATTATTAATCATTCATGTTGATGTCGTACGTCTTGTAGTTAGTCTGTAATTTATAATTGTTTAAGCAATTCTATTATTTCACTTTTCCGTATAATATTGTTTCTCCAATGAATCGTCTCTCTATATGTATAAACAAAAAAAATTCAATAATTGGTGCAAAATAACCAAGAATAGTGAAATTTGTTTTATGCAATATCATCGTTATCAATGTAACTTCCTTGTAAATAGTGATAGAAATAGGGAATGAGAATCAAGTCATAAAAATGTAAGTATATTTACCTTTAAAGAATAACATACAAATCTTGATATAACCACTAAATGAGAACACGACAAATACATACGATCAAGTTGAAATGTGATGAAAATTAACTCAATGTAAACTATATAAAAAATAAAAAACTTGATGTGAACAGAAATATAAGAAAGATTAGTGACACATATAATTCTAGTAACGAAAAAATAACAAAAAAAATTTGTGCCTTCCAACAAAAATATATAAATAGTTGAGGATGTGTTTTATGACTTTTGAGCATCATCGTTTTAAATATTATCAAATTTAATATAGGCATAAATATCAATCAACATTGATGACTTTTGAGCATTATTTTATTATTATTATGAAACTTAATATAGACATGAATATGGGTTAATAAGAAATGGAATGTATAAGGTTTGTTTATTTGTTGTTATTATTATTTTTGTTTTTACAAATTCGACTTTATATGAGAATGGTTTAAGATATTATGTTATGAAGTTAAAATATGACTTGTGGATAATAATATAGAGTTTGACTTGCCATTTAATTAGATTTATAGATAAGATTATTGTTATTTTTTTTTAATTCTTTCTACAAATCCACTTTACTTGGGATTAATTTAAGATTTTATCTCGTGAAATTAAAATATGACACGTGGGTGTCATGTGGATGATAACAAAAAGTTTGGCTTGCATTCTAATTAGATTTATGAATTTTTTCTCATTATTATGAAATTTAATATAGACATAAATATGCAGCAAGAAGAAATAAAATGTAAAAAGTTTTCTTAATTATTATTACTATTATTTTATTTCTTTTTCAAAATATATACTTTGCATGAGAGTGGTTTAAGAAGTTGTCTTATGAAATAAAAAATATGATATGTGAATGATGGTAAATATTTTAACTTGTTTTTTAAATCTATAAACTTTGTCAAAAGGCTAAGTTAAAACGCCAAGTAAAAGTCACGTCAGCAATAAATAAAAGCCACATCGGTTTACCAAAAGCCACCTTGCACCCTCCAAAATCCACATCAACAATCATCCATGTCAACAATCAACAATTAGAATACAAATTCTTATAATTAAATTTTGCTAGAGTGTCATCTTTCCCTCTCCAAACTCCACGTGAAGACCTACACCCCAAATTTAATTATAAGAATCTGTATTCTAATTGTTGATTGTTGACATGAATGATTGTTGATGTGAATTTTGGAGGGTGCAAGGTGGCTTTTTGATAATCCGATGTGGCTTTTATTTATTGCTGGCCTGGCTTTTACTTGGCGTTTTAACTTAGCCTTTTAATAAAGTTTTATAGATCAAATAACTTAATAAATAACCAAAATTTTATCTCATTAATTAACCTGAGTTACAAATAAATATGATTCATATTATCGAATTAATCAACCCTTATCAATGTGATGATCGTATAGAATATAGAACAACTACATATCAAATCCTGTAAAGTGGAGGGGTTGACTACAATGAGACATTTGCTCCAACTGCAAAAATGGTGACTGTCCGAATGTTACTCACTTTGGCAGCCGCGAAAAATTGGGAGTTACATCAAATGGATGTCCACAATGCCTTCCTCCATGGCGACCTTAATGAAGAAGTATACATGAAACCACCTCCCGGGTTTGCCTCCAACGCACATGGCCGTGTCTGCCGTCTTCAAAAATCCCTTTATGGGCTTCGACAAGCCCCCCGTTGTTGGTACGCAAAACTTGCTTCCGCCTTACTATCCTACGGTTTTTCTCAATGTCCATATGACCATTCCTTATTTACTTTGGTCAAGACCCACACTATCCTACATGTTTTAGTATATGTGGATGACTTGGTCATATGTGGTAACAACACCAACAAAATTTCCGACTTCAAAAAATATCTTAGCACATGCTTTCATATGAAAGATTTGGGTCCCCTGAAATACTTCTTGGGTATCGAAGTTGCCCGAAACCAAACCGGACTATTTGTGTCTCAACGAAAGTACGCCATCGACATACTCAAAGAAACTGGTCTCTTAGCCTCCAAACCTGCCTCAATTCCCATGGAACCAAACCATACACTCGCTACTTCCACCCAACCGTTACTCACGGACCCACAGCCTTACCGACAGCTTGTGGGCCGCTTAGTGTACCTTACCATAACCCGTCCCGAGCTCCTATATTCCGTCCACATCCTAGCCCAATTCATGCACGCCCCAAGAACGGATCACTGGCAGGCCGCACTACAGGTTGTTAATGTAAAACCCCTCGCGAAGCGGAAATAAATAAACACACAAAGTACTAAAAATGCAGCGGAATTAAAACTTTTTAACATAAACATGCGAGGTGATTTAAAACTGAAAACTGAAAACTGATATAAACAAAATAGATAAGTATAATAGTTCTAAGTACGGAAATGAAATATATACAACAGCCTGGGATGGAACATCCCTACAGGCACTCAAAACCAACGTATCAAACTAGAGTCTAGCTAACGTAAAGGTAAGTCAAATCGATGAACAGGATCATCGCTCGCTAGCTCCATGTGAACCCTCTATCCACCGTCCTGCATGTACCTACATACATGTAAACATGTACGCCACAATCAGTGGGGAGTGACTAGAGTTCTCCTAGCCACCTTTTGTAACGACACGTAACAAACAATACAAACAGAATACTCTAGCATATACGTAAACATGTGAAGTATATCATCTCATCAACTGAATCTCACTATCATGCAATCACTAATGCACGGTTCTCAACCAACTTCGGAAACTATTTGAAAAGAGAGCCGGTTTTCCTACCGGTTGCCCGGTCGGGGGGTCTTTCAGTCCAAACCATTTACGAAACTGACTAAAGAGTCATCCAATGCCTTGGATGAACAAACTATAACCAAGTTACTATAAACATTAACTTCATCATGCATATCTAACACCGTACCAATCTCAAGGCAAGCAGATATAAAACATCAAGTAAAAAGGTTTAGCGGTCAACTTAAGACATAACCAGAATACTAACACACTTTCACAATCAAGGACTCAGAGGCCAACTTAAGGCATAAACCAAGATATTACTAAACACTAGCAATGGGTCCAGAGGTGAACTTAACACATATCCCAACATACAATCCAAGTAATAAAGGGTCCAGAGGTGAACTTAACACATATCCCTAAACATCCACAAGCAAAGGGTCCAGAGGTGAACTTAACACATATCCCAATGCTACAAACAAGTATTGGGTCCAGAGGTGAACTTAACACATATCCCAATACACAGCTATCACACACCGGGTCCAGAGGTGAACTTAACACATATCCCGTGTACGACAACCGATCACGTGTCAGGTCCAGAGGTGAGCTTAACACATATCCTGACACGCCACAAGCAAAACACGTAATGGGTCCAGAGGTGAACTTAACACATATCCCATCACGCGACAAACAACTCACGTGTTAAGCTCAAAGGCCAGCTTAAGGCATACCTTAACACGCAACAACCAATAACATCCAAAGATAGAAACTAACCTATAGTTCTAACTTCTTAAACTACTAATCAACACTTAATTGACCCTGGGAACTAAGATGAGGGAGAGCCGGTTTCCCTTTCGGTTACCCGACCGGGAGGTCTTTATCCTCTCTCCATTCCCGAACCCAATATAGTGTCGCCCATCCTCCGGGGACCTCAATCACACATAAAAGGTACGCGGAACGAATCTCAAACAAAACCGATAAACCGTTTGAAAGTTATAAACAAAACAATGAGAACAGGGGCTCTCAGCCGGTCCCGGACCGTCTGCCGGTCCACCGGCTGGGAGTCCCTTACCAAGCTCAAGCACGGCTGAAGAACAATGAGAAGAGGCTCTCAGCCGGTGGACCGTCTGCCGGTCAGCCGGCTGGGAGTCCCTTTCCATAAGCCAACTTTCAAAATTTGAAAATAAGGAGTGACCCTCAGCCGGCAGGCCGGCTGCCGGTCTGCCGGCTGGGAGTCATTTCCCAAGCCTTTACCAAATTCGAAAAACGCACAATAGTATCCTGAGCCGGTCGACCGGCGGCCGACACACCGGCTCAGAAACCTTCCTATATTTCAGAGCATTCAAAGACAATAACCAAGACTCTGAGCCGGCCGACCGGCTGCCGGTCAGCCTACCGGCTCAGAGTCCGCTGTACGCGAAAATCGCATTTCCTACAATCTTCAAAACTCCTCAAATCGATTCAAGACTTCTAAAATTGCAACCTACAATGTTTACCCAGCATATGTAATCATCAAATACATCAACTACCAGCAATTAATCCCACAATTAAGCATCAATAAGATTATGGTTTGTATTCGTCGTCTTAAGCATGAATTTCGGAACATCAACAACTAAGCATGTGAAACATCATCTAAGCATATAATCAACATATGTGAACATTCCTATCATGTTTCTAAGTTCCAACCACAACAATAACATGAAAAATCAGAAGCCTAAATCATCCTAAACATGAAAAGTGCTAATATTACAAATAAGGTCGAGTTTTTCATTATCGTCACCTTAAAAGCAATTCCGATCAAAGCTCCTCTTCCACCACGTAGCTATCCACACTAGGGTCGTCTAATCCTTCACCTACAATCAAGAAAAACGGATTTTATAGCTTAAAGGATGGATTCTACAAAATCAGGCCGATTTTCGAATTGAAGGAAACGATAATTGGAAGTGACAGATGACTTGCAAATTTCATAAGGATTCCGAAAATGCATTTATTACCTTGATTTGGAGTCCGGATGATGAAAAAAAATGGATTATAAGATGGAGTTTTAAGGAGGAAATGAGAAAGAATGAAGAACAGTGTTCCTATTTTGAGAAGGATGAAATGTCGACAAAACTAAGGATTTTAGGGGTTTATATTTGTCCTTTCCGTTTCAAAGGAAAACGGGTTTGGTAACATGAACGGGTTTTAGTTTTGCCAAGTTGAGTTCGTCTTAAGGACTTAAGATTCTTAAGACGGATCTTACGATTTATTAAAATACTTTCTCAATAAATTAATAAAATATTATTTTATTACTTAAAATAATTTAAAACCCTTAAAATATATTTTATAAAAATACGGGATGTTACAGTTAAGTACCTCAAGAACAAACCCGGGCAAGGTCTACTTCTTCGTAGTGATAATAATCTCGATCTTCATGCATATTGTGATGCAGACTACGATAGCTGCCCCATTACACGCCGCTCACTATCCGCTTATTTGGTTTTCCTCGGAAGTGCACCCATATCATGGAAAACGGAAAAACAATCAACCGTCTCACGATCCTTTGCCGAGTCCGAATACAGAGCTATGGCCTACACCGTCTGCGAACTTAAATGGATTCAAGGCCTACTCACGTTTCTTGGCTTTCCCCGCACATCCCCAATTGAACTCCACTGTGACAACCAATCCGCTCTTCATATAGCTCGGAATCCCGTCTTTCACGAGCGCACAAAACACATAGAGATTGACTGTCACTTCATTCGCGATGAAATATTAAAGCAATTCATCCAGCCGAGCTACATTCACACGAAAAAGCAACTAGCCGATATTTTCACTAAGGCCCTCGGAACGACACTTTTTGATGATCTCTTGGCCAAGTTAGGCGTCGTTAACCCACTCGCTCCAACTTGAGGAGGGTATTACGACCAACCGCGCAAGTCACAGCTCCTACTACAACGGTCCTCAAAGGACAACGGCTACTTGCCAACATTAGAGCTATGTATATATATTTACCATGTTTACTTATATGGCTCTCTTTCCCATCCATAATTAGATACATATATTTAGCTATATATACATGTAATATCAGTAGGTTGTAAACAAGATAATACAATCAATTATAATATTCCAATTCTAATATGCACACATGCATTTTGCATTTTTTCTATCAGTTTTGAAATTTGTCATTTATTTAGTTTTTTTTTATATATACCATATCATTTCGAAAAAAAAATATTTTAGGTAATGACATCAATGTAAAAAGCAAAAAGCTATCAAAAATTTATTCATATAAGTTAATAAATTTTGTATATCATAGTTTTAAAAATAACCCGTGTAAAATTGGACGGGATTAAAACTAATTGATTTCTAATTTTAAAGAAGTAGTTGAATTTTATTGTACCAAGAGATATAAAGTGGATTAGTTTGGTGTAATTGACTTGTGATATCTAAACGAATATGGGAGTATTTTCATTAGCATATCATCTAAAAGTGGTTTTATAAAAATGGGAGGCTAGTAAGGAAAATTATGGCTTAAACGATGGAGTAGAATGTAGTCCTGTTTGAATTATTAGTTAACTCTGTAAAATGTTGATGTGCAAATCTGTCCGTGCTAGTATAAAAACTCTTTTAAAGTTTTCTCAATCTCTCAATCTCCCGATATTATAAAATAATATGGTGTAAATTGTAATTGCATATTAGCGTGCACAAATTCTCATTGAAGACGAACACTATCAGTTATAAGTTGAAAACGGATAGTGTCCCTCTCATAATATGCAAGTGGTAATCAAGTGGAACTTAAATGGAGCATCCCATTTGCCTTGTTACTTGTGATATTGTGAGAGAGGTACTATTCGTCTTCGACTTGTGATGAATAGTACCCTTCTTTAATGAGACTAGCTGATTAACGTGCACTTGTAAACTCATCAATTTGTCTATATTATTTAGAAACTGTAGTTAAATCCACAAGAACGTCTAGGTAGGAGACAAATTTGAGTAACACGAATTTACAATGTAGGAGTTTAAAATTCGCTCAAAAATATGTACAAGTACAAAGCATGGAATCAGGGACGACCCGCACCAGTGACGAGCCCTTCAAAATTACTTTAGTTTTGTGATAAAAAGCGCAAATTATGATTGATTTGGGATTATGATTGATTTGGGAGAACACAAAATATGAAACCCGTGGTCTACAATATGAAACCTACCAAACATATGTTTCTGTAATCGTCTACGACATTGAGTTAAAGGTGTCGACGAATGTCATTAAACCAGGAGGGTCGGGATGCATCTTGTTATCTCAGAATGCAGTAACAATGATTTTATACTACTGCGTTCAGGCACGACCACTCAAAACTGAGAGCATTGGAACAACATTTGAAGTTAGAACACTCTACCCCGAGAATATTGTAGAAGAGAGAAAGAGAAGAAGTGAGACCACCCGTTACGTATGGTGTTCAAACAATACGACATTGGGTTAAAGGTGTTGAAGACGAATGTCATCAAATTTGGAGGGTCGAGGTGCATCTATGTCACAATTCCGAAGATGAAGGCATCATGAACGATTTCAACAACATTATCAAAAACGATACTCCTATTTGATACAGAGCACTATATATATATATACTACACACTATGTTTACAATGCAATGCAACAAACGTCCATAGTAACGTATCAAAAGTTAATTAGAAAGCTCTATTATCATTAGTTTGAACACCATGCGTAACGGGTGCTTTAGCTCTTACTTTCTTCAAGTACAATATACCTGCTCCAATCCCTACTCCGCTTGCAACTGATACCGCCGTCACTGTCCCTGCATCGCCAAAAATACATTTACATATCACCACTTTATTTATTATTTCGTGTTAGTATCCTTGTTTAAATAGCCAAATTAAATCTAAATTACGATGCTCAAGATCAAGATCAGTTACGTTACCTGCAATTGCCCCATGACCTCCGCTATGTTGTTCAATCGGTCGATCTGCCATTTTTCCGTTTGTAACAAATTAATACTTCTAATCATCAAACCTTACAATTAGACAAGTAAACTTATGACTGTTAAAAACATACCTTTACAATAAGAGGTGATATTCCTATCCTCACACAAGCACAAGAAATCTTGACTCCTCGTTTCAAACCCGCACATACCGCCCCCTTTAGCACGGTCTTGGCACCGGAGACAGTTAGTAGTCACCGGAATCTCAAAGTCGACTCTGACCCCATACTCTGGAATCTGATCATAAGGTCTACTAGTACCTATACCACCAACATTGTTCCAGTGAATGCTGGTGTAACTAGGACAGTGCTTAAGCATCATCCTTAACGACTCGGTCGCCTTAGGGTAGTATGAGCAACATGAGCTCCCTTGTAACACATTCGGTGCACATTGTGGTAAATGGCGACATAAGTAGCTTGCCGGATCACAAGTTGTGTCGCAACGATCTGGGTATCTCTCACAAAACATAGGCCTAGCATGGGATCATACAACTTCGTTTCGTTAATCATGTGTAACATACCGTTTACATGTATTACACGTCCTTCCGTCCAATTCATTTGTTTACCTTTGATAAAAACTCGTTTTTGGCTTTTCAAATCCTATTATTCTAAATATGTATGATCGAAACTAAATTATAAATGTTCATAAATTTTGTTTTATATCTAACGTTTATACATTTTCTTTATCAAAATTCAATTTTGCTTTTTTACATTTAACGTCTATAAACTTTTGTTTATTACCTGACTTTCGCAAAATATTTCAATTGATCATATTAATTTATACACTATTCCGGTTGTTATATTAATATTAAGTTGTTTTTATTGTTTTTTAATTTAGTATTATCGCCAAAGTTTTTTTTTTTTTTTTCCTCCGATTGCTGTAAGTTATTAATTATTATTGTTTATTGTAATTATGTTTTGGGTATAAATTGTTAGGTAATAGTTCTAGACAGACGACGTTCGAAATTATTATTTAAGTTCATGTTATACATATTGACAGTTTTCGTAGAAATTCATGTATACGAATTTATATCAAAAATGTTACGTAATAATTGTAAAACTATTATTTCAGGCAGTTATTTCGAATTAAAACCGTTATACAATTTTGCAGCTCTAACCATGACGAATTAAAAAAAAAATTGGGTTAGTGACGTTGCTTAACCAGAGCCTTTTAAATAATCTCGCAATTAAAAAACATAGAAATGAATGGGGCGTGGAGTAGAAAAGAGTAATTAGTTGCATTAGAGATGGAATATAACAAACCTGGGTTCCATGATGACCCGGTCGGGGCTACAATTGAAGAAGAGGTATTCATTTTGATTAGAAAGTGATAAATGAGTGCTACTATCCAAGCTAAAAGGCCTAGTGGGCCGAGTAAACCGATTTCCATCATGACAAGCCCACATAAGTGGATCCAACACCAAAATATGCGGGTCTGAATAACTTATGGACTTAACCGTATACCGACCAGAGGGAGTCCGGAGCTCCAATGTGTTCCCGGAGCATACCAAAATGTGGCGGTAGTAGGGGCTACCGCAGCCATCATCAATGCTTAAGGGGTAGTTTATTTCGATACCTCCACAAGACGTCCTACAAAGGGAGGACTGTGATGTGGTTAAGGGTAGAATTAAGGATATTAAGGTTAGAATTATAAGAATTAAAATGTGCATTTTATGATGGTAATCCATTTAATTACTAGGATTAGTTTTGTGGCATAAGATATGATATGATATGATATGATATGATATGATATGATATGATTGGAGAGGTTGAATTGGTGTATTTGGATGACTAGAATTGAGTGAGTGAAGAAAAGAATCTAAATGTGTATGATGAAACTTGTAATTTGTATATTTCTTTAGGTCACCTTTTTACACTTTTTGCATGTTTAATAATGTATTAATGATCTGCCAAAATAAAGTAATGTATTAATGGCATTGTTTTTTCATAAGAAATGATGTTTGTTGCTCTGGCTTTTGTAGTGATGTGTTAGAGAAGTAAGCACCTAGCTAGCTTATCATTCATCACATATTCACATGTCCATGGAGCTGCCCGTTGCATGTTGACCCAATACTCCGACACTTCATACTCTCATACTCGTACTTCACTACTTTCATGCAACATAATGTTGGAATAGTTGCTTCAAAAGAATCATATTTTTGTCTTCACTAAGAAAGTTATTAATCGGTCTTCTCATTTTATTCCAAAACTGGTTGTACAGAGTTTAATTAGTCTTCTTATTATTTCAAGGCTGATTGTGCAAAGTTCTTGGTCAATCTTCTTCTCCTTACGAGACTGACTGCCGCGACTTCCGTTCCCTCATAAATGTTATAATACAAATCTTATTAATTCCCTCTACTATATATATACCCTCATTCAAAATCAGAAACTTACACACAAAAACTACCCACTCATATTCTTCTTACTCTTACTCTCTCAATTACTATTATTGTCCGGCAATGGATGTGTTCAATTGTTTCTCTACCTACACTAGAGAAACAACAGTTGTGTAATCTGAGAGTTGAGTACTAGTGAGGCCGTGTGTAATAGACGAGTCATAAATCAACTTTAGGGCAGTGACGATTGTCATGCCACAACCTTCGTAATTCACATAAGATCTTATTTTTATGGTTTATTGTTTACTCGCTACCACCTATTACCGTGATAACAATCTAAAATTGATTTAAATTTTCTTACTCGTTAAATATTTATTTAGGCTATATTTGTTTATGTTGATTCGTCACCAAAAGTTGGTCAAATTATTTCATAAGGTTTGTTGATTTATAGAGGATATCGATAATTATTAAAATTGTTGATGTGTGTATATATATATATGTGAAAATGGAGATATAGTTTTGCACAGTTTTAATTTGGTGCTGTCAATTAGATAGAATTGATCAATAGACAAATTTGCCCGTGTGGTATATTTTTAATGTAAATCAATCCTTGTAAAGGTAATGACACAAAATTGATATTGATAGTTGAGATAACAAAGAACTGAAAGAAGTACATGTTACGTTTATTTATCTTGAAACTCACCTTTAGAACTTGCATTTGCCCGAAGCGCATGTAGGTTATGACTTGTGAGGTACGTTTTTGTTTTAATTTGCTAAAAGTGTTTGCTTTTATTTTTAGTTTATTTAAAATCACAAATTCTCATTTGTAACGGATCTATCCGTCGTAAATTTATGATGAGTTAAATATTACCTACTTCAATAGGGAAAAAAGACAAGGCATTTGAGATATTCAATCTTTTGTTTTATATATACAAGTGGGAGTTGACCCGTTACAAACTTACGACGGATATATCCATCGCAAGGGAAACTTACTAATTCAAAATTGTCATGGTTGTTTCTTCTCATTTCTTAAAAAAGATTATGATATTAGGCCATTGGGATATGTATACTAATAACTTGGCTTAATTGCAGCTCCTTTTAATTTTATTTGGTTGTAAGTTTTACTCCCTCCTACTCATTTATAATGTCTTATTGTCATGAAAAGACAAAATTTATGAGATATTAGTTGTTTAATATATTGGTTGAATATGGTATGCAGATTAAAGAGAGGGTGTTATAATTTGTATAAAGTAATTAGGGGGATTTTGGTATTATTTTTCACAACTCCTAACAAACGAGTTAGTTTGCTGGAACTTTTATGCATGCGTATATTTTTTGTAAAATAATTCTGATGTGTGCCGTAATCATACGATCAAGTTATGCTATTAACATTCAAAACTTATTAAAGTGTTGCAATCAGTTTTGTATTATTGGTGGTTTGGACCGTAAAATTATAATTACTAGGTTGTTTGGTTCAACTTCATTTGGAATGAGGTATGGGTTTTTAAACCCATACCAAGTGTTTGTTTAGGTTTTTTTTTGTTTTCATACCTATACCTAAAACCCACGAGGTATGGGTTTCGGAAACTCTAGGGGAGGTGGGTATCACCCATTCCAAACCCTTGGTATCAAATTATTTACAAAAATAGAAAATTTCATTGTTTGTGGAACATTTTACGTTTATCATTTTTCATCTTATTCCTTCAATTCAGATATTTTTTTTCCTATATATTAGTACTTTTCTTTTGCGCAACAATTATTTTGACTCGAATACTTATTAATTTAAATCCGTATTTCTTGATTTTAAAAAAATTTTTTGAGTTAATTCGTAATTGATCTGCACTGTACTTATTTCTGTTTGAGTTAATTCGTAATTCATTTGCACTATTTTGTTTAAGTTAATTACTGTGCATTATACAATATTCTTTTGAGTCCCAATGAGGATTGGAAGAAAGAAGTGATACTTGACATGTTATTATGTTAAGTCGTAATGCCTAAATAGTTTATGTTCGGATCATAGACTCGTTTTTTTCTTATGCAATTATCAAATAATAATTTGAACAATGTTTTATAATAAGTCGTCATTTACTTTGGTATTCATTTGTATTTTTGGAGTTTGAAAATTCGAATCTTAATTTAGTGACATTTTTTTACCAATAATTTTATACAATTGTAAAGTTTATGTTTTGTTTTTAATTTAGACGATATATAATAATTATTTTAATAAGATGATTAAAATATTTAATTTGATTTCTAATTCCAACAATTTTCAATCCAAACACCAGGTATAGGAATGAATTTGATTCCAGTATTGAACCAAACACATGGTATCAGGAATCAAGTTCCAACCCCATACCACCCTGGAATGATTCCTGATTCCAAACCCATACCACAATTTGAACCAAACAACCCCTTTAAATAGTTACCCAAATAAGTATCTTGGTGCTTAATCTATTGCTTGATTTGTCTGAACGTAATAATATTTTCAATACTTGAACTAAGAAGCTTTTGTGTTATATTTATTTTGTATATTCACTACAAAACAATGCTCTCTTTGCGACGGAATTTTCCGTCGCAAAAAGGGTGAAATCCGTCGCAAATGATGTTTTTGCGACGGATTTGCGACGGACTGCGTCTGTCCCATATTTTTGTCGCAAAAAGTTAATTTGCGACGGATTTTTCCGTCGCAACTTATTTGCGACGGATTGACCTCATTTTGCGACGGATTGACCTTGACCAGAAGTCAAGGTCAGTCAAGATTTGCGACGGAAATTCCGTCGCAAATGGTCCTCTTTGCGACGGATTTTCCGTCGCAAATCTTGACTGACCTTGATTTCTGGTCAAAGTCAGTCAAGATTTGCGACGGAAAATCCGTCGCAAATAGGACCATTTGCGACGGAATTTCCGTCGCAAATCTTGACTGACCTTGACTTCTGGTCAAGGTTTGCGACGGAAAGTCCGTCGCAAATTGAGACATTTCCGTCGCAAATTCCTGTGTGATTTTCCGGTTTCAGCCGTTTTTCCAGCTCCCCATTTCCATTGAAATGATTCATTTTTTCCCTTTTGCATGATCTGTAAACCTGCAATTTCAGAAAAACAACCCAGCAACAAAAACTTGTCGGAGACAAGGGTTTTTAATATCTCTTTTCATAACTAATAAGAAAGTTTTACAAATGATAATCCAACTAAAAACTAAACATAGTCCGCGGTACATCAACTAAACAACCTAATGAAATCTATCTAACGGTCGTGTCGGTGGGCTGTGGGGTGGCGAAATGACTGGCCGCCCTAGCATTGTCGCCGCCATCATCGTCAAAGTCGCGTCTCGGCTGAGAAAAGCCTCCCGGGTTGCAGCTCTGAGTAGTGAACTCCGCCCCCTGTTGACTTAAGTATTCTTCAATTGCCTTCAGCCTTTGGGATGTCTCGAGATCGCGTTCTCTTAGCTGAGCATTCTCTCGAAGAACTTTGCCGAGGATACCTGCAATGAATAGTCAAACATGATATTATATTCATTTAGTAAACGGTTAAATAATTGGTTAGTCTTAATTTTTAATAAACTATAAAATACAAACCTGGGGTGTATTGTGACTGGGTCCCAGCACTTGAGTGGCGACGACGCTCGTAAATGACTGGGGCTGCATTTCCCATACCGAGTATCAACCCTTTCTTGTTGAAACCGCCTACTTCTTCGAAGTAGATCTCGTTGTCGTCAATATCTTGCTCCGGGATCTCTTCACTTATCATTTTGTTCTTTCTTGAAAAAACTTTTTCCTACAAAACAAAAATAAAATGTTATTAGTATACGTTAATTAATTAGTAAACCAAATTACTAAAATATAAAGAAAAGTTTCTGTTAACTTACAAATAGTGCTTTGGGTTTCGTTGATAGCCAACCCTTCTTGGCATTCTTTTTTGTCCTCTCAAGCAACTTCAAGGCCGATGGTACATCCCTCCCATCTTCTCCAGCCTGCAATTTAAATCCAACGACACTTGTTGAAAAAAACATTCAATATTGTCAAAGGGTGAAAATTATTGAAGACAAGAAAAATGAAGTAAAAACTAAACAATTACCATTTCATCCATCATCTGTAGGGTGTTTTTACGACCCATTATGTGAGTACCTAAGGCCTTGCCTTTTTCGGTACTTCCCGACATCCGGTTGGTCTTGTTTTTGTCGGATTTCTCTTGGAATTTTGGATCTTCTTTTCTACCCTTCAGTTGTTCAAAAATATCCAAGGGTATCCAGTGCGGCCTTTTCTCCGTTGGTTTCTGCATAGCGTAGTGGATTCTTTTGCGAAGGCGGTCTTTCATCATGTCTTCCCACGCCGACCTAACCGCTGCTCTATCACGAGGGTGAAAGGTAACTTTTTTCTGTTTCAAGAAAAAAAATAGTTAAATAAATATGAAACAATAAATAGGTAATAAATAATAAAACGGAAATAGGTAGTAAACAGTTAATAAATACCTCAAACCAATTCCACCACTCTTCCTTAATGTAATCCGACGCTTCTGACCAGTTGGGCGCATACTCCTTGTAGTTGCAAATAATGGTCTGTGTTATAAGATTAGAAACGTCTTTGTCACTGAACCTGAAAAAGAGTTAAATGTGAAAATAAAATAGTCAACAAGTAATCATATTATAATCAATATATACGTATATATAATCAATTATCCGTAAACAAATAAGATACTTACCACTTGGCGCCTTCGTAATCAGTCGGATCGAGGTGTACTCGATGTGTAGGCGGCTGAGTCTCAGGTACAATCTCGTCCTCATCATGATTAGCTCCCGATCGTCCTCCCTCAGGCTGACGACTACCACCACCTCGTCGTCTTCCGCCCGGCATATTATTATCAAACTAATATAGCAACAATTAGAAAGAAATGCTTTACGTAATTAAAAACTTGAATAATAAGATTAATAAGATAATTTCATTGACATTAAGCCATACGACATCTACAATAATTTCAACAAATACAAGATTATCGAATCTAATAGATAGTAGTCCTAATCATCATCATCATCACCACTTGAACAATTTATTCCTACATCCTTACAAAGAGAATCTATAATATCTTCATCTTCATCCTCATCCTCATCCTCATACTCATCCTCATCCTCATTCTCAACCTCGTCCTCGTCCTCGTCCTCATCCTCATGTTGCCTCACTGTCACAATTTGAATGTATTCTGGTTCCTCCACAATTTCATCTTCATCTTCTTCTTCTACTTCAATTGGTGACAGTATTGTTTCACCATTAGTAACATTTTCTTGAAAGAAAGATTCATCAACGGGGGCATCGACATGTGATCTAGCCTTGGTTTTGAATACCGCTGACCATTGACTTTGATCCCTTTTTATACCTGGATAAGGACTATAGTAGACTTGTTCCACTTGATATGCCAACACAAATGGGTCGTACTTTGCAAATTTTCTACTCCGGTTAACATCCACAAGCTTATATTCCTTATGCACATGCATGCCTCTTTCGGAGTTATCTAGCCAACTACATTTGAACAAAATGACTTTGTAAGTGCTTTGTGGGCCTGTATAAGTCATTTCAACAATTTCGTCAAGGGTCCCATAGTAGTCAGCTCCTTCAGTGGAACTCACACAAACTCCATTGTTAATTGTGCACTTTTCCAAATCTTTTCCTTGAATGAAAGCTCGAAATTTGTAGCCATTGATGGAATAGCGTTTCCATGTTCTGACTCTTCTTGAGGGACCATTTGCTAAGGCAATTAGAACTGGATCTTCTATATTAGTAACCTGAGATCTAAACCATCTGGGAAATCTTGTTTCATATTTTTCCCAAACATCATTGCCTACGACACATTCAGGATGTTCTCTCATGATAAAATTTTCAAACAACCTATATTCAAATTAGGGGAATTATTAATTTTTGAACAACTAATAATTATGAATTCAAGTATAAGAATTTAGATTCACCACTTACACTTCGTTTCGTTTCAATTCATCAGAATCGCAGTTCGATAAAACGTAGAGGTGTGCACGCTCATATTCGTTATCCTCTAAAAACCTTTCACGACATTTTCCAGAAGTCGTGCCATCATGATCTTGAAATATCTCAGGCAAGTTAGATTGTGTCGGCTTTTTTGAACCAACGTCAAGGTCCTTTGCCTTGGTGTCTATATGATCTTCAAAGTATAGGGAACAGAAATTTGCTATTTCCTCAATTAAATATGCATTACATATAGACCCTTCAACATGAGCTTTATTTTTGATTTTCTTTTTCAAATGATTCAAAAACCTACAAACAAATTAATTTAGAATGAAAAATATGATGAAAAATATGTATTATGTAATATAAAGAATTGAATAAGGATGATATTACCTCTCGAAAGGATACATCCACCTATATTGCACAGGACCACCCACTTTTACTTCATAGGGCAAATGAATAGGTAGGTGTTCCATTGAGTTGAAAAAAGAAGGTGGAAGGATTTTCTCTAATTTGCAGATAATCTCCGCAATGTTATTTTCGAGACTTGTAATTTTTTCAATCTGTACTGATGAAGTACACAAATCTCTGAAAAACTGACTAATTTCAGTTATGGCATTCCACTCATTTTTTGGAAGAAGATGTCTCAAAGCAACTGGGAGTAATCGCTCCATGAAGACGTGACAATCATGACTTTTCAAACCGTGTATCTTCAATTCATTCATATCGACACACCTTCTCAAATCTGAAGCATAACCGTCGGGAAACTTCAGTTTGTATACCCATTCACATAGGACCTTCTTTTGTTCCTTTTTCAAAACGACCGAATCCCCTTTTCTTCTACTCGAACAAAGAAGTAACATGTCTTTCTCTGCATTTGAGTTTAATTTCGTTTTTCCTTTCACGTCCATGACAGTGTTAATTATTTGCTCGAAGAAATTTTTCTCAATATGCATGACATCAAGGTTATGTCGAATTAGTAGCGTGCTCCAATAGGGAAGCTCCCAAAAGATGCTTTGTTTCCACCACCCAATCCGTTTCCCTTTAAGCAAATTCAGTTCACGTTCAGATCCATCCACAATTTTCGGTAGATGTTTGACACAATCCCATACTTCATTGCCTGTTAACCTCTTCGCAGCAACATCGTGCTCAACTTTCCCTTTTCTAAAATGCACCTTATCGTTACGAAAAACATGATTACTGTCTAAAAGCTGTCGATGACAATCAAACCAACTCCATTTTTTCCCATGTTGTAGCCAAATTGACTTAGTCTCATTTTTCATACAATATGGACATGCATGCTCACCTTGAGTTGTCCAACCAGATAACATGCCATATGCAGGAAAGTCGTTTATCGTCCATAGGAGTGCGGCTCTAAGATCAAAGTTTTGCTTCAGGGAAACGTCATAGGTTAAGATCCCCCTCTCCCATAATTGCTTCAACTCGTGAATAAGAGGCTGCAAATAGACATCAAGGTTTTTCTTTGGATTGTGGGGACCGGGAATAAGTAATGTTAAGAGCATAAACTGTCTTTTCATACAGAGCCAGGGTGGTAAATTGTATGGAGTAAGTATCACCGGCCAACATGAATATTGCTAGGCTCAGATGCAAAATCAGGATGCAGCCGGTCAAACTGTTTCCAAGCCTCCCCGTCACTTGGATGAGACATTGTTCCAGTAACACGAGGGTTTTCATAATGCCAACGCATTTCGCCCGCGATGTGCTTTGTGGCATAAAAGCGTTGCAACCGTGGTCCTAATGGAAAATAAGTTAAGAACTTTTCGGGAACTCTTTTGCCATTTGCATTTTTCTCTAATTTGTACCTATTCGTACCACATTTTCTGCACTTATCAAGGTGAGCGTCGTCCATCCAGAAAAGCATACATCCTACCGAGCAGGCATCTATCTTCTGATGGGGAAGTTGAAGAGCTTTAAGAACTTTTTTGGTTTCGTAGTAGTTACGCGTCATAAGATTATTTTCAGGAATCATATCTCCGATATATGACGCAAAACCATCTACACATTTTTCAGCTAAGTTGAATTCACATTTTAAAGTGATCAACCTTGAAGCCGACTGTAGCAATGTCATACGACTTCCTACATAAAGAGGTTGTTCGGCATGTTTTAGCATTTGGAAGAAAGCTAATACATTAGGATTTGGAGATTCATCGACTACCTCGGCGTTTAGAGCATCTTCCCTAATTTGATCAATGCTATCGCGTAACGCATCTTCCACCATATCTCTATAAGGATTGTCGGAGTGCATTGATGAGCTTCCCTCTTCCTCAACGGAGAATTTCTCTCCGTGACACACCCAATCGTAGTAGTTATCACAAAACCCTCTCAAACCAAGGTGTTTCCGTACATCTTGCTCAACTAAATACTTTGTATTCTTACACTTAGAACATGGACACCTAATTTCTCTATTCCTAACGTATTCGTCTTGTTGCTTAACATAGTTAATGAATTCATTAACACCAATTACGAAATCCTGCCTTATTTTTTTCCTAGAATCCAACCTTTCATACATCCATTTTCTTTCTAATCTCTTCATAGTAAATCTACATATTTTAACAAACAATAACAACAACTAATTAACAACAACAATTAAATAACAACTACATATATATATATATATATATATAACAACAACTAACAACAAAAACTAGTTAACAACTTATTAACAACAATAAAAATTAATTAACAACAACAATTAAATAACAACTACATATATAACAACAACTAACAACAACAACTAACAACAACAACAACAACAACAACAACAACAACAACAACAACAACAACAACAACAACAACACCAACACCAACAACAACAACAACACCAACAACAACACCAACACCAACACCAACACCAACACCAACACCAACACCAACCTGCAAAAAAGAACAATTTACATATATTGGTCTGGGGTCCTTATCTCTCCAGCCTAAACCCATCTTTGAATCTTTCATACCATTAGTAAACACTCTTATATTTTCTTAATTGTAATGAGACAAAAATTGGGCAGCACTTCCCTATTGTTCTCCAAATACATTATATAGAATGTATTTGGAGAACAATAAGGAAGTGTTGCCCAATTTTTGTTTCATTACAATCAAGAAAATATAAGAATGTTTACTACCTAAATGGCATGAAAGATTCAAAGACAGTCCCAAAACGGGGACTATCCAACAATTACACCTAATGTGTAATTATTGAACGGGTACTATTCAAGAATATTCTAAAAAAATCAACAACACTAACAATCAACAACAATGCAAATTTTATATCAAAAAACAATCGTCCTAAACAACTTAACAACAATATGCGACGGATTTGGGACGGAATTAGCTACTAACCTAATATCACTAACCACCTAACAATACTAACTAAACTAATCAAATAACAATTAAACTAAACTAACTATTCCTAATAACAATAAAAAAAACAATAATACGGAATTTGCGACGGAATTTTGCGACGGATTAAACATAAAAAATTAAGACGGTATATTAATTAAGTTAGTAAACATACATAAGAAAGAAAGAAGTGGCGGAGGGAAGGTGGCGGCGGTGAGGTGGTGACGGCGGTGAGGTGGCAGGTGGAAGGGAGAAGAAAGGAGAAGGAGGAGGAAAGAGGAGGAAGGAGAAGGAAGGAGAAGGAGGAAGGAGGAAGGAGGGGTGGTGGCGGCTCCGGCGACGGCGGCGGCGGGGGATTGTAGGGGGTAGGGTAGGGTGGTAGGGTGGTGGTGTGGTGGTAGCACAAATCGCCGATCGCTTAGGGTTTGCGTTTTTTTTTAATTTTGAAATCGATTTGGGGAAAAGAAGGAGACCCGCGGGGTCTGTATAAAAAAGATTTGCGACGGAATTTTGCGACGGAATTTCCGTCGCAAAACTGGTCAAGGTCAAATCTTGACCAGATGTGCGACGGAAATTCCGTCGCAAATATTGACTCCTGCGACGGAATTTCCGTCGCAAATATGGTCAAGATTTGACCTTGACCCACTTTTGGTCAAGTCTGATCAATATGTTTGCGACGGAATTTCCGTCGCAAAGGTCAATATTTGCGACGGAATTTCCGTCGCAAACTTTCCCGCCATTTGACTTTCACTTCGTGGGTCTGGGAAATTCAGGTCCGTCGCAAATTCTGTCGCAAAAAAAAAAATCCGTCGCAAAGTCCGTCACAAAACTAATTTTGCGACGGATTTTGTGTCCGTCGCAAAAATTCCGTCGCAAGGGCAGCATTTTTTTGTAGTGATTGTTACATAACTAGAAGAGTATAAATAAGTTTGAGATATGAATATATGTATTAAGATAAACTTCATTTTTTTTGTTTTTCAAAGTGAAATAATTTTTGCTATTTATTTGGTTGGCTGAATAAAATGAGTATGTTATTTACCCAAATTTGTGATGCCAAATTAATAATGTGTGATGGTTTCATATACATCATTATATACTCCGACATTCGTGAATTCTTTTTTTTACTACCTTATGTTGTCACCGGTTGTATGTTGCGACAACATGTGAGAGAAGTAGTTATTTGATTACATTTTGTAGATATTTTGTCCATTTCTCTAAGTTATTATGAACGTATTCCTTATGTGGTATACTTGGAAATATATGGTTTGTGTAAGACAACATTGAAATCTAAAACAATGGGTAATTTGGTAACTTAGTATAGAATATGATATTATTAAATTTCTACATGACAATGTTGATCTCATTGTTCACATGTTTCAGAAAGGGTATTTTTTGTTACTCGTCTTATGTCATCTTGTATCGCCTTGAGCCTAAATATTGACCTTTTCCAAACTTTAAGTTTAGTAGTTGAGCTGAAAGTTTTCCAAGCTTTATTTGTGATTACAATGTCAATTACTCTGAGCATTATTCGCCTGGTTTAAAAGAACTACGCTTAATTAAGACTTTGAGTAAGTTATGGATTGTGGGGCCCTCTAGTGAATCTAATATTACCCTTAGTGTGTGGGAAGTGGTAACAATGACAACTAATACATGGCGTTGATTGATATTCCTGAATACTTTGATATTAGGATAGTAGGTGGTAGCGAGTAAAGAATAAACAATAAAAAATAGGATCTTATCTGGATTACGAAGGTTGTGGCATGACAATCGCCACTGTTCTAAAGTTGATTTATGTCCCGACTACTACACACGACCTCAGTAGCACTCAACTCCCGGGATTACACAACCGCTCTTTCTCTAGTGTAGGTAAATGAACAATTGAACACAGCCAAGTACGTTGCCAAAAAACAATAGTAATTTAGAGAGTAAGAGTAAGAAGAATATGAATGTATGAATGAGTAGTTTTTGTGTGTAAGTTTCTAATTGTGAAGGAGGGTATATATAGTAGAGGGTATTAATAAGATTCGTAATATAACATTTATGAGGGAACGAAAGCCGCGACAATCAGTCTCGTAAGGAGAAGAAGATTGACCAAGAACTTTGCACAATCAACCTTGAAACAATAAGAAGACTAATTAAACTCTGCACAATCAATCCTGGAATAAAATGAGAAAACTCATTAAAGACTTCCTCGGTAAAGATAAAAATATGCTTCTTTTAAAGCAACTATTCCAACAATCCCCACATGATTTAAAAGAAGAAACAAGAGAAAGAAAAAAGAAAGGATGTTTGCTAACAGAGATTTGGTGTTTAGATGTTTAGTGACTTGTGGATTTTAATTAACACCTAGTGCATACATTGACCTTAGACCGAAGATTTGGGCTATTGCTCTAACCCCAAGAGAGCTTTAAGGCTTTAGGCTCTCTAAAGACATTCACGGGATTACCAGGATTCATGTGGAGAGCACTTGGAAAGTCAAAGTAAAGCACTTTTGTTATGTATTCTACGTTCATGATGAGTTCATGGATGGTGTGAACACTAGCCCTGTTTTGAGATTGGTAAGTGTGCAACTGACCTTCTACCAACTCCATTAAAAGGTTAAAGGCTTTGATTCAGCTCAAATGACGATCTAAGGTCAATGTATGCACTAGGTGTTAGTTAAAGTCCACAAAACACTAAAAATCTAAGCACTAAATCTTCATTGCCAGACAACTTTTATTTTTCTTTCCCTAGTTTCTTGTTTAGACTCATGTGGGGATTGTTGGAATAGTTGTTTCAAAAGAAGCATATTTTTGTCTTTACCGAGGAAGTCTTTAATTAGTCTTTCCATTTTATTCCAAGATTGATTGCGCCGAGTTTAATAGTCTTTTTATTGTTTCAAGCCTGATTGTGCAAAGTTCTTGGTCAATCTTCTTCTCCTTACGAGACTGACTGCCGCAACTTCCATTAATTCCCTCATAAATGTTATACTAGGAATCTTATTAATTCCCTCTAATATATATACCCTCCTCCACAATCAGAAACTTACACACAAAAACTACTCATTCATACATTCTTATTCTTCTTACTCTTACTCTCTAAATTACTATTGTTTTCTGGCAACGTATTTGGCCGTGTTCAACTGTTCCTTAACCTACACCAGAGAAAGAGCGGTTGTGTAATTCCGTGAGTTGAGTGCTACTGAGCCAACCGAGGCCGTGTGTAATAGTCGGGACATAAATCAACTTTAGCACAGTGGTGATTCACCCACTACCAACTTTCGTAATCCATATAAGGTCTTATTTTTTATTGTTTATTTTTTATTTTTTATTGTTCCTTAACTTACTCTTGGACGAAGAACAACATCGTCTGGGGTGGGGTTGGGACGGGGAAAAAATTCGTCCGGGAGGGGGGGGGGAGGGGGGGGGGGGGGGGGTGGGTTGGACGAAAAAAAAATTCGCCTGGGGGGTGGGTGGACGAAAACAATTTTCGGCCGGGACCTATTTCGTCCCATTTTACTTTTTTTTTTGTTTTTAAAAAAAATTTCCGTTCCGTCTTGCTTTGTTAACGTAAAAAAAATAATTTTTATTCTAAAATGTTTAATTATTTTAAATTAATAATTGATTTATTTTTATTTATAAAATTATTTTGTTTTAGTATCGTATTATTTTATTTGTATTTGTAATTTTGTGAATAGATGGCTGGACGAGGAAATGACAGAAATGTTAGAGTTCGAAAGGTGACAGCATCAGCACGGGCTGGAAAACAGTTACGGTTTGAGCAAGAGAATTTGGCTGCTGCTGCTGAGTTTTTAGCCGACGAGTCGGTAGGTCATGGTTCTGAGGAGCAGGTTGAGGAGCGGGTTGAGGAGAGGGCTGATGAGTGGGTTGGGGCTGAGGAGCGGGTGAGGAGTGGTCCCCGTAGACGGGATGACGGGCGTTGGGCGGGTGAGGAGGGTTCTAGTAGTGTAACGGCTCCGAAGAAGAAGAAGTCCGCTAAGGATAATTCTTGGGTGGTTACCAATCTTGTTCCTGGAGGCCCAACTGTTGGTAACGTGATTCCCAGCTTTGGGGGACATATCGCCAACCAGTTATGGGTGACTCCTGACGATCTAGGTCGACCAGTGTTGACGGGTTACCACCGATTTGGTAAGCTGAAGGTGTTGAGTAAATGGCGACTATCTCCGATCGTTCAGTCTATGTATGACGAGAGTGGTCTTGCTCACCTTGTAGGTTCCATGACCGAGCATTTCACATGCCGCTTATTTCTGCTTTCGTTGAGAGATGGCAACCCGACACCAACAGCTTCCACATGCCTTTTCGGGAGATCAGTATACTCCTTCATGATGTTGCGCACATCTTAGGTGTTCGGGTAGATGGTCGAAGTTGTCGGGTTAATAATGATGATGGGACATTGGCGGATCCCGTTATGCATGCTTGTTGCTTCTCTTCGAAGACAGTGGAAGACCTTAGGGGGCCCTTTGTAATACCCCGTGTGTTAGCCTCGGTCAACGCCAGTCAAACCATGTTTTATACACGTATTTCAAAAGGAATGTTTACTAAGTATTTTCCGTAAACTGTTATTGTTTTATAAATCGTATTGCTACGATTATTTCTTATTTCATAATCATTTTATATTTGATGATTATTTCGTAAAATGACATTTCATTTGTATTTCTTAATTTTAATAATATATTTATTATTAAATATATTTCCTATTTTATATTTATTTCTCACCTATATTTAACTTCTATTTTTATTTAAGTCGTAATGGTATCTAAATCCTATATTTTCTATATATTCTTATGTAATTGCTAGTATTTTAATATTTCTATAATAATTTTATATTTTGTAATTTATCTAATTATTAATATTAATATTAAACTATATAATTCATATTTCTTTTTCCCAAACCCGACTATACTCGTTCACCCAAACCCTTACCCATATAACGACACACCAATATACAACCCTAACCCTACCCTTCTAATCCATCGACAACAGCCCCCATATTCCATACAATTTCAAAACCTTAATCCACCTATCAGCTACCATGGGTTGAGGAAGAACGAGAGAGAAACCGGAGTCACCATCGTCCTTTTAACAAACAGTAAGTCGACATAGCAGTAACTTGTTGTTTCGTTTTTTTATAGTAATTCGAGTGGTTATTGCTTTTGTTTTAGTTCAAGTGCCTGGGTAGTCAAGGTAGGGTGGTCATGGGTTGTTTTGGTTGCTATGGTGGTGGTTGTGGTGGTGGTTAAGGGGTGTTTTTCGACCTTGGAAGAGGGCCTGCGTGAACAGGAACAGAGGAGGAACGCGGGGAAGCAGCGTGTTGGTAGGCGATTTCTGTAGCGATTAGGATGGAGACGAGAGTGTAAGTGACCAACCCTGTAACCACCGTAGGTCAGTGGTGACAACGGTGGTGTTCGTATGTAGTGTGGGCCAAGGTGGTGGTTGTGGTAAGACCAACTTTAGGACTGGACAACAACAATAGTGTGGGGTGCGCGTGGGAGTAGCTGGAAAACGGAGTATTCGGGTTGTGCGCAGGCTGTTTGAGCGGGTTGTGGTGGCGACAGTGGTGGTCTTAGGGGGTAGCCTAGGGGTGTTTTTGGTGGTCTGTAGTACAGGTTAGAGGTTAGAGCTGCTGGTGGTGGCTATGGGTGTCTAGGAACGGGTTGGTGGTGTCGTAAAGTAGGGCGCGCGAGTAGGTTACGGAGTTGCTGCTGCTGTTTCGTTATTTTCTGATTTTTTGGGCGTGTCGTGGACCTAGGCTAATAAGTGGCTGTAATGTTGTGTTTGTTTATTATATTATTATTATTATTATTATGATTATTATTATTATTATTATTATAGGTTGTGTTGACCAATGGCTATGTAGTATTATTATTATTATTTATACATTTTGTTGTTAGTTGGTCACTTTGGCCGTGTAATACTATTACTATATTATTATTATTATTATTAAGATTATATTAGTAGTTGTATGTATTGTTGTTTTGTCATTTTCTTCTTCTTATTATTATTACTAATAATGCTATTATTATTATTAGTATCAATATTATTGTTTCTAATGTTGCTAATAATATTTAATTATTAAGTTGTTAAGTAATTTTTATTATTATACAAGAATGTGACGGTTATCAATAGTTCGATAATATTTTCAACGTTCGTTTATTTAATTAAAGTTGGTTATAAAAGTAATAAGGACAAATTGTAAGTTAAGTGAAGTAACCATGTTTTATACGGTCTCGTTATGCGTAATATATGATTTAAATCGTTAATTTGAATAATTGGTATATTATATTTGTTACGTAGTTGTATTAGTTAGTAATTACATATATTATATTTGTTAGGTGACGATTTTGAAGTGGCATAATTCGGTTTACTTGCTGGCTCACTATCGGACTATATTGTTATCCAGGTAGGTTACACTGGAACTAATTCTGTAATGTGATATGTGTGTATGTGATTGGAAGTTATGAATGCAAGTATGATTATTATGAGTTGGATTTTCAGTATTTGTTCATTCATAGTACATTCATAAGCATGGCATGAGCATTGGTTACGGATTGAGTTGATGATGAGATATTTGGGCCCAGGCTAGCTCTGCAGGGCTAGACCTGGTGACCTCAGCTGATATGCTGGTGTTCGGCGACGGCCGAGTATAGTTTGCCGGGAGGTTCGGTATGGCTGGGAGTCACGGGTATGAGAATGAGAAATGGAAAAATGAGAATGAGATTGAGATTGAGCTCGAGCATAGCATGACATTGCACATTATTTATTGTATTCTGTTATTGTGTTACCCTACTCAATCGCGAGGTTGACAGTGTATTCATGTACACCTACGATGATCCGGAATGGGGAGTAGATTCTACAGGTCAGAGACAGACAAGCTAGGAGCTGGGGCAGGAATGTGAGATGCATACTTTGGACCAACTTAGAATTATGTCACATCTAGAGAAGTCATCAGTTGTGTTTTGTTTTCCATTCTTTAGTAACTGTAATAACCAAGCTTTAAATTTTATCAGTTTTATATAAAGTACTTTGGTTGTTTTACTTTGTTATTCACTACCTCGGACATTCCGAGATGGTAACAGCTCTATTTATTTGAGAATGTCTTGCTAAAGGCTCTTAAATAAATGGGGGTGTTACACCCTTGGATCCTAATAAGAGGGTCCCTATTTTCAAGAGTGGGGGTCTGTTGGTGGACTCGACTTTGGAGATGGTGAGGAGGAGTTGTGACTTTGTTGCCGCTCAGGGGTTCTTCACCGTGGTTTTGGGGTCGACACTTTTCGTCGACAAATCAGGCGATAGGTTACGTCTGCAGTTGTTACCCTTACTGCATGATCCTACTGATGTTACTGATTATGCTTGGGGAGCCGGTACGCTAGCCTTTATGTACCGGCAGTTGGGTATAGCTTCACGGGCTGGTGTGAAGACTATTGGTGGTTGCATGACTTTGTTACAGTTTTGGATCTATGAGTACTTCCCTATGTTTAGACCAGATCCACCATTGGACATTGATGATACCCAGTGTCGGGCTTGTTGCTGGAGACATGTTGGTTCTTTCCCCTAGACTGCAGATAGGTTGATTGAGTATCGTAGGATTTTGGATGGTCTTAATCATGCTTCAGTTAGGTGGGAGCCGTTTGGGCCGCGTTGTGATTCATCCTCGTACTCTGTTCTGCGGTTGCATTCAGTTCATGGACATAGTTGAGATGTACCTGCCCGATCGGTGTCTACGACAGTTTGGGTATGTGTTAGTGGTACCCAGTCCTATTATGCCGTTGGATGCGTACCGGCCTGCATCGGGACGAGAGTACGATGTTAGGGTAGGGGGTGGGCGAAGGTTTATGAGATTGTTGGGACGATCACGTTATTCAACTTGCCCGTAAGTCGACACCCGTTACTTATTTTGGCGAGATGGCTACAGATTATATGGGATGGTATCAGCTCGCTTCTCACCCGTTCATCAGTGATTCTTACAACAGCGCGGCTCCCGGTCCACGTGACGATGCCCCTTTCACTCTTGAGGTAAAAATTGTTTAAATATTTTATTTTATTCTTAATTTTGTTTACATATTCTGACTGTAATTTGTGAAATTGCAGAGTGCACATGCTTTGGTGGCTCAGCTCGTCGATTCGGAGAAGATAACGGATGACATGGAGCAGTTAGCCTACCTCCGGAAAAGTGTAAAGTCCGTCAAACCACTGCTGGACACTACTAGGAGCCGCATTGAGAAGAACAAAGGCCCCCGGCAAACTGTGAGTGATCGCATTCAGCGTAGATCTGATGGTGTCTACACTAGTTCAGATAGTGATGATGACGGATCGTAGATTTTTTGTGTGTTTATGAATTTTATTTTGTTTATTGCGAATTTTCCTATGTTCGGATTTTTTAATTTATTTAGTAACTCGTTTTTTTTAATAGTAATTTGTTAGTAGCCCGTAGCGCATATCAGAAATTAGAAAGACGAAGACATTTTTTTGATAATAGTAGCTCGATTAAACAACATAAAACGTAATACGAAATAAATTAAACTACATAAAACATAAAACATAATACGAAATACGAAATAAATTAAACGACATAAAACATAAGGTTACAGATCTTAATTATCTTCGGATGATGAAGATGAAGAATCCAGATCTCCTTCGTAATCTCCAGCTTCAATTACTTCAGGTTAGCTAGCAACGTAATGATCATAGAACATTAAAACGCGCAGACGGTCATTACCTAGGTTGAAGACTCTACCGGCACATAAATCCGATAACGTTGCGTAGTCTATCAAGTTTAGTATACGCTCGATATAGACAAGGAAATCGCTCCTTAACTTACGAAACTCGTGCATCTTCTCAGTTACAATTTCATCAGTAACATCGTCGTCGACAACAATCGGACTGCAGTGGGGGTGTCCGTGTAGGATGCAAAAAAAGGTTGTCAATTGGAGGATGTTCTACTAGGTCCCAGACAATGTCGCTTGGAATGACTAGTTCAAGGCGAGAAACTAAAACTGGAAACTGTGTAGTTATAAGATCGATCCTTAGCTGATAAGCTCTGTTTTTTTAAATGTTTGTGAGAGCCATATTAAAAGTTTTGAATTTTTGGAGTGAATAAGGGTTGTTGTTGTGATTACATTGAACATAACAACCCCTATTTATAAGAAGTCATTGTGCAACGGTAACATTTTCAAATTGTAACGGTAACAATTTCAAATTGTAACGGTAACAATTTCAAATTATAACGGTAAATTTTCAAATTATAACGAAATAAATTACACTAAATAAAACATAATACGAAATAAATTACACTAAATAAAACATAATACGAAATAAATTACGCTAAATAAAACATAATACGAAATAAATTGCACTAAATAAAACATCAAGTACACTACCTAAAACTACCGACGCGGTTCGAAATTGCGCCACATTGACAGTTGATGTCGATAGTTATCTCTATAATGAGCTACACTACCATCGTGTTCCCAACAAGGAGCTATCGGTGTCATAGGTGACAAGGGACGTACCCGAAGCCTCAGAAAGTGGTTTCCTGCATGTAATACCCGTAAGACACCGTAAGGGGCACGTACTCCGATATGGGCTCGTAAAGGCATGAAAGTGAAACTACCTCCCCAATGTCGCCGCCCCTCTGCATCATCCGCGGAAGAAATACAGCATATCACCCAGTTTTACATCGTAGCGTATCCATATAGATCGAAAGTGTCCATCCAATGAGCCCTCCCGCACGGTACCTGATCCATAAATGTAACTCTACCAACATCTATGGACTCAAATCTGTTCTGTACATAAACAGCATCACGGTACGTGTCCCAACTACATATCTCTCGGAGCAGATCTCTTCTAGCCATCGTGAAATGACCTCCGTCACCCCGTAAAGCATGTGATATAACTCGATAACCACAGCGACCATCTGGAGTAGGATCAAACCACGCTTCTAGATACCGTGGAAACCATGGAGGCAGAAACTGAAGATAAGGAAAGTACCTCGGTTGACCGACGGTGTAATTCGACTCTAAAGGTGCACAATGTGATGCACTGAAACTCCCTGAACTCGTAGTCGCAGTAGATGATAGAGTACCGAAACCCGATGACGGAGTACCGACTCCCTTCGGAGTGGAACGGGGGGCTGTCGACGGAGTACCGACTCCCTTCGGAGTAGAACGAGGGGGTGTAGTGAATGCAGCACCATTACGTTGCGAACCATCGGGCGTAGTAGATCTGCCTCTACCCCTACCTCTACCTCTACCAAGGCTGACCCGAATCCGTGCATGCTCAAGGCGGACGGTTCTCTACGAGTTGCTTTTTTCGGACGTCCTCTCGGGTTCTCGTTCACTCTAGGCTCGCATACATCCTCCTCGTCCGGATGCAACTGAGAGCATATGGCATCGAACATGGTAGATCTCATAGTGGGATCTGCATTCCTAATTTCATCAAACAACTCCTCAACTCGAGCATCGTCACAAGTCGGCATCGCTTCAGAACCATCGTACTCCAATTTCCTCCAAAATGCATGTAACACTTCAAGAGGCACTCGATGTCCATTAAAAGCTAAGCGATAAAGTGAACAAGCACATAGCAACCCCAGTGTAGTAGACTTCACACATCCGCAATTGGCCGATAAATCCTCTACCGACATCTTGGCGCCTCTTTCAAATTCTGCCCGCAATTGATAGCTTCCTTCGATATTTTACAAGAAATTCTAGAAAATAATCGATGAAGACCCGTTAGCCGTACCGATCTAGATAACTGCAACCGGTGTCGGATCTCAACATGTTGCGTTTCCAACAAGGAATGAAAACGTATCCAATTGCTATCAATAGCCAGTTTCGCGCTATTCAACCACTTCTTCAGATTTGCATGAGCCGACTCAACACGAGATGTAGTAGTGTTACCGAAATGAGTAATCTTGTTCGTTCTGTACTTGGCCCATTTTTCCACGTGCGGGATCCATTGATCCTCAACATAAGCCGCCACAGGCGCAAATTGCCTAACAAACTCGATCCATGCCGCATCGAACAAATCTCGGGTCTCCGCCTCAACAACCGCCTTAAACAATTTGCTAGTTATATACTTAGCCCAACTATCCTTGCCCGTGATATTGAGTGCTTTGGTCTCCACGTTCGAATATATATGCCAGAGACATAACAAGTGATATGAATCAGGAAAAACAGTCGGAATAGCATTCAACAACCCCCGTTTGAAATCTGTGACAATTACATTAGGTTGAACGTCGTCGTTGAGAAGGGACTTCAATCGCTCTAAAACCCAAACATACCCATCCTCAGACTTATGAGTAACAATAGCATAAGCGATCACAAAGGTCTTCCCAACCGGTGTGACACCCACCATCTCAATAAGCGGAAGACCGTACAAGTTTGTCTTGTAGGTGGAATCGATCAACGCAACATAATAGTATGATCGAAACATCTTAACTGACTCTGGATGAGCCAGTGAACACGTGGGTAAGCTCGCCCTCCTCCGGATCAGTAACCCAAAAATGGACATACTTATGCTGAACCGCGAGTGCCAACATTTGTTGTGCCGGGTTTCTCCCATCTCTTTCCTCGGCCCTTACTTTCTGAGAACGATTGTAGATTTGTCGCCGATTAGGTCTAGCCTTCCCAGGATTTCTCTGATGTAAATCCGCACTAATAATCGTCGGTGTAACGTGAACTCTAACTTGGGCATCGATGAAAGCCAACTCATCTTCATCAAACCGTGCGTGATATCTATCGCCATCACTATACGTGTAAAACCCCTCGCGAAAGCGGAAATATAAACATACAAAAGTACAAAAAAAATGCAGCGGAATTAAAACTTTTTAAGTATAAACAACATGCGAGGTGAATTAAACTAAAACTGAAAGTAAAATATATATACAATCAGCCTGGGATGGCACATCCCTACAGGCACTCAAAACTGAAATGTAAACTAAGTCTAGCTAACGTAAACGTGTAAGTCAATCGATGAATAGGATCATCGCTCGCTAGCTCCATGCAACCCTCTGCCAACCACCTGTCATGTACCTACATACATGTAAACATGTACGCCACAATCAGTGGAGAGTGACTAGAGTTCTCCTAGCCACCTTTTGTGACAACACGAAACAGATAAAGCAATACAGAATACTTCAACATATATAAACATGTGAAGCATAAACATCTCATCAACTGTTCTCATACTATCATGCGATACTAATGCATAGCTCTCAACCCAACTTCATAAACCGTTAGGAAGGAGAGTCGGTTTCCCTACTGGTTACCCAGTCGGAGGGGTCTTTCAGTCCAACTATTTATGAAACCGATCAAAGAGTCATCCAATGCCTTGGATGAACAATACTAAAGTCAAACATAAGACTCCTCAACAACAGCATCTGAAACATCAGTAACACATCTATATCTGACACTGTACCAACACTAGGCAAGCAGATAAATTCAGCAAGTATAAGGTTCAGCGGTCAGCTTAAGACATAACCTATATACCAAAACGTTCAGCAAGTAAGAAGGTTCAGCGGTCAACTTAAGACATAACCTAATTACCAAAACATTCAGCAAGCAAGGACTCAGAGGCCAGCTTAAGGCATGGTCCTGCCAATCAGCAAGATACTAGACTCAGCGGCCAACTTAAGGCATAGACTAGCATCCAAAAGTAAAGGACTCAGAGGCCAGCTTAAGGCATGTCCCTTCACCACATCACAAGGTACTAAACTCAGAGGCCAGCTTAAGGCATGTTCTAGCACCAAACATCTGCACTCCGGGCAAGGTGTCAGTTCCTTAGCTATCCCGTTGTGCAGCTGCTCTACTCGTCAGACTTAGAGGCCAACTTAAGGCATGTTCCAACGCGATCACTATCAAACATGTCTGGACTCAGAGGCCAACTTAAGGCATGTCCCAGACACGACAAACATACACATATAGGGCTCAGAGGCCAGCTTAAGGCATATCCCCATATATGACAAACAACTCACGTATTAAGTTCAGAGGCCAGCTTAAGGCATAACTTAATACGCATCCATGCAATATCAACCAAAGTCTATGAACTAATCTATAGTTCTACTTTTCTTAACTTCTAATCAACACTTAATTGACCCCGGGAACTAAGTTGAGGGAGAGCCGGTTTCCCTTTCGGTTACCCGACCGAGGGGTTTTTATCCTTACTCCATTCCCGAACCCAATAAAATGTTGCCCATCCTCCGGGGACCTCATATACATATCACGGGTATACAAAACGAGTTTCAATCAAAACCGATTAACCGTTTGAAAGTTACGAACGATTTACAAATTCAAAATTAGCTTACAGGGGTCCCCAGCCGGTCGGCAGGCAGCCGGTCGGCCGGCTGGTGACCCTCTCAACCTACCTCTTTCTTTTCAAAAGAAAACAACACAAGGACTCCCAGCCGGTCGGCCGGCTGGGACTCCATTCCCAAACCTTCGCAAATAACAACCATACCCCAAATGCACTCCCAGCCGGCTGGCAGGCGGCCGGTCTGCCGGCTGGGCTCCCTTCTACCTATGGTCTTCGCAAAACACAAACACACACTAGAGACTACCAGCCGGTCGGCAGGCAGCCGGTCGGCCGGCTGGCAGTCCTAAGGCCAAAACTTCAAAATACGAAAAACACTCAAGATGCACTCCCAGCCGGTCGCCGGTCGACCGGCTCAGAGAGCCTGTAACGAAAATCGGGTTTTCCAACCAAGCCTAAACTCCACAAATCGACATGTAATCTTCAGAAATTGCTACACGTATGATTTGCCCAACATTATAAACATCAAATACTACTATCCTATCAGCATAAAAATCCCATAACAATCCTCAAATGATTATATCAAGTATCCGTCGCAAAATGTGTAAATTTTCAGAAAACAACATAAGAGCATATGAACATCAACAAACATGATTTCATCACAATAAAACATTCCTAATCATGTTACTAAGTCCTTTAAACATTATACATTAACAAAAATCAGAAACTCATCATAAGAACACATCAAACTTGCTAATATACACATAAAGGCCGAGTTTCTCATTATCGTCACCTTTACTTAGCGAAACCTCCAAAATCTTGTTCGATAAACATCAAGTCCTCTTCCGGGCTAACACAAACACCGCCTAAAACAACAAAACATCACAACTATCACGAATTTCGAATTAATTCAAACAGGCCGAAATTTCAACTGTCATAAAATGCAAGATTGATTACCTCAAAACGACGGGCTCGAGACAAGAAATCCGTGGCCGCGAAAATCGTCTCAATCGGATAAGAAACGAAGATTCTATGAACATTTTAAGATTGAAGGAGAAATTTATAAAAATGGTGTTTGTTGTTGTTTGCAAAATCTGAAAATTGAAATGAAGGAGTGAGGTAGAAGATGGTGGGGTTAGGGTTTTGTGAGGAAAAAGAGGGGAAATGGGCCATTAACAAGTTAGGCCCATAAGACAAGTTTTAAGACGGTTTAAACTAAAAACACCGACTTAAAGTAACTATAAACTTAAGACGATACAAATATTTCTGGAATATGAAATTAAATGGCTAAGACGCAAATTACGCAATTAAATGAAATCTTATTTAAATCCTTTAAAAGTACTCTCACATAAATTCATCCGTTATTTAAATGAAATCCCAAAATTTACGAAATATAAATTAATTCACGAACTTGAACTTAAAATCATTAAACTTCCAAGTCCCGAAATATTGGGATGTTACAATCACCCCATCTTTCAAAAAGTTTCGTCCTCGAAACTTGAAAACAGAAGTAAGTACGAAAACAACTTTAACTAGCAAAACGTACTACCGGGTTATGGTAACCCAAAACTTTATCTTTCAAAAATTTCCCAGAAGAAAAAGATTTTAAGGCACCAGTCTCTGTCAATGGACATTGGGATTCTCGTTACATATTCAAGAGTCCGACATTCCAAATCTGAGACAAGTCCCAAATTTAAATCAGTCAAAATTCAAAATTTAGATTGATTCGGTGTTGATAAGCACAGCACAGGTTATCAGACGTCTCCAATAACAAGTTCCAGTGGCAATCAACGCTGAAATCCCTCAAAGTTGCAAAACATTCGGCTCTTTCAAACCAGGTTTCCTTCAAAATTAACTTTTATTCTCAAATTCTTGAAAGAGTAAAATTGTAAAAATGACAAAAGGTTACCCCCAACGGAAGAGGAAGTAGTTTCAAACTCCAAAAGCAGTAAGATTTTCCAAAAACAGCAAATTTAGAGTCAACAATAGGGAAACGAATTTCAAAAACAGTCGCTGGGAGCGCAGAAACAGTCATAGAGATTACCTTCGACACGAAGGACTAAGAGTTCCTAGTTTCACAGCTGACAGAACGTACAAGGAGGATCGAAGGAACGGTAACCACCAGGCTAAAGGTCAAGGAAGATGGTAATTCTTGCCAAACATGGGGTCACTAACCACTCAATCCATAAACAAAGCATCGTTACAACGAGTCCTAATAGATCCCACGGGGAACGATTCAAGTGATCTCTAGACTTCCAATGGTTTCACGATCTCTCTTGCCATTATCTTATCCACAGAACAAGGTAGTCCTCAACAAGAAGGTTTCCAAAACTCTCACTCAGTTCACACTAAAATCCGTTTAACCACGGTTAAGGATCTCTCACTCAAAGTGGAAGCCTAAAACACATACTTCAAACCAAGGTTCACGCACTTTCAGCACTTCAAACCAGAATTCTATTACCATGACACCGAACCTCGAAGACCCAAAATATGGCATTCATCATCCTATAACCTTAACTTTTAACAGTTCGATCCTAGCTAACCTATTCCACAAGGTTCGACATCCTAAATTCCCAAATTTTATTACCACAATGATCATTCAAATCAAGACCTTACTAAGGTAACAACTCTTAAATCCTCTTGTTTCTAACCACTTACCGACAATCTACATCCCAAGAAAAGTTCCAAGGAAGTAACCACTTTCACTCCTACAGTTCCCATAAGGTTTAGTTATTCACATTCCGAACTTCCCGAACGATATTCATGAACACTTATAAGTTGCAAATCTCTACACTATGATTACCACAAACATCAATGATTACCCATTCATCATCATTGGAGTATTATTAAGCCAACAGGCTTCCATCATCCCATAAGTTATCATAAACGATCCACCTAACAGTGGTGCATTTCCCAATTTCATTAAGTACTTCAATAGGTAAACGCGGAGGTTCAATAAGTAACTTAAGGCCAAACACTCAGTCAACTCCATAAGTTAAATCGCAAATGTCTCAACATTCTCACACCGTTACCAATAACTCTCGTTCCTCAAATATGATCCTTTCTGCGTTACAACAATTCCTAAGATTAAGTAGCACTAACTTACCTCATTCATCCATTTGAACACAATATCACTATCTAAGGCACATTCCTCTAAATTCATCTATAACTCCAAGCATTCTATTCAAATCCTCAAGGGGTGCTTAAAAATCTACAAATACCACTTACATCTAGCCACTTACCATGAAACTTTCAAGATGGCACACTATCCAATATCACCCGAATATTATTACCACAAACTCTCTCAACCAAATTCTGACAACGCAAAACCAAGCATTCCTCAAGGCATGTATCTCTACCCCGAGAACAGGTCGATCTCGCCACTAATCTAAATGAAAAGGAACAAGGCTCACGGAAGAAGAGATGAGATACGAACCTCAGAGACAAACACGATACAGATTCCGAGAGAGTCATAAGAAAACGACTCGAGGAACAACGAGATGACAAGGTAAGAAACTTTAGGCTATGGACTCCAATAAAATTAAAGCCATGATCAGAAGGAGAAGCAAAGGAGAGGAAAGGAGAGAAGCGATATGAAAGAAACGATTACAGACATCTCCCAAGGTGCGGGTCTCTCACTATTCTCACGGGGTTCTCACTTCTTACTTTCCACATCAAGTCATTCAATTATCGGTTCTCACGAACGATTCCTTCAATGATTCATATACCCTTATCTTTCAACTCTAAACGGTATCATCATTATAACTACTTATTCCCAAAAGTTTGAGATGTCACATCTCTGCTAGTTCCACAATGACAATTCGATAACACTTTCAGGTCATCACCCCTATATGCTATATCCACTCTATTTACTTACCTTACTGTCCACCAGATAACAATTCATAAACCATCAAGTTTTCCGAATTCTCGTCTCCCTATAGATTACTTTATCCTATCCACAGACCTGCGGTGCATCCTCAAATTTCTATTAAGTTTTTCAGTAAATAAACATTAAGATTCAATAAACAGCCTAGGGCCGAATAGTGGTTCACTTCTCCTAAGCTTAAGTCATAAATTCTTCAAGTATTCAACTATTATAGCCAATGATTCGCATTCCCCAACAACGGCCTTTCCCAGCTCAATCACTCACCTAAGTCAAGTGATACTAACTCACTTCACTCATCCACTCATCATCCTTAGCATCTTAAGCCTATTCTTCTAGGTCGCTCTATATCCTCAAGTATCTTATCTAACTCCTTAAACGGTACTCTTCAATCCACATATTTTCACAATCTAAGTATGGTTCTCAAGATTAAGCTCCACAAAAGACTACGTATAAAACTCACCCTTCAAGCAAGCATCTTATCACTCACTTTCACTCTCCCAATTGGATAGACAACTAGACCCTTGGATCACCAAAACATGTCTCTCGATACCTCTTAAGTTATTCCTCAAATAACAATATTTCACATAACACAGCTTACGGTTATCCTAAGACTAGTTCCTCCAAATCCAATAAAAGGGAAGATTACTTAGAGGGCACCTTAAGAAAGCAAGCAACAAGGTTAAGCTGAAAAGATATGAAGATCTGTTCAAGCAAGATAGACAAATATTCTAAAAGAAGGATGTGCATCCAGAGTTATCAAAGAAAGTGGTGCACAAAGAGAGAGGAGTATCTTCAAGGCTCAGAAGCATTCTCCAATAGTAGCACGAACCTCCTATCTTCGGTAGAAACTCCGATCTCCACCGTCAATTGGATAAGCCCACGGTTCGTCGATTGGAAGATATAAAAGTGAAATCGATGACAATCAACAAACACGTTAGAGCCTAATAAAAGCAATCACAAAACAGACTACAATATAAGTCCTTAAATCTAACCCATCTCTCATTCATTATTTAGTTATATGGTCAAGTTAAGGTTGGGGTTACATGAGTGCGTCGGGAGCAATAATGCTCTGATACCAACTGTAAAACCCCTCGCGAAAGCGGAAATATAAACATACAAAAGTACAAAAAAAAATGCAGCGGAATTAAAACTTTTTAAGTATAAACAACATGCGAGGTGAATTAAACTAAAACTGAAAGTAAAATATATATACAATCAGCCTGGGATGGCACATCCCTACAGGCACTCAAAACTGAAATGTAAACTAAGTCTAGCTAACGTAAACGTGTAAGTCAATCGATGAATAGGATCATCGCTCGCTAGCTCCATGCAACCCTCTGCCAACCACCTGTCATGTACCTACATACAAGTAAACATGTACGCCACAATCAGTGGGGAGTGACTAGAGTTCTCCTAGCCACCTTTTGTGACAACACGAAACAGATAAAGCAATACAGAATACTTCAACATATATAAACATGTGAAGCATAAACATCTCATCAACTGTTCTCATACTATCATGCGATACTAATGCATAGCTCTCAACCCAACTTCATAAACCGTTAGGAAGGAGAGCCGGTTTCCCTACTGGTTACCCAGTCGGGGGGGGGGGGGTCTTTCAGTCCAACTATTTATGAAACCGATCAAAGAGTTATCCAATGCCTTGGATGAACAATACTAAAGTCAAACATAAGACTCCTCAACAACAGCATTTGAAACATCAGTAACACATCTATATCTGACACTGTACCAACACTAGGCAAGCAGATAAATTCAGCAAGTATAAGGTTCAGCGGTCAGCTTAAGACATAACCTATATACCAAAACGTTCAGCAAGTAAGAAGGTTCAGCGGTCAACTTAAGACATAACCTAATTACCAAAACATTCAGCAAGCAAGGACTCAGAGGCCAGCTTAAGGCATGGTCCTGCCAATCAGCAAGATACTAGACTCAGCGGCCAACTTAAGGCATAGACTAGCATCCAAAAGTAAAGGACTCAGAGGCCAGCTTAAGGCATGTCCCTTCACCACATCACAAGGTACTAAACTCAGAGGCCAGCTTAAGGCATGTTCTAGCACCAAACATCTGCACTCCGGGCAAGGTGTCAGTTCCTTAGCTATCCCGTTGTGCAACTGCTCTACTCGTCAGACTTAGAGGCCAACTTAAGGCATGTTCCAACGCGATCACTATCAAACATGTCTGGACTCAGAGGCCAACTTAAGGCATGTCCCAGACACGACAAACATACACATATAGGGCTCAGAGGCCAGCTTAAGGCATATCCCCATATATGACAAACAACTCACGTATTAAGTTCAGAGGCCAGCTTAAGGCATAACTTAATACGCATCCATGCAATATCAACCAAAGTCTATGAACTAATCTATAGTTCTACTTTTCTTAACTTCTAATCAACACTTAATTGACCCCGGGAACTAAGTTGAGGGAGAGCCGGTTTCCCTTTCGGTTACCCGACCGAGGGGTTTTTATCCTTACTCCATTCCCGAACCCAATAAAATGTTGCCCATCCTCCGGGGACCTCATATACATATCACGGGTATACAAAACGAGTTTCAATCAAAACCGATTAACCGTTTGAAAGTTACGAACGATTTACAAATTCAAAATTAGCTTACAGGGGTCCCCAGCCGGTCGGCAGGCAGCCGGTCGGCCGGCTGGTGACCCTCTCAACCTACCTCTTTCTTTTCAAAAGAAAACAACACAAGGACTCCCAGCCGGTCGGCCGGCTGGGACTCCATTCCCAAACCTTCGCAAATAACAACCATACCCCAAATGCACTCCCAGCCGGCTGGCAGGCGGCCGGTCTGCCGGCTGGGCTCCCTTCTACCTATGGTCTTCGCAAAACACAAACACACACTAGAGACTACCAGTCGGTCGGCAGGCAGCCGGTCGGCCGGCTGGCAGTCCTAAGGCCAAAACTTCAAAATACGAAAAACACTCAAGATGCACTCCCAGCCGGTCGCCGGTCGACCGGCGGCCGGTCGGTCGACCGGCTCAGAGAGCCTGTAACGAAAATCGGGTTTTCCAACCAAGCCTAAACTCCACAAATCGACATGTAATCTTCAGAAATTGCTACACGTATGATTTGCCCAACATTATAAACATCAAATACTACTATCCTATCAGCATAAAAATCCCATAACAATCCTCAAATGATTATATCAAGTATCCGTCGCAAAATGTGTAAATTTTCAGAAAACAACATAAGAGCATATGAACATCAACAAACATGATTTCATCACAATAAAACATTCCTAATCATGTTACTAAGTCCTTTAAACATTATACATTAACAAAAATCAGAAACTCATCATAAGAACACATCAAACTTGCTAATATACACATAAAGGCCGAGTTTCTCATTATCGTCACCTTTACTTAGCGAAACCTCCAAAATCTTGTTCGATAAACATCAAGTCCTCTTCCGGGCTAACACAAACACCGCCTAAAACAACAAAACATCACAACTATCACGAATTTCGAATTAATTCAAACAGGCCGAAATTTCAACTGTCATAAAATGCAAGATTGATTACCTCAAAACGACGGGCTCGAGACAAGAAATCCGTGGCCGCGAAAATCGTCTCAATCGGATAAGAAACGAAGATTCTATGAGCATTTTAAGATTGAAGGAGAAATTTATAAAAATGGTGTTTGTTGTTGTTTACAAAATCTGAAAATTGAAATGAAGGAGTGAGGTAGAAGATGGTGGGGTTAGGGTTTTGTGAGGAAAAAGAGGGGAAATGGGCCATTAACAAGTTAGGCCCATAAGACAAGTTTTAAGACGGTTTAAACTAAAAACACCGACTTAAAGTAACTATAAACTTAAGACGATACAAATATTTCTGGAATATGAAATTAAATGGCTAAGACGCAAATTACGCAATTAAATGAAATCTTATTTAAATCCTTTAAAAGTACTCTCACATAAATTCATCAGTTATTTAAATGAAATCCCAAAATTTACGAAATATAAATTAATTCACGAACTTGAACTTAAAATCATTAAACTTCCAAGTCCCGAAATATTGGGATGTTACAATACGTCCCTAACCCGTGATTATGAAACCCGAAAAGCATGACCATCCTCCACTTACCTTCTTCTATTTCAACAACTTTCATTCTGAATTTGTAATTGCACCACGAGCTACCCGTGTTACTCCTTATCAAAGTATCAGCATCACTATTTACGAGAGGTCGTCCACCCATCCGACAAACAAAATAATCCTGTCTCAAACTCGTGTGACGACCGACTTTTTTGTTGCTCGCTCTTTTTATTCCAAACCCGAGTCTAATTGCTATCTCAAATGCCCAAGTAAACCCATCTCTAGTCGAACAAAAAACTCTATCGGTGGTAAAATGACTAGAGTCGTCAACACCGTCTCCATCGTCATAAACCTGCACACAGTTTGATAATTACGTTTATGATTACGGTTTAGGGGTTAGGGTTAGGGTTTGCTAAAAAAAAAAAAAAAAAAAAAAAATTAGGACAGATAATATTTTCGTCCAGAACCTGCTCCAGACGAAAATAATTTTCGTCCAGAACAGGTCTGGGACGAAAATCATTTTCGTCCAGAACAGGTGGGACAAAAATAATTTTCGTCTGGACCAGGTTCTGGACGAAAATTATTTTCGTCCCAGACCTGTTCTGGACGAAAATTATTTTCGTCCCCCACCCTTACTGGACGAAAATTATTTTCGTCCACCCCCTATATATTTTTTTTTTGTTTTTTTTTTCCAAACCGGCTTCGGGAATCTAACGCTAATCCGTTCTACAATATTACAAATCCTAAATTTGAAACAAATTAAAATCGTAAATGTCAAACAAATTAAAATCGTAAACTAACCTCGTCATTGTCGCTCATCGTTGAAAACCGTTCTTCAAAACGTGGATTTTGTATTTTCTAGGAAAGCCGAGTTTTTGTATTTTCAAAGAAAACCGAGTTTTTGAATTTCGTAAAAACCCGATATCGTTTTGAAGTCCGAAAATGAAGCTGTAGATATAGAGGATTGCGGGGGGCAAAATGGGTATTTCATGTTAATGTGTCGACGATAATTAGTAATTTGTCGACGATCTTTAGCATGCCCCATTACGAATCTATGGCCCGATACTATGTAAGCCCAGTAATTTTAAACTCCCATGGGCCATGGCTATGGTGGCATGGGCGCATGGGCGCATGGGTATGTTATTCATCAACTTCTTAGACTTGGGGCCTTTTTATGTTTTTAAATATCAGCAAATAAACAATTTGTGTATATAAATCCATCATGTAATATCTTCACTATCTTCATTGATGGTAATACTCACATATTTGATGTCGAGCTTGTCACTTTATAAATTAAACCAATGAACTAACTGTAGAGACTATATCTCTAAATCTCTAATAAGCCTACTTCATAGCTAAATGGTTTTAAAATAAAACATTGTTATGACTTTTAAGCTGAATATGAATACTATATTCTCATGCACTTAATCACAAACTATTTTTGTGAATTGGCTGAATTCTTATAATATAAGTTATTTGAATAAAAATTAAAAATTTCTTTTATTGTCATTTTACATTTCTCCATGTTACATTTTATTATCATTTTCGAAGCACTAACAATTAGTAAAAATAGGTGATTTAAGCTATTTTATTGGTGATAAACGTTTGTTTTCTATTTTGAAAGAGCTTTTTAATAGCACCCAACTTCTTATTTATCAACTAACGGTAAATGATTAAACATCCGATGTAGTATAGCAATTTTGTAGTTTTTAACATTATAATAAAAAAATTTGAGTTTTGTTTTAAAGTTTATGAGTTTTACTACAAAGTTTTTGATTTCATTCACTTAAACATTAAACCCAAAAATTGCAATATAATTTAAAAACACTACATATAAGATTAGTAGTTAAATTTGAATTTTAACGGCTAAAAATTAAAATGTAACTTATATATTTTAAAAAGTTCAATAAAATAAGGTTTGAGATATTACATTCGATGTTTGTCCATATTTTTCAACTAACAATACAACATTTCTCAATACTTTCTTAATTCTTATGAAATAACCTAAACAACTTATTATAGTATGAAACGAAGCTTCAAAGGGAGTATCTTATCAACTCCGATGCGAAACCATGACGCGAATCTGATTGTAAAAACATCCACATTAAACGCATCAAATGAATTAAAAATACGTAAAAAAATGGAGGCGTGGAATAATGAAGAAAAAGGGTAAGGCTTGGTGACATAGTATTGACTATCGTAAAAATTGGCGAATGTAGAATTCCCAAATGTAAAATAGCAAACGTGAATGGCAGGCAGACACTAAAATGGACTACAAATTGGCATAAAGTAAGATGTTTCCAAATCACATTATTCCAAAAATTAAATGTACGTATTAGGCTAATTTCGTTTTAAGCCTGTTGTATTGGAAACGTCGTTGACAATAGTCAAGTGTGTCACAATACGAAGGGAAAACGTCGATGTAGTTGCGACAAACAAAAGGTCTATGTCGTAATAAACTGGTAGTCTAATTTGGCCACGCATTTACTTGTTATCTACTCCTTTCTACCAGTAGCCAATAATAGTTGTTTAATATTTTTGTTGTGTAAGGGTATATAAATTAGAGAGAAAGTGTTGCGATTTTTTGGGTTAAAGGTGGGTGGGTAATAAATGGAAATAAATAAGGGTAAAATGGTAAAAAACAAGCTTAAATTTGGACAATAAGACACTTTGACGAATAAATCGAAATGGACAATGAGATATTTGCTATGGATAGGAGGGAGTATTTCTTAAAGACTTGGCGCCTCCTATGACGTGACATTTTAACTTTTCAGATGAGGAATGCGTTTATTGAACGCTAAGCGTCTCCAATAGTTTTCATAAAAGATTTATTTGCAAAAAAATTTCAAGCTAGTATCTTAACCATTGGAGTACTTCTCTTGCAATAGCCTAGGTAGTACGAACATTCTCCTAATTAGCCGCCCCGTGTCCCACACTCGGACACCCGACACTCGTTAGACACATGGCTAAACATATTATATATAGTTTGGACGAGGAATAAAATTTTAAAAAAGATCGATTAAAATATGAGTTTGGGTGGAAAAATGAGAATTAATTATAGAAAATGTCGAATTGTACTTTTTCTTGTTTAGATTTAGCTTCAAATACATGATAAAAATAAAATTATTCCTTATTTATAACCATAAAATATATATTTTATTATATTTAAATGTCGTGTCCCGTGTCCTAAATTTCATGGTATGCCGTGTCCCGTGTCCGTGTCGTGTCCGTGTCCCTTGTCATGATAGTAGAGACAATTTTCAAATAGAAGGATATATTTTAAAATAAAAATGGGTCAAATATTAACCTATAATGTTGTCATGATAGTAGAGACAATTTTCAAATAGTTCATAGACAATTTGTTTTATCATATATGGTCTATTATATAACGTGTTTTAAATTTAAAATAAATACGTGCATCTCAAATAATTTTTTGTGTAGGGTTAATGTTTGATAATCCATGCATTTATCTTGGTCTTGATGTACCCATCTTATACGATGTAAAAGGAAATACGTAATTATGTATTGTATTATCAGTGGCGAGACTATATCAAGTTGTCAATTGACTTATACTCCCTCTTTTTTTGTTGTCTTCTTTTCTTGTAGCGTGGGCACTATATTTAAGGAGAGTAATAAAATAAGAATAAAAGAGTTAGATGGATTTGGGATAAGAGAGAGATGAATAATTAGGAGTTAAATAATAAATTATGGGCCACAAACATTAATCAAATGAATAAAATAAGAGTAAACAGTTGGGTGAGATTTGGTGATGGGAGAAAATGATAAATAAAATATAATTAAAAGTTTCTAAAATAAGAAATGGAAGAAAACCTGAATAATTCGTTTAGGGAAATAGGAAAGAAAACAGTGAATATGAGGGAGTATAAATCAAGAATCAAACAATAATTAAAGCAATCTATTATGTAAAAGTAGCTGGAAAAAAGTATATGGAGTTGAAAAGTAATTGAAAACTGAAAAATCAATTGATGACAAAATAACCGATAAGATAAGTGAAAATCAAGAGCTAATAAGGTAAGTAATTATATAAAAAAAATATTTGACAAATTAGTTGAGAAGGCGGTTAATTTTAGATAAAATGACATAAAAAAAATATATTAATATAATAATGATTTAATATTAAAGATTGAAAGGTAAAGAATGATTGCTTATTTCATATACTTGAAATCTCACATGCTAATTTAGGTAATACTTTATTTCATGTAGTTTATTTGGACAAATAAACTACTTATTAAACACATAGAAAACATCCTATGGCAAATTTTTGTCAAATAAACTACCTACAAAATCATGCGAAACAGATCCCAAATGTAGTAGTACGTGTCAATCATCGAGTGGATCAAGTTGGGATGCATACCTTTAAAATTGTACTTATGGTAAAAGGTTTGATTCTTCCTGTGGTTTTTATTTCAATTTTCTTCAAGTTTCTCATATGTTCTTTTTTCTATTTTCCTACTACTTTAATAGTGATTTTTTTCAGTATTAATTATAAAAAACTAAACATATCCACGTGAATTTTGCTTCTAAATATATTAACTACGAGATTTGAATATGAGGAATCTCCTTTTTCACAAGAACATAGTTCATCGTATGTAGTCGAAAGTCCTACGACTCCTACCCTTTGTGTTTTACTTTACGGCTCTTTTGAATTTTAGATTTCAATCAATTTCATTTTAAGTTCATATATTCTTTTTCAATGCACACGGTCTTAAAACAAAATATATCCTTATACCACCTTGTACATATAACTGGTCCATGTATGTTATGTATGTAACACCCTATAAACTCAGACCGTTATCAAAAACACGTAGCTTATAAAAGTTCTATTATCTCGGTTTCTCAAGGCAGAATATCAAAGATAAGTAATGAAACTTTAAATAAAATAATGTTAAATAGTGTTTACACTCAAAATCCCGAACAGCTGAAATAAAAAGTAATGTCAGGGGAAGCTAAATAACTAAACTAGGTGACGACTCGATCCGATCCCCAGCCACATCCATAGAATCACACACGAGGAACCTGCTAAGAATCTTCTCACCATTTCCAATGGGTCATCGTCACAACACATATAATAACAAAACACGGTCAGTTACTACATACATCAACCAAACATGAATAATGTCTTAACATAACGTAACAATCTCAATCCATAATATTGTAACCAACTACACATCGCAACGTGTAGCTCTACCAAATTACGCATCACAACACGAAATCCTGATGAGAACCGCAACCTAACCACTTATGTCCCGCTCATCGCAAGCACCTCCCTCTCGCTGATAGCTTTAAAATTAACCTCGCAAGTGCACGATAAATCGATGCAATAAATTGAGGGTCGATCCACTGGGAGACAAGGTCGATTACCGATTATTTTACCTTGGTGTTTAGCTAAGTCTAGCAAACGATTTGGTTTGATTAGAACTAATGTACTACACTAACAACTTAAAATAAATGAATAACTAAGGTAAGCAAACTAATTAAAGATAAGATGATTTCCTCAAATATAAAAAGGTCTAGGAGGTGATTTAACCTTTACACTCATGACTTCCTTTAGTAGTTACGCGTTCGGTTGCTTTAGGTGATGGGATCGAGTGAAAACGCCTCTAACTCGCACAAATTCCCCCTCTCGGGTTCACTATGTAACACTAGGTATGTCACTCCATACCCCTCTCGGGTTCATGGGTTGGGCTCCTCCGTTCTCTAGGGTCAAGATGACTAAAGTTGGCCAAACCCCAACCACCTCTTTCCTAAGCCAAAGGGTCTAAAACGCGTTAACTCTCGGTTTTCCCACTCCCTCTCTCAAGGGTCGATTTCAAATCGATTACCATGGGTGCCCAACCTAAATTCCCCCCTCTCGGGTTCAACCTAGGTCGACAACTAGTCAAACAAGGGAGGTCAACTCCTAAACCTAATCAATTCTCAATGATGGTCAAGGGTCAAAGAGGTTCCCATTTCAAGGTCCCCAAGTCAAACACTAAACTATTCAAGCCCAAAGGTAATCCTCAATCCCTACACCTTTTACAACCAAACAATGTAACTACTTCAAGAAACCAACATGTGTTTGGTCAAACCACCCGCTAGAAGGGGATTACTCACTACTCATACTTAGGGTTTCGAGATTAACAAAGAAATACGATCTAATGATAGCAAACATGATTTTGATTATGATGGAAGTAAATAACATATGATCAAGCACTAAATTTTAGAATTGATGAACAAACTAGCAAGTAAGAATAGTGAAATGAAAAGATCAGAGTAAATGAGAAGAAATAAACAACTAAAATAAGATTAAAGGAAAGATTGCAATAACAAAATAAGATGAACCAAGTTGATCGGAAAATGGATGAACAAATTACCCAAGAACACAAACCCTAGATTACTTGCTCCCTATTACTTATGAAAATGCTAAAGTAAGATATTATGAGATATTGTGAGCATAAGGTATGGTCAGATGTTTACAAAAATCAGAAAAGTGGTATATATACAAAAGGCCCAAGTGGGGTTGAAAGCCCACTTAAGAATAACAAAGAAAACACGAAAATGGGTCCATTCGGCGTAACGAACGCCGGTCGTGTCCGAGTTACGCCGGATGGGGCCTAGTTACGCTCGGTGAGGTTTGTTCGTCTTTTTCTTCCTTTTCCCTTGGGTGTAACTTGGGCAGTCAGGTGTTATAACACCCGACTGCCTGAAATGCGCCCAAAAGTCACTCTTTCGGTGGGTGTAGATGCGCCTGACTGCCGGAATTACACCCGGAATCGAGCTAGATATACCCAGAATGCTTCTAAAGCTTGTTTTCTCGACTCGTAAGCTTCTCGGCCCAACCGTTAAATCCCCAAATTACCTAGAATAACGTGACAATGCTACAAAAACATAGAAAGCACATGAAAATAGCATGTAACGATATTTAAGGCTAAAAAGAGGATAAAGATGGGAAAACCGATATAAAATCTAGACAAAGTGAAGGGAAATAGCGATGAAAATAGGGTCAATAACATAGTTATCAAATGTCCCCACACTAAACCCTTACTCGTCCTCGAGTAAGCACAAGTCCAAGTCAAGAAAAAGGGCACAAGAAAGGAACTACAAGAGCAAAACAAAACAAATAAGGAAACTAACTAAAGAGGACCTAACACTACTAAATTAACTAGCCGCATGAGTATTAGCGCACTCAACGCCCCTTCAACTCACGTAATTGTGCTCATGAGGTAAAGCACAACTCTTAAGGCAAGTTGGGTCTTGCACAAAATTGTGATGCATCCTAAGCTCAAACACAAGGTAGAAATAGGATGCACCGGTCAAAAGGAAATGCCACCTTCCTCATCTAGGTGACATGACTACCCAAGAGAAAACCACACAGAAACACATATTCTTTACAAATATTAATTCGACAAGTGACTACGTCTACAAGTATAGCTACGAATCACCCCCCCCCCCCCCCCCAAAATAGTGCAAGTCTAGACTACTCTCGAATGCATTTTCCAACTACTTTGTCAAAGGCGATCAGATAAAATGGAAGGGAATCCCCACTATGCTTAGAAGTAAAGGATTAGACGGTCTAGACTCTTCTCAACCAAGAGTCATGGTTCGTCCTAAGTTCGTCTAGAAAGAATGGCATAAGTAAGAAGGTCTTTGAAATAAAATGCTCAAATCAATTCGCAAAGGTTGGTAAAACCCAAAATTTGACCTCTATTATTAAAATTTTTTCTTTTCTCTTTTTTCTTTTCTTTTTCTTTTTCTCTTTCTTTTTGCTCTCAAATGGTTCGGATGGGGCTTGTCACACGCGTGCTAAAACCCTTTGTTTTCGTCAATCGCTTATTAGGCAACCGGTTAAACTCTAGATGTTAGCTTGTCGGGCGACATTCACTCTGTCTTCGGGGAGGTCGAATTCACGACCAAGTGGGAAGCCAATGTTTTGGCCTTCCCCCCAAAGCACATCGAAGTGATAGCCTTTACCCAAACCACAGGATTTTATTCAATAATTATCTAGAGGTTTCTCTTTTTTTTTTCAAAATCAAGGGTGCCAACCAAAACAAGCGAATTGAGCATAAAAATAAAAAACTTCTTAAGAATTGTCATCCAACCTAGCCTAACAAAGTCACCAAGACTATCTAATCCAAACTCCTTAACACTAGAGGGGCACTAAATAGGGTGATTCAAAACTATTCTAGATAAACAAAGTTACAAGCCGAAAGAAAATTTGTAAAGGCCTAGGTCTTTTTTACATAATTCTCCCTTAGAGGTTTTCAAAAACAAAACTAACTAAAAGAACCTACATGCCATGAATGCAAACTACAGATTTACATGTTATAATGCATATGCCATAATAAAACTAAATGCCTACTCTAAACTAAATGCAAGGTGTCCTACCAACACATAGATGCACACAACCAAATCCAAAACGGTTCCCCAAAGGAACACCCATCATCACATAATCTCATCCTCCTCCATATATAAATATGAAAAATGAAAAGGAAGGAATAAGAAGAAAGAGTAGGAGAAATTTTACCAACTTTTTCTCCGATGCATTCTTGTGCGCGACCTACGAACATTGTTAGGACAAACAAAACACAAAATATGTACAATGCAATATTTTTGGATTTTTCTAAATTTTTAATTTTTTTTTTGTATTTTCTAAGATTTTCTCAAAAAGAAAAGAAAAACAAAATAAACACAAGAAAGAAATATGTACAAGGAATATATTTCCCCTCCCCACAGTTAAATCTCATCGTCCTCGATGAGACAAGTGCAAAGTAGAGAAATACAAAAATAAGCAAAATATTTTTGGTTTTTTCGATTTTTTTTTAAAAAGAAGAACATGTTTTTGGGTTTTTTTTTAGGCCTCCCCTTTATACTTATTATATAGACAAGGTATAAGGGGGAGGAAAAGGAAAAGAAAAACAACAAAAACAAAAACTAAGAAAGACAAACTAGAAAAAGCTAACTAAAACTAAGGTTAAAACAAAAGCAAAGAAAACAAAAGAATTTGGATTTAAGGAGGAATTGGAGCAATTTGGATTTTCCAAAATGGGAGCAAAATAACCATCTCCACAAGGGTGTAATCACATCACCCGGAGAATGGCATTACCGAAAAATACCTCCAAACATTACCGAAAATCCCAAAAATAGCTCCGAATCCTACAAAAAACCAAAAAGACATGAGTTGCCTCCCAAGAAGCGCCTTTGTTTAACGTCGTTAACGTTGGCTCGACCAAATCAAACAAAATGCCAAATGGCCGAATTAAAACAATATTCACAAGAGTAAAAGAGTCAAGCATCAACAAACCGATCAAGGACAATGCCAATTGGGCCGAATTACAATTCAACTTACTTTGAGTTCAAACTCCACCTTTTCCTTACCCACTTTTAAAGAAAGCTTTCCGCTCTTCACATCTATCATAGCTCCTCCGATAGCTAAGCACGGTCTACCCAAGATGATTGGCACTTGGTGGTCTTCCGGCATGTCCATAACGAAGAAATCGCAAGGTATGACAAGCTTCCCCATTTCCAAAGGGGCATCTTCAATAACACCGAGTGGAAACCTCACCGATCTATCGGCCAATTGTAGAGAAACTTTGGTGGGTTTTAGGTCCCCCAAATCGAGTTTTTTGAAGATGGAAAGGGGCATAAGGCTTACACTCGCCCCCAAGTCACACAATGCTCTCTTTATCGACAAACCTTGGATAGCACACGGAATTGAAAAACTCCCCGGATCTTTTTCTTTGTGGGTTAGGACGCACTAAATTCTTTGGTGAGGCTAATGGTTTGAAACTTCCCCACTCTTCTTCTTCATGCCCACTAGTTCCTTGAGAAACTTCCCATATTTTGGAATTTCGGTAATCATATCAAGGAATGGAATGGTGACATTCATTCCCTTCAAGATGTCAACAAACTTTTGATATTTCTTCTTCAATCTCGGCCTAGCTAGTCTTTGTGGGTAGGGAATCGGTTCTACATGGACCCTTTGTGGTGTTGCCTCCTTGGTTGCCTTTTTCACATTTGTTGTTTCTTGAGTAGGTGGATCAACCATTTCCACTTCTTGGGTCTTTACCACTTCACCATCTCCCGACTTCTTTTCATCATCCTTCTTTCCAAACTTCATTCTCTTCCATCTTGGAGCTTTCACCACTTCTTCCAATTGTTTCCCGCTTCTTAAGAAAACGGCGTTAAGTTGCCTTGGGTTCACGGTGTTGCTAGGAAACTTTCCCGGACTTTGAGCTCGTTGGCCCAATTGTTGAGATATTTGAGCAATGTGGGTTTCCGTAGCCTTTTGGGAGGCTTTGATCTCCTCATTAACTCTCCCTTGGGAGGAGATGTGGTTGTCTAGCTTTGTGACGATTCTTTTGTTTGCTATGACTAGTTGTTCAAATGCTTGCTCCCAAGTTGGTGTTTGGCTTCATTGTTGTTGGAAATTTTGGTTTGAAGTTTGACCTTGATGGTTCCCTTGACTTTTAAAACCACTAAAAGGTTGTTGGTTATTAGTGATGAATTGCTTCCCTTGGAAACCCGGTGGAATTTGTTGACTATGAAAATTCGGGTTAAAGCCTTGGTTTTGTCTTTGATTGAAGTTTTGTTGTTGGTTGGTGTTTTGTGGTTGTTGATTGGTGTTTGAAGATGATGGATTTTGGATGTTTTGTGATGCATAAGAAAGGTAGGGATGGGTTCTTTTGACACTGTATTGGTTATTGTTGAAGCCTTGTCCACCCATTTGTGACTCCCAAAGCCCGTTGACTTGCTCGGTGTAACACACCTCCTCCATCGGACCTAGCAAAGGGCATCCACTAGGGGTGTGGCCTTGCTCTCCGCATAGTTCACATGACAAAGATTGCCTTGTGCTTGAATTGGGGGCTTTGTTGGAGTTGAGGAGAGCCACTTGTTGGGTTAGCTCATCAATCTTCCCTTTCATCTCCACATTCATAACCGCATTATCACACTACAACAAAATGGCACTTGCGCCACGATTTATGTCACGGGAATTCATAATTCGTGACCTAAATTTGCTTAGTCACGGGAAAAAAAGTCCCCTTCCTTCAAAATTAATTGGTAACAAAAATTATGTCACGGGAAAATATATCCGTGACAAATAATTGTTTTTAGTCACGAATTAAGCCATGACCGTGGCTAACAAATGTGTTTAGTCACGCATCAAGTCACGAACGTGGCTAATAATTATTTTTAGCCACAATGTCGTGGCTAATTATGATTTATTGTCACAGGTAAGTTAACCGTGACTAATTAGTGTGCTTAGCCACACTGAATTCTTAACGTGACTAATTATGATTTTTGTCACAGCTAAATTATCCGTGACTATATTGCTCTTAGCCACACACTGAATTCTTACCGTGGCTAATTGTGATTTATTGTCACAAGTAAATTACCCGTGACTAATTATTGTTCTTAGTTACGCACTGGATTTTTACCGTGACTAATATTTTTGATATGATAACAAATAACAATACAAAATTATTAGTGCAACATGGTGTGTACTGTGACATTAAGATGATTGCGCCATATTATTGCGAGATGTGAACAATATTCGTACTTAATGTTCTTCACTATTTACATAAATAATCTTATTATGATTATTCTTATTATTGAATTTAGTCTGTCACAAGTGAGAATTTGTAGTTTATATATAGCTCTACTATTTTGCTTGACTGAGTAAAACCTTACATAACACTATTGACGTGAATATGAATATGATTATATGAATGCGATATACACGAGGGCCGGGGGACTGTTACCTAATTGCAATGGAATTTTTTGGTTTAATTTGTTCAGTTTTTGAAGTTGTGGATTATAACCCTTTTAATGTTCAGATATTGTAGGTGCATATTGGTGAAAGCACGTCTGGAGAGCAAAAAAGAGATGCCATGAGGTACAACTAACGAGTACAATGAGTAACCTCTGCTAAATAATTTACTTAATAAAGAGACATAAAGCAATTAACCGCCATTGAGAAATGCAGGTGCCTTTGTCTTCCATTTCCATATTTTTGATTTTTCGACGGTTTAATATCTTGATAACAACTTTATGACCCGTCAAATTGTGTTCTGCAATTTTCACCTTACTAAATGACAAATACCGAGAGTCTTACCCAAGGTTGTAGCACTAGTACAAAAAACTCATATTATGATGCCTAAATCGTTGTGGTTCTTTTAGAAACGTCGTAAAAGACCCAAAAAATTGGTGGGGTGAATTATTCATATTTTAGAAACTCTATTGTGACGGTTTAAACTAAAAACCGATGTAATATTAGTAGCTATTTACGACGGTATCATATAAAAAACGCCACCGTAAGTTGATTATGGCGGTTGTAATTACAACCAACGGTATAAGAAGAACGAAGCTAAAAATTAATAATACATGACAATACCTCTAATAAAAAAATGCCGCTATATATTTTGAAGACGGTATTTATTAAAAAGCGACATTATTTAATTAGTATAACTCAATTATCACTTATCATAATATTTTTTTTAAAAAAAAATAATCCAAAAACCTCAAGGACCGTCAAATTAGAATAGCAGACCATAAACTCTTCATCTTCCCCGCGTGAAACTGCCTTTGTTCATCTCCTCCGCGCGCACGAAATTGTTACGGCGTCAATCAATAATCACTGCTAAAACGTCAATCATTAATCGCCGTCATCCCTACTGTGCTCTGCCTCAATCCGGAGGACTTATTACGGTTTCTTCGAACTCCTTCTACACTGCACCTGCAACTACGGTTTTTCGAACAGGTAATTTATTTTGTCCCTATATAATTCTAATTATAGTTCTTCATTCAATTATACAAGTAACAGTTGTTAATCGAGTTTAAAGTCGGGTAATTTGATCAAATTGATTGTTATTGATTGTATTATTGTGTGTTATTAAATTATATGAAGTCATGTGCTTTTGAGACGAATTGTATAATTTAGTTGTTATTAGAGATTGCATTAGTCGAATTTATTGGCGGACCATGATCCGTGATTAGTTTTTATCACGTTTATTATGATATGCAGACGATATTTTTTATGTTTGGGATTCGTGAAAATGTGATGGTTATCATGAATTTTATGTTCTTCTGCGATGAGTTTCTCGAATTATTGATTGATGAATAAGCGAGTGTGGTATCAGAGCGATCCCATAGAGCAGCAGGCTTCCCGGGTATATGGAGGAGGTCCTTGTCTAAGTTAAGAGTTGAATAAGTTGACATAACATGTATCCATGTAGTAGTAAAAGCTGTTGATGAATAAGTAGTTATACAAGTAAGCAGCCACTGCTCTAACAGAGCATTCTATAAACAAAGTGATAATTACCTGAAAACATAAAGCATACCGTGACCTGCTTCTGAAGATCTTTGATATAATCAACGGCTAAATCAAGCATATCTGATGTATCTGTTTGCTGCAGTGAAACAAGGTTGTAATATTTTTTATCATATATTTTAATTTTAATTAGGACCTAATAACCTTTTCCAAAGCGGAGGTAGTTAAACTACTGTTAAAAACGTAGGACTAACCTAGTCCATGTTGGGAAATAGGTCATGGCGCTTCCTCATCCTTTCACTAATTTAGGTTCTTCTTACCTAAAATGACTAATAACAAAACAATTTACTATTACAAACCAATGCTCGTTTTGAATTTTAAAAACTACTACAGCATTTGACATTTTTTTTCCTCACTAGAAAATTCAAATAGGAAGATATTGTTTAAAGTCAATGCTCATTGCTTACCCTCTCTGCAATGCTTCGAGGGTGAGTAGCAAATCCTCTCTTAACCCTAATTCTAAGAGGTGCCACATCTTGGAGATGCAGTAGTTTCTCCATGGCATGGCAGAGAGTTTGACTGATGTGTTGGGTAGACTGAGATGATGAGCCAATAGCGGAGGGCGGATTTTGCTCTCTCCGGTCTAATAAGTAGTCATAACCTTGATTAAACACTTACCGATTATATAATTTCGCAAAGTTGTGATAAATAGCCAATAGCTAAGTTATGATGAATGCCAAAGGTGGTTTTGATGTACTCTTATTGATCATCTGAGGGGTAGTATTATAATTTCGCTGTTGTTACTGATGTAGTATGTCACTCTCTTCCTTCACAATAACCATCATTTTGGGTTGCATCTGCGAGGTTCCTGGAATTTCCCTTGACTTATGGGACAAAGAGTTGTTTCCATCTCCCATTCTGGACATGAACCTTGCAAAGATACTTTCAGTTTCGCGACTTAAGGGTCTAGCATTACAGAAATCTCCTCAATCATTGGAGATATCAACTATAGGATTAATGAAGATAGTATCAACAATATCAAGCAAACTTGCATAGCATGAACATAGGGCAGGCCAGAACGTTGTCAGGTTGTTCACTTGTTGCTTTTCATCCTCAAGTTATGCTACTGTTGAAATTCTGAATCCATCTTTGTCTTTATTCTTTTGGAATTCCGAACCTTGCTCAGTTTCTAAATAAAGAAAATCATGGAAATAGAGTACAAAAGAAGGCAAGTTTTACTTGATGATTCGTGACTAATGATTCTATAAATGCTTCTACATATGCAATTACTACTACTGCGAATCCTATTTTTAGAGTAGAAAGACCTTTTTGGAATTGGAATAGTTGTGGGAATAAATCTCATCTCATGTATTAGAGCCAGGCTTAACGAATAATCCATAAATCACAAGAGGCGAAGCCCGTCAAGTAAGAAAGTAAAATAAAGAGCTCTTTAGTTAACTCCTTCTTTTTTTGTATTTATATATTTTTTCTTCTCTGTTCTTATAGATCTATAAAAAAATATATAAAAGAGAAAGAGGCCTCTTAAGCATCTGATCAAGTAGCCGCCGACTAGTCAGTTTTTACAGTCGAAGACTAAACAGTAATTAATTGGTGAAGAAGCAGATTAAACTGTAAATTGTTATAGCACGTACTTCTTATCTTATATACTGTAAATATATATTCTTTTTTTTTGGTGAAGGTGAAAAAGTATTACTAATCAAAACTGTGAGTCACATACAATTTTACACGAAACAATTAGCCCATCTACTCTATCAGCTAAACTATCAAAAAAGCATATACTACCTTAGCATTCTTTCCTGCTTTCCCTATTGGGTTTGCTTGGCAGCTTTCCAGTTACTATCATGTTTTACATAGGAAGCGAGCTGATGCCAATGTTTGTTATGATAACAAATTCAAGTTGTTCACAAGCTAGTGGGGACGAATATTAAAGATAATATGAAGAGAATTAACACATTTATTAAGTCCACTGGAGTAGATATGGACTAACCTCGGGTTCCGTGGCAACTTGCTTGTTATAATGCTTGCATGTATCACGTTCATTTTTTGAGTTGGTTGGCTATATATCATCACTGAGTCGCGACTCTATTCTTAACGTATTTTGTTGTTTCGTGGATTAATGTTTCCAGTTTAAATTGTTGTTTTAGTATTCATATATGTTTGGTTTTAGTTCTTAAATGCATTTGTTATGACTAATTTGCTGCAATTTAGGCAAATCCTTATTGGACTGAAACAAAGATATTGGAGAAGTACTTCTACTTAAATCAAAGCATTTCAATCAGCAAGTTGTATAATGCACATGGGTAAGAATTGTTCTATATCTTATCTGTATTTGCCACATCCTTTCTATTACTATTACTGATGCTCTGGCTTATAGAAGATGACTTCTCATATTTTAGTTACTCATTAGTTCTCATATTTTAGTTACTCATTTGCTTATATCGTAGATACAATGAATTCCATGTATGACAGATCTCTTTTCTGGTAATCAAAATGTGTCTTTTAGTTATGGCTAGACTTGGCCAACACATTGTTCCTGTCCATGGTTTTAAGTATCGATGGCGACATTCTGTTGTGACCAAATTGCAAGCTTTGAGGCTATATTGGCCGCATTTGTAACATGACCTAGATCAGGTCGAAGTGACCTATTCTGAGATCAAGTCTTAGTTTTAAAAGGCGCTAGGTGCACCAAGGTGACAAGGGCCTATGATGACTGTGCGCTTTATAGACACTAGGCATACCAAGGCGAATTACTTCTACATCATTCCAATATTTTGATTTAATGATTCATGGGACCACTGTTGAACAGGGTGAAGCATTTACTAGCGGAAACAAAACTAGAACTACAAAATGCGTTGTTCAAATCTCAACGAGCAGATGAAGATTATGTCATAGAAGTTTCAAGTTCCATCGACAGTAACATTATGTTTCACAGGTTGACAACTGAAACTATATTTACTTATATGCCTATTTCGAAGAAGTGGAGGTTAATACCACTGTTTTCCTCTAGTGTTTTGATAAATTATGCAAGTCAAGTGGTACACTCACTGCTATGTGGCGTTTGTCTACTCCAGAATCTGCCCTTGATGATTTCTTTTATAAGGTTGAGAAACTGGAGTACTGGTTGTATGGGTGAGTTTCCAAATGCTTAAAAAACTCGGTGATCTTGTCATATTGATGTTTAGCAACTGATGCATTTCTCAACCTTGTCTATTTTAGGGTCCACCTAAGTTCCCCACCAACTACAGTCTGTGTTAAAAGTGGCATGACAAGTTTTCTTCGACAAGGCTTTATTTTATCTACTACTCTTGATGATGGAAGTTAGGAAGTACTGGATATGGAGAGGTGAGCATAGTTTAATTAATGAATAGATGATAGGTGCTACTTAGCGGATTAGCTACGAGAATGGTACCGGCAAAAGTACCCGATTTGTTCCCTAAAAATGGTTTAAAGTTGATGGAGTTCACCAAATTGATCAGTTTATTCCACTCACGTGACTCACTTGACTATTTCTGAAAATATTCGAAGTATTTACCTGCTATCTTTATACCGGTATCCTAATCTGTATAGAGTTTTAAATGTTTTGCTTCTGACGAATCCACCCGATTCACAAATCTTGTCTTGACTGTGGTTAGAATACAAATTATTTACTTTTGCCTGAACTATGTTTTCTCGCAATTGTACGAAACTTACTCCTGCCGAAATTGATGATTACTTGGTGAAGTAGAGTAAAAGCCTATTTGCTTATTAGTTTCTGTAAATATTGGTACTGCAGGTCAGTTGGTCGGGTTGTTCCACAATGGGATGACTCCAGTACTTGATCACTGGTTGGCATTATACTGAAATTGTCTGACCTGCGTTTCTGTATGTAAACACATATCTAGTGTGACTGTTGGGCATTGTTCATGAAATTGCTGTTGTCAGATAGGGAGTGTTCCTATTGTCGTGTCACAGTATTGCTGTTGCATTGTTGCCTGATGGTAAAGAAGCATCAAATAATGTTCTTTTGTTCTTAGTTATACATGCTGGTACATTTTTTTCCTTGTCTAATGCTAATGTTGTGAATGGTGATATTTCAGGCGGCTTTCATATCAAAAAGGGAAACAAATGCCTATTGTTGTTGTTGTTGCATGTCGTGCACTTTCTGTTGCTGTTTTTTGGTATAGGTGTTTCAGTTGCTTTTCTTTGGGCTTGGGTGTACAAATATGGAGCAAACAAGTTTACATCCGAAGAATATGCCATTAGATTTATAATTTTTACGAGCATTAAATGCACAAGCTTGGATTTTTTTTTTTTTTTTGCGGACATGTATTTCATATTACTTATTTTTAGTGTTTTTTTAGCTGTTATAAAAGGCAAGGATGCCACGTTTTATGTAATCGACAAAAAAGTTTTATTCCATTGTTACGAGCATATGCGTTATCTACCACTTAATTAATAATGTGTTAGCCACGAAAACTATAAAATTTGCCACAATAATATTTGTGACAATTATTTTTCAGTCACAAGAGTATTTTGCCACGTTATTGTTTCGTGACTAGTAATGTTTGGTCACGGAAATTTAATTATTCAGACACAATAATATTTGTGGCAAAAAATATTTAGTCACGTGACTCATTTTTGCCACGGTACTGTTTCGTGACTACTATCTTTAATCACAATAAATTTTGTGGTTGTCAATATTTAGCCACGAGAGTCTCTCTTTTGTCACAATATTATTTCGTGGCCAATAATATTTAGTCACGATTTTTTTTAATTTGGCCACAATATTAACTTGTGACTAAACAAAATTTAGCCACGGGAAAATTATTTAGCCACGCTATTTTTGCCACGGGGAGTATCGTGGCGAAGTTGCTAATTTTAGCCACGTTGCAGTTTTTCCCGTGGCTAAAATTTAGCCACGGCCACTTGGGTCACGACTGATTTCCCGTGGCAAAACTGTATAGTCACGGGAATTTAGCACTTACGCCACGTTTTTAAACGTGGCGCAAGTGCCATTTTGTTGTAGTGTCATCCTTGCCCTTCCTCTTCCTAACTTGTCGATCACTACTCCAATCCATGGTTCGTGATGCCATTTCTTCCACCAATTCCTTTGCCGCTTGATGATCTAGAATGTCTAGCGCTCCTTTCCCCGATGTCGCATCAAGAGACAATCTTAAATCTTGGGTCAAGCCTTTGTAAAAATTGTTCACTAGTTCCGGTTCGGCGATCCCGTGATGTGGGCACAATCTTTGTAACCTCTTGTACCTCTCCGAAGCCTCATATAAGGTTTCGTCCTCCTCTTGAGTAAAACTTTGCAACTCGCTCTTGACCCTTGCGGTTCTTGAAGGAGGAAAGTACTTAGTAAAAAATGCACCCGACAACTCATCCCAAGTCTTGAAAGAGTCCGGATCACAATTTTTCAACCAATCTTTCGCGGCCCCTCGGAGTGACCTTGGAAACAATCGAAGTCTCACCGCATCGTCCGAAACACCGTTCATCTTGTACATATCACAATTGTCCAAGAAATCATTTAAATGCTCATTTGGGTTTTCAAGTAAACTCTCGCTAAATTGGTTGTCTTGTACCAAACTTAGCAAGGCGTTTTTGATCTCAAAGTTGTTGGCTTGCACTCTAGGTCTTTGAATACTAGGATTCACAATATGCTTAGGTGCCATAGTATCTCTTATCGGAACCCTATCTCCCTTGGTTGTTGGTTGTTGAAGTTCTCCAAATGGGTTTTCAAACTCCTCCACAACTTCTACTTCAATTGGTTCTTCCACTATTGGTAAAATTTCCTTCAATTGGAACTTCTATCAACCCTCTTCTTCTTAAAGTATTAAGTCTCCTTGCCGTAGCTTCAATCTCTATGTCTATCGGGTGAAGGGGCGGTAGACGGCGTGATCGTCTGCTCATGCAATAATCCTACACACTTGATTCAAAGGGTTAGTGACACAAATGACTTAGGCTAAACTAAGATCTAACAAATGATATCAATCCGTTACTCCCCGGCAACGGCGCCAAAAACTTAATAGCTTTAAAATTAACCTCGCAAGTGCACGATAAATCGATGCAATAAATTGAGTGTCGATCCACAGGGAGAAAAGGTTGATTACCGATTGTTTTACCTTGGTGTTTAGCTAAGTCTAGCAAACGATTTGGTTTGATTAGAACTAATGTAGTACACTAACTGTAACACCCCCATTTATTTAAGAGCCTTTAGCAAGACATTCTCAAATAAATAGGACTGTTACCATCCCGGAATATCCGAGGTAGTGAATAACAAAGTAATCAAACCAAAGTACTTTATATAAAAACTGATTAAATTTAAACTTTTGTTATTACAGAAATTACATAGAAAATAAAAGAACAACTGACGACTATTCTAAATGTGATGTAGATCTAAGTCGGTCTCAAGTCCGCATCTCACATTCCCGTCCCAGCTCCTGGTTCATCTGTCACTGACCTGTAAAATCTACTCCCCATTCCGGATCATCGTAGGTGTCACACGAATACACAGGGTCAACCGCGAGGTTGAGTAGAAAAAAAAAAACTGTAAATGTACCACATTACTATAAATAGAAAGTCGAGCTTCTCCACTCCGAATCACAAGACCCATAATTCTCCACACCAATCACAGACCCTTTATCTCCACACCAATCACAGACCCTTTATCTCCGCACCAATCACAGACCCTTTATATTCACATCTCCCGATCTCCACAGTGATCAATAAAAACAATTCAATCCACAGAACAGTAATACTCAATTATATCAAACTCGTAATAAGCATCACTTACACATTTCATGTCATAACATGAATCATAATATATTCCCCCTACCTCAATTGCGGAATGAAAACCGAACAGCTGCTAGAAATGTTCCACCTCGAACAACCGAACTCAGTTCCTATAATTATTATTGAATATCAATTTCTACCCATACAATCACATTACTAAAATTACTCGACTATGTTCATTGTTATATACTCATAACATATTATAATAACATACTTGAAAACATGTTCATATACGTATCAATTATTATAAACTCATTATTCGTATCAATCATCACTAGCCAATTAAAACCTAATAATTATCGACTTATTATATATAAATTTACTATATATACACTTACTATATATGGCATACGATCAATACCTCAATTCATCATAACCACAATATAAATAACTAGTTGTCAACACGATATTCCTTTATAATATTAATAACCATAAATTAGTTATAAAATGATTAATAACAATAATAACATAATTAAGATATATCATATAACTATAATCCATAATAATAATAACACAACTAATTATAACAAAATCAATGTTAACAATGATAATGATATTGTCAAAATGAAATAAACAATAACACTTGATAAGATCTTACTATTGGTAATACTAGTAACAAGATAAATCCTAACAATAACAATAACAATAACAATAACAATAACAATAACAATAACAATAATAATAATAATAATAATGACAATGATAATGATAATGAAACATCCGTGTGTAACAATGAATAGCAACCAAAACCAAACAGTAAAACGCAGAAAACAGCACTCCCTCAACCCAGAACTCACGACTAGCAGCCCCTTGCCAGCCCCCAAACCTAGCCCTATCGACCACCCTACGCCAGTTGAACCACCCCTAACCCACGGTAACTGTCATCACTGCACTAAGGAGCATCCATCGACACCAGCCACAACCCCTGACGCGTTCCCACCAGTCCTCGACACTATCAACAACACAGCCTGCTCACAACCAAGAACCGCTACGACCTGCAACACACTCGATGAACACGAGTGCCACCACCTGTACTACCACCTAAACCACCACCAGACCCCATCTCAGACACCTATCACTCCCTACGACCCCCTGGTGGATAACACCTGGTCCCGACGCTAACACGACTCCCAACACAGACACACCAACATCGACACACACCCCTCCTCGTATCCCCTGTTTCGTATTTTCTGACACTCCCTAAACAGCCTGTACCAACTCGTTTTCCGACCACCACGTCCCAACCTACGACCACCAACATAAACTACCAACATCCCTACCAAGAATTATGTTTACGCAGTCACTAAATAATCCAGAACACGACAAACGCAAGATCAAAATAAGTGTATAGCCTCACGAACGAAAACAGAGCAAAAGAAGGAAGTGACGAGTTTACCTCCTTCCCAGTGGAATCGACCACCCATAGACCACCCTAGGCCACTGTGTGGACCGTCCTCTTGAATCACGGGTGCGGCGGCAATAATGTGAGGGCAGTTGTGGTGTGTCGTTTTGAGTAGATTAGGGTTTTTGGTCTAGATGAATATTAGGTCGTGTAAGGTGATTTTGCTATTTGTGTGAACGTGTATTGGTATGGCCCAACGAAGGCAGCTAATGGGCACGCATAACGAGGCCCGTATTAGGGTGCTAAAGGTCCATGGTTCGAGTCTCACCAACACCCACGACTTCTATTATTATGTTTGATAACTAGGTTCCCAATTCGAATCTCACCGAGGTCCAAAAATGCTTAAAAAAAACTCTTTAAGATATATTAGCTTATTAAACGAGGAGTATATAAATATATACATTATTATACGGGTTATTATAGTAAGGAAAATATAAACGAAATGTCACTTATGAATTAATCGTCAAATATATAAAACGATTACGAAATACGAACTAATCGCAGAAATACGGTTTATAAAATAATAACAATAAAGACTTTATAAACATTCTCTTTAAAATACTTGTATTGTCCTTCCTTTGATAATTATTGACTGAGGCTAAAAACACGGAGTATTACACTAACAACTTAAAATAAATGAATAACTAAGGTAAACAAACTAATTAAAGATAAGATGATTTACTCAAATATAAAAAGGTCTAGGAGGTGATTTAACCTTTACACTCATGACTTCCATTAGTAGTTACGCGTTCGGTTGCTTTAGGTGATGGGATCGAGTGGAAACGCCTCTAACTCGCACAAAGTCCCCCTCTCGGGTTCACTATGTAACACTAGGTATGCCACTCCATACCCCTCTCGGGTTCATGGGTTGGGCTCCTCCGGTCTCTAGGGTCAAGATGACTAAAGTTGGCCAAACCCCAACCACCTCTTTCCTAAGCCAAAGGGTCTAAAACGCGTTAACTCCCGGTCTTCCCACTTCCTCTCTCAAGGGTCGATTTCAAACCGATTACCATGGGTGCCCAACCTAAATTCCCCCCTCTCGGGTTCAACCTAGGTCGACAACTAGTCTAACAAGGGAGGTCAACTCCTAAACCTAATCAATTCTCAATGATGGTCAATGGTCAAATAGGTTCCCATTTCAAGGTCCCCAAGTCAAAACACTAAACTATTCAAGCCCAAAGGTAATCCTCAATCCCTACACCTTTTACAACCAAACAATGTAACTACTTCAAGAAACCAACATGTGTTTGGTCAAACCACCCCCTAGAAGGGGGATTACTCACTACTCAAACTTAGGGTTTTGAGATTAACAAAGAAATGAGATCTAATGATAGCAAACATGATTTTGATTATGATGGAAGTAAATAACATATGATCAAGCACTAAATTCTAGAATTGATGAACAAACTAGCAAGTAAGAATAGTGAAATGAAAAGATCAGAGTAAAGAGAAGAAATAAACAACTAAAATAAGATTAAAGGAAAGATTGCAATACCAAAATAAGATGAACCAAGTTGATCGGAAAATGGATGAACAAATTACCCAAGAACACAAACCCTAGATTACTTGCTCCCTATTACTTATGAAAATGCTAAAGTAAGATATTATGAGATATTGTGAGCATAAGGTATGGTCAGATGTTTACAAAAATCAGAAAAGTGGTATATATACAAAAGGCCCAAGTGGGGTTGAAAGCCCACTTAAGAATAACGAAGAAAACACGAAAATGGGTCCATCCGGCGTAACGAACGCCGGCCGTGTCCGAGGTACGCCGGATGGGGCCTAGTTACGCCCGGTGAGGTTTGTTCGTCTTTTTCTTCCTTTTCCCTTAGGTGTAACTTGGGCAGTCAGGTGTTATAACACCCGACTGCCTGAAATGCGCCCAAAAGTCACTCTTTCGGTGGGTGTAGATGCGCCTGACTGCCGGAATTACACCCGGAATCGAGCTAGATACACCCAGAATGCTTCTAAAGCTTGTTTTCTTGACTCGTAAGCTTCTCGGCCCTTCCGTTAAGTCCCCAAATTACCTAGAATAACGTGACAATGCTACAAAAACATAGAAAGCACATGAAAATAGCTTGTAACGATATTTAAGGCTAAAAAGAGGATAAAGACGGGAAAACCGATATAAAATCTAGACAAAGTGAAGGGAAATAACGGTGAAAATAGGGTCAATAACGTAGTTATCACTCGCGATGGGAGCCACGAGGGGCGACCGTGAGGTTGGAATCATCTCCCGGCAATAATTTCAATATCAATATCATATTCATAACCTCATTCAATATCATGCATAAAAATCAAATTCAACAAACACATTGTCACAACTAACCATATACAGAACTGAGTAGGAAAACTCTTCCTTAAGGCAATAACAATGATCAAACAACTATATACATGCGCTCCTCTACAAACTCCCCTCCTATAACATCATACACTAACTATTATCTATTAACTGTTATCACGGTAGTAGATATTAGCGTAGAAACTATAAATAACAAAAACAATAAAGATCTTATCTGAGACGGTAGGTTGTGTAGGATATAATTTCTTAAATTACTCATAAAAGCATTAACTTAATTAATACTACCAAGGATTATATCAAAAACGAATTGATATTCAAACAATAGAACTGAAATAATAAGACAAGGATCATAGAAATAACCTTTGGTCCTATATGAGATCGGCCTAAGAACAACCTAGTATAAACCCAAACTTCAAGGTAGAAGTTCTCTTTAGATTGCACCCAAGACGACTGAGAAAGATTCCCTCAAGGCTCCTCCTAAATTACTATTAATTATTTTAGAGGATTTATTTTGGGATTAAGATGATAAACTAATCAAAGAGAATAAGAGAGAAAAACTGTTTTCTTCTTGTGTCACCAACCTCACGGCCGAAACCCTCCATATGTAGGGTTTTGGTTTGTGTTGGTATTGTACTTCAATTAGGAAACCTCATTATAATATAATATTTTGAGTCTATTTCCTTATTCCGAACTTTCTTAAAATATCATATATATTTTAATACTTTTCGGTGTACAGTTTAATTCCCGGAGAATATTAATTAATTATCTTATAATTAATTAATCCCAATTATATTATTCTATCATATATTAAAATATAATTAATAAATATAAATTTTATATATATTTATTAGAATTAACATTTAATTCATTTCTCCTAATTATAATTTAATCACATTAAATGTTTATCATCTACTTAACTACATTTAGCTAAGTTTAGCATTTATGTAATTATATCAATATATAATCACATTTCTCAGTACTATCCTATAGGTGTGACCTTTAGGGATCAGCTGATTATCGCCATCATATGATAGTAACGTCAAAGTTCTAGTGAGCCAATCGTTACCGATAAACGTTAATCAACTGATTAATATACTAAGTATCCCTATGTGATCCTGTAAAAGATTTACTCAAATAATCACACACCATGAAGGACATTTATTCCAACAGGTTGTGGCGTGACAAGCGTCACTGTCCTAAAGTTGATTTATGCCCCGTCTACTACACAGGGCCTCAAATAGCACTCAACTCCCAGGATTACACAACCGTTGTTTCTCTGGTGTAGGCAGAGAAACAGATGAACACATCCATGTTCGTTGCCAAAGATTCTTTAGAATTATTTAGGTAGAAGACAGAAGTATAAGAGTAAGAGAGAAAGATTGTATAAAAGATAAGTGATGAGATGAGTGAATTTTGTGACTGATATGAGAGGGTTTATATAGTAGTGAGGCTTTGTAAGATTCATAGTACGTAGCATTTATGGCGGGATGATTCCGACCGACCGAGGCGAGGCAAGGCGCGCGCGTGTGTGTGTGGTGTACGTAGTCTCTACTACTACACATCTAGTAAGGCATAGTCAATGATCATATATAAACAAGTCCAAGAAGCAATAAATGAGCAATGTGGGATAAACATAAAAGCTTCTTTTGAAGCAATAATTCCAATAATCCCCCACATGATTCAAAAGAAGAAGAACAGAATAGAAAATTAAAAAAGGAGAAAAGAAATGTTTGGCAACAGAGATTTGGAATTTAGATGTTTAGTGCCTTGTGGACTTTAACTAACACCCAATGCATACAATAACCTTAGACCGCCATTTGAGGTGGATGAAAGCCTTTAACCTTTTAATGGAGTTGGTGAAAGATCAGTTGCACACTTACCAATCTCAAAAACAGGGCTAGCGTTCGCACCATCCATGAACTCATCATGAACGCAACATATATAATAAGTGTTTTACTTAGACTTCCCAAGTGCTCCCCACATGAATCCTGGTAATCCCGTGAATGCCTCTAGAGAGCCTAAAGCCTTAAACTCTCTCGGGGTTAGAGCAATAGCCCCCACATTCACATAGGTAAATTCATCAGATCTGACTGTCTCAAACCATCCTTTTAGGACTATGAATTTATTAAGAGTTGTGACTCAACCTTACAAACACGCGACAATACTTTGAAAAGAAAAGAAATGTCATATAACAAATTTTAATGAGGAAATGGTGTTGACATACATCTCGAGTTTGTTGTGACTTCGTTTGACCGCATTTGACCTTAGCTTAACTAAGTTGGGTATCAATCGCAACTTACTCCTTAATTGGCTTTAATCCCATAACAATCTAAAGTTGATTTAAATTTTTTCCGGTCATCATGGTTTGTAGTCCTGTTAGCGCTGTAAACTCTCCTCCTCCACCACCTGTTTATACTGCCCCTGTTCTCAGTCCCTTTATCCCTGATATGTCCAGATTAGAACTTTTTGACGGAAAAAATTATCGTATATGGTTGGATAAAATGGAGTCTTTTCTCAGTCAATTAAGAGTAGATTACACCTTGACTACTTCTGAACCTCTTCTGAACTCGGGTAGGGATTTTGAAAAGGATAACATAACGTGTAGAGGGATGTTATTACTACATTATATGACGGCTTCTCTATATCTGATCTACAGTAAATTTGGAAAAGCTACAGAATTTTGGGGTACTCTAAAAACGAAGTACGGATCAGACGACTACGAAACAAAAAAATATGCTTGTAGTCATTGGTTAAAATTCATATTAGTTGACAATAAACCCATTTTGGATCAAGTACACGAATACCACTACAACACATCCCGTCTGTTTTCGACGCTTTTTTGGCCATTTTTCGACGCTTTAAGGCGTAGGCATTTATTTTCTCGACGCTTCAAAAAGCGTCAGGATTTGGAGCGTCAGGAATTTTCGACCCTTTCTTGCGTCGACCATAGCGACGCTTTTTGGTGTCATGGGCCACGACGCCTTTAGGTGTCGGTCTTTCTCGACACTTTTTTGCGTCGAAACTCTTACCTTTCTCGACGCTTTTCCAGTATTGGAAAAAGACACTACATACCGCTAGGACTTTTATTTATCAATACGCAATTGAATTAATTAATCGTTATAGATTACGAGAAACAAAATCATGAATTAATATAACAATAATATATACCAAAACAAAATCATTTAGCATAAATTAATATTGCATTATCAAATTACAAGTTTTCAAAGTTCAAAAGAATTATTGTAATTTTTTTCGTTCATCCGAACAATATAACTTTTTCCAAGCAAAAATAATAAAATATCCCGAAAGATTAAATAATCTACGACAAAATGTACGACTAGATAAACTACTCCTAAAAAGGTGAATTCCATATTTGCTTGCTACTCTCATCTCGATGCACCACCACCATTTGTCGAGTTCGATATCTACATGCAAAGAAATTAAATATCATCAAGTCAAAGAAAACTCCGTTACCGACATCCGTACATTACCATGGAAAAGATGATCAAGCATCACCAAATATGGGTCCATACTCAACCATTAGTTCCATCTTCCCAAGTTTCACAATTCACTTCCAATTAAACAACCAAACTTAAACCAAAATCAGCAGCATGCAAACAAAAAACAATGGGGTGGAAAATTAACAGTTGAAACATGAAGATAGTAGAGTAAAAATGGCGATGAAAATTAACAGTTGAAACATGAAGATAGTAGATACATATTCCACGTAATACCATTAAGTTGAACAATTCAGAATCCCCAAACTTGTAAGATTAGTAATGGCAACAATGAATAAAAAGCATCTAAAATAAGCAGAACTGCAGCACGCCAAAATAGTAAGTAATGACAATAATGAATAAAAAGCATCTAAAACAAGCAGAACTGCAGCACGCCAAAATAGTACGAAAATCATCAGTAATTATAATTCATGCTTCAGCAGCTCACCTTTAATCGGAAACAGTGATAGATGGCAAAGAAACTTAAACATGATAAATATCCACATAACAGTATAATACCATTCAACTCAAAAAATGGCAATAATGAACGTAAAGCGGCTAAAACCTGTAGAAACTGCAGCAACCAAAACAGGCGTATTTTTATTTTTATGTCAATATACTCATATTCAACAACTCATTCCAAATTGGTGGTAACATACAATTCAACTCAAATGAACATCTAACAAGCGTCAAGAGTGTCTTAGAATAATTATTGAAGCAAAAGGAATAAGTGCCTGGATGATCACCTGTTACCAACACAATGAATTACAAAAGTAGAAGTAACAATACTAACTTGAAGTAGGAGTTGTCAAAAATGAGAGGGTTGAAAGTCCAAGCTCCCTGAAAACCAGAACGCTCCTTGTGGCACCTTCCCTATAATCAAAGTAAAACATAAAACATTAGTGTAAGCCAAGACAGAAGCAACACAAGGCAACCAACAGCCAACTTAAGCCGTGAGTTTGAGCGCACCAAGGTGTCAGTTGTGGCCTCTAGAGAGAGCAACAATGTCTTGGTCAGTAAGACTCATTTGCTTAACAAGCACATCTCTCAGGTGGTCACAATCTGCAGAAAAAGTTGAAGACAAATATTCCATAATATTAACATTTGAAAAAACAAAAAAGAGAAAAAATATACATAAAAAGTGAAGAGGCAGAAAGAGAAGAGCCAAAGGAAAGCACGTACCCTTGGTAGCGTAGCGGAGACGACCTTCCTGTGGGGGCTCTGGCTGGACAAAACGCAAATTCAAGGGTTTTTGTTAAACAATGTGCATGTTGTTATAAGACCACAAAACCCTCTAATACATTTTAACTATTGTTCTTTAAAAGCAAAGGGGACGAGAGTAGAATGTTTAAAAAAGCTATAGATGATTTTAAAAAAAGCATTAACCTGTCGACCAGGGTGGAAATGAACATCCGGTCCTCCAGTAAGTTCAATAGCACAACACCAGCCAACCACAGTAAATGAAAGAAAGACATAATGAGCAGTGATGAGTGAGGAGTGAGGAGTGAGGAGTGAGCAGAGACTAAGAATGACTATTAAAATAAATAAATATGATCTAGTTTGAGAAACCTGATAGAAGTCGGCATAAGAGATGGTGGGGAAGTGTTCCTTGATAGGCTCCAACAACCTGCCCAGTAATGTTAAGGCCATTGTTAGCTCCATGAGCCAACTCGTCCTTGTGCCATACATGACCATAAATTATTGAAGCAAGGTGGTTTGGCAACAGTAAAGACTAGTCGGCATGGTAAGTATTCAAGTTCAGGTAGACATATAAGGGTTCACATTTTGATACAAGATCTGGCAGTTTCCAATATAATCGCATCAATAACCCAGGCAACATTTTGGTCTTTTTATGAAATCAAGCCTAAACCTTATCCACATTGACTACCTGGAAATCTAGAATAATCCAATGAATAACAAAAATAGCAATGAAGATTTCAGTAGTAGACCCATAAGTTCAGTGTTCTGCATGGAAAAAAAGATTTCCTACTTGAAGTTGAGCATTGAGCCTCTGCATAACGAAAAACATGACCTTTTGAGAACATCATGTGTATCCGACACCTGAAAAAGAAATGATATACAAGCAAAATTTTGAAATACTTAAACTGATTTACCCCTACATTGGCAAAAGAGCACTGTAAAAAATTCTGCTCATATTTAAATTTAATAAAATCTCATGCAGCTTTTTTCTGTAACATCCTAACATAGCAAAATTTCATTCAGAAGGTTACCAAAATACATGCTGGTGAAGATGTAAAATCAGTAAACAAGGTCTCATCAATATAGGACTATAAGTACAACAATGCCTCGAAGACTCCCGCCTATTCTAATGTAAGGGAAGGCCAAGTAAATGCATCCTGAATCCTGCGGGTAAAATGAGACTGCTCTACGTTGACCCATCAAAGAAATTTTACATCATGTTCCAAAGCAGAGAAATCAGGTCTTTCACACCAATAGATCTGGAAATAAAAATGGTATTATTAGTACATGCATTAGAATCCGTAATACCTCACATTTTTTGCATACCATACATCATGCGGCTGAATTGAATCATTGACTTTTGTTATACTATGAGTTTTTAGAGAAAACTACAATCTCTAAACCTCAAAGATTGGTTGTCCTTCACTACTGAAATAATAATCTAACAAATACATACTCTCCTTAAATCATTTACAATCATCTGATGCTAGTAATGATGGGCCAACAACAAAGACTCCCTCATTCTATACAACAAACGAAATTTCAAGGAACTCTGACAAATCCAGAATAAACAGTTAAAAAACATCTCTTAGTACTGAATGATAACCACATTATTGAATGGAAAGGATTAATTTCAATGTTGAAAGAAAATATATCTGCGGATTGAAATCTGAAAATTGTTTAATTGAATTGTTTTACTATTGCAGCGACAAAAAGGGTTTGTGTTTGTTATACTTCTTGAGTTATAAAGTTTTGATTAATTACTTACCTATCTAGCTGATGACACTGATGATTAATGAGAGCGCAATTCGTTCAATGGCCTGGGCGAGTAATAATTGAGAAATATGAACACAGTATATGAATTAGGTTTTCATTAATTAATTAATTGGGATTTTTTGGGGAAAAACTGAATTGAGTAGCAGATAATCTAGGAATTGAAGAAGGTAAAGGACAAAATTGGGAAATTAGGTTAATTTGGGGAAGAAGACGATGAACAGTATGATATCGAGGGTTTGGAAAAAAGTAGATGGGATAATGCGCGAGGGTCGAAATAATTTGGAGAAAAACCGTTTAGGAAGCGGTTAAGCCAAAATTTTAGGCAAAATAATGTTTATTATATTATTAAAATGGATATTTGGGGAAAACTAGGTCGACGCTTAGTGTACGAAAATTTGTGTGCAGAAGTCATTGCTGAAGGTATGAAAATCTGTGAACTTTTTCAAGCTAATTGTTTACTAGATAAACTTCCGGCTTCTTGGGAAAATTATGTTTGTAGTATAAAACATAAACAGAAGGATTTTACCCTCTTAGAATTGATGTCTCACATAAAAGTTGAAGAGCAAAACAGGATTTAAACTCTTGGGAAACAAGTCGAGCACTCGTCCTTTATGACAAATTTGGCAGAATCCCAACATCACCATAAAGGTCCTAAACGGAGTTTCAAGACCCCCAATCAGATTCACGGAACTCGAAGCCAGAATACTTTCAAAAGGGATGGTAAGAGCGAATATAAAAGTGAAGGTAAGCGGGAATTTAAAGGTGAAGGCAAGCGGGAATTTAAGGGAATCTGTTTTATTTGTGGCAAGACGGGTCATTCGGCTAGATTTTGTCCTGACGGTTTTTCTCCAAACAAAAAACGGAATTTTAATAAATCGCAGGTTAATCTGACTGAACAAGAAGATGACGTTATTGCTGCTGTTGTGTTAGAAATTAATCTTGTCAGTAATTTTTCCGAATGGGTCCTCGATACTGGCGCAACAAGACATATCTTCTCCAACAAGGATATCTTTACGGAATACTCACAAGTACCAAATGATGAATGCGTATTTATGGGGAATTCCAGCATGGTGAAGGTACTTGGTAAAGGGAAAATTATTCTCAAACTCACTTCCGGTAAGACTCTCGAACTAAATAATGTGTTGCATGTTCCCGATATTCGAAGAAATCTTATCTGGAGCCCTCTTAAACAAAGCAGGTATCAAATTAACCTTTGAATCCGATAAACTTGTGCTTACTAGAAATGGAAATTTTGTTGGAAAAGATTTTTGTAATGGCGGACTTTTTGTACTAGACATAGAAACTATTAATAAGAATCTTTCTCCTTTCGTTTATGTTGCTGAGTTTGTTTCTTTATGGCATGCGAGACTAGGACACGTAAATGAGACCTCGATCAAAAATATGAAAAAACATGACCTTATTCCTCAATTTAGCGATACAAATTTTGACAAATGTGAAATATGTGTGGAAGCTAAACATGCCAAAACACCATTCAATAAATGTGTGGAACGTTCGTCTAATCTTCTTGAGTTAGTTCACTCGGACTTAGCAGATTTCAAAAACACCACCAGTAAAGGTGGAAAACGCTATTCCATTACTTTCGTGGATGATTTTTCTAGATACACAAAGGTTTACTTATTAGCAACCAAGGATGAGGCCGAAGAAAAATTTACTATCTTTAAAGCCGAGGTTGAAAATCAGTTAAACCTTAAAATAAAACGTTTGAGATCTGACAGGGGAGGAGAATACGATGGGCAACATCTTAGTGTTTTATGTAAAACACATGGCATTATATGTGGGGAATAAAACGTGTATTCGCCCTTTAATTGCAGGATTATAATGAAAATTACAGTCGTGAATATCGTCATAAGATTAAAAAGCATAAGAAAAGAAGTACAACATTTAGTCCTCGCGCAAAAGGCCTAAGAACAGGAATTAACGCAAATTCCCTCCTATAACTTGCACCCAAGACTTAGAATGAGACGTGGCCGCGTGTGCTAGAAATCCTCTCCAACTGCCTTGCAATATTGGGAGAGCTATTTAGGTTTTAGATGTGAGATCTGAGGTTTTGGGAGAAGAAAGCTCTCCTAAACCCTAATTTTTACCTTGAGATTATTTGACAGTGCAACAAGAGTAACTGACATAAGGAGAGTCCTCCTCCTTATGTAGTTGTTTTGGCCGAAAATTCTAATAGGGTAGGAGTGGGCTTTCCACTCTTACCTTATTCTAATTCGTGATTCGACCCATTTAGCTTTAAGTTGTTCGCGGTATTTTTAATTATAAATCATAACATGTTATCAGATATTAATACAGTCGATATATTAATAATGGTCTGACAAAATACGATATTGTATAATTACCCAAATTAATATAACTGTTTATATTAATACGCGAATACAATATTTAATTAAATATAACCGTTTATATTTAATTTACGAATTAATCATGTAATCCGTATTAGCTAAAATTATTTAATCCGTATTAAATAATAATCTCAACATCTTATTGACTAATTTAGTAGTCAATACCTCTGACTAACTGTTTAGTCATATCCGGCAAAATGTGACTGTATTTTCATACCTTCACATCTCTCAAACGTGTCCTATAGGTGTGACGTATAGGGACCAGTTGACCACCGCCATCCGTATGACAATAACGTCAAACTTATCTAGCAAGCCAACCGTTATTGATAAACGTGGATCAACTGGTAATAATACAGAAGTATGCCCTTGTGATCCTTAAAGAGATTTAATAAGTCATTGTACTTAATTGTCAAGGACACCAGCCCCAACATTATACATGAGACGATTGCCCCTTACTCACCTCAACAAAACGGTATTGATGAACGTAAAAATCGGTCACTCAAAAATATGATGAATGCAATGTTATTAAGTTATGGCATGCCATCTAATATGTGGGGTGAAGCTATTTTATATGCCTGTCATGTTCTAAATCGTGTTCCTCATAAACAAACAGGTAAGACTCCGTACGAGCTGTGGAAAGGCTATAAGCCAAATCTCAATTACCTCAAAGTGTGGGGGTGTCTGACAAAGATTGGAATACCGACTCCTTAATTGGACCCAAAACCATAGACGGAATTTTTTTGGGACGTGCAATGAATAGTGCTGCCTATCGTTTTATACTTAAAGACTCGTCTGGTTTTGGGGGCATAAGGGAATCTAGGGATGCAGAGTTTTTTGAGCATATTTTTCCCATGAAAACTAACTCTTTAGTCTCTAATAATGTTTCAGTACGTCCATCTTCGCCTTTAAGCACTCCTGCGGAAATCCGGAGAAGTAAGCGGCCTAGAACTGCGACCTCCTTTGCACCATATTTCGTGGCCACTCTCCTTGCCGAATAAAGTCACTTCGATGAGCATCTGGTAAATGTTTTTATACTTGAATCTGACCCTAGGACGTATAAAGAAGCCATGAACTCCATTGATTCGACTTTTTGGTTAGAGGCCATAAACAGTGAAATCGAGTCTATTATGAGTAACAATACCTGGGTTCTGACTGCCTTACCTAGAGGTTGTAAGGCCATAAGTAACAAATGGGTATTTAAAAAGAAACTAAAACCAGATGGCTCAGTCGATAAATATAAAGCGAGACTCGTGGTCTATGGCAATCGTCAAACGAAAGGTTTGGATTTCTTTGATACTTATTCACCTGTTACTAAAGTGGCTACTATTCGAGCTTTGATTGCACTTGCTTCTATACGTACATGGTTTAGTAGTTCACTAGATGGATGTTAAATCAACTTTAGATTGTTATCACGGTAGTAGATATTAGCGTAGAAACTATAAATAACAAAAACAGTAAAGATCTTATCTGAGACGGTAGGTTGTGGCGTGACAAGTGTCACTGTCCTAAAGTAGATTCATGCCCCGTCTATTACACACGGCCTCAAATAGCACTCAACTCCCAGGATTACACAACCGATGTTTCTCTGGTGTAGGCGGAGAAACAGATGAACACGGCCAAGTTCGTTGCCAAAGATTCTTTAGAATTATTTAGGTAGAAGACAAAAGTATAAGAGCAAGAGAGAAAGATTGTATAAAAGATAAGTGATGAGATGAGTGAATTTTGCACAATGCTTTTGGAATTTTATATAATCTGACCAATAAAAAATTACCGCAAGCGCTCTAACGAAGCCCGAGCCCGAGGCGAGGCGAGGCGCGCACGCGTGTGTGGTGTACGTAGTCTCTACTACTACACATCTAATAAGCTATAGTCAATGGTCATATATAAACAAGTCCAAGAAGCAATAAATAAACAATGTGGGATAAACATAAAAGCTTCTTTTGGAGCAATAATTCCAACATTAACCAATAGTACTACAAACCCTAAAGTACCAACTAATTGGACTAAAGGGAACACTTACTTGAAACAACGAAAAATAGATGATGAACTAGGATGATTTACGCACGCTGATTCTTATGCGAGATGCTAATTGAGACAGTTAGAGTTTTTGCTTGAGAGAAAACTGATTTCTGTATGTTTAGCTCGACCGAGTATATTTTGGCAGATTTAGACTCACGATTCTAATTCTTGTGTACTTGACCGAGTATCTCAACAGAAAAAAAAAAAAAAAAAAAAAAAAAAGAGAGGAGTATTACAATGTAAATCATTTAGTAATCATAATAGTAGTTAGGTTGAATTATACAAACCGTGTGTAAATAGTAAAGTAGAAAATAAACAATGATTTGAAATATTTTTAGGTTCATTGAGATCTGACAAGTTAGAAAGCAGAATAAATTAGAAAATTAAGTGAAATAATGAATTTAGTGAAGCAATGTTTAGTCTTAGTCAATACAGTGTTCAACCCTTAAACGCCGTTCATGGCCATGCTTAATACAATATACTGTTGTAGGTTACATCAAATCAAATAATAAGTGAAAGGTCCAATAAATTCCATGAAAACCCTCTTCTTCACAAATCACAACTACACTTAAACAAGGAGCGTGGTACAAGGATCAAGCTGTTGCCTAACCATTATTTTTAAAAGCAGCTATAAATTAATAGTAAGTCTTGCTTACGACGGGTCACCATTTGTGACGGATATATTGTGAGATAAAATGGATAGAAAATGAGTTAGTGGAGAAAGGGGACCACATGAATAGTGTTGGAGAGAGAGAAAAAGTGGATATTTTGTGAGAGGAAACGGTATCCGTCACAAGTTTACGACGGATAGTGCCGTTGGAAATAAGAATTTGTGATAAATTAAATTAGATTAATGCCGACCAAATTTAAACCTAGTTTCTCATATTGTATCTCGACTAGAGCTACAAATACACTTCAAAACTTTTTGTTCAATAATGTTCGACTAATATATAATAATATATAAGGGTGTTTAGTAAATAACATATTAATCTATTTTCAACATACTCAATATTTAAGAATTTTAACATGTTTAACCAGTTAGGCCCTGTTCTTTTGGACTTCAAGTCACTTAATTTAAGTTCACTTCAGATCCTATAAGTTCAGTTCAGTTCAGTTCAGTTCCTATAAGTTCAGTTCAGTTCCTATAAGTTCAGTTCAGTTCAGATCCTATAAGTTCAGTTCAGTTCAGTTCCTATAAGTTCAGTTCAGTTCCTATAAGTTCAGTTCAGTTCAGTTCAGTTCCTATAAGTTCAGTTCAGTTCCTATAAGTTCAGTTCAGTTCAGTTCAGTTCCTATAAGTTCAGTTCATATAAACTCAATTAAGAAAAGTTATATACGGAGTATTATTTTTAACAACTGATACAAACATTTCGCTTTAATTATTCGATACACGTCATCTATAAAAAAAACAACTCATTAATAATTTACCCGTCTTTTACTCTCTAATTAATGCCAAATTATCATCCTCATTAATGCCAAAAAACAACAACTCATCATACGACGCCCTCACCCTCACCAATTGTCTCTCCCATTAATCAGTTTCTTCATCATCATTGTTAGAGAAAATAAATGGTTAGAGAAATTTGTAATAGTGAATTATTTTTTATCGTAATGTAATTGTAGTATAATGTATGAACTATGAACAAATCATTATATATAAAGTTGAAAATATTTTAAACTACCTTGTGTTTTAAACTAATTTTTTATCAATGTAATCTATTGGATAATAATAATAATAATAATAATAATAATAATAATAATAATAATAATAATAATAATAATAATAATAATAATAACAACAACAACAACAACAACAACAATAAGAACAAGAATAACAATAATAACAACAACAATAACAATAACAATAACAATAACAATAATAATAATAATAATAATAATAATAATAATAATAATAATAATAATAATAATAATAATAGTAATAGTAATAGTTAACTTAAATTAAAATAAAGTTAATTAAGTTCGGATTTTATACGTTCAGTTCAGATCCTATAAGTTAAGTTCAGTTCAGATCCTATAAGTTCAGTTCAATTCAGTTCCTATAAGTTCAGTTCAGTTCCTATAAGTTCAGTTCAGTTCAGTTCAGTTCCTATAAGTTCAGTTCAGTTCCTATAAGTTCAGTTCAGTTCAGTTCCTATAAGTTCAGTTAAGTTCAGTTCCTATAAGTTCAGTTCAGTTCCTATAAGTTCAGTTCAGTTCAGTTCAGATTCTATAAGTTCAGTTCAGTTCAGTTCAGTTAAGTTTCAGTCCAAAAGAACAGGGCCTTAATATGCTAATTTTAGTGTATTAAAATAACATATTTGAGATCAATATGTTGTCTATTTCAGTATATTGGTTAATATATTGTAAACTAAATTTTTTTACTACATTTAACAAAGATCATAATCAATTACTTATCAAAACTTAAATTAAACCTTTCGATAAAACTTGCCATTTATTCTTTTTTGTTTTACTTATAATAAGAAAAGAAAGCTTAATGTGCACTAATATGTAATAATATGTATCCTCTAATTCTGGATTGAGAGATTTGCTTTGTGAGGAAAGGTGCGAGGGGCGAGTACTCGAGTAGTATACTTAAACTAAAGAGAGTCCTTACCTTGACTTTCTTTAGTATATATCTTAGGTAAGTAACTTTGTACTCGTAGGGCGTCGATCTGTGTGCGGTTCTGAAGAAGAAAGAATACTCGAGAGGGAATTAATTGGACCGATTGGCAATGAGAGGGAATTAAATTAGCTCGATCGGCATGGAGAGGGAATTAAATTGGCTCGATTGGCAAGGAGAGGGAATCCGACAAGGTACTTTGACAGGATGCGTGCTTCTAGGACCGCCACTGCCCTGAAAGACTATAACTAAGGTAAAGCTAGCAATTGGAAGAACGCATCAAGTTTACGCCCTTAAGACTACAGGTAGAGAAATATGCGGAAGGACTGCTCCCCTGCTGGTCTAAGAAAGAAAATCTAATCTATTGTTATGTTGAAGTTAATCCGTTCTTTACCAAACAAAACCATAAGCTATACTCGATTACCATCATTATAGCAAAATCCTTAAAACCAAAGATAATGAATAATTATCAATATTTTAGTTCAAAATTTTCTTATTTTATATGAATCTTAAACCACAAATTCTAGAATAAGACAGTCGCACATCGTTTGACGGTCGTTTTTTTGATAATAAGTTTGTTCATTTAATACTAACAAAAGTGTTTTCTTTTTATATAATGAAACCGTCTTACGTGTAAGACCGTTTCACACAAGAATCTATCTCTATAAAAGGAGTAGAATTTAAATGATTGTGATTGGTTCCTTGAAATAAGGAAAGAGATCACCCACTCACTTTTAGTTTGATTTAATTTCTCTCGCTCCAAAATTCAAAATTCTTATTCATAATTACGTAATCGATTACAATATTACATTTCGTCATTGTCATAATAAAATATGATAGGATCAAATTAGTGTTCATAAAAAATATAAATAACAGTATACAACGTTTCAAAAAAATACGATATAGAACGGTCCAAAAAATAAATCTGAAAAACAAAAAATTACAAACACGAAATAAATACAGTCCAAAAATTAAATTACATTATATTATCCAATTTTCCAATCAAATCAAATACAAATTAAGATACCAAACAAAATAAAATACAGTATACAACGGTCCGATATATATCAAAATGATTACATTTAGCCAATGTCGTAATAAAAATCCTGTATATTTGAAGAAATAAAAATCCTCTATAATATGGTCCACCATGTTCTTATACATAATTAATTACATTCTGTCAAACTCTCATCAATTAAATAAGTTACCGTCTATAGTCACATAATAAAATACAAAGTCATCAAAAGTCCCTACTTCAATTTCAGCGGCAAAAATCAGATCTTTCATGACGACCGATAATAAATTAACTAATTAAATGGATAAATTAAATATAATAATATGATTGTAAACGCCAAGACTTTATAGATGGAGTATACTTCAAGATTAAAAAAGTTTTCAATATGACATTAACATGGAGAAAAAAATGATTAAATTAAGTGACGATGATAAACACGAACAAATAGTGCATTTCAAATGTAATAATGACATGTAAATAGGCGAAAATTAGAACATTTCCAATACTGAAAATCAACAAAATAGTTGAGAGTTGGAAATCAACGCAAATATTTATCACCGTCTAAAATGTACATTAAAAAGATAAAAAATATATTATATGCTCGGTTTTTTTTCGGTAGTTAGAGAGTCGGTCCAATAATAATTTGGGTTAACTACGATGGTTAGAAACTTAAGATTTAAACTGCAATTATATTTTCAGATTTATATATATTTTTACCGGATACTATCCGTATTATGTTTAAAACGGACCAGTTCTACTTCTCATGGGTATACAGGACAAATATTTTACTTTTATCTTATTATCCTACATATATATATTTGACCCTTCCTAAAGTTAAACAGATAGCGTCGTCCTAAATAAATTTGTGTATATTTATAATGTCGAGCTAATGCGTTGTTTTTGCTTTCGTCTAAGTTAAACATCTAAACGCTCTTCAGTTTTTAAATCGATATAACTATAATACTTAAATTATATTTTAATTAAAAATATTGAACTCATTAATTTTTTATTTTAATAAAATTCAAGCCGTGCATTTTTTGCACGGGCATAAAACTAGTTACTCTAAAAACAAAAATGGGACAATTGTAAGAAATGGAAGCCTGGAAGGTAGTGTAATAAATCAAGAGAAAAAGGGTATGGGGGTTAGTTGACTAATATTGGTGTTGACAAAATAACAACTCCTCACGTGGCTAAGTTGCATGCTTTGAAAGAGAAAATTGTATTGATTTGAAAGGGTAGGTTGGAGAAACTCAATCAATCAACATTTTATTAACTAGTCTACGAAGAAACATAGGAGACTTTTGTAAACGCCTTCTTAAAGTTGTCTAAACGAATTAAAAGGATGTTTTGGTGAGAGTTAGCTTGCTCTCGTTCAAAGAAACTATTGTGTATTTTCACACTTCAAAATCACTTTGGTTACATTACTCCAGTTTAAGATTAATTAAGTTTAGGTTTAGATAAAAAGTAGACCGATTTAGATTATTGTCTGGTTTAGATTGAACTCAGTTCAGATTTATTTAGGTCTCATCGACCCATTCATCGGTCTTATTTTTTATTGTTTCGATTTTTGGTAACTTCGATCCTAACTTAATGGACTGAAATTTAGGTAATTTGTATTACTTTTCGAAATTTTATTAAGTAATCAAGTATTTTATCTTCAAAACAGTAGTATAAAGTTAATATTAGTGAATAGTGATTATTTATATTTAAGATACATTAATCAACTAACTTAGTTGATTTGATTTAATGAAGTTAAAATAAAAAAAAATTATAAATTTTGGTCCAACACCAGACCAGATCAGACCTATAAAATCGAGTTATTTTTCTTATTTTTTTATGTTTTAAAGTAAGTTCAATGGCTATAAATTTCTCTTTCGATGTATCTCGGGTCTGTTTCATGTTTCCTATAAAACCTACATTCTTGTGGAAAGAAAGAATATTTTCATATAGATATATTTAGTTACTACATGTATGGGTAGCCGTAGACCATGGTGTTTAGTTATAAAACCCGATTAGTAAACGTAGTCGGCGTTTTAGTAAACGTAGTCGGCGTTTTACAAAAAAAAGACGGAACCTACCCCTCCCCCTTTCTCTCTCTGTCGTGCGTTTTCCTGTGTTCTCAATACACCATTAATTTTTTCAACAACCAAGCTCAACCTACAACAACCACCTTCACCACCACGTTCTACCACCACCTGCCCCACGTCCTGCCCCCACCACCTGCCCCCACCACCTGCCGTTGTCGGAAAACTTCTGCCCTCACCACAGAGGTATGCATTTTGCTACTTTTTTTTTCGATTTTTTTGAATGTAATTGTAAAATTTGTGTATAAAATGTTTAATTGAAGGTTTTATTAGTTTTTAAGTGATATATTGATATGAATATATCATTAGTTGCTTCCATTTTGGTAGAAATTAGTTGTAGAATGAGTTTTTGATGAAATTTAAAGTTGTTAGATAATATGTTGATTTTAATTCGAAAATGTTGTATTTTTATTGATTTTTAGGTTAGTAGTTGTTTACATGGTTATATTAATTCATTTGTTGTTCGTTTTTGCTTGGAATTTGTGTGTTGTTACGAGATTTGGGGACGATTTTCTGGGTTTTGGGCGAAATAGGGGACGAATTTCTGGGATTTGGGCGAAATTGGGGACGAAAATCTGGGTTTTGGGCGCAATAGGGGACGAAAATCTGGGTTCTGGGTTGAAAAATCTGGGTTTGGGGCAGAAAGGGGACGAAATCTGGGTTTTGGGGCAAAAAATCTGGGTTTGGGGGAAGGAGGACGATGAAGATGGTGGTCTTACCTGGGTAGGACGAACGAGTTCGTGGTCTGTCCATGGATGGGACGAACAGATTCATCGTGTGCCCTAGGCAGAGATGATGATGTTCATTGTCTCACCTAGGGTGGACCACGACTTTCTTTGTCTGTCCATGGTGGAGACCATGGGGTTTTTCGTCTGTCCATGGCGAAGACCGCACGAGTCTTAGTCTTCCCATGGGGTGGATGAAGTTTGTGGAATAAAAACCGTAGTTTCGTATTATATGCATTTTAAACCCGTCTAATAGTTTAATTTAATTTATTTATCTAGTTTAATTATTTTCTTAATTGATTTAGTCGTATAATTACGATTTTTTATGAAATTTATCGAATAACTCGATATTCGATTAAATTTATCGATTAACGTGATATTCGATGAAATTTATCCAATTAAACGTTTAATTTTTTTTAAAAAAATAATTTAACGTTAGAGAGTTAATATTTATTTTTTTAGTTTTATTATTTTCTTAATTGATTTAGTTATATTTGTACGAATTTTTATGAAATTGATCGAATAACTCGAAATTCGATTAAATTTAATGAATAAACATGATATTCGATCAAATTTAACCAATTAATCGTTAAATTTTTTAAAAAAATTAAATATAAATCAGAATAGGTTTTGAATGTGTAATTTAATTGAAGTAACGTTAAATTTTTAATGTTTTATTCAATTGAATTGTTTTTGTTTAATTCAATTAAATTGTTTAATTTGTTTAATGCAGATGACTAGTGAAAGAGATAGAGAGTTGGATCGAGAGGCGGCAAATGTTATGAAAATGCCAGATCGGACTGTTGGTCGGAATGTGACATCTTCAAAGCGTCGTTTGGTTGTTGCAGCTTCGAGACAGTTGCCACGACGTCCACCACGGTCACAGCCGTCACCTCAGACGGTTATGATTCCTACTCCTGGTCACGTTCGAAGTGGTCACTTTAGTAGTGGTGATTCGGAGAGGGAAATGGGACGGGAATTAGCCGATAGTTTGCGTTGTGTAGCCGATGGTTTGCGACGTGTAGCCGATGAGGGGTCGGAGGAGGAGACGGGGGAGGAAACAGAGGAGGGGGAGAGGGGGGAGGAGGAGGAGGAGGAGGAGGATGATGAGCGGTTATTTCGAGATCCTCCGAACCGTCCATCACACATACCGATTATTGATACGGTGGGTCGAAATACCTTAGGCCGCTTTGTTAAAATTGGGGAGACCTCATCGAGCGTGGAAAGGCCGAGGCCGGGGAGGAGAGATGATTCTTGGATCCTCAGAGGTCCTGTTGAGGGTGGGCCTAGTAATTGTTTTATCTTACGGAGTTTTGGTGGACATGTAGCGTTCAGTAGTTGGGTTGATCCTGATCCAGAGCGGTTGAGATCGTGGATTAGGTGCTACGATAGGCCGACAGTTTCGAGGGAGATTAGGAAGATGAAGCTCTCCGAATATGTGTCTGAGAAGGTAATTGATAGCGGGCTAGGTGTTTTGCGGGGTTGTTTCACCACCGGTCTAGACGACAACCTCTTGAGTGCTTTTATCGAGAGGTGGCAGCCCGACACTAACACTTTCCACATGCCTTTTGGTGAGATCAGTATAATGCTTCATGATGTTGAAAGGATTCTTGGGTTGAGTGCTAGTGGTGAGCGGGTGTTCGTGAATGGTATTGCAGCGGTTGGGGAGGGTTCTATTAGTGAAGATATAAATCTGAGGAGGAAGGTGGCTACCTTTTTCGGAGTTCCAGTTGTAGATGGTCGGTTGTATAAGGGAGGTGGTTTGTTGACTTCTGCGCTAAAAGAAGTGGTTGAGAACGGGAACGAGCCTGATTCGTTCCGGGCACACCTCTTGATTTTACTGGGTCATACTCTTTTTATGGACAAATCGGGTGATAGGGTGATCGCTCAATTATTGCCCTTGCTTGATGATGTAGACAATGTTGGTCGGTATGCTTGGGGTGCGGCTTGTTTAGCTTACTTGTACCGGCAGTTGGGTATAGCATCCCGACGGGAGATTACCGGTGTTAGTGGATGTCTACCGTTGTTACAGGCATGGATATATGAGTACTTTCCCCAGTTCCGACCCGGGAGCGGACGGTATTTTGATGGACGACCATTAGTAGAGGCTTGGTCCCGCGTACCTCGGTTTAAGGGTGATCGGAAGATGCTGAAGTTGCATCGACAGAGTTTGGACGCGCTTAAGCGTCATCACGTCCGATGGTTGCCTTACTGTAATCGTCCTCAGGCTCAGTGTAGGGTATCCCTGTACTCCGGTTTTATCAGATTTCTCAACATAGTTGAGCCGTACTCTCCTGATCGGTGCATGCACCAGTTTGGGTATCGTCAGGTAATCCCCTCCCCGATGCCCCCTCCTTCTATCGAGCAGCGCCCGGCTAAGGGCAGCTATAGAGTTGAGTTCAATGAAGATGTCGATCGGAGTTGGGGATTCGATAGGGCGAACATAGCTTTTCATCACCGTTCTACTCCTGCGTATATGCCATTTGAGGTAGAGAGAGGTTACTTGAAGTGGTATTGGGATATATCTCACCCGTACTTTTTCCCTCCTGGTCTGAGATTGGACATGCGCAAACTTCCGATGCACGAGGAGCCAGAAGTCGCCTTGACCGTGAGTCGACACGTGAAGACCTTCTTCCACCAACCGACTGAAGAGGCGCTTTTAGGTCGTGTTAGGGTGATGATGACGGAGTTGGATCCGCATTTCGGCCGTGATGATGATTAGGACGGACTTTCTCATTTCAGTTTGTTTTAGTTGTTTTAGTTATTTTAGTACGGATTTCTGTTACTTTGTTTATTTCTCATTTCAGTATTTTAGTTGTTTTCGTACGGATTGAGACTACTTTGTTTTAGTTGTTTTAGTTGTTGTAGTACGGATTTCTGTTACTTTGTTTATTTCTCATTTTTAGTTTGTTTTAGTTGTTTTAGTATTTTTTGTTGTTTTAGTTGTCTTCGTCGGTTTTCCATTTTCGATAAGGAAGTTTTGGACGGCTCGAATTCTGAATGGACAACCACATCTATTGGATCTCGTACGCTTCTCGGGATCATCGGTTGGAAGCGGTAACCCTTGCCTTGAACATCGAAAATAGCATGCTAACAACCCGTTCGCTTTTCGACTTTTAGGCCCTTGACTTGATTTTACTATAGCAAACCCGTTCTCAAAAGCGATCGATTTTGCCCAAGTAAATGCTTCATCACGCGTTTCAAATCCACGATCCGTCACAAACAAAGGATTGTAATCAACGAAGTTCTCGCCAAATTGCTCGAACGAATCCTATTCATTGCAAATTTTAAATTTGTTAGCATAAATTTTAGGATTAAATATAATAAATTACGTTCAACGGAAATAATTTACGTAAAACTGAAAAAAAAAAAAAAAATTTTAAAAAAAACATATCGTCACCTATCCATGGTAGAGATGATGAATGTCTTCATCCCCACTATGGAGTGGACCATGAATGTCTTTGTCCACTCCATGGTGGGGATGAAGACATTCATCATCCAACCGTGGTAGGATGATGAATGTCTTCATCCCCACCATGGAATAGACAAAGACATTCATGGTCTACTCCATGGTGGGGATGAAGACATTCATCATCCAACCGTGGTAGGATGATGAATGTCTTCATCCCCACCATAAAGTAGACCATGAATGTTTTAGTCCACTCCGTGGTGAAGATGAAGACATTCATCATCCTACCACGGTTGGATGATGAATGTCTTCATCCCCACCATGGAGTGGACAAAGACATTCATGGTCCACCCATGGTGAAGATGAAGACATTCATCATCCTACCATGGATGGACCATGAATATCTTTGTCCACTCCATGGTGGGGATGAAGAATGTCGTGGTCCTTCCGCAACGGGTTTAAATTTTCGAAATCTACCTCTAAACTAACACGTAACTATTAATTAAACACTAATTAATTAAATAATGAAGTTAAGAAGTCGATAACTAACCGAAAATTGTGTTGAATTTGATTCCGGCATGAAAATTAGCGAGTTTAGTTGATTTTGGTGTTTTTTTATTTTCTTGGGATTTTGAGGAATTTCAGAGAAAAGTTTTAGAGAGATAAAATGTCATAATGTGTCCAGGGGCATTTTCGTCTTTTTTTTTAAAAACGCCGACTACGTTTACTAAAACGCCGACTACGTTTACTAACCCCCTTATAAAAATATCACCTTATATATGAACTAGAAGGTTGTCTTTTATTGAACATCAAATTTTCAAAACCAATAGTGGTGCGTGATGGCCTTATTTGATACGTTTTCTCATAAGACTGTCTTTACTGGTAGGTTAAATTAGTATTCATTTAGATCGAGTAAATACAAATAAAAATAGAAAATTTAAAAATTATATCAAAATCAAGACGTCATAACCTATCTTTGAAAGTTCGTCCCAAACGTTTTCTTGTGGGAATTAATCAAATACCATATGTATTTAGTCTTTAGATCACATCTCTATATTTAAATTATATATTATTTAATTTATAGTTACTAAAAATGGTCAAATTTAGCAAGCTAGCACATTTTCATATTTGTCGAAGTAGTTAATACGATATTTATGATGTTGGAGTTGTTTGTTAGAAGACTCTGGCCAGTCACGATATGGAAATGAAGCTGTGTGGACAAAAATGAGCAAGGTCAATTGCTTACTTGGGTCAAGTTAATTACAATTAATAGAAAATTATGATTGACCCAGTTCAAGGGTGTTGAGGGTAATTTGTAACCCAAGTTCATCTATTGAGCCCTTATGTGACAAATTCTCATTGGTTACAAATTAGAAAAAGAAAAAAAAAAATTATGTTATTGACTCGATTAAATCGACCTTTTGCTTGGGAGGCTAAAAATGGTCAATGTCAATAAGATGAGATTAAGGGTTAATATGTTATTGACTCGATTAAATCGACCTTTTGCTTGAGAGGCTAAAAAGGGTCAATATCAATAAGATAAGATTAAGGGTTAATATGTTATTGATTCGATTAAATCGACCTTTTGCTTGGGGATAATCTAATAAATTTCTATTTTAATAGATAAGTTTGACGCCAGTGTAATAATAAACGTCCTTACTACTCTCACCCGTTCTAATTAATAATTTATATTTATTTTATTTTTTCTCATAAAATAAATTAAATATAAATTATTCATTAATCGTCAAGCAAACTCAAGCTTAAATATGTTTTTAATTTCAATCATCATGTTCATTTCGAATTTAATACCAGATTACACCTTATTGACTGTATAAACGTTTATGTAATTGTCTATATATTAAATTGCCTTCGATATTTCAAAATATTATATTGCTCCAACTCTCATTATTAAATACTCTTAATCAAAAAAAAAAAAAATTACGTGACAATTTGATGTCATATATGCAATTAAGTAGATAAGTAGATTGCATCACTACATTTTTTGTAGTGAAGATATCAGTTCATCGATAAAAATAAACCCAAGCTCAAATCAATTTATTATAAAAATGAGCATTATTTGTAGTCAGTTGATTAATCTCACTATCATATTAAAAGTTTTTTTTTTTTGTTAAACACAACCTTTAAATTTTTTTTTTTTCAAACACCACCTTTAATAAAATAAATTGTCAAACACAACCTTTAAGATTTTTTTTTTCCAAACACGACATTTTGGCGAAAGTTTGAGCGCTTGTAATGGGGTGACTTTCAGTGGATGTTTGAAATAGCAAACAAGTTTGGTTTGAAGTCTTCTTATACTCGTTGGAAAGGTGGGAGTACAGCCTTTTCAACGGTTCTCAACACGATGGTCAAAGGTGGCCTTATGTGGTGTAGCTAGATTGATGTGTAAAGTAAGGTTAGTCACATGGGGTTAATTCATGTAAGTCGAAGTAGGATTTTTCGTGTGTCAATTCACTCCCGTTAAGCCACCACTTGCAACCAACGACCATCACAAAGAACACAACTGCAACATACCTTGCACTCCCCTCAACCTACATACCAAATTTCAAACCAAATAAAACATCATAACCGCATTTAAAGACCCTTGAAAACCCCTCTAACAACCGGTTATAAACCAAAACTTCTAGCCTTTTCTATAACCCGTTATAAACCTAAACTTCTAACCCCACATAAGGACGTCTGTGACCACCGTTGAAAAGTCTATGTTGCCATCTTTCCAACGAGTTCAAAAACACTTCAAACCGACCTCGTTTACTATCTCAAACATCGACTAAAAGTCACCCCATTACAAGCTCTCAAACTTTGGCCTAAATGTCATGTTTGACAAAAAAAAAGTTATCAAAAGTTGTGTTTGACAATTTATTTTTTAAAGGCGGCGTTTGAAATTTTTATTTTTAAAGTCGTGTTTGATAAAAAAAACCTTATATTAACATAAAATAGTCTTTAAAAAAGTCATTAAAGAAATTATAATTTCTTAAAAATTGGCGAGTCAGGTTTGATCTGGGGAACTCAAAATCTACTCGAGATAGGAAGCAGATCAAGGCGGGCAGCATGTGGGCTTGGAAAATGGTGAGCCGAGGGGGGAGTCGGGTTTCGTATTATGGACCCAAGCCGCCCTAGGATAGAGGTCGGGCCGGGTTGCATGCGGGCCGCAACAAAAGGGGCTCTAGGGAGTATGGACGAGTCGATCCTTATATTTGACCAGTGCTACTACTTACACATATTACTTGGTACACAACATCTCAAAGTTAAGTAAATTTGTGAAGTATATGAGTATAAAAAGAAATTAAGCATAAATATAAAGAAAAATGAAGAGACTAGTCTTACAAAGACGTTATAAAACGACATTTTGTCGTGTTTCTGACGGGTGTGGGGAGCATCTAGGTGATGAAAGAAATGGGACAATGAGACAATGGTATAGTATAGGAGCTCCAATTGAAAATAGACGATTGTTCTATGATTTACACCCTTAAACAATTTTGGTAAACACCGCTGATGCAAGGTGTACTTGACTAAGAAATACTATAGGTTATACTCTGACGTTATTCCAAAGACTCTCATTCTCTCAAACCAAGTCCGTTTATAGAAAAGGGACATCTACGCAATAAAGTAACTAAATCAAATAATGGTTAAAAACTAAATTTAATGGTCATAAATTGAAATAATACGATAAAGTTAACGAACCTGATAATGACTCGACCCAAACCTGAACCAACCAGTTACATCATTTGACCTGATGACCCGACCTTAATCAAACCTAACTGCCACCTTTAGCTACATCATCCGACCCAACTTGTTACATTATCTTAGCTCCTACTCCCTCCATTCTTTTTATATCACCCAAAATCCCTTTTGACACTATTCACAATCGAGTATTCAACGTCAGTTTTCTCTCAATCTGTTCACGAAAATATATTCATGTGAGATCTTTTTTAGATTGTTTTGATTAGAGGATTAAAAATATCAAATTTTTATAATTTTTAGTAGTATGTAGCTAAAAATATAATCAAAACAAAATGAACATCGGCAAACGTGTATAAAGAAATGAGGTGATATAAAAAGAATGGACGGAATATTATTTTTGTTAGAACTCTTAGTTTAATGATGACTAGTGAGGGAGATAAATGCACTTTCAATGAAATAATTTTATGTTTAAAATTTAATTTATTATAATTAGTTTTTATACTTTGACATTTATTTGTAGTTTTAGTTTTATTATTGGTGGTGATGTAGTTTATTCAAATGCACTTTCGGTGAAATCGTGACCTGTCACATTATCCTCCTAATTAAAAGGAGCATGAGCATTGTCTCAAATGAGTCATAGTGGGAGTCGAACTCAAGCTCCTTAGCTAATATATAAAGTTGGAACCACTACACTATCCTTTGTATTGTTGATAGAACTATAAATTTTATCTATTTATACTGTAAAAATAGATTTTTAAGGCCCTGAAAAACTTAACGCCCTAGTTCCTTTGCTCAGCCTGAACCTGGTTAAAGTCACCCTGCATGAATATAAAACAGTTTATGATAAAAAAAACCTTATTATTATTAGAAAATGAAAGAAAATTATAATAATAATAAAAATAAAATATGTGGTCGCTTATAGAAAAGACATGGTCAATAACAATTAAATGCGTTTGATTGGTCTAGTTAGGATCTGGTATTCGGTGATTGCAGAATTGCAGTTCATATGTTTATTAAGACCATCCCCAAGCAAAGGTCACACTAACTAGGTCACGACCCATATTTATCCTTAATCACCCCTTAATTATCGTGACCTACTTTTACCCTCCCAAGCAGAAGGTCACGACCTAGGTCACCAACCCATTCATTTTCCACTTTCCAACATTTTTAATTATTTCTCATGCTCTACCCATCTTTCTCTCTCCCACTTTACAATTATTTTTCCTAACATTTTATAAATTTAATTTTTTTTCCTATTATGATAAATATCTTAGTAAAATAAAAACTACCTAAATATTTTACGGCTACATTAATCTTATGGTGTAATTTTCGGAAAAAAATATTAAATAACTTGAGTTTAATTCGAAAAGTGATTATACGATTTCATTAACAATTAAAAATGAAATACCTTGGCAATTAAACGATTATAATTAATTTAGCGATATGTCCATGCTATTAACGAACGTATTTGAAATATTATTTGACGATTTAGTTGAGTTTTTTGCCCAAAATCTGTCAATTTATTTGAGATTTTTTGCCCAAAAAAACGTATTAAAAAATTGGTTCAAAATCTGTCAAAACTGGGTTTATACAATAGATAATTTAGAGAGTGACTCAATAAAAAATGCCTTCAATTTTTTTTCCCTCTTGCAATGTTGTATAAATTCATTTTTGTTTTTGGAGAGAGAGAGGGGAAAAATGTTTGGCAGGAAAAGGAGAAAGAGGAAAATGCATAGTGTCTTTTTTTAATTATTTCTCTTTCATTTGTGTCCAACAACGAATCAAATGGTGCCACGTACTAGGTCACCAACTAGGTCAATAGCTTCACATGAAGGTCACAAATTGACCTTTTATGCAAAGAGGTCACACTAATTTTTTCCTTAATCTTTAATTAAGGTGACCAAGCAAGGTCATAACCTACCTATTGACCTTGCTTGGGGATGGTCTAATAAGTCAAGACTCAAGAGCAGTGAAGGTGTAACCTAGTCAATAGGGAGAATAAAGCAAAGCTCCTAGATTTGGACCCTCTTTTCTAGCAACTCCAACCATTTTACCCGGTCCCACCCTATCCCTGATCATCCTCCCATCACCACCATCTTACGATACAAAACCAAGTTAATAAGCACTTTGTTTTGTTTAAGAGAAACTAGTTTTACGCCGGGTTTAAACTGAAAAAATAAAAATAAAAAAATGAATATATTTAATAAAAAATATAATTTTTGTAACGCAAGTATATCGATCTAAAAAATAAAAAGAATTTATACACTCAACTTAATCGTAAGTAAAAATAACGCATTTGTTTGATGTTTGACAATATTGACATTATAAAATTATACAAATTTTTAGGTAGGACAAGGCTACCGGTTTAAGTTTAGGACGGATCAAATATACATATGTAAACGACTTTTCTTTTTTATGGGGGTTAGTAAACGTAGTCGGCGTTTTAGTAAGCGTAGTTGGCGTTTTTAAAAAAAAGACGAAAATGCCCCTGGACACATTATGACATTTTATCTCTCTATAACTTTTCTCTGAAATTCCTCAAAATCCCAACAAATTCATCAAAAACCCACGAAAATAAAAAAAACACCAAAATCATCTTAACTCGCTCAATTTCATGCCGGAATCAAATTCAACACAATTTTCGGTTAATTATCGACTTCTTAACTTCATTATTTTATTAATTAGTGTTTAATTAATATTTACGTGTTAGTTTAGAGGTAGATTTCGAAAATTTAAACCCGTTGCGGAAGGACCACGACATTCTTCATCCCCACCATGGAGTGGACAAAGATATTCATGGTCCATCCATGATAGGATGATGAATCTCTTCATCCTCACCATGGGTGGACCATGAATGTCTTAGTCCACTCCGTGGTGGAGATGAAGACATTCATCATCCTACCATGGGTGGACTAAGACATTCATGGTCCACCCATGGTGAGGATGAAGACATTCATCATCCTACCACGGCTGGATGATGAATGTCTTCATCTCCACCATGGAGTGGACAAAGACATTCATGGTCCACTCCATGGTGAGGATGAAGATATTCATCATCTCTACCATGGATGGATGGCGATTTTTTTTTTTTTTTTAAATTTGTTTATTTTTTATCAGTTTTACGTAAATTATTTCCGTTGAACGTAATTTATTATATTTAATCTTAAAATTTGCAATGAATAGGATTCGTTCGAGCAATTTGGCGAGAACTTTGTTGATTACAATCCTTTGTTTGTGACGGATCGTGGATTTGAAACGCGTGATGAAGCATTTACTTGGGCGAAATCGATCGCGTTTGAGAACGGGTTTGTTATAGTAAACTCAAGTCAAGGGCCTAAAAGTCGAAAAGCGAACGGGTTGTTAGCATGCTATTTTCGATGTTCAAGGCAAGGGTTACCGCTTCCAACCGATGATCCCGAGAAGCGTACGAGGTCAAATAGATGTGGTTGTCCATTCAGAATTCGAGCCGTCCAAAACTTCGTTATCGAAAATGGAAAACCGACGATAGTTTGGAACATAATCACTTCCGAGGGTGGCGGTCAACACAACCATAATGTTGTAATTTACAAGGACGGAGATCGTCATTTTGCGGGGTTGGACACCGAGGAAAAAGCCTACGTAAGCCAACAAGTTAAGGCTGGAGTTCTCCAGAGGGATATAAAATATGGTCTTCATCATAAAACTCCTGAGAAACCTCAACCGTCAAGCACCCAAATTTATAACGAAACGAAGAAAATTAGGAAGGAGATAAGGGGTCAAAGAAATACCGCTCAACAAATGTTAGCTTTAGCGGTAGAAGCGAAATATGTTCATTGGACCGAGAAAGATCCGGATACCAAAAAGATCTCGCATGTGTTCATGGCACATCCCGAATAAATACAAGAATTCGCTCGTTGAGATTGTTGGTGTCACATCGACTGGGGCTTCCTTCTTAATCGCATGTGCTCTTCTTCCGACAGAGTCTCATAGCTCGTACGTGTGGTTGTTGAATAGGTTGCATGACATTCTCGACTGCACCGGTAAATGCCCTTCTGTTTTCGTTATCGACCGGGAGTTGGGTGCGATTACTGCTCTTCAAGAAGTATTTCCCGACAGTAAGCATTTGTTGTGTCGATGGCATGTTAACAGAGCTATCGAAGCCAAAACAGTGAGTATCTACAAGCCCGAACCTTGGTTTAGGAATTTCATCCTCAACAATGCAGAATGTGGGTGGAGACTGGTCATTGACTCGAATACGGCCGAAGAGTATAATGTAGCTTGGAGGAAATTTTCTTTCAAGTGGGTTCCTTTGGCGGAGTACATAACCACAACCTGGGGTGAGCATGCATCGAAGTTCATATCACGCTTTACCAACGAGTATCTCCATTTTGGTAATACCGCAACTTCCCGTGTTGAGTCAGCACATTCTTTATTGAAAGCTTGGTTGAAGAGCGCTAACTTAAATCTTGACACCATGTGGTCTCGTATCCACTCGATGCTAGAAGCTCAACATTGCAAAGTTAGGAAAAAATTGGAAGATTCAAGAAGTCGACCTCGGGTAAGACCTCGTACTTTTTCGTTGTTGCAAGGTAATGTGTCTAATAAGGCGATAGATATATTGGAGCAAGAACTGGAGAGGGGACACTACAAGAATACATAAAACAGGCGACGGAATTTGGCGACTGAATACAGTCGCCAAATTTCATTTGGCGACTGACATCAGTCGCCAAAGTTCTCTCGCAAGCCCTAATCGCCAAAACAAATGGGCGACTGTTGTCAGTCGCCAAATTTGGCGGCTGCGTCTTCAGTCGCCAAATTAAGGGAACTGGCGACTGAGTATGTAGTAGCCAAATTGGCGACTGAAAGAGAGGGTAGTCGCCAATTTGGCGACTGTTGTAATGTGGGAGTCGCCATTTTGGCGACTGAAGTGCAGTCGCCAAAGTGGCTTATTCAGACGCCAATATGCTACATTTCCAGTAGCTTTTCCATTTTTGGCGACTGACTGCAGTCGCCAAAACCACCATGTCAGTCGCCGAAATTGCTGGTTATTTTCATGTCAATTTTGTTTTGATCTAGCCAAATCTCGTATTTATTCATTCCAATACGCAATGAAAACCTGCAAACAGAAAATTGCAACCCATTTGCGCGAACCGCACCATTTGAAACACCAAATTCTCATTTATTAAAAAATGAGAACATTATCCAACTACAAGCTAAACTGACGAAACGTTAACCAACTTCAAGCTAAACTAACTAAACATTATCCAACCTTAAGCTAAACTAACTACATTATCCAAATTCAAGCTAAACTAACTACAAGTTATCCAAACAACCTAAGCTACAAATCCCATGCCGGCTCCACTACCACCACCCTTACCATGAGGATCGTTGGGGTCATACCGTGATTGTGGACCGGGGTTGCATTGTGAGAAAAAGTTCTCCATGGCCTCCATGCGCTCCTTCATCAACCGAAACTGTTCATCTCGTTCTGAATTCACTCTTCTTTCTTCAGCGAGTTGAGTCTGTAGTTGACTCACAAGAGCTGGCTCATATGTTTGTCGAGGCTCATATGAGGATCTTCTTGCCGGTTGTTTGAAGAAGACACCATGAGCCTTTCCGGTGCCGTAGACATTTCCCTTCTTGTATCCCTTGACCAAATTAAACCAAATCTCATTATCTGGTACTTCGGGATGTTCCTCTTTTTCAGCCTCGTATGCTTCCTACATTAGTTAACAAAAAATTATCATCATTAGTTAACAAAAATATCATTAGTTAACAATTCAAAACTATCTTAAGTAAAAAATCTTACATATAAAGCTTTGTCTTTTGGCTTAATCCAAATTCTCTCATTGTTAGCGTTCACCCTGGAATGTGTGCCAAGGAACAGTTCCGGGGCCGTCGCAAGAGGATCATCATTCAACTGATCATCTGGCTGATCAGCTGACTGATCATCAGCTGACTGATCAGCTGACTGATCAGCTGACTGATCAGCTGACTTCTTCTTTTTATTCTTCTTCTTCTTGTTCATCTACATACACGAACAAAATTCAATGTTTGGTTAGTGACATTATTATTACCAATATTCAAATAAACGAGCTAAATAAATAAGTGTTAATATGAAAGCTTACACCAAAAAGTATGTTAAAAAATGACCGTGAACCAGCATGATGGGTAGGCTCAGCCATTCCATCCTTCTTCCCTCCCCTTTTGTTCATGGCCTTCTATGCCGATCTGGCTCGAAACTCTGGGGTATCACGCCGATTCATAAGACCCTCAAGCGCCTCACCTACAGCAATGATAAATTATGTCGTTATTAGTGAAATTTTCATCCTTTAATCAATACAATTGACAAATAAAGGTAATTGTATAGATATACCTTTAAGATGTGAGGCCTTTCCCCTTTTACCAATCTTATAGATATTGTCTTTGTATCTAGATGCTCCAACATCGCGGTACCTCCTATTGACAGTAGACTTTAATTCAGGCGGCCAGCAAAAATGTAGCTGCAAAAAAATAATATTAAGTATTAGTTGAAAAACTATAATAGTGAGTAAAATAAGTAATTAATAAAAAGGATTTTGATTACCCGAAAGTTATTAAACCAGACTTCTTTTTGAGCTTCACTAGCTTCTGTCCAATTAAGTGGCACAGGACCTAACAAAGATGTCTTTGTGCTGTTGGTTACTCCTCGAACAACGGTCTGATGATTAAACCTGAAACATATATAAATTGTAACTTATAATAACTAGCCATTTATTACTAATAAAATGAATAATTACAATTTAATAACACTTACCAAAATCCTGCTGGATCAAGTATCTTCCTGCGATCCTGTGTGTACTGAATCTGTACACGTGTGTCCTCCTCAGATTCGCTCTGAACCAACTCCTCCTTCTCCTGCTGCACGGAGGGCTGACTCTGCTGACGACTGTGCCCGCCTGGCTGTCTTCTTCTACCTCCTGCCATCTACAATCATATAAATAAAATTATTAATACGTACAAATCAAACATAAAATAAATGTTTAATACAAATATGAACAATAATAACATGACAAATTTGGACTACAGTACTATACCAAATTAATCATCATCCTCATGATCAACATCATCCTCATCTTCATCCTCATCCTCATCCTCATCCTCAGCTCTCACTTCATCTAATTCCTCCGATCCTTCTACCAACTCATCAACATTATTAATCTCAACATCCTCCTCCTCTTCCAAGTCTTCAAACTGTTCATTCTCATTTTGGTCAATGATTCCATCTGTTGGAGGCAAAATTGTCCCATTTGATACTATTTCTTCTTGAAAAAATGTGGTATCAACTTTTGATCGTGCCTTTGTCTTAATGACTGCCCACCATGCCTTACTATTTCTATCATTGTCGTGCTTGGATAGGAAGCGAAATATACACTTGTTGAGCCTGATGTGCTAGTATAAATGGATCATACTTAGAGTATGTTCGGGTACTATTCACTTCCACAAGCTTGTAACATTCATGTACTCTCATTCCAGCCGAGGAATTATCCTTCCATTCAATCTTGAATAAGGTAGTTTTGTAAGCACGATCACGACCATCATAAGACATCTCAAAGATGTCCTCTACAATACCATAATACTCATGGTCATCAGTAGAAGAAATAGTAATACCATAAGGTAGTTTTGTAAGCACGAGCACGATCACGAGCATTAGGACGTTTTTTCTTAATACCAACCCTTCCATCATACATCCATGAACGTTCCAATCTCTTCATTTTAATCTAAACATAAATCCATAAATAAAAAATCTTTCAACAACCTCGCTCAATCGTAAGATAATAACAACTTATATATCAAAAATCCCCATTTTTTTATAAATCATAACAATTACAAGCATAACAAAATTAATAAAACAATTCAAACTTATAACAACATCGTCTTAATCAACATAATACAACATTAATAAAAATTCCCCAATTAATTTACAACATTAATCAAAAAACCCCAATTAATTTACAACATTAATCAAAAAACCCCAATTAATTAACAACATTAATCAACATAGTACAACATTACAATCATAACAACATTAATCAAAAATCCCCAATTTTCAATTTTTATAAACCCTAACCCATAATCCCCAATTTTCAATTTTTATAAACCCTAACCCATAATTTAACATAATTAAGTAAAATTACAAACATAAAATCATTAATAAGGCAACCAACATTAATCATATCAACCCTAACCCTCAATTTCATATGAACCCTAACCCCCAATTTCACCAATTATCATCCTAATTGGCTCTATAATTTAATTAACTACAACCTAATAAGCTAAGATGATCTTAATTGGCTACTACATCACTAAATCTACAAAACAAAACAAAAATCAAACTAAAAATCGAAATTAAACTAAGAAAAATACAAACCTTCAATTGAATAAAGGTTTTCGTAGGTGGTGGTGGCGGCTGCTGTGGTGGCCGTTGGTGGTGGCAGATGGGGTCGCTGGAGGTGGTGGTGGTGGCAGATGGGGTCGCCGGAGGTGGTGGGTGGTCACGGAAGGAGAAGCGGAACTTTTTCGCCTTTTTTATTTTTTTTTTTTAAACAACTCGCGTAATGAGGTAAGAGGTCTGTTTCTGATTTATTGGTGAAAAAATTTGGCGACTGAATCTTAAAATTGGCGACTGAACAAATACAGTCGCCAAAATGGCGACTGCGTTTTCCTATTTGGCTAATGTTTCTTCAGTCGCCATTTTTTGGCGTTGATGAGTCATATTCCTATACACTTTTATGCCTCCCCTTTAGTTGTTTTGAGATGATTCTTGTGCTAAATTGTGTCATTTATATGCTATTTATATTAGAATGTCGATACTTCCACCTTTCGGTGTTTAATGCAGGATTGATGCATTTATGGAGCAAAAGATGGATTGGAGCATCGCGGACCCGACATGAAGGAACACACGTAGCATGGCACGAGGATCTAGGAAGGAAGAGCTAAGGAGATTATCGAAGGCAAGCACAAAGAAGAGCTCCACATAACTAGTACCTACTTTGGAGAGCCATATCTCGAGTTCTACACATGATAATATGATGATTTCAACTGGAGGTGAAAGCTCATCCTCTTAGCTTTCCAACGCCGCGAAAATCACTTGATTTGGACAAGTAACGAAGAAATGGCGACTGTTTGAAGTTCAGTGCGCGAAGCAGAAATAACGCGCTGAGAGCACTCGATCGAGTGCCACTAACACTCGATCGAGTGCCTTGAGTGCTCGATCGAGTGCCTTGAGAGCTCGATCGAGTGTTTTAATTTACCCCGAGTTTCCATAAATTGTTTAAGTAGTTTACTATAAATAAAGGCTTCGTAGCCTATTGTTAGATACACTTTTATTACTCTAAAAACCCTAATTATTACTAGTAGCTCTCTAGATTATTATTTAGCAATTGCCTTCGGATCTTGTTCTCCTATTTACGGTATTTAATCATAATCTCTACTTTTTGTTCTTCATTTATTCTTGTTCTTAGTTTATTGCTTTATTAATTATGTTTTCAATCAATATTGTTGTAGTTAGATCCCAAGCCATGCATAGCTAATTTATTTGTCTAGGGTGAAAAGGGATCTAGGTGATTAGAAGGGGGAATCAAACTTTAATGTTGTTAATTGTTAAACTGCTTATTATTATTGTTCTATTGTTGTTTTAAACCTGATTAATTAATTACTGGCCAGGATTAGTTAATTAGTCTCGCGAATTAGTCTTAGATCCGACCGTAGACTAAGACTAAGATAGGTCACAACAATTGAATAGACTGACCTAATTATAGCGACCGCATGTTAGGTTTAGATCTAAAGATTATATGAATACCGACCGGACATATGATCTTAAATAAAATTTTGCCCAATTAAATTAGTTAAATCCCATTCCCCTGGATAATTGCCTATGTGAACTTGATCCCTAGATCTTTCCTAATACTTGTTTACATCTTTATTTACTTATTTTGCAATTAGTTTGTTAGACAACAAAAACAACCAAAAACAACCCAATTGTTACTTTAAGACTTATTTACTTTAGCAAACAATTTATTACCGCCTCCCTGTGGATTCGATACCTTTCTTACCGCTAGCTATTAGTTAGTAGTATCCTAAGGATTACTTTGATTTAGGGTGACGACTTTACCCTTATCAAATTTGGCGTCGTTGCCGGGGAGGCAACAATTTATTTGTTTGTTACTTGTTTAATTTGTCTTTTGTCTCAGGGAACTCCAGTTCCTTGAGACTGTTTTTACGCTTTTCTTGTTAGTTCCTTGTATGCCCAGGTCAAATCGGCCCGAGATCATTGATTTTGATCCTGAACCTGAGAGGACTTTTCGCTACAGAAAGAATTTTAATAGAGAAGTGGGTCAAGTAGAAGACTTGAGTATACTTGACAGGATTGAGCCTTTAATTACCTCAGAAAATTCATCTTCTGACGAGGACGATATTGTTTCTGACACCATTGTCGCTACACCAAAGATGGCTGCACCCAATACAGCTACCTTGGCAAGCTACAACGAGCCTACTTTGGCTTCTATTCCAACAGGATTTATACCTCCTCCTACTGATGCTGAGGAGAAGCCTTTTGATATCAAGCCTTCTTATCTTGCGTTGGTAGAGCGGAATATGTTTGGAGGTAGATCTGGGGAAGATCCTGCGAAACATATGGATAAGTTTGTCACTTATTGCAGCTCTATTCCTTTGCCAACAGGAGTGACTTATGATCAGGTCAAGTACCGACTTTTCCCTTTTTCTCTACAAGATGATGCTAGCGAATGGTTACGCGAATTGGATTTGACTGCTCATGCCATTACTGATTGGAATTCCCTAGCTCTTGCATTCTACAAGAGATACTTTCCCCCACAAAAGACAAACAATCTCAGGAATCAGATTACTAACTTCAAGCAAGGAGGTAATGAAGATTTTAATGAGGCATGGGTACGTTTCAAAAGATTGGTTCGGGCAGTTCCTCATCATGGGTTTCAGAAGTGGTTTCTTTGTAACCAGTTTTACAACGGGTTATTCGATGATCATAGAGCTCTGTTGGACTCTTCTGCTAACGGAAGATTTCAGAATAACACCACTGATGATACAGCTTATAAATTGATCGATGATATGGCTACTCATACTGCCGAATATGGAAATCCAAGAGGCTCTGCGAGGGGAAGTGGTACAGATAATGCTGTCGCAGCCCAGTTAGAAGCTTTGAATGCTAAGATTGCACAGATGCAAACAACACAAGCTTTGGGTGGCCAACACCAAGTGGTTAATATGGTTCAACAAGGGGAAGTAATTCTCTGCGGAAGATGTGGTATAGAGGGTCATATTGCTGATGAGTGTATAAGTCCTATGGAACAGGTACTTGCTTTCCAATCCTACAAGCAAGCTAATCCTTTTTCTAACACTTACAATGAGAGGACAAGGGAACATCCCTTTCTTCAATGGTCGAGTCAGAATGTTCAAAACCCTAACCCACCTCAGCAACAACCAAATTCAAATTATGTGATCCCTCAAAACCGCGGCCAGCAAGGAAATTATAGACAGAATCAAGGAGGTCCTCAGTTTAACAATCAGCGCCAACAACAGTTTCAACCTTTAGTGCCACCTCCTCCACCACCAGCTTCAAATAATGATATGTCAGAGATCAAAGCTATGTTGCAGCAGAGCCTTAAAGCTCAGATGGAGCAAAAGGCACAGATTACTCAGATACTGGCTCACAATAAGATATTGGACACTCAAGTTGCCAAACTAGCAGGCCAAAATACAAATAGGCAACCCGGAAACCTTCCTCCCCAAGGACAACAAGCTCATGAGCAAGTTCATGCTATTCATTTGAGGAGTGGTACTTCTTATAAAGAGCCGGAGATGCTCAAAGATGATAGTAAAGTGCCTTATGTTTCTCCTAAAGGTTTAGGGCATCTCTCTTTCAGTGATGATGATGAAGAAGAAAAGGAATTAGAGAAAGATCGTATACATGAGGAAAGCGAAAAAGAAAAACGAAAAGAAGCGATGCGATCTAAATCCGAGACACTCGATCGAGCTCGCAGTGCACTCGATCGAGTGCCAACCCCACTCGATCGAGTGACTCATGTTCGTACTTCTGATGATGCTTCTGTTTTGCCTATTGCACAGGTACCTACTCCAGGGACTACTATTCCAAGTCCGAGTCCCTCAAAGGTCCCTAAGGATGCAAAGGAAGGTGAACCAATAAAGATTATTCTTCCATTCCCAACCCGACAACAGAAATCAAAACTTGATCAATAGTTCGGGAGATTCATGGAAGTTGTGAAGAATCTTCAAGTAAGCGTTCCTTTTACTGAATTGATTACTCAGGTACCAGCTTATGCAAAGTTTATGAAGGAGATATTAACTAAGAAGAGAACTTTCAACGAAGTGGAGACAATTGCATTCACTAAGGAGTGCCATGCCGCGCTGCAAGCCAATTCTCCACCCAAGCTTAAGGATCCAGGGAATTTTTCTATTCCTTGCACTATTGGTTCTCTTGATTTTTCTAATGCGCTATGTGATTTTGGGGCGAGTTTCAGTGTCATGTCGTATACTACTTGTAAACAACTTAACATGACCACACTTAAATGTACCAATATGACCCTCCAAATGGCTGACAGATCCATTCAACGCCTTATGGGTGTCTTACAAGATGTGCCGGTTAGGATAGGAAAATATTATGTGCCCTGTGATTTTGTAGTGATGGATATGGCAGAGGACGCTGAAATACCTATTATCCTCGGACGGCCCTTCCTTAGTACTGCTGGGGCACTTATTGACCTTAGGGAGGGTGGTCTCATTTTTCGCATCGGGGATGACACCATCACTTTTCTACACAACCAAGCACCCCGTCCTCCTGATTTTCAAGCTACATGTCCTGTAATTACCATTCTCGATCCTTCTTTAGATTCTTGCCATGCTTTGTGTATTGACAGGAATTCATTTGACGCTTCTACTACTGCGTCGCATACATGGGAGCTAGAGGTGGATGAGTTCAAGAAGTTGATCTACGAAGAAGAGCCACCTCCTTATTTGGATTATAGCTGTGACGGAAGTGTCGACTTGGAGGCTAAGTTACATGCTTGGGAAGCCGAAATTTTCAAAGACGACTACCTCTCTAAGGAGCCTGAAGATACTATGGATCTTGCTGATGATCCACCTTTGAGTTTCGTTTTTCAAAATGACAAAGAACTTTTTTATGCTTATAATTTGGATTTTACTCCCGTTGAGACTGAACTTAGACAATTCGTTTTGATATTTGTGTATGTTTGTATTGTTTCATGGTGCTACATAAGCCTGTGGGTAGCACACGGAGTGAGTTTCGACCTTCTTCTACGGGCATTGAATTGCCTTGATACGGTAGCATTGGAGCTTTGAGGTCACAAAAAGTTGCCTTGGTTACGTATGAATCGTCAAGACCCCCGCTTTGCAGCTGGTTTGGGGGAGTTCTTATGCTTTCCAGCTGGTATTATCCTTCTTTTATTTTTTTTCCTTTATTTCCTTTATTTTTAGTGTGTTATGTTTTCTCCTTTATTTCCGTTTGTTAGTAGTGTCCTTTAGGGTGCTGGTTATATTTTATATTATGCCTTACATGTTTTTTAGGTCACAATGAGGACACTGTGACATTTAGGTTTGGGGGAGAGTCTTTATTTTATGTTGTGTGCTTAAAAAAAAATCCAAAAATATGTTTTTTCTTTCATTTTTAGGTCGAGTCTTGGTGAATTAAATAGCAATGATGATAATTCGCATTGTTTTTGCATTTGAATCCCAAATAGTTATCCATGTACATTGTTTTGACTCGTTAGCCTATGAAAACAAAACTCAATGATCAAGTCTTGACCGTAATTGACATGCCTTATATTGATTAGACGTGACAAATTAAGTTGGTGAGCTACTTAAATTCTGAGGTCTATAGAGCTTCCTAGGCCAGGAACATTAATAAACTGGTCTCATTGTTATTTAGGCCTGAGTGTGGTTTCTCCTTGTGGAATATGTAATATCAAACTGCATAAGTGTGAAATTGATTGCTTGATGCTTTTATGTGAATGTATGACAAGTACATGAGGATAGGCGGTCCTCACCCTCCAAATAAATTTCACATAGCCAAAATTTGTCTTTCTACCTTTGAAACCAAATTCCCTATGAAAAACCCGTTTGAAGCGTTGTGGCATGTTTTGTGTTTGAATATTTATAAGCCACAATCCTAGAATTTGCCCACCTTTTCGGGACAGTCGCAGTTGCTTGGTTTATCACGATATTTCATTGCTATGGTTGGGAAGGGACTAATTTTGTCCAAGTGGGTGTAGTGAAAATTTGGGAGCAATTGTGTCAATCTCTTATATTGAAAAAAAAAAAGGAAAAATATAAAGCACAAGAAAGAAGAAAAAAGAAAAGGGAAAGAAAAAGAAAAACTTCAAAAAAAGAAGAATATTTGTGACTCGAAAAAAAAAAAGAGAATGCTTCATTGGCTTTTGTTAAGAGATTTAAGGAGACTATCTAGAGTCTAATGTTTATTTGGAGAGTAATGTTATAAACTCTCATATTCTATCAAGTTAAGATAATTTCTCTAGTTTTGGGTTGGTTTATCTTTCATTACAGAAGTGGTTTTGGTTTTAGCGCCGCGACTACCGTCTTAGCTCCACATATCCATAACGTGCTTTGGCACAAACCATTTCTTTACCCTTACCCGCTCGCCTCCTTGCCGTCTTGATACATGTACTTTGTCCATCTATACATGCATAATTGTTGGGGAAATCTCTATCACACTAGATTGCATGCATGTTTCATTAAGTTGAGTGAGTGTTCTTATTTCTTTCTATCTTCACATATAACTCACCCTTACATATACTTATGAGCGTGAGTGAATCCGCGAGAATCCGACTAAAATTTGTCTTGCAAGGTCGAAAGGTATTTGATTTTTGTCTATATTACATCGTCATATCAACCTTGTGACTTGAGCTGCGTATTCTATCACCCGTACCTGTGAATTTGTTTTATTGGTACATTTGGTCATTACTTTGTTATAGATGTGGACAACTTGGGATTTGTATGTGCACTAACATTAGCTTTGAGTTATTTATTCACCATTTGTATGATTGCCTTTTGTACTGTGTGTGATGCTTTGCTTGAGGACAAGCAAAGGGTTGGTTTGGGGGAGTTTGATGAGTCATATTCCTATACACTTTTATGCCTCCCCTTTAGTTGTTTTGAGATGATTCTTGTGCTAAATTGTGTCATTTATATGCTATTTATATTAGAATGTCGATACTTCCGCCTTTCGGTGTTTAATGCAGGATTGATGCATTTATGGAGCAAAAGATGGATTGGAGCATCGCGGACCCGACATGAAGGAACACACGTAGCATGGCACGAGGATCTAGGAAGGAAAAGTTAAGGGATTATCGAAGGCAAGCACAAAGAAGAGCTCCATATAACTAGTACCTACTTTGGAGAGCCATATCTCGAGTTCTACACATGATAATCAGATGATTTCAAATGGAGGTGAAAGCTCATCCTCTTAGCTTTCCAACGCCACGAAAATCACTTGATTTGGACAGGTAACGAAGAAATGGCGACTGTTTGAAGTTCAGTGCGCGAAGCAGAAATTACGCGCTGAGAGCACTCGATCGAGTGCCACAAACACTCGATCGAGTGCCTTGAGTGCTCGATCGAGTGCCTTGAGAGCTCGATCGAGTGTTTTAATTTACCCCGAGTTTCCATAAATTGTTTAAGTAGTTTACTATAAATAAAGGCTTCGTAGCCTATTGTTAGATACACTTTTATTACTCTAAAAACCCTAATTATTACTAGTAGCTCTCTAGATTATTATTTAGCAATTGCCTTCGGATCTTGTTCTCCTATTTACGGTATTTAATCATAATCTCTACTTTTTGTTCTTCAATTATTCTTGTTCTTAGTTTATTGCTTTATTAATTATGTTTTCAATCAATATTGTTGTAGTTAGATCCCAAGCCATGCATAGCTAATTTATTTGTCTAGGGTGAAAAGGGATCTAGGTGATTAGAAGGGGGAATCAAACTTTAATGTTGTTTAATTGTTAAACTGCTTATTATTATTGTTCTATTGTTGTTTTAAACCTGATTAATTAATTACTGGCCAGGATTAGTTAATTAGTCTCGCGAATTAGTCTTAGATCCGACCGTAGACTAAGACTAAGATAGGTCACAACAATTGAATAGACTGACCTAATTATAGCGACCGCATGTTAGGTTTAGATCTAAAGATTATATGAATACCGACCGGACATATGATCTTAAATAATAATTTTGCCCAATTAAATTAGTTAAATCCCATTCCCCTGGATAATTGCCTATGTGAACTTGATCCCTAGATCTTTCCTAATACTTGTTTACATCTTTATTTACTTATTTTGCAATTAGTTTGTTAGACAACAAAAACAACCAAAAACAACCCAATTGTTACTTTAAGACTTATTTACTTTAGCAAACAATTTATTACCGCCTCCCTGTGGATTTGATACCTTTCTTACCGCTAGCTATTAGTTAGTAGTATCCTAAGGATTACTTTGATTTAGGGTGACGACTTTACCCTTATCAGGCGCCAATTTTGGCGACTAAATATAGTCGCCAATCCTTATCATGAGTCGCTTTTTTTTGTCGGTGGTGAAAAAGTTTGGGAAAACTTACAGTCGCCAAATTGGCGACTGTTTTCAATCGCCATTTGGCGACTACAGGGTTTAGTCGCCAATAGTCTGTCGCCTGTTTTGATTTTTCTTGTAGTGGGACTTGGTTTGGGTATTGGGTTGACCGAATAATGTGGACATGTCATTCAAGTGACGCATGGGTTGCCTTGCGCATGTAAGTTGGTTCCTCTAAAGCTTAGTGGTAAAAGGGTCCACGTTGAGGATATTCATGTCTTTTGGAAGACATTGGTGTATGATAGTCCGGAGCAAATGCCAAAAAGTAATGATGACGTGTTCGAGGAACTTCTTGAGGAAGTCAGAAATTGTGATCCGGCCTTACGTAAACAATTAATAGAGAAGATGAGGGACATCACACACCCCGAAGATGTGGAAGCACTACTACAAAATACAGATACGAAGACGGTTAAAAACCGTTCTCCTATGAGAGGCGGAACCGTGCTCCCCCTGGCCGTGCTCTTTACCTAAGAGAACGGTTCAACTATGCTCTTAGTAATTCACTTACCAGAACGGTTCTGACGTGAACCGTGCTCTTATGTGCTTCTCAACCGTTCTCTTTGCCCTGTTTAACCGTTCTCTTTGCCATGTTAAACTGTTCTCTTAGGTGACTTACCAGAACGGGTGTAGTTTGAACCGTGCTCTTATGTCCTGCACAACCGTTCTCTTTTCCCTGTTTAACCGTTCTCTTTGCCATGTTAAACCGTTCTCTTAGGGGCCTTACCAGAACGGTTGTGGTTTGAACCGTTCTCTTTTGTTACTCACAACCGTTCTCTTTTCCCTGTTTAACCGTTCTCTTTGCCATGTTAAACCGTTCTCTTAGGGTTCTTACCAGGACGGTTATGGTTTGAACCGTTCTCTTTTGTTATAACTTCGCGCCATATTTTTGAATTAATAGAGCACGCTTGAGAACATAACCGTTCTCTTTGCACCTGCTATTTTTTTTTTTAATAATTTAATTTATAATTCATCCGGCCTATAATTTTTCCTGCAAATAAACGTACAATAACATTGCTCCAACAACTACATCATTCATATAACATTGCTCCAACAACTAAGCTACATCATTCATATAACATTGCTCCAACAAGTACTATGTTGACTACTCAAATTTCCAAAGGGATTCATCCCATCAGTGGAGAGTGCAAGGCGGAGATTTCTGGGTTCTTTGCCAAACTCGGGATATTTTGCATCAATAAACTTCCAGTCTTTCCCATCGGTCGGGTGTCTCAACTTCCCATCATTTGCTTTTGATGTACTATGCCATGTGAGTAATTTGGCATCATCTTTATTCGCAAATAATCGTATCAACCTAGGAATTATTGGAAAGTACCACAAAACTTTAGCTGGGTCCCCTCCTTCTTTTGATATCGCCATTCCTTACACACTGGACAACTAGTGAGATTAGCATATCCTTTGCGATATAATATGCAATCATTGGGACATGCGTGGATTTTTTCATATTTCATACCAATTCCCCTAAGTAGCTTCTTTGCCTCATATGTACGATCGGGAAGTACATTATTTTCGGGGAGCATGTCCTTTAATAATTTCAGGAGGTCTGTGAAACTCTTGTCACTCCACCCATTTGTTGCTTTTAAATTATATAACTTAACAAGAGTTGCCAATTTAGTGTGCTTACAACTACTATAAAGAGGCACTTCGGAATCTTTCAATTTCTCCAATACAACACTGGTATCCTCCAAATCATTTTCATCAAGATCCTCATCAGTTTCATCTACAATACCTTCTTGCTCATCACCTCCAAACATATCTCCCCATGATTTATCCAACATATCGTCACACCCATCTCCTGCCTCAGTATTCATATTACAACCCGGATCTTCTAGTGAATTAGACTCATCGGGCTCTTCATCGTCACTCAAGCATGTTTCTCTCTCAATCTCCCCAAATTGGACATCTATTCCATCTAAATTTTGTGATTCTCCATGGAAAATCCAACAAGTGTATTTTGGATTAAAATTTGTCTTATTTAAATGTATTCTTACATCTCCAAAGCTCATATACCTAATATTCCGGCACATATCACAAGGGCACGCCATACTAGATTTGTCTTTCACGTTCTTTATTACGAAGTCATAAAATTCATCTAACCCGGCATCATATTCTACTTCGCCCTTTTTCCCATTAATCATCCAAGTACGAGCCATATTCGGCTACATAATTACAACATAATTCAATTATTAAATTTATAATTCAATTATTAACGATAATAATACTAATAGCAATAATAATACTAATAGTAATAATATAACTAATGTTAAACACAACAATAAAAGGACGATATTAATATCAACAATACTCAAATAATAATACCGTAATGATAATAATAATAATATCATAAATAAACATAAATAACAAACATCCCCCTACCCTTTGATCCAGGGATCAAACCCCACGACCAACAACCTAACCTAACCATGACCCGACACCACCCTAGACACTACGCAACACCCACAACTCCCTGGTGGAAAGCACCATCCTTCGAAACCACCCAAACACCACGAAAAGCCGTGTAAACAGGCTGACATGAATGTCCCTGTTTTATAACTGTTTCTGCCGCCCCTAAACTAACCAGGCCTCTGGTTGTGCTCCGGCCACCAATTACCACACTACAACCACCGTTATATCCTATGAACATCCTACAACGAGAACCCAGGTACTCGTATCTAGATAAAATCAGAAAGCAGTTCGAAAGACAATTAAAACAATGCAATAGAATAACACAAAACAACACAAAATAACACAAAACGAATAAATCAAAGGCAATTAACAACAGAATTCAGGATTAGCATACTTACATATACTAATTTACACAATGGTATTGACAATTACATCTTAGGTTGATCTCAAACACAAAAATTCAAAAAATTTTCGAAACCCATTACTAAATTTCGAAATACCAATATAATTTTCGAACCCATTACTAAATAATTACTAAGTTTCGAACCCCATTACTAAATTTCGAAACCCATTCCCAACCACAACAACTCATATCACGGCCAAATCAAATTGGTAATTCGAATAATTGAGGAAAAAAAAGAAAACAAGAGTAAAGGAGAAAGAGGGCGTACGAATTATCGATGCTTGCTTCAGTTGCTTCGAAAATTGTCGTAGTACTGTATTATTACTTCAGTTGCTTCGTCTTTGTGTTTGAGAGGAGAAGCTATGGCTGCTATGGCTGCTGGGTTGTATCGTCTTTGTGTTTGAGAGGTTTCCAAAAACTGACGTTTAAGTTGTATACTGTTCTTTTGTGATTCTGTTTCGAATTATGAAAGAAAAAAGAGAACGGTTGATAACGGAACCATGCTCTTTGCGGAGACCAAAGAGAACGGTTGCGAAAAGAACCGTGCTGGATGATTATGAAGAATAACAAAGAGAACGGTTGCTAAGGGAACCGTGCTCTTTGTTAATGTAAGAGAACGGTTGAAAAAAGTGAGGGGAATAAAACGCGTATTCACCCCAAAATTACAGGATTATAATGAAAAATACAACTGTGAATATCGTCATAAGATAAAAAGCATGAGAAAAGAAGTACAACCTTTAGTCCTCGCGCAAAAGGCCTAAGAACAGGAATTAATGCAAATTCCCTCCTATAACTTGCACCCAAGACTTAGTCTGAGACGTGGCCGCGTGTGCTAGAAATCCTCTCCAATTGCCTTGCAATATAGGGAGAGCTATTTGAGTTTAGATGTGAGATCTGAGGTTTTTGAGAAAAGAATGTCTCAAAACCCTAATTTTCTTTTCAGATAATTAAACAGTGCACCAAGAGTAGTCGATATAAGGAGAAGGACTCTCCTTATATACTACTCATGGCCGGCCGAATTGGAGATATGGTAGGAGTGGGCTTTCCACTCTTACCTTATTCTAATTCGTGATTCGACCCATTTAGCTTTAAGTTGTTCGCGGGTTTTATTTATAAATCGTAACATGTTATCAGATATTAATATAGTCGATATATTAATAATGGTCTGACAAAATACGATATTGTATAATTACCCAAATTAATATAACTGTTTATATTAATACGCGAATACAATATTTAATTAAATATAACCGTTTATATTTAATTTACGAATTAAACATGTAATCCGTATTAGCTAAAATTATTTAATCTGTATTAAATAATAATTCTCAACATCTTATTGACTAATTTAATAGTCAATACCTCTGACTAACCGTTTAGTCATATCCGGCAAAATGTGATTGTATTTTCATACCTTCACATCTCTCAAACGTGTCCTATAGGTGTGACGTATAGGGACCAGTTGACCACCGTCATCCGTATGACAATAACGTCAAACTTATCTAGCAAGCCAACCGTTATTGATAAACGTGGATCAACTGGTAATAATACAGAAGTATGCCCTTGTGATCCTTAAAGAGATTTAATAAGTCATTGTACTTAATTGTCAAGGACACCAGCCCCAACAATCTCCCACTTGTCCGTACAAGGGTATGTTCAATGACGTTATCACACTACATGTGGAGGACACAATCTCCAACAAACTCCCACTTGTCCGTACAAGTGTAGGTGCGATAACCGAATCTCATATCCTTTTAAAATTTCTCCCACTCAATGTAAGACAATTTGCAAATCCGCATTCGCAAAGGTCGTATCTCACAAGCGATCTGTATCAAGAGTGGTTTCCCCGACTAGAGAGTAACTTAACTGATAAAACGAATCTGTATTCGAGCATGGCCATGCATTTCAGTTACTACTCCTCGAGTGGCCCTGAGAAATGATAAAATCCTGATAAGGGTTTGGATATTTCCCTCAACTCGAATCCTGCCGATATCGCCCAACATGAAATAACCCAGAAAAAATCCTCTTGGCCCCTGTTACGGTGACCGTGGGAAAGAAACCAAAGTTACCCAAAATCTGTCTTAATCTCAAGAAACAGTTGAAAGTCAAAAGACTCGACTCTAAGGAACACTATGGAGGTCCTATCCACGACCTGGCACCCAATGTTATAAAACATTTAGGACTCCATAACGTTGTCACGGGGTGTCCTACGAGATATCCGTATAACTCGCCTTTGTGATTGGTCAGTCATCCACGTGACTTATGGCTCGTTGAACCCACCATCAACCAACGTCACAAAATGATTACCTGAGTTATCAGCTCAAGTGGGTAATCAAGGACCAAAACGATGTAATGTTAATCAGTTCACTTTGTGGTGTTCAAAATTGGCGTACAATTCCACATGAGAAACAAAACATTTTATATCATAACAATAAGGTTGAATAGAGTACACGAGAAAATGAATTATTACATGAATTCATAAAAGAGTACTACAACTTAGGAACACATCCAATTCCCATGGAATGAATGTGCCCTTCATGCTTATCACGTGGTAATGCTTTAGTGAGAGGATCAGCTATGTTGTCATCCGTAGCGATCTTTTCAATAAAAATCTCCTTTTGCTCCACGTAATCCCGGATTAGATGAGCTTTCCGTTGTACATGCCTAGCCTTGCTGCTAGACTTATGCTCCTTAGCTTGGAAGATGGCACCGCTATTGTCACAATAGACGGTGATTGGGTCATTCGAACTAGGCACTACTGATAGTCCTTGTAAGAATTGACGCATCCATATTGCTTCCTTAGCTGCTTCTGAGGCGGCATAGTACTCGGACTCAGTCGTAGAATCTGCTGTAACACTCTGTTTAGAACTTTTCCAGCTGACAGCAGCGCCATTAAGAGTAAAGACAAATCCAGACTGAGATTTCGAGTCATCTCGATCTGTTTGGAAGCTAGCATCTGCGTAACCCGTGGCGCAGAGCGTTGAGTCGCTTCCATAAGTCAATCCCCAATCTTTAGTCCTCCGTAGGTACTTAAGAATGTTTTTCACGGCCATCCAGTGTTGTTCACCTGGATGAGCTTGGAATCGACTTGTCATACTCAATGCATATGCAATGTCTGGACGTGTGCATATCATGGCATACATGATCGATCCTATTGCCGAAGCATAAGGAATCCGACTCATGCGCTCTTTCTCTTCCACTGACTTAGCTTCTTGAGTCTTGCTCAAGTGAAGCCCAGGAGTCATAGGAAGGAACCCCTTTTTGGAGTTCGTCATGCTGAATCTCTCCAGAATCTTCTCTATATAAGACTCCTGACTGAGAGACAACATCCGTCGTGATCTATCCCTGTAGATACGGATGCCCAAAATTCTTTGTGCCTCTCCCAGATCTTTCATCTGGAAGTGGTTTTTCAACCATGCTTTAACCGAAGATAAGAGAGGTATGTCATTCCCAATCAAGAGTATGTCATCGACATACAGTACTAGGAATACAATCTTGCTCCCACTCGACTTGATATAGAGACATGGTTCCTCGACTGATCGAATGAACCCATTCTCTTTTATCACTTGGTCGAAGCGATGATTCCAACTCCGCGATGCTTGCTTAAGTCCATAGATGGAACGCTTAAGCTTGCAAACTTTCTTAGGATGTGCTGAATCGATAAAACCCTCGGGTTGTACCATGTACAACTCTTCCTCCAAATAACCGTTTAAGAAGGCGGTTTTAACGTCCATTTGCCATATTTCATAGTCATGAAATGCGGCGATCGCTAAGATAATCCGAATGGAACGTAGCATGACTACGGGTGCAAAGATCTCATCATAGTGCAAGCCTGGCACTTGAGTGAAACCTTTAGCAACTAGTCTAGCCTTGTGGATATCTTGTTGTCCTTCCACGGCATGCTTTATCTTGTAAAGCCATTTGCATTGAAGGGGGCGTACCTTTGCAGGTAGGTCCACAAGATCCCACACGTTGTTCTCATACATGGAGTCCATCTCGGATTGCATGGCTTCTAGCCATAGCTTTGAGTCAGAACTGGTCATGGCACCTTTATAGGTTGTGGGTTCATTACCCTCTAGGAGTAAGACGTCATCTGTATCGTGTTCCTCGACCATACCAATGTATCTGTCCGGTGGAATAGAGACTCTTCCTGACCTCCTAGGTTCCTCAGGGATATCTACCGCAGCCTCGGTTGGAGGTACTGTTTCCTCCAATGGTTGCTCGGTAGTTGGTTCTTGAACCTCCGATAACTCGAAGGTTCTATTACTCGACTTGTTCTCGAGAAATTCTTTCTCTAAGAACGTCGCACTAGCCGCAACAAAAACACGTTGTTCGGTAGGCGAGTAGAAGTAATGACCAAACGTTCCCTTTGGGTAGCCTATAAAGTATGTCTTGACCGATCGCGGGCCGAGCTTATCCTCGTGTCTCCACTTGACATAAGCCTCGCAGCCCCAAACCCGAATAAAGGACAAGTTAGGGACCGTTCCCTTCCATAACTCGAATGGAGTCTTGTCAACAGCTTTAGACGGACTTCGGTTAAGAATTAGAGCGGCTGACAAAAGAGCATAGCCCCACAATGAATCAGGCACAACGGTGTGACTCATCATGGATCGAACCATATCGAGTAAAGTTCGATTTCTCCGTTCGGACACACCATTTAATTGTGGTGTTCCAGGTGGAGTCAACTGTAGCACGATCCCACAGTCTTTTAGGTGTTGATCAAACTCGCGTGAAAGATACTCACCACCACGATCCGAACGTAGTGCTTTAATCTTTCTACCCAGCTGGTTCTGTACCCGATTCTGGTATTCTTTGAACTTGTCAAAGGATTCACTTTTGTGCTTCATTAAGTAGACATAGCCATATCTACTTAAATCATCCGTGAAAGTGATGAAATACCTATAGCCATCTCGTGCGTTGATTGACATAGGGCCACATACGTCCGTATGTATGAGTCCTAATAGGTCGGCAGCGCGCATTCCAACACCTTTGAAGGAAATACGAGTCATTTTGCCGATGAGACATGATTCACACGTGCCATATGATTCGAAATCAAAGGGCGAAATAGCTCCATTCTGTATGAGCTGTTTAACGCGTTTCTCATTTATGTGTCCCATACGACAATGCCATAGGTAAGTTTGATCTTTGTCACCTACCTTTATTCTTTTATTATTCACATGTAATATCTCGGTAGTTTGATCTAAAACATAAATTCCATTCATGGAAACTGCCTTGCCATAAATCATATTGTGCAAAGAGAAAATACAGCTATTATTCTCTATTACAAATGAAAATCCGAGTTTGTCAAGTGCAGAAACTGAAATAATGTTTTTGGATAAACTAGGAACATAATAACAGTTATACAAAAATAACTCGAATCCACTTGGAAGCTGGATTACGTATGTTCCCTTCGAGACTGCAGCCACACGTGCTCCATTCCCGACACGCAGGTCCACCTCACCCTTGATTAGGGGTTCTTGGTTTCGGAGGCCCTGCACATGATTACATAGATGAGAACCACAACCAGTATCAAGTACCCAAGTTCCGCAACTTGCGTGGTTAATCTCAATCATGTGAATAAAAGAAGAAGAAGACATACCAACAGGGGTAACGCGGCCTGCCTTAATGTCCTCGCGATACACGGGGCAGGAGCGCCTCCAATGCCCAGTCTTGTGGCAATGGTGACATTCCATGCTTGTATCCTTGCTCTTTGTCTTGCCCTGTGAGTTGCTCGACTCACCTGGCCCACTCTTTGCAAATCCTGGTTTCTTGAACCTGGGCTTACCTACTGCTAGGTCGCCCTGAGCTTTAGCCTTCCCTTTACCTTTCCCCTTACTGGAGATCATGAGAACATCCTGCTTAAGACTCCCACTCAACTTAAGATCCTTCTCAGTCTGTACGAGAAGGGAGTGGAGCTCATGGGGAGTCTTCTTCATGTCGTTCATGTAGTAGTTGGCCCTAAAGAGGGCGAACCCGTCATGAAGCGAATGAAGCATGCGATCAACGATGATGTTCTCACTGATCTTGCAGTTTAGGGACTCCAGTTTCTCGATATTCTCAATCATGTTGAGAATATGTGGGCTAACAGCTTGGCCCTTCTGGAGTTTCGCCTCAAAGAAGCGACAGGTATGCTCATAAGAAACGATTCTCGGAGCCTTGGAGAATTCGTTAGTGAGCGTGGTGAAAATCTTGTTTGCACCATGGGTTATGAAGCGTCTTTGCAAATTGGATTCCATTGCATAGATGAGTACGTTCTTTATCGCACCCGCTTCCATAACGAAATCGCTATGAGCGCGAATTTCGTTGGCTCTAGCTCCAGTTCCTGGGTGTGGCGGAATGGGCTCAGTTAAGAACTTAAGCTTTCCGTCAGCAATGGCGGCATTCCGTAGTGCTGCCTCCCAGTCAGAGAAGTTTGACCCATCATTCCTCAGTCTAGTTGACTGATTCATGGAGTCCATGAAGGCTTTTAGCCAGGATTCACGTGCTAGCTTGGCACTTGGCATTGGGTCTTCACCAGCCATTTTAGTTTTACAGCAGTTTTATTGAACGTGTTCTACACTGAAAAGAAGATAAAACAAAACCATATAAGCAACTTATTGTTGTGATTTAAGTCTATATTAAATGTGAATTTAAACTCGTAGACTCATGCATTTATATAATTGATCTCCCTCAAGAATTATATAAACGATCCCAAGACTCAATTTCCGTATATTGATAAGCCCACAGTTTGGCTAATTCCAATCGTTGGAACTCTTGGTCGATAGATTTCCGTATATCTATCTATTAGTCCATCTCAGTCACTGGAATATTATCGAGTGACCATGATGTTGAGATAAAATAAATCATCTGTTCCCACTTACCCGACGTAGAAGGGGTCATATTATGCCTACCGACGAAGAAGGGATTCATGGGAGGCTGATTTATAAAGACTAATCTCAATTTTTGGTTATACGAGGAAGACCCCATCAACTTTTATTTATTCATATTAAGTGAACTAATACTAGCATTTTCGTGAATGAATTAAATAAAGTGATGGCTTTATTAAATGACATGTGACATCTGTATTGTCACAGAAAACTAACGCGAGACCTCTACATGAGTCAGTTTTCAGGCATGATATAGGTGGTTTGGTTTTTAGGCGGAATATGATGCAAGCTATTATCGATGAAAGCGTAAAGAGAAATGCAATAAACGTAAATAAAAGTCCTAGTGTGGCCTATCCTACCAAAATAAACATAAAACAACTTGGAATCCACCGTTGGACCCTAGAAGCTTGTCTTGATGTTTCATCTTGGTCCTTGCAGCGGGAGTGAGCATCCGGTCTCCGTCTTCTCTTTGGTCTTCACAAAATTACTAATTTAAATTACAAAAGTAATCCTAGATACATTCTAATTTAAATACAAAAGTAATTACATGGCAAAAACCCAAAACGGAGATTCAAGATCTCAAAATTACAAGCAAGATCGTGTCCCATCATTACGGTAACACAATCTTCTAAGGCCACACTAAGTTACAACCGTTTGCAAAAATTAAATACGTTATTGAAAGCATTCAAGGCATTCACATGACGATAAATAAAATGCATCAACTAAAACAATTTATACATGACATAATACCGTTATTATGATTAATAAATTTATACCAAACCACCTTTTAAGATTAAAATTAAGTGACTATACCGTTTTAATCACCAATTTTAATAAACATATAATCCATTGTTTTAAACTGCTTTAAAAACAATATGTATCAAACAAGGGTGAACCGTTTCACTAAATAATATACTATTTCCGTATACAGTATATTATTTTAAGCCATGTGAAAATAAGAAAACAAGTTATTTTCGAAAATAAACACCCCGAAACGAGAGCACTCGATCGAGTAACAGGGGCACTCGATCGAGTGTCAGGGTCACTCGATCGAGTGCAGCAGGGCTCGATCGAGTGGCTTATAAAATTTGCAAATCGCTGCACTTTTACATTAAAACGAGTTTATAACTTGGATTTAAAACTTGTAAATCATATATAAACAAAACAAAAGATTCACATATTGCTAAAAATATCGATTAATTAACAATATGCAAATTATAATCGAAAACAAGATCGATTTCTCACTAAAAACCCACACGCACGGGCCTGGTACGAGGGCACTCGATCGAGTGCAACAGGGACTCGATCGAGTGCCTGCGACAGAATGTACGGTTTTCAAAAATTTTAAACTTATGAAAGACACAATTGTAAAATTTTCATGGCCTAAGGCTCTGATACCACTTGAGGGGAATAAAACGCGTATTCACCCCAAAATTACAGGATTATAATGAAAAATACAACTGTGAATATCGTCATAAGATAAAAAGCATGAGAAAAGAAGTACAACCTTTAGTCCTCGCGCAAAAGGCCTAAGAACAGGAATTAATGCAAATTCCCTCCTATAACTTGCACCCAAGACTTAGTCTGAGACGTGGCCGCGTGTGCTAGAAATCCTCTCCAATTGCCTTGCAATATAGGGAGAGCTATTTGAGTTTAGATGTGAGATCTGAGGTTTTTGAGAAAAGAATGTCTCAAAACCCTAATTTTCTTTTCAGATAATTAAACAGTGCACCAAGAGTAGTCGATATAAGGAGAAGGACTCTCCTTATATACTACTCATGGCCGGCCGAATTGGAGATATGGTAGGAGTGGGCTTTCCACTCTTACCTTATTCTAATTCGTGATTCGACCCATTTAGCTTTAAGTTGTTCGCGGGTTTTATTTATAAATCGTAACATGTTATCAGATATTAATATAGTCGATATATTAATAATGGTCTGACAAAATACGATATTGTATAATTACCCAAATTAATATAACTGTTTATATTAATACGCGAATACAATATTTAATTAAATATAACCGTTTATATTTAATTTACGAATTAAACATGTAATCCGTATTAGCTAAAATTATTTAATCTGTATTAAATAATAATTCTCAACATCTTATTGACTAATTTAATAGTCAATACCTCTGACTAACCGTTTAGTCATATCCGGCAAAATGTGATTGTATTTTCATACCTTCACATCTCTCAAACGTGTCCTATAGGTGTGACGTATAGGGACCAGTTGACCACCGCCATCCGTATGACAATAACGTCAAACTTATCTAGCAAGCCAACCGTTATTGATAAACGTGGATCAACTGGTAATAATACAGAAGTATGCCCTTGTGATCCTTAAAGAGATTTAATAAGTCATTGTACTTAATTGTCAAGGACACCAGCCCCAACAAAAAGAACCGTGAGAATAACAAAGAGAACGGTTGGAAACAGAACCGTGCTGGTTGATTATGAAGAATAACAAAGAGAACGGTTGTTAATTGAACCGTCTTGGTTGTTAATGTCTGAATAACAAAGAGGACGGTTAAGCATTTAAACCGTTCTCTTTGGTTTTATTTTAAACTATAAAGACGGGCATTTTATAGAACCGTCTTCTATTGCTATATTAAAAACTCGCGCCCACTTTTTGTGACAAATTAAGACGGTTCCGCAAAATTTCGTTCCTTAATCCCCGTCTCCTAAACCTATATTTGTAGTAGTGAAGTTTTGCCACCCCCAATCAATGAGCGTCCAAAAGGGCGTCCCAGAGGTTCGACAACGAGAAACAAGTCGGGATTTGAGCATAGTCGAAGGAAGTTCGGCACACCTGGAAGCCATGGTTCTGCAACTGCACTACAAAGAGTAGGTGATTTTGATGGTCCGTGCGCTCCTGGTGCTCCCTTGGAAAGAAATTTCACCATTGGTCTTATTTCAAGTTGGGGTAATTGTTATGGAATACCTGAGGTGCTTTGGGGTCACTTTGATGGTTGGGTTGATGTTGGGGATGACAGACATTGTGGTTTCCGGGTCATTTCACACGCCCAACGGGGACAGGAGGACGATTACCTTGTTATGCGTGAATGGTGTGGTCGAGAGATGAGGACCCGCGATGTTTACAAAGATTTGTTCGGAAACTTTCCATCACCAACTACAGGTTTGACAGGGTTTGATATGAGTTTGATACTTGCCGAGTTCTTCGTTGAAGTTGGTTATGGTCAAGATTATTGGATGTGTGGTGACCATTTGCTTGTCTTTGCCACGTTGTTCAATTGGACCATTTGTGTTATCGGTCACGTAAGGGGGGAAGATGGAGGGAAAGTTTGGGCCGGGAGTTGCAGTACTATCTTACCATTGGCGTCCTCAGTTAGAGATCGAAAACCGGCCCGTATTTTATGGATTGTCCTTCACCACAGTCACTGGATGCGGTTGCATTCATGCACGTCAACCGAGGATGTTCATATGCCCCCAATTAACTCCGCCTGGTTGACGTTCAAAGATCGTAGTGTCGATCACCTTGAGAAGTTATATGAACGAAACATACAGCATTGGCACACTTCGATGGGTTCCACGCCACACCGCCGTCGTCGAAAATCGAAAGGGGCGACCTCCGTTGTCGGCAGTATCATCTCAATAGATAGTTCGAAGTAGTTATTGATTTAATTTCCATTAAACTTAGTAGTATTATGTCATTTTTATTAATGTATGTAGTTGTCATCTTCTTTGTTTTAATTAAGACGTTTTGTGTTGTTTTTATTTAATTTCTCACTTTTAATTTTATTTGTCACTTAACTTAACAACTAAAACAACTAAAACAACAAAAACTACTAAAACTACTAAAACAACAAAAACTACTAAAACAACTAAAACAAACTAAAATGAGAAATAAACAAAGTAACAGAAATCCGTACTAAAACAACAAAAACAACTGAAACAATTAAAACAACTGTCTCGAAACTGCAACAACCAAACGACGCTTTGAAGATGTCACATTCCGACCAACAGTCCGATCTGGCATTTTCATAACATTTGCCGCCTCTCGATCCAACTCTTTATCTCTTTCACTAGTCATCTGCATTAAATAAATTAAACAATTTAATTGAATTAAACAAAAACAATTCAATTGAATAAAACATTAAAAATCCACGATTTGTTAAATCTCAACTTCAAATTTCACGCATGAGCTCAATGAACATGTTACTTTCCACATGAGCTCAATGAAGATGTTACTTTCCATTATACAAAAGCAACACAATGACAGTCACAACTGGTTCATGAGAATAAAGCCCCGGTTCAACTAAACGCTAATAACACTTGCATGCCAACTAAATTTGCACATAACTGGCCCTTCACGATTTTCACCAGAGAGGGAATTGGGGTCTACTCGAGTGTCACCGCTATGACATCCCGACAATTAAAATCATCAGACTAAGTATATTTGCCAAGCATCATTCTAATTAAACTTTTTTTTTTTTAAAATTAAACGTTTAATTGGATAAATTTCATCGAATATCAAGTTATTCGATAAATTTACGAGTCATTCGATAAATTTCATAAAAATTCGTAATTAAATAACTAAATCAATATAATATAACTAAAAAAAATAAATATTACCTCTCTAACGTTTAATTAATTTTTTAAAAAAATTAAACGTTTAATTCGATAAATTTCATCAAATATCACGTTATATTCGATAAATTTAATCGAATATCGAGTTATTCGATAAATTTCATAAAAATCCGTAATTAAACTAACTAAATAAATGAAATTAAAGTATTAAACGGGTTTAATTAATGCATATAATACGAAACAACGGTCAAACTCCGACAACCTTCGACCAACCCACGGAGAGACGAAAACTCGTGTGGTCTGCACCATGGCCAGACGAAGAGTCTCGTTGTCTCCACCATGGGCAGCCGAAGGGACTCATTGTCCAGCCTAGGTGAGACGATGAATACCATCGTCTGAGCCATGGGCAGACGTTGAGGTGTATCGTCCCTCACCATGGACAGATGAAGAGCTTCATCGTCCTACCCAGGTCAGACGAGCACCTTCATCATCTACCCCAAACCCGAAATTTTTGCCCAGAAATTGCGCCCAAAATCGAAAAATGCCCAGAAATTTCACCCAAATTCGACAATATACACTATTTAATCAACAATAAACGACATTCCAATGTAACAACTAACCTAATTAACAACAACTACAACAAATTTTAACTAAAATCGAACAAATCACTACCTAATCGAAAATTTCACAAAAAATCAGAAAATAAAACATACCTAAAATGGTGGTGGTGGAGGCGGCACAGTAGTAGCGTGCGGTGGGTACGGTGGCGGTGAACGTGGTGGTGGGGGTGGTGAAGGATGAAGGTGATGACTGTTGGTGAAGGATGAAGGTGATGAATGTTGTTTTGTTATTGTTGTTTACTTGGGAGAACCGTGAGGAAGAGAGAGAGGGGACAAGGGTAGGATACGTCTTTTTTATGAAAAACGCCGACTACGTTTACTAAAACGCCGACTACGTTTACTAATCGGGTTTTTTATATATGTTGACCGTCTCATAGTATGAGACTGTCTCACAAAAATTCCTAGTTCGTTTTATTTGTCAAGGTATTCAAGAGGTTAATTTTTCCGGAATTGTAATTTTTTTTTGTTATTATAAAATTTGTTGTCCTCTATTAAATGATTTTCTATACAGATCTCCGATTTTTTTGTGTGTATAATTTTTAATGTAAGGTTGAATGTGATTAATGTTTTTTATCATAAGTTTTTTAACATATGAATATATTAATGTTCTTATATAGAAAATAATAAGAATTGAAGAGAGAGGGTAATTACCTTAATGATAGTGGAGAAGAGGAAGAGTAATTAATTAGGGATTGAGAAGTGGGGCAATTAGTTTTTTCTTCCGCCAATCAGATTTCTCTAAATGTCTTTTCTTTTATAGAATAGTAAGTCACGGGTCATTATTTGTGACGGATTTTTTGTGAGTTAAAATGGATATAAAATGAGTTAGTGGAAAGATGGGACTACATGAATAGTGTTGCAGAAAGAGAAAAAGTGGGTATTTTGTGAGAGAAAACGGTATCCGTCACAAGTTTGCGACGGATAGTGCCATTGCAAATAAGAATTTGTGTTTATAGAAAAAGGATGCATATATATCTAAGTGGAAAAATGAGACAAAGGCAAAATATATTGAAAAAAATAAATGATTTGTCCTATAAAATCATGTGGGATGATAACTTAATACATTAAGAAAAGATAAAATTTTGTCCTATATACTTATGTAGGAGAATTTTTTAAATAAATGTTAGACCCACGACAAAAAAACATGGAATTAATTTATGAAAAAACAATTTTATTAATAGAATTTCATCGAATAATATTCAGTACAAAACTTCAATGAACCACTAGCCTCAATTTTATTTATGTTGCATATAAATAATACAATGTGAAAATGCAGAATTTTTCCAATAGTCCACTTAGTTTATCAATAAAAGAAATGAAAAGATGAAAAAAAAACATTATTAGATAATGAAAATATAAATGATAAAAAAATGATAAAGCAAGTAAGTAATGTTATTATATTATTTTACAAGCTTTTATCTCTAACATTTGACAATCGTAATAGGAACTTTTCGACATATTACTAAATTTGAGTACTTTTTTGGATAAGAAATAGTTTTTAACACAAAAAGTTAATAAATAGTATTGTTTTAATTTTCAGTTTTAAAAATGAGATCTAGAAATAGTTAACAAAATAAATGAACTATAAAACTCCGTTAAGTAGATTTTAGAGCATTCCGTTAAAATAATATTCTAAAGGAATTCGTTATAGATATGAAACTTATCCACCAAAATGACTAGATCTAAAAAATCTATTATCGTGTTTTAACATTGAATTCGTGAACTTTTTCACAGATATAAAACCTGTGTAAATTTCAAACTCTTGCAATTTTACACCTGTTTTAAACTATTATTATTATAAAAGAAATAGAGTATAAAATATACATGCATTTTGGTTTAACATTTTTAAATACTAATTATTATATCAATATTTTTAAAACTATACCCGTGCAATTTTACACGGATTAAAAACTAGTAAACCCAAAAAGAAAAAAAAAATTAATGTTTTTATGGAAAATTGTTTTATTACTTTTATTTTTCTTTATTAGAAAATACATTTACTTCTTTCCTTTTTTTGTTTTTTAGCCTATGCCAAGTGGTGTAGCTTAAAAAAGTCGAAAAAAATTATATAATAGTTGATGATATCACCTTATTAAGATATTCAAGATTAATTATATTTATATTTAAAATGAAAATGTATATAATTATTAATTTATAAGTCATGACAAAAAGACTCTCATAACATATTTTAGAGTAACATCATTGCCTTAGGTTGAGCCCTTATTAAGAACCTCAAATCATTAAACAGAAGGTTTAAGCGAGGATGTATTTTCACATACTTGTGCGGGGTTAAACTTTTCAGAGCTGAGCGTTTTTTCTTACTTGAAAAACATTCTCATTGAAGGCTTTTTTATTTTTATCATAGTCATGTCAAATTTCATGAACTTGCATTGTATGAGAAAATTTCACAGATAAAACCTCAACATAATTGTATATTTAGTTAAAATACTTATTTTAATATGTTAAAATAACAACTAATTAATATAACATGTCACGAAGATAATAGGTAATTAAATAATAAAATGACCAACAATAATTACTCGGTATGTAAAATTTTGTAAATATATATGATCACTTTAGTTATTACAAAACAATGTTATTGTAAAATGGTCTTATTATTATTTTTATGCAGTAAATATACTTGTATCAGTTGTATGACTACGTTTATGGGTTGTGCTAAGTAGGTCTAGATCTTGAATAAAAACAAAACATAACAAATAAAAAAAGGAAAAAGAAATTAAAAGGTTGGAACACCTTTGAAAAAACTAAGTCCATACGGTCCAATCTGGACCTCCTGGAACACTTTCCAGACCTCGTTCTAGACCTTGTTTAGTGTAAAAAAGTACTGTCGGTTAAGGTAAATTTTGATAAAAGATAGAAATGAAGAGATATGGTTTGAAAGTAGGTTAAGAAAAAAATTAGTCTTTTAATATAGAAACTAGGGTTAAACAGAGCTACAAGACCGTAGATGCGGAATTCAACGCCCCTATATGCACTTCACCTCACAAATTAAACAAGGGCCCAGTCAACTTCCCAGATCTTCTTTTGTTTCTCAACTCTTGCATATGGACGCTTGCACTCTTTCTATTTTTTGCTTTTGGGTGCATTTCGGGTTACTTCAATCTAATCAACTATGCATTACACATTTTAGATTGATAAACACAAATCTAGAAAGTAATTAACATGTCTTCAGTTAAGAAAAGGTGAGACATTTGTCGAAAATTCCACATTTGGCCTGTTTCTTTGAAGTGACTTATTGTAGGACTATATAAATTTTCATTGAAGACGAATTAGTTTTGCCTTCTCAAAAAGATGGGTCAATTGTCGTTATTTTAAGGATAAATGTGAATATGTGAAACGACACCTGTTAACTTAGAAAATTTAGCTGGTTACATTTATTGTGAAAATGATGATATTTGACCCGTCATTTTGAAGAGACGGATTGCGACTCTCTTCAACAAGACTTATTGATAGGACTATATAGTATCATTTTATACGTTAAATAACTCAGTAATTCAAATTGGTGTTCAAAACATATTAATTATAGTAGTTATCCTATACGACTGTCTAACCTGTGTATTTTTACAGGAAGTGATCACTTTTTGGTAAAAAGTAACTAGTTTTTTTTTTTTTTTTATAAATAGTGGTTACTTTGAAAAAACTGGTCATTTTTAATAAAAAAACTAGGTTTGTGTACCGTGAAATTCACGGGTTTATCTGTTTTAGTTTTATTATTTTATCGTATTATTAAGATTTGTCCGAACAACTAGTTTATTCATTTAAAAATATATAATATTGAAATACATAAAAAGTTAGTTGGTTAATGTCTTATTTCTTTGACATCTATGATTTACTTTAATAACTATATATTTTAATTTATAATAATAAATAAATCTAAATCGAAATTAAATTTTACATTATTGATCCTATAATTATAAATTATTCACCTTCAAAACCACCAGCAACATGGGTCCATGAACATGAAAAAAGTTGATTATTAATAAATATTTTAATATAATTTTTTTTAAAATTTAGTGTAGTTATGAGGCAAAAAATGAAATACTTACGTTGTCTTTTAATTAGATTAGATTGTATGATAAATTGTGTACTACATTTTATATAAAAAAGCTTGAACGTCCCTTTGTTATCTAGGTATATGAAGTTAGGAGTGAGGACAAAAGGGCAAATTATTGCATAATGTTTGATTATTATTCTTTTTTTCCTTTTTTTAGAATGATAAATTCTCCAGTATAAAAAACTTAAAACATACTTTCTAATTAAATTAGAGGGCTTATTAACTAAATACTAGTTTTATGACCCGTGAAATTCACGGGATGTTTAATATCTAGTGTGATATTTTAGTGATTTAATATAATAATATATTATGATCAACTCAACTTACAGTTTTCATGTTTTAAGGGTTATATAAAGTCAATTAGTCTTTTGTACACCAATTTATTAGGGCAAAATAACTAACAATAATGAAATTTGTTTTATGCAATATCATCGTTATTAACTTAACTTTCCTCGTAAAAGGTGAGAAAAATAGGGAATAAGAATCAAGTATATTTTACCTTTAAAGAGTCGAACACACAAATTTTGATATAACCCCTAAATGAGAACACAACAAATACATACGATGAAGTTGAAATGTGATGAACATTTCATAACTCAACGTAAGTTACATAAAAAAATAAATAAATTAGTTAATAATTTAATACCATAATTCATATAAATTGATGCGAATAGAAAGATAAGAAAGATTACTGACACATATAATTCTAGTAACGATAAAAATAACAAAAAAACTGGCTTAAAAATTTTGCCTTCCAACAAAAATATATAAATAGTCGAGGATGCGTTTTATGACTTTTGAGCATCCTCTTTTTAAATATTATCAAATTTAATATAGGCATAATTATCATTTAATATTCATAACTTTTGAGCATATTTTGATCTTATTGTGAAATTTAATATAAATATGAATATGGGTCAATGAGAAATGGAATGTATAAGGTTTATTTACTCATTGTTATATTATATTTGTTTTTACAAAATCGACTTTATATGAGAGTGGTTTCACATATTATGTTATGAAATTAAAATATGACCTGTGGGCTGTGGATGATAATATATAGTTTGACTTGCCTTTTAATTAGATTTATAGATTTAAGATTTTATCTTATGAAATTAAAATATGACATGTGGGTGACATGTGAATGATAACAAAAAGTTTGGCTTGTATTTTAATTATATTTATAGATAAATTTATACTTATAATTTTTTCTCATTATTATGAAATTTAATATAGACATAAATATGAAGCAAAGAGAAATAAAATGTAAAAAATTTTCTTAATTATTATTACTATTATTTTATTCCTTTTCAAAATATATACTTTGTATGAGAGTGGTTTAAGAAGTTATCTTATGAAATAAAAAATATGATATGTGAATGATGGTAAATAGTTTAACCTATTTTTTAATTATATATTTATATAGTCAAATATTATTAAATTTATGTTATATTTTTAGTTTGATTAAATAATCAAGAAAAAGGAATATAAATTAATGAGTTATGAAATTGCCATATGGAAAAAAATGGATCTTCTAAACTAACCTTTTATTTGATAGTATAAATAATTAAATTAAATAATCAATTAAAATAAATTAATATTAATGAGTATGAAATGTCATGTGGAATACAATTAAATGTTAAGAGATGGAAATAAATTAAATACTTTAATAATAATAATATAATATCCTTTACTTTTATAAATAAGTGAGTTAAATTAAATTAATTAAATTAATTTATAAATAAATAATTTAAATGAAGGTCATTTAATAATAAATTGATAATTCTTGCCACATTAATTTGCCATGTCACATTAAAATTATGTCATGTCACATTTAAATATGCCACGTCACATTTAAAATTAGCCATGTCACATTATTTTAGGTACCCTTTTAATAAGATTGTATAAATTTTATTTCTTATAAATCATATTTTTCTATAGTAGCATATTTATGAAGTTTAATAAATGTTAATCTTAATATATCATCTATATCAATTTATCAAAAATCCTAAATTTTAAATTTTGCAAAAATGATAAATTAAGGAATATATTAATCTACTACTAATGGTGAGGGAAACCAAAAAGTTATCCTATTAAATAAAAGAAATAAATGTTAAATAAATATTTAGGTAATAACCAAATTTTTGAAAGGAAAATAAATAGATTGTATTAATTTATTTTTGTGTTTACAACTAACATTTTTTTCTTTTGTATTTACAAGTATGTGACACATGATTTTTGATATGACTATTTAAAAACACATGACTTAGTAAGATACTTATTATTGTCTTTTTAACCTCGATGCTAAAAAGTCACAAAATGTATCCTCAATTGTTTATATTTTTTTGATAGGGAGAAAATTTGTAAGCAATCATTTTTCTTATCTATGTCGTCAATAGAATTATATTTGTCACTAATATGTCTTATCTATCTATTCACATAAAGCTAAGTGTATTAAGGGTTTAAATTAATTAAATAATTTACTTATTTTTATGTAAGTTTCATTGTTTGGTTATCAAATATTCATCACATTTCAATCGTCATCGTACCATTTGTTTTGTTAAATTTAAGAGCTATCAAGATTTGTGGCTTTCATAAGATACTTAATCTTGTCTTTTTATAATCTTTTATAAATAAATAGATAACCAAGTTGATATTTTACAATATTGTATAAATAAATGAATAATCTAGTAATCAATCTAGGTGAATTATGTATTAACCGATATAAAAATGACTTGTGGATTAAAATTAAATACTTTTAGTAGCCTTTTAACTATATTGCAGGCATAAATATTAATAATAATGCACATTTAACCATTATTCATGTCGATCAATAAGGTTTAATTTGGCCAACTTGTTAATATGATTGAGATCCTTGCAACTCCAATTTCATTCTATGAGATACAAAAATAATACATCTTAAAATAATTTAATATGATGTGGATTAAAAAAATAACACATACAAAAATAAAATATACATCTTAAAGTTTATGAAATGCTAATTTTTTTTTCATGAAATTAAAAATAATTAATCAGTAACATTCATGTTGTTAATCCTGTAGTTAATTTATAATATGGTATTGAGGGAAATAAGGGAGTATTTGTTTAATCAATTCTAGTTTTTTCTTATTCATATAGTTCTTTTTCTCCAATGAATCATCCCTACCAAAAACTCTACTGAGCGATTAATAACAAACAAAATGGTGGAATTTGATTTATATTATATTAATCTTATGATTATATTAATTTAAATTTTCCCCTAGATAATGAAAGAAATTGGGCATTGAATAATAAAAAAGTAGTTATATTTATTTACCTTTGAATAACACAACTCCACAAATTTTGATAACCCCTAAGTAACAACAAAACAATTGAAGGGTTCATAACTCATTTTAGTCAAACTAAATTAGTTACATATTAACTTAGTGAATCTTATGCATGCATAACTAAATAAAAGAGATTAGCGAAGAAATCTTATCAATCTTACATTGAACTATTTCGGTCTAAGGCACTAGTAAAGACTGCTTCTTTACCGAGTTCTTGAGCTAACAACAATGGTATGATCCTCCAAAGAGTCTCTAAAGTAGAAGACCTCCAATATAGATGCACCCAAGACAAACTCACTTAAAACTAATGGCTATTTTTGCTAGAAATCAACCACTAGAAATATAGTTAGTAGATCTAATATTACAACTACTTTTTAGAAGGTGTAATGTTAATTTTAGATCTTGTTTGTAGTAGGAGGGAGTCACGGTTTATGGGAGAAAAAGATGAACACATTTCATATTTTTCTCTCTCATAATTACCTTCAAATTCCAATGAATGAATTTTATCCATAGAGAAGAGAAAACACCCCTTTTGTTCCTCTCAATGGGTTAGAGTGCCCAATACATGGCCTCTCAAAAACATCAAATGTCCCCCACAATAAAAGATGCTTAACATTTTATCACATAAAATGTTAATATGTAATTTTGTGGTGTATGACATATCACACGGTCCATATTACAAAATGAACATTCAATTTGTTTTGTGAATTTGTCATGTGACCAATACCTTAAGCATCTTATTTATTTTATGGAAATTCAAGTTTAACTAATTAAAAATTAATTCATAAAATAAAATTAAGTAGTAATTCGTAATTACTGATATCCACTTAATAATTTTCCCGTGTCAGAATAATGCTACAACATTTGTATTGCAAAAAATCAATTCATTCTTATAATGATGTTTCATAAACATCTAAATTTTTAGTAATAACATTTCAATTACTAAAACTTTATTTATAATCTTATTATAAATATCCTCCTTATACAATTCATATAGTAGGATCGAACTGACTAATATCATTATGCAATCACTTTTCTTTTCTATTAAGAGAGTAGTCCTATAGGTGTGACCTAAAAGGATCAACAGATCACCACTGTCATACGACAGTAATATCAAACTCTTGCAAGCCAATCATTACCGATTAATGTTGATCAGTTGACTATATGATGAAGAATCAACCCTTGAGTATTCTTATTGGAGATTTATCATTGATATTTACCATTGATGTGATCGCACTATTGTGGAGGACATTTACTCCAACAATCTCCCACTTGTCCTCACAAGTGTGCGTCACCGATTCTCTTGTCCTATTACATCATCTCCCACTCAATGCAAGGTGTCTTGCAGGTCGTACTTGTACGTGATCATATCATATGTGGTTTTCTCGATCTGGAGAGTAATTGCTTGACCGGAATTATCTACCATAGATACCTTCCAAGCGTGGCCACGCATCTTCAGTTCACTACTCGTCGAGCGGCCCTGAGATTTAAGATAACCCTGACAAGGGGTTGGACAATTCCTATCCTACTATTCCCTTCGACTAACACAATCCATTATGACCCAAAAGATGCCCATTTGACCCCTTTTACGGAAAATCGTAGAGCATAAATCAAAGTCACTCTGAAACTATGCCACCTTGGGCAAACAGTCTCTAGTTTAAGAATCGACTCACAAGAATACATGTAGTAGCTCTCGCCACGACCAGGCTCAAAATGAATTGCAAAGAACTCTATAAGCGGTCACTGCCCGACAAGGTGTACTTTACAGTCTGTCTATGTGATCGACTAGTCATCACTCATGACTCTATGATATTTGAACTAACCATCAATCGCATCACAATCTAGTCACTTCGAGACGTCACCTCATTCAAGTAGCCAGAGGCACTACTAAGTTAATCCAGTTCCCTTTAACAGGATTCAAATTATTGTCATGCAACCTGTTTGGAATTAACAAAGTAGAAAATAACAAGTTTTATATTTGAATTAAAACTCAAACGATAAATGCGATTATCACATATGAACAATCAAAACAATTTTATTTCATATCATATAATCTAGTACATATTTGGCATCCGCCTAAGGCCCATAGACCAAGCATGAGAATCATGCTTAACCTGCGATAAAGGTTTGGTTAAGGGATCGGCAACATTATCATCTGTCCCAACCTTACATATCGCAATTTCCTTCCTATCTATGAAATCTCTAATTACATGAAATTTTCAGAGTACATGCCTAGAACTATTACTAGACTTCGACTCCTTTGCTTGAAAAACAGCACTATTGTTATCACAGTAAATGGTGATAGGATCTTCGACATTGGGCACTACTCTTAGTCCCTCGATGAATTGCCAAATCCCACTAGTGGAAAAACAACCATTTGCGGCTCATCATTTGAGGCGTTTTTGTCAAACAGCCGCAAAAAACAAAGAATTATTTGAGGCATTTTTTGAAAAAACGCCGCAAATAATACATATGAGGCGTTTTTTCCATTAACGCCGCAAATATGAAAGTGATTTTTAGAAAAAATAAATAATAGAAAAACAAATGGAAATGGAAGTCTTACTCTTCATCCTTATCCCTCGATCCCTAATTCATTCTTCACCTACCTAAACTACTCAACTGCACTCTTTCACCCCCGTTTATCCCTACCTGAAAAATGTAACTCGTCCACCACCACACTCCGCTCTTCCGCCACCATTGCCCAGACGCAGTCGCATCGCCCATCTGCTTCCAATATATTAGGTACCATTCGTTCCTAATTCCTCTTGAATTAGTTAAATTTGACTATTTACTTATTTAATTGCATTAATGTAACACCCCAAAAGTATGAGATATGAGATTGTGTGGAGATTTGTCCCACATTGGTAGAATGTGAGGATTGTGATATGTTTATAATAACCCCCACCCACCACTTAGTAACAAGGCCTTGTGCTTTTGGGCTTAAGTGAGGACAAATAATGGGCCCAAAGGCTTAACTCCCATCTTATTGGGGGTGTGTTACGACCGTGGTGGGTCGGGCTGTTACAAATGGTATCAGAGCGAATCTGCGACCGTGTGGTGAGCCTGTGGTCGGGAGTACCCTGGTCACACACCTAGCGGGGGAGGATTCTGGCCCTGGTTGTGGTCAAGTTTGAGGCACAACAAGGACGTTGTGTTCTTTAAGTGGGGGAGTTTGTAACACCCCAAAAGTATGAGATATGAGATTGTGTGGAGATTTGTCCCACATTGGTAGAATGTGAGGATTGTGATATGTTTATAATAACCCCCACCCACCACTTAGTAACAAGGCCTTGTGCTTTTGGGCTTAAGTGAGGACAAATAATGGGCCCAAAGGCTTACCTCCCATCTTATTGGGGGTGTGTTACGACCGTGGTGGGTCGGGCTGTTACAATTAAGGTCATGTATGATGTTGTTGTTGTTGTTTTAATCGATAAATATAGCATTATCATTGCTGTGTTTAAATTATTAAACAAATCTAAATTGATTAGATATTATGATTGGGGTTGGTCCAAATTAGGGTTTCGTTTTAATTTATTCAATTCCACTGTAAGTCTTTAAGGTCTTGTGATTCAATATTAGTGTAAAGTTGGATTCCGAAGAGATAAGAAAGTTGGATTCAATATCAGTGCAAAATAAATTTGTTATTCCGTATATTTTTCTTTTTTTCCCTGTTCGTACATGGTATTGTTGCTGGTTTGCGGGACTGCTATGTTTCACATTAATTTAGTGTGTATCAGATTAATTGGGATGCTCTTACTTGACTGTCATCTATGTTCCTTGAACTTTTGAATTGGGAATAACAGAACTGACAGGGAATTCTACCAGTTAATACTTGCTGGGCTGATCATTTAAGGATGTTTGCTAATCTATTTTGCATAACAAGCTATCATAAATGGAATACATCTACTAACACGAGATCATAGGATACACTATATTACATATCTTCTAATGGGATACATAATTAAAGCTTTTTAGCCTAACAATTTTGTAGCCTTCCTATCTCTTATTGGTTTTAAATCCGGTGTATTTTGCAGATATTTGCGTCTGACAGCTTTCTGGAACTGACAGAATTCACAAGAGAAGAAATCTTGGGAAGAAACTGTCGGTATAAATCACTTGTAGGCCTTATATTCTTTTTCTGCCATTTTGAATCACTTGGGAAATACATGTTCTGAACGGGTATCACAACCACAATCTTGTTAAAAAAGCACGTGGTTTGAATGCAAGAACTAAGGAGGATATTGTGAGAATGACCGCCAGTAAAATTAGTGTTTCCAACATATTGATTGACTTGGGTAACAAGGGTATTAGCATTAATGCTAAGCAAGTTTATAACGTTCGTGCTATATCGAAAAAGAAGGCGAGATTTTATCGTACAAGCGCAGAACAAATGTTGAAATTAGCGGAGGATCATGGTTATCGTGTTTTTCACCAAACAATTCCTGTTGTAACTCAAAAAGGTACACATGAACTCACTGACGTCTTATTTGCTCATCCAGATTCGCTTCAACTTTTGAAGGCTTATCCACATGTCCTTATTGCTGATTGCACATATAACACCAATAAATATAAGTTGCCTTTGTTGGAAGTAATTGGAGTGACACCGGTTCATAAGAATTTTTCTGTTTTCTTTGCGTTCCTGCAAAATGAGCGTGAAACGGCATATGATTGGGCTTTCAACTGTTTGACAGAGTTGTTAGACTCAAATGAGCCAATTGTGTTTGTAACTGATAAGGAGACGGCATTAATCAATGCTATTGAAAAGAATTTTTTAAGTGCTAGTCTTTTATTATGTAGACGTCATATACAGAAAGATGTTGAAGCCTGGGTTAAGAGAAACTACTATGGTAATGCTTTAGTTGGTGAAGTTTTTGCAAAAGGAAAGTGGACACAAATGGTCAGATCTACAACTCTAGAGGAGTTTAAAAAAAACGAGGAGTTAATGTTTACAACTTACGGTTTTATTCCCGGTTTGGAAGATTATTGTAAGAATACATGGCTTGACAAGTACAAGGATATATTTAATTGTTGTTGTTAATTAGTTGTTGTTATTGTTTGTTAAAATATGTAGATTTACTATGAAGAGATTAGAAAGAAAATGGATATATGAAAGGTTGGATTCTCGGAAAAAAATAAGGCAGGATTTCGTAATTGGTGTTAATGAATTCATTAACTATGTTAAGCAACAAGACGAATACGTTAGAAATAGAGAAATTAGGTGTCCATGTTCTAAGTGTAAGAATACAAAGTATTTAGTTGAGCAAGAAGTACGGAAACACCTTGGTTTGAGAGGGTTTTGTGATAACTACTACGATTGGGTGTGTCACGGAGAGAAATTTAACTTGCCGTTGAGAGGGTATTTAGACACTAAGGCAAAGGACCTTGACGTTGGTTCAAAAAAGCCGACACAATCTAACTTGCCTGAGATATTTCAAGATCATGATGGCACTACTTCTGGAAAGTGTCGTGAAAGGTTTTTGGAGGATAACGAATATGAGCGTGCACACCTCTACGTTTTATCTAACTGCGATTCTGATGAATTGAAATGAAACGAAGTGTAAGTGGTGAATCTAAATTGTTCAAGTGATGATGATGATGATTAGGACTACTATCAATTAGATTCGATAATCTTGTATTTGTTGAAATTATTGTAGATGCCGTATGGCTTAATGTCAATGAAATTATCTTATTAATCTTATTATTCAAGTTTTTAATTATGTAAAACATTTTCTATCTAATTGTTGCTATATTAGTTTGATAATATGTCGGGCGGAAGACGACGAGGTAGTGGTAGTCGTCAGACTGAGGGACGACGAGCGGGAGGTAGTGACGAGGACGAGATAATTGAGCCTTAGACGCCGACGCCTACACATCGAGTACACCTCGATCCGACTGATTACGAAGGCGGCAAGTGGTAAGTGTCTTATTTGTTTACGGATAATTGATTGTATAAGTATATATATTGATTATAATATGATTACTTGTTGACTATTTTATTTTCACATTTAACTCTTTTTCAGGTTCAGTGACAAAGACGTTTCTACTCTTATAACACAGACCATTATTTGCAACTACAAGGAGTATGCGCCCAACTGGTCAAATGCGTCGAATGCCATCAAGGAAGAGTGGTGGAATTGGTTTGAGGTATTTATTAACTGTTTTATTGTTTCATATTTATTTAACTATATTTTTTTTTACCTATTTCCGTTTTATTATTTATTACCTATTTATTGTTTCATATTTATTTAACTATATTTTTTTTTGAAACAGAAACATGTTACCTTTCACCCTCGTGATAGAGCAGCGGTTAAGTCGGCGTGGGAAGACATGATGAAAGACCGCCTCCGCAAAAAAATCCACTACGCTATGAGGAAACCTACGGAGCAAAGGCCTCAATGGATACCGGCCGATATCTTCGAACAACTTAAGGCTAGAAAGGATGATCCTAAATTTCAAGACAAATCCGATAAAAACAAAACCAATCGGATGTCAGGAAGTACCGAAAAAGGAAGGCCTTAGGTACTCACATTATGGGTCGTAAAAACACCCTACAGTTGATGGATGAAATGGTAATTTCTTAGTTTTACTTCACTTTTTCTTGTCTTGAATAATTTTTAAACAATTTTCACCCTTTGACAATCTTGAGTGTTTTTTTTAACAAGTGTCGTTGGATTTAAATTGCAGGCTGGAGAAGATGGGAGGGATGTACCATCCGCCTTGAAGTTGCTGGAGAAGACAAAAAAAGCATGCCAAGAAGGGTTGGCTATCAACGAAACCCAAAGCACTATTTGTAAGTTAACAGAAACTTTTCTTTATGTTTTAGTAATTTGGTTTACTAATTAATTAACGTATACTAATAACACTTTATTTTTGTTTTGTAGGAAAAAGTTTTTTCAAGAAAATCGAAAATGATAAGTGAAGGGATCCCGGAGCAAGATATCGACGACAACGAGATCTACTTCGAAGAAGTAGGCGGTTTCAACAAGAAAGGGTTGATACTCGGTATGGGAAATAACTTTTTGCGACAAAAATAAGGGACAGACACAGTCCGTCGCAATTCCATCGCAAAATCATTATTTGCGACGGATTTAACCCTTTTTGCGACGGACCATTCCGTCGCAAAGAGCGTATTGTTTTGTAGTGATTATTTTTCCCGTAAAACCGAGTAATACCGAACAATATTAAAATATATTAAGTTAAGTCATGTTCAAAGTTTGAGTAAGACTAAATTTTGAAACCTATATGAGTTGGGATGATTAACTTAAAGATGAATACCGATTCATATTATGCATAGTGTTGTTAAACGTGAAAACACGCGATTCCATAAACCGAGGTATACGATAACTATTTATATTATTGATATTTAAATAGGACGACTTGGCTTAGGATTTGCATGATAGTTCATATATTCATAAGCATTGCATATTTTATTATGAATGTCATGATTTTATTTACGTAATTTTGGGAATTATGTAATTTACTTAGTATGGCCTTAGTTTTTAATCGTTATTTCTCGTAATGTAAGGGGTTACCGATTCGGTTGTAATTTTGTGATCTCGTATCACCCAATTGTAATTTATTTCTATTTTATAATGTATAAAGTAGACTAGAAAAGTTGTAATTTTTGTAAAATCCGGAGTTCCTTGAAGACGGTGCCATTCGGAAAGGAGTTCCGACAAAGACGATGTTTACCTCGAAGTGCGTGCCTCGTGAAGTTCAAGGGACCAAAGGAGTTGGTTTCCGAATTTGTACTTTTATTATTTCTTTTCTAGGAAAGGCCATACTAGGGTTTATTTTATGCCTTTATTTTTGCTTTTTATATGTTTGCATGCATAGCCAAATCGTCATATATCGTCTCATGCATTTTCGAAGTAGTCGACCTAGTCATTTATTTTATCGATAATTCACCGACTTAGTTCACTTAAACGGAGATAGATAATAAGTTGACTAGATCTCTTACGTATAAATATTGAGACTTAGCCTTACCAAAAAGTACGGACCCATGAATCCCTTCTTCACAAGAACGTAGGCTCGGCTACACCGGGGTATTAAAATTGTCACGTTGAGTAAGTGGGGTAATAAGATTACACCTTGAAATTTGGTTGATCTCAACAAAAGTATTCGTAACCGTAGTTGCAATTAAAGACGATTTTTAGAAAATCGTCGACCGAGAGTTCTAAGGTAGAACCGATTAAAGGGTTAATCCACCAAATTATACCGATACGGGTTGAATCGGAAACACCGTGCCCGGATTAGTATGGGTTTGGGTCTCGGGATTGTTTACTTAATTGGGTAAGAGATCATTAAGTAATTATGCTTAACATGTTTAAGTTTCTTAAAATTAAATTATGAATTTTAAAATGATGTTGTTTTATTTCCTTCATTTTATTGTAGTTTTATTTTCAACAACATCAATGGCAACCAACGCTCCACCTCTCACTAACGTTTTATGGCTTCGGCCCTTTATGGATCGTTGCGAACTCGATAAGCATGGTTCCAATTATAAGGATTGGGATGCGCAATTACTCTTGGCCGCTCAAGGTGACGATAAGACTCGTTACCTATTCGAAGCCGCTCCGACCGCTCCGACCGCTCGTTCATCGGTCCAAAATCGTGAGGCCTATGAAGCCTACATGAAAGAGTCCTCCGCTCTTAAAAATGTGCTCATCTTCTCCATGGAGCCGGATCTCCAAAAGAGTATGATTAAGTTGACCACATCGTATGAGATATACACCAAGCTTGCGACCATGTTTTCGCAAAAGGGTGATCCAATATGAGGCGGCTTCCGCCTTCTTCGACATAACGTTCAAGGAAGGACAAAAGATAAGCCCTCATGTGCTCAAACTCGTTGAGCACGCGGAGACTCTAAAAGCGCAAGACGTTTGTAACACCCCCATTTATTTAAGGGCCTGTACTAGGACTCCCCAGATAAATAAGGATGTTACCATCTCGATTTTCCGAGGCAGTAGATACAAAGGAAGATAAACAGTACTTTAAATTGATGAGTTATCTCAAAGAACAAGTTTTACAACTGAATTAAAACAAACTGTCTTGATAAAACAAAAGTACAACTCATAAGTAACTACTATGGTGATCTAGACTCTAGGCAGGTCCGGATCCAAGCTTCTCTCTTCCCCTAGCTCCCATAGTCTCAACACCTGTCAATCTGCTCCCCAATGATTGGTTCATCACATGTGTCACACGAATACACAGGGTCAACCACGAGGTTGAGTAGAGAAAAACTGTAAACAAACCACATTACTATAAATAGAAAGTCGAACTTCTCCACTCCGAATCACAAGACCCATAATTCTCCACACCAATCACAGACCCTTTATCTCCGCACCAATCACAGACCCTTTATCTCCGCACCAATCACAGACCCTTAATCTCCGCACCAATCACAGACCCTTTATCGTCACCTCGTATCATATCTCAGAATATATAAATAGAATAATTCAATATAATAATCACATTATAACAACAATAAACATGGTTATCACCAAATGTCAACAGATCACTCATCATTATATGAGTAGTATTCCCCTACCTCGAATTGCAGAATGACAACCGAACAACTGCTAGAAATGTTCCACCTCGAATTCCGTTCCTATAATTATTATTACTTAATATCAAAAGTTGTTCACACAATCAACATAACTAACTGAATTACTTGGTCATCTTCATTCGCATGTCAACTATAAACTTACTAATTATAGCATACAATTCACCCATCAATAAATAACATACTTATACACTTCCAACATTAATGTGAATTACACCATAACAACAATACAATTAATATTGATCATAATATACTCTCATGGACATGTCATCATCATTACTAATTATAAACTTAATAATTATAACGTAATTCAAACATTGCATTATTACGACATCAATACAACAACAATATAAATAACCATAATTTACTAATAATTAGAAACTTTCCATAAATGGAAAGCTTCCATAAATAGAACCTTCCCAAAATAGAACTTCATAACTCATAAATTTCCCGACTCACCAACTTTGACTAACATGAACGAACAACCAAAGATATTGTTATTACTACTAATAATACCAACATAACAATGATAATAATGTTATTAAGAGTTACTAAAAATAATAATAATAATAACAAAATAATAATAATAATAATAGTAATAATAATAATAAGAAACAACAACAAAGACAATCCATCAACATTTAGCCGTTACTAACACAAACAGCCCCCTCCAAAAACCTGTTACAAAAGCCCCTGCCCAGCCTACTTCACCACGTTACCACCACCGACCAAGACACCCACGACTACCACCAACTGTCCTAAACTGAACTACGTACTACCAACTATCACTACCACGCCTCGTACACCACCAGCGGCCACCACAGCTACCACCACGGTAGCCCAAAACAGCCTGCACACTCACAACTCTCTCTACTTTCAGCAACAATCTCCAACCTCCTCCTTTCTCGCGCTCTTATCTCTCTCCACCGTGCCCAACAGCCCCACTGGCCACCACCGTGGTCACCACTGACCCACGGTGGTCCCATAGGAGGTTTAGTTGCGTCCTCGATCCCTAGAACCTACACGATAACCACACCCCAAAACTGTTGCTAAACACACAACCTCGAACCTTGTAACAACCTGTTAAACACTCCTTACAAAACTGACTCCCCACCACCAATACCACCTCCCTAGCCACCAACCAGAACTACCCTAGAAAACTCCCATAGCCCATGACTCTATTGGTGGTAACCACCAGCCCTCGACACCACCCTATCTCCCTGCACGACACCCTCAAACATCCGCCCTCACGTAACCTATGTATCCCTATTTCCATCCAGAATACACCACGCCCCTTTTTAGCACCTGTCCAAACAATTTCCCGACCACCACACTCCACCCCGACACCACCAGTACAACTTACTAACTCCCTATTATCCGTACATACGAGCCACAACCATAAACGAACCAATAAACATGAACAAAATAGCATAAACGAAACGCAACACAAACGCAATACAAACAGAGTATGGTCTGATGTCAGACTTCTCAGTCGTTTTAGTGATGGCTATGGTGGTCCAAAGGTGGTTCATAACCGTCAAACATGTTATATGCATTACACATATTATACATGATCAACATACACGTATAAACAATATAAGAAGAATAAGGGAAAACGCTCACAAACCCGATGTATTGCACGGTCAGAAACACGCTGCTGGTGGCGGTTGTTAGCGTTGCAGTTTACTTCGTTTTTCCTCTCTAATCTACACGGTGGTTTGGGTGGTGTTTGATGTGGGGTTGTGGAGGCAGACTAGGTGTAAGCGATGAGAGTAGCAGTAGGGTTATGACGAGGTGATGGAGGCTGTCTAAGAGGGTGATATTAGGGTTGAAGATAAGTAGAGTGTTTTCTTAGTTGTTAGCTTGTTATAACGTGTATAGCTTATGACCCGATTAATTCTCGCAACCCAGCCCATATATCAAGGTCCACACGCATTCCAAGAATTATACCACCAATATCCCGTTCTCGACTTACGTAGTTATAAAATAAATTAGTAAATACGCATCGAATAACAAACCATCATCTCAAAATAATTAATAATAAATGAAATAAAATACGGGGTATTACAACGTTGATGTTCCCGACTCTCTCATAATTGACCGAGTTCTTCACTCGCTCAATAAGGTTAAAGCGTATGCTCAATTCACGGTGAATTTTAATATGCGAAACCAAGAGACCACGTTGGATGAGTTGCATAAGATGCTCGTCCAAGCCGAGAGGGACATGGGACTTCATGAAAGTTCCACCAAGGATGTTTTGAACATCGAAAAGAAAGGGAAAACGAGCTTCAAAAGGAATGCCTCTAAGCGCAACGGCAAGAAAACGTTCAAGCCCAAAGCGACCAAAGAAAAGACCTTTTCGAAAGGCGTTTCCACCTCATCTTCAAAGGTTGAAGACAAGTGCCTTTATTACACAAGGATAAATCTTAGGAAACGGAATTGCCCCAAATACTTAAGCGATCTAAGAAATGGGAAGGCAACCGCCGTAGTTTATAATTCTCGTTTACTTTCATGTTCTTTTGTTAACTTTTGTATGGCGATACAAGTTGTTGACTATCACCCCTTTTAAATTGTTTTAAAGGGGCATCTTATAAAGATAAGGGCAAGGAGAAGGAAGCATGAGGTTCCTTACTTGGATGGCTACGGTAGCATCCAATTGATCGAAGACTTGAAGAGCTAGCCTCTAATTTTCATATCGTCTTCTTTCATATTTTGCATTTTATTTATGGAACAATTTATTTTCTTGTAAGACAAGGATTAAAATCCTAAAACAATGGTTGTAATTTTGGATATTGGTGACTTGGTTTTCAACCCGAGTCACTACTTTTGTTCTTAATCAATGTCTTGATTTCTCAAATAAATTGCATACCTTGTTTAAACATGAATAATGGTGATTTTATCACGCAATAAACATTTGATACGATCAATATAATATAATCAAAGTGTTGATTAAAACGGAGACTACACCCCATGAGATACTTTCAATCAAGTTAAGAAATTATTAATTCATTATACGATGATCATTTTAAGTGAAAATGAGAATGTATACATCACACCTATAAAACTTCAAACATTCATGTGCATTGGTTCATCGAAATAGCTATCCTTATACGAATAAAGGTTATTGTTAGAAGGATAGAGTGGGAGAAAATATTTCGCTCGCAAACCAATGATAAAGGATCTTAGAGAAGATTCCTACTTGGGAGTCTTAAGAAGAGCCCTAAATGAATTGAAAAAACTACGAGAGGACACTGAAGAAACTACGGGAGGACACTCGAAGAAAGGTTCTTTATGTTCATTGTTTCAAAGAGAGGAGACATGAAACCCCGTATGAATTCGAAACGAATATCGGCTCCTTGAGATAATGATTTTTTAAAGATTATAAAATAGTAGAGGAGAAATCATCTATCTATACGGGGAAAGACCGGTTCCTAAATAAATGATTTTTCTAAGTTTATAAGATAAAAGAGAAGAAATCATCTCAATTCTCTCAATGTAGTTATAAGGAAATTATCATGTCATATTCGTCTCGAGGAAACGAAGACATGATAAAAGGGTGATGATTGATTGAAAGAAAATAGATCACTATAGGGATAGTGATGGTGATGATGATCAAGACATAAATAAAAGATTTACATGCAGAAATGAAAGGTTCATTTAAGAGATCGAGTAATATTGATTTTACTGGGAGCAATGTCCATTAAAAGAATTAAGCCTACCATTTAGAGATGATGGGTGATTCTTTAAGGTGTAAAGAATAAGAGGTTTTCAATTCTAGATGATCAAATACCTTATATCATACGATGATGGAGCTTTACGGGAAGTTTTATTATATTGATAATAAAAGGTCGCCCATTGGAAATCAAAATGGTTAGATATGAATAACCTTAATAAAATAGCCAAGATGTTTGAAAATAGTAAGAGTGATGAAATCACTAATAACTACAATATAGATTTCAGCACATAAGTGACTAGATAATTCTGAGTGATTCTTTAATCCCTCTAGTATATCAAATACGTCACGAGTTATAAGATAACAGTGGTCACGAGTTATAAGATAACGGTGGGAGCTTCCCTCAGGAAATGAATCTCAAAATCTAGAATGGGTTCTAGATATGTGCTCACATAAGATCATATTATGTGAGAGAATATGAGTCGGAAGGAGACCAAATTTGTAAGTTTTGCATCATGAATAAAAGGTTTATTCGCAAAACACTAATACAAATAGATGATCGTGCATCAAATGCAATGAAATAGTATTGACTGTTTTTGCATAACAATGTCATTTGAGTTATGATTAACTCAAGATGAAAGATACTTTATCAAAATCCAAATGGGTTGTATGAGACAATATTGAACTCCATAAGTGAACTGGATTGACTTAGTATAGCCCCTAGCCGCTTACATGAGGTGACATCTCGAAGCGACTAGAATGTGAGGCGATTGATGGCAAGTTCAAATGCCATAGAGTCATATGTGATGACTAGTCGATCACATAGGCAGACTGCAAGAGACACTCTGTCGGGCAAAGTGACCGCTTATAGAGTTCTGGAAATTTTATAGCCGGGTCGTGGCAAGAGCTGCTATAGTATTCTTGTGAGTCAATTCTTAAACTAAAGACTACTCTCCCAAGATGGTACAGTTTAGGCATAACCTTGATCCATTCTCTACGACTTTTCGTAACTGAAGTCAAATGGGATTGCTTTGGGTTGTGACTGACTGTGACTAGTTGAAGGAAGTAGTGCGATAGAAGTTGGCCACCCCTTGTCAGGGTTGTTCAAATCTCAGGGCCACTCGAGGAGAAGTTAACTGGAAATGCGTGGCCACGCTCGGAAGGTATCTATGGTAGATAATTCCGGTCAAACAGTTATTCTCCAGATCGAGGAAACCACTCATGATATGATCGAATGCAAGTACGACCTCAGAGAGACATCTTGCATTGAGTGGGAGATTGTAATAGGACAAGAGAATTGGTGACGCACACTTGTCGAGGACAAGTGGGAGATTGTTGGGAAATGTGTCCTCAACAATAGTGCGATCACGTAATTAAATCTCATGACGAGAATATGCAAGGGATGATACGATTTATACTAGTCAACTGACCAACATTAATCGGTAATGATTGGCTAGCTAGAGTTTGACATTATTGTCGTATGACGGTGGTGGTCAGTTGATCCCTTTAGGTCACACCTTTAGGACAATTCCCTTAATTGTTAAAGTAATCAAATGTATTAAGATACGATTTGATCATATTCCTTAAACTCGTATATCGAGAAATTAGAGGTTAAATCTTAATGTAAGATTTATGTTTAAAATTGAAATGTGTCAATTGTTAAACAGTAAACGATATTTTATTATATCGTTATTAGAATGAATTGGGTTATAATTATTACAAAGGTTGTAAATCGTATTGACGATAATTGTAAATAATCATTTTATAATTGTAATTTCGAATTACTTGTAAATTAATAAATATGATTTATTTAATACAATATTTATACGATAAATATTTATATGTTTTGTATAATTATAATTTTATTACCTTATGACATATAAGATGTCACACATTGTACAAATTATATAATTGACAAGTTTATAAAATGAAATCCATTTTATGGATTAAGTGGGACGGATAAATGGAGGTGGTTGTGTGGATGATTAGTGTGTTAAATACACCATAATCATTATGCTTAGACAAAGGCCTTGGAAACACTACCTAAGCAACACTAAGAAGCATGGGTAAGAGAAGTTGTCTCCCCTTTTGCTCTTCTTCATATCCGGCCAACACACAACCCAAGCACCACTTGATTTATATGTGTGATGCTCACAAATTCAATTCATTCCTAATGCTTGCATAATTTTTCTAAGGTGAGAAAAACATAAAACCTCAAATATTATTATTGTGAGATAATAATAACAATACTAATAATAATAAGATATAATATTAGTATTGATATTCTAATTAGAGAGATTAGAATTATTTAAGGAGAAACCGATTTCTAGTCTAGCAACTACAAGATTTCGGTTGGTTAAGGGATTGTCTTGGTGCATCTTGGAGGAGGTGTTCTTGTTGAACATTGGAGGATCATCCTTGCTAGCATTAGGACCGAGTGTAAGGACACGAAACTTCTCCCAATTTCCGCATTTTATAAGCATGCATAAGATCACTTAATAACTTAATTAAAATGTTAATTAAAGGATTATGTTAGTATGACTAAATAAAGTATTTTATGAGCAACTAATAAACCTTACAGAACATACATGTAAAGAGCTCGGAATTTGAGCAAGAAACGAGGATGCTAGAGTCGGGTTTGTGCTCAAGGAGAAACACAAACAATGGTGAAATGGGGTTTTCTGATTTTTGAAGAGGATGAAGAAAGGATTGGTTGTGTGAAATAAAACACAACATAGGGGTTATAAGGGTTTTGAGTCGGAAATGACTCGGGATTCATTTAATGAGTCGGGATGACTCGAAATTCACTAACTAAGACGGAAATAACATCTTAAGACCAGAATTACTCAGGATAGAACCAATTATGCAAATAACCCACAACTCATGAAATTATCCTACATACTTGTCATTCTCGAAAATTAAAACCGAAACTTAAATTTATAAAACTCGAAAAATAAATTGAAACTAAAATGCTAAACATAAAATATTTATATTATAAAAATATATTTACGAAATTTCATGAAAAATAAATTATTCTCGAAATTAAATTAAATCTTTAAATTTATAATATGGAAAATATCGGGGTGTTACATCTAGTTAGTAGACTTAGGTATTTATCTTTGACCGTGTATACGACGACCCGTGTTAATGTACAAGCCCCAATAATTCACTAGCTCGTGTCCCTTTACCACTAAAGGGATTACGTGTCATTTTTCCTAGTATAGGAGGTAAGCCTCGCATATACCATACGATTCATAATTGAATGGTTTTACTACATTAGTCTTTACTAATCTTTTAATGCGATTTTTGTTTATGTGATATTGTGACCTAGCCAACAATGCCAAATGTAGGATTCATTTGGGTCACTCGATTTTCGCTTCTTTGATTGAATGTTATAGACATCGTGGGATGAGTTCAAAGTTTCCAAAACATAAATTCCATTAATCGAAGGTGCATGGCTGTTTTGGTAAAATTTCTACCGGGTCAATGTTTATGTGATGCGGGTCAAAGTGTCAACCAATATTAAAATCTAACGTATAAATGACTATAAGAACAGAAGAAATAAAGAATGACGCAAGAAGGTTTTGGTGACGCGGAAAAACCCAATGAGGGAAACAACCGCGGGGGGAACGGAATCCCACCAATATTTTTACTATGATCGAGTGATTTCGCTGCTTTGTATGAGTACAGATGTTTGCGTAAGTATATGATTTTACAACGTATGAACTGAATGAATAAAGAATGCCCTAGCCTTTCTTCTTATAGCTGCCGATTTAAGCTCAACCAATTCGGTTTTTGGTGCTGGAATGTGGGAGAGAATATAGGGGAATATTCTCTTAGGGTTTTGACCCATTCCCTTCCTCCAACAGCTCTTTTTCTGCTCTGGTCTGCGTCTGGTCTGCGCCTGGTCTGCGTCTAGTTTGCGTCTAGTTTGGCTCTGATCTGCTTTTGTAATGGGCTGCTGCTTCTGGGACTATTTATGGGCCCAGTATTGCGATGAGGATTTTTGGGCTAAACAATTTCCCCCAAATTTCAGCTTAACTTGGCTTCAATTGGGCTGGAATTTTTCTGCCTCTGAGAATCCTGGAGTTATGTGGGTAGTTGAGGAGTTGATGTAACTGCTTATAGCCGCATTTCCTGTCCCACTTGTCCCACTCGCATTAACTGCCTGTCCCCTCACTGTTTATTACTTCTTCAATTTTAACCTTTCACCTTTCAAATTTGAATTCTCTTTCAAATTTCATCCACTTGCTTCCTTTATAAATACCCTTTTAACCGTGTTGCTTCATTTTTACCACTTTTCAAAAAATTCACTTTCTCTCTTACTTCCTTTCTTGCCTTTTCTTGTTTCATTTTTGCGGTAAATTCCTTTTACCACAACTTTCGAAATTACACAATGTCTGCCCCTGGATCTTCTTCCGCTACTCCTTCCAATACTCCTGCTCCTGAGGGGTCCTCTGGGTCTAGTTCTGCTTCGGGGGACTATTCTGGTCCTTTCCCATCGCAGAAGTTACTTGCGGCTAAGCACTTATGCGACTCTTCTTTCAACGAATCTCATGCTTCTTTCATCAGGCTTCGTTTCGGATTCCCGGAGGGAGTGGTCTATCACTTTCCTCTCGCCGGCGAGAAGGCCGATTTTGAGAGGGAGGGATGGACTTGTCTCTATGAGTATCCTTTCCGTCTGGGTCTCAGGTTTCCTTTTCCTGACTTGATTGTAGATTTTCTGAAGTTAACCAAACTTGCTATGTGTCAGATTGCTCCGCATGCATGGAGAATCTTGCTTAGTATTTGTGCTCTGAACCGTGAACGGGGGCTGAACATTGGTTTGGCTGACTTGGGGCAGTGGTTCGCTCCTCGTTCCCTTGGTCATTCTCAGTGCATAATTCGCAGTCATGACAATATGCCTTCGGCCATTATTTTTTCCACTACTCCGGATGATAGTAAGTGGTTTACCCGTTTTATCTTCGTCAAGATTGACACATTGCCTTCCTCTCCTGACTATATTTTCTCTGCATGGCAGCCCGTGAAAGGTACTGGTTTTTGCTCATTCTTTTGATTTTCCTTACTTTATTGTTTCTTCGTTTGTTTCTGACGGTTTAATTTGTTAGTCTCTGCAGGTCGTAGCTTGGCTAAGTTTCCTGACTCTGCTGATCCCCCTACTTCCAAGGCCAAGCTCCTAGACCTTCCTGCCGAGGAGAGGACGTTCTCCAAGCTGGTCCGGGATGCTGCTGTTCTGGTGGTAAAGAAGGAGGGTACGGTATTTTCGATGTTCTTTGTTTTCTTTGGGGGGTCCTGCGTTAATTCTACTCTGATTTCTGCTGTCACCTTTTCAGGCAAGCCTAGAGTAGATATGAGCAGGGTGATGCAGCTGCGCAGAAAGAGGTTGGCTTCTGGGGACGCGGGGTCCTCGAAGAAGACAAAAATGGACGTTGTGGAGGGGAGCTCTGCTGGAGCCGGGTCCAAGGCTGCCCCTATTGAAGTTGATACCGTTGATCTGGTCCAGGAACCTGTTTCTGAGGCTCCCTATGTTGATCCTTCTCCTCTCAAGATTCCTCCCTCCATTCCTACTCCTGGTTACAAGCCAGTTTTGGAGAAGCTGCCTCTGCCACCTTCTGGAGAAGGTTTATCCTCCTCTTCTTCTTTGCGCCTGGAGCTCCCAGCGGATTTTGGTGGGTCCAGGACCCATCTCTGGCCTACCTTGGACTCACTACTTTTCCCCGCCTCTGCCTCTATTATGGAAACTCGTCCTTTCAAGGACTTGATCAGGCGTACTGCGGAGGTTTCCTTTGAGGTAACCCTCCTTTTTCCTTCCCTTTTCTCTTCTTTTTTCTTTCTTCTGTTTTCCCTGACCTGGTCTGGACGTCCAGGTCCTGGAGCTGTCACTTTGTGCTAAACGACAGAGTGAGGCCTTGCTGGCTGAACTCCATTGTTCGAAGGCGGCTCAATCTGAGGCTCTGAGGAGGAGACAGGAGGTGGAGAGGATGTAGGAGGCCCTGACAAAGAAGGAGCGGGAGTTATCAGAGAAGTTAAGTTTGGAGGAGACCTTGAGGGAAAGTTTGCGGCAGGCAGTTGAGCGCTCTCGCCAGGATGTGGCTAAGGGCCAGGAGATGCTCAAAGCTCAGGAGGAGGCTTCTCAGAACGAGCTAGCCACGGCTCACTCTAAGCTGGAGAGGGCCTTGACTTCAGAGGCAGATTTGGTGCTGAAGGTGGAGGCCCTGGAGCAAAAGAAGGCTGGTCTGCAGAGGGCGTTAATTGAAGCTGTTGCATATACCGCTGCTGAGACCCGGGTGAAGTGTGTTCGTGAGTTCCAGGAGGGTAGCCATACTACCTGGGACTTAGCAGCTTTGGAGAAGGCCTTTGCTGCTGACTTTCCCGAGGGCTTAAACATGGACCTGATTTCTGACGATGATGAGGAAGAAGATGGGGTGGGGTCCTCAGATGTTGGAGAGGAGGTGACCTCTGACCCCACCGATGCTGATGTAGCTGCTGCTGGGTCTACTCCTGACGAGTAGGCTTAAAATTTATCTGCTGGGCCCTGATATGGGCGTTAATATTTGGTTTTGAACTTTGGATGCCCCTGCGTGGGCTTAAATGTTGTAACTTTTTGCTGCTGGTCCGGGTGGACCAGTGAAAACAATTCTGCTGCTGGTCCGGGTGGACCAGCGAAAACAATTCTGTTTTGAGCTGCTTTGAGCAGGTTTTAATCGTATGTCCCCGTTGTGTGGGGTTTTCTTATCTTGTTGCTTTCTGTCGTTTTTCTGGCGTTTTTTCTTTTGTAACTGCATGTTTCGTTTGTATTTTGGCCATCGCTGTTTTGGTGTGCTGGCCTGGTGTTTTGTGTACCCATCCCTATACTGGGGTGTCAGGCTTGACTTAGGTTCTCCTGCGATCAGTGCAGATTTCCTCTTTAGGTCAGTCCACTAGGATAAGTAAATTCTGGTCCAGAAAATAAGTAGTGAAATTTTCTTTTAAAAGGCTTAAAAATTGAAAATGCACTAAGGTTTGAAATTACAAGACTTAGGTTACTAAACTTAGGTTAAAAAATATAAAGGTAAAACAAAAATTTTAAACTGAACCAGAGTAAACTTTATACAGAGTAGAACCTGAGTCTAAGGGAGCTGTTCTGGTCTGGTGGAGGCACCTTTAGATGATATACTTTTTTAAGTGAAGTATATTCCATGATCTGGGTATCATTTCCCCTTCCATTGTTATTAGCCTGTAGGCCCCATTACCAACTATGCTCTCGATTTGGTATGGACCCTCCCAGTTGTAGGCGAATTTTCCGGCTTGTCGGTTTTTGGTGTTTTGGAACACTTTTCTCAGGACCAGATCTCCTACTTGCAGGGTTCTGATCCTGACATTTTTGTTGTAGCTCCGAGCCACCATCTGCTTGTATGAGGCCATTCTGACGTAGGCACTGGTCCTGAGTTCATCAACAGTGTCCAGGCTTCTTGTCATTTCTACTTGGTTCTGGTCCTCAGTTATGCTCCCGTATCTGTGGGTTGGGATTTTGATCTCAGAAGAAATTACCGCTTCTGCTCCAAAGACAAGGCTGAAGGGGGTCTGACCTGTTGCTACTTTTGGAGTAGTTCTGTCAGCCCACAGGACCAGAGGAAGTTCCTCTGCCCATTTCCCTCCCATTTCTTGTAGTTTCTTTTTCAAATTCTCAATGATGATCTTGTTACTAGATTCAGCCTGTCCATTGGACTGGGAGTTCCTGGGGGTAGATTTCTGGAGTGACACATTCCACCCAGCACAGAAAGCCTCGGTTTTCTTCCCAATGAATTGGGAACCATTATCACATATTATTTCTGAGGGTATGCCAAATCTAGTGAATATATTGCGCTTAATAAAAGAGATGACCTGTGCTTCGGTGGTCTAGGTGAGTGATTCTGCTTCAATCCACTTAGAAAAGTAATCTGTCATGGCCAGCATGTATAACTTGTTTCCTGGTGCTCTGGGGAGAGGTCCCACAATATCCATCCCCCACTTCATAAAAGGCCATGGGATATGATCGGGTGCAGAGGCTCTGCTGGTTGGTGATTGACGGATGCGTGCCTTTGACAGGCGTCACATTTCCTTGCATACTCCTTCGCATCCTTGCGCATTGTGGGCCAGAAGTATCCCATTCTGAGGGCTCTATTGGACAGGCTTCTTCCCCCTGCATGATTTCCACAGTCCCCGCTGTGGAGGTCATGCAAGATTGTCTGCGCCTCAGTCTGGTCCAGGCATCGCAGATATGGCCCTGCTAATGACTTCCGGAACAGGATTCCATCAATTAGTAGGAATCTGGAGGCCTTCATTCTGAAACTGCGTGCTTCTTTCTTACCGCTGGGCTGGATATCATGCTGCAACCAGTCCAGGTATGGCTTTCGCCAGTGTTGTTCTGACTCCTGGTCTGGGTTGTTGCTGCAGATAGGTAGCTCCTCCTGGTCCGAGTCTGGTCCAGGAATGGCTGGTCTGAGGACATGGGTGATTGGAATACTGGCTACGTCGGCTGGTTTGAAGGTTGAGCCTAGAGTTGCCAGTGCATCCGCTTCTGCGTTCTGCTCTCTGGGTACTTGCTGGATGCAGAATTCCACGAATCTGCTGATTAACTCCTTTGCTACACATAAGTAGGCCACCATTGTAGGGTCTCTCGCTTCGTATGTTCCATTGACATGGTTCACAATTAGTTGTGAATCACTGTATACATTGACATGGTCGATTCCCATGTCCAGGGCTAGGTGCAGTCCCAGGACTAGGGCTTCATACTCAGCCACATTATTTGTGGTCTTGAACTCGCATCGGACTGCCTGGGTGAGTAGATCCCCTTCTGGTGATCGGAGGATCAACCCAACTCCGGACCCTCTGGCGTTTGAAGCTCCATCTACTCGTAACTCCCAGGTGCCTGGTTTGGCACCCTGGTGTAGGTGCAGGATTTCCTGCTCTGCTTGGGTCTGGAGTGCTGGGCTGAAATCGGAGACGAAGTCTGCAAGGGCTTGTGACTTTATGGCTGTGCGTGGTTCAAACTGGAGGTCATATCCACTGAGGTGCACAGACCACTTAGCCATTCGTCCTGATAATTCTGGCTTTCTCATAACCGTCTTGAGTGGGTGATTGGTAACCACTGAGATGGTATGAGACTCAAAGTACGGACGCAGCTTATAGGATGTTGTGACCAATGCCAATACTAGTTTCTCAAGTGAGGTATACCTTGCTTCTGCTGGCAGTAATGATTTGCTGACGTAGTACACCGGGTGCTGGGCCCCTTCGTGCTGTCGGACCAGGACTGCACTTACTGCTGCTTCGGTTACTGAGAGGTACAGGAGCAGGACCTCTCCCTGCTCTGGTTTGGATAGCAGGGGTGGGCTGCTTAGGTACCGCTTCAATTCCTGGAATGCCTTTTCGTGCTCTGGTGTCCAATCAAACTTCTGGCTTTTTCTAAGAGTATCATAGAATAATCTGCATCGGTCTGAGGATCTGGAGATAAACCTGCTCAGGGCTGCTACTCTTCCCGTCAGACGCTGTACATCTTTTGGCTTCTGGGGTGATTCCAGCTGCAGAACTGCTTTGATCTGTTCTGTGCTGGCTTCTATCCCCCTCTGTGTTACCATATACCCCAGGAATTTCCCACTGGAAACTCCGAAGGTACACTTAGCTGGATTTAACTTCATTTTGTATTTCCGGAGGGTGTTGAATGTTTCCTCCAGGTGCTGGGTGTGGTCTGCTGATTGCTTGGATTTGACCACCATATCATCTATGTAGACTTCCATATTACGTCCTATCTGGTCTTTGAACATCATATTGACGAGCCGCTGGTACGTGGAACCAGCATTCTTAAGGCCGAAGGGCATTACGTTGTAGCAGTAGATGCCTCTTTCGGACCTGAATGCTGTCTTTTCCTGGTCTGCCGGGTCCATTTTGATCTGGTTATACCCACTCCAGGCATCTAGGAAAGTCAACATTTCGTGGCATGCAGTGGCGTCGACCATAGCATCGATGTGTGGCAAGGGGAATGGGTCCTTGGGGCAGGCCTTATTCAGGTCTGTGAAATCCACGCAGACCCTCCACTTGCCATTCTTTTTTGGTACCACCACTACATTAGATAGCCACTCGGGGTACCTGACTTCCCTGATCTTTCCTGCTTCCAGAAGGTTGTCCACCTCCTGGTTTATGATCTGATGTCTTTCTGCTGCGAATTTCCTGCGCCTCTGCTGCACTGGTCTGAATCCTGGATCTATGCTGAGCTTGTGTGGTATGATTTCTGGGTCTATGCCAATCATGTCCTTGTGGGACCAGGCGAAGCAGTCCACGTTCTTTCGGAGCAGCTGGAGGAGCTGCCGGCGTAGATCTCCAGAGCACTCTGAGCCTACGAACACGGTCCTTTCTGGGTGCTGCTCATCCAGGTGGACCTCATCGATTTCTGCCTGCTGGGGCTCGATGTACTCCTCCCGGATGTGCAGTTGCTGTAATTGCTATGCTCTGGCAGCTGGTGGTCCTTTTAAGAGCTACTTTGTAACAATCCTTGGCCTCCTCCTGGTCTCCCCGTATCTCCTGAACTCCCCACGGCGTAGGAAACTTCAGGCACTGGTGATACGTTGACGGGATTGCTCGCATTTCGTGGATCCAGGGCCTGCCAAGAATAACATTGTAAGTAGATGGACCATCAATAACTAAGTACCTTACCTGTTTGTTTAGGCCTCCGGCGTAGGTAGGGATGGTGATTTCCCCCAAGGTATGCGCTGTTTCTCCACTGAACCCAACCAGGGGAATAGCTTTCTTTGTCAGGTCCTTCTCGTCAAATCCCATGCTCTTTAGTGCATCCAGCATTAGCAGGTTGACGGAGCTGCCTGTGTCTACCATGACCTTCCTGACCTCACAGTTGCCAATGCTCAATGTGATAATCAGGGCATCATGGTGCTGCTCTGGTACAGCTTCTGCATCTGTCTCGTCAAAAGTTACTGCTGGGAGGTCCTGCCTTGCTATTCTGCATGATGATTCTGGCTTGTCTCCCTTTGCTGCAGTTACACGTCTTTTGGCTGCTGAATAGGTGAGCCCACACAGCTCTGATCCTCCAGTAATGACATTGACAATTCTATTGCAGGGAGGAGCTGGTGAAGGCTGCACCTGGCTGGCTGCGTTGACTCTGGTGGACTTCTCTGGGAGCAGATGGTCCAAGTTGCCTCGGTCATACTGGAATCGGACCTCCTTTCTGAGGGTGTAACATTCGTCCGTGGTATGACCTATGTCATCATGAAATTCACATTTTTTGCTAGCATCACGGCGGTCATTGAGCCGCTCCTCTCTCTTCTTTGGCCATCTGACTCCTTTGAGCTCTTTCATTGCCTTTAGCAAGCCTGCCATTCCGGTGGTAAAACCATACTCACTGACCTTCGGAGGTGGATCTGCATCGTTTTTCCCTCCGGTGCTCTCGGATACTTTGCTCACTGGCTTGCTGTAGGGCTTTGATCTTTCATTCCTTTTTTCTACTGGTGCTTTCCTAGACACAGGTTCTGTGTCATAGGTACTTCTTCTGGAGGCAGCGTCTTCTTCCAGCCTCATGGCTGCAACTGCCTGGGCCTGTACATCAGCAAAGGCAGTGCATGGGTGCATTGTCAATTGCTTGTACAGGTCTGAATAGTGATGTAGCCCCCTGCGGAAGGCTTCAATGGCAGTGGGTACATCACAATGCGGGATGGCAACCTTTTCCTTGTTGAACCTGGTGAGGTAATCTCGAGTGGTTTCCTCGAATCCTTGAACAATTCTGTATAGATCGCTGGTCTGCTTCTCTGGTTTCATGCTGCTAGCAAACTGCTGATTAAAAGCATTAACCAGATCTGCAAAGGAGGAGATGCTGCGATTGGGCAATCCCACAAACCAGTGCAGGGCTGCTCCGGAGAGGGTTGACCCAAATCCTTTGCACATGCAAGCCTCCTTAAGTGCTCCGGTTGCAGTTACCACCATCATTTTCTGCTTATACTGATTTATGTGGTCCAGGGGGTCGGCCGTACCATCATATAGTGTCATGGTTGGTGGCACAAATCCCTTGGGCACATTGATCAAGGCAATGTTGTCGATGAATGGTGAATCTGCATAGCTGTCCTGGGAGGCTTTCTCCATGGGCCTTGGCATGCCAGGTATCTTGGTGATCATGTCTTTCAACTCCTGGTAGCGCTGGTCTGAGAGGCTGCCTACTCCAGGGAATGGATTGACTGGCGGAGGGAGGAAGCCTGGAGGGGCTCCTCCCCAGGGACCTGAGGTCGGGTTGACTGGCGGAGGGAAGAAGCCTGGAGGGGCTCCTCCCCAAGGGCCTGCAGCTGGTTGATTGGCTGTTACGGATGAGCTGAAGCCTGGTCCTGGATACCAACCTACTGCTGACTGCGCTGGTGCTCCTCCTTGCCACCCTCCAACGCTGGGCTGGTTCTCGGGTGCTGCTCCTGCTGAGATCTCTGGCGTTCGTCCGATGGTAGGCTGCGGAGGGGTACCTGAAAAAATCAAAGGGTCAGTCCCAGGATATTGTGACCTAGCCAACAATGCCAAATGTAGGATACTACATTAGTCTTTACTAATCTTTTAATGCGATTTTCGTTTATGTGATATTGTGACCTAGCCAACAATGCCAAATGTAGGATTCATTTGGGTCACTCGATTTTCGCTTCTTTGATTGAATGTTATAGACATCGTGGGATGAGTTCAAAGTTTCCAAAACATAAATTCCATTAATCGAAGGTGCATGGCTGTTTTGGTAAAATTTCTACCGGGTCAATGTTTATGTGATGCGGGTCAAAGTGTCAACCAATATTAAAATCTAACGTATAAATGACTATAAGAACAGAAGAAATAAAGAATGACGCAAGAAGGTTTTGGTGACGCGGAAAAACCCAATGAGGGAAACAACCGCGGGGGGAACGGAATCCCACCAATATTTTTACTATGATTGAGTGATTTCGCTGCTTTGTATGAGTACAGATGTTTGCGTAAGTATATGATTTTACAACGTATGAACTGAATGAATAAAGAATGCCCTAGCCTTTCTTCTTATAGCTGCCGATTTAAGCTCAACCAATTCGGTTTTTGGTGCTGGAATGTGGGAGAGAATATAGGGGAATATTCTCTTAGGGTTTTGACCCATTCCCTTCCTCCAACAGCTCTTTTTCTGCTCTGGTCTGCGTCTGGTCTGCGCCTGGTCTGCGTCTAGTTTGCGTCTATTTTGGCTCTGATCTGCTTTTGTAATGGGCTGCTGCTTCTGGGACTATTTATGGGCCCAGTATTGCGATGAGGATTTTTGGGCTAAACAATGGCCAATGACAATGTCATTTTTAGATATATCACAACAATTGTTTTTAATGGAAAAACTATATCCTTCAATGTCTAACATTGCGACGGAGATAATGTTTTTAGAAAGTGACGGTACATAATAACAATTATTTAGACGTAGCTCATATCCACTTGACAAGGCGAGAGTACAAGTCCCCTTTGAAGTGGCCGCTACCCTAGCTCCATTTCCTAGTCGGAGACCCACATCACCCCTGTCGAGCTTTTCCACTTCTCTTATACCCTGTAGACGATTACAAAGGTGAGAACCACAACCATTATCTAATACCCATGTTGAGTTGGAAGCATAATTTATGTCAATAACAAAGATTTCAGATGGAGAATTACCTAACGGAATAACAAAATCCTCTTGAATATGCCGTAAATATATTGGACAATTCCTCCTCCAATGTCCCATGCCGCGACAATAGTAGCATTGACCCTTATTATGAAACTTTCTTCCCTTCTTTCTCTTCTTCGCAAGACTGTTATTGCGAGAATTCCCACTAGCTTTATCATACCTTCTTTATTTTAAATATAAAGCATCCATTTCTTCATTAAGCTCATCTATATAAGCCATGCCGAGTAATGGGCCCTTAGGCTGTGGGAGAGAAGTGCTGAAGTTAACGTTGTCATCCGGACCTGTTCCGAAATGAAGTTCTCTAGTAGTATAAAGGTTGTTATGGGTGCAAATTTCGTCAAAAACATTGTGACAAGAATCAATAGTGATAGGTGCGATGGGGTTGGATGAGTCCATTGCGGTTAAGAAACTAAAAAACGGAAATGAAGGAAATAAATTAACATTTATCATTTTATATATTTATATACTTGTAAAACATTGGAACAAGTTGAACATTTACTTAATGATCTCTTACCCAATTAAGTAAATGATTCCGAGACCCAAATCTATACTAACTCGGGCAAGGTGTAGCCGATTCATCCCTTGTTAATATAATTCGGTGCGTTAACTTTTAATCAGTTCTACATTAGAACTCCCGGTCGATAAAATTACATTAATTCTTATCTTTATCCCGAACTTATTGCAAATAAGGTTTCGAATACCTTCGTTAAGATCGACCAAATTTCAAAAGTGTAATCACATTACCCCACTTACCCAACGTAACAAGTTTAGTACCCCGGTGTAGCCGAGCTCACTTCCTTGTGAAGAAGGGAGTCATGGGTTCTTTACTTTTTGGTAAGGCTAAGTCTCAATCTTTTAATACGTAAGAGATCTTGTCAATTTAATATCTATCTCCTTTAAGTGAACTAAGTCAGTGAATTATCGATAAATGGATTGACACGGAGGAGGACTCGAAACTCAATATGCATGTCATGGTTATGGCGTTTTGGCAATGCATGCAACATATTAAACAAATGCAAAGCAAAATAAATAAATTCCTAGTATGACCTTTCCTAAAAAAATGCATAGTAAAAATTACAACTCGTAAATCAAATCATTTGGTCCCTAGGACTTCATAGCACGCCTTTCGAGGAACACCGTCTTGATCAGAACTCCATTCCAAGGTGCAAAGCCTTCGGGAAACTCCGGAATTATAATAAATTACAACTTTTCTATTTATGCATTATAAAAGGAAATCGTAATAAAAAGAATGATACGAGATCATAATTAATTACAATCGAATCAATAACAACTTACATTTTGGGAATTATCGATTAACTATGGCTAGAGCTGGCAAAAGCTGACCCGACCCGAGTAACCCGACTCGAATTGCCCGAAAACCGACCTGATAACACCCGCTAAAACAATGAACCGAACCGACCTGGCCCGACCCGTGGGTGAACTGTCAACCGATATAACCCGAAATTGAATGAATCGAACCGACTTGTGACCCAACTGACCCGACCTGTAACCCGAATGAGTGTACAACCCGTTTTTGACCCGACATGACCCAACCCGACCCGACCTGTGAATGATTTATAACCCGATATGACCCAAACCGACTCTACCCGAATTGACTCGAATCTAATCCGACCAAATTTGATTTAATTAATATTCTGATTTTATTTTGCAACTTCAATTGTTTAAATCACACCTTACTTCCGTTTGTTCCAACTCCACAACCACCATAGTCCACAGGTATATATACTTTCTATATTTCCTATTTAATCGTCTAATCATAGAATTATGCTAATATTTTGTTTCTTTGTTTATAAAAGCACTACTAATCAAACTCAACATTGTTACTAATAATATCATACAATTACAAGTGTCATAGAATTAATTCAATAACACTGTTTTCTTGCCTAAGATTGTTATGAGGTTGTACACTTGTATATGATCTAATGTAGCCTATCGTAACTTCCTAACAAAATAAGCGGTTTTAGTTAGAGCTTTCGTAAAAGTTTGTAACGTTATACTGTCATTATACTGAAGACCCTTAGTCATATTGTCACCTTAAGTCATACTATTAAATGTTACTATCAAATGAATTAGATTATAAATATTTCATAGTCTTAAACGCGAGTAGGCTCGATAATCTTCAATCTCAAGATTATAATTTACAAGTACTCTAGAAAATTAACTAAGTAATGAAGTTATATTTGGATCTGTTTTATACGATAATAGTGTAAAGCCACCTTACAGAAGATCGACTAAAGAATAACTAATAAAGTTTAGGGTTTAGGGTTTAGGGTTTAGGGTTTGTGGAGTAGACATGTAAATTATGAACCGAACTCAAACCGATTAAATATTTTGACCCGTCACGACCCGACCCACAAAACCCCGAACCGAACCGATCTCGACCCAATTATATATTTTGACCCGATATGGCCCGACCCATATAATGACCCGACGTAACCGAACCCGACCCGACCTGAAACGAGCATGTTGCTGACCCGACTCGATAGCGACCCGACCCGACTCGAACCCGAACTGAAGAACAAATTGAACCGACATGACCCGGACCCGATATGACCCGACCTGCTTTGACCCGACCCATAACCGACCCGAGTGACCCGATTGCCACCTCTAACTATGGCCATACTAAGACTAATTACATAATTCAAAATATACCAAATAAAATATGCCATTCATAAATTAAAATGCAGCATTATAATATGATCCAACATGTTCATTTTAATGCCAAATCGCCCTATTTAATTTTTATTAGAAAAACATAATCCGGTTTTACGGGAATGCACAATTTTAACTATTAAAATGCTAAAATAACACATAAATCAATTTTATGTACAAATTAATTATCCTAACACATTTTACGACTCAAAATTAGTCATTACTAAATTTGACTACTATTAGCTTGTTATTAATCAAATCGTTCATCTTTGGCTTTGAAATACATAACTTTTATGTTATAAATCCAAATTAAATTACAATAAATTTTAAAATTTGAATTTCAATTTTTGAACATTCTGGAATATTACTTTAATACTCATAATTTCGAAAATCATGGTTAAAATTTTCGAACCTATTTCGAGAATATTTAACTATTTTAACCAAAAATATACCTCTATTTATGCCATTTATCATATAAAATGTATAAATCATGCAATACAACTCATATTTGTACGAAATTTTACTTACTATAAGTAAAATGTGCATGTGAGGTCATATAAAAAATTCAAGGTCAGAAACTTTTCCTAGCTATTTTTAGTCCATTTAAGTCAATTTTAACTCTTAAAATGCATAAAAGTGACCTAAAGTCATATGAACGAACAACAAAAATCCCATAAATTATAAAAATAACCTAAAATTAATTTAGGACCAGAATATATAACATGCAAAAATTTTCGAGTGACATATCTCATAAATCACAAAATTTTAGTTTTATTTAAGTTACTTTAACTCGGAAAAACAATAACCGATTATGCATGCAAACAACCGATCGCTCTGATACCAATTGAAGGGTTCATAACTCATTTTAGTCAAACTAAATTAGTTATCATATTAACCTAGTGAAACTTATGCATGCATAACTAAATAAAAGAGATTAGAGAAGAAATCTTATCAATCTTACATTGAACTATTTCGGTCTAGGGCACAAGTAAAGACTCCTTCTTTACTTAGATCTTGAGCTAACAACAATGGTATGATCCTCCAAAGAGCCTCCAAAGTAGAAAGCCTTCAATAGAGATGCACCCAAGACAAACTCACTTAAACTAATAGCTATTTTTGCTAGAAATCAACCACTAGAAACCTAGTTAGTAGATCTAATATTACAACTACTCTTTAGAAGGTGTAATGTTAATTTTAGATCTTGTTTGTAGTAGGAGGGAGTCACAATTTATGGGAGAAAATGATGAACAAATTTCAGATTTTTCTCTCTCATAATTGCCTTCAAATTACATTGAATGAATTTTATCCATAGAGAAGAGAAAACACCTCTTTTGTTCTTCTCAATGGGGTGGCCGGGTATGGTGGGTTAGAGTGCCTAATGCATGGCCTCTCAAAAACATCAAATGCCCCCCACAATAAATGATGCTTAACATTTTATCACATAAAATGTTAATATGTAATTTTGTGGTGTGTGACATATCACACAGTCCATATTACAAAATGGACGACAATCATTTTGTTTTGTGAATTTATCATGTGACAAATACCTTAAGCATTTTATTTATTTTATGGATTCAAGTTTAACTAATTAAACATTAATTCATAAAATAAAATTAAGTAGTAATTTGTAATTACTGACATCCACTTAATAATTTTCCCGTGTCAGAATAATGCTACAACATTTGCATTGCAAAAAATCAATTCATTCTTATAATGTTGTTTCATAAACATCTAAATTTTTAGTAATAACATTTCAATTACTAAAACTGTATTTATAATCTTATTATAAATATTTTCCTTATACAATTCATATACTAGGATCGAAATGACTAATATTATTATGCAGTCACTTTTCTTTTTTATTAAGAGAGTTGTCCTATAGGTGTGACCTAAAGGGATCAACTGATCACCACTGTCATACGACAATAATGTCAAACTCTAGCAACCCAATCATTACCGATTAATGTTGATCAGTTGACTATATTATGAAGAATCAACCCTTGAGTATTCTTATTGGAGATTTATCAATGATATTTACTATTGATGTGATCGCACAACTGTGGAGGACACTTACTCCAACAAACAATATATATGTGAAGTTAAAAAATGTGATAGTACTTCATAACAAATAGAACTTAAAAATAAATAAATAAACTAATAATTTAACACCTTAATATTACACTTATAATGATAAGAATGATTATTTAGACATACAATATCCTCTCGCTGACGGGGTAAACAAAATATTAGACTTGAAATTTGACTCACAAATGTTGTCGTTCATCAAATATTTATAACCAATTGATGATACATTTTATGACTTTTGAACGACTTCTTTTTTTATTATTATCAAATTTAATATATATACATAATATGTAGCAATATTTTATGACTTTTAATCATCCTTTTTCATTATTAGCAAAATTAATATATACATAAATATAGAGGAGGGGGAAATGAAATTTCAAAGGTTTGCTTTAATTATTTGTTCCTTTTTATATATATATTTTTTTAGAAAATCTACCTTGCATGAGAACTGTTTAATCATTCTTTGCGTTGCCTTTTACGTATATATTATATTTATAGATTTATATATATTCAATTTAATGAAATTATATCCAATTTAACAAAATTGAGCAATATTAATAAGACTTAAGAGAAAATTGCACATATAAACAATTTAAAATTAGAGGTATTTAATTTTATTTATCGTTGAACCTAATCTAATTTTAAGAAATTAAAAAGCCAATGTTTTAATGTTCAGTATGTTATTATCTTCCCTTTAAATTTACAAATTATTTATTACTTTGTAAACGATGTAAAATTAAAATTATGTGATATTTATTTATTACTTAAAATATCCTAACAATAAACGTCGAAATTTAAAATGTAGTATGAATTTTAATTTTTAATTGTTGTTTAATTTATCTAGAAATTAAAGGTAAAACTTAATCTTAGCTATGCTATTTGTATTTAATGTTTTAGAATTTTTTTTTTGTTTGTTCCTTTTAAATAAGAAATAATAATGTGACTTGCTAGGCTTCTAATGGTGAAATGAAATACTGTTGACTTGTTTTTTTTATTATTTTATTTTATATATTTATAGATAAATGAATTTCATATAATAAATTGATAGTTCATGTCACATTAAAAAAAATCATTTCACATTAAAAATTTTCATGACACATTCTTTTAGTTAGTCTTTTAATTAAATTTTATAGATTTAATTTATACATAAATATGGATCAAGGAGAAATGAAATGTGAAATGTTTGCTTTAATACACATAATTATATATTATAGTTTTATTACTTTTAAACATTATTTTTCATTCTTAGCGAGCTATAAAATTAGAGACTGTAAATGTTTATTTGAAGTTTAACATTTATACTTTTAAAAATTAAAAGGCTAATATTTAATGTTAACTATGTTATTATTTGCCCTTAAAATTTACAAATTTTTATTTGTTATAAACGACGTAAAAATTAGAATTATAAGATATTTATTTGTTGTTTAAAATATTCTAACAATCAATATCGATATTTTAAATTTATTAGGATTTTTGATTTTTATTTTTGATTTAATTTATCTAGAAATTAAAAAAAAAGCCAAAGGTTAATGTTTGTTATGCTATTTAAATTTAATGTTTTAGGTTTTTTTTCTTTTTAAATAAGAAATAATGGTGTGGCTCCATGTCATATTTAATAAGTGACGTGACTTTTTGTTAATGCTAGGTGACATTGTCTACGTGACATTTTAAATTAGCCTTTTAATAATATTGTATAGATGTGGTCACTATTTAATTAAAAGCAATACGTATTTATCAAAAAATGTTCAATTTCTGTGTAGTAATTTCGTTATTTATCATTATTTGGTATATAAATGATTGATCTTGACTTCTTGAGATAAACTATACAAAGTTAATGCGTAAATGCTTAATATGTGTGTGAGTACACAAAATAACCTCAAGACAAGGATAATTGAGTGATTATTCATTTAATGAAACACAAATTGTCATTGGCCACCATCCGTCACAAGGTGAAGACCGATAGCACCCCTTTCACAAAATGTAAGTGGCGTAACTCATAAAAATGCTCCATTTTCATCCATTTGTCTTCCCACTTGCGTGAGAGGAATACTATCCGTCTCCGGCTTATGACGGATAGTATCCGTTTTCAACAAGACTCTCTGTTAATCAAATATACAAAAGTTCAAAGAGTCGGGAGGGCTAGCTCCTCCGGCATTAGTAGGTTTTTGTTAACTGAAAATAATCAAATTATCTAATATAGGTTTCTTAATATACTTGTAATTCTGTTAACTTTGATTAAATATGTCGAGACGAAGATCAAAGACGATAAGACATGGGAGCGACTCTTGTAGTTCTAAAATAACAAAAACATTATAATTATAATTAAATATGTGTCGGTATTAAGTTGATGATATTTTCATAAATATTTGTTTATTAAATGTTCAAAGTCGTAGTCTTTGACAACAATAAAAAAAAGCCGATCACATTGTTTAATTAGTCATCCGATTCTTACATGCCATACGTGTCCAAATTCCAAAATCCCTCGTATTACAATTGCGCAGAAACTTTATTGTTTTCGGATAGGTCACTTAGTTATTTACTCATTCTGGCCCGACCCGAAAGACAATTTTGTTTTACTCCCTCCGTTTTTTCTGTGATATTCTTGTGTTCGAGATTTATTGACTTTAATTTTTATAAAAATATAGTAGTTCAAAATTATATAAGTAAATTTAGTATGAAAAGATCTTTTATTTGAATATATATTTTATGTTAGATTTCTATATAGTTTAATAGATATTAAAGAGAAAATGGAGAATGTGGAAAAATAGAAGATATATACAAAAATTGAGAGTAGTTAACTAGTTATTAGGATAATTTTAGCGAAATCTGGAATCATGAGGAGCCAATGATGGATTTACGGCGATGAAACTTTTGACGGGAAAAAATGGTGAGGAATTGAAGTAGGAAGGGCGTGGTAAAGCAATGAAGACTGAAGAGAGGTGAATAAAGTCACGTGTAAGACGCCGCAACGCACGGGACGGTGGTTTTTATTTCAAGAAAGAAAGAGTCAACCTTCTTTTTGACCTTTTTTTTTTTTTTGACGAAACTACCTTTTCCTATTTTCCCCTTTCTTTATTTTTCTTTCTTACACTGATGTAGTAAATGACGCTTTTGTTTTCCAGTTTTGTTTTTCATTTTCACTCCATAACATATCACCAAAATTTTAGACTGACGGTCTCTCAATAATGAGAGACTTCTCACATAATTGATTGATTATTTTTCTATTATATCTATTACTTAAGAGACGGTCTCTCACAAAACCTACTGATTTAAAATACTTCGTCCTTTTTTTTAAGTTCAATACGTAAATATTATTAATTTATCTTTGATACATGGAGTCGAACGAGTCGGGTCAAGTTTCAACCCTAAATAACGGATCATTTCGAGTCCATAATCAAGATTTATGAGCCTTTGACCCTAAAAAATCGTGTCGGGTTAGATTTGTTTTAACATATCTAACTACAACCTTTCTAAATGACTCGTTTTATACCCGTGCATAAAATGCACGTATATATAAATATATACATATATAATAAAATAAAATTCAAAAGTATATACTTTGAACTTATATACAGAGTACTGTATAATTTTTCGAGTTAAGATCGTCTTAGATTGAGACGATTTTTTCATATTTGATTAAAATAAAAGTGAAAACAGAAAAAAGCACATACAAAATAAAAAATACGATTGAAAATATAAATTTACAATTTATTTATTTCGTCAATTTTTTTTATATTTCCGATCTAATAGGGAACTATAAATATTTATGAACAGTTTTCTGTTTTTTCTATTTTAATTATTAAAAACTAATATTTTTTTCATCTACAAAATTAAACCCGTTAATGAATGAGTGGTATAAATTTTACAATCGTTGTAAATTAAAACAAAGAGGATAATAATGAGCAAGTATATGTTTACAAAATTAGCAAAAAGGAATGAAAAAAATTACTTTTCAACCCTCTATTTGACAATTTTTTTGTTGTAATTTTCTTTAATTTAGTAATATTAATAATTAAAATGTAGACTTTAAAACTATGATTGATAGTTTGGAAATAAAAGAGTTGATAGTAAGTGGTGGGGTAGGCATGAAGGAAGATTTTTATTTTTCTAAAATTTAGGAACCAATAGAATTGCTCTAAATTCTATTCCTTTTATAGATAAGAGATTATGATATGTACCTTAATTGTTTTGGGGTTATAAAATCTTTTCATTGCCAAATGTCCCATAGTTCCTGACTTATCCTTAATATTTCTGCATAAAATAAACATAAAGAAATCTATGAAATGGAACAACTATACATTATTATTTTTTTGTCCCAATTGTTTATCTGTTTTTTTTTCTTTATGAAGAGTATTGTATTCAAAGACGAAAAAATGAATAAAGCGAAGAAATTACTGTTGTACTACCTTACACTACTGAGGCAAATTTTTATTTAAGACGGATCAAATATGATTATGTGAGATAAATAAGACAAATCTAGAGAATGCATGGTGAAATGTACACGATTTGTCATATATACCCATGCAGGGTGATATTTGACTGTTTTAGATGTATCAGTCTCAAGGAAGAGTAGCTGTACACTTGTACCGCTAATCATGGTAACAGAGTCAAATTAAGCTCGAGGATAGATGCATGGTGTTACGGTGTTGGAGCTAGTATCCTCAACAGTTAGTGCGAGTGTGCGACAACATGTATAAATCTCTTAAAGGAACACAGGGTGTACTTTGTATTTTAGCCAGTTGATTCACGTTTATCAATAACGATTGGCTTGCTAGAAAGTTTGACCTTATTATCATACAGATGGCGGTAATCAACTGGTCCCTAAGGGTCACACCTAAAGGATGTAATCTGAGAGATATGATTAGATGAAAATGTAATCATATTGATACCCTATACGACTAAACGGTTAGTCAATGTATTGATGATATAATTATTTAATACTGATTAAATAATATTAGCTAAGACGAATTAAAATGGTAATTCGTAATTAAATGTAAAATGTTATATTTAATTAGTGTGTAATGAAATTATTTAATATAGATTAAATAATTCAGTTAAATATAAACGGTTATATTTAATTGTTAAAATATAAATATACGATATTTATAAAGATAAACATTGCACAGAAGAGAGCAGTGTAACCGATTTTATACAGATAAAATTCGATCCACTGAAGAATTTCGGCCAATTGGAGGTTGTTGCAATTTCTAGTGATAGTTTAGGTAGACTCAAATACAGACTTGAGAAAACTTATCTAAACTAGGAAAGGTGGTTAAGAATTAAAGAATAAGAGTTATTCTAAGATCGTAACACCTCGTCTTATAAATAACACCTCACGACAGTTGTAGGGGGAACGAGTTCCCACACAAACTTCTCCCTTCTGTCTCTAGCTTTCATCTTACACAAAATTAGAGATAATTTTGCAGTTTCTAGCTCAGGAAAGGATATTTCTCAGGACATCTTGGGTGCAACAATTAGAAGGATGTCTGTTTTGATATCTGATCTTAGGCCTTTGCAAGGACAGAAGGTTAATTCTTAATCTCAATCTTTGTATCTCGTATTTCGTTTATGACTATAAATTGTACCTTATAAATTCGTTATAATTCTACATATAAAGAATTGAGAATATATACAGATATTTTCCCACAAGTGGTAACAGAGCGTTAGGTTTACGAAATTTTATTTTTGTATGATTTTCATAAACGTTTTGAGAAAGAAAAAAAAACAACCGTCGCAATTTTCTTAACCGAGATATTTTTTTTGTGTTTTTCGTTTTCCTTTTTGATTTATTATTATTGTTGTATTAATCAGTTAAGATGACAAAATAATAAATTTGTAGATGTTTTAATTTAATAAGGATTGAGTTAAAACGTAAAAGGGAATCGTCTTGAATGTTCTTGAATGAAATAATTTGTTAAATAATCGTTCCCATGATAATCTTGATATTCGTCATAAAAGGTTAATTTGAATTGTTGAGATTATATCAATGTCTAATAAGGATTAGATTTTGAATGTTATCGATCTTGTATTTTAGCAACCCGACATTATTTTTCAAGTTCACTTGTCCTAAAAATAATAATTCCCGGTACTGTTCACGGATTTTTTTTTTAAAAAAATTTTCCCGACCACATGTATTAAATAAAAAATATATTTGTTTTTTTTTTTTCGACCGTGCCATATTTTTATTATATAAGGATAATGTTAATTATTGTTGTGAAAAAGTTCACAAGTTTTGATACCTAATTATTTTTAAACGATTTAAAATAATGTTGGATTAATTCATATTATACGATAATATGAATATGTTTGTTTGACTAATATAATGTGATTAATTACGGAATTATCACATAATTTAAGTCATTAAATGGTGGTTTGGGTAAATTACTCTACATAATTACGGAATTATGTCTTGAAAGATTAATTTAATTAGTATGATGCATTATGTATTTTATATATTTTATATATTATATTATTGTTGAATGAATGAATGGATTTATTTACGTTTTTGCAATCAGTTGTAATTTGTAATACTTAGTGTGACCTTAGTAAATTATGTTTTCGTAATGAAAGAAACATAATTGGTGATATAATTATGAGATCTCGAATCTCCTTTTCTCTTTAAATTATGTTTTTGGATTAAAATGTAATAATAGGATTATGCTTTGTAATCTTTTAAATGTAATTTAAGAAGACTAAAGATGCAGATCGGAGAGCTCACTCCCACAATATGACCAATGTGGAACACCAAGAAGGAACATCAAGACAAGACAAGCTTCAAGGGTCCATTGCTGAATGTATTTCAAAGTTGTAATTTTTGTTGTTTTTGGTAGGACAGGCCACACTAGGACTTGTTTTACTTTCGTTTTTATTTCCGTTTTGCTTTTCATTCAAATGTTTTGCATCATTTTTCCGCCTAAACCAAACCACCTGAGATTGCACGAAAATTGACTCATATAGTATATATGCTAGTCTGTGTCAACATACAGATGTCACACGTTTTTATCATAAAGCCATCACCTTAGTTTATTCATTCTCGCATGCTAGATATTTGTTCACTTAATTGAATTAAAATTAAAGATTATGAGATCTTTCTCTATAACCTAAAATTGAGATTAGTCTTTTATAAGTCAAATTACTACGAATCCCTTCTTCGTCGCTAGACATATATGACCTTACTCTCTATATGACCCCTTCTACGTTGGGTATGTAGTAGTTGTTGACTTATTATACCTCAACATCATTACCCTCGTACGATCTTGTGGTTGTGGTGGACTAAAGATAGAATTTAAAGAAATTTATCGACCAAGGATTCTAAATGTAAAATTAGCCAAGAGGTTGGCAAATCAATTTACTGAAATTGAGTCTTGGCATCATTTATATAGTTCTTGAGGAAGATCAATTATATAACTGCTAAAGTCATCGCATTAAACTGTTTTTGCATTAGACTATTTAGAAAACGTTGGTATGCTTATTATGTTTTTAATTTCTTTTTTACAGTGTAGAATTCATCTAAACAAAACAATAATACTGCAATTACTATGGCTGGTCATAATGATGCCCCTATGCCTAGTGCCACACTAGCAAAAGAATCATGGCTAAAGGCTTTCATGGACCACATGAATCAGTCCACGCGATTGAAAAATGATGGGTCCAACTTTGCGGACTGGGAGGCTGCATTACAGAATGCAGCCATAGCTGATGGTAAGCTCAAGTACTTGACTGAACCGTTACCACCAAACCCAGGCCCCAATGCTAGAGCTAACGTATCACAAGGTTACAGTGATTTCCTTGTGGAAGCGGGTGCGATAAAGAACGTACTCATGTTTGCAATGGAATCCAATTTGCAAAGATGCTTCATTTCCCATGGTGCGAATAAGATGTTTACCACGCTCACAAACGAGTTCTCAAAAGCACCGAGAATCGTTTCATATGAGCACACCTGTCGCTTCTTCGATGCGAAACTCCAAAAGGGCCAACCAGTTAGCCCACATATTCTCAATATGATTGAGAATGTCGAGAAATTGGAGTCCCTAAACTGCAAGATCAGTGAGAACGTGATCATTGATCGAATGCTTCATTCACTTCACGATGGTTTTTCTTTATTCAGGGCAAACTATTACATGAATGACATGAAGAAATATTCTCATGAGCTACACTCTCTTCTCGTAAAGACCGAGAAAGATCTTAAATTGAGTGGGAGCATGAAGCAAGATGTTCTCATGATTGCTAACAAGGGAAAGGGTAAGGGAAAGGCTCAAGCAGAGCTAACATTAGCTAAGCCTCCTAAATTCAAAAGGGCCGGATTAAAGAGTGGGTCTGGTGAGACAAGTAGCTCACAAGACAAGACAAAGAGCAAAGACGGTAACATTGAGTGCCACCATTGCCACAAGACTGGACATTGGAGGCGAAACTGTCCAATGTACCGTGAGGACATAAAAGCAGGCCGCGTCGCTCCAGTTGGTATGTCATCTTATATTCATATGATTGCGATTAACCATGCAAGTTTCGGAACTTGGGTACTTGATACTGGTTGTAGTTCTCATTTGTGTAATCATTTGCAGGGCCTAAAAAACATCACACCTCTCTCAAAGGGTGATGTGGACCTGCGAGTCGGGAATGGAACAAGAGTTGTTGCTGCTTCCATGGGAACATATGTGATCCAGCTACCGAGCGGATTCGAGTTATATCTGTATAACTTTTATTATGTACCTAGTTTATCTAAGAACATTATTTCAGTTTCTGTACTTGATAAAAACGGATTTTCATTCTTAATAAAAGATTATGCTGTTTATGGTAAAGTAGTTTCCATGAATGGTATGTATGTCTTAGATCAATCGATTGAAATATTACACGTGAATAATAAGAAATTAAAGGTTGGTGACAAAGATCAAACATATCTATGACACTGTCGTATGGGACACATAAATGAGAAATGTGTAAAGCAGCTAATACAGAATGGCGCTACATCTCCATTTGATTATGAATCATTTGGCACATGTGAATCATGTCTCATATGCAAAATGACTCGTATTTCCTTCAAAGGTGTTGGAATGCACGTTGCTGACCTATTAGGCCTCGTACATACAGATGTATGTGGACCTATGTCAATCACCGCAAGAGACGGCTATAGATATTTCATCACTTTCACGTACGATTTAAGTAGATACGGATATGTCTACTTAATGAAGCACAAACGTGAATCCTTTGAAAAGTTCATGGAATTTCAGGCGAAGGTTGAAAACCAACTGGATAGAAATATTAAAGCACTACGATCAGATCGTGGTGGTGAGTATCTTTCGAATGAGTTTGATCAACACCTTAAAAACTGTGGTATTGTACTGCAGTTAACTCCACCTGGAACACCACAGTTAAATGGTGTGTCCGAACGGAGAAAACAAACACTATTAGATATAGTTCGATCCATGATGAGTCACACAGTTATGCCAGATTCATTATGGGGCTTTGCTCTATTGTCAGCTGCTCTTATACTTAACCGAAGTCCGTCTAAAGCTGTTGAGAAGATTCCTTATGAGATATGGAAGGGAACGGTCCCTAAGTTGTCCTTTATTCGGGTTTGGGGCTGCGAGGCTTATGTCAAGTGGAGACACGAGGATAAGCTCGGCCCGCGATCGGTCAAGACATACTTTATTAGTTATTCAAAAGGAATGTTTGGTCATTACTTCTATTCGCCTACCGAACACCGCGTTTTTGTTGCGGCTAGTGGGAAGTTCTTAGAAAAAGAGTTTCTCGAGAATAAGACAAGTAATAGAACCTTCGATCTGTCGGAAGTTCAACAACCAACTACTGAGAAACCAATGGAGGAAACTGTTCCTTCATCTTCTGTTGCAGTCAGTAATCCTAAGGAACGCAGAAGGTCGGGTAGACACTCCATTCCTCCAGATAGATACATTGGTATGATCGAGGAACTTGACGGAGTTGACATTTTTCTCTTTGAGAGTAACGAACCCGTGACCTATAAAAGTGCTATGACCTGTTCCGACTCAAAGCTATGGCTTAATGCCATGCAATCCGAAATGGACTCCATGTACGAGAATAACGTATGGGAGTTGGTTGATTTGTCTGATAAGGTACGACCTCTTCAATGCAAATAGCTTTATAAGATAAAGCATTCCATCGAGGGACAACTAGACAGCTATAAGGCGCAATTAGTGGCAAAAGGTTTCACTCAAGTGCAAGGGTTGCACTATGATGAGAATTTTGCACCCATAGTCATGCTGCGATCCATTCGGATTATCTTAGCGATTGCTGCATTTCATGACTATGAAATATGGCAAATGGATGTGAAAACCGCCTTCTTAAACGATTATTTGGAGGAGGACTTGTACATGGTACAACCCGAAGGTTTCACAGATCCTAAAAATCCTAAGAAAGTGTGCAAGCTTAAGCGTTTCATTTATGGACTTAAGCAAGCATCTAGGAGTTGGAATCATCGTTTCGACCAAGTGATAAGAAAAGAATGGTTTTATTCGATTGGTTGAAGAACCATGCTTATATATCAAGCCGAGTGGGAGCAAGATCGTCTTTCTGGTGTCATATGTCGACGACATACTCTTGATTGGAAATGACATCCCTCTCTTATCTTCGGTTAAAGTATGGTTAAAGAATCATTTCCAGATGAAAGATCTGGGTGAGGCACAATGTATATTGGGGATCCGTATCTATAGAGATAGATCAGGACGGATGTTATCACTGAGTCAGGAGTCTTATATAGATAAGATTCTTGACAGATTCAGCATGACCAACTCCACAAAAGGGTTACTTCCAATGATCTCGGGGGTGAATTTGAGTAAGACTCAGGCACCTAAGACACCGGAAGAGGTGGAGCGCATGAGTCGCATTCATTATGCGTCAGCTATAGGATCGATCATGTATGCCATGATATGCACACGTCCAGATGTGACATATGCTTTGAGTATGACGAGTCGGTACCAAAGCAATCCAGGTGAACCACACTGGATGGCTGTTAAAAACATTCTTAAGTACCTACGGAGGACAAAAGATTGGGTATTGACTTATGGTGGAGGCACTGAGCATTGCGCAAACGGTTACTGATACCCATCGTTGTGGGTGTCAAAGATAAAATTTATATTTCCAAACTTAAACTATTGATAGAGTAAGTCAAGGTCGAACCACAAGGAGGATTGAGAGTGCTAACTGTTCTAGGTCTTCGGTCTTAAGGTGACAAAAGGGGGTTTATGATGTTTTGGTCTCAACTAAGTCTAACAAATAAAACAAGAACAAAACTGAAAATAAGATGTGAAAAAGATGATAAAAGAGGTGTTAGGATGATTGGATCACTATAGCTATGATGGCAGACAATCTAGGTCCACATGTAAAGAAGTCGTGTAAGGGATATAACAAATCCTTTCGGTCTATGTTAACTAATAGTTCCTTTCGGCCTATACTATTAGTCCCTAGGTCTCACATATACTGGTTGTCAACAATATAGGTGATTCCTAATGTCTAAGTCACATACCCTTCGGTCTTATTAACTTAGCTGTCTTAAAACGTTAACTAATTCCCTTCCTTTATCTTTCGATCCCCGGGTTGGTCATTACTAAGCATCTAACAAGTCTTCCTTCGGTCTCATTGTAAGATATTGCACTTAACGAAACAAAACAGGTCTGATCATACACGAAGTCGGTCGACCGATCAGCTAATCCGGTCGATCGACCAACCACCTTAGTCGACCGACCAGAGAAGCCAGTCGGTCGACCAAGGTCTCCTACGGGTTGCCCTAAACTACGCCATCTACGCTATAATTCGCCTACATCCTAACATATGAGGTTTAGCTACGCATAATACTAATAAAAACATAAACTTTAACACTAATAAGGATATTGGAAAACATGATTAAGACGATAACAAATATGCAATTAACAATAACAAGGTTTGGGATTCTAACTATCCGGTATAATACTAACAAAATATGAATAAACTGAATTAAGAAATAAGAATTACCGTAACTAAGAAAAGATGAGAACTGAAAGATTGAGTATTATTGCAAATTTTGTGGAACAGTAAGTTTGTGTATGAAAATAAGAACAAGAACTGATAAACTTGGAATTTAAACTAAAACTTGATTAGGGATTGATAACTAGTAGAAAACTGAATGAATAATACAAGGGGTGATTAGCCCTTTTATAATAATCTCTTAAATTTCTGCTTAAACCTAATCACGTTCATGGGCTTTGCCTTGTTTCTGATTTTTCCTGTTCAGGACTTGTAGTCGACTGACCGACGATGCTGGTCGATCGACCAACTATCGGGCTTCCTCAAGTTCCTAATCTTGGAAATAAAGCTTCTGAAAAATCCTCGTCAGGTATATTGGTCGACCGACCTGTATCCTCAGTCGGTAGACTGATATACCTGTTGTATCAGCTCTTATTGCTTCTTAAATCAGTCATGCGGTCTTTCAAACACGCAATAGGCTCCGTTCCTTCTTCATTCCTTCATGCCCTTAGCCATGCAAACCGCTTGAGGATGAATTTGACTTGAAATCGACTCATTTCCGCGTAAATTTGCATTAATGCACAAAAATGCGAAAATAGACGAAATAGGAGAAATAATAACCAAAAACTCATAAATGAGCTCTGAAATGCATGTAAAAATAGATGTAAAATATCATAAAATAGACACGCATCAAATTCCCCAAACCAAACTCTTGCTTGTCCTCAGGCAAGAACTAGACTCGATCTTAGACTAATGGAATGATATCAATCTCAGAGCGAAATGCAAATGTAAAGCCTAAACCAATTTAATGTCAAGTCAACAAGCAACTAGTAAATGAATCATGGAGACGAGTTATTGAGTTGTCAAATGTAACACCCCGCATTTTATAATAATATTTTATTATAAAGGTATTTTATTTAAATTAATTATTTTCAAGTATAATAATATATTTTGGAAATATATACTTATATCTTCTGTCTTCTATTTTTATTATTCCTCATTTTGAACTACTTTTGGATGGGTTAAAATATCCGTGCAATATTTAATTATTTTCGTTTATTAATTGTCTTTCTTATTCAAGTTCTCTTTACGTTTTGATATGACTCAACCCAATTTATAATCAGATAATCCATTATATGAGCTAATGGACCAAAAGCCCAATTAGTTAATTTCCTTATAATTAGATTTTAACCTTGCAATCAAGTAGGTCAAATCACTTTGTTTTCACGTGAAGTGTCGCGCTTCACTTTATCTTCTCCGCCTGTTTTCTCTCCTCTTCTCCCTTTGACTCCATTGTTGAATATCTTTCATTCTTCCAAACTCATACACAAATTATGTTTTTATAATCCTGACTCTTATCTCTAAAATATATTCTATTCAAAATATTTTATTCGGAATTATTTGTATGGACCTTTAGACCTATATTTTGGGTCTCTTGTTTTGTGTTTAAAGAAGAAGAAGTCTTTCTTTTTGGCGTTTTCGAAAGAGTGATAGTTTGGTACAATGTCTATCACAAGGATTTGGATTTCCGCTTTCTTTAAAGTTAATTTTCGGGGTTATTGACACGTGTTGGAGACAGGGCTTTGTTGGTCGTATTCTTTATGAAGGTTTTCATTAATTCCCAAAAAGGTAACTAGGTGTTTCTCTTTTAATTGTGTTTATGTCAATTGATGTGATTAATATGATTTAATGATTATTTGTACGATTAGTACATGTTTGATTATTTATTGTATTGAATTAATTGTGCTTCGTATATTTATGTATGTTTTATTATTGTAATTGAGGATTATAATGTGTTGATAAGTCGTTATGAGTGTCGTCTGCGCAACTAGGGTTCGCGAGGGAAACCCTAGATGGCGGCAAGGCTAACGACCAAGAGTGTTGCTCAAGGTTATAGTTGAAGTATGTGTAACATTGAAAATATGATTCAAGGTTATAGCTGAAACTAGTACAACCTTGAGTACGACTCAAAGTTATAGCTGAAGTTAATATAACTTTGGGTTGCGAGCTAAAGTTATAGCTGAAGTTAATATAACTTTGGGTTGCGGGTTGAAGTTATAGCTGAAGTTAATATAACTTTGAACTACGAGTTAAAGTTATAGCTGAGACAAACGTAAACCTGAGGTATGACACAAGGTTATGGTTAGTGCTAGTATAACTTTAGGTTCGTGTCAAGGTTTGGCTAAGGCTACTATAACCTCAAGCCATATATGGAAGTTATAGTTGAGGCTAGTATAACCTCGCATCCATTACTTATGATATAGTTAAAGTTACTATAACTTTGGTTGATTATACTTGATTCACATGTTGAGTTGTGTTCAGTGATTGTATAATATTGTGTTTGCATATGTTGTTGGATACTTCTATGCATTTGATATTAGGACAGTCTGTTATGATGTTCTACTGGTTTAAGTCGTGATGTTATCCACGCATATTAGTACAGTCAGTTATACTGTGCATTATAGTTTGCTAGTTTGAATAGCTGACGGTAGTATCAGTCATATACTATCGGAATGAACCAACGCCACCCATTGATGTAGGATTTATTTTTGGTCTATGTTCGGGGGTGGCCAGATTCGTCTGTTATACGTTCTGGGTCCCGAGTGTCGTTCGGTGTACAGTTATTGCATCGAGAGGTCTGGCCAGGTCTTAGGCACATAGGCGGTGGTGATACGTTATACATAGTACCGTGGAGGCAGTGGTTATACGCTCCACACCGATGGAGGCAGTGGTTATACGCTCCGTCAGCTAGAGGCAGTGGTTATACGCTCTGGCAAGTTAGAGGCAGTGGTTATACGCTCTAACGGGCGTTCGCTCTATTCGCTATGCTTTGATGATAGCTTTGTGCCTTCTGTTGCGATGGATTGCGTGTCACCATATCCGCTATGCTTTATTGCTAGCATTGTGTCTTACGTTACTATGAGTCATGAGTTACTTGAGTTGTAAGTGTTCATGGTCTAGTGGTCGCATATGGTCTAGGTTCATTTGGTTTCATTTGTCTGGCGTAGAGAATCTCATGGTATGGTAAGTTTGCTTTCATGTCATGTCATCCTCACATGATCGTGGTAATATGTCTTCAAATGAAGGTAAGTTTGATTGACTTTCATGAGTGTAGATGATCTCGCATGTTTACTGATTTTACATTTCAATTGTTATTGATTGTTGGTTACATTCACTTGTTGTAAACATGACTGGGAGAGCATCTAGTTACTCCCGACTGATTGTCGACCCCTTCTCGGGTTTTTCAGGTTGTTGCCGTGTGGTTGATGCTTGCTTGGAGAATGTGCGAAGCGAGCTAAATAAATTGTTTAGGACCTTTGCTTTAAGTTTTAAGAACCTTTGAATAATGTATTAGTTTGGTGTTCGATTTGAGTATCGATCCGGATTTGGGTAAGGTGTTTCCGCCACCTTAACCCAGTTATCATTGAGTTACACTCTGATATTCATTTATATTATGTTTTTCCTTTATTTTATAATCCGGGTTGTTACATCAAAACTTGCTAATCTATCAACCCTAAAGACTTATCACAATGGACCCTCGCGGGTCGCTCAAATTACACAATAAGCAAAGGGTGAGTGTATATGTAAAAGATAGAAAGAAGTAATTTTGTAGTGACACTCACCTATCTTCGATCCATGAGAACATGCCTTCAATATAACATGAAAATAAACTCTACGACCGTGCATATACATACCAATCTAATGACTTTGACACATGATGAGGAAAAAAGAAGGGATATGTGAGGTAATGGGTAAGAAAGGCTAAGATAATTTGGATATGTGGAGTTTAAATAGCCAAGCTAGCAAACAACGGGATCCAAATAATAAAAGATTTCATAACTTTCAAACCCAAAGAACTTGAACACGGTGCTATTTTTGAAGCACGAATCTCACAAATTTTTCAAGGAAAATGACTCCCAAATGATATGAATAAAGTACGGGAGTAACAATTGCTAAAGAAAGGAGCTTTTAAACAAACTGCGATTTTCTGATTCTGATAGTTGGTCGACCGACCAAGGGTTGCGGTCGGTCGACTGACTTGCAGTATATTTTTTTCTTTTCGATTTTTCTCTCTTTTTTTCTAGTTTTCCACTTTTTCTTTTCTTTTTCCTTCTTTTTCTTTTCTTTCTTTCTCAAATGAGAACATAACCACCAAAATGACCTAAAACATTTCTGTGACCACAAATACTAGCTTGGATAGGGTAGGCTAAGTATGGGATGTAGCTTATGGGACAAAAAGGCAAATTTGACCATGTGAAGCTTGTGGGTAAGATACGAAAAATGGACCTCAATTACACGTGTCAAAAATCACAAAACTAGATAGCATACAGGTATAAAGTAGATTACGTTCATGTTTATGCACATTGATGTAGCATGTCTCAAGGGGAGTACTACTCACATCCTAATAGACTGGTCATAGATGACACCAGTAATAAGGCTCTAAAAACTCAGAATGTGTTGTAGTTTGCTAGAGATAAAAGTCAAGTTTAAAGATTAACAACTAGTTTGACAAAGAACTCGTAGATTATGCATGTGATTCTACTACTAAAACATGTTGACAAGCAAGGCTTAGGCATAAACATATGAAAATGAAAAGTCATCATTGAAATACTATCGTTCTGACTCGACCTATATGCTAAAATAAACGTGCATTTTTTTTAAAAAAATTTTAAATTTTTTTGGTTTTTTTGTGTATATGCAAGGAAAAAGAAGCAACAATGCAAAACGGAAATGCAATAAACGTGTAACAAAAAATGCAATAAAACATGAATGCGACGCAAAACCCTTCCCCAAACCAAATCGCACAATGTCCCCGTTGTGCAATGGCATATGCAAAGAAACATGGAATATGGGAATTTTGCGTTAAAATAAAACAAAGGAAAGGAACATGGAAAAAACTCACGGAATATATGCGCGAACGGAAACCTCCCCAAACCAGCGTGAGCTAGGAGGTTTTCGGTAGCCAGCAGTGCTACCTTATAGACCTGAAAAAGACACAAGGCGACCTTTTTCGGAAATTAAATTTGTTTTGGGTGGTAAATGAGAAGTACAAAAATGAAAAATAGAAGAGAAATTAAAAGCATAAAAGAAAGTATAGAGAGAAAGACTCCCTAGGCTTGCTAACATGCTCCACGAGGCAACCGAGAACAGGCAGTAGCAGTAATGATGGTCGACTGACCACGGGGTCTGGTCGACCGACCATTTCTCAATAAACATTAGTTTCTGGTCTGCAGACTCTGGTCGACCGACTGATGCCTCTGGTCGGTCGACCACTGTTCCTGTAATCAGAGGTCGTTTTTCTTCTTCTAATTAACTCAATGGATTGAGTGAATCTTTTCTCAAAACCTGTAAAACATTCATAATGCGCCAAAAACTTGCGCAATGCCCAAGAGTACCAAGTCTATAGTCTTTGAAATTAAACAATGAAAGCAAAAGTGTCTAAGTCCAAAAGCAAACAAACAACAAAATGTCTCAAAACAGTAAAAGAGTCTCGAAAAATCCATCAACAAAACACTCATCCGCGAAAAATGCGGAAAATCTCGGACCATGGCTTCTGGCTACATGAGGTAGCCTCCACTGTGCTTGTTGTGATGGCTAAGAACGTCCCCACCTTTCCATGAGACAACCGTGATGGCTCATCCCCTCTAGCATTTTTCTTTTCCCGATCATCCGTGTCCACTTCGTCCGGCTCCTCGTCGGTTCCATAGCTTAGGAATCCAAGACCTCCTCTTTGAACAATGGGTTTCTTGACGGGTGGCTCCACTCGTGGTTCCTCCTTCTTCCCCGAACCGGATCCTACAATGGGTGAAACAACAATTTCCTCCATTTTGCTTCCAATCTGGGTCGGAGGTGTAATGACAGGAATAGGTGTAGGCTCTAGAGCAGGAAAATCAGTAATGACCACATACTTCTTTTCAGAAGAAACAGTATTGCATGTAATGGGGGTCATGGCATCCTTCTTCCTATAGGACTGCCCAAAAATTATCGAATGCTTGCCTACCTTAAAAGTCAGGGTCCCACTCCCCACGTCAATGATTGCACCAGCAGTGTGCAAAAAGGGTCTTCCCAGAATGATGGGTATGTGGGGATCCTCGAGAATGTCCAACACTACAAAGTCATCAGGGAAGAAAAACCTATCGATTCGCACATGTATGTTCTTTAGCATCCCTACTGGTTCAATTGAAGTACAGTCGGCCATTTGGACTGTCATGCTAGTCGCAGCGAATGTGGTCATTCCTAACTTCCTAGCCAGACTCAAGGGCATGACACTAATGCTAGCCCCTAAGTCACATAGTGCCTTCTTAATGGGGTAGGTACCAATGTTACAGGGGACAGAAAAACTGTCTGGGTCCTCTAGCTTATGAGGGGCTATGACATGGGTAAGGAAACTCAATGACTCTTCCGTTAAAGCTACCGACTCGGCTTTATCTAATGACCTCTTCCTAGTCAACAATTGTCTCATAAACTTCATGTACGCGGGGACTTGTTGAACTAGTTCTAAGAAAGGAATTTGCACATTTAAAGTACGAATGACATCCTTAAACTTATCGAAGGATACCTGTTCTTTTGTGGGTATGAGCCTTTCTGGATATGGAGGTGCAATCGAGCTCTCAGCATTTGCTGCCCTCCTTAAGAATCTTGGGGCATTGTCGCTTTGGAAAAAGACCTCTCTCAAGTTCTCGATCATTTATGGTCGAAAAGTTCCTGCCTCCTCAGGTATTGTGGTCGGTCGACCATTGTCTCCGGTCGATCGACCACTCTCTACAGTTCCATTATCCATTAGAATCTTGATATCGGTCGACCGACTGACATTAGTGGTCAGTCGACCAGTTTCACTACTGACCGATTTCTTCTTTTTCTGCTTTTCTTTCTTTACAGCCTTTGGACCATCAAATTTTTCCCCACTCCTCAACGTGATGATATTGAGGGTTTCTTTTTTCTGGTCGGGTTGGGACGAAAGTTGACCCGGTGTCCTCATGGCACTCTTGCTCGCGAGTTGAGCAATTTGGGTCTCTAACATCTTCATTCCCGCTTCCCTAGCTTGGGATTCCTTCTGAACCATCCCCATCAAGCTTTGTATCATCGCATCAGTACTTTGGGGCTGGTTTTGTTGTTGTTGTGGGATGAAAAGGCTGTTTTGAAGTTGTTGTTTATGAGGGGGAATGTAGCTTTGGGATTATTGTGGTGGTGGTTGTGGGTTTTGGACATTCTGGCTAGTCCACCTCAAGTTGGGATAGAAATTGGTTGGGTCATAGAAGTTATTTTGCAGGTAATGTTGAAATGTCGCGCAAGTCTCGTTTGGTGTAGTACAAAACTTGGAGACATGTCCCTCTCCTCCACACCTTTCACAAGCGAAAGGTCCATCAGAAACAGCATTCACCTGGTACATCCCTCCTTTTCCAGCTCCTTCCAGCTCATACTTGTCAAAACGGGCCGTGAGGGCCTCTAATGCAGCTACGGAAGGCTCGGATTTCCTTTGATTACCACGGGAGGTCCCGTGTTCAGCTACATGGACCGCTACATCCTTCAATAATCTTGAGACCCTTGGTCTCACCACTATTCTCCTGGAATCTCCCATTAGCTGCGGCATCCAGGTAAGCTCTATTGTCGTCATACAACCCATTATAAAATTGGTTGCATAAACACCACTGTTCGAATCCATGAAGTGGTATGGATCGAACAAGCCTCTTGAAGCATGTCCACACCTCACTAAAATCCTCAGAAGGGCCTTGCTTAAAGCTGGTGATTTGAGCTCTCAATGCATTGGTTTTTGATGTTGAATAGTACTTTCGGTAGAAAGCCAATGCTAGAGTGTTCCAATCAGTAATTCCCGCAGCCGCGCGGTCATGATCACGGTACCATTCCCTTGCAGAATCACAGAGGGAGAAAATTAACGTAGTTTCTTTTATTTGATCATGAGTCACACCATTTGATGTAGGGATGGAGCATATATAATCCGTAAAGATTTCTATATGTTTTGCAACATCCTCATTAGCAGCACCCCCAAACTGGTTTCTTTCAACCATGGTAATGTACGACGGTTTGGCCTCAAAAGTTTTCCCAATCCCCGTGGGCAAGGTGAACCCTTTGTAGAGGTCCTTGACTTGGGGCATGGAGTGACTGACAATACTTGCTTCTTCCGCCATCTCTTCTTCGGGTTTGGATGGTTCGGTGTTTGTGAATGTGGTGGGTGTTTGTGGTTGAGTAGGTGTTGGTGGTTGGTTTTCGAATATGTCCTCTTGGAACAAGGAAGAAGGTGAACCTCCTTTGTCCTGCTGAAAAAGTCTCATCTTTGTCCTGAGAGTTTTCTCTAGCTCAAGGTCAAGGGGAAGTAATTCTCCTAGAACCGACCTGCGCATAAGATGAAAACTACAAGAAAAAGTGAGAACGGTTTAAGGAACAAAAGTTCCTTAAACTTAAAATAAGACAAAAAAAACTAAAAACAATTAACACTAGCGTTACCTTCCCGGCAACGGCGCCAAAATTTGATACCCGTCGTTGTGGGTGTCAAAGTTAAATTTATATTTCTAAACTTAAACTATTGATAGAGTAAGTCAAGGTCGAACCACAAGGAGGATTGGGAGTGCTAACTGTTCTAGGTCTTGGGTCTTAAGGTGACAAAAGGGGGTTTATGATTGTGTTTTTGTCTCAACTAAGTCTAGCAAATAAAACAAGAACAAAACTGAAAATAAGATGTGAAAAAGATGATAAAAGAGGTGTTAGGATGATTGGGTCACTATAGCTATGATGGCAGACGATCTAGGTCCACATGTAAAGAAGTCGTGTAAGGGATATAACAAATCCTTTCGGTCTATGTTAATTAATAGTTCCTTTCGGCCTATACTATTAGTCCCTAGGTCTCACATATACTGGTTGTCAACAATATAGGTGATTCCTAATGTCTAAGTCACATACCCTTCGGTTTTATTAACTTAGCTATCTTAAAACGTTAAATAATTCCCCTCCTTTATCTTTCGATCCCCGGGTTGGTCATTACTAAGCATCTAACAAGTCTTCCTTCGGTCTCATTGTAAGATATTGCACTTAACGAAACAAAACAGGTCTGATCATACACGAAGTCGGTCGACCGATCAGTTAATCCGGTCGATCGACCAACCACCTCAGTCGACCGACCAGAGAAGCCAGTCGGTCGACCAAGGTCTCCTACGGGCTGCCCTAAACTACGCCATCTACGCTATAACTCGCCTACATCATAACATATGAGGTTTAGCTACGCATAATACTAATAAAAACATAAACTTTAACACTAATAAGGATATTGGAAAACATGATTAAGACGATAACAAATATGCAATTAACAATAACAAGGTTTGGGATTCTAACTATCTGGTATAATACTAACAAAATATGAATAAACTGAATTAAGAAATAAAAACTACCGTAACTAAGAAAAGATGAGAACTGAAAGATTGAGTATTATTGCAAAATTCGTGGAACAGGAAGTTTGTGTATGAAAATAAGAACAAGAACTCATAAACTTGGAATTTAAACTAAAACTTGATTAGGGATTGATTGATAACTAGTAGAAAACTGAATGAATAATACAAGGGGTGATTAGCCCTTTTATAATAATCTCTTAAATTTCTGCTTAAACCTAATCACGTTCATGGGCTTTGCCTTGTTTCTGTTTTTTCCGGTTCAGGACTTGTGGTCGACCGACCGACGATGCTGGTCGGTCGACCAACTATTGGGCTTCCTCAAGTTCCTAATCTTGGAAATAAAGCTTCTGAAAAATTCTCGTCAGGTATATTGGTCGACTGACCAGTATGCTCAGTCGGTCGACTGATATACTTGCTGTATCAGCTCTTATTGCTTCTTAAATCAGTCCTTCGATCTTTCAAACGCGCACTAGACTCCGTTCCTTCTTCATTCCTTCATGCCCTTAGCCATGCAAACTGCTTGAGGATGAATTTAACAATGCCCTTAGCCATGCAAACTGCTTGAGGATGAATTTAACTTGAAATCGACTCATTTCCGCGTAAATCTGCATTAATGCACAAAAATATGAAAATAGACAAAATAGGAGAAATAATAACCAAAAACTCATAAATGACCTCTGAAATGTGTGTAAAAATAGATGTAAAACATCATAAAATAGACACGCATCAGTTACGCAGATGCTAGCTTCCAAACTGATCGCGATGACTCGAAATCTCCGTCTGGATTCGTTTTTACTCTTAATGGCGCTGCTTACTAGTACGAAAATGACATTTGGCAAGCACAAATGGCTACGGTTGTAGTTAATAACCGTAGCCGTAAGGATTTTGGGAATAGGCTTTTACAAAGGCTACGGTTGTTTTAAAAGAACCGTGGCCAAAACTTAAAAAGCTACGGTTGTAGTTAATAACAGTAGCCAAAACTATTTCAAAAAATTAAAAAGCGACGGTTGTTTTTAGAACCGTAGCCATAGTTACATATCTTTTTAATTTCATGAAATCCGAGAATGACCTATGTAGCGATATTTTTAATACCCACTAAAATACTTTTGCTTTTCCTCCAAAAAAAAATTTAAAATATACTTTGAAACTAGAACGCAGAAGTCAGAACCCTATTTCAGAACCCTAATTACGAAATTGATCGAAAATCACAAATGATCAATCGACTGTTGTCGTCTATCTTTGGTGACCACACCACCATCGGCTATTCAATTGCATGTTGTTTCCAATTCAATTCAATCGTCTTGTTGTCCTCGTAAACCAATTTAATTCAATCATCCAAGCCCAATTCAATTCACACCGTTGTTGTCGTCTGTTCTGTCTCCTTTCAGTTGAGGTAAATTTATTCTCTCGTTTTTTTTATAACCATCGACGATTTGTTTGTAATTTGTTGCTTGAATCATAGTCACTAATATTTATGTTGCTTGAATTATTTCTATTGATAATCGATTTAGATATTAATAATGCTTAAGATGTAATTCGACTAACAGAGTTAGGGAATAGGGGACTCTAATCGATTTAGATATTAATATTGCTTGAATTATTTCTATTAATAATCGATTTAGATATTAATATCAGAGTAGTTGTCAATCAGTGGACCTGCTAAAAACTCACAGGAACTCCCCCTAATATGTTGTTGTTGTTGTTGTTGTATGTTGATTGCTACCAAATATGTTGTCTATCAAAGTATAAATGAAGTGTTGTGTTATGGAGTGTCATGTTAATGAAACGTAGGTCAACACTCATTAGCCTTATTATTAACCATTCTGTGCGACTGCACCTCTTGTATATTTTTAGAGCCAAACATGTATATGGATATGAAGTAGTTGCTCAAGCCATCTCTGATGCACACAGAAATGTTGGCCTCAATGGTATCAATAATGTCACTTTTGTCTGGGGAGACCTCAATAAAATTGATGAGAACTTTGGCAAGAGTTTTCATAGGCCTGATGTTGTGATATAAGGTAAATCTTTACGCTCTAATGGCCATACTGCATTCTGGAAACTGTTTGTTACTCAATATTAATTTGGACTATACGGAAAAACCTTATTCTTTGATTTTGAATCATAAAAAATAAAGTAAACGACTCACAAGATTTGTTGCATTTGTTTTTATCCCTTAATTTTCTAGATTTTAACTCTTTAATATCCCTTAATTGTCTGTTGTTCACTCCTTAATATCCCTTAATTTTCTAGATTTTAACTACGACAACATCATTGTTGTTGTTGACTCACTCCTTCATTTGAATGAATTAATGTCCCTAATTTTTCATGGTTTTAACTATGGCAACATCATCATTTAAATGTCATGAGCTGCATGTCAACTTGAAGCTACATCTAGCTATAATTGAGATTACCTTAGTCACCAATTCATGTTTAGGAGTTACTTATAAATAGGGCGTGAACCAGGTCTCTCTACTCAGAAAAATAGCACATGTTTGCCTGAATGACATTACCCCCAGTCTTTCTTATTTTCCATCTTTTGCTTAGGGCTCATTCTGTGAAATAGTTTAACTTTCCTTAGCTTAGTTGGTAAAGTCATTAAATGGTGGTACCCATGACTTGGGTTGGGAACCTTCATCATCGAAATTCCTTTATAGTTCCTTTTAGGCTTTTACAGCCAAGAAAAATGATGTGTAAACAAAATAGTGTCATCTTTCTACTGTGCTTGTGTTCATTTTATCACGTCTTAAGGTTTGGCTATAGAGTGTCCAATCTATAGACTTGTTCCCTCACACTCCACACATAGAGTGTGTTTGTCTACCTGAGGTCGGTGACAATTATTGATGTTATTACAGCTGAAAGTTCTATAACTGTGATCTCACAAATTTCTTTTCTTTTCTTTCTACTTGGACACCAATTTTTTTTTAAATATTAACTACAAGTGCATATAACTAAACCTGACAAAAAAGTGACCCGGCGAATTAGAGTCAAACAACATAACTGGAATATGACCTAAAAACCACACGACCCAAAAATATTTCAACCCATAGTTAAACTTTAGTTTATCTATAGATTAAAATGCGTGCATAAACCTAAATAGATATGAGACTGGACATGACCTATACTCAAAATAGACCATTAATAACATACTTGAAAGTTGGAACTACCTCAAAACTTAAATGACTTGACCTATTCTGAGCGGATCAGAAGTACCCTACACAATACATTTGTTATGACCTGACCCAAATCACTTGTTTGCAGGTCCACCGTTAACACTAAAAGGGCATATCAGTTTTCCCCATAAATTATGTCAGCGATTTTTATGTACTCGCGCTAAGAACTCCCACCTATGATTTGAAGATGTCTCTCACCATGAGCTGAGTTTAGTGAAGGTGGTCTAGTTTCTAATGCTCCCTGACTGCTGTTGAAGGCCATGTTCAGTGCAGGGCAGTTAGTAGCACTACTCTGGATTGTTTGCTGTTGTTCAGTGTTGATTGGTGTGGTTTCAATGCTTTAGTGGCAGGGTTGTGGCTGTTGTTGAAGGCCATGTTCAGTGGCAGGGTGGGTTCGCAGTTTGTAAGAGCAGTGTTGTGGTTTCTAGTTTCTACCGCTGCTTCCTTCCGCGCTTACTCCTAGATCATGCTATGGATTGTTGCTTTTTTTCGTTAGTTGGGTGTGTATACTTGTAGTGGATGCCTTTTAGTATTAATATTTCTTTGTAATGTCAATTGTATGTTTAAGAATGGTTTTGTAATTAATTATCTCAATAAAAAAGTTACATTTACGAAGAATAATATAATTGATTTTTTTTTTAAATTACTTGTGAAACGGCTACGGTTGTTAAAAGAAAACCGTAGCCTTTTATCAACTTATGGCTACGGTTGAATATTAATAAATGTAGCCAAAAGTCACTTTAGGCTACGGTTGAATACTAATAACCGTAGCCAAAAGTCACTTTAGGCTACGGTTCCAACCGTAGCCGTAAGTAATTGATTTAAGGCTACCCCTTGATTTACTACGGTTGTGGAACCGTAGCCAAATGTCTTTTTTAACCGTAGCCGTAAGTCATTTTTGTACTAGTGGCTGTTAGTTGGAAAAGTTTCAACTAGAATGTTATTGCAGATTCTACTACTAAGTCCGAGTACTATGTGTTGGAGCAAGTGTCCTCAACAGTTACTGCGACAACACGTATAAATCTCTTAAAGGAACACAGGGTATACTTTGTATTTTAGCTAGTTGATTCACATTTATCAATAACGATTGGCTTGCTAGAAAGTTTGACGTTATTGTCATACAGATGACGGTAATCAACTGGTCCCTAAGAGTCACACCTAAAGGATGTAATCTGAGAGATATGATTAGATGAAAATGTAATCATATTGATACCCTATACGACTAAACGGTTAGTCAATGTAATGATGATATAATTATTTAATACTGATTAAATAATATTAGATAAGACGAATTAAAATGTCAATCCGTAATTAAATGTAAAATGTTATATTTAATTAGTGTGTAATGAAATTATTTAATATAGATTAAATAATTCAGTTAAATATAAATGGTTATATATTACACATAAGAGAGCAGTGTAACCGATTTTATACAAATAAAATCCGGTCTACTGAAGAATTTCGGCCAGTTGGAGGTTGTTGCAATTTCTAGTGATAGTTTAGGTAGACTCAAATACGGACTTGAGAAAACCTATCTAAACTAGGAAAGGTGGTTAAGGATTAAAGAATAAGAGTTATTCTAAGATCGTAACACCTCGTCTTATAAATAACACCTCACGGCAGCTGTAAGGGGCACGAGTTCCCACGCAAAGTTCTCCCTTCTCTCTCTCTCTAGCTTTCATCTTACACAAAATTAGAGATAATTTTGCAGTTTCTAGCTCAGGAAAGGGTATTTCTCAGGACATCATGGGTGCAACGATTAGGAGGATATCTATTTTGATATCTGATCTTAGGCCTTTGCAAGGACAGAAGGTTAATTCTTAATCCCAATCTTTGTATCTTGTTCTTCGTTTATGACTATAAATTGTACCTTAGAAATTCGTTATAATCCTGCATATAAAGAATTGAGAATATATACAGATATTTTCCCACAAGTGGTATCAGAGCGTTAAGTTTACGAAATTAATTTTTGTATGATTTTCATAAACGTTTTGAGAAAGAAAAAAAAAACAGTCGTCGCAATTTTCTTAACCGACACATATGCTAGGATGATTCTTCGTTAAACACTTTGGTTTATGGGAGTGTTACACTTACAACTTTTATACAACATATAATTGTAATAGAGGGTGTTTTTCTTTTATAATTTTATAATTATTAGACAATTATTAAGAATGGAAAAATAGTTTATAAATTTTTGTCATATTTTTATTTTGCTTATAATAGATGAATGTAAAGTCATTTTTTAGATGAATAATTAACTTTATATAAATTAGTAAAGTTAAAATTCGTATTTTTAATGTGTTATTAATTGTATAGTATGTGAAGAATCACATGTTGGTCTCCCAAGTTCGTGAACGAGAGAAGTGTAATCTACTTTATGAAGCCAAGAGACTACTTCACCCATTGTCAATTGGTTTTAGAGTAAAACCTTCGGGAACTTGTAAAGTTGATACTCTCTTCTACTCGATCGCCGAGGGTCAGGCTCATGATCTAACATAATATAATATAAGATGAAGGTTTTGTTGAGATTTAAGTGGAAAGGAAAAAAACGGGGTTTAGACGTTGTTTGGTAAACAGCATATTGAGGCAATTAGTAGGTTTGACCAAACAATATGCTATGTGGACTGTTTGGGAAACAACATATTGGAAGAGTAGAATGGGCTTCAATATGCTCTTTTGGAATATGCTGCTCCCCCAGCATATTCAAAGAGTATATTGGCAAAATTAAAAAATTATTCTTTTACCCTTCAAAAAATATTAACCCTATTTTTGTTTCACATTTTTTCATTCTCTCCCATCTATGCAAAAGGTACGTTTTGTATAGATAAATATTTTGATTTTATTAAGATTTCTTTTTTCTTTTCCTTCGATAAATACAATTTGATGTTGATAAATTATTAACGTTTCAATTACTTGTATTAGGTAAATATTATTCGGCTGATAAAGGTTATCCAGAAAGAGTCGGGTACTTGACGTCGTACCCAAAAGTTAAGTATCATGAAAATGAGTTTAGAGGAGCACCTCCGAGGGGTTCAAAGGAATTTTTTAACAGGGCTCATTCTTGGTTAAGAAATTGTATTGAGAGGGCATTTGGTGTTCTCAAAGCGCGATGGGAAATTTCAGGAAGGATGCCTCAATACACAATACAAGATCAAAATAGGATTATTTGAGGAACTTTTGCATTACATAATTATATAAGAAGAAATACAACTAGGGATGAAGCTTTTAGAATCATTGATGAACACACGGATTTTATACCTCCGGATCTATTACAAGATGTGGTTAATCATTCCTCGCAATCTACAACCGAGCATTTAGAAACCAGAGAAATGTCAACTGTTCGAGATAACATTACTTCTAGTTTAATGTCTAGTAGAAGAAATCGACATTAATTATTAAAGTTGTTTGTGTGATGTATTTTGACAAATATTCAATAATTTATTCATGTCCTTTTTTGTCATTTGACACATGATTAAGATAATCTGCTAATTTAATCCTGCTAATTACCAAACACCTCTGACAAATTCTGCTAATTGAATATGCTAGTCCAAACTGCCAACAAATTCTACTAGTCAAATTTGCTTTTACAATCTGCTCCTTCTAATATCAATCCGCTGTTTACCAAACAGGGCCTAAATCTCACTTATTGTTAACGTTTTTTTAAACCTTACTATGTTGTGGTTAAAAATCAAATCCCGGACTTTATCGTTGAGACACGAAAACTCTAACTACTTAAGGCAATTCTTGTTTCCACTTATCGTAAAAGTTAAAGGACTAATTTTATTATCACAAAAATTATCAGAAAGACAGTCTCTCAATATCATTATTGAAGATATCTCACATGACGGAGTGAAGGACTCACTAAAATTTTTATTTTCCTACTACGTCTTCTACAAAATTAGGGAGAAATAATTTCCCACAAAACATACTTAATTACTTATTATTATTATTAAACAAAGTTAAGAAGAGAAATTGTCATTTTTGTGAGTGGTCAACTTGTTGACAGAAACCACAAAGTTAAAACCGGAATTATTTGAGTCAGTTAGAAATTTGGTCCAACAAAGTGAGATGAGAAGGGAAATTAAGGCGAAACAAAAAAAAGGTAGACTAAAGAGTGAGGAGGAAGAAGAAGAGAGAAGAGAGGAGGTAGATTAGTCTACGGTAGAAAGTAGAAACCCTTTTAATAGGCGTTCTCCAAGTTCAGTTAGAAAGACTTTGAAGACTTTTGTGAACATCATTTCTTCACCTTATTCTACTCTCATCTCCTCCCTTCCTTCTCTCTCTACATCTTTCTTCTCTATACCCCTAGACCATTTCCCTTCCTTCTTTATATATCATTCAACATTACATACCTCTAACACTTTTTATTATTTTCTAAGTGCATCCTCATCATTTGATGGACCATTGGGGACTTGCTCTTCAATCCTCTACTAATTACACTACTACTCCTACTACTAATCTTATTCATCATCTTCATCATCATCATCATCATCTTAATCCCATTCTTAAACCCTCTTTTTCTAGTATCATCATGAACCATAATAATAATAGTAATTATAGTAACAATAATAGTAATCGGGATAGTGATAGTGATAAGAAAAGTGTGGAATTTCTTATGAATAACCATAGAGGTGACGATGATCATGATCACGGGCATCATGGTGGTAATGATGGCGATGATGGGATGGATGATAAGATGGTGATTGGTGAAGTTGATTTCTTTTCAGATCATCGTAATAAGAGTGTAATTAAGTCAGATAATCATGATCATCATGTGAAAGATGACAATTCTCGTGATCCTAATCAAACTGCCTCTGCGCTTGATCCCAGGACTGACCTCGATGTTAATGTAAGTCCTTTTTTATTTTATTTTTTTATTCCCTTTTTCTTTTTTATAATTTATAAACCTGTCTCATGTACACAAGTTATTAAATCGGTCCAATGAAATTAAATATTTTTGTGAATTAGAATAAACTCGTCTTACAAAATATATATACATATCCGACCAACTATATTCATATCATTTCTCTAATATTTATGAGCAATATTTTATCGGAATAAAACCAAAGCATTGGAAGAGAGACAGAGAGTATGTATCTTTACGTTTGTTACTTTTGTGTAAAACCGTCTTTCGGCTATTTTGTTTAAACTTAAGGGGGTATATCATATATGACGTCCGATGCTTACATTTTGCACAGAATTCTGAAATCTAAGAAGTATTTGTGACATAAATGCATACTCCGTGTATAACTACAATATATCTACTCAATTTAGGTGGCTACAATTTGGTTAGCCATCAGAATTTGCGTTTATTATCTTAATTCGGATCTCACTGGAACCTCTACGATATTTAAAAAAAAAATGATTTCAATTCTCAGATAAATTAATATTTTACAATTTTTAAGTTGTTTTTGGCGTGCAATACGGTAAAACCTAATGTAATATTATCAACTCTTGACTTTCAAAAATATAATCTTAAGTCAAATTACTTTTAGAAAAGTTTTAACTTAAGAGGTCTAAATGACAAAATTTTATGAGAAGGTTTAGTAAACGGGAGATAAGGTTGTGATTTGTGGGAGGTCTTTCTGAAAACACCGTTATGAATGGGTTAGACAATTTCTTTGAATAGCGTAGTTGTTAAAGACATGAAAGTTATAAAAGAAAAAAATCACATTTTATTTATTTAAATTTGTTGGGGGTAAATTCACAGACGCGTCTACATCTTCTCACAACTAATACGGGAAGTGATCAATCTACAATTGATGATGGTACATCTTCGGATGCTGAAGACAAGAGAGCCAAAAATGAGGTACTTTTACTCTCCAATTCACACTTGTTTCAACCTTTGTTTTTGAAATAAAAACATGTAATTTTCGTGTCGTCTATTTTATAAATAATGATCCCATTCTAGTATTATTGAGCTTACGGGAGACTAGATCAATACGGCCTTAAATTTTATATTCTTGTAAACATGTGATATTGAAACCAGTATTATTGCCTAATTGCCTAATATAACTACGAGTACTTTTTTTAAGTTCTAACCAAATGAGAGACTTTAATTTTTCTTCTACTAATTTTTTTTTTATAATTATTTACGTAGAATGTTGTCATATCTAATATTCTCAATAGGGTGTACGATAACGTGGTATGCGCAACATATCCGAGAATTTTTCATTTACAGGGCGGGCGGGCGGGCGGAAAATATTTGTTCCATTACTTGTACTTGGTAGAATTATATTGCGATCATTATATAATTCGATTCTTTTGATAAAAGAATCAAATAATTGGTTATACTTACAAAAATGGTGTATATATGTACATTCAGCTAGCAGTTCTTCAGGCAGAATTAGAACGCATGAATACTGAAAATCAGAAGTTGAAGAACATGCTTTCTCAAGTTAGCCAAAACTACAATGCCCTTCAAATGCACCTCGTTACTTTAATGCAGCAGCAACAACAACAACAACATCAGAAGGGTGAAAACACTCAAGAACGCGAGGTATATAAAAATTTTTGTAAAATAGTCGTGTTTGATTTATAAAATAAAAAGTTTTCAAATTATTACTTCTATATAATTAAACGTCGTAAATAACCAGTTGTATAAAGTATGAGAAAATATAGGTCAAAGTCGACCTAGTTTGACTATTAAATTCAAATGAGATTAATATGTTTACATGAAGAAAGTATTGATCCAGCCAAAGTTCAAACTCTAATTTGTCAAAATATTATTTATTAAATTGATAGGCAAATATGCAAGGCAAAACAGATGATAAGAAGCCTAATATGGTGCCACGCCAATTCCTGGACTTGGGACCTAGTTGTAACAACGAGACGGTTGAGTTACCGTCCCAAACGGTGTCTGAGCAAGAGCGAACCCTTGATCGATCAACCACCTCACCAAAGAAGATGATGGAAATAGCATCCAGAAATAATAACAATAATAACGATATTGCGTTGTATGATAATGGTAAAGGGATAAGTGAAGAAAGTCCGGAGGACTCTGAAACTCAAGGTTGGGTACCTAACAAAGTCCCTAAATTGAACGTACCTAGGGTTAATAGTCCGGTTGAACAAGCAGCCGCCGAGGCTACTATGAGGAAAGCTCGTGTATCTGTTCGAGCTCGTTCTGAAGCACCTATGGTTAGTTTTATCTTTCATATATATTTTTAATAATTTGATACAAAAATAATCACTGAACTAATTTTGAATATTATTTGATTGATCAATTTAGATTAGTGATGGATGCCAATGGAGAAAATACGGGCAAAAGATGGCTAAGGGTAACCCTTGTCCAAGGGCTTACTACCGGTGCACTATGGCTGTTGGTTGCCCCGTTCGCAAACAAGTACGTATTCGTTCTGAAAACTATCTTCAATTACACGTTTTAGGCCATGTTCTTTTGACTTAATTTCAACTTCTTCAGTTTTGCTTGGTTATATTTCGTTATGTTTTATTTACGTTCAATCAATTATGTTCTGTTAATCTCTTTACAAAATTAACTTTTAATTCAACTAAATTCACTTCATCTCAGTTCCACTCAATTAATTCAATTCAGCTTGTTTCAGCCGAAAAAAACATGGCTTAGTCTAGTGGTTAATATTCATTAACATGACAATAAGTTTAGTGGATGTCTTGTACTCTATAACAAGTTTATGAGTATCAATCAAGATTATGCAAATACTTAATACTACTCTACTTAAAACTATACAGGTACAAAGATGTGCGGATGACAGGTCCATTTTAATCACGACCTACGAGGGAAATCACAATCACCCATTACCGCCAGCAGCAATGGCAATGGCCTCAACAACCTCTGCGGCGGCAAGCATGCTCCTTTCGGGTTCAATGCCAAGTGGTGACGGATTAATGAACCCGAATTTCCTAGCAAGGACCATTCTACCATGTTCATCAAGCATGGCCACAATTTCAGCCTCAGCCCCTTTTCCAACTGTCACATTGGACTTAACACACTCACCAAACCCTCTCCAAATGCAAAGGCCAATTGTCCCTCAAATTCCTCCTAATTTTTTGGCCTCAATGCCTCAAATATTTGGCCAAGCTTTACTTAACAATAACAATCAATCCAAATTTTCAGGCCTACATACGTCATCCTCACAACAACAAATAGACCCTACTCAATTGCAACCACCTAATAATCAAAACCCGGGTTTTGCCGACTCGTTAAGTGCTGCCACTGCCGCCATTGCCTCGGACCCAAACTTTACGGCGGCTTTAGCAGCCGCTATCTCCTCAATTATCGGGGGCACTGGCCGGGAAAACAATAATGCAACGGGGAACTCCCCTAGTAGTGGTGGTGCAACTACTAGTGACAATAACAATGAAAATAATAATAGTTCTAATAATGTTACTTCTAATAGTAGCATGCAACAACAATAATAGAAATTCAACAGTAAGAGTTAATTAGTTGTGCATGACGACAACGTTCTTGTTGTCACATTTCTCTTTATTTGTGTTTAACTAATTAAACCTATTTATGGGTTAATTAGGAGGGAAATATTAGGCATTATACTACGAAAAGGTCAATAGGGACGTTTTTTTGGATCGGTCGCAGAGATACAGTCGCTATAGCCCATTTTTTGTAGTGTTAGGAAAGGTGCAACGGACAATTGTCAGTCGATCGTACATGTGCATACTCTTACTTTCATTCTTTTTTTTCCTTTTTTTCTTGTTTTGGTCGGGTTTTCAGTAAAACTTCGGAAAAACAAATTCATTCTTTCATCTCTTTAGTTATTGTTTTGTTTCATTTCAAATAATTTTGATCCAAATTTCGACAATTATATACTCATTCTAAAATTGTCATTCTGATATGAAATTAATTGTAATAATTTGTAGTTAAGTAGCTAGTAGATGACTATTGTTTGGATTTTATCACTTCATATTTTGGCAAGCCAACGGCGGACCTAGGGTTTTAAACTAGCGGAGACAAAAAGTTTCAACGGGATCAAAGTGGCTATACTATAAAATAAGCTTAGAAAAATCCAATTTTTTTAACAAAAAATTCAAAATTTTCAACGGCAGCGACGACGGGCTCCCCTACTAAATTGCCCTCCCCTGCTCCACAATTATATTGGGCTTGCATATCATTATTTGCATCTCATTTCACAAGATATAGAAAATGAAATTATGTTATTAAGTGGTGGATCTAGAGGATGTTATAAAGTATTTGCCGTATATCTTTTGTTTCTTTTTAGTTTCTTAGTGTAAATGGGTTTATAAAAGTCATTTTACTATTGATAGAATTTAAATCGAAATTATGAGAAACATCTTTAAGCATGACTTAGCCAATTGAGTTAACCGTGATTCATGAAGTACAATCACATTACATATCAAAGGGTGGTACTTAAAGTCAATACCACTTAAAATAAAGTCTTGCAGATTCCATAGTCTTCAACTTCCTAAGAAGGTGATTTTATTATGAGGTCAGCAGCACACATGAACAAGGATTCAACAAGATTGCGTATTTGAAGCAAAATTATGATATAGAATACACGTTCTTACATTACTCTATACTCAAGAGGTGGATACGTATAAAATAAGGTGTGTTACTGAAATGAAGATAATGATAAATTAATTGAGGGTAGATGGGACAAAAGTCGATGTTGATCTTTTCATCTCTTTCAGCAATTATTATTTTAGTGGTTACAATATGAATGGTCCAAGTAATCTCGAAGACCTAAGACGAAAGGTAGTAGACGTTTGAAATAACTAATTTTTATAGGAAAATGCCAAGTCCAAGGCATATCTTCTTCTCATAACTAGGTCAACGTTTCAACCCAATAAGCAATAGCCACGTTATCCATGACTAAGGTTTACTTACTTGGGAAGACAATAATATATTCACGTATCTGGACTAAAAGACGGTTCATTCGAATCGACTTAATTTAATTTAAGCTGGGTTATTTAGGGGTCGGATTTATAAAATTTGGATTAGTTTAGACTGAGTCATTTTCAAATTTAAGTTATTTTCAATTATTTTAAGTTATTTATGTATAATAAACAATCGGCTCGGGCCATATATACTTAATTAGTTGGATTAATGTGGTTATAGGTCAAGATCTGGTCCTCGGTTCGAGTGTTGACTTGGGTACATGTCGAATTATACAGGCTGTGTCAATTAAATTGATTTAATTTCGTCAAATCGACTCAGTCATTACTATAAGAGTATTTGTTTGCCTTTGATAGCACAATGACTAAGAAAAGAATACATGGCCAATTAATTAGCTAAGTGATAAATGCACTAATTGTGTATGGGATGCGGATCAAATTGTCTTCAAAGACATTCGTATAATAAAGAGGTAAAGAATCGGCCGAAACGTTTTAAAATGGAATAAACAAAGTAACAAACAAATGATCGGGAGAGATAAAATATTTAGTATTCAAATCAGAATCTATCTAATACTAAGAGGTAACACTTGCTTAATAAACTTCCAAAAATGATAGAGATTAATAATTTTTGTAATAAAAAAAATCTTAAATATGAGACCTTTATATAATTTTAATTTATAAGATGTTATTAGAAAAAGTCAATACCCCAAACTTTAAATTCTAGATCCGTCCTTAGCTGTATGATATACGACGTCACTCTTATAGTTTGAGATTATAGTGACGTTAATTTTTTTTTTTTTTTTTTTTTTGATAAGGTAAGGAAACTAGGTTGATCATCTTAGATAGGACCAACCTATCTCATCCTTTCGAATGAGTAAGGTAAGTTCAAGCCACCGGCTTTCAACCCACCTCGAAAGAGTTGGACACGAATGTCCAACGGAAGCCATGAAGTCAGCAACCTTGTTGGCTTCACGGAAGCAATGTTTAATTATCACTTCATCGAAAAGATGAAGGTCAAGTTTCACATCCTTGATAATACTAGAGATTTCCCACGGGATTTGCCAAGTGCTACGGAGGGAGTTGATAACACATAAATTATCACCCTCCACAATTAGCTTAGAAATTCCTAATTGTTTAGCGGCTAAAATACCTTCTTTTAAGGCGAGTGCTTCTGCGACAATAATACTATTAGAGCCGCACTTTTTTGCACCTAGCAACACGACTTCACCATTATGATCTCTTAAACAATATCCTAAAGCAGCTTTATTGCCATCTATTCTCGATCCGTCAAAATTTAGCTTTAAAAAACCATTTCTAGGTTTCTCCCACCAGATTTCCTTCTTACTAGAAGTGTTTCTAACACACTTAACTTTTTCAGGATTGTTGAGATCTTTATGTCTAGTTTCGTTCCAGACCTTAATGCTATTATTACATAACGTAATAAGTTTGTTTATATTGAAATTAACATTATTAAAGATAATATCATTTCTATAAAACCATGCATTCCACCAAATAAAAATGATATTAACGAAATCATTTTGTGGACTTAAGTCTTTTAGATAATTAAGCTTTATTAGAAAACTTTGACTTGCAATATTATCATACTTTGACAAAAAGTTATTGTAGCTAGTAATGCTCATTTCTTGGAGAATGGATCTAATCAAAGGGCATTCGTAAAAGAAATGATCTTTATCTTCATTAGGATAGTTACACAAAATGCAATGAGGTGGGACATTAATATGACTTTTGAGAAGTCTATCTTTCGTTGGAAGGCCGTCAACACATGTTTTCCAAAGAAAAAACTTCAATTTTGGTGGAATATTCAAATTTCAAACCCACTGAAAGTTACATTTTTCATGAGCGTGATCGAACAAACCTTGCGCTAACCAAGTTGCTGTTTTTGTAGAAAAATTTCCATCCACGGACAACCCCCATATGAGAGCATCTGGAATATCATTATGTGGCAGCGGAATGTTAGTAATCTGATTCACAATATCGTTATTTACCAAATTGGCTAATTTACAAACATCCCATTGTTTGTCAGAGGTTATGAAATCTTTAACCAAAAGATTAAGATCGCGGCTATTATTAGCATCACTCGTAATGGTGGTAAGTGGGTGCGAGAAAACCCAATTATCAGACCAAAAGTTAATATTGCTACCATTACCTACCTGCCATCTCAATCCTTTTCTAAAGAGAGTCCGAAGACTCATAAGCTTACGCCATTGCCAAGAAGAGACTGAGTTAGGCTTATGATCAAATAGTGAACAATTTCTCAAGTATTTTTTAGTTATCACTTTAACCCATATACTCTCCTTATCCATAAGGATTTTCCATAGAAGTTTCATTTGAAGGGCTTTATTAGCGGCTTCAGAAGATTTTATTCCCAATCCACCAATCGATTTTGGTAAGCAAACTTTATGCCAACCAACCAAACTAGGGGAGCGTTGTGAAGGATTTTTATTCCAAAGAAAGTCTCTGTTAATCTTATCTAATCTCTTATCGATTGATGAGGGAAGAAGAAAGCTTTGCATTTATCAAAACTAGTCTACCTGCTTGTGATAAAGAATTTGCTTTCCATTTCGATAATTGGGTGCAAGAAGATTGAATAATACTTTCGAAAGTATTTTTAGTTACTCTGCTATCTATTATAGGACATCCTAAGTACTTTTCCAAATGAGCTTCCTCGTTCATACGGAGAATACCTCTAAAGGATTCCCGTTGAGATCGCTAAATATTTCTAGTGCATTGAAAAGTGGATTTGTCAAAATTAACAAACTGTCCTGAAATTGTGCAAAATTTATCTAAAATAGATTTAATCGTTCTACAACTTTGGTTAGAGGCTTTAGCGAAAATGATCGTATCATCCGCAAAAGTAAGAAAAGGGATTTTCTCAATCCCAGATCCAATTCTAATACCAATATCACTAGAACTAAGATCACTATTCTTTTGTAGAGATCTTGCTAAAATCTCTGCGCACATAATAAAAATATACGGGGAGAGTGGGTCTCCCTGTCTAATACCTCGAGTGGGTCTAAAAACGTCTCCCGGTCTTCCATTTACTAACACTGAGAACGAGACAGTTTTTATACATTCCATAATCCAAGAGGTCCATTTGATACTAAACCCCATTTGCTTAAATGTTTCTTCAATAAAACTCCATTCTAGTCGGTCGTATGCTTTCTCCATATCAAGCTTAATTGCAATCCAACCCCCTTTACCTTTTTTCGTTTAAACGAGTTAAAAATGTCGTGGGCAAGAAGAATATTATCTTGAATAAAGCGATTAGGCGTAAAAGCCCCTTGAAACGGGTGGATTATCTTATGCAAGACACTGCGAAGACGAGTAGCTAAGATTTTCGAAATAATTATATAGATTGTTGAACAAAGACTAATAGGGCGAAAATGATTTGCTGTTTGAGGATTATCAATTTTAGGAATTAATGCTATGAAAGTATGATTTATTTCTTTTAGTAATTTTCCTGAATGGAAAAAAGCTAAAACCGCTTTAGTTACCGAGTTTCCTACAATATCCCAGTATTTTTGAAAAAATTCTATCGGAAATCCATCGGGACCTGGAGCTTTATTTGCAGCTAAACTAAATACAGTTTGTTTAACCTCTTCCACACTAATATTACTTGTAAGAAAATTGTTATCTTCGTCTGAAATTAATCCGTTAATAGATTTAAAGTCCTCATTTTCGTCAAAATGACAAAGTTGATTCTTTGTAAATCTAAGTTCAAACTCGTCAGATATTTCTTGTTTAATAAGGTTTTGATCAGTAATATAAGCACCATTTTTATTTATGAATTGCTTAATCCCATTTCTGCTTCGTCTAATAGTGGCATAATTTTGAAAATATTTGGTATTAATATCTCCAAAATTTGCTTTATTTATATAATTTTTTTGTTGCCAATAAATGCGTTTGTAATCTAGCAATGCATCACGTTTTTTCAACCATTTCAATTGAGCAACTTCTAGAGCCGTAATATGGGATGAACCAAGATGGTTTTGAATATTTTCTAACTTTTTTTCAGCTATAGAAAGTTGTCTAAAGATATTTCCGAAATAGTGACGTTAATTTTATGATCTTTACGTGTTACATATATATATATATATATATATATTAATAAATATAATGATATTATTTTTGTCAAAGCTTCTATATTTCAAAGTTGCATGCTTATCTCAAAAAATAAACTTATCATATGGACATATAATCGTCATTTTTAATTTACAAAGGAGGAAATACGGCAAATTACCCCCATAAATTTGATATGGTGCAATAGGGGTGTTGACGAGCCGAGCCGAGCCCGAGCTTGGCCTTGCTCGGCTTGTGGTCGATTACAAAAACTCGAGCTCGAGCTCGAGCCGATCTTAGCCGAGCTTGAAAAAATGCGCTTGTTACAAAGCTTGTGAGCTTTAACACGAGCTCGAGCCAAACTCGAGCCAAATCGAGCCTATATAAAATTGCTTATTTTTTTATTTTTTCCTTCCGATATTTTCAATAATAAGGTTCGAAAATTTTATGTAAAAATATTTAGTAGATCAACAAGATATTTGATATATATGATACAAAGATATAATAATGATAAAATATTTTTATAAAGTATGAGCATATTTTTATAAGATATGATTAATATCTTATGTAATCTCAAATGCTCGAGCCACTCGCGAGCTTTTCGAGTCGAGCCAGCCTTTGCTCGACTTGACTCGTTAAGCTCTCGAGCCGAGTTGAGCTCACACGAGCCGAGTTTTGACCGAGTCGGTCTCGAGTTGCTCGCGTGTTGTCTCGTCTCATTAACAACCCTAATGTGCAATCAAAGTATCAAACTTCTAACTTATAAATACGTAATTACTTTTTCACATACGAACTTTACACTTTTACATACATTTTTTTTCATAAACTTTTCATATCTTACCCTTTTGCTAAACCTGAACCCTTTTTCTTCAACATAAACAAAACAACTCTCATTAGTCTCATATATTCATATTTACCCAAAAATTGAATTTAATTATTCTAAAAACTTAAACAACGGATTACAATTCTCTAATTTTTAAAGTAAGGTTGTTTTATTAGCGATTATTAATACAATTAATTGAAATTATTAAGTTTATATTTACTGAAATTAATTACATAGAATCAATGTTAATTACGGTTAGTGGGTAGTGGATGAAACGGTGGCTGACGTCTCTGGGTTGTCGGTATTGGAATTCTGAGTTGTCGTCATCTATCGAATTTCTAGATTGTCAGCGTCCGTTGGATTTTCCGACACCGTTGTTTTGTGCGGCGTTGTTGTTGGCGTGTTGCTGTTCAATTTCTCACTCCTTTCTTTCTTTTTCTTCTTCTTTTTTCCTTTTTATCTTTTCTTTTTTTAAATTACATGGTTTTTTTTACCTCTTTAGTTTTTAGTTTTTGTTTCTTTTTGGTTTATTTTTTATTTCTTTTTTTAGATTTTTATTATTCTTTTTTAAATTTTCACTTTTATTCATTGATTAATGATTTTGATTTTAATTAATTAATTATTACTTGGTGCGGTAAACGGAATAGGTGGTTGATTGGTGTTTAAGGAGTTTAAGGAGATGAAGGGGAAGAGAGAAAAATCAATTAAATGAATGATAAAAGAAATGACAAGGATATTATGGTAAAAACCGTATGTAAAAGAGTAAAATTTGTATTTGAAAAAGTACGTCGCTATAAATATAACAAATTAATTTTATAAGTTACTGCTAATATACAATTAACCACCTATTTATTTTTTAGGAATAAAATTTGCCTTCGATCACACTAAAGTAGTAATAGAAAAATTATAGCATTCGATCTAGATATTAAATATATTGGAGAAGAAAAATCCAAATGTAGTTTTGACTTTCCCTGCAAAATTGACGTCAACAGACACATGCTCTCCCCCAATCAATGCCGTAATATAAATTAAGATACGGAATAATTGATTAGTTGTTCGTTTGATTATTTTATTTTTTTACGATTAGAGGATGCTCAATGTATTCAAATGAAGAACATGAAAAGTAGTGGTGGGATACCTGTTGATCTTGCAACAAAGAAACCGTACTTATGAAATCGTACATGAATCTTCCCATCATGTCAATTGAGTCAACCATACACGTGCTCGCATGTGCTTCCAAATTTGGTTCTTACCGTGTAATACAGTAATACTCTGTGTGGACTAATACGTTATTTGGGTGAGATACCCTTTTACGACGTTTATTGATAAATTTACATTACTACTCTAGTATTTAAAGGGATTAAAAGTAATAGCATTATCAACAAAGTATTTTTTTTTTGTTTATCAATGCAATGAACCACGGTTAAATATACTTGGCTAAGAGTAGTTTTATGATAGCTTCCTGGATATACATGAGTTAAGACCTAATGCGCTGGAAAAAACCCAAGCCAATCTGTGAGGCATGTACACATTCGCGAGTAACAACTCCATACCCTAGGTTTCTTGTATAAGAGCAATCTTGGAAACCAACAAAGAGAACAGTGTACGAGCAAGGGGCCTAGTTAATGCACCTACAAATTATTGTTCATCCTCGAAATGTGTTAAACTCGTAATGTACCATGTTGCACCCCCTCACGCATGAAATAAAAAAGCCAACGCAAGATGCTTCATTCGTGAGTGAAAAGACGGGTTGACCGAGTACTGTTTGGCACCGAGATTGTCGTAAAAAATGACCGAAAAAATAGAGGAAGACATACCAAGTTCATGAAGAAGAGACTATTATATTCCCAAGTGAAGTGATATCCGAAGTTATACCAACAATGGCACGACATTGGGCCTCCGCAGAAGAACGAAAAAGAGCTTGTTATTTCTTAGAAGTCCATGAAACTGAATTACGACCAAGATAGATAATATTTTAACACCCCCATAACCCAAGCCTTTACCAAGGATCCTTAGCATATGAAAATGTTACCATCTCGGTTGGAATATAAAAGTAAAGCCAAGAAACATTAAATAATAGTTTATAAAGTGAAATACAACTATGCCCAAAACCAACTAACTAATTATTCTAAGTGTTGACTTTTCCTCCATCTCCAGCCTCATCCATACCATCACTTACGAGGTACCTGCTGAGAATCTGCTCACCATTACCAATGGATCATCAAAAGACACAAAATACATATACGTCAGTTACTGTAGTCACTAATCATAACTCATTATTTAAATGTCAACACAGCTGATATATTCACAATCAATAATTATCTCTAATCTGACTACACTTGTAATACCCCGTATGCTAGCCTTGGTCAATGACAGCCAAACCATGTTTTATACACGTATTTCAACAGCAATGTTTATAAAGTATTTTTACCTAAACTGTTAGTTGTTGTTTTATAAATCGTATTTCTACGATTATTTCTTATTTCATAATCATTTTTTATATTTGATGAAGTATTTCATAAAACGACATTTCATTCGTATTTCTTTAATTTTAATATATTTATAATTAAAAATATATTTTCTATTTTATATTTAATTCTCATCTATATTTAAGTTCTATTTTTATCTAAGTCGTAATTGTATTTAAATCCTAATTTTTATACATCCTTATATAAGTGCTAATGATTTTACATTCTTATAATTAATTCAACTAATATTTACTAATACTAAATTACGTAATTTAATTAGTATAATTAATTATGTACTCGTTTATTTTAAGTTATGGGTTAAGAACGTGACATAGATATATAAGTGTCGCGAGATGAGTTATGGGCCGAGTAAGAGGATTGATGGGCTCAGATTGAGGGATGAGAAAGCATGTACCATACATCGACATCCTAGACCCTTACCCTCTACATCGACATATCGGAAACCCTAAACCCTAAGCAGCCAGACCGTGAGTTACGGAGAACGAAGAGAGAACATCAATCACGCATCACCATCTTCTTTGCTCTTCATCGTCACTGTTCAGACCATTATTATCATTTCCTAAACAACTTTTATTTATATATAAATCTATAAATAAAAGGCAAGACAAACTCTGTATCATCTTTAGTTTCGTAACATCATTATTATTTCCTAAACAACTTTTATGCGAGGTGTATTTTGTTAAAAATAGAAAAATTAAAATTAAAACAAATCTTTTATATTTAAGGGTTATTTGATAATAATAATCCAAACTATTGACCATCTTCTCGAAATAATCTAAACTTTAATTTAACTCAAAATAATTCATACTACTGTCCTCCTTTTCCAATATTGCACTTAGCCCATTTTTAACCTTCAATATCCGGTAATCAAATAGGTCAATCCCATATTTTTGGTTTTAAGTTTCTTTCTTTCTTCCCCATTAACAACGTTCATCATTATCAACCACCACATCGGCCAACACTCCCAACTCAGCCATACATTAGTCAATAACTACCACCCACCAACCAACATATATATAGCAGATTAGCAGCCACCACCACGACTAACCCAGATTCATATCCTTCAGCGTCCACCACTTGTCAAATCTTGGGGTCTTGTGTTGATTCCAATGATTAATTTTAAATTGCTCAAATTGTTGTCATACGATTACGAGATTGAAATCATTTTGTGGATGAATATTTAGAAAGAGCACTAAACTTTGGAATCTTAATTCACATTCTGTCAGATTATTATTATTCAAATTTTTTTTATCTTGATTTCTCCTTGGGCTTCTTCTATACTGCTAACACCTCTTATATATTCCTATCTTGTGAAGTTTGGTAAATGGGGATTGTGAAGTATAATCTTAGGTACGGAGTATTATAAGAGATGATTCAATTTGATAAGATTCATCAATAAAAGAGTTAATTGTTCAGATATGAAGAAAAATAGCACTTGGCTTCTCTACCTTTTGTAAATTCTATGAACAAGCTTCTCCCTGCTAATAAATATGTTTGCATTTGGTGGTGGAAGGTTATTGGTGTGACGGATGATGGTGATGATGGTGAGTTGTGGGGATCGGTTGTGGTTATGGATTGGACGATAATGGTGGTAGATCTGATGGCGGTTGGGTGGCGTCAGCAGTAAAGTTGACAATGGGTGGTGGCTGGGTGGCGTCAGCAGTAAAGTTGACAATTGGTGGTGGCCGGCTGGGTGGTTTATGGTGGAGGTATTAGTGGTCGGTCTAAATATATGATGGTGGTTGGGTGGTATTTTATTTTTCTATTTCTAATATTTTGAATCATTTTTAAAAGAATGAATAACCTACCTAAGAGGTACCCGGTCACCGATTCTAATTTGGGAAGACGATAGTTAAAAGTGGGTATATTAGAAGTTAAAGTGTTGTTCGGATTATTTTAAGAAGATGAGTAATAGTTCGGATTATTCTCATAAATTAACCCCATAAATTGCTCTTTACTTTATATTAATGTGTATATTAAATTTGTTATGATGAAAGGAATGCTCAAAAGTCACAAAACCATGCTAAATATTTATGTATATATTAAATTTGATAATAATAATAATAAGACGTTCAAAAGTCATAAACTGCATCCTCAATTGGTTATAAATATTTGATGGAAGAAAGCATTTGTGAGCCAAAATTCGAGCCAAACTTTTACGTCCATCATAAAGAGAATTGTATGTGCAATAATCTTTCTTGTCATTGTATCAACATTAAGGTAAAGTAAGTGTATTAAAGTTTTATTTATTTATTTATTTTAAGTTTCATTGGCTATAGAGAACTCATTTAACTTCACACATATGTTATTTTTTTTCATTTAGGACTATCAAGATTTGTGAAGTTGTGATATTTAAAGGTAATAATTATATATTTATGATTCAACTCTTTATTTCTTTCATTATTTAAAGGAAAACTTGAATTAACGATAAGGTTAATTAATATTCCATGAATCAAATTCCACTATTTTGTTTGTTATTAATCACTCAATGAATTTTTTGTGTAGGAATGATTCATTGGAGAAAGAGAACTCTAAGAAGAAAAACAATATTAGAATTGGTTGAACAAATAATCCATCTATTCCATTCAATATTATATTATAAACTAACTACAATAACAATATTAATAACATGAATGTGAATTACCGATTGGTTTTAGTTACATAAAAAAATAGTATTTCGGAAACTTTCAAATGTATGTTTTATTTTAGTATGTTAATTTTTCTTTTGAAAAATAATTCTCATAAAATGAAATTTGACTTCTGAGATCTCAATCTTTTTTTTTTTTTGCAAGAAGGTTAGTCTCACTTTTATTCAACCATATAGGGAAAAAATGAGATGGTATCTTACAAAAACAAAAGCCAAAAGATAGCAAGAAAGGACCAAACAACAAAAAGCATTCAAATTAGAGCATTACATCCAACCATCTACGAATATTGGGATCACTACTTGAACTAAGTCTAGTCCTGATAGAGAACTTCACATTTGCCACCATCTGATCTGAAGAAATGAGATGTCCCACGAAAATACACTTATTTCTTGCTTCCCAAATGTCGTGGACTAACCCTGCAACACAACATGACAGAATCACCCTTTTCCAGGTAGAGCGAGTTTTGTCCGCAAGAATTTTGTAGAGCAAGAATTTTGTAGAGCCAATTCTTTAAGTCAACATCAGATATTACCTTTGTAAGTGCGCCTTTGAGACGCATCGTCATCTGTTTTTTCAGTGCCTCTCTTTCTCAATCTTATTAGCAAGTTAAACAAAATTAATCATTTTGATATTGATAATGGCTAAATGTTCAATATTACTATGCGTACATGTCATATTATTCAATATATATATCTTATAAGTTATAACACATAATGAGATTACAATGAAATTGTAGTAGACTATTATTTAACTCAATTTATCATTTTTGCAAAAATTTAAATCTCAGATTTTTTGACAAATTGATATAAATGATATATTAAGACTAACATTTATTAAACTTCATAACTATGCTTCTTCCACAAAAAATATGATTTATGAGAACTAAAATATTGATAAGATAAAAAGCTTTACAATTTTATATGATTTAAAGTCCTTATATTAGAGGATTTTATCATTCTAAAAAAACAGAGATAAATAATTCAACATTTAGCGTTTCACTTACTAACTTCATTTACCTATATAACAAATGGACGTTCAAACTTTTTCATAGAAAATTTAGTATACAATTTATCTATACAAATCTATAAATTCTTATTAAAATGCTACCTAAAACATCTAATTAATGTGACATGTCAAATTAAATATGACATGACAAATTAAATGTGACATGGCAAATGTGATTTTTTTTAAAAAACTAAATAAATAAATTATAATAATAAAACAAACCTTTAGATTCCATTTTTTTATTGTACAGTATTTATTTCTATTTTAAATTTCATAATAATGAAAAAATATGCTCAAAATAAAGTCATGAACTTAATCCATATTTATGCCTATATCAAACTTGATAATAATGAAAAACTGGTGCTCAAATTTCATGAACTTTGATCCATATTTATGCATATATTAAATTTGACAATAATGAAAAAATGATACCTAAAAGTCATAAAATGCACCTTCAATCGTTTCTATATCTGAAATGGAATGCAAAATTTACAAGCCAAATTTGTTCTCATCTTTATCGTTAGTAGACATAAAATCTTATTAAAAGGCTACCTAAAACATCTAATTAATGTGACGTGACAAATTAAATATGACATGACAAATTAAATGTGACATGACAAATGTGGAAAAAATAAATAAATAAATTATAATAATAAAACAAACATTTAGATTCCATTTTTTCATTGTTCTATATTTATGTTTATTTTAAATTTCATAATAATGAAAAAAAATGCCCAAAAATCATGAACTTAATACATATTTATGTCTATATTAAACTTGATAATAATGAAAAAATGTCTGCCCATGAAATGAACAAAATGAGATTCAATGTTTGTCCATGGATAGATATTGAATGTCATTGTTCATTCCATGGCCGGACATTGACATTCAATGTCTGGCCATGGAATGAACAATGACATTCAATGTTTGTTCCATGGACAGACCGTGAATGCTATGTTTGCAACGCATTGAAAAAATCGATTTCTATCATTAATCTAACACGAAACTATAAATTAAACATAACATAATTAATACTCCCTCTTATTTAGCCTATTCTTCCCTCTTTCCTTATTGACGATAACCACGTTTTCTTCCCTCTTTCCTTTTTTGGTAAGCTTTTTGTGATCCAAATTCAATTTCATGTGGGGTAGGATGATTTGTGTGGTCCAAATTCATTTCCTTAATTTTGGAGTAAAAAGAAAGGGGAAGAATAGGCTGAATAGGAGGGAGTAAAATGTTAAGAATTTGATAATTAACCAAAGAATTGGTTGAATGTGATTCCGCCATGAATTTTAGATGATTTTTGTGTTTTAATTTTTTTTGGTTTTAGATGAATTAATCGGGTTTTTGCATGAATTTCAGAGAATTTTTCTAGTGAGAGAAAGTGGTCAAGGGCATTTTCGTCTTTTTTGTGAAAAACGCCGTCTACGTTTACTAAAATGTTGTCTACTACCAGCCCCCTTTTAAGCAGAAAAATCATTTTTGGAAAACTAAATCATACTGTAATTAATCTTAATAATACATTCATTACTTATCGTACTTATATTAAAGCATTTATAAAAATAAATTTTTTTAGTACTTATTTTTCTATTTATTATTTCAAATAATACAATATCCACCCTCCATTTACCTATTTTCTTACCAATTGTTTTTTACTCAAGCTACCATTCTTTAACAATACATACTATATTAGAGAATAAAATTATTAATACATTGAGTAATTATTTTCATTTATTATCAAATCGTCTTTAACAAAATATTATATTAAAAAAAGTTGCATTTATATGTCGGGAAGTATGGATGTATGGTCAAAGTCTCGCCTTAGAGACGGTAGAAAAAACTGAAGGAAAATAGAACATCGAAGAGGATATTAATATTATACTCCCTCCTATTCATAATAATCTTCCCTATTTCCTTTTTCGTCTATTCACAATACCTTCCCTATTTCCTTTCTTGGTAAATTTTTATATATATTTTAATCATCTCACCCCACCACAATACCCCAAAATACTCATACTTTATACTTATTTTAACACGGTTACGAAACATCGTCGACGTTTTAGAACAAATCGTCGACGAAATTAAAAAAAAAAAGACATTATTACCCTTTTACCTCCCAAACCCTCCCAAACTCAAAATGCCTTACTCATACGCTTCACCCACGACACCACTGGAAAACCCCTCGCGAAAGCGGAAAATTAAAACATACAAAGTACTAAAAATGCAGCGGAATTTAAACTTTTTAAACTTAAACAACATGCGAGAAGAATTAAACTGAAAACGAAACTGAAAACTGATATAAACAAAATAGATAAGTATAACAGTTCTAAGTACGGAATCAAAATAAATACAAAGCCCGGGATGGAACATCCCTACAGGCACCAAAAGATAACGGTATCAAAAACTAAGAGTCTAGCTAATCGATAAACGTGTAAGTCATATGATGAAAGAATCATCACTCCCTAGCTCTCAAATGAACCCCGATCAAACCAGCATGTACCTACATACATGAAAACATGTACACCACAATCAGTGGGGAGTGACTAGAGTTCTCCTAGCCACCTTTTGTAACGACACGTAACAAGTAAAGCAATACAGAATACTCCAACATATATAAACATGTGAAGCATAAACGTCTCATCCACTGTTCTCATACTAACATGCAATACTAATGCACGACTCTCAACCAACTTCATAAAACGTTAGGAAGGAGAGCCGTTTTCCCTACTGGTTACCCAGTCGGGGGGTCTTTCAATCCAACTATTTATGAAACCGATCATAGAGTCATCCAATGCCTTCGATGAACAAACTATAACTCAAGCAATATAATCATCAACTTCATCATGCATATCTGACACTGTACCAAACTCTAGGCAAGCAGATATAACACAAACACTAGCAATGGGTCCAGAGGTGAACTTAACACATATCCCACTACCAAACAATGTCCAGAGGTGAACTTAACACATATCTCAACATACATTCAAAAGCAAAGGGTCCAGAGGTGAGCTTAACACATATCCCAGCATGCAATTCAAGTAAAGGGTCCAGAGGTGAACTTAACACATATCCCTATACATAAAATTCAAGAAAAGGGTCCAGAGGTGAACTTAACACATATCCGTATACATACAATTCAAGAAAAGGGTTCAGAGGTGAACTTAACACATATCCCTGATCACAATTCAGTAATGGGTCCAGAGGTGAGCTTAACACATATCCCACTACAAACAAATGTCGGGTCCAGAGGTGAACTTAACACATATCCCAACATACATCCAAAAGCAGAGGGTCCAGCGGTGAGCTTAACACATATCCCGATGCCACAAACAAGTATTGGGTCCAGAGGTGAACTTAACACATATCCCAATACACAGCTATCGCACAACGGGTCCAGAGGTGAGCTTAACACATATCCCGTGTACGACAACCGATCACGTGTCAGGTCCAGAGGTGAGCTTAACACATATCCTGACACGCCACAAGCAAAACACGTAATGGGTCCAGAGGTGAGCTTAACACATATCCCATCACGCGACATCCAAAACACGTAGTGGGTCCAGAGGTGAACTTAACACATATCCCACCACGCGACATACAACTCAATCATTAGCATCCAAAGATTGAAACTAACCTATAGCTCTAACTTCTTAAACCACTGAACAACACTTAATTGACCCCGGGAACTAAGTTGAGGGAGAGCCGGTTTCCCTTTCGGTTACCCGACCGGGGGGTCTCTATCCTCACTCCATTCCCGAACCCAATATAGTGTCGCCCATCCTCCGGGGACCTCAAATACATATCAAAGATACAAGGAACGAGTTTCAATCAAAACCGATCAACCGTTTAAAAGTTATGAACGAATTACAATTCAAGACAAGCTTCAGAGATCCCCAGCCGGTCGGCAGGCAGCCGGTCGACCGGCTAGTGATCCTCTCAGCCTTCCTTCTTTTAAAACAACGACAATACAAAGGGACTCCCAGCCGGTCGGCAGGCAGCCGGTCGGCCGGCTGGGAACCCAAATTCCCTAGCCTTCTCAACTTCGCAATACTCTAAAAGGTACCCCCAGCCGGCTGGCAGGCGGCCGGTCTGCCGGCTGGGTTCCCTATTCCTATGTTCTCAAAACTACGCAAAAACAACAAAAAGGACTCCCAACCGGTCGACCGGCTCAGAGAGCCTGATACGAAAAATCGCGTTTTCCAGCTACTTCAAAACCCATTAAATCGATACCAATCTTGAAAATCGCTACAAGCGAAGTCTACTCAACATCACAAATCACTATGTAACACTAACTAACAGCAATTCAACCCATAACAATCCTCAAAATGATTATAATTTGTATCCGTCGCAAAACAAGAAATTTCTGTAAATACTTAAGAACATGTGAAACAACAAGGCATGAATTCCACAAGTAAGAACATTCCTAAACATGTTACTAAGTACATTAAACATCATTCTTAAACAAAAATCAGAAACAATAACAAGAACAACATCACAAGTGTTATTTTAACAAAAAGGCTGATTTTTCTTATTATCGTCACCTCTAAAGCAATCCGGCTCAAAGATCCTCCTCTAAGATGAAGCTATCCACTTCCGGGTCGTCCAAACCTTCCCCTACAAACACGGAAAACGAAATTAAGGACTGAAAACGGATTTTAGGAAAATCAGTCAGATTTTCGAAGTGAAGGATTTGAAAAACGAAAGTGATAGATGGCTTGAAAATTCGATGAGGATTCCGAAAATGTTATTATTACCTTGATTTGATGAACGAATGATGAAGAAATGAGCAAAAGAAGATGATTATTTATGGAGGTTTTAAGAAAATGAAGTTTACTGTTTATTTGTTTTTGAGGATGAAGATGTGTCGACATATGGGGTTTTAGAAGGGTATAAGAATTGTCCTTTTCGTTTTAAATGAAACGGGTTAGGATACTTGAACGGGTTTTTAGATGTGAACTTAAATTTACCATGTTTATATTCGTCTTAAGGACTTAAGGTTCTTAAGACGGATCTTAACGGAACATTTAAAATAACTTATCAATAATCATTAAGGTGTTACTTTAAAGTGGATTAACATCAAATATTAAAATATTATTTTATCCCGTAACAATAATTAGAACCTTTAAAAATATATTTTATTACTTAAAGTAATTAAAAGCCTTTAAATATAAATCACGAAAATACGGGATGTTACAATCACCCAATCTTCAAAAAGTTTCGTCCTCAAAACTCGAAGGTAGAAGTAAGTATGAAAACAACTCTAACTTCCAAAATATCTCAAGCGGTTTATGATAACCCAAACTTTATCTTGCAAAAAGGTTTCAAGAAACAAAAGATTTCAAGGCACAAGTCTTGTCAATGGACATTGGGATTCTCGTTACGTATTCAAGAGTCCATCATTCCAAATCTGAGACAAGTCCAAAAAGTAAATCAGTCAAAATTCGAAATTTAGGTCGATTCGGTGTTGATGAGCATAGTACGGGTTATCAGACGTCTCCAATAGCACGTTCTAGTGGCAATCAACGCGGAAGTCTGCCAAATTGTAAAATGTTCTGTTCTTCAAAATCAAGTTTCCTTCAAAATTAACCTTTTTCTCAAATTTTTGGAACATTAAATTGCAACCATGACGAAAAGTTACTTCTAACGGGAGAGGAAACAATTTCAATTTCCCAAAACAATTAGGCTTTTTCCATAAACAGTGAATTTAAAGTCAACAAATGGGGAACAAGTTTCAAAACGGACGTTTGAGAGCGCGGAAACAGACGCAGAGCTTATTTTCAACACGAAGAATTAGGGGTTTCAAGCCTCGCGGCTGTAAGAACACAAAAAGGAGGGTTGAAGGAACGAAACAATCAAGTCGAAGGTTAAAGAAGACGATAACCTTTGCCAAACATGGGTACGCTAACCGCTCAACCCATAATCAAAACATCGTTAAAACGATTTCTAGTATATCACAAGGAGACTTTTCCAGTGATCTCGACACTCGCAATGGTCTCACGATCCCTTTTATCATTATCTCATCCACAGAACAAGGTATTCCTCAACAAGAAGTCTTCCAAAACTCTGAACCGGAATTTTATCACCATAACAACGAACTTCAAAACCCAAGATACGGTACTCATTATCCTATAACCTTAAATTTTGACAGTTTGATCCTAGCAACCCATTCCACAAGGTTCGATATCTTAAATTCCCAAATTTTATTATCACAATGAACGTTCGAAACAAGATCCTACTAAAGTAACAACTTCTAAACCCTCTGATTTCAACCATTCACCAACAATATACATCTCAAAGAAAGTTCCAAAGAAGTAACAATTTTCACTCTTATAGTTTCCATAAGACTTAGGCATTCACATTCCGAGGTCCCTCAATTGATATTTATGAACACTTATAAGTTTCAAATTTCTATTCTATAATTACCTCAAACATCAACGGTTACCTGTAAGTACATCAATAGGCAGTTGCCGAGGTTCCATAAGTAACTCAAGGTCAACACTCAGTCAGCTCTATAAGTCCACTTGTAAATGTCTCAATACTCTCACACAGTTACCAACACTCTCGTTCCTCAAGTATGGTCCTTTCTGCATTACAAAAATTCCTCAAGATTAAGTAGCACTAACTTACCTAATTCATTAATTTAACCACATCATTATCATCTTAAGCATGCACCTCCAAAATAACATAAGACTCCAAGTATCGTATTTAAATCCTCAAATGGTACTTCCAAATTTACAATCACCACTTACATCTAGCCATCTAACATGAAGCTTTCAAGACGGCACAATATCCAATATCACCCAAATATTATTATCACGACTCTCTCAACCAAATTCTGACAACGCAAAACCAAGCATTCCTCAAGGCAAGTATCTCTACTCCAAGAACAAGTCGATCCCGCCACTAATCTAAATGAAAAGGAACAAGGCTCACAGAAGAGGAGATGAGATACGAACTTCAGGGATAAACAAGACATAGGTCTCGAGAGAGACACACGGAAGACGGCTCGTGGAACAACAAGATGACAAGGTAAGGAACTTTAGGCTATGGACCCCAATCAAAGTTGAAGTCAAGAGCAGACGGAGGAGCAAAGGAGAAGAAAGGAGAGAAGCGACGTGAAAAGAACGATTGCGGAATCTTCCAAGGTGCAGGTCTCTCACTATTCTCGCGGGATTCTCACTTCTTACTTTCCAAATCAAGTCATTCAATTATCGGTTCTCACGAACAATTCCTCCAATGATTTATATACCCTAATCTTCCGAACTTTTAGACATTATCACTATTACAGCTACCTATTCCCAAAAGTTTGAGATGTCCCATCTCTGCTAGTCTCTCAATGGTAATTAAATAACACTTTCAGGCCATCAAACCACGTGTCATATACACTCCACTTACCTCACTGTCCACTAGATAACAATTCTTAAACCATCAGATTTTCTGAACTTTCATCTCTAAATAAACAACTCTATTCTATCCACATACCGGTGGTGCATCCTTAAATTTCTCTTAAGTTCTTCATTAGATAAACGCTAAAATCCATTAAGTAATCTAAGGCCAGATAACGATTCACTTCTTCCAAGTCTAAATCATAAATCGAGTACTCAACTATTATAGCCAATGATTCGTATTCCTCAACAACGGACCTTTCTTAGCTCAAACACTCACATAAGTCAAGTGATACTAACTCACTTCAATTATCTATTCTTTATCATTAGCATCTTAAGCCCATTCTTCCAGGTTGCTCTATAACCTCAAGTATCTTATCTAACTCCTTAAACAGTACTCTTCAATTCACAAATTTTCACAATCTAAGCATGGTTCTCGAGATCAAGTTCCACCGAACACTAAGTATACAACTCAACCTTCAAGCAAGTATCATATCACTCACTTTTACTCTCCCAATTGGATAGACAACAAGACCCTTGGATCACCAAAACATGTCTCTCGATACCTCTTAAGTTATTCCTCCAATAACAATATTTCTCATAACACAGCTTACGGTTGTCCTAAGATTAGTTCCTCCAAATCTAATAAAAGGGGAGGTTACCTAGAAGGCACCTTAAGAAAGCAAGCAACAAGGTTAAGCTGAAAGATATGAAGATCTGTTCAAGTGAGATAGACAAATATTCTAAAAGAAGGATGTGCATTCGGAGTTATCAAAGAAGGTGATGCACAAAGAAAGAGGAGTATCTTCAAGGTTTAGAAGCATTCTCCAACAATAGCACGAATCTTCTATCTTCGGTAGAAACTCCGGTCTTCATCGCCAAATGGATAAGTCCACGGTTCGTCGATTGGAAGGCAATAAAGTATTATTAATGACAATCAACAAACACGTCAGAACCTAATAAAAGCAATCACAAAGCAGACTACAATTTAAGTCCTTAAATCTACCCCATCTCTCATTCATTATTTGATTATATGGTCAAGTTAAGGTTGGGGGTCACATGAGTGCGTCGGGAGCAATAATGCTCTGATACCAACTGTAAAACCCCTCGCGAAAGCGGAAAATTAAAACATACAAAGTACTAAAAATGCAGCGGAATTTAAACTTTTTAAACTTAAACAACATGCGAGAAGAATTAAACTGAAAACGAAACTAAAAACTGATATAAACAAAATAGATAAGTATAACAGTTCTAAGTACGGAATCAAAATAAATACAAAGCCCGGGATGGAACATCCCTACAGGCGCCAAAAGATAACGGTATCAAAAACTAAGAGTCTAGCTAATCGATAAACGTGTAAGTCATATGATGAAAGGATCATCACTCGCTAGCTCTCAAGTGAACCCCGATCAAACCTTCATGTACCTACATACATGAAAACATGTACGCCACAATCAGTGGGGAGTGACTAGAGTTCTCCTAGCCACCTTTTGTAACGACACGTAACAAGTAAAGCAATACAGAATACTCCAACATATATAAACATGTGAAGCATAAACGTCTCATCCACTGTTCTCATACTAACATGCAATACTAATGCACGGCTCTCAACCAACTTCATAAACCGTTAGGAAGGAGAGCCGGTTTCCCTACTGGTTACCCAGTCGGGGGGTCTTTCAATCCAACTATTTATGAAACCGATCATAGAGTCATCCAATGCCTTGGATGAACAAACTATAACTCAAGCAATATAATCATCAACTTCATCATGCATATCTGACACTGTACCATACTTTAAGCAAACAGATATAACACAAACACTAGCAATGGGTCCAGAGGTGAACTTAACACATATCTCACTACCAAACAAATGTCGGGTCCAGAGGTGAACTTAACACATATCCCAACATACATTCAAAAACAAAGGGTCCAGAGGTGAGCTTAACACAAATCCCAGCATGCAATTCAAGTAAAGGGTCCAGAGATGAACTTAACACATATCCCTATACATACAATTCAAGAAAAGGGTCCAGAGGTGAACTTAACACATATCCGTATACATACAATTCAAGAAAAGGGTCCAGAGGTGAACTTAACACATATCCCAAATCACAATTCAGTAATGGGTCCAGAGGTGAGCTTAACACATATCCCACTACAAACAAATGTCGGGTCCAGAGGTGAACTTAACACATATCCCAACATACATCCAAAAGCAGAGGGTCCAGAGGTGATCTTAACACATATCCCGATGCCACAAACAAGTATTGGGTCCAGAGGTGAACTTAACACATATCCCAATACACAGCTATCGCACACCGGGTCCAGAGGTGAGCTTAACACATATCCCGTGTACGACAACCGATCACGTGTCAGGTCCAAAGGTGAGCTTAACACATATCCTGACACGCCACAAGCAAAACACGTAATGGGTCCAGAGGTGAGCTTAACACATATCCCATCACGCGACATCCAAAACACGTAGTGGGTCCAGAGGTGAACTTAACACATATCCCACCACGCGACATACAGCTCAATCATTAGCATCCAAAGATAGAAACTAACCTATAGCTCTAACTTCTTAAACCACTAAACAACACTTAATTGACCCCGGGAACTAAGTTGAGGGAGAGCCGGTTTCCCTTTCGGTTACCCGACCGGGGGGTCTCTATCCTCACTCCATTCCCGAACCCAATATAGTGTCGCTCATCCTCCGGGGACCTCAAATTCATATCAAAGATACAAGGAACGAGTTTCAATCAAAACCGATCAACCGTTTAAAAGTTATGAACGAATTACAATTCAAGACAAGCTTCAGGGATCCACAGCCGGTCGGCAGGCAGCTGGTCGGCCGGCTGGTGATCCTCTCAGCCTTCCTTCTTTTAAAACAACGACAATACAAAGGGACTCCCAGCCAGTCGGCAGGCAGCCGGTCGGCCGGCTGGGAACCCAAATTCCCTAGCCTTCTCAACTTCGCAATACTCTAAAAGGTACCCCCAGCCGGCTGGCAGGCGGCCGGTCTGCCGGCTGGGTTCCCTATTCCTATGTTCTCAAAACTACGCAAAAACAACACAAAGGACTCCCAACCGGTCGACCGGCGGCCGGTCGGTCGACCGGCTCAGAGAGCCTGGTACGAAAAATCGCGTTTTCCAGCTACTTCAAAACCCATTAAATCGATACCAATCTTGAAAATCGCTACAAGCAAAGTCTACTCAACATCACAAATCACTATGTAACACTAACTAACAGCAATTCAACCCATAACAATCCTCAAAATGATTATAATTTGTATCCGTTGCAAAACAAGAAATTTCTATAAATACTTAAGAACATGTGAAACAACAACAAGGCATGAATTCCACAAGTAAGAACATTCCTAACCATGTTACTAAGTCCATTAAACATCATTCTTAAACAAAAATCAGAAACAATAACAAGAACAACATCACAAGTGTTATTTTAACAAAAAGGCTGAGTTTTCTTATTATCGTCACCTCTAAAGCAATCCAGCTCAAAGATCCTCCTCTAAGATGAAGCTATCCACTTCCGGGTCGTCCAAACCTTCCCCTACAAACACGGAAAACGAAATTAAGGACTGAAAACAGATTTTAGGAAAATCAGTCAGATTTTCGAAGTGAAGGATTTGAAAAACGAAAGTGATAGATGGCTTGCAAATTCGATGAGGATTCCGAAAATGTTATTATTACCTTGATTTGATGAACGGATGATGAAGAAATGAGCAAAAGAAGATGATTATTTATGGAGGTTTTAAGAAAATGGAGTTTACTGTTTATTTGTTTTTGAGGATGAAGATGTGTCGACATATGGGGTTTTAGAAGGGTATAAGAATTGTCCTTTCCGTTTTAAATGAAACGGGTTAGAATACTTGAACGGGGTTTTAGATGTGAACTTAAATTTACCAAGTTTATATTCGTCTTAAGGACTTAAGGTTCTTAAGACGGATCTTAACGGAACATTTAAAATAACTTATCAATAATCATTAAGGTGTTACTTTAAAGTGGATTAACATCAAATATTAAAATATTATTTTATCCCGTAACAATAATTGAAACCTTTAAAAATATATTTTATTACTTAAAGTAATTAAAAGCCTTTAAATATAAATCACGAAAATACGGGATGTTATAACCACCACCACCACTACTCCGACCACCACCTTACAACCACCTTACGCACGACACCACCACCGCTGAGGACCACCTGACGACCGAACCACCACCAAGGTTAGTTTTTTTTATAATTAATTTAGTTTTAGTTTTAGTTTTAATTAGACTTGTATAATTTGTTGTTATTTTGTTGTTGTTGTTGTTGTTATTAATAATTAGGCTAGTAAATCTAGTAATTTCAATTGTTGTTGTTAATTTTGTTGTTTTTGTTAATTTTTTCAATTTCCACTTCAATTAGTGTTTTTTTATTGTTATTGTTGTTGTTATTGTTGTATGTTGTCGATTTAGTTGTTGTTATGTTTATTTTTGTTTGATTTGAGGATGAGAAACACAATTTTGGTATGACAGAGGGTAAGGGACGTGCGATTTTTCCGTCGTACGGTGGGTAGGACGTGTGGTTTACACGTCCTAGGGTGGGTTGGACGTGTGGGAGGGCCGTCCTAGTGTGGGCAAGACATGAGTAGTACACGTCCTATGTGGAAAAGACACAGAAACCACACGTCCCATATGGGTTTGGACGTGTGGTTTACACGTCCTCAATGGTGTTGGACGTGTGGTTTTCACGTCGCCCATGGTGGTGGACGTGAGGTTTAGATGTCCTACCCATGGTTGGACTTTGAAATTCAAAGTCCCTCCATGGTTCAGACTTTTTTTATTTCGTTTTAACCGTATATTTTCAATTTTAATAGTTAAAAGTTAATTTTTTTTATAAAATGTTATCTTTTTGTATTTAAATGGGTAGTTTATATTTAATTGTATAAAAAGTTGTTAATTTTGTAATTAAATGGGTTGTTTATATTATTTAAGTTGTTAATTTTGTGTAATTTTGATTTTATTTTGTATCATGTTAGTTTTTTATGAAAATTTGTTTAATTTTATTTATGTAACGTTCTAAGCTCGTAAATGCAGATAATTATGTGTAATTTAGATTTTATTTTGTATTATGTTAGTCTTTTATGAAAATTTGTTTAATTTTATGTATGTAACGTTCTAATCTCGTAAATGCAGATGTCTTACAGCGAAGATGCTATTATGACTGAAATGGGTCGTACGACAGGCCGAAGAGTGACGAGGTCTAAGCGGCGTGTTCCTATAGAAGCAGCAGCAACAACAACAACGCCACGTCCTGGTCGGGGAGGTAGGGGTAGGGGAAGGGGTCTCCTAATCAGGTTTCCCGACCCTACTCCCGAGGAAGAGCTTCAGTTACCGAGAGCGTTTTTCAAGGAGTCAGCTAGTAGTTCTGATGACGAGGAGGAGGAGCAGTTTGACTGTTTGAGGAACTGGTCGGGGGGGGGGGGGGAGGGAGATGATGATGAGGAGGACGATGATGATGTGGAGGAGGAGGATGACTCCCGCTTTCTGGACGAGGAGGCCGCTGATCGACCACGTAAGAAGGTGATACGTGATGGTAGCGGCCGATATAAGCAGGTTGTAGAAGGTGTTTCTAGTAGCACGGGGAGGAGGAAGACTCGGGATCTTTCTTGGCGTCTTACCGATCCGGTTGAAGGGGGTCCGTTTGTCATTACTGTCATACGTAGCTTTGGTGGCCACATAGCTTACAGTAGTTGGACGGATCAAGGAAGCGTGAGATCGTGGCTCACGTGTTACAAGAGGCCAGGTGCTATGGAGAAGATGGGTAAGTTGAGGGTCCGTTCTTCGGTGATGGAGAGAGTTGGCGAGAGCGGGCTTGATCATCTTAGGTCCTCTTTGACCACCGGGTTGGATGAGAACCTTATCAGTGCGTTCGTTGAGAGGTGGCAGTCGGACACCAACACTTTTCACATGTCGTTTGGTGAGATTACTATACTGTTGCACGAAGTTCACAGGATCCTCGGCATACAGGTGGATGGCGTTAGGGTTATGGACGAGGGTCATACGAGGGGGGAGATTGGTCTAAAGGGGAAGTTGGATGCCTTGTTCGGCATGGATGTGAAGGACGTGAGACCACCGTTTTACAAGGGTGGTGGGATTTTGGTGAAGAGGCTGATGGAGCTTGCGGAGAAGGGGAACCAGCATGACCCGCTACGGGCTTACAAGATCTTGTTGGTAGGACAGACTTTGTTCACCGATAAGTCCAGTGATCGGGTTGTTGCTCGTATGTTGCCGTTGTTCGACGAGTTAGATGATATCGGTGGCTATGCTTGGGGGGCCGCGACATTGGCGTAATTGTACCGAAAGTTGGGGATGGCTTCGCGTAGGGAGGCCGTTGGGGTTAGCGGTTGTTTACCGTTGCTTCAGGCTTGGATATACGAGTACTTTCCCATGTTCAGACCTCACTCGGGATATTATGTGGAGGGACGACCACTTGCGGAGGATTGGTCATGGGTTCCTAGGTTTAGGGGATATGATTGGTTGTTGGAGCAGCACAGGCAGAGGTTGGACGGGCTCAAGACGGAGCAGGTGACTTGACTCTCTAATTGTATTAGCCCACACAAGGCTTGCCGTACTTTGCTCTACTCGGGCATGATTAGGTTTGTGGATATAGTGGAGCCGTACCAACCCGATAGGTGTCTCCGTCAGTACGGGTATGTTCAGGTTATCACGAACCCTATGCGGTTCCCAAATGTCGATGTTCGTCCGGCTAAGTCGTCTACGAGTTACAGGCTGTCGTACGGTGATACTGCTGATTTGGAGTGGGGTTTGAGAGAGGCTGAGGTTGCATTGAGACATCGATTTGACCGGTCTTTGATGCCGTCTCAGTATGATCCCCGCTACATGGGTTGGTATAAGAAGATTTCTCACCCAAACTTCTACCCCCTGCACGCCGTCACGCCTTGTTCAGATGCGCTCACTCGCTTTCAGCGAAGAGCCAGAGGTTGGCCGGACTGTTAGTCGTCATTTCTCGTAGATTTATAGTCAGCCTACCCCCGAGCGGAAGTGGCAGTATATGCGGCACTTGGTCGATCATATGGAGCGGTTCTTCATAACGAAGGATGGCGTTGAGGATGTTGTTGCTGCTGCTGCTGATGATGATGATTACCAGACCCTGTAGTTTTTTAGTTTTGTTATGTATGGACTTTTCTAGTTGTATTTTGCATGGATATTTTAATCTTTATTAGTAACTTGTAGTTTTTTAATTGAAATAGATTTTTATTAATAGTAACTTGATTAAAAAAGATAAAACACGGCTCCAAACTTAATTAAAACATAGCTTACATCAGACATTAATTAAAACACATAAAACATAAATCATAACTAGAACATAGTTAACGGAACATAATTATCTTCGGATGATGAAGATGAAGATTCCAGATCTCCTTCATAATCTTCAGCTTCAATTTCTTCAGGTTGGCTAGCCACATATCGATCATATAACTCAATTACGCGGAGTTGGACATTTCCTAGGTTGAACACTCTACCGGCACATAAATCTGATAGTGTTGCGTAGTCTATCACGTTTAGTATACGCTCAATATAGACAAGGAAAACACTGATTAACCTACGAAACTCCCACATCTTCTCAGTTAGTGTTTCATATGAAACAACCTCGTCAGTAATAGCTGGAGTGAATCCGGGATGGGGGGTTTCCGGCTAAGATGATACAAAGGCTGCCAATTGGAGTATTTTTTAGCAAGTCCCATACAGTGGCTTCGGGAATGACTAGTTCAACGCGAGACACTAGCACTGGTAACTCCGTAACGATATGATCGATCTTTAGTTGATAATCTTTGATTTTCTGAGTGTTTTGTGAGAACCATCTTAGTATTTTTGAGTTTTAATAGTGAATAATGTGTGTTGTTGCGATTACAATGAACATAAAAACGACTACTTATAAGAAGTTAGATGATAACGGTAACATGTTTAAATTCAAACGGTAACATTTTTAAATTCAAACGTTAACATTTTTAAATTCAAACAGTAACTGATGCGTGCCTATTTTATACACCTTTTGGCATCATCTGGCACCCATTTATATGGATTTTCACGCACTTTACGTGCTATTTTGCCCTTTTTTCTTCTCTTGTTGTATCTCTTGTTGTTTTGCAGGAATTATGCTAAAGTTGAAGAAACCGAGCTTTTCTCGTCCAAAGTAGACCGTTTTTAGAAGATGGAACAAGCCAAGCAGTCCCATGACCTTGGATGTGCAGTCCCGAGCTTAAAGGAACGTTAACCAAGCCAAATACAAAGGACAAAGGCAAAAGAATCGAAAAAGAAGCAACTTGATCTGTCATTTGCTCGATCGAGTAAACACCGGAGCTCGATCGAGTGGATGCAGAAGGAGAAAGACTCGATCGAGTGAACAACTACTCGATCGAGGAGTCTGCAGGAAGAGCTAAGTCCCCGAGGATCTCGAAGTTACTCGATCGAGCAGATGCTGGACTTATGTTGGTCGATCGAACACTTTTTGAAGAAAAGTTACTCGATCGAGTGGTTTTGTCACTCGATCGAGCAACTCTCTTACTGTACCGGATCTACATTTTCTCATTTCTAGGTTTAGTGATTAAGTAGTTAACCTAATTCCTATTTAAGGATTAAGTTAACAATAATCACTAATTCATTCACTTTTTGCATCAGAATTCTTTTATCAGTTTTCATAGTTTACACTCTAGATCTAAACACATTTTCATTTTAGCTTTTGGGATTTTCTCAAGATTAGTTTATAGTTCAAGCTTTTGGTTTCTGTTCAACTTTCCTGTGATCATTGTAATCTCTTTCTCTACTTTTATTATTGTTTTGTTTATTCATCTTTTATGCTTTCTAGTACTTTCTCATTATCAATCATGTTATGCTTTGTTGTTATTATTGTTGTTAGCGTAGATCCCATAGCCACGCGTAGGTAATTTTCTTAATATGTTAGGATGAACGGACTCGTGGTAGTAATGTCGTAGGAATCACATGTTAGTCGTCTTTGCGACGAAGTTCGTCTATAAACAATTTATTTATGAAACTAGTCAAATGAGTGCACGCAGGAGACCGGTTTATTTAGTAAAACCATACCGAGATCGAAAGATTGGTAAGGTAGGCTTGTTTTGGATGATCTATGTAACCTATCTGAATCGAAACATTAATAGGGGAGTCTAGGGTGATTTCAGACCGAAAGGATACTAATCGTTCCCACTTCGTTTATAATTCGACTAACCTAGTTCTGCTATGTGACATATATCACCGCGACAACCTGAATCCTGACATATTCCCCTTTTATTGATTGAATTTATCATTGTTTTAATTTGTTTTATTTCTATATCCGTTTGTTTTTAGTTTATAACATCAACAACAACAACCCCCCCCCCCCCCCAATTGTGACCTGTAAACTGACCTTTTTCTTATGACCATGCCTCCCTATGGAATTCGACCCTACTTCCGCTAGCTTCAGTTAATAGACTTAGGTTTATCTTTGATACTAAACGACGGTATCAGAAACATTTTTAAATTCAAAAGGTAACATGTTTAAATTCTAACGGTAACATTTTAAATTACAACGGTTACATTTCAAATCAATCTCGAAATACATTATCAACGCGGGAGAGGCTGTCTTCGGCGACTAACTCGAGGTGTTGTTCCCATTAACGTATGCCATTTTTCGATGTTTGACTTGTACAAATCAGCATAGTGTGCCACCGCAGGGTCTCTTACTGATTCCCAACAAAGTTCGATCGGTGGCATCGGTGCTTCACTCGGTGGGACACTACAATGCAATCTCATCCAATAAGAATGATAGTTTAAGATCCACAAAACACCGTACGGCCTCGACTGTTAACCTGTGGGCCTTATAGGTAAGTATGTATGACATTGCCAAAACCGGCCTCCTTTACTCTCCCACTGGACGACTAAACAGATAGTCTAGTTAAACCACGATGCAAAGACGGTCAAATATTTCGAGGATATCCAATGATGAGTATCACAACCTCCTCTGCCGGTAAACTCAATAGCTCTCAATGTATGCTGGTATCTGCTCAAAAGCGGAGGTGTAAGACAACACTCATCAAAAATTATCTTGTAGATATCGTATGACATAATCTCTCTAAGACACCAATCTCTCAGGACTAAGTGGTCATCCTCCCGACCCCGGGCAACATGCGATATTACCCGATAACCACAATGACCATAACTACCCACATCAACCCAACCATCAAAGAACTCCCATAATGCTTTGGGGACCCCAAATCTTTACTCCAACTGGACAAAGGTCCCATAGTGTACCCGACCTCCAATGGTGCACCAGTAGGTCCATCAGCAAAATCACCCACCGTACTTTCAACAGGTGTCGCCGCAGGGGTAGAAACTTTCTTTCCCTTCCTTCTTGCATGCTCAAATGCAGACTTGTTCCGAGTAGTAGGACCCTTCGGTCTCCCTTTGGGGTTTTCTCAAACATGAGGTGGACAAATATCCCCGTCTTCCGGATGGAGACCATCTCGCAATTTCTCAATGATTATCCGTCTCTTCGCCGGGTCACTACCTCTATCTTCCGCTATAAGCGCCTCCAACTCATCAGCATTGGTGTTTGGCATTTGTTCAGGAGTGTCGTACACCAAAGTCCTCTAAAACGATTGCACGTTGTCAAGATGGACCCTCCTACCCTTTCTTTGCAACTGAATCAAAATGCAAGCACAAGGTAACCCATGAGTAACCCGTATCACACATCCACAGTGTTCTTCCAACCTGTTCCCCAGCTCAATCCCTCTCTCAATCTCAGCTTCCATGATCTTAATGGCTTTGGAAGACACATCTCATCGCAATAAGGAAAATAACCGATCCGCACTTACAAGCTTGTTCCTCGATACTTCTAACCCATGTCTAATCTTCGAGTGTTGAGCTTCAAGCATGGAGTGAATACGAGCCCACATAGTATCAAGGTTTAAGTTATGACTCTTCAACCAAGACTTCAAGAGGGAATAAAAGGACTCTGATCTACCCGTGAAGTGGCCGTGTTATCGAGGTGGAAGTACTGATTTGTATACAAAGCAACGAACTTTTTCTTGTATTTACCCCACGTTCTGATGACATAACCAGCCAACACTCCCCAATTTTCACAAAAAGAATCCCATGCACTCCCAAACTCAGCAACGGTGGATGCATTGATCACGCGGTACCAACCGGTTTCTTTACTGTGCATGATCATATCTTTGTACCAAACCAAATTCTTCAAATTTAATGATTCTTCTCCACGGCACGGTTCAAATGCCAACGACACAAAATGTGAGGAGTGTCCGGATAGAGGGACTCAATAGCGCCGATGAAGCCCAACTCTCGATCAGTGACAAGGGCAGGCATAGCCGCATAGGTGAACTCGTGCAGCTAAGTAGCTCCTCTAATCTCCCCAACATCCACCCATAATCGGTTTCATTTTCTGATTGAAGGAGCACAGTGGCAATTAAGAAGGAGGAACCACAAGGTGTTACGCCAACGACCTCAATAAGTGCAATCTTGTAAACATTGGTCTTGTACGTAGCGTCAACATGAGCCAAATGTGGGTAAGCACGAAAGAGTTTGACAGTTTCTGGATGAGACATAAACACATGAATTAGCTCATTTGAATCGGGATCTGATTTATGCCACTCCACATAATTAGCAACAACTGCTACAGCCAACAGTTGTTGAGCGGGATTCCGCGTTCCTCTCATCTCACGCCGAACCTTGTTTGCCTCACTATAAATTTGCATGCTTGTAGGTTGGGGTTTATCCGGGGTTCTTTGATGAAGACCGTTTTTGATATCTCTCGGCGGAATCGATGCCCGGACTTGTTGACTCACGAAA